>CM070590.1:54650954-57150954 GCA_036346355.1 Rhipidocladum racemiflorum | reverse complement strand
TGTTATCGATGTTTAACAATTGCATGGTTACAAATAAAAGTTGCTTTATGCTGAAATTCAAACCTAGAGTAGAAGTTTTCATTTATTGAATAGCCTTGCATGTATAATATTTCTTCCATACACTAAAGTCTTGCGAGTACATACGCAGTACTCACCGCTTGCTCTACTTAAAATGATTAGAGGAAGGTAACGATGTTGTTCTGACGACTGCATTACGATTCTGGTAATCGACGCCTTCGACGGTTAAGCTGGTCTTTCCTCAATGGATGCCTTGTTGGGTTTTAAGCGGCATTCCGCAGACCGCCTTTTGGGCTTATGCTTCTTCCAGCTGAACTTTACTTTCTTATTGTCAGATATTTGGCCTGGCCGGTCGAACTTGTAATCTAAGCGCTTGTAATAATCGCCACCTTACTTAAAGTCATGAGTATGTGTGATGTATCATTCTCGTTGCGGCTATGTGTGTGTGCTAGGCTTTGATCTTGGGAACTAGCACTAAAACACATATGAGGGAAGCTTCGAATTGTTTTCAACCTGGCCAAGGAGCATGAGTATGCGCCAATTGGTTGGTCTCAATCCGAGTACGGTTTCAGATAAGCGATTGGATTCCTTTCGGGTTGCATCATTATCCAGTCCGATGCAACAGTAAGAATCTTTATCACTAATCTAAGACCGGAGCCCCCACACCAGCATCAGATTACATCTATTTTGCTCTTTCACATCTCCTAAATGATGTAGGATGGTGATGATTGCCTCCAACTCCTCCTTAACTAGGTTCATAAAGAGAAACTTGGAGCGAGGAAGTGCAACCTTTCAATGGAGAGAGCACATTGGCGAGCCCAAGCCCGGCCCATTTGCGCTTCGTGCCTGTTTCGTGCCATGCCGGCCCAGGTCCGACCCATTTTTACTATTGTGACGAGCAAAGAAATAAAATAAATCAGTACTACTAAATTACACATTTTAATTACATAAGAGACTAATCACATCAACAAAATGTCAAACATAAATGCAATGCTTGAAGATGTCCTGAATCAACAATATCTGCCAACTTTTAGGCCTTAATCCGTGATTTCGCATCAGCCAGGTTGCGTGCGCACGGGCCCGCCCAAACTACCGCGGCCGTGCCGTGGTCGTGTCTCGTTTCCGGTCCGACACGCCCGAAAGCTACAAGCAGGCAGCCGTCGCCCGCACGCAAGACGAAACCGCTGCCGCGGCTTTGCAGACCGAGCCATCCCATCGTGCTTCGGGCCGGCCCAAAAAAGCCCGGCCCAGTGCCCAACTCTACTTACGAACGAGGACACGGGTGACTTCGCCAGTCGGCGTCAGGTCGGTAAAAAGAGAGCCGGAAATGAGGTCAGCAGTGAGGCATGCATGCAACCCGTAGCGTAGGTAGGGCTCACGTGACATGCATGGTTAATTAATACCAGCAGGTCGTGCTTTCTTAGAGTTTTATGAAACTTTTTTTTTCCTTTGATCTTTTAAGATCTCGGGTTAAGCTGCCCGTCACGCTCCCCATACAGTTTATGTCATTGCATTCTGCGCGGTTCTTTCTTTAAATGTACTGGAAATCTAGAAGAGCTAGATTCAATTGATTGTGTAAGTAATTGCATTTACTTAAATGGCCATCTGATTTCATCTACTTAAATTTGTCGTTAAAATGATTTTGTAATACTGTTAATCTATATTAAATAAAGTTATTATGACCTAATGGTAATTAAAAGTATCATTTCTGAGATAGCTAGTTAAAAATCAATAGCATCATTTATAAAAGAACAGGAGAGTGTACTGTAGGAAGCACCTTGTTGGAGACCATCGATCCATCGGAGCATCCATATCATCAAGCGATCGAGTACGTACAGGGCGACATAACTCTAATGATTATTGCTACAGCAACGCACGCTTCATCGACACGCAACGCAATGTGCATAGATATATACGTGCCTTATTTCTTGTCAAATTGATTAAATCTCTTTCTTCAATTTGAGTGAACCATCAGCACCTAGCCCAAAGGATTGTTTGCAAATAGGGAATTTCGGGCGACTTTTTTTTTTTGAGAAAAAAATGATGGGGCGATTAGGACTGTCCTTTTTTTTTTCTTGAGACGGATCGAGGATTTGCTAGTTAGAGTTAGAAAGGACTTTATATATTTTTTCTGGTTGCAATCAAATTAGCTGCCTCAAGTGCCGTATCGGTAGCGCCACGTATTACATGTGGCCCTCCATCTGCCCGTAGGATGGGGGCTCTATGCCATTGGCCGCGCGGCGAAGCCAATCCGGATTTGCGGATTTGCCCCCTCGCAGCCGTTTTCTGACGGATCTGGCTACCGTTGATTGCTTTTGCAGATTTATTCCTCCCTCAACCGCGGCTGCAGTGGCAGGTAGTATCTGCTTCTTGCCACCATTTTGGTACCGCAATAAGTAGTAGCATGCCAGATGACCTACCGTGATATTATATTGTCACTACTACAGAACCGGTCATCACAAGCGATTCGTAACCGCTTTCAGAAGCGGTTTTAGAACCAGTAAGCAATCGAGTGATACTCCAGGGTATCACAAGCGGTTGACAACCGCTTGTGGTGAGACACCACAAGCGGTTCGAAGACGCCCAGGAAGGCTCGGGATCGCCACGTGGGAGATCTTCACAAGCGGTTTGTGTTATAAACCGCTTGTGAAGATTTCCTCTCCACAAGCGGTTCGTATTACAAACCGTTGTGGAGTGCTCTCCACAAGCGGTTGGAGATAATAACCGCTTGTGGAGAGGCATTGTATATTATATATTCAATATATAATATGTTTTTGAGTAGGGTATCAATATGTATGGATTTTGACATTAAAAATACATAGAAATATTTGGTTTTTGTATACAATTAAATATATATTACTCATGCGTACTCATTGAAATAATCACAGATCATTTACAGAAAAGTACGAACTTAATAGACTAAAAGATGGACAGGTTTGATGGACACATGAAATAATGAGCACTTTTACAAGTTTGATTTACACATAAGCAACTTTTACAAGTTTGAAAGAATAAAAGGGTGAATCTCGAGCTGATTTAATTCTTGCGTGCATCATTTGTTTACGTCCTTGGTCGACGTTGATGTCGATTCACCTGTCCTTATAGAAGGACAATCTCTCCAACCCGGTGTGTGGAACTCGCGTCGAGGATACAATCTAAATCGACAATAAAGCCAATGAGTTGTTCTTGGAGTACTTCAACCCGGTCTTGGCGGGATCACATCTTGCACATCGATGTTGGGCTGACAAAGAACGAAATTAATAAATCTCTGAGCATGTAATTAAAGTGTAAGTATTAATTGATATGTGCACTCACCTCGTTGTCGCTTATGGGCACATCGCCGTGGGTAATATTTTGCATGTAATGGCACACATAATAGACACATAAGTTGTTTCCAGCTGTCTGTTTTAATACTCGAGTGCTTATTTGGACAGTGAATTCATTCTCGAAATGTCCTTGTTGCTTCTTGCGAAACCTTGCGAATGCCTGTGTGTGACGCCGTTATTATGAATAGCAATTATCGACTTGGAATTAGCAAGGTATTTCAATATAATAAGGAAACAATTGTATATATATTTGCTATAAACCGATTTAGGACATCAATGATATCTTGATATTGTTCCACGGTCCCCTTTTGAGTCTTGAACAATGATCTTGCTACTATCAAGCTTGATGACCAAAAGGATCCAAAGTGATACCTGGTCATATATTGCGACATATATATAACTAGCTAGCGGATTATCAATGCCTTGGAAAAGAAAAGTTTATTAATGCGTTATGAGAACACGTAAATATACGTACATGAAGTTGAAGGGCAGAAGTATGTATGGTTTGTAGTGTTGTCCCATGAATGCATCTAGAACGTAATCCTCAAGAGCCTTAGCGTTGTATCGAAAGACGATCTCATTGACAATTTCCGGGTCGAGGAAGCCCACGTTGAATATGTTCTGTTTTCTACATCGTTGTATCTCCATTCTACGTAGAAATGGATAAGTTATTAGAGTTGCACTTCTATGGTACAAGGAAGTAAATGGTAAAGTTATGAGCTTGATACTTACAGCACCAGAAATTTCATGAGAGACACGCTCATAGAGTCGCTATGGTAGATATTGTATATGTCTTGGTCGAGCCATATGGTGTTGTCCCCACGATAGAAATCTTCTTGTCGACCGGAGAGGAACATTTTTCTTTGTTGAGCAGACTCTATCATGTACCATTCATGAAATTGTCGCATCTTGGTTGGCAGGTCCTTTATCTTATTTGGGTCAATTAACTCCCGGCCAAGCTTATATTGCCATCTGACTTCTGCCATTGGGAGAACATATGATCCTAGAGCAGCAGCTACGGAACTGAGTCCTGCCTCCTTCCTAAATCTCTCAAGGTTCTCCTGATCTTGCCGCAGCTGATCTTGATCTCTCTTTGGCACCGCCTGACCCCGTTTACTCTTCCGTGTAGCCTTTCTTGTTGTACGTTCATAGTTGGACGGCACAGGGAGTGGCTTTGCACGGCAGGTCAAGAAGTGTTCCATCACTTTTGGATCAATTTGTACGTTTGGGTCAGCTGACTTCTTTGGTGCGAAATGTGCAGCCACTTCTTTGGTTATGACAGCGGAATTCTCCTCGTCGGTCCGATCATATGCCCTCTTTGGAGGTTCCTTTACCCTTTTTGACCGGCTGGACTGTGCCTTCATGGGAGCAGGTGGAGTAGTATGGCTCCTGGGCTTCTTCCTTGGAGGAGATGGTGGAGGCGTGGTCTGTCGTTGTGGAGGAGGTGACGCTGAAGGAGGCGTCGGTTGTCGAGGAGGTGTCGGTTGTCGTTGCAGAGGAGGTGTCGGTTGTTGTTGTGAAGGAGGCGTCGGTTGTCGAGGAGGTGTCGGTTGTCGTTGCAGAGGAGGCGTCGGTTGTTGTTGTGTAGGAGGAGTCGGTTGACGTTGTGGAGGAGACGAGATTCCTCCAGCCGGCGGCTCCGATTGCGATTCAACTCTTGCCGGAGATGACGCCTCCACGCCATCTGGAAATATGATCATCCTTTTTCGCCAGAGGATGATATTGTGGAGGGCCTGTCCAAGCTTGGTAACGTCGTCGCCTCCAGCAATATCGAGTAGTAGTTCTTCAAATCCGCTCAGCACCTCCTCCACAACGACTTTCGAGTAACCCATCGGTATTGTGTTGAAGTGGAAGGTCTGGCCCGGTGACACCGGCAATGCCATGCCGTAAGCCACCTTGATGGAGAGGTTACGCGCATCAACGTGTAGCTCACACTGGCGTCGAACCCTTATTTCATCAACGGGATAATGGGCTTGCAAGTCTTCGTCCCCTTAAGGGGCCCCGGTTGACGCGCAGCTGCTCCGCCGCGCTGAGGGGCTGATCACGGCGTCCGGCTGATTGATTGGACCTGCTGATCCCTGAAAGTTACTGAGAGCTATCTGCACTTGTTGCGCAACTTGTTGCGCCACTAGGTCTCCAATGCTAGCCTGGGTTGCTCTAAGCTCCCGTTCCAATTGGCGCATTTTATTTGCTTCTCTTGTTTTGGTTCTCTGGCGGCTCCTGTACGAAAGCGTATCCTTCACGAAACTGTACTTCCATGGCGTCTTGCCAAAACCTCGTGTCCGTCCCGGGTGCTCAGGGGTTTGGAGGGCATGTGTTAGCTCATCGTTATCCCTGTCTACCACAAAAGAGCCTGACTGAGACTGCTCGACGGCTTGTACAATTCTCTGGCTTACATCTTGTACATTTGGTAGCATCACCAAACTGCCATCATCTGCAAGGCTCCCCCCGTGATCCATGAACCAATTGCGCAAGCGCTCTTCCCACAAAGCAGTAACCGGTGTGACGTCCTTGGCCAATAATTCTTCTTCTTTCTTGTCCCATTTCGGTACAGCCTTGAGGTAACCACCGGTGCCGAGATGGTGGTGGTACTTCTTCATCTGTGCATTGGTCTTATTCTTCTGACTTGCAGCCTGGCCTTCAGCTGACATCTTGTACTCCTCGAATGCTTCCTAGTGATCGGCCAGATTAGGAAATTGGTTGAAGTCAGGTCTTTCTCCCTTATGCACGTACTTTTTGCTGAGAGCCGACTTCCATGACTGAAATGAGAGTGCCATCTTCTTCAAAGTATAATTCTTGGCCTTGTCTCCAAACCCTTGAGGAAATGTGAAATTTTCCAGAATATCTTGCCAGAGGAGGTCCTTGGTAGCTAGAGGAACTTCAGCCCATTTCTTGATGCTAATTGGGACGTGATCCCTTACGTGGTAACCGCAGGCGTTGTTGAACGGCCCAACTGCTGAAAGAGGGGCAATCGGCTTCCCATCCTTGTCAATATCGGTAAACACATGCTTTGTGGACGGCTTCTTGTTAGGTCCCCGATTCTTGGATTGGTTGCTCGATGTACCAGGCTTTAAATAAACAAACATATATATAACATGTCAGAGTGTATTCTAATAATGAATTGCGATTAATTAACATGCCCACGGGAATTATTTTCTTCTGACCATACCTCGGTGTCAACGGTGTCCATGTTCTCACTGGAACCAGTGTTACCGGCCACAGCGGCTGCAGGATCACCTTCATAGTCGGCGATGGAGTCTAACAGGAACTGTTCTTCCTCGTCGAAATTAGGGTCACCACGTGTTGGTTGTGCCATCTATAAATGTTGATATAATGTAACCTTAAATTCGAAAACATCTATAACAACATATATATATAGTTTGGAGTCAAGTTCACATTTTTTTCGGTCATTTTTAAAATTAACATAGTTTAATTTAATATCATTTTATTTATAGTTTGGAAGTATTTTTGGAATTGAGCTAACGAGCCGAGCCGAGCTAGCGCAAAATTCAATTTCATTCGGAATTGACTCATTCAATGTTTATCCAATAAACAAGTATAATTGAAGCAATTTTGAACCGAACCAACGAGTCCCACCAATGAACTAGTGGTGCAAGTGAGGTGGACTAGTCTGTTAAATTGATAGATCGCCCCTTAATCAGAACTGTCCAAGACTAGTGGTGTATGCTCTACATTAATATGGTATATCACTTTGAATCCGTGTTTGATAGTTTATTTTTTCAATTGTCATACAATTATATACACATACATACCAACATACATACCAAATACCAAATACATACCAACATACATACCAAATACCAAATACATACCAACATACATACCAAATACCAAATACATACCAACATACATAACCAATATATATATACACATACATACCAAATACATATATGAACATACCAACATACATATACCATCATACCAACATACATGTACCATCGCGAACATACCAAATACATGAAAATGCGATGTGGGCATTTCGTCGAACACCTTATGGGCAAGCGCAACAGGAGGAGCTGGGGGTGTACACACAGCCATACCTAGCTCCTCCGGGGTGGGGTGGCGTAGGGCGACGTCGGCGTGGTGGCGGAGGTGGCGTTGGCGCGGTGGCGGAGGCGGCGTCGGCGCGGTGGCGGAGGCGTCGTCGGCGCGGTGCGCAGAGGAGTCGAGCAGGGCGCGCACGGCGTGACCAGGGCGCGCGGGACTTAGAAAAAATTGGAGGTGTGACCAAGTGAGAGCGCGCAAGCGATATATAAAGGATGCCACTTCTACAAGCGGTTCGTATTACGAACCGCTTGTAACGTGTTTCTCTACAAGCGGTTCATAAAACGAACCGCTTGTAAAACCTTCTACAAGCGGTTATTAATTGGAACCGCTTGTAGAGAGAGATCTGTACAAGCGGTTATTAATTGGAACCGCTTGTAGAAGCCATCTCTACAAGCGGTTATTAATTGGAACCGCTTGTAGTATCCCTCTCTACAAGCGGTTATTAATTGGAATCGCTTGTAATAGTACCGACACATAATACTTAAAAGATTGCGTTGCCTATTCAGGTTAACAAGAACTCTCCCCTCCCCCCTGGCTAGCGCGGGCGCTTGAGTGCGGGCAACCACGAGGTCGCCTGTTCGAGCCCCACTCGCGCCCCGCACGCCTTTCTTTTTTTTTTTACTTTCTTTATTTCGGCTGTCTCTTTTACTTTCTTTATTTCGGCTGTTTATTCCTTTATTGTTTATTTCTTTATTGTTTATTTCTTTATTGTTTATTCCGTAAGGTTTATTTTTTTATTGTTTATCCTTTATATTCTTTATTTCTTTATTGTTTATCCTTTATATTCTTTATTTCTTTATTATTTATTCCATAAGGTTTATTTCTTTATTGTTTATTCCGTAAGGTTTATTTCTTTATTGTTTATCCTTTATATTCTTTATTGTTTATTCCATAAGGTTTATTTCTTTATTGTTTATCCTTTATATTCTTTATTTCTTTATTGTTTATTCCATAGGGTTAATTTCTTTATTGTATATTCTTTATATGGTTTATTTCAAATAAGCAGTATAAGACACGTATAAAAATTATCACACAAGTTCAAATAAATAAGTTTATACAGTAGTACTACATTTTAAGTAGTACCATACTATGTCTTTACAAGTCTTCCTTCGTTATGATCGTGACGTATGTAAGGAGCATCCACGTCTGTGTCATTCAGGAGGCTTATGTCAACATCCACCGCAAAAGGAGGGAGCTTGTCGAACTGACTATACTCTTCCTCATCTGTGACGTCCTCAACTCCGATAATCCTTCGTTTGCCTTGGAGAACCACGTGTCGCTTTGGCTTATTATTATCTTTCTACTTCTTAGGTTTGCTTGACATGTCTATTACATAGAAGACCTGTCTCACATCATTTGCAAGGACGAACGGTTCGCGCCTATAGCCGACTTGCGTGAGGTCAACGGTTGTCATGCCGTATTTGTCGACCTTTACGCCGCCTGAAGTCAGTTTGACCCATTGGCACTTGAATAGAGGGACCTTTAAAGGTCCATAGTCAAGCTCCCATATCTCTTCTATGAAACCAAAATATGTGTCCACCTTGCCTTTGTTGTCTTCAGCATCTATGCGGACACCCATTACGATTGGTGCTCTTGTTATCCTGGGATCTGGTGTAAAATGTGTAACCATTTATCTCGTACCCTTTAATTTCACGATTTCACTAGAAGGTCCCCGTGCCAATCGTTGCAACTGTTCATTGTCTGACCCTTTGAAAAGGATATAGTTTTGTAATCAAGCGCCGAAAGAATCCATGTGCTTCAGTGTTATCCAATCCTCAGACCTCCCAGGGAATTCACGGCGTAGAATACTCCTGTGCTCAACAACATACAGGGCCACCACAGTTGATTGTTTCAAAACCGTGAAATGTGCTTGCTTAAATGTAAGAAGATCATTGCATGCAATTGCTTCCCTTCCTAGTGTCCCTTTTCCCCGTAGCCTCCCCTCATGGCGTGATATGGGGACGCCGATCGGATTTAGATCATTAATGTAATCCACACAAAACTCAATCACCTCCTCTGTCCCATAACCCTCGGCAATGCATCCTTCCGGACGAGAACGGTTACAAACATACTTCTTTAGCACACTCATGTACCTCTCGAAAGGGAACATGTTGTGCAGATACACGGGTCCGAGAATACCTATCTCTTTGACAAGGTGAAAAGTGAGATGAACCATAATATCAAAGAATGCAGGAGGAAATATCATCTCAAGACAAACCACACTTTGTACCACGTCATCCTGCAGCTTACTTAGTTTATCTGGGTCGATGACCTTCTGCGAAATCATGTTGAAAAAAGAACACAGCTTTGTGATTGTCCCTCGTACCCACTCGGGAAGTATACCTCTTGTAGCCACTGGGAGTAGCTGTGTCATCAATACAAGACAGTCATGGGATTTCAGATGTACGATATTTTTCTCTTTCGTGTTTATGAGTCTCTTTACATTCGATGAGTATCCGGAAGGGACCTTCACACTATTCAGGCACTCTATCATGCTTTTTTTCTCATCTTTGCTTAGAGTGTAGCTCGCAGGATGTAGGTAATATTGTCCTTTTTCTCTCTTTTCTGGATGTAGGTCGTTCCTCAGTTCCAAGAGTTTAAGGTCCTTCCGAGCTTGCAGTGTATCTTTTGATTGGCCATACATATCTATGTAGCCTAGCAGGTTCAAGCAAACATTCTTCGTTATGTGCATGAAGTCAAGTGAGTGTCGAACCTCCAAGACTTCCCAATAAGGCAAGTCCCAAAATATTGACTTCTTCCACATTGGTGCATGACCATCCTCATTCTGCACAGGTTTACTTTCAGGACCCTTTCCGAATACTACTTTCAGATTCTTTACCATAGCAAGTACATGTGGCCCAGTACGATGTTGAGGCCTAGCACGAAGGTCTAGTTGCCCGTTAAATTTCCTGCACTTCTTCCGCCATGGGTGACTCGTAGGAAGAAACCTACGGTGACCCATGTACACAACCTTTCGAGAGTTTTTTAGGTACATGCTGTCCGTTTCATCTAAGCATTGGACGCAAGCTCTATATCCTTTGATAGTTTGGCCGGACAGGTTACCGAGAGCAGGCCAGTCGTTGATTGTTACAAATAACAATGCACGTAGGGTGAAATACTCCCTTTTGTACTCATCCCATACCCGTGCACCATCCTCCCACAACGTCACAAAATCTTCAACCAATGGTTTCAGGTAGACATCGATGTCATTTCCAGGTTGCTTGGGGCCTTGGATCAACAACGGCATCATGATGTACTTTCGCTTCATGCACAACCATGGAGGAATGTTATACATACATAGTGTAACAGGCCAGGTTCTATGGTTGCTGCTCAACTCTCCGAAAGGATTCATCCCATCGGTACTTAACCCAAACCTTATGTTTCTCACCTCTTGTGCGAAGTCTGGGTATGTCCGATCGACTTTCCTCCACTGTGAGCCATCTGCAGGGTGTCTAAGCATACCGTCATCCTTACGCTCTTCTTTGTGCCAACGCATCATCTGGGCATGCGCTTTGTTAGCAAACATACGCTTCAATCGGGGAATCACAGGGAAATACCACAACACTTTAGCTGGAGGTCTCTTCTTCTTACGCTCCCCATCTATTTCACTTGGATCATCTCTCTTCACCTTATACCGTGATTCTTTGCACACTGGACAAACATCCAAATTGGCATATGCATTGCGTCTGAGGATGCAATCGTTACGACATGCGTGTATCTTCAGACTTTCAGTCCCAAAGGCGAGGCGACTTCCTTTGCTTCATATGTAGATTCAGCAGAGTGTTATCTTAGAAGCAACTTCTTTATGAGTGATAACAACTCATCGAATCCCTTATCTGACACACTATTTGTGGCCTTCCATTGCATAAGTTCAAGTGTGGTACGCAACTTTTTATGGTCCTGCCCACAGTTTGGGTACAGAGGAGTTCTGTGGTCCTCTAACATGCGCTGGAACTTCTCGAACTGTCTTTCATCTGTGTAGTCTCCCTCACCATCACGTAGCATCTGGTCCAGCTCATCACCACCAAAGTCACTGAGTGTATCTCCCACGGAATAGCATTGCGTGGCGTCCGGGATATTGTTGAATCCCTCTTCTTCTTCCTCGTCTTCTTTATCGTCTTCCTCGTCTTCGCCATGGTTGGTCCAACAGGTATAGTTTGGCATGAAACCTCTCATCATCAAATGGTTCATAACCTGCCATCGCTGTGAGTGCTCCTCGTTCTTGCAATCTACGCACGGACAACATATGAAGCTGCCTGGAGGCAGGAATGCAATGGCCGCATCGAGAAAAGCCTGCACGCCATTAATGAACTCTCTCGAGCGACGGTCCGCATTGTACATCCATTGCCGGTTCATCTACAACAAGTTATAATTTCATATATTTTTTCTTCTCCAAGAAAAAGAACCCCACCTACACCTTCATGCAATTAAAGATCTACCTTTATAATTATTTTTTTATCCCTTTCTACCTTTGTAATTATTTTTTTATCCTTCACATGTTTTCCTATTTTATTTTATACACTACTAATTAATTCATTAATTGCAATGTCATATTTTGAACTATATCACCACCATACATCTTCATACCATAACAAAAACAAGCATACAAAATAAATTTTGGGGAACAACTTCATACCATACACATTTCAACATGTTCTAGAGTGACCTAGCAAATTAAGGAACACATTTCAACATGAATAAATCATAATTTCTCCACATCCAATGCATAAAAAACAACAATATGTAGGTGAGAAAGATGCTAACATGCTCTTACTGACCTTGAAACACTTAATTTGAAGCTAAATCACCGGCAATTTAAAAACTAAAAATTTGGGCAGCACCTCCCCGGAACGAACAGTGCTTGGCCTCCATTGTTCATGGCTGTTGGCTCGGGGAGGAAGAAGGGTTTAAAATGTGCTGGGCGGGAGGGCTTCTAGAACCGGTTGGAGACACAAACCGCTTTTGATATTTGAGCTTTAGAAGCGGTTTGTGTTTCAAACCGCTTCTAACTTTCCAGAAGCGGTTTTATACACGAACCGCTTCTAAAGCTCAAATATCAGAAGCGGTTCGTGGCTCAAACCGGTTCTAGAGGTCCTCTCCTGCCCGTTGCCACGAACCACTTTTGGTGCGCATATTACAACCGGTTCGCATGAAATCGCTTCTAATATGCCGGTTGTGATGCCCGGTTCTGTAGTAGTGTGTAGATGGATATCGTGCTATCGGATTGTAGCAGATCACGTGTTGCGCTATCTGACCGTAGCAAGGCGTCCCATTGCTCTACCAGGCCATCCCCCGTGCTCACAACATGCTGCGGCACCATATGACAGCATGATACGTTTAGGGGCCAAAAGTGAAAAAAATACCGTGATATTATATTGTAGATGGATATCGTGCTATCGGATTGTAGCAGATCACGTGTTGCGCTATCTGACCATAGCAGGGCGTCCCATTGCTCTACCAGGCCATCCCCCGTGCTCACAACATGCTGCGGCACCATATGACAGCATGATACGTTTAGGGGCCAAAAGTGAAAAAAAAAGTGTGCTCGTGGCTCAATTCTACGATAAAAATACGGAATTGCTAATTTAAGGATATGCTCACCAAATATTTGGTGATAATGCCCTCATATTGTGATATGTGATAGCACCTCATTCCTTTCCCCCTCAAAAGGCTCTCTTATCGTGACACTTGGTGACATCCCTTTCATCCCACTCTCCACTCGTATTCCCTTCCCCTCAGGTTTTAAAAAATTGTTTGCAAAATTTTCCCTAGGTTTATAAATAAGAAGTATTTTGAACAATTTTTAAAAGTTTTTGGGTCAAAACTTTTCGAATTGAAAGTTTTTTCAGTTGAAACTTTTCGAACTGATTTTATTTGAAATGACTGTTTTTGAACCAAAATGTTTTTAATTAAAAGTTTTAGCAATTTCCTTGCTTGAAAATTTTCTAATTTAAAATTTCTTGAGCTAATTTTTTTTTTGCTAAAAGTTCTCGATTTGCATTTTTTTCGAGTTAAAAGTTTGTTGAGTTGTAATTTTCTGAGTTGGAAGTTCACAAATTAAAATTTCCTTAATCAAATTTTTTTTGAGTGATTCAAAATTTTCTAAATTATAAATTTCTTATTTGAAATTTTTGACTTAAAACTCTCACTAGTACACAAAGGCTTACATCAGACGCACCATCACAGACGGTCTTAAAAAACCGTCTGTAATATGTAACATCACTGACGATTCTATAGTCCAACCGTCAGTGTGCCTATGACAGACGGTTGTTAATTATACCCGTCTAAGATGTAAAACAATATCACAGACGATTTTATATTAAAATCATCTTTGATGTAAACCAATATCACAGACAACGGTTTGTGTTGATAACCGTCAGAGATCACTCAGACGGAGTGATATATTAACTTTTTTTCACATTTGTAACTACATTCTCATATTTCTTTTTTTATCTTTTTATGCGATCGGAAAACGAATTGGATCATAAAGGCCATCATTGGGGCAATGTCGGGACCCGAATCTGCAAATATGGACCCTCTGTGTATTCAGCACTAGTCCAGGAACGCGCTAGTGCACACAGTCTCAACATTGGTAAATTTCACAATCATACTCAACGAAATAATAAGATACTTTAATTAGTTAACCAAGCTGGTTGCTCGACCTTAAGGTCAAGTTACAAATATACGCCATGCAGGGCGAAACTTATTAAAAGAGAAATAACAGCAGCGGAAAATAAGATAACTTCGTAGCGCCATCCAGTATACCACAGGCAACTGACTGGGCTCGCTCCCTAGTTAGACGGTTCCTCTTGGAGCTCCTCCTCCAAAGCTGGCGTAGACTCTTCTTCAACTGGTGTTGTATTGTGGCAAGGGTGAGTACTTGGTACTCAGCAAGTCATGCACAGAATGCAAACTAATATACTACATGCATGGCTTAGTACAAAGAATAGGTCAGAGTATAATTGCAGTAAAACAACATTTGACAAGTAACATAAGTAGATTCAAAAGCAGTAGAAACAAGTTTAAGATCAATAACTTTTTCAGGAGTTAAATAAACATCCTTCCCAATCCTAATCCACATTTCCATCAACATCATTATTAAACCAAACCAATCCTTTCAAGCTCAAGTTATTTTCAAGAAAGTCTAACCCTTGACTGTAATTCCCGAGCGATGTCCAATGCCACGGACACGGCTATTCGAATAGATTTTACACTCTGCAGAGGTTATGCACTTTACCCACAAGATATAGCCAAACACCACAAAGGCGAGTGTCTGTAACAAAGTCTTTCGAAAACTTCTAACAGCACAAGTGGTCCTCCCCGGTGATTGCACACTAACCCTTCCCTTAGCGAAGGTGAAGTTTAGGCTAATCCACCGTTAGATGGGTACCTGGCCACAGCCCCGGTACGCTCCCCCATACAACTACACAAAAGGTATAGTTGACACCCCGAGGTTCCACAGGTACGTTATTAGTGACTTAATCAACTAGGTCCGTCCCATTACAGACATGTGGTTGCACGTTTGACTTAGTTCAAAGGCTTGCAAGGTTAAGTCCTTAGGGTGACCAAGGCAAGACTACCCGAAGAACCAAATCAACGTTCCCGGTGCCACAACAGGCCCACCCGATCATTCTTGCCACATGCCCCGGTCGAAAACTATTTATCAAATCCCAGTTGATTACCATGCACCACGTGCCATAGTCAATCACGACACATGATACTTCTTCAAAATAGGTTCAACATCTCATTAAGTCAATATTAGCATTTGATTGTCCAAAGCATTTCACGTGGCAGGGCTAAGCATACTACATCGGCCTAGCTACCCATGTTGGCAATTTAATAATGTCCAACTAGTAACCCACAACTAAGGTGACAAGGGGTCATGGCACATATTTAGTTAACTAAGGTGTCATACAGCAATATGGCATTTATCTAGCTTCCCACAATTACATAGAGCATTTCCTAATTTAAATTAGCATGCATATATTTAAATCAAAGTAATTTCGAAAGTGGGATCAACATGGTCAAGGCACAACTTGCCTTCAAAGAGTACTTGTTCTTGGTCTTGGGCTGGCTCATGGGTCAACACTTCACCTTCGAAGCCCTCGGGCACTTCAACGTCTACTCGTAAAGCGTGCAAATAGCAATAAATGAATAAACAGTAGACAAAAAGTGTGCAAACATCCAAATGAAGTCCATAAACAGAGAGAGCATAATTTTATGAATTTTTAGGAATTTGAATCGGCAAAATCGGAGTTAAAACGCAAAAGTTACAAGTGTTTAAAGTTTAAATAATCAATTAAATAATATTGAAGAGAAAAACTTTGATCCAAAAATTAAATAAAATTCACCATTAGGTAGATCTCAATTTTATAAAAATTTAGAAATTTGAATCACTCAAATCGGAGTTAAATTGCAAAAGTTATAAGCGTTTGAAGTTTCAAAATTCAAATTAAACAATAATCCGAATTAATCCATTTATTTTTGTACTGAAAAACCGGATAATGACGTCAACGTGGATTTTGATTTTCCACCAAATTATTTTTCTATTGAAAAATCGATTTATTGCGTCAGCCGGTCCATAGATGCGGTCCACGGTTCGGTTTGGGTCCACGGTGGACCCGGTCCACGAGTACATGTCTCACTGACATGTGGGCCCCATCGGATGACGTCAGTGGTGACATCATCACGCTCGGCTGAGGACGGCTGACAGCTGGACCTCACCGTGACGTCATCATGACATCACGGCTGACGTCATCGAGCCGTTGGAGCGACCGTTGACACGCGGGCCCCACGCTGACGTCACGCGTGACGTCAGCGGCGACCGGGCGGCTACCGCGCTGACCGCGTCGGTCACGCTTCCGACCACGTGGCTCGATCCGGACTGTTGATTTGAAAATCAACGGTCCAGATTGGATCTGGGCCGCGCACGTTGTGGGCAACATGGCCGATCTGGGCCGTTCGATTTGGATCGGACGGTCCGGATTGGATCGGGTTTCACCGGGTCGGGGGTGACGCGGCATGTCCTAGTCAACGGCACGTGGCGCGTTCTACGCCATTCAATCTCGATCGAACGGCTAGGATCTAATCAACGCACGGTGCACACAGCTACGCGGCTTGATCTAAGCCGTTGGATCTAGATCCAACGGTTGAGATTGGATCTAAAAGCCGCAACGTGGATTTCGTTGCGGTGACGTGGACTAACGTGGGCTGTTGGATCTTGATCCAACGGTCCAGATCTAATCTGGGTTCTACGGTTTTGGGAACACGTGAACTCACTGTAGCCGTCAGATCTTGATCGGACGGTTGTTCGAGTTCGAGGCGACGATGGCGACGCGGCGGAGCAGAGGGCACCGGAGACGGAGACGATGACCAAGGGCGCGGCGCTACGGGGCTCCTCCGGCGACGTGCGTGGTCACGTTCGAATCGCCCTGGCTCGGGGATCCCAGATCTGACCTCCTTCTCCTCGGGCGACGGCTGAAGGTGAGGAAAACCGAAGCAAAGCTCTAGGCAACTACGGCGAGCAATAGCGGGCAGACAGCGGCGGCTAGGTCTAGGGCAAGCGGGGCAAACGGCGCACTCGGGAAAGGCGAACCTCGGGCGTGCACCCGGGCTTTAAATGCCTGCCCCAACGTCGAGATCGACGCGGAAATCGCGGCGGAGCCGGTACGGGCGGCGGAGTCCGGCTCGGACACGACCGAGCAACGTGGCGCAATCCCTGCCGTCCATTAGCCACGATATGATCGGGATCGCCGCAGCGTGGCCGGTCGCTCGGCATGGCGTGAAGCGGCGTGGCGCGATCGTGGCCATTGGATTGAGATCCGACTGGCCGCGATCCTAGGGTTCTACCGACCGGTCGGCTCGGGTTAGGTTCGGGTCGGACTCGGACTCGAGTCCGACTCGGGCTCGGTCGCATGAACAGTGCAAACCAACTCGATTTTCCAGCGATTAAATAATTAAAATAATTTCCAGAAATTCATTTAATTGAAGAAAAATAGCAAAATACTCAGAAAAATTCTAGAAAATATTTTAGAACATTTTGGACTCAAATAAAATATTTCCAACAAAATTTTATTTGCAAAATTAAATTCTTTAATTATTTCAAAGGGGAATAAATTCAAATAAATTCCAAATAAATTCCAGAAAATTCCAAAAATTCACAAAAGTGCCAAATTTCATTTAAACTCATGAAAAGCAAAAATTGAAGTGTTACAGGCAAACAATGCAATAGCTTTGGTTAGAGCAAATTAAGCTCAAAATGGCATAACCAAATTATTTAGCCAATGATAGATTTCGATCGTGCCACGGAAATGAATCGATGAACTAAGGATGTTTTGGTCTAAAACCACAGAACAAAGCACCGACAGTATATTAATTACAATAATTAATAACATAAAACATTATATTAATATATATTAATATATATATATACACACACAGTGGCGTGGCGCGATCACGGCCACCACCACTCGTCGTCGCTGCAGCAGGGCTGTCGTCGTCATTGTCGTCGTCGCCGTTTTCATCGTCATCGTCATCGTCGATGGTGTAGTCGTCTTCTCGTCCTATTTGAAAATTTTTATTTAATTTTTTATTTGAAAAACTTGAGTTCAATTTTTTTTCAGGTGGAAAACTTCTAGTTTAAAATTTTCATGTTACAATTTTATAAATTGAATTTTTTTGTGTTATAAAGGAAGGGAGATGAGAGTAGCGAGTAGCGAAGATAGATAGAAAAAGGTGAATATAGTTCGTGGGTAGCCACAAACAAATGGTAAGCAAAATACAAAATTGAGGCACGGCAACAGCATCAACTTTCGATGTTCGTGTGCTGGACCAACTGAGCCGTAGGGATGAGTAGGATGGGCATTTGGTTTATTTGGTTTAAAAATAAATTGGTATTTAGAAAGGGACAACCAAATTTTCTAGACTAAAGTAGAAAAACTAGACTGAAATAATCAAAAAAATCGGGCATTCCCTTGTTCCCAGACCAAAGGACGCTGGCGTTGCTCCTCATCTTGTTGTTCCAGGATGTGCTCCGCGCGTTGTCGACAAGCTCGTACAGGACGCTGATGGTGCGGCCGTAGTATGCGGAGAAGGACGACAGTAGATCCCACGGTACACACCAGTGTAACATCCTGTTTGCACCAAAATTCAGCGTGCATTGAAATCGGTCTGAATCGGAAAAGAAGTATTCGTATAATAAGGAATCGGTAAACGACTCGGAAAAGGAAACCGTTTCTAAAAAGGAAAGGAAATCAGATAAGAAGCCGATACGGGTAAATGCACCGTATCCATGTACAACTCGGATCGGCCAGGCGTGTTATAAAAGGAGGAGGGCGTCAAGCAAAGAGAATGAATCAATCCAACAACACACACATCTACTTTTACAAGCTTTTCTTTTACATTGTTTTAGCTTCATAGATCTCTCTGCAAGTCGACGGAATCAACATAGTTGCGCATCGCTGATTGTTGATTTTAGCCGATTTCACCCAGGTTTGATTTGCTTCGTTTTGTTGCGCATCGCCTTCCCGAAGCCGATTTTACCTTGTATCCGGATCAACCGTAACTGGTTGATCTAGTTATCTCCTAATCGGTTCTTACCGACTAGCGAAAAGCCGATAGATCCTTGTTCATCGGCTTTGATCAAATTACAAACTTTACCTTGTCAATTTCAGGTCAAATTGACTGGCACGCTCTGCAAACCCGGCGTTTGTCTTGTGTGTTCGAGGCCGAAAACCCTCCGTCACGTTTTTAGCGTGAACATATTTTGGCACGCCCAGTGGGACCACAAGGAAAATCAAACATGTCGTCAACTGACAAGCCTGCGGTTACCGCCGATATCAACACTGATGCTATAATCGTGCCTCAAATGGCCGATTTAACCCCTGAACAGCGAAAAGAAATTGAAGACCGAAAGGCAGCTTTAGAAGAAATGATGCTGCGGTGCTTCCAGAAAACACGCCGTGGCGTTACTCAAAAGACTGCACTCCCAAGCCTCAATCCTATCGGAGATTCGTCATCCGAATCGGTAAGCCGATACGCACCCGCTCAAGCCGATTTATCAAGTATGATCGAGCAATCTGTCCATCACGCATTGATTAACCAGTCATCGGCTCTAGTATCCACATTAAAGCCGATGATAGAAAATAGTGTGAAAACAATTGCTCAGGAATTAGCTGCGTCTGGAAGCCTGCTAGATCCACCACAAACCATCCCTACGTACCCAGTATATTCCATAACACCTAACACCAACACAGTAAACGTGTCGGCTCAAGCGCCTATTATGGTACCAACTCAACCTACGGTTTTGAAACCAAGCATACAGAGAGATGGATTCACACACTACCATGGGCACACGGATGGGGCCAAGATAAGCGCATCAAATCAGTCAAATGGGCCCTCCAATAGCATCGGATTATCGGCTTATCAGCCGATCGAAAAGGGTCAGGTTCCGCAGTCACGGGGAACCGCAACCATGAAACAAGCGCCGTATAGGGTGGTGCCGTACGTCGAACCTTTCGCGCCCGTACCCGATGTATTAGGTTTTAATCATGATTATGACACAGTGCCAAGACCTCCTGAGGTGCGATTTGGACAAAGACCCGAGTTTGCACTCGGGGGGCAGGGCACGAACAATGAAAATTGGCAATGTCCGGCTGCACCACAAGCCGACAATGTTAATTGGGCAGAACAAATCGCCAATGTTTTGAGAGAACAGTTCGGTTTACAGCCCAGAGGAAGGGTAATCGGCTACAGGAAGCCGTATCCCGATTACATAGACCGAATGCCATACCCCCACAACTTTAGGATACCAGACTTTGCTAAATTCTCAGGTGATGATTCTGTTACCACAATTGAGCATATCGGACGGTTCATGGCTCAATGTGGGGAGGCTGCGATCCGATGGGTTAAAAATTAGATTGTTCCCTTTATCATTGTCTGGCACTGCATTCACTTGGTTCACAAATCTACCACCTAATTCAGTTCATATATGGAACGATTTAGAAAGCCGATTCCATGAGTACTTCTTTTCGGGAACTATGGAGCTTAGGATTTCTGATCTTAGTTCAGTCCGACAGAAGTACGGCGAATCGGTCTCTGATTATATCAAGAGGTTTCGGGGCGTACGGAATAGGTGCTACAGTGTAACATTACCTGATGATCAATTGGCCGATCTGGCGTTCCAAGGATTAATCCCTCCATTGAAAGAGAAATTATCGGGCCAAGAGTTCCCCGACTTAGGCCACTTACTCCATCGCGTATCGGCACATGAAAGCCGATATGCAGAAAATAAAGGATTTAAAGATAGATTTAAGCCAAACGGTAATGAAAAGGCCAAAGTAAACATGGTAGATTACAATTCAAGCGACACCTCCGAGGATGAAGCAGAAATAAACATAGCCGAGTGGACCAAGGGTTCTAAAAAGCCACTCGTATGCTCTCTGCTCAAACCGACGAAAAATAGGGCGGAAATCAAGTATTCATAGGACATGTCAAAATGTGACAAGATATTTGATTTATTACTGCAAGAAAAACTCATAAAGTTGCCGGAGGGACACGTCATACCATCGACCGAGGAAATTAAGAAGCGAAGGTATTGCAAATGGCACCATTCGTTTTCACATAATACTAACGACTGCAATATTTTTCGACAACAGATTCAATCGGCCATCACTGATGGCAGGCTAAAATTTCTTGGAAGAATCGGCTATGCAGATAGATATGAGCCCTTTTCAAGTCAACATGGTTCAATGTTCACGAAAAGAAAAGAGGCCTGCGGAAGAAGATAAGCCGACTAAGGGAATTGTATCACGAGACGAGACAGTGCAGATTACTATCGGTTCTATACAAATAGAAGCCGATAGGAATGGACAAAACTCAAGAACGGTAAAACCAAGAGGGGACTTGGAGGTCGGTAAATGGTATCGGGCTGAGAGGGCTCCAAGAAAAGCCGATTTCAAACCAAAGCCGACCTTCTCACAACTCTTGGGGAAGTATGAAAGGATAAGTCGGAGGTGTGACACTCAACACCACCAGAATCCTCATCGACTAAGGCAAAAGAGGGACGAGCGTTGGCGGCCAGATATGTCATGTCGGCCAACTACTGAAGAAGAGAAACATCGACAATGTCCCTTTTGGCAGTTTTGCTGGGAGAAAGGGATGACCTTACCAACAGTTATGTCTTGTCCTATGCAACACTCATCTGTATATCGGCCAAACCGGTCTGTAAAAGATAGGTTGTCTAGACCGATATACAATCATCTAGATATGAGGAGCAGTAGGCCGATCCATGAAAGGTTGTCAACATCAGAGCAAGGCGAGTCCTCCCGAAATCAGGAACTATCGGCTAACACAAGTAGAATGGAATCTGACAGCGAGATAAGCAATTTAGCCGGAAAAATACGAAAGCCGATAGAACCTAAACCTAGGTGGTGCCCCCCAGGTCTCAGCAAATCACAACGCAGAAGGCTTCAGCGATTGAAAACACAAGAAGAAAGGGAGGCCGAAAAGGAGAGCGAGAGGGATCGGATGTTCAACAAGTTAAGACCGGTACCAATTTTGAAAAAGGAGTGGAGAAAGAAGGAACAGATCGATAGTGATTCAGACCAATCGATCGAATCCGGTTCTCCGATGATCCGGGATGATACACCACCGATGGATATAAACATGGTATTCGCTCTACCTGCCGAGTTCAAAACCGAAGAATCGGCTGAAGAAGTGTTCGCCCAATTATGCCTCGGAGCACCAGGCCGTGTGTTCGAAAGCCACAAGACATGCATCGGCATCTGAAACCATTATATCTCGAAGGGTATATTAATGGCCGACCGATATCTCGTATGTTGGTCGATGGCGGGCGACAATCAATCTGATGCCGTTAAGTACTTTCGTAAAACTTCGGTAAAGCCGATGAAGACTTGATCAAAACCAATATGGTGCTAAATGACTTCACGGAGACCCAACCGAGGCTAAAGGCGTAATGGTGTCGAAGCGACGATCGGTAATAAAACTTTGCCGATCGCATTTTTTGTAATTGAAGCCAAAGGCAATTACAATGCTCCTCAGCGGGATCGATCCATGCCAATTGTCTGTATACCATCAACTATGCACCAAAAATTGGTGCGATTGGAACGATGATACAGAGAAGTCGTCTTACCGACACATCGGCTCATATCGCCATGGCTAGCCTCGACACCAATTGGCCACACGAAGAAGCCGAATGTATATCGTGGAAAGCCTTGGACAATTGCGATTTTATCTGCGTTGAGAAGTCAGATTCAAGCCGATCAGCGTTAAACCCAACACGTTTGATCGGACCAGGCGAAGTAGTAAGAAGATGGAGCACAAGACACTAGCAAAGCTGCAGGAAAGGGCAAGAAGCTATCGGCAAAAGAATCTGAAGAAGCTGTTGAGGATTTTGAAGAGGAAAGAAAAGGGTTAGGATTTATACGCCGATTTGCTCGAAGAAGTCAACATTGGGGAAGGTGATAATAAAAGACCAACGTTTGTAAGTGCCAAACTAGAACCCAGTTATAAAGCAAAGTTGGTCAAAATACTCAAGAAATATAGAGATTGCTTCGCGTGGGAGTATTACGAAATGCCAGGATTAAGCCGACAGCTAGTTGAGCATCGGCTACCAATAAAACACAGGTATCGGCCATTCAAACAAGTACCTAGGCGATTTAATCCTACATTGTATGACGCTATAAAGGAAGAAGTAGGACGATTGCTAGAGGCAAAGTTTATCCGGCCTTGCCGATCTGTTGAATGGGTCTCAAACATCGTCCTGTAAAGAAGAAAAATGGCAAACTTAGGGTATGTGTCGATTTTAGAGATTTAAACAAAGCTACACCAAAGATTGAGTACCCGATGCCTATAGCCGATATGCTTATCGATGCTGCATCTGGGAATAAAATCATAAGTTTTTTGGACGGGAACGCCGGATACAATCAGATATTCATGGCCGAAGCCGATATACCCAAGACGGCTTTCAGATGTCCGGGAGCTTTAGGGCTATATGCGTGGAAAGTTATGACCTTCGGTTTAAAAAATGCCGGTGCTACTTATCAACGGGCCATGAACCATATTTTCCATGATTTGATCGGCAATACCGTGGAAATATACATTGACGACGTAGTGGTAAAATCCAAAGAAGACTGGCAACATTTAGCCGATCTGGAAAAGATGTTCGAAAACACAAGGTTGCATGGGTTAAAAATGAACCCTCTCAAATGTGCTTTCGGGGTATCAGCTGGACAATTTCTTGGGTTTACGGTGCATGAAGGAGGAATTGAAGTAAACCAAGCCAAAGTAAAAGCCATAGCCGATACTAAACCGCCGACAAGCAAAAAGGAGTTGCAGGTATTGATTGGAAAAATCAACTACTTGCGACGTTTCATCTCAAACTTGTCGTATGCGTATTCATGCCTTCACACCGCTCTTGAAAAATAAAGACAACCAAGAGTTCAAATGGGAAGTCGATCAACAAAAAGCCTTCGACGACATAAAAGGTTATCGATGAGTCCACCAAGATTGATCACGCCAAAACATGGTATACCTTTTAGACTATATATATCGGCCGAAGGTGATTCGATTGGGGCAGTTTTAACACAAGAAGCCGATAAAAAGGAGCGAGCAATATTTTACTTAAGCCGACGTATTTTAGATGCAGAAGCCAGGTATCCCCTAGTAGAAAAATTATGTTTATCATTGTATTTTGCTTGCACCAAGTTAAGACATTATATGCTGGCTTCCAAATGCGTTATAATATGCAAAACCGATGTAGTTAAGTACATATTATCGGCGCCAATCCTACGGGGTCGGCTTGGTAAATGGGCATACGCCTTAACAGAGTTCGAGTTAACCTATGAGTCGGCTAAATCTGTGAAAGGACAGGCTGTGGCCGATTTTATCACAGGAAGTGAAACATTAGTAGGAACAACTAGTGTAACTCCTTGGCAGATGTATTTTGATGGATCTATTTGCCAAGAAGGCGAAGGCATCGGTGTGATACTAGTTTCACCTAGGAAACAGGAGTATGACTTCATGTATCGGCTAAATAGCCGATGTTCAAATAATCAAGCAGAATACGAAGCGTTGCTAAGAGGTCTACAATTGTTAGATAGCATCGGAGTGAAAGACGTCGAAGCTTTTGGAGACTCGATGTTAATTGTACAGCAAGTCAAAGGAGAATACCGATGCAACGATGATGCGCTAACTCAGTACTTGCATCAATGCCTCCAGATCATCGAGATGTTCACTACATTTTCTATAAAGTATATCCCCAGAGAAGCTAATGATAAGGCAAACCAATTGGCACAATGTGCATCAGGGTACAAGATTGAAAGCCGACAGGGGTCGATCGGACTAAACGTTTGGCCGATTCTATGCGTTCACCCTGTCGACTGGAGAACAGAGATAAGGGATTATTTGTCAAATCCAGCCAAGCCGACCGAGCAGAAGGTCAGGCGCAAAGCACTCAAATATGTTCTACTAGAAGATGTATTGTACTTTCGGACTATGGAAGGTTTGTTGTTAAGATGTCTGGGAACCGAGGAAGCCAAAGTAGCGATGGGTGAAGTCCATGAAGGCATTTGTGGATCACATCAATCGGCCCATAAGATGAAATGGATACTGAGGCGAACAGGATATTTTTGGCCGACGATGTTAGAAGACTGCTTCAAATATTATAAAGGATGCCAAACGTGCCAAAAGTTTGGTAACATACAGTCGGCACCAGCATCGGCTTTGCATCCGATCATCAAGCCATGGCCATTTAGAGGATGGGGTATAGACGTAATCGGCCAAATATTTCCGTCATCCAGCAAAGGACATAAATTCATCCTTGCAGCCACAGATTATTTCTCAAAATGGGTTGAGGCTGTACCACTCAAGAAGGTTACTAGTAAAGAGCTGATCGACTTTGTAAATGAACACATCGTCCGTCGGTTTGGAATTCCACAAACAATTACTACTGATCAGGGTACTGTGTTCATGTCCAACGATTTCAAAGGTTTTGCGGAAAGGCTTGGGATAAAATTACTCAACTCTTCCCCTTACTACGCTCAGGCCAACGGACAGGCCGAGTCGTCAAACAAGACATTGATAAAGCTGATAAAAAGAAAAATTGAGGAGGAGCCAAGGAAATGGCATTCAACGCTATCGGAGGCCTTATGGGCTTATCGGCTATCTCATCACGGATCAACTAAATTGTCACCCTTTCAGTTGGTATACGGACAAGAAGCCGTTTTGCCCGTTGAAATCAACATCGGCTCAATAAGGCTACACAAGCAAGATAAGGTATCAGCTGATGAATACAAACAGGCGATGCTTGACAATCTAGATGATTTGGCTGAACTAAGGCTGATCACACTAGATCGGCTTAAAAAGGATAAAGAGAGGGTTGCCAGGTCGTACAATAAAAAGTGATTTCAAAGTCGTTCAATCAAGCCGATTTGGTATGGAAAACCGTGTTGCCGATTGGGTCTAAGGATAATCGATTCGGCAAATGGTCTCCAACATGGGAAGGGCCTTATAAGATCAATCGGCCGATTGACGGGAATTCGTATATACTGGAATCCTTGGAAGGGTTCGTCCTACCTAAAGCGATCAATGGAAAATATCTGAAGGCATATCACCCAAGCATATGGGTCGGGTCCTAACTACAGAGGAAAATATCAGGATCAATTACAAAAGCACATGCATATAAAATCGGTCATACAAATGGCCAGAGACACCCATCCAGATTAAACAGTTTACAAAATCGGTTACATAGCCGATCAAGCCAAGTGTTCGAAGGACGTCATCCCAAGGTTTAAAGCAATATTACAAAAAGACTGGCCACACAAACTGATATCAATAGATCAAATCAGTGAAGTCCTAACCGAGCAAATGGGCTCCCAAAGCCGATAGTCGCAGCCGCCCTACCAATAGTAGCTTGAACACTATCAATTAGTTGTTCATCGGCTTTTGCATCACCGGAATTGGGATCATCTTAGCTGATTGATTCTTGACTTTGGCAAAAACTCGCCCGATTCTTTGCCTCTGAACCGCTAGTGAAGATGTCGCATCGATAATGCCGAGTTGGCAATCTGCAAGTTCTTTTGTAACTAGGGCCACCGTTTCTTCAAGTTTTTCTTGGATGACTCTAGCTCTTGGGCCTTAGTCTTGGCCAATTTCAGCACAGCAGCACCTTGGTCAAATGCACTCTTTCGAGATTTGGCATCTGCTATGAGTTTGTCCAAGATCTCTTGATCGGCTTGCTGAGCCCTCCTTTGTTCAACTCTCGCTTTGGCCAATTCCACGTCCAGTCGACGAGCATCTAGATGACACACTTCTAGCAGAGCATTCATGGCCGCAGGGGGAAGATCGGCTTGCATGGCCGCCATAGCATTCCTCAAGGGCTGGGTGTTGGCTAAGAGCTGCCTCATTGCATTACTTCGCCCAGAGGCGATTGAGTCGCTCCTGCATGCCCGGCTCAGCCGTTACAACAGTACGCCGGGCGCAGAAGCAGCAATTATGCGTTGGATGTCGGCCGGGTAGTCATCGGTGGCCACAATCTCCGGGTCGTCAAGCTCGTCCAGAGTGAATCCCAGCAAATTGGCCAGATCAGTTGATGGCACTTTGGGGTCATGATCAGAAATATCGATCGTCGGGGGCGGTACGGCCGACGGTGTTGGAGAAATAGCCGATGCGACACCTTGGAGATCGGCTAAAACCCCCGCCACTTGCACCGACGGAGATTGCTAAGGATTAGAGAATAAAAATCAGCAATGCAAGATAAGCGTAAAAATGATATTAAGCAAAGAATAAAGAATAAAACTTACATCAGTAGCCGAGTGCTCCGGAGAGTCATCGGGTTGCTGCCTCACGGGTTTGGGCGAGCGCCTGGCCGATTTCTTCCTCCTCTCTGCAGTGACCTCGGGTTAGCAGTTATCAAAGCAAGGGATATAATGGCTAATGCAAGAGTAGCTTACTTGGGGCACGCGGGCCAAGTCCGATAAAGATGGACCTTGGATATCCAAGTTGCCTGAAGTATACCCGTAGTGCCGGCAGATTGACCTGGGCGTCGGCCGTCGGCCAACGCCATGAAGCATGGGGATCAGCTGTTGCTCACCAGCGCCCGTACCGACCTGAGGAGATCGGAGGCATTTTAGTAAAAGTCGATAACCAATGTAAAAACAGAAGGATACAAGACAACGGTACCTCTCTGACTCTTGAAGAGTCGCTATAACCCGAACTCGTGCTGGAACCAGATACTACCGTCGGCTCATGAAAGTCGGGAAGAAATAAGTGAATGATGGCCGACGGAGTCCTGTCCATGAGTACGGCTTCCGATATTCTGGTCCACCACTGCGAGAATGCAGCTGACCGACGGGAATTAAGAACAAAATGTGGTGTCGAAAGAATTTGCAATCCATCGGCTACTTCGAGAATAACCTCAGCGGCAACGCTGTTGGTTACCCGAGCTCGGGGCTCGACGCAAGATAGCAGAGGAAAGGATGGGATGGTTTGCCCAAAACCCAGTTGACGAGCGTAAACCGAAGGGTGGTAGAACTCATAAGATGGCTGAAATGTCCGATTGCGGGTATTCAAGCCGACTTGAATGATGCAAGGGGTAAGGAAGATTTTGTACAAATCTAAGGTAGATTGGGGCATTGAAGAACTATCGACATCAAGGTGAAGGAACGATGGGTAAGGGCAATCGGCTAAATCAGTATATGGGAAAAAATCTGGCTGGCCGAAGGAAGTCCTATCTAGGGAAAGGAAGAAATTGAGGTATTTATGAAAGCCGACTGAGTCCATTTTTAGTTCCTCAGCCGAAGACATAATAAACCTCTCGCCATAGGATTGGCTAGCTCTATACTGTGGGACAACATGCTCCAGGTTGTCCTCCCGAGGAAAAGTGGAACTCCCCGAAGGTTCGGATAAAATGGATCGACTAAACATGCAATAAAGCCATGTTTGAATGAACCACAGAGGGCCCCCTATGTTGCCAACGACGTGTTTGGCAAAACCGGAAAAAAGTCGGCTACGAATCACATACATCATTTGGTATACCGCCCCTTTGAACATTTTGCCAAGATAAAGCCGACGCCCCTCTACTAAACGTTCCGCCACTAGCTGAAAGGTTTGAGTGGGGCCAAGAGAAGCACCGCAGAAGAGATATCGGTCTAACCAAAGGTTGAGAAAAGCGATATGCTCTTCGGCCGATACCGGACCGGTGACTCTATTGTTATTCTGGATATATTTGTGCCAGCCCTCGCCTTTCTTACGGATTAGTTTGAAAGAAGGTTTTCCACTTTGGCCGATAGCTGATCCCCATCCGGCCTAAGGCACCTGCAGTTGGGTCACGTCAAGCAAAGTAGGGCCGATTGGGCCGGACGGGAATAAAAAGGCGTTCAAAGAATCTGACCAAAAGTAGCATGCCGCAGCTACCAAGGGCTCATTGGCTTCAGGGTCGGCTAGACTCAAAGATAAGGATTCGGCTATACCCATCCTCTCCCATTCTACCCTCTTCTGAGCCGACACCCTGATAAACCAAGATCTCCATCCTTTAAGGCTAGTGGGCCAAGCCCTAAAACTTTTCCCCACTCAGAGATATTGTACCCAGCAGCCGATAAGGGGAGTCTAGGGATCTCGGTATTGATAACTGTTTCTGCCGACATGCTACCTATCGGTCCTAAGTAGAACTGATTTGAACTTTGAGGAATCGGAATGAATACCTGAGAGGGGTCCATTTCAGCCGATTTTGAAAGAACAAGAGAAAAGATGAAGAGCCGATTGTGCGTGATCTGAGAGCTTGAAAGCGTGAAAATGACCGTGGGGGGACCCCCATATTTATACCGCGATGAAAGAAGGCGAGCGGCGGAGCGATTCTTTGCATTAAAAACGCACCGAGAGCATTGCGGCGCCATTAATGGGGAAGTTACCGAGGTAAATCTTAAACGTTAAGCCGATCACGGAGAAAAGCGAAGGATTTTTGAAAGATAGCAAGGTACCTTTCAAAAATGGGGGGCATATGTTTGCACCAAAATTCAGCGTGCATTGAAATCGGTCTGAATCGGAAAAGAAGTATTCATATAATAAGGAATCGGTAAACGACTCGGAAAAGGAAACCGTTTCTAAAAAGGAAAGGAAATCAGACAAGAAGCCGATACGGGTAAATGCACCGTATCCACGTACAACTCGGATCGGCCAGACGTGTTATAAAAGGAGGAGGGCGTCAAGCAAAGAGAATGAATCAATCCAACAACACACACATCTACTTTTACAAGCTTTTCTTTTACATTGTTTTAGCTTCATAGATCTCTCTGCAAGTCGACGGAATCAACATAGTTGCGCATCGCTGATTGTTGATTTTAGCCGATTTTACCCAGGTTTGATTTGCTTCGTTTTGTTGCGCATCGCCTTCCCGAAGCCGATTTTACCTTGTATCCGGATCAACCGTAACTGGTTGATCTAGTTATCTCCTAATCGGTTCTTGCCGACTAGCGAAAAGCCGATAGATCCTTGTTCATCGGCTTTGATCAAATTACAAACTTTACCTTGTCAATTTCAGGTCAAATTGACTGGCACGCTCTGCAAACCCGGCGTTTGTCTTGTGTGTTCGAGGCCGAAAACCCTCCGTCACGTTTTTAGCGCGAACACATCCTAAAAAGTGGGTTAAAATAAAATGTGCATTTTAAAATGTAAGAGTAGTAAACTATGAATTTCTGATTTTATTCCTTATTTTGGAGTTTGTTCTAAAAAAAATCGTATGCAAAATGATAAAAAGATAAAAAGTAATCAAGTAAAAGTAAAATAGTAATACAAATTTACATCAAAGTAAATTTGAACCGGAGTTACTCTTACTAAAGTCAAAATGAATTTGAAAGCATATATTTGAGGATAATTACCCAAAATCAATACATCTTATTAGTAAAAAACAGTCTTGGCAAATTTACCTACAATAATTTACATTATCTGAAGTTGGTAATTTTACCAAACACACCTCACATAAATTTATACCTATTGTAAAATTACTAACAATTAATACTTAATTTTACTTCCTGTAAAAAGTATAGAATTGAAAAGGTAAAAACCTAAAAAGAATGGTAAAAGATTTATTATAAAATAAATACTCATTAAATAAATTTGAAATGTTTACAAAAGATTAAAAATATCATGAGAACTACTGAAAAAATTTATCAAAAATTAATAATGAAATTTGGTCCCTCAAATAAATAATTTTTTGAAAAAGAATATCTATGCATGCCCACTTGTCAGATTTTTATAAAATAATATAATGAATATTTTGATCCAAAAGTTTTACATAAATCATGTAATCTTCTCATAACCTTATATAAAAATCTTCGAAAAGTTTGAACAAAATTTATAGGTGAAATTAATGTGTCTCTACCACTATCTGAAGGATGCCGAGTTGAATTAAACTCCTCTCTCACTAAATGCGGACTCAGCTGCATGTGGAGACCACCGAACAATGCTGAACTGTCTCATTTCCTCCTCTCACTAACTTGTGGGCTTGGAACGACCTCTCGGCCTCTACCTTTCTTTCTTCTTCCTTTTCCTCTTTCCTTCACCGGAGACAACCGTTTTCCTCTGCTATCTTTTCCTTCGGTTGGTGCTGACTTCATGGGAATTGAAGCCTGACTCCATACCACTCTGACAATCGCCATCAAAACTGCCCATGCCTTGGCCACTAAAGAAATCCATGCTCCTTTCAACTCACCGCCACTCTGCTTTAGCTCCTCTCCAGCTGAACCGACCACTTGGTCTACTTAAACGGGATTAACTATTCCTAGGCACCACAAAGCCTTTTCCCCTCGAGCCAAAGCCTCCATTGCATGGAAATTCTCTTCTCTGTTCACTCTAGCCAGAAATTCCGATGAGTCTAACCACCAGCTCACTCTCTCTACAAACCTGAAAAGATGTGATAATTGTCTAGAGGGGGGAGAATAGGCTATTTAAAATTTCAAAAGAAATTAATTGTAGCGGAAAAGGTATCGGAATTTCCGATGTAATATCGGAACTTCTGGTATAGTATCGCAATGTTCGATCAGTAATGAAATTCAAGAACAGAAATAACGTCTAGCAATCTACAATCTTCTTCCACTCTAGTTGAGTGCAAGAATGAGTAAGCTATCTAGACTCGAGTAGCAATAATAGAGTAGCTCAAACAAAGGATTAACGAGAAATCAAAACTAGGGAGACAAGAGTTTGTTTTTCGGTTCAGATCCTTGAGGGGATCTTACATCTCCATTGAGGAGGCTCACAAAGAGCTGGGTCTCTTTCAACCCTTTCCTCCCAAACCTCGGTCACACTTGAGATTCAGTTTCACTCTTGATTTCTTCCCTTTCGGAGGCGAGATCAACCTTCACAAACTTCTCACGGCGTCCCACACTCTTCGGGAGCTCGTGAGCGATGCCTAGCCGTCTAGGAGTCCTTCAACCTCCAAGAGTAACAGATGCAAAGTGGTGTGATCTTGGAGATGCTCTCTAATGCTCAAGATGAATGAACTTCGCTTTTACTCTAGCAATAGAAATCACTTCTATTCCTCACTCTCTAGATGATCACTAGGATCAAAGAGGAGGACGCAAGAATGCTTTGGAATGTGCTCTACAAGCTCACAAGTTTAGCCCAACGAAGTGTGTAACCTCTCAAAGGAGGTGGAGGTGGGTATTTATAGATTTGGACAAAAACTAGCCGTTATATCCGCACTCAGCCATATATCGGAACTTCCGATCCCAACATTGGAACTTCCGATATGTGTGAATTTCCAGAACTTGAAGCTTTCTAACGGTCGAAAAATGATACATCGGAACTTCCGATGTGACTATCGGAAATTCCGAAGTTTCTAGAGAAAACACTTTGAAAACTTATTTCAACCAGATTTCTAAATCCACATCGAACTGTTCGATAAAAAATATCGGAACATCCGAAGTGGCCAGTACAAACCCAAACTTGATTCACCACATATCGGAACATCCGATCCAAACTATCAGAATGTCCGATCTGTCCAGAGAGTACCCTTTTTGAGAACTTACACTTATCGGAACTTTCGGTTGAAAGTATCGGATGTTCCAAAGAATCCAGAGAGTACCCTTTCAAAGACTATACACTAGTCGGAATATCCGAACCCAAATATCGAAATGTCCGATGTGCATTAAGTGCTTCGGACTCACGCCCAACTAAGCTTCGGAACTTCTGGGACGTCGGAACTTCCGACTTTACATCGGAATGTCCGACCTTACTTTAAATGAAATGGTTCCGAAGTCAGTGCAGCAATTTGGTTCTCTCAAATGCAACTAGCTATCATTCATCTGAGCATAGAGATTAATTCTAGATCAACTACAATGCATCCCTCTTAATAGTACGGTATTCCCATGACTCAAAAATGTAAAGTACATTGAAATAAAGCCATTTTCATTTCTTCATTTCCTTTTTGAGTGTGTCCATCGTCCGTAGATGATCTCACTTTGGGACTATTACCTGTTCACAAACTCATTGAATGCATTATTCCATTTAATCGTTTGTCATTAATCATCCAAAACTTCTTTAGGGGCCTAGATGCACTTTCAAAACCACCATAGTTAAATTCCTCGCCCCTAAAGGAACCCAATCCACCCCCGAACAAAACGCCCTCACTAATTTTGAGCTTCAATCACCGCAGCCCTATTGCCGCACACACCTTCTCCTCCAACTCCGGTCACTCAATTCCATAGTGCTACAGTTCACCTCCAGCCGAATTTGGTAGTGGAATCGATCCCACTCACCATCTTGGTGCTTTTTTTGCACTCCTATTGAATTTCAATGCCCTCTTCTTCTTTGCCGGCCGACCATCCCGCGATACGCCGCCCAGTCACACCGCTGGCCTCCTCGGATCACCATCGACCGAGCTGTGCCCTGAGCTCCTTTCCATTCTGTAACATCCCAAATTTGTGCTTTTATTTAATTTATTGAGTAATTTAAATTTTTGGAATTTTTTGGAATTTATTTGGATTTAATTTGAATTTCTTTCCTTTTGAGATAATTAAATAATTTAAAAATTTAAATAAAATTTTGTTTGAAATATTTTATTTAAGTCCAAAATGTCTCAAAGTATTTTCCAGAATTTTTCTGAGCATTTTGCTATTTTTCTCGATTTATTTCAATTTCTAGAATTTATTTTAAATATTAAATCGCTGGAAAAATCCTAACGGGTTTGTACTGTTGGACCGACCGAGCCGACTTGTAACACCCCAGCATTTAATATGCCCGAATGCTACCAAACATAGACTAAACAACATCTAAATACCATAAATTAAGATAAATTACAGCAAAGGAGTAAATGCTATAACCGAAAATTTCGGTAGCATCTCCTTTGTTTTTCCATGAATTGAAGCAACAACAATAGGATCACAGGGTATAGTATAAAGAATGACATCTAAACCATCAATAATAAAGGTTCTAGCAGCAGTATAAGACTAGAATAAAGATTCCAACCATCTCATGAGCCAAACGAAGTAAATGAGGAAACCAAGCACACAAATTAACCATCACAATTTAAAGGAAGGAACATGTCATTGTTTATATGTGTGATGCTAAGTGATGATGTGTGACTAGCTCCCTTTCCCGCATGCCGGTTTCATGGTACCTAAGAAAAACAACATAAACACAAGCGTGAGTTCATCACTCAGCAAGTATATTGCAATGAAACAAGAAAATACATTCTAATACCTTCATCACCACTTTTCACATACGACATCATACACATCTCATATTCATAGCGTAAGCATATCATTGACATCATCATATATCATCATCATATAACATCCTCATATAATGCAATGCAATGCGATGCACATATCTCCTGGAAACTCATACCGGTATGGTTGAGTACACACCCGTCGGTGTGCACCCTCTCCCCCCTTTCATCCCGAAGATGGAGGGTGCCTACTCCTCACTTCCATACACCGCGGTGGATGGAACCACGATGTAGGACTTACTCATTGGCTCTCCGGAATAGTCATAACTTTCTCACCGACCTTCCCCGGACTAGTTATGACTTTCTCACCGCCCGGGCCATGTATGCAAACATGCCAACATCATAAATAACTTGTACATTAACACATGGCATCATAACATAATAAGCATATTCATCATATCAATGGCAATCATTTAAGCATGGCATGTGAACATACCATATATTCAATTTCAATCTCAACCAATCTAGCAAACTACAACCCGCTACCCATTCCAATACACTTGCCTCAACCACGGGCGACGGATTGGCGAGAAGTAGAAGGCACTCCTGGGGTCACACCACCTGCACATAGGTACCACACACTCACAATCATGTCCACAAAACAGTACGCAAACACACTTCCACCCCGACATTGCAAACTACTCGCAAAACCCAAAAACAGAGGTTCTGTCCCGCCGGGACAGCAGACTTGCAACGAGCATAACTCGGGATCTAAGACTCCGAATCGATTAAATGAGTATATCCTCGTGTAGCTTAGGAAATTTCCTAACTTTTTCTAATTATACGAAAAAACTGATTCGGAATCTAAAGTGGTTTAATCTACAGAATACCGTGATCTGTTCCAATCACGTCACAGTTTTTATCACGTTCGGTAAAACGAGCATAACTTTCAAACGGCTGGGCGGAATTGGACGTTCCTTATAACAACTGAAAGGTATTGAAGTTACCTACAACTTCTTCAAGAAGCGGCTGACCAAATTCCGAATCTAAATTGGCGAAAACCCAAACCCTAGGTCGACTGCTCAAGCTGCCTGAAACAGAGAACGTGGCAAACTGTAGATTCCATCTAATCTACCCAACTACAGCACCACCAATTGATCTAAAAATATGATATTAACCCTTAGAACAGTACCTAGACCAACCCCAAGGATCCCCGTGGCCATACCTTCGCCCGACAAACGAAAAACCCACGGATCTCCTCCCGGTTCGCGCGATCTCCTTCGTCGCTCCAAATCCACCGGATCTCCTCGTCGCGGAGCGCTCCAATGGACGGATCTTCGGGGTGGTGAGGTGGAGAACTCCCCTAGAGGCAGCAAGGGTGGTGGAGAGGTGAGGGGAGGGGAGGTGGCGCAATGGGGAAGGTGGAGAGGAGAGGAGAGGCGCCCTAGGTGGGAGGCAAGGGCAAAAAGGCGGCTAGGGTTTTTCCCAAGTGGGAGGGGGCGCAATAAAGGGCAGGAGGGGCACCCAAGGCTGGAAAATCAGGCCTCCCACTCCCTCATGGGCCTAAACCCCGTCCCACTAAAGCCCACGACTCAACCCCCTTGGGCCCAAACTCCCCCGGAGAGGCCCAAACTCCTGAAATCGGCCCGGAAACGCGATTAAACTCCATAGCGTAAAGTCTTTAACCTCCATATTCACATCTTATAAGATTATGACACTCCGTGGTGTCACATTCTTCCCCCCTTCAACAGGATTCGACCCCGAATCCGAGACACGCCACTTCGCAATCAACCAAATCGAAGGGAGCTATGGTTCACGCCTCAGAACCCGCTTAAAAGCCCCTACGATTTGCACCAGCCATCACTCAGAACAAGGAGCTAAGGCTTGAAGACTGACGGCTCTAAAGACAACTTCACATTCAAAACTTGCCAAAATCTTACTCAACTTTGAAACACAGAATACAAACATAAGGACTCAGAACGTCCCAAGCAAAAGGATAACTTCCTAAACTGACAATGAAGGAAAACGGTCTCAAACTCCTCCTTTCTATGCATTCCTTGGCACTAAAGTGCCTGACCCCTTTAACTGGTGTTTCTCCCCAGAATAACACGGCACCAACCTCTAGAACCCTCTTCAGCTCCCACGCACAAAAGTGATTCACGTCTCCACCTCTCAACTTTGGTCCATCGTATTCGAGACGACGCAAACCAAGTGAGACACAACACTCTAAGATTACTATCTGCTTGAACCATCGGGGTTACATTCTGATCTTTTACAACAAGACCAGCACCCACCCCACTACCACTTTGGAAAGGATCCGGCAACATCCAAAGAGCACATATTTTTTTTTCTAAGCCAAATCGCAAAGAAAACTCAAACCTCTAACACCACAGCCAAAATACCACAATTTATTCATTCTTTCTTTTCATACTAGGAAGAAATGGAAATCTCGATACATGACAAGAATGCACACTTTTCAAGAGCACTCCGACTTAGTCATATATCCATATATGACTTTCTCACCGACTCATTTATCATTAAACATCTATAAACGATGTCATGCTTCCTTTTCACCATTCATTCATAGTGTAGCAACAATACCGAATAGTCATTCACCAAAAGACTTCTTCCTCAGTATCACATGATTAAAACACAAATAACATCGATGATTGCGCTAATTCATATAGACTAAGACTGCAACACCGTTAGCAGGAACACACCACGTCATGTCAGAACCCACCATTTCTCGAAAGCTAAACTTGCAAAACCTCGCATTTTGACCAAAATCAGCATTTTAGAAAAGAACATCAACTTCAAAGTCAAACATCTGCACACACAACCACCACAAATTTTCTCAAAGAGAAAGGGAAACTCATTTCAAAAGGGAACACTTTACTAACAAAATCACTTATGAAACATTCATAAAATCCACCTTTTGAAGCACTCGCAAACATCACACACATTATGCAAATAAATCCAACTCCAGTCAAAAAGAGTTACAAATTAAATCTCAAGAGTTTCCAACACAACCCACTATGTCCATCTGCTTCCGTTAAAATTTATTCCAAAGATAATTCAGGGTGAACGCGAAGGAGCGCGATCCACTCAAAAACAACTTTTGGGTGTAAATCCATACTCATAGCATAAACTGCACAAATTAGCCAACACCACAGATTGGGACTAATTTCTACAAGTTTTAGGGAAACTTTGAAACTCAACATAAAGAACACCTCGACCGAAAACATTTAACCAAAATGGCAAACAACCACACCAGTTCAAAAGGTTTTAAACACCAGCTCAGCATGAATCCCACCATAACTTGTATTCCACTACACTTACCATTTAAGCATTCAATAATCACTATTTACTCATCAAGAGAGTCCAACCGGATTTAACAAAATTTACGTAACAATTTCTTTCTCTAGTTACCATTCCCAACACTTTTAAGTAAGGTTTAAGATGCTTATCACAAAGGCACCCAACCAAGACTACATTGACATGATCCCCACGGATCACTGTAGGATCGAAGTATACGAATATAGCAATCAGAGGGGGGGTGAATGATTGTGCGGAAGCTAAAACCAAATTCTTGATCTACTAAAAGTTCACCCCAAAACAGAACCAAATAATTGCCTCGTTTTCGACAAAAACAGAATGACAGAGGTTCGGTAAAACGCGAATTTCCGGAGATCCAACCGTCGGAACAATCTGAAATTTGGACACAAGAAACTAGATTCCAATACGAATCGAACCCAAAAAGAATCAGCTCGATCGGACTTACGGATCAAAAGTTATGAGCTTCGCAAGCTTGCTGATCCAGAACTTGACGAGAATCAATCTAATCAAAACTTCAAGATTAAACAAGATCTTCAAAAGATTGATCAACTAGACTTTGAGAAACACTAGATCAATACCTAGAAAGGTTTTGATGGATCAAATCAAGATGAAACTCAACGATCAAAAACCAATCTAGAATTAGAACAAGCAAGCATGCAAACAAGAACCAAAACAGAAAACAACGTGGCAGTAGTTCTGTATACGCAAAAAACTTGGAAGAATTGATCTTTATTTCTTGTCTAAAATACTCTCATCAAAAGAGTACAAACCCTAAAACCAAGCTCAAAGCTTGATGCGCTCAGCTCTACTTGGTGCCTTTCAACAGAGACCCCCACCTATTTAAAGCACCAACCCACAAAGAGTTACGAATCTGATTCCTATTCCTTAGAAGGAATCCAGATTCAACACAACTCTACTTGGCCCAACCAGGCGAGTACAACTCTTGCACTGTATGGCAACCCTACCATACTCACGTGACTAACACTTTGCACGCGTATGGCCACCGCCCGTACTCACGTGACTAACACTTTGCTGCCTGCGAATGACCTCCTGCCATTCTCACGTGACTAACCATTCTTCATGTGCACCATTCTCTTAGCGACGTCCCGCATGACATCCTTGACCACCAAGACCTCAGTTCCTCCTGAACCTAGTCCCGAACCTCGTTCCTCCATGAACCTAGTTCGGTCCGTCATCGACTACATTCGTCTTCGAGCAATACACGCACATGAACAAACCTAAAACAAATCCGAGCACAAGTCCACGACTTGACTCAATGTCAATCCATGCAACTACTCACATGAGTATTGCATAAAGTCCACTTCAAAAGAAGCATCATGAAATCATCACAAATTTCATAATCTCAAATTCAAATTATTTCCAATTCGCTCAAAACCTAATTCAATAAAACGCATTCACGACGGACAAGGAAATATGGTCGGCGTACACATGAAAAATCACTCAAAAAACCATTCACAAGACAGACAAAATCGATCCGTTGTACCAAGTGAAGTTTCGGTTCCAAGAAGAAAACCAAGCGGACAAAAACACGTTCACAACGGACAAAGAAAATCAGTCCGTTGTACATGCAAAAATGACTTCGGTCATGAGCTCAAAACAAGTTCACAGCGGATCAAGAAAAAGCATCGTTGGTACATGCAAAGGTTTCTGAAATCTTGGAGAAAGAGTTAGACTCAAGCGCTCAAAAGCAAGTCGGCAGTCAAAAAAACATTATCCGTCATACAAGCGGCCGGCGGTTTTGAGGAAAAAAAAAAAGGATTTGGCTCAAAGAGTTCAAAACACGTCGACGCGGACCAAAGACATTGTCCGTCCTTGAGATAGGGAACTTCTTGTTTCTTGAGAGCTAGGTCGAAGCGCAAAGTGAAACTTCTTGTTTCTTGTCAAATTATCAAACACATGCACAAGCACATTTTGCAAATCAATTCTAAGTTTAATTTTTAGGTTCAAAGCCAATTTTTCAAGACATGATTTCACAATCTCCCCTTGATGAAAACATTGGCAACACCTACTTAGAATTGAACATTTGGCATTCACTTTACAAAAGATTTTGAAATCCAAAGGATCAAGGACCAAAAGAGAAAACACAGAATTCCCCTTTGACCAAATACAAAACAAAATCTCCCCACGAGAATGAAAATGTGTGTGAATGTGCAATGTGTCAGAAATTTCAAATTCATTTCCAAAAACAACTCCCTTTTTCTTAAACTTTTCAATGATTTCTCAAATTTCTCCCTTTGACAATGGATTCATCAAGAGTACAAAGAGAATTTGTTCAAAAATTTCTGTGATAATGATTTCACAATGAGAAACAAGGGAGTGCCAAGATAGGAAAAGATGAGCTCATTCGATCATATAACCTTATATATCACATAATATGCAAAATACATGATCTTGATGTGATTTTAACAAGTTAGGGAATGACATGCATCTCAACCTCAATTTAGTCAACTATAGCCAAGTACTAAGCAAGATCTTAGCGAGAAAAGCAAGACTTTAAAATTGAAGCAACTAACAACTTAGAGGCGAGCAAGTAGTTTCAACTCCAATCTAGTAGACCAATTTAATCTTTAAACAATAAGTTGCATGTGGCATGCTTGAAGCATACTTCTTTTATTTTTCTAGGAGTGGCATGCTTGAAGCATACATCTTATCTTTGAGGGAATGGCATGCTTGAAGCATACATCTTATCTTTTTAGGGAAAGCACCCTGCAAGCACATAACTTGAGGTTTTTGCTTTTAACAACCCTTTTTATTGATTCCCTTTTCTTTTCATTTTCTTTGATTATAAACATGCAAAAAGTGATTAAAAGGTCTTATGAAAGAGTAAAGTTGAAACCACACTTGCTTCATAGCCCAAATTTGTCAAGAGGATTCAATATCAAGCCTAGAAGAGTAAGATATCACAGAGTATTTAGCTATAGGTAATCAGTCCAGGGAATTCCACAATGTCATTTTTAGTTCAAGTGAGACAATTAGATTATCATATATTAGCTCAATTACATAACATATAAAGAAATATGATAAAGTGAGCTCATCAAGTGAAAGAACTTGGCAAAGAAACTCCCCCTCAAAACAATCCCATTGGATGAACAATTCCAAGTTCTCCCCGAATAAAAGCAAAACGAGAAGAAGACAAAGGTTTTGTGAAAATGTCTGCCAATTGATGTTCAGTATCCACATGATGAAGCACAATGTTGCCTTTTTCAACATGATCTCTAAGAAAGTGAAATCTGATATCAATGTGTTCAAGAAAGAGAATTACTCAAGAGGTGGCACGAACCAAATCAAATCAACATCCTCCAAAGTCAACATCAGAAAAAGCTCTTAAACTAATTCATGAGGAAGCAGAAAGCCAAATGCCAAAATCCTGAGTTCTATGAAGATACCTGAAAATCCTTTTGATAGCTTGTCGATGTGACGCACGTGGGAAGCTTGAAAACAAGCACACACAAGCACGTGGGAAGAGTCTCTCATGTAAACCTCTAATTATCTCGTCCTCAACAGCATTATCATCATCTTTATGAACAAAGACACTCTCTCCCTGAACATATGCACTTGTACCTGCATCATTTGAACTAGTGCCTTTTGCGAAAACAGAAGTGGAAGAAGCATCTCCAAAGGCAACACTTTTAGCATGAGATGCACGAGTGAAGAAGAACCAAAACTTATCACTGAACATATGAAGTGAGCATCCGAAATTCACTAGCCACATGTTCTCCTTCCTCGCGCGAGAAGCCTACATAGCAAAACATGTCGAGGTCTCAGTACTGGGGTTAGGAATGAGATTTTTGGGAATCCAGTACTGAGACACACGACGCACAACAGTAGGTACAACACGATAATTTTTATGCACAAAATCAGATTTGCCTTTTCCCATGTTTCTAGGAACAGAAGGTGTTTTCATCACTCTAGGCGCATAAAAATGTGCTTTGCTGAAATTTGACCTAGCCTTAGTTCTTTCCTTCTTTTGCTGTTTGGCTAGTCTAAAGCAAAAATCTACTAAGTGTCCATCTCTACCACAATGAGTGCAAGTGTACTTGACATGATGTTTAGCTTTAACAGTAAAAGCACATTTTGCATTCATCATAGTAGAGGATAAAAAACCAGCAGATTGAAAAGCAATTTTCTTAGGCTCATTAGATAACTCAATTTTGCAAGGAGCCTGAACAACGGCGAGGTTTAGTTTCATATGTGGCATAAGGATCAAAACCTAAACCTCTCTTGTTTGTGCTAACCTTAGATTGATCCAAAATCATGTTCAACTTCTTCTTGCCATTAGTGAAACGTTCCAAAGAATTTTGCAAGTAATCAACTTTCTTAGCAAGAGTTAAACAATTATTGCAGGAACATCTACTTTTCCTTTTTGCTTGCGACAAGTTGAGCATGAGAGAATTTCATGTGAAAGCAGATTATCGCTAATTGAGAAACCCTAGCATTTGCATCTTTCAATTTTAATTCAAGAGTTGAGCATTTAGAACAAGAAGTTGAACTATGCAAATCATCGTTGGAACAGCTAGCATGTACAACATGTTTCTCATTTTTCTCATTTAGATGCAACAAAGAGCATGTTCTTTCCTAAGCAAGGTGAGCTCATTGTAAATTAAGTCACATGATTTGCAAGTATCATCACTAGGAATCAAAGTCTTAAGTCTAGCAATTTCAGCATTCAATGATTCAATAATGAAATCATGTTTCTTAATTTTCTTATCACGCTTGTCAAGCAATTTTCCAAGACGAGCAAATGATAGCTAATTCATCGTAAGAAGGATCTACCTCATTGAAGTCGTCATGATCGCTTCGGTGAAGTGTCGCGCTTTTGGCCATGAGACACAACCCGCCAACTCATGCTTGCTTGGAGTTGCATCATCCTCGCCGCTCTCCGAATCCACATCGCTCAAATTGACTTGTTCAAGAGCCGGAAAGAACTCGATGGACAACTTTGCGGTTGATGAAGTTCTTCTTCTTTCTATCACTTGGAAGAACTTCTTCTTCTCTTTTCTTCTGCGTTGTCCTTCTCCTCCCTTGATGCTTTACTTGCAAGTTTTGGACAGTTTGGACGAATATGGTCGAGATCACCACACTCATAGCATCTTGGAGGATCACCACCACCTCTCTTCCTCTTTATCACATTTTGCAAAGCTTTGTTAAAGCGAGAAGAGAGTAGTGACAAGTCTTCTTCTGGGAATTGCTCAATCTGTTCATCGGTTAGTGAAGACAAGAAAGATAGAGCAAAACTTGAAGCAGCACCATTATGAGATATGCTAGATTGAGATGTCAAAGCAATTGATTTATGATCATTCTTTCTAGCAAGAACATCTAATTCATGAGTTTTCAACTTGGAATAAAGAACATCTAAGGTAAGTGTACTCATGACAGTAGATTCTCTAATGGATGTAACTTTCATCTCCCAAATTGACATGTCTAATGCACCAAGCAATTGTCTAGCATTAGCTGCATCATCAAAGCTAACTCCAACAGCACGAAGATTACTAAGAATTTTATTGAAACGTGCAAAGAAGTCATCCAGCGACTCACCGGGTTTCATCTCAAATCGCATGTATTCTTTTTTGTAAAGATCTTGACGAACCTCTTTAATAGTGTTAGAACCCTCATGGTAATCACAAAGAGATTTCCATACCTCATATGCGGATCGAAGATGAACCACACGATCAAAGTCGCTGCGTCCTAAGCCTTGGATGATCAAGTTGCGCGCCTTGCTATTTGCTTCAACATGTGTGCGATTGGTGTCGTTGACGTTGTCGTTTGCAGGGACTTCATATGGCTTGTAGACCTTCTCCCAAATTGTGAAGCCCTGTGCTTGGATGAACGCCTCCATCTTGGCCTTCCAAAACTGAAAATCAACACCATCGAACACACATGGTTTTGTCGAATAACGATCCATTGATCTAATCACCGGTTAAGATAGATTAGAGAAACCTTGCTCTGATACCACTTGTAGGATCGAAGTATACGAATATAGCAATCAGAGGGGGGGTGAATGATTGTGCGGAAGCTAAAACCAAATTCTTGATCTACTAAAAGTTCACCCCAAAACAGAACCAAATAATTGCCTCGTTTTCGACAAAAACAGAATGACAGAGGTTCGGTAAAACGCGAATTCCCGGAGATCCAACCGTCGGAACAATCTGAAATTTGGACACAAGAAACTAGATTCCAATACGAATCGAACCCAAAAAGAATCAGCTCGATCGGACTTACGGATCAAAAGTTATGAGCTTCGCAAGCTTGCTGATCCAGAACTTGACGAGAATCAATCTAATCAAAACTTCAAGATTAAACAAGATCTTCAAAAGATTGATCAACTAGACTTTGAGAAACACTAGATCAATACCCTAGAAAGGTTTTTGATGGATCAAATCAAGATGAAACTCAACGATCAAAAACCAATCTAGAATTAGAACAAGCATGCAAACAAGAACCAAAACAGAAACACTGTAGCGTGGTTACTCAGAGCACGCAAAAAACTTGGAAGAATTGATCTTTATTTCTTGTCTAAAATACTCTCATCAAAAGAGTACAAACTCCTAAAACCAAGCTCAAAGCTTGATGCGCTCAGCTCTACTTGGTGCCTTTCAACAGAGACCCCCACCTATTTAAAGCACCAACTCACAAAGAGTTCGAATACGATTCCTATTCCTTAGAAGGAATCCTGATTCAACACAACTCTACTTGGCCCAACCAGGCCGAGTACAACTCTTGCACGCGTATGGCAACCCTACCATACTCACGTGACTAACACTTTGCACGCGTATGGCCACCTGCCATACTCACGTGACTAACACTTTGCACGCGAATGACCTCCTGCCATTCTCACGTGACTAACCATTCTTCATGTGCACCATTCTCTTAGCCCGAACGTCCCGCATGACATCCTTGACCACCAAGACCTCAGTTCCTCCTGAACCTAGTCCCGAACCTCAGTTCCTCCATGAACCTAGTTCCGGTCCCGTCATCGACCACGTTCGCCCTCGAGCAATACCTGCACATGAACAAACCACAAAACAAATCCGAGCACAAGTCCACGACTTGACTCAATGTCAATCCATGCAACTACTCACATGAGTATTGCATAAAGTCCACTTCAAAAGAAGCATCATGAAATCATCACAAATTTCATAATCTCAAATTCAAATTATTTCAATTCTGCTCAAAACCCTAATTCAGCAAAAACCGCATTCACGACGGACAAGGAAATATGGTCTGGCGTACACATGAAAAATCACTCAAAAAACCATTCACAACGGACAGACAAAATCGGTCCGTTGTACAAGTGAAAGTTTCGGTTCCAAGAAGAAAACCAAACGGACAAAACACGTTCACAACGGACAAAGAAAATCGGTCCGTTGTACATGCAAAAATGACTTCGGTCATGAGCTCAAAACAAGTTCACAACGGATCAAGAAAAACTGTCCGTTGTACATGCAAAGGTTTCTGAAATCTTGGAGAAAGAGTTAGACTCAAGCGCTCAAAAGCAAGTCCACGACGGTCAAAAAAACATTATCCGTCATACAAGCGAAACTGACTGGTTTTGAGGAAAAAAAAAGAGTTTGGCTCAAAGAGTTCAAAACACGTCGACGACGGACCCAAAGACATTGTCCGTCGCAGATAGGGAACTTACTGTTTCTTGAGAGCTAGGTCCGGCGCAAAAGTGAAACTTACTGTTTCTTGTCAAATTATCAAACACATGCACAAGCACATTTTGCAAATCCAATTCTAAGTTTAATTTTTCAGTTCAAAGCCAATTTTTCAGCACATGATTTCACAATCACCAAATCATATAACAACGTATTCTATATTTCAAACATAGTACTTCAATAGCTGTGACACTACGGATTGGTGTGACATTATAAAATGTGAGTTTAGAGGATAAAACCTTACGGCTCGAGGTTTATTTGCGTTTTCGGGTCTTGGGGGGGATTAAGTGATATGACACCACGGAGTGTCGTAACCTTATTTAATTTGCTTGATGAGGTCAAAAACTTTATAAAATATGAAATTGGAGGTTAAAACTTTACGTTATGCCGTTTAATCGCGTTTTCGGGCCGATTTTGGGAGATTGGGCCTTTCCGGGGGAGTTTGGGCCCAAGGGGGGAAGAACCGTGGGCTTTTGTGGAGAGAGATTGGCCCATGGAGGGGGAGAACGTGGGTAAAGGGGCTAGGGGCGCCTCCCTGCCCTAGCCGCCTCCACACGCCTCCACCTCCCCTTGCGCCTCCACCAATCCCTCCTCCCTCTAGTCTTCTTCCTCCACCTCCACCTCAAGCCGCGCCACCCCCTCCTCCTTGCGCCCCAAGGGCGCCCCTCGCTGCCACGACACGCCCACGTGCTGCCCTCGCTGTTTGGAAGAACCGCGACGAGGGATCCCGAAGGATTTGGCGCGTGGGAGCGAGATCGGGTGATCGAGAGACATTCTTCGTGTTCGTCGTTCGTCGGACTAAGGTATGTCCATGGGGAAACCTTGGGGAAGGTCTAGGTGCTGTTCTCATGGTAGATTTGGAGTTTTTAGATCAAGAGGACGTGCTGCCATGGAGTAGATCTGAAAAGAACTAGAGTTCGTATTGTACTCAGTTTCGGGCAGATTTGGAGTCCGTGTTAGGGCGTGCGATTTCGCAATTTTAGATTCGGAATTTGGCCGACCTCCTGTTGAAGAAGTTGTAGGTATCGTCAAGACCTATTTTGTGTATTTTTTTTGATAATTTTTGGAGTTACAGTCTGAAAGTTATGGCCGTTTTGGTGGGCGCTGTCCAATCTGTGTCGAGGTTGGGACAGTCTGTGTTCAACATTAGATTAAACTAATTTAGAGTTCGAATCTGACCGTACGGACTTCTAGGAAGTTGTATATAATTTCAATACCTTTCAGTGCATATAAAGAAATTGAAATTCCGCCCAGCCGTTTGGAAGTTATGGCCGTTTTACCGAGCGCTGTCAAATCTGTGACGAGATTGAGACAGTTCGTGTTCAACGTTAGATTAAACAACATTAGATTCCGAATCAGTCTTTCCCTATAACTAGAAAGAGTTGGGAAATTTCCTAAGCTATGCGAGGATGTACTCGTTTATTCAATTTGGAGTCCTAGAACAGAAGTTATGCCCGTTGGAAGGCTGCTGTCTCGAAGGGACAGATTTGCTGTTTTCTGATTTTAGGAGTTGTAAGCGAAGTCGAGGTAGTGGGATATATGTGTGCTGTTTTGTGGACTCGATTTGAGTGTGTGGCACGTGTTTGCAGGTGGTGTGCCTCCAGGAGTGCCCTCAACCTCTCGTCACTCCGTTGCCCATGGTTGAAGGCAAGTGTGTTGTGATGGATAGCGAGTTGTAGGTTGCATGTTGAAATTAGATGGAATTGTCTATACGATTATGATCACTTGCCTTTTTTTAATGATTGCTATGATATGATGAGCATGTTTAAGATGTTATGATGCCATGTGTTAATATATGAGTTTTATATATTGTTGGCATGCTTGCATACATGACATGTTACATGGCCCGGGCGGTGAGAAAGTCATTAACTAATCCGGGAAGGTCGGTGAGAAAGTTATGACTAATCCGGAGAGCCATTAGAGTAAGTCCTACATCGTGATTCCATCTACCGTGGGTGGTGGAAGCGAGGAGTAGGCACCCTCCATCTTCGGGATGGAAGGGGGGAGAGGGTGCACACCGACGGGTGTGTACTCAACCATACCGGTATGAGTTTCCAAGGAGATATGAGCATAACATTGCAAAGGCATTGCATTGCAATACATATTTAATGATGATGATGTTGTTATGTGCTCAAGTATGAGATGTTATATGTGATGTGAGGTATTATTGTCTTGTAAATGATCTTGTTGTCCATTACAATATGCTTGCTGAGTTTTCGAACTCACGCTTGTGTTTTATGTTGTTTGTTTATTTAGGTACAATGAAATCGGCGTATGGAAAGGGATCTAGCTACACTCCTCCACGTAGTATCATAATCTAGCTAATTCACTGTTTTGGAGACACGACAATAAGTATTACAATAATCATTAGTGTATGGTCTGTATGTTTGGTTGTTTCCCTCATGTATATCATGTGGGGCTATGGAGGGAGTTGTTTTAACTTCCTAGAGTTAAATTGATGCTTATTATTTTGCTATTGATGCTTATTGATGTTTTAGTTGATGATTAGCTATCCTTATCGCTGCGTATGGATATCTCGTTTGTCTTACATATTGATATGATGCTATGTTGTTAAGTTTCATGCAAAAACAAAGGAGATGCTGTCAAAATTTCCAATTATTCCAAATGATTACTTGCTGTAATTTACCTTAAATTATGGTATTAAATGTGTCATGATCTATGTTTGGTGACATTCTGGGCTTAGTAAAAGCTGGGGTGTTACAGTTGGTATCAGAGCGGGCTGTAGGTCCTTGGAATGTGAATTTCTAGTGACATGCTATAGGGTACAACTAAAAATGTGATGTGGAATAAGTTAGAAACATGGCTTAGGTCTTAACAAAAATTTTGTTATAGGATAGCAACATTAAAACTTGCAAAAGTGGTATAACTAATCTAAAATTTGACACACAATGGATGCACAGTAGGAAAGGGTATGGGAATCGTTTCTTTACGCTTAAATGTTGTATTTAAGCTTGATGTTGAATGCTTCATTTGACAATGCATGTTGCTATGTCTATGACATAGATGATTGAATTGTGCTTGTTGTGGTGATAAAGTGGGTGTGGTGCCGAAGGGTTTCGGCCAGCTCTCTTATTTCATAGTAAGGGTGAGGATTGACGGTGTGGCCGGTTAGCGCCATCACCGAAGAACTATTAACCCCTGTAGGAGAATAGTGCTTACCCTTTCTGTCGTAGATCGGGTGGTTGACTGGAGTCAAATAGAAGAGTTTGGTGGTGGATTCCTTCGTATGTTCTTTGCCGTTCTAACGGTCGGTTTTCGTTGCTTTTCTTGGCTTTAGTTGATTTGAATCAAATGAAAAGTGTTGGTTTTTCGCGGATCGTTCCGTATGCGGTGTGTGGGTTGTCTTCCTTGGTTGAAGACGAAGAAGAGGAGTCTAGTGTTGCGCTTCTTTTGGGCGCCTTCCAGTTTTAATGATTAGTTTGTTGATGGCTTTATGGGGAAGAAGCATTCAAATTTATTCCTGTGTTTGTCTTTCTCCGAGGTTAAAGGAGTTATTATGCGAGTTATGCCAGACCTGGTTGTCAGGGCTGAAGTTCTGTGGCTTTGTAGGAGTAAGTGGTGTTTGATTTCGTTATTTTGCTGGTTTAAGAAAATCATCCTTGAAGAACCCTTCCTGTTTTGTGAAAGTTTGGAGTTAAGGTTTTATTTGCAAAGGTTTATTTGATCGGTTGGTTCCCTGTGGGAGTCTTCGAGATTTAAAAGTGTTTTGGAGAATTCCTTTGCATGACCAAGTTTGGATTTGTCTCTTTGTAATTTTGAGAGTCAAGTTTCCTTACGAATTTGGGATGAGTTTTAAAACTAAAATGCGGCAAACAAAGTAAGTAGTCTTTTGACTGAAATCGTTTGTCCCTAGTAAGAATTGTTGTTTAGCATGTTATGTAGTAGGTAACAATGTGGTTTATGGATTGATGTGTTGCTAAGTTACATTTTGAGTTGAATCAATTCAATGTGATTAATATCTCTAGCTTGAGAATAAATAGACTACCAGTGTTGTAGTTTACTCTTAGCGAGAATGATTAAATGTGTTAATGTACATGTAGAATATGTTGCTTTGTTATAAAAGTGCTTATGACCCCCCGATAATGTTTAAAAGTTTTAAACCCTGATGCATAGTTAAAACATTAAGGTGATGTAGACTGCTGTTACCGTTAAAGAAATTTTGCTGGTTGTTTAAAGACGTTCTAATCTAATGGAGTAATAGAGGAATTTAATCGTATTGCCTAGTGACTTTAATTTGGAAGTTGATTAGAATTGCTATTTATGTTGTTGCAAACCATTAGTATATTTGGAAGTATGCGTATGTGTTCCTATAAATGCTAGTATTGATATCAATTGAGAAGACATAAGACTTATTCTTAATGATATTGTTAAGGGCAGTGTTAATGCTAGTATTCACTCTATTTTAAATAGTTGGGGTATGTTGTGTGGTGGTAATTTGGTTATCACCTATGTATAGGATAGCTAAAAGCAATGTGTTGATTGATGATAATCAAATTTTTGATATTGATGACTTAGTAGTGGTGGTAATTGTTTAGATTACTTCTTGGAAGCCATTGTTAAAGTGGAGGTTATTATCACATGTTATGATGGAGTGAACCATGGATAATTAACATGATGTAGAATTTAATCCTTAATGAGTGTATACCTTCGAATCATGTTTTCGAATTTTATCTCGTAGAGTTTTATCCTTAATGAATGAATGCCTTGGAATCCTAGTTATGAACTTTGTCTTGTAGAGATAATATTTACATGTTGAAGTCGTTGTTTAACTGAATAAGGTTCGGTTGTCGAGACGTGAATATATAGGTGGTATGAAATTTATATGTTGATTTCGCTGAAAGTTTTGTTGAAGTACTATGTTTCAAAGTTAGACTAAGAAGTATTATGATTCGTGATCCGTGGGGATCATGTCATTATAGTCTTGGTTGGGTGCCTTTTGATAAGAATCATAAACCCTAATTAAAAGTGTTGGGAATGGTAACTAGAGGAAGAATTTGTCGTGAAGCTTTTGGTTGAATTGTGTTGGGGCTCCTCAGGAGTAGATAGTGATTATTGAAGTCTTTTATGGAAAGCGAGTGGAGTACTAGAGATGGTTCTTTTTATGATGAGCTGGTGTTTAAAACCTTCTGGACTGGTTTGGTTGTTTGCCATTTTGGTTGAATGCTTTCGGTTGAGGTGTTCCTTATGTTGAGTTTCAGAGTTTCCCCAAAACTCGTAGCGTTTGTTGTCGGCCTTTGGTTTTGGCAAAATTGTTTAGTTCGTGTTGTGAGTTTGAATTCGCATTCCAAAATTTTTTTGAGTGGATCGCGCTCCTTCGCGTCCACGCTGAATTATCTTTGGAATGAATTTTAAAGGAAACCAATGGCATAGAGGGCTATGTGGGAAAACTCACGAGATTTAGTTTGTAATCTTTTCTTTGCTAGAGTTGGAGTTATTTGGAAAAGTTTGTGTAGAGTTTGCAAGTGTTTCAAAAAGTGGTTTTTGTGGATGTTTCATTGGCGATGCCGTTAGTGAGGTGTTCTCTTTTGAAAATAAGTTTCCCCTTCTCTTTGAGAAAACTTATGGCGGTTGCTTGTGCAGATATTTGATTTTGGAGTCGATGTTCTTTTCCAAAATGGTGATTTTGGTTAAAATGCGATGTTTGCAAGTTTAGTTATCTATCGTTGGTGGGTTCTGATATGATGTGGTGCCTTAACTGTTAACTATGTTGCCGACATAGTGTATATGAATTAGCGCAACTCTCGATGTTATTCGAGATTTATTCATGTGATATCGAGAAAGAAGTCGTTATGTGAATGATTATTCGGTATTGTGTTACATGAAGAATGAATGGTGAAAAGTAAACATGACGTCGTTTTTAGATGTTAATTAATAAAAGAGTCGTTGAGCCAGGTCGGTGAGAAAGTCATATATGGAGATATGACTAATCCGGAGTGCTCTTGAAGAATGTGCATTTATGTCTTGAAACGAGTTTTCCCTTGCTTTCTAATATGAAAAGAAACGAATGAAGAAATTATGGTATGTTGGTTGTGGTGTAGGAGATTTGTGATTCCTTTGCATCTTGGCTTAGGAAGTTAAAATGAATGCTCTTTGGCTGTTGACAAATCCTTTCCAAAGTGATTGTGGTGCATGGGATTCAAAGTTGTGCATGGGGATCATTTGGGTTCATGGTTTGTGGCGTTGCTAGTGGTTGATCGTGACTAGTTTGGAAGTGAAGAGTTAAGGAAGGTTGGGTATGGCCCAATTCAAACTTTCTTGGAGAATTGTGTTGTTGAGATGTTCCTCGGTAGGGTTGATTAAATTATTAGGGGACCACTTGGTGGTTGCTAGTGATCGCTTTTCCTTTTGAAGTGTATTGGATCTTTTGTCGTTGGGCAAGGAGCGAGTTGTGTCAACCGCAGAGGAACATTCGGTCTTTTCTGTTGAGCGAGTCTTAAGGATCCTGGATATAAAGTAGGTTGTTCCTTCTGGTAATCTTAGAGCGTTATGTCTCTCCTGCTTTCGCGTCGTCTTGAGTACAAGGAACCTCGAAGGGAGGTTGGTACCGTGTTCTTCCGGAGAGTAGCATTAGTTAAAGGGATCGGGCACTTTAGTGCCAAGGAATGCATGGAATGAGGAGTGTGAGATTGTTTTATTTCGTGTTCGATTGGGACTTTACCCTACCGCTTGGGTCATGCTGAGGCCGTATGTGAGTGCATTTGTGTTTCAATGATTGAGTAAGAATTCTGGCAAATTTTGAATGTGAAGTTGTCTTTAGAGCCGTCAGTCTTCGAGCCTTAGCTCCTTGTTCGAAGGCGTTGGCTAGTGCAAATCGTAGGGGCTTTTAAGCGGGTTACGAGGCGTGAACCATCACTCCCTTTGATTTGGTTGTATGCGAAATGGCGTGTCTCGGATTCGAGGTCGAATCCTGTTGAAGGGGGGAAGAATGTGACACTACGGATTGGTGTGACATTATAAAATGTGAGTTTAGAGGATAAAACCTTACGGCTCGAGGTTTATTTATGCTGTGTCTTGGGGGGATTAAGTGATATGACACCACTGAGTGTCGTAACCTTATTTAATTTGCTTGATGAGGTCAAAAACTTTATAAAATATGAAATTGGAGGTTAAAACTTTACGTTATGCCGTTTAATCGCGTTTTCGGGCCGATTTTGGGAGATTGGGCCTTTCCGGGGGAGTTTGGGCCCAAGGGGGGAAGAACCGTGGGCTTTTGTGGAGAGAGATTGGCCCATGGAGGGGGGAGAACGTGGGTAAAGGGGCTAGGGGCGCCTCCTCCCTGCCCTAGCCGCCTCCCCACACGCCTCCACCTCCCCCTTGCGCCTCCACCAATCCCCTCCTCCCTCTAGTCCTCTTCCTCCACCTCCACCTCAAGCCGCGCCACCCCCCCTCCTCCTTGCGCCCCCAAGGACGACCCCTCGCTGCCACGACACGTCGACGTGCTGCCCTCGCTGTTTGGAAGAACCGCGATGAGGGATCCCGAAGGATTTGGCGCGTGGTAGCGAGATCGGGTGATCGAGAGACATTCTTCGTGTTCGTCGTTCGTCGGACTAAGGTATGTCCATGGGGAAACCTTGGGGAAGGTCTAGGTGCTGTTCTCATGGTAGATTTGGAGTTTTTAGATCAAGAGGACGTGCTGCCATGGAGTAGATCTGAAAAGAACTAGAGTTCGTATTGTACTCAGTTTCGGGCAGATTTGGAGTCCGTGTTAGGGCGTGCGATTTCACAATTTTAGAGTCAGAATTTGGCCGACCTCCTGTTGAAGAAGTTGTAGGTATCGTCAAGACCTATTTTGTATATTGTTTTGAGAATTTTTGGAGTTACGGTCTGAAAGTTATGGCCATTTTGGTGGGCGCTGTCCAATCTGTGTCGAGGTTGGGACAGTCTGTGTTCAACATTAGATTAAACTAATTTAGATTTCGAATCTGACCGTACGGACTTCTAGGAAGTTGTAGATAATTTCAATACCTTTCAGTTCATATAAATAAATTGAAATTCCGCCCAGCCGTTTGGAAGTTATGGCCGTTTTACCGAGCGCTGTCAAATCTGTGACGAGATTGAGACAGTTCATGTTCAACGTTAGATTAAACAACATTAGTGTCCGAATCAGTCTTTCCCTATAACTAGAAAAAGTTGGGAAATTTCCTAAGCTACGCGAGGATGTACTCGTTTATTCAATTTGGAGTCCTTGAACAGAAGTTATGCCCGTTGGAAGGCTGCTGTCTCGAAGGGACAGATTTGCTGTTTTCTGATTTTAGGAGTTGTAAGCGAAGTCGGGGTAGTGGGATATATGTGTGCTGTTTTGTGGACTCGATTTGAGTGTGTGGCACGTGTTTGCAGGTGGTGTGCCTCCAGGAGTGCCCTCAACCTCTCGTCACTCCGTTGCCCATGGTTGAAGGCAAGTGTGTTGTGATGGATAGCGAGTTGTAGGTTGCATGTTGAAATTAGATGGAATTGTCTATACGATTATGATCACTTGCCATGTTTTAATGATTGCTATGATATGATGAGCATGTTTAAGATGTTATGATGCCATGTGTTAATATATGAGTTTTATATATTGTTGGCATGCTTGCATACATGACATGTTACATGGCCCAAGGTGAGAAAGTCATTAACTAATCCGGGAAGGTCGGTGAGAAAGTTATGACTAATCCGAGAGCCATTAGAGTAAGTCCTACTTCGTTATTCAATCTACCGTGGGTGGTGGAAGCGAGGAGTAGGCACCCTCCATCTTCGGGATGGAAGGGGGGAGAGGGTGCACACCGACGGGTGTGTACTCAACCATACCGGTATGAGTTTCCAAGGAGATATGAGGATAACATTGCATTGCATTGCATTGCAATACATATTTAATGATGATGATGTTGTTATGTGCTCAAGTATGAGATGTTATATGTGATGTGAGGTATTATTGTCTTGTAAATGATCTTGTTGTCCATTACAATATGCTTGCTGAGTTTTCGAACTCACGCTTGTGTTTTATGTTGTTTGTTTATTTAGGTACAATGAAATCGGCGTATGGAAAGGGATCTAGCTACACTCCTCCACGTAGTATCATAATCTAGCTAATTCACCTATTTTGGAGACACGACAATAAGTATTACAATAATCATTAGTGTATGGTCTGTATGTTTGGTTGTTTCCCTCATGTATATCATGTGGGGCTATGGAGGGAGTTGTTTTAACTTCCTAGAGTTAAATTGATGCTTATTATTTTGCTATCGATGCTTATTGATGTTTTAGTTGATGATTAGCTATCCTTATCGCTGCGTATGGATATCTCGTTTGTCTTACATATTGATATGATGCTATGTTGTTAAGTTTCATGCAAAAACAAAGGAGATGCTGTCAAAATTTCCAATTATTCCAAATGATTACTTGCTGTAATTTACCTTAAATTATGGTATTAAATGCTACAACATACTCCAACTATTAAATTAGATTTAATAAGTTAGATCAACACAATGTTCTTAAAACAACAACCAGACCTATGTTTTTTTTCCAATTGACATCGGTACTAGCATTAACACTGCCCTTAACAACATCATCAACAATAAGTCTTATGTCTTCTCAATGGATATCAATACTAGCATTGTAGAGACACAACTGCATACTTCCAAATATACTAATATTTGCAACAACATAAATAGCAACTCTAATCAACTTCCAAATTAAAGCCACTAGCCAACATGATTAAATTTCTCTATTAACCCGTTAGATTAGAACATCTTTAAACATCCAGCAAGGTTTCTTTAACAGTATCATTAATTTACATCATCTTAATGTTCTAACTATGCATCAAGGTTTAAACTTTTAACATTAACGAGGACCATAAGCACTTTTAAAGCAAGGCAACAGATTCTAAGTATGTACCTTAACCCATTTAATCATTCTCGCTACAGAGTAAACTACAACACTAGTAGTTTATTTATTCTCCAGCTAGAGATGATAATCACATTGAATTGATTTAACTCAAAATTTAACTTAGCAACACATCATTCCATAAACCACATTGTTACCTACTACATAGCACGGACATAAACTTTTCTAAACACCTTCATGGGGCACGAACTCTTGACAAACAGGATGCAACTCAACTTTTAAAGATAACCACAACTCAAGAACCAGAACGAACACCGACAGAAAATTTCTCCTTTCCAGGCAAGGAAGAAAAACAAAACTCCAACAGAAATGCAGGAGAGCTCAACTATCAAATTCCCAAATTTGCCCACAAAACTCTTCAAGAAATCTCAAGATCTATACTTCCAAGAAGGAAGAAGGATGCACCAGGGAAAATCAAATGTTCATTAAATCTTTTCAGATAAAAGATTCAAACTTAGCTCCACCAACTTAAGGCTTGCACAAGGGGAAACTCCAACACTTTTTCTTAGGTAGGGAGAACAACAACCACAAAAGTTTCCTCCTCAAGACAGCCCGTAATAACCAACAAAACCAGTGTCAAAGCAAAATTGGCAACGAACAGATGCGCAACACAAAACCTTTCTTCTACGTCTTCAACCAAGGAAGACAAAACCACAAACCGCCTACAGGACAATCAGCGAGAATCAAATACCAAACACTTTTCTTTCGATTTAAATCCACTTGAACTAAGGAAACCAACCAAAACCAACCGTCAGAACGGTCAAGAACATCCGAAGAAATCCACCACCAACTCTTCTATTCGACTCCAGCCAACTATCCGGTCTACGACAGAAAGGATAAGCACTCTTCTCCCACAGGGGTTAATAATTCTTCAGTGATGGCGCTAACCGGCCACACCGTCAAACCACGCCCTTACTATGAACAAAAAGTGGTGACCGAAACCCTTCGGCACCACAACCCCACTTTATCACCACAACAAGAACAATTCAATCATTTATCTCATAGACATAGCAACATGCAACATCAAATGAAGCATTCAACATCAAAGCTTAAATACAACATTTAAGCGTAAAGAAACGAAACCCATACCCTTTCCTACTGTGCATCCATGTGTGTCAAATTTTAGATTAGTTATTCCACTTTTGCAAGTTTTAATGTTGCTATTCTATGACAAAGTTTTAGTTAAAACCTAAGCCATGTTTCTAAGTTATCCCACATCACATTTTAGTTGTATCCTAAGGTATGACACTAAAAATACACATTCCAAGGACCTACAGCCCGCTCTGATACCAACTGTAACATCCCGGCATTTAATATGCTCGAATGCTACCAAACATAGACTAAACAACATCTAAATACCATAAATTAAGATAAATTACAGCAAAGGAGTAAATGCTATAACCGAAAATTTTGGCAGCATCTCCTTTGTTTTTCCATGAATTGAAGCAACAACAATAGGATCACAGGGTATAGTATAAAGAATGACATCTAAATCATCAATAATAAAGGTTCTAGCAGCAGTATAAGACTAGAATAAATATTCCAACCATCTCATGAGCCAAACGAAGTAAATGAGGAAACCAAGCACACAAATTAACCATCACAATTTAAAGGAAGGAACATGTCATTGTTTATATGTGTGATGCTAAGTGATGACGTGTGACTAGCTCCCTTTCCCGCATGCCGGTTTCATGGTACCTAAGAAAAACAACATAAACACAAGCGTGAGTTCATCACTCAGCAAGTATATTGCAATGGAACAAGAAAATACATTCTAATACCTTCATCACCAATTTTCACATACGACATCATACACATCTCATATTCATAGCGTAAGCATATCATTGACATCATCATATATCATCATCATATAACATCCTCATATAATACAATGCAATGCGATGCACATATCTCCTGGAAACTCATACCGGTATGGTTGAGTACACACCCGTCGGTGTGCACCCTCTCCCCCCTTCCATCCCGAAGATGGAGGGTGCCTACTCCTCGCTTCCATACACCGCGGTGGATAGAATCATGATGTAGGACTTACTCATTGGCTCTCCGGAATAGTCATAACTTTCTCACCGACCTTCCACGGACTAGTTATGACTTTCTTACCGCCCGGGCCATGTATCATGCCATGTATGCAAACATGCCAACATAATAAATAACTTGTACGTTAACACATGGCATCATAACATAATAAGCATATTCATCATATCAATGGCAATCATTTAAGCATGGCATGTGAACATATCATATATTCAATTTTAATCTCAACCAATCTAGCAAACTACAACCCGCTACCCATTCCAATACACTTGCCTCAACCACGGGCGACGGATTGGTGAGAAGTAGAAGGCACTCCCGGGGTCACACCACCTGCACATAGCTATCACACACTCACAATCATGTCCACAAAACAGTACACAAACACTCTTCTACCCGACATTGCAAACTACTCGCAAAACCCAAAAACAGAGGTTCTGTCCCGCCGGGACAGCAGACTTGCAACGAGCATAACTTGGGATCTAAGACTCCGAATCGATTAAACGAGTACATCCTCACGTAGCTTAGAAAATTTCCTAACTTTTTCTAATTATACGAAAAAACTGATTCAGACTCTAAAGTGGTTTAATCTACAGAATACCGTGATCTGTTCCAATCACATCACAGTTTTTATCACGTTCGGTAAAACGAGCATAACTTTCAAACGGCTGGGCGGAATTGGACATTCTTTATACCCACTGAAAGGTATTGAAGTTACCTACAACTTCTTCAACAGGTGGCTGACCAAATTCCGAATCTAAATTGGCGAAAACCTAAACCCTAGGTCGACTGCTCAAGCTGCCCGAAACAGAGAACGTGGCAAACTCTAGATTCCATCTAATCTACCCAACTACAGCACCACCAATTGATCTAAAAATATGATATTAACCCTTAGAACAGTACCTAGACCAACCCCAAGGATCCCCGTGGCCATACCTTCGCCCGACGAACGAAAAACCCACGGATCTCCTCCCGGCTCGCGCGATCTCCTTCCTCGCTCCAAATCCACCGGATCTCCTCGTCGCGGAGCGCTCCAATGGACGGATCTTCGGGGTGGTGAGGTGGAGAACTCCCCTAGGGGCAGAAAGGGTGGTGGAGAGGTGAGGGGAGGGGAGGTGGCGCAATGGGGAAGGTGGAGAGGAGAGGAGAGGCACCCTAGGTGGGAGGCAAGGGCAAAAAGGCGGCTAGTGTTTTTCCCAAGTGGGAGGGGCGCAATAAAGGGCAGGAGGGGCGCCCAAGGCTGGAAAATCAGGCCTCCCGCTCCCTCATGGGCCTAAACCCCGTCCCACTAAAGCCCACGACTCAACCCCCTTGGGCCCAAACTCCCGAAATCAGCCCGGAAACGCGATTAAACTCCATAGCGTAAACTCTTTAACCTCCATATTCACATCTTATAAGATTATGACACTCCGTGGTGTCACACGACTCGAGTCTGACCGAGCCGGACCCGAGCCCGACTCAAACCGCCGGACCGAACCCAAACACTAACCGAGCGAACCGTTGGATCCAGATCCAACGGTCGAGATTACGCCACGTCGCACAGTCCGAGATGCCGCCGGATTCTGCCGCCGCATATGAGTGGGCCTCGGTTTTCGCAAGATTCACGGACATCGAGGGCCCTATTTAATGCGCCGCCATCCGTGTCGTGTTCTCCGTTTCCGTGCGCACCCGTTGCCCTAGCTCTCAGCGCTCGAGCCGCCGCCATCGTCCCGCAATCGCTCGCCGAAGTTGGAGGAGGGCACCGCCACGGTTTTCCACTTTTTCCCGCCATTGCCACCATCCTCTGCCGTAACCAAGCCCAGATCCGAGACCGTCGTGATGAGCGCACCTGGGGGTACCACTCACTTCACCGGTGTAGGCCCCCGGATCGGCTATCCGGAATCCCCTGTGTATTTCTGTACTAGTCCCAGATCAGTAGCTAGTACACACAGTCAAAAGTGATGAATCAACAGTCATATCACGATTACATATAACTAAATAAGAACAACACCAAATAAAAGCAAAGACCTTATGGTCAAGGTTTACCATTACGGCCTGAACAGGCAGAACAACTTGAACAACAGCAGCGGAAGACGAAAACACCAAGGCAACCCATCCAAATGCCCACAGGCAATCGAGTGGAGAACGCGTCCTAGTCGTTGGAAATCTTCTGACAGCTTCTTTCACTTCTGAGATAGGATTAGAATGTAGCACGTGAGTACATAAAGTACTCAGCAAGTCTGAGAAATGATGCACAATGTAGGCTATCCAAAGATGGCTTAATATGGTTCTTTTGCACAAAGCCAAGTTTCATCAAATCATACTTGTTAATAAGTTTCACAAAGCATATTTTAGCAATTCTTTTTAATAATTGAATTATGTAATAATGCAGTGAAGGTTCTAACCACCACTCACTAAGATACAGGCTCTAACTGCCATATTCCAAAAAGATCATGATTCAATTCATTCACATGGCTCTATCTACCACGGTTCACAAAATCAGGTTCCTTCCACCTACCTGGCTTTAGCCGCCAGAAGCACACCCGAGAGTTCTAACTGCTCCCGGATCCCAAAACAAACTATTGTTTAGTTTGAAACCAAAAACCAAAGTCTACCAGTATGAAAGCATTCAGCAAGCTTTGCCTTTGACCGTAGGCACGGCTATTCGAATAGTTTTAACTCTGCAGAGGTGTACAGCTTTACCCACAAGACATGATATTCCCTTGGTGCCAAGCTATTAGCACACTTCCTTAGGTGTGCCGATAGGGATATCATGACAAGGCCTTTACAATGTATACGCCTAACCTGACCCACCCGCTGAGGTTTCACCGCTGCTAGGGTTATATCCACCCAGTACAGAAGCCCCCTCTTGCGCCGTGTGAGAAAAATAACAACATTGCCTCTATCCGACGCTCGCATTCCACCGATTGGTGAGTCTAAGTTAGGTTTCTACAAATTAGTTAGCCAGGTCGTGCCCACTTTGACATGTGGTTGTACGGTAATGCTTAGAATGGAGACAGTCATAAGCATCGGTCCTTAACTGACTTGGGGCGGTACGTGCACAATGAAATCTAGCGCTCCATCCGCACGCACCAGACAAACCATTCCGCCCCAGTCCAAACCATTTTTCATTTTAAATTTATATTTTGTAAATCATCGGCAATAATCCTTGCCTATAACTTCCAACACAAGTTTTCAAGAGTTATAAGAATTTCCCACCCATAGGTGAATACTGACCGATTGCGATTCTAAGCATTTCTACCGAACTATTCTATTCCACCAATAGTTTATTTTATAAAACACAACTCTTAGTGTTGATAAATCGTGATTATAATTAAATCAGTACTTTCCAAAGTTCATGAAATCACCAAGATCCCCATTACTATCATAGCATTTCATATTCCAGCCCAAGTTAGTACTCCCACAAGTAAAGTCTAAATCATGTGCCGTCATGACTCCAAAATCATGTTAAGCAACGATCCTCATGGTATATGAAACAATCTACCCTAAATACAAGTCTCATTATCGATTACCCATCGTCCATATATTGATTAACCTTGTAATCTACTTGATCCACCAAGAATGATTCATAATCTCATCCCCGATCATCTTTTAAGAAAGATCTTATAAATCCAAGGTCTCATTAATTCATTGACTACAGCTGTTTCCATAAACAATGATATTAAGTTGACTAAACAAATCACACATAATTCATATTATTCATGATTCCACATAATGGGTTATCGCGAGACCATATTCCCAAAGTCATCCACTACACCACCGAGTATGATCTTCAAGACTATCCATTTGCTCCACCGAGTACATTTAATAATATAGTTGTCTAAATCATCGAGTATCATTCTCAATACCACTTGTTGTAACCCTTCACATTGTCATCTCTAAATCTCATAGTATGCGGGTTAATCCACCGAAATATGATTTCCCACTTATTCTATTTGATCCCCAAGTATGACCCTCAATATTATTTATTTAACTTCACCGACCATTATTCTTCATATCATACATCTTCCAACACTTCCCCAGTTCATACTAATTTATGTTCTCGGAGTTTCTCCAGAACCAAGTGTAGATGTTGGGTATGATCTTCTTCATTTTTGGAATAGATGAGGATATCATCTATGAATACCACTACGAACTTATCGAGATACTCCATAAAGACTTTATTCATTAAACTCATAAAGCTAGCTGGAGCATTTGTAAGTCCGAAGGACATTACGACATATTCATATAAGCCGTAACGAGTGGTAAAGGCTGTTTTAGGAATATCCTCCGGTCGGATTTTTAATTGATAATATCCATGTCTAAGATCAATTTTGGAGAAAATTTGGGCGCCGGTTAATTGATCAAACAGATCATCGATACGGGGTAGAGGATATTTGTTTTTGATGGTAACATCATTGAGAGCACGATAATCTACACACATGCGTAGACTACCGCCCTTTTCTTGACAAAGAGAATCGGGCTACCCCATGGAGAAGTACTAGGTCGAATGAACTTTTGTCTAACTGTTCTTGAATTTGCTTTTTGAGTTCTACTAACTCATTTGGTGGCATACGATAAGGTCTTTTGGAAATTGGGGTCAGATTGTATAAGATCAATGACGAACTCTAAGTCATGATCCGTGGCAAACCTGGCAATTCTTCCGAAATACATCGGGAAAGTTGGAAACTACAGGAACAGATTTAATCTTTTCCATTACCAATGTATTTAAGTATGATCTTGATTCGGAAAGATTCTGGGTGGAACTAAAGTTCACTTCAACTCCATCAGGATTAATAAGAGATATGGATCTATTAGCACAATCTATCTGTCCTTTATTCTTAGCTAACCAATCCATACCAAGAATGATGTCTAATCCTGGGGTTTCTATAAGAATAAGATCAGCATAAAATAAAACTTCATTTATTTCAATGCTAACCTTAGGACACATTTTAGTAGTTCGAATTTTTGCTCCAAGAGAATAGATTATCATGGACATGGGTAAAGATTTAGTTTGGATTTGATGTGACTCCACGAACTTTTTGGATATAAAGGAATGAGATGCACCGGAATCAAATAACACCAAAGTGGGAATAGATTGGACGGGGAACATACCCAGAACCACATCTGGTGCTTCCGTTGCTTCTTCCGTCGTCACATGATGTAAACGTCCTTGATTGGCGGCTTGAGCAGTGTGTCTTCCAGCTTGTTGTCCTCCAGCTCCTTGAGGACGACCAGGGGGTCGCTGAGGAACTCCCTTGCTTGGGCAATTATTGGCATAATGTCCAAGCTGCTTGCACTTGAAACAAGTAACATTTGGAGTTTGAGATTGAGTCCCAACTGGGCGTGCTCCAATATTACCCGCTGGACGAGATGGAGGCAGCCGAGGTCTAGGGGCAGGACCTTGACGCCTCTGCTGCTGTGGCGGAGCAGATGGTCGCGCATTACCCTGAGGTGCAGGGCGAGGCCTGGATGGGCTTGCACCGCATTCTTCTCGTGCCATCCATTTCCTTTTACGCGACTCCATGGCAGCTCGAGTGCTATGCTCCACTCGAATAGACTTGTCCACCAGAGTTTGGAAGTCATTGATATCAATGGCAGCTAATGCACACTTGATTTCTTCATTCAAGTTATCCCGGAAGCGTTCCAACTTGCGCGCTTCAGGAATAACTTCAGATGGTGCATAGCGGGAAAGGTAATTGAAGCGATTAAGATACTCCATTACCGTCTGATTTCCTTGACGGAGATCAAGAAATTCCCGTCTTTTGATATCCATCAGACTGGAAGGAATATGGGTTCGGCGAAAAGTATCCTTGAAGGCCTCCCATGAAATCTGATCTACTGGAAGTATAGCTTGGTAGTTCTCCCACCATAATGCAGCAGCTCCTCCCAACTGATAAGATGCATAAAGAACTTTCTCTCGATCATTGCACTGTGCAATGTTCAACTTGCTCTCCATTGTTCGCAGCCAGTCATCTGCGTCCAATGGGTCAGCAGCAGTAGAGAATGTAGGAGGCCGAGTCTTCAAAAACTCAGACAACCTTGATGGTGGAGCACCACCACCACTTCCTCCAACAGGGACTCCTTGGTGGGAAGTATTCTGAACTAACTGTTGCAGAAGAAGTGTGTGGGTTTGACGGTTTTGCTCAATCATTGCCAGAACTTGCGCCATTGTGGGCGGACCTGGCAATTGCTCCTCCGGAATTCAACCTTGCCGATTAGGATTTGAATCTGGATTAGGTGGATCTGGCACTTGATGAGAAGATGAAGCCCTTGCAGAAGGGTGCATCGGATTAGGCTGCGCTGGAGTGGGCAATGTTTCGCGAGGAGGAAGGGGTTCCTGCGAAGCCTCACTCTCCAAGATCCCTCTAAGAGATCTGATTCTGAGCATCCTGAAATTTCAATTCAGATGAGAAAATAATGTATTGTAATTAAATGATTTAGACTGGCAGATTGAAAATTTAAACTCAATCTCATTAGTTAATAGGCAACATTTCATTCCCTAAAATTTTATTATTCTTAAAGAAATTTATTAACAAGGAAGGTGTGTTGTTATGTTATGTCATATTGTGAAAGATAAACACAAAGGATCACATCATCGTGAAGTTGTAATAAAACATTAGAAAATCACGAGAAGGAACCAAAACAAGCAGAAATAAAACGAATAAAGACTTTATTCAATCCACATATTAACAACAAGTACAACAAAAGTATGACAACCTCACTACTCAACGCTACAAGACCACATGTGCTGCTACAACTCAAGGTAAACCTACTCCAAACCTGGCGCTACAACGTCCTCACCAGTAGACTCAACAGGATCCGCAGGGGTAGGGTCAGTCACCGTGGCGGGAAAAGTACCACGACGCCTGTAAACCTGCGTCACACGGGGACGCAGTACACCTGCAGCGACCTGTCCAAGTCTAACCCGCGACAGACGTGGACGACTAACTCCTGTGGACATCCTAGCCCGTCGGGAACGTCTAGTGGCCCTAGCAGACCTAGGTGTAGGAGTACCAGGCACCTCTGAGCGGCAACAAAGTAGCATCGCCGCCAAGAGCTGACCTAGAGAACAAACCCATAGCCACGAAAGGAGCTATGGCGTTCTCTAGAAAGGCTACTCTCCCACGTGCTACGTAGTACTCTAATACTGCCTGACGGTGGTAACGGTCAGCAGCATGAAGGAACTCAACTATGATCCTATAGTGCTCATTAGGCACGGTACTAGGATCTATGTAACTAGTGTCTCCCCTCGGCAACAAAGCAGGTATCTCTCAGAAATGCGCCATCTCTGGAAGAGCATGGCGCAGTCGAACGATGGCCATATAAGCAACATCGCTCAACGCAGAAGACACCGAAGCTCCACGACCATCAAAAGTACGATCTGCCTCTCCGAACTGTGTCCTAGCTGGGATCTCAATCCTAGCTATGTACTCTATCGAAACTGGACTCGCCATCCTCTGGTAGACGGTGTATCGAGGTGTCTCAAACTGTGCAAAATCTAACATCTGTGCTAAGACTCCCATCAATCCCGCTCCCAGACGCTCAGAAGTATGGAAGCATGGCGAATACCCTTCCATCTGCACATTTAATAAGGAATTAGTATTCCAGATTAAATGCAAGATGCAACGATAACGCACAAAAGTAAAGAGTAGAAGACAAAACAGTAAAGGATTATTAGCAGATATAACAAGTTTTATTTTCCTAAGTGTAATGTGTCTATTCAAAATTTTAATTTCCCTCTTAACGACCATTCTAGCTAAGGTTCACCTACAGGCAGCGTGGCTCGATGCAAATCAGTGAGACCCTCATTTTTATGTCGATAAATAACATAAATATGAGGCTCTTTAAGTGCATCCTGTGCCATTCCCATGATCGATGGTGTGCACGCACAAACACAATTTGGATATTACAGCCACACAGATACACATTTTTATTACACCACAAGTTTTATAGTGATATTACAATACCAAAAGTAGCAAGAAATTAAAACCATGTCTCATAGTATGCCAACTATTCCATAACTCCACAGGCAACTGCTGAGATGAACCTAGAAAGATCAGTCGTCGCTAAAACTCGCAGGTTCCTCATATTCATTTCCGTCATTATTGTAATCCTGCTCTTCACCTAAAAACATTGTTGAAGCAAGTTGAGTACATTGGTACTCGCAAGACTTTGTAGTGTATGCAATTCCTGGAATAAATGCAGGCTGAAAAAGAGTGTGGGTTTCTACGGTTGTTTTGCATAGAGCGAAGGTTTTGAATGAAGTAATACTGAATAGTAATGAAAAGCATAAATAAAACTTTTAAGACAATTTGATAAGTAATTGAAATAACAAGTAATAAAAAGGATAATAACATTTTACTCACGGCCTTTTTGTGAGTAAAATAACGAACAAGACCCTCCATGGTCTTACAAAAGAAAATACAACGTCATGTGATATTTATCAGTCGTGAAACATTTTTCAAAGTCTTTTACCAAGGTTTTCAAAAATAGAAAACAACTAACTTAGTGTGGGTTCACCAAGTCATCCATGACCGTGGACACGGCTAATCGATTAGTTTAATCTCTGCAGAGTTGTACAGCTTTACCCACAAATAATGACTTCCCTTTTTGCAAAGCTTATTAACACACTTCCTTTGGTGTGTCGCCAGGGAAACCCATATATAACCTTTACATTACTAAACCCTGACATTGCACCAGTCCAGTATGACAGACTTACTAATGGCGGCCGAAGAACATCGTATGCACGGATCATTCCTCCCCATTAGAAAATGGCGGTAGAAGCACATCGTGTATACGGATCATTTCTCCCCATTAGTAAGGCGTATACTGTTGCATCGACAAGTGTCAACACCTTGGTGATGGCACTTCCCTCGAGCAAACCTATATTCGGAATGCCCGTACTACTACTACCTTCCATAATGCAAGATCAGTTTTTAGTAACTTAATTGGTTATAGCCGTCACCATACCGGCATTGTGGTTGTACGGGTAATCTTGGATCACGGGACACTTCGTTCGGTCCTTAAAGTGACATGGGCGATAACTCCACCCTATCTACGTGCGTTAAAACATGTACAACCGGCTATTGCCAATAATCACCCACGTCGAAGCAATAGTTTTATTTTCATTTTTATCAAACTACCAGTATCCTTTACTGCTTAAATAAACCATAAAAGATTTCATAAAGAATGATGTGTGGGTGTAAATGTTTCTGACATTAATCTAAAGCAGTGCTAAGCATATGCAGATTAATAAGCGATTATACCCAATTTAATGAACTAAACCATTCCTAGGGTTTTTATAGATCGTATGTCCATGTGATTAAGGGAATCCATCAATTTGGGTTAATATCTACCAAGTAACAAAATGATAGTTTATCAAATTATGAGCATGCAGGAAGATTCTTAATCACATTTTAGTGGATTATGAAATCTGGGATCAAAATGATCAAGGGGGTGCTTGCCTTGCTCCTCGGCGGTGTAAGCTGGATCTGTGTCGTCGATAGCGTAGTCGGCAATCTCAGCGTCTATACGTCGAATACGAACATGGCAAATAAGATACTTCAATATTGATAGAAGAAGCAAATACACAAACAATAAAGATAGCAATTGAAGGATTCAAATGGAATCAATTCAAATCAACCAATGATGGCAATCACTTCATCTCTTTATCATTTCAAGTATGAACTAAGATATATGGTTCTAATCTAAAGATTAAAGCTTAGGGGCAAATAACACAGCTACCTTCTTTGTGTATTATTTCATTCTAATTTACGAATTCAGGAAGCTAAGATTGTAGGATTATATTTAACAAAGTTCATTTGCAGGGTGTATAGTTAATTGTACTAATATTACTTAGTACACATAATAACCTTATTCATGTCAAGTAAAAGTAATATGGTAAATCCTAACTTTTATCTTACTAATTGGTCCTAATTAATGTAATTAGCACAAAGAAACAAATTTCATTCAGATTGGATCATTTTTTTAGTAAGTTATAGTAACTATATAAAGTATATGCATTAAATTGAGTCCTATTAGGAAAATTTCATAAATCAACTTCAAATTTAAATCTAATCACATATTTGGATAGAAATTGACCTAAGGATTCTAACAAAATTGGTTTCACTCAAATTGGACTTTATTTGCAAAATCTTTATATGCCACATATTCAAATTTTATGATTTAAATTTAAATTCAAATTTAATTTGCTAAACAAGTACTTAATATTTTTGCATATTATGAAACTAGATGATTTATAATGAATTTAGAAATTTTTTTTATTTGATTTGGAGCTATAGATCAAAAGTTATTTGAATTTGAAGTTATTCGGTTTACTAAAAATCAGAAAAAGAAGGAATACGCTTTCTTTAAGGGAAAGCGGATTTTCCTCTTTTCGCGCGGTTGGGCTTTGAACTCAGATCGCGATTCTTGGCGATCGCCCGCCCGTCGGTGGCCTTGTGTGCGGTGTCTTGCGACTTGTCTTTGTCGTGCGGACCGGCTCAGCGATGAGAGGTGCGCGTATGTCACGGCGCCGCAGCGGCCGCATGGCAGTGAAATGGGTTGGCACAAGCAACTGACCAGTTGGGTCCACACTGCAGCGGCTTAGAACAGGGGAGATGGCCGACGGCCTCGCCGGCGGTCCTCCGGCGACGTCGATTGGGTTTGGATGGTTCCTACAGCGTCACGGGACCATGATGGATCTAGGGCATCACTCGGTTGGGGTTGTTGTTTGGAGAATTTGTGCGCATGGCTATGGACGGCGGAGATTCCAGGTGAGGTCTGGCTTGACGACGCTACGGGGTATCTCGGGCTTAATGGACATGCGGATAAGCTTCAATGGGATCTAGGGATGCTATTTCATAAGTTATTCAAGAGGGGGAGAGGTTGAACCGAGTTCTCACCGTGCAGCGGTAATGGCGGAAGAGCAGACACGGCGCGAGAGCTCCTCGGGTTGCTTCGGACTACAAGGTGATGCGCAAAAGATCGGTAAGTATCCGGTGATACTCTAAGAGCGATCAATTGGGCTGTTTCCTTACCGAGGCGTAGCAATTTGGTGTTTCCCCCAAATCGGGTTCCGCCGGAGACGAGGAAGAAGGTCCGGCTTGCAGGAGTTTTAAGCGTGATATGGGGAATGGTTGGTTGCTTCGAGTTTGGTTGGGTATAACGAAGCTAATCCACCGGTTAAATAGGCAGCGAAGGCGGTTGGGTACGAAATGGTTCTGAAGAGGAATGGCGGCGGTTCGAGTTGGCTCTGAAGACCCTCGCTTCGGTGCAGCCAAAGGGCAAGAGGAGCTGGCGCAGCAGCTGTCTAAGGCGGCCTCGAGACGCGCGAGATTGCGGTGAGTAGACGACAAAGTTGGAGGCGGTAAGGTGGGCTTTGTCGGCAACACAGAGGGAGAGAAGATAGAAAGAGAGCAGAGACGGGAGGAAGGAGAAGGCTCTGGCTACGGGAGCCCACAAGGCAGAGAGAGAGAGATAAACAGAGAAAGAGAGAGAGAGCATGACGCGTGGGACCAATACGTGGAGGCCCACCTGGCTGAGATGCAAGACAATGGGAACCGGCTAGAAGCCTCTGCCACGCGGCCCCCACACGTAAGAAAGGGGGAAAGAGAGAGAAGACTTCTAGTGTTCTCCTCTGGACAGCGTAGCAAACAAATTAATTCGCTCATCAATTCAACTCTGGAATTCTCTAAACTTTTTTACCAGCTCAGAGGATAAGTCACCGACGTCCAGTAAAATTTTGGGTTTAAAATGATCTACCATTTATTTACTAAAAATCTGACAGTGAATGCTGTACAGAAAATCCAATTTAGTTTTTGAATTGATTAAGGGACTAAATAAACATATTTATTTTTGAAATTTTTACTGAAGGTGTGGACTTATAATATGGATCTACCATAAAAATTTCAACATTAAATTCGCATTATTTATTTTTCTAAAATTCTTTTACTGTTTTCTGCAGAATTTCAAATCTGCTTTAATTAAATGCTAACTTATAGTAAAATTGCTTATTAATTTTTGAAACTTTTTGTGGAAGAAGGTGATATGTCCTAGATCTTATGGTAAAAATTTCAAGGTCTAGATTGCTCCAAAACTCTCTCTAAAAATCTGACATGGTTCAGGACAGAAATAAAATTTACCATTTTAAATTGTTTTCTTGACTAACAATTGCATGCACATGGTCTTTTGACCAGCTAGAAGCATTTTCCAGAGCTTGGCAAGATTATCCAAAGCTTTTTACCATGGTAATTTCTTTTCTTACCATCTTACCATTTTATATTTCATATTCTTCTTCTTTTTCTCTATTCCAATAATCATCTCAGTCAACAATCAATTCAACAAATGCACATGAAAACAAGAAATTCAACAATGAAAAGATTTCACATTTTTTTTATATTGGATTTTAAACTTTTATAAATTTGAGGATGTTACAGATCTACCCCCCTTACAAAAATCTCGTCCTCGAGATTTGCGAGGGTTAAGGAAAACTTAAAAGAAATCTGGAAACTCTTTCATCAGATGATCTTCACGCTCCCACGTGGCTTCTTCTTCAGTATGATTACTCCACTGAACTTTCAACATTCTGTGGATCTTGTTTCTTGTATGCCGCTCGGCTTCTTCAAGAATGCGAACAGGACGCTCTCGATAAGATAAATCAGGTTGTAGATCGAGATCGTCGAGATTTGCGAGATCAGTCGGCACACGAAGACATTTCTTGAGTTGGGATACATGAAAGACATTATGAATTTCAGACAAACGGGATGGCAGTTCCAACTTATATGCCATCTCTCCCATCTTTGCGATAATTGGAAATGGCCCAATATATCGAGGGGCTAGTTTCCCGCGGATTTGGAAACGACGAACTCCGCGAAGAGGAGAAACTTTCAAATAGACATGATCTCCGACTTCAAAGCTTAAGTCACGTCGACGATTGTCGGCGTAACTCTTCTGACGAGATTGGGCTTCTTTGAGTCGACTCCTAATCATGTCAACTTGCTCTTGGGCTTCTTGGATAATATTTGGGCCAAAGAAATTTCTTTCTCCAGTTTCAGACCAAAAGAGAGGGGTTCGGCACTTTCTTCCGTAAAGTGCTTCAAAAGGAGACATCTGGAGACTGGCTTGAAAGCTATTATTATAGGAGAATTCAGCAAAGGGTAAGCTTTTCTCCCAATCCATGCCATAAGATAGCACACAAGCTCTTAGCATGTCCTCCAGGGTCTGATTGGTCCGTTCAGTCTGTCCATCTGTTTGGGGATGATAAGCCGTACTGAAATTCAGCTTTGTCCCTAACAGAGTATGCAAACTTTCCCAGAAACGAGATGTGAACTGGGATCCTCGATCGGACACAATAGTCTTAGGGATTCCATGAAGACGAACAATATTCTCTAGATATAGTTCAGCAAGCTTGGGACTTGAATATCTGGTTTTGACCGGAATAAAGTGAGCAACTTTAGTCAGTCGGTCAACAATAACCCATATGGAATCATGTCCTTTTCTGGTTCTTGGTAATCCAACAATGAAATCCATACAGATATGGTCCCACTTCCATTCTGGAATTTCAAGGGGTCGAAGAAGACCAGCTGGGCGTTGATGCTCGGCTTTTACTCGCTGACATACGTCACATTTTGCGACATATTCGGCGATTTCCTTTTTCATGCCGGGCCACCAATATTCCCGCTTCAGATCTTGATACATTTTTGTGCTACCAGGATGGATAGATAGAGGTGATTCATGAGCTTCACTCAGGATCAAATTCTTGATTTCTAGATCATCAGGAACATAGATTCGGTTTTTGAATAAAAGTATACCATCCGAGTCTTCTGAAAACTCTGATTCTTCTTTAAATGGCATATCTTCTCGGATTTTAGATATAGCTCCATCTTTAAATTGAGCTGTCTTAATTTGGGTTTTCAGATTTGGTTGCATTTGAAGATTAGCAACAAATCCTTTTTCAACAATTCCCAAATTAAGCTTCTGAAACTCTTTTATTAATTCAGATTGATCAGTGTATGCTGACACCGTCATACAATGAAGTTTACGGCTCAGAGCATCTGCTACGACATTAGCTTTACCAGGATGGTAATGAATACTAAGGTCGTAATCCTTTATTAACTCTAGCCATCTCCTTTGTCGCAGATTAAGATCTGGCTGAGTAAAGAAGTACTTTAAGCTCTTATGATCTGTGTAGATGTTACACTTGTTTCCAATAAGATAGTGACGCCAGATTTTAAGGGCATGCACTACTACAGCTAACTCCAAATCATGAGTTGGATAATTAAGTTCATGAGGTCGAAGCTGACGAGAAGCATAAGCTACGACTTTCATCTCTTGCATCAACACGCAACCAAGACCATTGCATGAAGCATCGCAATAGACATCGAAGCTCTTATGGATATCGGGTAACACCAGCACTGGGGCTGTGGTTAACCGTTTCTTCAATTCCAGAAAACTTGCTTCGCATTCTGGAGTCCATTCATATTTCTTTTCTTTCTTCAAGAGCTGAGTCAAAGGTTTGGCGATTTTGGAGAAGTTTTCGATAAAGCGGCGATAATATCCCGCTAAACCGAGGAAACTTCGAATTTGAGGAATAGATTTTGGTTGCTCCCAGTTTTGGACTGCTTGAACTTTGCTGGGATCAACATAAATTCCACCTTTGGAAAGGATATGCCCAAGGAACGCAACTTCCTTCAACCAAAATTCACATTTCTCGAACTTGGCATATAATTTATGTTCTCGGAGTTTCTCCAGAACCAAGTGTAGATGTTGGGTATGATCTTCTTCATTTTTGGAATAGATGAGGATATCATCTATGAATACCACTACGAACTTATCGAGATACTCCATAAAGACTTTATTCATTAAACTCATAAAGCTAGCTGGAGCATTTGTAAGTCCGAAGGACATTACGACATATTCATATAAGCCGTAACGAGTGGTAAAGGCTGTTTTAGGAATATCCTCCGGTCGGATTTTTAATTGATAATATCCATGTCTAAGATCAATTTTGGAGAAAATTTGGGCGCCGGTTAATTGATCAAACAGATCATCGATACGGGGTAGAGGATATTTGTTTTTGATGGTAACATCATTGAGAGCACGATAATCTACACACATGCGTAGACTACCGTCCTTTTTACTGACAAAGAGAACTGGGCTACCCCATGGAGAAGTACTAGGTCGAATGAACTTTTTGTCTAACTGTTCTTGAATTTGCTTTTTGAGTTCTACTAACTCATTTGGTGGCATACGATAAGGTCTTTTGGAAATTGGGGCTGTACCAGGTATAAGATCAATGACGAACTCTAAGTCACGATCTGGTGGCAAACCTGGCAATTCTTCTGGAAATACATCGGGAAAGTTGGAAACTACAGGAACAGATTTAATCTTTTCCATTACCAATGTATTTAAGTATGATCTTGATTCGGAAAGATTCTGGGTGGAACTAAAGTTCACTTCAACTCCATCAGGATTAATAAGAGATATGGATCTATTAGCACAATCTATCTGTCCTTTATTCTTAGCTAACCAATCCATACCAAGAATGATGTCTAATCCTGGGGTTTCTATAAGAATAAGATCAGCATAAAATAAAACTTCATTTATTTCAATGCTAACCTTAGGACACATTTTAGTAGTTCGAATTTTTGCTCCAAGAGAATAGATTATCATGGACATGGGTAAAGATTTAGTTTGGATTTGATGTGACTCCACGAACTTTTTGGATATAAAGGAATGAGATGCACCGGAATCAAATAACACCAAAGTGGGAATAGATTGGACGGGGAACATACCCAGAACCACATCTGGTGCTTCCGTTGCTTCTTCCGCCGTCACATGATGTAAACGTCCTTGATTGGCGGCTTGAGCAAAGTGTGTCTTCCAGCTTGTTGTCCTCCGGCTCCTTGAGGACGACTGGGGTCATTGAGAACTCCCTTGCTTGGGCAATTATTGGCATAATGTCCAAGCTGCTTGCACTTGAAACAAGTAACATTTGGAGTTTGAGATTGAGTCCCAATCTGGCGTGCTCCAATATTACCCATTGGGCGAGATGGAGGCAATGAGGTCTAGGGGCAGGACCTTGACGCCTCTGCTGCTGTGGCGGAGCAGATGGTCGCGCATTACCCTGAGGTGCAGGGTGAGGCCTGGATGGGCTTGCACTGGCATTCTTCTGTGCCATCCATTTCCTTTTACGCGACTCCATGGCAGCTCGAGTGCTATGCTCCACTCGAATAGACTTGTCCACCAGAGTTTGGAAGTCATTGATATCAATGGCAGCTAATGCACACTTGATTTCCTCATTCAAGTTATCCCTAAGCTGCCCAACTTGCGCGCTTCAGGAATAACTTCAGATGGTGCATAGCGGGAAAGGTAATTGAAGCGATTAAGATACTCCATTACCGTCTGATTTCCTTGACGGAGATCAAGAAATTCCCGTCTTTTGATATCCATCGATCGAAGGAATATGGGTTCGGCGAAAAGTATCCTTGAAGGCCTCCCATGAAATCTGATCCACTGGAAGTATAGCTTGGTAGTTCTCCCACCATAAAGCAGCAGCTCCTCCCAACTGATAAGATGCATAAAGAACTTTCTCTCGATCATTGCACTGTGCAATGTTCAACTTGCTCTCCATTGTTCGCAGCCAGTCATCTGCGTCCAATGGGTCAGCAGCAGTAGAGAATGTAGGAGGCCGAGTCTTCAAAAACTCAGACAACCTTGATGGTGGAGCACCACCACCACTTCCTCCAACAGGGACTCCTTGGTGGGAAGTATTCTGAACTAACTGTTGCAGAAGAAGTGTGTGGGTTTGACGGTTTTGCTCAATCATTGCCAGAACTTGCGCCATTGTGGGCGGACCTGGCAATTGCTCCTCCGGAATTCCACCTTGCCGATTAGGATTTGAATCTGGATTAGGTGGATCTGGCACTTGATGAGAAGATGAAGCCCTTGCAGAAGGGTGCATCGGATTAGGCTGCGCTGGAGTGGGCAATGTTTCGCGAGGAGGAAGGGGTTCCTGCGAAGCCTCACTCTCCAAGATCCCGCGAAGAGATCTGGTTACAGGCATCCTGAAATTTCAATTCAGATGAGAAAATAATGTATTGTAATTAAATGATTTAGACTGGCAGATTGAAAATTTAAACTCAATCTCATTAGTTAATAGGCAACATTTCATTCCCTAAAATTTTATTATTCTTAAAGAAATTTATTAACAAGGAAGGTGTGTTGTTATGTTATGTCATATTGTGAAAGATAAACACAAAGGATCACATCATCGTGAAGTTGTAATAAAACATTAGAAAATCACGAGAAGGAACCAAAACAAGCAGAAATAAACAAGAATGACTTTATTCAATCCACATATTAACAACAAGTACAACAAAAGTATGACAACCTCACTACTCAACGCTACAAGACCACATGTGCTGCTACAACTCAAGGTAAACCTACTCCAAACCTGGCGCTACAACGTCCTCACCAGTAGACTCAACAGGATCCGCAGGGGTAGGGTCAGTCACCGTGGCGGGAAAAGTACCACGACGCCTGTAAACCTGCGTCACACGGGGACGCAGTACACCGCAGCCGACTGGCCCAAGTCTAACCCGCGACAGACGTGGACGACTAACTCCTGTGGACATCCTAGCCCGTCGGGAACGTCTAGTGGCCCTAGCAGACCTAGGTGTAGGAGTACCAGGCACCTCCTGAACTGGCAACAAAGTAGCATCGTCGCCAAGAGCTGACCTAGAGAACAAACCCATAGCCACGAAAGGAGCTATGGCGTTCTCTAGAAAGGCTACTCTCCCACGTGCTACGTAGTACTCTAATACTGCCTGACGGTGGTAACGGTCAGCAGCATGAAGGAACTCAACTATGATCCTATAGTGCTCATTAGGCACGGTACTAGGATCTATGTAACTAGTGTCTCCCCTCGGCAACAAAGCAGGTATCTCCGTGCTTGATACGCCATCTCTGGAAGAGCATGGCGCAGTCGAACGATGGCCATATAAGCAACATCGCTCAACGCAGAAGACACCGAAGCTCCACGACCATCAAAAGTACGATCTGCCTCTCCGAACTGTGTCCTAGCTGGGATCTCAATCCTAGCTATGTACTCTATCGAAACTGGACTCGCCATCCTCTGGTAGACGGTGTATCGAGGTGTCTCAAAGCGTGCAAAATCTAACATCTCGTGCTAAGACTCCCATCAATCCCGCCTCCCACGCCGTAGTATGGAAGCATGGCGAATACCCTTCCATCTCGCACATTTAATAAGGAATTAGTATTCCGTGATTAAATGCAAGATGCAACGATAACGCACAAAAGTAAAGAGTAGAAGACAAAACAGTAAAGGATTATTAGCAGATATAACAAGTTTTATTTTCCTAAGTGTAATGTGTCTATTCAAAATTTTAATTTCCCTCTTAACGACCATTCTAGCTAAGGTTCACCTACAGGCAGCGTGGCTCTGATACCAAACTGTGAGACCCTCATTTTTATGTCAAGAATAACATAAATATGAGGCTCTTTAAGTGCATCCTGTGCCATTCCCATGATCGATGGTCGCACGCACAAACACAATTTGGATATTACAGCCACACAGATACACATTTTTATTACACCACAAGTTTTATAGTGATATTACAATACCAAAAGTAGCAGGAAATTAAAACCATGTCTCATAGTATGCCAACTATTCCATAACTCCACAGGCAACTGCTGAGATGAACCTAGAAAGATCAGTCGTCGCTAAAACTCGCAGGTTCCTCATATTCATTTCCGTCATTATTGTAATCCTGCTCTTCACCTAAAAACATTGTTGAAGCAAGTTGAGTACATTGGTACTCGCAAGACTTTGTAGTGTATGCAATTCCTGGAATAAATGCAGGCTGAAAAAGAGTGTGGGTTTCTACGGTTGTTTTGCATAGAGCGAAGGTTTTGAATGAAGTAATACTGAATAGTAATGAAAAGCATAAATAAAACTTTTAAGACAATTTGATAAGTAATTGAAATAACAAGTAATAAAAAGGATAATAACATTTTACTCACGGCTTTTTTTGTGAGTAAAATAACGAACAAGACCCTCCATGGTCTTACAAAAGAAAATACAACGTCATGTGATATTTATCAGTCGTGAAACATTTTTCAAAGTCTTTTACCAAGGTTTTCAAAAATAGAAAACAACTAACTTAGTGTGGGTTCACCAAGTCATCCATGACCGTGGACACGGCTAATCGATTAGTTTAATCTCTGCAGAGTTGTACAGCTTTACCCACAAATAATGACTTCCCTTTTTGCAAAGCTTATTAACACACTTCCTTTGGTGTGTCGCCAGGGAAACCCATATATAACCTTTACATTACTAAACCACGACATTGCACCAGTCGAAGATGACAGACTTACTAATGGCGGCGAAGAACATCGTATGCACGGATCATTCCTCCCCATTAGAAAATGGCGGTAGAAGCACATCGTGTATACGGATCATTTCTCCCCATTAGTAAAGGCGTATCTTGTTGCATCGACAAGTGTCAACACCTTGGTGATGGCACTTCCCTCGAGCAAACCTATATTCGAATGCCCGTACTACTACTACCTTCCATAATGCAAGATCAGTTTTAGTAACTTAATTGGTTATAGCCGTCACCATACCGGCATTGTGGTTGTACGGGTAATCTTGGATCACTGACACTTCGTTCGGTCCTTAAAGTGACATGGGCGATAACTCCACCCTATCTACGCATTAATGCGTTAAAACATGTACAACCTGGCTATTGCCAATAATCACCCACGCCGAAGCAATAGTTTTATTTTCATTTTTATCAAACTACCAAGATCCTTTTATCGCTTAAATAAACCATAAAAGATTTCATAAAGAATGATGTGTGGGTGTAAATGTTTCTGACATTAATCTAAAGCAGTGCTAAGCATATGCAGATTAATAAGCGATTATACCCAATTTAATGAACTAAACCATTCCTAGGGTTTTTATAGATCGTATGTCCATGTGATTAAGGGAATCCATCAATTTGGGTTAATATCTACCAAGTAACAAAATGATAGTTTATCAAATTATGAGCATGCAGGAAGATTCTTAATCACATTTTAGTGGATTATGAAATCTGGGATCAAAATGATCAAGGGGGTGCTTGCCTTGCTCCTCGGCGGTGTAAGCTGGATCTGTGTCGTCGATAGCGTAGTCGGCAATCTCAGCGTCTATACGTCGAATACGAACATGGCAAATAAGATACTTCAATATTGATAGAAGAAGCAAATACACAAACAATAAAGATAGCAATTGAAGGATTCAAATGGAATCAATTCAAATCAACCAATGATGGCAATCACTTCATCTCTTTATCATTTCAAGTATGAACTAAGATATATGGTTCTAATCTAAAGATTAAAGCTTAGGGGCAAATAACACAGCTACCTTCTTTGTGTATTATTTCATTCTAATTTACGAATTCAGGAAGCTAAGATTGTAGGATTATATTTAACAAAGTTCATTTGCAGGTGTATAGTTAATTGTACTAATATTACTTAGTACACATAATAACCTTATTCATGTCAAGTAAAAGTAATATGGTAAATCCTAACTTTTATCTTACTAATTGGTCCTAATTAATGTAATTAGCACAAAGAAACAAATTTCATTCAGATTGGATCATTTTTTAGTAAGTTATAGTAACTATATAAAGTATATGCATTAAATTGAGTCCTATTAGGAAAATTTCATAAATCAACTTCAAATTTAAATCTAATCACATATTTGGATAGAAATTGACCTAAGGATTCTAACAAAATTGGTTTCACTCAAATTGGACTTTATTTGCAAAATCTTTATATGCCACATATTCAAATTTTATGATTTAAATTTAAATTCAAATTTAATTTGCTAAACAAGTACTTAATATTTTTGCATATTATGAAACTAGATGATTTATAATGAATTTAGAAATTTTTTTTATTTGATTTGGAGCTATAGATCAAAAGTTATTTGAATTTGAAGTTATTCGGTTTACTAAAAATCAGAAAAAGAAGGAATACGCTTTCTTTAAGGGAAAGCGGATTTTCCTCTTTTCGCGCGGTTGGGCTTTGAACTCGGCAGCGATTCTTTGGCGGCCCAGGCCCGGCTCGTCAGTGGCCTTGTGTGCGGTGTCTTGACTTCTTGCTGTCGTGGACCGGCTTTCGGCGATGAGAGGTGCGCGTATGTCACGGCCATCGACGCACGCGGCCCGCATGGCAGTGAAATGGGTTGGCACAAGCAACTGACCAGTTGGGTCCACACTGCAGCGGCTTAGAACAGGGGAGATGGCCGACGGCCTCGCCGGCGGTCCTCCGGCGACGTCGATCGGGTTTGGATGGTTCCTACAGCGTCACGGGACCATGATGGATCTAGGGCATCACTCGGTTGGGGTTGTTGTTTGGAGAATTTGTGCGCACGGCTATGGACGGCGGAGATTCCAGGTGAGGTCTGGCTTGACGACGCTACGGGGTATCTCGGGCTTAATGGACATGCGGATAAGCTTCAATGGGATCTAGGGATGCTATTTCATAAGTTATTCAAGAGGGGGAGAGGTTGAACCGAGTTCTCACCGTGCAGCGGTAATGGCGGAAGAGCAGACACGGCGCGAGAGCTCCTCGGGTTGCTTCGGACTACAAGGTGATGCGCGAAAGATCGGTAAGTATCCGGTGATACTCTAAGAGCGATCAATTGGGCTGTTTCCTTACCGAGGCGTAGCAATTTGGTGTTTCCCCCAAATCGGGTTCCGCCGGAGACGAGGAAGAAGGTCCGGCTTGCAGGAGTTTTAAGCGTGATATGGGGAATGATTGGTTGCTTCGAGTTTGGTTGGGTATAACGAAGCTAATCCACCGGTTAAATAGGCAGCGAAGGCGGTTGGGTACGAAATGGTTCTGAAGAGGAATGGCGGCGGTTCGAGTTGGCTCTGAAGACCCTCGCTTCGGTGCAGCCAAAGGGCAAGAGGAGCTGGCGCAGCAGCTGTCTAAGGCGGCCTCGAGACGCGCGAGATTGCGGTGAGTAGACGACAAAGTTGGAGGCGGTAAGGTGGGCTTTGTCGGCAACACGAGAGGAGAGAAGATAGACAGAGAGCAGCGACGGGAGGAAGGAGAAGGCTCTGGCTACGGGAGCCCACAAGGCAGAGAGAGAGAGATAAACAGAGAAAGAGAGAGAGAGCATGACGCGTGGGACCAATACGTGGAGGCCCACCTGGCTGAGATGCAAGACAATGGGAACCGGCTAGAAGCCTCTGCCACGCGGCCCCCACACGTAAGAAAGGGGGAAAGAGAGAGAAGACTTCTAGTGTTCTCCTCTGGACAGCGTAGCAAACAAATTAATTCGCTCATCAATTCAACTCTGGAATTCTCTAAACTTTTTTACCAGCTCAGAGGATAAGTCACCGACGTCCAGTAAAATTTTGGGTTTAAAATGATCTACCATTTATTTACTAAAAATCTGACAGTGAATGCTGTACAGAAAATCCAATTTAGTTTTTGAATTGATTAAGGGACTAAATAAACATATTTATTTTTGAAATTTTTACTGAAGGTGTGGACTTATAATATGGATCTACCATAAAAATTTCAACATTAAATTCGCATTATTTATTTTTCTAAAATTCTTTTACTGTTTTCTGCAGAATTTCAAATCTGCTTTAATTAAATGCTAACTTATAGTGAAATTGCTTATTAATTTTTGAAACTTTTTGTGGAAGAAGGTGATATGTCCTAGATCTTATGGTAAAAATTCCAAGGTCTAGATTGCTCCAAAACTCTCTCTAAAAATCTGACATGGTTCAGGACAGAAATAAAATTTACCATTTTAAATTGTTTTCTTGACTAACAATTGCATGCACATGGTCTTTTGACCAGCTAGAAGCATTTTCCAGAGCTTGGCAAGATTATCCAAAGCTTTTTACCATGGTAATTTCTTTTCTTACCATCTTACCATTTTATATTTCATATTCTTCTTCTTTTTCTCTATTCCAATAATCATCTCAGTCAACAATCAATTCAACAAATGCACATGAAAACAAGAAATTCAACAATGAAAAGATTTCACATTTTTTTTATATTGGATTTTAAACTTTTATAAATTTGAGGATGTTACAGATCTACCCCCCTTACAAAAATCTCGTCCTCGAGATTTGCGAGGGTTAAGGAAAACTTAAAAGAAATCTGGAAACTCTTTCATCAGATGATCTTCACGCTCCCACGTGGCTTCTTCTTCAGTATGATTACTCCAATCGAACTTTCAACATTCTGTGGATCTTGTTTCTTGTATGCCGCTCGGCTTCTTCAAGAATGCGAACAGGACGCCTCGATAAGATAAATCAGGTTGTAGATCGAGATCGTCGAGATTTGCGTAATCGATCGGCACACGAAGACATTTCTTGAGTTGGGATACATGAAAGACATTATGAATTTCAGACAAACGGGATGGCAGTTCCAACTTATATGCCATCTCTCCCATCTTTGCGATAATTGGAAATGGCCCAATATATCGAGGGGCTAGTTTCCCGCGGATTTGGAAACGACGAACTCCGCGAAGAGGAGAAACTTTCAAATAGACATGATCTCCGACTTCAAAGCTTAAGTCACGTCGACGATTGTCGGCGTAACTCTTCTGACGAGATTGGGCTTCTTTGAGTCGACTCCTAATCATGTCAACTTGCTCTTGGGCTTCTTGGATAATATTTGGGCCAAAGAAATTTCTTTCTCCAGTTTCAGACCAAAAGAGAGGGGTTCGGCACTTTCTTCCGTAAAGTGCTTCAAAAGGAGACATCTGGAGACTGGCTTGAAAGCTATTATTATAGGAGAATTCAGCAAAGGGTAAGCTTTTCTCCCAATTCATGCCATAAGATAGCACACAAGCTCTCAGCATGTCCTCCAGGGTCTGATTGGTCCGTTCAGTCTGTCCATCTGTTTGGGGATGATAAGCCGTACTGAAATTCAGCTTTGTCCCTAACAGGGTGTGCAAACTTTCCTAAACGAGATGTGAACTGGGATCCTCGATCGGACACAATAGTCTTAGGGATTCCATGAAGACGAACAATATTCTCTAGATATAGTTCAGCAAGCTTGGGACTTGAATATCTGGTTTTGACCGAATAAAGTGAGCAACTTTAGTCAGTCGGTCAACAATAACCCAAATAGAATCATGTCCTTTTCTGGTTCTCGGCAGACCAGTAATGAAATCCATGCAGATATTGTCCCACTTCCATTCTGGTATCTCAAGGGGTCGAAGAAGACCAGCTGGGCGTTGATGCTCGACTTTTACTCGCTGACATACGTCACATTTCGCGACATATTCGGCGATTTCCTTTTTCATGCCGGGCCACCAATATTCCCGCTTCAGATCTTGATACATTTTTGTACTACCAGGATGGATAGAAAGAGGTGATTCATGAGTTTCACTCAAGATCAGATTCTTGATTTCTAGATCATCGGGAACATAGATTCGGTTTTGAATAAAAGTATACCATCCGAGTCTGCAAACTCTGATTCTTCTTTAAATGGCATATCTTCTCGGATTTTAGATATAGCTCCATCTTTAAATTGAGCTGTCTTAATTTGGGTTTTCAGATTTGGTTGCATTTGAAGATTAGCAACAAATCCTTTTTCAACAATTCCCAAATTAAGCTTCTGAAACTCTTTTATTAATTCAGATTGATCAGTGTATGCTGACACCGTCATACAATGAAGTTTACGGCTCAGAGCATCTGCTACGACATTAGCTTTACCAGGATGGTAATGAATACTAAGGTCGTAATCCTTTATTAACTCTAGCCATCTCCTTTGTCGCAGATTAAGATCTGGCTGAGTAAAGAAGTACTTTAAGCTCTTATGATCTGTGTAGATGTTACACTTGTTTCCAATAAGATAGTGACGCCAGATTTTAAGGGCATGCACTACTGCAGCTAACTCCAAATCATGAGTTGGATAATTAAGTTCATGAGGTCGAAGCTGACGAGAAGCATAAGCTACGACTTTCATCTCTTGCATCAACACGCAACCAAGACCATTGCATGAAGCATCGCAATAGACATCGAAGCTCTTATGGATATCGGGTAACACCAGCACTGGGGCTGTGGTTAACCGTTTCTTCAATTCCAGAAAACTTGCTTCGCATTCTGGAGTCCATTCATATTTCTTTTCTTTCTTCAAGAGCTGAGTCAAAGGTTTGGCGATTTTGGAGAAGTTTTCGATAAAGCGGCGATAATATCCCGCTAAACCGAGGAAACTTCGAATTTGAGGAATAGATTTTGGTTGCTCCCAGTTTTGGACTGCTTGAACTTTGCTGGGATCAACATAAATTCCACCTTTGGAAAGGATATGCCCAAGGAACGCAACTTCCTTCAACCAAAATTCACATTTCTCGAACTTGGCATATAATTTATGTTCTCGGAGTTTCTCCAGAACCAAGTGTAGATGTTGGGTATGATCTTCTTCATTTTTGGAATAGATGAGGATATCATCTATGAATACCACTACGAACTTATCGAGATACTCCATAAAGACTTTATTCATTAAACTCATAAAGCTAGCTTGAGCATTTGTAAGTCAGAAGGACATTACTACATATTCATATAAGCCGTAACGAGTGTTAAAGGCTGTTTTAGGAATATCCTCCGGTCGGATTTTTAATTGATAATATCCATGTCTAAGATCAATTTTGGAGAAAATTTGGGCGCCGGTTAATTGATCAAACAGATCATCGATACGGGGTAGAGGATATTTGTTTTTGATGGTAACATCATTGAGAGCACGATAATCTACACACATGCGTAGACTACCGTCCTTTTCTTGACAAAGAGAATCGGGCTACCCCATGGAGAAGTACTAGGTCGAATGAACTTTTGTCTAACTGTTCTTGAATTTGCTTTTGAGTTCTACTAACTCATTTGGTGGCATACGATAAGGTCTTTTGGAAATTGGGGCTGTACTGTATAAGATCAATGACGAACTCTAAGTCACGATCCGTGGCAAACCTGGCAATTCTTCCGAAATACATCGGGAAAGTTGGAAACTACGAGAACAGATTTAATCTTTTCCATTACCAATGTATTTAAGTATGATCTTGATTCGGAAAGATTCAGGTGGAACTAAAGTTCACTTCAACTCCATCAGGATTAATAAGAGATATGGATCTATTAGCACAATCTATCTGTCCTTTATTCTTAGCTAACCAATCCATACCAAGAATGATGTCTAATCCTGGGGTTTCTATAAGAATAAGATCAGCATAAAATAAAACTTCATTTATTTCAATGCTAACCTTAGGACACATTTTAGTAGTTCGAATTTTTGCTCCAAGAGAATAGATTATCATGGACATGGGTAAAGATTTAGTTTGGATTTGATGTGACTCCACGAACTTTTTGGATATAAAGGAATGAGATGCACCGGAATCAAATAACACCAAAGTGGGAATAGATTGGACGGGGAACATACCCAGAACCACATCTGGTGCTTCCGTTGCTTCTTCCGCCGTCACATGATGTAAATGTCCTTGATTGGCGGCTTGAGCAGGTGCAGGTCTTCCAGCTTGTTGTCCTCCAGCTCCTTGAGGACGACCAGGGGGTCGCTGAGGAACTCCCTTGCTTGGGCAATTATTGGCATAATGTCCAAGCTGCTTGCACTTGAAACAAGTAACATTTGGAGTTTGAGATTGAGTCCCAACTGGGCGTGCTCCAATATTACCCGCTGGACGAGATGGAGGCAGCCGAGGTCTAGGGGCAGGACCTTGACGCCTCTGCTGCTGTGGCGGAGCAGATGGTCGCGCATTACCCTGAGGTGCAGGGCGAGGCCTGGATGGGCTTGCACTGGCATTCTTCTGTGCCATCCATTTCCTTTTACGCGACTCCATGGCAGCTCGAGTGCTATGCTCCACTCGAATAGACTTGTCCACCAGAGTTTGGAAGTCATTGATATCAATGGCAGCTAATGCACACTTGATTTCTTCATTCAAGTTATCCCGGAAGCGTTCCAACTTGCGCGCTTCAGGAATAACTTCAGATGGTGCATAGCGGGAAAGGTAATTGAAGCGATTAAGATACTCCATTACCGTCTGATTTCCTTGACGGAGATCAAGAAATTCCCGTCTTTTGATATCCATCAGACTGGAAGGAATATGGGTTCGGCGAAAAGTATCCTTGAAGGCCTCCCATGAAATCTGATCTACTGGAAGTATAGCTTGGTAGTTCTCCCACCATAATGCAGCAGCTCCTCCCAACTGATAAGATGCATAAAGAACTTTCTCTCGATCATTGCACTGTGCAATGTTCAACTTGCTCTCCATTTTTCGCAGCTACCATCTCATAGCCCAATGGGTCAGCAGCAGTAGAGAATGTAGGAGGCCGAGTCTTCAAAAACTCAGACAACCTTGATGGTGGAGCACCACCACCACTTCCTCCAACAGGGACTCCTTGGTGGGAAGTATTCTGAACTAACTGTTGCAGAAGAAGTGTGTGGGTTTGACGGTTTTGCTCAATCATTGCCAGAACTTGCGCCATTGTGGGCGGACCTGGCAATTGCTCCTCCGGAATTCCACCTTGCCGATTAGGATTTGAATCTGGATTAGGTGGATCTGGCACTTGATGAGAAGATGAAGCCCTTGCAGAAGGGTGCATCGGATTAGGGCTGCTACCGAGTGGGCAATGTTTCGCGAGGAGGAAGGGGTTCCTGCGAAGCCTCACTCTCCAAGATCCCGCGAAGAGATCTGGTTACAGGCATCCTGAAATTTCAATTCAGATGAGAAAATAATGTATTGTAATTAAATGATTTAGACTGGCAGATTGAAAATTTAAACTCAATCTCATTAGTTAATAGGCAACATTTCATTCCCTAAAATTTTATTATTCTTAAAGAAATTTATTAACAAGGAAGGTGTGTTGTTATGTTATGTCATATTGTGAAAGATAAACACAAAGGATCACATCATCGTGAAGTTGTAATAAAACATTAGAAAATCACGAGAAGGAACCAAAACAAGCAGAAATAAACAGTAACAGCACTTTATTCAATCCACATATTAACAACAAGTACAACAAAAGTATGACAACCTCACTACTCAACGCTACAAGACCACATGTGCTGCTACAACTCAAGGTAAACCTACTCCAAACCTGGCGCTACAACGTCCTCACCAGTAGACTCAACAGGATCCGCAGGGGTAGGGTCAGTCACCGTGGCGGGAAAAGTACCACGACGCCTGTAAACATGCGTCACACGGGGACGCAGTACACCTGCAGCGACCTGTCCAAGTCTAACCCGCGACAGACGTGGACGACTAACTCCTGTGGACATCCTAGCCCGTCGGGAACGTCTAGTGGCCCTAGCAGACCTAGGTGTAGGAGTACCAGGCACCTCCTGAACTGGCAACAAAGTAGCATCGTCGCCAAGAGCTGACCTAGAGAACAAACCCATAGCCACGAAAGGAGCTATGGCGTTCTCTAGAAAGGCTACTCTCCCACGTGCTACGTAGTACTCTAATACTGCCTGACGGTGGTAACGGTCAGCAGCATGAAGGAACTCAACTATGATCCTATAGTGCTCATTAGGCACGGTACTAGGATCTATGTAACTAGTGTCTCCTCGGCAACAAAGCGGTATCTCGATGCTTGATCGCCATCTCTCGAAGAGCATGGCGCAATGAACGATGGCCATATAAGCAACATCGCTCAACGCAGAAGACACCAAGCTCCACGACCATCAAAAGTACGATCTGCCTCTCCGAATTGTGTCCTAGCTGGGATCTCAATCCTAGCTATGTACTCTATCGAAACTGGACTCGCCATCCTCTGGTAGACGGTGTATCGAGGTGTCTCAAACTGTGCAAAATCTAACATCTGTGCTAAGACTCCCATCAATCCCGCTCCCAGACGCTCAGAAGTATGGAAGCATGGCGAATACCCTTCCATCTGCACATTTAATAAGGAATTAGTATTCCAGATTAAATGCAAGATGCAACGATAACGCACAAAAGTAAAGAGTAGAAGACAAAACAGTAAAGGATTATTAGCAGATATAACAAGTTTTATTTTCCTAAGTGTAATGTGTCTATTCAAAATTTTAATTTCCCTCTTAACGACCATTCTAGCTAAGGTTCACCTACAGGCAGCGTGGCTCTGATACCAAACTGTGAGACCCTCATTTTTATGTCAGTAAATAACATAAATATGAGGCTCTTTAAGTGCATCCTGTGCCATTCCCATGATCGATGGTCGCACGCACAAACACAATTTGGATATTACAGCCACACAGATACACATTTTTATTACACCACAAGTTTTATAGTGATATTACAATACCAAAAGTAGCAGGAAATTAAAACCATGTCTCATAGTATGCCAACTATTCCATAACTCCACAGGCAACTGCTGAGATGAACCTAGAAAGATCAGTCGTCGCTAAAACTCGCAGGTTCCTCATATTCATTTCCGTCATTATTGTAATCCTGCTCTTCACCTAAAAACATTGTTGAAGCAAGTTGAGTACATTGGTACTCGCAAGACTTTGTAGTGTATGCAATTCCTGGAATAAATGCAGGCTGAAAAAGAGTGTGGGTTTCTACGGTTGTTTTGCATAGAGCGAAGGTTTTGAATGAAGTAATACTGAATAGTAATGAAAAGCATAAATAAAACTTTTAAGACAATTTGATAAGTAATTGAAATAACAAGTAATAAAAAGGATAATAACATTTTACTCACGGCTTTTTTTGTGAGTAAAATAACGAACAAGACCCTCCATGGTCTTACAAAAGAAAATACAACGTCATGTGATATTTATCAGTCGTGAAACATTTTTCAAAGTCTTTTACCAAGGTTTTCAAAAATAGAAAACAACTAACTTAGTGTGGGTTCACCAAGTCATCCATGACCGTGGACACGGCTAATCGATTAGTTTAATCTCTGCAGAGTTGTACAGCTTTACCCACAAATAATGACTTCCCTTTTTGCAAAGCTTATTAACACACTTCCTTTGGTGTGTCGCCAGGGAAACCCATATATAACCTTTACATTACTAAACCCTGACATTGCACCAGTCCAGTATGACAGACTTACTAATGGCGGCCGAAGAACATCGTATGCACGGATCATTCCTCCCCATTAGAAAATGGCGGTAGAAGCACATCGTGTATACGGATCATTTCTCCCCATTAGTAAGGCGTATACTGTTGCATCGACAAGTGTCAACACCTTGGTGATGGCACTTCCTCGAGCAAACCTATATTCTAATGCCCGCACTACTACTACCTTCCATAATGCAAGATCAGTTTTAGTAACTTAATTGGTTATAGCCGTCACCATACCGGCATTGTGGTTGTACGGGTAATCTTGGATCACGGACACTTCGTTCGGTCCTTAAAGTGACATGGGCGATAACTCCACCTATCTACGCATTACACGTTAAAACATGTACAACCTGGCTATTGCCAATAATCACCCACGTCGAAGCAATAGTTTTATTTTCATTTTTATCAAACTACCAAGATCCTTTCATCGCTTAAATAAACCATAAAAGATTTCATAAAGAATGATGTGTGGGTGTAAATGTTTCTGACATTAATCTAAAGCAGTGCTAAGCATATGCAGATTAATAAGCGATTATACCCAATTTAATGAACTAAACCATTCCTAGGGTTTTTATAGATCGTATGTCCATGTGATTAAGGGAATCCATCAATTTGGGTTAATATCTACCAAGTAACAAAATGATAGTTTATCAAATTATGAGCATGCAGGAAGATTCTTAATCACATTTTAGTGGATTATGAAATCTGGGATCAAAATGATCAAGGGGGTGCTTGCCTTGCTCCTCGGCGGTGTAAGCTGGATCTGTGTCGTCGATAGCGTAGTCGGCAATCTCAGCGTCTATACGTCGAATACGAACATGGCAAATAAGATACTTCAATATTGATAGAAGAAGCAAATACACAAACAATAAAGATAGCAATTGAAGGATTCAAATGGAATCAATTCAAATCAACCAATGATGGCAATCACTTCATCTCTTTATCATTTCAAGTATGAACTAAGATATATGGTTCTAATCTAAAGATTAAAGCTTAGGGGCAAATAACACAGCTACCTTCTTTGTGTATTATTTCATTCTAATTTACGAATTCAGGAAGCTAAGATTGTAGGATTATATTTAACAAAGTTCATTTGCAGGGTGTATAGTTAATTGTACTAATATTACTTAGTACACATAATAACCTTATTCATGTCAAGTAAAAGTAATATGGTAAATCCTAACTTTTATCTTACTAATTGGTCCTAATTAATGTAATTAGCACAAAGAAACAAATTTCATTCAGATTGGATCATTTTTTTAGTAAGTTATAGTAACTATATAAAGTATATGCATTAAATTGAGTCCTATTAGGAAAATTTCATAAATCAACTTCAAATTTAAATCTAATCACATATTTGGATAGAAATTGACCTAAGGATTCTAACAAAATTGGTTTCACTCAAATTGGACTTTATTTGCAAAATCTTTATATGCCACATATTCAAATTTTATGATTTAAATTTAAATTCAAATTTAATTTGCTAAACAAGTACTTAATATTTTTGCATATTATGAAACTAGATGATTTATAATGAATTTAGAAATTTTTTTTATTTGATTTGGAGCTATAGATCAAAAGTTATTTGAATTTGAAGTTATTCGGTTTACTAAAAATCAGAAAAAGAAGGAATACGCTTTCTTTAAGGGAAAGCGGATTTTCCTCTTTTCGCGCGGTTGGGCTTTGAACTCAGATCGATTCTTGTGGCGGCCCAGGCCGTCGCTGGCCTTGTGTGCGGTGTGTGCGGCGGCTTGTCATTGCCGTCTGGACCGGCTTCAGCGATGAGAGGTGCGGCGTATGTCTGCGGCCAGCGACGCGCCCGCATGGCGTTGAAATGGGTTGGCACAAGCAACTGACCAGTTGGGTCCACACTGCAGCGGCTTAGAACAGGGGAGATGGCCGACGGCCTCGCCGGCGGTCCTCCGGCGACGTCGATCGGGTTTGGATGGTTCCTACAGCGTCACGGGACCATGATGGATCTAGGGCATCACTCGGTTGGGGTTGTTGTTTGGAGAATTTGTGCGCACGGCTATGGACGGCGGAGGTTCCAGGTGAGGTCTGGCTTGACGACGCTACGGGGTATCTCGGGCTTAATGGACATGCGGATAAGCTTCAATGGGATCTAGGGATGCTATTTCATAAGTTATTCAAGAGGGGGAGAGGTTGAACCGAGTTCTCACCGTGCAGCGGTAATGGCGGAAGAGCAGACACGGCGCGAGAGCTCCTCGGGTTGCTTTGGACTACAAGGTGATGCGCAAAAGATCGGTAAGTATCCGGTGATACTCTAAGAGCGATCAATTGGGCTGTTTCCTTACCGAGGCGTAGCAATTTGGTGTTTCCCCCAAATCGGGTTCCGCCGGAGACGAGGAAGAAGGTCCGGCTTGCAGGAGTTTTAAGCGTGATATGGGGAATGGTTGGTTGCTTCGAGTTTGGTTGGGTATAACGAGCTAATCCACCGGTTAAATAGGCAGCGAAGGCGGTTGGGTACTAAATGGTTCTCAAGAGGAATGGCGGCGGTTCGAGTTGGCTCAAGACCCTCGCTTCTGCAGCCAAAGGGCAAGAGGAGTCGCAGCCTGTCTAAAGGCGGCCTCGAGACGCGCGAGATTGCGGTGAGTAGACGACAAAGTTGGAGGCGGTAAGGTGGGCTTTGTCGGCAACACAGAGGGAGAGAAGAGAGAAAGAGAGCAGAGACGGGAGGAAGGAGAAGGCTCTGGCTACGGGAGCCCACAAGGCAGAGAGAGAGAGATAAACAGAGAAAAAGAGAGAGAGCATGACGCGTGGGACCAATACGTGGAGGCCCACCTGGCTGAGACGCAAGACAATGGGAACCGGCTAGAAGCCTCTGCCACGCGGCCCCCACACGTAAGAAAGGGGGAAAGAGAGAGAAGACTTCTAGTGTTCTCCTCTGGACAGCGTAGCAAACAAATTCATTCGCTCATCAATTCAACTCTGGAATTCTCTAAACTTTTTTACCAGCTCAGAGGATAAGTCACCGACGTCCAGTAAAATTTTGGGTTTAAAATGATCTACCATTTATTTACTAAAAATCTGACAGTGAATGCTGTACAGAAAATCCAATTTAGTTTTTGAATTGATTAAGGGACTAAATTAACATATTTATTTTTGAAATTTTTACTGAAGGTGTGGACTTATAATATGGATCTACCATAAAAATTTCAACATTAAATTCGCATTATTTATTTTTCTAAAATTCTTTTACTGTTTTCTGCAGAATTTCAAATCTGCTTTAATTAAATGCTAACTTATAGCAAAATTGCTTATTAATTTTTGAAACTTTTTTTGGAAGAAGGTGATATGTCCTAGATCTTATGGTAAAAATTCCAACGTCTAGATTGCTCCACAACTCTCTCTAAAAATCTGACATGGTTCAGGACAGAAATAAAATTTACCATTTTAAATTGTTTTCTTGACTAACAATTGCATGCACATGGTCTTTTGACCAGCTAGAAGCATTTTCCAGAGCTTGGCAAGATTATCCAAAGCTTTTTACCATGGTAATTTCTTTTCTTACCATCTTACCATTTTATATTTCATATTCTTCTTCTTTTTCTCTATTCCAATAATCATCTCAGTCAACAATCAATTCAACAAATGCACATGAAAACAAGAAATTCAACAATGAAAAGATTTCACATTTTTTTTTATATTGGATTTTAAACTTTTATAAATTTGAGGATGTTACAAGATATGAGGTTCCGAAGTTTGAATTTCGAATAATTGGAAAACCGGGAATATTCCCTAGAATATTCCTTTTCTATTTTCTTTTCCTTTTTCTGAATTTTGGAAATGGCTTGTGTCTATGGAGGGTGGGCCCCACTTGTCATTGAGTATAGGTTGTCTTCAACCTTGAGCTTGGCCATGGCCATGCCATAGTGGGGAAGGAGCTTGGGGGGGGTGACCGGCCGAGAGGGGGGCCGGCGGCGGGCGTCTTGGCAGTGGGCATGCAGCGACGCAGCGCGGCACAGCGAGGCGCGGCGACGGGCCGCAGCGAGCTGGGCTCAAGACGCACGCACGCATGGGCAGGAGCCCATCCAAGAACAGAGAGCCCCAAACTTGCGAAAATCCGGATTTTTCCACCAATTTTGCACGGAATTGGACCAAACAAAAGCATGGATCATGTAGATAACTACCTTAGGAACACCTAGGAGGAAGGAATCGAGTTGAATCTCACCGGAGGCGATGAACTCGGCGACGAACGGAGCTTCGGCCGGAATGAGAAAAACTCGAAATTCGTCACCAATTCTTGAGAGAACCTAAAATTGATTGTTGGGTTAGACTCTAGACTCATCCACGGTCACAAGGAACCAAGTGGCACAAAGAATGACTCACCGGAGAGAGATCTACAAGCAAGAACGCGAAGAACTCCAAAAACTTCAACCCGGCGTTGGTTTTCTTGCTCTAGTGGATGAACGAATGGGAGAGGCCAAAGGAGGCTCATACCACCAGGACGGGGGTTCTTATACAGAGATTTGAGAGGTGAGAGCCCGGCGTTTGGAGTCAAAACGGCCGACATAATGGCAATTAAGCACATTTCGGTTTTTGCTCGGTTGTTCAACTTTCGGCGAGCTTTGGGATTAAAGATGGTGGGGAATGGCAAGAGGGCGACGCTACGGATTCAACGGAACTGGCCGTTCGCATTTTGGAGTTGAAATGAGGGAGTTATGATGGAATCAAGAGAGAGGTAGCCATGGGAGAGAGGCTTGAGCTTTCTCTGTACACCCATGGCTAGAGGTTGAAGATGCTACTGTTCATTGACACGTGGCGACGCCTCATTGGCTCTCTTTTACGCAAATTATTCGCCCTAGAGAAAAATTAGGAAAAATGGTCTAAAAATTCAGGAAAAATTCCTAGAACCATTTTAGAATATTTGGGACCCAATAAAATTGGTTTCATGGAATTTGGATGAAATTTGTGGAATTAAATATTCGGGCGCGGATTGCGGGCATTAAACAAAAGCCACGCGAGACAAAACAGGAACGAAGGTCCAAAAATCCGGGGAATGATTCCTAAAATCATTTTCGAATATTTGGAACACAATTGAAGTGGTTTTGGGATTTTTGGAGCATTTTTGGACTCGGGTACCGGCGGAACTGGAAAATTCGATTTTTCGACCGGAGGGGAATTAAATCCTGATTTTGGATGGAAAAGGTTGCCAGGTTAATATAAACACCAAATAAACTCCAATTTTTGAATTTATTTAATTTAAATTAGATTTTTCTCCAGAAGGCAAAAACTAAGGCGTTACAGTCGGAGACCGCGCGAAACGCTGTTGGGCTCGTCATCATCCCCAGCTCCGGCATCCCAGCTCCGCCGCGACATCGCCGAAACCCGCGAACTCCACCGGCCGTCTGATCAAGATCCGATGGCCCAGGTTCGTCCATGTCACCCGTGCAAAAATTCCACGCTACGGTTTTAGATCTAATAGCAACCGTTGGATCTAGATCCAATGCACCAGATTGAGCCACGTAGCCCTTAACCACACCGTGCTAAGATTAGATCTCAGCCATTAGATCTAGATCTTATGGTTAGATTTGACCCGCGTTGTAGCACTAGATCGAACAGCGTAGATTGTGCCACGTGTGAGCCACCGGGACATGCCACATTGGCCCCACGATGCGGTAAAAAACCCTATCGGATCTCGACCGTCCGATCTAAATCGTACGGTCCAGATCAACCTCGTGATCACAACGTGCGGAATCCAGATCCAATCATGATCGACGGATTTCAAACCAACGGCCCACATCGCGCCACGTGGCCAGAAGCCGAACTGGCGCGGTCAGCTGAGCCGCGCCCGGTCATCGCTGATGTCACGCGTGACATCAGCCTGGGGCCCGCGTGTCAGCGGCTCGGTCACCCGCACTATGACTTCATCCGTGATATCATGCTGACGTCACGTGGGGCCCGTGTGTCAGCCGTCCCCTCGGCAGAGCCTTGTTGACGTCAATGATGACATCATCAAGCCGGGCCCACATGTTAGTGAGACATGCGCCTGTGGACCGGGTCCACGGTGGACCGAAACTGAGCCGTGGACTGACCCCATGGACCAGCTGACGTCATGCTGATGTCATAATTCGATTTTCCTTTAGGAAAATAATTCGGCCGAAATTCAAAATCCTTGCTGATGTCATATTCCCGAATTTCCCGTATAAAAGTAAATGAATTAATTCGATTTATTCTTTTAATTGATTTTTCAAACTTCAAACGGCTATAACTTTTGCGTTTTAACTCCGATTGAGGCGATTCTAGTTTCTAAATTTTTTTAAAATGGAGATCTATTTAATGGTGAATTTTATTTAATTGTTGGACATGAGTTTTGCTATGTTTTTATTTATTTGGTGTTTATTTATCCGTTACGAGTAGACGTTGAAGTGCCCGAAGGCTTCGAAGGTGAAGTTTTGACCTAGGAGCAAGTGCAAGAGCCTGAACCAGTACTTTTTGAAGGCAAGTTATGCTTTAACCATATTGATCCCACTTTTGAAATTATGTTTATTTAAATTATTGCATGCTAGTTTATTTAAAAATGCTTTTGAATAATTCCGGGAATAGTTATGTGACCTACTTGATTATGCCACCTTGTTGATAATGATTGTATGCCATGAATCATTTGTCACCCTAGAACATGGATTAATAGTTGGACATTATTAAATTGCCAACATGGGTAATTAGACCGCTGAATTATAATGATTAGCCCTGCCACGTAGTCATGACACGATTTTGGATGATAAATTATTAATGTTGACTTAATGAGATATGGAACATATTTTGGAAAGTGTCATGTGTTATTGATGATGATGTTGATGGCACGTGGTGCATGGTAATCAACTGGGGGTTGATAAAATGGTTTAGACTGGGCAAGTGGCAAGATTGTTTCTGGTGGACCAAGAGTGGCAACTGGGCGGTCGATTTGGTTTTTGTTGATTTGGAATACTTGTGGACACTTTGGTAGTCTTGCCTTGGTGAATTAAGGACTTAACCTTGCAAGCCTTTGAACTGGGTCAATCATGCAACCACATGTCTGGAATGGGGCGAACCTAGTTGAGTAGGTTACTAATAACTTGCATGTGGTACCTCGGGGTGTCAACTATACCTCTGTGTAGTTGTATGGGGGAGCGTACCAGAGCTGCGGCTAGGTACCCATCCAACGGTTGGTTGACCTAGACTTCGCCTTTGCTAAGGGAGGGGATAGAGTGCAACAACCGGAGTGGTTCACTTGTGGAGTCAGAAGCTTCAAAAAGACTTTGTTACGGGTACTCGCCTTTGTGGTGTTTGATCGTATCTTGTGGGTGAAGTGCATAACCTCTGTAGAGTGTACAACCTATTCGAATAGCCGAGTCTGCGGTATTGGACACTACTCGGGGATTACAGTCAAGGGTTAGACTTTTATGAAAATAATCTGTCTTTGGAAATTGCTTGGGTTGGAACTTGTGAACTGAACTTAGGTTGTTAAATGCTTTAATTGCTCAATTATTGTGAAAGTTATTGTACTTATCATTGTTTTACTATTTTGCAATCTATTACTGTATTTATGAATGTTGCTTTACTGCAAAGAAACCTGTTAGCCTATCCTTTATAATAAGCCATGCATGTAGAATATTAGCTTTGCACTCTGTGCATGACTTGCTGAGTACCAAGTAGTCACCCCTTGCAACAAAATAACATGAGTTGAAGAAGAAGCAACGCTGGCTTTGGAGGAGGAGTTCCAGGAGGAGCCGACGAACTAGGGGAGCGAGCCCAATCAGTTGCTTGTGTTATACTAGATGGCGCCACGAAGTTTATTTGATTCCGCTGCAATTGTTTATTTCAATAAGTTTTCGCCCTGCGAGGCATACTCTTGTAACTTGACCATAAGGTCGAGCAACCAGTTGGCTTAATTAAATAAAGTACTTTACTATTTCGTTGAGTATAATTGTGATATTTACCAATGTTGTGACTGTGTGCACTAGCGTGATCCTGGACTAGTGCTGAATACATAGAGGGTCCGAATTTGCAAATTCGGGTCCCGACACATTCCCTCGAGCTAACCCCACCGACGACCAAGCTCCAATCGCCGCCATTCGTCGCCGGTGAGAACTTCCCCGCTCGGCTCTTCTCAGTGCCAATGATACGTGGGCCCCCTCTATCAGCCAGACACGCGTGCACACATTCATTGTTAAGTGGCCCCCGCATGTCAATTCAGTTGATTTGAAAACTTTTTGAAAATGGAAAATGCACTTTCTTTGTTAGCAAATGTATTTATCCTTTTTGGAATATTTCAGAAAACTAGAATTCAAACTCATGTAACTTTCGCAAATTAAATCAAAATTCAGTAAAATAAATTTCTAAATTTATATTTTATTCCATAGTTTTAGAATATGCAAAAATATTGTTTGTGTGACCTCTATTTAAAATTCAAATTTGAATTTAAAATGTAGGTTTGAAGCATGCTACATGTAGAATTTGAGCAAATGAACTCCAAATCACATGAAACAAATTTTGTTAGGTTGTAAGCAACTCAAATGTGTAAAAATATCTAAGTTTCTACTAATTTTAGGTTATCTTACCATTAGGAACTTATTTCAATATGTTAAATGTACATACTTGTATAACTTCAATATATAAGCTTTAAATAGAATGTAATCACCTAATAAATACCTTTAAAACAATGGAGTATCTATTTGAACTGAAATCTTAAGGTAGCATAATAGTTTTACATGTTGTTTCACTTGAAAAAGTGATAACTTATCCTTATTAGTCTTAATAATCTTATCTTCTTGAATTTAAAATAATGCATACAAGTATACATAATCTTAGCTTCTTGAATTCATAAAATAAAAATAAATAACTCAAATAGAACAAGTGGTTATGCCTTGACCTAACCCAAACTATCAAAATCAAGTCAAAAGCTAAAAGACGAACTGCTTCGCTTGTACATGAAATAATAAAACCCTACCACTACACCCTCACTTATTTTGTGTAATGATTTTAGTTTAATTTTTCTATCTATGTTCTTTTTGCCTTATTGGAGTTTGCTCTTTTCTATGTATCGTGGTATGATGTGTAGAACCCGATGTAACAGACGCTACAATAAACGAAACTGAATTTGAACATGATAACAACGAACAGCAAGGCAAGCACCTCCTTGAACATATTGATCCCAATTTTAAAAATGTTTTCATAAATGTTTTAATGCATGATGTATATTCATACAATGCTATATTGTAGGATCTGGTAGTTAAAACCTTTCTTATGGATCTCCTCAATTAACTTTGCCATGTGAACCATTGAAAACCCTAGACAACGGAATGATACCTAAACATGTGGAACATGCATATTCGTTAAGAACTGCATATTCTTAGTTGTGCTTCAGAATAGAAAAACGAACATATGGGTATATTGCTCATGAAAAAAACTTAAATATTGGACTTGGTAATCATGAATTTTGAACATGGACATGTTGATTAACCGTATGTTAGTAGAAATTAAAATAAAACTATGATTTAGACACAGGTGAATATTGGCAATAGCCAGTTGTGCATGTGACTTGCACGTAGATAGGGGGAGATTAGTAATCCGAGTCAATTTAAGGACCGAACTATGTTGTTGTTTTCATGCCAAGGTAATCATACAACCACAAGGGTTGGTATAGGATGGCTATAACTGATTAAGTTACTTAAAACTGGCTTTGCACATTGAAAGGTTGTAGTAGCATGGGGTGTTCTAGCTGGATTGCTTATAGGGGTGTCCACACAGAGGTGTGGGTGGGACGTCGGGATGTGAAACCGTTTGTCATACTTAGTGTACAAATATCTTCTGCCGCCATAGTAACTATTTGTCGGTACTGGGCCCCTGCAAAGTAAAAGTTATATATGATTTCTCTATGATACACCAAAGGAAGTGTGTTAAATATGCATTGCAAAAAGAGATAATCATTCTTTGTGGGTAAAGCTGTATACCTCTGCAGAGTTAAAACTAATCGATTAGCCACGCTCGTGGTTACAAGCACTTGGTAAAGTCATTACATAGTTAGAATCGTGAGATTTTCATAAAATGAACTGGAACTAAAAAAATTAGAAAAAGTGTACCTACAGATGATTCAATGCTAGGCTATGTGTTGGCTAGGTTGATTTCAGCTGTTGTGCCATGTATTGGCAAAAGAATGTGTTTATGCCATGTGTTGGCTAGGGAAATAATGCGATTCATGCTTATGATCATTTGAGTTATACTGTTATTTATGCTTATTATTTTACTTGTAAAATTTCTTTATAAGTTATGGTTTCAATTTACTATTCAGAATTTATATTCAACTTTATGCAAATAATTGCAGAAACCTCCTTTGTATCAGCTTGCATGCAATTATGATTTGCAAACCTTTCAAGTCTTGCTGAGTACACAATGTACTCAACCTTGCTATATTCGTTGTTTTAGGGGAAGAGATAGAAAATTATGAAGATCCTTATGTAGTCGTAGAATGCGAGAAATAACGAATATGCTTTTATCTAGAGTTTTACCTTGTCAGTTGCTTGTGGAAAAATGGGTAGTTAAGCATATGGCAAGATAAAGTATCCTAACTTTTGGCTTGTAATAATTATGTAAGAGCTGCTTCCGCTGTCAAATGTAATAAAATGTGACGTATGATTGTGATTAAAATTTATGTATATGTGTGCTAGTTACTGATCACGGGACTAGCACATAAAGCATATTTAGAACTTTTCTTTTATGATGCACAGTATTATAAAAAGGGATGGTCACACAGCCAACTAAGCGAGGATGTGGAGGAGTCTAGGGGGATGCGGAGGATAGCGTGGGGCAGGGGATTGGAGGAGGGGGTGTAACACCACGGCACCTAGTGTGCACAAAATGTCAACACAAGGAGGAAGACTAACAATTAAATAGCAATAGTATCAATAAATTACAGAAACAACCTTAATAATTTTAACAAAAATTCTGCAGCATGTATCCTTTTTAACTAAGTTCTATGCATCAACAATAGAATAGTTGCACAAGGGATAATGAAAGATAATAACAACTACGTAAACCAAGTAATTAGAACCTTCTCATGACATGAACAATAAGTCTTAACCACACATGAACATTTAAGAGATAAACGTTTAAACCATATCAACCAACATGACATACTCAACGACATATTTCAATAAAAGAAGCTAACACAAGACATTTAAATTAGTAGTTGTCTAAATGTGTGTTTCTAGGTGATGTGATGGTGCTAATGCCCTGTTCCAGATGCCAATCTTAAGGTACCTAAAAAAACATTAAACAAACAAGCGTGAGTTCATAACTCAGCAAAGTGCATCATGCTAAGGAAACGAAGTATAACAAATAATCTGGAAACATAAATCATATCTTGGAACCATACATGGAAAAACAAGTCTTGAAATAATCCATCATATCTCTACATTCATGCAATGCATCATGCATGCTCATAAATGCACATCACATAGCGAATACCAGTATTGCTGAGTGCACACACGTCGGTGTGCACCCTCTCATTCGCTTCCATTCCGTGGAGGGGCCTACTGTTACCATCTCGCTCCCATCCATCCCTGTGGATGGGACTACGAGGTAGGACTTTCATACTCACTAAGTGTGAGCACAGAGGCCCACATCCACATGGGTCGCCTTTTCCATCATGAATGCACATACGCAATTGACATGAATAAATCATAGATTGCGTTCTTTTCGAATATTCTCATAGCCACAATCAATTACATGAGCATTAACATTAACATAAACTCACCATTCACATTTTCTTAATCATACTCATGAGTAAAAACATGGTAACAAAACATATAAATTCTATCCAGTGGTTAAGTCACAAAACAAGAAGCAACCAATGCACTACCAAGCCACAATCATCATAATGCACTTGCCTTTAACCTCACGAAGCGGTGTGGCGAGAGGTTGATGCCACTCCTGGTTTTACACCACCTAAAAGTAGATGCATTCCACTCAAAATCATACCAACCAAGCAAGTACAAAATGTAAAACGACATCGATCCTACGACCAACTCCAAAACCCTGAAAACCAGAATTCTACCAAACAGAGATAGCCAACTTCGAACGATCATAACTTGAATTCTACAACTCCAAATCAAGTAAGAGAGTACAATTTCGAGATCTACAGGAAATTTCCCAACTTTTTCTAAGTATTGAGAAAATCTAATTCGACATCTAAATTGTTCTAATCTGCAAATTACCACAGATGCTATCAACCGCGACAGAAATTGAACAGCCTCTAGTAAAACATGCATAACTTTCAAATGGCTTTAACAAAACTTTATGATTTCGATCTCTATTGAAAGATAAGACAATTATCTATAACTTTCGCAAGAGCTATCTCCCCAGGAAACAAATCTAAAATTTTCTAAATCGTGATCCAATAGAGGAAACTATTCTGCCTAAGAACACAGAAAATCAGCCACGAGATTAAATCGCCCAAAAAACTATTTTCCCTAACTCCACCACTAGCAAACCTCATCTAATCACCCCTAATCCCAGCCATACCAATCCCACATGGAATCCTAGAGCCAACACGAGAACCATACCTTCCCGAAGGCGAGCAAGATCGATGAACATGGGATCCCGCCTCGCCGTCAACCCTTAAACCTCGATCCAAAGTAGCAAGAGTAGGTCACTCCAAGGGCAATGGAAGAGGGGATAATTGGGTAGGGGAGGGCACCTAGGAAGAGAAGGGTGCGCTGGATGGAGGAGGAGTGGAGACGCAACAAGAGGGAGGAAGTGGCGGCTGCAATGGGGGAGGGGAGGAGGCGCAAGGGGGAAGGGGTTGTTGTCCTTTGCAACAAAGAGGAAGGGGGAGGTAGCCAAGGGAGGGGGAAGGGCGCCTGAGGGAAAGGGGGAGGCACCCTAGGGTTTTGGGGGTGGGGATTCCCCCCTTCGGACCCAAAAAAAACATGCTCGAAGGCCCAAAATTGGCCCAAAACTGACAAACACCTCCAAAATTTAGATTTTCTCCCCTAAAGTCCTCCTAGAATATTACATTCTTCTCCCCTAAAGTTGTTCTCGTGGAATATTACATTCTCCCCCCTTCACAGAATTCGACCTTGAATTCTCACGCTCCACTACTTGACAAATCAAGCATCAAAGAAATAACAACACCGCACATACCTGAGGAGAACAATTCTGGATACTTCTCATGCATGCGAGATTCCAATTCCTAGATCGTCTCTTACCTCGATAAAGAGAACAAGAACCTAGCATACTTTAGTGTCCTATGCTTTAATACCCTCTATAGCTACCCCAAAACCGCACTGGGTAGGTTTCAAAGGCAAGGTGCTTAGGCTCAAAGACCAAAGGGTCTTAAATATCTAGCGTTTGAAATCCCACAAGAACTTCAACAGGGAAACACAATACAACCCGCACAAGGACTCGAAAGATCTTGGCGAAAGGCCAGTTTCTCCAAACTATGCTACTTCCTTTGGCACTAAAGCGTATGCCCCCCCTTTTTTTTATCCGATTAAACTAATATGGAGCAAATGATACCAACCTCTATCCTCAACCCAACTTCCCTCCTCGACTCAATCGCACAACTCTACTTTTCTCTCTCAACCTTTCTACCATGGTTTGTCGTACTCAAAGATGACACGGATAACTCAAGAAATTTCACTCTAACACACCTCTGAACCATTCCCAAAAAATCACAAATACATCTAGTTGGCACCCAAAATTGAGCAATTGAAGGATTGGTCAAGACAGGTGCAGTTTTGGCCCGAGTCTGGGAAAGCTGACGTAAGTCCAGATCAATAAGAGATGATACATGGTCAGATTGAAGGGTCACAATTGTATGGCAATATGTAGACTAGGGGAAAGACCAGAGCCAACATGACCAAAATCGGATACGATCACTCCCGAGATGTAAAGAAGAGTTCGAGGCCGATACAAGCGGATGATGAGATCGAAGCAGATATGATCAGGCTAAGGGCTATAAAAGGGGACAATGAAATTGAGCAACTGAAGGATTGGTCAAGACAGGTGCAGTTTCGGCGCGATTCTAAGAAAGTTGACGTAAGTCTGGATCAATAAGAGATGATACATGGTCGGGTTGAAGGGTCACAATTGTATGAAAAGATATAGACTGGGCGAAAGACCAAAGCCAATACGACCAAAATCGGATACGATCACACACGGGATGGAAAGAAGAGTTCGAGGCTGATACAAGTGGATGACAAGATCGAATCAAATATGATCAGGCTAAGGACTATAAAAGGGGGACTGCGAGTTATGACTCGCACACACACACACACACAAATCAATCTATACTTTTCTCTTTCACCAAGGAGTAGACACTTGGCTTGTAATTTTCTCTTTGTAATACACTTTGATCAATATAGTTGCGCATCGCTGATTATTGATCTTTGCTGCATTACGCCCTACCACGTCCAACTTTCTCTCCGATCTTGTTGCGCATAGCCTTTTTTGGAAGGAGTGACCTTTAGCCCATCTGATTAACTCGCGAGATTGATTAGATCTACCGGTTACCGTGATTTGCATTGGTTTGCCTTAAACCAATCAGATCTGTTCCATCATCAAGTCTTAAATCGATTACTTAATCTATTTGCTTGGTGCTTGTTCCTCTTGCCGATTGCAGGATCAAATCGGCTGGCACACTCGTGAAACAAATTGAACCCGGCGTTCTCGTGGGTTGGACGTGATCAACCCGTCATCACATTTTTTTGCACCAACATACCTTTGGCACGCACTGTGGGACACGTATGGGCTAACATGACGTCAACAGGAAAGCCCATGATGACCCCTGCATCAACGCTGAGGCGATAATCACACCTACCATGGCTAATTTGACGCCGGAATAGTGAAAAGAAGTTGAAGACCAAAAGGCAGCATTCGAGCAGATGGTGCTAAGCTGCTATCAAAAAACACGGCGTGGTGTTACGCAAAAAACAGCGCTGCTGATAGTCAGCTTCGTCGGCGAAGGCACTTCCGACGCCGCCGAGAAACCTACGGTAAGCCGATATTTGCGTGCGCAAGCAGAGTTATTGGATATAATTAATCAGTCCATAAATTGCGCATTGCTGAATCAGTCATTGGGTCTAGTGACCATACTTAGGCCATTGATATCTAATAGTGTGAAAGAGGTAGCGCGAGAATTAGTGACAGCTGGTTCCCTTTTCAAGCTGCCACATCCTCTGCCCACGTATCCGGTCTTCTCGATCAGACAAAGTACCCAGGGAATAAGGCCAATGGTCGACAGCAAACCATCGTCTTCAGTCATGATGCCCGCACCACCACAGCTGACCGTGATCTTGCCCAGGGATCCCAGGACAAGCAAGGTTAGGTAGTACTATTCTCATACGGACGGTGCTAAAACAAGTTGTGCATCCAGTGTACCTCTAAGCACACCACCTCAAAGATTCCTTGGGTCGGCTCTACAGCCGGTCAAGAGCACCCTGTACACTGAGCCAACTCCAGTACAGGACTCTTACCAAGTCGTCACGTACTCAGAACCCTTCGTGCCGCTGCAGGAACCCACAACCTGTTGGCCACAAAACATTGCAGAGTCAGCTGCAACCTAGGCCGCTGTGCCAGCCTGAGTTCACACTCGAGGGGCATCACCAAGAACCACCCGAGTTTGCACTCGGGGGGCATCTCCAAGAACCACCCGAGTTTGCACTCGGGGGGCACCAGTGCGAGCATGGCCCGCAAGTACCTCCGGCACATATCGCACCTCCCAGAAGGGCCGACTGGACCAAATCTATCACTACCATTTTGAGGGACCAGTTTGGAATACAGCCGAGAGTGTAGGACCGAATATAGCAATCAGAGGGGGGTGAATGATTGTGCGGAAGCTAAAACCAAATTCTTGATCTATTAAAAGTTTACCCCAAAATAGAACCAAATAATTGCCTCGTTTTCGAAAAAAACAGAATGATAGAGGTTTGGTAAAACACAAATTCCCGGAGATCCAACCGTCCAATCAATCTGAAATTTGGACAAAAGAAACTAGATTCCAATACAAATCAAACCCAAAAAGAATCAGCTCAATCGGACTTACAGATCAAAAGTTATGACCTTCGCAAGCTTACTGTTCCAGAAGATGGCGAGAATAAATCTAACTAGAATTGTAGCTCGCCGAAAGATTTGATGAACTTGATCTTTATTTCTCCTTTCTTTTGTCTAAAATACTCCAAACAAAAGAGTACAACCCTAAAGCTTGCTCAAAGCTTGATTGCCTTCAACAGGAGGCAACCCCTCTATTTAAAGAAGGCAAACACACCTAATCCTAGAAGGAGTCCTAATCCTAGAAGGATTCCTAATCCTAAAAGGATTCCCACTCCTAATCCTAGAAAGAGCATGTATTCAACACAACTCCACTTGGCCCAACCAGGCCGAGTACAACTCTTGCACGCGTATGGCAACCCTACCATACTCACGTGACTAACACTTTGCACGCGAATGACCTCATGCATTCTCACGTGACTAACCATTCTTCATGTGCACCATTCTCTTAGCCCGAACGTCCCGCATGACATCCTTGACCACCAAGACCTCAGTTCCCCCTGAACCTAGTCCCGAACCTCAGTTCCTCCATGAACCTAGTTCCAGTCCCGTCATCGACCACATTCGCCCTCGAGCAATACCTGCACATGAACAAACCACAAAACGATTCCGAGCACAAGTCCGCGACTTGACTCACATTAAACCATGCAACCACTCACAGGAGTGCATTGCATTAAATATTCTAAGAACACGATTTCAAAACACGAACAAAAACCTTTGCAAAAATCAAAAGCTTTTCAAATAATCAAACTGATTTCAGATCTTTTCAAATAAAGAAACCAAAAATAAATCTTGTCGAAATATCAAACTGGTTTCAAATCTTTTCAAATACTCATCATCAAAATCAACTGGATCAAAAATAACGATCCTTCAATCTCCCCTTGATGAGTAATTTGACAAAACACAATATAAGATTTGACAAGAGATTGAGCAAGAACGAAAAAACCAAATAATCCCAATTCAAAAACCTCCTTGACTTGTTCTCCCCTTTTGACAAAATAGTCATCAAGATCTCAAAACTCCCCTTAATGAATGCAGATCTCAAGCTTTGAAGTATATTCAAGGTATATAATCAAAGTAAAGCATTTGAAGAGTTTTTAGGAGAACTTTCTCATTTTGTATCAAATTATCCAATGAGAAAGCAAATTGTGAGAATATGGAGGCTCTAACACATAGAATAGTTATTGCATAAGCAAATTAGAGCAAACAAGTAAAATGTCATAAACAGATTTTGCCAAAGCGAAAAAGAAATCTATCATGAGCATAGAGAGACTTTCAAATTCACTAATATTTGTCTCAAGCCTTTTTCAACCATTTGAATTTCCTTTTTCTCTTTTAGCAAGTTTGACAATTTTGCTTGGTGATCAACAGGATGACAAGTAATCGCACACTAGCCCATACTTGTGTATGAGTAGGTAGTTCTTTCTTGTATCTTTCTCAGTTTAAATTGGCAAGTGGCTTCACATTGTTCTGAACTTTTGTTTAGACAAGTAGCCTTTTCTTGCATCTTTTGCATTTAAATCCTGGCAAAGAAGTCGCACATTGTACTAAACTTGTGTTTAGCCAAGTAGCTTTTGCTTGCATCTTTTCAACTTGCTTTTAACATTAAAACACTGATTTTGCTTGAGACTCATAATGATCATTTGAAGTCCAACAAAAACTCACACATAGTTTCTAATCAGCTCTAGCCTTTCAACAGATGACAAGAAACTTTTAAGCCTATTTCACAAATGCAATACCATAATGAGCAAGAGCCAAAATATTCTCGAAAAGCATCTCAAATTGAATTATTTTAGCCTTTTAGTGATAAGTAAAGCATTGAGCATTAACTTGGCTATATACACAAGAATAATCACCAAAGCTTTGTACTACATGATGCAATGTAAACAGGGGTTTTTACTTGAGGTGTAAAGTCAAAATACCACTTATAAAAAATCACTTCTAGGAACCAAAGTCAAGTAACCCAAAAAGAGATAAACTCAAGACTCCCCCTCAAATCAACCCATGGGGATGAATGATCCCAAGTTCACCGCGTAAGAAAGCAAAACGAGAAAAATCAAGTGGTTTAGTGAAAATATCAGCAAGCTGAGCACCCGAATCAACAAATTTCAGTTCAATAGCTCTTTTTTCAACATGATCTCTAAGAAAATGAAATCTGATGTCAATGTGTCCAAGAAAGAGAATTACTCAAGAAGTGGCATAAACCAGATGTACTTTTTCTATCAATTCCACATCCTCCAAATTTAGCATCAGAGAAAGGTCTTAAACTAATGCGTGAAGAAGCAGAAAGCCAAATGCCAAAATCTTGAGTACCACGGAGATACCTTAAAATCCTCTTGATAGCTTGTCGATGTGAAGCACGCGGGAAGCTTGAAAACGAGCACACAAGCACACAAAGAACTCCAATTATCTCATCCTCAACAAAGATCATCATCATTTTCATCAACAAAGATACTCTCCCCCTGAACATATGCATCTGTACTGCACTATTTGGACTAGTGCCTTTTAAGTAAAACAGAGGTGGAGGAAGCATCTTGAAAAATAACACTTTTAGCACGAGATGCACAAGTGAAGGAGGAGAACCAATTCTTATCATCGGACATGTGGCGTGAGCATCCTAATCCACTAGCCATATGTTCTCCTTCCTCGCATGAGAAGCCTACATAGAAGCGAAAGTGTCGATGTCTCAGATCAAGTTAGAAATAAGATGTTTAGGAATCCAAAGATCGAGACACACGACGCACAACAGTTGGCACAACACGAGCATTCTTATGCATAAAAGAAGATTTGTCTTTTCTCGTGTTCTTAGCAACAAGAGGTATTTGCATCACCCTAGGTACATAATGAGAAATGAAATGTGCCTGTCTGAAATTAGACCTAGCATTAAACCTTTCTCTCTTTTGTTGTTTAGCTAGTCTAAAGCAAAAGTCTACTAGATGTCCATCTCTACCACAATGAGTGCAAGTGTACTTAACATGATGTTTTGCTTTAACAGTAGAAGCACATTTTGCATTCATCATAGTAGAAGATAAAAGACCACCAGATTTAAAGATATTTTTCTTAGGCTCATTGACAATTTCAAATTTTCCACTTCCAAGTGTTTTGACAACAGTGGGAGCATGTGATTTATGATGAGCATAAGAATCAAAACCTAAACCTTTGTTCTGAGTGCTGACTTTTGATTGATCCAAAATCATGTTTAGGTTTTTCTTGCCATCGCTGAAACGTTCCAAAGAATTTTGCAAGTAATCAACTTTCTTAGCAAGAGTTAAACAATTATCACAAGGAGTGTCAATTTTAGCTTTTACATTTACGGCAATTTGAACACGAGTTAATTTCATGAGTGAACATGTCATTTGTTAATTGTGTAACTCTATAATTTGCATCTTTTAATTTCAACTCAAGAATTGAACATTTAGAGCAAGCAATTTGATCATGTAAACTATCAAGAGAGCAACCAATATTTTTCACAAGTTTTTCATTTTTCAATTGTTCTAAGATAAACTTGTTCTAGGTTAATGACATGTTCCTCTTTTAGAGACTTAATTTCAAATTTGAGATCTAAGCAAGTATCACAAATATTTTCAGAATTTGAATTTCTAAGATCAAAGTTTTCAGATTTTAGCATGGATAGTTCTTTTTCTAAGTTTTTATTTTTGAGTGAAGATTTTCTTAAAGATTTTCTCAATCTGACTAAAACTTCACAAAGCTCATCATACGAAGGCATTATCTCATCACCGTTCTGTCGAGGTGTCATCGTTGTCACTAGAATCACTAGTGTTCCCTTTTGCCATGAAGCACATCCGGTGAAATCCTTCTCTTTCAACCTTCGCTTGCTTCGCTTCCTTCTCATCTTCGCTGAGTCATCAATGTCGCTTAAGTCTAAGCGACCAATTGCCTCGAAGACTTTGTTGAGCATCTTCTTCGTCCGTTGCTTATTTTTATCCTTGCTCTCTTGGCCTAAGGACTTGGAGGAGTTGCTTTGCTCCTTCTCCTCTCTATCTTTGTTCTTGAAACATTTAGCACGGAAGTGCCCTGCCTTGCCGCAGTTGTAGCAGTGGATGGAGGCTCCTTTTCTTTCCCTTGATCTCATATAAGCTGCATTGACACGCTTGGAAAGAAGAGCAAGTGTATCTTCTGGTATTTGATCTAGCTGTTCATCACTAAGAGCACTCAAGGCAGAAATGGAATATGATGATGAAGAACTAGTAGCATTATCACATGAAGAAGAATTTGCATTAAGAGCCAAAGAGTTATTATTGGATGTTCTGGAAACAATGTCAATTTGAAAAGTCTTGAGACTAGAATATAATTTATCCAATGTCATTTCACTCATCTTGTGAGCCTCCCTAAATGCAGTCACTTTCATTTGCCAGATTTTAAGATCAAGAGATGATAGGAAATGTCTAGCATTTTCAGAGTCAGTGTACTTTACATCTATAGCTCTAAGATTGTTTAAAATTCTGTTAAAGCGAGCAAAACAATCATCTAGAGATTCTCCAGAGTTCATTTCAAATCTAGTGTATTCCTTTTTAAATTGATCTTGCCTAGCTTCTTTTACAGAGTCTGTGCCCTCATGATAATCTTGAAGAGATTTCCAAATTTCATGAGCAAAGGAGTAAATGACAGACTCTATCGAATTCTTTTCTAGCAAGTCCTTGAAGCAATATGTTTCTAGCTCTATTATTGTTTTCAACATCTTTTTCAAACTCGATTTTATCAATATCATTATTAGAAGGAAGCTCGTACGGAATTTTTACCTTGCGCCAAATCGCGTTACCTTGAGCTTGAAGATATGCAGTCATCCGGATCCGCCAGTGGGGGAAGTCTGTGCCATCGAAGATTGGCGGTTTGTTCGAGTATTTCTCTGTTGCCATAACTTACCGTTTACTAATCACCTGTTAAGATGGATTAGTAGAACCTTGCTCTGATACCACTTGTAGGACCGAATATAGCAATCAGAGGGGGGTGAATGATTGTGCGGAAGCTAAAACCAAATTCTTGATCTATTAAAAGTTTACCCCAAAATAGAACCAAATAATTGCCTCGTTTTCGAAAAAAACAGAATGATAGAGGTTTGGTAAAACACAAATTCCCGGAGATCCAACCGTCCAATCGATCTGAAATTTGGACAAAAGAAACTAGATTCCAATACGAATCAAACCCAAAAAGAATCAGCTCAATCGGACTTACAGATCAAAAGTTATGACCTTCGCAAGCTTACTGTTCCAGAAGATGGCGAGAATAAATCTAACTAGAATTGTAGCTCGCCGAAAGATTTGATGAACTTGATCTTTATTTCTCCTTTCTTTTGTCTAAAATACTCCAAACAAAAGAGTACAACCCTAAAGCTTGCTCAAAGCTTGATTGCCTTCAACAGGAGGCAACCCCTCTATTTAAAGAAGGCAAACACACCTAATCCTAGAAGGAGTCCTAATCCTAGAAGGATTCCTAATCCTAAAAGGATTCCCACTCCTAATCCTAGAAAGAGCATGTATTCAACACAACTCCACTTGGCCCAACCAGGCCGAGTACAACTCTTGCACGCGTATGGCAACCCTACCATACTCACGTGACTAACACTTTGCACGCGAATGACCTCATGCATTCTCACGTGACTAACCATTCTTCATGTGCACCATTCTCTTAGCCCGAACGTCCCGCATGACATCCTTGACCACCAAGACCTCAGTTCCCCTCGAACCTAGTCCCGAACCTCGGTTCCTCCATGAACCTAGTTCCAGTCCGTCATCGACCACATTCGCCTCGAGCAATACCGCACATGAACAAACCACAAAACGATTCCGAGCACAAGTCCGCGACTTGACTCACATTAAACCATGCAACCACTCACAGGAGTGCATTGCATTAAATATTCTAAGAACACGATTTCAAAACACGAACAAAAACCTTTGCAAAAATCAAAAAGCTTTTCAAATAATCAAACTGATTTCAGATCTTTTCAAATAAAGAAACCAAAAAATAAATCTTGTCGAAATATCAAACTGGTTTCAAATCTTTTTCAAATACTCATCATCAAAATCAACTGGATCAAAAATAACGATCCTTCAGAGAGGGTGAACTCTCGGTTACAGAAAACCGTACCCCGAATACATCGACAGGATCCCATACCCCAATGGGTATTGAGTTCCCGATTTCGCTAAATTTTCGGGAGATGATGCGACCACCACCAAGGAGTATGTCGGACGCTTCATGGTACAGTTTAGGGAGGCCGCGCACTCCGACGGGCTCAGGGTAAAATTGTTCCCGTTATCCTTGTCTGGGGTGGCCTTCACGTGGTTCACCACACTACCCCCAAATTCGGTTCACACATGGACCGATTTGGAGAGTCAGTTCCATGAGTATTTCTTATGTGGTAGCTTAGAATTGCGGATTTCTGATCTGAGCACCGTACAACAAAGGTTCGGAGAGTTAGTGGCAGAGTACATCAAAAGGTTTAGAGAAGTATGTAACCGGTGCTTTAGCGTCACACTGCCAGATAACCAGCTAGCCGATCTGGCTTTCCAAGGGCTAATCTCTCCATTGAGAGAGAAATTCGGCGGCCAAGAATTCACCGACCTTAGCCACCTCCTACAAAGAGTATCGACTCAAGAAAGCCGAGTCTACGAAAACAAAGGATTCAAGGACATGTTTAAGAGTGGTAAAGAAAAAGAGCAACCTAAGGTCAATCTCGTGGAGCATGAATCAGAAGAATCAGCTGACGAGGAAGAAACAGACATCAACATAGCCGAATGGGTCAAAGGGAACAAAAAGTCCCTAGTGTGCTCTTGGCTTAGGCTGACTAAATCCAAGTTGGAAGTCAAGTATTCATTCGATGTGACCAAGTGCGATCGCATGTTCGATCTATTGCTACAAAAAAAGTTTGTGCGATTTCCCGAAGGGCATGTCATACCACCAACCGAAGAACTCAAGAGGCGCAGGTATTGCAAGTGGCATAATTCCTTCTTGCATAATACTAACAATTGCAATATTTTTCGTCAACAGATTCAGTCGGCCATTGAAGACAAATGACTAAAGTTTGCAGAAGAACAAGCTCTGCAGGTATACACTAACCCTTTTCCAGTCAACATGGTTAGTTGTTCGGCTAAAGGGAAAGAGTTGGCGCGGGATGAAATCCGCTCGCTGTCATCATCGGCTGCAATAGGGAGCCAAGCCGATAATAAGACCATAATCGGTAAAGAAATGGTACAGATCACGGTCGGCTCGATTCAAATTGAAGCCAATCGCGAAGGGAAAGGCTCAAGAACTGTCAAATTAAAAGGAAAGCCCGAAGTCGGCAAATGGTACAAGTCCACAAGGCCGCTGCCACCAAGAAAGCCGATCCAGAAGGCTAAACTGACCTTTGCTCAATTATTGGCCAAATATGAGCTAAGAAGTCACTGGTTGTAACATCCCAAATTTGTGCTTTTATTCAATTTAATGAGTTATTTGAATTTTTTGAATTTTCTAGAATTTATTTTGATTTATTTGGATTTAATGTGAATTAAGTCCTTTCTTGAGTTATTAAATATTTAAAAATTTCAAATAATTTTTTTGAAAATATTTTATTTGAGTCCAAAATGTCTCATAGCATTTTCCAGAATTTGTCTAAGCATTTTGCTATTTTTCTCGATTTAATTGAATTTCTGGATAATTTTAAATAATAAAAATGAAAAAGGAATTTCAGAAAACCCTAACAGGTCTAGCCGTGCGAACTCAACCCGTTAGCCCGTTAACCCGCCGTGACCCGCAAACCGCAAACCTGAAACCCTATTCGCGCTGACTGTTGGATCCGCATCCAACGGCTAGAATCGGTCCGCGTATGCGCACGCGTGTCACCGTTGGATCAAGCCGTGTGGAAGCACGGATGGCTGCCACGTCACCTCTCCGATTTGGCATCAGAGTCCGCCGCTGCAACGGCCGCCCCGTGATTTTTGGCCCCTACACGCACGCCGAGGACGGTATTTAAAGAACGAACCGGGTCCCGAGGATCGCCTTTTCCATGCGCACGTCTGCCCCAGGTCTCCTCACCCGTAGCGCCGTCGAATCCCCGTGATTGCTCGTCAGATTAAGAGGAAGAGATATCACGCGTTTTTGGTCTTTTCCGCCGCCGTCAAACCGTTTCCACCGTACTTGAGGACGGATTCGAGTGCGTCACATCGAGCCACATGAAGAAAGCGAAGCGAAGCGACTTGGGAGCGCGAAGAGGATTTGAAGAAAGAGTTTCCAAACCTATTCTGTAGTGAGCCCTGAATCTCGGGGACGAGATTCTATTAAGGGGGGGAGGTTTGTAACACCCCAAAATTTTGCTTTCCTTGAATTCATGTGTGATTTGGCACTTTGGTGAATTTTTGGAATTTTCTGGAATTTATTTGAATTTATTTGGGATTTATTTGAATTTATTCCATTTTGAAATAATTAAAGAATTTAATTTTGCAAATAAAATTTTGTTGAAAATATTTTAATTGAGTCCAAAATGATCCAAAATATTTTCCAGAATTTTTCTGGAATTTTTCTGAGTCATTTGCTATTTTTAATGAATTAAATGAATTACTGGGAATTATTTTAAATATTAAATCGCTGGAAAATCCGAGTCGGTTACTGTTCACCCGACCGAGCCCGAGTCAGACTCGAGTTCGAGTCCGACCCGAGCCACGTGGTCGAGCCGAACCCGCTCGTCCCGAACCCTAGCCACACGACCCTTGGATCAAGATCCAACGGTTGTGATTGCGCCACGTCACCGAACCCGAGTCCGACCGAGCCAGCCAGCTCGCCGAGCCGACCCGAGTCCAACTCACGCGACCGTTGGATCGAGATCCAACGGCTCACGCTGCGCCACGCCGCCTCTCCGCGCCGCCGGACTCCGCCGAAAGCGTGTCGACCTCGGTCTCCGTCGTTTCACTGACGCCGAGACCCCTATTTAATGCGCCGCCACCACGGCCGTGACCTAGACTTCCGTGCGCACCTGCGTTCAAGCCATCTCGCCTGAGCCGCTGCTTGCCCGCACGAGCTCGCGGAGTTGGAATTCCGTTCGCCCGCGGTTAACGCCGATCTGCCGCCGTCAGTCGTCCTCCGCCGTCATCAAGCCCGGATCCGGATTCCCCAAGGCGAGACGCGTTCGAGTACCCTTCACTTCGCCGGAGAAGCCCCGGCGCCGTTGGACTCGCTGCCGTCTTCATCTCCGGTGGCCTTCGCCCCGCCAGCGTCGCCATCGCCGTCCGCGAGCTACGCTTAGCCGTCCGATCGTAATCCAAGGGCTCGGATCGCGCCACGCCACACCGCGGTGAGATCTCACGTGCAACCTCTGGATCTATTTTCAACCGTCGGATCTAGATTCAACGGCTTAGATTGTGCCACGTAGCTAGAATCGCACTGTGTTAGATTGGATCTTGACCGTCCGATCAAGATCGAACGGCCTGGATCACGGAGTTGTTTTTCCAAAGCACTACGCTAGATTTAATCCGCGCCGCTGATTCTCAAACCAACGGCAAGATCACGCCACGTGGCGGGAAGTCGACCGCCATGGCGCCGCCCACGCCGTGTGCGTGTAGACGCCGACACGCGGCCCGCGTGTCGAGGCCCGCATGTCAGTGGCTAATCCAGCCAAGCGCTGACGTCACCCATGACGTCATAGTGGGTCCCACATGTCAGCACCGTGGGCTGAGCCCCGCTGACGTCAGCGATGACGTCACTCGAGTGGGCCCACATGTCAGCGACACGTACGAGTCGTGGGACCGAGTCCACGGTGGACCCGAGCCAAGCGTGGATCAAGTCCATGGACCGGCCGACGCCAGCCAACCAATCGAGGCTGCCACATGTCCATGCCGACGCAATAATTAATTTCGAAAAGAAAATGATTTATTAATTCGAAATAATGATTTGATTTTGATTCAAACTTCAAACGCTTATAACTTTTGCGTTTCAACTCCGATTTGAGTTATTCAAATTTCTAAATTTGTATAAAATTGAGATCTACCTAAATATAAATTTTATTTAATTTTTGGACTAAAGTTTTTCTCTGTAATATTATTTAATTGATTATTTAAACTTTAATAAATCATAACTTTTGCATTTTAACTCCGATTTGAACGATTCCAGTTCCTAAAAATCCAGAAAATTATGTTCTCTCTGTTTATGGATTTTATTTGGAGTTTTGGGATGTTTTTGCCTAGTGTTTATTTGTGTATTTGCTATTTGCACGCTTTACGAGTAGACGTTGAAGTGCCTAAGGATTCAAGGAGAAGTGTTGACTCAGGATCCAACTCAAGACCAAGAGCAAGTACTTTTTGAAGGCAAGTTGTGCTTTGACCATGTTGATCCTATTTCGAAATCTATTTTGATTTAAACTATTGCATGCTAGTTCAATTAGAAAAATACTTTGTTTAAACCTGGGGGGTTAGATAAATACCAATTTGCTATATGACACCTTGATTACTTAAGTATGTGCCATGACCCTTTGTCACCCTAGTTGTGGTTTACTAGTTGGACATTATTAAATTGCCAACATGGGTTTAGACCGTTGTAGTATACTGCTTAGACCTGCTACGTGCTCATGACATGATTTTGGACAATCAAATGTTAATATTGACTTAATGATATATTGAACCTGTTTTGGGAAAAGTATCATGTGATGTTGATGGCACGTGGTGCATGGTAATCAATCGGGTTTGATAAACGATTTCGGCCCGCATGTGGCAAGAGTAATCAGTGGGCCATTGTGGCGTTGGGAATGTTGATTTGGTTCTTCGGGTAGTCTTGCCCTGGTCACTCTAAGGACTTAACCTTGCAAGCCTTTGAACTGGGTCATACTTGCAACCACATGGCTGGAATGGGACGGCCCTAGTTGACTAAGTCGCTAAGGACTCACTTGTGGAGCCTCAGGTGTCGATTACACCGCTTGTGTGATTGTGCGGGGAGCGTATCGTGGCTGTGGCCAGATACCCATCTAACGGTGTGTTGGTCCCATACTTCGCCTTGGCTAAGGGAAGGGATGGTGTAGAACACGAACCGGAGAGGACCACCTGTGTTGTTTGAGGCTTCCGAAAGGCTTTGTTACGGGAACTCGCCTTTGTGGTGTTTGACTGTATCTTGTGGGTAAAGTGCATAACCTCTGCAGAGTGTAGAATCTATTTAAATAGCCGAGTCCACGGTACTGGACAATGCTCGGGAATTACAGTCAAGGGTTAGATTTTCTGAAAATAACTTGGATTTGAAAGGTTGGGTTGGTTTAAGAATAAAGATGATGGAAATGTGGTTTAGAATGGGGAAAAATGTTTATTAAACTTCTGGAAAAGTTATTTACGCTTTACTTATTTCTACTGCTTTCGAATCTACTTATATTACTTTTCGAATGTCAAGCATCGCAAATATACCTTGAGCTATCCCTTTGTACCAAGCCATGCATATAGTATATTAGCTTGCATTCTGTGCATGACTTGCTGAGTACCAAGTACTCACCCTTGCCTCAACACAATATCAGTTGAAGAGGAGATTACGCCAGCTTTGGAGGAGGAACTCCAAGAAGATCCATCTACTTAGGGATGCGAGCCCAGTCAGTTGCCTGTGGTATACTGGATGGCGCCACGATGTTGCCTTCGTTGTTTTTCCGCTGCTATTATTATTTTTCTCTGAATAAGTTTCGCCTTACGAGGCATACATTTGTAACTTGACCATAAGGTCAAGTAACCAGTTTGGTTATTTAAATAAAGTACTTTGATAATATCGATTGGTATGATTGTGATATTTACCGATGTTAAGACTGTGTGCACTAGCGCGTTCCTGGACTAGTGCTGAATACACAGAGGGTCCGGATTTGCAAATTCGGGGTCCCGACAGAGGTGGTATCAGAGCCATACTTGACTGTAGGCTTAACCCTAGCTAGAATGGTCGTAGTGAGGATAAAACCTATTTTCTAAAAGCTAAAAAAAATTGTCAAGATAAGAAATGACATCTCGACTTATCCCCTTCTCTCTTTTCTTGTCTCTTGCTGAAATTTTCCCTTACCTTGTCACAATTTAAAAATTCTGAGTTCTTACGTAAAGCACTCTTGTGACAGATGGAGGAAGAGTTCAACTACGTTGATCTGGGAGTTGGTCACGCCGCGGAACTCTGGCATATGCTACAGACTCTCGGAGATTTTGAGAAGCCCCAATACCAAGTGGAAGTGATCAGACAAGCGGGATTGATCAAGGCTTGTGACGTGAGGATTGAGGTACCTGCTAGGAAGAAGGGCCCAGGCAATCGCCTCGATACACCGCGACCGCCAGAGATCTACAATGCGGATGGGTATCCAAGAAGTATCACGACGAGCAATGCGGCACATTACCCGTATCTACGCCAGAGAGTTGGAGAGCACGGTGTTCCGTTATCATCCGCGCAGCGATAACCTTCTTGACCCGGCGATTCAGATGAGGATGCCACGGTTACATACGATTGGCACGATTTGTCGCCGCCAGGAGGATGTACTAGATAATACAAGCAAGGAGCTGCGAAGGCCCGCAAGGAGATCACGGCAGAGAAGAACAGATGGCGGGAAGCTCAAGAGTATGTGGCACACCTTCTACGAAGGATTGACGAGTTGGAGATGACCTTGTACGGACTGCACCCAGAGCCAAGATTTGAGCTACACGAGCCAGATCCAGAGGAGTCAGATCTCGATGAGGACACTGCTTCTTCGACCACCACAGAAGACACAGTTGCTGGACATGGCGATCGTTTCGCGCCTATGCCACAGCACCCGTACCCAGGACGTGGAGGTTTTCTCGATGAGTGAGCATAGGTTCTATAGTGAGACTCCTTCGCCGAGTCGCGTCATAGAAGAAAGAGTCACCCTTTAGGCGTTAGACTCCAAAATTAGTTCGATTTGGATTTGCTTTGTTTGCTGAGTGTGCAGTATGTGTTGCAAGGCCCTTAGGCATTGTAAGCAGCCATACCAAGTTATTAATAATAAAGTTGGACCTTAAGGTTACACCTTTCGCCCCGCATAGGTTCCATATTACTTGTCTATTCTTGTTTCCCTCTCATCTCTAAACCTAGAGCAAATCGACAGATGGTGAACACCCGCGGAAACTTTGGAAGCAATGGAAGTGGTTCTCGCCCAGCAGAAAACCCCAATGATGGAGCACCAGCACCGCCACTGGATATGCAGAATTTCGGAGCTTTTCTTGCTGCCCAGACTCAGTTGATGCATGCTTTTAGTTCAAACCCCTGGTTCCGAACTCCGAACGAAAGTAGGATGTTCCGGGGTGAGAGTACTAATAGATGGAATAGAGTTCCTAGCAAACCTTATGATTTTGGAGACCCAGACCTTAGACGTCATATTGGGAATGGATTGGTTATCCAAGCACAAGGCCGTATTGGATTGTGGACGAAGGACTATCTCAGTTGAGAGCCCGTGTGGGAAGAAAGTGGAATTTCAAGCCACTGCAGTTAGAGATGGACAGTTGATGGTTAACAGTACCAAGGCAATCAGCATAGAGGATGTCCCAGTGGTGAATGAGTACCCGATGTTTTTCCGAAGATCTACCAGTATGCCGCAGACAGGGGACATAGAGTTTGTGATAGAGCTTGTACTGCACAAAGACCGATAGCAAAGAGACCCTATCGGATGTCTACCGAGGAGTTGGTAGAAATGAAGAAACAGCTAGAAGAGTTAATGGAGAAAGGATTTATCGAGGCCAGGAGTTCGTCGCCGTGGGGAGCACCGATTTGTTTGTCAAGAAAAAGGACGGAAGTTTCAGGATGTGCATTGACTACCGTGCACTCAATGAAGTCACCGTGAAGAATAAGTATCCGCTACCAGGATTGATGATTTGTTTGATCGATTAAGAGGAGCCGGAGTTTTCTCAAGATTGATCTCGAGATCGGGATACCATCGATTGAAGATCCGATCGTAAGATATTCAAGATCGCATTCTCGCCAAGATATGGACATTACGAGTTTACGCTATGTCCTTTGGATCGATTTAATGCGCCACTTATTTCATGAATATGATGAATAAGGTGTTCATGGAATATTTGGACAAGTTTGTCGTCGTGTTCATAGACGATATCCTAATCTACTCCAAGACAGAGGATGAACATGCCGAACACTTAAGGCGAGTTTTGGAAAAGCCGAGGAACAGCAACTTTTCGCCAAGTTCAGCAAGTGTGATTTTTGGAAGGACAAGGTGGAGTTTCTTGGACATGTAATGACCGCATGAAGGAGTCGCCGTAGATCCAAGCAAAGTAGAAGCTGTGTTACATTGGGAGCACCAAGACCGTGACCCATTCTGAGTTTCCTTGGAATGGCAGATACTACCGCCCGTTTCATCGAAGGCTTTTCGATAATTGCGAAACCTCTTACGCAATCTCTGAAGAAGGAAAAGAAGTTTGCATGGGCGCCGAATGTGAGAAAGGATTTCAGAGTCAAGAAGCGATTGACGCCAAGACCGGTGTTAGTTCTACCGGATGTTGCTCAAAGCTTCGATATTTATTGTGACGACGCGCCAAGGACTTGGATGTGTCTTGATGCAGGATGAAAAGGTCGCCGCTTATGCATCAAGGCGATTGAGGCCGCATGAGGAAAATTATCCGACACATGACCTAGAGTTAGGCTGCCGTAGTGCATGCCTTGAAGATATGGCGTCACTATCTCGATTGGAAACAGATGTGAAGTGTATACGGATCATAAGAGCCTTAAGTACATATTCACCCGATCGGATCTGAATATGAGGCGAGAGGAGATGGTTAGAGTTGATCAAGGACTATAATGTTGGAATCCATTACCATCCCGGAAGGCCAACGTAGTAGCCGATGCTCGAGTCGGAAAAGCCATACCGTGAGTACGCGTTGCTAGCCACAAGTCGGGATGAGTTATGTGAGGATTTTCAAGATGAAGATTGAGGTTGTACCTAGCGGATTCTTGGCCGCATTGGAAGTAAAGCCTACCTGGAGGATCAGATCCGAGAAGGACGTAAGGATGATGACAAGATCCGCAGGATTAAGTCCATCAAGGAGGAAGGCAAGGCAGAGGACTTCAAGTTGGATGAGCAAGGCACGTTGTGGATGAAGGATCGCATTTGTGTGCCTAACAAAAGGAGTTAAAGCAACTGATTCGAAGAAGCCCATGACTCAAGTACTCAATTCATCCTGAAGCGCCAAGATGTATCGAGATCTCAAGGAGAGATTCTCGTGGCCGAGTATGAAACGTGAAGTTGCCGAGCATGTTGCATTGTGCGACGTATGCCGAGAGTCAAGGCAATGCATCGTAGACCAGCAGGATTGCTACAACCGCTGAAAATACCTCGAGTGGAAGTGGGAGGAAATCGGAATGGATTTCATTACCGGTTTGCCAAGACTCAAGGAGGTTATGACTCCATATGGGTTATAGTGGATCGCTTGACTAAAGTAGCCCATTTTATCCCCGTGAAGACCACTTACTCGGGAGATAAATTAGCGTAATTATACATGATCAGATTGTCTGCTTGCACGGAGTGCCAAAGAGGATTGTATCAGACGAGAGGTACCCAATTTACCTCAAGGTTACGGAATAAGTTGCATGAAGCCATGGGAACCCGTTTGAACTTCAAGACGGCTTATCATCCACAGACGGATGGACAGACCGAAAGAGTCAACCAGATCTTTGGAGGATATGTTGAGAGCTTGTGCATTGGCTTATGCTACCTCTTGGGATAAGAGTTTGCCGTATCTTTGAGTTCGATTACAACAATAGTTATCAGGCTAGTTTACAGATGTCACCTTTTGAGGCCTTTGTATGACGACTGCTTGACGCCATTGAATTGGAATGAGACCGTGGCGAGCGCCGTGTCTTTGGGCCTGATATTCTTCAAGAGGTGAAGAAGCGGTCGCCATGATTAGGGAAAGGTTGAAGATAGCCCAATCTCGACAAAAGAGTTATCTTGACAATCGTCAGCGAGACTTGAGTTTTGAACCGAGAAGACTTTGTTTACCTCGAGTTACGCCTCTCGGGGAGTTAAGAGGTTCCATGCCAAAGGGAAACTTGCACCCCGTTATGTTGGACCATTTAAGATTTTGAGTCGCAGAGGCGAAGTTGCTTATCAGCTGGAGTTGCCACAGTCGTTAGCAGGAGTGCATGACGTATTCCATGTGTCCCAGCTAAAGAAGTGTCTTCGAGTTCTTGAGGAACAGACACCGCTAGAGTCAATTGAGTTGCAAGAGGATTTGACTTATAAGGAGCATCCCGTGAAGATTTTAGACACAATGGATCGAGAAACTAGAAACAAGTCAACCCGTTTCTGTAGAGTTCAGTGGAGCAACCATGAAGAAAGCGAAGCGACTTGGGAGCGCGAAGAGGATTTGAAGAAAGAGTTTCCAAACCTATTCTGTAGTGAGCCCTGAATCTCGGGGACGAGATTCTATTAAGGGGGGGAGGTTTGTAACACCCCAAAATTTTGCTTTCCTTGAATTCATGTGTGATTTGGCACTTTGGTGAATTTTTGGAATTTTCTGGAATTTATTTGGATTTATTTGGGATTTATTTGAATTTATTCCATTTTGAAATAATTAAAGAATTTAATTTTGCAAATAAAATTTTATTGAAAATATTTTAATTGAGTCCAAAATGATCCAAAATATTTTCCAGAATTTTTCTGGAATTTTTCTGAGTCATTTGCTATTTTTAATGAATTAAATGAATTACTGGGAATTATTTTAAATATTAAATCGCTGGAAAATCCGAGTCGGTTACTGTTCACCCGACCGAGCCCGAGTCAGACTCGAGTTCGAGTCCGACCCGAGCCACGTGGTCGAGCCGAACCCGCTCGTCCCGAACCCTAGCCACACGACCCTTGGATCAAGATCCAACGGTTGTGATTGCGCCACGCCATCAACACCCGAAGTCCGACCGAGCCAGCTCGCCGAGCCGACCGAGTCCAACTCACGCGATCGTTGGATCGAGATCCAACGGCTCACGTTGCGCCACGCCGCCTCTCCGTGCCGCCACGGACTCCGCCGTCAGCAAGTATCGACCTCGGTCTCCGTCGTTTCACGGACGCCGAGACCCCTATTTAATGCGCCGCCACCACGGTCGTGACCTAGACTTCCGTGGCGCACCGTGCCCCAAGCCATCTCGCTGAGCCGCCGTTTGCCCGTCTGAGCTCGCCGGAGTTGGAATTCGCTCCGCCGGTTAAACGCCGATATCGCTGCCGCCCGTCGTCCTCCGCCGTCATCAAGCCCGTATCCGGATTCCCCAAGACGAGACGCTGTTGAAGTACCTTCACTTCGCCGAGAAGCCCTGGCGCCGCTTGGACTCGCTGCCGTCTTCATCTCCGGTGGCCTCTGCTCCGCCGCGTCGCCATCGCCGTCCGCGAGCTACGCTAGCCGTCCGATCAGAATCCAAGGGCTCAGATCGCGCCACGTCACACCGCGGTGAGATCTCACGTGCAACCTCTGGATCTATTTTCAACCGTCGGATCTAGATTCAACGGCTTAGATTGTGCCACGTAGCTAGAACTGCACCAGGTTAGATTGGATCTTGACCGTCCGATCAAGATCGAACGGTCTGGATCAGCGGAGTTGTTTTTCCAAAGCACTACGCTAGATTTAATCCGCGCCGTTGATTCTCAAACCAACGGGCAAGATCACGCCACGTGGCGGGAAGCTGGACCGCCGCGGGTCGGCCCACGCCAGCGGCGTGTGCGTGTGACGCTGACACGCGGGGCCCGCGTGTCAGAGGGCCCGCATGTCAGTGGCTAATCCAGCCAAGCGCTGACGTCACCCATGACGTCACAGTGGGTCCCACATGTCAGCACCGTGGGCTGAGCCCCGCTGACGTCAGCGATGACGTCACTCGAGTGGGCCCACATGTCAGCGACACGTACGAGTCGTGGACCGAGTCCACGGTGGACCCGAGCCAAGCGTGGATCAAGTCCATGGACCGGCTGACGTCAGCCAACCAATCAGAGGCTGCCACGTGTCCATGCTGACGCAATAATTAATTTCCGAAAAAGAAAATGATTTATTAATTCGAAATAATGATTTCAGATTTTGATTCAAACTTCAAACGCTTATAACTTTTGCGTTTCAACTCCGATTTGAGTGATTCAAATTTCTAAATTTGTATAAAATTGAGATCTACCTAAATATAAATTTTATTTAATTTTTGGACTAAAGTTTTTCTCTGTAATATTATTTAATTGATTATTTAAACTTTAATAAATCATAACTTTTGCATTTTAACTCCGATTTGAACGATTCCAGTTCCTAAAAATCCAGAAAATTATGTTCTCTCTGTTTATGGATTTTATTTGGAGTTTTGGGATGTTTTTGCCTAGTGTTTATTTGTGTATTTGCTATTTGCACGCTTTACGAGTAGACGTTGAAGTGCCGGAAGGATTCGAAGGAGAAGTGTTGACTCAGGATCCAACTCAAGACCAAGAGCAAGTACTTTTTGAAGGCAAGTTGTGCTTTGACCATGTTGATCCTATTTCGAAATCTATTTTGATTTAAACTATTGCATGCTAGTTCAATTAGAAAAATACTTTGTTTAAACCTGGGGGTTAGATAAATACCAATTTGCTATATGACACCTTGATTACTTAAGTATGTGCCATGACCCTTTGTCACCCTAGTTGTGGTTTACTAGTTGGACATTATTAAATTGCCAACATGGGTTTAGACCGTTGTAGTATCTTTGCTTAGACACACTCGTGCTCATGACATGATTTTGGACAATCAAATGTTAATATTGACTTAATGATATATTGAACCTGTTTTGGGAAAAGTATCACGTGATGTTGATGGCACGTGGTGCATGATAATCAATCGGGTTTGATAAACGATTTCGGCCAGGGCATGTGGCAAGAGTAATCGTGGGCCGATTGTGGCGTTGGGAATGTTGATTTGGTTCTTGGGTAGTCTTGCCTGGTCACTCTAAGGACTTAACCTTGCAAGCCTTTGAACTGGGTCATACTTGCAACCACATGGTCGAATGGGACGGCCCTAGTTGACTAAGTCGCTAAGGACTCACTTGTGGAGCCTCAGGGTGTCAGTTACACCGTTTGTGTGATTGTACGGGGGAGCGTATCGTGGCTGTGGCCAGATACCCATCTAACGGTGTGTTGGTCCCATACTTCGCCTTGGCTAAGGGAAGGGATGGTGTAGAGCACGAACCGGAGAGGACCACCTGTGTTGTTTGAGGCTTCCAAAGGCTTTGTTACTGAACTCGCCTTTGTGGTGTTTGACTGTATCTTGTGGGTAAAGTGCATAACCTCTGCAGAGTGTAGAATCTATTTAAATAGCCGAGTCCACGCAGATCGACAATGCTCGGGAATTACAGTCAAGGGTTAGATTTTCTGAAAATAACTTGGATTTGAAAGGTTGGGTTGGTTTAAGAATAAAGATGATGGAAATGTGGTTTAGGATGGGGAAAAATGTTTATTAAACTTCTGGAAAAGTTATTTACGCTTTACTTATTTCTCTTGCTTTGAATCTACTTATATTACTTTTCGAATCTTTGTTTCGCAAATATACCTTGAGCTATCCCTTTGTACCAAGCCATGCATATAGTATATTAGCTTGCATTCATGCATGACTTGTCGAGTACCAAGTACTCACCCTTGCCTCAACACAATATCGCTTGAAGAGGAGATTACGCCACTTTGGAGGAGGAACTCCAAGAAGATCCGCTCTACTTAGGGATGCGAGCCCGGTCGATTTGCTCTGTGGTATCTTTGGATGGCGCCACGATGTTGCCTTCGTTGTTTTTCCGCTGCTATTATTATTTTTCTCTGAATAAGTTTCGCCTTACGAGGCATACATTTGTAACTTGACCATAAGGTCAAGTAACCAGTTTGGTTATTTAAATAAAGTACTTTGATAATATCGATTGGTATGATTGTGATATTTACCGATGTTAAGACTGTGTGCACTAGCGCGTTCCTGGACTAGTGCTGAATACACAGAGGGTCCGGATTTGCAAATTCGGGGTCCCGACACCCGGTCGCCGCTGTCGTCACCCTTGACGTTAGCATCGGGCCCACATGTTAGTGACCGTGCCGCGCGCACGTGACGTCATGTTGACGTCACAGTGGGGCCTAACTGTTAGTCCGCTTGGCCAAGGTTGCGATGACATCAACGATGACATCATCCAGTGGGTCCCACGCGTTAGCGTCACATGGTCCCATGGACCGAGTCCACTGTGGATCGGCCCGAGCCATGGACTGGGTCTATGGACCGGTTGACGCAAGCATGACGCAATAAATCGATTTTCCTTTTGAAAAATAATTTGGCCAAAAACGAAATTGCGAGCTGACGTCATGCTGACATCATATTTTTGAATTTTCAATAGAAAAATAAATCGGATAATTCGGTTTATTCTTTTTAACGTATTTTCAAACTTCAAATGGCGATAACTTTTGCGTTTTAACTCCGATTGAGGCGATTCTAGTTTCTAAATTTTTATAAAATTGAGCTATATTTAATGGTGAATTTTATTTAATTTTTGGACATGATTTTTATCTGTTTTTATTTATCTGTTGTTTATTTATCCATTTCGCGTAGACGTTGAATTACCCGAGGCTTTGAAGGAGAGATTTTGACCCAAGGACAAGTCCAAGACTAGGAACATGACCTTTTCCTAGGTAAGTTACGCTTTGACCATATTGATCCCACTTTTGAAACTACGTTTATTTAAATTATTGCATGCTAGTTTAATTAAAAATACTTTTAAGTAATTCTGGGAATAGCTATTACGACCTATTTGTTGTATGCTACCTTGTCTAGAATATTTGTATGCCATGAATCATTTGTCACCCTATACTGTGGAATATTAGTTGGACATTAATATTTTGCCAACATGGGTTAATTAGATCGTAATTAGCCAGCTTAGCCATGCAATCGTGTTATTGATATAATTTTGAATGTCGGAAATTAATCTTGGCCTAATGAGAGATGGAACATGTTTTCGGAATTGCGACATGTGTTGTTGATGATGTTGATGGCACGTGGTGCATGGTAATCAATCAGGTGATAAAATGATTTAGACTGGGGCAAGTGGCAAGATTGTTCCTGGTGGGACAAGAGTGACACATGGGAGGTCGTATTTGGTTTTTGCTGGTTTCGGATACTTGTGAATTCTTTTGGGTAGTCTTGCCTTGGTCAACCTAAGGACTTAACCTTGCAAGAATTTGAACTGAGTCGATGATACAGCCACAAGTCTAAAATGGGAAAGACCTGGCTGAGTAAATTGTGATGTCTAGATTTCGGTGCTGTCATGGTGGTGTGAGCCCCAGGTTTACGTGTAGACTCACAGGCGCAAGAGGGGGGCCCTGAGTGTGGTAACCAGTCCCTTCGGTGTTGAAACCTTAGCCGGCAGTACCGGGTCTAGAAGTAACTTTGGAAAGGCTTTGTTACGGTCACTCGCCTTTGTGGTGTTTGACTGTATCTTGTGGGTAAAGTGTATAGCCTCTGCAGAGAGTACAACCTATTCGAATAGCCGAGTCCACGGTATTGGACATTGCTCGGGGATTACAGTCAAGGGTTAGACTTTCATAAAAAGGACTTTGGATACTTGGTATGGAAATGGTGAACTGGTTTAGGATGGGAAATGCTTTAATTAAGAAAGTAATTGTGAAAGTTATTATTGTTATTACTGTTTTACCGCTTTCAATCTACTATTGTTATTCGTGAATGTTGCTTTACTGCAAATGAACCTCTTAGCCTATCATTGGAATAAGCCATGCTTGTAGCTATTAGAATTGCATCTCTGTGCATGACTTGCTGAGTGCTTTAAGTACTCACCCTTGCCACCACACAAACATCAGCTGATGAAGAATCAACACCAGCACTGGAGGAGGAGTTCCAAGAGGAACCGACGAGCTAGGGAGCAAGCCAAGTCAGTTGCCTATGGCATATTGGTTGGGGCCACACGTTTCTTTATTTTCCGCTGCAAGTTTATTTATTTAAGACTTTGCCCTACGAGGCGTACTTTTGTAACTTGACCATAAGGTCGAGCAACTGGTTATATTTCCCTTTGAATAAAGTACTTTACTATTTCATTGAGTATGATTGTGGTATTTACCGATGTTAAGACTGTGTGCACTAGCGTGACCTTGGACTAGTGCTAAATACATAGAGGGTCTGGATTTGCATATTAGGGTCCCGACATCGGTGAAGACGTATCGGCCAACAGCTGCCAAGAAAGCCCATGAGTAATGCCCTTTCTGGCAGTTTTGCTAGGAATGTGGGTTGGCGTTGCCATCTCCTCACGTATGTTCGATGCAGCATTACTCGGGATAGGACCAGAGACACAGGCTAGCTATTGTAAAGCCGGCGCTGGGGTTATACCTTGGTCGATGCTGGGAGAATCACAGGAGACCAATCCACGAAAGGACCTCTGGACCGGTCCAAGCGCAGGGACCATCGGGGAAAAAGCACAAGGCCGGTGGATCAGAATTGGCTGACCAAAAGAATCACAGAAGGCTAGTCCATGAGATGATCTTTAGGCCGGCTCAGGTGCAAGGACCACCAGAGGAAAAATGCAAGGCTGGTGGATTAGAATTGGCAGACTAAAAGGGTCGCAGAAAATCGATCTACAAGAGGATTTCCCAGACAAATCAGTTGCGGGGGCGACTAGAAGAGGAACGCGAGGCCAATAGGTCGGGATCAGCCAATCAGGGGAGTCCAAAAAGGTCGGTCCAAGAAGAAACTCCCGAGATGGCTCACAAGCAACCTGAAGAGCAGGGTAAAGAAGCGGATGTCTCAAAGTTGGCCGAGAAAGTTCGCCAGCCTATAGAGCCAAAGCCATGATGGTGTCCCTCAGGATTGACAAAATCACAAAGATGACAGCTTCAGCGCCTCAGGGCACAGTAAGATCAATTACTTAAGGAGGTTCATTTCGAACTTGTCTGGGCGGATCAATGCGTTCACCCCACAGCTAAGGATAAAAGAGAACCAAGAGTTTACATGGGGAAAGGACCAACAAAGGGCATTTGACGATATCAAGAAATATCTATCGAGGCCCCTAGTGCTGATAGCATCGCAAAAAGGAGTGCCATTCAAATTGTACATATTAGTGAAAGAAGCAATGATTGGGGTAGTTGTGAAATCATGTGCTGAAAAATTGGCTTAGAATTGAATTTGCAAAAATGTGTTTGTTCATGTGTTTTGACAATTTGACAAGAAACAGTAAGTTTCGCTTTGGCGCCGGACCAAACTTAAAAAAAAGAAGTTTCCCATCTACGACGGACCAACTTTCTTGGTCCTTTGTAAACATGCTTTTGACAACCTCATTCTCCCATGTACAACAGACCAACTTTCTTGGTCCTTTGTAAACATGCTTTTGACAACCTCATTCTTCCATGTACAATGCACCAACTTTCTTGGTCCTTTGTAAACATGCTTTTGACAACCTCATTCTTCCATGTACAAATGCACCAACTTTCTTGGTCCTTTGTAAACATGCTTTTGACAACCTCATTCTCCCATGTACGCATGCACCAACTTTTTGGTCCTTTGTAAACATGCTTTTGACAACCTCGTTTTCCCATGTAATGCATGCACCAACTTTTGGTCTGTCAGTAAATGTGTTTTTGAAGGTTGTTGTGCCAAACCAAGTTATTGAAAAACAGTAAGTTTTACATATGCAGCGGACCAAATTTTTGGTCCGTCGTGAATGGGTTTTTGAGTGATTTTGAGATTGAATTTTGATTTTGATTTTTGAGATTATGAAATTTGTGAGAATTTCATGATGCTTATTTTGAAGTGGATTTTATGCAATGCTCGTGTGAGTAGTTGCATGGATTAATGTGAGTCAAGTCGTGGACTTGTGCTCGGAATTGTTTTTGGTTTGTTCATGTGCAGGTATTGCTCGAAGACGAACGTGGTCGATGACGGACCGAACTAGGTTCATGGAGGAGCCGAGGTTCGGACTAGGTTCGTGGAGGAACCGAGGTCTTGGTGGTCAAGGATGTCATGCGGGACGTTCGGGCTAAGAGAATGGTGCACATGAAGAATGGTTAGTCACGTGAGAATGGCAGGAGGTCATTCGCGTGCAAAGTGTTAGTCACGTGAATATGGCAGGTGGCCATACGCGTGCAAAGTGTTAGTCACGTGAGTATGGTAGGGTTGCCATACGCGTGCAAGAGTTGTACTCGGCCAGGTTGGGCCAAGTAGAGTTGTGTTGGATACAGATTCCTTCTAGGGAATATGAATCGTATTCAGAACTCTTTGTGGGTTGGTGCTTTAAATAGGTGGGGGGTCTCATGTTGAAAGGCACCAAGCAGAGCTGAGCGCATCAAGCCTTGAGCTTGGTTTTAGGGTTTGTACTCTTTTGATGAGAGTATTTTAGACAAGAAATAAAGATCAATTCTTCCAAGATTTTTGCGTGCTACAGTAACCACGTCGCTACAGTGTTTTCTGTTTTGGTTCTTGTTTGCATGCGTGTTCTAATTCTAGATTGGTTTTTGTTCTTTAAGTTTTATCTTGATTTGATCCATCAAAAATCTCTCTAGGATATTGATCTAGTGTTTCTCAAAGTCTAGTTGATCAATCTTTTGTCGTTCTTGTTTAATCTTGAAGTTTTGATTAGATTGATTCTCGTCAAGTTCTGGATCAGCAAGCTTGCGAAGCTCATAACTTTTGATCCGTAAGTCCGATCGAGCTGATTCTTTTTGGGTTCGATTCGTACTGGAATCTAGTTTCTTGTGTCCAAATTTCAGATCGATCCGACGGTTGGATCTCCAGGAATTCGCGTTTTACCGAACCTCTATCATTCTGTTTTTGTCGAAAACAAGGCAATTATTTGGTTCTGTTTTGGGGTGAACTTTTAATAGATCAAGAATTTGGTTTTAGCTTCCGCACAATCATTCACCCCCCTCTGATTGCTATATTCGTATACTTCGATCCTACAAGTGGTATCAGAGCCAGGTTTCTCTAATCTATCTTAACCGGTGATTAGATCAATGGATCGTTATTCGACAAAACCATGTGTGTTCGATGGTGTTGATTTTCAGTTTTGGAAGGCCAAGATGGAGGCGTTCATCCATGCACAGGGCTTCACAATTTGGGAGAAGGTCTACAAGCCATATGAAGTCCCTGCAAACGACAACGTCAACGACACCAATCGCACACATGTTGAAGCAAATAGCAAGGCACGCAACTTGATCATCCAAGGCTTGGGACGCAGCGACTTTGATCGTGTGGTTCATCTTCGATCCGCATATGAGGTATGGAAATCTCTTTGTGATTACCATGAGGGTTCTAACACTGTCAAAGAGGTTCGCCAAGATATTTACAAAAAAGAATACATGCGTTTTGAGATGAAACCTAGTGAATCAGAGATGACTTCTTTGCACGTTTCAATAAAATTCTTAGCAATCTACGTGCTGTTGGAGTTAGCTACACCGATGCTGAAAATGCTCGACAATTGCTTAGTGCTTTGGACATGTCGGTGTGGGAGATGAAAGTAACATCTATACAAGAATCTACTACCATGAGCACACTCACATTAGATGTTCTTTACTCTAAGTTGAAAACTCATGAGTTGGATGTTCTTGCCAGGAAGGGTAACATTAAATCAATTGCTTTGATCTCTAACCCTAACATGTCAAATGCAAATTCTTCTTCTAGCTTTGCCTTGTCTTCCATGTCTTCTTTAACAGATGAGCAACTTGAAGAGTTTCTGAAGAAGATCTGGCACTACTCTCTTCTCGCTTTAACAAAGCTTTGCGTAATGTGAGAATGAGAAAGAGAGGTGGTCCTCCAAGATGCTATGAGTGTGGTGACCTCAACCATATTCGCACAAATTGTCCTAAGCTTGCAGGAAAAACATCAAAGGAGGAGAAGGACAACGACATGTAAGGAATGAGAAGAAAAGGTTCTCACAAATGATAGGAAGAAGAAGAGCTTCATCAACCGCAAGGTGGTTCACTGAGTTCTTTCCGCTCTTGAACAAGTCAATTTGAGCGATGTGGACTCGGAGAGCAGCGAAGATGATGCAACTCCAAGCAAGCATGATTTGATAGTATTATTTCACATGGCAAGAAGCAAGGAAAGCTTCACCGAGGACGACAACGACAGCGACTTCAATGAGGTAGATCCCTCTTATGATGAATTAGCTATTGCTGTTGCTCGTCTTGGAAAATTGCTTGACAAACGTGATAAGAAAATTAAGAAACATGATTTCATTATTGAATCATTGAATGTTGAAATTGCTAGACTTAAGACTTTGATTCCTAGTGATGATACTTGCAAATCATGTGACTTAATTTACAATGAGCTCACCTTGCTTAGGAAAGAACATGCTCTTTTGTTGCATCTAAATGAGAAAAATGAGAAACATGTTGTACATGCTAGCTGTTCCACTGATGATTTGCATAGTTCAACTTCTTGTTCTAAATGCTCAACTCTTGAATTAAAATTGAAAGATGCAAATGCTAGGGTTTCTCAATTAACTGATAATTTGCTTTCACATGAAATTCTCTCATGCTCAACTTGTCCCAAGCAAAAAGGAAAAGTAGATATTCCCTGCAATAATTGTTTAATTCTTGCTAAGAAAGTTGATTACCTGCAAAACTCTTTGGAACGATTCACTAATGGCAAGAAAAAGTTGAACATGATCTTGGATCAATCGAAGGTTAGCACAAACAAGAGAGGTTTAGGTTTTGATCCTTATGCCACATACGAAACTAAACCTCGCACTGTTGTTCAGGCTCCTTGCAAAATTGAGTTATCTAATGAGCCTAAGAAAATTGCTTTTCAATCTGCTGGTTTTTTATCCTCTACTATGATGAAAGCAAAATGTGCCTTTACTGTTAAAGCTAAACATCATGTCAAGTACACTTGCACTCATTGTAGTAGAGATGGACACTTAGTAGATTATTGCTTTAGACTAGCCAAACAACAAAAGAAGGAAAGAACTGAGGCTAGGTCAAATTTCAGTAAAGCACATTTTACTCCTTATGCGCCTAGAGTGATGAAAACACCTTCTGTTCCTAGAAACATGGGAAAAGGCAAATCTGATTTTGTGCATAAAAATTATCGTGTTGTGCCTATCACAGCGTCGTGTCTCAAGATCGATTCCCAAAAATCTCATTCCTAACCCCAAGATCGAGACCTCGACATGTTTTGTTGCTATGTAGGCTTCTCGCGAGGAAGGAGAACATATGGCTAGTGGATTCCGGATGCTCACGCCACATGTCCGTGATAAGAATTGGTTCTCCTCCTCACTCGTGCATCTCGTCTTTGAAAGTGTTACTTTTGGAGATGCTTCTTCCTCTTCTGTTGTGGCAAAAGGTACAATAAAGGTAAGTGACAAGTTTATGTTCAAAGATGTGGCTCTTGTTGAAAATTTGAAATATAACTTGCTTTCTGTCTCACAAATGCTTGATGAAGATCTTGAGATAAGCTTTAAGAAAAATGAATGCAAAGTGCTAGATGCTTCAGGTGATCTTGTGTTCAAAATTTCTCGTTTTGGAAGAGTCTTTAAAGCTGATTTTGATGCATCACCTTCTTCTAAGCATAGGTGTCTAATTGCCAATGTTTCTAAAGATTTATTCTTTTGGCATCGTAGACTTGGTCATGTTGGTTTTGATCATCTTACTCGTGTAAGTGGTTTAGATCTTATACGTGGCCTGCCTAAGCTTAAGGGTGATAGCAATCTAGTATGTTCTTCTTGTAGACATGGTAAGATGATTGCAGGTTCACATCCACCTCTTACCATGGTGATGACAAACGCTCCAGGACAGCTTCTACATCTTGATACGCTTGGACCATCTCGAGTTCAATCCTTTGGAGGCAAAGCGGTATGTGCTTGTGATTGTTGATGATTTTTCTAGATACTCTTGGGTGTATTTTATGGCATCTAAGGATGAGGCTTTTAGTCATTTTAGAAGTCTTGTTCTTAGGCTTTCTCAAGACCATCCAGAGCTCTCAAAGCTATTAGAAGTGATAATGGAACTGAATTCAAAAATGCTTCATTTGATCTCTTTTGTCTGAAAAAGGAATTGATCATCAATTTTCATCTCCTAGAGTGCCTCAACAAAATGGTGTAGTTGAAAGGAAAAATAGAACGTTAGTTGAAATGGCTAGAACTATGCTAGATGAGCATCACACTCCTAGAAATTTTTGGGCTGAAGCGATTTCAACTGCTTGTTATGTTTCAAACCGTGTGTTTTTGAGATCAAAATTGGGTAAGACTCCATATGAGCTTCGGTTTGGACATAGACCTTCTGTTTCTCACTTTCGAGTTTTTGGATGCAAATGTTTTGTCTTGAAATCTGGAAATCTTGATAAATTTGAAGCTAGATCAACTGATGGCATTTTTCTTGGATATCCTGCTCATACTCGTGGCTATCGTGTGCTTGTTTTGGAGACTAACAAAATTGTGGAAACTTGTGAAGTTACTTTTGATGAGGCTAGTCCAGGCACTAGTCCAAGTGATGCAGTACAAAGCATACATTCAGGGGAGAAAATCTTTGAAGATAATGATGATGTTGAAGATGAGGTCTTGACTCTTCCTAATGCACAACAAGTCAGTAGCACCCTTGGCACCTACTACTACATCACCTACAGCTAACCATCCTCAAGCTACAACATCATCTGTACATGCTGAAAATGAAGAAGGAGAAGGAGAAGTCTCAAAAGCCAATGCTCCCTTGCACATTCAACAAATGCATCCATCTGAACAAATGATTGGAGACCTAAATGAGAGAGTCACTCGATCCAGGTTTATTCATTCTGACACTCATGCTCATTCTGCTTTAGTTGCTTCTTTTGAACCCAAAGATATATCTCATGCATTATCGACTAATCTTGGATCAATGCCATGCATGAAGAATTAGAGAATTTTGAACGAAATAAAGTTTGGAAACTTGTCTCACCACCTCCTGATTTTAATGTTATTGGAACTAGATGGGTTTTCAAAAATAAACAAAGTGAGGATGGTGTTGTTGTTAGAAACAAGGCTAGATTGGTTGCTCAAGGTTACACTCAAATTGAAGGCTTAGATTTTGATGAAACCTTTGCTCCTGTTGCTAGAATTGAAGCCATTAGAATCCTTTTAGCTTTTGCTGCATCCAAAGGTTTCAAATTGTATCAAATGGATGTGAAAAGTGCTTTTCTTAATGGCTACATAAATGAGGAGGTTTTTGTCAAGCAACCACCTGGTTTTGAAAATCCAAAGTTTCCAAATCATGTGTTCAAACTATCAAAAGCTTTGTATGGTTTGAAACAAGCCCCTAGAGCATGGTATGATAGGCTAAAAACCTTTTACTTGAAAGGGGTTTTCAATGGGAAAGGTTGACAAAACTCTCTTTACTCAAGCAAGGCAATGATCAACTATTCGTTCAGATTTATGTTGATGATATTATCTTTGGTGGTTCCTCTCATGTTTTAGTGTCTGAGTTTTCAGAAACAATGAGAAAGGAGTTTGAGATGAGTATGATGGGTGAGTTGACATACTTTTTGGGATTTCAAATCAAGCAAACAAAGGATGGTACTTTTGTGCATCAAAGCAAATACACAAGAGACTTGCTACATTGTTTTGGGATGGAAAACAGCAAACCAATCATGACACCTATGGAAAGCAATTGCACGCTTGATCCGGATGAAAATGGTGAGCCAGTTGATCAAAAGGAATATAGAAGCATGATAGGTTCACTTTTGTACCTCACTGCATCAAGGCCGGATATACAATTTGCTGTGTGCTTGTGTGCTCGTTTTCAAGCTTCCCCACGTGCTTCACATCGACAAGTCAGCTGAATTTTCGTATCTTCATGGAACTCAAGATTTTGGTATTTGGCTTTCTGCTTCCTCATGCATTAGTTTGAGATCTTTTTCTGATGCTGATTTTGGAGGATGTAGAATTGATAGGAAAAGCACTTCTGGTTCATGTCACTTCTTGGGAAATTCTCTCATTGCATGGTCATCTAGAAAGCAATCTTCATTTGCACAATCAACTGAATCTGAATATGTGGCTGCTGCTAGTTGTTGTTCTCAAATTCTTTGGATAGTAGCTACTCTTAAAGATTATGGGGTTAATTTGGATAGTGTTCCTCTTTTGTGTGATAACACTAGTGCAATTTGCATTGCTAAGAACCCCGTGCAACACTCTAGAACAAAACACATTGACATCATATTTCACTTTCTTAGAGATCATGTTGAAAAAGGCAACATTATGCTTCATCATGTGGATACTGAACATCAATTGGCAGACATTTTTACAAAACCTTTGTCTTCTTCTCGTTTTGCTTTCATTCGGGGAGAACTTGGGATTGTTCATCCAATGGGTTTGTTTTGAGGGGGAGTTTCCTTGCTAAGTTCTTTCACTTAATGAGCTCACTTTATCATATTTCTTTATATGTTATGTAATTGAGCTAATATATGATAATCTAATTGTCTCACTTGAACTAAAAATGACATTGCGGAATTCCACTGGGTGATTGCCTATAGCTAAATACTTTGTGATATCTCACTCTTTTAGGCTTGATATTGAATCCTCTTGACAAATTTGGGCTATGAAGCAAGTGTGGTTTCAACTTTACTCTTTCATAAGACCTTTTAATCACTTTTGCATGTTTATAATCAAAGAAAAATGAAAAGAAAAGGGAATCAATAAAAAAGGGTTGTTAAAAGCAAAAGCCTCAAGTTATGAGCTTCAGGATGCTTTCCCTAAAAGATAAGATGTATGCTTCAAGCATGCCATTCCCTCAAAAGACAAGATGTATGCTTCAAGCATGCCACTCCAAGGAAATAAAAGAAGTATGCTTCAAGCATGCCACATGCGATTCTTGTTTAAAGATTAAATTGGTCCACTAGATTGGAGTTGAAACTACTTGCTCGCCCTGATTTGTTATTTGCTTCAACTTTGAGCCTTTGTTTTTCTACTAAAGGTTTTGCTTAGTACTTGGCTATAGTTGACTGAATTACGGTTGAGATGCATGTCATTCCCTAACTTGCTAAAATCACATCAAGATCATGTATTTTGCATGTTATTTGATATATAAGGTTATATGATCGAATGAGCTCATCTTTTCCTATCTTGGCACTCCCTTGTTTCTCCTTGTGAAATCTTTGCTACAGGAAAAATTTTGATCCTGTTCTCTCTTTTGTACTATTGATGAATCCATTGTCAAAGGGGGAGAAATTTGGGAATCATTGAAAAGTTTTTAAAAAAAAGGGGGAGAAAAAAAAGGGGGAGTTGTTTTTGGAAATTTGAGAATTTTGGGAGAAGTTTGGAGAATTTTGGAATTTTTTGGCACATTGCACATTCACACACATTTTCCTTCTCAGGGGGAGATTTTGTTTTGCTTTTTGGTCAAAGGGGTAATTCTGTGTTTTCTCTTTTTGGTCCTTGATCCTTTGGATTTAAAAATCTTTTGTAAAGTGAATGCCAAACGTTCAATTCTAAGTGGTGTTGCCAATGTTTTCATCAAGGGGGAGATTGTGAAATCATGTGCTGAAAAATTGGCTTAGAATTGAATTTGCAAAAATGTGTTTGTTCATGTGTTTTGACAATTTGACAAGAAAGCAGTAAGTTTCGCTTTGGCGCGGACCAAACTTAAAAAAGCAAGAAGTTTCCCATCTCTGACGGACCAACTTTCTTGGTCCTTTGTAAACATGCTTTTGACAACCTCATTCTCACATGTACAACATACCAACTTACTAGGTCCTTTGTAAACATGCTTTTGACAACCTCATTCTTCCATGTACAACAGACCAACTTTCTTGGTCCTTTGTAAACATGCTTTTGACAACCTCATTCTTCCATGTACAACAGACCAACTTTCTTGGTCCTTTGTAAACATGCTTTTGACAACCTCATTCTCCCATGTACGACAGACCAACTTTTTTGGTCCTTTGTAAACATGCTTTTGACAACCTCGTTTTCCCATATGCATGCACCAACTTTTTGGTCTGTCGTAAATGTGTTTTTGAAGGTTGTTGTGCCAAACCAAGTTATTGAAAAACAGTAAGTTTTACATGTACGCCGGACCAAATTTTTTGGTCCGTCGTGAATGGGTTTTTGAGTGATTTTGAGATTTATCTTGATTTGATCCATCAAAAATCTCTCTAGGGTATTGATCTAGTGTTTCTCAAAGTCTAGTTGATCAATCTTTTGTCGTTCTTGTTTAATCTTGATTAGATTGATTCTCGTCAAGTTCTGGATCAGCAAGCTTGCAAAGCTCATAACTTTTGATCCGTAAGTCCGATCGAGCTGATTCTTTTTGGGTTCGATTCGTACTGGAATCTAGTTTCTTGTGTCCAAATTTCAGATCGATCCGACGGTTGGATCTCCAGGAATTCGCGTTTTACCGAACCTCTGTCATTCTGTTTTTGTCGAAAACGAGGCAATTATTTGGTTCTGTTTTGGGGGTGAACTTTTAATAGATCAAGAATTTGGTTTTAGCTTCCGCACAATCATTCACCCCCCCTCTGATTGCTATATTCGTATACTTCGATCCTACAGTAGTATTGGTGCAAGAAGTAGGCGGTAAAGAGCAACCCGTATTTTATTTAAGCCGATGGCTGATTGACGCCGAGACCAGGTAACTGGCAGGTAGGTATAGATTTTATATGAATTTAAGAATTTGAACGGAGTCAATCGGAGTTCGGACGGAAAAGATATGACCTTCCGAAGTTCGAAAATTGGAAAATTGGAAAACGAGGGAATATTCCTTTTCTATTTTTGCCTGTATATCTCTGTATTTTGCCTGTACGAAGCTTAGGCATTATCTCTTAGCATCAACGTGGACGGTTGTTTGTAAGACTGACGTGGTGAAGTATATGTTGTCTGCCCCTATAATGAAGGGATGACTCAAAAAGTGGGCCTACAGGCTTACTAAGTTCGACCTAACCTTCGAATCTGCCAGAGTCATGAAAGGACAAATAGTGGCTGATTTCATTGCAGATCACACTCCTACGTGCAGGTTAGTGAATGTTGCCCGTTGGCAATTAATTTTTGACGGATCAGTGTGCAGGGAAGGAAATGGCATCGGGATAGTATTAATATCCCCGAAAGGATGTTGCTTTGAGTTTGCATTCAGACTCAATGGCTGGTGTTCAAATAATCAAACGGAATATGAAGCTTTGCTCAAAGGACTAAGCATGCTGCATAGCCTTGGAGTAGATGTCGTTGAAGCTTACGAAGATACCAAGCTCATAGTCCATCAAGTGCGAGGATATTTCAATTGCTATGACGAAATCTTGACCAAGTATTTGGTGCGGTGCCACGACCTAATTGAAACTTTTGACTCCTTTGCAATTGGCCACATACCTCGGGGAAAGAACGGTCGAGCAAACACATTGGCACAACAAGCGTGTCGGGACCCGAATTTGCAAATCCGGACCCTATGTGTATTCAACACTAGTCCAGGATCACGCTAGTGCACACAGTCTCAACATCAGTAAATATCACAATCATACACATCGATAGTAATAAAGTACTTTAATTAAGAAAACCAAACTGGTTGCTCGACCTTATGGTCAAGTTACAAGAGTACGCCACACAGGGCGAAAACTTACTAAGAAAATAAGTTGCAGCGGAATAAAAGCATCAACGTGGCGCCATCTAGTATACCACAGGCAACTGACTGGCTCGCTCCCTAAGTAGACGGCTCCTCCTGGAGTTCCTCCTCCAAGGCTGGCGTCGCTTCTCCTTCAACTGATGTTGTTTGTGGCAAGGTGAGTACTTGGTACTCAGCAAGTCATGCACATAATGCAAACTAATATTCTATATGCATGGCTTATTACAAAGGATAGGCTAATAGGTACATTTGTAGTAAAACAGCAATAAACAAGTGGCGTAAGTAGATTCGAAAGCAATGAAGGTAAAGATTATATCAATAACTATTCTAGGAGTTAAGTAAACACTTTTCCTTTCCTAATCCACGTTTCCATCAACGTCATCATTTAACCCAACCAAACTTTCCAAGTCCAAGTTGTTTCCATGAAAGTCTAACCCTTGACTGTAATCCCCGAGCAATGTCCAGTGCCGCGGACACGGCTATTCGAATAGATTTTACACTCTGCAGAGGTTATGCACTTTACCCACAAGATACAATCAAACACCACAAAGGCGAGTGATCGTAACAAAGCATTTCAGAGACTGCAAACAAAACAAGTGAACCTCTCCGCTTCACATACACCATCCCTTCCCTTAACAGAGGCGAAGTATGGGACCGACATACCGTTGGACGGGTACCATGCCATAGCACTGGTACGCTCCCCTTTCAAGCTACACAAAAGGTGTAGTTGACACCCCGAGGTACCACATGCAAGTTATTAGTAACTTACTCAACTAGGTCCGTCCCATTGCGGACATGTGGTTGCACGTTTGACTCAGATCAAAGGCTTGCAAGGTTAAGTCCTTAGGATGACCAGGGCAAGACTACCCGAAGAACCAAAACGACATCCCCGGTGCCACTCATGGCCCACCATACCATTCTTGCCACATGCCCCGGTCTAAATCTATTTATCAAACCTAGTTGATTACCGTGCACCACGTGCCATCATCATCATCACAACACATGATACTTCTCCAAAACAGGTTCAATACCTCATTAAGGCAATATTAACATTTGATTGTCCAAAATCGTGTCATGTGCACGTAGCAGGTCTAATCAATATACTACAACGATCTAAATACCCAATGTTGGCAATTTACTAATGTCCAACTATATAATCACAACTAGGGTGACAAGGGTTCTTGGCACATAATTAAATTAATCAAGGTGTCATACTGCAATTTGGTAATTAGCTAATCCCTAGAAATAATTTAAACAATTCCTAATGAAATTAGCATGCAATAATTTAAATCAAATTAATTTCAAAAATGGGATCAATATGGTCAAAGCATCAGTTGCCTTCAAAAAGTACTTGTTCTTGATCTTGAGCTGGCTCCTGGGTCAACACTTCACCTTCGAAGCCCTCGGGTACTTCAACGTCTACTCGCAACGCGTGCAAATAGTAATAAATAAATAAAACAGTAGGCGAAAAGTATCCAAAAATTCAAATAAAGTTCATAAATAGAGAGAGCATAATTTTACAAATTTTTAGAAACTTGAATCGCCCAAATCGGAGTTAAAATGCAAAAGTTATAATTGTTTAAAGTTTAAAGAATCTATTAATTAAATATAAACAAAGAAATTTTCATATTCAAAAATTAATTAAAATTCATATTTAGGTATATCTCAATTTTATAAAAATTTAGAAATTGGAATCGTTCAAATTGGAGTTGAAACGCAAAAGTTATAAGCGTTTGAAGTTTGAAAATTCAAATAAAAGAATAAACCGAATTAATTCATTTATTTTTCTATTGAAAAATCCGATTTATGATGTCAGCATGACGTCAGCACGGGATTTGATTTTCCACCAAATTATTTTTCTATTGAAAAATCGAATTATTGCGTCAGCATGACGTCAGCGGGTCCATGGACTTGGTCCACGGCTCGGGCTCGGCTCACCGTGGACCCGGCCCACGGGCACATGTCTCACTGACATGTGGGACCCCTTGGGTGACGTCACCACGCTCGGTTGACGGCACTGACACGTGGGCCCCACCGTGACGTCAGCGGTGACGTCATGGCGCGGTTGGATGTCCTGCTGACACGTGGGCCCCACACTGACATCACGCGTGACGTCAGCGGCTGACCGCGCCGGTCCAACTCTCGAACACGTGGCTAGATCTCGGACGTTGATTTGAAAATCAACGGCCCAGATCGGATCTGGACTGTGCACGTTTGGGGTAACGTGGCGCAATCTGAGCCGCACGATCTAGATATAACGGCTGTTAAAGCACCCAAGCACGGTGCGGTTTACGGGCTACGTGGCTAGATCTTGTGCGTTGGATCTAAATCCAACGGCTGAGATTGGATCTAAATACCGCAACGTGGATTCCGTTACGGTGACGTGGACGAACGTGGGTCGTTGGATCTAGATCTAACGGTCTAGATCTAATCTGGTTTCTACGGTCAAGGGGGGTGACGTGGACTCACCGTGACCGTGCGATGAAGATCCAACAGCGGTGAAGCTTCGTGGATCCGGCGATGGCACGGCGGGACTGAGGTTGCCAGCGCTGGGGATGATGACACGCCCAACAGTGTTTGGGCGCGACTCCAACGCGGTGAGTGGTACCCCCAGGCGCAGCTCGTCGCGACGGTTCCGGATCTGAGCTCGGTGACGTCGGAAGACGGCGGACGCGGCGGCAATCGGCGAAAAACCGCGGCGGACTTCTTCTCCAACTTCGGCGAGCTCCTGCAGGCTAACAGCGGCGGCTTGACCACAACGGTTTGGGGCTATGGGTGCGCACGGAAGAGGCCTCCATGGCGAGGGTGGCGGCGCATTAAATAGGGGTCTCAGCTTCCATGAAAATCGCGAAAACCGAGGCCCACTCAGCGGCGGCGGCGGCGGAGTCCGGCGGGGACTCGAACTGGGTGATGTGGACGCACGCGGGCCGTCTATGTGGCACGATCAACGGCGCAGATCGCACGGGCGCGGACGGGTTTGGCTCGGGTCGCACGTGGGCGACGTGGCGCAATCGCGGTTGTTGGATCTCGATCCTACGGTCGCACGGGTTAGGGTTGCTTCGGGCTCGGGTCGGACTCTAACTCGAGTCTGACTCGGGTTCAGTCGGAGGAACAGTACAAACCCACTCGGCTATTTTCCAGCGATTTAATATTCAAATTAATTTCTAGAAATTCAAATAATTCAAAAAAAATAGCAAATTAATCAGAAAAATTCCAGAAAAATTCTGAAAAATACTTTGAGACATCTTGGACTCAAATAAAATATTTCCAACAAAATTTTATTTAAAACTTTAAATTCAAATAAATTTCAGAAAATTCCAAAAATTCACCAAAGTGCCAAATCTCATTTAAAATCATGAAAAGCAAAAATTGGGGTGTTACAAACCTCCCCCCTTAACAGAATCTCATCCCCGAGATTCAGGGCTAACTAAATTATAGGTTCGAAAATTCTTTCTTCAAATCCTCCTCGCGCTCCCAAGTCGCTTCGCTCTCTGCATGGTTGGTCCACTGAACTCTACAGAAACGGGTTGACTTATTTCTCGTCTCTCGATCCATGGTGTCCAGAATCTTCATGGGGTGCTCCTTGTAAGTGATATCCTCCCGCAGCTCTATTGATTCTAACGGTGTTTGCTCATCTGGTACTCGAAGACGCTTCTTTAGTTGTGATACATGGAACACATCATGCACTCCTGCTAACGACTGCGGTAACTCCAACTAGTAAGCAACTTCGCCTCTACGGCTCAGAATCTTAAACGGGCCAACATAGCGTGGCACGAGTTTTCCTTTGGCGTGGAATCTTTTAACTCCCTTGAGGGGTGTAACCCTAAGGTACACAAAATCCTCTAGTTCAAAGCTCAAGTCTCGGCGACGATTATCCACGTAACTTTTTTGTCTTGACTGAGCTATCTTTAGTCTTTCCCGGATCGTGACAATCTGCTCTTTGGCTTCTTGAAGAATATCCGGCCCAAAGACACGGCGTTCACCTATCTCATTCCAGTTCAACGGCGTTCGACAAGGTCGACCATACAGTGCCTCAAAAGGTGATATTTGTAGACTGACCTGATAACTATTATTGTAGTTGAACTCAGCATACGGCGGACTTTTATCCCAAGAGGTAGCATAAGCCAAAGCACAAGCTCGTAGCATGTCCTCCAGAATCTGATTAACTCTTTCGTCTGTCCATCCGTCTGCGGGTGATACGCGTACTGAAGTTTAAACTGGTCCCCATGGCTTCATGCAACTTATTCCAAAACCTTGAGGTAAATTGGGTACCTCTGTCTGATACAATCTTCTTCGGCCCTCCATGCAAACAGACGATTCTGGTCATGTACAACTCTGCTAGTTTATCTCCCGAGTAAGTGGTCTTAACAGGGATAAAATGGGTGACTTTGGTCAAGCGGTCCACTATAATCCATATGGAGTCATATTCTCCTTGAGTCTTCGGCAATCCGATAATAAAGTCCATGCCGATTTCCTCCCACTTCAACTCAGGTATTCTTAGCGGTTGTAGCAATCCTGCCGGCCTCTGATGCATTGCTTTAACTCTTTGGCACACATCACACAACGCAACATGCTCGGCAACCTCACGTTTCATGCTTGGCCACCAGAATCTTTCCTTCAGGTCTTGATACATCTTGGCACTTCCTGGATGAATGGAGTACCTGGAGTCATGGGCTTATTCCAAAACCAACTGCTTCAGCTCCTTCTTGTTCGGCACACATATGCGATCCTTAATCCACAACGTGCCTTGCTCATCTAGTCTGAAATCCTTAGCCTCGCTTTCATCCATCTTGGACTTGATTCTATGGATCTTGTCATCATCTTTCTGTCCATCTCGGATCTGGTCTTCTAAGGTAGGCTTCACCTCTAACGCGGCCAAGAATCCTTCATGTACTACTTCTAGCTTCAGCTTCCGAAACTCCTTGCATAGCTCATCCTGACTTGTGGTTATCAGCATATTCACGGTATGGCTTTTCCGACTCAGGGCATCGGACACCACATTGGCTTTTCCGGGATGGTAATGGATTCCGACATTGTAGTCCTTGATCAGCTCCAACCATCTTCTTTGCCTCATGTTCAGATCCGATTGGGTGAAGATGTATTTAAGACTCTTCTGGTCCGTATAAACTTCGCATCTATTCCCAATCAAGTAGTGTCGCCACAACTTCAAGGCATGCACTACAGCTGCTAACTCTAGGTCATGCGTCGGGTAATTCTCTTCATGCGGCCTCAGCTACCTTGATGCATATGCAACAACCTTCCGGTTTTGCATCAACACACATCCAAGTCCCTGGCGCGATGCATCATAATATATATCAAAGCTTTGTTTAACATCTGGTAGGACTAACACCGGCGCTGATGTCAATCACTTTTTCAGCTCCTGGAAACCTTTCTCACATTCCGGCGTCCAGTTAAACTTCTTTTCCTTTTTCAACAATTGCGTAAGCGGTCTCGCAATTGTCGAAAAACCTTCAATAAAACGGCGGTAGTAACCTGGCATCCCAAGGAAACTCCGAATCTGGGTCACGGTCTTCGGCAGCTCCCAATGTAACACGGCCTCAATTTTGCTTGGATCAACAATGACTCCTTCTGCGGTCATTACATGTCCAAGAAATTCAACCTTGTCTTTCCAAAAATCACACTTGCTGAATTTGGCGAAGAGCTGCTGTTCTCTCAGCTTCTCCAAAACTAGCCTCAAGTGTTCTGCATGTTCATCCCTCGTCTTGGAGTAGACTAAGATATCATCTATGAACACAACAACGAACTTGTCCAGATATTCCATGAAAACTTTATTCATCATATTCATGAAATAAGCTAGCGCATTCGTCAGACTAAAGGACATAACTGTGAACTCGTAATGTCCGTATCTCGACGAGAATGCGGTCTTCGGAATATCTTCTGATCGGATCTTCAACTGGTGATATCCGGATCTCAGATCAATCTTGGAGAAAACTCCGACTCCTCTCAACTGGTCAAACAGATCATCGATCCTAGGTAGCGAGTACTTATTCTTCACGGTGACTTCATTGAGTGCACGGTAGTCAATGCACATCCTAAAACTCCCGTCCTTCTTCTTGACGAACAGAACTGGCACTTCCCATGGCGACGAACTCGATCTGATGAATCCTTTCTCCATAAACTCTTCAAGCTGTTTCTTCATTTCTACCAACTCCTCGGTTGACATCCGGTAGGGTCTCTTCGCTATCGGTGCTGTTCCGGGTACTAGCTCAATCACAAATTCTATGTCTCTGTCTGGCAGCATACCCGGCAGATCTTCAGGAAAAACATCAGGATACTCATTTACCACTGTAACATCTTCTATGCTGACTGTCTTTACACTGTTGACCAACAACTGTCCATCTCGAACGCCGGTCGCTTGAAAGTCCACTTTTCTTCCACACGGGCTCTCAATTGTTATGACCATTCGTCCACAGTCCAATACGGTCTTATGCTTGGATAACCAATCCATTCCCAAGATAACATCTAGGGTCTGGGTTCCCAATATAATAAGGTTCACTAGGAACTCTACCCCATCTATTAGTATTCTCACCCCAGAACATCCTACCTGAGATCGGAGGTCTGACCCAGGGGTTTGAACTAGAAGCATGCATTTAAGATTCACGATCTCCAAATCATTCTTAGAAATAAAATCTCGAGAAACAAACGAATGCGAAGCTCTAGAGTCAAACAAAACTGTTGCAGGTACTGAGTTGACAAGTATCTTACCCAGTATGATGTCCGTGGCATTCTGAAGTGCATCTGTGGTCACGTGATTGACTCGGCCTCTCACCACGATCTGGGGCGCGGCTCCCGGTTGTGCTGCTCCACGGTTCGCTCCTGGTGCAGGTGTCCTGGCTGGTGTGGATCCCAAGTTGAAGCGAACTGGGGTCACTCCTGCTGTATTCTTGGGGCAATTATTGGAGAAGTGCCCTGGCTCCTTGCATGTATAGCAGCGCCTCACTGTACCACTTTGGTACTTGCGTGACATTCTGGCTGGAGTGGGTGCGGATATTCTGATTGACGGGTCTCGGTGCTGGCGACGGAGTTCTTGCTGCACTCTGTGGCTGGAATCTGAAAAACTGATTCGGCGCAACTCTCAGACGTTGCTACGCTCCTTGACGTGATCCCTACTGTTGCATCCTACGCTTCCGATTTTCATCCAGCTCCTTGCGCTTGTCCTTAAGGATAAGTGCTTTGTTTACCAGCTCTTGAAAGTCGGGGAAGGTATGGGTGATCAGTCCCACTTGCAGTCCTGAGTTTAGTCCCTTCATGAAGCAAGACTGTCTGGTTTTGTCCGTTGCTACGTCTTCGGGTGCGTAGCGTGCAAGCTGTGTGAACTTGTTCAGATACTCAGACACCGGTTGATTATGCTGCTTCAGTGCCCTGAATTCTTCCTTCTTTAAGTCCATTATTCCTTCTGGCACATGGTACTGGCGAAATGCAACTATAAACTCCTCCCATGTGATGTCCTGTGGGTTCTCCCGTGTGGCACAAAAGTTCTCCCACCATTCTGCGGCGGTCCCTTCCAACTGATGAGATGCGTAGAGAACCCTCTCGTTTCCCACACATTGGGTAATATGCAGCTTCCTCTCAATTGACCTAAGCCAATCATCCGCCTCCAGTGGATTGGCGTTCCCAGAGAAGGTGGGTGGATGAGTCCTTATGAACTCTGAAAATCTTGAGCCCTGACGCTGTCCCTGATTGACTTGATTAGCGGCGGCCTGGGCAGTGACGTGCTGCATCTGTTGCATCATGGCGTGCATCAACTGGGTTTGTGCAGCAAGGAAAGCTCCAAAGGTCTGCATGTCGACTGGCGGTGCTGGTTGGGGTGCAGGTGCTCCGTCATTAGGGTTCCCAGCTGGACGAGAACCACTTCCATTGCCTTCAAGGTTTCTGCGGGTGTTCACCATCTGTCGATTGCTCCAAGTTTTAGAGATGAGAGGGAAACAAGCATAGACAAGTAGTAGAGAAACTTATGCGGGGAAAGGTGTAACTCAAAATCCAACTCTATTATTTAATAATATTAACCTGGTATGGTCGCTTACAATGCCTAAGGGCCTTGCAACACATACTGCACACTCAGCAAGCAATCAAAATCCAAATCGACTAACACATTGGAGTCTAACGCCTCTAAGGGTGACTCTTATTCTATAACGCGACTCGACGAAGGAGTCTCAACTGCAAAACCTACGCTCACTCATCCAGAAAACCTCCACTGCCTCCTTGCGGCGGGTGCGGCGGCATAGGCGCAAAGCAATCTCCATGCCCCACAACGGCAGTAGTCGAAGAAGCGGCATCATCCTCAGGCTTAGGCTGTGGTGCTGGCTGGTGCTCCTGCTCAGGTGTTGGTTGCTCCGGGTCTGGGGCGTCCAACTCCAATACTGGCTCCGGGCCCCGCCCATACAGTGCGGTCTCCAGCTCTGCGATCCTTTCCGCATCATAGGCGACGTACTCAAGGGCATTCTCTAGGTGCTTTTTCCGTTCCTCAACCTGCTCGCGAGCCTTCATCAACTCCTGGACTGTGTCGTCGATAATCTCCTCTTGGGCGACGATGAATCTGGCCAAGTGTGTGACGGTAGCATCCTCATCTTCAATCGGCTTCCGCTGAGCTCTGCTGTCTCGGCGTGGGTGGTGACGGAATACTATCCCTTCCAGCTCTCGGGGGTAAGTGCGTGCAATTTGCTGCATCGCTCGACGAGACACCTCCTGGATTCCCATCTCAAAAGTTGACTTCCTGGCGGTGAAGTGAAATGGACGACTGAACTTCGTCTTCTCTCGATCATACACTGTGATCTTAACGTCCCATCCGATGACCAGTTCTTCTTGCACAATCGTAATCCCTTGGTAAAGTGGCCTCTCAAAACCTCCAAGCAGCAGCAGCATATGCCACAACTCGGCAGCGTAGCCTCCTTCACGTTTGGCGTAGTTGTTCTTCATTAACATCTGCCAAAAGACACTCGCGTAAGAACTCAAAAAGGTTTTTAAAGCCAAGGGGGATAGCAAGAGAAATTCAGCAAAAGGGGTATGAAAGGAGAGATGGAGATAAGTCAAGATTTCATTCATTGTCTTGTCCAATTTTTTTTTAACTTTAGAAAATAGGTTTTATCCTCACTACGACCATTCTAACTATGAGTGAGCCTACAGTCAGTATGGCTTTGATACCACCCTGTCGGGACCCGAATTTGCAAATCCGGACCCTCTGTGTATTCAGCACTAGTCCAGGATCACGCTAGTGCACACAGTCTCAACATCGGTAAATATCACAATCATACACATCGATAGTAATAAAGTACTTTAATTAAGATAACCAAACTGGTTGTTCGACCTTATGGTCAAGTTACAAGAGTACGCCACACAGGGCAGAAACTTATTAAGGAAATAAATTGCAGCGGAATAAAAGCATCAACGTGGCGCCATCCAGTATACCACAGGCAACTGACTGGCTCGCTCCCTAAGCAGACGGCTCCTCCTGGAGTTCCTCCTCCAAGGCTGGCGTCGCTTCTCCTTCAACTGATGTTGTTTGTGGCAAGGGTGAGTACTTGGTACTCATCAAGTCATTCACAGAATGCAAACTAATATTCTATATGCATGGCTTTAGATTTTGAAGGCATGGCTGACGAAATCCTCCACTCCATGAAAGAAAAAGAGCTTGCCCGCATCGCCGAGATCGTCATGGCCGAGGATACTGTGGTCGAGGGTGCCATAGTGGAGGGCGCCGTGGTCGAAGGTGCTACGGTCGAGGTCGACACGGTTGAAGCACCTCTTGCCCTGGGGGAACATGCTCCCCATGAAGGCCAGCAGCTCGAGGTTCTAGAACCGAGCGCCGCTGAAGGCCAGGACCGCTCTCCGAGCAAGGAGGTTGCACGGGAGTCGGGAGCTGATGCCCCAGGGGCAGAGCATCCCCGGGAGGATGTTGCTCCGATGAAAGCTACCCTAACGGAGTAGTCTCTTGCGCCGCCGAGCATTGAGGATGCTCAGGGCCAAGAGGAATATAGCATGCCCCCGAGCGAAGAGCCTGCTCGGGAGGAAGATGCGAAGGCCATCAGAGGATGTTTCCCAACTTGTTTGGGAAAACCCGTGGGACCACTTCCGCTGGGTAAGATTTCCTTTTCTCCAACGTCTTTCCCTTTTGCAATGAGCGGGAACTAATGCTCTCTTATTTGTAAGTGCTCGATGTGACCATGGTCGACTTCGAGGCTGCAACTGTATCCTTTGAGACCCTAGCCAGGCACAACGCCTAGCAAAACGCTAAAATAGAGGAGCTCGAGCAAAAGCTGGCCGAGCTAAAGGCTTCGGACGAAGAGGTGCGGCGCAAAGCCGAAGAATCCACCATGGACTACAAGGAGCGCCTTTTCCAGAGCGAGCTGGCAAAGGCGGCTCTAGAGAAGAAAGCGGAGGAGACGACGGAGGAGACGACGGAGGATCTGGGCCAAGCTGTGCTGGAAGCCACCAAGTCCGCTAACCAGTATAGAGAGGAGGTGAAGCGACTCTACCAAGGGGAGAGCGAGGGGTGTGTAGCTCGGCGGCGAGTCCTCGACCTCGAGGCTGATCTTGACGCTGTGAGGGAAGAACTCACTGAACTCTAGGACGTGAAGCGCGCTGGGAAGTAGCTCCTTGTGTAAAATACTTCATGTAATTATCTTCGATGAAACAAAGCAAACATTCGAATGAACAACTTATGTTCTTTTTCTCTTATTTTCCTTTTGCTCTGACCATTCATTGCTTGTTGTCGATGAATATCCTAGATGAAAACAAACAAAATAGAATGAGCAAAATGAACAAAGAAAATAGATAATTGAACAGTAAAGGATGAAACGAATATGAGTGCACGTTTTGTTAGAAAAAACACGATAGTTCGTCCCTACTAAGCCCCCGCTATGAATGAAGGTCGTGTGCCTAAGTTGCGAGCATGAGCTCGTTCATAGGAGAGTTAGAAAAAATCGTGTATGCCTTTCACTTAAACGATCTGATGCCATTTCTTTGAGTTGGAGCATGGGTCAGGTCGAGAGAAATAAATACGCACACGACCTCATCCCCCCCGAGCGTCATGACCCAAGCCCCTAGGTTGCGAGCATGGCTTTAGTAGGGACGGGAAAGTCATGCGGTTGCTTGACAACATGCACAACGACCGAGCACGCGCGGATCAAACTAGAACTCTAGACCAGCTGAGAGGGTGTCTGTATGCAATTGTGACTTGCAGTGAAGTACTACTGTGAAAAATAATCGGCTTATGTAGACTAAATCCTCTGGAGGAGAGTTTAGTGATCGGGTGCTGGTCGTTACGCTTTGGTCATTCTTACGCACGCTAGCTGAACCTTAGGAAAATATGGTTGGAGCGAATATTCTTGCCCACGCACGCTCATCCCATCATCAAGATCGTGAGGAGAGTGTGTCGTTGTGCGAAGCTGAGTTGGCTTACCAACGGGCAGGGACTTTAAAGACATTCACAAAATCTTGGGAAGAATGGAAATCACGAGGGCGAAAGAACCGAATTTTATAGTAAAACTCATTGAGTTTGCGTAGAACAAATAGCAATGAAAAGCTTAGACAAAGAACTTACACAGTTGGTCGATGTTCCAAGTGCTGGCAAGCTCTCGACCATCCTCCATCGCTAAGCGAAACAGCCCCGGGGCGTGTTGCTGATACGACCGTGTATGGACCGACCCACTTGTGGGTTAGTTTGTTAATTTTTGACAAATCCTGAACTCCACGTAGGAAGAGATTGCCAACTTGCAGAGTCCTTGGTCAAACCGATTTAGCCGTGTGGCTACGAAGAGCTTGTAGGTAAACCGCGGATCATAGCAAAGCCCGTTCGTGTGTTTCCTCGACGAGGTCTTGGTCTAGGAGACGCTCGCCTTTTTGGTCAACGTTGTTGACCAGGTGCACTCTTGGGCAACCCATCACGATTTCGGCAAGTAAAATGGCCTCTGCACCATAGACGAGCTGGAAAGGGGTTTCACTCGTAGCCCGACTCGTTGTATTGCTAACCGACCAAAGGACGGAAGGAAGCTTGTCTACCCAGGCCTATCCATGCTGGTCAAGGTTTTTGAAAACTCTCTTTTTGTTTCCTTGGATTATTTGTCCATTTGCTCCCTCGGCCGCTCCGTTGCTCTGCGGATGTGCTACATAGGCGAAGCAGACCTTTGTCCTGATGTCTTCGCAATAGGCCTGAAATAGTTCACTGGTGAACTGTGTGCCATTGTCCATGATGAGGCAATTGGGAATGCCAAAACGCATCACCATGTTATTGCGAAAAAACCTCCTGGCCACTTGGGCCGAAATGGTTGACATGGGTTCGGCTTCGATCCACTTAGTGAAAGTGTCGATAGCCACGAGCAAGTACTTGCAGCCCTTCAGGCTTCGGGGAAAAGGTCTGAGTATGTCGACCCCCAAAACCGAGAATGGCCATGATAAAGGAATGGTTTGAAGCACGTATGCCGGCTGATGGACCTTGCGAGCATGAAACTGACATGCTCGGTAAGAGGTCACAATCGAGAGAGCATTAGCTAAGGCCTTTGGCCAATAGTAACCCAATCGGAAGGCCTTGCTCACTAGCGTTCTGAAGGATGAGTGAGCTCCGCACATTCCTTCATGGATATTTCTAAGAAGGTATTTGCCCTCTTCTTGAGAGATGCACTTGGAGAGGACTCCTAGTGCTACTTTGCGGTATAAGGTGCCTTCGATCAATTTATAAGGAGAGGATCGCCTTATAAGTCGGGAACGCTCAACTTCTTCCTCGGGCAGTGTCCCATGTGCGGGGTATTGGACGAATGGCGTCATCCAATTCGCACCATGTTCGATAAGAGAGACGTTACCGCACGCCTCTAATGCCTTCTCTACAAAGGGAATGGAGGGCTTGTGCAAGTGCTCGACGAGCACTCTCGTCGGGGTGGAGATTTGAGAGGAACCGACCTTTGAGAGTTGATCGGCCAGGGAATTGTCCTTCCTGGGGATGTAGAGTACCTCAAAATTCTTGAAGTACTTCTCCATTTTTCTTACTTCAACCAGGTAAAGTGCCATTGAGTTATCGGAACATTGATACTCCTTGTTGACCTGATTGACGAACAACTATGAATCTCCTTTCATAGTGAGCCATTGGACTCCAAGCGCTTTGCATGCTCGTAATCCTATCAAGAGGCCTTCGCATTCTGTCGTGTTGTTGGTCGCGGCGAAATGTAGTTGGACGGCATACTGGAGTTGCTCTCCTTGAGGGGAGACTAGCACAACTCTAGCCCCTGAGCGTTCCTAAGCTTGAGACCCATCGAAGTGCATGGTCCAGCGACCTTCTTCAGGTTTGTCGAGCTTAGTAGCAGGTGGTGTGGGATTCATCCACTCTGCTATGAAGTCTGCTAAGACCTGGGACTTGATCGTGGTGCAACCTAAGAATTCGATCTCGAACTCGGCGAGTTCCATGGCCCATTGTGCTATTCAGCCACTAGCGTCTTGATTTCTTAGGATCTCCCTAAGTGAAAAGTTGGTTGCGACCACGATCTTGTGGGCTTGAAAATAATGTTGCAATTTCCTAGAGGACACAATAAGCAACCAACGCACTACCAAGCCACAATTATCATAATGCACTTACCTTTATCCTCACGAAGTGGTGTGGCGAGAGGTTGATGCCACTCCTGGTTTTACACCGCCTAAAAGTAGATGCATTCCACTCAAAATCATACCAACAAAGCAAGCATAAAAAGTAAAACAACATCAATCCTACGACCAACTCCAGAACCCTGAAAACCAGAATTCTACCAAACGGAGATAGTCGAATTCAAATGACCATAACTTGAGTTCTACCACTCCAAATCAAGTAAACAGCACAATTTCGTGATCTACATAAAATTTTCCTGATCTATAGAAAATTTTCCAACTTTTTCTAAGCATTGAGAAAATCTAATTCAGCCTCTAAATTGCTCTAATATGCAAATTACCACATGTGCTGTCAGCCGTGACAGAAATTGAATAGCCTCCAGTAAAACAGGCATAACGTTCAAATAGCTTTAATGAAACTTTATGATTTCAGTCTCTATTAAAAGATACGAAAATTATCTACAACTTTTGAAACAGTTGTCTCCCCAGGGAACGACTCTAAAATTTTCTAAATCGCGATCTAACAGAGGGTACTATTCTACCCGAGAACACAGAAAATCAGTCACGAGATTAAATCACCCAAACAACTATTTCCCCCAACTCCACCACTAGCAAACCTCATCTAATCACCCCTAATCCCAGCCATACCAATCCCACACGAAACCCTAGAGCCAACACGAGAATAATACCATTCCAAACGCAAGCAAGATCGACGAACATGGGATCCCGCCTCGCCGTCAACCCTCCAACCTCGATCCGGGACAGCAAGCATAGGGCACTCCAAGGGCAATGGAAGAGGGGATAATTAGGTAGGGAAGGGCACCTACGAAGAGGAGGGTGCGCTAGATGGAGGATGAGTGGAGGCGCAACAAGAGGCAGGAAGTGGCGGCTGCAATGGGGGAGGGGAGGAGGCGCAAGGGGGAAGGGGTTGCTGTCCTTTGCACTAAAGAGGAAGGGGGAGGCAGCCAAGGGAGGGGGAGGCACCCTAGGGTTTTGGGGGTGGGGATTCCCCACTTCTGGCCCAGAAAAACATGCCCGAAGGTCCAAAATGGGCCTAGAACTGACAAACACCTCCAAAATCCAGATTTTCTCCCCTAAAGTCCTCCTAGAATATTAAATTCTTCTCCCGTAAAGTTGTTCTCCTGGAATATTACAGGGGGTAAAGGAGATGACGTGGGTGTAGGCCAGGGGAAAAACACGTCGCTGGCAAGGACAACCATGTCGGTCACGTAGGCGGCGTGGGTGGACGAGCGTCCGCGGTGGGTAGGCAAGGCGTCGAAGTAGGGAAGGTCATCTTGGATGAGCGACGCCTCGTGAAGCATCTCGAAGGAGACGTCGGCGGGGAGTACGGCGACGCGCCGAGGAGCTTGCTGGCGGTGACGCAGAGCGCCGAAGTGGAGTGGATGCCCTCCTTGCTGGCACCTGGGAGTACGGCATGATGCTGGGGGTGGTGGCCCGAATGGGGAGGAACGGTTGGATTTGGAGAATTGGAGGTATAGGGGAGCTTCAGGAGGCGGAAGGACCGAAGGATACGAAGAGCAAGTGGTTAGATATGGAGAATAAGAGGTAGAGGGGAGCTTCGAGATGGGGAAGGACCGAAGGAGAAAAGAGCGCTTTGGTTTATTCGATTTTCGAAATTACAAAATTAAATCAAAAATTGAAACCCGAATAGTATCAAAATAAAAACAGAATCATGAAACCAAAAAGAAAAAAAATTAATTTTTTGGTTAATTCGATTTAATTTATCGGTTTCGGTTAAAATTTGACTACCCCTACTGAGCCGGCATGACCTTGTGTTTTACCAGTATGGTCTAGTCGGCCACGAGTACGAGTACATATAACCCGTTGGGATACAAAGATTTGTTAGGATCTCGAAATTTGGTCCTCGTCAGTGTGACGAAGTGTTGTACTCCATCGATTCAAGTTTACTAGACGTATTTCTTTTCGATATATAGATTAAAAAAATATTAAAAATAACTATATTACTTCTAATTATTATCACTAAGCACTATATTTAATGTATGCATATAAAAAGTATAAAGTAAAAATGGATATTTAATAGGGGTATAGAGGAAACATCATATTAATTTTATATTGAAATATGAAATACGTCTTGTATTTATAGATAACAATACTTAAAAAATATACCTTATAAACTTGGAGGAGGGAAGAAGGATTGTTTACCGCAGAAATACAATGCATATAAGCTGGTTTTTTTAGTCATGTTTTCGAGTTGTGCTTTTAGATTGTTTCATTGAGCTTAATGTATCCGTGTGGGCTGGTCGTGGAACTTGAACTCCATTATGGGTGTGTTTGGTTACCTGCACCATCCTAGCTTGTTTCGTATGAGCCATCCAGGCTAGCCTTGGTCTGACTGAGTGGATGCAAGTTAAGTTGTTTGGTTGTTTGTTTATGCATCTCATGGGCCTGCATTAGAGAGAAGTCTAATTTCTGTGTTTTCTCTATCCTGTATGAGTGGGTGCAATTGCATCCACCTGGCCAGGATGAACAGGAAACCAAACATGCGTCTAATAGATACAGTTGCATCCACTCATACGATTCAGGCACCATGCAGGCAACCAAACACACCCTATATGATCAACTTGTCGTAACCAAAACCAAGCATGCATGTGACGCCAAATGGCAATATGTAACCTCCTGAGTAGCCTCTTTCAATTAGTAGTATACATTCTCAACTTTTTTTTTTAAAAAAAAATATATCACATCTCTATTCCGTAATGGCAAGCCTTTCGATTCAGCTGTTCTCATGTGACGCCAAATGGTCGTTGCTGTTAAAAGATGACACCACTCCTCGTATGATTAACGAAAGGCACACTTGGGGCCATCTTGGGCGTTTATTTCGATGGCAATATATACTATGTACATTAATTCCAGAAGGTTTTCGGTATTTTTCGCGTGTCCACGTTATTTTTGGCTGACATGTTCGTTTTGAAAGCGATCACGTTGTCCATTTTAAAAACTCTGTTGGTACGGTGTAAATAATTGTTAGACAATCTTGCTATCGAATAGTCTGAGGTTGCGTAATAGATTTAAAGTGGAGAACAGACAGAGAGGGCGCGAGACACAAATATGAGGAGGAACGGATCTGCTATTCGTTATTGCATATTTCTGTGTACAATAGGGTGACCCCCTGCCTCCTATTTATAACCTACAACTAGGATTTCGGTAAGAGTCCACATGGGCCACGATAGGCTGAGTTTCCTAACACTCCCCCTTGGACCCTTTACCGCGAAATGCATATGCCTTATCAAAACTCCAGAAAAATCCAGTGGAAAAAATACTTGGAGAAAGAGTACATAGCATATGCTTACTGTGTTGCACAGATCATTGCCTCATCAAAACCTTATGTAGGAAAACTTCAATGAAAAACTTACTAAGGAGAAAGAGTACAATCCACCCAAACTTCAATGTTAATCTTTTATATTCATGTTGGGTACTCAAACTTCGTGCTTGAGATTTATGTAAGAGTATGTGAAAATTCTCCTCCTGAAATCTGCACTTCTCTAAGTCTCATCATCCCGATTCCTCTAACGCACCTTTAGAAGGAAGATGCCGGGAGTGACTTAGTGAATAAATCTGCGAGATTTTCACACGACTTAATATGCAGTATCTTGACCTCATTCATCTTATGCATTTCATGAGCATAAAAGAACTTGGGGTTGATATGCTTCGTGATATTACTTTTTCACATATCCCATTTGCACTTGAGCAACACAAGCTGCATTATCTTCATAGATGATAGTGGGGGGTTTGTTCTATGTTCAAACCACATGACTTCTGGATGTGGTGAACCATTCTTCGAAGCCATGCACATTCTCGGGAGGCTTCATATAAGGCAATGATTTCCGAGTGGTTTGTCGACGTCGAGACAAGAGTCTGCTTAGACAATTTTTCAAGAAATTGCTGTTCCACCACAAAGAAAAACATACCCGATTTATGACTTGCCAGTATGCGGGTCCGATAGGTACCCGATATCGGCATAACCAACCAAATTTAATTCATTGTTTCTTATGTAGAACAAGCTAAGATCTTTGCTTCCTTGGCAGTAACGGAAGATGTCCTTCACCCCTTGCCAATGCCTTTTGGTGGGTTCTGCACTGTATCGTGCTAGCAAACTCACGGCGAACGCAATATCCGGCCTAGTGCTATTCGCAAGGTACATGAGTGCTCCAACTGCACTCAAATATGGGAATTCCGCTCCCAGGACTTCCTCCCCCTTTTCTCTAGGCCTGTATGGATCTAGGTCTGCTTGGAGTGACCTTCCGACCATTGGGGTCTTTGCAGGATATGCCTTTTCAAAACCAAATCTCTCCAACATTTTCTGCGTGTAGGATGATTGGTGTACCAAGATTCCACCTTGGACATGTGTCAAGCTGCAAGCCTAAATAGAACTTGGTTTTACCCAAGTCTTTCATTTCAAACTCAGACTTCAAGTATGAGCATGCTTCTTCAATTTCTTCATCTGTTCCAATGATGTTCAAGTCATCTGCATAGACGAAGATTATACAAAATCCATTCGGGGATTGTTGTATAAACACACATGGACAATCTTCGATGTTCGTGTAGCCTTTCTTGCAGAGAAAGTCACTCAAACGATTGTACCACATTCTTCTTGACTGCTTCAGTCCATACAGTGATTTTTCCAATTTCACACTGTATAGGTTTCTGTTTGCTCTATCTTGGTTCGGGATAGGGATACATTCCGGTACTTTCATGTATATCTCCGAATCCAAGTTTCCATACAAGTATGCTGTGACAACATCCATTATCTTCATTCTCATCTTCAAGTTGACTGCCATTGAGATCAGATATCTAAAGGTAATTCCTCCCATGACCGAAGAATAGGTTTCTTCATAATCAACCCCAGGACGATGAGTGAAACCTTGAGCGACAAGCCTTGCCTTGTACCTTACAACTTCATTGTTTTCATTTCTCTTCTGAACAAAAACCCATTTGTGACCTAGGGGTTTATATGGGGAGGCATGCGGCACACAGACCTAAACACCTCTCTTTTGTTCAGAGAGACTAATTCTGCAGTGATTGCCTTTTCCATTCTTCTCAATCGAGCCTTTTCTTGCACTCTGCGAGAGATGCAAGCTCGGGGTCATTGTCGGGACCAAAAATTGCAAATCCGGACCCTCTGTGTATTCAACACTAGTCTAGGATCACGCTAGTGCACACAGTCTCAACATCGGTACATATCACAATCATACTCAGCGAAATAAGAAAGTACTTTAATTAATTAACCAAACTGGTTGCTTGACCTTATGGTCAAGTTACAAAGATACGCCTCGCAGGGCGAAGACTTATTTAAGGAAATAACAGCAGCAGAAAAATAAGATAACTTCGTGGTGCCACCCAGTATACCACAGGCAACTGACTGGGCTCGCTTCCCTAGTTCGTTGGCTCCTCCTGAAATTCTTCCTCCAAAGCTAGCGTCGCTTCTTCTTCAACTGATGTTTTATTTTTGCAAGGGGTGAGTACTTGGTACTTAGCAAATCATGCGCAAAATGCAAGCTAATATTCTACATGCATGGATAATTACAAAGGATAGGCTAACAGGTTCATTTGCAGTAAAGCAACATGTGTAAATACAATAATAGATTGCAAAGCAGTGAAACAATAATAAATAGAGTACCTTCACAATGATTGCACAATTAATGCATTTCCCAATCCTAAGTCCAGTTCACCCTTCCAACCCAAGCATTTTCCAAAACCAAGTTATTTTCATGAAAGTCTAACCCTTGATTGTAATCCCCGAGTAATGTCCAATGCCGCGGACTCGGCTATTCGAATAGATTTTACATTCTACATAGGTTATACACTTTACCCACAAGATACAGTCAAACACCACGAGGGCGAGACACTGTAACAAAGCTTTTCGGAAACTTCTTCCTTAACAAGTGAACCTCCTCGGTTGCCATACACTATCCCTTCCCTCAGCAGAGGCGAAGTATAGGACCGACATACCGTTGGACGGGTTCTATGCCGCAGCACCTGGTACGCTCCCCCGCACAACTACACCTAGTATAGCTGACACCCTGAGGTATCACATGCAAGTTATCAGTAACCTACTCAACTAGGTCTGTCCCATTTCAGACATGTGGTTGTACAATGAACTCAGTTCAAAGGCTTGCAAGGTTAAGTCCTTAGATCGACCAGGGCAAGACTACCCAAGTAACAAAACCAAATCGACATTCCCGGTGCCACTCTTGGCCCACCAGAACAATCTTGCCACATGCCCCGGTCTAAATCAGTAAAACACCCAGTTCATTACCATGCACCACGTGCCATCAACATCATCATCAATAACACATGACACTTTCCCGAAATATGTTCCATATCTCATTAAGTCAACATTAATATTTGAATATTGTCGGGACCCGAATTTACAAATCCGGACCCTCTGTTTATTCAGAACTAGTCCAGGAACGCGCTAGTGCACACAGTCTCAACATTGGTAAATATCACAATCATACCATTCGATACTAATAAAGTACTTTAATTAGATAATCAAACTGGTTGCTTGACCTTAAGGTCAAGTTACAAATATACGCCTCGCAGGGCGAAACTTATTAAAAGAGAAATAATAGCAGCGGAAAAATAAGATAACATCGTGGCGCCATCCAGTATACCACAGGCAACTGACTGGGCTCGCTCCCTAGTTAGACGGTTCCTCTTGGATCTCCTCCTCCAAAGCTGGTGTAGTCTCCTCTTCAACTGGTGTTGTATTGCGGCAAGGGTGAGTACTTGGTACTCAGCAAGTCATGCACATAATGCAAGCTAATATACTATATGCATGGCTTGATGCAAAGGAATAGCTCAAGGTATATTTGTAGTAAACAACATTTAACAAGTATCATAAGTAGATTCGAAAGCAGTAGAATGAGTATAGCATCAATAACTTTTCCAGGAGTTAAATAAACATCTTTCCCGATTCTAATCCACATTTCCATCAACATCATTATTAAACCAAACCCAACTTCCGAGTCCAAGTTATTTTCGAGAAAGTCTAACCCTTAACTGTAATTCCCGAGCGATGTCCATTACCGCGGACACGGTTATTCGAATAGATTTTACACTCTGCAGAGGTTATGCACTTTACCCACAAGATACAGTCAAACACCACAAAGGCGAGTGTCCGTAACAAAGTCTTTCGGAAACCTTTAACAGCACAAGTGGTCCTCTCCGGTGTTTGCACACTAACCCTTCCCTTAGCGAAGGCGAAGTTTAGGCCAAACCACCGTTAGATGGGTACCTGGCCGCAGCCCCGGTACGCTCCCCCGTACAACTACACAAAAGGTATAGTTGACACCCCGAGGTCCCACAGGTACGTTATTAGCAACTTAATTAACTAGGTCCGCCCCATTACAGACATGTGGTTGCACGCTTGACTCGGTTCAAAGGCTTGCAAGGTTAAGTCCTTAGGGTGACCAAGGCAAGACTACCCTAAGAACCAAACCAACGTTACCGGTGCCACAACTGGCCCACCCGGTCATTCTTGCCACATGCCCCGGTCGAAAGCTATTTATCAAACCCCAGTTGATTACCATGCACCACGTGCCATCATTATTCACAACACATGATACTTCTTCAAAACAAGTTCGCTACATCATTAAGTCAATATTAACATTTGATTGTCCAAAATATGTCATGAGCACGTAGCAGGTCTAAGCAATATACTACAACGGTCTAAAATCCCATGTTGGCCATTTAGTAATGTCCAACTATTTAATCCTCAACTAGGGTGACAAGGGTCATGGCACATATTTAATTAACCAAGGTGTCATACAGCAATTGGCATTTATCTATTTCCCCGGAATTAAATAAAGTATTTTCTAATTAAACTAGCATGCAATAAATTGAATCAAAATAGGTTTCAAAATGGGATCAACATGGTCAAAGCATAACTTGCCTTCAAAGAGTACTTGTTCTTGGTCCTGAGCTGGCTCCTGGGTCAACACTTCACCTTCGAAGCCTTCGGGCACTTCAACGTCTACTCGTAAAGCGTGCAAATAGCAATAATAAATAAACAGTAGACAAAAAGTGTCCAAACATCCAAATAAAGTTCATAAACAGAGAGAGAGAGCATAATTTTATGAATTTTTAGAAACTGGAGTTTAAAAGCAAAAGTTACAAGCATTTAAAGTTTAAATAATCAATTAAATAATATTACAGAGAAAAACTTTAGTCCAAAAATTAAATAAAATTCATCATTAGGTAGATCTTAATTTTATACAAATTTAAAAATTTGAATCACTCAAATCGGAGTTAAAATGCAAAAGTAATAAGCGTTTGAAGTTTGAAACAAATTCTAAAATCAATATTTCGAATTAATAAATCATTTTCTTTTTCGAAAATTCAATTATTGCGTCAGCATGACACGTGGACCAATCGGGAGCCGTCACGTCGCCTCGGGTCCATGGACCCGGCGCATGGTTTGGCTCGGTCCACCGTGGACTCGGTCCATGGCTCCAATGTCTCACTGATAGGTGGGACCCATCGGGTGACGTCATCGCTGACGTCAGCGTGGCTTAGCCACAGCGCTGCTAGGCGGGCCCCACCGGTGATGTCATGGGTGACGTCACGCCGCAGCTGGGACGGCCGTGACCGACCATGAGCCCGTGTCGGCGTCGCCGCCTGCCAGCGTCTTGGCCGCGGCGGTCAGCCTCCCGGCCACGTGGCTTGATCTTGGCCGTTGATTTGAAAATCAACGGCCCAGATTGGATCTGGCTTAACGCGTTTGGAAAACAACTCGGCTGATCTGGACCGTTCGATCTTGATCGGACGGTCAAGATCCAATCTAAGGAAAACAACGCGGCTAACCCTAACCGTTTGATCTAGATCTAACGGCTGAGAATGGATCTAGTACTGTGCGATTAAGGCTACGTGGCACAATCTACGCCGTTGGATCTAAATCCAACGGTTGGAAATAGATCTGGGGATTTCAACGTGGAACTCACCGAGGGGTGACATGGCGCGATCTAGGCCCTTGGATCTGGATCGGACGGCTGGTGGAGCTCGATCGACGGCGATGGCTTGCGGCGGAGCAAGGTCACCGGAGACAGGGAAGGCGACACTCCCGACGGCGCTACGGGGCTCCTCCGACGAAGTGAATGGTGCTCACCGACGCGGCTTGACCTCACGGTTCCGGATCTGGGCTCAACGGTGGCGGAGGACGGCGGACGGTGGCGGAATCTGCAAACGAATGCGACGGAGCGCTAAGCCAACTACGGCGAGCTCGCACGAGCAAATGGCGGCGGCTCAGGCGGCGTGGGCTCGGGCTACAGGTGCGCACGGAAGTCGGCAACACGACAGCGGCGGCGGCGCATTAAATAGGGCTCTCGACGTCCGTGAAACGCGCGAAAACCGAGGCCCACTCCGTTGTGGCGGCGGAATCCGAAAGGGATTCGGATTGGGTGACGTGGCTCAACATCTTCCGTTGGATCAAGATCCAACGGTGCGGGGGTTTGGGCGCGGGTCTGGCTCGGTCGGGCTCAGGTTCGGTCGACGTGGCTCAATCGTGGCCGTTGGATCAAGATCCAACGATCCACGCAGATTAGGTTCGAAGCGGTTTCGACCAAAGCAGGCCTCGGTCGGACTCGAGTCTGACTCGGACTCGGGTCCGGTCGGATGAACAGTACAAACCGGTTAGGTTTTTCCAGCGATTAAATATTCAAATTAATTCTCAGAAATTCATTTAATCCATTAAAAATAGCAAAACACTCAGAAAAATTCCAGAAAAATTCTGGAAATTGTTTTGGAGCATTTTGGACTCAAATAAAATATTTCCAACAAAATTTTATTTGCAAAGTTAAATTCTTTAATTATTTCAAAAGGGAATAAATTCAAATAAATCCAAATAAATTCCAGAAAATTCCAAAAATTGACCAAAGTGCCAAATCACACATGAATTTAAGAAAAGCAAAATTTTGGGGTGTTACAAACCTCCCCCCCTTAACAGAATCTCGCCCCCGAGATTCAGGGCTTACTAAAGAATAGGTTCGGAAACTCTTTCTTCAAATCCTCCTCGCGCTCCCAAGTTGCTTCACTCTCCGCGTGGTTGCTCCTTCAAATTCTGCAGAAACGGGTTGACTTGTTTCTCGTCTCTCGGTCCATGGTGTCTAGAATCTTCACGGGGTGCTCCTTGTAAGTCAGATCCTCTTGTAACTCGATTAACTCTAGCGGTGCCTGTTCCTCGAGTACTCGGAGACACTTCTTCAACTGGGATACGTGAAACACGTCATGCACTCCTGCTAGTGATTGCGGTAACTCCAGTTGGTAAGCAACTTCACCTCTACGGCTGAGAACCTTAAATGGTCCAACATATCTCGGCGCGAGTTTCCCTTTGGCATGGAATCTCTTAACTCCTCTAAGCGGTGTAACTCTGAGATACACGAAATCTTCTGGTTCAAAACTCAGGTCTCGGCGACTGTAACACCCCGGCATTTAATATGCCTGAATGCTACCAAACATAAGCTAAACAACATCTAAATACCACAATTAAACATAGATTCCAGCAAAGGCGCACATGCTAAAAACCGAGATTTCGGCAGCATCTCCTTTGTTTTAACATGAATTGAAGCAACAACAATAATAACATGTCAATATAGCATAATGAACGATAGCAATAACATGATCAAACGGAGAAACAGCCACCATACCACTAAGGATATAAATTCTATCCGTCACATGACAAATGTGGACTAATCATTTACTCATAACGACCAACGAATCATCGAAACCACAGTTTAGCTCAAAGACTTAACCATCACCATAAAGGAAGGAACATGTCACTGTTCAAATGTGTGATGCTAAGTGATGACGTGTGACTAGCTCCCTTTCCCGCATGTCAGATTCATGGTACCTAAAAGAAAACAACATAAACACAAGCGTGAGTTCATCACTCAGCAAGTATAATGCAATGGAACAAGAAAACACATTCCAATACCTTCATCACCACTTTTTCACATACAACATCATACACATCTCATATTCATAGAGTAAGCATATCATTGACATCATCATAAATCATCCTCATATAATGCAATGCAATGTAATGCAATGCGATGCACATATCTCCTTGGAAACTCATACCGGTATGGTTGAGTACACACCCGTCGGTGTGCACCTTTTCCCCCCTTCCATCCGAAGATGGAGGGTGCCTACTCCTCGCTTCCGTTCACCGCGGTGAATGGAATCACGATGTAGGACTTACTCATTGACTCTCCGGATTAGTCATAACTTTCTCACCAACCTTCCCAGACTAGTTATGACTTTCTCACCGCCCGGGCCATGTATCTTGCCATGTATGCAAATATGCCAACATCATGAATCACTTGTACATTAACACATGGCATCATCATGGATAACTTGTACATTAACACATGGCATCATCACATAATAAACATATTCATCATAACAATGGCAAACATTAAAGCATAGCATGTGAACATATCATATATTTGAACTTCAATCTCAATCAATCAAACAACCTACAATCGCTATCCATTACAATACACTTGCCTCAACCACGGGCAACGGATTGGCGGGTAGTAGAAGGCACTCCCGGAGTCGCACCACCTGCACATAGGTATCACACACTCACAATCATGACCATAAAATAGTACGCAAACCCTCATCTACCCCGTCAATGCCAACTACTCGCAAAATCCGAAAACAGAGGTTCTGTCCCGTCGGGACAGCAGCCTTCCAAAAGGCATAAGTTGAGTTCTGGGACTCCGAATCAATTAAACGAGTACATCCTCGCGTAGCTTAGGAAATTTCCCAACTTTCTCTAGGTATATGGAAAGACTGATTCGGAATCTAAAGTTGTTTAATCTACAAAATACCGTGATCTGTTCCAATCACGTCACAGATTTTAATATGCTCGGTAAAACAGCCATAACTTTCAAACGGCTGGGCGGAATTTAACATTCTTTATATCCACGGAAAGATAATGAAATTATGTACAACTTCTTCAACATCCGTACGGACATATTCGGATTCTAAATTGACTAAAACTCAAACCCTAGGTCGACTGCTCATGCTGCCCCCAAAACAGAAACGTGGCAACATCTAGATCTATTCCAATCTACTCAAATCCAGCACCACCAATTGATCTAAAATCATGATAAACACCCTTATAACAGTACCTAGCCCAACCCCAAGGAGTACCATGGCCATACCTTCGCCCGACGAGCGAAATCCCAACGAAACTCCACCCGGATCGCTCCTCGCTTCCAAAGGATGGATCCTCGAGGTGCAGGGGTGGGGAGACCACCCTAGGGAAGCAAGGGGGTGGAGGAGATGTGGTAGAGAGTTGGGGAGCAAAGGGGAGCAAAGGGGAGCAATGGGGGAGGTGGAGGCGCATGCAAGGGAGAGGGGAAGGTGGGGGTGGCGGCTAGGGCAAGGAGGGAGAGGTGGGGGCGCCCAAGGGGCATGGTGTGGGGCGCAAGGGGGCAGGGGGGAGGCCTTTTAACAGCCCCCCACACCTGTTCCTAATCCTAAATGGATTCTCACTCCATCCCACCAAAGCCCACAACCCCCTCTTTTAGGCCCAAACTCCTCCGGGAAGGCCGGAAACGTCCCGGAAACGCTATTAACCTCCATACCCTATGGTTTTAACCTTAATTCCACATCTCATAATGTTTTTGACCTCATCATGCACCATTTATAAGGTTCCGACACTCCGTGGTGACACAACACTTCAAAAGGCCCAAAAACGCGAGTAAACCTCAAGCCGTAAGGTTTTATCCTCTAATTTCCCATTTTATAATGTCACACCGTACCGTAGTGTCACATTCTTCCCCCCTTCAACAGGATTCGACCTCGAATCCGAAGGACGCCAAAATCAACTACAAAGTCCCCAAGGGACAAAAGGCTTCTCTGCAACACAAAACATTCGCACAACAACTAAAACCGGAACAAACGACAAACGAGTTCCCAAAACCAACACTTAACGAAAAAGTGTTGATCTAGCTCAACTAAGGGCAACTGCTCACAGTTTGACCTTCACTTCAAATCCCAAACAGAATCTGTGTTTCAACCGCAAGGGGCTCCAACAACCCAAAACAACTAGTGACGACAATTGCTCACGGCAGGACAAATATCGCCGAACTACCGTCAACTTCACTTCCACCCATCGCTACTCTTAATAATGGTTAAATCCTTACATCATCAACCTCCATCACAAACCACCCTTATACCACTAAGGTTCTACACCTAGCCCCAAGCTAGGATCGTAAAACTTTACCAAATCACAATTGGTTCCTTTCTTAAGAGAGTCTCGCCCTCACACAAAAACACTTAGCTATCAAGCCCAAGTGGACCACACACGACAACTCAACCCAAAGCGTTAACAACTATTTTTGGAAATAATTCGGCAACATCCAAGCCAAGTCACAAAGGAAGCATAAATCCCCTACATCACAACCAACATACCAAAAATTCTTCATTGCCTATTTTCATACTAGAAAGCAAGGGAAATCTCGTTTCATGACATAAATGCACACTCTTCAGGAGCACTCCGGATTAGTCATATCTCCATATATGACTTTCTCACCGACCTGGCTCAACGACTCTTTTATCATTTAACATGTAAAAACGATGTCATGTTTACTTTTCACCATTCCTTCATCATGTAACCACACTACCGAAAAGTCATTCACATGATGACTTCTTCCTCGGTATCACATGAATAAATCTCGAATAACATCGAGAGTTGCACTAATTCATATAAACTATGACGACAGCATAGTTAACAGTAAGGCACCACATCAAATCAGAACCCACCAACGATAGATAGCTAAACTTTGCAAAACATCGCATTTTAACCAAAATCAACGTTTTGGAAAAGAACATTGACTCCAAAGTTAGACATCTGCACAAACAACTGCCATAAATTTTATCAAAAGAGAGGGAAACTCAATCCCAAAAGAAAACTCTTCTCTAACCAAATTCACTTATGAAACATTCATAAAAATCCAGACTTGTGAAAGACCCGCACACCAGACACATTTTCCAAATGACTCCAACTCTAGCCAAAAAGAGTTACACATCAAGGGCTTTAACTCAAAAGTTTCCAACACAACCCTTTATGACCATCTGCTTCCTTTTAAAATTAATTCCAAAGATAATTCAGTGCGAACGCGAAAGGGCGCGATCGACTTAAAAAAATTTCGGGTGTAAATCCATACTAATAGCACCGACTAAACAAATTAGCCAAAACCAAAGGTCGACACCAAACACTACGAGTTTTGGGGAAACTATGAAACTCAACATAAGGAACACCTCAACCGAAAGCATTCAACCAAGATGGCAAACAACCAAACCAGTCCAGAAGGTTTTAAACACAAGCTCAGCATAAAAGGAACCATCTCTAGTACTCCACTACGCTTTCCATTAAAAGACTTCAATAATCACTATTTACTCCCAGAGGAGCCCCAACACAATTCAACCAAAAGCTTCACAACAAATTCTTCCTCGAGTTACCATTCCCAACACTTTTAATAAGGGTTTATGATGCTTATCAAAAAGGCACCCAACCGAGACTATATTGACATGATCCCCACGGATCACCGAATCATAATACATCTTATTCTAAATTTGAAACATAGTACTTCCACAAATCTTTCAGCAAGATCAACATATAAATTTCATACCACCTATATGTTCACGTCTCGACAACCGAACCTTATTCAGTTAAGCAACGACTTCAACATGTAAATATTATCTCTACAAGACAAAGTTCATAACTAGGATTCCAAGGCATACATTCATTAAGGATAAAACTCTACATCAAGTTATTTATCCATGGTTCACTCCATCACCACAGGTTACAATACCCTCTATTTAATCAATGGTTTCCAACAAGTATTCTACACAACTACCACCACTACTAAGTCATCAATATCAATAATTTGACTATCATCAATCAACACATTGCTTTTAGCTATCCTATACATAGGTGATAACCAAATTACCACCACACAACATACTCCAACTATTTAAAATAGATTGAATACTAGCATTAACACTGCCCTTAACAACATCATTAAGAATAAGTCTTATGTCTTCTCAATTGATATCAATACTAGCATTTATAGGAACACATACGCATACTTCCAAATATACTAATGGTTTGCAACAACATAAATAGCAACTCTAATCAACTTCCAAATTAAAGTCGCTAGGCAACACGATTAAATTTCTCTATTAATCCATTAGATTAGAACATCTTTAAACAACCAGCAAGGTTTCTTTATCAATAACAGCAGTCTACATCATCTTAAAGTTTTAACTATGCATCAGGGTTTAAAACTTTAAACATTAACAAGGATCATAAGCACTTTTAAAGCAAGGCAACAGATTCTAAGCATGTACATTAACCCATTTAATCATTCTCGCTACAGAGTAAACTACAACACTAGTAGTCTATTTATTCTCAAGCTAGAGATGATAATCACATTGAATTGATTCAACTCAAAATTTGACTTAGCAACACGTCATTCCATAAACCACATTGTTACCTACTACATAACATGCTAAACAGCAATTCTTACTAGGGACAAACGATTTCAGTCAAAAGACTACTTACTTTGTTTGCAACATTTTAGTTTTAAAGCTCATCCCAAATTCATAAGGAAACTTGACTCTCAAAATTGCAATGAGACAAACCCAAACTTGGTCATGCAAAAGGAATTCTCCAAAACACTTTTCAATCTCAAAGACTCCCACAGGAAAATGGTTGAAAGACAAATTTCTTAAAGGAAACCAAGCGATCAAGTAATCCATTTCAAATAAAACCTTAACCTCAAACCCCAAACTTTCACGAAACAAGAAGGGCTTTCAAAGATGATTTCTCCAACCAGTATAATGACGAAATCAAACATCATTTACTCCTACAAAGCCACAGAACTTCAGCCCTGACAACCAGGTCTGGCATAACTCCGCAATAACTCCTTTAACCTCGGAGAAAGACAAACACATGAATAAATTGAATGCTTCTTCCCCATAAAGCAATCAGCAAACTAGGCATCAAAACTGTAAGGCGTCCAAAAGAAGCGCAACACTAGACTCTTCTTCTTCGTCTTCAACCAAGGAAGAAAAAACCACACACCGCATACGGAACGATCCGCGAAAATCCAATACCAAACACTTTTCTTTTGGTTTCCATCAACTAAAACCAAGAAAACCAACCAAGACCGACCACAGAACGATCAAAAAGCATCCGAAGGAAACCACCATCAACTCTTCTATTTGACTCCAGTCAACTACCCGATCAATGACAGAAAGGATAAGCACTCTTCTCCTACAGGGGTTAATAGTTCTTCGGTGATGGCGCTAACCGGCCACACCGTCAAACCTCACCCTTACTATGAACAAAAAGAGGAGACTAAAACCCTTCGGCACCAAAACCCCACTTTTATCACCACAACAGGAACAATTCAATCATTTATCTCATTGACATAGCATCATGCATTGTCAAATGAAGCATTCAACATCAAAGCTTAAATACAACATTTAAGCGTAAGGAAACGATACCCATACCCTTTCCTACTGTGCATCCATTGTGTGTCAAATTTTAGATTAGTTATACCACTTTTGCAAGTTTTAATGTTGCTATTCTATGACAAAGTTTTAGTTAGAACCTAAGCCATGTTTCTAAGTTATTCCACATCATATTTTAGTTGTAACCTAAGGTATGACACTAAAAATACATATTCCAAGGACCTACAGCCCGCTCTGATACCAACTGTAACACCCCGGCATTTAATATGCCTGAATGCTACCAAACATAAGCTAAACAACATCTAAATACCACAATTAAACATAGATTCCAGCAAAGGCGCACATGCTAAAAACCGAGATTTCGGCAGCATCTCCTTTGTTTTAACATGAATTGAAGCAACAACAATAATAACATGTCAATATAGCATAATGAACGATAGCAATAACATGATCAAACGGAGAAACAGCCACCATACCACTAAGGATATAAATTCTATCCGTCACATGACAAATGTGGACTAATCATTTACTCATAACGACCAACGAATCATCGAAACCACAGTTTAGCTCAAAGACTTAACCATCACCATAAAGGAAGGAACATGTCACTGTTCAAATGTGTGATGCTAAGTGATGACGTGTGACTAGCTCCCTTTCCCGCATGTCAGATTCATGGTACCTAAAAGAAAACAACATAAACACAAGCGTGAGTTCATCACTCAGCAAGTATAATGCAATGGAACAAGAAAACACATTCCAATACCTTCATCACCACTTTTTCACATACAACATCATACACATCTCATATTCATAGAGTAAGCATATCATTGACATCATCATAAATCATCCTCATATAATGCAATGCAATGTAATGCAATGCGATGCACATATCTCCTTGGAAACTCATACCGGTATGGTTGAGTACACACCCGTCGGTGTGCACCCTTTCCCCCCTTCCATCCGAACATGGAGGGTGCCTACTCCTCGCTTCCGTTCACCGCGGTGAATGGAATCACGATGTAGGACTTACTCATTGACTCTCCGGATTAGTCATAACTTTCTCACCAACCTTCCCGGACTAGTTATGACTTTCTCACCGCCCGGGCCATGTATCTTGCCATGTATGCAAATATGCCAACATCATGAATCACTTGTACATTAACACATGGCATCATCATGGATAACTTGTACATTAACACATGGCATCATCACATAATAAACATATTCATCATAACAATGGCAAACATTAAAGCATGGCATGTGAACATATCACATATTCGAACTTCAATCTCAATCAATCAAACAACCTACAATCGCTATCCATTACAATACACTTGCCTCAACCACGGGCAACGGATTGGCGGGAAGTAGAAGGCACTCCCAGAGTCGCACCACCTGCACATAGGTATCACACACTCACAATCATGACCACAAAACAGTACGCAAACCCTCATCTACCCCACATTGCCAACTACTCGCAAAACCCGAAAACAGCGGTTCTGTCCCGTCGGGACAGCAGCCTTCCAAAAGGCATAACTTGAGTTCTGGGACTCCAAATCAATTAAACGAGTACATCCTCGCGTAGTTTAGGAAATTTTCCAACTTTCTCTAGGTATATGGAAAGACTGATTCGGACTCTAAAGTTGTTTAATCTACAAAATACCGTGATCTGTTCCAATCACGTCACAGATTTTAATACGCTCGGTAAAACAGCCATAACTTTCAAACGGCTGGGCGGAATTTAACTTTCTTTATATCCACGGAAAGATAATGAAATTATATACAACTTCTTCAACATCGGTACGGACATATTCGCATTCTAAATTGACGAAAACTCAAACCCTAGGTCGACTGCTCATGCTGTCCCAAAACAGAAACGTGGCAACATCTAGATCTATTCCAATCTACTCAAATCCAGCACCACCAATTGATCTAAAATCATGATAAACACACTTATAACAGTACCTATCCCAACCCCAAGGAGTACCATGGCCATACCTTCGCCCGACGACCGAAATCCCAACGAAACTCCACCCGGATCGCTCCTCGCTCCTCGCTTCCAAAGGATGGATCCTCGAGGTGCAGGGGTGGGGAGACCACCCTAGGGCAGCAAGGGGGTGGAGGAGAGGTGGTGGAGAGGTGGGGAGCAATGGGGAGCAAAGGGGAGCAATGGGGGAGGTAGAGGCGCATGCAAGGGAGAGGGGAAGGTGGGGGTGGCGGCTAGGGCAAGGAGGGAGAGGTGGGGGCGCCCAAGGGGCATGGTGTGGGGCACAAGGGGCAGGGGGGAGGCCTTTTAACAGCCCCCCACACCTGTTCCTAATCCTAAATGGATTCCCACTCCATCCCACCAAAGCCCACAACCCCCTCTTTTAGGCCCAAACTCCCCCGGGAAGGCCCAAAACCCCGGAAACGGCCCGAAAACGCTATTAACCTCCATACCCTATGGTTTTAACCTTAATTCCACATCTCATAATGTTTTTGACCTCATCATGCACCATTTATAAGGTTCCGACACTCCGTGGTGACACAACACTTCAAAAGGCCCAAAAACGCGAGTAAACCTCAAGCCGTAAGGTTTTATCCTCTAATTTCCCATTTTATAATGTCACACCATACCGTAGTGTCACAGCGACGGTTATCAGCGTAGCTCTTCTGTCTCGACTGCGCTATCTTTAGTCTTTCTCGGATCATGGCAATCTGTTCTTCGGCCTCTTGAAGAATATATGGTCCAAAGACATGGCGTTCACCTGTCTCATTCCAGTTCAACGGTGTCCGACAGGGTCGACCTTATAGTGCTTCAAATGGCGACATCTGCAAACTTGCTTGATAACTGTTATTGTATCTGAACTCAGCGTACGGCAGACTTTTATCCCAAGAGGTAGCATAAGCCAATGCACAAGCTCGTAGCATGTCCTCTAGAATTTGATTAACTCTTTCGGTTTGCCCATCCGTCTGCGGATGATAAGCTGTATTGAAGTTCAAACGGGTTCCCATGGCTTCATGCAGTTTATTCCAGAACCTCGAGGTAAACTGGGTACCTCTGTCCGATACAATCTTTTTCGGTACTCCGTGCAAACAGACGATCCTGGTCATATACAATTCTGCTAACTTGTCTCCCGAGTAAGTGGTCTTTACTGGGATAAAATGGGCAACCTTAGTCAAGCGGTCCACTATAACCCATATGGAGTCATAACCTCCTTGAGTCTTGGGTAAACCGGTAATGAAGTCCATTCCGATTTCCTCCCATTTCCACTCAGGTATCTTCAACGGCTGTAACAATCCTGCTGGTCTCTGATGCATTGCCTTGACTCTCTGACATATGTCGCACAACGCAACATGCTCAGCAACTTCACGCTTCATGCTCGGCCCCCAGAATCTTTCCTTCAAATCCTGATACATCTTGGCACTTCCAGGATGAATTGAATACTTGGAGTCATGGGCTTCTTCTAGAATCAATTGCTTCAGCTCCTTCTGGTTTGGCACACAGATTCGATCCTGCATCCATAACGTGCCTTGTTCGTCCAACTTGAAATCCTTTGCCTTGCCTTCACCCATCTTGGACTTGATCATGCGGATCTTGTCATCATCCTTCTGTCCTTCTCGGATCTGATCCTCCAGGGTAGGCTTCACTTCTAATGTGGCCAAGAATCCTTCTGGTACTACTTCAATCTACATCTTCTGGAAATCCTCACATAGCTCATCCTGACTCGTGGCTATCAACATGTTCACAGTATGGCTTTTCCGACTCAAAGCATCAGCCACCACGTTGGCCTTTCCGGGATGGTAATGGATTCCAACATTATAATCCTTGATCAACTCTAACCATTTTCTCTGCCTCATGTTCAGGTCTGATTGGGTGAAGATGTACTTCAGACTCTTATGGTCCGTGTATACTTCACATCTGTTCCCGATCAAATAATGACGCCATAACTTCAAAGCGTGCACTACGGCAGCTAACTCCAGGTCATGCGTCGGGTAATTCTCCTCATGCGGCCTCAGCTGCCTAGATGCATAGGCAACGACCTTCCCATTCTGCATCAGCACACACCCCAGTCCTTGGCGCGACGCGTCACAATAAATATCAAAGCTTTGATTGACGTCCGGTAGAACCAACACCGGCGCTGATGTCAATCGCTCCTTCAGTTCTTGAAAACCTTTCTCGCACTCCGGCGTCCATGCAAACTTCTTCTCCTTTTTCAACAATTGCGTAAGAGGTTTCGCAATCGTCGAAAAGCCTTCAATGAAACAGCGGTAGTAACCTGCCATACCAAGGAAACTCCGGATCTGGGTCACGGTCTTTGGCTGCTCCCAATGTAACACAGCTTCTACCTTGCTTGGATCTACGGCGACTCCTTCTGCGGTCATTACATGTCCGAGGAACTCCACCTTGTCTTTCCAAAAGTCACACTTGCTGAACTTGGCGAAGAGTTGCTGCTCCCTTAGCTTTTCCAACACTCGCCTCAAGTGTTCGGCATGTTCATCCTCTGTCTTGGAGTAGATTAAGATATCGTCTATGAACACAACGACAAACTTATCCAAGTACTCTATGAAAACCTTGTTCATCATATTCATGAAATATGCTGGCGCATTCGTCAAACCAAAGGACATGACTGTAAACTCATAATGTTCGTATCTTGACGAGAATGCGGTCTTCGGAATATCTTCCGATCGGATCTTCAACTGGTGGTATCCCGATCTCAGATCAATCTTGGAGAAAACTCCGGCTCCTCTCAGCTGATCAAACAAATCATCGATCCTTGGTAGCGGGTACTTATTCTTCACGGTGACTTCATTAAGTGCACGGTAGTCAATGCACATCCTGAAACTCCCGTCCTTCTTCTTGACAAACAAAACTGGTGCTCCCCACGGCGACGAACTCGGTCTGATAAATCCTTTCTCCATCAGCTCTTCAAGTTGCTTCTTCATTTCTACCAATTCTTCGGTGGACATCCGATAGGGTCTCTTTGCTATTGGTGCTGTACCAGGTACAAGCTCTATCACAAACTCTATGTCTCTGTCTGGCGGCATACCAGGTAGATCTTCAGGAAAAACATCTGGATACTCATTCACTACTGAGACATCTTCTATGCTGATTGCCTTGGCGCTGTTTACCATCTGTCGATCGCTCCAAGGTTTCAGAGATAAGAGGGAACAAGAATAGACAAGTAATAGGGAAACTATGCAGGGAAAAGGTGTAACTCAAAATCCAACTTTATTATTAATAATAATAACACGGTATGGTTGCTCACAATGCCTAAGGGCCTTGCAACACATACTGCACACTCAGCAAACAATGAAAAACCAACGCCTCTAAAGGGTGACTCTTATTCTATAACGCGACTCGACGAAGGAGTCTCAACTGCAAAACCTATGCTCATTCGTTAAGAAAACCTCCATTGCCTGGGTGGGGGTGCGACGGCATAGGCGTGAAACGATCGCCATGCCCTGCAACTGTGGTTGTGGTTGACGACGTAGCGTCCTCCTCTGGCTCTGGATCTGGCTGGTGCTGTAGCTATGGCGCGAGTGCAGGTGGCGCCTCTTCTGGGTTCTCCTCTGGCTCTGGGGCTTCCAACTCCAACACTGGATCGGGGCCTTGTCCATACAGTGCGGTCTCCAGCTCTGCGATCCTTTCCGCGGCATGAGCGACGTACTCACGGGCATTCTCCAAGTGCTTCTTCTCCTCCTCAACCTGCTCGCGAGCCTTCTTCAACTCCTGAACTGTGTCATCGATCAGCTCCTCCTGAGCGGCGACGAATCTGGCTAAGTGAGTGACGGTAGCATCCTCATCTTCTATCGGCTTCCGCTGAGCTCTGCTGTCTCGGCGTGGGTGGTGACGAAACACAGTGCCTTCCAGCTCCCTGGAGTAAGTGCGAGCGATCTGCTGCATTGCTCGACGCGACACCTCCTGGATTCCCATCTCAAAGGTAGACCTCCTGGCGGTGAAGTGGAAAGGGCGGCTGAACTTTGTCTTCTCTCGGGCATACACCGTGATCCGGATGTCCCATCCTATGACCATTCCTGCCTGCACGAGTGTAGTCCCTCGGTAGAGCGTCCTCTCAAAACCTCCAAGAAACTGAAGCATACGCCACAACTCGGCAGCGTAGCCTCCTTCACGCTCGGCGTAGTTGTTATTCATCATCATCTGCCAGAAGACACTTGCGTAAGAACGCAACATTTTTAAATCGATGTGGAAGACAAAAAGAACTCAGCAAGGGGTATGAACAAGAAAGAAAGGGGTAAGTCGAGAATTCATTCATTATCTTGACAAGCTTTTAACTTTAGAAAATAGGTTTTATCCTCACTACGACCATTCTAGCTATGGGTGAGCCTACAGTCAGAATGGCTCTGATACCACCTCTGTCGGGACCCGAATTTACAAATCCGGACCCTCTGTGTATTCAGCACTAGTCCAGGAACGCGCTAGTGCACACAGTCTCAACATTGGTAAATATCACAATCATACTGTGGTGGCGTTGAACCACCGGGTCTCTCTCTTTCTTCCTTGTGGGATTGTCTCTTGTTGTTCGGGGAACCTGCCTCTTCTCTTTCTTCTTCTCCTCTTTATAGGGCAGGCCTGGGAACATGCACGTATTGGTCGGCCTTCTTTTTCCTTCCTGCTTCTTGCCAAGGACTAACTTGACTTTTCCTTGAGTCACGTCTCACATGTATTGGATTTTTTGCCCTCTATTCGTACACCTTTTATAGGGGTTCGACGGGGATTTCACTTATGTTGGGGTCTCAGATTAGCCTGACACGTCCTTGCGTACTCGGGAGGGGTTGTTGGGGGATGTCAGACCTTGGCAGTTCGTGCTATGTTTGCGCCGGAAGGAGACGTAGCCGAGGGGAGTTTCCTCCGTTTTTCTCCCTCGCTACGGAGGGAAACTTCCCCTCGTCGCGGAGGGGAGCGGTCTTTATTCTTGTTCACCTTTTTCCAGGGAATGGACTCCTAGTGTATGAACTCATTGCTTCGCCGGTGGGAGAGATTGACAATCACAGACCCATTCGTATGGGCCGCCAGGTAATGGAAGCCTCACTTCGCTGATCGAGGGAAGATGAGTCTGTTTGGTCCACAACACTAGCCCCGCATGTCAGCGGGTAGACGTCGTTCTGCCTGCTGAGATGTTATAGCGAATATCCAAGTTTTTCCTCCTTTTGTGCATATCCTGTGGGGACAAGGTTTTCCGACTGTTGGGAGGCCCTATTTGCTCCGTGTTCCTGCGCCTCTTCTACTCGTTCGTGTTCTCCTCTGGCGTCGTCTCCCTGATTCACCACTGATCTAGATCTCCATGGGGCCTCGGCGTGCTCCTAAGATAAAGCTGGTTTTGAGTAGGGAGGATGCTACGGGATTATCCCCCGCTTTAGGGCGGTCGACCTTGAGCTCTTCCGACCTCGACATATTAGCGGGGGACTTCGGGGTGATGCGCCCTTCCATGCGCCTCCCTGTTGATGAGGAGACCCCTCGGCCCCAAGCGAATGAAGCCGTGGTATTTGCGGCGTTTCTTGATGCGGGTCTTCGTTTTCCGTCCGCCCCTCTGTTGGCATCAGTACTGCGGGTTTTCCAAGCGGAGCTTTCGCAACTTACCCCCAATGCTATTGTGCGATTGGCGGTACTGGAATGGGCATTCCGTCCGGGCGGGATCAAATTGACGGGGCGCCTGTTTTCTCTTATAGAAGATGCATTCTGGCAACCAAAACAACAGAAAACAGGGAGCGAAGGCCGTAGGTCATGTTTTGGTTCTCTGAATTTCCAGACGAAGAGGTCCCTTGTAAAAGAAATCCCATTAGCGGCCGCCAAGGGGAAATGGGATTCGGGGTGGATGTCACGATGGTATTACCAAGTCCTCGTGGGTCCAGACTCTCTCCTTCATACTTCGATGGGTCCAGTTCGTGCAATTCGGTCTCCTAATTGGAGCGCAACCGCGGAAGAAATTGGGTATCTTGATTATTTGAAGGCTCTTCGTGGTCAGAGTACGATGCGGGACTTGGTTGAAGAATATTGTTTGTGTCGTATTGACCCCTTAGCCAGGAGCTCCGCCGTTATCCTGGAGAGGTCGTCGGGAGGCACGGTATCCGTGGTTCGACCTGAGGGGATACAAGATCTGGGGCGCGGGGCAGCTGAAAAATTGGCTCGCAGGCTTCTTGGTCCTTGCTAGGCAGTTGAGTACGAGGCCGCTATGAGTGCTATTGGGGCCACCCGATGCTCTCGTTTCACTGACTGGGGGCGCCGTGCGATCCCTCATCCTAGAGGGTCAATTGGTTCTCCTCGTCCTACTAAACGGGTGAGGTTGGCTTGCGTGGCTCTGCCCCAGGTTACAGCTACTTCTGGCGGGAGCGAGGATTTGGGAGATGACGACGACGAGGATGGGGATTGGGACGAGGAGGAGTCCAGCGACGAAGGTGATTCTTCCGGCTCCATTGCGGTTACGTCTCTCCTGCCGCCACCCCTTTCTGATCCTGCTGATGCTATGGGGCCCTCTGAAGCGTTTCCCTCAGCTATCGCGGACGAGCCCTCAGGTATGCCGATTGTTCCCGAGGCGGGCCTACCCGAGGCTACTTCAGTCCCAATTTTCACGGAGGTGGTTCCTTCGGCCCTTATACTTGATTCCTCCGTGGATACGCGCGTTGGCGGGGGGCAATCCCCCGGGTATTTGTTTTTAGCGATTCCCGGAGTGGAGACTATTGATTTGGGCGATGGAGATGATGATGATTCTCTGGCCTCGGAGGGTGCGCAGGAGCAACCTGAAGGTATGGCCGGCCCCGTGATAGGGGAGACTCGTGGTCTTCGACTAAACGTTTCCACTCATGATACCCCCATCGAGGCAGAAGGTCGTACTCCTGACACCTTTCCTGCCAGCTCGTTAGGGTGTGATGTCCTTTCAGGTTTTGACGAAGTCGATGCAGGAGGTGATAATGCGGAGGCGGCGGAGGCATTAGAACAGTTGGGGTGGGTCCAAACTGGAACGTCTGCCGCTCCTTCACCTGTCGCGGAGGAAGAGAATCGGGGGCCTCCGATTCTTACTTCTCAAGATGATTCCCTCTTGGGCGGAGGAATTTTGCCTTCGAACCAGCAGACCCCCGCGGGTGGCGTTGGTTCCTCTTTTGTCCGGTTTGATTTGTCAGATTTTTCAACTTCAGATTTCGAGAGGGGGGTCGTTATGTGATGCCTTAGAGCGTCAGAGCGATTCTAGGGTTCCTTTTCCTGGTTTTGTTTCGAGAGAGGAATGAAGGATTTGTCGGGGGATGAAATAATTGAAGTTTATCCGGCGTATTAATATTAAATTTGGAGTTGTCGGGCTAGAAACAGTGGGCCGAGGAAAACCTGGGCCTGGGCTGCGAATCCCCTCCCCACCTCTCTCTCTTTTCCCCTAGTGGGCCGGCCCACCATATAAAAGGGGTGTCACCCCCCCAAAAGCCCTAGGGCGCCCCCCTTCCTCCCCTAGCAGCCACACCACCCCTCCTCTTCCTCCCCTTGCGTGGTGGCTCAAGATCCACCGCAAAACGCGAAGGAGCAAGCGAGAAGAGGATCCGTGGAGGCGTGGAGGACGAGCAGATTTCCGTTTCGGGAATCGTCGCGCGTTCTTCGTGGGTTCTCAAGGGAGAACTCAAGGTAAAATTCCCAATCTTTTACCCCTGTTCTACCTAGGGATTAGGAGTGTATTAGATCTGGTGGTGAATGATTTAGATGGATCTTGATGGGGGAGAAGGGTAGATGTTCACGTGGTGCTGTTTTTGGAAGGGGAGATTGTGCAGCACGGATTGTTTCGCGTTTTATGTGGCATAGAAGATTTTTCCTGCAAAAACCTATAACTAGAAAGTTGTAGATAACGTCGAGATCTAGCTTCTGTAATTTTTTCAGAATTTTTGGGGCGTCTTTCTGAGAGTTATCGCTGTTGCAAGATGACGTACAGAATCTGGAAACAGATTTTGTCCACTGTGTTGGACGTTTGTTTAGGCATATTTAACAGTGGAATTGAAATTTGTGATCTTCATGAAAGTTGTAGATCTCGTCAATATCTAGCTACTTTAATTTTTTTGTATTTTTATGATCTGTATAAAAAATATACGAAATTGTGAAGAGAGGGTGCTGCTGTTTGACCGGGCAGATTGAGGTTTTGGCGCTTAAGAAGGAGCAGGGATTAGGAAGCGTGTGTTCGAGTTGTGTGATCATTTGTGATGTCGCTATGTACTGAAATAATACTTGTACAGGTGGTGCCCCTTCTGGACGCAACTAGGTTCGTCATCCACGTTGGTAAAGGCAAGTGGAAGTAGCGGTCTTGCTAAACTATAACTCGCTATTTGTTTCGTCTTCAATATAAACCTTAATTGCAGCACACCTACATGGTTTAACTACTTGTTTATGAGATTACAATATCCTATCCTGCAATGTGATGTGGTTGTTTGGCTTTTGAATCATGAGTAAGAATGAAGAAAGATGTTGTTTGCAAGATGAATTGTGGAGATATTCTATCTCAATGATGTTCGCATTCTATCCATGTTATTTGATGGTATGCAAGCATGTGAATTCAGAGTGGGAAGTTATGAATGTATTTATGCATGAAGCATTAACTGCATAATCATGCATTGGAAGTTTGTCGGCCTTGGCGTCTTGCGGCCGTGCAGTACAACACCGTGTGTTCTGAGAAAGGGCACGGTGAGGAGGATCATGGCATAAGCATGTGCACAATCATATGCATTTTACTGAGGTTATGTGGACTCTATAATGTGGTATTGGACATGAGGAATTTGGTATGCTAGTTTTCTTGTGGCTGTGTTATTCGTTAGAAGTTGTTCCGCTTCTTTGAGATTACCCAATCTCACCCCTTGTTATTTTTGTTGTTTTCGGAGTAGTTCTCACGAGTCGTAAGCTTGAAGGGTGGGCTTAGTAGCACAATCAACCCTCCGGTCATCACGAATCACATGGACTAGTGCATTTAATAATTCATTAGCTTGCTGAAATTTTATTAATCATAGACCTGTTGATGTCCTCTTTGGAGCTGTTTTACGTTTATGTTTGTTTTACGGTTGATTTAGACTTGTTATCTCTAGTATTGATGCTTTTATGTTATTCCTGTTTATAATGGTTATTATCAATCTTGTTGTCGCTTCCGTTTTGTCCTAATTTTAGGAGAGATCTTTGTCGAAATTTTCTTGTCTGACAGTTTAGATTTGTAGGGTGTTATAGTTGGTATCGGAGGCTGTAGGTCCTTGGAATGTCTATTTTTAGTGTTATACTATAGGATACAACTAAAATGTGATGTGGAATAACTTAGAAACATGGCCTAGGTTTTAACTAAAATTTTGTCATAGGATAGCAACATTAAAACTTGTGTAAGTGGAATCACTAATTTAAAATTTGACACACATGGATGCACAAGTAGGAAAGGGTATGGGTATCGTTGCCTTATGCTTAAAGGTTGAATTTAAGCTTTGTTGTTGAATGCTACTTTTGATGATGTCTAATGCTATATTTATGATAGATTTGATTGAGTTGCTTCATTTGTGATAAAGTGTGGTTGTGGTCTTAGAAGGGTTTCGGTCACCTTTTGTTTGTAGTGAGGCTGTGGTTTGTGGTGTGGCGGGTAGAGTCACCACCGAAGAACTATTAAACCCCTGTAGGGAAAGAGTACTTATCCGTGTGCATCGTAGATCGGGTAGTGACTGGAGTCAAATAGAAGAGGTTGGTGATGGATTCCTTCGGATGTTCTTTACCGTGCTGACGGTCGGTTTTGGTTGGTTTTCTGGGTATGTGGTTGGTTCGAAACCGAGGAAAATGCTTAGTTTTGAGCACTCGCTGATTTGTCCTTTTGGCGGTTTGTGGTTTTGTCTCCTTTGAGTGAAGACACAGAAGAAGAGTTCTACGTTGTGCGTCTTTTGGTCACAATTTTGCTTTGGCTTTGATTTATTGTGATGGACTGTCGTTGGGAGGAAATTTCTGTGGTTGTTGTTTCCCCGATTTTTTTTTTTAAAAAAGAAGGGGGTTGGAGTTTCTCCTGTTGCAGATCAAGCTGGATGGAGCTAAGTTTGAATCTTTATCGGAAAATTTTAGTTGGACATTTGGTCTTCCCTTTTGCATCCGTCTTCCTTTGTGGAAAGTGTAGGTTTTGGATTTCTTGAAGAGTTTTGGCTACTATGATTGGACATTTGAGGGTCGAGCTCTCTTGCATTTATGTTTGGATTTTGCTTTTCTTCCTTGCCTGAAAAGAAGAAATTTTTATCGGTGTTTGTTCTTGATCTAGAACTGTGTTTGTTTTTTTTTGTTTGGGATTGCCTCCTGTTTGTCAAGGGTAGGTGACCCATGACGGTGTTTAGAAATTTTATGTCTGTGTTACGTAGTATGTAACAATGTGGTTTATGGAATGATGTACTTCTAAGTTAATTTGTGAGTTGAATCAATTAAAATGTAATTGTTATCTTTAGCTTGAGATTAAATAAACTTCTAGTATTGTAGATTGCTCTATAGCGATAATGATTGAATGTGTTAATGTGCATGCTTAGGATTTATTGCATTATTTTAATGTGCCCTTGACCATGGACAATGTTTAAAGCTTTAAATCTTGATGCGTAGTTAGAACATTACGATGATGTAAACTACTGTGAAGGTAATAGAAAATTAGTGGGTTATTTAGAGACATTTTAATATAAGGTCGGTAGAACAATTTAATTGTAATGGTGGACTACCGATATTGTTAAAGAAACCATCTTTGGTTGTTTAAAGATGTTCTAATTTAATCGTGTTGGCTAGTGACTTTAACTTGGAAATTGATTAGAGTTGATATTTATGACGTTGCAAACTATTAGTAGATTCGGAAGTATGCGATTTGCGTTCCAATAATGCTAGTATCGATATCAATTGGGAAGACATAAGTTTTGCCATTGCCGTAAGAGCTTTGTGATGATTTCACCTATTCAGTTCACTTTAAAAAAAAAGGCTGGAGTATGTCTTGGAGTGGCAATTTTGCTATAACCCGTGTATAGGGTAGCTAAAAAATTAAATTTAATTTAGCGTTGTTGTTATAAGAGCTTTGGATGGCTTAAATTATTCAATCTATTTTACATAGTTGGAGTATGTTGTGTAGTGACAGTTTGTCATAGCCTATGGATAGGGTAACTAAAAGCAATGTTGTTGTTTTACAATTATGCCAATTATTGATATTGATGACTTAGTAGTGGTGGTAACTGATTAGATTAATTGTTGAAAACCTTTGTTAAAATGGTGGAAATTGTAACATGTTGTGATGGAGTGAACCAGGGATAGTTAGCATGACGCGTGATTTTGTCCTTAATAAATGTATGTTTTAAACTTCTATTTACGATTGGTGCCTTGTTGAGATAATATTTACTTGTTGAGTCATATTTTAGGTGAATAAATTTTCATTGTCGAGATGTTGACGCGTATGTGGTATGGAATTTATAGGTTCATCATCTTTGAAAGACTTGTTGAAGCACTTGCCTTTCAAATTTAGAATATGATGATATAGGTTAGGCTGCTCAGTGGGGATCTTGATGAGGTAGTGTTGGTTGGATGTGTTTTTGATAAGCACTTGTGAACTTTATTTATAATTGTGGAAAAGGTAATAAGAGTAAGAATTTGTTGTGTAGTTGTTGTTAAATCCTGATGGGCCTTCTCAATGAGTAAATAGGGAATATTGAAATCTAAATGGTAAGGGTAGTGGAATGCTATAGATGGCGGGAGTTATGCTGAACTTATGTTTAAAAATTCATATGGATTGGTTTGTTTGTTTGATATTTGGGTTGAATACTTTCGGTCAAAGTATTCTTTGTCTTTGTGTTTCAGAGTTTCCCTAAACTTAGAATGATTCTGCCAAATATGGGTTAATTTCGAGGCTTAAAACAAGGATAAAAGAATGATTAACCTTGAAGTAATTTGTGGAGATTTTGGAATGTTATTCTATTAAATATCGTCATTCATTCATCTTTGATAAGAAAACTAGCTTAATTTATGAATGCGACATTTATGCTCAAGGATGTATGCTTTGACTGTGTCCGTAGTTTTCAAGGTCGAGTTATCGGTTGCATTGTTGATCAAAAGAAGTAGCTAATCCAATGTAAGATTTGGAACTTCATGATTTGGAAATATTTGTATTTCTATTTTGGGCTAGAGTTGTGTTGTGGTGTGAGGTGTTTGACAGTTTTTGTTTAAGAGAGCGATTCTTACGGTTGTGACATGAATGATATTCGTGGTTGAAACAATTTTTACATTGGGAAGTGAGTTTGGTTCCTTTTTAAGGAAAAAGAGATGGTGGTTGTGTGGAAGCATTTAATTCCTTGATCGGTTTCTTTTTTACGAATGGCTTGGCCTTGGATAAAAGTGAGATGATTTGTTTTGGTAAAAGTGAAATGCATTTGCGTAAGACTTTCGCGGTGTTTCTCTTTTGAATAGAGCTTCTCCCGAAGAAAATTTTTTGGTGGTTTTAGTTCTATGGAGTTCCTCTTCCAAGTTGAGTTCCCGTGTATGTGAATTTCAGCCCTTTGGTTTAAAGGTGGTGATTGTCGTTCGTTGTGTTAGTGAGAATTAAGATTTCTTTTACGTTCAAGCTTGGGGGTAAGAAAATGAATGTTTATGTTATGGTTGAGTATATTCAAGGATTGTACTCCTTGCCTGGTCCTTGGGTGGAAGAATGTGAAGGCGAAACCTTCTTACAAGGGAAAACTAGTGTGGAGTCGCTGATCGTAAGTAGTTTAAAAGTGAAGAGTAAAGGAAGGTTGTGTATGACTCAATTCAAACCTTTTTTGGAGAATTGTTTTCATTGATGTGTTCCTCGGTGGGGTTGCTTAATTTAGTAGTGGACAATTTGGAAGTTGCAGGTAATTACATTAATTTTTTGGAACTTTTGTCATTTGGGTTCGGCGAGTTTGTGTCAACCGTAGTGATTGTGTTCGGTTGTTATTGTTTCTGCAGTTCTGGACCACTGGTTGTAAAGTAAGCTATCTATGTCGTTGGTAAGGGTGGATATTGGTTCTTTTTGTAAAAGATCAATCACATGTAGGACATAGGAGTTAGTGTTTGGTTTGATTTAGAGACTTACCTAGAGAGTTGTCTCTCACAAGGTTCGCGACGACCAGAATGCGACGAAGCGTAGTAGAGGAGTTGAGATTGGAATGCGGAGTTTCGCGATCGGGTTGAAGAGAGAAGTGGGAGTTGAGATTCCGGATCGATGCAGATTCACCTAATAGGTGTCCTTTATTTAATAGGGGATAGTTCGTGTTAGTGTCCAATGAAAGATTTGTGGACCAATTAGTCTGAGCGGGATGCAACTTGGGAACTTGAGGACCAGATGCGGAAGAAGTATCCTACACTCTTTGAGGATGCTGAAGGTAAAGTGTTGATTACCATTTTGCCTTCCTTTTTTTAAGGTTCCGTAGCAAAGAGGAGTAGATTCGGGGACGAATCCTTTTAAGGAGGGGAGAATGTGATGCCTTAGAGCGTCAGAGCGATTGTAGGGTTCCTTTTCCTGGTTTTGCTTTGGGAGAGGAATGAAGGATTTGTCGGGGATGAAATAATTGAAGTTTATCCGGCGTATTAATATTAAATTTGGAGTTGTCGGGCTAGAAACAGTGGGCCGAGGAAAACACAGGCTGGGCTGCGAATCTCCTCCCCACTCTCTCTCTTTTCCCCTAGTGGGCCGGCCCACCATATAAAAGGTGTCACCCCCAAAAGCCCTAGGGCGCCCCCTTCCTCCCCTAGCAGCCACACCACCCCTCCTCTTCCTCCCCTTGCGTGGTGGCTCAAGATCCACCGCGAAACGCGAAGGAGCAAGCGAGAAGAGGATCCGTGGAGGCGTGGAGGACGAGCAGATTTCCGTTTCGGGAATCGTCGCGCGTTCTTCGTGGGTTCTCAAGGGAGAACTCAAGGTAAAATTCCCAATCTTTTACCCCTGTTCTACCTAGGGATTAGGAGTGTATTAGATCTGGTGGTGAATGATTTAGATGGATCTTGATGGGGGAGAAGGGTAGATGTTCACGTGGTGCTGTTTTTGGAAGGGGAGATTGTGCAGCACGGATTGTTTCGCGTTTTATGTGGCATAGAAGATTTTTCCTGCAAAAACCTATAACTAGAAAGTTGTAGATAACGTCGAGATCTAGCTTCTGTAATTTTTTCAGAATTTTTGGGGCGTCTTTCTGAGAGTTATCGCTGTTGCAAGATGACGTACAGAATCTGGAAACAGATTTTGTCCACTGTGTTGGACGTTTGTTTAGGCATATTTAACAGTGGAATTGAAATTTGTGATCTTCATGAAAGTTGTAGATCTCGTCAATATCTAGCTACTTTAATTTTTTTTGTATTTTTATGATCTGTATAAAAAAATATACGAAATTGTGAAGAGAGGGTGCTGCTGTTTGACCCGGGCAGATTGAGGTTTTGGCGCTTAAGAAGGAGCGAGGATTAGGAAGCGTGTGTTCGAGTTGTGTGATCATTTGTGATGTCGCTATGTACTGAAATAATACTTGTACAGGTGGTGCCCCTTCTGGGCGCAACTAGGTTAAATCATCCACGTTGGTAAAGGCAAGTGGAAGTAGCGGTCTTGCTAAACTATAACTCGCTATTTGTTTCGTCTTCAATATAAACCTTAATTGCAGCACACCTACATGGTTTAACTACTTGTTTATGAGATTACAATATCCTATCCTGCAATGTGATGTGGTTGTTTGGCTTTTGAATCATGAGTAAGAATGAAGAAAGATGTTGTTTGCAAGATGAATTGTGGAGATATTCTATCTCAATGATGTTCGCATTCTATCCATGTTATTTGATGGTATGCAAGCATGTGAATTCAGAGTGGGAAGTTATGAATGTATTTATGCATGAAGCATTAACTGCATAATCATGCATTGGAAGTTTGTCGGCCTTGGCGTCTTGGCGGCCGTGCAGTACAACACCGTGTGTTCTGAGAAAGGGCACGGTGAGGAGGATCATGGCATAAGCATGTGCACAATCATATGCATTTTACTGAGGTTATGTGGACTCTATAATGTGGTATTGGACATGAGGAATTTGGTATGCTAGTTTCTTTGTGGCTGTGTTATTCGTTAGAAGTTGTTAAAACTTCTTTGAGATTACCCAATCTCACCCATTGTTATTTTTGTTGTTTTCAGGTAGTTCTCACGAGTCGTAAGCTTGAAGGGTGGGCTTAGTAGCACAATCAACCCTCCGGGGTCATCACGAATCACATGGACTAGTGCATTTAATAATTCATTAGCTTGCTGAAATTTTATTAATCATAGACCTGTTGATGTCCTCTTTGGAGCTGTTTTACGTTTATGTTTGTTTTCTGGTTGATTTAGACTTGTTATCTCTAGTATTGATGCTTTTATGTTATTCCTGTTTATAATGGTTATTATCAATCTTGTTGTCGCTTCCGTTTTGTCCTAATTTTAGGAGAGATGCTGTCGAAATTTTCTTGTACGACAGTTTAGATTTGTAGGGTGTTATACGTTACAGCCCCGACTTTGAGGAAAATGCGCGCAGCCTTTTCTCCCTATAGCAAATCTGTGGCCCTATTCGAGGAAATTAATGACCTTTCTCTTTGTGAAATCTCCATGCATCATCATTTGAAGGTATTTTCCCTTTTGAGCTTATATTACTGATCTCTTTGTCTTTCAACATTTTTCTTCTTCATTTCTAGGGGGTTGTCGTCGCTTCGGAAGTATCGCGCTGATTTTGGGCGTACTTGGACAAGTTTAACAAGGGGGACCAGGATTGTGATGCGACGAAAGAACGGGTGGCAGAATTAGAAGCAGAGAAAACTAATCTTTCAGAGATGCTCCGAGACTCCAAGGAATCATTGGCTAAGTTACAGGCCGAAGCATTTCAAAGTCGAGACTTGGCAGCAAAAATGCAGAGCTTGAGGGAGTAGTTTCCTTGATGCGGAACCGTCTTGCCGAAGAGGAGCGGGCTCGCATAGCAGCGGAGCGAAATGAGAAGAAGAAAGATGACCAGATAGAGGAATTGAAGAACCTGTTGGCGGTTCTAGAGGAGGGCAAGAACATATTGAAGAAGCAAGCGGAAGAATTCCCTTTTCAAATTGCAACGGCGCGGAGCGAGGTTCAAACGCACCTTCGTAACACTCAACGAGCGGAGGAGCGTTACGAAGCGGTCCGGAAGGAATTAGAGTCCATTGTCTCGGGGGTTCACGGAGCTACGGAGGCCTTTCTGCAGCAGCTTCCCCAGTTTGGCATTGATGCAGCCCCGAGCCGTATTCCTTCATCCAGCTTGGAAGCTGTCTCCTTCCTTGAGAAATCGACTAAGATATTTGGGGATTCGGCCCTGACTTTCGGTGATTACTGCGCGAGACTGGGCTCTGTCAAAACTGCTCAATTGTTGGAAGCGAAGGGATGTACACACATTCGCGAGCACTTCGGTTTTTCTTCTGCTGCTCCGTCGCTACCAGGGTTTGGAGATATTCCTCCATCTGGGAAGCCTTCCTCCGCCGCATCCCGACTATCATCAAGCTTTATGTCGGATTTCTGGAAGCAACACGGTGAATCCACTGCGAGGGAGTCAGTACATCGAGCTCGTGCCGTAATGCGTGACTCAACGAAGGGCAAAGAGAAGCCGCCTCCTTCTTAGCTCATATATTTTTATATAATGGAATCCTTATAAACACCTTAATTGGATTTATCCATTCTGCTGAATGCGTATGTACATTCGCTCGCTTTGCGTGTCTTTTCGCCTAAAGAATGTTCAGGTGCTCCCGACGGGGACCAGATTGTCAGTGACGAGTATTGGGTGGGATTTAAGGATTTGATTAACTTCTCGGGGGACGCGGGGATGCCTTGGCTTCCCACGTCCGTATTTAACCCAGGCCCTTCACCTTCCTTGCTCTGGCCGACATTGCTGGTTTCAGAGTAAACGGTTACTCTCCAACTCTATTTTCTCTTATTTTTTCGATGGCCGATATCCCCTGGGACTTCCTGGAGGAAGATCTCATTTTTGCTGACCTTGGTGAGGAGCCACCAGTGGCAGAGGTCCCGCCGCTGCTGGGGGAGGAGGAAGCCCCTATCTTGGTCCTTGACTTCCCAGATGACGCCCCCGCTCTCGAAGACCCTCCAGCCCCCTACGATCATGAGACTTTTATCGAGGGGCTGTGGGCGGACTTCGACATGATCATGGTCAAGGAAGAAGTGCTTGCCCGTGATCTCGCCAACCTCGACGTGTTGATCGGGATGGTGCCGAGGTTGCTGGAGGCCAAGGATGCTCTTGCGGAAGCTGTGGCGCGTGCACATCGTGTTTAAATCCATTTTATCACATATAAAAGCTTTTGTTAGATTATTATATCATGTATGATTGGGATGGCACTATGTAGCCCTCTGCTGTGGGTTTCTATCAACGTTTATTTTTCATCCTACTTTCTCAAATTCTGTTTGGTCATGCATTTTTAGCCCCCTACTGAATTTCGATCAGCAGCGTAAAACAGTCTTGATTCTTCACTCAGCCCGGTACCGGGTTAGAGTATGAGGACAGGTGTGACCACGTAACGTGCGAGCACCTTCTCCTTCCCAGCCGAAGGAAGCCTAGGATATTGGCCCGGTTGTGTGTTCTCAACTGTCTAGATGACGCAACGCGGTGTGTTCTCGGGGCTGGGGGTAACTAAGGTTTTTTAGCTTTCGTAGGCTCCTTGCTAAATCCTATACAGAGCGGAGCCCCTAATCTTCGGAGCGAAGGAGAGGGGGGGCGTTAGCCCGACCAATCATCTCGCTAAGTGGTAGCCGGGGCAAAGGATGAGTGGCTGCGTTGGCCCGACCAAATATCCACGAACTCCTACCCGGCCCGAGGCAACGGGTCTCCGGAGCGAAGGATGGGTGGGACGTTTGCCCGACCAAGCATCCGCGAACTCATACCCGGCCCGAGGCAATGGCTCTCCGGAGCGAAGGATGGGTGTGACGTTTGCCCGACCAAGCATCCGCGAACTCCTACCCGGCCCGAGGCAACGGGTCTCCGGAGCGAAGGATGGGTGGGACGTTTGCCCAACCAAGCATCCGCAAACTCCTACCCGGCCCGAGGCAACGGGTCTCCGGAGCGAAGGATGGGTGGGACGTTTGCCCGACCAAGCATCCGCGAACTCCTACCCGGCCCGAGGCAACGGGTCTCCGGAGCGAAGGATGGGTGGGACGTTTGCCCGACCAAGCATCCGCGAACTCCTACCCGGCCCGAGGCAACAGGTCTCTGGAGCGAAGGATGGGTGGGACATTTGCCCGACCAAGCATCCGTGAACTCCTACCCGGCCCGAGGCAACAGGTCTCTGGAGCGAAGGATGGGTGGGACGTTTGCCCGACCAAGCATCCGCGAACTCCTACCCGGCCCGAGGCAACAGGTCTTCGGTTTTGAATATCGGGGAATATAGAGATGATCTTCGTTCTCAACGTCTTCTCATTATTTCATTAATAAAGACCGGTACACACATTTTTTTTTTGCTTTCGTATCCCATCGTCTACGGGTAAAATTTCTTGAGCGCGTCGGTGTTCCATGTTCTTGGTATCTCCTCGCCATCCGAAGCGATGAGCCTGTGCGCTCCCTTCGCGGTTGACTCTCTGATAATGTAGGGCCCTTCCCATGTTGTCTCCAGTTTCGCGAAGGCCGGAGCAGCTCTCTTGAGCACCATGTCCCCAGGATGTAGCTCATGTTTCTTCACCTTCTTGCTGAAGCTTCGAGTTGAGGCCTTTGTATAGGCTTCCATGGTCTTCAAGGCTTGAAGTTTTTGTTCTTCCTCTAGATCGCGCGTGAGGTCGACTTCCTCGTAGGTCGGGGTTTTGATAACTCGCAAGGATTTTGCACGGATTTCTGTAGGTGAGACGGCCTCTTCCCCGAAGAGGAGCTGGAACGGAGAGAATCCGGTTGCTCTTGAGGCTGAGGTGCGGGTTGCCCATAAAACGTGGTCAAGCTCGTCGGGCCAGAGTCCCTTTTGGAGTCGTCTGACCTTTTTGATGCCATCAAGGAGCAACCCGTTCGCTCGTTCCACCGCCCGTTTGGTGAGGAGTGACCTACTAAGGCGGCGAGATGTTAAATCCGATATTGTCCACGATGTCGCGAAATTTCCTGGAGTCAAATTGGGACCCATTGTCGGTCACGATCTGGAAGGGGACTCCATATCTACAAATGATTGTTTTCCATACAAATTTGATGGTAGCGTCAGCGGTTATCTTTGCTACCGGCTCTGCCTCGATCCAGCGGGAGAAGTAGTCGATGGCGACAATTACGAACTGGAGATTTGCCCGGGCTTTAGGAAGCGCTCCAACAATATCCATCCCCCACTTGGCGAAGGGCCAGACCGGGGGCACCACATGCAGTTCGTTGGGCGGGGCCCTTTTTTGCTTGGTCATCCATTGGCACGCAGCGTGGCGATGCTGTCGAACCATCTGTTGGCGTCTTGTAATGCCGTGGGCGATGAAGTCCCATTCGAAATACTTTTCTTATAAGATTCTGGGGGTGGTGTGCTCATAATCTCCTGAGTGGGCTTCACGCAGAGCCTGCATCCCCTCCTCTCGTGAAATGCAGCAGAGCCATGGGGCACAGAGGCCGCTGCGGAACAGAAACCCATCAATGATGGCATATTTCTTCGCTCGCCTTTCGAGGCGTCTCGCTTGTGCCTCATCATCTGGTAAAATTCCCTCTAGGAGATAGTTGTATATCTCACTCCTCCAGTCCTCACTGGTTGCTCGAGCAATGAGGTTTATCTGGGAGGGAATGGAGGCGGTGCGAAGTATCTCTGTGAAATCATATGATGAAAAATTGGCTTGATCATGTGCTGAAAAATTGGTTAGGATTAATCTTGCAAAATTGCTTGTATGAAGGACCAAACATCCAAAAACAGTGAGTTTCGCATGTATGACAGACCAAATTTTTTGGTCTGTCATAAACGTGATTTTGATGTTTTTACGCTTGTTCAAGAAATCGCGTTTTTTGCATGTATGACAAACCAAATTTTTTGGCCTGTCATACACATGTTTTTGGCGACCTCGTTTTTCCCATGTATGACAAACCAAATTTTTTGGTCTGTCATACACATGCTTTTGGCGACCTCGTTTTTCCCATGTATGACAAACCAAATTTTTGATACATCATACAAATGTTTTTGGCGACCTCGTTTTTCCATGTATGACAAACCAAATTTTTGGTTTGTCATAAACATGTTTTTGGCAACCTCGTTTTTTCCATGAACGACAGACCAAATTTTTGGTATGTCGTAAATGTGCTTCTGAAGGTTTTTGCGCGGGACCAAGTTCTTAAAAACAATAAGTTTTACATGTACGCCGGACCAAATTTTTTTGGTCCGTCGTGAATGCGTTTTTGCTCGATTAGGGTTTTGAGCAAACTTGGAATTGAGTTTTTGGTTTGACCTTGAGATAATGAAATTGGTGAGAATTTCATGATGCTTGTTTTGAAGTGGACTTTATGCAATGCTCGTGTGAGTATTTGCATGAACTAATGTTGAGTCAAGTCGCGGACTTGTGCTCGGAATTTTTTTGTGGTTTGTTCATGTGCAGGTATTGCTCGAAGACGAACGTGGTCGATGACGGGATCGGAACTAGGTTCATGGAGGAGCTGAGGTTCGGGACTAGGTTCGGGAGGCCGAGGTCTTGGTGGTCAAGGATGTCATGCAAGGCGTTCGGGCTAAGAGAATGGTGCACATGAAGAATGGTTAGTCACGTGAGTATGGCGGTGGCCATGCGGCGTGCAAAGTGTTAGTCACGTGAGTATGGTAGGGTTGCCATACGCGTGCAAGAGTTGTACTTGGCCAGGTTGGGCCAAGTGGAGTTATGTTGGATACATACTCCTTCTAGGATTAGGAGTGGGAATCCTTTTAGGAGTAGGAATTGTATCCAGGACTCTCTGTGGTTTGCTCCTTTAAATAGGAGGGGTTGTCTCCTGTTGAAGGGCATCAATCGGAGCTGAGCGCATTGAGAGCCTCAAGCTCAATTTTAGGGTTTGTACTCTTTTGATGAGAGTACTTTAGACAAAAGAAATAAAGATCAATTCTTCCAAGATTCTTGCGTGCTACAGTAACCACGTTGCTACAGTGTTTTCTGTTTTGATTCTTGTTTGCATGCTTGTTCTAATTGTAGATTGGTTTTTGATCTTTGAGTTTCATCTTGATTTGATCCATCAAAAACCTTTCTAGGGTATTGATTTAGAGTTTCTCAAAGTCTAGTTGATTAATCTTTTGAAGATCTTGTTTAATCTTGAAGTTTTGATTAGATTGATTTTCGTCAAGTTCTAGAACAGCAAGCTTGCGAAACTCATAACTTTTGATCCGTAAGTCTGATCGAGCTGATTCTTTTTGTTTTCGATTCGTATTGGAATCTAGTTTCTTGTGTCCAAATTTCAGATCGATCTAACGGCTGGATCTTCGGGAATTCGCCTTTTACCAAACCTCTATCATTCTGTTTTTGTCGAGTACGAGGAAATTATTTGGTTCTGTTTTGGGGTGAACTTTTAGTAGATCAAGAATTTGGTTTTAGCTTCCGCACAATCATTCACCCCCCCTCTGATTGCTATATTCGTGTCTTTCGATCCTACAAGTGGTATCAGAGCGAGGTCTTTCTAATCTATCTTAACCGGTGATTAGATTAATGGATCGTTATTCGACAAAACCGTGTGTGTTCGATGGTGTTGATTTTCAGTTTTGGAAGGCCAAGATGGAGGCGTTCATCCAAGCACAAGGCTTCACAATTTGGGAGAAGGTCTACAAGCCATATGAAGTCCTGCATAGCGACAACGTCAACGACACCAATCGCACACATGTTGAAGCAAAGCGACAAAGGCGCAACTTGATCATCCAAGGTTTGGGGCCTTGGCGACTTTGACCGTGTGATCCGTCTCAAATCCGCATATGAGGTATGGAAATCTCTTTGTGATTACCATGAGGGTTCTAACACTATTAAAGAGGTTCGTCAAGATCTTTACAAAAAGGAATGCATGCGTTTTGAGATGAAACCTAGTGAATCTGTAGATGACTTCTTTGCACGTTTTAATAAAATTCTTAGCAATCTACGTGCTGTTGGAGTTAGCTACACTGATGCTGCAAATGCTCGACAATTGCTTAGTGCTTTGGACATGTCGATGTGGGAGATGAAAGTAACATCTATACAGGAATCTCTTGTCATGAGCACACTTACATTAGATGTTCTTTATTCTAAAGCGAAAACTCATGAATTAGATGTTCTTGCCAGAAAGGGAATGTTAAATCAATTGCTTTGATCTCTAACCCTAACATGTCAAATGCAAATTCTTCTTCTAGCTTTGCCTTGTCTTCCATGTGTTCTTTAACGGATGAGCAACTTGAAGAGTTTCTGAAGAAGATCGGCACTACTCTCTTCTCATTTGTACTTGACCTTGCGAGCGTGAGAATGAGAAAGAGAGGTGGTCCTCCAAGATGCTATGAGTGTGGTGACCTCAACCATATTCGCACAAATTGTCCTAAGCTTGCAGGAAAAACATCAAAGGAGGAGAAGGACAACGGCGAAGGAATGAGAAGAAAAGGTTCTCTTCAAATGATAGGAAGAAGAAGAGCTTCATCAACGCCAAGGTGGTTCACGAGTTCTTTCCGCTCTTGAACAAGTCAATTTGAAGCGATGTGGACTCGGAGAGCAGCGAAGATGATGCAACTCCAAGCAAGCATGATTTGATGGGATTGTGTCTCATGGCAAGCAGCAAGGATAAGCTTCACCGAGGGCGGCAGCGATAAGCGACTTCAATGAGGTAGACCCTTCTTATGATGAATTAGCCAATGCTGTTGCCCGTTTTGGAAAATTACTTGACAAACGTGATAGAAAAATTAAGAAACATGATATTTTTGTGGAGTCATTGAATGCTGAAATTGCTAGACTTAAGTCATTGATTCCTGATGATGATACTTGTAAATCATGTGACTTAATTTACAATGAGCTCACCTTGCTTAGGAAAGAACACGCTCTTCTGTTGCATCTAAATGAGAAAAATGAGAAACATGTTAAACATGCTAGCTGTTTTACTGATGATTTGCATGGTTCAACTTCATGTTCTAAATGCTCAACTCTTGAATTAAAATTGAAAGATGCAAATGCTAGGGTTTCTCAATTGGTGATAATCTGCTTACTCATGAGGTTCTTTCATGCTCTACTTGTCGTAAGCGAGAAAGGAAGGTCGATATTCCTTGCAATAATTGTTTAACTCTTGCTAAGAAAGTTGATTACTTGCAAAATTCTTTGGAACGTTTCACTAATGGCAAGAAAAAGTTGAACATGATTTTGGATCAATCTAAGGTTAGCACAAACAAGAGAGGTTTAGGTTTTGATCCTTATGCCACATCCGAAACTAAACCTACTTAGCATTTGTTCGGGCTCCTTGCAAAATTGAGTTATCTAATGAGCCTAAGAAAATTGCTTTTCAATCTGCTGGTTTTTTATCTTCTACTATGATGAATGCAAAATGTGCCTTTACTGTTAAAGCTAAACATCATGTCAAGTACACTTGCACTCATTGTGGTAGAGATGGACACTTAGTAGATTTTTGCTTTAGACTAGCCAAACAACAAAAGAAGGAAAGAACTGAGGCTAGGTCAAATTTCAGCAAAGCACATTTTACTTCTTATGCGTCTAGAGTGATGAAAAGCGACACATTCCTAGAAACATGGGAAAAGGCAAATCTGATTTTGTGCATAAAAATTATCGTGTTGTACCCTCTTGTTGTGCGTCGTGTGTCTCGATCTTTGGATTCCCAAAAATCTCATTCCCTAACTTGATCTGAGACCTCGACATGTTTTGCTATGTAGGCTTCTCGCGAGGAAGGAGAACATATGGCTAGTGGATTAGGAAGCTCACGCCACATGTCAGGTGATAAGAATTGGTTCTCCTCCCTCACTCGTGCATCTCGTCTTTGAAAGTGTTACTTTTGGAGATGCTTCTTCCTCTTCTGTTGTGGCAAAAGGTACAATAAAGGTAAGTGACAAGTTTATGTTCAAAGATGTGGCTCTTGTTGAAAATTTGAAATATAACTTGCTTTACATCTCACAAATGCTTGATGAAGATCTTGAGATAAGCTTTAAGAAAAATGAATGCAAAGTGCTAGATGCTTCAGGTGATCTTGTGTTCAAAATTTCTCGTTTTGGAAGAGTATTTAAAGCTGATTTTGATGCATCACCTTCTTCTAAGCATAGGTGTCTAATTGCCAATGTTTCTAAAGATTTATTCTTTTGGCATCGTAGACTTGGTCATGTTGGTTTTGATCATCTTACTCGTGTAAGTGGTTTAGATCTCATACGTGGCTTGCCTAAGCTTAAGGGTGATAGCAATCTAGTATGTTCTTCTTGTAGACATGGTAAGATGATTGTAGGTTCACATCCACCTCTTACCATGGTGATGACAAACGCTCCAGGACAGCTACTACATCTTGACACTGTTGGACCATCTCGAGTTCAATCTTTTGGAGGCAAGTGGTATGTGCTTGTGATTGTTGATGATTTTTCTAGATACTCTTGGGTATACTTTATGGCATCTAAGGATGAGGATTTTAGTCATTTTAGAAGTCTTGTTCTTAGGCTTTCTGTTGATCATCTAGGAGCTCTTAGAGCGATTAGAAGTGATAATGGAACTGAGTTTAAAAATTCTTCTTTTGATCTCTTTTGTGCTGAAAAAGGAATTGATCATCAATTTTCATCACCTAGAGTGCCTCAACAAAGCGGTGTAGTCGAAAGGAAAAGCAGGCGTTGGTTGAGATGGCTAGAACCATGTTAGATGAACATCACACTCCTAGAAATTTTTGGGCTGAAGCGATTTCAAGCGCTTGTTATGTTTCAAACCGTGTGTTTTGAGATCAAAATTGGGTAAGACTCCATATGAGCTTCGGTTTGGACATAGACCTTCTGTTTCTCACTTTCGAGTTTTGGATGCAAATGTTTTGTCTTGAAATCTGGAAATCTTGATAAATTTGAAGCTAGATCAAGCGATGGCATTTTTCTTGGATATCTGCTCATACTCGAGGCTATCATGTGCTTGTTTTGGAGACTAACAAAATTGTGGAAACTTGTGAAGTTACTTTTGATGAGTCTAGTCCAGTACTAGTCTAAGTGATCTGATGCAGGCGCATATGTTCGGGGAGAAAATCTTTGAAGATAATGATGATGTTGAAGATGAGGTCTTGACTCTTCCTAATGCACAACAAGTTTGTAGCACCTTTGGCACCTACTACTACATCACCTACAGCTAACCATCCTCAAGCTACAACATCATCTGTACATGCTAAAAATGAAGAAGGAGAAGGAGAAGTCTCAAAAGCCAATGCTCCCTTGCACATTCAGAAAATGCATCCATCTGAACAAATGATTGGAGACCTAAATGAGAGAGTCACTCGATCCAGGTTTATTCATTCTGACACTCATGCTCATTCTGCTTTAGTTGCTTCTTTTGAACCCAAAGATATATCTCATGCATTATCTGACGAATTTTGGATCAATGCCATGCATGAAGAATTAGAGAATTTTGAACGAAATAAAGTTTGGAAACTTGTCTCACCACCTCCAGATTTTAATGTTATTGGAACTAGATGGATTTTCAAAAATAAACAAAGTGAGGATGGTGTTGTTGTTAGAAACAAGGCTAGATTGGTTGCTCAAGGTTACACTCAAATTGAAGGCTTAGATTTTGATGAAACCTTTGCTCCTGTTGCTAGAATTGAAGCCATTAGAATCCTTTTAGCTTTTGCTGCATCCAAAGGTTTCAAATTGTATCAAATGGATGTGAAAAGTGCTTTTCTTAATGGCTACATAAATGAGGAGGTTTATGTCAAGCAACCACCTGGTTTTAAAAATCCAAAGTTTCCAAATCATGTGTTCAAACTATCAAAAGCTTTGTATGGTTTGAAACAAGCCCCTAGAGCATGGTATGATAGGCTAAAAACATTTTTACTTGAAAGGGGGTTTTCAATGGGAAAGGTTGACAAAACTCTCTTTTTACTCAAGCAAGGCAATGATCAACTATTCGTTCAGATTTATGTTGATGATATTATCTTTGGTGGTTCCTCTCATGTATTAGTGTCTGAGTTCTCAGAAACAATGAGGAAGGAGTTTGAGATGAGTATGATGGGTGAGTTGACATACTTTTTGGGATTTCAAATCAAGCAAACAAAGGATGGTACTTTTGTGCATCAAAGCAAATACACAAAAGACTTGTTGCATAGATTTGGGGTGGAAAACAGCAAACCGATCATGACACCCATGGAGAGCGCTTGCACACTTGATCCGGATGAAGATGGTGAGCCGGTTGATCAAAAGGAATATAGAAGCATGATAGGTTCACTTTTGTACCTCACTGCATCAAGGCCGGATATACAATTTGCTGTGTGCTTGTGTGCTCGTTTTCAAGCTTCCCCGCGTGCTTCACATCGACAAGCTGTCAAGCGAATTTTCAGGTATCTCCATGGTACTCAAGATTTTGGCATTTGGCTTTCTGCTTCCTCATGCATTATTTTAAGAGCCTTCTCTGATGCTGATTTTGGAGGTTGTAGAATTGATAGAAAAAGTACATCTAGTACATGTCATTTCTTGGGCAATTCTCTTATAGCATGGTCTTCTAGAAAACAATCTTCTGTTGCACAATCAACTGCTGAATCTGAATATGTGGCTGCTGCTAGTTGTTGTTCTCAAATTCTTTGGATAGTAGCTACACTTAAAGATTATGGGGTTGATTTGGATAGTGTTCCTCTTTTGTGTGATAACACTAGTGCAATTTGCATTGCTAAGAACCCCGTGCAACACTCTAGAACAAAACATATTGACATCAGATTTCACTTTCTTAGAGGTCATGTTGAAAAAGGAAGCATTGTGCTTCACCATGTGGATACAGAACACCAATTGGCAGACATTTTCACAAAACCTTTGACTTCTTCTCGTTTTGCTTTTATTCGGGGAGAACTTGGGATTGTTCATCCAATGGGTTTGTTTTGAGGGGGAGTTTCTTTGCCAAGCTCTTTCACTTGATGAGCTCACTTTATCATATTTCTTTATATGTTATGTAATTGAGCTAATATATGATAATCTAATTGTCTCACTTGAACTAAAAATGACATTGCGGAATTCCTTGGTTTGATTGCCTATAGCTAAATACTCTGTGATATCTTACTCTTCTAGGCTTGATATTGAATCTTCTTGACAAATTTGGGCTATGAAGCATGTGCGTTTTCAGCTTTACTCTTTCAAAATACCTTTTAATCACTTTTGCATGTTTACAATCAAAGAAAAGTAAAGGAAAAGGGAATCGATTTAAAAAAGGGGTTGTTAAAAGCAAAAACCTCCAAGTTATGTGCTTCAGGATGCTTTCCCTAAAAGATAAGATGTATGCTTCAAGCATGCCATTCCCTCAAAAGACAAGATGTATGCTTCAAGCATGCCACTCCAAGGAAATAAAAGAAGTATGCTTCAAGCATGCCACATGCGATTCTTGTTTAAAGATTAAATTGGTCCACTAGATTGGAGTTGAAACTACTTGCTCGCCTGATTTGTCATTAGCTTCAACTTACAGCCTGTGTTTTTCTAATAAAGCTTTTTCTTAGTACTTGGCTATAGTTGACTGAATTGAGGTTGAGATGCATGTCATTCCCTAACTTGTTAAAATCACATCAAGATCATGTATTTTGCATATTATGTGATATATAAGGTTATATGATCGAATCAGCTCATCTTTTCCTATCTTGGCACTCCTTTGTTTCTCATTGTGAAATCATTGCTCCAGGAAAATTTTTGACAAATTCTCTCTTTTGTACTCTTGATGAATCCATTGTCAAAGGGGAAGAAATTTTGGAAATATTTGAGAAGTTCAAAGAAAAAGGGGGGAAAAAGTTTTTTTTTTTGGAAATTTGAGCATTTTGGGAGAATTTTGGAATTCTTGGACACATTGCACATTCACACACATTTTCATTCTCAGGGGGATATTTTGTTTTTCTTTTTTGTCAAAGGGGGAGTTTCTCTGCCTTCTCACTTTGGTTTTGGTGTTAATCTTTTGGATCTCAAAATCTTTTGTAAAAGAGAATGCCAATGTTCAAATCTAAAGTGGTGTTGCCAATGTTTTCATCAAGGGGGAGATTGTGAAATCATATGATGAAAAATTGGCTTGATCATGTCTTTGAAAAATTGGTTAGGATTAATCTTGCAAAATTGCTTGTATGAAGGACCAAACATCCAAAAGCAGTGAGTTTATGATGTATGACGGACCAAATTTTTGGTCTGTCATAAACGTGATTTTGATGTTTTTACGCTTGTTCAAGAAATCGCGTTTTTATGTATGACAAACCAAATTTTTGGTCTCATCATACACATGTTTTTGGCGACCTCGTTTTTTCCCATGTATGACAAACCAAATTTTTGATGTCATACACATGCTAGTGACCTCGTTTTCCCATGTATGACAAACCAAATTTTTTGGTCTGTCATACACATGTTATTGGCGACCTCGTTTTTCCCATGTATGACAAACCAAATTTTTTGGTTTGTCATAAACATGTTTTTTGGCGACCTCGTTTTTTCCATGTCACGATGCACCAAATTTTTTGGTATGTCGTAAATGTGCTTCTGAAGGTTTTTTGCGCGGGACCAAGTTCTTAAAAACAGTAAGTTTTACATGTACGCCGGACCAAATTTTTTGGTCCGTCGTGAATGCGTTTTTGCTCGATTAGGGTTTTGAGCAAACTTGGAATTGAGTTTTTGGTTTGACCTTGAGATTATGAAATTGGTGAGAATTTCATGATGCTTGTTTTGAAGTGGACTTTATGCAATGCTCGTGTGAGTATTTGCATGAACTAATGTTGAGTCAAGTCGCGGACTTGTGCTCGGATTTGTTTTGTGGTTTGTTCATGTGCAGGTATTGCTCGAAGACGAACGTGGTCGATGACGGGACCGGAACTAGGTTCATGGAGGATCTGAGGTTAGCGACTAGGTTCAGGGAGGAACTGAGGTCTTGGTGGTCAAGGATGTCATGCGGGACGTTCGGGCTAAGAGAATGGTGCACATGAAGAATGGTTAGTCACGTGAGTATGGCAGGTGGCCATGCGCGTGCAAAGTGTTAGTCACGTGAGTATGGTAGGGTTGCCATACGCGTGCAAGAGTTGTACTTGGCCAGGTTGGGCCAAGTGGAGTTATGTTGGATACATACTCCTTCTAGGATTAGGAGTGGGAATCCTTTTAGGAGTAGGAATTGTATCCAGGACTCTCTGTGGTTTGCTCCTTTAAATAGGAGGGGTTGTCTCCTGTTGAAGGGCATCAATCGGAGCTGAGCGCATTGAGAGCCTCAAGCTCAGTTTTAGAGTTTGTACTCTTTTGATGAGAGTACTTTAGACAAAAGAAATAAAGATCAATTCTTCCAAGATTCTTGCGTGCTACAGTAACCATGTTGCTACAGTGTTTTCTGTTTTGATTCTTGTTTGCATGCTTGTTCTAATTGTAGATTGGTTTTTGATCTTTGAGTTTCATCTTGATTTGATCCATCAAAAACCTTTCTAGGGTATTGATTTAGAGTTTCTCAAAGTCTAGTTGATTAATCTTTTGAAGATCTTGTTTAATCTTGAAGTTTTGATTAGATTGATTTTCGTCAAGTTCTAGAACAGCAAGCTTGCGAAACTCATAACTTTTGATCCGTAAGTCCGATCGAGCTGATTTTTTTTTGTTTTTGATTCGTATTGGAATCTAGTTTCTTGTGTCCAAATTTCAGATCGATCTAACAGCTGGATCTCCGGGAATTCGCCTTTTAACAAACCTCTGTCATTATGTTATTGTCGAGTACGAGGAAATTATTTGGTTCTGTTTTGGGGTGAACTTTTAGTAGATCAAGAATTTGGTTTTAGCTTCCGCACAATCATTCACCCCCCCTGATTGCTATATTCATGTCTTTCGATCCTACAATCTCAAAGAATACTGTCGAAGGTAGACCTCCTCTGGTGGCGGCGGTCTTCGCCAGCTCGTCGGCTCGTTCGTTCTGGGATCTGGGTATTGCATTAATGGTGAACCCGATGAAGCCCTTCTCCATTGTTCGTACCACCTCGACATACCTCTGGAGCTGTTCGTCCTTCACCTGATATTCTTTGGTGATATGCCCCTGAATAAGCTTCGAGTCGGTGTACAAGATTGCCCTTCTCGCTCCCATGGTCTTCGCTTTCCTGAGCCCCAACAGGAATGCTTCATATTCGGCTATATTGTTGGTTGAGAGAAACTCCAGCCTTGCTGCGAACTCAACCTTTTCACCGCTAGGCGCTTGTATCACTACAGCTATCCCCGCTCCGCTCACTCCCCATGACCCGTCGGAATGGATGAACCATATCGCTGAAATTTCGTTATCCTCAGGGACTGGAGAAGTCCATTCCACCATAAAATCGGCGAGGGCTTGGCTCTTGATAGCAATGCGAGGCATTATAGTTTGCTCGAAGGGGGCTAGCTCGACCGCCCACTTGCTGATGCGGCCAGTGCTTTCCTTGTTGGATAGCATAGATCCAAGAGGGTACGTAGTTGGTACTTTGATGTGGTTGGCCTGAAAATAATGTCGGAGCTTTCGGGAGGCCATTAACAGAGCGTATGCCAACTTTTCCACTTCCGAGTACCGTAGCTTCGCTCCTTGGAGGGCTTCAGAGACGAAGTAAATCGGCTGTTGTTTAGCGCCTTGGGGTTGCACTAGCACAGCACTAACGGCCGAGGGGCTAGCTGCTAGGTATAGCAGAAGCTCCTCACCTTGCTTCGGACTTTGCAGGACAGGGATCTCCATAAGGCTTTGCTTTAGGTCATCGAAGGCGTGTTGGCACTCCTTTGTCCAGACGAAGACATCATTTGAGCGTAAGGCTTTAAAGACCGGCAAACTTCGCTCTGCGAATTTTGGCAAGAATCGACTGAGTGCTGCTATCCGCCCTGCTAGCCGTTGTACTTCTTTTAGATTTCTTGGTGGAGCCATGTCTTGGATAGCTCTTATCTTTTCCGGATTCGCCTCTATGCCTCGTTGAGAGACCAGGAAACCTAGCAGCTTTCCCGCGTTTACACCGAAAATGCATTTGGATGGGTTGAGTTTCACCTTCCCCTTTATCAAGTTCTCGAAGGTTTCCCGGAGGTCCCCGACGTGGTCTTCTTTCTTTTCGCTTTTGACAATGATATCATCGACATAGGCTTTCACGTTTCTTCCTAATTGGCCGGCGAAGATCTTCGTGATGAGCCGCGCGAATGTAGCGCCCGCGTTTTTGAGCCCGAAGGGCATCCGCACGAAGCAATAGGTACCGAAGGGAGTAACAAACGCCGTCTTATCTTCGTCTTCTTTTTGCATGTATACCTGGTGATAGCCAGAGTATGCGTCGAGGAAGCTCATCCTTTCTGACCCGGAGGTTGAATCGACAAGTTGGTCAATGCGGGGCAGGGGGAAGTCGTTTTTTGGGCATGCTTTGTTTAAGTCAGTAAAGTCGATGCACATCCTCCACGCCCCGTTGGCCTTCTTGACTAGGACGATGTTGGCCAACCACTCCGTGTATCGGGCTTCGCGGATAATCCCCGCATGAAGCAATTTGGTCACCTCCGTCTTCGCGGCTTCTTGTCTTTCTACCGCGAGTTTTCTTAGTTTTTGCTTTTTAGGCTTCGCATTTGGGCTAATGGTGAGGACGTGTTCGATAGTTTCTCTTGGGACTCCAGGAATGTCTTCAGGCCCCCAAGCGAACACGGTTTCGTATTCTTGGAGGAGCAGCATCATGCGTTTCTCTTCTTCGGGGGGCAGCATGGTGCCGAGGATCACAGCCTTACTACCTCCTGGCCTAAGCAATACTCGTTGGGTTTCTCCCTGAGGCTGTGGTTTAGGGAGCCACTGACTACTATTCATGGGTACAACGGGGTCCAACTCCGTGGTGCAGACATGCTTGACCTGGGGTGGGTTTTCCATGTCTATCTTCCTTGCCAGGGCTTGATCTCCTCGCACCGTGACGACGCCATCTGCGGAGGGAATCTTCATACATAAGAACCCGTGATGAATTATGGCCCCCATGGTCGTCAACGATCCCCTGCCCAGGATCGCATTGTATTGAAACGGCATGTCTACCATGTTGAATGTGACACGACTCATGACGCTGGCTTGTGGCGTTGCGAATGTGACTTCTAGCTCCAACTACCCTAGGGTGTTGACCATGCTTCCTCCAAAACCCATCAGTGGCACCTCTGATTTTTTCAATCGGTCTTGTGGAATCATCATTTGCCGGAAAGCCTTCATGGACAGGATGTCCGCTGCACTTCCCCCATCTACCAATATGCGACGTACTTCGCAATCGGCGATTATAGCGGTTACTACTAAGGAATCTTGATGCGGGAAGTGCACCCCCGTGGCATCCTCCTGCGTAAAGGTGATTGGCTCGAACTTTACCGGAGGAGGGGTAGCGGGGGTAACCGCAACGTGGTTAATTTGCCGGGCATAAGCCTTCCTCTGCCTTTTCGATGAGAGGTGTGACGAGGAGCCCCCCGCGATGACGTTGATAATGCGACGGAGATGATTTATCCCTACCCGAGGAGGGGGGTGTTGTCGTCCGACTGAGGGTGCTTCCGACGGTGTAGGGTGCGTCTCAACTTCTCTTTGTTTGGCCTCAAACCGCCGATATCCATTAATCACTTTGCACTGGGTGGTGCCGTGGGTGATATTTTCTCCATGATATTCACAGAAGTACCGCCGGAGCTCTATCCCTTCCCTTTTGTTTACTCGACTTCCTTCATCTTGCCTCCCTCGGCTTGGGGGTGGTCCTCGCCTCTGTTGCTCCGCTAGCCTGTCGCCCATGACTTGCCGATTTCTTGGTTCGTCAATGTGGTGAATTCTCCTCCTTTCGTCTCTTTTTCCAGGCTCTGGGTATCGCTCCTTCGCTTTAGTATTGGGTGGGGGGTCTTTCCCTCGCCCTCTCTTGCATGGGATGAACTCTTGGTTCTCTTGCTGGGGCCTGTCTTCTCTTCAGAGGTTCTCTTCCTCCGCTCGCGCATACTCCCTCATCTTCGCAAAGAGTTCTTCCACCGTGCGCACCTCTTTGCGAGCGAGCCTTTACCAGTCCCTGCGTGAGCCACAGTCTGCGCGTTGATGATAGTGGTGTCGCTTACCCCTCGTATTTGGCACTTAACCCGGGAGAAGCGCTGGAAGTAACTCTTAAGGGTTTCTCCTTCGCGTTGTCTGACCGCAAATAGGTCACTTTCCTCTTTCATTCCGTCGAAGTTGCCTTGGAAATTGCCTTCAAGCTTGCGGCGGAGTTGCGACCAACAGGTGATCGACCGGGGCTCCAGCGAAGAGTACCAGGACAGGGCTATGCCTTCAAGTGCCAGAAGGAGCCCATTCGCCTTGATATCATCATCTCCTCCCGCGGCTTCGATCGCTGTGTCGTAAACGCGGAGGAACTCCCTCGGGTCTGTCCGACCATCATACGGCTTAATGGTGGGAAATTTGAAGCTTCCCGGGGAGGGCCATTTTTTGGCCCGTGAGCGGAGTCTTTGAGGGGTTTAGTCGTGGTCTTCCCTGTGTGTCGTCGCAATCACTGGGGATAGCACCTCGCGGCTCGGGCTTTCGTCTTGTGACTCGTATTGCTCCCCATCTGATCGTCCTTGCAGGTGCTTCAACTCCGTCATGAGTTGCTCGTTAGCTTCCATCAGCGCCCGCACGTTGGGGTCAAGCTCCCCCTGAGTCCTGGTCCCTTCTCCAAGGGCTTCCTCGTTCCCATAGGTCTCTTGGCGACGGGTCGGATGTGTCGACGCTTCTGCCGCATCTCCTCCTGGTGTCGAAACTGTTCGGCCTGTCGCCGGAGGCCGTCGTTTGGGGGCTCGCTTGCGTATGGCTACCGGGGTCTGTGGAGGTAAAGTTCCCACCACGTTTTAGGCTTCTGTTGTGGCTGGCCGCTGCGTCTCGTCATCCAGAAGTCGAGGTGGGTCTCCAGACAGGCTCCTCGCACGCCGTCTTGATTCTTCTGCTCCTACCGTCGTTGCTGCCACCTTGGATGCTGTCTCCTTTCCCTTCTTTGGTGGCATTACAGAAAGCTTACCCTTAGTCTTGATCGGTGGGCGGCGGTTTCACCTCGCGGTTAGGGTTCCCCACGGACGGCGCCAGTGTGGTGGTGCTGAACCACCGGGTCTCTCGCTTTCTTCCTTGTGGGATTGTCTCTTGTTGTTCGGGGAACCTGCCTCTTCTCTTTCTTCTTCTCCTCTTTATAGGGCAGGCCTGGGAACATGCACGTATTGGTCGGCCTTCTTTTTCCTTCCTGCTTCTTGCCAAGGACTAACTTGACTTTTCCTTGAGTCACGTCTCACATGTATTGGATTTTTTGCCCTCTATTCGTACACCTTTTATAGGAGTTCGACGGGGATTTCACTTATGTTGGGGTCTCAGATTAGCCTGACACGTCCTTGCGTACTCAGGAGGGGTTGTTGGGGGATGTCAGACCTTGGCAGTTCGTGCTATGTTTGCGCCGGAAGGAGACGTAGCCGAGGGGAGTTTCCTCTGTTTTTCTCCCTCGCTACGGAGGGAAACTTCCCCTCGTCGCGGAGGGGAGCGGTCTTTATTCTTGTTCACCTTTTTCCGGGGAATGGACTCCCAGGGTATGAACTCATTGCTTCGCCGGTGGGAGAGATTGACAATCACAAACCCATTCGTATGGGCCGCCAGGTAATGGAAGCCTCGCTTCGCTGATCGAGGGAAGATGAGTCTGTTTGGTCCACAACACATACCACTCGATACTAATAAAGTACTTTAATTAGATAATCAAACTGGTTGCTTCACCTTAAGGTCAAGTTACAAATATACGCCTCGCAGGGCGAAACTTATTAAAAGAGAAATAATAGAACCGTAAAAATAAGATAACATCGTGGCGCCATCCAGTATACCACAGGCAACTGACTGGGCTCACTCCCTAGTTAGACGGTTCCTCTTGGAACTCCTCCTCCAAAGCTGGTGTAGTCTCCTCTTCAACTGGTGTTGTATTGCGGCAAGGGTGATTACTTGGTACTCAACAAGTCATGCACAGAATACAAGCTAATATACTATATGCATGGCTTGATACAAAGGAATAGCTCAAGGTATATTTGCAGTAAACAGCATTTAACAAGTATCATAAGTAGATTCGAAGCAGTAGAACGAGTATAGCATCAATAACTTTTCCAGGAGTTAAATAAACATCTTTCCCGATTCTAATCCACATTTCCATCAACATCATTATTAAACCAAACCCAACTTCCGAGTCCAAGTTATTTTCGAGAAAGTCTAACCCTTAACTGTAATTCCCGAGCGATGTCCATTACCGCGGACACGGCTATTTGAATAGATTTTACACTCTGCAGAGGTTATGCACTTTACCGACAAGATACAGTCAAACACCACAAAGGCGAGTGTCCGTAACAAAGTCTTTCGGAAACCTTTAACAGCACAAGTGGTCCTCTCCGGTGTTTGCACACTAACCCTTTCCTTAGCGAAGGCGAAGTTTAGGCCAAACCACTGTTAGATGGGTACCTGGCCGCAGCCCCGGTACGCTCCCCCGTACAACTACACAAAAGGTATAGTTGACACCCCGAGGTCCCACAGGTACGTTATTAGCAAATTAATTAACTAGGTCCGTCCCATTACAGACATGTGGTTGCACGCTTGACTCAGTTCAAAGGCTTGCAAGGTTAAGTCCTTAGGGTGACCAGGGCAAGACTACCCGAAGAACCAAACCAACGTTCCCGGTGCCACAACTGGCCCACCCGGTCATTCTTGCCACATGCCCCGGTCGAAAGCTGTTTATCAAACCCCAGTTGATTACCATGCACCACGTGCCATCATTATTCACAACACATGATACTTCTTCAAAACAAGTTCGCTATATCATTAAGTCAATATTAACATTTGATTGTCCAAAATCATGTCATGAGCACGTAGCAGGTCTAAGCAATATACTACAACGGTCTAAAATCCCATGTTGGCCATTTAGTATTGTCCAACTATTTAATCCTCAAATAGGGTGACAAGGGTCATGGCACATATTTAATTAACCAAGGTGTCATACAGCAATTGGCATTTATCTATTTCCCCGGAATTAAATAAAGTATTTTCTAATTAAACTAGCATGCAATAAATTGAATCAAAATAGGTTTCAAAATGGGATCAACATGGTCAAAGCATAACTTGCCTTCAAAGAGTACTTGTTCTTGGTCCTGAGCTGGCTCCTAGGTCAACACTTCACCTTCGAAGCCTTCGGGCACTTCAACGTCTACTCGTAAAGCGTGCAAATAGCAATAAAAAATAAACAGTAGACAAAAAGTGTCCAAACATCCAAATAAAGTTCATAAACAGAGAGAGCATAATTTTATGAATTTTTAGAAACTGGAATCGTCAAATTCGGAGTTTAAATGCAAAAGTTACAAGCATTTAAAGTTTAAATAATCAATTAAATAATATTATAGAGAAAAACTTTAGTCCAAAAATTAAATAAAATTCATCATTAGGTAGATCTTAATTTTATACAAATTTAGAAATTTGAATCACTCAAATCGGAGTTAAAATGCAAAAGTAATAAGCGTTTGAAGTTTGAAACAAATTCTGAAATCAATATTTCGAATTAATAAATCATTTTCTTTTTCGGAAATTCAATTATTGCGTCAGCCTGACACGTGGACCAATCGGGAGCCGCCACGTCGCCTCGGGTCCATGGACCCGGCGCATGGTTTGGCTCGGTCCACCGTGGACTCGGTCCATGTCTCCAATGTCTCACTGACAGGTGGGACCCATCGGGTGACGTCATCGCTGACGTCAGCGTGGCTTGACCATAGCGCTGACAGGCAGGCCCCACCGGTGACGTCATGGGTGATGTCACCGCACGGCTGGGACAGCCGCTGACACGTGGGACAGGCGTGTCAGCGTCGCACGCACGTGTGCGCTGACCGCGGCGGTCAGCCTCCCGGCCATGTGGCTTGATCTTGGCCGTTGATTTGAAAATCAACGGCCCAGATTGGATGCGTTTGGAAAACAACTCGGCTGATCTGGACCGTTCGATCTTGATCGTCAAGATCCAATCTAAGGAAAACAACGCGGCTAACCCTAACCGTTTGATCTATATCTAACGGCTGAGAATGGATCTAGTATTGTGCGATTAAGGCTACGTGGCACAATCTACGCCGTTGGATCTAAATCCAATGGGTGGAAATAGATCTGGGGATTTCAACGTGGAACTCACCGAGGGGTGACGTGGCGCGATCTGGGCCCTTGGATCTGGATCGGACGGCTGGTGGAGCTCGATCGACGGCGATGGCTTGCGGCGGAGCAAGGTCACCGGAGACAGGGAAGGCGACACTCCCGACGGCGCTGCGGGGCTCCTCTAGCGAAGTGAGTGGTGCTCACCGACGCGGCTTGACCTCACGGTTCCGGATCTGGGCTCAACGGCGGGCCGGCGGCGGAATCTGCAAACGAACGCGGCGGAGCGCTAAGCCAACTACGGTGAGCTCGCGCGGGCAAACGGCGGCGGCTCAGGCGTCGTGGGCTAGGGCTACGGGTGCGCACGGAAGTCGACAACACGACAGCAGCGGTGGCGCATTAAATAGGGCTCTCGACGTCCGTGAAACGCGCGGAAACCGAGGCCCACTCCGTTGCGGCGCCGGAATCCGAAAGGGATTCGGATTGGGTTACGTGGCTCAACGTCAGCCGTTCGATCAAGATCCAACGGTGCGGGGGTTTGGGCGCGGGTCTGGCTCGGGCGAGCTGGCCGGCTCGGTCGGGCTCGGGTTCGGTTGACGTGGCTCAATCGTGGCCGTTGGATCAAGATCCAACAGTCACGCGGGTTAGGGTTCGGCCGAGCGGGTTCAACCGAAACGGCTGGCTCGGGTCGGACTCGAGTCTGACTCGGACTCGGGTCCGGTCAGATGAACAGTACAAACCGGTTAGGTTTTTCCAGCGATTAAATATTCAAATTAATTCTCAGAAATTCATTTAATCCATTAAAAATAGCAAAACACTCAGAAAAATTCCAGAAAAATTCTGGAAATTGTTTTGGAGCATTTTGGACTCAAATAAAATATTTCCAACAAAATTTTATTTGCAAAGTTAAATTCTTTATTTATTTCAAAAGGGAATAAATTCAAATAAATCCCAAATAAATTCCAAAAATTCACCAAAGTGCCAAATCACACATGAATTTAAGAAAAGCAAAATTTTGGGGTGTTACAATTATCCAAAATCATGTCATGACTACGTGGTAGGGCTAAGCATTATGCTACAGCGGTCTAATTACCCATGTTGGCAATTTAATAATGTCCAACCTCTTAAACTAAGCTAGGGTGACAAGGGTTCATGGGATACAATTATTTATGTCAAGGTGGCGTACAGCAAATTGGCATTTAACTAATTCCCAGAATTAATCAAAGCATTTTCTAATTAAATTAACATGCAATAATTTGAATCAAAATAATTTTTAAAAGTGGGAACAATATGATCAAAGCATAACTTGCCTTCAAAAAGTGCTGGTTCAGGTTCTTGCACTTGCTCCTGGGTCAAAACTTCACCTTCGAAGCCTTTGGGCACTTCAACGTCTACTCGTAACGGATAAATAAACACCAAATAAATAAAAACAGAGAACAACTCATATCCAAAAATTAAATAAAATTCACCATTAAATAGATCTCAATTTTATAAAAATTTAGAAACCAGAATCGCCTCAATCGGAGTTAAAACGCAAAAGTTATAGCTGTTTGAAGTTTGAAAAATCAATTAAAAGAATAAATCTAATTAATTCATTTATTTTTATACAGGAAAATCGGAAATATGACGTCAGCATGACATCAGCGTGAATTTTGCATTTCGACCGAATTATTTTTCTAATGGAACATTGAATTATTGTGTCATGCTTGCGTCATCCGGTCCATGGGCCTGGTCCACGGTTCGGTTTTGGTCCACCGTGGTCCCGGTCCACGGGCGCATGACCCGCTGACATGTGGACCCGGCTTGATGACATCAGCTGCTGACGTCAGCATGACTCGCCCGAGAGGACGGCTGACATGCAGGCCCCACGTGACGTCAGCATGACGTCACGGATGACGTCATCGTGCCGGCGACCACGTCGCTGACACGCGGGCCCCACGCTGACGTCACGTGTGACGTCAGCGACGATCGGGCTTCGCCCGTGTGGACCGCGATGGTCCGGTTTCCGCACATGTGGCGCAATCTGGGCCGACGGTTTGAAATCCAACGGTCCAGATTGGATCTAACTTCACGCGTTTTGGATTAAACGTGATCGATCGGGTCCGTTCGATTCGAATCGGATGGCCAAGTTTGGATTGGGTTTGCTGTATCATGGGGCAACGTGGCATGACCCAGCGTGCGACACGTGGCACAATCTATGCCGTTCGATCTTGATCGGACGGCTGAGATTGCCTCTAGCGCTACAACGCGGGTTAAATCTAACCGTACAATCTAGATCTAACGGCTAAGATTGGATTTAGCTCGGTGCGTCGCAGAGCTACGTGGCAGGTTCTAGGCCATTTGATTTAGATCTAAGGGTCCAAATTGCATCTGGTCTCTACAGGTCAGGGGACACGTGGGCTCACCTCGGCCATAGGATGGAGATCGGATGGTGGAGAAGCTTCGAGGGCGACGATGGCGGCGCGGCGGAGCTGCTTGACCGGGGACGAAGACGACGACCAATCCTGTGGTGTTTTGGCATAATTCTGGCGAAGTGGATGGTGCTGCCATATGCGCCTCGTCCTTGCAATTTCGAATCTGGGCTTCAACACGGCGGAGGACGGCAGGAACGACGGAAAACCGCGGCGGCGCACGTTTCCAACTTCAGCGAGCGATTGTGGGAGGACGACGGCGGCTCAATGGCTGTGGGCTAGGGCAATGGGTGCGCACAGAAGAGGGCAACACGGGACAGGTGGCGGCGCATTAAATAGCCGTGTCGGCGTCCGTGAATCTCGCGCGAAACGAGGTTGGCTCGGTTACAGCGACGGAATCCGATGAGGATTCGGAGAGGACGACGCGGCCGCATCGTAGCCGTCCACGTGGATATGATCTGGCGGTTCGCACGCGTGCGTGACGTGGCACGATCTCAGCGATCAAATCTCGATCCAATGGTTCAAACGTGTGTACACTTGGCTCAATTCGGGGCGTTGGATCTCGATCCGACAGCTCGCGCGTATAGGGCTCAGCTCGGTCGGTTGGGCTCGGGTCTGGCTCGAACATGGCTCGGTCGGAACTCGAGTCAGACTCGAGTCTGACTCGGGTCGGAGGAACAGTGGAACCCGTTAGGGTTTTCCAACATTTTAATATTTAAAATAATTCTAGAAATTCAAATAAATCGAGAAAAATAGCAAAATGCTCAGAAAATTCCAGAAAAATTATGGAAAATACTTTACAGCATTTTGGACTCAAATAAAATATTTCCAAAAAAAATTATATGAAACTTTTAATTATTTAATTACCTCAAAAGGGAATAAATTCAAATTAAATCCAAATAAATTCCAAAAAAATCCAAAAATTCTATTAACTCAATAAATTAAATAAAAGCACAATTTTGGGATGTTACAGTCATGATCATTGATCGTGGTAATATTCTTTGCAAAGTATGTATTGACATTGGCTGTTGCTCTATTCATGGATTCTCCCGTTATTACAAAGTTTATGGCCATTTCGTCATGGGGTGCTTCATGCACTTCTACTTGCTATTCTCTGCTATTTCTCATCGCAGGAGCAAGTTCCTTTAGTTTTTCTACGTCAATGTGTGCGCACACATTATTTTCGTCGGCTTCTTCCAATGGAAGATTCAGATCTGGAATTGCCTTTTCCATAGGCTTCTTTCCAGTGCCAGGTCTCAACTGGCTCCCCTTCTTGCTTTGGGGCATTTTCGTAATTGGCTGTGGTAAGTCGTCTTGCCTAGTTTTCTCCAGACATCTCCGGGTACTTTGGGTTTGAGAAGCCAGATTTTCTGTTCTTTTTCTTTGAGGCCTCTGAACAGGATGAGGGATACCTTCTGCTTTCTTTGGTATTTCAACCCTCTCTGGTGCATTTCTTGCTGGTACATGTGACTTAACCACGCTCTTCAGATCACAAAAATGATCAGGTAGTTTATTTGCTAAATTCTGTAAATCAATTATCTTCTGGACTTCTTGATTTGCTTCATTAATGCGAGGGTCATGCGCGGGGATCCCAGTGGAATGCCATATTATTTCCTGGTATTTTTCATCCAATGGTTGATTCTCTCCCCCTAATGATGGGAAACGGTCCTCGTCAAAGATGCAATCAGCGAATCGGGCTGTATGCAAGTCTCTAGTCTTGGGTTCCAAATACCTGATTATGGATGCACTCTCATAACCAACGTATATCCCAAACTTGCGGAGAGGGCCCATTGCAGTCCGCTGTGGGGGTGGTATAGGTACATATACCATACAACCAAACTTTGTAAGATGGGAAATATTTCGGGATGCCCCCTTGCACTAATTGCATAGGTGAATGAATGTTGTAAGCCGATGGTCTATAATTGATGAGTGCTGCTGCGTGCAGGACTGCGTGTCCCTAACAAGTGTTGGGTAAGTTACAACTCTACAAGAGCGGTCGGGCTATGAACTTAATCCTCTTTATTAGTGCTTCAGCTAGTCCATTTTGTGTTTGGATGTGCTGTATAGAGTGCTCAACAGTTATTCCAGTCGCTGTGCAATAATCATCAAATGCCTTGGAAGTAAATTCGTCGGCATTGTCCATTCGAATGGACTTCACGCGATGATCAGGAAAAACATTCTTAATTCTTATGATCTGCAAGATCAGCTTTGCAAATGCATGATTCCTTGTTGACAGCAAACATACATGCGACCATTTAGAGGAAGCATCAATGAGCACCATGAAGTACCGAAACGGCCCCGACAAGGGTTGAATCAGGCCGCAAATATCCCCCTGAATGCGTTCCAGGAATGCAGGGATTTCATTTTGCACTTTCATAACAGAGGATCTAGTTATTAATTTCCCGGTGGCATATGCATGGCATACAAAATCTTCATGATTCAAGAAATTTTTAACATTAATGCCATGACCTTGTGAGTTGTTAACTATATTTTTCATCATTCTAAGACCAGGATGACCTAATCTACAATGCCATAAAGAAAATAATTCAGAGCTTCTAAAAACAGTCTTCAAAGAAGTATACACTGTGGGTGGATTGATTCTCGTGTAGTACAACCCAGATTCATATGAGGGACATTTTTCTAATACATTTTTTCCATATTCCGCGTGCTTCACAATGCACAAATGCTCTTTGCTATTTTCTTCATTGGTTTCTATGTGAAACCTATTGGCGCGGATATCTTTAAAACTTAAGAGAGTGCAAGTTGATTCAGGGTACAAAAGGGCTTCTTCAATTACTAAAGTTGTACCCATTGGCAATATAATTGTGGCTCTTCCGGAGCATATTATATGTGCTGCCTGCGATTGTCGTAATCCTTCTAGCATTCTTCGTGATCATCTGGAAGTATTTTGACTCTCTTAAGATGGTATTTGTTGTGCTACTATCAACAATGCATATTTCCTCCATTGGGCGTTACACGATTTCTAGATAAAAGAAATATAATTCTAATCAGACAGTGGCAAAGTAATTCAAACATTGCTTGTAAATAAAGAATACTGGAATGAAGAATAAACTGCATATTCATTCATGAGAAAAAAATGCTCTTCTAGAGTTTGCAATTCATTATGCAATCTGATGTCTATGTGAGATAGTTCTGACCATTCGGGGCCAGTTTTTCAAGGCTCACGTTTGACAATGCCAGACATTTTTACATTCACAAGGTTCTTCCATTAGATTACTGCGTGCAATCTAATAGAAAGTAGCTGCTAGATTTAATAAAATACATAATTAAATTCTTATGAATTTCTAGCAAACAAAAAGAAAGCAATAATTGCAAGATTCATAAATACAAGATTTATAAATGCAGGATTCATAAGTACAATATTCATAAATACAAGATTCACAAATATTCATAAAGATTCGTAAATACAGCTTCGTGCATGTATGTGATCGGCTTCGTGCATGCGATCAGATTCATGTGCGCAATCGACTTCGTGTGATCGGCTTTATGCATGCGATCAGATTCATGCGTACGATCGACTTCATGCGATCGATTTCATGTGCGCGATCAGCTTCGTGTGATCGGCTTCGTGCATGCCGCATGGCGCTGCTTTGTGCGCGCGATCGGCTTCATGCGATCGACTTTGTGCGTGCCGCACGACGCGGCTTCATGCGCGCGTTTGCAATTTATGGAACAAAACAATAATTGCACAATTCATAAATATATTCATAAATGCAGAGAAGAATGCTAAGAAAATTAAACCAGAACCAAACAATTTTCTGGAATTTTCTAGCTATTTTCATATTTTTCTAGCAATTTTCAGGATTTTCTGACTATTTTTATTCAATTTTCAGAATTTCTTATTCAATATTCGGAAAAGAATAAAAAAAGGAAATAAGGGGGGTAAATCGGTCATTTCACCCTTTCTCCTTCCTTATCTGAATTCCACTTGGTTTCTGAAGGATCATTGTTTTTGATCCAATTGTTTTTGATGATGAGTATTTGAAAAGAGTTGAAATTGATTTGATTATTTGATAAGATTTGAAAGTGGTTTGATTATTTAGTGGTTGTATGGATTAATGTGAGTCAAGTCGCGGACTTGGGCTCGGAAATTGTTTGTGTGTTTTTGTTCATGTGCAGGTGTTGCTTGAGGTCGAACGTGGTCGGTGACAGGACCGAGACTAGGTTCAAGGGAGGAACTGAGGTCGTGAGGGTCGAGGGTGTCATGCGAGACGTTCGGACTAGAGAACGGTGCGCGTGAGATCGAGATCGTTGCAGCGTAGTGGCAGGAGGCCGTACGCGTGTATACGGATTTTTGATACTTGCATTGTGTGTGAATATGCATGCATGCATTGAGTGTGTGTGTGTGTGTGCATGCAAGTGTGTGTGTGTGCTTGCATGTGTGTGTGCGTGCTGCATGTGTGTGTGCATATGAGCATGTGTGTGTGTGTGTGAATGCATTTAATGCATGTGTGTGTGCATGCATGGAGTGTGTGTGTGACGTGCTGCATGTGTGAGTGCAGCGTTGTGTCGTGTGTGTGTTGGTGTGAGAGTGCGCGTGAGTGCATCGTTGTGTCGTGTGTGTGCGTGGCGTGAGTGCATCGCTGTGTAGTGTGAGTGCCGAGACGAGTGTGTGTCAGGTTGAGCAAGCTGTTTTGCCGAGTCCAAGAAGAATTCGCCCGGTTGATTGCTGTCCGATGCCGTGTCCGAGAGGAGATAGAGCCAGCCGAGTTGCCTTGTCCGAGAGGAGTTTTTGCAATCCGAGTCTGCGTGAAGACGGTGGGAAAAAATAGAAAAAGGATTCCTAAGTCTAAACAGATTCTTTACAGATTTTTGGGTGACTCTTGTCCTTTAAATAGAGGGTTCTAGGGGTTTAGAACTCATGAAAGGCAAAGGGCAAGAAGCAAGAGGTGCCTACAACAAAGAAGAGATTTTGTGTTTTCTTTAGTTTGTTTAAGGTTTTCTACTCTTGTGAGATTAGAGATTTTGGTGGTTTTCTAATCTTGTGAGATTAGAGATTTTGGTGTCCTCCCGGAAGGAGTGGCTTTGGAATAAAGAAAAGGTTATACAATTCTTTACATACTCTTTTGCTATGATTCTTGATTAGAAGGATTGTTCGATTTTTTATAGAACTAGTTTTGATTTATGTTCGACTTGTCTCGCTAAGTAATCTAGGGTTTTGATCTCTACGATATTAAATATTCTTCCGCTATTTAGGGGTCTTTAATTTTCTGAAAGAAATAGTTGAATTTTATTCGGCATCTATTCACCCCCCCCCTCTAGTTGCCTACTCGGTCCTACAGTTTCTAAACCAGGTTTTTTGGACTTCATGCCCTGGACTTCAAGTCCATCGCAAAAGGGAGAGGGCTGGCCGGTGCGGCGGCTAGGCGCGGAGGCCGGGCGTGGGCCATGCGCACGTGGGTGTCGGCCAGCTGCCGGCGGCGAGGCAGCGGCAGCTGAGTCGCGAAAGCCGGACGCGCGGCGATCCGGTGAAGGCCGAGGGCGCGTGGCACGACAAAGCCAAGCGGCGCCACGGCCAGGCGCGGGCCGGAGCAGAGCGCGGCACGGTATCGCGGTGCCGTGCGTAAGCTCCTAGTGGCCGGACGGTGGCGGGCCCATCGCGGCCGAAGCAACGGCAGCTGGCGGCGACGTCCGTGGTCAAGCGCCTGGCCGGCGGCGGCGACGCTGGCGCCGCAGTGCGCTTCTAGCGCGTTTGGGCACGGTAGGTGCAGCACTGCAGGGCGCGGTCGTCGGTTTCAAGTCAGCGGGCCAAAGATGGCCTGTAAGGCTGGTATGCGCGGCTTCAAGCCGGCTCGGCTGCTTCGGGCGTCACGGCGACTTCAGGCCGGCTCGACGACGTCGACGGCTCTACTTCGAGTGGTAGAGGAGTGTTCGGTCGACGATCGTGTGGAGCCAGGAGGTTAGTGGGGCACACGGCGGCTTGGCGGCGCTGCGTCACTTCTGGCGGCGCGCTGCGGCGTTTATGGCGTTGGCGGACCGGCGGCTGGGGCAGGATGGCGTTGCCGGCTTCGAGTGTGGCAACAGCGTCCTGCGATGTCCGTGCGGGGCTGCGGCCGGCCGGCGGTGGTGGCAACGACTTCGGGCCGCAGTGCTACATGCTGCGTGCACGGGAAATCCGAAGCGCCGATGTCGACTTCGTGCCGATTGATGACTTGCACTGTAGCTTCTATGTACAGTAGATGCATTCATACATTGTACTGGAATTTAAAGAAAACACTGCTAACTCGTAGCTTCTTGCTACGAAGCGCAGACTAGATGCATGTATAGATTCAACGAGCGATTAGATTCAATCCTCGATTCTCACCTTTCGATCTATTCACCGGGTAGAGCTTCGTGCTAATAACGTGTTAGACAACCTCACTATCGAATAGTCCGGGGTTGCCTAATAGATTTAAAGTGGAGAACAGACAGAGAGAGGGCGAGACACAAATATGAGGAGGAACGGATCTTCTATTCTTTATTGCTTGTTTCTCTGTACAATGGGGTGACCCCTGCCTCCTATTTATAACCTACAACTAGGGTTTCGGTAAGAGTCCACATGGGCTACGACGGGCCGAGTTTCCTAACAATAATTTGGTGCCATCACTCGAACACAGAGCACACGTGATGTAGCGGTAGCTCGCCTCGCCTCCAGCCCACCGATCGAGACTTCAAATCCTGCCCGTGCTCGCGTCTGTGAGGTCGCGTGTTTTTTGCAGGGCTGACATGTGGCACGGGCGCGAGGCACGGAGGCGTGGCACGCGTTTCTTTGCGAACACCCCCCTAAATCTCTGGAATTATATATTAGTCTTTTTTATGGAAAGATCCTCGAAAGTTCTGAAAATTATTTTTTAAAAAGGTGCTCGAAACTTTCTAAAATTATATATTAGTCCATTTTTTACGGTGAAGCCCTGAAACCCCTGAGTTTTTTTTTGTGCAGAAATATATTAGTCCATTTTTTTGCAATAACCCCCAGAATTTCCTAAATTTGTTTATAGCACGTGTTTTTTTTTTGCCAAAAAAACCGTCTAAAACTTTCTAAAATTACATATTAATCTATTTTTTTCTTAGGGAGCCCCTGAAACTTTATACGATTTTTACCACTGGGCGTATGGTGGTTGGCGCGGCGTGCGCCAGGGTTAAAAATTTCGGTTTAGGGTAGAATCTCGTCACTCACCGAAATCCGATTTGTCACAGAGATCTTGTTATTTCGGACAAAATCCGAACGGAATTCAAAAAGCAAAATTTGAATTTGTTTTTTTTAACCGAAATTTCCTAGATTTCGGTTGATTTAGACGAAATTTCATCCAAAATTCTGAAATCTCGGCGAAATTTCCCAGTACTATCACACTTTCAATTTTTAAGGGTTTTTTCAACTTCACGGAAATTATGATCTACTGACTGTCCCACATGGGAAATGACATGAAGAACCCAATCCGGTCAAAATCCGGTCAATTACGGTTAAATCCGGTCAACTTTTATACAAATTTCGGTCAATTTTACCGAGATTTCGGTCAAATTCACTGAAATCTCGGCGAGATATTAATGCACTGTAGCACTTTAAATTTTTTTTTAGGGTTTTTATATTTCGCCGGTATTATAAAACTCGAAGGGGCCCGAAATCTCACCGAATTTCGCTGAGATTTTGAACCTTGGCGTGCGCCATACCCATGCATCTAGTACTAATTGACCTCTGCGCCACTCTTGGAAAAATGCTCTTATACACACACTGCGAAACTATGGTGCGGGCTCTATATCTAAAACGGGCATTTTCTCTATGTGTCACGAGTGAAAGAGTTTGAAATTTTTTTGCTGTTGAATTTAACTAGTTTATTAATTAGTTTAAATAAGTTTGAACTAAAATTCAAACTAGAGTTGTCTTTTTTTAGTAGGTTGATTATAGGTATATGCTAATTATATATATAAATCAATAAAATATGTGATCTAAATTAATTCGTTCTAAATCTTTGAACTCGAGTACATTTTTAAAAGGTACGTGTTTTATTTGAATTGCTATAGATAGATATATGCTTAAAACTAAAATTTTCAAAAAATATCTCGAATGTAGTTTGAATTCACATATGTCAAATCATGATGTCCCGACACTATGTGTATAAATATATGCAGATGCAGACGCAAGCGTCGCCTTGAAAACCACCGAGATGGCGACTCATTGGGCGCGGTCGGCAAGCAATCCAACTAACAAACAAAAGGCCAGAGCATCATTCGATATATCCATGAGTAGCCACCGATACATGCATGTGGATATGATTTTTTTTTTTAATTCAATCGGCCAATTGATATCCTTTTTCTTCTCTCTTTTTGTTAGTTTATGTGCTGATTAAGAGGACTCGCAATGCGATGGTGATGGATCAATCAGAAAGGATACGGCTTCGTTGCTTAGCTAGCTGCCATTTTTTGGGCATTATTTCTTTGATGAGCGCTCGAGAGATTTACCGATGAGTGCTCTAGAGGTTTAGGCCTCGTTTGGTAACGGAACTGAACCGTTTCTACTAGATTTTGAAAGAAATTCAATCAAAGGGGCTAAAGCTTGGAATGATTCTTCTTATGCCGTTTCTTTTTTTTTCACACCGTGGCTAAGTCGGTCTCAACCTAGTTCCACCCGATTCATAGAATCCATCTTAAAATATTTCTATTAAGAATCTGGAACCATTTTCATTTCTACTAGAATATGAAATCCAAAGCCTTACACATGATTACCACGGGAGCTCTAGAGGAGAAGGAAATAAATCCTTAGACGTGATGGTTTGTAAGCCATGCATGACAGCCTAACTACCGCATCATTTCTGGGTGTACGTGTATGGTTTGAGCAAAGCTTAAATTAGTGATTCGTTCTTTCTTTGGTGCTTAAATGCTTGCAGCACTACCAGGACACAGAATTTTCCCGACGGCTAAAAACCGGCCGTCAGGTATGGCACTTGCTAAAACGTTTGTTAAGAAATTTTTGTGTCGATTACATGCCTAAAAAGATTAACCTTTATTCCAAGAGATCGACCGCCGGTCAAATTTGGAGTATAGAGTAGATAGCAACTATATATGGTTGGTCAAGCTTTTTCATGAGACTGTACTGTATATTGGAAGGGACTGAATCCGTGGGACACAGCATGATCTCTCCCTTTCGACAATAAAATAAACATATGATTGCATTAGGGAGGGGGCGAGCTAGAGTGTAGCTTAATTTGATCACGTCATTATCTTTGCGGTGTAGTGATTAGTGACTAATCTTTGTGACAAGAACTGAAGGTTTACTCGCCAGGGCACTGTGTAGAATTCGCATCTGGTTGGAGAGCACGTACTACGCCACAGTACCGAATCATCTGGCTTAATTAGCAATTTGATAAATTAGTCCAAGGTAGAACTTAACCGCGTGTGTTTGATCGGGAGTCATAGCTATTGCGCGTCCATCTTTGTGTAAGTTTTTCGTCAGAAAAAGGATTTCCCTGGGAATTGAACTACCGTATTATAGTAACTAGTTACATGCCCGTGCGTTGCTACGAAAAACAAAATTGATAACGAAAAATAAAGATTAAAAAATAAAAAATTATTTCACAAGATCAAACATCTATCTTTAACGCTTCGTTTTTTGCGAAAGCTGGCTAATTAAAGCAACACTTCGTTTCTTGCGTAGGGCAATTAAGCAGAGCAATTAAGTAGGGCAATTAAGCAGAGCAATTAAGCGGCAATTAATGACGTAGGAAGAACGGACCACTGCCACCAAGTGCTGCTTTAGAATAGTAGAGATTCATTAAATCCGCTCATTGTTTCTTTCCTACACAAAGTACAGGACAGACATTCAAATTCAACACACATCATATTTACATCATTCCACGTGTACACATGTTCGCGTCACCCATTAGAAATTTATTGACGGCATTCAAGACCTCAGTAAGTGTGGGCACGCGTTTTCCCACTAAATGTTCATGTGTGTACACTTAAAATCGGTGAACACCGGCGTCAAGCCTGGGATTTGAACTCGGGTGAGCTGCGTGCACATCCGTCATATGGTCACTGATTTTATTGCAATTTGAAGCGTCTTGTACGATTTTATTAAAATAAATTTGGGAAATTCAAAATTTGCCCCAAAATTTACGAGAAAAAACATGGCTATACAAACCTATGACGATGAAGCTGCAAATTCATGACTGAAATCAAGCATAGGACGGCCGTCCATAAATGGTATTGCACTTGCTGCCAGCCTGCAGCCACCTGGCCGGTTGTGCAAGATTACAGGAGGACAGTGTTACCTACTTCTTTGAGCATCCTCACCACACAGTTGTAACATTTTCAAGGAGTGATGGCTACATATGAACTTAATTTGCTGCATAAGGAGATGAGGTTGCTCTCATGGGTCACTTCATTTAGTTAGTTTATTTGTTGTGGCCAAGCCAAATCAAAAGCTTCAAAACGATAAAAAAAGAAGAAGAAGATTTGTGTGGCAGATAAAGGAATGACACAAGAAATCCAAATGGACCCTATGCGTGTGATCACCATTCACTAAAGAACAGTACTCCTACATGATGTCCATCACAAGCTCCTTGGACAACAGACAAGAGGGCCAACAATATGTAGACATAAGTAGGAGCCTAGCTAAAGGATCTTATTTTGCATGTCTCTTGTGTTAAAAGTAACAAAGTATAAAGTTGTTGCGTGACATATAATATACTCAAATGTAACGAAATTATTTCAATGTTGTAGGTTTGCAGCATCATTCCCAGCAACAAATGAATTAACAAAGGATTGCATGCTTATCAGGGAATAAATTGTATATGCATAATGCGTTGGAAGAGGTAGTGGTGGATCAGTGGATGAGAGGGTATGAAAGGTGACGGCCGGCTCAAAGTTTAATCAGGTGAGAATGAACTTATGCGCATAAGTATTGAGCCAGAACTTGGTCTTTTTCGTGTAGGACTTTCGCAAAGTAGTGGCAACTCACTATTACAATCTAGCCATCAGTACCGATTCACAATGGTCATACCATCTGGGACTGATACTTATTGGGCATCAATACCGGTTGGACTAGAAATATTTCAAACAATGGTCATACCATCTGGGACTGATACTTATTGGGCATCAATACCGGTTGGACTAGAAATATTTCAAAACATGTCGAGGATGTATGGGAGAAGCGGGACTCGAACTCGCAACCTTGTGACTTCAGCCTCACCCTTCTAACCAACCCACCCACCATCGCATACTAATATAAATAGAATATGCATTCCTTTTGAACTTTCCTGAAACACGAACCAGTACTGATGCACTCTCATTAGTACCGGTTCGTGATATAAACAGGTACTAATATACCCTGTGCCTTCAATACCGGTTTGTGTCACGAACCGGTACTAAAGAGAGTGCATCAGTACCGGTTCGCGGATCTAACCGGTACTGAAAGCCCACTACGGCCCTGTAGCCAATGAACTGGTACTAATGTTACTATCAGTACGGGTTCAAATACAACCTGTAGTGATGCGCCGGTAGTAAAGCCTAGTTTTCTAGTAGTGACTCCAACTAGCAAAAGTATTATTGATGGGGGTTATAGAATTACACGTCTAAATAGTGGGCAATATATATTAAATCTAGCCATTAATTTATTAAAAGTATTTCTACTATATACAACTGAAAGAAATATAAATAAATACTAGCTAATTTGATTCTTGATCGAAAAGTATGAACTGTAAAAGGGCTCTTACGCCGAATATAGGCATAAACGTCGACCTTCCATGACTCTCAATTAAACATTACTAACGACAAATTGATCCGTAATGATCAAAGCCGGAGACTTACTACGCACATGCTTCTCATCGGAGAGATTTTCTTGTCTTAAATTTCTTGTTTTCAGTTTGGTTTTTTGTTCCTAACTCCCTGCTTCATTCGTCTCGGCCTGTTGGGCCGTGAGACTGGTCCAAGGCGTTTGTACTTTATAGTGCTGGCCCAAAAACAAACTTGGTTCTCATTCTCGTGATCCAATCTGAAATTTTAAAAAAAAAGTGTTCTGGTTTAATCCTAGAGGGCACTGCCACATAACCCACTCTCTCTAGGAGCATTTCTAAACATTAATATCTGAAAAATATTTTCATTAAAAAAAGTTATTTTAAAATGTTTGCCTCAAAATTGGAACCCATGCCAAACACTTCGAACTCTAATCCTCACCACGAAGAATATGTCCTGATGGTAGGAGCAGCGCTACACGCAGAGTACCTGCGAGAAAAGAAAAAAGAAATACAAGAACATATTTAGCTTGTTGTACTAACATATTTGTTGACATCATGGCGTAGATCCTTGCAAAATAAAAATTATTCGATCGTCAAAAAGATATGTTCCGAGCGCGTCGTTCAATTTTTCTTCCCTGAGCCACGGTTTGTAGCACTTTAGCCTATACATGTTGTCAATGATAAGCGTACTCTATGCAAGCATCATTCTTTCCATTAAGAATTAATCAACCTACACAGATTCTATTAATATCGATCCCTTCCTTGCATCATTCTTTTTTTTTTCTCCAATTGGTTTAATCAATTACTAGGCCCGGTCGATTTGGGAGGACCAGTTTGCTTAACTAATTAAGATTGTTCCCTATCTTAAAACAAGCAAGAGAGGTGTTTCTATGCTCTTTCTTTTTAAAGTTGCACAAATATTAAAGCATGAATGAAGGGTGGATGAGTATTACTTACCCCTTCGTTTGCTTCAAGATTTGTGCAACTTGTATTAGGAGGAAAATCACAGAAGCATCTTTCAGCAAGTAATTATGATTGTTCCCTAAAAAAAAAAAAAACAATTAAGATTGTTTACTTCGAAGAGTAAAAGAGAGGCCTTGGAACATAGTTATGAATATTGTACCATTACCGACCGGTACGATCGATATATACTATTTCACCATCTAAAGTGATACAAAATAGCCTTATGTACCATACCGATCTCAATGCTAATCAATACCGGTAATATCCGCTAGATAGTTGTGGGGGCTCTGGTCCTAGAACAGTGATTCGAGTCATTATTGTTGTGCTGGACTGGGAGATTAGCGCATCCCGTAAGATCCCTAATCACTTTTTCAAAACTGTACCCGGATTGAAGCCAATCAATCAGCACGACATACACCAACGGCGGTCATATGCCAACTGGTTGATTCCAATCCGAGCTTCACGCAATATGTGATCCTGTGCTAGTTCCCTCGATCAGTAGCCTAGAACCACATATGATTTTCCACAAAGATGTTTCATTTCACATACACAAAAGTAATGGATATAATAGTGCTAGTTCGATTATGATTGATTAAAACATAAGATTACAACTCAGCCGATTGGCTGTAACAGCAACTAAGAAACAAAAACTGCAGCAACGGTAGCAATTTGCCTTAACATACCCAAAGGCAACTACACCGACTGAGGAGAAAACCTAGACAACCCGCTTCAAAACCCGTCGAGCTCCGAATCGTTGAATCCGACTTCAGGCTCGCCTTCTTCACCTTTGGCATCGTCTTCTGTGCTTGTTAATCAATTTTAGAGCAAACGATGAGTACACGTATGTACTCGCAAGACTTTAGTGTTTGCAAGTAATATTAGAATGCAGGCTATGAAAGGAATTAGGTTTCTAGACTAAGTTCTTTTGCGTGAAGCTAAATTTATTTGCACTAGAATAATATTCTCGAAACAACACGGAATTTACAAGAGCAATTGTAAAGAAAGTAGCTACAACATAATTAACATTTTAATCATCAATCCGAATTCATCCAAATCATAATCCAACCAATAAGATCACCATGCCCCAAACGTTGCTTCCATACACCAAAGCATTGACCTGATCGCATTTATCCATTCAGAAACTAATCACCTATCCCGATATCCAATAGCCAAGTTCTAAACCAGTTTCGATCCAATCCAATCCACCAAATCCAATTCCTTCCTTGACATGGTCTCAAAGGGTGGACACTAGCGGCCCAAAGAGCAAACAAACTAGTTCCCAGCCTCCAATTCCAATCCAATCCAATTCACTTCCAATTCCAACTCCAATCTTTCCTTACTATGGTCCCAGAGGGTGGACACTAGTGGCCCAGAGAGCAAACACACTAGTTCATAGCCTCCCTATAGTAAGGTAACCACCGATTCAAACCTGATTAATCACTATGAACTCACACCACCATCCAACTCAAACCATTTTCCTCAAAGCACTTTCGAAAAACTAAAACCAAAAGTCCATACTTGACATTATTTTTCAAGCTGTTCTTGACCATGAACACAGCTAATCGATTAGGTTTATTTCTCTGCAGAGATTGTACACTTTATCCACACGACACATTCTAGCAATCATATCAGCCATGTCACGCGATACTGAGCGTATCCGTTTTGCTAGACTGTGACAACACCTTCCTAATCGTTAGAGTTTAAGAACCTTGCACCAGCACCGGTGAATGTGCGTCCCATGCTATGGTGGTCTCACAGCTCGTTCAGCTTAGGACTGCGAGCGCGAAGCATCGGCGATGGCCATAAGCACGCAGCGGGCACTATCGCACTGACCCAAAACGATGGTCCACACGGGCCCCCATCGTGTCCTTTACCATAGCGAGGCATACACCATTGTATTGGAAAACTCTGACCCCGACACCTCGAAGAGGGAGTTCCTAGAACAACACCCGAGCCGGCGGTGACTGTCCTACTACTTCGGCCTACCAACATGCAAGGCTAAATTCCAACAATTGTACTAGGTTAGGGCTACCCCATAATAGCACATGTGATTGCACTTTTTGACTCAGTTAATAGTATCAAGTTCGGTCCTTAGGGTGACACAAGCGAGACCTTCAGACATCCACCCGGTCTAAAACACACAATATAGCGAATTTACAGAATATACACGCATGCATAATAGTTTGAAACAATTGAAATTAACTTTACAAATATCGGATCAACATGTTCAAAGGAGGTGCTTACCTGTTTGCTTTGAATTGATTACGCGCTCGGGAATAGGGTCGATGTCCTCGTCGATGGCCTCCAACTCGTCGTCGTCTACACGATTGAGAGGAAAAGAAATGGAAATGAATCAAAACAGGCGTAAGGAAACAAATAAAAAGGCCAAAGGAATCACGCTCGAAAAGAAACAAACAACCTAGCGATAGAGTCGCTGGCACGACTCTCGGGGACTAAGTTTACGTGCTTAAACACTTAACTAATCAAATACGAGAAGCTACAAATGAATGAACGCACTAAACTAGGGCTAAAAGCCTCTGAGAATCTGGTAGTACCGGTGTACACACACCGGTACTTTCGGCCTCCCCGGCAGTACCGGCCTCTAACGGCGATACTGCTGACCTCCTGCAGTACCGGGCCTCAGGTCCGGTAGTGCCGACGGCCGGGGACCAAAATGGGTGCTCTCTGGAAAAAAGGTACCGGTGTGCTACGGGTGGTAGCTCCGGCCACCCGGCAGTACCGGCCCAGAGAGGGCGGTAGTGCCGGCCTTAGGGAAAATTAGGGTTTGCAAAATGGGGATTTTGCACAAATGGATTTGAAACTTTGAGATGATTGCACGGCTAGGTTCCTAACGACGCTAGGGACCTATCCACATAGGTCTCACCAAGTTTCGAGTTCGTTTAACCTAATTACCACCTTTTCGAACTCGATAACCTAATTACTGTTAGAATTCAATTTTCAACTTGAATCAAATCTAAATTTGATTCTTTTTCGTGAGAATTGAACCCTAACAACATCGGACATATTCTACAATCATTTTCTTGTCTTTTGGAGCAAGGGTTTAAGGAAAACTCCAAAACTCAAGAATTTGACCTTTTTAGCGAACTAATCTGACAAAAGTTTAATCAGGGTTCTCAGCCCGATTATTTCCATGAGAGGGGAACCCCTACGATAGTAAGAACTAATGGGGGCCATCCTTGTGATTTTTGGAACCTCGAAACTCGAAGCAACTCCAAGAAGCACAAAAATGCACTCTTTGCAAATCGATTCGGAATCAAAAGGATTTGCAACTATCCATTAATTCTTTTTGCGCACTAAGGTTCCGCACGGCTTAACTCACTCCTAGGAACTTGATTCGTGATGACTGAACTCTTTGAATGCAAAAACCCTAATTGGTACCAAATTCGATTTCTGACCCGAATTGAGTTCAAACTCGATTCTTTTGTGGGAATCGAACTTCAACAGCATCGGATTTACTCGAGGGTCATTCTCTAAACTTTTTGGAGCTAAAGTTCAAAGGAAACTCCAAAAATTCGAGAGAGTGACTTTTAGACGAATAAATCCAACAGAAAGCCGATTAGGGTTTTCAGATCGAATCAATCACGCGAACGGTTTCTCTTGAACCCAACCTAGGTCTAGCAACTCAAGGAAACGACGATCTACCACTAAACCACAATTCCTAGGGCTAGAACACAAAAGAAAAGAAAAGGGAAAAAGGAAGAACTAGGGTTTTGAGACCAAAACCTAATGGATTGATCCCGGGTTTGATTCCACCAGTCTTGAGGCTTGGTTAGAGCTTGGTGAAGCTTCCCACACCTTTATCAAGCCTTATCATAGCTCCACTTGGACTCATCTCCTTAGGAGGCGAGGTTCAAGGGCGAAACCGGACCGTCGGAGGGAGTCATCGACCTGGCGGATGATGAACAAGCTCGGGAAGATGATCGAGCATCGACCTCTACTTCTAGCGAAGAAGCTTCTCCTCCAGGTGATCTAGCTCTTGCAGCTGCTACTCCTGGTGAAGGGGAGATCGCTTTGAATAAATTGGCAATTGATCCTCCTCGTGAGCGGCGATCGACATCTCTCGAGATCGCTCAGCCTACCAAACGATCTCAAACACAAGCGTCGAGGCCACCCCGCCAGGTGATCCTCAATCGTTCACTTGGATGCTATGAGTTCCCTTCTGGTTTTATTCAGCAACTAATGGATGAGCAATGGGATGCTTGGAAGGCCAATTTTCAAAGGTCAACAACATCTTTGTCAACACCTCCTCGACCAGGATCCCCATTGACCAGGACGGTCGAGTTGGTAACTTTACTCGTCGAATTGTCCTTGGTCAAGCATTGCTCCAGTAGTTTTTGTTAATTATGACTCTTTACCACAGTCTTTACTACCGGTAGTTGACCTGCCGATCTCCACTGGGCTGGTTGGAGCGGCAACCGTCCAACTGGTTCTAGAGGAACTGTCTGTGTGGCAGGACGTCCAAGTGTAGTTCGGCATGGCCAAGTAAGTTGTCCTTCTCTTCCTTTGGCCTTCTTTTACTGTTTTTTTGGAAAGATGCTTGATGAAGATAAACCCTGCAAGGCGAGGACAACTGATGGCACCGCCAGTAGTGCTACCGTGACTGCCCCACCAGTTGTCAGCGTCGCTACAGGCGTTGCAGTTCTTCCGGTGGCTTCGGCTTCACCTGCGGTTCTTCCCCTTTGGCCCATCCTGAAGCCTCAAGCCCAGGTATGTAGCTTTAATAGACCTGGTTTTCATCCTTGCTTTGATTGATTTCTTTTTCACATTACCAATCCTTTTTAGGTGGCATGGCGCAATCTTGTAAGGAATCATGGTAGATAACCTCGTTCTTTGTTGGTTGAATTACAATTACAATGCATTGAAACCTACATAGCTATGTCGCCATGGTCATTCAACCTAACTTCGAGTTGCGTGTAAAGTACAAATCAAAGTATAGCAAGTGGTAGTAGTTACCTCGGATTGTAAGGTAAAAGTATGTAATCTGTATCGCGTCGAGCCACCAATGCGTCTTCCATGTATTCCTCGATGACTATTAAATTTCCATCCATTATTTGCTTCGAGACCATGTGTGGGTTGAGGAAACCCGTCAGTTCTTTCTTGCTTTTCGCTTTAAGGATCATGTATCTATATATATACAAAAGCAAGGGGTTATATATAGAAAAATAAAAGCACACTACCAGGAGTATGTACTCCCTACTCCTTGTACATTAACTGGCATTACACAAGTGAAAGCATACTACATAAGTCGGAGTTGTTAACTGGTTCCTCCTGATTAGTAAGTTGTTATCAACCAAATATAGGTAGGGAGTACATACATTTGGGAGTACATACATATATATATATATGACATTTACGATATTACACGAATATAGACCATGATTGCACATACTTACAATGTCCAGCATCTCAAGAGTGAGGCGTCAAGATTGTAGAGATTGAACTAGTCGATGAAGTCTACCTCGACAAGCCCCCTGATGACGGGTGGAACAAATGTTCCTGCTTGAACTTGACGGGGATACTCAATATCCGTTCTGCCACCTGCTTGTTGGCTTAATTCAATGTACCTATTTTGCATTCTAGTGCAAGCGTATGAAAGTATTTTTATGCGCTCTTCAGCATGAATGGCTCTCCTAGCTTGTATTTCTGAGCCAACGAGGTGAACGGAAAGTCAAGGGCCTGCGTGCTTCGCTTCGATTAGCCCTTGTCATCGCCTTCTCGTCTGTTATAAGTCATCTTCACAGGAGATGAGACCGGGCACTTATAAGTGAAGTACCAGCCTGTGACATATGGGGGCATGGTAGCTGATCTGGTGGCCTGCTTCGATGCAGCACATGGCGGAGATTGTGCTGGTAGCTCTGATGCAGGAGGTGGCTCCTGTTGTGTGTGCAGCTCCGGTGCTAGAGGATGGTTGTCCAATAAGATGTTTCTCTTGGGCCACTGTATGAATGTGCCAATGGCATCACCTAGTGTCATGATCTCATCATTTGGGGGCATCTCCAGTGTGATGGCCATGCAAATTTGGTGTACACCATCGACATTCACATTCGTGAAACTTGGTGCTACCGGGTGACCATGAACAATCGCCCCTCCACTGGATGGATACACTCCCCTAAGCAGTCTACAGGGGTATGGAGCAATTGGCAAGCCTCAATTGGAGATTGCACCGTATGACCTCCTACATAACAGCGCACAATTAGCTAAGGCGTCCAACTGCTCTACCTATGGAGCATTCCAAAGAATATATGAACTGGACGTCATCGATAGGGAATTTATCGTTGTCTTCATTTGTTTGAGGGGCAGATGCGTAGCTACTCTGGCAGTTAGTGGGCCTGAATGCGTCAATGTTAATGGGGCCTACGTGATCTCCATGCCTCTTCGCAACTACCATTTACTCAAACCTTTCCTCAAGGCTTCTTAACTGATCATTGAATTGCGCTCTCAGCCTTTCCTCAACCCTTTTAGCTATGATTGATACTAGCTATTCCTTGCACTCATCTTTGACTCTCTTCCTACTCCGGTATGTGTCGAAGTCCTATGGGAATCCTATTTTCCAGGGAATAAAAACAACTTTGCCCCTCATGCCACCCGGGATCTCCTTGTTTCCCAAGGCCGTTGATAGTATATCTTTCTCCTGGTCTAACCGAAAAGAACCTTGGGAAGATTCTATACTCAATGCTTCCTGCAAGAGCCTGGCATATTGCCTCACTTATAATTATGAAGTTATGAAGTAATTACAAACTAGGTAGTTCGATATCTTACCAAGTGTTGGAATACTTCCTCACCTGCAGGGTTTCTAAATGACACGACGCCCAAAGACGTGGGATGTGACCTCGCTCTTAGCCAGTTTTGGGCGCGAGGGTCTATGATTGAGGCAAATGGCGGGGACACCCCCTTCAGGATTGCCTCCTTGTCCCCCCTCCTCCATTGTGCACTCTTACCCGCGTACCCAGCGGTGCCAAGACTATGGGGGGTGTTTCTTTTTGCCTAGATGGCCTTGTGGGCTTCACTTTGACGCAGGAGTTCTTCCATCGTCTTCATCTCAACAATTCGTTGCCATACTTCTTCATAAATGAATCCATACTTCTCAAAGGGAGTGGATTGTTGACCATCGTGCTCTTGAAGTTCTTCCACATTTTTTTCGCCACTAGCAACGCGTACCATCGCACTACGTGCATGGTGTCTCCTGGGATCTCGAATGATGCAATAATTTTCTCTATTAGGCTATTATGCTCCTCATATATCAATGCCTTCCAGGATGGATAGGTGATGGGTATCTGTTCCCGTCCAACTATCCCCACAAGTTTCGGAATGCTGCCACTTCCTTCGAAGGTTCGGTAGGGGCCCCATCATTTAGATCGACCCTCATGATGGTATATCGGCCCTGGAACCTTTTATTATTCCTCTTCGACACTACCTTGGTTTTCCTTTCATCGGCTCATCAGATCCATTCGATGACGAAGAATGAGGAGATGACATCTTCTTTATAACTTGTGAGATGGCAGAAAAATAATTATGACTATGAATCCATAATGATAGAAAAGATGTATTGCCACTAGTTTGAATACAACAGTATGTGTTTTTTATTGTGTGAGGTGTTGATGTGAATAAAATGATTACATTGATACTGTTTATCATCAGTTATGATGCAACCAAAATTAAAGATAGAACTTGAATGTGACAATCAAAGAGATGGAAATATGTGTAAATTACTTAACCCGTTTTATGATAATGTGCCGTGGCACTATTCATCTACACTCAAGCTGCAAGTATACTGCCCCACTTAAGCATAGGTTGGTGCAATTGTAGGAAGCCTTAGGGCATTACATCAATTGCATACATATAGATGGAAACAAGAATTATGACATACATGATGAAAAAACATGAACTAGCCTAAGAGATCAAAGGCTTAAAAAGAAAGCACAACTTGTTTTAGATGTTTTTTTTTTCTCTCAAGTTGGTCCAATTAACTTTTTGTGTTTTTAGTGTAATTAACATAAGGTATACTATAGGCTAAAGGAAGCTTAATTAGCACTAATTATATGAGCTACCAAAATTCAGAACAATACATACATATGTCCCATTAGGAAATGAGATTGGAGACTATGGATTAACAAATGTACGTTGAACATTTGAGAAGCAAAACAAGAGGTACAATTGAAGCTACAATAGGAAGTTCAACAAAAGATAGAAGAATGCATGTTGGATTATTATCTCAATTAGACCATGCATGCAAACTAAAGTCTAAAAGACTAGCAATAGATTTACATAGCATCTACATTCTAACACAAAGGAGGTACCTTTAATCTCAACATTGATACGAATTAGAAATTATATAGAAAGAAACAATCCAATAACTACCTAAATGAGAGTAATAGGACTACCTCATGTTGCAGTTATGTAATATTCCAAATGAACTTTAGAGAAAGGAATTTGATTTTTAAGGGGTTTTTTTTCAGGTTTGGGCCAGTAGTAGGCCATCAGGCTAGGTTTTGGGCCTAAAGGGGGGGGGGTTTCCACCCCCCTCCAAACCCTAGTTTTTTCACCCCTAGCCCCTTGGCCGCCCCTTGGCCACACCCCTTGCCCCTTGTGCCTCCTAGCCAGCTGCCCCTCCCTGCCCTTGCCCCTTGCGCCTCCCTGCTAGCCGCCCCTCCTTTCCCCTTGCGCCACGAGCCAAGCCCCCTTCTTCCCCTTTGGTTGTCCCTCCCACTCCTCCATAGACACCCCCTCCTTGGCTCACTGTCGCTGTCCAGGAGGTGGAGAGAAGGAATTGGGGGATTCGGGTAGGAACCGGGTTGCGAGGAAGCCGTGGAATCGCATGAGCGGGAAGGATCGAGTGGCGAGATCACTTCTTCGGACCTCTCTGTGCAGGTATAATTCAAGGGCTAACTCTTGTGGCTATTTCCCCTACCGTATAGTGTTGCTAGGATGTAGTTCCTGGTGGGGGAATTACTCTAGTCAATCATGGACAAAAATCAGGATGTTATAACCTTAGTAGGAGGTTCTTTCTTCACCTCAATGCCCCCGTTGTCATCATCTGATAGATTTTTACGCTTGTGCTGGGATGCGTTGCACACCGGACATACATGCAAGTTTGCGTACTCTTTACGGTAGAGGATATAGTCATTCGGACATGCATGTGTTCTTTCTATTTCCATTCCCAAGGGACGAAGAACCTTTTTAGCTTTGTATGTGCTTGTTGGCTATTTTGATTTGCAGCCTAGGAACAAAGGTTTCTCCAAGTCTTTCATCAAGCCCCGGAATTTACCATACTCTCTATCATCACAGTTCCCTTCTACATCACGTAGCATCTGATCTAGATTGTCATCGCGCAACCTATCCTTATCAAAAGTACAATCGATATCATCCGACATATCATTGACTTCATCGGCGATGTTAATACTACTTGCTTCCTGTATAATCTGCTCTTCACCGTGACTGGTCCAACATGTATAACCCCTTTTGAAGCTCCTTAGAATCAAATGTGCTTCGATCTGCGCTGAGTTTTGAAACATCCTCATATTCTCATAGTCAATGCATGGATAAGTCATAAATTGCACCCCCCTTATTAAACATATCCTCCTCTATAGCTCTTCTAAAAGCAGAGATGCCATTAATATACTCGGCACTCGCACAGTTCTCATCATACATCCAGCTTCTGTTCATCTACACTATGTATATAACAATTAGTGTTAAATAATAAAGTACACTAGTAGTGCACATGCACACATTGTAACACCCCGGCATCTAGCATGCCTGAATACTACCAAACATAGGCTAAACAACATCTAAATACCACAAACTAAGATAAATTACAGCAAAGGAGTAAATGCTCTTGAAAAGTGTGCATGCATGTCATGAATCGAGATGTCCATTTCTTTCTAGTATGAAAAGAAAGAATGAAGAATTTTTGGTATTTTGGTTGTGGTGTAGGGGATTTATGCTTCCTTTGTGATTTGGCTTGGATGTTGCCGAATTCATTCCAAATTGGTTGTTAACGCTTTGGGTTTGAGTTGTCGTGTGTGGTCCACTTGAGTTCAAAAGAATTGTACTTCTCTTGTTCTATATATGGGAGTGAGGATATAAATGTTCTTGGATTATGGTTGAATATGCGAAATATGTGTACACTTGGGCTTGATAACTAAGTGTTTTTGTGTGAGGGTGAGACCCTCTTCAGAAAGGAACCAATTGTGGTTTGGTAAGGTTTTACGATCCTAGCTTGGGGCTAGGTGTCGAATCTTAGTGGTATAAGGGTGGTTTGTGATGGAGGTTGATGACGTATGGGTTTAGCCTTTTTTAAGAGTAGCGATGGGTGGAAGTGAAGTTGACGGTAGTTCGGTGATAATTGTCCTGTCGTGAGCAATTGTATTAACTAGTTGTTTTTGGGTTTGAGTCTTGCCTAGGAGAGGATGGAATGAAATGTTAGCATGATCGTGTATCGGAAGGGCAAGTGTGCCTTAATGAGTTATTCTCCTCGATGGAAATTTTCGAGAATGTAGAGAGGTCATAAAAGGAATTGTGCCTCGTTTTGTTTGGGTCATGTTGAGTTTATTGAAGTGTGGTAGTCAGGTTGGTTGTGATAGTAGTGTGAAGTGTTTGTCGTGAGGTTTCAGGCGTTTTGGGTTGATGGAGCCCTTTGTGGTTGAAACGCAGTTTCTGTTTGGGAATTGAAGTGAAGTTGGAACCATGAGAGGTTGCACTCTGTTGAGCTAAATCAACATTTTCTCGCTAGTGTTGGTTTTGAGAACTCGCTTGTCGTTTGTTCCGGTTTTAGTCTCTGTGTGAATGTTTTGGTGCTGCAAAGAAGTCTTTTGTCCCTTGGGGATTTTGTTGTTGATTTTGGTGTTCTTCGAATTCGAGGTCGAATCCTGTTTAAGGGGGGGAGAATGTGACATCACGGAGTGTCGTAACCGTATATAATGTGAATGTTGAGGTCAAACACATTATGAAATATGGAATTAGAGGTTGAAACCATACGGTATGGGGTTTATTTGTGTTTTGGGCCTTCCGGGGGAGTTTGGGCTTAGGGGAAAGGGTCGTGGGCCTTGGTGGGGAAGAGTTTGAGTCCTTTTGGGAGTAGGAGACCAGGTTGAGGGGCTTTCCCCAGCCCTTATTGCGCCCCCACCCTCTTTGCCCTAGCCGCCACCCCCACCTTCCCCTCTCTCTTGCTTGCGCCCCACCTCCCCCTTGCTCCCCATTGCACCACCACCCCTCCACCACCTCTCCACCTCCCTTTCTGCCCCTAGGGGAGTTCTCCACCTCAACACCTCGAAGATCCATCTGTTGGAGCGCTCTGCGACGAGGAGATCCTGCGGAATTGGAGCGAGGAAGGAGATCGCACGAACCGGGAGGAGATCCGTTGGGTTTTCGGTCGTCGGGCGAAGGTATGGCCACGGGGATCCTTGGGGTTGGTCTAGGATCTGTTCTAAGGGGTATTATCATGTTTTTAGATCAATTGGTGGTGCTGGAATTGAGTAGATTTGATGGAATCTTGAGTTTGCCACGTTCTCTGTTTCGGGCAGCATGAGCAGTCGACCTAGGGTTTGGGTTTTCGCCAATTTAGATTCGGAATTTGGTCGTACGGCTGTTGAAAAAGTTGTAGGTAATTTCAATAACTTTCAGTAGGTATAAAGAACGTCCAATTCCGCCCAGTCGTTTGAAAGTTATGCTCGTTTTACCGAACGTATTAAAATCTGTGACGTGATTGGAGCAAATCACGGTATTTTGTAGATTAAGCAACTTTAGAGTCCGAATCAGTCTTTCCGTATACTTAGAAAAAGTTAGGAAATTTCCTAAGCTACGCGAGGATGTACTCGTTTAATTGATTCGGAGTCTTAGAACCCGAGTTATGCCTTTTGGAAGGCTGCTGTCCCGACGGGACAGAACCCCTGTTTTTGGGTTTATCGAGTAGTTTGCGATGTCGGGGTAGAAGAGGGTTTGCTTACTATTTTGTGGACATGATTGTGATTGTGTGGTACCTAGGTGCAGGTGGTGTGACCCCGGGAGTGCCTCCTACTTCTCGCCAATCCGTCGCCCGTGGTTGAGGCAAGTGTATTGGAATGGGTAGTGGGTTGTAGTATGCTAGATTGGTTGAGATTGAAATTGAATACATGATATGTTCACATGCCATGCCTTAATGATTGCCAATGATATGATGAATATGTTTATTATGTTATGATGCCATGTGTTAATGTACAAGTTATTTATGATGTTGGCATGTTTGCATACATGGCATGATACATTGCCCGGGCGGTGAGAAAGTCATAACTAGTCCGGGGAAGGTCGGTGAGAAAGTTATGACTATTCCGGAGAGCCAATGAGTAAGCCCTACATCGTGATTCCATCCACCGCGGTGTATGGAAGCGAGGAGTAGGCTCCCTCCATCTTCGGGATGGAAGGGGGGAGAGGGTGCACACCGACGGGTGTGTACTCAACCATACCGGTATGAGTTTCCAGGAGATATGAGCATCGCATTGCATTGCATTATATGAGGATGTTATATGATGATGATTTATGATGATGTCAATGATATGCTTACACTATGAATATGAGATGTGTATGATGTCGTATGTGAAAAGTGGTGATGAAGGTATTGGAATGTATTTTCTTGTTCCTTTGCAATATACTTGCTGAGTGATGAACTAACGCTTGTGTTTATGTTATTTTTTTCTTAGGTACCATGAAACCGGCATGCGGGAAAGGGAGCTAGTCACACGTCATCACTTAGCATCACACATATAAACAATGACATGTTCCTTCCTTTAATCGTGATGGTTAATTCACTGAACTGAACTGTGGTGTTGATGCTTTGCTGGTTGCCATGAGTAAATGATTAGTCCATATTTGACATGAGACGAATAGGCTTATATCCTTAACTGTATGATGGCTGAAATTCCTATTTTCTCAAGTTATTACTATCGTTCCTTATGCTATCTTGATATGTGAAGATTGTTGTTGCTCAATCCATGGAAAAACAAAAGAGATGCTGCTGAAATTTTTGGTTTTAGCATTTACTTCTTTGCTGTAATTTATCTTAGTTTGTGGTATTTAGATGTTGTTTAGCCTATGTTTGGTAGCATTCAGACATGCTAGATGCTGGGGTGTTACACACATTCTTAAATTGGATTATAAATTAACTAGATAAACCATACCATAAATCATAAAACATGCTAGATCCATACAATCTTCTCTCTGTATCAAGCTAGCAAGATCTAAACCAAGCATATTAAATTCTCTCCTTACTAATCTAGCTAAATCTTGAATATAATACAATTATAACTGTCGGGACCCGAATTTGCAAATCCGGACCCTCTGTGTATTCAGCACTAGTCCAGGAACGCGCTAGTGCACACAGTCTTAACATCGGTAAATATCACAATCATACCACTCGATACTAATAAAGTACTTTAATTAAATAGTCAAACTGGTTACTCGACCTTATGGCCAAGTTACAAATATACGCCTCACAGGGCGAAACTTATTAAGAGAGAAATAGTAGCAGCGGAAAATCAAATAACTTCGTGGCGCCATCCAGTATACCACAGGCAACTGACTGGGCTCGCTTCCCTAAGTAGACGGTTCCTCTTGGAGCTCCTCCTCCAAAGCTGGTGTAGTCTCCTCTTCAACTGGTGTTGTATTGTGGCAAGGGTGAGTACTTGGTACTCAACAAGTCATGCATGAATGCACTAATATACTACATGCATGGCTTAATACAAAGGAGTGGCTCAAGGTATATTTGCAAGAAGAGCATTTTAACAAGTATCATAAATAGATTCGAAGCGGTAGTAACAAGTAAAGCATAGATAACTTTTCAAGGAGTTTAGTATACATCTTTCCCATCCTAGTCCACATTTCCATTAACGTCATTTGTAAACCAAACCCAACCTTTCAAGTCCAAGTTATTTTCATGAAAGTCTAACCCTTGATCAGAATTCCCGAGCGATGTCCAATACCGCGGACACGGCTATTTGAATAGATTGTACACTCTGCAGAGGTTATGCACTTTACCAACAAGATACAGTCAAACACCACAAAGGCGAGTTCCCGTAACAAAGTCTTTCGGAAACTTCTAACAATACAAGTGGTCCTCCCCGGTTATTGCACACTAACCCTTCCCTTAGCTAAGGCGAAGTTTAGGCCAATCAACCGTTAGATGGGTACCTGGCCTCAGCCCCGGTACGCTCCCCCGTACAACTTACACAAAGGGTGTAGTTGACCTCCTGAGGTCCCACAGGTACGTTATTAGCAACTTAATCAACTAGGTCCGTCCCATTACAGACATGTGGTTGCAAGATTGACTCAGTTCAAAGGCTTGCAAGGTGAAGTCCTTAAGGTGACCAGGGCAAGACTACCCGAAGAACCAAACCAACATTCCCAACGCCACAACTGGCCCACCTGATTATTCTTGCCACATGCCCCGGTCGAAAAACTATTTATCAAACCCCAGTTGATTACCATGCACCACGTGCCATCAACATCACATGATACCTTTCCAAAACAGGTTCAATATATCATTAAGTCAATATTAACATCTGATTGTCCAAAATCATGTCATGAGCACGTAGCAGGTCTAAGCAGTAAACTACAACGGTCTAAAATCCCATGTTGGCAATTTATTAATGTCCAACTAGTAAACCACAACTAGGGTGACAAGGGGTCATGGCACATACTTAAGTAATCAAGGTGTCATACAACAATTTGGCATTTATCTAATTCCCCATATTTAAATAAAGTATTTTCTAATTGAACTAGCATGCAATAGGTTAAATCAAAATAATTTTCAAAATAGGATCAACATGGTCAAAGCACAACTTGCCTTCAAAAAGTACTTGTTCTTGGTCTTGAGTTGGATCCTGAGTCAATACTTCTCCTTCGAATCCTTCCGGCACTTCAACGTCTACTCGTAAAGCGTGCAAATAGCAACCAATGAATAAAACAGTAGACAAAAACATCCAAACATCCAAGTAAAGTCCATAAACAGCGAGAGCATAATTTTATAAATTTTTAGAAACTGGAATCGTCAAATTCGGAGTTAAAATGCAAAAGTTATAGCATTTTGAAGTTTAAATAATCAATTAAATAATTTTATAGAGAAAAACTTTAGTCCAAAAATTAAATAAAATTCATATTTAGGTAGATCTCAATTTTATACAAATTTAGAAATTTGAATCACTCAAATCGGAGTTGAAACGCAAAAGTTATAAGCGTTTGAAGTTTGAAACAAAATCTGAAATCATTATTTCGAATTAATAAATCATTTTCTTTTTCGGAAATTAATTATTGCGTCAGCGAGGACACGTGGCAGCCTCTGATTGGTCTGCTGATGTCAGCTGGTCCATGGACTTGGTCCACGCTCGGCTCGGGTCTACCGTGGACTCGGTCCACGACTCTACGTGTCGCTGACAAGTGGGTCCACTCGGGTGACGTCCATCGGGCGTCGGCGGGGCTCACCCACAGCAGTGGGACCCCTTGTGACGTCATTCTTGATGTCAACGCTGGGGACCGGCCGCTGACATGCGGCCCCGCCATGACGTCAGTGTGACGTCATGGTGCAGGGTGGCTGGGCCGCTGACATGCGGGCCCCGCGTGTCAGCGTCACACGCACGCGCGTGTGGACGGCGCTGACTACGGCGGTCAGCCTTCCCGAACGCGTGGCGCAATCTCGGCCGTTGATTTGAAAATCAACGGCCCAGATTAGATCTGGCTCTCACGCGTTTGGGTTAACGCGTTTGATCTTGTGACACCTCGGAGTGTCGTAACCTTATTATTGAGCATGATAAGGTTAAATACAGTATGAGATGTGGAAATAAGGTTAAGATCATAAGGATCGGGGGTTAATAACGTTTCCGGGCCGTTTCCGCCGCTGGTTTTGGGCCTTCCCGGGAGTTTTGGGCCTTGGTGGGCTTTGGTGGGATGGATTAGGACTCCGTAACGGACTAGGATTGGGTTGAGGGCTGTTAAAAGGGGCTCCCCCTGCCCCCGTGGGGCCCCCCCGCCGCCCCTTGGGCCCCACCTCCCCTCTTGCGCCTCTCCTCCTCCCTCTCCCTAAGCCCTAGCCCCCATAACCGTGCGCATCCCCTCCCCTTTCCTCCACCTCCACACCACCTCCCCTCCACCCCTTGCTGCCCTAGGGTGGTCTCCCCACCCCTGCACCTCGCGGAGTCATCCCGTGGAGCGAGGAGCGAGGAGCAAGGAGCGAGGAGCGAGGAACGTGGAGCGAGGAGCGATTCGCGAGGAGATTCGCGGAGATTGATTGGAGTTTTGCGCTTCGGGCAAAGGTATGATCTTGGGGATCCTTGGGGATGATCTAGGTACTGTTATTAGGGTGTTTACCAAGTTTTTAGATCAATTGGAGGCGCTGGTTTGAAGTAATTTGGGTTAGATCTAAACTTGTCCACGTTTCTGTTTTCGGGCAGATTGAGCAGTCGAACTAGGGTTCGAGTTTCCGTCGATTTAGAATCCGAATCAGACTGTACGGACTTCTAGGAAGTTGTAGATAATTTAATTATCTTTCCGTGGACGTAAAGCACGTTAATTTCCGATCAGCCGTTTGAAAGTTATGGCTGTTTTACCGAGCGCCTAAAAATCTGTGACGTAACTGGAACAGATTGTGGTAATCTGTAGATTAAACAATTTTAGAGTCCGAATCAGTCTTTACCTATACCTAGAGAAAGTTGGGAAATTTCCTAAGCTTCGCGACGGTGTACTCGTTTATTCGATTTGGAGTCCCAGAACTCAAGTTATGCTTTATGCAAGGTTGCTGTCCCGCCGGGACAGAACCTCTGTTTTTAGGTTTTGCGAGTAGTTGGCAATGTCGGGTTAGATGGGGGCGTGTGTACTGTTTTGAGGTTATGATTGTGAGTGTGTGATGCCTATGTGCAGGTGGTGTGACCCCGGGAGTTCCCTCTTCTTCCCGCCAATCCGTTGCACGTGGTTGAGGCAAGTGTGTTGTGATGGATAGCGAGTTGTAGGTTGCATGTTGAGATTAGATGGAATTGTTTACATGCTATATGTCCACTTGCCATGTGTTAATGATTGATATGATATGATGAGCATGTTTAACATATTATGATGCCATGTGTTAATATGTGAATTAAATATGATAATTGGCATGGTTGCATGCATGTCATGAGATAGGGCGAGGGCGGTGAGAAAGTCTTAACTAGTCCGGCAAGGTCGGTGAGAAAGTTATGACTAATCCGGAACGCCATTGAGTAAGTCCTATGTCGTGATTCCATCCACGTGGTGTTTGGAAGCGAGTAGGCACCCTCCATCTTCGGGATGGAAGGGAGGAAAGGGTGCACACCGACGGGTGTGTACTTCCCATACCGGTAGGAGGTTCCGGAGGGTCGAGCAATGCATTACATCGCATACAAATTGATGATGATATTGATAAGTATTCATGAATGAGATGTTATACATGATGAAAGATGTTATTGACTTGTTGTTATGCTTGTTGTCCATTGCAGATGCTTCTTTGAGTTTTCGAACTCACCCTTGTGTTTTCTTGTTGTTTTAGGTACCATGAGAACGGCATGCGGGAAAGGGGAATAGTCACACGCTCACACGTTGCTTCACCTTAATGTTTCCCCAAGTCAATTCATTTAGTTGGATAATAAATTGCGTGTGATGGTCTTTTAAATTAAGTCTTAGCTTGGTTAATGAGATTTCTATTGTTTGTTTGACACTTGGAACTTTAAGAGCTTGATGTTAGTCTTTTATTGTCGTTAAGACTCTATTTATTGCTGTTTTAGATGTTTCTCTTATTGCCATATAATGCCATATTATTGCTGCTCCTTAAATTCATGATAAAACAAAGGAGGTGCTGCCGAAATCTCGGTTTTTAGTCTATGCACCTTTGCTGGAATTTGATGTTAAATGTGGTATTTAGATGTTGTTTAGCTTGTGTTTGGTAACATTCAGGCATAGTAAATGCCGGGGTGTTACAGATCTGGACCGTTGGATCTAGATCCAACGGTCGAGATTGGATCTGGGATTTTGGACGGAATCTCACCGTGAGATGACGTGGCGCAATCTGGGACGTTGGATCTGGATCGGACGGCGGAGCGAGCTCGGGGTCCGGCGATGGCTTGCGGCGGCGCTGGCTTGCCGAGATTGGAGACGACGACCATGGCAACAGCGCTTCGGGCGTGCTCCGGCGAGGTAAGAGGTCCCTTCCGACGCGGCTTGACCTCCCGGTTCCGGATCTGACCTCAACGGCGGCGGAGGATGACGGAGATGGCGGCAATCAGCGAAAAACTACGGCGGAACGCTACGGCAACTACGGCGAGCGATTGCGGCTAGACGGCGGCGGCGGCTCGGCGGCGTTGTCTAGGCTACGGTGCGCCACGGAAGTCGGCGTCACGGCACGGGTGGCGGCGCATTAAATAGGGCCCCTCGTCAGTAAACGCCGGAAACCGAGGTCCTCTCCGCGGCGGCGAGTCCGTGGCGTCTCGGATTAGGTGGCGTGGCGCGCCGCGGCCGTTGGATCGAGATCCAGCGGTGCGTGAGTTTGGGTTCGGTCGGACTCGGGACGATGGTGCTTTCGGTCGGACTCGGGCTCGGTGACGTGGCTCAATCGTGGCCGTTGGATCTTGATCCAACGGTCACACGGGTTTGGGTTCGGCTGGACCAACTGGCGCGAGTCGGACTCGAGTCTGACTCGGACTCGGGTCCGGTCGGATGAATAGTAAAACCCACTCGCATTTAAATAATCCAATTAAATTCCCAGAAATTCAATTAAATCATTAAAAATAGCAAAAGACTCAGAAAAATTCAAGAAAAATTCTGGAAAATATTTTGGAACATTTTGGACTCAAATAAAATATTTCCAACAAAATTTTATTTGCAAAGTTTAATTCTTTAATTATTTCAAAATGGAATAAATTCAAATAAATTCCAAATAAATTCCAGAAAATTCCAAAAATTCACCAAAGTGCCAAATCACACAATAATTTAAGAAAAGCAAAATTTTGGGGTATTACAAACCTCCCCCCCTTAATAGAATCTCGTCCCCGAGATTCAGGGCTTACTACAGAATAGGTTTGGAAACTCTTTCTTCAAATCCTCTTCGCGCTCCCAAGTTGCTTCGCTCTCTGCATGGTTGCTCCACTGAACTCTACAGAAGCGGGTTGACTTATTTCTAGTCTCTCGATCCATAGTGTCCAAAATCTTCACGGGATACTCCTTGTAAGTCAAATCTTCTTGCAACTCAATTGATTCTAGCGGTGTCTGTTCCTCAGGAACTCGGAGACACTTCTTCAACTGGGATACATGGAACACGTCATGTACTCATCAACGATCAGTAACTCCAGCTGGTAAGCAACTTCGCCTCTACGGCTCAAAATCTTAAATGGTCCAACATAACGGGGTGCAAGCTTCCCTTTAGCATGGAACCTCTTAACTCCCCTGAGAGGCGTAACTCTGAGGTATACAAAGTCTTTGGGTTCAAAACTCAAATCCCGGCGACGATTGTCAGCATAATTCTTCTGTCGTGATTGGGCTATCTTCAATCTCTCCCTGATCATGGCAATCTGTTCTTCAGCTTCTTGAAGAATATCTGGCCCAAAGACACGACGTTCACCTGTCTCATTCCAGTTCAATGGCGTCCGACAGGGTCGACCATACAGTGCCTCAAAAGGTGACATCTGTAGACTAGCCTGGTAACTATTATTGTAACTGAACTCCGCGTATGGCAGACTCTTATCCCAAGAGGTAGCATAAGCCAATGCACACGCTCTTAACATATCTTCCAGAATCTGATTGACTCTTTCAGTCTGGCCATCCGTCTGTGGATGATAAGCTGTACTGAAGTTCAAACGGGTTCCCATGGCTTCATGTAACTTATTCCAAAACCTTGAGGTAAATTGGGTACCTCTGTCCGATACGATCTTCTTTGGCACTCCGTGCAAACAGACGATCCTGATCATATACAACTCTGCTAACTTATCCCCCGAGTAAGTGGTCTTTACGGGGGATAAAATGGGCTACTTTGGTCAAGCGATCCACTATAACCCATATGGAGTCATAACCTCCTTGAGTCTTAGGCAAACCGGTAATGAAATCCATTCCGATTTCCTCCCACTTCCACTCGGAGTATTTTCGGTAGTGCAACAATCCTGCTGGTCTCTGATGCATTGACTTGACTCTCTGGCATACGTCGCACAATGCAACATGCTCGGCAACTTCACGCTTCATGCTCGGCCACCAGAATCTTTCCTTCAAATCCTGATACATTTTGGCGCTTCCAGGATGAACTGAATACTTGGAGTCATGGGCTTCTTCTAAAATCAACTGCTTCAGCTCCTTTTTGTTCGGCACACAAATGCGATCCTTCATCCATAACGTGCCTTGCTTATCCAACTTGAAATCCTCTGCCTTGCCTTCCTCCTTGATGGACCTGATCCTGCGGATCTTGTCATCATCCTTCTGTCCTTCTCGGATCTGATCCTCTAGGGTAGGCTTTACTTCTAATGCGGCTAAGAATCCGCTAGGTACCACCTCAATCTTCATTCTCTGGAAATCCTCACATAGCTCATCCTGACTTGTGGCTAGCAACATACTCACAGTATGGCTTTTCCGACTCAGAGCATCGGCTACTACGTTGGCCTTCCCGGGATGGTAATGGATTCCAACATTGTAGTCCTTGATCAACTCTAACCATCTCCTCTGCCTCATGTTCAAGTCTGATTGGGTGAAGATGTACTTAAGACTCTTATGGTCCGTGTATACTTCACATCTGTTCCCGATCAGATAGTGACGCCATATCTTCAAGGCATGCACTACGGCTTAGTCAGAGGTCATGCGTCGGATAATTCTCCTCATGCGGCCTCAACTGCCTTGATGCATAGGCAATAACCTTTCTGTTCTGCATCAGCACACATCCAAGTCCTTGACGCGATGCATTACAATAGATATCAAAGCTTTGATTAACATCCGGTAGAACTAACACCGGCGCTGATGTCAATCGCTTCTTCACTCTGAAAACCTTTCTCACATTCGGCATCCATGCAAACTTCTTCTCCTTTTCAAAGAATTGCGTAAGAGGTTTCGCAATTGTCGAAAAGCCTTCAATGAAACGGCGATAGTATCCTGCCATTCCAAGGAAACTCCGGATCTGGGTCACAGTCTTCGGCTGCTCCCAATGTAACACAGCTTCTACCTTGCTTGGGTCTACAGCGACTCCTTCTGCGGTCATTACATGTCCGAGGAATTCTACCTTGTCCTTCCAAAAATCACACTTACTGAATTTGGCGAAGAGTTGCTGTTCCCTCAGCTTTTCCAAAACTCGCCTCAAGTGTTCGGCATGTTCATCCTCTGTCTTAGAGTAGATTAGGATATCATCTATGAACACGACAACAAACTTGTCCAAATATTCCATGAACACCTTATTCATCATATTCATGAAATATCTTTGGTGCATTCGTTGCACCAAAGGACATAATCAGAACTCGTAATGTCCATATCTTGACGAGAATGCGGTCTTCGGAATATCCTCTGATCGGATCTTCAACTGATGGTATCCCGATCTTAGGTCAATCTTGGAGAAAACTCCGGCTCCTCTCAACTGATCGAACAAATCGTCGATCCTGGGTAGCGGGTACTTATTCTTCACGGTGACTTCATTGAGTGCACGGTAGTCAATGCACATCCTGAAACTCCCGTCCTTCTTCTTGACGAACAAAACTGGTGCTCCCCACGGCGACGAACTCGGTCTGATAAATCTTTTCTCCATTAACTCCTCAAGTTGTTTCTTCATCTCTACCAATTCCTCGGTGGACATCCGATAGGGTCTCTTTGCTATCGGTGCTGTACCAGGTATAAGCTCTATCACAAACTCTATGTCCCTGTCTGTCGGCATACCAGGTAGATCTTCAGGAAAAACATCTGGGTACTCATTTACTACCGAGACATCCTCTATGCTGATTGCCTTGGTACTGTTAACCATCAACTGTCCATCTCTGACGGCAGTAGCTTGAAATTCCACTTTCTTTCCACACGGGCTCTCAACTGAGATAGTCCTTCGTCCACAATCCAATACGGCCTGTGCTTGGATAACCAATCCATTCCCAAAATGACGTCTAAGGTCTGGGTCTCCAAAATAATAAGGTTCGCTAGGAACTCTATCCCATCTATTAGTATTCTCACCCCGGAACATCCTACTTTCGTTCGGAGTTCGGAACCAGGGGTTTGAACTAAAAGCATGTATTTAAGTCTTGCAATCCCCAAATCATTTCTAGCAGCAAAGCCTTGTGAAACAAACGAATGCGAAGCTCCAGAATCAAACAAAATCATGGTGTACTGAGTTAACAAGTAACTTACCCAGTACGACGTCCGTAGCATTCTGCAGTGCATCCGCGGTGACATGGTTGACTCGGCCTCTCACCACAGTCTGGGGTGTGGCTCCTGGTGCTGGCGTCCTAGCTGGGGTGGATCCTAGATTGAAGCGAACTGGGGTCACTCCTGCTGTCTTCTTAGGACAACTGTTGGCAAAGTGTCCTGGCTCGTTGCAATTGTAGCAGCGTCTCACTGTCCCTTGTTGACTGCCTGGAGCGGCGTTTCTGGCTGGGGCTGGGGTCTGATAGTTTTGATTGACGGGTCTTGGTGCTGGTGACGGTGTCCTTGTTGCATTTTGTGGCTGGAATCTGAAAAATTGATTTGGTGCAACTCTCAGGCGCTGTTGCGTTCCCTGGCGTGATCCCTGCTGTTGCATCCTGCGCTTCCTGTTCTCATCCAGTTCCTTGCGCTTGTCCTCAAGAATAAGCGCCTTATTCACCAACTCTTGGAAATCTGGAAAGGTGTGGGTGATCAGTCCTACTTGTAGTCCTGAGTTAAGTCCCTTCATGAAGCGAGACTGTCTGGCTTTATCTGTCGCTACATCCTCAGGTGCGTAGCGAGCAAGCTTTGTGAACTTGTTTAGGTAGTCGGCCACTGGCTGATTACCTTGCTTCAGTGCTCTGAACTCCTCCTTCTTAAGATCCATGATTCCTTCAGGCACGTGATACTGACGGAATGCAGCTGTGAACTCCTCCCAAGTGATGTCCTGAGGGTTCTCTTGCGTGGCACAGAAGTTCTCCCACCATTCAATAATGTTCCTTCCAACTGATGAGAAGCGTAGAGTACCTTCTCATTTCCCATGCATTGAGCAATGTGTAGCTTCCTCTCAATTGACCTTAACCAGTCGTCGGCCTCCAACGGATTAGCATTCCCAGAAAAAGTGGGTGGATGGGTCCTCATGAACTCTGACAGTCTTGTATTCTGGCGTTGTCCCTGATTGACTTCATTAGCGGTGGCCTGAGCAGTGACATGTTGCATCTGTTGCATCATAGCATGCATCAACTGAGTCTGAGCAAATGAAAAGCTCAAATTCTGCATATCCGGTGGCGGTCTTTGGTGCTCCATCATTGGGGTTTTCTGCTGGGCGAGAACCACTTCCATTGCCTCCAAAGTTTCCGCGGGTGTTCACCATCTGTCGATTTGCTCTAGGTTTTAGAGATGAGAGGGAAACAAGAATAGACAAGTAATATGGAACTTATGCGGGGCGAAAGGTGTAACTTTAAGGTCCAACTTTATTAACTAATCAATAGTAACTTGGTATGGTTGCTTACAATGCCTAAGGGCCTTGCAACACATACTGCACACTCAGCAAACAATGAAAATCCCAATCGAACTAACACTGGAGTCTAACGCCTAAAGGGTGACTCTTTATTCTAAGACGCGACTCGGTGAAGGAGTCTTACTATAAAACCTACGCTCACTCATCGAGAAAACCTCCACGGCCTGGGTACGGATGCTGCGGCATAGGCGCGAAACGATTGCCATGTCCAGCAACTGTGTCATCTGTGGTAGTCGAAGAAGCAGTGTCCTCATCGAGATCTGACTCCTCCAGATCTGGCTCGTGTAGCTCGAGTACTGGCTCCGGCTCTGGTGCGTACAATGCCGTCTCTAACTCTCCGATCCTTTGCAGAAGGTGTGACACATACTCTTGAGCTTCCCGCCATCTGTTCTTCTCTGTCGTGATCTCCTTGCGGGCCTTCTGTAGCTCTTTTCTTGTATCATCGAGTACATCCTCCTGGGCGACAACAAGTCGTGCCAACTGTGTAACCATGGCATCCTCATCCTGAATCGCCTTCGGGTCAAGAAGGTTATTACTGCCCGGATGATAACGGAACACCGTGCCCTCCAATTCTCTGGCGTAGATACGGGCAATGTGCCGCATTGCTCGTCGTGACACCTCTTGGATACCCATCTGCATTGTAGACCTCCTGGCAGTGCAGTGTATCGGGCGATTGCCTGGGCCCTTCTTCCTAGCAGGTACCACAATCTTCACGTCACAAGCCTTGATCAATCCTGCTTGTCTGATCACTTCCACTTGGTATTGCGGCTTCTCAAAATCTCCGAGAGTCTGTAGCATACGCCAAAGTTCTGCGGCGTGACCAACCTCCAGATCGACGTAGTTGAACTCTCCCTCCATCTGTCACAAGAGTGCTCACGTAAGAACTCGAAATTTTTAAATCGTGACAAGGTAAGAAAAAATTCAGCAAGAGACAAGAAAAGAAAGAATGGGATAAGTCGAGATGTCATTTCTTGTCTTGACAAACTTTTAGCTTTAGAAAATAGGTTTTAACCTCTCTACGACCATTCTAGCTAGGGTTGAGCCTACGGTCAGTATGGCTCTGATACCACCTCTGTCGGGACCCGAATTTGCAAATCCGGACCCTCTGTGTATTCAACACTAGTCCAGGAACGCGCTAGTGCACACAGTCTTAACATCGGTAAATATCACAATCATACCACTCGATACTAATAAAGTACTTTAATTAAATAGTCAAACTGGTTACTCGACCTTATGGCCAAGTTACAAATATACACCTCGCAGGACGAAACTTATTAAGAGAGAAATAGTAGCAGCGGAAAATCAAATAACTTCGTGGCGCCATCCAGTATACCACAGGCAACTGACTGGGCTCGCTTCCCTAAGTAGACGGTTCCTCTTGGAGCTCCTCCTCCAAAGCTGGTGTAGTCTCCTCTTCAACTGGTGTTGTATTGTGGCAAGGGTGAGTACTTGGTACTCAGCAAGTCATGCACAGAATGCAGCTAATATACTACATGCATGGCTTAATACAAAGGAGTGGCTCAAGGTATATTTGCAGTAAGAGCATTTTAACAAGTATCATAAATAGATTCGAAAGCGGTAGTAACAAGTAAAGCATAGATAACTTTTCAAGGAGTTTAGTATACATCTTTCCCATCCTAGTCCACATTTCCATTAACGTCATTTGTAAACCAAACCCAACCTTTCAAGTCCAAGTTATTTTCATGAAAGTCTAACCCTTGACTGTAATTCCCGAGCGATGTCCAATACCGCGGACACGGCTATTCGAATAGATTGTACACTCTGCAGAGGTTATGCACTTTACCCACAAGATACAGTCAAACACCACAAAGGCGAGTTCCCGTAACAAAGTCTTTCGGAAACTTCTAACAATACAAGTGGTCCTCCCCGGTTATTGCACACTAACCCTTCCCTTAGCTAAGGCGAAGTTTAGGCCAATCAACCGTTAGATGGGTACCTGGCCTCAGCCCCGGTACGCTCCCCCGTACAACTTACACAAAGGGTGTAGTTGACCTCCTGAGGTCCCACAGGTACGTTATTAGCAACTTAATCAACTAGGTCCGTCCCATTACAGACATGTGGTTGCAAGATTGACTCAGTTCAAAGGCTTGCAAGGTGAAGTCCTTAAGGTGACCAGGGCAAGACTACCCGAAGAACCAAACCAACATTCCCAACGCCACAACTGGCCCACCTGATTATTCTTGCCACATGCCCCGGTCGAAAAACTATTTATCAAACCCCAGTTGATTACCATGCACCACGTGCCATCAACATCACATGATACCTTTCCAAAACAGGTTCAATATATCATTAAGTCAATATTAACATTTGATTGTCCAAAATCATGTCATGAGCACGTAGCGGGTCTAAGCAGTAAACTACAACGGTCTAAAATCCCATGTTGGCAATTTATTAATGTCCAACTAGTAAACCACAACTAGGGTGACAAGGGGTCATGGCACATACTTAAGTAATCAAGGTGTCATACAACAATTTGGCATTTATCTAATTCCCCATATTTAAATAAAGTATTTTCTAATTGAACTAGCATGCAATAGGTTAAATCAAAATAATTTTCAAAATAGGATCAACATGGTCAAAGCACAACTTGCCTTCAAAAAGTACTTGTTCTTGGTCTTGAGTTGGATCCTGAGTCAATACTTCTCCTTCGAATCCTTCCGGCACTTCAACATCTACTCGTAAAGCGTGCAAATAGCAACCAATGAATAAAACAGTAGACAAAAACATCCAAACATCCAAGTAAAGTCCATAAACAGAGAGAGCATAATTTTATAAATTTTTAGAAACTGGAATCGTCAAATTCGGAGTTAAAATGCAAAAGTTATAACATTTTGAAGTTTAAATAATCAATTAAATAATTTTACAGAGAAAAACTTTAGTCCAAAAATTAAATAAAATTCATATTTAGGTAGATCTCAATTTTATACAAATTTAGAAATTTGAATCACTCAAATCGGAGTTGAAACGCAAAAGTTATAAGCGTTTGAAGTTTGAAACAAAATCTGAAATCATTATTTCGAATTAATAAATCATTTTCTTTTTCGAAAATTAATTATTGCGTCAGCGAGGACACGTGGCAGCCTCTGATTGGTCTGCTGACGTCAGCCGGTCCATGGACTTGGTCCACGCTCGGCTCGGGTCTACCGTGGACTCGGTCCACGGCTCCATGTGTCGCTGACAGGTGGGTCCACTCGGGTGACGTCACTGCTGACGTCAGCGGGGCTCAGCCCACAGTGCTGACAGGTGGGACCCACTGTGACGTCATTGCTGACGTCAGCGCTCGGCTGGGACAGCCGCTGACATGCGGGCCCGCCATGACGTCAGTGTGACGTCATGGTGCAGGGTGGCTGGGCCGCTGACATGCGGGCCCCGCGTGTCAGCGTCACGCCCTTGCCAGGCGTGGGCCAGCGCGACCGCGGCGGTCAGCCTTCCCAGGCAGCGTGGCGCAATCTCGGCCGTTGATTTGAAAATCAACGGCCCGGTCGATCGGCTCTCACGCGTTTGGGTTAACGCGTTTGATCTGGACCGTTGGATCTAGATCCAACGGTCGAGATTGGATCTGGGATTTTGGACGGAATCTCACCGTGAGATGACGTGGCGCAATCTGGGACGTTGGATCGGGATCGGACGGCGGAGCGAGCTCGGGGTCCGGCGATGGCTTGCGCGGCGCTGCTTGCCGTGATTGGAGACGACGACCACAAAGAAGCGCCGGGCGTGCTCGGCGAGGTGAGAGGTCCTTCCGACGCGCTTGACCTCCGATTCGGATCGACCTCAACGGCGGCGGAGGACGACGAGACGGCAATCGGCCGAAAAACTACGGCGAACGCTACGGCAACTTCTGGCGAGCGATTGCGGCTAGGCACGGGCGGCTCGGCGGCGTTGTCTGAAGGCTACAGTGCGCCACGGAAGTCGGCGTCACGGCACGGTGGCGGCGCATTAAATAGGCCCTCGGCGTCGGTGAAACGCACGGAAACCGAGGTCCTCTCGCTGGCGGCGAGTCCGGCGGCGTCTCTGATTGGGTGGCGTGGCGCGCCTGACACCGTTGGATCGAGATCCAGCGGTGCGTGAGTTTGGGTTAGTCGGACTCGGACGAGCCGGGCCGCTCGGTCGGACTCGGACTGGTGGCGTGGCTCAATCGTGGCCGTTGGATCTTGATCCAACGGTCACACGTTTGGGTTCTGGCCGGGTTAATTTGGACCAATCGGCTGAGTCGGACTCGAGTCCGACTCGGACTCGGTCGATCGGATGAACAAGAAACCCACTCGCATTTAAATAATCCAATTAAATTCCCAAAAATTCAATTAAATCATTAAAAATAGCAAAAGACTCAGAAAAATTCCAGAAAAATTCTGGAAAATATTTTGGAACATTTTGGACTCAAATAAAATATTTCCAACAAAATTTTATTTGCAAAGTTTAATTCTTTAATTATTTCAAAATGGAATAAATTCAAATAAATTCCAAATAATTCCAAATAAATTCCAGAAAATTCCAAAAATTCACCAAAGTGCCAAATCACACAATAATTTAAGAAAAGCAAAATTTTGAGGTGTTACAATAACCAATTACATCTTTAATATAATACAATTAAAATCAATTACTACCTTAGATCACAAAGAACAACCAGATCTACAAGCTAGATCTAAACAATATTCAATTCTATCTTTACCACGGTAGATCTTGAATATAATGCAATTAGAACCAATTACTAACCTTAGATCACCAAGAGCAAATGGATCTACAATCACCATTCGAAATCAACGGTCTCCTTTCACCAGATCGCCTCACAGCCGCAGCCACCTCAAAGATAGGTTCCGAAACCGTAAAAATACTAAGTTGTTTGGGACTTTGTATTATATTTTTCATTGTAGACATCGCTGACGGATTTTGGATAAAACCATCACTCCATCAGTGATGTGGATTCACATCACTAATGGTTTGTGGCTAAAACCGTCAGTGATGTAGACATCACTGACGGTTTTAGCCACAAACCGTTAGTGATGTTCAATTATCACATACAATTATTTTAAAAACGCCTGAGATTATAATTAATACATACGGTTTTTTGAAACTGTCTGCGATAAGGTGTTTAATATAAGCTTTTCTATAGTAGTGGGGTAATTATTTCTTCAATGGGCAATGACACGTATAATCTTTTTGTTTAATGGGAACAACGAATTAATTCCCACAAAATCACCGTTGGAGTTCAAACTGTAACATTTTGTTATTAGAACATCCACGTGCTACGTGACTGGTTGGACTAATCGACAGTTTTGCCACTTAAGTTAGAAATTCTTATCCAAATTCGCATATTATTGGTTTTGATAGAGATAAGGATCTTCGAAAACTCGGTTCTAGGTTTGAGCGTATAGCAGCAACAGATCGGGAACTCCGAATCTACAATTATATCACTGTAAATACCGAAATGACGTAGTTTTTCATTTCATTTCATTTTTTGTACAGTGTTGTAACCCGGCCCTATTGTCGATTGAGCGGTTTTGGCCTGAACACTTAAATTTCGTTTTCTCCCTTAATCAATCTGGCAGAGCTCATGCCTTCACCCTTTTTTTGAGAGGTGTTTTTATGCTTTTCTTTTTTAAAGTTATACAAATATTAAAGCATGAAGAAGGATAGATGGTGATTACTAATTACCTGTTCACTTGCTTCAAGATAACTTGTATTAGAAGGAAAAGCATAGAAGCACTTCTAAAAAAAAATAAACATGTATATCTAATTTGATCTATTGGTCACTGAATGCCTTTTCCTCACTTCTGCAATGAATGCAAAAGGACCATTTGATCTTGCTACTTGCTAGACCGTTCCAACGTTTAATATCAAACAGTTATCTAGCATGAGGAGCTAGCTTGAAGACAGTGGCGGACCCAGGAAGAAATTATAGGTGGGGCAGGTTTAAAGTAGTATTAAAACGCTAAAAAGAATGCAATGTACCGTAACAACAATAGTACTATTAAAGAAGCATAAATATAACGTTCAACTAATACGGTTAAAGAAGAATTAGCAAATAGGCAACATACTACTCAGTTAACAATTGGTGAGGGACGAGGCAATTGTATGTTGAGGCGTTGAAATTGTCGGATGATGGCTTCATCATTAAGTGATTTGAAGATCTCTCTCCGTGTAGCAAACCATTAAGTCATTCATCCAATTGTTGGCAATCTTATTGCGTTTCTTGCTTGGTGCAACGTTCCAGCTTCCAAATTTATTGGGAATACATATGCAGTATATACAATATACTTGGGCTTTGTAAATTGTAGGTGGGGCAGCAGCCCAAGCTGCCCCACTGGTGGGTCCGCCCCTGCTTGAAGATGATGATCACCATGGAACCGTGTTCCACTTTCAATAACAGTTACCTGCTCAAAGTTGTTTTATCCAGCATTCCACCTAGTGATGATGATGAGAGAGAGGTGGCATGCACCTTCCAATTAAAGATGCCTCCTCTTGTCCTGGAAACCTGCTAGAAATCTCTCTTCAAAAGTGGTTCTTACTTGGTCTAAAGGGTTAAAGAGACCGGTTTGTGTGTGTGCCTGGAAGAAAAAAAAGTATGTCCTTGTGTCTGCTTTAGCTTGCTGCTCTTTAGATCTCCTTTTCCCTTGTGTCTTTTCCTTTGCGTCACTCACTTCCAAATCTTCAAGCTTTCTCTGATTGCACCTAATAATTTTGGTGTTATGAGCTCATGAAGTACACTGAGCAAAGATCATGCATAAACCCTAAAAAGTGTGATTGATTCGAATAAAATAAAGCAATCACTTACTGATCAATCATTTCCATAAACAGTTTGATTCGGTTTCATCCATGCTGCAGATTGATGCAGTGCATTGCTTCTCTTCAAAGTAATTCATGTGAATCTCTGGAGCTTGCAAGAGGAAAAGATGCATGGCATGGCAGACTGAACACTGTCCCTCCATCTTTTGTTGTTTGGCATCTGTCTTTTCTAGTAAAGAGACTTCACATTGATTTCATGGGGAAAAAAAAAATGATTCACAGAACGAGATGGTGCAGCAACAATGATCATGTCTTCATAGAAGGAAATTGCAAGAGAAAGTTGAGAAATTTTGCTCCTGAAATCTGAAAACAACTGAGTATGTCTTGGGCTATCAAAGAAAAGGAAGCTAGCAAGCATGCACCATGGGGAAGGGCTTGTTTTGGAACATGAGATGAGATGGCAAGATCTTCCATGGAACGCATGTGTTGAAGCAATGGGAGCTAAATTCTTTTGCTTCCTGTATTTCCTTCCTGTTAGTTTAAATTTCCTTGGGGACAGCCTTGGGGTCCTGCAACTAGCTGTTTCAATATCCTTTCCATCATCTGTGTTTGTCGCTATTCTTCCTGATGTCTGTTTCTTTCCATCATTGCCAGTACTTGTGCTAGGTGGACTGGGTTGCCAACTGACTCTTCATCACTGCCTACATTGTTGTGTTGGGATCCTGCTCCAAGTCTCCCATTTTCTTTATTCTGTTTTTCTTTTCGGTCCGCAACAGGGTTTTGAGGAAAGACCAGAAGATGAGTAAGAATTAGGGCATGAGATGAGAGTAGAATGAATAGATGAGGGCTCAGACGAAAGGAAGGAATATTTTGAACTAGACGGGGATATACAGATATTAAGGCAACCAAAATCACGGAGATAGAGAGTATAGCATTTTTATAGGATATGGATTGTGCACAAAACCGTTTGAAGATTCGGCATAACCCATCTTACATTACAAAAAGCCTAATACAAAAGAGGGCACAACTCTACGGCTATCGGACCTAACTACAGCTGACGACGTCATGCAATTGTTGGTGAAGATCAGTGAGCCATCTTACGGATAGCGAGGATTTTGAAGTTTTAGTTGAGCATGGAAAACTTAAAACAAAATGGGAAAGGGAAAGAGAAGTTTCTAGAGAGAGGTAAGGTAGAAGGGAAGGAGGAGACAACAATAATACTTATATTTTTGAAATTCATTTTATTTGTAAGTCAAAATAATTTTTGTAAAGATTTTTCCTAAGCCAACTTAGGTCTTAATCTATGATCAAGCCTTGGCTCTGATACCAATTGTAACGGATCGCCTTTTCAGGTGGCACGTTTAAATATCCCAACAACTACCCAGGATGATTAGCTATCAGGAAACCAAGTGCGCATTGCTAGACAAAGGACGAATTCAACTGTTTTTATATAATATAAGGTCTAACGACCAAGTTTCTTACAAAAGGAGGCATAGCTGGGCCCAATTAGATTACAATCAAAACACCGCACAGGCAGGCCTGAGCAAAAGATTAAGACCTTAAAACCAAACCAATTCGTCATCTACGAACTCCTGGTAAACGCAAGCTTCTTGGAACTCTGAAAGTGTTGAGTTAAGCAAGGGTGAGTACACAACCGTACTCAACAAGTCACACGGCAGAATGCTGAATACTATATGCACGGGATTAACAAAGGTTGAGCATAAGGTTCAAGTATTGTGGATGCAATTTTATTTTTCTAGTCCAATTTACATTTGAAACACAACCCATAAATAATAGTAGAGAGGGGGTTTCACAAAGTTATCACGATTAAGCCACATTCTCAAAATTCACCAAGAACTACTTGAGCTTGGTTACGGGAGTCAACCCAGTTCAAACTTAGCTTCATTAATCGGAAGCACAACGCATTCAAATACCATTAATTTGATTCTGCAGAGTTGCTTAGCTTTACCCATAAGTATCTACGGCCGTTAATGCCATGCGCAACTTACGCGCAACTTAAATGCATGCGGCCGGGCCAAGATCATCACAGCCTTTTGATTGAACATCCCATGGTAGCTCCTACCCGATAGGTCCTTGGACCCACTGTTCTTGGGACCCCACTGGCCAACACAGGAGCCGCGCTTCAATACTGAGTGGGTACGTACCGTTGTTAGAACCGACGAATGATGCCTTAACGTCCATTCCTGTTCCACCAAACCCATCAGTCATTCCCCTGTTGGGAATGCTGCTCCCCATTCTCTTTCTAAGAATGGTACCACCATGTAATGTAAGTATTTTCACGGGACGAACAATATACTAAGCTATGTCAGAAATGGTTCAATTGAACTGACTGGTCCGACCTGTGGTTGAGCGGGAACTTAAGTTATTTACTTTGCTCAAGGGGGTTTAACCTTATATTGCCAAAGACCAAGCCATACAACCATCCACAAACCAACCTGATACCTGCTCGTACCAGCCACCGAACCAACCATGGCTCACGTCATCAGTCGGGGATCGAACTATCACCCACCTTGTGGTTAGTCCAATACTGTTCCCCTGATTGTAGCACAGTTTAAATACTCTAAGCATTTCTCATTTAAAGATTTTGAGTGATACTAATAAGACTAATTAATTAACTAGGGTGCTCATAATCATTGACTAGGGTTATTCAAGGGTAATAGGGTTCATCAATATCAAGGAGGCTAATTGCAAAACTTGGTATAGCTAAGTTGCATGTCATTCTAAACTAGCGATTTTCAGTATTTCAACATACAATTAAAGTAATGCGATAGAAAATAAACACTGTAATATTAGAGGCAATTGGGTTCAACATGATCAAGGGCGTGAGGCTTGCCTTGCTGGGCTGAGAGGTCGGCTAGGGCGTAGTGGCTACAGTCGTACTCGACTCCTGTTTGGTCCAGCTCCTGCTCCGTGAACTGCTCGGGCTCCGAGAACTGCGCGAACGTCGGATCTAGCACAAACGACAAAAAAACAGTAAATAAACGATAAACGAAAACGGTGGACGGAAAACGGAAACGAAAACGGAAAACAAAAACAGATCGAAGGAGGTTGAAGGGTAAATTGGGTATTTTTGAAATTTTGGTAGTTTCAAATGGTGGAGCGAAGGCTGTTTTTAGACTCAGTGGCTCGAGACAGTCAAGATGGTGTATTTTTGGGCTTTTTGGAATTTTTGGATCTTTTTGGATCTTTTTAAATCGAAAAAAAGAAAAATGAATAAAAACGATGTACAGTAACAGGCCGCAAGGACAGGACAAACGGCCCAAGAGGCCCACGGCCCAAGGGCCCGGCCGGCCCAGATCGCGCGAGGCAAGTGGGGGCCGAGCGGCGCAGGGTTAGGGTTAGGGTGGGGGTGAGCGAGCGGTGTGGCGGCTCGGACGGAGTGGCTCAAGTGACGGCGCAGGGCTCGCGGTGGGGCGAGCGCGGGGGTTTGCGGCGGCCGTCGCCGGGGGTGAAGGCAAAGAGGGGGAGAGGAGGGGTTCGGCGGCGGCTTGGGTTGGAGCGAGTGAGGCCGAAGGGGAAAATGAAGACGGGTTCGGCTGGGGAGGAAGAAGGGCCGCAGGGGTGCTCACGGCAGGGGTGGGGGGGAGGGGTGGGGGATGCTAGGGTTAGGGTTCGGGCGTAAGGGAGTGGGGCGGTGGCGGGCGAGGCCGAGAGTGGCGCCGGTGCTAGGGGCGAAGGGGGAGTGGCGGGGTCTCACCGGAGAAGAAAACAGCGAGGGGGGAGGCGAGGAGGAGTGGAGTTGGTGGGGTGGGCAGCGAGCTGACGAGGGGGATGGGCGAGCGGTGAGGCGATGCGATGGGAGTAGGTAAGCGGCGTGGGCATGGGTGTAGGCGTGGGAGAAGACGGCGACGCGATGGCGACAGGACGGCTGAGCGAAACGGGATGCATAGAGCAGCGGCCGGTAGCGGACAGGACGCGAACGCGACGGCGATGGGACGCGCGTGACGTGGCGGAGGTGCGGCGGACCGGGCGCGCGGAGTGGACCAGCGGTCCAAGGAAGGAGAAGGCCCAGGTAAGTTTCAAAACTCGATTCCAAATTCCAAAATCAAATCCAAATCCGAGTTCAACGAAATATCAATTCAACTCCGAATTCAATTTTTTTTTTGTTGAAATTTTTGGGGCATTTCATCGGTTTATTATGGATTTCTCAGTATTTGATTGTGTGGCATCTCTATTTAAAGCCTTCAGGATAATTGATTGTGGTAACCAAATATGTACCCTGCAATCCTAATCAAAACACGGGCATAAGAAAGTGAAAAAACAGGGCACAACAATTCGGCGTGAGGCGATTCTAACAATTTCTGACCATATGGATCATGGACGATATGACCGATTTTATTTTGATTTTGTAAAATAAGGAAATCTACTTTGCGGATACTCTGCACTAGGGATGAAAACGGTACGGAAACGGTCGGTAAATGACTGTTCCGTTTCCGTTTCCACATTTTTTACCGGTAACGGAAACGAAATCGGAAACCCCGGAAACGGATACGGACACGGATAGTGACGGAAACGAAATCGGAACGGAACGGAACGGATACGGAAACGAAAGCGAAAGCGAAAAATTCCACAAGAACATAGTAGAGAATTATAATATACATGACCACAAGAACAATATAGCCCATTCCACCTCTAAGGTGAACACAAGAATAGTGCTATGTTCACTGACATCACTAGAAAAATTTTCTCAAGTTTGTCAGCTAATGGCACATTATTTGTCTCCCATATCAGATCATCATGTCCTCATCCATATAATTATCATTGATATCCTATTGCTCCACCAACTACAAAGGTTTAGCACCCTAAAATTTGTATATTATTATTCGATGTTCATTTATGATTTTTTGAGATTTATCTTGGATTTTCTGGAGTTTATAAATACTATTTTGCATTTTTTAGATTTATAAAATTAATTTATTTATAAAAAAATTATGCTGAAAATAATTTTTCTAGGTTCAAAATATTCCAAAGTATTTTTGAGAATTTTTGTGGAATTTTTGAACTCTATTTAGTATTTTATATAAAACCATTTGTATTTATGAAATTATTTTAATTAGAAAATAAATATAAACTCTCTTCTCATTTTTGGGCCAAGCCCATTTCCCTTTCCGGCCCGTTTCCGTTATAATTTCCGGTTTCACTTATACGGAATTTCCGTTCCGTTTCCGTTTCCGCCGGAATTGGCTCTCCCGTTTCCGTTTCCGTTTCCGACAAAAAATTTCCGTTTCCGTTTCCGTACCGATATTTTCCGTTTCCGTTTCCGAAAAAGAGCTTCCGTTTCCGTTTTTCTTCGGAACGGTCGGGAACTTTCCGTTCCGTTTTCACCCCTACTCTGCACTATGAATCGGCCTATTTGGATAGAATATAATTGTGTTGTTTTTAAACTATTTTGAAACTATGACCAGGATATTTGTTGTGCTTCCCACCTCTAAATTCTTGCACCCGCCATTAGTAGAATATTATTGTATAAAACCTACTATTGTCGGAGAGGTACGGTAGCCAGCCGTGCTCCCTGACATGCGGCGCCAAATCATTGTAGTTTCCACAGTGAGGAGCTACAGTGATTTCTTTTAAATTTTTTATTTTTCTACTTTTAAAAAAAAATTGGGAAAAAAATCCCACTCCCTCTATTTTTTCGTTATTTCTCTATCTTTTTTAAGTAAATATATGATTTTTCTCTCACTTTTTATTTCTTTTTTGATGTATTCCCAAAATTAATTTTTTATATTTTCTAAACTTTTTTAAAAATATTCCCGAAAAAGATTTCCACTCTCTGTTAAAATCTCTTTCTCAATCGATAATTCCTTCCACCCACAAAAATGCACGAGGTCGCTGCGCATCTAGTATCATATAAAACCTACTATTGTTGGGGAGGTACGACAGCCAGCCGCCCTCCCCACCACGTCACGCTAGCCACTGTTGTTTCTACAGTGATCGGCTACGGTGATCAATAGTGATTTTATGTTTTAAAAATATTTTTGAAGAAAATAAAATTTTTTATTTCTAAAATTTTTTGTATGAGTGTATTTTCTATAGTGATTTTACTTTTGAAAAATTATTTTTTAACAACAATGTTTTTAAATTACTAAAACTTTTTAAAGCAATATTTTTAAAAACTTTAAAGTGATAAAAATTAAAAAGAAGCACTTTTTTTCTTTTTTGGAGGTATTCCAAAAATTAAATTTTTTATTTTTAAAACTTTTTAAAGGAATGTTTCTAAACAAAATTCAAGGTAGCCAGCCACCATGTCGCGTTAGCCATTGTAGTTTCTACGGTTACTGGCTATAGTGATTTTATCTTTCAAAAAATTGAAAAAATAAAAACTTTTTGGGGGATTGTATTTTCTACGGTGATCATCCACAGTGATTTTACTTTTAAAAATTAGTTTTTTAAAAACAATGTTTTCAAATTTTTAAAACTTTTCAAAGGAACCATTTTTTTAAAAAAATAAAAAGATATTGCCAAAAAAATTAAAATAAATCAGCACATTTTTGTTTCTCTTTTCTAGAGGTATTCCCAAAATTAATTTTTTTATTTTTAAATCTTTTTTAAAGGAATGTTTCTAAAAAAATTCAAAGAAGTATTTTTAAAAGGAAATCAGCACTTTTTGTTTCCTTTTTGCGTTATTCTCAAAAAAATTTCCAAATTTTTAAAAAAGAAAGTTAGCACTTTTTTCTTTCTTTTTTGGAGGTATTCCTCAAATTAATTTTTCCTATTTTCTAGAAATTTTACAGGAGTATTTAAAAAAAATAAAGAAATATTTTTAAAAGAAGATCATCCCTTTTTGTTTATATCTTCACGGAAGGAATTTCTTCTCTCTCTTAAAATCTCCATATCACTCGGCAATTCTTTCCGCCTGCAGCAACGCGTGAGGCCGATGCACATCTAATATCCACATATCCTTGGAGAGAACCACGGAGGCTGACATGTGGTGCTCGGTGCTTGAGCTACAATACTTTTATTTTTTATTTTCCTCACAAAAAGATTTCTACAGTTTTGGAACGAAATAATTTTTCTTCTTTTATTTTTATGGAAGATTTTCTTTCTCCATTAAACTAGTTACATTTGTGAGGCGCTATTGCGCACGCACAGGTCTCAAACATCCGACAAGAGGAGGATAGTATTCAAGTTATTAATCAAGCCTAGAGACAGAAGTGACATTTCTCTAACGTACGGCGACCTATGGTGGAATTTTGCATCTTGGTCCCATGAACTTCCTTGCATGTCTCAGTTTAGCCCATGCACCCCAACAATTAATGACAAGGGCCAAATGGGTTTCTCAACGGTCGAAAACCTTTTGAATAAGGCCACAAGTTGAGTTTTTTTTAGACGCAATAAGTTGAGTTGACGTGCCACATATGTAGTCATTTGGCGCATCACTTGGCCACATCACCAGCTGATTCACCTAAGATGGCACTCCAAGCTCCACTATTGCCATTTCAATCATCCCCTTGTCTACCCGCATTAGCACAAAGCTCAGTCCTCCTTTGGAGCTAAGACTATCTCCAGCAGCTTTCTTTCACTACAGGAATCCGACCTATTTACGTCTAGGGCAAAAGCCGACGTAAATATTTATTTACGTCGGCATGCCGACGTAAATAGGCCGTCGTAAACCGAGCGACGTAAATAGCCTTTATTTACGTCGGCCATTAAGCCAACGTAAATACGAATAGTAGACCACATCCGTCTAGGTTGGACGTGACGTGGCACTTATTTACGTCAGCCAAGCCAAGCCGACGTAAACACTCTGCGTGCATTGTCGGCCCGTGGCCGAAGTATTTACGTCGGTCAAGCCAAGCCGGCGTAAATAGGAGAGCTATTTACGTCAGCCAAGCCAAGCCGACGTAAATACTCTACGTGCATTGTCGGCCATTGGCTGAAGTATTTACGTCGGCCAAGCCAAGTCGACGTAAATACGGAGGCTATTTACGTCGGCCAAGCCAAGCCGACGTAAATAGGAGGGCTATTTACGTCGGCCAAGCCAAGCCGACGTAAATAGGAGGGCTATTTACGTCGGCCAATCCAGGCCGACGTTTCAGTCACAAGCAAGCCGACGTAAATAGTACGCTTATTTACGTCAGCCACAAGCAAGCCGACGTAAATAGTGTGTCTATTTACGTCAGCCACGAGTAGGTCGACGTAAATACTGGAAGGCAGCCCAATTTCGCTTCTAGCCGACTGGATTTGGTTAGCAAAAATATCATATCAAATAACATACAATATCAATTCAGGTCATTCAATCATACATTCATATAAACTAATATCCATCCATCCATTCAGATGACACAATTCAATTTGCAAACATGACATAGAAACTTCAATTTGCATACATGACATACAACACATAGAAACTTCAATTTGCAAACATGACATATGACACAGTTGAACCATACTACTCATTGTTTCATACAAACATCAATTTGGCGGATTATCTTCAAAGCGATGCCCACTACCGGCGTCACCTCCCGAGTTTAAGAAGCCACGAACCGATGGCGGAGTCCTTGAAGAAGAAGCGCCGGTGCCTCCAACATGTGCATCCGGTGTGCGGGCCATCGAACCCTATATCAACGAACATATGTTAGAGATAGCTAGATTACGTTAAAACAAATTTAAATAATTGATGATACCATGATAGGAGATTGCGGGGTAAACAAGGGTGGAGGTTGGAACGGGGGAAGATTTAGTGGTCTTCCGAACTGCTACGCCATATATTCCTACCAAAGAAATGTAATTGGCATGAATCATTGACATATCACTAAAATTAAAGCATGAATACATAACTAAAATTAAAGCATATAACAAAACAAATGTAAATGGCATGAATATATAACTAAAATTAAAGCATGCATACAATCATCGACATATAACTAAAATTAAAGCATGTATATAAAGCAAGAACGTCTTGGAGGCTGTCGAACTTAATAAAAATTTCAGCAGCACCTTCCCTAAAATAGTGGACATCCACTCAGCAGACAAAAGACAGTATTCAATGTAATATCAATAACAACAACCAGTCATGGTATCCACTAACCATCACGACCAACTAAGCACATATAGCAAGAATATAAATCATCGACATATACAAGGCTAGCTAATTAGCATCTAGTCCTTTGTAACTTCCATACAATTAAAGTATGAATACAAACATACGATGAAATGGACATAAGTATATGAATTCTTGGGATTCAACCATACGACTTACTTGTAGAGCCGCCTGCTGCTGCGCCTGCCATGCAACAAAGCTTCCCCTCCAAATCCCTTCGCGAACAGATCCCAAGTGCTCCAGCGGATTCCCTTCACGATTCCTTTCGGAAAGGATTCAAACAGTGAATCCCTTTAGAAAGGGATTCTCTCTCCAATCCCTTCACAAATCCCTTGAGGGGATGCTGCTGGAGATAGTAGGAAATAAAGGGAATGAATATGGGGAAGGGAATAGGGAAGGGAATGGAATGAAGGGAAATTGCTGGAGATAGTCGGTTTGACGAGGGTATGCGCAAGGAGTTGCAGCTATACTTTAGTCATCATTTCAAAATATAACAGATGGGCATAATGATGGCGCCGATGAAGGGCGGGAATATCATCCTCGGTGGAATGGACGAAGTACTGTGAGTTCAACTCAGCTTGCGTCCTTAATAAATAGAACTATTTGTAAAAGTTAAGAGACCAATTTTGACCTTCCAGTAGTTGTGAGATCAAAATTAAATGGTGCAACACTACCGTTTCTTCTGTGTCGGTTCCTAACTTTTCCAGAAAAACCAATTGTAATAGAAGATTCGGCGAGAGTGTAATACTTAATGGTGAATCATCACAATTGGTTCTAATGTTAGATGGCACATCACAATCGATTCTAACCAAAGAACCCGTTGTGATATGCACGGCACATCACAATCGGTTCATAGGTGAGAACGGATTGTGATATGCACATGCACATCACAAATTGGTTATGAGATTGAAACCGATTTGATGTGTGCTTGAAAGGACAGGGGATGCGCCTAGAGGGGGGGTGAATAAGCAATTACAAAATTATACCCAATTTAAATTAATCTATCAGAGATAATGCGGAAGCAATTGGGATAATTAAGTTTTGCAATTTAAATAATTCAGCCCGAGACAGGTAACCCGGACACTCCGAATACTTAGTCCGGATACTCCGAACAACTCGGATAGTCCGGACTAAAATACCGGACTCTCCGGATTGCCCTGATCGGCCAAAACAGAAAAGGACAATAAATTGAAGCGCTTCTTTGATTCTAGTGATACAAATTACTTTACTGCAATGAATCAAGTATATAAGCAAGAATAGATGCAGTAGATACAATCTAATTGATCTAATCACAAGAATCTAAAGCAAATTAAGCGGATGAGCAAAAGAGGAAACCGAAGTAAGGAAGGAGACACGAAGATTTTATCCCGAAGTTCGGATCCTTGAGGGGATCCTACGTCTCCGTTGAGGCGGCTCGGTCACACTTGAGCCGGGGTCTCTTTCAACCCTCTTCCTCCCGGTGTTGCACAATGCACTCGCCGGTCTTCACTTCTTTGATTCCTTTCCTTGCGGAGGCGGAATCGGACCTTCACAAACCTTCGGTGGCCTTCCACACAAAGCTTGGAAGCTCACCGGCAACTCCTAGCTGTCTAGGAGACCTCAACCTCCAAGAGCAACAAATGCTCTCGAAGAACTCACTTAGAGTCCACCTCAAGTGCTCAACCACACTCAACCCGAGCACTACACACTCTCACACCCAACCCTTCACTCAAAAGGGGATCACTAAGATCTAGGGTTAGAGGGGCTTTTGGGAGCTCAAGATCACTAAGAATACACCTCAAAGCACCAAGGAATCAGCCCAAAAGCTCTCCCACAACGGCTACCCAAGAGGGGGGCTTTAAATAGCCATCCCCAAAAACTCCGTTGGAACTGCGCAGGGTCAGGATACTCCGGACAAATAGTCCGGATACTCTGGACAACCCGGACACTCTGGACATTAAGTCCGGACACTCCGGACTTGCCACCAAGGCAACCGAGAACCCTGACTCAGAGACTCCGGACAAATTGTCCGGATACTCCTGACAACACGGAGACTCCAGATTAAGGCCCCGTTTGGCAACTTGGAACCGAGCTGTTTCTACTAGAATCTGAGGGAAACTCAGCCAAACGGGCTAAAACTCGCAACGATTCTCCTCGAAACGTTTCTCCTTTTTCCACACCATGGTTGAATCACCCTCAACCCCGTTTCACTAGTTTCTACTAGAATCTGGAACCGTACCAAACGGTTTGCAGAAAGTGATTCTGATTCTACTTGAAACGTTTCTATCAAGAATCTGAAACCGTTTCCGTTTCTACTAGAATCTGGAATCGTACCAAACGGGGCCTAAATATCCGGATACTCCGGACTGCACATAGCAGCCTGACGAAAACGAGCATAACTTTTGAACCCACACTCCGATTTTGACGAATTCGGACTTTTCGAAAAGCTAAGAACGAGGGCTATCCAACCCACAAGGTCTTACTACCCAAAACCCAATGGATAAAATCAGATTGCACAAACAATCCACAAGGAGACCTCAAATTCTCACTTTCCGATACAAACAACACTTCTATCCCTCACACCAACCCACCTACACCTAGGTGAACAAAGTGTGACTTGAGTTTCTTAACCTTAGACAAGGATAGACCACTTTTGAGCACTTGAGACATGTCTAAGTAATTTCAACGATTGCATCCCTCTTAATAGTACGGCAATCCTTAGACTCAAATTTAAACAGAAAAAACTAAGTCTTACACTAAGCTTACATGCCGACTTCTTCCGGATGCACGGTGCATGATGACGCTTCCACAAAGATTGATGATGCCCTTCGTCTTGTCAACCTCAACACGCTTCACCTCATGAGACTCTTGTCCTCTCGACCTTGACCTCAATCATCACCAAGACGATCCTCTATCAAGTCGAATCTGACTTAGTCCTCAGCTGTTGGTGACACCGCCGTCTTGTTGACTTTGACTCGCTTATCATCCTTCAAACCACTTGGTCATCATACACACAACTTTGGGACCTAATTCTTATCAAAGCACTCAACAAACATATTAGTCCCACAAGCTTAAAAGATATATTGAATAAATTGATAATAACAAGTGTTTCATATCAAGAAGCACAATATGAATGGAAACACGTGACAATAGAAATATTCTCTGCTAAGTGCATCATGATGAATATATGATTGATCTAACTTGTAACACCCCGGCATTTAATATGCCTGAATGCTACCAAACATAAGCTAAACAACATCTAAATACCACAATTTACCATAAATTCCAGCAAAGGTACATATGCTAAAAACCGAGATTTCGGCAGCATCTCCTTTGTTTTAACATGAATTAAAGGAGCAACAAAAGTATAGCAATATAATGCAATATGAAAGACAGCTAAAACAGCAATAATCAAAGACTTAACGATGATATAAGTCTAATATCGAGCACTTAATGTCTCCAAGTGTCAAACGAACAATAAACCACTCACATAGCAAAGCTAAACCTTAAAGCAATAATCATCACACGCATTTTATTATCGAAACTAATTGAATGACTTGTGGAATCAAAAGGGTGAAGCTACGTGCGGACATGTGACTATCTCCCTTCCCCGCATGCCGTTCTCATGGTACCTAAAACAACAAGAAAATACAAGCGTAAGTTCAAAACTCAGCAAGCATATTGCAATGGACAACAAGAACAATATCATGGCAATAAAATCGTCCATCATGTATATCATCTCATTCATGAACACTTAACAATATCATCATCATTATGTATGCAATGTAATGCAATCCTCATGTCTCCTTGGAAACTCATACCGGTATGGTTGAGTACACACCCGTCGGTGTGCACCCTCTCCCCCCTTCCATCCCGAAGATGGAGGGTGCCTACTCCTCGCTTCCGTTCACCGCGGTGAATGGAATCACGATGTAGGACTTACTCATTGGCTCTCCGGATTAGTCATATCTTTCTCACCGACCTTCCCGGATTAATTATGACTTTCTCACCGCCCGGGCCATGTAACATGTCATGTATGCAATTATGCCAACATCATATTTAACTCACATATTAACACATGGCATCATAACATAATAAACATGCTCATCATATCATTGGCAATCATAAAAGCATGGCAAGTGATCATATATCATGTAGTCAATTCCATCTATTCTCAACAAGCAACCTACAAATCGCTATCCATCACAACACACTTGCCTCAACCACGGGCAACGGATTGGCGGGAAGTAGAGGGCACTTCCGGGGTCGCACCACCTGTACATAGGTACCACATGCTCACAATCATGTCCACAACATCTACCCCGACATTGCCAACTACTCGCAAAACCTAAAAACAGAGGTTTTGCCCCGTCGGGACAGCAGCCTTGCAAAATGCATAACTTGAGTTCTGGGACTCCGAATCAATTAAACGAGTACATCCTCGCGTATCTTAGGAAATTTCCCAACTTTATCTAGGTATAGGGAAAGACTGATTCAGACTCTAAAGTTGTTTAATCTACAGATTACCGTGATCTGTTCCAATCACGTCACAGATTTTATCACGCTCGGTAAAACAGCCATAACTTTCAAACGGCTGGGCGGAATTTAACGTTCTTTATACCCACTGAAAGATAATAAAATTATCTACAACTTCTTCAACATCCATACGGACAGATTCGGATTCTAAATTGACGAAAACGCAAACCGTAGATCGACTGCTCATGCTGTCCCAAAACAGAAACGTGGCAACATCTAGATCTAATCCAAATTACTCAATTCCAGCACCACCAATTGATCTAAAAACTTGATACACACCCTTAGAATAGTACCTAGATCAACCCCAAGGATTTCCATGGCCATACCTTTGCCCGACGCACGAAAACTCCAATAGATCTCCTCGCTCCTCGCTCCTCGGATGGATCCACGAGGATGCAGGGGTGGGGAGGCCACCCTAGGGCATCAAGGGGGTGGAGGAGACGTGGTGGAAAGGTGGGGAGGCAAGGGAACAAGGGGAGGGGGGTGCGCACGGCCCAAGGGAGGGGAGGGGCGGCTAGGCAATGGAGGGGGAGAGGTGGGGCGCAAGGTGGAGCAGGGGTGGGCGCACCAAGGGGCAGGGAAACCCCTTTTTACCAGCCCTAAGCCCCTTTCCTAATCCTAAATGGATTCCTACTCCATCCCACCAAAGTCCACAACCCCCTCTTTAAGGCCGAAAACCCCCCGGAAAGGCCCAAAACCCTGGAAACGGCCCGAAAACTCTATTAACCTCCATACCCTATGGTTTTAACCTTATTTCCACATCTCATACTGTTTTTGACCTTATCATGCACGTTAAATAAGGTTACGACACTCCGTGGTGTCACATAACTGCACTAGAGAGATAATTGTCAATATGAAGAATCAATTAAATCATGGCAAGGACCACAGACTTTGCTTAAATGAAGCACATGATAGAATATACACAAATTACACATGTGCAAACAATATTTGGAATGAGAGTAAATAATGTGATCCAATTCTAGATTAAACTTCACTAAGAGAGGTGCATTAGAAGATACACAACTAAGACATGTATGCACCAAGTCAATATGAAGCAATGAAGTTTAACTCTAGTTAACACAAGCATATTAAAAACAAAGCATGTAATGAACTCAAATGAATATATGCACAAGCAATTATGACATGAATCAATGTGCACATATGAAATCAACAAGTTACTTAGAGTTCAATATGCATTTGCTAAAGAGGAATGCAATGACAAATATGGAAGGAATACCGAGATTGCATACCTCATTTTTGCTTAACCATCCCAATTGATTTTCCTCTAAAATAGATGAGACTAATATTCAACTAGGCAATAAACATGTTAGTCTCATAACAATATAAACATATTAGAGGTTTGTCATTTGTTAAGCACTAAGTTTAGCATTTGTACAATTACATTGATTGACATTACATGCGTTTGTCATTAATCGTTTATCATTAATCACCACAACATAAGTGCCTAGATGCACTTTCAGTGCTATATATCACAATTGGTTCTTTTCTTAGAACCGATTATGATGTGAAAAGGCATATCACAATCGGTTCCTAGGTTAGCACTAATTGTGCATCACAATTAGTGCTAACCTAGGAACCGATTGTGATATGCATCACTAGGTTTTATATAATCTCAGGCTGAACTCTCCTCTGTTGTTGTTCTAGAGGCAAAAAAAAAAATACAACCGCCGCCCCAAAAAAACACAACATACTCTGGTTGAAACTAACACTTGGGAGAGAAAAATATGAAATCCTTGAGGATGGGTATTAAGAGGGAAAGTTGAATCCCTAGCTTGAGGAAATTTTTCCTCTATTTTCCCTCATTGGTGGCTTTCTTCAAAAGGTGATCATTCTTTCAAACCCCTTCAATTTTGCACTAAGAAATTCGATTTTGATTTGGTGAATGTGTTACATGTCATTAGTGATATGGTTGAAACCAATACTTGGATAACAAATTATGAAATCTTGGAGGATGGGTGTTAAGAGGGTAAAGTTGAACCCCTAGCTTAGAGATGTCCCCTCATTTGTTGTTTTCTTCAAAAGGTGAGCATTCTTTCAATCCTTTAATTTTGCACTAGGAATTAAATTCGATTTTGATTTGGTGAATGTGTTACATGTCATTATTATTGCTATAATTAATATGATCAATGTTAGAGTTTAGGTTGCGTAACGTACATCTCCCGCTGGAGGGTGCTTGTTTATAAATATCTAAAATAACATAATTATAAATAAGCAATCTCGAATTGTTCACATTTTTTTTTGACAGTTCGAGGATATGTGATCGGGCAAGTTCCTAATGAAGCTATTGTACAACTCTAGAAAAAGTTTAGGCAGTATCACCTTGGTGTTCTCCGGATACACACCCTCTTGACTTGTTAAGATGTGTATTTGGAGAACAGCAAGGAGATGCTCTGAAATTTTCTTTAGAGTTGTACAACGGCTTCATTAGGGACTTGCCCAAATCACGTATCATCGAATGGGATTAGGACCTGACCTAATTAGAGATTAGGAGTCACTCTTGTACATACTTATATAGTTGGTAAATAGATAGACGTTTCTTTAAGATCATTCAATTTCTCAACTTTGTTAATGTTTCCACACTAATTTTCTTTCATTGAAGTCAAAAGAAGTGCAAGCTTAATTATTCCATTAGGTATTTCAATATCATTGTTGATATTTTAAATATGTCTCTTAATTAGGGAATTGGAAGCTCTTAACTACGGAAGAATGTATCAGGGGGTAAATTACATATATTTGAACTCGTCCTCTATTTTGCAAAGGTAATTAAATAATGTCTCAGTGTTTGAAATAGCTAGTTGTCGCAAAAGTTTTTTCTTAATTTATCATTTGTGGTTTATTGTAGATGGGCCATGAAGAATGAATGTATCAGAAAAGCCATGTGAGTACTAAATTTCAGAGCGGTGTTAAGGAGTTCATAAGAATTGCACAAGAAGACATGGTGAAGAGTGGTGTAAACTTCATATATTGTCCTTGCATTGATTGCACCAATCTATGATTTAACGACTCAGCTTAAATTGAAGACCACTTCATTCGATGTGGCTTTGTGAGAAATTACACGTGTTGGATCCATCATGGGGAGACAAGTAGTACCCCTCCGATATGCAACAAAGACATGCTGGAACCCGATCATGAGTTGGAGCATGATTTATTTGAGGAGGATAATTTAGAGCAAATGTTGCAGGATGTGGAGGGAAATTACACTGAAAGAGGGGTTGAAAATTTTAAAAACTTGATGGAAGACGATACCAAACCATTGTTTTCGGGTTGCAAAGCGAAACACACCAAGTTGGGGTTTGTCCTTGCATTGTTCGAACTGAAGGCAGAACACTGGATATATATACAAGTTTCAATGTATTTTTAGTTCTTCTATCGGATATGCTTCCAGAGGGAAGCGAGTTACAAACAAGCATTTATGAGGCGAAGAAGCTAATATATCCCATGGGAATGGAAATAGAAAGGATACATGCATGTTCAAATGATTGCATATTATACCGCAATGCGCATAAAAAGCTATGCACTTCTTGCATGCGCTTACCAAGTGCCAGCTAGTCCTCATTGAAGACGGATTTACCGTTGAGACTAGACGCAGAGTTGCATTTTCATGCAAGGAGGATGACACAGTGCACGGTAGCCATTTGGGGAAGGGTTACATGAGGGTGCAAGTGTGAAAGATCAAGATGGCGATCAGAGGGGGGGGGTAAATGATCCCAATTTTAAAAGTCCCACCTCTTGGACAAGATTGATGCTTGCTCCAACAATAAACCCCAAGAACCAAGTTAAATAATCAAACCAAGCAAGAAACTCTCAAGAATCAAGAGCAACCATGGATCATTTGAAAGACAGCAACATATCCCCCTAACAAAATTGCCATGAATAAAAATTTGTGGCTCATTTGATCATGGGGATTTTTTCTTTAGTACTACCAGTTGTTGATAGTCCAAAAAAAAGAAATCAATTCACAATCACCTTTATAAAAAAAGGGATAAATAAGACAAGATCTCCTGCTTTTGAAAAGTAAAATTGAATTTTTAGAACTAAAGTAACTCAGTCAAAAGGTAACCTCTCCAAATCTGAGACTCATTTGAATTTTACAATTTCTATCTAATGAGATAATGGAGTCTCAAAGCTTCCAACCAAAAATCAGATCCAGATTAATCATTGTAAAATTATGATAAAAATAACAAGCTCTACCACACAAAGAACTTAGCTAGAATATTTGGGGCTCGGTAAAAACCTCATGGCTTCAAAACTATGATTCATATGAACTTTCCACTTGGTGGGATAATAGGTATAAAAGTAGCACAACTTTTTTTTAATAAGAATCACCCCCAATATCAAATTATATGAATTTTCTATAAAATAAACAAGGACTGCTGCATAAATAGACTAAACTTGAGCAAGAAAGAAACTTCAAGAACACATCCTTCAAAGATTTTTCAGAGATTGAACATAGAAGTGGTTTGAGAAAGAAGTGAAGCCTAGATGATTGGGATATGATCTTAAAAGATTCATCCATCAATCATTCATCCTTGGCTCAAGAACCATAATCATTTAGAAGGAGGGGAGGCAAATGTGCAAAATTTAAATGCTTGAAAATAAATACTAAATTTAAATTGTGTAAAGTCAAGACATAATGTAAATGTGGAATTTAAATTCATAATGTAACACCCCGGCATCTAGTATGCCCTGGATGTCACCAAACATGATAGACACATCATCTAAATGGCATAAATAAAGGTAAATTACAGCAAAGGTGCAAATCCTAAAACCGAAAATTTCGGCAGCATCTCCTTTGTTTTTCCATGATTTGAAGCAACAGCAATAATATGGCAATGTATAGCATAATATGAGACATCTAAAACAGCAATAACAATTGGTATGGCAACATCTTACGTATAAAATAATGAATCCAGCCACTCCAAAATTATAACGAAGCAAAAGATGAACTTAAGCACACAATCAAGCCATACTCCAAGTTTCATGGCACAAATCTTATTATTATGTCTCCAAATGATAAAAACTGTCTATATGTGAGGAGCTACGTGTAGAAGTGTAGCTAAACCCCTTTCCTGCATGCCGGTTTCATGGTACCTAAAAACAACATAAGACACAAGCGTGAGTTCATCACTCAGCAAGTATATTGCAATAGAACAAAACGAACAGTTCAATGCTAATATCTCTATATATCATGCTTAACATCATAACCATGTTCAAAACTCATTGTACACATATCATTATCATCATCATGTATGCAATGCAATGCACATGTCTCCTTGAAGCACATACCGGTATTGCCGAGTGCACATCCGTCGGCTTGCACCCTCTTTCCCCTTCCATCCCGTAGATGGAGGGTGCCTACTCCTCACTTTCATTCACAACTGTGGATGGAATCACGAGGTAGGTCTTATTCAATGGCGCTGCGGATTAGTCATAACTTTCTCACCGACCTTACTGGACTAGTTATGACTTTCTCACCGACCTGGCTAGTTCTCATGCCATGTATGCAAATATGTCATAAACATAAACAACTTGCACATAAACTCAACTAATCATTGCATAGACTCATAATAAACCATTTTCATCATGTCGCAAGCAAGAGTCAATCATGGCATCATATCATAAAACATGTGTAAACCATCTCATTATCAAACATTACGGCTCCCTAAGCCGCAACCACTACAATACACTTGCCTTCAACCGCGGACGACGGATTGGCGAGTGGATGAGGGCACTCCCGGGGTCACACCACCTGCACATAGGTACCACACACTCAAAACGTTCCCTCAAAATAGTACAAGAACGATCCCCTACCCCAACTTCGCAAACAACCCCTAAAACCCGAAAACAGAGAATATGTCCCTACGGGACAGCGGGCTTCCAACTAGCATAACTTGAGTTCTAGGACTCCAAATTAAGTAAACGAGTACATTTTCTCATAGCTTAGGAAATTTCCTAGCTTTATCTAAGTATTGGGAAAAACTGATTCGGCCTCTAAAATTGATTAATATACAGATCAATACGATCTATCCCAATCACGTCACAGTTTTGAACACGTTCGGTAAAACATCCATAACGTTCAAACGGCTGATCGGAATTAAGAGTTCTTGGTGTACACTGAAAGGTATTGAAATTATCTACAACTTTCGCAACAGGCGGCTGACCAAATTCTGAATCTAAAAATCCCAAAACCGCGACCGAAGTTGACTTTCTGGAATTGACCGAGGCTACAGCGTGAAACAGATCTACTAAACGAATCTATACCTCTAATTCCAGCACCTAAACATGAATTCTAGGACTAATTTCCCCTTCTTAACCAGCACCACAACCCTACAAAGATATTGCAAACACTTACCACCCTCGAAGAACCACTCGAACGTCGAATTCTTCTCCTCCCGGTCCCCCGATCTCCTTCCTCGCGCCAAAACCGCCGGATCCCCTCGTTGCGGAGCTTCCCAATGGTGAGGGCAATGGATTGGAGGTGTGTGGCAGCAAGGGGTGGGGATGGATCCCTCCTAGGGCCGGCTAGGGGAGGTAGGGAGGTGGAGGAGCAATGGGGAGAGGTGGAGGCGCAATGGGGGCTAGGGGGGTGGCGGCTAGGGTTGAGAGGGAGTGGGGGCGCACCAAGGGTGGGCTGGCACATGGGGGGAGGTTTTGGCAGAATTCCTTTCCCCATGGGCCCAAAAACACCACCACCAACGGCCCACTTCATCCCCCTAAGGCCCAAACTCCCCCGGAGGCCCAAACTCCCCCGGAGGCCCAAATTCTCCCCCAGAAAGGCCCAAACTCACGAAAAAGGCCCAAAAACATGATACCAAAGTCACACCTTAATGCCGACATCGAAAACAACTCACACTGTCATTCCGTAGTGTCACACATAAGTAAAGTAAAAAAATTCTTTGTATTTCTGGAGGGAAGGTTTACAAAGCCTCACAAAAAGTGGGCAAAGCTCAAAGGAGCACATAAAACCTTCAATTGGGGAGGCTACCCCTACCCCTCTATTTATAGTATCCATGGGTCATCCTCCACCCTTGGATGAGTTGCTTCTATCCTAAGATACCCTCCAAAGGTTAGGATTTGATCCCACACACTTACCCATTGGGCTAACCTGAAACCCAATGACATAACGGGTTTTACACAATTCTCAAAGCAAACTATACTTAACCACTACTCTATCTTCTAGAACCGCGATCCAACTGTTCTCCTTGATCCGAGCAGTATTAAGCTAGCATTTCTACCATTCCGTTGCCTCCATAACTTGTTCTGGCTTCATCTCCAACCATCTTCCAGTGATCTTGGCCACGTGGACCTCCGGCTTCCCTCGCCAAGTCCCGGCCATTCTTCGCCTCTCCATGACCACAAATTAAAGCTCACCAATCATCAAAGATAAGGAAATCCATCACATAGCATTGCCCAACAAGTTGTGCACAATAATCATCCCAAATGCTCAAACAAAAATCTTATCTCATTCATATAGTCGGTACTACCGGCTCTACAAGGCCGGTAGTGCCGCCTGAAGCTGACATAACTCAAATTGCTTCCTTTTGAATTCCAATTCAAATCAAACTCAACCCTGACCACACCTTGCTCAAATAAAGTCAAATACTCATCACAAACATGGATGGACCTCCACATGGTCCTTCAAAGTGGACTATGCCCACGATGAATCCCTATCTCATGTGCTGGAGTTCCCCTGAACAAAGATATCACCACTCTCGGGCAAGCACTGATGTCATCCATCAAGTGGCCCACGACGGGTGTCGTACTGCTGAAGGTAAAAATCTCTCGCATCTTCTTGATCATTCTACTACTACAACACGTTACATATGCATGTGCTTTGTAGGTTCCAATCGTACTTTCTCATGCTTCTTCACCTGCTCCTACTCCTGCACCTACTCTTGCTCTCACCACCATGATGAATCATCCATCCAAGTCGACACCTATGCAAAGAACAGAGCTAGTGCGCAAAAGGTCTAGCACGATGACCAAAGAACCATAGATGACCTTAGAGAATCCTTCTTTCAAGAAGGCAAAGTTGTCATAGGCCACAACGCCCCCTCAAATACATGGAAAGCCCGTTGTCTCAACCCCGAAAACTCTTTCTGCACAGAAAGTAAATTTTACAAAGGTCACAGAGCCCCCTTCTAAGTGGTACATACATGGAAAACCCTTTGTCCCTAGCAATGAATTGAATGCTCTAGGCGTGTACACTCACTTGCTCCATAGATGGTGCATCGACAAGGCGAATGAGGCCGAGTATCACATCGATTTCAATGTGAGGTATTGTGAGGGACAATTACACCGCGAGGAGTATGGGACATTCCCAGTGAGTTTTGATTATCTATTCCATTTGTACAACATGAAAGCCATCAATATTTCTACTATATGATCTTGGATGCTATAAGTATCGCACCATATAGCATGAGCTTATGACTTTTATAGGATTTTGTATTATGTTTTTTAACAATTGACATGAGTTACAAGATAATGAGACAGCGAGCCATGACGAATCAACACCTAGTTGGGTTCATCGACACTGAGATCATCTCTGCGACCATGGCTAGAGTTCAATCGGAGTTCCTTGTCAACTACATCAAGTAGGCATTGAAGGCTGAGGTGAAAAAGGACTTCATTCTCTTCATGTACCACGACGAGTAAGCAGTACTCATAGACTTTTACCCTTAATTACTTGCATGCACTTAAACCGTATATGAACTTATTTTCTTATATTGCATATTATTTAATAAGCAACCATTGGGTTCTACTACTGGTAGCTCCGAGTGAAAACAAAGTCTACACTTTTGACTCACTTGAGAAGAGATCAATGGCCTACGCGATCAAGCCTATTTTGCAGAAGTACAGTCCTCTATTATAACATTTTAAGTATTTAACTATATTCATTTTTTCCTCAATGGCATATCTCTAATATATGTAGGGTTTTCTTGTCTTACGTTGCTGAAGGAGGGTGACACGATCACAAACAAGGCAACCAGCTGGAGTGGAAGCGCTTCAAGGTACAAGTGCCATATACAGGATTTTTTTCTGATATCTATTCTTCATCTACTAATTTGATTTTCTTTGTTCATAGTGTCATCAGTAGGGGTGCGATGATCTGTGCGGCTTCTACATCATGCATCACATGCTGATCTTGGTCGGCGGTTCACACATTTTCCCTAAGGTATATGTAAAAGATGATATCAACGATGTTAAAACTATACAATACATATAGTAAAAAAATTTACAACAGTCAGAGGTATGACATAAGTGGCTGTAAAATCATTAACAACTAATAATAAAAATTACTACCAGGAGTTAAGAACGGTTATACGGTGATTCATATATAGTACAAAAAGCTAAATGCATGATAGTAAAAAAAAGGTTATTTGCAAAGTTGAAAACATACTGTCACCACAAAATAATTAATTACTACCTTTTACTGGTTGTAGTAATTTTACTATGGTCTAAATGATTTTACTATCGTGCCTACTATAAAATTTTACTATAGTGTATATGTGATTTTTCCCATTTTTTGTACAATTTACTGCAATGTATATGTACATGCATAATGACTCGACCTTTTACATACAAATTTTAAAACTTAAATTAGTGCACTACTTTCTATTCTGCAGAACCGCCCTCAAGAGCCTAGACAGCAAAGATGTCAACAAATTACAAGACCACACATGCCAGTGATACTACATGTCAACAAATAGCGAAGGACGGTAAGTTTAGAGACTCAATAGGCTCCTACTAGTCCATCTATTGTAAACAATATTATTTAATGTGAATATGATATGTGTACTATGAATGTGATATTCTTGTGTTGTAAATATTATCTGCTATGTGAAAAATATAATATAAGTATTTTGAATGTTAATATTATGTTCTATATTGCGAATGTATGTGTACTATCTATAATCTGGGGTTGTTTTCAGACGATGTGGACATCAAACGGGCTCATTATATCGGTTCTGAGCCAGAATCAATTGTGATTAGGTGAGTCATCGCAATTAGTTCTACCTCAAAATCAATTGTAATGAAATGTGTTATCACAATCAATTCTCTGCATTACAATTTGGTGTTATCACAATCGATTCTCTGCATTACAATCTGTTCTATCTGAGAACCGATTGTGATGATCACCCTCATCACAATCAGTTCTATCTCAAAACCGATTGTGGTGATAGTTTATCACAATCGATCAAAAAAGAACTGTGCTAGAGCATCATCATCACTATCTAAAGACTTTGTATCACCACCAAAACTGACTGTCATGATGAAAAAAACCGATTGTGATGTGCATTCCTGTAGTAGTGAAGTAAGCCTAGAAAGAAAGTTTAGGGTTCAAAATGAGCTTACTTGATATGTCACAATCACACTAATTATCTTAAAAAAATGTTAGTACGAAATACCTTGAGTTCTTGACAGTTACACATCTCTATCTTTATATATATCTCTATTCTTGAAGAGGTACGGAGGGTTTGGGGTCCAGTGCTACGCGTCCACATTTACAGTAGAAACTATAGTTTGAACTACAATATTTTTTATTTTTTAAAAATATTTTTTAATTTTTTATGAAAATAAGTTTTTTCTTAAAAAATCATTGCAGTATTTTTGTTTATTTTATTTTCTCTATTTTCTAAAGAAATTTTCCTCTCTTTGCTAAAATTCATGGTTCGTCCGCGGCAAAGCATGGACTTTGAACTAACTAGTATATCATTATTCCTGGAGATGTACGGAGGGGTTGCCGCCCGGTGCCATGCGTAGCCAAATACTATAGTTTCTTCAATGAAGCTATAGTAATTTATTTTAAAAAATTATAATGTTGAGATACAATTTTTTTTATTTTCTCTGTTTTTTTAATAAACTTTTCTCTCTTTTAAAATTGAGGGCTAGTCCACAGCAATGTGCGGGATCCTAACTAGTATACAAGACTTCGCAAGAACACATGATGCCACTCTCTCCCACATGCTCGACTCCTTTGCCCGCATGTGTTACTCGCCAGTGAATCATCTCTGTACTAAAACTTGCTAAAACCACGTGATTCCAACCTGATCTGAAACAAGAAACCAGATTCAAACTCACTAAAACCAACTTGATATAACATCACAGACGGTTCAAAGATGCTATCACAGAAGATTTTTTGAACCGTCTGTAACTATATGTCAGTGATATAACAACATATCACAGACGGTTTGGACACCGTATGTAACATCCTCAATTATTAAAAGCAGTAATCAAATATTTAAATTGTTACATACGGTCTAAGGCACCATCGCGGTCTAAGGCAAGGCGACCCCTTATCGCCTTATCTCTTTATCCTTGCCATCGACCCTCTGCATCACATCTTTACCAAGGCCATGGACATTGGTGTCCTCTCCCCCCTGAAAGGATGCGCGTCGTCGCTTCGTCTATCCCTCTACGCTGATGATGCAGTAATCTTTCTCAACCCAGTCAAGGAGGAGCTAGAAGCGGTGATACACATCCTCCGCGCCTTCGGGGAGGCTTCGGGACTTCGAGTAAATCTACAGAAGAGCTCAATAACTACAATCCAATGTCAAGGGCTCGATCTCCAAAACATCTTACAGCCCTTCCCTGGGACCATTGCGTGCTTCCCAATGCAATACCTGGGTCTACCTCTTACTGTCGGCCGGATACGCCGCGCTCATCTGCAGCACATCGAAGACAAAATGGCGCGGCGATTGGCGAGTTGGCAGGCCCGCCACTTCACCATGGGAGGACGACTTACTTTGGTCAAATCAGTCCTATCCTCAACTCCAATCTATCTCCTGACAGCAATCAAGGCGCCCAAAAAATTCATTGCTGACCTCGACAAGATAAGGAGGAACTTCTTTTGGGCAGGGAATGATGACTGCAGTGGAAGCAAATGCAAAGTGGGCTGGAACATTGCCTGTCGACCTTTCGAATTAGGAGGTCTAAGCATTCTGGACCTACATAGATTCTCCAGAGCGCTCCGGCTTCGATGGCTTTGGTTAAAGTGGACGTCCCCAACAAGACACTGGAGGGGAATGCAAACACCCTGTGACCTAACCGACTGCATGCTGTTCTCTGCAGCCACCAAAATCATAATTGGCAATGGCCAAAAGGCAACTTTCTGGACCTCCAGATGGTTGCATGGCAAAGCGCCAGCTCAACTGGCACCAGGTCTCTTCAAACACTCTAGGCGCAAAACTAGGTCTGTTGCAAATGCTCTGCAAGATAACAACTGGATTCGTGACATCAGCCACAACCTCACTGCCCAGCTCATTTCTGATTTTGTGCATCTATGGATGGAAGTTCACCTAGTAGTTTTGATACCACATACGGAAGATGAATTAATATGGACACAAAATTCCAGTGGTGAATACACAGCAGCTTCGGCATACCGCTTGCAATTCGAAGGTAGCTCGTTTAAATCGTATAACACGACAATCTGGTCAGCTTGGGCACCGCTGAGTTGCAAAATATTCTTCTGGCTCGCACAGCAAAATCGTCTGTGGACAGCTCAGCGCCTCCAGATCCGGGGATGGCCTAACCAGTACTTTTGTCAAATGTGCTATCGAAGCTTGGAAACGGATTTCCATCTTTTCGTAGACTGCCCTCAGTTCCGAAGGATTTGGGGAGCTATCGCGGATTGGACACGTCTACCTATGCTCAAACCGGAACATTGGGAACCGGTGTCCAGCCTTGAACAATGGGCTATACAGCAGGCCAATAGCCATTTGGGTTGCCGAAAGGGGGTTAAAAGCCTCATTATCCTCACTTGCTGGCGATGGTGGAAGGAGCGAAACAACACAATCTTTCAGCGCACTCAAAAATCAAACGACGAATTGCTTCAAGACATCAAGGATGAGGCCTCTTGCTGGTCTTTTGCTGGGGCACGAGGGATCAAAAAGTTGTTGTTTCATCCGCCGTAACGTGAGTCCTCTAGTCTTTTTGTTCTCTTCTGTTCTCTTCTTTTCTCTTTTTGGTTTTTGGATGTTGTTCTTTAGTGCAATCTCTTGCACTTTGTATTTAACTTCTAATTCTCTCCTTTAATACGAGCTTCGACTTTTCAAAAAAAAAATATTTAAATTGTTGATTTTGGTCTTAATTTGCAGTTCAAGCATTCTGTGGAGTTATTTGGAATTTTCATTGCTTGTTTAATCTTTTATTGCCTTGGAAATTAAAACCTTCACTTCAATTCGAAAATTTAGGAAGTTTAAAAAAACTTTGATAAGGCTACTAATAAATTCCAAATACCTTATTTTTCATTTCTGAAAACTCTTACTGAGTTTGGAAATGAATTGCTATTTATAGAAAATCAAAAACAGTAATTAAAACATTAGACCTAGTGTAGTGTCAGAATTATATAAAAATAAATATTAATTTTATTGATCTGAAATTTTTACACCCGCTTGGAAATGACTCTATGACAATACAGTAAAAATTTCAAACCAATTTGAGTTAGTTTTCATCCTCAGAAAAATTGTTTTTGAAAAAGGTTAAATCCTGACAGCCACACTGTCAGATTTTTATAAAAATATCGCCTTGGGGTTTTTATCTGAAAATTTTATGGTAGATTATAATTGCTGTCAGGTTTCAATACAAAAATTTCAAAAAATTTCTAACAAGTTTTAATGGTTCTATTAAATCAATTTTGTGATAGCTGTCTGAATTTGGAAAATAAATAGAACACTATCTCCCTCCTCCTTTCTCACTGACGCGTGGGCCCGTCCTAGCGCCAAGTGCCACCGGGCAGCGCCCCCGCACCTGACTCCCTCTCCCTCGCCCACTGCTGTGCAGGCCCTGGACCCACCGGTTAGCCGCCGCCTCACTTCTCCCCTCCCCTCTCTTCTCTCTCTCGCGCGCAAGCGCTCTGCACCGCCGCTGCAGCGGCCAATCCCCTCCATCCTCTCTGCCTCAATGGCAATTTTGGCTTTGATCATCACGCGGCAGCCCACCCCATTGGTCCTCCTCGCCATGGCCGAGATCCTCACGCTTTGCCTGCTGCGTCGCCCAATCCCCCCTCTGCCGAGCCAGCTCACGCAGATGGGCAACACCTTGATTAGCCACTCGCTGTAGCGCGCCCGGACCAAGCTTGTGTAACACCCCGGCATTTAATATGCCCGAATGCTACCAAACATAGACTAAGCAACCTCTAAATACCACAAATACAAGTAAATTACAGCAAAGGCACAGATGCTAAAAACCGAAATTTCGGCAGCATCTCCTTTGTTTTAACATGAATTGAAGGAACAACAACAGCATAGCAATATATGGCAATATAAGAGGCATCTAGAATAGCAATATTTAAAGGCATGACAGCAATATAAGTCTAAATCCAAGCATTAAATGTCTCCATGAGCCAAACGAACAATAAGACTCTCATATCGCAAAGCTAAACAATAAATCAATAAGCATCACACTTATTATCAAGACCCAATTGAATGGCTGTGGGAACAAATGAGTGAAGCTACATGTAGAAGTGTGACTATTTCCCTTCCCCGCATGCCGGTCTCATGGTACCTAAAACAACAAGAAAGCACAAGCGTGATTTCAACACTCAGCAAGCATATTGCAATGGTACAAAAGAACAATTACATGGCTACAACAACTCACATCATGTCTATCATCACATTCATGATCACATATCATTATCATCAACATTATGTATGCAATGTGATGCTATGCACATGTCTCCTTGGAAACTCATATGGTTGAGTACACAACCGTCGGTGTGCACCCTCTCCCCCCTTCCATCCCGAAGATGGAGGGTGCCTACTCCTCGCTTCTATACACCGCGGTGGATGGAATCACGATGTAGGACTTACTCATTGGCTCTCCGGAATAGTCATAACTTTCTCACCGACCTTCCCCGGACTAGTTATGACTTTCTCACCGCCCGGGCCATGTATCATGCCATGTATGCAAACATGCCAACATCATAAATAACTTGTACATTAACACATGGCATCATAACATAATAAGCATATTCATCATATCAATGGCAATCATTAAAGCATGGCATGTGAACATATCATATCTTCAATTTCAATCTCAACCAATCTAGCAAACTACAACCCGCTACCCATTCCAATACACTTGCCTCAACCACGGGCGACGGATTGGCGAGAAGTAGAAGGCACTCCCGGGGTCACACCACCTGCACATAGGTATCACACACTCACAATCATGTCCACAAAACAGTACGCAACCACTCTTCTACCCCGACATCGCAAACTACTCGCAAAACCCAAAAACAGAGGTTCTGTCCCGTCGGGACAGCAACCTTCCAAAAGGCATAACTCGGGTTCTAAGATTCTGAATCGATTAAACGAGTACATCCTCACGTAGCTTAGGAAATTTCCTAACTTTTTCTAAGTATATGGAAAGACTGATTCGGATTCTAAAGTGGTTTAATCTATAGAATACCGTGATCTGTTCCAATCACGTCACAGTTTTTAATACGTTCGGTAAAATGAGCATAACTTTTAAACGGCTGGGCGGAATTGGACGTTCTTTGTATACACTGAAAGGTATTGAAGTTACCTACAACTTCAACAGGCGGATGACCAAATTCCGACTCTAAATTGGCGAAAACCCAAACCCTAGGTCGACTGCTCCTGCTGCTCAAAACAGAGAACGTGGCAAACTCTAGATTTCATCTAATCTACTCAATTACAGCACCACCAATTGATCTAAAAACATGATAATAACCCTTAGAATAGTACCTAGACCAACCCCAAGGATTACCATGGCCATACCTTCGCCCGACGAATGAAAACCCAACGGATCTCCTGCCGGTTCGCGCGATCTCCTTCCTCGCTCCAAATCCACCGGATCTCCTCGTCGCTGAGCGCTACAATGGACGGATCTTTGGGGTGGCGAGGTGGGGAACTCCCCTAGGGGCAGCAAGGGTGGTGGAGAGGAGAGGAGAGGGGTGGTGGTGCAATGGGGAGAAAGGAGGAGGAGGAGGCGCACCAATGGGGGGCGACTGGTTTGGGGAGGAGTGGAGGGGGTGGGGGCGGCTAGGGCAGGGTTGGGGCGCATAAGAGGGCAGGGGGAGGCGCCCTAACCAGGAATCCCTCTCCCACTAGGAAGTAATACATAAAGTAGAAATTTTTGCCACATGTATTGCATGTTTACTTTTCGTTCTTTCTTTTCCGGATTTGGATATTGCTTCGCTTTTTATGATACGGCGTGTAGACACCGATATTCCGGATACCTTCGTCGACGACCCTGACTCCACGCAAGAAGTCACTGAGCAAGGCAAGCACCATCCTTTGACCATATTGAACCTACTATCTTAAATAGTTTACTTTGTTTGTCAAAATTATTATGCATGCGCTATGTTCTTTAAACTTGCTATATTGTGGGATGCAGTAGAACTAAACCTAGCTTGTGGGATTACCTCAATTAATTGTTGACATGAGAACATTGGAAACCCTAGGTTATGGTTAGACAAAATATAATGTCAAATGGGTATACTCGATCAATTATTTGCACATGCTTAGTATGCTCTAGAAATGGGATCACGAATGGATGGTAACATTGTTCATGATAATCAATGAGATTAGACATGTTTTGGAAGAGACAGGTGTTGTCTCATAATTTGAAAAGGTTGAATATGACAGCAAAGGATACTGATAGTTTGCTAAAAATGAATGTAAAATTATGTTTTGACACAGGCGAATTATGGCAATAGCTGGGTGTGTAAGCTTTAACTTACACGTAGTTTAGGGGGAGTTTCCGCCTGGGTTAATCTAAGGACCGAACATAGTGTTGCATAATCCAAGAATTACCGTACAACCATAATTGCTATTGTGGGATAGCCTCAACTTACTAAGTTATTTAAAACTGGCTTTACACCTTGTAAGGCCGTAGTAGCACGGGTTATTCCTACGGGAATTACTCGTAGGGGTGTCCACACGCGGGTGTGGGTTAGACACATACCAATGCAATAGTGTACGCCTTGCTATCGGGGGAAATGGGTTACCTTGAGTTTTAAATGAACCATGCGAACTTGCATTTCTGCCGCCATAGCGAGGGTTTGTTGGCACCGAGCTAGTGTAAAGTCAGGATTAAATAATGTAACGGTTGTGTATGATCATTCCGCGTCACACCATAGGAAGTGTGTTAATTTCGAATGTAAAAAGGAATTGATCATTATTTGTGGGTAAAGTTGTACATCTCTGCAGAGTCTAAACTTTTCGAAAAGCTGTTCCCACGGTTATGGGAGTCTTAGTGCACTGACACTAAGTTAGAGTTTTGGTACTTTCATAAAATGGTTTGGAAACTCAATGATAATTGGAAAAGTCTTGTTAATATGTTGTTGCCAATGGAATGGGAATGGACGAAATTCTACTCATAATCATGAAGGATTGTGAGGTTGTTACTATTCTTATTCATACTTGTTATTTACATATCTGCCAATTGTTTTACAAATTACGCTTGCAATCTATTATTCTGTATTTACAATTCAATTTCTCTTTTATGCAAAACAACTTAGTAGCTTATGTCGGGACCGCGAATTTGCAAATCCGGACCCTCTGTGTATTCAGCACTAGTCCAGGAACGCGCTAGTGCACACAGTCTTAACATTGGTAAATATCACAATCATACCATTCGATATTATCAGTACTTTATTTAAATAACCAAAGTGGTTACTCGACCTTATGGCCAAGTTACAAATATATGCCTCGCAAGGCGAAACTTATTCAGAGAAAAATAATAGCAGCGGAAAATCAAATAACTTCGTGGCGCCATCCAGTATACCACAGGCAACTGACTGGGCTCGCTTCCCTAAGTAGACGGATCCTCTTGGAATTCCTCCTCCGAAGCTGACGTAGTCTCCTCTTCAACTGGTGTTGTGTTGAGGCAAGGGTGAGTACTTGGTACTCAAAGAAGTCATGCATGAGAATGCAAGCTAATATACTATATGCATGGCTTGGTACAAAGGAATAGCTCAAGGTATATTTGCGATGTGACTTTTGACAAGTAATATAAGTAGATTCGAAAGCAGTAGAAATAAGCAAAACATAAATAACTTTTCAAGAAGTTTAATAAACATTTTCCCCATCCTAAACCACATTTCTATCATCTTCATTATTAAACCAACCCAACCTTTCAAACCAAAGTTATTTTTGAGAAAATCTAACCCTTGATCAGTAATTCGGCGATGTCCAATACCGCGGACACGGCTATTCGAATAGATTCTAAACTCTGCAGAGGTTATGCACTTTACCCACAAGATACAGTCAAACACCACAAAGGCGAGTTCCGTAATAAAGTCTTTCTAAACCTCTAACAATACAAGTGGTCCTCCCGGTTATTAAGCACTAACCCTTCCCTTCGCTAAGGCGAAGTCTAGGCCAATCAACCGTTAGATGGGTACCTGGCCTCACCCGTGCGGCTCCCGCACAACTTACACAAAGGGTGTAGTTGACCTCCGAGGTCCCACAGTGCGTTATTAGCAACTTAATCAACTAGGTCCGTCCCATTACGACATGTGGTTGCACGTTAGACCCAGTTCAAAGGCTTGCAAGGTTAAGTCCTTAGGGTGACCAGGGCAAGACTACCCAAGAACCAAATCAACATCCCCAATGCCACAACTGCCCACTGATTACTCTTGCCACATGCCCTGGCCGAAAATCGTTTATCAAACCCGCTTGATTACCATGCACCACGTGCCATCAACATCACATGATACCTTTCCAAAACAGGTTCAATATATCATTAAGTCAATATTAACATTTGATTGTCCAAAATCATGTCATGAGCACGTAGCAGGTCTAAGCAGTGTACTACATCGGTCTAAACCCATGTTGGCGATTTAATAATGTCCAACTAGTAATCCACAACTAGGGTGACAAGGGATCATGGCACATACTTAAATAATCAAGGTGTCATACAAAGAAATTGGTATTTATCTAATCCCCATGTTTAAGCAAAGTATTTTTCTAATTGAACTAGCATGCAATAGTTTAAATCAAAATAGATTTCGAAATAGGATCAACATGGTCAAAGCACAACTTGCCTTCAAAAAGTACTTGCTCTTGGTCTTGAGTTGGATCCTGAGTCAATACTTCTCCTTCGAATCCTTCCGGCACTTCAACGTCTACTCGTAAAGCGTGCAAATAGCAAACACACAAATAAACAATAGGCCAAAACATCCCAAAACTCCAAATAAAATCCATAAACAGAGAGAACATAATTTTCTGGATTTTTAGAAACTGGAATCGTCAAATTTGGAGTTAAGACGCAAAAGTTATGATTATTTAAAGTTCAAATAATCAATTAAATAATTTTACAGAGAAAAACTTTAGTCCAAAAATTTAATAAAATTCATATTTAGGTAGATCTTAATTTTATACAAATTTAGAAATTTGAATCACTCAAATCGGAGTTGAAACGCAAAAGTTATAAGCGTTTGAAGTTTGAAACAAAATCTGAAATCATTATTTCGAATTAATAAATCATTTTCTTTTTCGGAAATTAATTATTGCGTCATCATGGACACGTGGCAGCCTCTGATTGGTTGGCTGACGTCAGCCGGTCCGTGGACTTGGTCCACGCTCGGCTCGGGTCTCACCGTGGACTCGGTCCACGACTCTACGTGTCGGCCCGACATGTGGGCCCACTCGGGTAGCGTCATCGGCCGACGTCAGTGGGGACTCAGCCCATGGTGCTGACATGTGGGACCCACTGTGACGTCATGGGTGACGTCAGCGCTTGGCTGGATTAGCCACTGACATGCGGCCCTCTGACACGCGGGCCCCGCGTGTCAGCGTCCTGCCACGCTGCGTGGGCCGGCCCGACCGCGACGGTCGAGCTTCCCGACACGTGGCGCAATCCCGGCCGTTGATTTGAAATTCAGCGGTCGCGATTAGATCCAGGGTTAACGCGTTGAATCTACTCGATGATCGTGGGTCGCTCGATCTAGATCGGACGGTCCGGATCTAATTCTATAATAATCACTACTACGGCGCGTGGCGATTGTGAACCGTTGGATCTTGATCCAACGGTCCGAATCTAACCGGGTTTGGAACACGTGAACTCACCTCAACCGCACGATCAAGATCGGACGGTCCCACGAGCTTCGCGAGGGTGATGGCGACACGGCCGGTGCTGCAGCCCACCGGAGACGAACGACGACGAGCCCGATGGCGTTTCGGGTTGCTCCGGCGAGATGAGTCCTCCTTCGCCGGGTGCGTCTCGTCACGGATTCCGGATCTGGGCTCCTTCGGCGGAAGACGACGGACGGCGGAATCGAGCAAAAACCGCGGAGTGGCGCTCAACTACTGGCGAGCTCGCACGGCAAACGACGGCGGCTCGGGCGAGATGGCTCGGGAAAGCAGTGCGCAAGGATGAGGGCAACCTCGGGGCGTGACCAGGGCTTTAAATAGCCTCGGCGTTCGTGCCCGAGACGGAAACCTAATTCTACACGGCGGCGGGCGCGGCGGCGGAGTCCGGCTCGGACTCGGCGGAGACGATGACGCTCAGCCGTCCACGTGGCACGATCAACGGCCACGATCGCACGGGCGCGATCGGATCCGGGCCGGATACGGCTCGAACCGTGCAGGCGGATCTCGGTAGGTTGGATCTTGATCCAACGGTTGGGATTGATTAGGGTTTTGAGCTGGTTTGATCGAGTCAACTGGCTCGGGTCGGACTCGAACTCGAGTCTGACTCGGGCTCGGTCGGATGAACAGTAACCGACTCGGTTTGATTTTCCAGCGATTTAATATTTAAAATAATTCCCAGTAATTCATTTAATTCATTAAAAATAGCAAATGACTCAGAAAAATTCCAGAAAAATTCTGGAAAATATTTTGGATCATTTTGGACTCAAATAAAATATTTCCAACGAAATTTTATTTGCAAAATTAAATTCTTTAATTATTTCAAAATGGAATAAATTCAAATAAATTCCAAATAAATCCAAATAAATTCCAGAAAATTCCAAAAATTCACCAAAGTGCCAAATCACACATGAATTTAAGAAAAGCAAAATTTTGGTGTGTTACAAACCTCCCCCCCTTAATAGAATCTCGTCCCCGAGATTCAGGGCTTACTAAAGGAATAGGTTTGGAAACTCTTTCTTCAAATCCTCTTCGCGCTCCCAAGTCGCTTCGCTTTCTTCATGGTTGCTCCACTGAACTCTACAGAAACGGGTTGACTTGTTTCTAGTTTCTCGATCCATTGTGTCTAGAATCCTCACGGGATGCTCCTTATAAGTCAAATCCTCTTGCAACTCAATTGACTCTAGCGGTGTCTGTTCCTCAGGAACTCGGAGACACTTCTTCAACTGGGACACATGGAATACATCATGCACTCCTGCTAACGACTGCGGCAACTCCAGCTGATAAGCAACTTCGCCTCTGCGGCTCAAAATCTTAAATGGTCCAACATAACGGGGTGCGAGTTTCCCTTTGGCATGGAACCTCTTAACTCCCCTGAGAGGCGTAACTCGAGGTATACAAAGTCTTACTGTTCAAAACTCAAATCTCGGCGACGATTGTCGGCATAACTCTTCTGTCGAGATTGGGCTATCTTCAACCTTTCCCTAATCATGGCGACCGCTTCTTCACCTCTTGAAGAATATCAGTCCAAGACACGGCGCTCGCCGGTCTCATTCCAATTCAATGGCGTCCGACGAGGTCGACCATACAAAGGCCTCAAAAGGTGACATCTGTAAACTAGCCTCGATAACTATTGTTGTAATCGAACTCGGCATACGGCAAACTCTTATCCCAAGAGGTAGCATAAGCTAATGCACAAGCTCTCAACATATCCTCCAGAATCTGGTTGACTCTTTCTGGTCTGTCCATCCGTCTGTGGATGATAAGGCATCTTGAAGTTCAAACGGGTTCCCATGGCTTCATGCAACTTATTCCGTAACCTTGAGGTAAATTGGGTACCTGTCCGATACAATCCTCTTTGGCACTCCGTGCAAACAGACAATCCTGATCATGTACAATTACGCTAATTTATCTCCGAGTAAGTGGTCTTCACGGGATAAAATGGGCTACTTTAGTCAAGCGATCCACTATAACCCATATGGAGTCATAACCTCCTTGAGTCTTCGGCAAACCGGTAATGAAATCCATTCCGATTTCCTCCCACTTCCACTCAGGTATTTTCAGCGGTTGTAGCAATCCTGCTGGTCTCTGATGCATTGCCTTGACTCTCTGGCATACGTCGCACAATGCAACATGCTCGGCAACTTCACGTTTCATACTCGACCACCAGAATCTCTCCTTCAGATCGTGTTACATCTTGGCGCTTCCAGGATGAATTGAATACTTAGAGTCATGGGCTTCTTCGTAATCGATTGCTTTAACTCCTTCTTGTTAGGCACACAAATCCGATCCTTCATCCATAACGTGCCTTGCTCATCCAACTTGAAGTCCTCTGCCTTGCCTTCCTCCTTGATGGACTTAATCCTGTGGATCTTGTCATCATCCTTCTGTCCTTCTCGGATCTGGTCCTCTAAAGTAGGCTTTACTTCCAATGCGGCCAAGAATCCGCTAGGTACAACCTCAATCTTCATCTTTTGAAAATCCTCACATAACTCATCCTGACTTGTGGCTAGCAACGTACTCACGGTATGGCTTTTCCGACTCAGGGCATCGGCTACTACGTTGGCCTTCCCGGGATGGTAATGGATTCCAACATTATAGTCTTTGATCAACTCTAACCATCTCCTCTGCCTCATATTCGAGATCCGATTGGGTGAATATGTACTTAAGGCTCTTATGATCCGTATATACTTCACATCTGCTTCCAATCGATAGTGACGCCATATCTTCAAAGCATGCACTACTACAGCCTAACTCTAAGTCATGTGTCGGATAATTTTCCTCATGCGGCCTCAATCGCCTTGATGCATAGGCGGCGACCTTTCCGTTCTGCATCGGCACACATCCAAGTCCTTGGCGCGATGCGTCACAATAAATATCGAAGCTTTGAGCAACATCCTGTAGAACTAACACCGGTCTTGATGTCAATCGCTTCTTCAGCTCTGAAATCCTTTCTCACATTCTGGCGTCCATGCAAACTTCTTTTCCTTCTTCAAGCAATTGCGTAAGAGGTTTCGCAATTGTCGAGAAGCCTTCGATGAAGCGGCGGTAGTATCCTGCCATTCCAAGGAAACTCCGAATCTGGTCACCGTCTTTGGTCATTCCCAATGTAACACAGCTTCTACTTTGCTTGGATCTACGGCGACTCCTTCATGCGGTCATTACATGTCCAAGAAACTCCACCTTGTCCTTCCAAAAATCACACTTGCTGAACTTGGCGAAAAGTTGCCGTTCCTCGGCTTTTCCAAAACTCGCCTTAAGTGTTCGGCATGTTCATCCTCTGTCTTGGAGTAGATTAGGATATCGTCTATGAACACGACGACAAACTTGTCCAAATATTCCATGAACACCTTATTCATCATATTCATGAAATAAGTGGCGCATTAAATCGATCCAAAGGACATAATCAGTAAACTCGTAATGTCCATATCTTGACGAGAATGCGATCTTGAATATCTTACGATCGGATCTTCAAGCGATGGTATCCCGATCTCGGATCAATCTTGGAGAAAACTCCGGCTCCTCTCGGTGATCAAACAAATCATCAATCCTGGGTAGCGGATACTTATTCTTCACGGTGACTTCATTGAGCGCCACGATAGTCGATGCACATCCCGAAACTTCCGTCCTTTTTCTTGACAAACAACACTGTGCTCCCCACGGCGACAGCTCGATGCGATAAATCCTTTCTCCATTAACTCTTCTAGCTGTTTCTTCATCTCAACCAACTCCTCGGTGGACATCCGATAGGGTCTCTTTGCTATCGGTCTTTGTCTGGGTACAAGCTCTATCACAAACTCTATGTCCCTGTCTGGCGGCATACCGTAGATCTTCGGAAAAACATCTGGGTACTCATTCACTATTGAGACATCCTCTATGCTGATTGCCTTGGTACTGTTAACCATCAACTGTCCATCTCTAATCTGCAGTGGCTTGAAATTCCACTTTCTTCCCACACGGGCTCTCAATCGAGATAGTCCTTCGTCCACAATCCAATACGGCCTTGTGCTTGGATAACCAATCCATTCCCAATATGACGTCTAAGGTCCGGTCTCCAAAATTATAAGGTTTGCTAGGAACTCTATTCCATCTATTAGTATTCTCACCCGGAACATCCTACTTTCGTTCGGAGTTCTAACCAGGGGTTTGAACTAAAAGCATGCATCTAAGTCTTGCAATCCTGAGTTAAGTCCCTTCATAAAATGAGACTGCGGATTTATCTGTCGCTACATCCTCAAAGCGTAGCGTGCTAGCTGTGTGAACTTGTTTAGGTAGTCGGCCACTGGTGATTACCTTGCTTGATCTCTGAACTCCTCCTTCTTAAGGTCCATGATTCCTTCAGCACGTGATACTGTCGAATGCACCGTGAACTCTTCCCAAGTGATATCTTGAGGGTTCTCTTGCGTGGCACGAAATTCTCCCACCATTCGGTAATTTGTTCCTTCCAGCTGATGAGAAGCGTAAAGTACCTTCTCATTTCCTATGCATTGAGCTATGTGTAGCTTCCTCTCGATTGATCTTAACCAATCATCGGCCTCCAATGGATTGGCATTCCCAGAGAAAGTGGGTGGGTGAGTCCTCATGAACTCTGACAGTCTTGTATTCTGTCGTGGTCCCTGATTAACTTGATTAGCAAAGGCACGAGCAAAGGACGTGCTGCATTTGTTGCATCATGGCATGCATCAATCGAGTCTGGGCAGCAAGAAAAGCTCCAAATTCTGCATATCCAAGTGGCGGTCTGGTGCTCCATCATTGGGGTTTTCTGGCGAGAACCACTCCCATTGCTTCCAAAGTTTCCACGGGTATTCACCATCTGTTGATTTGCTCTAGGTTTAGAGATGAGAGGGAAACAAGAATAGACAAGTAGTATGGAACTTATGCGGGCGAAAGGTGTAGCCTTAAGGTCCAACTTTATTATTAGTAACTTGGTATGGCTGCTTACAATGCCTAAGGGCCTTGCAACACATAATGCACACTCAAGAAACAAAGCAAATCCAAATCGAACTAACTCGAGTCTAACGCCTAAAGGGTGACTCTTTATTCTATGACGCGACTCGGCGAAGGAGTCTCACTATAGAACCTATGCTCACTCATCGAGAAAACCTCCACGGCCTGGAGTGCGGATCTTTGCGGCATAGGCGCGAAACGATTGCCATGTCCGGCAATCGTGTCATCTGTGGTAGTCGAAGAAGCGGTGTCCTCATCGAGATCGACTCCTCCGATCCGGCTCGTGTAGCTCGAAATCTTGGCTCTGGAGTGCAGTCCGTACAAGGTCATCTCCAACTCGTCAATCCTTCGCAGAAGGTGTGCCACATACTCTTGAGCTTCCCGCCATCTGTTCTTCTCTGTCGTGATCTCCTTGCGGGCCTTCTGTAGCTCCTTGCTTGTATTATCTAGTACATCCTCCTGGGCGACGACAAATCGTGCCAACTGTGTAACCGTGGCATCCTCATCCTGAACCGCCTTCGGGTCAAGAAGGTTATCGCTGCGCGGATGGTAACGGAACACCGTACTCTCCAATTCTCTGGCGTAGATACGGGTAATGTGCCGCATTGCTCGTCGTGATACTTCTTGGATACCCATCTGCATTGTAGATCTCCTGGCAGTGCAGTGTATCGGGCGATTGCCTGGGCCCTTTTTCCTAGCAGGTACCTCAATCTTCACGTCACAAGCCTTGATCAATCCCGCTTGTCTGATCACTTCCACTTGGTATTGGGGCTTCTCAAAATCTCCGAGAATTTGTAGCATATGCCAAAGTTCCGCGGCGTGACCAACTCCCAGATCAACGTAGTTGAACTCTTCCTCCATCTGTCACAAGAGTGCTTACGTAAGAACTCGGAATTTTTGAATTGTGACAAGGTAAGGAAAAATTTCAGCAAGAGACAAGAAAAGAGAGAAGGGGATAAGTCGAGATGTCATTTCTTATCTTGACAAACTTTTAGCTTTAGAAAATAGGTTTTATCCTCACTACGACCATTCTAGCTAGGGTTGAGCCTACAAATAACCTGGCTCGATACCACCTCTGTCGGGACCCCGAATTTGCAAATCCGGACCCTCTGTGTATTCAGCACTAGTCCAGGAACGCGCTAGTGCACACAGTCTTAACATTGGTAAATATCACAATCATACCATTCGATATTATCAGTACTTTATTTAAATAACCAAAGTGGTTACTCGACCTTATGGCCAAGTTACAAATATATGCCTCGCAAGGCGAAACTTATTCAGAGAAAAATAATAGCAGCGGAAAATCAAATAACTTCGTGGCGCCATCCAGTATACCACAGGCAACTGACTGGGCTCGCTTCCCTAAGTAGACGGATCCTCTTGGAATTCCTCCTCCGAAGCTGACGTAGTCTCCTCTTCAACTGGTGTTGTGTTGAGGCAAGGGTGAGTACTTGGTACTCAGCAAGTCATGCACAGAATGCAAGCTAATATACTATATGCATGGCTTGGTACAAAGGAATAGCTCAAGGTATATTTGCAGTAAACAGCTTTTGACAAGTAATATAAGTAGATTCGAAAGCAGTAGAAATAAGCAAAACATAAATAACTTTTCAAGAAGTTTAATAAACATTTTCCCCATCCTAAACCACATTTCTATCATCTTCATTATTAAACCAACCCAACCTTTCAAACCAAAGTTATTTTTGAGAAAATCTAACCCTTGACTGTAATTCCCGAGCGATGTCCAATACCGCGGACACGGCTATTCGAATAGATTCTAAACTCTGCAGAGGTTATGCACTTTACCCACAAGATACAGTCAAACACCACAAAGGCGAGTTCCCGTAACAAAGTCTTTCGGAAACCTCTAACAATACAAGTGGTCCTCCCCGGTTATTGCGCACTAACCCTTCCCTTCGCTAAGGCGAAGTCTAGGCCAATCAACCGTTAGATGGGTACTGGCCTCGGCCGATGCGCTCCCCGCACAACTTACACAAAGGGTGTAGTTGACCTCCTGAGGTCCCACAGTGCGTTATTAGCAACTTAATCAACTAGGTCCGTCCCATTACAGGACATGTGGTTGCACGTTAGACCCAGTTCAAAGGCTTGCAAGGTTAAGTCCTTAGGGTGACCAGGGCAAGACTACCCAAGAACCAAATCAACATCCCCAATGCCACAACCGCCCACCTGATTACTCTTGCCACATGCCCGGTCGAAAAATGTTTATCAAACCCGCTTGATTACCATGCACCACGTGCCATCAACATCACATGATACCTTTCCAAAACAGGTTCAATATATCATTAAGTCAATATTAACATTTGATTGTCCAAAATCATGTCATGAGCACGTAGCGTGTCTAAGCGATGTACTACAACGGTCTAAACCCATGTTGGCGATTTAATAATGTCCAACTAGTAATCCACAACTAGGGTGACAAGGGATCATGGCACATACTTAGATAATCAAGGTGTCATACAGCAAATTGGTATTTATCTAATCCCCATGTTTAAGCAAAGTATTTTTCTAATTGAACTAGCATGCAATAGTTTAAATCAAAATAGATTTTGAAATAGGATCAACATGGTCAAAGCACAACTTGCCTTCAAAAAGTACTTGCTCTTGGTCTTGAGTTGGATCCTGAGTCAATACTTCTCCTTCGAATCCTTCCGGCACTTCAACGTCTACTCGTAAAGCGTGCAAATAGCAAACACACAAATAAACAATAGGCCAAAACATCCCAAAACTCCAAATAAAATCCATAAACAGAGAGAACATAATTTTCTGGATTTTTAGAAACTGGAATCGTCAAATTTGGAGTTAAGACGCAAAAGTTATGATTATTTAAAGTTCAAATAATCAATTAAATAATTTTACAGAGAAAAACTTTAGTCCAAAAATTTAATAAAATTCATATTTAGGTAGATCTTAATTTTATACAAATTTAGAAATTTGAATCACTCAAATCGGAGTTGAAACGCAAAAGTTATAAGCGTTTGAAGTTTGAAACAAAATCTGAAATCATTATTTCGAATTAATAAATCATTTTCTTTTTCGGAAATTAATTATTGCGTCATCATGGACACGTGGCAGCCTCTGATTGGTTGGCTGACGTCAGCCGGTCCGTGGACTTGGTCCACGCTCGGCTCGGGTCTACCGTGGACTCGGTCCACGACTCTACGTGTCGCTGACATGTGGGCCCACTCGGGTAGCGTCGCCGGCGGCGTCGGCGAGGACTCACCACGGTCGACATGTGGGACCCACTGTGACGTCATGGGTGACGCCGCTTGGCTGGATTAGCCAGCGACATGCGGCCCTCGACACGCGGGCCGCGTGTCGGCGTCCTGCACGCACGCGTGGGCCAGCGGCCGCGACGGTCGAGCTTCCCGACACGTGGCGCAATCCCGGCCGTTGATTTGAAATTCAGCGGTCGCGATTAGATCCAGGGTTAACGCGTTGAATCTACTCGATGATCGTGGGCGCTCGATCTAGATCGGACGGTCGGATCTAATTCTATAATAATCACTACTACGACGCGTGGCGATTGTGAACCGCTGGATCTTGATCCAGCGGTCCAGATCTAACCGGTTTGGAACACGTGAACTCACCTCAACCGCACGATCAAGATCGGACGGTCCACGAGCTTCGCGAGGGTGATGGCGACACGGTGCTGCGACCACCGGAGACGAAACGACAGCGAGCCCGATGGCGTTTGGGGTTGCTCCGGTGAGATGAGTCCTCCTTCGGTGCGTCTCATCACGGATTCCGGATCTGGGCTCCTTCGGCGGAAGACGACGGACGGCGCGGAATCGAGCAAAAACCGCGGAGTGGCGCTCAACTACGGCGAGCTCGCCTGAAAACGGCAGCGGCTCGGCGAGATGGCTCGGGAAAGCGGGTGCGCAAGGATGAGGGCAACCTCGGGCGTGACCAGGGCTTTAAATAGCCTCGGCGTTCGTGCGAGGCGGAAACCTAATTCTACACTACGGCGCGCGGCGCGAGTCCGGCTTCGACTCGGCGGAGACGATGACGCCACCGCCCACGTGGCACGATCAACGCCACGATCGCCGGCGCGATCGGATCTGGGCGGATCTGGCTCGAACCGTGCAGGCGGATCTCAGCCGTTGGATCTTGATCCAACGGTTGGGATTGATTAGGGTTTTGAGCTGGTTTGATCGAGTCAACTGGCTCGGGTCGGACTCGAACTCGAGTCTGACTCGGGCTCGGTCGGATGAACAGTAACCGACTCGGTTTGATTTTCCAGCGATTTAATATTTAAAATAATTCCCAGTAATTCATTTAATTCATTAAAAATAGCAAATGACTCAGAAAAATTCCAAAAATTCGAAAATATTTTGGATCATTTTGGACTCAAATAAAATATTTCCAACGAAATTTTATTTGCAAAATTAAATTCTTTAATTATTTCAAAATGGAATAAATTCAAATAAATTCCAAATAAATCCAAATAAATTCCAGAAAATTCCAAAAATTCACCAAAGTGCCAAATCACACATGAATTTAAGAAAAGCAAAATTTTGGGGTGTTACAGCTTACCCATGACATAGCCTGCATTTCCTATATACATTTGTGATACACTACAAGTCTTGCGAGTACATACGTGTACTCAACCTTGCTATTGTTAATATTCAGAGAATGAAGAGAATGAGTACCCCGATCCCGACGCAGAATACGGGGACTTTGCCAATGAATATTTCTAAGGCTTTACCCTTGTCAGTTGCCTGTGGTATTTTGGGTAGAAGGCAAACTGTCGAGAAATGTATCTTCCGCTGCAAACTCTTAAATTCGGCCAATAGGCCATGTTGTAAGACTTTATTTCTATTAATGTAATATGAACTTGTATGGATGTGATGACAATATTGTGAATGTGCGTGCTAGCCACTGATCATGGGACTAGTGTATGCACATAGGAATCCCTCTTGGTATTCCACGCCATTAAAGCACCCATGTCATGGTAAAATTTGAACACTTAGTTGAAATTTGGAGCACCCATGTCATGGTAAAATTGAACACTTGGTTGAAATTTAAAGCACCCATATCATGGTAAAATTGAACACTTAGTTGAGATTTGGGGCACCCATGTCATGGTAAATTTGAACACTTGTTTCCTCGATGATATTAATCATACAACTTGTTTCCTCGATGCATCTAGGATATTTAGATATTCAATTACAAAATCTATAATTGGTTGTGCCTTGTAAATGTCATTACAGAAATATCTAAGCAGATGAAAATTTCGAACAATAAATACTAATTATTGAAGTTCTGCTAGGAGGTGCAGGAAAAATATTTGGTTCCAACAAGCAAGACACCATTAAGTTATTGCATTCAAGATGAGCAAATATTAAGGATAATATCTGCCATCATACATTGACAAAATATGATACGACAAATATCAACAAGCGTTCATTTAGAAACAACATTATTTCATAGTTCAAGACAAGAAGACCTTAGGGCTTTTATATTATCAGTAACCACGTTGAATTAAACATTAGAAACCTTTGAGCAAGTTTTCTATTTTGTTTACAATTATATGTTATAGTTCCTTTTTCTATTGTGACCATGTAGATCTCTTTGAAAATTAATCACGTTGATATGTGCACGCTATGTATTAATTGGAGTAAGCTAGCTTTTAGGGCCAGTGGAGCATTGTTAATTGCGTAGATAGGATAGAATAATACATAAGCTAGAATTGGTAAGAAAAGGGACAAATTAAAATAGCTATGAAGCTTATTTATCCTTTAGCCATTAATTCCATAGGGTTCCTATATATGCACAATAGACACTCCAAAGTGTTGTGTTGGATATTGAAGAGCTAGCCCTTCTGTCAAAAGCGATCAACCAAATGTGGCGCAACATCTATACATTTTGTATAACATGGTAAAAAAATAATGTTTTTTTAATAAAGAAAATTCTAACTAAAGATGTGTGCAACTATATACTATATATATGGACCAAAAGAAAAATTACAGTTGAGATCGACTTGCCCAGTACTAGCTTATCTTCAATGGTAGGTAAAACTTCATGGGTGATAAAAAGTTGAGATGATAAAAAGTTGAGATGGCTATGGCTAGCTTGTTTGCTTACTCAATCGTTCCTGCCTGCAGCTGGCTGGTTTCAATCTCCCTAATTGCGCTTAGGTCCTAATTAACAACTCTGTGACATTATGGAATGTAACGTTATAGAATGTGGCATTACGGTACAGCTTTATATTGTGATTTTGGGCCGTTTTCGGGTGTTTGGGCCTTTCCGGGGGAGTTCGGGCCTTGGGGGAACTGGTTCGGGCCTTGGGGGATCTATTTGGGCCAAAGGTGGGGGATCCTTGGCCCATGTGGAGGAGGAATTTGGGCAGCAGCCCTGCTGCCCTTGTGCCCCCCAATCCCCTTCCTAACCCTAGCCACCCCCTTGTGCCTCCACCTCTCCACCCCCCTAGCAGGCCCTAGCAGGGATTCACCTCCTCCTTTGCTGCCACACCATTTCTTTCCATTGATCTCTCCATTGGGAAGCTCCGCAACCGAGAGGAACCGGCGGATTCGGCGTTTGGAGGGAGATCGGGGCCGGGAGGAGAAGGATTTCGTCGTTCGGGTGGTCCTTCAAGGGAGGTAAGTGTTGGTAGGTTATTTTCTAGGGTTGTGATGCTGGTTAGAAGGGAGATTCCATGCCAAAAATCCATGAATAGGTGCTGTTCCTAGTTGGGATTAGGGTAATTGCAATTCTGTCCCACGTTCTGTTTTCGGACAGATTGGTGGGTTGAGTTAGGGCACGGTTTTTAAATTTTTAGACGCGTTGTCTGATCGGCCGGATGTTATAAAAGTTGTAAGTAATTCAATTAACTTTAATTGGACACCAAGAACGTTAAATTCCGTTTAGCCTTTTAAAAGTTATGGCTGTTTTACCGAGCGCTGTCCAATCTGTGACGTGATTGGAACAAATTGTGTTCAACTGTAGATTAGATGATTTTAGAGGCTGATTCAGTTTTCATGAATACTTAGAAAAAGATGGAAAATCTTCTAAGATTCGAGAAAATGTACTCTTTTACCTTATTTGGAGTTGTAGAACTCAAGTTATGTTTGTTGGAAGCCCGCTGTCCCGTAGGACAGATTCTCTATTTCGGGTTTTAGGAGTGGGTTGCGAAGTAGTTGTAGCCGATAGTTCTTGTGTTGTTTTGCGGGCATGTTTTGAGTATATTGTACCTATGTGCAGGTGGTGTGACCCGGGGTGTGCCTTCCACATCTCGCCACTCCGTCCCTCACGGTTGAAGGCAAGTGTATTGGGACGGTTTTGGGCTAGGGTGGCCATTTAGAGTTCTAGAATTGCAATATGAATTCATGATGTGATTAATTGCCATGCTTGCTCCTTGCTTCTGTTATGATGAACATGATTTGATATCAGCTATGCAATTATCATATTGAGTACTTATGCAAAGTTCATACATGTTTATGTCATATGTGCATTCATAATGGAAGAGGCGACCCATTCTGATGCGGGCCTCTGTGTTCACATGTAGTGAACACGAAAGATCTACCTCGTAGTCCCATCCACAGTTGTGAGTGGGAGCGAGTCAGTAAGAGTAGGCACCCTCCACGGGATGGAAGGGAAAGAGGGTACACACCAACGGGTGTGCACTCGGCAATACCGGTATGTGCTAAGAAAAGAGACATTTGCATGTGCATTGCATTGCATGAATGAAGATGTTATGAGATGTTTATGAAGCTGAACTATGAGATGCTTATGATGATGTGATATGTTGTGAAATAATGATGTTATTGATTACTATTGTTGCTCTATTCCATTGCAATACACTTTGCTGAGTGATGAACTCACACTTGTTGTTTTATGTTGTTTTAGGTACCATGAGCTCGGCATTCGGGAAAGGGAGTTAGCGTCACGTCTACACTTAGATTCATTCATCTAGACAACTACACCCTCTCATTCATAGATGTGATGCTTATTTTATTGCGCTAAATTTGGATTATGCTTTAGTGTGTGCTTGGATTTATAGTCCACTTCGTATTTGGTTCTTGGAACTTTGAATTCATTATTTTGGGCTTGTAATGATATTATATATCCTATTAGTGCTGTTTTAGATGTCATCTATTATTCTATTGTGATATGATAATATTGTTGTTGCTTCAAACCATGGAAAAACAAAGGTTATGCTGCCGAATTTTTGATTAAATAATTATCGTAGTTGCTGTAATTTATTGATAATTATGTGTTTTTGGTCGTGTCTAGAGCTGTTTGGGTGACATTCATGGCATACTAGGTGCCAGGGTGTTACAAACTCGTTGATTCTTCTGTTCTTCGTAGACTCATCGTAAGGCAAGAAAATTACAACTCATGAGTAAATTTTTGGTATCTTATTTTATATTATAAGACGTGCATGCAATCTTGATGATATTATCTCTTTGTTGTCCATATTAATCTTTTTACCTATCCTCAACATTTATGACTAAATTCTATATAATTAACATTGACTCACTTGTTTCCAAGCCATTAGCAACATAGATAGTATGGCCTTAGTTTCATATGCTCCTTAATTCCTATATATGCTGAAGTAAAATTAATGTAGCAACTTGTAGAAAGAAACGGAGGGGGTACCTGCTGGTAGTAGATGCAGTGCCTCCAAACACATGATGGACTAGGTAAAGCTAGACAGCTAGCAGTGCCCTGCAGTGCCTCCAAGCAGCCAGCATGAATGCAACTAGGCATCAAGATGATGATGATTGAGGACATCCAGAAAAAGAAGAAATAATAAAATCGAGGTCATCGGGGAGGAGTTTGTTGGGGAGGAGGTCGCCAATGGGGAGGACACCAGCTGAGAGGAGATCACCGAGGAGGAGGTCACTGGGGAGGAGAGGAGGATATCAGGGGGATAGTGTTTGGGGGAGGTGAATCACGCTGGGAAGCGATGTCTGCGAGACAAACCATCTATCAGTACGTTTATATAATTGTCTCAATTCATATCACAGACGGTTCATAGTTAGAACCGTCTGTGATGGTTAGATATCAAAGACGGTTTTAGTTTAAAACTATCTATGATAGCTATCATTGACAATGTTATACTAAAACCGTCCATAGACATAGGAAAAACAATTTTTGTCTAGACTTCGCATCACAGACGGTTTTAGTTTAAAGCTATTAGACTTCTCATCATAGACAGTTTTTAAAAACTGTCTGTGTTATTATAATCATAGACGGTTTTAAAGAACCGTCTGTAATGTGCATTGCCATAATCACATACAATTTTTGGCTAGAAAGTCTGTGATATAAATGCACATCATAGATTATTTTAGCTAAGAAACGTCTGTGATGTGCATTGCTGTCATCACAGACGGTTTGGTTAGAAGTGTCTATGATATAAATGCACATCACAAATGGTTTTGGCCAAAAACCGTATGTGATCTCCCAATATAAGCACCATCCTCACTCGATCGCTCAGGTACGCTGAGTTCAAATCCCCCAAACCTTAGCCAAAGTCCTCACTCGGGTGAAACCCTCCCCCTTGCCAGCACACTCCCCCTTGCAAAATCCTTCCCCTCGGTGGGTTCATGGTGGAGTAGGAGTTCAAGGTCTTCCAGGGCATTGCCAAGGTGCAGGGCTCGCCGTTCGGCCTCCAAAGAGTCGCATTTGGTTAGTGCCCCATTGGAGAAGCAGAAGGCTGGAAAGTCTAGGCCAAGCACCTCCAGCAAGGTAATCACCCCATGTCTCCCAAACACTAGTCTCCCGCACGCCCTATCTCTCCCAAACCCTAGTCCCATCATCGACGACCTCCTCCCCCTCGGTGACTTCCTCCTCGATGTCCTCCTCCTCCGTTAGGGTTTTTATCATGCTCTGATCCTTGTTGGTTTCCAATCATTTAGGGTTTTGGTCTCTTTTGTGTGTGTTCTTTAGCTTATGGAGCTCATGAACGGAGAGATGTACAACAAGCACTCGGTGAACTCCACCTCCAGGAGGTTATCTGAACATCAAAGGTGAAATCTTGCTCTCCCTACATTCATCTTGTGATGTATTTCATTTTAGTAAGTGCAAATTAGTTGATGGCATTGTTTGGTTTTGGGGAAAATATTGTACATGTCTATTGTGCAATTGATGTGGTGTTGTGCAATTTAGCTAAGTCTATACATTTGGTATGACTTGGATACTACAAATTGTCCAAATTTACCATAGATTTGGATGTTTCAATTTTTTGCTAAGTGTACAAATTTACCATGACTTGGATGCTCCAAAATTTAAAGCATCAAAGTCACGATAAATTAGAACACTTGAAAACCTGAGGATATGCCATATGTTTTAGTGCTGAACCACTGTAGGTTTTATGTATATTATAGACGGTTCGTAGGTAGAACCGTCTGTGATAACCCATTATCACAGACGGTTCATGGCTAGAACCGTTTGTGATGTCTATTTCACAGACTGTTCATGTATAAACCATCTGTGATGTGCAACGATTATCACTGACACATGGTTACAAACAGTTCGGAAAACTGTCTGTGATGACGGTTCTGAATCGTCTATGATGTTCTTTTCTGTAGTAGTGGTCTGTGATATTGTCGTATATCACTGATGGTTTATGAAGAGTATCTGTGATAATGTCACTGATAGTTTAACTATATTACCGTTAGTGATGTTTCTCATTACAGACTGCTTTTTAAACTATTTATAATGAGACGTCTAATATAAATCTTTCTGTACGTAGTAGTGTTTATATGTCTGGACATATATATCAAATGAGTTCCAACACGATATATACATGACACATAGTAATTAATTCTACCATATAAAACATGTGGGAAAAGCAAATGGACACACTTCCCTTTTATCTTCGTAACCAAGGACGACACTTGTCGCAAGATGTCGACAATCTTGGCCCGTGATAAAAACACGATCATTCCGACCGCGTAAAAAATGATGAACAGGGAGATCAGCCTAGGTATCTTTGCGAGTTGGCATCACATGCCGACTAGGCCCACAGCAGGAGAAAGCCCTCAGATCCAAAGGTAAAACACCAAAAGATGGTAGCTAGGAACTGTGAATGCATGGCAGAGAGACGCAAGTTAAGATCCCGACTAATCTTATCCCGTATGACGTGTGCACCCCATCGTACGTGCAAACATGCATGGCTTTAGGAAAGGTTAGCATTACATTAGTACACTGCATACTTAACAACGCCAAATAGCCCATCAATCGATCTGTATACGTGCATGCCTGTCATTAGTTAAACACTGCCTTGAACTGGCTAGCGGTTGTATATATTACATGCATATTGTATCATGTATGCGCTGGTGTGCATCATTGCATGCATGCGTGCAGCCTCTTAAAACAAAATAAAGAGTAGTAGTGACCACTTGAGTTTGTATTGTAATGAAGATCTAAGATGCTGTGATCGAACTCAATCTTATGTGTGCATAATCCATGCATAGTTAATGTGGATTCACCAGTACTGGAGTTAAATCCAGAGTACTGATCATCCAAGGCTCACCAACAAGCTAACCTAAGCTGGCTAGAGTTTGAGAATTTCTAGCCACACATACACAGAGAAGTCGATCCGATTGATAGGAAGCAACCTGAAATGAAAATATCAAAAGATGATCACGTGAACTAGCTAGCTAGATCAGACTAAACGAATATGGAAGTCCATGCATGTAAAAATCAGCGCATGTGATGTCTGAGCCATGCATGCAGTACATACAAAAGGTTTAACCCTTAGCTTGAAGCGCCTGGCCATTGATGGGTGTTGAGACAACGAAAGTGAGCTTCTGCAAAGCGGCGCCTTCGTCCCTAGCTTGGCCTGGTGGAGACACGGCCCTAGAAAAGGGCGTGTGGAAGAAGCAGCACCACACTAGCTATGTTGTTTGTACAGAGAGAGAGAGAGAGAGAGAGAGAGAGAGAGAGAGAGAGAGAGAGAGAGCAAAGGAGAGAGAAGGGTAATAGATAGCTTTGCAAAAGCAGAAGCAGCAAAACTAAAGGGAAGAGAGAGAGAGGGGAGGAGGAGGAGGAGGCCGGCTGGCCAGATAGGAGATCGATCAGAGGAGAGGCCATATGATACAAATGCACGCTTTCCCATGTGCTGGTGTGGGGTTGCCGGCCCCAATGCAAGAACATGTCAGTTCTTTTACATTTTTTTGCTTTCCTTTTTATCAATTGGTATCCAAACCTGCAAACCGCCTTCCTTTTTATCAATTGGTATCCAAACCTGCAAACCGCCTTTATCTCACCGCTTTATGTTCTATAGCATACTCACTTTGGATTAACTAGGTAACATGGTTAGCTGTAATTCAACTATCTCTGAAGTTCCTTACAAAAAAAAGAGCAAAATGGTGGATAGGAAGTAGGCACCCTGCTCGTATGTAGGATACCCAGTGAAAGCTATTTAAACTGGTATGTATCTTTGTAGATTTCTTCTCCCATTTTCAAACATATATAGATCCCTAATTTTGATCGAATCTGGATTATATTATGAGTTAATCTCATATAGTTTTGGTAGATAAGTTGATTCGGTTCTTCCTCGACCGCCATTCTTTGTCTTGTTTATGGCACTTTTGCGAACCAAACGCTCCCCAAGATTCCTTTTTGTTTTGTTTGAGTTCTAGACACTTTCGCATGCATGCATGCCTGAGACGTGAAACTACTCATACATGCTGAAGCTGTCGGAAACTTCCGATAAGAGACAGATAATAAAAAGGCGTGTACAAAGGTAACATATCTAGCTATTTGTTGTTTGAACTCAAGTTACATGCGGATAAATTAATCCATGATTCAAATTTGATCGATTCATAAGCTTAGCTTATCTTTTACCCAAACCTGTGCTCTAAATAAATGTAAACATCCTTTTGTTTTTTGACGCCTATAATAGGCTAGTAATTAACAATATACGTAAAGATTTCTTGCTTGTGTATAAGTTACATAAATTGTGGTATTTAAGGGGGAGGCCGTGTGTTTTCCCCTTTAAACCAAAAAAAATATTTACTTAAGCAAACCATTTCGTTTTGAGATTAAATCAACAAGAAAAATCTAAAAAATATATATAGAAGAAAAAAACTCACATCTGTAAAATGTATGTAGCTATTGACTACCGATGTAGATTGACCTTTCGTCCTTGCTTTACGACTAAAAGCCATTTAAAAGACGGATGTTACGATGGTCAGAAGATAACAAGCCAGTATCTTTGCAATGTTAGTGGGAAGGTGGTCCCTGACCAGATGGTTCGGTATGTGGGTATGCACTTAGCCCATTATTGTAAGTTAGACTCGTCGCTAGCATCCATTAATTTGAATTTTTTTAGAATAATATATTTTTAAATAATTTTACAAAAATAACACACCAAAAAGAAAAATCACAAAAATACATCTCTGTCGCCATGACTCGGTGGAGAAAGTATGTCCAGGGTGCGAGGAGCTTAACCTCGACATTCCCGAAGGTGATGGGACTACACAGTAGTTAGGAGAGGCAGTATACAATTTCATCCTATGGCGCAAGAAGTACATCATTTTTTATACACACATAAGCGGTCCTCTCCAACACCTCCATCACCTCCGGCACCTCCATTGTCACCTCCATCACCTCCATCCTCACCACAGAAGATGCCCCCAGAAGAAGCCCGTCTCCTTCACCAACCCCCGCACACGAAACTCCAACTCTAACATCGTCGCTCAAGAGAAACTAGCCAGCTCGGCTAGCAGCTCGCAAGAAGACGGGGTCCACCCAAAGCAATAAGCTAGCTGCACCTCCAAAGCGGGTGTATGATATGACGAAGGAGAAGACCGCCAAGGTAGTCAGAGCCGAGGTCACTCAGTTTTTTAAACCCAGGTCACCAGAGAAGAAGGTTCAATCTGGTACAGAAGAATTTCTAAAAGGCCTGAGGACAATTAAATTTTTGAAGAATTCAAAGGAAAAACCTCGTGTCTCTGACTACAAGCACACACTGGTCAAGGCAAGCAGCAAGAAGAAGACGTCATCAGCTGACTAGAAGGCTAAGGAGATTCTAAAATTCTTCAAAGAATCTGGTCTTGAACCAGATCAAATATTAGGCAACCAGAAGATTGAATCTGCACAAGTCAGATGGCCATTCACACCGGACGCATCATTGGTCAGGCGTGAGAAGGTTGGCCAGCTACCAACTAGGATGCGCCAATTCCATGAATGGTACTGTAACACCCCAAAATTTTGCTTTTCTTAAATTCATGTGTGATTTGGCACTTTGGTGAATTTTTGGAATTTTCTGGAATTTATTTGGATTTATTTGGAATTTATTTGAATTTATTCCATTTTGAAATAATTAAAGAATTTAATTTTGCAAATAAAATTTTGTTGGAAATATTTTATTTGAGTCCCAAATACCTAAAATATTTTCGAATTTTTTAGAATTTTTCTCGAGTCATTTGCTATTTTTAATGAATTAAATGAATTATCGGGAATTATTTTAAATATTAAATCGCTGGAAATTCAACTCGGTCGAGTACTGTTCATCCGATCGAAGTCGGAACCCGAAGTCGGACTCGAGTCCGACCGAGCCGATTGACTCGACCAAACCGACTCCCAACCCTAATCAATCCCAACCGTTGGATCAAGATCCAACGGTGAGATCCGCCGTCTTACGGTTCGAGCCGTATCCGCCCGGATCCGATCGCGCCGTCGCGATCGTGGCCGTTGATCGTGCCACGTGGACGGCCGGCGTCATCGTCTCCGCCGAGTCCGAGCCGGACTCACGCCGCGCCGCGCCGCCGTGTAGAACTAGGTTTCCGTCTCGAGCACGAACGCCGAGGCTATTTAAAGCGTGAGACGCGTCCCGAGGTTGCCCTCATCTTTGCGCACCCGTTCCCGAGCCATCTCGCTGAGCCGTCGCCGTTTGCCGTCACGTGCTCGCCGGAGTTGGAGCCACTGCGGCGCAGGTTGAACGCCGATTCCGCCGCCGTCCGTCGTCTTCCGCCGAGAAGGAGCCCAGATCCGGAACCACCGTGACGAGACGCAACCGAAGGAAGGATTCATCTCGCCGGAGCGACCCCGAAACGCCGTCGGGCTCGTCGTCGTTCTCGTCTCCGGTGCCCAAGCCTCACCGCGCCATCGCCGGACTTCGCGAGCTCGGTGAACCGTCAGATCCAGATCGGACGGTTGAGGTGAGTTCACGTGTCCCCAACCCGATTGGATCTGGACCGTTGGATTAAGATCCAACGGTTCACAATTGCCACGTGCCGTAGTAGTGTTATTATAGGATTAGATCTGGACCGTCCGATCTAGATCGAACGGCCCACGATCAACGAGTAGTTTCAACGTGTTAACCCCGGATCTAATCCGCGCCGTTGATTTTCAAACCAACGGCCGTGATTGCGCCACGTGTCGGGAAGTTGGACCGACGCGTCGGCCGTCAGACGCTGCGTGGCGTACACCGACACGCGGGGCCCGCGTGTCAGCGACTGCACCGTGACGTCACCCATGACGTCATCGGTGGACCCACCTGTCAGCACCGTGGTGAGCCCGCCGACGTCGGCCGATGACGCTACCCGAGTGGGCCCACATGTCGGCCGACACGTGAAGTCGTGGGCCGAGTCCACGGTGGACCCGGCCGAAGCGTGGACTACGCCCATGGACCGGTGGCGTCGACCAACCAATCGAGGCTGCCACGTGTCCATGCTGACGCAATAATTAATTTCCGAAAAAGAAAATGATTTATTAATTCGAAATATTGATTCAAATTTAGATTCAAACTTCAAACGCTTATAACTTTTGCGTTTCAACTCCGATTTGAGTGATTCAAATTTCTAAATTTGTATAAAATTGAGATCTACCTATATATGAATTTTATTTAATTTTTGGACTAAAGTTTTTCTCTGTAATATTATTTAATTGATTATTTAAACTTTAATAAATCATAACTTTTGCGTCTTAACTCCAAATTTGACGATTCCAGTTTCTAAAAATCCATAAAATTATGTTCTTTCTGTTTATGGATTTTATTTGGATGTTTGGACACTTTTTGCCTATTGTTTATTCGTGTATTTGCTATTTGCACGCTTTACGAGTAGACGTTGAAGTGCCGGAAGGATTCGAAGGAGAAGTATTGACTCAGGATCCAACTCAAGACCAAGAACAAGTACTTTTTGAAGGCAAGTTGTGCTTTGACCATGTTGATCCTATTTCGAAATCTATTTTGATTTAAACTATTGCATGCTAAATCAATTAGAAAGATACTTTGTTTAAACATGGGGGTTAGATAAATACCAATTTCTTTGTATGACACCTTGATTATCTAAGTATGTGCCATGATCCCTTGTCACCCTAGTTGTGGATTACTAGTTGGACATTATTAAATCGCCAACATGGGTTTAGACCGTTGTAGTACCTTTGCTTAGACACCTTTCGTGCTCATGACATGATTTTGGACAATCAAATGTTAATATTGACTTAATGATATATTGAACCTGTTTTGGAAAAGTATCATGTGATGTTGATGGCACGTGGTGCATGGTAATCAAGCGGGGTTTGATAAACGATTTGGCCCGGGGCATATGGCAAGAGTAATCAGGTGGGCCGATTGTGGCATTGGGGATGTTGATTTGGTTCTTCGGGTAGTCTTGCCCTGGTCACTCTAAGGACTTAACCTTGCAAGCCTTTGAACTGGGTCATACTTGCAACCACATGGGTGGAATGGGACGGCCCTAGTTGACTAAGTCGCTAAGGACTCACTTGTGGAGCCTCAGGGTGTCAATTACACCGTTTGTGTGATTGTGCGGGGAGCGTATCGTGGTGTGGCCGATACCCATCTAACGGTGTGTTGGTCCCATACTTCGCCTTGGCTAAGGGAAGGGATGGTGTAGAGCACGAACCTGAGAGGACCACTGTGTTGTTTGAGGCTTCCAAAGGCTTTGTTACGGGAACTTCGCCTTTGTGGTGTTTGACTATATCTTGTGGGTAAAGTGCATAACCTCTGCGAGTTTAGAATCTATTCGAATAGCCGTGTCCGCGGTATTGGACATCGCTCGGGAATTACAATCAAGGGTTAGATTTTCTCAAAGATAACTTTGGTTTGAAAGGTTGAAATTTGGACTAATAATGAAGTTGATGGAAATGTGGATTAGGATGGGAAAGATGTTTATTAAACTTCTTGAAAAGTTATTTATGCTTTACTTATTTCTACGCTTTGAATCTACTTATATTACTGTCAAATCTTGTTTCGCAAATATACCTTGAGTTATTCCTTTGTACCAAGCCATGCATATAGTATATTAGCCTGCATTCTGCATGACTTGTCGAGTACCAAGTACTCACCCTTGCCTCAATACAACACCAGTTGAAGAGGAGACTACACCGGCTTTGGAGGAGGAACTCCAAGAGGATCCGTCTACTTAGGAAGCGAGCCCGGTCGGTTGCTGTGGTATCTTTGGATGGCGCCACGATGTTACCTTATTTGATTTTCCGCTGCTATTATTTCTCTTTTTAAATAAGTTTCGCCTTGCGAGGCTTATATTTGTAACTTGACCATAAGGTCGAGTAACCAGTTTGACTATTTAAATAAAGTACTTTGATAGTATCGATTGGTATGATTGTGATATTTACCAATGTTAAGACTGTGTGCACTAGCGCGTTCCTGGACTAGTGCTGAATACACAGAGGGTCCGGATTTGCAAATTCGGGGTCCCGATAGGTACCTGGATGCGTTCTGGCATAGCATAGAGCTATTCGTCGTCAAGTATAAGGAACAATATTTTTTTTCACGGCGACAGTGAATTTTATGTCGAATGACGCATAATGTACGATCTATACCAGACAGATGCCCTCGACGTGACCATGTTGAGTTGCTGGACTCTGTAAGTTCTTATTTAATTATAAAAATCTACTGTGTGGGCCCTTTCACTATACTAACTTGCAAGCCTAACTAATTTCTTCTTATGTAGAATGGAGATACAAAGATGCAGAAAGGAGACCATTTTCGACATAGCCTTCCTTGACCCTTTGGTTATCAACGAGACAACTGTTACTAGTTGCCCTGTCGATACAGAGAACACCATATACAATGGGCTAATGGGTCAAGGATATAAGTCAACGATACTTCTACCCTACACCATTGAGTACGTGTTTTCGTACCGCCTTGTTCTAATCCTTTTCCATAACACGATGTTACAACTAATCAGTTACCTACGTTGACATATATATGTACAGCTTTCACTGGATTCTTCTCGTTATCGAGCTAGATCGTAGCATGATCACAGTTATGGACTCGAGGAGGAAACAAGTTGAAAGTTTTCAAAACTTGATCGACATCCTCAACCGGTATTCTTGTTCCTTTCATTATAGTGCTAGTTCTACTCCATTTAAAACAAATTCTAATCATGTTCAATTCGCAATCATATGTGTAGTGAATTCGCACGGTTCCGTGCTAAAACCATAAGTGAATTTAAACAGGAATTCGATATTACACTTGCCTCTCGAGTACGTATGCCATCATGCTAGCTTTTTAGTTAGTTAACTTAATTTCCATGCATCCATTTCACACTTAGCTTTTTCCAACAAAGATCTTGCTTCAGCAGCCGGAAAACAATTTATGCGGCTACTATGTGCGCCAATTTATGGACATCCAGACCGAAGGTGTTTGCCGCTTGCAAGATTCTAAGGATTTCACACCGGTGCATGTGACAGCAATCCAAGAACAACTCGTCGGCTGGATTTACGATGAGGTTGTAAATCCAAATGGCGAGTTCCACTTTTCAGCGATAAATAGGTGGGGCCCTTCGATAAAGACTAGTGAACTATAGGAGTCGACGTCTATGGCTACCAAGAGCGATGCACGTAAAAGAAGAGTCCCATGAACATTCTGTAATTAAAGTTGTAATGAATGTTATGTGAACTATATATGTGTAGTTATATATGGGCATGATTGAGTAATTATGATACATATTGGTTCTAATTAGAGTTGTTAATAAAAGTTTTGTGATTTAATTATCATTTAATTGTGCGTGATTGATTATATGTGCTTTAATTAATAGATATATGTAATATTAGACTTAATACACACAGACATATATAATATATATTATATTGCCTCACACGCATATATATATATCTATATCTATATATTAAATATTAAAGCAAGCGTGATGTAGCCAATTAGTACCGGTTGGAGCCTCCAAACGGTACTGACAATAGCTCATCAGTACCGGTTGGAGCCTCCAACCAGTACTGAAAATAGCTCATCAGTACTGGTTAGAGCCTCCAACCGATACTGGTGGCGAGATTTGTAGTAGTGTGTGTACATGACATGCACGTGTGTGTATATACATAGGTGGTATGAGTGTGGTGTGTGTTGACTGTGTGTATCTGCTTTGTAATATCTAAAAAACACTGCAACTCTATAATCAAGGTCATTTGTTAGCTGCACACTTTGTGCTCTCATGTACCAACTCATAGCAACCGTGCGATGGAGTCATGGACACATGCTGTTGGTTGAGACTTCCGAGGGTGCATGAGTTATGAGTAGCAGGACCTGAGTTCAGTCCCAGCCATCTGGAGCTAAGAGCAACTTCAAAAGAGTCCCTATATTGATTGCTCATATGAAAAAAATGAGGAATGAGTGTGCTACAGTATCACCAAACAATCTCCAACAGCTTCCTCATCCGGTTACCTATAGGGACGGGAAGGAGAATCCTAAAATCTCAGCATTATCTCTCCCTTCCCCATTCTGTTCCCCATCGTCTCACCAGCACTGGCCAATTCGTCCCGCGCACACCATGAACATCAAGGGGGCCAGCGCCCTGGAGGACGGATTGAGCCACCGGCCAAACATGCGCCCGCCACCAGTCCACCTTCCACCGGGAGAGAGGCGCCCTCGAAGTAATTCTTCTCTCTTACGACACGTCCTCCTCCTCTCCTACGTGCTTCTGGACTGGCGTGGAGTGGAGATCCCCAACCCATCAAGCCTCTCCTTGCACTACTACAGAATGACACATTACTATCACTTCATCTATGTCGGTTCTAAACTTTTGACTCAAAAACCGATTGTGATAAGTATATTCCATTTGGAAATCTTGGTAACAGGTTATCACAATCGGTTCCCTCTCAGAACCGATTGTGATACGATAATAATCCCAATCGGTTGTAGATAAGAACCGATGGTGATAATCATTTTGTTATCACAATCGGTTTTTATCTAGAACCGATTGTAATGAGTAGGTATTATCACAATCGGTTTTGGGAAGAAACCGATTGTGCTGAGCACAGGGGTTATCACAATCAGTTCTTTTCCAGAACCGATTGTGATGAGAAGGTATTATCATAATCGGTTTTGGGAAGAAACCGATTGTGATGAGCACAGAGGTTATCACAATCAGTTCTTTTCCAGAACCGATTGTGATGATTTTTATATCAATAGCCAATAGGGCAACAGAATGCCCCAGTTCCATTAGGTGAAACCAAAAACAGTTCAACAGAAACATAGTTTTTGTGAGATCCTCCACTCACACATTTCCCCTTTAGGGAACAAGAAAAAAACTTTTGACTCCAACACAGACCGCTCTGCTAGAATCCCAACACAGACCTCATCTATCCTTCATTCATGCTTTACTATTTGTGCAACTTGTTTTTTTTGGACGATGAACAGTACCGCTCTACTAGAATCCCAACTCGCGGTTCAACTCTCAGACAATTTATATAGACACATGTAGTGATGCAAATTATATATAACATTATAGTAGCATGAATGCAGCAGATAATAATAATATATATACCATTCCACACATTATACTTTTTTTATCAATAGGACATCAAACATTTGATGCCCCAGTTCCATTCAATGAAACTGAGAATAGTTTTAACATTTTGGCGGCATTACAGCTAATATATTAAATTTACCACTCGCGGCTCTCGCCCGAGTCGCCCGAGTCATCCGAGTTGCCAGAGTCGGTGTCGCTGGAGACTACGCGGAGTAGTGGTGGTTCATCCTCCGATGATGAACCAGATCTAGACGAGGCGCCAGTCCCAATGGTGATCGGAGCGTAGTACTCCTCCTCCTTCACATCCTTCTTCTCCTCATCGTCCTCCTCCTCCTCCTCGTCGTCGTCCTCCTCGTCGTCGTCGTCCTCCTCGTCATCGTTGTCGTCTTGATCGTCATCTCTGGGGCGCTTCCTACTGGCTTTGGAGGCACCCGGATGGGGTGAGGCGCCGGGAGGGACATCGGGAGACAGGTGGGGCGCCGGCGCCAAGCCGGAGGGAGGCGCCGGAGGCTGAGGCGGCGCTGCCGGCGGCGGTGAGGACGCTGGAGGATGGAAGTCGTACGGTGACTCCACCGTGGAGTCAGACTTTGTCGGAGAAGGAGGAGCTGCCATTGCTGCGGTCGAAAGGAGAAGTCAGACCCTGCAGAGAAGAAAGGAGCTATATGAAAGAGAAGAAAGGAGCTATATGGAAGAGCTATATGAAAGAGAAGAAAGGCTCCATTGCTGCCATTGCCGGAGGAGTCAGACCTTGCAGAGAAGAAAGGAGCTATATGGAAGAGTACTACCGATGATCAGGAGCTATATGAAGGGAGCTATATGGAACGCGATCGATCACATTGGTAGCTATGTTTGAACGGTCAAATTGGCGGAGAAGACGAGGGGGTGGTTTAATATCCGTGTCGGTTCATATCCAGAACCGACTGTGATGACTTATGTTATTGCAGTCGGTTCTTTTTGAGAACCGACACAGATAAATTATCTGTGTCGGTTCTATAAAGAAACCGACAGTGTTGAATATCCAAATTATCACGGTCGGTTTTACATATAAGCGACAGTGATAACTAATTAATCACAAACGGTTCTTCTATAGAACCGATTGTGATGAGGTTCGCTAGGTTTATATGTACCGTCTGGACTCGGGATGAACTTATTAACTCTCGTCGAGTTGGTTCGCTAGGCGATTTCTCTCTTGTCCCGCCTAGCTTACTTGTGGCTTTATTCAAAAGGTGGGCCCCATTCCTTGGAATCCCTTCAATTTTGTATTAACGTACATTATTCGATTTTGATTTGGTGTCATTAGCAGAGTGTATGGTTGAGAATGTCGATCGTGGAGGAGATCAGTGCGTTGAAGGTTCAAGTTAATTGAAAACCTAGCTAGCTTGATCAGGAGCTAGATTTCCCCTTGTTTGTGGTTTTCCTCGAAAGGTGACCAGCATTAATTCTTATAAATCCCTTCAATATTGCAGTAGGACTTAAATTAATTTTTTATTTGGTGAATGTGTACATTACATGTCATAATTGTTTCAATATAATTAATATGATCAATGATATAGTAGTTAATTAGGCTGCGTAACCTATGCGTCTCCCGTTCGAGGGTGCTTGTTTATAAGTATGCTAAAATGGCATATTTATAAATAAGCAGTCTCGAATTGTCCACATTTTTTGGACAGTTCGGGGATATGTGGCTCGGGCAAGTTCCTAAGGTGTTGTACAAACTTTAGAGAAAGTTTCGGCAGCATCTCCCTGGCCAGTGTTCTCCGAATACACATCCTCTTGACATGTTGTCGATACGTGTATTTAGAGAACAGCGGGGAGATGTTGCCGAAATTTTCTCTAAAGTTTGTACAACATCTTAGGAACTTGCTCGAACCACATATCCTCGAATGGGATTAGGACTTGACCTAATTAGCAATTAGGAGTCATCGTTGGTACGTACGTACTAGGGCATTATTAATTTATTGTTTGCGGTTTACTTGTAGATGGACCGTGAAGAATGGATGTATCAAAAAAGCCGTGTGAGTGCTGAATTTCAGAGGGGAGTTAAGGAGTTCATAAGAATTGCAGAAGTGGATATGGTTATGAGGGGTGTAAATTTCATATATTGTCCTTGTATTGATTGCACCAATCTCAGGAGATTTAACAACTCAGCTCAAATTGAAGGGCATTTGATTCGACGTGGCTTCGTGAGGAATTACACGTGTTGGATCCATCATGGGGAGATAGGTAGTACCTCTGTGCTATGCAACGAAGACATGCTGGAAGCCGATCACGAGTTGGAGCGTGATATGTTTGATGAGGATAATTTAGATCAAATGTTGCGGGATGTGGAGGGAAATTACACGGAAAGAGAGTTCGAAAAATTTAAAAGCTTGATGGATGACGATGCCAAACCATTGTTTTCAGGTTGCAAAGGGGAATACACCAAGTTGGGTTCGGTCCTTGCATTGTTTGAACTGAAGGCAAAACACCGTTGGACAGATACAAGTTTCAATGCACTTTTAATACTTCTATCGGATATGCTTCCAGAGGGAAACGAGTTGCCAACAAGTATTTATGAAGCGAAGAAGCTATTATGTCCCATGGGAATGGAAATAGAAAGGATACATGCATGTCCAAATGATTGCATACTATACCGCAACGTCCATAAGGAATCAAGCATTTGTCGGTTGTGGTGTACCCCGATACAAACAAAATGAGAAGCGTAATGACAAGAAGCGTAAGAACCGAATTGACGACGGTGAAGATGTGAAAAAAGGGGCACCAGCCAAGGTGTTGTTGTATTTGCCCATCATTCCCCGTTTAGAGCGGTTCTTTGCAAATCCCAAAGAGGCAAAATTGTTGCGTTGGCATTATGAATCTCGAAAGGAAGATGGCAAGTTGAGACATCCCGCTGATTCGGCTCAATGAAGAAACATTAATTGGCAACATGAGGAGTTTGGTGCCGAGATGAGGAACATAAGATTTGGATTGAGTACGGATGGTATGAATCCGTTTGGTAATATGAGCAGTCGACACAGTACTTGGCCAGTTTTGTTGTGTATCTACAATTTGCCTCCTTGGTTATGCATGAAGCGGAAGTATATCATGATGTCGTTGCTAATCTCAGGACCCAAACAGCCGGGTAATGATATTAATGTGTACCTATCACCACTAATTGAGGATTTGGTAAAATTGTGGAATGTGGGGGTTGAGGTGTGGGATGCATACAAAAGAGAGAACTTCACCCTACGGGCTATGATATTTTGCACCATAAATGATTTTCCAGCCTTTGGTAATTTGGCGGGCTATAGCACGAAGGGAGCCAAAGCTTGTCCAATTTGTGAAGAGGACACTGATAGCTTGTGGCTGCCGAATTCGAGGAAAACGGTGTACATGGGTCACCGTAGGTTTCTACCCCGAAGTCATCGATATCGTAAGATGGATGACAAATTTGATGGAAAGAGGGAAGTTCGTGCAGCCCCGCAACCTATGACTGGAAGGCAAGTATATTCACGCGTAGAGGATATCGATGTTCAGTATGGTAAGAGCCGTAAATCTGTTCGTCCCAGGACCATTTGGAAAAAGAGGTCGATATTTTGGGACTTACCATATTGGAAGGAGTTAGATGTCCGTCAATGTATTGATGTCATGCACGTTGAGAAAAATGTTTGTGATAATTTGGTAGGCATCCTGCTGAACATACCTGGGAAGACCAAGGATGGTGTGAATGCTCGCCACGATATGACCTACATGGGGATCAGGCCCAAGCTTGCAGTGATGGAGGAGGATGGAAAAGGGCCGTACATCCCCGCTGCATGCTACACCTTATCCAAGAAAGAGAAAGAAGACCTCTGCAAGTGTCTCCACGATATTAAAGTTCCATCGGGCTACTCCGCAAACATTAAGAAGCTTGTGTCTATGGATGATTTGAAGTTGTTCGGTATGAAGTCCCACGACTGTCATGTCTTGATGACCCAAATGCTCCCTGTTGCAATCAGAAATATCCTACCAGATGACGTCAGGTTGGCAATCACGAAGCTATGCTATTTCTTCAATGCGATTTCATGCAAGGTTATTGATCCCGATATACTGAACAACTTACAGAGTGAGGTGGTGCAGACTCTTTGTCAGCTTGAGATGCATTTCCCCCCATCGTTCTTCGACGTCATGGTCCACCTCGTTGTTCACCTTGTTAGAGAGATTAAGATTTGTGGACCCGCATTCCTGCGTTACATGTATCCGTTCGAGAGGTACATGGGTATATTAAAGTCATACGTGAGGAATAGGTCGAAGCCTGAGGGTAGTATTATTGAAGGTTATGGGACTGAAGAGGTTATTGAGTTCTGCGTGGACTATCTAGGTAAAAGACAATCGATTGGTGTTCCTATATCTCGTCATGAGGGCAGACTTGGTGGCAAAGGAACCATTGGGTCAAATCTAATGAGCCCACAATTTGATATGTACTGTAAAGCGCATTTCACAGTCTTGCAACACAGTGCAGAAGTTCATCCATACATCCAACAGCACAAGTTGATATTACGGGAAGAGAATCCACTTATGGATGAGCTTTCCATCACACGAGAACACACCGATCGATTCCTCACATGGTTCAAAGAAAAGGTGAAGGTCTCCGTTAGTACTGAGGATGTCAAATGGTTGGCTGACGGACCAAGATTTAATATACAGACATGGCAAGGTTACGATATTAATGGCTACACATTTTATACTGAAAGTCAAGATGCAAAGAGTACAGTGCAAAACAGTGGTGTGAGCATATATAGATGCTTTGTCCGATGATCACTCAATTAGAGGATCGTCAACTGCAATGAACTGTTACTATGGGATGATCGAAGAAATATGGGAGCTCAACTACGGAATATACCAAGTTCCATTGTTCCGATGTAAGTGGGTGAGACTTCCTCACGGAGTTAAGGTCGACAAGACAGGTTTTACAATTGTTGATCTGAATAGACTGGCCTACAGAGATGAACCGTTTGTCCTCGCAAAGCAAGCAACTCAAGTTTTCTACGTGCGTGATCCGGCCAATCCGAGGTTGCACGTCGTACTTCATGGCAAGAGGAGGATTGTTGGAGTTGAAAATGTCGTAGATGAAGAAAAGTACAACCAATTTGATGAAACACCTCCGTTTGCAAATGGGGCATGTCTTAGCGGTGACGACGGCACACATGGAACACATTACATGCGTGTAGATCATCAAGAAGGGTTGTATTTTAAATAAATTAAGTTGTAAGAATTCCCTGTATAATGTAGCATTTTGTAGAATATATATGTCAAATGGATCTTATAGTATAGCAAATTTGAAAAAGATTTGACTTTTCGACTCTTTTGAATGAAGACTCTATTTTAAAAAAATTAGAAATTGGATCATAGTCATCACAATCGGTTCGTTTAGGAAACCGACACAGATAGTATAATTGCGATCGGTTTTTTTATAGAACCGACACAGATACTCCACATATTGCGATCGGTTGTTTGAAAGAACCGACACAGATAGTAAATATTGCGATCGGTCTCTTTGGTTAACCGACCGTGATAAAACCCAGAGCATTTTCATTTCGGCGCGCACACTCAGTTCATTTCGGCGCCAAGACCGATTTCGTTCAATTCATTCCACAACCCTAGCTCGATCACCTCCCCCACCGGCACCTCCCCCTCCGGCTCCTCCCACACCCTAGCTCGACCACCTCCCCCACCGGCGCCTCCCCCTCCGGCTCCTCCCCCCCGACGCCTCCCCCATTGGCGGGTACCCTGTGGGCGCCTCCCCCTCCGGCTCCTCCCACACCATAGCTCGACCACCTCCCCCACCGGCGCCTCCCCCTCCGGCTCCTCCCACACCCCCCCGGCTCCTCCCCCCTCGGCGGGTACCCCGTGGGCGCCTCCCCCTCCGGCGCCTCCCCCTCCGGCTCCTCCCCCCCCATCGGCTCCTCCCCCTCCTGCGCCTCCCCCTCCGGTTCCTCCCCCCCATCGGCGCGTCCCCCATCGGCTCCTCCCCCATTGCCGACTCGGTTCGGCGCACTATAAGATGCATTTCGGACTGTGGGATGTAATTGGTTGTAAATAGCTCGATGATGATTGCTTCAAAATGAGGCTTGATTAATCTGATCATTAAAGGAACTTGCTAGACCTAGAACAAAGACCTTGCTCTTAGTGACAATTTGGTGCCACTTGCTCTTAATGCATTGTTCTAGGTCGAGCGATCTTGTGCTTATTCCTTTATGCTCTTAGCTGACAATTTGGTGGCACTTGCTCTTAATGCATTGTGGTAGGGTTAGAGCAGTGCTATATTCATTCTGTGCTATGATGTACTTGTTGTTTTCTGTGCTAGAGCAGTGCTGTTCTAGGGTTGTAATCCTGAAATTTTTAGATGTAATAGCCGGTGATATATTGGCCATCTAGAAGTTGGACGGCTAATTAATTTAGCAACCCTTCTATAGCAATCTGAGAGCAATCCACCTCGGCTAATTAATTTAGCAACCCTTCTATAGTAATTCCCTTGCATTATATTCTCATTGCAATTTGAAACTTGTAACACATGCTATATTATCGCACTTTATTATCGAGTTTAGTTGCGTAACCTATGTGTCTCCCGTTCGAGGGTGCTTGTTTATAAGTATGCTAAAATGGCATATTTATAAATAAGCAGTCTCGAATTGTCCACGTTTTTGGACAGTTCGAGGATATGTGGCTCGGGCAAGTTCCTAAGCTGTTGTACAAACTCTAGAGAAAGTTTCGGCAGCATCTCCCTGGTGTTCTTCGAATACATACCCTCTTGACCTGTTGTCGAGACGTGTATTTGGAGAACAGCGGGGAGATGCTGCCGAAATTTTCTCTAGAGTTGTACAACAGCTTAGGAACTTGCTCGAACCACATATCCTCGAATGGGATTAGGACCTAACCTAATTAGAGATTAGGAGTCATCGTTGGTACGTCGCATTACTTAGTCGGCTCTGAGATAGACATGTGAATTGCTTTCTATTATGTGAAATTTGAATTGCTTTCTCTCATGAAGTTTAGGTTTGACATATACGTACTTACTTCGAAATGTCGCAAAGAGAGAGCACCGGCTCAACGCCAGAGAGAGAAGAAGGTCCTGCTACCCCATCGAGGAAGGTTAGAAAGGCCATAGGACCGAATAAAGGAGCCACAGGGAGAACGCCGCAAGTGCTCCACTTCAATGCTAGGGGGGTTTGCACGGGTCCTGGCCCGTTTAAGGGGCACTACTCCTTTTTTCTCGGCCAATTGGTGAGGGAGCGAGTGCCGATCACAATTAAGGACTGGAGGAAGGAAGTAAGCGACGAGCAGAAGAACCGATTGTGGGACGAAGTTAAGGGAAAATGGATTATACCAGAGGAAGATGAAATCAATGCGAGACGGTACGCCTTGAAGAGAATAGGTGTTGCTTTGAGGCATTTCAGGGTGACCATGCATGCCGAGTTCGTGTTGAAAGACCGTACTCCCTTCGAAAGGTATCCATTTGTTACACCCGAGGTTTGGGAGGAGTTCGCAAGGATGAGGAATACGCCCGAGGCGGAGCAGCTGAGAGAGAAGAATATCGCTATACAGAGGCGTAACACACACGCGCACCACCTCGATTCCGGTGGGTATGTAGGGAAGAAGGCAGAGTGGGTGCGACTAGCGGAGGAGTGTGCAACCTCTGGGACAACGATGCCTTACTCCCACATATGCGAGGAGCGGGCACGCGACTGGGTATTAGCGAGGACGAAGAAAACCTCTGACGGTCAGATTGTTATTCCAAACCCAGCGACCGCACAGATCGTCACGACCATCGTAAGATATCTAACATAGTACATTGCATATTATATTCCCATTGTATTTTAGCAATAATTTATATTTGCGACCTGCAGGAGGAGGTAAGCCTGCAGAAAGAGCAAGGAGCATTTGAAAGCCAAGGGTCAAGGGACATCCTGTGTTCGGCAATCGGGAAGCCCGATCATAAGGGGCGGGTGCTTGCCGCAGGTGCGGGGTATACGAAGAGGTCCTTCTTTGTAGAGGAGAGCGCTTCCAGTGCCAGGGCAAGATCATGGGAAGCACGTGAGGCGCGGATTAGGGCGCAGATGAAGGAGGAGTTGAAGGAGGAGTTAAAGGCTGAGATGATGGCTGAGATGATGGCGATGTTCTCCCAGAATTAGATTCCTCAACCATCGCCTATGCTACGCCCTAGCAGTTGCGCTTCCAATAAGGAACTGTGCATTCCACACCTCAAGGTAATAACTGTTTCAGACCAAAAGGTACATGAGTAAGCTTAACACAGATTATGATGAAGATGTTGATCACTTCTTGCGTGGTCTTGCCAAGTGCCTGGCTAGTCCTGATCGACGACGGAATACAGATTGAGGCTGCGCGGGGTTGCATTTCCAAGCAAGGAGGATGACACGGTGCATGGTATACCTTTGGGGATGGGCTACATGAGGGTGCAGTGGACTATGTCCACGATGTTTACATGTCTCATGCCCTGGAGTTCCCCGAACGAAGATATCACCACTCTCGGGCAAGCACGGATGTCGTTCATCAAGTGGCCCGCGACGGTGTCGTAGTGCAAGCACCTCCTCCTGCTACTGCTGCGCTGGTACACGCTACTACTTACGCTCGCTAGTACTACTGCTGTCGCTGCTGCTCTGCTGCTGCTCACGCTGCGCTCTGCTGCTCTTTGCTCACGCTCTTGCTGCTACTACTCACGCTCGCTCGCTAGTACTGGTCGCTCTTGGTGCTGCTCCTGCGCTCTGCTGGTACTCTGCTGCTGCTCTGGTACTACTCCTGCTTCTTCTGCTGCTCTGCTCCTCACACTCTTCTTTGCACATGCTCCTCCCCTGCTACACATCCTGCACCTACGCTGCGGTGCACCTCCTGCACCTACGCCTGCCTACAAATCTTTGGTGCGCAGGTGGTGCATAAGGACTTCTACCACGCCGACGAAAGATACAAAGCGAGTTCGAGAGAGTCCCTCCGTGAAGAAGGCAAAGTTGTCAGAGGGCACAGAGCAACCTGATGATCACAAGCGGTACATACATGGAAAGCCCTTTCTCCCAAGCCAAGAATTGAATTCTTTGGGCTTGTTCACTCGCCACCTACATGGATGGTACATCGATAGGTCACATGAGGCCGAGCCTCGCCACGATTTCATAGTGAAGTATCGAGCGGGCCAATTCCACCGCAACGAGGATGGGACCTTCCTACCAGTTTTGAGGATCTCAGACTTTATGTACAGCTTGAAAGCCGTCGATATTTCTACCATACGATCCTCGACGTTGTGAGTCTCGCACCATACTCAATCAGATGACTATTTACTGATTTTGTATTATATTTTTAACAATTGACATGAATTGCAGGATCATGAGGCAAATGAAGCCGTGACGGGTCGACACCTTGTCGGGTTTGTCGACCCCGAGATGGTGTCTGCGACCATGGCTAAGTATTAATCGGAGTTCCTTGCAGGATACATCAAGCAGGCATTGCATGACGAGGCAAAAAAGGACTTCATTCTCTTCCCATACCACCAGGAGTATGTACTACTATACAATTCAATTACATGTACACACTTCAACCTTGTATTAACTTATTTTCTTGCATTGTGTACCGTTTAATAAGCAACCATTGGGTTCTACTTGTGGTTGTTCCGAGTCAAAACAAGGTCTACACGTTGAACTCACTCGAAAATAGACCGATGGACTATGCGATCGAGCCTGTTTTGCAGAAGTAAGTACATTCCTCTAACCTAACACTTTACATATTGAACTACGTTAGGTATTTTTAACCTCAATGGCATCTCTCCAATGTATAGGGCTTTCATGTCTTACGTTCTTTGAACGTGGCCGACACAATGATAAACAAGGCACCAAACTCGAGTGGAAGCGCTTCAAGGTACAAGTGTCTATCATAGGATTTTTTCTGACACCTATTTTTAATTCGTCTCCTAATTTAAGTTTCTTTGTTCACAGTGTCATCAACAAGGGTGCGATGATCTGTGTGGCTTTTACGTGATGCATCACATGCTGATTTTGGTTGGTCGCTCACATCTTTTCCCTAAGGTATAGAGCAGATTATTTGCACTACTGTCTATGTGATATTTGTTTACAAACATAATACTATCAGCATGTTTTTGTTCAAATTTAAGACTTAAATATATTAGTGCACTACTATCTATTTTGCAGGACCTTGATATCATCCGGAAGAGCCTAACCAACGCTGATCTCAAGAAATTACGAGACCATTTATGCCGGTAGTGCTTTGGCGAAGTTATAACGGATGATGGTAGATATAGAGACCATTCAAGCAAATACTAGTCCATAAAGTGTAAGCAAAATTTATCTGAATGTGAATGTGATCTGTTACAGATTGTAAACAATATTAATTTGAATGTAATGTGTGTAGATTGTGATGTATATGTTCTGTGATATTGTGGATTGTGATGAATGTGTCATGTTGTCAATGCGAGGCCATTTTCGGACGATGGATAGTAACATCATCACAATCGGTTCTTGGTTGGAACTGATTGGGATAGGTACAGTATCACAATCAGATCTTACTGGAACCGATTGGGATAGGTACAGTATCACAATCGGTTCTTACTGGAACCGATTGGGATATTTTTAGTATCGCAATCGGTTTGCATAAAGAACCGATTTTGATAATATTCTTATCCCCATCGGTTTCAATAAAAAACCGATTGTGATAATGTAATAATTTGAATCGGTTCTAAAAACGAACCGATTGTGATATTATACTTATCCCCATCGGTTTCAACAAAAAACCGATTGTGATAATGTAATCATTTGTATCGGTTCTAAAAAACAACCGATTGTGATATTATACTTATCGCAATCGGTTCTAAGCGAAAACCGATTGTGATAAGTGTAATATCACAGTCGGTTCTTAAAAAGAACCGACAGTGATAATGTATTATTAGTGTCGGTTAAAAACCGACTGTGATATATCTACCTTATCACTGTCGTTAGACTTTGTATCGCCACCAAAACCGACTGTGATGACCAAAAAGAACCGATTGTGATGTACGGATCTGTAGTAGTGTTGATTAATTTCTTCTTTCGTTGTTGGTAAGGAAGCCCCTTGCTTGCTTGGGTTGCTGTTCTATTGTTTTGTTCTGGGGATCCCTCCTTTCTTTCCTGCGATGCAAGCAATCAATCCAATCTAATCCAAATCTTTCTTTCTCTCCAATCTGATCCATGATGTTTGTTGCGGATTTCTTGCCTACGTACGTGGTGGCACGTGGGCCTCGGCAACGGCGGCATTGTGGTGGATGGCGGCAGGCACTGGGGCAGTGTGGCTGGAGATTATACCGTTGGCGACCAAGTGCATGTCGGAGGAGATCCATTCCAATGTCATCATCGTCGTGACTACTCCGTCCTCTATGAGCACCACCACGCCCACCCCACCATCTCCGTCAAGGTAATCAAGTCAGCCTGATTGATCGGTTCTAAAATGCTAAAGTTGTAATGTTCTACGCTGTGAAATATATGATGAGGGCTAGTCACGAAAGAATGATTCATCATACGTAGTGGAGCCGGATCAGGTGGGGTTTATATGCTAGTATAATTGGTCAGAAAGGGAAGGTTGCAGTAGGATCCCTTGCAAAATTGCAAATTTAATGGAGGGAGGGTACTGTTAGTCATCAAAATAGAAACAAGTGGGGACAACCTCAGCACATTGTACTAATGGCTAGCCAGTAGCATTTAGATTTTGGAAGACCATAGGTGTGAAAATGATCATCGTTGAATGTTGACCAGAAAGAGAGAGAAAAAAGGTTACATGAGATTATTTCACTTTGTCGGCGTACATAGAAAAAAATCACGGCCAAACCATTCTGCTAGCTGATGTATGATTACATTCATGAACAAACCATACAAGGAGAGTGGTCCTTTTATTGAACTATTTATCAATTATCATCATTTACTATTGAACATAGTTAACAAAGATGCGTAATGGGGTGCAATGATCTTTTTATAGGTCAATGGTTTGGTTATTCGTGGTTGTCATTGATAGCTCACTACCTCAATGCATAAGTATAACTAGTCTGTTTAACAATATTGTTGCCAATGCAGAGAAGCGGACATGAGAGATGTCAATGAGAAGACAAATGCAAGAATCTCATCGCTGAGCATGATGTCACTCAGTGTTTACATTATAGTCCCATTTTTGCGTTTGTGGCATCTACAATAATACTTCCGATAGAAGAAGCTCATCTAACTTATATTTGTAAAGTAGTCCTCTACAACGTACTCACTTTCCACGATCTATTGTAGATTGAAGTGGTCTGAGATTAAATTACTGCTGGTTATTTCTTCAAGAGCTGTTCAACAGTCATCAAAGCTGTTCGACAACATTTTTTTAGTGGCAATCTCACCACATGTGACAGCATTTCTTTAGTTGCAATCTCACCACATGTTTGTAATTGGTTTGTAAGCAGTCAGGGAGGCAATTGGAGTTGGTGACATCGAATTGTTATTTGTGATATTTATCTCTAACATGACCAAATTGTTAGTTGTGATATTATCTCATTGTTCTTGAAGCATTTATGAGAGTTAATTTGTCTTATGAAGCTCTGCAATTCTTTTTTTTTAAAGATGGTTTGTTTATTGTATGAGGCTGCTTGTTATCTCGAAGTGAATTATGCATGTAGGGCTCAAGGTGCTAATGTGCCATAACCTTTTTATTTTGTCACTTCCAAATTTTTACTCTCGGTGTTCTAATCTTATATCTCTAGAGAGTAGTACAAATGGCTATGAATATATAGCCAAAAAAATATAACTGTTACAAAAAAAATACAGGTGACTATTACAACATAGCCCACTACTACAGATCTAGTCTTCCATACTGGCCCATCAGTACCGATTGGATTTGAACCGGTACTGATAGTGACATCAGTACCGGTTCATTGGCTACAGGGATGCAGTGGGCTTTCAGTACCGGTTGGTGGAACCGGTATTGATGCCCAATGAGCATTAGTCCCGGATGGCCTGTACCGGTTCAAAAACCGGTACTGATGGCAGTTACAAACTGGTGCTAATGGCTAGATCTATAGCAGTGGCCGTTACAATATAGTCGTTACGATGGACGTTAGAATAAATTTTAACTTTTAACTTCTCATATTTAAAAATAGCCGTTCGAATTTTTTCAGTAAAAAATAAACGTTATTCATATGGCGGTTATGAAATATTATTATAATATAGGAGGGAGAAAATGGAGAGTGGGATTTGAAAAATGCTATTAGAGAGGAAAGAGATATAGAAAAGAAATCTTTTTAAAAAATTTTGTATATAAGAATATAGGGATTCAAATTTAGAAAATACTATTAGAGATAGCCTGAAGGCGCCCGCTCATTTCAAAAATGAAGAGTTGTTGTATAGTGATACTTATGGACAGAATATGTTGTACTTGATCGTTAGTGCCTTTGTTTCTGGGGAAGAACTGCTTGGCCGGGTAGTGACTAGTGGTCTCATATTCACCTCAAAAATGAAAAACAAGAATTTTAAAACATATTAAGAGTCTGATTTCTGTTCACCCAATACATATCTTAAACCACAACAATACCCCTCTCGTACATATCTTAAACCACAATAATATACTCCTCGTGTCTGTTTCTCTAAGAGCATCTCCAACAGTTCCTAATAATTTAACTCCCAATAATCTTAGATTGAGAGCTTCCCAAAAGTTTTTAGGCTTAAAAAAAAGACCATACTCCAACAGTTCCTTTTTTCCCCTTAAACTAATTTGAATTTGAATCCGAATGGCTGTCCGTGCGCTGAGTCCGAGTTGTAGGTAAGACACAAAATAGAACGTGATGATTTGAGGTGCTCACGGCAGCTAGTACGTGATGGATTGAATTGGTCACGGCAGTAGTACGTGATGGATTTGAAGACCTAGTACGTGATTGAATTGGTCACTGGAGATATTCATGAAAAAAAGTAGCATATATACATATGGTTATTGAGGTTATTGACTGTCGGGACCCCGAATTTGCAAATCCGGACCCTCTGTGTATTCAGCACTAGTCCAGGAACGCGCTAGTGCACACAGTCTTAACATCGGTATATATCACAATCATACCAAACGATACTATCAAAGTACTTTATTTAAATAATCAAAGGGTTACTCGACCTTATGGCCAAGTTACAAATATATGCCTTGCAAGGCAGAACTTATTAAAAGAGAAATAATAGCAAATGAAAATCAAATAACTTCGTATGCCATCCAAAGATACCACAGTAACCGATCGGGCTCGCATCCCTAAGTAGACGGTCTTCTTGGAGTTCCTCCTCCAAAGTCGGCGAATCTCCTCTTCAACTGATATTGTGTTGAGGCAAGGGTGAGTACTTGGTACTCAAGAAGTCATGCACAATGCAAGCTAGTATACTATATGCATGGCTTGGTACAAAGGAATAGCTCAAGGTATATTTGCAAAGAAGTGCCTTTTGAAAAGTAATATAAGTAGATTCGAAGCAAAGAAAACAAGTAAAGCATAAATAACTTTTCCAAAAGTTTAAATAACATTTTTCCCCATCCTAAACCATATTTCCATCATCTTCTTTGTTAAACCAACCCAACTTTTCAAAACCAAGTTATTTTCGTAAAATCTAACCCTTGACTGTAATTCTAGCATTGTCCAAGATCGTGGACTCGCTATTCAAATAGATTCTACACTCGCAGAGGTTATGCACTTTACCCACAAGATACAATCCACTCACCACGCCACCGTGAATCGCCATACAAGAGTATGCGAATGAGCGATCATAACAAAGCCTTCGAAGCCTCAAACAACACAGTGGTCCTCTCCAGACGTGTTTCACTACACCATCCCTTCCCTTAGCCAAGGCGGCGCATGGGACCAACACACCGCTAGATGGGTACTGCCACGCCACGATACGCCTCCCCGCATAATCACACAAACGGTGTAATCGACACCCGAGGCTCCACAAGTGAGTCCTTAGCGACTTAGTCAACTAGGGCCGTCCCATTCCACCCATGTGGGCAAGTGGCATGACCTAGCTCAAAGGCTTGCAAGGTTAAGTCCTTAGAGTGACCAGTGGCAAGACTACCCGAAACCAAATCAACATTCCCAATGCCACAACCGGCCCACCGATTACTCTTGCCACATGCCCCTCCGAATTGCTTATCAAACCCCGCTTGATTACCATGCACCACGTGCCATCAACATCACATGATACTTTTCCAAAACAGGTTCAATATATCATTAATTCAATATTAGCATTTGATTATCCAAAATCATGTCATGAGCACGAAAGGTGTCTAAGCAAGATACTACAACGATCTAAAACCCATGTTGGCAATTTAATAATGTCCAACTAGTAAACCACAACTAGGGTGACAAGGATCATGGCACATACTTAGATAATCAAGGTGTCATATAGCAAATTGGTATTTATCTAACCCCATGTTTAAACAAAGTATCTTTCTAATTGAACTAGCATGCAATAGTTTAAATCAAAATAGATTTTCAAATAGGATCAACATGGTCAAAGCACAACTTGCCTTCAAAAAGCACTTGCTCTGGTCTTGAGTTGGATCCTGAGTCAATACTTCTCCTTCGAATCCCTCCTAAGACTTCAACGCTCACTCGTAAAGCGTGCAAATAGCAAATACACAAATAAACACTAGGCAAAAACATCCCAAAACTCCAAATAAAATCCATAAACAGAGAGAACGTAATTTTCGATTTTTAGAAACTCGAATCACAAATTTGGAGTTAAAACGCAAAAGTTATGATTTATTAAAGTTTAAATAATCAATTAAATAATATTACAGAGAAAAACTTTAGTCCAAAAATTAAATAAAATTCATATTTAGGTAGATCTCAATTTTATACAAATTTAGAAATTTGAATCGCTCAAATCGGAGTTGAAACGCAAAGTTATAAGCGTTTGAAGTTTGAATCTAAATTTTGAATCAATATTTCGAATTAATAAATCATCTTTTCGGAAATTAATTATTGCGTCAACATGGACACTTGGCAGCTCCTGATTGGCCTGATCGCCACGTCGGCGGTCCATGGGCTCGGTCCACGCCGGCTCTGTCCACGTGGACTCGGCCACTACCACGTGGATCGACATGGGGCCCCACCGCTCGGCCGGGTTTCACGACGCTGCGATCGCGCCGACACGTGGCCCTCGACCGCGTCCCGTCGAGACACGCTCCCCACGCTGCTGGGCGCCGAAAGACACGTGGCACAATCTCGGCCGCTGATTTGAAAATCACCCGCCCAGGTCATTGATCTAGACCTCACGCTCAAAACTACACGGTTGATCTCTGCCGCTCGATCAGATCGGACGTCCAGATCTAACCCTATCGCTACAACGCGCAACTAACCACAACCGGTATTTATCTAAATCTAACGGTTGAAACCTAATCAAGAACGGAAACAAGAACGGGTGACGTGGCTCACTCGCATGCTGGATTCGATCCAACGGTGCACCGAGCTCAGGGCGACGATGGCTTGCGGCGGCGCTACGCTGCCAGAGGACGGCGACCACCCTAACGGCGCCGGGCGTTTCCGCCAAGTGAGTGCACCCACGTGCGCGCCGACGCAGCGTTCTCGTATCCGGCTTCAGGCGCGGAGATGACGAACTCGCGCTTAAACGAAGAAAACCTGCGGGCGGCACTCCCCAAACTCGCGAAATTATGCGCGCTCTAGGTTTCCTCAGTAGGCGTGACTAGGGCAGCGAGCTCAGCATGGAACGGCGAACCTCTGGGGCAAAGCCCCATGCATTAAATAGCCCTCGAGTCCGTGGTCCGAGACGGCGGCGACGCGAACGGAGTCCAAGGGCGAATCCGGGCCGAGACGAAGACGTGGAGCCGCACACGCACACAACCAACGCCACGATCATACGCGGCGCGACGTCCGGCCTGACACGGCTCGTTTGGTTTCCGCGGATCTACCAGCTGGATCTTGATCCAACGGCCGATTGATTAGTGGTTAGAGTGGGTTCGGTCGAGTCAACTCGGGCTTGTCGACTGAGTCCGACTTCGGTCGAATGCGATTTCTGACCCGGAAGTTGATTTTCCAATAATTAATATTTAAAATAATTCCAGAATTCATTTAATTCATTAAAATAGCAAATGACTAAAATTCCAAAATTCGAAAATATTTTGATCATTTTGGACTCAAATAAAATATTTCCAACAAAAATTTATTTGCAAATTTAAATTCTTTAATTATTTCAAAATGGAATAAATTCAAATAAATTCCAAATAAATCCAAATAAATTCCAGAAAATTCCAAAAATTCACCAAAGTGCCAAATCACACATGAATTTAAGAAAAGCAAAATTTTGGGGTGTTACAAACCTCCCCTTAATAGAATCTCTCCTTAGATTCTGTGGCTTACTAAAGGAATAGGTTTGGAAATTTTCTTCAAATCCTCTTCAAGGCCCCAAGTCGCTTCACTTTCTTCATGGTTGCTCCTTCGAACTCTACAGAAACGGGTTGACTTGTTTCTAGTTTCTCGATCCATTGTGTCTAGAATCCTCACAGTGGTGCTCCTTATAAGTCAAGTCCTCATGCAACTCAATTGACTCTAGCGTGTCTGCTCTCAGAACTCTGAGACACTTCTTTAATCGGGACACATGGAATACGCCATGTACTCCGCTAACGATCGCGGGCAACTCCAGTGATAAGCAATCTTACCGCGACTCAAAATCTTAAATGGTCCAACATAACGGGTGCGAAGTTTCCTTTGGCATGGAACCTCTTAACTCCCTCGAGAGGCGAATCGAGGTATACAAAGTCTTCTCGGTTCAAAACTCAAATCTCTACGACGATTGTCAGCATAACTCTTCTGGCCGAGATTGGGCTATCTTCAACCTTTCCCTAATCATAGCGACCGCTTCTTCAAATCTCTTGAAGAATATCAGGCCCAAAGACACGGGGCGCTCTCATTCCAATTCAATGGCGTCCGACAGGGTCGACCATACAAAGGCCTCAAAAGGTGACATCTCAGAACTAGCCTGATAACTATTGTTGTAACTAAACTCAAGATACGGCAAACTTTTATCCCAAGAGGTAGTATAAGCCAATGCACAAGCTTTAACATATATCCTCCGGGACCGTTGACTCTTCTTCGGTCGCCCATCCGCCTCAGTGGATGATAAGTCAGATCAAGTTCAAACGGGTCCCCATGGCTTCATGCAACTTATTCCGTAACCTTGAGGTAAATTGGGTACCTCTCGTCCGATACAATCCTCCTTGGCACTCCGTGCAAACAAACAATCCGATCATGTACAACTCGCTAACTTATCTCCCGAGCAAGTGGTCTTCACGGGATAAAATGGGCTACTTTAGTCAAGCGATCCACTATAACCCATATGGAGTCATAACCTCCTTGGGTTCGGCAAACCGGTAATGAAATCCATTCCGATTTCCTCCCACTTCCACTCGTGTATTTTCATGTCAGTAGTAATCCCGCTGGTCTCGATGCATTGCCTTGACTCTCTCGGCATACGCCGCACAATGCAACATGCTCGCAACATCACGCTTCATACTCGCCACCTGCATCTCTCCTTCGCATCCCGATACATCTTGGCGCCTGTGATGAATCGAAAGTACTTAGAGTCATGGGCTTCTTCCGTAATCGCTTGCTTTAACTCCTTTTGTTAGGCACACAAATGCGATCCTTCATCCACAACGTGCCTTGCTCGCCTAGCTTGAAATCCTTTGCCTTGCCTTCCTCCATTTTGGACTTAATCCTACTGATCTTGTCATCATCCTTCCGTCCTTCTCTGGATCCGGGTCCTCTAAAGAAGGCTTTACTTCCAATGCTGCCAAGAATCCGCTTAGGTACAACCTCAATCTTCATCTTTCGAAAATCCTCACATAACTCATCCTCGACTTGTGGCTAGCAACGCATCTACTGTGATGGCTTTTCCGACTCAGAGCATCGGCTACTACGCTGGCCTTCCCTGGATGGTAATGGATTCCAACATTATAGTCCTTGATCAACTCTAGCTATCTCCTTTGCCTCATATTCAGATCCGACCGGGTGAATATGTACTTAAGGCTCTTATGATCCGTGATACACCTCACATCTGCTTCCAATCGGATAGTGACGCCATATCTTCAAAGCATGCACTACGGCGGCTAACTCTAGGTCATGTGTCGGATAATTTTCTCTCATGCGGCCTCAATCGCTTTGATGCATAAGCGATTTACCTTTCCATTCTCAGACGAAGACACATCCAAGTCCTTACGCTGATCGCCACAATAAATATCAAGCTTTGAGCAACATCCCGTAGAACTAACACCGGTGAGCCGATGTCAACGCTTTCTTCGCCTCCTCAAATCCTTCCTCACATTCTCAAGCGCCCATGCAAACTTCTTTTTCCTTCTTCAAAGAATTGCAAGAGGTTTCGCAATCTGTCGAAAACCTTCGGCGAAACGGCGGTAATATCCTGCCATTCCAAGGAAACTCCGACTGGGTCACGCCTTCTACCGCTCCCAATGTAACACGCTCTACTTTGCTTGGATCTACTGGCTGACTCCTTCAATGGTCATCACATGTCCAAGAAACTCCACCTTGTCCTTCCAAAATCACACTTGCTGAACTTGGCGAAAAGTTGTCGCTCTCGCCTTTCCAAAACTCGCCTTAAGTGTTCGGCATGTTCATCCTCTCTGCCTTGGAGTAGATTAGGATATCGTCTATGAACACGACTTAATAAACTTGTCCAAATATTCCATGAACACCTTATTCATCATATTCATGAAATGTCGCGATTCGTCAACTCAAAGGACATAATCAGAACTCGTAATGTCCATATCTTGACGAATGCAGCTCGAATATCTTCCGATCGGATCTTCAATCGATGGTATCCCGATCTCGTATCAATCTTGGAGAAAACTCCGGCCTCTTAACTGATCAAACAAATCATCAATCCTGGTAGCGGATATTTATTCTTCACGGTGACTTCATTGAGTGCACGGTGAGTCAATGCACATCCGAAACTCCCGCCCTTCTTCTTGACAAACAAAACTGGTGCTCCCCTAATGGCGACATTTAACTTGGTCCGATAAATCCTTTATCCATTAACTCTTCTAGTCGCTTCTTCATTTCTACCAACTCTCAGACATCCGATAGGGTCTCTTTGCTATCTGCTGCATCTTGCATAAGTTCTATCACAAACTCTATGTCCCTCGCCTCAAGGCATACCGTAGATCCTCGGAAAACATCGGGTACTCATTCACTACCTAACATCCTCTATGCCGATTGCCTTGGTACTCATGAACCATCAATCGCCCATCTCTAACTGAATGGCTTGAAATTCCACTCTTCTTCCCACACTTTGGCTCTCAATCGAGATAGTTCTTCGCCCACCATCCACTACAGCCTTGTGCGGGGATAACCTTTCCATTCCCAAGATAACCTCTTAGGTCTGGGTCTCCAAATTTATTAGGTTTGCTAGGATCTCTATTCCAGCTATTCGTATTCGCACCCTAACATCCTACTTCCGCTCGAGTTCTAACCAGGGTTTGAACTAAAAGCATGCACTTAAGTCTTGCAATTCTCAAGTCATTTCTAGTAGCAAAGCCTCATAAACAAACTAACGCGAAGCTCCGTAGTCAAACAAAATCAAGCAGGTGTAATCGAAAGTTAACAAGTAACTTACCCAAGACGATTTATGCTCGTAGCATTTTGCAAAGGTATCTCATGGTGACATGGTTGACTCGCTCTCACCACGGCCTGGTGTGGCTCTCGGTGCCGGGCGCCCTAGCTGGGGTGGTTCTTGTAGATTGAAGCGAATCGTCGCTCGCTGTCTTCTTTGGACAATCATGGCAAAGTGTCCTGGCTCGTTGCGCTTGTAGCAATGGCCTCACCGCACTGCTGCTGCCCGGGTAGCGCGAAGCTGGGCTGGGTCCGTAGTTTTGATTGGCAGGCCTTGGTGCCGGGATGGTGTCCTTGTTGCATTCTGGTTGGAATCAAGAATTGATTTGGTGCAACTCTCAGCGCCGCGCTTCGGGCGTGATCCTTGTCGTTGTATCCTGGCGCGCTCTCGTTTCATCCGGGCCTTTGCGCTTTGTCCTCAAGAATAAGCGCCTTATTCACCAACTCTTGGAAATCCGGAAAGGTGTGGGTGATCAACCCTACTTGCAATCCCGAAGTTAAGTCCTTCATAAAACGACTGCCTGGATTTATCTCGCCGCTACATCCTCAAAGCGAAGCGCATAGCCGTGGTGAACTTGTTCGTAGCTCGGCCACCGCCGATTACCTTGCTTCGCTGCTCAACTCCTCCTTCTTAAGGTCCATAATTCCTTCAGCACGTGATACTGCGAATGCAACCGTGAACTCCTCCCAAGTGATATCTTGAGGGTTCTCTCAAGGCGGCACGTGGTTCTCCCACCATTCTGGCCGTTTCCTTCCAACCGATGAGAAGCGTAAAGTACCTTCTCATTCCCTATGCATTGAGCTATGTGTAGCTTCCTCTCAATTGATCTTAACCAATCGTCGGCCTCCAATGGATTGGCATTCTGCAGAAAGTGGGTGGGTGAGTCCTCATGAACTCGACAAATTGTATTCTCAAGCGTGGTCCTCGACACTTGATTAGCAAGTGGGATCTGAAAGGACGTGCTGCATTTGTTGCATCATAGCATGCATCAACTGGTCTCGAGCAGCAAGAAACGCCCCAAATTCTGCATATCATCCGGGCGGTGCTGTGCTCTATCATTGGGGTTTTTCACTGGCGAACCGCCTCCCGCTGCTTCCAAGTTTCCACTTGGTGTTCACCATCCGCCGATTTGCTCTAGGTTCGTAGATGAGGGGGAAACGAGAATAGACAAGTGATATGGAACTTATGCGGGGCAAAAAGGTGTAGCCTTAAGGTCCAACTTTATTATTAATAACTTGGTATGGTCAGCTACAATGCCTAAGGGCCTTGCAACACATACTGCACACTCAAAGAAACAATGAAAATCCAAATCGAACTAACTCGAGTCTAACGCCTAAAGGGTGACTTCCTTTCTTCTATGACTCGACTCTGGCCAAGGAGTCTCACTATAGAACCTATGCTCACTCATCAAGAAAACTCCATCTCACACAAGAGTGCTTTTACGTGAAGAATTCAAATTTTTAAATTGTGACAAGGTAAGGGAAAATTTCAGCAAGAGACGAGAAAAGAGAGAAGGGGATAAGTCGAGATGTCATTTTTGTCTTCACAAATTTTTAGATTTAGAAAATAGGTTTTATCCTCACTACGACCATTCTAGCTTAGGTTGAGCTCTACAAATGCGTATGGCTCGATACCACCTCCGCCGGGACCCCGAATTTGCAAATCCGACCCTCTCCGTGTATTCAGCACTAGTCCAGAACGCGCTTAGTGCACACAGCCTTAACATCGGTATATATCACAATCATACCAAACGATACTATCAAAGTACTTTATTTAAATAATCAAAGGGTTACTCGACCTTATGGCCAAGTTACAAATATATGCCTTGCAAGGCAGTAACTTATTAAAAGAGAAATAATAGCAATGGAAAATCAAATAAACTTGTGGCGCCATCCAAAAGATACCAGTGCAATCGACCGCTCATCCCTAAGTAGACGGGTCTTCTTGAGTTCCTCCTCCAAAGTCGGGCGAATTTCCTCTTCAACTGATATTGTGTTGAGGCAAGGGTGAGTACTTTGGTACTCGCAAGAAGTCATGCATGTAATGCAAGCTAGTATACTATATGCATGGCTTGGTACAAAGGAATAGCTCAAGGTATATTTGCAGAAGCAGCTTTGAAAAGTAATATAAGTAGATTCAAAGCAAAGAAAACAAGTAAAGCATAAATAACTTTTCCAAAAGTTTAAATAACATTTTTCCCCATCCTAAACCATATTTCCATCATCTTCTTTGTTAAACCAACCCAACTTTTCAAAACCAAGTTATTTTCTTAAAATCTAACCCTTGATCAGAATTCTTAGCATTGTCCAAAGCATCGGACCTCGGCTATTCAAATAGATTCTACACTCTGCAGAGGTTATGCACTTTACCCACAAGATACAATCCACTCACCACGTCACCGTGAATCGCCATACAAGAGTATGCGAATGAGCTGATCATAACAAAGCCTTTCTAAGCCTCAAACAACACAGTGGTCCTCTCCCAGACGTGCTCTACACCATCCCTTCCCCAGCTAAGGCGAAGTATGGGACCAACACACCGCTAGATGGGTACCTGCCACACCCACGATACGCCTCCCCACAATCACACAAACGGTGTAATCGACACCCCGAGGCTCCACAAGTGAGTCCTTAGCGACTTAGTCAACTAGGGGCCGTCCCATTCCACCATGTGGTTGCATGACCCGCTCAAAGGCTTGCAAGGTTAAGTCCTTAGAGTGACCAGGGCAAGACTACCCAAAAACCAAATCAACATTCCCAATGCCACAACCTGCCCAATTGATTACTTCTGCCATGCCCCAATAAATTGCTATCAAACCCCAGTTGATTACCATGCACCACGTGCCATCAACATCACATGATACTTTTCCAAAACAGGTTCAATATATCATTAATTCAATATTAGCATTTGATTATCCAAAATCATGTCATGAGCACGTAGCAGTCTACAAGATACTACAACGATCTAAACCCATGTTGGCAATTTAATAATGTCCAACTAGTAAACCACAACTAGGGTGACAAGGGATCATGGCACATACTTAGATAATCAAGGTGTCATATAGCAAATTGGTATTTATCTAACCCCCATGTTTAAACAAAGTATCTTTCTAATTGAACTAGCATGCAATAGTTTAAATCAAAATAGATTTTCGAAATAGGATCAACATGGTCAAAGCACAACTTGCCTTCAAAAAGCACTTGCTCTTGGTCTTGAGTTGGATCCTGAGTCAATACTTCTCCTTCGAATCCCTCCGGCACTTCAACGTCTACTCGTAAAGCGTGCAAATAGCAAATACACAAATAAACACTAGGCAAAAACATCCCAAAACTCCAAATAAAATCCATAAACAGAGAGAACGTAATTTTCTGGATTTTTAGAAACTGGAATCGTCAAATTTGGAGTTAAAACGCAAAAGTTATGATTTATTAAAGTTTAAATAATCAATTAAATAATATTACAGAGAAAATTTTAGTCCAAAATTAAATAAAATTCATATTTAGGTAGATCTCAATTTTATACAAATTTAGAAATTTGAATCGCTCAAATCGGAGTTGAAACGCAAAAGTTATAAGCGTTTGAAGTTTGAATCTAAATTTTGAATCAATATTTCGAATTAATAAATCATTTTCTTTCGAAATTAATTATTGCGTCAACATGGACACGTGGCAGCTCCTCGATTGGCCTGGCTGACGCCACCGTCCATGGGCTCTGGTCCACGCTCGGGTCCACGGTGGACTCCTACCCACGGCTCACGCGGATCGACATGTGGCCCCACCGCCGTCACTGGTTTCACGTGCACGCGGATCAGCTACCGACACGTGGCCCTCTGACTCGCGGGTCCCGCTGCGGTCGAGACACGCTCCCACGCGCGTGGGCGCCCGAGCACACGTGGCACAATCTCCGTTGATTTGAAAATCAACGGTCCAGATTGGATCTAGACCTCACGCTCAAAACTACACGGCTGATCCCGGCCGCTCGATCTAGATCGACGGTCCATCTAACCCTATCGCATAACGCATCAACCACAACCGCATTTATCTAAATCTAACGTTGAAACCTAATCAAGAACGGAAACAAGAACGGGTGACGTGGCCTCACCTCGCGCTGGATCTTGATCCAACGGCACCGAGCTCGCGGCGGCGATTTATGGCTTGGCGGCGTCACGCGCCGGCCGAGGACTACGACCACCCTAACGGCGCCGGGCGCTCTCCGCCAAGTGAGTGCACCCCACAGCGCCGACGCGAAGGTTCTCGATCCGGCTTGAAGGCGCGAGGATGACGAACGGCGCCGAAACGAAGAAAACCTGCGGGCGGCACTCCCAAACTTCGCGAAATTGCGGCGGGGTTTCTAGGTTTCAGGCGTGACTAGGGCAGCGAGCTCAAAGATGGAACGGCGAACCTGGGGCACTTCCATGCATTAAATAGCCTCGAGTCCGTGTCCGAGACGCGCGACGGCGAACTGAGTCCGCGCGCTAATCCGGGCCGAGACGAAGACGTGGAGCCGCACACGCAGCACAATCCAACGCCACGATCTACGGGGCGCGATCGGTCCCAGGTCCTGACACGCCTGCCTGGTCAGGCGGATCTCACTGCTGGATCTTGATCCAACGGTTGGGATTGATTAGGTTAGGAGCTGGGTTCTGGCCGAGTCAATCGCTTGGGTCTGACTGAGTCCTACTTTGGCCGATAACAAGATTTTGACCCGAAAGTTGGATTTTCCAGCTAATTAATATTTAAAATAATTCAGAATTCATTTAATTCATTAAAAATAGCAAATGACTCGTAAAAATTCCAAAATTCTCGAAAATATTTTGGATCATTTTGACTCAAATAAAATATTTCCAACAAAAATTTATTTGCAAATTTAAATTCTTTAATTATTTCAAAATGGAATAAATTCAAATAAATTCCAAATAAATCCAAATAAATTCCAGAAAATTCCAAAAATTCACCAAAGTGCCAAATCACACATGAATTTAAGAAAAGCAAAATTTTGGGGTGTTACATTGACCGGACGTCACGTACAAACGATCAGGTGGCATATATACATATGGTTCTCACTGGAGATATTCATGAGAAAAAGTAGCATATATCATCTTCCAATTCAAAAGTAGCATATAACCTCATGTTGGATCTAGTTAGTGGATTTGTAACAATCTGATAACCTCGAAATTCCAGATAGAAGTAAAAAAGGTCCATGATGATATACAGCAGTCCTAAAGGGAGATATAGCAGTCCTGCAAAATGGAAGCAGAGATGAGTACGTATAGAGCAACATGCTGTAAGGTATCTGGCAAAATGGAAGCAACACAGTGTAGTATTTGTGGATAGGTTTAGTAAACAAAATTACCTCTCTCTCGAAGCTAATTAGAAACACGACGAGCAATGATTTCATTTTGTAGGTTCTTGTAGAACTGTTGCAGATGGTCAGGCATTGAAGTAATGTCCATTGTCATAATCCTCTCTTCCTCTAACATTCTCTTCAACTGTAATTCATTTTCCTTTATCTCTATATTTTTTGCCTCATTTGCAGCCCTTATTTGATCTAGCTGAAGTCTCTCTTTCTCTAGTTAAATGCGATCGATTAAATCTTTCCTCTTTCTTCTTTTCTTTCTCTGCATCAAACTCCTTTTTTTTTGCCCAAAAATGGTCAGAAGCCTCCCTGTAAGAATCACCTCCACCTCGCCGTAATGCTTCTTTCGCTTTCTTCTTACCAATTGGTCTCTTGTGGGCATCAATCTCAGGACATGTATTCTCAATGATAGGATCAGTACTACTATCAACAATGATGGCGGTGCACCTTCCTGGACTAGAATTTGTGTTTGCCTTTGGTTTTTTATTGGCGGATTTTTTAATATCCTCCATCTGCTGGCGCTTCTCATGCCACTTTGGTTGATTCCGCAAACTATTCCAGCATTGCATGTATTGGAATGATTTATGGTCCTTGTCTTCAGCTTTAAACAAAGCTAAGGCTTGAACAAGCTGCACATGTCAATGAAGGTAAACTTAGCTACTACAAGTTTCCATGCATCAAAATGACGTGTCTAAGAACCAAAATTCATAAGAATTACCTTGTCTTGAAAAGTAATCCCACTTTGCCTTCTATCCTCAATCCTTGTTAGACATCCACAGAACTTGTTCACGTTCTCCTGAATAGATGCCCATCGATGCGATATTGAACTCTGGCTCCGATCTGATGCAAAGTCCTTGTTGGTGTTGTAGTAATCAAAAACTCTTTTCCAAAAAGTACCACGAGTCTGATTAGTGCCGTTGACTGAATCCATACTAATGTTCAGCCATGCTGACACAACCAATGCATCCTCCTCTTCACTGAAGTTTTTCAACCTTTTCTGGCTTGGTCTTGATGAAAGAACAACGGGCGATGGCGAGCTTGGCGCAGCGGCTACTGAAGTCATCCAAAGAAAAGTTATTGTTGTCCTCACTCATCAAGTTACTATAGTATCCTCCTTCCATTGTCAATAGCACCTAGCCAATACAAAAACATATCAACAGTGAATTAGTAGTAACACTCAAGCCAGTTAATAGAGCTTATAGATGGATACACCAACAGTTGAAGTCTTTTGACAAAAAATCAGGATTTGAGAATGTCCTGTGATTGGCATGGGCTTCACAAATCAACAGTAGAGTTTTAGAGGATTGGCGTCCGACTTTTAGTGCCGTTCTTATCTTGTAGATATATCCAGGACTATATTAAATGTTTTCTCCATGCTGACTATATACAACACTGATGCAGATATGAAAGCATAAGTCTTTTCTGAAAACCAATATTTCAGCCTAGTAGAAATAAAAAGTGAGTCCCTTTTTAATAAAATAGTTCCCAGATAAGTAATTGCGCCAAACAATCAAACTTTTTTAAAATCAATGTGAAGGATAAACCGCCTTGGGGAAACTGGACCAGGTACTTAGGTATGTGTAGCAATTACAATAACCGATTTAACTATAAACAACAAACTGGAACATATCAAGTCAGTGAGCTACTTACAGTAACATGCAAACAAATCATCAATTCAATTGTCCTGGCTGTAGGTTCTCACAACTAGTTCACAAATTCTGGTGGGATATGCCCCAAGGAGAGGTAAAGACCCTAAAGCCTACTCAACTATATAAATGTGTCTTATGTGTTATGTTTATTCAGGAAGACTCCCACTATTGATCCCTCATTCATTCATATAAATGGATTATTCTAATTTGCAACACCAAGCTGCATCCATGAAATATAGCTTCTTTTTCACAAATTCATCATCGCAGACCTAAACTTAAGAATTATATAATCGGTTCTTGGAAAAGATTTTTCCCCATAAGGCACATGGTATAAACCAATGGGGCAATGAAGCTATGCTGGGCTAGATCAAGTTATTGTTACAATGATGCTGGGCTAACCAATGATTCTGACAATTGAAAAAAGTAGCATTCAGTTCTGTCATCTAAAAACAACTGCTGAAACAATCTGATAGTAAAAGTGCAATCCCAAGCCATAGATTAGGCAAAACACATATTCTACCAAATGAAGGGACGATAGCAAAGAATTACCTAGTAGTAAATTTAATAGCAGGCAATGGAGAGATCATTATATATCATTATACAATCAACAGAAACGGATTCTCAAAAGCAAAATGCCTGCAAATTAGCTGCCATGCCCATGGGAAACGTTGCCCAAAACATAAACATGTAGCCTTCCACACATACATAGTGGATGAAACCCATCCGAGCAGTAAGAATGCTGCGATCTTGAACGAGTAACAAGGATACGAAACGAAATCAAGTAGGGTTGAAGGGGAGCCAACTACTACTAGCAGTAGGAGATGAGCCAACTACTACCTTCGTTGGAGAGGAGGCGGCAGCGTCCGGTGGAGAGGATGAACCGGCACCGAGCAGAGAGGAAGCCGCAGCGTCGGGCGAGAGGAGAGGACGAGGCGGCGGCGTATCGGCAGCGGGCGGAGAGGGCGAGGCGGCCGCGTCGGGCGAGAGGAGAGGACGAGGCGGCGGCGTATCGGCAGCGGGCGGAGAGGGCGAGGCGGCCGCGTCGGGCGAGAGGAGAGGACGAGGCGGCCGCGTCGGGCGAGAGGAGAGGACGAGGCGGCGGCGTATCAGCAGCGGGCGGAGAGGGCGAGGCAGGGGCGTCGGGCGAGAGGAGAGGACGAGGAGGTGGCGTCGGGTGGAGAGGACGAGGTGGCAGCGACGGCGTCGTGTGGAGAGAACCTTGAGGCGGCGGCAGGAGGATAGGAGTCGGCGGCTGGCAGATGGGGTGGGGGAAGAGCTACAATGGCGCGAAGAGGATGGGGGCGGTGAATTGCGCATAAGATTTGGCCACGGGAGAGCGCGAAGCGAGGATTGGGAGCCCGGCGGCGGCGCGCAAAAAAGAGGACTTTGGGCTTCTTTTTGGGGCGTGCGAAAATTTTGGGAGTTAGTATAGGGAACTGTTGGAGCATGCATTTTCTTAATCAAGCTCCAAAACAGATTTAGGGTATGGATTTAAGGCACTGTTGGAGATGCTCTAAGTGGTGGCAATTTTCAGCTCTACCTCCCGGTCTCCTTCCTTCGTAGCAGTAGCGAAACTAGAAAAATTTATATGGGGTGTATATTTCACACGTACAATTATATAGTCTTGTACAATGTTTTTGTAATATCATAAAATCTAACACATATATTTGAAATTTGCTAAAAGTACAATACAAATAATTCTAAGGCCTTAAAAATTCCAAACCATCAAAATCGAAACCAATTTAATCAATAAATTTAGCCTATTAAAATGGTTTTTCAAAATTTTAAGGACGTTAGCCGGCACCCCTAGATCTGCCCCGTGCATGGCAGAATGAAGTGCAGCTGCTTCCTGAGGATATATCATGGCACGCAGGAGCAGAGCAAGCTGGGAAATAAAGCATGCAGGCAAGCGATCACAAAGCCCAATCAATGATTCCCCTTCCCCTGCCTCTCCAGATAGCAGCAGTAAAATAGTCCCCTCGACGACGCCAATGACCAATGGCATACAGGTACGCTCATCATCACCACGAGGACCATCTCTGAAGCCTGAAGGGCAAGCACCATACTCCATACCACACCGGCATACATCCCGGCTTCCATTCCTCTCGACAGGCGCGTGTACGCCCTGCGCCGGACACCATCATTCGCCCATAATCACCAGCGCACACTGGAAAATACGTGCACGGCAGCATGCAGCAGTAGGTACGCGCCCTGCGTTGGGATGTGTTTGTTGCCACTCGGACACTTGCAGGCCGATCAGATACTACTGCAGCTACTATACTGTTGCAGAAACGCAGTGTGATAGTGCGGCAGTGGTCGCCAGCCGGCCGGCCAGGGCCAGCCATTGGAGTATGGAGACATGCATGGCAGCACGATATGGATGCTAGCTCTTCAAATGGTTCAGATTGCCTCTCTGCCTGCCGTCCTCCTGGTCGTCGATCTGACGGCCGTGTCTTTGTTTTCTTGTGCTGTCAGCCCATCATGCATGCAATGCAACAGCAGACTAGTGACCGACCACCTCAAAATTTCCACCGGGTCGTACATGACGCATGTGGCGTCTTCTACCGGGGGTTTATCCAAGGAAAAGGATGATATATATATACGAAGTCATGTTTATAGTCCAATGTATGTACCTCGTAAACACCAATGTATGTACCTCGTACCTCCATTTAGTTAATAACAACGTCCTAATAATGAATAATCGGTTAACAACTTTCACTTATAGAATATGCTTTCACTTATGTAACATCAGTTAATATACAGGAAGTAGGTGTAACACCCTAAAAATTTGCTTTTCATGAATTTAAATGTTATTTTGTATTTTTGAGAATTTTTAGAATTTTCTGGAATTTATTTAGATTTATTTGAATTTAATTTGAATTTATTCTATTTTGAAATAATTAAAGAATTAAAAGTTATAAATAAAACTCTGTTGAAAATATTTTATTTGAGTCCAAAATGTCTCAAAGTATTTTCCAGAATTTTTCTGGAATTTTTCTGATTATTTTGCTATTTTTCTTGACTTATTTGAATTTCTAGAAATTATTTTAATTATTTAATCGCTGGAAAATGCCTACTGGGTTTTACTGTTCAAGCGACCGGACCCGAGTCAGACTCGAGTCCGAGTCTGACCCGAGCCTAACCCAACCCTAATCGCGTGGCCGTTGGATCAACGGCCAGCATCAAGCCACGTCGCCCACGTGGAGATCGGGCCGAACCCGTTCGCGCCTGTGCGATCTCGGCCGTTAATCGTGCCGCGTGGACGGCTAGGATTGCACCACGTCACCCTCTCCGTGTCGCCGCCGGACTCCACCGCCGCCCGCGTGTGGGCCTCGGTTTCCGCGATTGTCACGGACGTCGAGGGCCCTATTTAATGCGCCGCTGCCGCCATCGTGCTCTCCTTTTCCGTGCGCACTCGTAGCCCTAGGCAGCCAAGGTCAAGTCGCCGCCGTTCGCCCGCAAGAGCTCGCCGAAGTTGGAGGAGAAGCCCACCGCGGTTTTCCGCCGTCCTCCTCCGTGATTGAGCCCATATCCGGAACCGTCGCGACGAGCCGCACCTGGGAGTCCCATCCACTTCACCATAACACGCCGCAACGCCGTTCCCCGTGTCGTCGTCTTCGTCTCCGGCAGCCCCTGCTCCGCCATGCCATCACCGACCTCGCGAGCTCCGTCAGCCGTTGGATCTTCATCGAACGGCCACGGTGAGTCCACATCACCCCGTTCGATTTCACGTTTCAGTTTTTAGATCTAATCTCAACTGTTGGATCTAGATCCAACGGCTTAGATTAAGCCACGTAGCCGTAGACTGCACCGTGCTAGATCCAATATCAGCCGTTAGATCTAAATCGTACGGCTAGGGTTAATCGCGTTGTAGCGTTAGATGCAATCTTGGCCGTTCGATCGAGATCGAACGGCGTAGATTGAGCCACGTGTCGTCACACGGGTCATGCCACGCCACCCCATGGTGAGGCGAAACCCGATCGGATCTGGACCGTCCGATCTAAATCGTACGGCCCAGATTAACCACGTTGCCCAAAGCGTGCGAGATCCAGATCTGATCTGGACCATTGATTTTCAAATCAACAGCCCGGATCATGCCACGTGCACAGAAGTCGGATCGGCGCGGTCCACACGGATGCGCCCGGTCATCGTTGACGTCACGCTTGACGTCAGCGGCTGGCCCAACGGCACCGTGACGTCATCCGTGACGTCAGCGTGACGTCACGGTGGGGCCTGCGTGTCAGCCGTCCTTCGGCCGAGCCATGCTGATGTCAGCAATGACGTCAGCAGTGGGTCTCACGTGTCAGTGGCACGTGAACCCGTGGACTGGGTCGACGGTGGACCGAGCCCGTGCCGTGGACCAAGTCCATGGGCCAGCTGACGCAATGATGATGTCATAATTCGATTTTTCAATAGAAAAATAATTCAGTGGAAATTCAAATACCGTGTTGACGTCAGCTGGCGTCATAAATCCGGATTTTCAATAGAAAAATAAATGGGTTAATTCGGTTTATTGATTTATTTGAATTTTCAAACTTTAAATGCTTATAACTTTTGCGTTTTAACTCCGATTTGAATGATTCAAATTTCTAAATTTTTATAAAATTGAGATATACTTAAATATGAATTTTAATTAATTTTTGAGTATGAAATTTTCTCTATTTATATTTAATTAATAGATTCTTTAAACTTTAAACAATTATAACTTTTGCATTTTAACTTTGATTTGGGCGATTCAAATTTCTAAAAATTTGTAAAATTATGCTATTTCTGTTTATGGACTTTACTTGAATTTTTGAGCAAGGTGTATATACTGTTTTATTTATTTATTGCTATTTGCACGCGTTACGAGTAGACGTTGAAGTGCCCGAAGGCTTCGAAGGTGAAGTTTTGACCCAGGAGCCAACTTAGGAACAATAACAAGTACTTTTTGAAGGCAAGTTATGCTTTGACCATATTGATCCTATTTTTGAAATTAATTTAAATTATTGCATGCTAATTTAATTAGAAATTGATTAAATTATTTCTGGGAGTTAGATAAATGCCAAATTGCAGTATGACACCTTGACTATTTAATTATGTGCCATGAACCCTTGTCACCCTAGTTGTGGAATATTTAGTTGGACATTATTAAAATTGCCAACATTGGGTATTTAGATCGTTGTAGTATATCGCTTAGACCTGCTACGTGCACATGACATGATTTCGGACAATCAAATGTTAATCTTGACTTAATGAGATATTGAACCTGTTTTGGAGAAGTATCACGTGTTGTGATGGTGATAATGGCACGTGGTGCATGGTAATCTACTGGGTTTGATAAATAGATTTGGACCAGGGCAAGTGGCAAGAATGATACGGTGGGCCATGAGTGGCACCGGGGATGTCGTTTTGGTTCTTCGAGTAGTCTTGCCCTGGTCGTCCTAAGGACTTAACCTTGCAAGCCTTTGATCTGAGTCAAACGTGCAACCACATGTCTGTAATGGGACGGACCTAGTTGAGTAAGTTACTAATAACTTGCATGTGATACCTCGGGGTGTCAACTACACCTTTTGTGTAGCTTGAAAGGGGAGTGTACCAGTGCTATGGCATGGTACCCGTCCAACGGTATGTTGGTCCCATACTTCACCTCTGTTAAGGGAAGGGATGGTGTATGACAAAAGCCGGAGAGGTTCACTTGTATAGTTTGCGGTCTCTGAAATGCTTTGTTACGATCACTCGCCTTTGTGGTTTTTGACTGTATCTTGTGGGTAAAGTGCATAACCTCTGCAGAGTGGAAAATCTATTCGAATAGCCGTGTCCGTGGCACTGGACATTGCTCGGGGATTACAGCCAAGGGTTAGACTTTCATGAAAACAACTTCGACTTGAAAAGTTTGGTTGGGTTAAATAATGACGTTGATAGAAATATGGATTAGGAAATGAAAAGTGTTTACTTAACTCCTGGAAAAGTTATTGATATAACCTTTACTTTTACTGCTTTCGAATCTACTTATGCTACTTGTTAAATGTTGTTTTACTGCAAATGTATCCATTAGCCTATCCTTTGTTTTAAGCCATGCATGTAGAATATTAGTTTGCATTCTGTGCATGACTTGCTAAGTACCAAGTACTCACTCTTGCCACAATACAACATCAGTTGAAGGAGAAGCGACGCCAGCTTTGGAGGAAGAACTTCAGGAGGAGCCGTCTACTTGGGGAGCGAGCCCAGTCAGTTGCCTGTAGTATACTGGATGGCGCCACGAAATCTACTTTATTCCGCTGCAGTTATTTCTCTTTAATAAGTCTTTGCCCTGCGTGGCGTATCCTTGTAAGTTGACCATAAGGTCGAGCAACCAGTTTGGTTAATCAATTAAAGTACTTTATTATTTCGATGAGTATGATTGTGATATTTACCGATGTTGAGATTGTGTGCACTAGCGTGATCCTGGACTAGTGCTGAATACACAGAGGGTCCGGATTTGCAAATTCGGATCCTGACAGTAGGGTTGGTAGCATGTTTTTATTTTTCATATATATATATATATATATATAATTGTGAAGGAAGGGATACGGGTAAGCTACGCTAACACAAATTAAAAATTCTATCGCATAAACCAGGAAGCCAAGTGAGTAAGTGATCATGGATCGTTACCACGAGACGCGCAATGTAGTGAAAGGAGAGTTGATGCAGCCTTATTCAACGTAGTGCGCGTCCTATTGTGGCGTTCGATCTTCCTCGTGCGGTGGTTGATCGTCCCAGTGTGATAGTTGATCGTCTTGATCAGCTTCGCAGTAGCAGCAACACCTCTACTGAACTCTACACGTTCGGAGAAGGAGCGCATGCGTTGGTGTGCTAGCACCAGCGTACACAAGAAAATTCAAGTGGTGACGAATAGGGTTTTCGTGGGAGCGGCTGTATAACAATTGGGACCACGAACTCTCTTTAAATAGACCCTTTTGGTGGAACCCTACGTTATGACCAAACCAACATGCAAGTCCCACTTGACCCATTAGTGACCTATCCAATCTGAATCCAACCTGTTAAGTTTGTGACCCTATGGCTCATGCATAATCAGCTATGGGTCAAAAACCCTTTCGTTCTATATGTCAACAGTGGCCCCTAGCAGGACATAGCGACTTCCAAATACACATGAAGATCATATTGAATGAACATATATAATACTCATGTACTGATCCATTTGCCTCATGACATCAGATCGAAATCAAGGAAAGAAACATGCCACCCTATGATAGCTCTATCGGCGTATTCTACACCGAGGTACCCCCTCCGCCTAGTACAGGAACAAGTAGCTCGGCGGCCAGGCCCCTGTCCGATGGACTCTAACCCGCGTGGCGACCAGGAGGGCGATCAGATCGGCAACCAGGAGGGCGATCAGTTCGGCGACCAGGGGGGCGACTAGGCTACCAGGCGAAGGAACGAGTGACCGGGAAGTGAAACCGGAGGCTTCACCCTGAAGCCTCCCCCCAGCCTGACACGCCGTGTCAGGGCCATTTAATGTAAAAGCGGCCTACCCACTGGTACCCCGCGCCTTCCCTAAGCAAAATGGGTGGTAGCGGGCAGCCGCGCAAAGAATTAGGCGAAGGACAAGACAAAAGTAGACATGGTAATTATGATGTATGGGTCAGCGTGACGTCATCCTACCTGCCCCAGCCACTCGGCGTATATAAGGGAGACTCGGGTGCATGGGGTGAGGGGGGCGAGCACGACAAGAAAGCATTGTGTTATTCTCCACCACCGAGAGAACAAAGAGATAAGCAGGACGTAGGGCTGTTACCCACCCTGGGGGTCCGAACCTGGGTAAAACATGAAGTGTTAGTCGTGTTCTTGTGTTCTTCAGCCCCGAGATCCTAGGATCGAGCGCTCAGGGCTGACCACCGCGAAGATGCGCCCCTACTGAACCAAAAACCTCCTCTCTCAGGGGATCCTGTCGGTAAAAAACGCCGATAGGGGTGCGCCAGGTAGGGGGCTAGTGGTTGGTTCACTCGACATCTTCCTTGTCGATCCCAGGCTTCCGATAAACAGCTCCGCTCGTCCGGTGATGGTGGGTTCGCACTCCCAGCATCAGGAGGCGGCGAGGGCAGACAACATTCAAGGTACGTCCCGACGCTCTCGTTGGGTGGGAAGCCGTCTGATGCCACCCCCATAGGGAGGCGGAGGCATCCCCCTGGCCCTGCCGGGACGCCCGGTCCGGCGGCGGCTGGACCTAGAAGCAGCCACCCCGGCCCAGAATTTACACGCCGTCCGTCTTCTGCTGGACCACCCTCCGGTGGGACTCACAGGGGACGACCTGGCTTCGGGACCTAGTTGGGCTTGTTCATGCGGCCCGGCTTCATGCCGGGACGCTTGCCCCTTCAAGCCCTATCGGCACCTTTCGGTCTACAACACGCGCAGACCAAGTTCAAGCTTCCAGTCTCCCAAACAGGGAGCGCTCTAGCCCGGAGGGCCAAAGCAAAGATAGAGACGCGCGAGGCCCAGGTCCCGGTTCCATGAGGAATCGTGAGGACCTGGGGGCTCACTTGGTGGAATGTCACCGGCAGCGCGATGGTGATCTGCGTGACCACCTGCAACGCCGCCATGCCCTAAGGCAGGCCCACGACAAACGAGCGGCCTCTAGGGACAAAAGTTCCTCTCGTGAATTCCGCTCCCAGGGGGGAGGGCTTCGCCCCCTCGGGCTCTCAAGGGAGTCAAAGTCTGCCCTCTCCGGCATGGTCCCCGCGCCGGGGCTCAGGCGGACGGCTCGATTCCCCCTACAGCGTCGGATGTTAGGCGTTTTCTCGACGGTTGCACTGCGTGGTGTGGCCAGAAAGATTTCGCCCAACATCCCTCGAGAAGTACAACGGCACCACCAACCCAGAGGAGTTCCTGCAGATCTACACCACTGTTGTGCGGGCCGCTGGAGGAACTAAAAAGGTCATGGCTAACTACCTTTCGACGCCATTGTCCGGGTCTGCCTGGTCTTGGCTGTTGAATCTCCCACAAAGCTCGGTGCGCTCGTGGGGGAGCTGTGCGACCTTTTCGTTGCCAATTTCCAGGGGTCGTACACACAGCCGGGCGTGGAGGATGACCTTGATGCCCTCGAGTAGGGGAAAGAGGAATCGTTGCGACTTCATCCAATGATTTTGCCACTGTCACAATACGATCCATCGAATCTCCGAGCAGTTAGTTGTGATCACCTTCTAAAGGGGCGTTTGGGACCGCAAAATGAGAGAGAAGATGGCCATTCGCGAAGTCACCTCAACCTCCGAGCTTTTCTCCCTAGCACACAAATGTGCTAGGGCAGCGGAGGCTCGGGGACCGGTGTCCGGTTCTACGAGTGGCCATGGTAGGGATGAGGCTGGGGCCTCAAGAGGCTCTGGCCACACGAGCAAGAAGGAGAAGAGGCATGAGGCAGATGAGACCAGGCGTGTCTTGGCTACCGAGCGCAAACGACGGGAAACCCGCCCGCAGGGCCGCAACCGCCGTGACCGGCGGGATGGCCGATGTGGACGGGGGGACGACAACTGCGAGGAAGAGGAGGGCCGATCCTACTGTCCGATCCACCGAACTTGCGATCATGACCTGGCAAATTGTCAGGTCCTGACCGATATGGTGGGTCGGCAGGTTAAGGAGCACCGCCCTCGCGATGAAGATGACGACTCCGCCCCGCTAGCCTTTCAGCGGGCGGACCACACTGTAGCATACATTCATAGTGGTTCAGCCACCTACCCCTCCAACACGGCATTCAAACGCTTGAGGAGAGAGGTGTGTGCTACGGTGCCGAGCACAGGAGCGGGTCGGATGCTGAAATGGTTGGAGGAGCCGATCACTTTCAGTCAGGCTGATCACCCTGAAAACATAGCCGGCCTAGGTCACCTTCCGATCGTGGTTTCTCCCACGATCCGGAACGTGAGGCTAGGGTGAGTGCTGATTGACGGAGGGAGCACTATCAGCCTTCTATCCTCCAGGGCGTTCCGCGCGTTACAAGTACCTCGGCGGGAGTTGCGCCCGACGCTACCCTTTCACAGGGTAGCCCCGGGGGCTACCTTGCATCCCCTGGTTCAGGTTTCCCTCCCCGTCACATTTGGGGAGGAAAGCAACTTCCGGACCGAGATGGTGGATTTTGAGGTCACTGACTTCGATCTCCCCTTCAACACCTTGCTTGGTCGACCGGTGTTGGCCAAGTTCATGGCGGCAACCCATTACGCCTACATGGTGGTGAAGATGCCGGGGCCCGCTGGCCCCATAGTACTTCGGGTGGACCGACCAGAGGCCTTGCGTTGCCACAAGAACTCACTGGACCTAGACGGCGCCGCCTGCAGCAGGCCGGCTAACGCCGCCTATCCAAGAGCCCCTCAGGGCCAGACCCGCACCTCGCCTGGCTCTTCCAGCGAGGTCAAGGTGGTCTCCCTGAGTGAGGGCGAGCCTGGAAAAACCATCTCTATTGGCGCCAGCCTCAGCACCAAATAGGAAGACGTGCTCGTCACCTTCCTCCGGTCTAACTCCGACGTGTTTGCCTGGCAACCGTCCAACATGACTAGGGTCCCCAGGGAGGTGATCGAGTACCGATTGGCGACGCTCTCAGAAGTGTGCCTGGCTCGGCAAAAGGTCTGGAGGCAGGCACCTGAGCGGCAGGACGCCATTCGGCAAGAGGTAGAGAAGTTGCTACGCGTAGGGATCATCTGGGAAGTCTCTCACCCCGACTGGCTTGCCAACCCTGTGCTTGTCAAGAAATGCAATGGGAAGTGTCGAATATGCGTCGACTTCACTAACCTTAACAAAGCCTGCCCTAAGGATCCTTACCCTTTGCCAAGCGTCGACCTCATCATCGACTCGACGGTGGGGTGTGAGCTACTGTGCTTTTTAGATGCGTACTCCAGGTACCATCAGATTGGCATGGCAATGGAAGACGAAGAGAAAACCGCTTTTATAACCCCCATGGGCATCTACTGTTACGTCAAAATGGCCTTCGGGTTAAAAAATGCGGGTTCTACATACCAGCGTGCAATGCATATCTCTTTTCGCCCCAGATAGGGCGGAACCTTGAGGTGTACGTTGACGATCTGGTCGTCAAAACCAAGAAGAGCGAAGACATGATCGAAGACCTGGGAGAAACCTTCGGCAACCTCCTGATGATCTGCTTGAAGCTTAACCCCGAGAAATGCGAATTCGGTGTGCCCTCTGGAAAACTGTTAGGGTTTCTCGTGTCCCATCGGGGCATCAAGGCTAACCCTGACAAGATAGAGGCCATCATGCGCATGAAACCGCCGGTTAGACTCAAGCAGGTGCAATGCCTCGCAGGTCGCCTAGCCTCCCTCGGGCGATTCATTGCCCGACTGGGGGAAAGGAGCCTGCCCCTTTTCAAGTTGCTGAAGAAGACCAACCACTTTGAATGGACTGTGGAAGCCCAACAAGCGTTCGAAGACCTGAAACTGTACCTCTCCTCCCCACCGATGCTAGTTGCCCCTAGGCAGGGTGAGTCGCTGCTCCTGTATGTCGTCGCTACCCCTGCGGTGGTGAGCGCGGTACTGGTGGTGGAGAGGGAAGGTATTCAGAAGCCGGTCTACTTCATAAGAAAAGTATTACACGGCGAAGAGACTAGATACCCACAAGCGCAAAAGATGTTGTACGTTGTCCTAGTGGCCTCTAGGAAGCTGCGGTATTACTTTCAAGGACGAGAGGTCACGGTGGTCATGGCCTACCCTCTTCGCGAGATCCTCCACAACCGGGAGATTGAAGGACGTATCGCCAAGTGGTCGGTGGAGCATGGGGAGTTCTATCTCAAGTTTACCCCCGCACCGCCATCAAAAGCCAAAACCTAGCGGAGTTCATTGCCGAATGGACTCCCGCCGCCCCTGAAGCTAAAGAAGAACCCGCGCCTTCACCCTGCACTCTTTTCTTCGACGGCTCGCTCAAGTTGGAGGGCGTGGGGGTTGGGGTTGGGGTTGTCCTGGTATCCCCGACTGGTGACATCCTCCAGTATGTGGTCACCCTGAACTTCAAGGCCACCAATAATGTCGCCGAATACGAAGGTTTACTGGCGGGGCTGCGTGCCGCCTCGGCTTTGGGTGTCCGACGCTTTCAAGTCAAGGGGGACTCTCTGCTAGTAATCAACCAAGCACGAAAGGAGTTCCAGTGCCCTGACCCCACCATAGCTGCCTACCTGGCGGAGGTCAGAAGATTGGAACGTCGCTTCGAGGGGTTGGGCTACACCCATATCCCTCGGCACGACAATCACTTGGTGGACGGATTTTCGCAGCTCGCTTCATCAAGATATTCAGTGCCGGTTGGAGTCTTTGAGGAAAGACTATCCCGACCGTCCGTCGCTACCCCCGAAGAGGGAGAGCGCGACGGTGTAGGCGTCTCGACCTCCGCTTACGGAGAAGGCGGCAACGTGGGTGTCCCGCCCCCCTGTTGGGATGGAAGGATGGTGCGACTATCCCGGCCCCCAAAGGGGATTGGAAGGATGACGCGTTAGCCATGACCCTTATTGTCAAGAACGCCGGCGCCGCCAAGGCCGCACCGGGGGAAACGCCTGGCCAAGCGGAGTACCCAGGCTGTCACCGAGTGACCGCCGCCCTTGGCTGGGAAGTGCCGTGGATGCACCCCATCCGCGCCTTCCTGCAAGACCAAGAGTTCCGCAACGATGATGCGTCAGTCGAGAAGCTTGCATAGAAGGCCAAATGCTATACTCTGGTTGGTGGGGACCTATATTGCCAGAGTAGAAACAGTGTCCTCCTGAAGTGCATCACTCAGGAAGAGGGGAGCGCCTTGCTCTCTGATATCCATGGAGGCATGTGCTGGAGCCATATGTCAGGCCGGACGCTCGTCGGCAAAGCGTTCCGCCAAGGATATTATTGGCCTACTGCCCTCCAGGATGCCGGTGAACTAGTGAAGCGATGCAAAGCATACCAATTCCACGCTAAGCAGATACACCGACCCGCCAAAGCCTTACAAACCATCCCGCTCTCTTGGCCGTTCACGGTCTGGGGGCTGGACATCCTGGGCCCGTTCCCGCGGGCTACAGGGGGATTACCCACTTGTTTGTAGCAATCGACAAGTTTATTAAGTGGGTTGAAGCCGATGCGGTGCGCGCCATCACGACGCCTGCCGCTGTCAAGTTCATACAGGGAATCTTCGCCCTTTTTGGAGTTACCAATCGCATCATCACCGATAACGGCGCTCAGTTCACCAGCACGGCAGTCCTCGATTTCTGCGACAAAATGGGAACCAAAGTGTTCTTCGCTTCGGTGGCCCACCCAAGAGGCAACGGTCAAGCAGAGCATGCCAACGCTCTGGTGCTGAGGGGACTCAAAGGTCGAGCCTTTGACCGACTCCACAAACGAGGATCGCGGTGGGCGAAAGAACTCCCGGCGGTGCTGTGGTCCCTCCGAACCATGCCCAACCGGGCGACCAGAGAGACACCTTTCTTCCTGGTCTACGGGGTGGAAGCTGTTCTCCCATCCGAGCTAAGATTCGGCTCTCCCCGGGTTTCAGCCTTCGCGGAGGAGGACCAGGAGTGTAACACCCCAAAATTTTGTTTTTCTTAAATTCATGTGTGATTTTGGCCCTTTGGTGAATTTTTGGAATTTTCTGGAATTTATTTGGATTTATTTGGAATTTATTTGAATTTATTCCATTTTAAAATAATTAAAGAATTTAATTTTGCAAATAAAGTTTTGTTGGAAATATTTTATTTGAGTCCCAAATACCCTAAAATATTTTTCAGAATTTTTCTGAGTATTTTGCTATTTTTAATGAATTAAAGGAATTACTGGAAATTATTTTAATTATTAAATCGCTGGAAAATCAAGTCGGGTCAAGTACTATTCATCCGACCGAAGTCGAACCCGAAGTCGGACTCGAGTCCGACCCGAGCCACGTGACTCGACCGAACCAGCTCTAAAACCTAATCGATCCCAACCGTTGGATCAAGATCCAACGGTCAGGATTTCCGTGCGCCGATCGGATCGGCCCGGATCCGATCTCGCGCGCGCATCGTGGCCGCTGATCGTGCCACGTGGACGGCTGTCCGTCGTCGTCTCCGCCCGAGTCCGAGCCGGACTCCGCCGCCGCGTTCGCCGCTATGGGGAACTAGGTTTCCGTTTTCTGCGCGGAAGCCGAGGCTATTTAATGCCCGGATCACACCCCGAGGATCGCCTTGACCTTACGCAGCCGTCGCCGCCGCAGTGCCCCTGACGCGCCCGCAATCGCTCGCCGGAGTCGTAGCACCCCTCCGCCGCGGTTCTGCTTGATTCCGCCGCCGTCCGCCGTCCCCCGCCGCCATTGACCCCAGATCCGGACTCACCGCGACGAGATGCACCTGAAGGGACCTCTCACCTCGCCGGAGGAGGCCGCAAACGCCGTTGCCCGTGTCGCCATCCCCAGCTCCGGCCGGCCAGCTCCGCCGCACGCCATCGCCGTCGCTCGAAGCTTCTCAGCCGTCCGATCAAGATCCAACGTCCAAGATCACGCCACGTCACCCGACGGTGAGATCCCGTCCAAAAATCCCAGATCCAATCTCGACCGTCGGATCTAGATCCAACGGTCCAGATCAAATGCGTTAACCCAAACGCGTGAGACTCAGATCTAATCTGGGCCGTTGATTTTCAAATCAACGGTCGAGATTGCGCCACGCGTCCGGGAAGGCTGACCGCCGCGGTCAGCGCCGTCCACGCGCGCGTGCGTGTGACGCTGACACGCGGGGCCCGCATGTCGATGGGCTCGCCAAAGCGCACCATGACGTCACGCCGGCGTCATGGCGGCTCAAGCATGTCGGGCCGATCGTCTCCCAGCTGAGCGCCGACGCCAAGAATGACGCTACAGCTGGTCCCACTGCCGCTGGTGGCTGAGCCTCGCCGACGCCGCTAGCGACGCTACCCGAGGGGACCCACCGCCGCTGACACGAGGAGCCGTGGACCGAGTCCACAGAGACCCGAGCCGAGCGTGGACCAAGTCCATGGACCTACCGACGCCGCCAGACCAATCGAGGTGACACGTGTCCAGCCGACGCAATAATTAATTTCCGAAAAAGAAAATGATTTATTAATTCGAAATAATGATTTTGATTTTGTTTCAAACTTCAAACGCTTATAACTTTTGCGTTTCAACTCCGATTTGAGTGATTCAAATTTCTAAATTTGTATAAAATTGAGATCTACCTAAATATGAATTTTATTTAATTTTTGGACTAAATTTTTTCTCTATAAAATTATTTAATTGATTATTTAAACTTTAAATAATCATAACTTTTGCATTTTAACTCCAAATTTGACGATTCCAGTTTCTAAAAATTCATAAAATTATGCTCTCTCTGTTTATGGATTTTATTTGGATGTTTGGACACTTTTTGCCTATTGTTTATTCGTGTATTGCTATTTGCACGCTTTACGAGTAGACGTTGAAGTGCCGGAAGGATTCGAAGGAGAAGTATTGACTCAGGATCCAACTCAAGACCAAGAACAAGTACTTTTTGAAGGCAAGTTGTGCTTTGACCATGTTGATCCTATTTTGAAATCTATTTTGATTTAACCTATTGCATGACTAGTTCAATTAGAAAATACTTTATTTAAATATGGGGGATTAGATAAATACCAGTTTGCTGTATGACACCTTGATTATTTAAATATGTGCCATGACCCTTGTCACCCTAGTTGTGGTTTACTAGTTGGACATTATTAACTTGCCAACATGGGTTTTAGACCGTTGTAGTATACTGCTTAGACCTACTACGTGCTCATGACATGATTTTGGTCAATCAAATGTTAATATTGACTTAATGATATATTGAACCTGTTTTGGAAAGGTATCATGTGATGTTGATGGCACGTGGTGCATGGTAATCAACTGGGGATTGATAAATAGTTTTTCGACCGGGGCATGTGGCAAGAATAATCAGGTGGGCCAGTTGTGGCATTGGGGATGTTGATTTGGTTCTTCGGGTAGTCTTGCCCTGGTCACCCTAAGGACTTAACCTTGCAAGCCTTTGAACTGGGTCTAACGTGCAACCACATGTCTGTAATGGGACGGACCTAGTTGACTAAGTTGCTAATAACGTGCTGTGGGACCTCGGGAGGTCAACTACACCCTTTGTGTAAGTTGTGCGGGGAGCGTCTGGGCTGAGGCCAGTACCCATCTAACGGTTGATTGGCCTAAACTTCGCCTTAGCTAAGGGAAGGGTTAGTGTGCAATAACCGGGAGGACCACTTGTATTGTTAGAAGTTTCCGAAAGACTTTGTTACTGAACTCGCCTTTGTGGTGTTTGATTTGTATCTTGTGGGTAAAGTGCATAACCTCTGCAGAGTGTATAATCTATTCGAATAGCCGTGTCCACGGTATTGGACATCGCTCGGGAATTACAGTCAAGGGTTAGATTTTCTCAAAAATAACTTGGGTTTGAAAGGTTGGGTTGGATTAATAATGATGTTGATGGAAATGTGGATTAGGATGGGAAAGATGTTTATTAAACTCCTTGAAAAGTTACCTATGCTATACTTGTTTCTACTGCTTTCGAATCTACTTATGTTACTTGTCAAATCTGTTTCTTGCAAATATACCTTGAGCTATTCCTTTGTACCAAGCCATGCATATAGTATATTAGCTGCATTACATTGCATGACTTGCTGAGTACCAAGTACTCACCCTTGCCACAATACAACACCAGTTGAAGAGGAGACTACACCAGCTTTGGAGGGGGAGCTCCAAGAGGAACCGTCTACTTAGGGAAGCAAGCCCAGTCAGTTGCCTGTGGTATACTGGATGGCACCACGAAGTTATTTGATTTTCCGCTGCTATTATTTCTCTCTTAATAAGTTTCGCCCTGCGAGGCATACATTTGTAACTTGACCATAAGGTCGAGTACCCAGTTTGACTATTTAAATAAAGTACTTTATTAGTATCGAGTGGTATGATTGTGATATTGACCGATGTTAAGACTGTGTGCACTAGCGTGTTCCTGGACTAGTGCTGAATACACAGAGGGTCCGGATTTGCAAATTCGGGGTCCCGACAAGGAGGGTCTTCGCTAGGACGATGTTAATCTTCTGGAAGAAGCACGGGACCGGGCAGCCTTGCGCGTGGCCCGGTATCAGCAGAGCCTCAGGCGGTACCACGCCTCCTGAGTCCTGCCAAGGACGCTGACGGCAGGAGACTTGGTCTTACGCAGGATCCAGGTGCGTGCCGGCCTCAACAAACTGTCCCCCCGGTGGGAGGGTCCCTTCAAGGTGGTTTCAGTCTCGCGACCCGGGGCGGTTCGACTTGCGACTAAGGACGGACAAGAGTTGGTGAACTCCCAGAACGTGGAACTCCTGCGAAAGTTCTACCCCTGAAGAGATGTACATAGTTTGGCGGTTCCTTCCAGTTGTCTGCGGGGGCAGGCTGCCCCCTGCTCAGCCCGGCGATCGCCGAACAGGGAAGTTGCTGGTGTCTAAAGTACTTCCTGCTTTGTTTCCATTTGCTTTTCCTACGCATACCCTAAAGGGTAGCTTCTACCATGCTCGTCGCTAGTTTTCATTCAATTGGCTGTTTCTTGGTTGACATAGGCATCCGGCGCCTAAGTCATGCGGAACCGGGTGACCAGGGGGTGTGCGCGGCCCAGTCTCCTAACACGGCCTGCTCCGCTAACACCGCTAAGTCCAACCACCCCTGGTTCCCCCCATTCTCCTGACGCGCCGCCCCGAGAACGCGATCCCTGGTCCCAAGAAACCTAAGTCTCGCAAAAATGAAAACTACAACGAGTCATGTGCAAAAAGATTTTGCACAAATTAGCCTTCAGGCGTTGAACGGTTACTTCCGGCGCCTACGTCATGCGAAACTGGGCGACTAGGGGGCATGCGCGGCCCAGCCTCCAAAGACGGCTAGCTCCACTGAGCACCGCTTAGTCCGACCGCCCCTGAATAAACCCGAATTCCTTGGGTGAGGTGTCCCACAAGCCTAAGGCCAAATCGCAAAGCCAATATTGCGCAACCCCCATAGGACGCCGAGGCGAACAACATATCTTGGCATGTAGGTGCTACCACTCGAAAAGCTTGGGGATTGGGCGCCCGTCAATGAGATCTGGCGAATACCATCAAACATAAATCAAGCACACAGGTGACATTGGGAACTATAAGAATGCATAAAAAGTATTCATAGTCCATGCATGCAGAAGGGTGACGGGATAAAACGACGAAGGTGGTGGCTCAGAGGGCTAAGGATCTTCGCCATCTTCGACCTCGATAGCCCCAGCGCCCTCCTCCTCAACCACCGCAAGGCCCCCCTCCAGGGGGGTGAAGTCGGCGGCTGCGGGCTGCACCTGCATCAGCCCGGCCATGAAATCCCGGACCACCAGCACTCCAGTAAGGCCAGAGTCCCGCAAATGCTGAATGCGGGTCACCATCACCTAGAGCTCTGCTGAATCCTCAACCGGTGAGCCCTAGTTGTCATTCAGTACTGCCGGTGTCGAGGGCAGCGTGAGGGAGTCATTCCCGCTGTCAACACCAGCGTACAACCAATCGCTCCGCCACGTCTTCCAATTGGACTTCGACTGGAAGGGGATGTAGTGTGGAGCTTGCCCGTCACGATACAGCTTCCCGTGACCTCGCCGTCGGCGGCGCCTCGGAGGGTGTAGAAGTAGCGGAGGAGTGGAAGGCTGGGTTTTACGCCCCACAAACATCTCGCACAGGTGTGCGAAAATGGCAAGGTAGACGATGGAGTTGGGGGAGAGATGAAGATGGTGGATACCGTAGAAATGGAGGACAGTGAAGAAGAACTCCAAAAAAGGCGGGACCAACCCTACCTGCAATGCCGACCCGAAGACAATAATCTCCCCGGGTTAGCACCGCGGCATGACGGTCCCGCATCGCAGTTGCAGGGCCCCATCCGTCGTGATCCTGTAGAGGGTGGACACTCTGTCCGCCTCGACGGCGAAAGCTGGAAGAGGCTGCACCATGGGAGCTAGGGCAAAGAAGCGGGATGAAATGAGCACAAGGGTTCGAGGAAGCATGAGATCGTTGGGTACAAGGATACGAGAGTATTTAGACCCAACGTTCTAACGATTTGCAAAGAACGACAAAAGGGCACGACTCTTCGTGTCCCCAAGGCGAAGCGATGGGACTTGAAAGGCGGTTGGGATACCTTGAGGAACGGGTTCTATCCCAGAATGCAACGGTGTTTAATGAGGTCTGAAACGCGAACCGACGCACATTCCGAGATGGATCCGGGGGCTACTGTCGGTGTATTCTACACCGAGGTACCCCCTCCGCCCAGTACAGGAACAAGTAGCCCGGCGGCCAAGCCCCTGTCCAGCAGACTCTAACCCGCATGGCGATCAGATTGGCGACCAGGAGGGCGATCAGTTCGACGACCAGGGGGCCGACCATCTGGGCGAATAGGCTACCAGGCGAAGGAACGGGCGACCAGGAAGTGAAACAGGAGGCTTCGCCCTGAAGCCTCCCCCCACAGCCTGACACGTCGTGTTAGGGCCATTTAATGTAAAAGCGGCCTGCCCACTGGTACCCCGCGCCTTCCCTAAGCAAAGTGGGCGGTAGCGGGCGGCCGCGCAAAGAATTAGGCGAAGGACAAGACTAAAGCATACATGGTAATTATGATGTACGGGTCAGCGTGACGTCATCCTACCTACCCCAGCCACCCGGCCTATATAAGGGAGACTCAGTTGCATGGGGTGAGGGGGGGGGCGAGCACGGCAAGAAGCATTGTGTTATTCTCCACCACTGAGAGAACAAAGATATAAGTAGGATATAGGGCTGTTACCCACCCTGGGGGCTCGAACCTGGGTAAAACATGAAGTGTTAGTCGTGTTCTTGTGTTCTTCAGCCCGAGGATCCTAGGACCGAGCGCTCAGGGCTGACCACTACGAAGATGCGCCCCTACTGAACCAAAAACCTCCTCTCTCGGGGGATCCTGCCGGTAAAAAATGCCGACAAGCTCGATCCTTCAGTTGTTCTGTAGTGGATTACTAAGTTGCCATTGAATCCTCAATCACATTCGGTATGGCCATGCACTTGCTTAATCCAACCACATTGAGGGGCCCAGAGATATCTCTTCCATTATATAGGTGGGGCAAATTCTACCTTGATCGCTCACATTCCTCCGCATGTTTCATAGTAAACCCGAAAGCTACCTTTATGACAACCTAGTTAGAGAATAGTATTTGGCAACCCCTAAGTATATTATTACATATGTAGGAAACCATAACGATCTCAGGTCTAAGGATCCCACATACACTATATATGAGACTAACTGATGGCACTTAAGAATATAACTGTTAATGCCTAAATTTGGCATGTGATATTTCCAGCAAGATGGAGTTATTGGCCGATACAATTTCGGTGAGGTATGACTCAATACGGGACTTACCAAAGGAGATTGGGTCCTATACAGGCAATGCAAGAGATTGAAAAGGAGACAATCTGGTTTAATATGGTTAGAAAGGATTGAGTCCAATGCAGGCAAAGCAAGAAATTGAGGAAATAACGATCGTGTTTGATATGGTAAGAAGAGATCGAGGCAGATACGGGTGACTGAAGAGATTGGGAACAATATGATCAGGTCATAGGCTATAAAAGAGGACGATGAGTGAACTTCAAGGGACACAAATCAATCAACACAATCTGCCTTATTATTTTCTTCATTTTTTGTCGCATAGGAGTGGTCTTTAGTTCTGTAATCTTTCCTTTGTAATTCATCTTGGTCAATAAGAGTTGCGTATCGCCGATTGTTGATCATCATCGATTTACGCCAAATCAGGCCCACTTCTTCTCCGATCTTGTTGCGCATCGCCTTTTTCGGGGAGAACGATCGATCTTACCTCCCTCTAATCAACTTCTTGATTAGACTTATCTGATCACAATTGCATTGGCTTGAATAGGCCGATAGAGTTCAGCTGTTATCAACATCTTAGATTCAGCTTTATAGCCAATTTCTTGACACATGCATCTTGCCGATTGCATGATCAAATTGGCTGGCATGCTCGCACCCAAGAATTGAACCCGGCGTTTGAAATCGGTCCTAATAGGTACAGGTCTCACGCGCAAGCTGCATCGGCCAAAGAGGCCAATTGGGTCGAGGCTATTGCTGCCGCCCTGAGAGATCAGTTCGGCATATAGCCAAAAGGGTGAACAATCGACTATAGAAAGCTGTATCCGAATTACATTGATTGGATCCTATAACCCAACGGGTACAGGGTTCCTGATTTTGCCAAGTTTTCCAGGTATGACTCTACAACGACTTTGGAGCATGTTGAATGCTTTATAGCACAATGCAGGGAGGCTGCACAGTCCAATCGGCTCAAGGTGAAACTCTTCCCTTTATCATTGTCCGGAGCAGCTTTACTTGGTTTACAATGCTCCCCCTGAATTTGGTCAATACATGGACCGATTCCACAAATACTTCTTCTATGGTAGCTTGGAGTTGAGAATATCGGATTTGAGCTCCGTCCAACAGAGGTTTGGAGAATTGGTAATGGACTATATCAAGAGGTTCAGGGAAGTCCAGAATTGATGCTTTAGCGTGACACTGCCAGGCAATCAGTTCGCTGATTTGGCCTTCCAAGGGCTGATTCCTCTGTTAAAGGAGAGGTTTGGCGGCCAGGAGTTCAATGATCTTGGCCATCTATTGCATAGAGTGTCAAATCAGGAAAGCCAATTCTTTGATAATAAAGGCTCGAAGGACAGGTTTAAGAACAATAACAAGGATAAGGAAAAGTTCAAGGTTAATCTCATCGAGTATGAGTCCGGTAGTTCATCCGACAAGGAAGAATCCGAAGTAAACGTAGCCAAGTGGGTTAAGGGAAATAAGAAACCCTTGATCCATTCGTGGTTGAAATCAACCAAGGCTAAGTCGCAGGTCAAGTATTCCTTCGATGTGACCAAGTGTGACTGTATGTTTGATTTACTGTTACAGGAAAAGCTCACACGGTTGCCTAATGGTCATACCATACCATACCATCAGCTGATGAGATTAAGAATTGTAGATATTGCAAGTGGCATAACTCATTCTCTCATAATACTAATGATTGTAATATCTTTCTCCAGCAGGTACAATCGGCTATTGAGGAAGGTCGGCTGAAATTTGCTGAAGAGTTGACGATGCAGTTGGATGCCAACCCCTTTCCTATCAATATGGTTAGTTGCTCGATTAAGGGAAAGGAATTGGCTAGGGATGAGATCCGGTCACTCTCTACGTCAGCTAAGAAGAGGGAAAGGAATTGGCTAGGGATGAGATCTGGTCACTGTCTACGTCGGCTAAGAAGAGTCAACAATCTAAACGAGAAATTACAGGTGGCACAGACACAGTCAAGATTACGATTGCCCCTATCCAGATTGAGACCAACCGTGAAGGTAAGCACTCCAGAATAGTGAAGCCAAGAGGAGAATTTAAAGTCAACAAATGGTATAAAGATGAAAGGCTCGTACCTTCAAAGAAATAGATACAAAAGCACAAGCTAACATTTTCTCAGCTGTTGGCTAAGTACGAGAGAACGGGTCAGAGGTTGCAGGAAAGGCCTCAACGTCAGCCAATGAGTACTTATCGGCCAACTCCTGCTGAATGGGCTCATGAACAATGCCCTTTCTGGCAGTTCTGTTGGGAGTGTAGGTTAGCATCGTCTCCCTACGTTTGTCCAATGCAGCACTATCCCGGCCAAGTTAATGAACACAAATTGTCATCTCGGTCAAGAATCTCGGAACCAGAGTCGAGCTAATGAGAAGAAGCCCCACGGAGATCATTCCATGAATGGATTTCTGAGCCCCTGCAGAAGCAGTAGTTGGATGAGAGGCATGGGGAAGCAGAACTGGAGTTGGCCTGCAAAATACGGAAGTCAATTGAGCCAATGCCGCGATGGTGTCCCCCTAGGCCTTAGTAAGTCACAGAGGCATCAACCGCAACATCTCAGAAAGCAAGAGTTGTGCAAACCTGACCAAGAGAAGTAGAGGGATGAAAACTTCAATAAGTTTCGTCCGGTAAGGAGAGTGTGGAGAAAAAAGGAAGTCATCTGGGGGGAAGTCGATTCAGCCAATGAACCTAATTCTCCCGTAGTACACAATGACACATTACCACTGGTAGAGATCAATATAGTGTTTGCTTTGTCGGTTGAGTTCAGGGCACAAATGGCATCAGATAAGGAATCTTTTGTTCAATTGTGCTTCGGCTCGCAAGAGGATGTTTTCAACAAGCCGGAAGATGATCATCGGCACCTCATGCTATTATACCTAAATGGTCATATTAATAGCAACACGATATCAAGAATGCTGGTGGACGGTGGCGCAACAGTCAACTTGATGCCGTATTCTACGTACAAAAAGTTGGGAAAATCCGATGAGGATCTCATCAAGACCAACATGGTGCTCAACGATTTCACAGGGGATCCTACGGAGGCTAGAGGGATCATGGTGACTGAACTAACAGTCGGTAGTAAGACATTGTTGACTGCCTTTTTGTGGTTGATGTTAAAGGAAGCTATAGTGTGTTGCTAGGCGGGGATTGGATTCATGCCAATTGTTGTATCTCGTCTACTATGCATCAGAAGCTGATACAATGGAATGGCGACCAAGTTGAAGTGGTCGAAGCCGATACCTCGGCTCATATAGCCATGGCCAGTCCAGAGGCTAATTGGCAGCATGAAGGAGCCAAGTGCATATCAGGTACAACCCTCCAAGATTGTGATTTCATATGCATCAACCAGTCAAGATTGAGTCCAACAAGCGTGAAGCCAAGCACGTTCGGTTAGACAAGTGAAATTTTGTGCCGATGGACTCCAAATCGGCTGTAAGAGTGTTACAAAACAAGATGCAAGGTTATCAGCAAACTACAGATGGTTACGAAGCCATTGAAGACTTCGAAGATGTTGAAATACTTGGACAAGGCATCACGTGTGCCAACCCATTGGAAGAAGTAGGCATAGGTGATGGTGATTGGAAGCGACCAACTTTTATTAATTTTGCATTAATAGCGGAATATAAAAGAAATTGGTCAGTTTGCTAAAGAATTATAAAGATTGCTTCTCTTGGGAGTATCATGAGATGCTGGGTCTAAGCTGACAACTTGTTGAACATCGGCTACCGATAAGACCGGGTTATCGGCCGTTTAAACAGTCCCCTAGATGGTTTAATTTGGCAATGTATGATAAAATAAAAAAAGAAATAGAGCAATTATTATCAATCAAATTTATTAGGCCTTATCGATATTCTGAGTGGGTTTCTAATATCATTCATGTAATGAAGAAAAATGGTAAACTTAGAATGTGTGTTGATTTTAGGGATATAAATAATCCACACCTAAGGATGAGTATCTGATGCTTATAACTGATATGTTTATTGATGCTGCATCAGGAAATAAGGTTATCATTTCCCTTGATGGTAATGTCGGTTACAATCAGATATTCATGGCTGAGGCCGATATTCATAAGACGGCTTTCAGTGCCCTAGAGTGTTGGGGTTGTTTGAATGGGTCGTGATGACTTTCAGTTTGAAGAACACATGGGTAACATATCAGCAGCCTATGAATCTAATTTTTCATAAGCTGATTGGTCAGATTGTAGAAATATATATAGATGATGTTGTAGTAAAGTCTACAAGTGATTGTCAATATTTGCTCGATCTGGAGGAAGTGTTCAAAAGGACTAGGATAGATAATTTAAAGATGAATCCTTTGAAATGTGCTTTTAGGGTATCAACTAGGCAATTTCTTGGGTTTATGGTTCATGAAAGAGGGTTGAAGTGAACCAAGATTGGGTTAAAGTGATAGCCGATACGCAGCCTTCGAAGAGCAAAAAAGACCTTCAGAAGCTGCTGATGGGTGAAATTAATTACTTGTGACGATTCATATAATTTGTCTGGTCGGATTGATGCTTTTACTCCATTGCTGAGAATAAAGGAGAATCAAGAATTTGTGTGGGGAATTGACCAACAAAAGGTTTTGATAATATCAAGTTATACTTGTCGAAACCCCTGGTTTTGGTGTTACCATAGCAGGGTATACCATTCAAATTGTATATCTCGGCTGAAGAATCAACTATCGGAGCAGTGCTGATGCAAGAGGTTGATGGAAGGGAGCGATCAATATTTTATTTAAGCCGATGTCTAATTGATGCATAAACAAGGTATCCTCCCATCGATAAACTTTGTTTGGCCCTATATTTTGCATGCACCAAATTGAGGCATTATATACTAGTGTCGGCATGCACTGTCGTTTGCAATGCCGATGTTATTAAATATATGTTGTTAGGCCTGATATTGAAAGATCGACTTGGGAAATGGGCTTATAGGCTTACTGAGTTTGACTTAGTTTCTGAGTCAGCTAAAGTGGTTAAAGGACAAGTAGTAGCTGATTTTATAATAGAGTGTAGGACAACCTGTGTATTCATGACTGTTGCCCCTTGGCGGCTATATTTCGTTGGGTTAGTGTGTAGAGAGGGTAATGGCATCGGGATAGTACTGATATCTCTGAAGCGGTATAATTTTGAGTTTGCATTTAGGCTCAATCATCGATGCTCAAATAATCAAGCAGAATATGAGGCCTTGCTTAGGGGGTTACATATGCTTAGTAACCCTGGGATCGACTCTATGGAAGCATATGGAGACTCTCAGTTGGTGGTGCAACAAGTGAAAGGAGTAGATCATACCTCGTGAGCGGAATGGAAGGGCTAATTCATTGGCACAATAGGTGTCGGGACCCCGAATTTGCAAATTCGGACCTTCTGTGTATTCAGCACTAGTCCAGGAACGCGCTAGTGCACACAGTCTTAACATTGGTAAATATCACAATCATACCATTCGATACTAATAAAGTACTTTTATTTAAATAACCAAACTGGTTACTCGACCTTATGGTCAAGTCACAAATGTACGCCTCGCAGGGCGAAACTTATTAAGAGAGAAATAATAGCAGCGGAAAATCAAATAACTTCGTGGCGCCATCCAGTATACCACAGCAGCGACCGGCTCGCTCCCTAAGTAGACGGATCCTCTTGGAGCTCCTCCTCCAAAGCTGGTGTAGTCTCCTCTTCAACTGGTGTTGTATTGTGGCAAGGGTGAGTACTTGGTACTCAGCAAGTCATGCACAGAATGCAGGCTAATATACTATATGCATGTCTTGGTACAAAGGAATAGCTCAAGGTATATTTGCAGTAAACAGCATTTGACAAGTAGCATAAGTAGAATCGAAAGCAGTAGAAACAAGTATAGCATAGATAACTTTTCAAGGAGTTTAATGAACATCTTTCCCATCCTAATCCACATTTCCATCAACATCATTATTAATCCAACCCAACCTTTCAGATCCAAGTTATTTTTGAGAAAATCTAACCCTTGACTGTAATTCCCAAGCGATGTCCAATACCGCGGACACGGCTATTCGAATAGATTGTACACTCTGCAGAGGTTATGCACTTTACCCACAAGATACAGTCAAACACCACAAAGGTGAGTTCCCGTAACAAAGTCTTTCGGAAACTTCTAACAATACAAGTGGTCCTCCCCGGTTATTGCACACTAACCCTTCCCTTAGCTAAGGCGAAGTTTAGGCCAATCAACCGTTAGATGGGTACCTGGCCTCGGCCCGATGCGCTCCCGCACAACTTACACAAAGGGTGTAGTTGACCTCCTGAGGTCCCACAGGTACGTTATTAGCAACTTAGTCAACTAGGTCCGTCCCATTACAGACATGTGGTTGCACGTTAGACCCAGTTCAAAGGCTTGCAAGGTGAAGTCCTTAGGGTGACCAGGGCAAGACTACCCAAGAACCAAATCAACATCCCCAATGCCACAACCGCCCACTGATTATTCTTACCACATGCCCGGTCGAAAAACTATTTATCAAACCCCGCTTGATTACCATGCACCACGTGCCATCAACATCACATGATACCTTTCCAAAACAGGTTCAATATATCATTAAGTTAATATTAACATTTGATTGTCCAAAATCATGTCATGAGCACGTAGTGTGTCTAAGCGTTATACTACAACGGTCTAAAACCCATGTTGGCAATTTAATAATGTCCAACTAGTAAACCACATCTAGGGTGACAAGGGTCATGGCACATACTTAAATAATCAATGTGTCATACAGCAAATTGGTATTTATCTAACCCCCATATTTAAATAAAGTATTTTCTAATTGAACTAGCATGCAATAGGTTAAATCAAAATAGATTTCAAAATAGGATCAACATGGTCAAAGCACAACTTGCCTTCAAAAAGTACTTGTTCTTGGTCTTGAGTTGGATCCTGAGTCAATACTTCTCCTTCGAATCCTTCCGGCACTTCAACGTCTACTCGTAAAGCGTGCAAATAGCAATACACGAATAAACAATAGGCAAAAAGTGTCCAAACATCCAAGTAAAATCCATAAACAGAGAGAACATAATTTTATGAATTTTTAGAAACTGGAATCGTCAAATTTGGAGTTAAAATGCAAAAGTTATGATTATTTAAAGTTTAAATAATCAATTAAATAATTTTACAGAGAAAAACTTTAGTCCAAAAATTAAATAAAATTCATATTTAGGTAGATCTCAATTTTATACAAATTTAGAAATTTGAATCACTCAAATCGGAGTTGAAATGCAAAAGTTATAAGCGTTTGAAGTTTGAAACAAAATCTGAAATCATTATTTCGAATTAATAAATCATTTTCTTTTTCGGAAATTAATTATTGCGTCAGCGAGGACACGTGTCATCCTGTGATTGGTCGGCTGACGTCATCACCGAACGAATCCCGTGATGACGTCATGCTGACGTCAGCATGACACGTGGCACCACACTCAGTTGCTGCCACGTGTCCGGTCCATGGACTGGGTCCACGGGCGGCACGGGTCCACGGTGGATCCGGTCCATAAGCGCCGCGGTCAGCGACATGCGGGCCCGTATGTCGGCGGCTCACGTCTTGGGCGCCGCAATCTTGATTCGGTGAGCCACGTGGCACAATCTCGGCCCTAGGATCAAGATCTAACGGCTGCTAAAGGATCCAATCTATATCACGTGATCTAACCTGGACCGCACGATCTAGATCCAACGGTTGATACGAGATCTGGGGTTGGAACAGTAAAGGCTACGTGGCCTCACCTCGTGCGTGCGATCGGGATCGGACGGCTGACGGAGCTCGCGGGATCGCGGCGCGCCGTCGACGGATCTGGCGGACTTGAGGACGGGCGACACACGGACGGCGCCTCGGGCAGATCCGGCGGCGCGTGGTCCAATCCAATGCGCCTTGACACTGGGTCTCGAATCCGCTCAGCGCGCGAGGGTCGCTGCTTGGCGCGGAAAAGGCAATAACGCGGCGGAGGAGTGATCCAACTACGGCGAGCGACATGACTAGCGTGGCGCCTCGGGCTCGGAGACTTGAGGGAAAAGGTGCGCACAAACGGGCGGTCCTCGGCGATGATCCATGCCTTAAATGGCCTCGGCATGCGCGCTCAAACGGAAACCTAATCGGACGCGGCGCGCTCTCCGGCTCGGATTCGGACGAAGACGATGACGGAGGGTCGTACACGCGTGCACGATCAACGGCCACAATGTCGCGGGCGTAATCGGTTCGGTCGGACGCGGCTCGAACCCGATGCGGTGAAATCCTGACCGTTGGATCTTTATCCAGCGGTCCACAACGGTTAGGGTTTGGACGTGGTTCGATCAAGTCACGTGGCTCGGGTCGGACTCGAGTCCGACTCGGGTTCCGACTCGGTCAGATGAATAGTACTTGACCCAACTCGAATTTCCAGCGATTTAATAATTAAAATAATTCCCAGCAATTCATTTAATTCATTAAAAATAGCAAAAGACTTCGAAAAAATTCGAAAAATTCTGCAAAATATTTTGGATCAATTTGGAATCAAATAAAATATTTCCAACAAAATTTTATTTGCAAAGTTTAATTCTTTAATTATTTCAAAATGGAATAAATTCAAATAAATTCCAAATAAATCCAAATAAATTCGAAAATTCCAAAATTCACCAAAGTGCCAAATCACACATGAATTTAAGAAAAGCAAAATTTTGGGGTGTTACAAACCTCCCCTTAATAGAATCTCGTCCCGAGATTCAGGGCTTACTCTGAGAATAGGCTTGGAAACTCTTTCTTCAAATCCTCTTCAGCTCCCTAAGTCGCTTCGCTCTCTTCATGATTGCTCCACTGTACTCTACAGATACGTGTTGAGTTTTTTCTTGTCTCTCGATCCATAGTGTCCAAAATCTTTACGTGATGCTCCTTGTAAGTCAAATCTTCTTGCAACTCAATTGATTCTAAGCGGTGTCTGCATTCTCTCAGGAACTCGGAGACACTTCTTCAATCGGGACACATGGAATACGTCATGTACTCCACGCTTCGACTGCGGCAACTCCAGCTGATAAGCAACTTCGCCTCTGCGACTCAAAATCTTAAATGGTCCAACATAACGGGGTGCAAGTTTCCCTTTGGCATGGAACCTCTTAACTCCCCTGAGAGGCGTAACTCTGAGGTATACAAAGTCTTCTGGTTCAAAACTCAAGTCTCGGCGACGGTTGTCAGCATAACTCTTCTGTCGTGATTGGGCTATCTTCAACCTTTCCCTGATCACGGCAATCTGCTCTTCAGCTTCTTGAAGAATATCAGGCCCGAAGACACGGCGCTCGCCGGTCTCATTCCAATTCAATGGCGTCCGACAGGGTCGACCATACAGTGCCTCAAAAGGTGACATCTGTAAACTAGCTTGGTAACTATTGTTGTAACTGAACTCGGCATACGGCAAACTCTTATCCCAAGAGGTAGCATAAGCCAATGCACAAGCTCTTAACATATCCTCCAGAATCTGATTGACTCTTTCGGTCTATCCATCCGTGCATGGATGATAAGGTATCTTGAAGTTCAAACGGGTTCCCATGGCTTCATGCAACTTATTCCAGAATCTTGAGGTAAATTGGGTACCTCTGTCCGATACAATCCTCTTTGGCACTCCGTGCAAACAGATGATCCTGATCATGTACAACTCTGCTAACTTATCTCCCGAGTAAGTGGTCTTCACGGGGATAAAATGGGCTACTTTGGTCAAGCGATCCACTATAACCCATATGGAGTCATAACCTCCTTGAGTCTTAGGCAAACCGGTAATGAAATCCATTCCGATTTCCTCCCACTTCCACTCAGGTATTTTCAGCGGCTGTAGTAATCCTGCTGGTCTCTGATGCATTGCCTTGACTCTCTGGCATACGTCGCACAATGCAACATGCTCGGCAACTTCACGCTTCATGCTTGGCCACCAGAATCTTTCCTTCAAATCCTGATACATTTTGGCGCTTCCAGGATGAATTGAGTACTTGGAGTCATGGGCTTCTTCCAAAATCAGTTGCCTTAGCTCCTTTTTGTTCGGCACACAAATGCGATCCTTCATCCATAACGTGCCTTGCTCATCTAACCTGAAGTCCTCTGCTTTGCCTTCCTCCTTGATGGACTTAATCCTGCGGATCTTGTCATCATCCTTCTGTCCTTCTCGGATCTGGTCCTCTAGAGTAGGCTTTACTTCCAATGCGGCCAAGAATCCGCTAGGTACCACCTCAATCTTCATTCTCTGAAACTCCTCACATAGCTCATCCTGACTTGTGGCTAGCAACATGCTCACAGTATGGCTTTTCCGACTCAGAGCATCGGCTACTACGTTGGCCTTTCCAGGATGGTAATGGATTCCAGCATTGTAGTCCTTGATCAACTCTAACCATCTCCTCTGCCTCATGTTCAGATCCGACTGGGTGAATATGTACTTAAGGCTCTTATGATCCGTGTATACTTCACATCTGTTCCCGATAAGATAGTGACGCCATATCTTCAAGGCATGCACTACGGCAGCTAACTCTAGGTCATGTGTCGGATAATTTTCCTCATGCGGCCTCAACTGCCTTGATGCATAAGCGACGACCTTTCCATTCTCAGACAAAGACACATCCAAGTCCTTGGCGCGATGCGTCACAATAAGTATCAAAGCTTTGAGTAACATCCGGTAGAACTAACACCGGCGCTGATGTCAATCGCTTCTTCAGCTCCTGAAATCCTTTCTCACATTCTGGCGTCCATGCAAACTTCTTCTCCTTTTTCAGCAATTGCGTAAGAGGTTTCGCAATTGTCGAAAAACCTTCAATGAAACGGCGATAGTATCCTGCCATTCCAAGGAAACTCCGGATCTGGGTCACAGTCTTCGGCTGCTCCCAATGTAACACAGCTTCTACCTTGCTTGGATCTACGGCGACTCCTTCTGCGGTCATTACATGTCCAAGAAACTCCACCTTGTCCTTCCAAAAATCACACTTACTGAACTTGGCGAAGAGTTGTTGTTCCCTCAGCTTTTCCAAAACTCGCCTCAAGTGTTCGGCATGTTCATCCTCTGTCTTGGAGTAGATTAGGATATCATCTATGAACACGACAACAAACTTGTCCAAATATTCCATGAACACCTTATTCATCATATTCATGAAATATCTTTGGCGCATTCGTCGATCCAAAAGACATAATCAGAACTCGTAATGTCCATATCTTGGCGAGAATGCGATCTTGGGATATCTTATGATCGGATCTTCAATCGATGGTATCGATCTCATATCAATCTTGGAGAAAACTCCGGCTCCTCTCGGTGATCGAACAAATCATCAATCCTGGGTAGTGGATACTTATTCTTCACGGTGACTTCATTGAGTGCACGATGAGTCGATGCACATCCTGAAACTCCCGTCCTTCTTCTTGACAAACAAAAGCCGGTGCTCCCCACGGCGACGAACTCGGTCCTGATAAATCCTTTCTCCATTAACTCTTCCAAATTGTTTCTTCATCTCTACCAACTCCTCGGTGGACATCCGATAGGGTCTCTTTGCTATCGGTCTTTGTGCAGTACAAGCTCTATCACAAACTCTATGTCCATGTCTGGCGGCATACCAGGTAGATCTTCGGGAAAAACATCTGGGTACTCATTCACTACTGAGACATCCTCTATGCTGATTGCCTTGGTGCTGTTAACCATCAACTGGCCATCTCTAACTGCAGTGGCTTGCAATTCCACTTTCTTTCCACACGGGCTCTCAACTGAGATAGTCCTTCGTCCACAATCCAATACGGCCTTGTGCTTGGATAACCAATCCATTCCCAGAATAACGTCTAAGGTCTGGGTCTCCAAAATTATAAGGTTCGCTAGGAACTCTATTCCATCTATTAGTATTCTCACCCCGGAACATCCTACTTTCGTTCGGAGTTCGGAACCAGGGGTTTGAACTAAAAGCATGCACTAAGTCTTGCAATCCTCAAATCGTTTCTAGCAGCAAAGCTTTGTGAAACAAACGAATGCGAAGCTCCAGAGTCAAACAAAACTGTTGCAGGTACTGAGTTAACAAGTAACTTACCCAAGATCTGACGTCCGTAGCATTCTGCAGTGCATCTGCGGTGACATGGTTGACTCGGCCTCTCACCACGCCTCGGGTGTGGCTCCTGGTGTCGGGCGCCCTAGCTGGGGTGGTTCCCAAGTTTAAGCGAATCGGGTCACTCCTGCTTGTCTTCTTTGGACAATCATGTTGGCAAAATGTCCTGGCTCGTTGCGATTGTAGCGGCGTCTCACTTGTTCCTTCTTGACTACCTGGAAGCAGCGTTTCTAGCGGGGGCTGGGTGCAGTAGTTCGATTGATGTGTCTTGGTGCCGTGACGGTGTCCTTGTTGCTTTTGTGACTGAATCTCAAGAATTGATTTGGTGCAACTCTCTCGGTATTGTGGCGTTCCACTGGCGTGATCCTCGCCGTTGCATTCTGCGCTTCTGTTCTCATCCAATTCCTTGCGCTTGTCCTCAAGAATAAGCGCCTTATTCACCAACTCTTGGAAATCTGAAGGTGTGGGTGATCACCCTACTTGTAGTCCTGAGTTAAGTCCCTTCATGAAGCGAGACTGCGGCTTTATCTGTCGCTACATCCTCGAAGCGTAGCGTGCTAGCTGTGTGAACTTGTTCAGGTAGTCGGCCACCGGCTGATTACCTTGCTTCGATGCTCTGAACTCCTCCTTCTTAAGGTCCATGATTCCTTCAGCACGTGATACCGACGGAATGCACCGTGAACTCTTCCCAAGTGATATCTTGAGGGTTCTCTTGCGTGGCATGAAGTTCTCCCACCATTCGGTTTGTTCTTCCAACTGATGAGAAGCGTAGAGTACCTTCTCATTTCCTATGCATTGAGCTATGTGTAGCTTCCTCTCGATTGACCTTAACCAATCATCGGCCTCCAATGGATTGGCATTCCCAGAGTAAGTGGGTGGGTGAGTCCTCATGAACTCTGATAGTCTTGTATTCTGGCGTTGTCCCTGATTAACTTGATTAGCAGTGGCCTAAGCAGTGACGTGTTGCATTTGTTGCATCATAGCATGCATCAACTGAGTTTGAGCAGCAAGAAATGCTCCGAAATTCTGCATATCCAGTGGCGGTGCTGGTGCTCCATCATTGGGATTTTCTGCTCGGCGAGAACCACTTCCATTGCTTCCAAAGTTTCCGCGGGTGTTCACCATCTGTCGATTTGCTCTAGGTTTTAGAGATGAGAGGGAAACAAGAATAGACAAGTAATATGGAACTTATGCAGGGCGAAAGGTGTAACTTTAAGGTCCAACTTTATTATTGATATCAATAACTTGGTATGGCTGCTTACAATGCCTAAGGGCCTTGCAACACATACTGCACACTCAGCAAACAATGAAAATCCAAATCGAACTAACACTGGAGTCTAACGCCTAAAGGTGACTCTTTATTCTATGACGCGACTCGGCGAAGGAGTCTCACTATAGAACCTACGCTCACTCATCGAGAAAACCTCCACGGCCTGGGTACGGATGCTGCGGCATGACCAACCTCCAGATCGACGTAGTTGAACTCTCCCTCCATCTGTCACAAGAGTGCTCACGTAAGAACTCGAAATTTTTAAATCGTGACAAGGTAAGGAAGAATTCAGCAAGAGATAAGAAAAGAAAGAGTGGGATAAGTCGAGATGTCATTTCTTGTCTTGACAAATTTTTAGCTTTAGAAAACAGGTTTTATCCTCACTACGACCATTCTAGCTAGGGTTGAGCCTACGGTCAGTATGGCTCTGATACCACCTCTGTCGGGACCCCGAATTTGCAAATCCGGACCCTCTGTGTATTCAGCACTAGTCCAGGAACGCGCTAGTGCACACAATCTTAACATTGGTAAATATCACAATCATACCATTCGATACTAATAAAGTACTTTTATTTAAATAACTAAATCAAGTTACTCGACCTTATGGTCAAGTCACAATGCAATATTCGCAGGCTTAAACTTATTAAGAGAGAAATAATAGCAATGAAAATCAAATAACTTCGTGGCGCCATCCAAGATACCACAGTGCAACTGGGCTCGCTCCTAAGTAGACGGATCCTCTTGGAGCTCCTCCTCCAAAGCCGTGTAGTCTCCTCTTCAACTGGTGTTGTATTGTGGCAAGGGTGAGTACTTGGTACTCGGCAAGTCATGCATGTAATGCAGGCTAATATACTATATGCATGGCTTGGTACAAAGGAATAGCTCAAGGTATATTTGCGATGCTTGACATTTGACAAGTAGCATAAGTAGATTCGAAAGCAGTAGAAACAAGTATAGCATAGATAACTTTTCAAGGAGTTTAATGAACATCTTTCCCATCCTAATCCACATTTCCATCAACATCATTATTAATCCAACCCAACCTTTCAGATCCAAGTTATTTTTGAGAAAATCTAACCCTTGATCAGTAATTCGGCGATGTCCAATACCGCGGACACGGCTATTCGAATAGATTGTACACTCTGCAGAGGTTATGCACTTTACCCACAAGATACAGTCAAACACCACAAAGGCGAGTTCCCGTAACAAAGTCTTTCGGAAACTTCTAACAATACAAGTGGTCCTCCCCGGTTATTGCACACTAACCCTTCCCTTAGCTAAGGCGAAGTTTAGGCCAATCAACCGTTAGATGGGTACTGGCCTCACCCAGACGCTCCCCGCACAACTTACACAAAGGGTGTAGTTGACCTCCCGAGGTCCCACAGTGCGTTATTAGCAACTTAGTCAACTAGGTCCGTCCCATTACAGACATGTGGTTGCACGTTAGACCCAGTTCAAAGGCTTGCAAGGTGAAGTCCTTAGGGTGACCAGGGCAAGACTACCCGAAGAACCAAATCAACATCCCCAATGCCACAACCGGCCCACCTGATTATTCTTACCACATGCCCCTGGTCGAAAAACTATTTATCAAACCCCGCTTGATTACCATGCACCACGTGCCATCAACATCACATGATACCTTTCCAAAACAGGTTCAATATATCATTAAGTTAATATTAACATTTGATTGTCCAAAATCATGTCATGAGCACGTAAGGTGTCTAAGCGATACTACAACGGTCTAAAACCCATGTTGGCAATTTAATAATGTCCAACTAGTAAACCACATCTAGGGTGACAAGGGGTCATGGCACATACTTAAATAATCAAGGTGTCATACAAAGAAATTGGTATTTATCTAATCCCCATATTTAAATAAAGTATTTTCTAATTGAACTAGCATGCAATAGGTTAAATCAAAATAGATTTCAAAATAGGATCAACATGGTCAAAGCATAACTTGCCTTCAAAAAGTACTTGTTCTTGGTCTTGAGTTGGATCCTGAGTCAATACTTCTCCTTCGAATCCTTAGACTTCAACGCTCTACTCGTAAAGCGTGCAAATAGCAATACACGAATAAACAATAGGCAAAAGTGTCCAAACATCCAAGTAAAATCCATAAACAGAGAGAACATAATTTTATGAATTTTTAGAAACTGGAATCACAAATTTGGAGTTAAAATGCAAAAGTTATGATTATTTAAAGTTTAAATAATCAATTAAATAATTTTACAGAGAAAAACTTTAGTCCAAAAATTAAATAAAATTCATATTTAGGTAGATCTCAATTTTATACAAATTTAGAAATTTGAATCACTCAAATCGGAGTTGAAATGCAAAAGTTATAAGCGTTTGAAGTTTGAAACAAAATCTGAAATCATTATTTCGAATTAATAAATCATTTTCTTTTTCGGAAATTAATTATTGCGTCAGCGAGGACACGTGTCATCCTGTGATTGGTCGGCTGACGTCATCACCGAACGGATCCCGTGATGACGTCATGTCGACGTCGGATGACACGCGTGGCACCACACTCTCGATTCTTTGCCACGTGTCCGGCCCATGGATCGGGTCCACGGGCGCACGGTCCACGGTGGATCCGGTCCATAGCGCACGGTCATCGACATGCGGGCCCCGTGATGTCACGGCTCACGTCTTGGCGCACGGCTTGATTCACCGAGCCACGTGGCACAATCTCGGCCCTAGGATCAAGATCTAACGGCTGCTAAAGGATCCAATCTATATCACGTGATCTAACCTGGACCGCACGATCTAGATCCAACGGTTGATACGAGATCTGGGGTTGGAACAGTAAAGGCTACGTGGCCTCACCTCGTGCGTGCGATCGGGATCGGACGGTGGCCGACGGAGTCAGCGGGATCGCGGCGGCGCTAGTCGACGGGATCTGGCCGGACTTGAGGACGGCGACACACGGGACGGCGCCTCGGGGCAGATCCGGCGAAGTGCGTGGTCCAATCCGATGCGCCTTGACCTGGGGGTCTCGAATCCGGGCTCAGGCGCGGTGGAGGGCTGCTGTTGGCGGCGGAAAAAGGCAATAACCGCGGCGGAGGAGTGATCCAACTACGGCGAGCGATTGCGACTAGCCGGCGGCGCCTCGGGCTCGGAGACTTGAGGGAAAAGGTGCGCACACAAACGGCGGTCCTCGGGCGATGATCCACGCCTTAAATGGCCTCGGCATGCGCGCACAAAACGGAAACCTAATCGGACGCGGCAGCTACGCAGCGGCTCTCTCCGGCTCGGATTCGGACGAAGACGATGACGGAGGGCCGTACACGTGGCACGATCAACGGCCACGATCGCGCGGGCGTAACCGGGTTCGGGTCGGACGCGGCTCGAACCGGTTCGGTGAAATCCTGACCGTTGGATCTTGATCCAACAGTCCACAACGGTTAGGGTTTGGACGTGGTTCGATCAAGTCACGTGGCTCGGGTCGGACTCGAGTCCGACTCGGGTTCCGACTCGGTCGGATGAATAGTACTTGACCCAACTCGAATTTCCAGCGATTTAATAATTAAAATAATTCCCAGTAATTCATTTAATTCATTAAAAGTAGCAAAAGACTCAGAAAAATTCCAGAAAAATTCTGGAAAATATTTTGGATCATTTTGGACTCAAATAAAATATTTCCAACAAAATTTTATTTGCAAAGTTTAATTCTTTAATTATTTCAAAATGGAATAAATTCAAATAAATTCCAAATAAATCCAAATAAATTCCAGAAAATTCCAAAAATTCACCAAAGTGCCAAATCACACATGAATTTAAGAAAAGCAAAATTTTGGGGTGTTACAACAGGCCTCGGGGTACAAGGTGATTGATCGGGTAACTGATTGTGAAACAATCAAGGAAACTGTATTTTGCGCAAAAATAACCAATTGGTGCTCAAAAATATTGGCCTACCTATCGGATCCTTCTCAGCTGGTAGATAAGAAGACTAAAGAGGTAGGCCTTGAAGTATATTATGCTTAGTAATATACTTTATTATCAGACTCTGGAGAGATTGTTATTGAGATGTCTTGGTATTGAGGAAGCTAAGACCGCAATGGGAGAGGCCCACGAAGGCATTTGTGTAACGCATCAGTCGGCTTATAAAATGAAATTGTTGCTAAGGCATACTGGTTATTGTTGGCCGACAATGCTAGAAGATTGTTTCAAGTATTATATGGGATGTCAGGATTGTCAAAAGTTCAGGAGTGTACAGATTGCACCTGCCGCAAGTCTACACCTGATTGTGAAGCCTTGGCCATTCAGAGGATAGGCTATTGATATAATTGGTCAAATATATCCTGCGTCATCCAATGGACGCAAATTTATATTAGTTGTGATTGATTATTTCTCTAAGTGGGTTGAGGCTATCCCATTGAAAAAGGTGATTGGTGTTGAGGTGGTAGCATTTGTTCAAGAGCATATTATCTATCGGTTTGGAATTCCTCAAACAATAACAACCGATCAGGGTACTATGTTTCATGTCTGAAGTATTTCAAAGTTTTGCAAAGAATTTTGGGATTAGTTTATTAAACTCGTCACCTAATTATGCACAAGCTAATGGACAAGCGGAGTCATCAAATAAAACTTTGATCAAGTTCATCAAACGAAAAATTGATGGTAAGCCTCGAATTTGGCATACGATGTTAGCCGATGCATTGTGGTTGTATTGGATTATGTGTCATGGGGTTACTAAGGTTTCACCATATCAGCTTACGTTTGGACAAGAAGTTGTATTGCCGATAGAAGTTGGTATAAATTCATTGAGAGTTGCTAAACAAGATGAGGTATTAGCTCAGGTTTACAAAGATTTATTAATTGATAACTTGGATGACTTGGCTAAATTGAGATTACGGACGATGGAGAAGATTGAGAAGAATAAAGCCAAGGTCGCAAGAGCCTATAAAAAGAAAGTATTGTCTAAAATGTTCTAAAGATAGCCGGTTCGGGAAATGGTCACCAACATGGGAAGGGCCATATAGTATTAATCAGCTAGTTCAAGGGAATTCCTATATATTGGAAACTTTAGAAGGGGAAGTGTTTGCTAAACTTATCAATGTGAAATATTTGAAGAGGTACTAACCTAGTGTCTAGGTTGGATCTTGACCAGATGGAAAGTTCCTAAGACTAATTGCACGAAAAATTTTGTATAATTTATTGAAAATTAAACCGAATTAAGTCGTTGCCGTTAATTTCAGTTATATGGCTGATGGGGAACATCGTCCTTAGAGGCAAATAATTCAATAAATGAAGTAATGAGTAAATAGAGGCAAAAGCTTAAATGGCTGATTCATAACAGAATGTGCAGGAGGAACAGTCCAAAATTCAGAATAGACCTAGAATCAACACAAAAGTTCAGGGGTTGAAGCATAGACCAGATAACATGGCTAAAACACTGGCGAGGATCTTGTTGATTTCATCAAAAATCCTCTGGTCTTCGTTGGCAGTACACATTATTGGGGTCACTTTGGCCGATTGAGTCCGAACAACAGCAATTTTATCAGCCAAAATAGCCCTTTGCTCTTTGAATGCAGATGGGAGGCCGGTGATTTTGGGAGCCACGTCAGCCAGTTGAGCATTAACCTTCGCTAGTTCGACTTCCAAAGATCTCTTGGAAGTTTCTAGAGCCGACACGCATTCCTTGGCCTATTTGAGACTCTTGTTGTCTTCATCGAATTTTTCTTTCTGGGCTTTTGTGTCGATCACTAGCTAATCCAGCAACTCCTTGCCCTTTTTTTGGGCAATCCTTAGCTGTAGCTATTGCTCTGCTTCATCAACTGCTTGCTTCTTGTCATCAATGAAGCAGGCTTCAAGGAGAGCAGGGTGGCATGCTGTGGATGTTCCAGCTTTACCGTGTCAATAGCATCACGGATCGGTTGAGAGTTTCTCAAGAGGTCAGCTTTGGGGTGCAATAGGACTTCCAGCAGTTGGCGAAGTTTTGCCATGGTATCTGGTGCTGATAGGATGGGCCCCGATGTGCCTTCTACCTCCCGAAGGATAGTATCAATGATTGTTGGGTGGTGTTCCTCCTCCTCCACAGCACTGTCAATATCAGACATGTCAAAGTCGAGCATGTCATGGATGCTTGATGAAGGCTTTACGATGGTCTTGGAGGTGGCAGGTATTGATGGTATTGGCTAAGGTGGTGGTGGAGGCAGGTCACCTATTCCGCTCTTTGATATGTTGATGTTGATCGGCGGGGAAGGGGGAGGCAGTGATTCTACATGCTGTAGATGCATGAAAAGTTATTAAGATGATTAAGATCGGTATCGGCAGAGATATGGAATCATGACTCACCCCAATGGCCGCGAAAGCTTTTGGGAACTTTTAGCTGATTCCTCATGTGCGGAGGATTTCTTCCGCTGAGTTGGTTTCTTGATAGACTTACTTTTTCTTTTTTCTGCAAGAAAGAAGAAAAAGATTGAATACGTAATGATTCAAAATTTTGGGGAGGCTTGTGATAAGAAACTTACTAGGTTGTTAGTGCTGGTGCTCTAGATCCGATAATGAGGGAGGCTATGCCCCCAATGTGCTGGAAGAGTGCCCTGATAATACGACTGGTCTATTCCTCATCAGTGTGACGTTTGATAGGTTGACAGGCTTCTTCCCAATTGTTTTTGTCTGAAAAAGGGTGGGTGAGTGAAAGAGTTAACTGATCCAGCAAATTGCAGTAAAATTGATTGAGTGGAGTACATTGCTAGTAATATCTATCAAGCTTGAGTTAGTATGGCCCGACGAGCTAGAAAGGCTTAACGACAAGCTATTTGAGGCGGTTCTAGCTGTCGGCTTCGGTATCGAGTTAGGGAAAAAAGCGGTAGTATCAGCGATGATGGTCGATTGGCTGGAAACATTATTGAAGTGATAGCCGACCACCATGTTTTGTAGCCATTTGCCCTCATACCATGCAAGAGGAAATGAGGAAGCTCACGGAGGAAAAGATCGTCGGCCATATGAAGGACTATGTCGGCTGAGGTAGCACGATGGAGTTGTTTCTCGTGGTTGGAGTCGGTCAAGAAGAATGAGTTTGGGGACTAGTTTCCCAAACCAAATTGTGAGTCATAAACAGAGGGGTGGTAGAATTCGTAAGAAGGTGGGAAAGTATGATTTCTGGTATGCTAACCGACTGAGAGTATGCAAGGGGATAGAAAATGTTTGAAAAGTTTGAGGGTCTCCTCTAGCATGTCTTCACTATCGGTTGTTAGGTGGAAAAAAGAGGGGCAAGGATAATTGTTTGACTCTCGATAACAGAAGAAATCGGTGTTAGAGAGGAACTTGGAGTCTAAATGACAGAAGAACTCCAAATAGCTTTTGGCTTCAGATGAAGTCAATTTTACTCCAGTGCCCGAAATGTGTAGCAGACGTTCGCCAAATGATCGGCTATTGCGAAAACCCATGGGCTGGTCCTCAGGGCTTTCCTCGAGAGGGAAGGGAGTCATCTCGGATAAATCAATCTTAAGAGGTTGGTTAAAGATACAACAAAGGAATATTTGGATAAACCATAAGGGTCCGCCAATGTTTCCTACTGTAAATGATCCTATAGCTGTGAAAAGACAGCACCTTATTCCATGCATCATTTGATAAATAGCCTTGAGGAATAACTTTCCCAATGCTAGCCGATGTCCCCTGATGAGATGTTCGGCTATTGCCTGTTATGTCTAGGTAGGGCCGAGTGAAGCTCCGCAGGAGAGAAATTGGTCTAGCCACATATTCAGGAAAGCAACATGTTCTTTGTCAGATACAGGACCTGTTCCTACGTTATTTTCGATATATTTACCCCCAACGTTCACCTTTGGCCAATACTAATTTGTATGAGGGTTTTGTGTCAAAAGCCGATAATTGGTTGCCATCTGGCCAAGGAGGGTTGGGCCAATGGGACCAGTTTTGAAGAGATAGGCGTTAAAAGTGTTGGACCAAAAATAACAAGACATGGCTATGAGGGGTTTCGTTTGGGGAGGAGTTGGCCAAGGAAAGTGGGAGACACTCAGCAATTCCCATTTGCTCCCAATTGGCAATTTTTGGGCCGCTATTCATGGTACCAACTACGGCACCCAACCAATGCAGTCGGCCAGGCCCTAAAGCTCTTGCTCCACCAGTCTAGGTTAAAAACCCCTGGGCATTCAGAGGAAGTCTAGGAAATTCCTGATCTATTATCGTTGATGGATCAATATTACCTGTTGGACCTAGGTAATATTGAGAATCACAACGAGGAACAGGGAAGAATACCTAGTGATGATCCATTGGGTCAGGTTATGGTCGATTGATGAAAGAAGCTGGAAGCCAACAGAGGGAGTGTTGATGGGAGTTAAAGAAGCCGATAGCAAAAGAGTAAAAAGAGGTGCATGTGAAAATGATGGGTGAATGGACCACGTATTTATAATATGGTAAAACTAGTGGCAAAGGCGGGTAATTTTTACCAATTTTTACTGCAATTAATGCTAGGAGATACACACTTGGTTGTTTGCACGGGAAGAAGCCGTAGTAGGCGCAAAAATCGCTAGGAAGTTGAGATGAGTAAATTACGGTAATAGTTAATTCACCGTTAACAGTGATTTAAGCCAGCAACAGCGATTTTTGCGGATTTCGAAATTGATACTTGCAACAGGACACTGCAAGAAATATCAATATTTGCATTAATTGGGAATCAATTACATTGTCGGCTGGAAGCTTGGAGTTAGAAAAGGACGCTAAGGAGGAGGAGTTTAAGCTATCGCGCAACACTAAGGAGAACAAAGAAGAAGAAAAGAGAAAAAAGAAAAATCTAAAGAAGCCAACGACGCTTCCCATCAGGATTCATGCTGATGGTGATGGCGCCATTTCCAGTGTTGCTGCTGGAGCTTGATAACTCCTGGGGGGCAGCGTCTGTAGGAGGGGCCGGTTGAGGTGCCTGGTCATTATCGGAGCTGATAGTGATGATCGTGGTCCCAACGATAGTGGAGGCACTGCAAGTCGATTCTGCTGCTGCTTCTTCTGCAGCATAGGCTTGGGGAGGATTGGCAGCGTCGAAGCAGTAGCTACACCTTCTGCAGGAGCGGTAGCCGCATCATCTTAGAACCCCTCCTGGAGCGCGCGAGCGATGGCCTCATAACTAGCCACCTCTTCTAATGTGCGCACTTTAGCTGATAGTTCCTTCTGAAGAATGGCAGCACTGGCTGAGTCATTTTCCTTGGATGACTCAGATGAGAAAGAGAAGTTGGAAGAAGAAGAATGAGATGATGAAGACATGATGAGAAGGATGAAGATTTACCGCGAGATTGAGTAATGAAGTTGATAAAATTACTGAGTATTTATAGGGTAAATCAGGTAGCTGCTCAGTACAGGACTTGCCAAAGGAGATCGGGTCTGATATAGGCAATGCTAGAGATTGAAAAGGAGACGATCTAGTTTAATATGGTAAGAAAGGATTGAGTCCAATGTAGGCAAAGCAAGAAATTGAGGAGATAACGAGCGTGTTTGATATGGTAAGAATAGATCGAGCCAGATAAGGGTGACTGAAGAGATTGGGAAGAATACGATCAGGTTAGAGGCTATAAAAGAGGACGATGAGAAAACTTCAAGGGACACGAATCAATCAACACAATCTGCCTTATTGTTTTCTTCATTTTTTGTTGAATAGGAGTAGTCTTTAGTTCTGTAATCTTTCCTTTGTAATTCGTCTTGATCAATAAGAGTTGTGTATCAACGATTGTTGATCATCATCGATTTACGCCAAATCAGGTCCACTTCTTCTCCGATCTTATTGCGCATCGCCTTTTTTGGGAAGAACGATCTTTATCAACATCTTAGATCGGCTTTATAGCCGGTTTCCTGACACTTTCATCTTACCGATTGTAGGATCAAATCAGCTGGTACCCCAGAATTGAACCCGGCGTTAGCGTGTGTTTGTTGTGATCAACCCATCAAGTTTTTGGTGCCAACAATAAGAATTCCCACGTTGTCTCATGGTGAGTCACTCCAACACCATATTTTCCAACTTGTGTCCACATTATTGATTTGATATCCCTATATCCATGATCCATGAAACATGATCATCAATCGATACATGTGTTGACCTATAAATCACAATTGTCCCATATGGTGATATAAGGTCAGAGATAATTCAAAATAATACCAAAACATAAACAAGGTGTTTCACAAACAAGTCATATACTTGTTGATCGACACTAATGATATTTATTGAAAGAAAAAATAATTATGTTATTACATAAACATAGATGTGGTACAGTTATCTCCTTGACAAGTACATATCACTAATAGTGAAATCTTTCATTACTGTTAGATCATGTTTTGAGTTTTCCTTCGTTTTAAAAAAATTTCGGGCTCCGCCACTGACATGGCAAGTTTGGTGGCTATCTACCCCGCCACCCTCCTCCATGCAGTCACAGCGTTATCACCTTGTTGCCACCGGGAAATCAACATTTGAGCACCAACACGTCGAAAATTTAACTTGACCGCCAGCATAGCGGATCTACTATTGGGGCTGGTTGGGGCTCCAACCCCACCTTCGGCCGACCGAACCCGCCCCCCCCCCCAGCGAGACGATATAGAAGCACTAAAGTAGTCAAGCAGAGCAGATCCATCAACCATGGCATCATTAGGTTTATGAAGAACCGAAGAAGAAAAAGAAAACAATAATGCCATATTGGGCTAGTGGGCCAGAAATTAGACATGGGCTTAGTGATTAGTCTTGAGCTTTCACTTGTACAACACTCGGCCACTACAGCACATCACTGAGGATTCAGGGAAGACAAACAGTACCGTCTCTCTCGTAGGCGGCAAATGCACAGGCGATCGCAGATTAATGACGCACAGGCAGGCGCAGCCACGCGGAGCATGCGGCTGAAGGCGGTGGGTGTACGACTCGTGAGAACTCACCACGCACCGCTGGAGACCCAGAACAGGAGGCCAGAGGCCCAGAGTTGAGGTCGATGTCGGGGCGCCGTGCCGAGGGCTGGCGTAGGCGAGTACGCGCGACGGCGCAACCGCATAGGTGACATCGTCGGTGAGTCGTGATTGGAGCCGGAGTGCTATCCAACTGACTACGAGCGAGGGAGGACCGAGGTTATGCTCCGCGTCGGTGCGTGGCGTGGGCGCTGGGTAGGGAATGCTGGTAGGCGGTGGCCGATCTTAGTCCTCGGCGGCTCGGTGCTCGGACCTTGGAGGCAGCCTTGGACTAGGATTGCATCGGCTGGATCACCACTTGCCAGACCGAGGCACCAAAGAGCAAAGGGAAACGAGGAGGCTGAGGACAGAGGATGTGAGGAGCGACTGACAGAAGGACCGAGGACCCGGCTTCAAGCTTCAGCAGTTCAGGCTGTTCGACCTTTAGTACTTCAAACTTCAGACCGAGGAACAAAGGAACCAGGTCGGACGCTCACTATAATCTATTTTTCTATATTTCTATTAAGTATTGATTCATCACTCATTGTCTGATATTCTAATTGTTTTTTGTTTATGTAATTCAACTTGTTTGATTACAGTATACTAAGTCATAAAAATGGAGAACCAAATGTTGCAAAAAAAAATTTCGACGAAGTACAAGTACTAGCAACCCACGAACCAATGAGGGCAATATGTCTCAACATGTTTTTAATCCCAATGAAATTATTGCTGATCCAACACGTCACAAACAAATTGAAGATTATCCTAAAGAGATTAGAGATCGAGGAGGGCGTATATGTTGAAGGGTACAACTCAACCAATCAGGCATGCTTTTCCAAAAAAGATTCAATATAGAGAATCAAGATAGGCCTAGAGATACTAGATGGAACTCTCATCTTAAAACCTTACTTCATATATACCAAATGTGGGAGTCAGTGCTTGAGGTTTTAGAGATGATATCTGAAGATGCATCATATCCTTCAGGTCATGGTGGAGCAGTAGGTTTGATACAACAGATGGAAAGATTTGAATTTGTATTCATCATGCATTTTTTGATAGACTTGTTGGTCATTACAAATGAGCTATCAATTGCTTTGCAAAAAAAGGGATCAAGAAATTGTAGATGCCATGGGTTTAATTATGGATGTGAAAGTGTGCCTACAAGACATGAGGGACAATGGGTGGGAGCCATTGTTTAACCAAGTCAAGTCCTTTTGCGAGGCAAACGAGATTGGTGTGCTAGATATGGATGATTTCATTGGGGTTAAGGGCAAATCTGCATGTCGGAAGCATAAGGTGACTTACCTTCACTATTATCGTGTTGACATTTTCAATGTTGCTCTTGATGCTATTATGGGAGAGATGAATCATCGCTTTAATGAAGTTTCTTCAGAGTTATTGGTATGCATGTCTTGTCTTAATCAAAGCAAGTCCTCTAAGTTTGATGTGGATAAACTTGTTCGACTTGCTAAGATTTACGCTGCTGATTTCACCATAGCTAACCATTTGTTATTAAGAAATCAGCTTCAAACCTTCAATCTTAATGTTAGGAGAAGTGTTGAATTTAATGGTTATCGTGATCTTACAAAGTTTGCTAGAAAATATGGTTGAAACTGGAAAGAATAGAACTTTTCCATTGGTCTATCGCCTCATCGAGCTTGCATTTATCCTTCCTGTGGCAACGGCATCAGTATAAAGAATCTTCTTAGCAATTAAGATTATTAAGATAGATTTGCACAACAAGATAACAAATGATTGGTTCAATGGCTTGATGGTATGTTACACTGAGAAAGAGATATTTAGAAACCTCGATAATAGAGGAATCATTCGATAGTTTCAAGAGATGAAAAATCTTAGATTGAAATTACGTCGTACTCAATACTAGTGCCTTCGTAAGTTTTATTTCAATTCATAATTTTATAAGTATTGCAAATTAAAATTCCTTTACTAAGTTTTATATTTTTATCTACAGGTCAAATGGTCGATGATCCGTCGTCAGATATTTATGTCATTCTATCCATTAGCAAGGTACCACACTTGTTATATTTTGATTATTCACTTTGTTTCCTTTCTATTTATGTATGAATTTGGAATTTGGTTGATAATAGACCGGTAGATGTACCATTAGTATGCGTGTCTTGAGTTAGAATTTCAATATAGGAGCCCCGCCTCTATTTTCATTTTGGATTCACCACTGGCCGTCAGGTTATTGCTGGCTGCGTTCCATTATTGCCCACTGCAAATAAGCAATTCCATGACTAGCGGTTTGTCACCCTATTGCATACTGTTGATTTTAGTCCAAATCAACTAACACATACTAGGTAAAAAAATCAAGCACAAAAACTCATGAACACAAGTATTTTGGTGGTACAGCACAACTAGCACATTTTCTTACTTTTTTTGCTCTCTTTCTATCGACGATTGGGAAACGGGTCCCCACCGAGCTTACTTGTTGAATGAGGGATCAACACAGGCCCCTTTTTCGATGAAGGGTTTGCGTCTAAACGATGCCTAGGGGAACACACACAGGACACCTAGAATGAGGATAAAAGAGGTTTATACTGGTTCGGGCCTCTCATTGTGGAGATAATAACCCTACTCCAGTGGTCTTGGTATTACTTATTGCTGCCAAAAGTGTTCATGCGTGCTTGTTTTTCTCTCGTCTCCTCTTCCATCCATATGTCCAGGAGGTATTTATAGCTTACATAAGTATCTAACAAAACTGCAGCCGAATAACGGGCACTTGTCTGCATTAACCGTGACCATAACCGAAGCCTTGATTCTCGCCACATTCCTGTCGCGGGCATAACAGCACCAGATCGTGGCGTAATTAGCGCTATTCAGACGTTACGGGCCAAACACGACCTTCTGACCATGCCATTCGCAGGTGAGCTTGGGCCGAGCATAGTTGGTCATGGCCGAGCATGGATGCTCGTGCGATGAACATGGTTGCCTGCAATAGTCTGCATGGTCGGGCAGGACTGGCAGCCCGGGCACAATAGTCTTTATGGTGATTACCCAATCCCCAACAGCTAGCCCCGAGGATCAAGTGGAAAACTACTTGGCCGGGCCTTCCCCTTGAGCCTTTAGACTCAAAGGAGGGATTGGAATCTTGCAGCGAAACACTGCTGCAGCATCCGAGCATGTCCTGTTTGCAGACGAGCATGGTTGGGAGAAAACAAGCAGTCGCTCGGCCTGCGACCAAGGGAAGCTTAGGTAAGGGAATATAAGAGGTCACTTCGATTTCTTCTCCAAGAAGTCTCGCAGTAGTGGTGCGGATAGTTTTTTGAAGACCGCGGCATTATTGGATAGTTTTGGAAGTTGTGTATCCACGCTTCGACTTGTGAATGGTGAGAAACTCTTCACCTATGCCCGAGCCTTTAGGGCTTCTCGAGTCCAGCGGTGGGAAACTTTTCGCTTGCATTCTCTCTCCAAGGCGTTAGAGATTCGCAAATCTTATATTTAAATGGTGGTGAGGAACTCTTCACCGGTGTTTCGCAATTAAAACTCAAGAAACTCTTAAGTCATGTTCTTTTGGTGCTTGTCTCTTCTTCTTCCACAGAGTCCATGGCGAAGTTCGAAGTGAGCAAGATGAGCACGGAAAGGCTCCGACTGCTCGTGTAGCTCGGATACCTTGATGAGAACTCATGGCGGGCACCTGACGACAAGGAAGCGCTAGAGCCGCCGAAGGGAGAGGTCGTCTCCTGCGAGCTCTACTGCGTCAATGAGCTATGGACACCCGAGAGTGAGTTTCTCTAATCCGTACTCGCCCAGTGCGAGTGCGAGATTTCCAATCTCAACCCGAACTCCATTCTCGTCTTAGCGATCTTCTCGCACCTTTGCGAGGGATACGTGGGTGTTTTTCCCATGGCAAGCCTCTTTTTTCATTTCTACTCCTTGTTCTGCACCGGTGGGACTTCTCCCGCCAACTGCCTTTACTTTCGTCTCTGGTCCAACCGACCATACAAGTATCCGAGCCTCACGTTCAAGGACTTAGTTTGGGCTGGGCCGAGACTTGGTTCTATCTGAAGAAAGCAGAGGGAAGTTCCCTCTGCTACATCGAAGCGGTGGCTCCGGGCATGGAGACGCAGCGACCTCCTGTGCAGGCCGAGGAGGAGCGCGTGCTCATGACGATCAGCGAGCTTACCAACATGGGGCTCACTAATCAGGACATCGCCCGGGACTTTTTCAGGAATCGGGTGATGCCGCTAAGGAGGAGGGAGTACCCCTTCTTCGAGATCATAGGGTGGTAAGACCTCACCCGTGAAGCTGACTCGGGTAAGTCCTTAGAACCGAGCGGATTGTTTCCTTCTTGTTTGAATTAACCTGCTCATCCTTACACCATGCTTTGGTTGTTCTACAGCCCCGAGAATGGGTTGGGTTGAGAAGCAGGTTGCCGAGATGTTCAGTAGCCCGAAAAGCAAGGAGCTCGAGGTTAGGCGCCAATTCCCGAGCAACGTGCTCGAGCGAGGCGAGGCAGTAAGTAAATGAGCTAACCATGCTCAGGGAATAGCGTCCCGGGCATCTCTGACATTTTACTTCTTTTGTCAGGAAAGGGTCACCCTCGAAGCCATACTGGCTGCGATTAAGCCACTAATGGGTGATTCCAGGGGTCTCGTCCGCGGCGTCCGATCCAAGAGGGTGGCGGGATGCAAGCGATGTGCACCACCACCTCCACCGTCCCTTCTCAAGCGCCTCAAGAAGTGGGCGGCTCGAGTAGGAGCCCTTCTCGGTGACATTTGGAATATGCCGACAAGATGGAGGTAAGGGAACTGAAAATTTGAATGACTGAGCATACCAGGAAAAATCCAGACCTGATGGCTCATCTACACATGCTCACGAAGGAGGCGAAGAAGAAGGAAAAGGCGACGGCGGGGGACCATGCGTGGAAGGAGCAACTGGAAGGGAAGATTTCCACCCTCTAGGCCGAGCTCGCGCGGGTGACCTCGGGCTCAGCAGCTGAGGAGCCCGAGGAGGAGGAAGAAGACCAAGCACCTTTGATCTCGAGGCGCCGGAGGTCATCGGGCGCGTCGTTGGGTCACCCGGCAAAGATTTTGCAGGAGGTCGATCTGGAGGAGGTCAACCCCAAGGTAGCAAAGGCCAGCCAAGCAGCTGCGGAGATGGCCAAGCTCTTGGCCATGGCCCGAGCTTTCGTGGCGAAGTCTGGAGACCCCAAGGATGACGGCTGGAAGCTCGAGAAACGTAGCTTGTTATCCTCCCTTCCTGCTTTTCTTTCTTTTGTATATCGAGCTAACCCCACACTGCTGTCATGGGCGAAATAGGTAGTATGGAGGCTTTGAATTTTAAAGGCATGGCTGACGAAATCCTCGAATCCGTAATAAAAAAGAGCTTGCCTGTGCCGCTGAAATCATGACAGCCCGAGGAGGCCATGGACGAGGGCGCCACGGTCGAGGCTTCCATGGTGGAGGACGCCATGGTCAAGGTGCCTCAAAACCTGGGGGAACTTGCTCCCTAGGAAGATCAGCTACTCGAGAACATGAAAGGTGAGCAAAGCCGAAGGCCAAGACTACTCCCCGAGCAAGGAGGCTACTCGGGAGTTGGGCCCTAATGCCTCGGGGGAAGAGCATCCCCAAGAGGAGGATGTTACTCCTGCAACATCGACCCTGCCGATGCAATCCCTAGCACTGCCGAGCATCGCGGATGCTCGGGGACCAAGGGAAGATGGGGTGCTCCGAAGCGAAGCGCCTGCTCGGGAGGAAGACAAATTGTCCCCACGGAAGGTCACCACGAAAGATCCCGCGGACCTTCGGTCTGAGGATGTTTTTCATCCAGTCTAGGAGAATTTGTGTGATCGCCTCCGCTGGGTAAGATTTCTTACTTTCCGATATCTTTTTCTTTTGCAACGAGTGAGAGCTAATGCTTTCTTCCTTGCAGGTGCTTGAAGCCACCATGGTCGACTTTGAGACAGCGACCGTAACTCCTAAGACCTTGGCTTGGCACGATGCTGAACAAGATGCTAAGATAGCGGAGCTCGGATCAGCGTTGGCCGAACTAAAGGCCTCTGACGAAGAGATGTGGCGCAAGGCCGAAGAGTCCACCATGGACTACAAGGAGCAGCTCCACTAGAGCGAGCTTGCTAGGTCAGCCCTGGAGGAGAGGGTGAAGGGGCTGGAGAAGAAGGTGAAGGAGCTAAGCCAAGCTGTGCAGGATGCTGTTGAGTCAGCCGACCGTCACAGAGAAGAGTTGAAGCAACTCCGCCAGGGAGCAAGTGAGGGGTGTGTGGCTCAATGGTGAGTCCTTGACCTTGAAGCCGAGCTGGATGCGGTGAGGGGGGAACTCACCGAACTCTAGGACGCAGAGCGCGCCAGAAAATAGCTCCTCTTGTAAAATGTCTCATGTAATTGTCTTCGATGAACGAAGAAATTTTTTGAATGAATAGCTTGTCTTCTCTTTCTCTTGTCTTCTTTTTGCTCTGCCCATTCCTTGCTTATCGTCGATGAATGTCCTAAAACAAACAAAGTAGAATGAGTAGACCCAACGAAGAAGACAGATATTCAAATAGTAAAGGACAAAACAGATACGAGCACATGATTTTTTAGAAAAAACACGGTAATTCATCCCTACTAAGCCCCTGCTATGAACGAAGGTCGTGCGCCTAAGTTGCGAGCATGAGCTCGTTCATAGGAGTTAGGAAAAAATCGTGCATGCCTTTCCCATAACGGTCCAGCGCCATTTGCTTCGAGTTGTGAGCATGGGTCGAGTTGAGAGAAAGAAAAATGCGTCCAACTTCATCCCCCCGAGCATCATGACCCATGCTGCTAAGTTGCGAGCATGGCTCTAATGAGGACGGGGGAGTCATGCGGTTGCCTGACAACACGCACAACGTCCGAGCACGCACGGGTTGAACTAGAACTCCGGACCAGCCAAGAGGGTGTCTGTATGCGATTGTGACTTGCAGCGAAGTGCTACTGTGAACAATAATCGGCTTATGTAGACTGAGGCCTCTAGAGGTGAGTTTAGTAATCTGGCGCTGGTCGTTGCGCTTTGGTCGTTCTTGCGCATGCTAGCCAAACCTTATGAGAATGTGATCAGAGTAGTAATAGTAGTAACAGGAGCATGAGAGGCTCCAACCATCTTACCATGACGACACGAAGCACAAACAATGTCTTTACACAGTTTCAAAATAGGCAAGCCATGTATCAAATCTAGACCACTTAATCTAGACAAAAGATCAAAGCCCATGTGACCTAAACGACGATGCCAAAAATTGAGATTTCTAGATTCAGAAGCAACAAGATAGTGCAAACTTGAAGAGTTGCTAAAATTTGCTATGAAGATTTTCCCAAGTCTAGTTATCTCAAAAATCAAGTTTCCAATGGCATCTAAAACTCTACAAGCATCTGGTTTGAAGCTTACTTCCAAATTCTCATCAATCAATTGAGATACGGAGAGTAAATTGAACTTCAGTTTTGTAACCAAAGAGACATTTCTCAAAGTGAAATGTTCATTTACCTTCACAGTACCTTTTGCAATAACACGTCATGAAATAGCATCTATCAAGATTGTAAATCTGTCATGAACTTGTTCTTCACGCAGCAGTTAGTCTTCGATTTTTAGAAAAATATAGAAAACTCCTTTTGTGTGATTCTTATTGGAGAAGGTGCGTGACTCATATATCCATCTGTGAAAATTTTTAAAGTCCACTGGTTGCACCATTTGGGAGCTATGAAGTGAAAACCGAGCCCCAAACTTCTTGATCGAAGTTTCTGACTATCTGTAGTTCTTGATTTTTTCTGATTTTTCTACGAGGCTTTTTGAGGTGATGTTTGGTGGAGTGTTTCAAGACTTATCCCAGGGAGAAAATTTCCCAAAAATTTTAGAGCAATAGAAATCCACCAACCACCTGCTCCAATTGAAGATAATTCCTGAAAAATCTGGTTTTGCTTTTCTAAAAGAGACTTTTGTGATTTGGCTTGATCTCTTTTATAAAAGAAGTATTTGAATTGATTCCTCTTTGTTTGGAGACTGGACAACCAGGATTATGATTGAAAAATGTCTCACATGTTTCATGGTTCTCATCCATGCAAGCTAGGGGTACACATAGTTGTCTAGTTGTTCTGGTTTTTGCCGGTTTTGCGAATTTAAGGAGCACCGATTTCCTTGCGGGATTGCTTGGAGTACTTTGAGTGGGGGCAAATTTTATTTGGGATCATTCACCCCTCTCTAATCGCCATCTCGATCCTTCACTTGTGCTCTCTATGTACGACCAAGACGCGTTGCCCTCTCCTTCGTCGCTAGTGAGCGCCGACGAAACCCTCCCGTGCTTCAGTGTAACATACCAAAATTTGGGTTTTCAAATTTTTTTGGTTTAGTTTAGCTTTCCAAAAGTTTCCGCTAATTTTCTTGCTTTAATAAAGCTTAATTTGGAATTTCCTAAAGCTACAACAATTTAATTTGACAATTTTATCCTTCAAATAAAAAATTCAATTTTAGTTGGGTTCCTTGTGCTTTAAGGAATTTTTCTGTATTTTCTGATATTTTTCGGAGCTCATTTGCTATTTATTGGATTTATTTGGAATTAATTTGAATTAAATCCTTCACAGAATTAATTTGAATTAAGTCCTTCATGGAATTAATTAAATATTTGGAATTTTTCTATGAAGTTTTATTGAAAATATTTTATTTGAGTTCGAAATGTCTCAAAATATTTTCTAGAATTTTTTTGGAATATTTATTGCCCTAAATAAATTAATTTAATTTTTGACAATTATTTTAATTCAGATATTGTTGGAAAATCCGAATTTTCATTGGGCTTAATCCTCTCTCCTTCTTCCTGTCGGCCCACCCGGCCAGTCGGGCCGCCTTCCCGCGTCGGCTTGTCTTCCTCAAATTTCCCGCGCCAGCCCATCCAACAAGCCACCGCTACGCTCAAGGCCAGCCAGTCGCTTACGCTGCCTCGCCTGGTCGCCACGCACCGGCCGCCAGCCTGCCACGCCGCAGGCGTGATCTCGCCCGTTCGAAGCCGATCCGACGGCCCAAATTGAGCCACGTCACCCGACGCTGTTCCACGCGCTCGATCCGAGCCGTTTTTATCTAAACTCCTCCAAAACTTGATTTTCTGGACCTAGCCGCTTTCCCAAACCTTTGTAGACCTGCCATGACCCCTCCCACACACCTCCAGGACATCCCCAAAACCCTAGGGTGCCGCCGCAACCCCTCCGAAGCGCCGCCCCACATCGGCTGATTTTGGCATTGCGTTCCTGGTCACCTCGATGAGTTTTTCCAAGATCCTTTCATGTCACTTTGCGCTATATACTACCATCTGTCTCCCCTCCAAATTTGGTGCGATTTCATCCACGGAATCAAAAGTTATGGCCGTTTCAGTCTCAAATTTTGTCGTCGCCCCGTTCTCCCTTGTTTTTGCGAATTTGACCATGAAATTTTTACTGTAGACTCATCTTGATGTCCTCTACATGGTGCTCACCCTAACTCAAAGTTTTTTCCATTGGGATTTGCACATGAAAAATTAATCTTCCCGATCAGACTGTGTTGCAGACAGCTAAAAACTTCCTCGCGCGTTCCCCATTGGTGCAAAAGGTAAAACTCAGATCCACTCATGTCACTTTTTGTCTTAGGGTCCCAAATAGCTCTCTGTGAAATTTGGTTACGTTTCATGCATTATTCTATTAGTTATAGCCGTTTGATCTATTAGCTCCAAAAGCCGTTCATCGGCAGTTTGTGATCAATCCAGTGGGTCACCACAAAATCCACCTATATAGTTGAGTTCGTTTCGCCACGTTCTACATGGTGCTCACTTCCCCTTTGCTGTTGCATCTACCGAAAAAAAAATTATTCGTTAGCCGCCGGTATCCGTTGTTGCCGCGCGCCGTCTTTTGCCGCCAACCATCTTGGGTTGTCGTCGCCATCTCATCTTATCCAGTAGGTCATCATTACTCTGTTTCTCCCACCTTTAGAGTTCATTTGATCTCCGTTTGCTGACAAAGCCTTGTTCCGGTTTGTAACCGTCATCTTTCGACCTAGTTCCTTTTGTATCGGTTCGCATTTCGGTTTGCCATCCTTGGTAATGTTTTATCGCAGAGCCAACCCTAACCATCCTATCCCTATGTCAAGTGTATCCATCCTTGAATCGTTTCGCGCAAACCCTAACCTAACCCTTGGACCAATCTGTCATCGATGTTGCATCATGACATGTGAACCCTGTTGTCCACAGATCATTCTCGAGCCATGTTTAACCTCGCTGCCTTGTCATTGTACCGACGGTCGCCACCTTGTTATTTCATGGGTGTCCCATTAACGCTTCACCGTTAATGCTCTACTCTCATCGCTTCGCTATCATCGCATGCGTGCTTGCAGGCAAAAGCCTTAGCGCGATGCCATCATCTCTTCTATCGCCTTGGTGTGATCTAACCCCATCCTGTGTGAGTCTAGCCTTATCTTTCTATCATCCGCAAAGCCGAACCAAAACCTTAATCAAAGGCCGGTTCGATGGAATGAGTTCATCGTGAGCCGTGTTGCCGTCATTGCGATCTTTCTCGTTGTGTCCACTGTAATAAAATACTTGTGCTCTGTCTTATTGCATATCGTCACTGCTACCTAGTAACCATATCGTCACCGTCTTGTCATTGTCAAGTCCCTTCTTCGATGTATGACTGAACCCCAGATTGGATCGTAGTGGGTGTCGATGCCATCCGTCCTTATCTTATACCTGAAAATCTAATCTGCCATTAACCTAGAATTCATTCGTAGACTGGGTCGATAGACCATTGGCCATGTGTCATATCCTTGTGCCCCGATCTAATCTATCAGTCTATCCTTCTTTTGATTGATTGTGTATCTATTTAGTCAACAAAAGTCAACATTGATCATTCAGCTTAGTTCATTGTTAAATAACATATCTTTATGGACCCGGTCTCTAGATCGAGAGCCCATATGTCATTGTCTGTCCAATCAAGATAATAACTGTAGGCCCCCGGATCGGCTATCCGAAATCCCCTGTGTATTTCTGTACTAGTCCCAGATCAGCAGCTAGTACACATAGTCAAATAATGATGAATCAACAACCATATCACGATTACATATAACTAAATAATAATAACACCAAATAAAAGCAAAGACCTTATGGTCGAGGTTTACCATTTCTGCCTTTACAGGCTGAACAACTTGAATAATCAAGTAATGAAGAAGATAACACCAAGTGGTGACCCATCCATATGCCCACAGGCAATCGAGTGGGGTACGCGTCCTAGTCCTTGGAATCTCCTTTGATGGCTTCCTTCACTTCTGGGACAAGTTTAGAATGTAGCACATGAGTACGTAAAGTACTCAGCAAGTCTGGGAAAAATGCATAATGCAGGGCTATCCAAGGATGGCTTTTTATGGTTCTTTTGTGCAAAGCAATACTTTCACAAACTTTACATGTAATATTTTTCACAAAGCCATTTTTACAATTATTTGTACATTTGAAATTATTTATAACTTCTAGTGAAGGTTCTAGCCACCAATCACTAGTATATAGACTCTATCCGCCACATCTCAAAAAGATCAGGGTTCAATCCATCCACTTGGCTCTGTCTGCCATGGTTCACAAAACAGGTTCAATCCACCTACTTGGATCTAGCTGCCAGAAGCACACCCGAGAGTTCTAAACACTCCCGGATCCCAAATCATCAGTTTTTTTAAACAAATAAATAAAGTCTACAAATATGAAAGCATTCTTCGCTTTGCCCTTGACCGTAGGCACGGTTAATCAAATAGTTTTAACTCTGCAGAGGTGTACAGCTTTACCCACAAGACATGATATTCTATTGATGCCAAGCTATTAGCACACTTCCTTAGGTGTGCCGACAGAGATATCATGACAAGGTCTTTACAATGTATACGCCTAACCTGACCCACCCGCTGAGGTTTCACCGCTGCTAGGGTTCTATCCACCCAGTATAGAAGCCCCCTCTTGCGCCGTGTGAGAAAACAGTCTTGCCTCTATCCGGCACTCACATTCCACCAACTGGTGAGTCTAAGTTAGGTTTCTACAAATTATTCAGTCAGGTCGTGCCCACTTTGACATGTGGTTGTACGGTTATGCTTGGAATGGACAGTCATAAGCGTCGGTCCTTAATTGACTTGGGGCGGTACTTGCACAATGAAAACTAGTGCTATATCTGCACCCGCCAGACAAATCATTCTGCCCAAGTCTAAATCATTTTATTTTATTTTTATTTTGTAAACCAACGGTAATACTTTTTGCCTATAATTTCCAACACAAGTTTTCAAGAGTTATAAGAAAATCCCACCCATAGGTGCATACTGACCGATTGCGAGGCTAAGCATTTCTACCGAACTATTCTATTCTACCAACAACTTATTTATAATTTTCAATTCTCAGTGTTGATAAGAATTATTATAATTAAATCTGTACCCTCCAAAATTCATGAGGTCATTAGGATTCCCCGGTACTATCATGGTATATATAATCTAGCCCAATTTAGTACTCCAACAAGTAAAGTCTATATCATGTGCCATCATGACTCCAAAATCATGCTAAGCTACTAACATTATTGTATATGAAATAGTCTCCTCAAAATATAAGTCTCATTATTGACTTTCCATCATCCATACATCGATTAATTTTGTGATCTACCTGATTCACCAAGAATAATTCATAATCTCAAATTCAAGCATCTTTTAACAAAGATTCCTTAAAACCAAGATCTCATTAATTCCTTGACAATAGTGGCTTCCACAAACAATAATACCAAATTGACTAAACAAATCACACATAATCCACATTATTCATAATTCCACATAAATGGTTATCGCGAGACCCCGTTTCAATAATCGCCCATTTCTTAATCAACCCCTGAATAAATTTTCCCAACAAGCACTAATAATCCGATTAACTTTACTCATAATATTTTCTAACTCCAACCATCTTTGATACTACTTTATTAATCCAATGTATCCAGCTTATAAAATTTCCTCAACCACTAATGCTCAAAGTAACTCCACTCAAATTTGATTCTATATCAAAATCATCATTCACACGGTGATCAACCTTATCATCTACTAAGAATATTTCACAAAATCATTTGCTAAACCACCGAGTATGATTTTTAATATTATTTACTTAATTTACCAAATATTATCCTTATTATCATACTTCTTCCAATATTCCCCAACCATACTATTTATATTGCGAACTACTATCACTGTCCAACTCTTCAATATTTCAATTATCACCATTCATAGATCAATTTCATATTTACAACCCCCACATCATCACTAATATTCATCTAACTCTAATTTACATTCCATACTATTTGTTCCATCCAAAATGTCTTCCTAATAGTCATTCCTCTAATCAAAGCATATTTACCCAAAAGTGTTTAATATGGTGGATTACTGTACTAGGACGACAAAGGATTATGGATAACAATATCAAGGAGGCATAAACAACAGGTGTAACTAACAGCCTAACGTTAACATCATCCTTTTATATAAATAGCAATGCAATTTGTAAAACATTATAAAATATTTATAAATCTTGGGATCAACATGCGTCAAGGAGACTTGCCTTCGGTCACAGCGAGGGTCTCAAAGTCTTCGAGGTTCGACGACGGCATCGACGGTTCCGGCGAACTACTACGCGCAAAACGGTACAACTAAATAAATAAAATAAAATAAATAAAATCTAAAAATTACAAAAATAATACTGGCAGATAGAGGGTGATTGTAGATGAATTTAGGAATTTGAATCACTCGATTCGGAGTTACGACGAAAGAGAACGAGAGCTTCGAACCTCCCGCCGGACTTAGAGAAGAAATGGCTGCTGGTGAAGCTCCGACAATCAAACTAAAAATCTGATATTACTGGAGGTAGAGGACACCGAGATGGAGCTCCAGAAAACATTTGAGGCCAAATGGAGGTCGGGAGTGACCGGGAGAGCTCACCGAAAGTTTGAACAGAACGGCTTCTACAGGGAGATCCATAGGTTGGATCGGAGAAATTCCAATTGGGTTGTGTGGGGAATGATGACATTATTCTGAGGTTCAATTTATAGGATGATCGGACCAGCGGATCGCCAAAAAATGCTCGTCGAAGTTATGATGAGAGGCACGCGCAGCGGCGCTCGGGCTGCATGCGGCGTCGACGATGGGAGGGGGTGGCGCACGGCCGGGGTGCAGGAGGCGCGACCAGGCATGGGGGTGGTGGAGTACATGGTGGCCGGCGGCGAGGATGGCCGGAGTTAGCGCGATCACGACCATGTCGGTGGCAAGGACGACTAAAATAATAATAAAAATTTTGGGGACAAGAAAAATGAAAAGGAGGTGAGCACGGCGTAGATCTCGACGAGACAAATTCAATGATATGGTCGGATTCAAGAGAAGCTCACCGGATCGAAAGTAATTAACGAAAAATCGAGCCCCAAATGAAGATTTCAACGGCGAAATTCGTCGTCGTCCTGCAACGAAAAGTGAAATTGATTGAGGGCTTTTACTCGTGCGATGATGCGAACACGACGACGCGATCGAAATTGAGTTTTGCTCATCGGAACAAAATGTGACGCGATGGTGTCGACGAGCGGCGCCCTGCGTCGGTTTTTGCTTGGTTCTGGCGAAATGGAGAGGGATGGCTATGGGAGAGACTGAGCATGGGGTAGAGGGCTCTGGGACAAAAGGTTTGAGAAGTGGTGGTGCGTCGTTTCATGGAGAAACGGCTGAGTAATCACCGTTTAAGCAAATTTTGGTTTCGGGTTGATTGAGCCGTTTTCGGCGTGATTGAAGATCAATGCTCACGAGGAATGAGTTCTCCTTGTCTCCCTCTTCGCAACAGACCCAGCTGTTCGCGTTTTGGTGAAGGTATGTGTGTTTAAAGAGGAGGCACCATGAATGAAAGAGATAAGCTGCTCTCTGTTCTTCCTGTAACCGAAACCATCGTGGGAGGAAGAAGCTCAAACAGTGCCATGCCACGTGTCGCATTCCTATTGGCCGGTAGTAAGTGAAGAGATATGTGCATGAGATAAAATAGCAAAAAGGGTCTAAAAATCCCAAAAAAATTCCTAAAAATACTAGGGAATATTTGGAACCCAATAAAATTGGTTTCACTGATTTTGGATGAAATTTGGAATTTAGACAATTCTGGGACAAATAAAGGGCATTTGACGAAAGGCCGCGAGAGATAAAATACCAGAGAGATTCTAAAAATCTTGGCAAAATTCTCAAAATCATTTTAGCATATTTGGAACCTATTGCAATAGGTTTTGGATTTTTGAAGCATTTTGGAACTCGGGTGGAATTTCGAATAGGGACCAGAACTTGAAAATTTGACTTTTCGGACGATGAAGGATTGAACTCCAATTTTGGAATGATAAGGATGCCAGGTTAATTAGAACACAAAGGAAAATCTAAATTTTGAATTTAATTAATTTAAATTAACTTTTGTCAAAAGACCGAAATTGGGGATGTTACAATAACTTTAGAAGAAATATTCTTTGGAATATTATTCCTTCTTTCTCAGTTATTAGTCTCTCTTTTTGGGATATTTTCCGAAAGTCGTTCTCTTTTGTCTAATCTTTGATCTAATCCATTCAAGTTCCTAAATTCATCTAAGGTGTTGTGACCCAATACTATTCGTTCTTAATTTGGAGTTCATTTGATTTGTCTTTTGAGTTGGTTTGTATTTGCTTCTTCTTCAATCGTTAGACGCGTCGTCCGAAAGTCGTTCGAACGAGCTGAAGATCAAGAAAATGAAGATTGAAGATCGGGGACCAAGAATCAAGGTTAAAGAGCAAAGAACAGCAAAAGTTGCAAGGGCCAAGGAAGTTGTGCTTTGAATATATTGATCCCATGTTTTAAAATTACTTTGTTTGAAATTATTGCATGCTAGTTTAAGTTAAACTGATTTCAATTAATTTGGGATTAGATAATCCACCTACTTGTTACTGCCACCTTGTCGCTATTATTTGTATGCCACGATTCATTTGTCACCCTAGGATTGTTGATTAATAGTTGGTAGCTAATAAAATTGCCAACATGGGTTAGATAGAACGTATTAGTTTGCTTAGACTTGCAACGAATCAGTGACATCATTTTGGAAATACAAATATCAATATTGATTAATGGAATATGCAATGTATTTTGAAATGGTGTGACATGTTGTTGACATGATGATGTTGATATGCGAAGGCCTTCGTGCTTCTTCAGGGATGTTGAGTTGTTGTTGGCATTGTGTTGCGCAATAATCAACTGGGTGATAAAATGATTTGGACTAGGGCAAGTGGCAAGAATTATGGTGGGCTAGATTGGCGGTGGGGGATTATATGAAACATGATATATATATATATATATATATATGTGAATGTGTCGACGATTGGAGAACGGGCTCCCGCCGAGCTTACTTGTTGAATGAGGGATCAACAGGAGCCCCTTCGTACGAGCAAGGGGGAACGTCCGAGCGATTCCGAGACGGGAGAAACGTGCGGTATTTATCCTGGTTCGGGCCTCTCACTGCCGAGATAACAGCCCTACTCCAATGTATTGTGTTTATGATTGGTCAAAAAAGACCCCCTTTTTACAGGTGATTTCGGGGGGATTAAATACAGAACCTCACGCTGTACATAAAGTAACTACCGCCTAGATTTACGCCACGCTTCCATAATTGTAGTGCCCACGATCCGGGGCCCTTGATCTGCGCATTTGTTTTGAATTCACGGTGCACCTGCCCTTGATCTCCGGCGGATTGGTTGCCACATTCCTTTCTAGTGGCATGACCGGGTCCCTCGACCATTCGCCCGGGCATCCACGTGGCCGTCACGAGCATGGATGCTTGTGACCGCCCGGTATGGTCGTAGGCGAACGGATAGACGCGTATGCTCGGGGGTTGTGTTGCTCGGACGCTCTCCCGAGCATCTTCCGATGGTGCTGTATGGTTGGTACCTTCAGGATCTTCTGGGGGTACAACGGTCCTCTGTCTGATAGTCAATCCCCGACATTGGTGTCAAGGCCCCAACTTCAAAAATTCTGGGACATCTGGAGTATCCGGATTAATCATCCGGAATGTCCGGATATAACCCGGAGTATCCAGATGAAACATCCGGAGTATCCGGATTAGCTCGACTGAACACCTCAACCCGGAGTGTCCGGACGAATTGTCCGGAGTGTCCGGGTTGATGCTACCGAAGACCCCAACCCGGAGTCTCCGGGTTGAAGGTTCAGAGAGTCCGGACATTGTGGGACTTAGGTATAAAACTCCATTTCGTGGCTCCTCACTCATTTCTTCTTCCACCCATTGCTCCCCACCGCCCGTACGTCTCTCCTCCACCCCAAGCACGTCTTCGGCGACCTCCCGTGCTCCTCCCCGACGAACTCCTCCACCCCGGTGACCTCAAGCTCCTCCCCAAGCCGGCGTCCCCTTCCCTCTACCAGGCTTCCCCTTCCTCTCCTTCTCTCTCCTTGAAGGTGAGACCTCCTTGGAGCTTGATTCATGGGTTCTTGGGTTCTATGGGAGTCCATGGGGTCGGATTGGGGGCTTGGTTTGTAGATTGGGGTTGGGGTTGAGTTTTGGGGGTGTTAGGGTTTTGGTGGGTGGTTTAGGCAATGTTGGGTGTTAGGGTTGTAGATTGGGGTTGGATGATGCCGTTCTAAGCGTCGGATTGAGTTTGGGCCGTGAGCTACCCAAGTATGCCTCGTTTCGTCGTGATTTGGGTTAGCTTAGGGCTTCTCCGGCCTAGTCCTGTGTAGGAAAGTTGTAGATCGGGCCCTCGCGGTACCGTAGGGCTTGGAGTACCTCCACATTGCGTGCCATCTTCCAAGTCCTGGGCAATCCGGAGTGTCCGGCCATATGGCCCGGAGTATCCGGCTTATCCGGACTGTCCGGATATAAAACCCGGACTGTCCGGGTTCACCTGGTCTGTTCGGTGGGGGGGTTTGCTTTACAATTGTTTCTTTCGCATTGCATGCATCTCATTATGCATTGTACTCGTGTATAGAACGAGGCCGCAGCGACTGACGTGACCGTGGTTGAAGGGATTGCCGACGAACAACTTGTTGTCGATCTGCCAGCAGAAGCACAAGGCAAGCACCTAAGCATCTTGAACCATAAGTGTAATTTACTTTTGTGAATTAACTGCTTATTGGATGAGTAAGTGTTGCATTAGGAATTGAATTGTGGGATAGGCTAGACCCTAATTGTTGCATGTACTATCCTTGTTACTTGTTGAACACCTCCTTTGGAGCTAGTACGGGTAATTATACTATGATCATGCTTAGTCTTGCTTAGATGTCGGGTTTGGGCCAAGTGGTGGATGGTTCCACTGCTTGAGGTCTTTCACTTTACATTCTATGGAACGGTTGGGTTATGATTGTGTTGTGGAAAAAGGTATAATTGGAGACCGGGCGGGAGAGATGGACATTTGGGTAAGGAGACTCAAATGTGGTAGTCCCGCCTGAGTCAGCTAAGGACCGATCCGAAGTCTAACTGTGGCTGAGCACAAACTGGTTGATCGCATGCCCGATTATGGTACGGTAAGCCGCTCTTTCATCGCATGCCGTTCGATGGGCCATGACCTCATGCGGTCGGACGTGGTTGAGGGCGGGGCTTAGGCCGGCTCTCGAGCGCCAAGCCGGGCTTGGGGCCGCTCGAGGGGGTGCTAGGTTTCCGGACTGCAAGAAGATGGCCCAACGAATTGGTATGGGTGGGAGGGGGTTGACATGAGGTTCCTTTGTGGCACATGTCGTGCGATCAATGCTTCCCTGCAGGGTTAATTAAGCGATTCGAATTGCCGCGCTCTCGGATATGAGCACGCTTGGTTATCTGTTATTCACGTAGTAATAACTTGAACTGAAGTTCGCCTTTGGGCTTGAGCTCGAAAAATGTCATGAGATCGCTTGCTCTGTAAATATTAAATGTTGAACTTCACTCTAGAAGTAGGTGCTGGTACAACTGCTTTAAATTTGTAACCTGAGTAAATAAATGAAATCATAAAAACAAAGTTTAGCTTTCCGCAAGTTTTACCTTGGGCTTGTTCCTTGCTACATCCAATTGCATACTCCTTGCAGTCGGTCATATATGGACCACGGGTAAGACTTGCGAGTACCTTCCGTACTCAGGCTTCTGCTTTTGTGGTTTTGCAGGTGAGGATCCTGTGGGGTGTGAGTTCTGCCCCTACTGCCTATCGGTGACCGGGCGGGGCACCGAGTGGAGGCTCCCTACACCGTCGTACACGTCTGGGAGTGTTCAGGGGCAGAACACTTCCGGAGATGTTCTACTTTTGGTTTTTAGTTGATAGTCATATGTCTTTTGTTGTATAGTTAGTTTCAAGACTGTCATTTCTATCTTGGATACTTGGCTTCTTTTGTAATGAACACTTGCTGCTTGTTGTTACTCGCCTCATGTTTGTAGTGTTGTTCCCACCTTTGTTGGCCTCCGTGCCTTGTTGTGGTTGGGTTGTGGTCGTGGGGGTTCGGTCTTTGTGCCGGGGTTGGTTGTTTGTTGTTTGGTTGGTTTTTGCTTCCGCGCGTGTCTGGTTGTGGGTCTTCGAGTTCGTTGCCCCCTTTATGTAAATTGTTGCGATACGAGGTTGTAAACCGGTATGCGGGGATCCTAGGCGTGCTTCGGGTCGCATACCGGGGGAATACCGCGATTGTTGTTGAGTTATTCGAAGGGTTCGTGTGCGGTCTCAATTGGGCTTGGGGTGCTAACATTGCGAGCGCCCTCGGCGGACCGTTGTTAGCCTCCAAATCCGACGGGGACGGTTGAGCCTCCTAATAACCCGAGGACGGTCTGGGCGGCTCCTCACAGCTAGCCCCCGAGGTTCAAGTGGGGAGCAATCTAGGCTCGGGGCTTCCCCTTGAGCCTAAAAAAGACTCGAAGGAGGGATTAGGTTCTTGTAGCGATGCTTGCTCGTGACTCACGATCGTCTCGTGGCTGGGAGCGGGCTCGTCGTTCATGGAGCGAGCGTCGACTTGCTCGTCGCTCGAACGACCATGCCGTGGCTAGGTTACTTTGGTTCCTTCCCCAAGAAGCTTCTTTGTAATGGTAACACAGTTTCTTGGGGGATGTGCATTTACTGAGCGGTTTTCACCGTAACGGACAGATGTCGTTTCGCGAAAGATCGCGGTAGTGTTTAATGCGCCTTTTCACGGGCCTTTTTAACCCCGACCGACGCAAGAGACAAAGCTACCTTGCGCTTTGCTCGACTTCGCCCAGATTCTCTCCAAGAGCCTCAGAGCCCTCTTCGGCCTCCTTCTCCCCACAGCAATGGCCCGCTTTGGTGTTAGCCAAATGAACCGGAGGAGGCTTTAGGCGCTTGTGGATGGCGGCTATGTCGATCCGAGCACTGGTAGAGCGCCTGGGAGCGACGAGACTCCGGCGCCGTGGGAGGGAGAGATTGTCTCCTGCGAGCTATATGTCGTCAACGGGCTTCGCTTGCCCGAGAGTGAGTTCCTTGTCTCCGTACTCCCCTTTTGCGGGTGCGAGATTTCCCATCTTAACCCTAACTCCATCCTTGCTCTCACGATCTTCTCCCACCTTTGCGAAGCGTACGTGGGCGTGATGCCCACGGCCAGCCTCTTCTTCCACTTCTACTCTCCTTTCCGCACCGACGAGAATACAGCCGCTAGTTGCATCTACCTTCGCCTTCGGCCCAACCGACCATACGAGTACCCCCTTCTTTCCCTAAGGGACTCGGTGTCGGGCTGGGTCGACCTCTGGTTTTACCAAAAGAAGACGAAGGGCAGCCAGCTGACCTACACCGGGGAGGTCGCGCCGGCTACCGAGACAACGCGCCTACCCGTGCAGCCCTAGGAAGAGCGGATCCTTAGGACCATCAGTGAGCTCACCTAGATGGGAATCATTGGTCGGGACATCGCCCAGGACTTCACCTTCAACCGGGTGTCCCCCTTGCGGTGTCGGGAGCACCCATTCTTTGAGGTGACAGGGTGGCAGGACATCACCCGCGAAGAAAACGCAGGTTCGCCCCTTGGACCTTCTTTTGTCCTTCGTCGTTGCTCGGTTATTGTCCGATTTTACACCTTGTTCGCTTTGCAGCTCCGAGGATGGACTGGGTCGAGGAAAGGGTCGCCGAGATGTTCGGTGCCCCTAGGGAGAAGGAGCTGCAACCTAACCGCCAGTTCCCCAAAAATGTGTTCGACCGTAGTGAGGCGGTGAGTATTCTTGTCTATTTACTGCTCGAGAAACGCACCCCGAGCTTATCTTACTCGGTTTCTGTTCGCAGGAGAGGGTCGCCCTCGAGCTTGCCATGTCGAGCGCCGCTCCGACGCTCCAAGGAGATACCCTGATGAGGGGTCCTCGCAAGAAGGCAGCGGGTCAAAGCCGCCGACCTTCTACCTCGCCCCCTCCCACCAGGCGCTCAAAACGCCAAGCCACATCCCAGCCTTCGATCAAGCACCACTTGGAGTACGGCGACCGGAAGAAGGTAAGGGAACTCCGACAGTGGTTTGCTGGTTTCAAGCAGAAGCAGCCGGAGCTGATGGGTCGCTTGCAACAGCTGGCCAAGGAGGCGAAGAAGGCCGAGGAGGCGGTCAAGTCCACCGCGAGGAAAGAGCAACTGGAGGAGCAGATCAAAGCCCTCTAGGCTCGGCTTGCACAGGTGGTCGAGGACCCAGACGAGGAGGAGGAGGAGGAGGAGGACACCTACGCCCTCGTCAGGAGGAGCCAGAGGTCGACGCCTCGTCCGACCTTGGCGCTGGAGGGGGCCGACATGGAAGAGGTTGACCCTATGATGGCAAGGGCCAACGACGCTGCCGCGGAACGCACCGAGGTCGTCACCGAGGACTACGAAGCCATCGCGGCAGGGCGCCTGTGGCCCAAACCGAGGAGGTCATGGATGAGGGCGTCGCGGGCATGGCACCCGTGGCCCAAACCGAGGAGGCTGAGGATGAGGGTTCTCGTCTGGTGGAAGGTAATCCTCGCGTGGTCCCTTTGTTTTCGTTCTTCTTGCAATTTTTCGAGCTAACCCCACTCCGCTTGACGTGGGCGTGATAGCTCGGCTGCTGTCCTTGAATTTTCCGCAAACGGCTGAGTGGATTCTCGACTCTGCAGTTAACGCCGAGCTGGAGCGCATCGTCGACTTTGTGATGGGCGAGGACTCGAAGGAACCACCAAGGGTTGAACCTCCAGAGGTTTCCGAGCAACCTCCTGTGGCTACCGAGCTCCCTTCGGTCACAGAGGAGCAAGGCTCGCAAGGGACCGAGGAATCTATGCCCTTGGTCCCTTATGAGGGGACGAGCGCGGCGCCGATTACTGGGGAGGCTCAGGAGACGTGCCCCGAGGCCCAAGTGTTGGTCGCAGCCAACGTTCAGCCCCCGAGCGTGGAGGCCGAGCTGGGGGATGATCGCCATGAGCTGCAAACCCTGGGGGATGTTCATCCTCAGGGTGAGCAGGTCCTAGAGGTCAAGCGTCCTCCGGGGTTGATCGAGGAAGGAGCCGCCCTTGCCCTCCTGGGTACATCAGGTACCCAAGAGGAGCAAGACCCCTACCCGAGCGACGCACCTGCGCGGATCGAGGATGACCCTCCTTGGGTCAATCCGTTCTTCCGAGCTGGCACGACCGACCGCCAGAAACTCCAGGACAAGCTGGTCAGCCGCGCTCTTCTGGTGAGCTTTCTACTTCTGTGTCGTACTTCGCCTTTTCTTCTGCGCCAAAGACCCTTAAGGTGGTTTAACCCTTCTTTTTTGTCTGCAGTTTGCGGCCAAGGCCATGGACGACATCGACGCCTCCACCGTCTCTACGGAGGATTTCGCGGGGTACTATCGCGAGCAAGACGGTAAGATCGCCGACCTTGAGCGTCGGGTCTCCAACGTGCACGCCGCCGACCAGAAGGTGCTGGAGTTGATGAAGGGCTCTGTTGTCGAACTTCGGGACCAACTCTCCCAGAACGAGACGGTGAAGGCCACCTTGGAGCTAAGGTGTGCCAACCTTGAGGAGGAGTTGGGGAAGCTTCGGCAGGAAGTCCCCGACCTTCGGCGCGCGCTGCAAGAAGCTTGGGAGCACGAGGATGCTCAACTCAAGGAGGCGCAGCGTCTCCGAGAGAGCACTGTCGAAGGTCGTGCGGCTCGGCGGAAGGTCTTGGATCTCGAGGCTGAGCTTGATTCTATTAAAGAAGAGCTCACCGTCCTCCAGGCCGGTCGTCGGGACCACCCGTAGATAGCTTTTCTCCTTTTTCCTTTCCTCAATCTGTAAACTTTTGTGTATAATTTTGAAATAGAAAAGGTTGACCTTGTCCTCTTTCTCCTTTGTTTCGGATGTCCTTCTGCATGTTCGAAGGTCGTTCTGCAAAAAGGAAGACGACCACGGGAGAGAACAAGAGTAAAACTTGAAAGAAAGCACACGGTTAGCCGTAACTTATATGTATGAGCCCCCGCTATGGGCAAAGGTCGTGCACCTGAAGTTGCGAGCACGGGTTTGTCCATAGGAGACTTTGAAAAGTTACGGTGGTGCCTGTTCGCAGACGATCAAAATCGCCACTAGTCCTGGTTGTGAATTTAGGTCGTACAGCGCTTTCGCTCGCCGTGCAGCCGAGTCATGGTTCTAGTTTGCGAGCATAGTCGCGCGTGTGATTTGAGGCAAATGGGCATAGTGCCGCTAATGCTCGTGATGGACCACCGAGCCCAGGTTGGAGTCGAGCTTGAACCGAGGATGAGGATGCCTTGTGCGTGATCATTCATGAAGCGTAGAGCTACTGCGAAAGAGGTTCAGAACGAGCAAACGGCCTGCGGGTTTCCGAGCTTGGCTCCAAGGGGGATGGTACACATGCATTGTTGGCCGTGCTCATTTGCTGCGCTTAAAACTTAGAGCGAAGCGCTTGGGGTACAAGTTTTTCAGAAAGGGTGAGGGCGGCACGCAGCGAGAAAATCAATTGTTTACTAGGTTCAACGCAAACGGCGCGAAAGGAATAGATGCTCGAGTTGAAAAGGAGCTTAAACATAGAACTTACGCAATTGATCAATGTTCCAGGTGCTTGCGAGCACTCGACCATCCTCCATCGCTAGGCGAGCAGCCTCCGTGTAGGGTCCCTCCCATCTGGGGGTTAGCTTGTTGGCTTTTGACAGGTCCTGAACCCGTCGTAAGACCAAGTCGCCGACTTGCAGGGTCCTTGGTCGAACTAACTTGGCCACGTGCCTACGAAGTGCCTGTAGATAAACTGCGGACCGGAGTAACGCTCATTCTCGTGTTGCCTCTGCGAGGTCTAGGTCGACGAGTCGCTCGATTTCCTTATTGACGGAATCGACCAATTGCACCCTTGCGGAACCCAGCACAATTTCTGCAGGCAAAATGGCCTCTGCACCATAGACAAGTTGAAACGGGGTTTCACCCATGGCCCGACATGTAGTGGTGCGAATCGACCAAAGAACAGAGGGTAGCTCGTCCACCCACTCCTGCTTGTGCTGGCTGAGGTTCTTGAAGACCCTCTTTTTTATGCCTTGGATTATTTGCCCATTTGCCCATTCAGCTGCCGCATTGCTCTATGGATGTGCCACAGAGGCGAAGCAGACCTTGGTCCCGACCTCCTCGCAGTAAGCTTGGAACAATTCACTGGTGAACTGGGTTCCGTTGTCTGTGATAAGACGGTTGGGTATCCCAAACCGAGTTACCACATTGCTTTGGAGGAACCTCTTGGCCATTTGGGTCGAGATGGTCAACACGGGCTCGGCCTCTATCCACTTGGTGAAAGTGTCGACGGCCACGAGCAAGTATTTGCAGCCTTTCTGACCTCGAGGAAAAGGCCCGAGGATATCGAGCCCCCAGGTCGAAAATGGCCATGAAAGTGGGATGGTTTGTAGCGTATACGCTGGTTGATGGACCTTACGGGCATGAAACTGGCATGCTCGACAAGTTGTCACGATCAATCGTGCGTCCGCCAAGGCCGTTGGCCAATAATAACCTAATCGGAATGCTTTGCTCACAAGCGTCCTGAACGACGAATGAGCTCCACACATCCCTTCATGGATATCCCGAAAAAGGTACTGGCCCTCTTCTTGGGAGACACACTTGGAGAGGACTCCTAGTGCGCCCTTGCAGTATAGGTCGCCTTCAATCAGTCTGTACTGAGAAGACCGCCTTGTAAGCTGGGAACGCTCGACTTCTTCCTCGGGCAATGTCCTGTGCGCGAGGTATTGGACGAATGGCATCATCCAACTCGCGCTTTGCTCGAGGAGAGAGACTGTATCGCCTGTCTCTGGTGCCTCCTCTACAGAGGGAATGGAGGGCTTGTATAGGTGCTCAACGAGCACCCCCGCCGGAGCGGTAGTTTGGGAGAAACCGACCTTTGATAATTGGTCGGCCAGGGTATTATCCTTCCTGGGGATGTAGAGTACTTCGAAATTCTTGAAGTACTTCTCCATCTTCCTTATTTCGACCAGGTAAAGCGCCATTGAGGTATCGGAACACTGATACTCCTTGTTAACCTGGTTCACGACCAACTGCGAATCGCCCATCACAGTAAGCCGTTGGACTCCTAGCGATTTGCATGCTCGTAGTCCGGCCAAGAGCCTTCATACTCTGCTGCGTTGTTGGTCGCAGCAAAGTGCAATTGGACGGCATACTGGAGTCGCTCTCCATCTGGAGAGACCAACACGACACCAGCCCCTGAGCGTTCGTACGCTCGGGACCCGTCGAAATACATAGTCCAACGATTTTCCCTAGTCCTGGCAGGCTCGCTCATTGACTGGGGTGGAGCCGACCATTTTGCCACGAAGTCTGCCAGGAATTGGGACTTGATCACCGTGTGAGCCGAAATTGTTATTTCGAACTTGGCAAGCTCCATGGCCCACTTTGCTATACAACCACTTGCGTCTTGATTTCTCAGGATCTCCCTGAGTGGGAAACTGGTCGGGACCACAATTTTGTGCGCTTGGAAGTAATGGTGCAGCTTTCAGGAAGCCACTAGTAGTGAGTACAAGAGTTTCTGGACCTCAGGGTAACGCTCCTTTGGTCCATGCAGTACTTCACTAACATAGTAGATAGGTCGTTGGACCCCATCCCTTTCAACTGCTAAAACCGCGCTTACAGCTTGCGGAATGGCCGCTAGATATAATAGCAAGCTTTCCTCTTTTTTGGGAGTGACCAGGACAGGTGGCTTGGACAGGTACTATTTTAGTTTCTCAAAGGAACGATTAGCTTCCTCCGTCCAAGAGAAACCATCGTGTTTGCGCAGGGCCTTGAAGAAGGGTAACCCTCGCTCACCCAGCCGAGAAATAAAATGGCTCACAGTGGCCATCCGACCGGTCAAGGCCTGTACCTCCTTCACGCATGTGGGTGGTCTCATATTTTCAATGGCTTCAATTTTCTCTGGATTTGCCCCGACGCCCTACGAACCAACCATATAGCTGAGCACCTTGCCGGCTTTTACGCCGAAGACGCATTTCTCCGGGTTCAATTTTATTCGATGCTTATTGAGATTACAAAATGTCTCCTATAGGTCGGCGACATGACTTGGAGCAAGCTTGCTCTTGACAACTATGTCGTCTACATAGACCTCCAGATTGCAGCCTATTTGATCCGCAAAAGTTTTCTGCATGAGGTGCTGAAAAGTTGCTCTAGCGTTTCTCAGACCGAAGGACATGGTCGTGTAGCAGAATGTCCCGAATGGGGTGATAAAGGAGGTCTTCCCTTCGTCTTCACGGGATATGCTGATCTGATGGTATCCTGAATAAGCATCCAGGAAGCTCATAACTTGTGATTCCGCCGTCGCATCGACCAACTGGTCTATGCGAGGTAACGGGTAGTTATCCTTTGGGCACGCAGCGTTTAGGCCCGTGTGGTCGACACACATGCGCCACTTGCCACCTTTCTTCTTGACTATTACAGGCCATGAATTTGGCCAAAGCTGGCCTGCCGAGAATGGCATTATAGGCCGATTCGAAGTCGACCACCTCAAAGGTAACCAACTCAGTACGGAAGTTGCTCGGACTGCCGAAGGTGACAAGCAAAACGACCTGGCCCAAAGGCTTGATCGAGGTGCCTGGGACTATCCCAAAGAAGGGAACCGCTATGCTTTTGATCTTAGAGCGAGGGATCTGCATCTCGTCCAAAACCTTGGCGGAAATTAAATCCAGGGAGCTTCCGGAATCTATGAGGACCCAACCGACGATAGTGTTGCTGATGGTCGGGCTCACGACCATCGGAAGCTTCTGTGGTTTCGTTATTCCAAGGGGACAATCATCCTTGGAGAACGTAAGGGATAGCTCGGACCACTTGAGCTCTTGTACAGGAGGTTTTCCCTGGGTAACATGGTGTAACTCCCACGCGGCATCCTTCAAATCTCGTCGAGACTTTTAGGCGGAGGAGCCCCCAAAGATAACTGCGATGTGGTTCTGGGGTTCTTGATATTCCATGTCCTCCTCGTTATCCTCAACGGGTTGCTTGCCTTTGCTATTTTCACCCTGCTCTGGGAGCGACGGCATGGGACCCTTGCCGCTGTAAAATTGCTCCAAGCGGTAGGTCCATGTCCGGCAATTCCTTAAATCATGCCTGTATGCCTGATGAAGTGGACAGTAGAGGCCGCCTCGTTGCTCTGCTGGGTCGCCTCGATCGCGGGGCCAGTTTTGTTATCCTCTGCCCCGAGCATTAAATCCCCGGCGCTGCGGCTGGGATGCTCGGGGCTATTGCTGCTCTACCGCAGCGACTATGCCTAGCGAGGGTTGTTTCTTCTTCTTCTTGATCTTTTTGTCCACAGAGTTCGAGCCTTTTTTGCTGGCGGAGGTTTCCAACCCGGGCTGAGGTGGTAGCTTTCCTTTGTCCAGCATTCTCTTCCACTGGACGGCCTCATCGGCATTGGCATACCTGTCGGCCATGCGAAAAAGCTCGTTGGCCGTTAGGTCTGGGTGGATTTCCAGGTCCTGCGTAAAATGTACGTCTCGCACCCCGAACTTAAAAGCCCAGACAACGGCCTCGTCCGATATGTTCAGGATCGAATTTCGGACTTGGATGAACCTCTGGACAAACTGTCGCAAGGTCTCACCCTCCGTCTGAATCAGGCGCTCAAGGTCACGCTCCTTTCCCGGGCGAATGTAGCAGCTCTGGAAATTTGCTCGGAGTGTTGCACTGAGCTGGCCCCAAGATCGTATGGACCCTTCTTTTTGGTTGAAGAGCCAAGTGCGAGTGGCCCCATCCAGGACTGTTGGGAGATAGTTTGCCATCACCCCCTCATCGCCCCCGGCAACCAGGATGGCGATGGTATAGATCGAGAGAAATTCGTCCGGGTTCTGGGTCCCGTTGAATCTCTCAATGTGCCCGGGCTTGAACTTGTTCGGCCACGTGACACTCCGAAGAGAGCTCGTGAAGGCCTGACAACAGAAGCTCGGGGTCTCACGGTGGTATCCTCAGCCATAATGGTCTTTACGAGCGTCCCCCGCCCATCGCCCCACGCGCGGGCCAAGCCGGGAGAAGAATTCGCGAGGACGATGTGCTGACGACCGTTCGATCGTGGAGCGTTCGGAATGCTCGTAATCCGGGTGGATGTAAGCATGTCGTTCCTGAAGGGAATATGCCCGAGAGGCAATAATAAATTGTTTATTATCTTATTCCATGTTTATAATAGATGTTTATTTCTCATGCTAAAATTGTATTAACCGGAAACGTTGATACATGTGTGTTTAATAAACAAAAAGGTTCCTAGTAAAGCCTCTCTTTTAAACTAGCTCATTGATTAACTGATGATCAAGGTTTCCTGGTCATGAACATTGGATGTTGTTAATAACGGGGTCACATTATTAGAAGAATGATGTGATGAACACACACCCAAGTTGGTATAGCAAATTCGATCAAGTCATTAAAGTTTGTTGCTGTACTGAACATATACAAAATAGCTCTTTTCCTTAGACCATGAGATGATGTCAATCACTAACTCCGGAAGAGTACTTTGATGACATCAAACGTCACTCCGTAACACAGTGACTATAAAGATGGATTTGGGTACTATGAAAGTATTAGTTGAGGATCATGCATCAAGAGTGGGATTTGTCCATCCAGATGACGGAGAGATATACTCTGGGCCCTCTCGGTGATATCACATTGACATCGCTTGCAAGCACGTGACTAGGTCACAAGAATGTCATATCACGGAACAAGTAAAGAGTACTTGTCGGTAACGGGATCGAACTAGGTATAGTTGATACCAATGATCGGATCCCGGATAAGTAATATATCGCGAGACAAAAGGAATTGGTTATGTTGTTTTTGGTTCACACGATCACTAGTTCATCGTTGAGTAAGTGGGAGTCATTATGGATCTCCAGATCCCGCTGATGATTATTGATCGGAGTGGTGTCTTGATCATGTCCATTTTATTCACGAACCGTAGGGTGACACACTTAAGGTTCATCGACGCTTTTGAGTGGATACGGAACACCGGAGAAAAGTTTGGACAGCACCGGAATAGTTCAAGGGGGTATGTGTTAATTTTTGTTAATTAAAAGAATTAACAAATATTAAAATAACAGAAATAAAATTGTTTATTTATTTAATGGAGAGTCCATTCACATGAAGAGAATGGAGAGTCCATTCACATGAAGAGAATGGAGAGTCCATTCACATGGAGAGAGTGGAGAGTCCACTCACTCCTATAAAAGGGAGGGTGGAGCTCCTCTCTCATGGACTAATCTCCATAACCCTTTGGTTGGTCTTTTCTCCCTCCTCCTGTTGTTCCACCTTTCAAACAGTAGCTTAAGCGAAGCGCTGCTGAAATAGTTTCTCCACCACCACCACTAAGTCGTAGTGTTGTTGGAGTTTCCCGTGGATCCTCTACTTCCGCTGCCCCACTGGATCGAGGGATTGGAGGTCGTCGTTGTTCCGTACGTGTGACCAAGTACGGAGGCGCTGCCGTCTGTGGCGCTCATCTTCGCGACTTTGAAGTTGGGCGTGTACCTCTACTTCAACCACGTTTGTTTGCGGGAACGTTATTCCCGCTTTCGGTCTACGAGGGTGAGTCCTTCTGAAACCGTTTGCATGCATCTCCTAGATATGATCTTGGTGTTTGGTTGCATTCGTAGGAAAAATTTTTGTTTTCCATGCTTAGAACCCATCAGTTCCGTGGTTGCTCGGGAGTTACTCCGAGGCTTCTCACGGACCGGATTAGTAGTCTAGGGCAACCTCCAAGCATGACTCCGAGATTCATCTCTGTGTGAGCAGACAGGCGTATGCCCTCGGCGGTCCCGGGAAATACTCCGGGCATCTTGGTCGCGAGGAGGATCCGAGACCTTCAGGTCGGCGTTGAGCTTCTCTAGATCCTCGGGTACGACCATGTGTGAAATCATGTGCTGAAAAATTGGCTTAGAATTGAATTTGCAAATATGTTTGTTCATGTGTTTTGTCAATTTGACAAGAAGCAGTAAGTTTCGCTTTTGCGCCGGACCAAGATCTCAAGAAGCAAGAAGTTTCCATCTACGACGGACAAACTTTGTTGGTCCTGCGTGGACATGCTTTTAAACTCATTGAGCCAAACTCAATTTTCCTCAAAAACCATTAAGTTGTGCATGTACGACGGACAAAGTTTTTGGGTGCAGCCGTGAAACGTGTTTTTGAGCTCATGAGTCGAACTCAATCTTCCAAGAAACCAGTAAGTTTTGCATGTACGGCGGACAAACTTCTTTGGTCAGTCGTGAATGGCTTTTTGAAGTTTGATTTCGCATGTACGACGGACCGATTTTGTTTGTCCGTCGTGAACGTGTTTTCGCCAGAATGATTTCTTCTTGGAACCGAAACTTTCATTTGTACAACGGACCGATTTTGTCTGTCCGTTGTGAATGGTTTTTTGAGTGATTTTTCATGTGTACGCCGGACCATATTTCCTTGTCCGTCGTGAATGCGTTTTCTTGAATTAGGGTTTTGAGCAGAATTGAAATAATTTGAATTTGAGATTATGAAATTTGTGATGATTTCATGATGCTTCTTTTGAAGTGGACTTTATGCAATGCTCATGTGAGTATTTGCATGGATTGACATTGAGTCAAGTCATGGACTTGTGCTCGGAATTGTTTTGTGGTTTGTTCATGTGCAGGTATTGCTCGAAGACGAATGTGGTCGATGACGGGACCGGAACTAGGTTCATGGAGGAACTGAGGTTCGGGACTAGGTTCAGGGAGGAACTGAGGTCTTGGTGGTCAAGGATGTCATGCGGGACGTTCGGGCTAAGGGAATGGTGCACATGAAGAATGGTTAGTCACGTGAGAATGGCAGGAGGTCATTCGCGTGCAAAGTGTTAGTCACGTGAGTATGGCAGGTGGCCATACGCGTGCAAAGTGTTAGTCACGTGAGTATGGTAGGGTTGCCATACGCGTGCAAGAGTTGACTCGGCCAGGTTGGGCCAAGTAGAGTTGTGTTGGATACGGATTCCTTCTAGGGAATAGGAATCGTATTCGTAACTCCTTAATGGGTTGGTGCTTTAAATAGGTGGGGGGTCTCCTGTTGAAAGACACCAAGTAGAGCTGAGCGCATCAAGCTTTGAGCTTGGTTTTAGGGTTTGTACTCTTTTGATGAGAGTACTTTAGACAAGAAATAAAGATCAATTCTTCCAAGATTTTTGCGTGCTACAGTAACCACGTCGCTACAGTGTTTTCTGTTTTGGTTCTTGTTTGCATGCTTGTTCTAATTCTAGATTGGTTTTGATCGTTGAGTTTCATCTTGATTTGATCCATCAAAAACCGTTCTAGGGTATTGATTTAGAGTTTCTCAAAGTCTAGTTGATTAATCTTTTGAAGATCTTGTTTAATCTTGAAGTTTTGATTAGATTGATTCTCGTCAAGTTCTGAAACAGCAAGCTTGCGAAGCTTATAACTTTTGATCCGTAAGTCCGATCGAGCTGATTCTTTTTGGGTTCGATTTGTACTGGAATCTAGTTTCTTGTGTCCAAATTTCAGATAGATCCGACAGTTGGATCTCCGGGAATTCGCGTTTTACCGAACCTCTATCATTCTGTTTTTGTCGAAAACGAGGCAATTATTTGGTTCTGTTTTGGGGTGAACTTTTAATAGATCAAGAATTTGGTTTTAGCTTCCGCACAATCATTCACCCCCCCTCTGATTGCTATATTCGTATACTTCGATCCTACAAGTGGTATCAGAGCAAGGTTTCTCTAATCTATCTTAACCGGTGATTAGATCAATGGATCGTTATTCGACAAAACCATGTGTGTTCGATGGTGTTGATTTTCAGTTTTGGAAGGCCAAGATGGAGGCGTTCATCCAAGCACAGGGCTTCACAATTTGGGAGAAGGTCTACAAGCCATATGAAGTCCTCAGAACGACAACGTCAACGACACCAATCGCACACATGTTGAAGCAAATAGCAAGGCGCGCAACTTGATCATCCAAGGCTTGGGACGCAGCGACTTTGATCGTGTGGTTCATCTTCGATCCGCATATGAGGTATGGAAATCTCTTTGTGATTACCATGAGGGTTCTAACACTGTCAAAGAGGTTCGCCAAGATATTTACAAAAAAGAATACATGCGTTTTGAGATGAAACCTAGTGAATCTGTAGATGACTTCTTTGCACGTTTCAATAAAATTCTTAGCAATCTACGTCTTTGTTGGAGTTAGCTACACTGATGCTGAAAATGCTCGACAATTGCTTAGTGCTTTGGACATGTCAATGTGGGAGATGAAAGTAACATCTATACAAGAATCTACTACCATGAGCACACTCACATTAGATGTTCTTTACTCTAAGTTGAAAACTCATGAGTTGGATGTTCTTGCCAGGAAGGGTAACATTAAATCAATTGCTTTGATCTCTAACCCTAATATGTCAAATGCAAATTCTTCTTCTAGCTTTGCCTTGTCTTCCATGTCTTCTTTAACGGATGAGCAACTTGAAGAGTTTCTGAAGAAGATCTGGCACTACTCTCTTCTCGCTTTAACAAAGCTTTGCGAATGTGAGAATGAGAAAGAGAGGTGGTCCTCCAAGATGCTATGAGTGTGGTGACCTCAACCATATTCGCACAAATTGTCCTAAGCTTGCAGAAAAACATCAAAGGAGGAGAAGGACAACGATGTAAGGAATGAGAAGAAAAGGTTCTCGTCAAATGATAGGAAGAAGAAGAGCTTCATCAACCGCAAGGTGGTTCACTGAGTTCTTTCCGCTCTTGAACAAGTCAATTTGAGCGATGTGGACTCGGAGAGCAGCGAAGATGATGCAACTCCAAGCAAGCATGATTTGATAGGATTATGTCTCATGGCAAGCAGCAAGGATAGCTTCACCGAGGACGACCACGACAGCGACTTCAATGAGGTAGATCCCTCTTATGATGAATTAGCTATTGCTGTTGCTCGTCTTGGAAAATTGCTTGACAAACGTGATAAGAAAATTAAGAAACATGATTTCATTATTGAATCATTGAATGCTGAAATTGCTAGACTTAAGACTTTGATTCCTAGTGATGATACTTGCAAATCATGTGACTTAATTTACAATGAGCTCACCTTACTTAGGAAAGAACATGCTCTTTTGTTGCATCTAAATGAGAAAAATGAGAAACATGTTGTACATGCTAGCTGTTCCACTGATGATTTGCATAGTTCAACTTCTTGTTCTAAATGCTCAACTCTTGAATTAAAATTGAAAGATGCAAATGCTAGGGTTTCTCAATTAACTGATAATTTGCTTTCACATGAAATTCTCTCATGCTCAACTTGTCGCAAGCAAAAAGGAAAAGTAGATGTTCCCTGCAATAATTGTTTAACTCTTGCTAAGAAAGTTGATTACTTGCAAAATTCTTTGGAACGTTTCACTAATAGCAAGAAAAAGTTGAACATGATTTTGGATCAATCTAAGGTTAGCACAAACAAGAGAGGTTTAGGTTTTGATCCTTATGCCACATATGAAACTAAACCTCTTAGCTGTTGTTCAGGCTCCTTGCAAAATTGAGTTATCTAATGAGCCTAAGAAAATTGCTTTTCAATCTGTGGTTTTTATCTTCTACTATGATGAATGCAAAATGTGCTTTTACTGTTAAAGCTAAACATCATGTCAAGTACACTTGCACTCATTGTGGTAGAGATGGACACTTAGTAGATTTTTGCTTTAGACTAGCCAAACAGCAAAAGAAGGAAAGAACTGAGGCTAGGTCAAAATTCAGCAAAGCACATTTTTATGCGCCTAGAGTGATGAAAACACCTTCTGTTCCTACAAACATGGGAAAAGGCAAATCTGATTTTGTGCATAAAAATTATTGTGTTGTACCTACTGTTGTGCGTCGTGTGTCTCGATCTTTGGATTCCCAAAAATCTCATTCCTAACCCCAGTACTGAGGCCTCGACATGTTTTGCTATGTAGGCTTCTCGCGCAAGGAAGGAGAACATATGGCTAGTGGATTCCGGATGCTCACGCCACATGTCCGGTAATAAGAATTGGTTCTCCTCCCTCACTCGTGCATCTCGTGCTGAAAGTGTTACTTTTGGAGATGCTTCTTCCTCTTCTGTTGTGGCAAAAGGTACAATAAAGGTAAGTGACAAGTTTATGTTCAAAGATGTGGCTCTTGTTGAAAATTTGAAATATAACTTGCTTTCTGTCTCACAAATGCTTGATGAAGATCTTGAGATAAGCTTTAAGAAAAATGAATGCAAAGTGCTAGATGCTTCAGGTGATCTTGTGTTCAAAATTTCTCGTTTTGGAAGAGTCTTTAAAGCTGATTTTGATGCATCACCTTCTTCTAAGCATAGGTGTCTAATTGCCAATGTTTCTAAAGATTTATTCTTTTGGCATCGTAGACTTGGTCATGTTGGTTTTGATCATCTTACTCGTGTAAGTGGTTTAGATCTTATACATGGCCTGCCTAAGCTTAAGGGTGATAGCAATCTAGTATGTTCTTCTTGTAGACATGGTAAGATGATTGCAGGTTCACATCCACCTCTTACCATGATGATGACAAACGCTCCAGGACAGCTTCTACATCTTGATACAGTTGGACCATTTCGAGTTCAATCCTTTGGAGGCAAACGGTATGTGCTTGTGATTGTTGATGATTTTTCTAGATACTCTTGGGTGTATTTTATGGCATCTAAGGATGAGGCTTTTAGTCATTTTAGAAGTCTTGTTCTTAGGCTTTCTGTTGACCATCCAGGAGCTCTCAAAGCTATTAGAAGTGATAATGGAACTGAATTCAAAAATGCTTCTTTTGATCTCTTTTGTGCTGAAAAAGGAATTGATCATCAATTTTCATCTCCTAGAGTGCCTCAACAAAATGGTGTAGTCGAAAGGAAAAACAGAACGTTAGTTGAGATGGCTAGAACCATGTTAGATGAACATCTCTCTCCTAGAAATTTTTGGGCTGAAGCTATTTCAACTGCTTGTTATGTTTCAAACCGTGTGTTTTTGAGATCAAAATTGGGTAAGACTCCATATGAGCTTTGGTTTGGACATAGACCTTCTGTTTCTCACTTTCGAGTTTTTGGATGCAAATGTTTTGTCTTGAAATCTGGAAATCTTGATAAATTTGAAGCTAGATCAACTGATGGCATTTTTCTTGGATATCCTGCTCATACTCGTGGCTATCGTGTGCTTGTTTTGGAGACTAACAAAATTGTGGAAACTTGTGAAGTTACTTTTGATGAGGCTAGTACAGGCACTAGTCCAAGTGATGCAGGTACAGGCGCATACATTCAGGGGGAGAAAATTTTTGAAGATGATGATGATGTTGAAGATGAGGTCTTGACTCTTCCTAATGCACAACAAGATGTAGCACCTTTGGCACCTACTACTACATCACCTACAGCTAACCATCCTCAAGCTACAACATCATCTGTACATGCTGAAAATGAAGAAGGAGAAGGAGAAGTCTCAAAAGCCAATGCTCCCTTGTACATTCAAAAAATGCATCCATCTGAACAAATGATTGGAGACCTAAATGAGAGAGTCACTCGATCCAGAAACAATGAGGAAGGAGTTTGAGATGAGTATGATGGGTGAGTTGACATACTTTTTGGGATTTCAAATCAAGCAAACGAAGGATGGTACTTTTGTACATCAAAGCAAATACACGAAAGACTTGCTACAACGCTTTGGAATGGAAAACAGCAAGCCGATCATGACACCCATGGAGAGCACTTGCGCACTTGACCCTGATGAAGATGGTGAGCAGGTTGATCAAAAGGAATATAGAAGCATGATAGGTTCACTTTTGTACCTCACTGCATCAAGGCCGGATATACAATTTGCTGTATGCTTGTGTGCTCGTTTTCAAGCTTCCCCACGTGCTTCACATCGACAAACTGTCAAAAGGATTTTCAGGTATCTTCATGGAACTCGAGATTTTGGCATTTGGCTTTCTGCTTCCTCATGCATTAGTTTGAGATCTTTTTCTGATGCTGATTTTGGAGGATGTAGAATTGATAGGAAAAGCACTGTAACACCCCAAAATTTTGCTTTTCTTAAATTCATGTGTGATTTGGCACTTTGGTGAATTTTTGGAATTTTCTGGAATTTATTTGGATTTATTTGGAATTTATTTGAATTTATTCCATTTTGAAATAATTAAAGAATTTAAATTTGCAAATAAATTTTTATTGGAAATATTTTATTTGAGTCCAAAATGATCCAAAATATTTTCCAGAATTTTTCCAAATTTTAAAGTCATTTGCTATTTTTAATGAATTAAATGAATTATCGGGAATTATTTTAATTATTAAATCGCTGGAAAATCCAACTCGGGTCAATCTTGTTCATCGGCCGTAGTCGGACCTCGATCCGACCGAGCGATTGACTTCAGCCAAACCAACTTGAAAAACCTAATTGATCCCAACCGTTGGATCAAGATCCACGGCATTTGAGATCACGCCCAAGACCGAAGCCGATATCGGACCGGACGTCGCTTGGCCGTCGCGTCGTGGCGTTAAGCGCGCGACACGTGGGCCAGCCCGCGATTTTCGTCGTCTTCCCGTAGTAATTTGGACTCCGCTTGCGCGTGGCCCGCGCGTCAGGATTAGGTTTCAGCGGGTGTGCCGCTGCGAGGCTATTTAAAGCGTGGAGTTATCGCTCGAGGATGTTCGTTAGTGTCGCGCCTATTGCCCTAGTTTCCAACGCTAAGCCGCCGCGTCGCCTCGCGATTTCGCCGAAGTTTGGGGAGTGCCGCCCACGGTTTTCTTCGTTTAGCCAGCCGGTTAGTCATCCTCCGCCGCCTTCAAGCCGGATCTCCGAGAACCTTGCGTCGGCGCACTGTGGGGTGCACTCACTTGGCCGAGACGCCCAAGCGCCGTTAGGGTGGTCGCCGTCTCGGCGGCCGCGGCCGCCACTTCAAGCCATCGTGCGAGCTCGGTGCACCGTTGGATCAGATCCAACGCCGAGGTGAGGCCCGTCACCCGTTCGCTTCAGATTCTTGATTAGGTTTCAACCGTTAGATTTAGATAATATGCGGTTGTAGTTGAATTGCGTTGTAGCGATGAGGGTTAGATCTGGACCGTCCGAGTCTAGATCGAGCGGCCCGAGATCAAGGTAGTTTTGAGCGTGAGGTCTAGATCCAATCTGGACCGTTGATTTTCAAATCAGCGGGCCGAGATTGTGCCCACGTGTGCTCAGCGCGCCCCACGGCGTGGGGCGTGTCTCGACACGCGACCCGCGAGCGGTCGAGAGGCCCACGTGTCGACGCGATCGCTGCGTCGTGAAACCCGGCCACGCGGTGGGGCCCACATGTCGATCCACGTGGCGGTGGGCCGAGTCCACCGTGGACGGCGGCGTGGGACCGAGCCCATGGACCGGCTGGCGTCGGCAAACCAATCAGGAGCTGCCACGTGTCCATGTTGTACGCAATAATTAATTTCCGAAAAAAGAAAATGATTTATTAATTCGAATAATGATTTCAAATTTAGATTCAAACTGGCAGCGCTTATAACTTTTGCGTTTCAACTCCGATTGAGCGATTCAAATTTCTAAATTTGTATAAAATTAAGATCTACCTAAATATGAATTTTATTTAATTTTTGGACTAAAGTTTTTCTCTGTAAAATTATTTAATTGATTATTTAAACTTTAAATAATCATAACTAACGTTTAACTCCAAATTTGGCGATTTCAGTTTCTAAAAATCCAGAAAATTATGTTCTCTCTGTTTATGGATTTTATTTGGAGTTTTGGGATCTTTTGCATAGTGTTTATTTGTGTATTTGCTATTTGCACGCTTTACTGAGTAGAGCGTTGAAGTCTTGGGAGGGATTCGAAGGAGAAGTATTGACTCGAGGATCCAACTCAAGACCAAGAGCAAGTGCTTTTGAAGGCAAGTTGTGCTTTGACCATGTTGATCCCATTTCGAAATCTATTTTGATTTAAACTATTGCATGCTAGTTTAATTAGAAAGATACTTTGGTTTAAACACAGGGTTAGATAAATACCAATTTGCTATATGACACCTTGATTACTTAAGTATGTGCCATGACCCTTTGTCACCCTAGTTGTGGTTTACTAGTTGGACATTATTAAATTGCCAACATAGGTTTAGATCGTTGTAGTATCTTTGCTTAGACACTGCTACGTGCTCATGACATGATTTTGGATAATCAAATGCTAATATTGAATTAATGATATATTGAACCTGTTTTGGAAAAGTATCATGTGATGTTGATGGCACGTGGTGCATGGTAATCAAGCTGGGTTTGATAAAATGATTCGGCCAGGGCATGTGGCAAGAGTAATCAGGTGGGCAGTTGGCATTGGGAATGTTGATTTGGTTTTGGTAGTCTTGCCCTGGTCACTCTAAGGACTTAACCTTGCAAGCCTTTGAATGAGTCATACTTGCCCCACAGCCACCATGGTTTGGAATGGACGGCCCTAGTTGACTAAGTCGCTAAGGACTCACTTGTGGAGCCTCAGGTGTCGATTACACCGTTTGTGTGATTGTGCAGGGAGCGTATCGTGGCTGTGGCCGTGTACCCATCTAGCGGTGTGTTGGTCCCATACTTCGCCTTGGCTAAGGGAAGGGATGGTGTAGAACGCGTCTTGGAGAGGACCACGTGTTGTTTGAGGCTTAGAAGGCTTTATGTTATGATCGTCATTACTCTTGTATGGCGATTCCACCCGGTGACGTGGTGAGTGGATTGTATCTTGTGGGTAAAGTGCATAACCTCTGAGTGTAGAATCTATTTGAATAAGCCGAGTCCACAGATCTTTGGACAATGCTCAAGAATTCAGGTCAAAGGGTTAGACTTTACGAAAACAACTTGGATTTGAAAAGTTGGGTTGGTTTTAACAAAAAATGATGGAAATATGGTTTAGGATGGGAAAAATGTTTATTAAACTTCTTGAAAAGTTATTTATGCTTTACTTATTTCTCTTGCTTTGAATCTACTTATATTACTTGTCAAAAGCTGCTGCAAATATACCACTGAGCTATTCCTTTGTACTAAGCCATGCATATAGTATATTAGCTTGCATTCTGTGCATGACTTCTGAGTACCAAGTACTCACCCTTGCCTCAACACAATACCGGTTGAAGAGGAGACTACGCTGATTCGGAGGAGGAACTCCAAGAGGACCGCTACTTAGGGATCTGAGCGATCGACTGTGGTATCTTGGATGGCGCCCACAGTTTATTTGATTTTTCCGCTGCAGTTATTTCTCTTTTAATAAGTTTCGCCTTGCAAGGCATATATTTGTAACTTGGCCATAAGGTCAAGTAACCACTTTGGTTATTTAAATAAAGTACTTTGATAATATCGATTGGTATGATTGTGATATTTACCGATGTTGGAAGACTGTGTGCACTAGCGCGTTCTGGACTAGTCTTTGAATACACTGAGGGTCCGGATTTGCAAATTCGGGTCCCGACAGAGGTGGTATCGAGCCATATGGTAGAGCTCAACCCTAAGCTAGAATGGTCGTAGTGAGGATAAAACCTATTTTCTAAAGCTAAAAATTTGTGAAGACAAGAAATGACGTCTCGACTTATCCCCTTCTCTCTTTCTCGTCTCTTGCTGAAATTTTCCCTTACCTTGTCACAATTTGAAAATTCCGAGTTCTTCGTAAAGCACTCTTGTGACAGATGGAGGAAGAGTTCAACTACGTTGATCTCGGGAGTTAGTCACGCCAGCGGAACTTTGGCATATGCTCTGAGACTCTCGGAGATTTTGAGAAGCCCCAATACCAAGTGGAAGTGATCAGACAAGCGAGGATTGATCAAGGCTTGTGGCGTGAGGATTGAGGTACTCGCTAGGAAGAAAGGCCAGGCAATCGTCAGATGCAACTGCCTTTGCCGGGGAGATCTACAATGCGAGATGGGTATCCAAGAAGTATCACGACGAGCAATGCGGCACATTACCCGCGGTGTCACGCGAGAGAGTTGGAGGAAATGCGGTGTTCCGTTACCATCCGCAGCGATAACCTTCTCGACCCGGGCGATTCAGATGAGGATGCCACGGTTACCGATTGGCCACGATTTGTCGTCGCCAGGAGGATGTACTAGATAATACAAGCAGGAGCTACGAGAAGGCCGCCAAGGAAATCACGGCAGAGAAGAGCAGATGGCGGGAAGCTCGGAGTATGTGGCACACCTTCTACGAAGGATTGGCGAGTTGGAAATGACTTTGTATGCGGACCAGACCCAGCGATGCTCGAGCTACGAGCGGATCGGAGTCGGATCTCGATGAGGACAACGCTTCTTCGACTACCACGATGACATAGTCGGACATGGCGTCGTTTGGCCTTTATGCCGCGACACCCGTGCCGTGGAGGTTTTCTCGATGAGTGAGCTTAGGTTCTATAGTGAGACTCCTTCAAAAGTCAGCGTCATAAAATAAAGAGTCACCCTTTAGGCGTTAGACTCGAGTTAGTTCGATTTGGATTTGCTTTGTTTCTTTGAGTGTGCAGTATGTGTTGCAAGGCCCTTAGGCATTATGCAGCCATACCAAGTTATTAATAATAAAGATGGACCTTAAAGTTACCCCTTTCGCCCGCATAAGTTCCATATTACTTGTCTATTCTTGTTTCCCTCTCATCTCTAAACCTAGAGCAATCGGAGATGGTGAACACCCGTAGGAACTTTGGAAGCAATGGGAGTGGATCTCGCCCAGCGAAAACCCCAATGATGGAGCACCGGCCGCCGCTTTGGATGTGCAGAATTTTGGAGCATTTCTTGCTGCTTTCCGGACCGATTGATGCATGCTATGATGCAACAAATGCAGCACGTCATCGCCAGGCCACCGCTAATCAAGTTAATCGAGTGACCACGCCGAGAATACAAGGCCGGAGTTCATGAGGACTCACCCACCCACTTTCTCTCGGGAATGCCAATCCGTTGGAGGCCGACGATTGGTTAAGATCAATCGAGAGGAAGCTGCACATAGCTCAATGCATAGGGAATGAGAAGGTACTCTCGCTTCTCATCGGTTGGAAGGAACAATGCGAATGGTGGGAGAACTTCATGCCACGCAGAGAACCCTCAAGATATCACTTGGGAAGAGTTCACACCATTCCGACAGATCACGTGCCTGAAGGAATTATGGACCTTAAGAAGGAGGAGTTGAGCATCGAGGCAAGGTAATCAGCCGGTGGCCGACTACGAACAAGTTCACACCGATTAGCACGCTACGCACCGAGGATGTAGCGACGGATAAATCCAGGGCAGTCTCGTTTCATGAAGGGACTTAACTCGGGATTGCAAGTAGGATTGATCACCCACACCTTTCCAGATTTCCAAGAGTTGGTGAATAAGGCGCTTATTCTTGAGGACAAGCGCAAGGAACCGGATGAGAACAGAAGCGCAGGATGCAACAAGGATCACGTCGAGGAACGCACAGCTTGAGAGTTGCACCAAATCAATTCTTGATTCCAACCACGAGAATGCAACAAGGACACCCTCCCCAGACCAAGACCTGCCAATCAAAACTACGGACCCAGCCCCGCTAGAAACGCTACCCCAGGCAACAAGAAGGAAGGAGACTGTTACAAGCCGCAACGAGCCAGACACTTTTGATTGTCCGAAGAAGACAGCAGAGCGACCCGATTCGCTTCAATCTAGGAACCACCCAGCTAGGGCGCCAAGACTGTGAGCCACACCTGCAGGCCGTGGTGAGAGGCCGAGTCAACCATGTCACCGCGGATGCACTTTGCAAAATGCTACGGACGTCGATCGGGTAAGTTACTTGTTAACTCGATACCTGCGATTTTGTTTGACTCTGGAGCTTCGCATTCGTTTGTTTCGCAAGGCTTTGCTACTAGAAATGATTTAAGGATTGCAAGACTTAAGTGCATGCTTTTAGTTCAAACCCCTGGTTCCGAACTCCGAACGGAAGTAGGATGTTCCGGGGTGAGAATACTAATAGACGGAATAGAGTTCCTAGCAAACCTTATAATTTTGGAGACCCAGACCTTAGATGTTATATTGGGAATGGATTGGTTATCCAAGCACAAGGCTGTATTGGATTGTGGACGAAGAACTATCTCAGTTGAGAGCCCGTGTGGGAAGAAAGTGGAATTTCAAGCCACTGCAGTTAGAGATGGACAGTTGATGGTTAACAGTACCAAGGCAATCAGCATAGAGGATGTTCCGGTAGTGAATGAGTACACAGACGTTTTTCGAGGATCTACAGTATGCCGCCAGACGAGGACATAGAGTTTGTGATAGAACTTGTATGCACAGACCGATAGCAAAGAGACCCTATCGGATGTCCACCGAGGAGTTGGTAGAGATGAAGAAACAATTTGGAAGAGTTAATGGAGAAAGGATTTATCGACCGAGTTCGCCGTGGGGAGCACCAGTTTTGTTTGTCAAGAAGAAGGACGGGAGTTTCAGGATGTGCATTGACTACCGTGCACTAAATGAAGTCACCGTGAAAAATAAGTATCCGCGACCCAGGATTGATGATTTGTTTGATCGATTAAGAGAAGCCGGAGTTTTCTCCAAGATTGATCTGAGATCGGGATACCATCGATTGAAGATCCGATCGTAAGATATTCAAGATCGCATTCTCGTCAAGATATGGACATTACGAGTTTCTGATTATGTCCTTTGGGTCGACGAATGCGCCACTTATTTCATGAATATGATGAATAAGGTGTTCATGGAATATTTGGACAAGTTTGTCGTCGTGTTCATAGACGATATCCTGGTCTACTCCAAGACAGAGGATGAACATGCCGAACACTTAAGGCGAGTTTTGGAAAAGGCGAGGAACAGCAACTTTTCGCCAAGTTAAACAAGTGTGATTTTTGGAAGGACAAGGTGGAGTTTCTTGGACATGTGATGACCGCAGAAGGAGTCGCCGTAGATCCAAGCAAAGTAGAAGGCTGTGTTACATTGGGAACAACCAAAGACTGTGACCCAGATTCGAGTTTCCTTGGAATGGCGAGGATATTACCGCCGTTTCATCGAAGGTTTTTCGACAATTGCGAAACCTCTTACGCAATTCTTTGAAGAAGGAAAAGAAGTTTGCATGGGCGCCGAGAATGTGAGGAAGGATTTGAGGAGGTGAAGAAGCGATTGACATCGGCACCGTGTTAGTTCTACGGATGTTGCTCAAAGCTTCGATATTTATTGTGACGCGCGCGCCAAGGACTTGGATGTGTCGATGCAGAATGGAAAGGTCGCCGCTTATGCATCAAGGCGATTGAGGCCGCATGAGGAAAATTATCAGACACATGACCTAGAGTTAGCCGCCCGTAGTGCATGCTTTGAAGATATGGCGTCACTATCGATTGGAAACAGATGTGAAGTATATACGGATCATAAGAGCCTTAAGTACATATTCACCCGATCGGATCTGAATATGAGGCAAAGGAGATGGCTAGAGTTGATCAAGGACTATAATGTTGGAATTCATTACCATCCGGGAAGGCCAACGTAGTAGCCGATGCCTTGAGTCGGAAAAGCCATACCGTGAGTACGTTGCTAGCCACAAGTCAGGAGGGGTTATGTGAGCATTTTGAAAGATGAAGATTGAGGTTGTACCTAGCGGATTCTTGGCCGCATTGGAAGTAAAGCCTTCTTTAGAGGACCGGATCCGAGAAGGACGAAGGATGATGACAAGATCCGTAGGATTAAGTCCAAAATGGAGGAAGGCAAGGCAAAGGATTTCAAGCTAGGCGAGCAAGGCACGTTATGGATGAAGGATCGCATTTGTGTGCCTAACAAAAGGAGTTAAAGCAATCGATTACGGAAGAAGCCCATGACTCTAAGTACTCGATTCATCCTCAGAGCGCCAAGATGTATCAGGATCGAAGGAGAGATTCGTGGCCGAGTATGAAACGTGAAGTTGCCGAGCATGTTGCATTGTGCGGCGTATGCCGAGAGTCAAGGCAATGCATCGAGACCAGCGGGATTGCTACAATAAAATACCTGAGTGGAAGTGGGAGGAAATCGGAATGGATTTCATTACCGGTTTGCCGAAGACCCAAGGAGGTTATGACTCCATATGGGTTATAGTGGATCGCTTGACTAAAGTAGCCCATTTTATCCCCGTGAAGACCACTTACTCGGAGATAAATTAGCGAGTTGTACATGATCGAGGATTGTTTGTTTGCACGAGTGCCAAGGAGGATTGTATCGGACAGAGGTACCCAATTTACCTCAAGGTTCTGGAATAAGTTGCATGAAGCCATGGGGACCCGTTTGAACTTGATCTGACTTATCATCCACGAGATGGATGGGCGACCAAAGAGTCAACCGGTCTGGAGGATATGTTAAGAGCTTGTGCATTGGCTTATGCTACCTCCTCGATAAAAGTTTGCCGTATGCCGAGTTTAGTTACAACAATAGTTATCAGGCTAGTTTACAGATGTCACCTGTTGAGGCACTATATGGTCGACCCTGTCGGACGCCATTGAATTGGAATGAGACCGTGGCGCCGTGTCTTTGGGCCTGATATTCTTCAAGAGGCCGAGGAGCGGTCGCCATAATTAGGGAAAGGTTGAAGATAGCCCAATCTCGACAGAAGAGTTATCTTGACAATCGTCGCCGAGATTTGAGTTTTGAACCGAGAAGACTTTGTATACCTCGAGTTACGCCTCGGGGAGTTAAGAGGTTCCATGCCAAAGGGAAACTCGCACCCCGTTATGTTGGACCATTTAAGATTTTGAGTCGCAGAGGCGAAGTTGCTTATCAGCTGGAGTTGCCACAGTCGTTAGCAGGAGTACATGACGTATTCCATGTGTCCCAGTTAAAGAAGTGTCTCCGAGTTCTTGAGGAACAGACACCGCTAGAGTCAATTGAGTTGCATGAGGACTTGACTTATAAGGAGCACCCTGTGTGGATTCTAGACACAATGGATCGAGAAACTAGAAACAAGTCAACCCGTTTCTGTAGAGTTCAGTGGAGCAACCATGAAGAAAGTGAAGCGACTTGGGAGCGCGAAGAGGATTTGAAGAAAGAATTTCCAAACCTATTCCTTTAGTAAGCCCTGAATCTCGGGGACGAGATTCTATTAAGGGGGGGAGGTTTGTAACACCCCAAAATTTTGCTTTTCTTAAATTCATGTGTGATTTGGCACTTTGGTGAATTTTTGGAATTTTCTGGAATTTATTTGGATTTATTTGGAATTTATTTGAATTTATTCCATTTTGAAATAATTAAAGAATTTAAATTTGCAAATAAATTTTTGTTGGAAATATTTTATTTGAGTCCAAAATGATCCAAAATATTTTCCGGAAGTTTTCTGGAATTTTTAAAGTCATTTGCTATTTTTAATGAATTAAATGAATTATCGAATTATTTTAATTATTAAATCGCTGGAAAATCCAACTCGGGTCAAGTATCGTTCATCATCCGACCGAGTCGGACTCGAGTCCGACCGAGCGATTGACTCGGCCGAACCAACTTGAAAACCTAATTGATCCCAACCGTTGGATCAAGATCCAACTGAGATCCGCCCGACCGATCAAAGCCGTATCGGACCGGACCCGATCGCGCCGTGCGATCGTGGCGTTGAGCGACACGTGGGCGGCCACGATTTCGTCGTCTTCCGTAATCGAAGCTGGACTCCGCCGCGTAGCCGCCGCGTCCGATTAGGTTTCGCCAGTGTGTACGCTGCGAGGCTATTTAAGGCGTGGGTTATCGCCGAGGATCGCCGTTAGTGTCGCGCTTATTGCCCTAGTTTCCAACGCCCAAGCCGCCGTCGCCTCGCGATTTCGCCGAGAGTTTGGGGAGTGCCGCCACGGAGTTTTCTTCGTTCCGGCGCCGTTCGTCATCCTCGCCGCCTTCAAGCCGGATCGAGAACCTTGCGTCGGCGCACTGTAGTGCACTCACTTGGCCGGAGACGCCCGAGCGCCCGTTAGGGTGGTCGCCGTCCTCGCCGGCAACCGCAACGCCGCCGCAAGCCATCGTCGCCCGCGAGCTCGGTGCACCGTTGGATCTAGTTCCATCGCTAGAGGTGAGGCATCGTCTCCCGTTACTGTTTCAGTTCTTGATTAGGTTTCAACAGTTAGATTTAGATCGTAAGGTTGTGGTTAGTTGCGTTGTAGCGATAGGGTTAGATCTGGACCGTCCGATCTAGATCGAGCGGCCGGATCAACCGTAGTTTTGAGCGTGAGGTCTAGATCCAATCCGGGCCGTTGATTTTCAAATCAACGGCGAGATTGTGCCACGTGTCTTTCGGCCACGCCCAGCGTGGGAGCGTGTCTCGACACGGGACCCGCGCGAGTCGAGGGCCCACGTGTCGGCCGCGATCCAGCGTCGTGAAACCCGGGCGGTGGGGCCCACATGTCGATCCACGTGGTAGTGGGCCGAGTCCACCGTGGACGGCCGAAGCGTGGGACCGAGCCCATGGACCGGCTGACGTCAGCAAACCAATCAGGAGCTGCCACGTGTCCATGTTGACGCAATAATTAATTTCCGAAAAAGAAAATGATTTATTAATTCGAATAATGATTTCAAATTTAGATTCAAACTTCAAACGCTTATAACTTTTGCGTTTCAACTCCGATTTGAGCGATTCAAATTTCTAAATTTGTATAAAATTAAGATCTACCTAAATATGAATTTTATTTAATTTTTGGACTAAAGTTTTTCTCTGTAAAATTATTTAATTGATTATTTAAACTTTAAATAATCATAACTTTTGCGTTTTAACTCCAAATTTGACGATTTCAGTTTCTAAAAATCCAGAAAATTATGTTCTCTCTGTTTATGGATTTTATTTGGAGTTTTGGGATCTTTTTTGCATAGTGTTTATTTGTGTATTTGCTATTTGCACGCTTTACGAGTAGACGCGTTGAAGTCTTGGGAGGGATTCGAAGGAGAAGTATTGACTCAGGATCCAACTCAAGACCAAGAGCAAGTGCTTTTTGAAGGCAAGTTGTGCTTTGACCATGTTGATCCCATTTCGAAATCTATTTTGATTTAAACTATTGCATGCTAGTTTAATTAGAAAGATACTTTGGTTTAAACCTGGGGGTTAGATAAATACCAATTTGCTATATGACACCTTGATTACTTAAGTATGTGCCATGACCCTTTGTCACCCTAGTTGTGGTTTACTAGTTGGACATTATTAAATTGCCAACATGGGTTTAGATCGTTGTAGTATCTTAGACACACTACGTGCTCATGACATGATTTTGGATAATCAAATGCTAATATTGAATTAATGATATATTGAACCTGTTTTGGAAAAGTATCATGTGATGTTGATGGCACGTGGTGCATGGTAATCAACTGGGGTTTGATAAACAGATTTCGACCGGGGCATGTGGCAAGAGTAATCAGGTGGGCCAGTGTGGCATTGGGAGTGTTGATTTGGTTTTTCGTAGTCTTGCCTGGTCACTCTAAGGACTTAACCTTGCAAGCCTTTGAACTGGTCATACTTGCAACCACATGGCCGGAATGGGACGGCCCTAGTTGACTAAGTCGCTAAGGACTCACTTGTGGAGCCTCAGGGTGTCAGTTACACCGTTTGTGTGATTGTACGGGGGAGCGTATCGTGGCTGTGGCCAGGTACCCATCTAACGGTGTGTTGGTCCCATACTTCGCCTTGGCTAAGGGAAGGGATGGTGTAGAGCACGTACCGGAGAGGACCACCTGTGTTGTTTGAGGCTTCCGAAAGGCTTTGTTATGATCGCTCATTCGCATACTCTTGTATGGCGATTCACGGCTGACGTGGTGAGTGGATTGTATCTTGTGGGTAAAGTGCATAACCTCTGCAGAGTGTAGAATCTATTTGAATAGCCGAGTCCACGGTACTGGACAATGCTCGGGAATTACAGTCAAGGGTTAGACTTTCTGAAAACAACTTGGATTTGAAAAGTTGGGTTGGTTTAACAAAGAAAATGATGGAAATATGGTTTAGGATGGGAAAAATGTTTATTAAACTTCTTGAAAAGTTATTTATGCTTTACTTATTTCTACTGCTTTCGAATCTACTTATATTACTTGTCAAAAGTCATTTCTTGCAAATATACCCTGAGCTATTCCTTTGTACTAAGCCATGCATATAGTATATTAGCTTGCATTCTGTGCATGACTTGCTGAGTACCAAGTACTCACCCTTGCCTCAACACAATACCAGTTGAAGAGGAGACTACGCCAGTTTCGGAGGAGGAACTCCAAGAGGACCCGTCTACTTAGGGATGCGAGCCCGATTGCCTGTGGTATCTCTTGGATGGCGCCACTAAGTTTATTTGATTTTTCCGCGATTATTTCTCTTTTAATAAGTTTCGCCTTGCAAGGCATATATTTGTAACTTGGCCATAAGGTCAAGTAACCACTTTGGTTATTTAAATAAAGTACTTTGATAATATCGATTGGTATGATTGTGATATTTACCGATGTTAAGACTGTGTGCACTAGCGCGTTCCTGGACTAGTGCTGAATACACAGAGGGTCCGGATTTGCAAATTCGGGGTCCCGACAAGCACTTCTGGTTCATGTCACTTCTTGGGAAATTCTCTCATTGCATGGTCATCTAGAAAGCAATCTTCTGTTGCACAATCAACTGCTGAATCTGAATATGTGGCTGCTGCTAGTTGTTGTTCTCAAATTCTTTGGATAGTAGCTACACTTAAAGATTATGGGGTTATTTTGGATAGTGTTCCTCTTCTGTGTGATAACACTAGTGCAATTTGCATTGCTAAGAACCCTGTGCAACATTCAAGAACAAAACATATTGACATCAGATTTCACTTTCTTAGAGATCATGTTGAAAAAGGCAACAATGTGCTTCATCATGTGGATACTGAACATCAATTGGCAGACATTTTCACAAAACCTTTGTCTTCTTCTCGTTTTGCTTTTATTCGAGGAGAACTTGGAATTGTTCATCCAATGGGATTGTTTTGAGGGGGAGTTTCTTTGCCAAGTTCTTTCACTTGTTGAGCTCACTTTATCATATTTCTTTATGTACTATGTAATTGAGCTAATATATGATAATCTAAATTGTCTCACTTGAACTAAAAATGACATTGCGGAATTCCTTGGTTTGATTGCCTATAGTTAAATACTCTGTGATATCTCACTCTTCTAGGCTTGATATTGAATCTTCTTGACAAATTTGGGCTATGAAGCAAGTGTATTTTCAGCTTTACTCTTTCAAAAGACCTTTTAATCATTTTTGCATGTTTACAATCAAAGAAAAAGAAAAGAAAAAGGGAATCAATAAAAAAGGGTTGTTAAAAGCAAAAGCTTCAAGTTGTATGCTTCAGGCATGCTTTCCTTAAAAAATTAAGATGTATGCTTCAAGCATGCCATTCCCTCAAAGATAAGATGTATGCTTCAAGCATGCCACTCCAAGGAAATAAAAGAAGTATGCTTCAAGCATGCCACATGCAGTTTACTGTTTAAAGATTAATTTGGTCTACTAGATTGGAGTTGAAACTACTTGCTCGCCCTAAGTTGTTAGTTGCTTCAATTTTTAAAGCCTTGCCTTTTCTGCTAAGATCTTGCTTAGTACTTGGCTATAGTTGACTAAATTGAGGTTGAGATGCATGTCATTCCCTAACTTGTTAAAATCACATCAAGATCATGTATTTTGCATATTATGTGATATATAAGGTTATATGATCGAATGAGCTCATCTTTTCCTATCTTGGCACTTCCTTGTTTCTCTTTGTGAAATCATTGTTTTAAGAAAAATTTTGAATCTGTTCTCTCTCTTGTACTCTTGATGAATCCATTGTCAAAGGGGGAGAAATTTGGGAATCATTGAAAAGTTTAAGGAAAAAGGGGGAGAAGAAAAAGGGGGAGTTGTGTTTGGAAATTTGAGTATTTTGGGAGAAGTTTGGAGAATTTTGGAATTCTGTGTTTTCTTTTTGGTCCTTGATCCTTTGGATTTCAAAATCTTTTGTAAAGTGAATGCCAAATGTTCAATTCTAAGTGGTGTTGCCAATGTTTTCATCAAGGGGGAGATTGTGAAATCATGTGCTGAAAAATTGGCTTAGAATTGAATTTGCAAATATGTTTGTTCATGTGTTTTGTCAATTTGACAAGAAGCGATGGTTTAAGCTTTTTGCGCCGGACCAAGATCTCAAGAAACAAGAAGTTTCCCATCTACGACGGACAAACTTTGTTGGTCCATGCGTGGACATGCTTTTGAACTCATTGAGCCAAACTCAATTTTCCTCAAAAACCAGTAAGTTGTGCATGTACGACGGACAAAGTTTTTGGGTCTGTCATGAACGTGTTTTTGAGCTCATGAGTCGAACTCAATCTTCCAAGAAACCAGTAAGTTTTGCATGTACGGCGGACAAACTTCTTTGGTCAGTCGTGAATGGCTTTTTGAAGTTTGATTTCGCATGTACGACGGACCGATTTTGTTTGTCCGTCGTGAACGTGTTTTCGCCAGAATGATTTCTTCTTGGAACCAAAACTTTCACTTGTACAACGGACCGATTTTGTCTGTCCGTTGTGAATGGTTTTTTGAGTGATTTTTCATGTGTACGCCGGACCATATTTCCTTGTCCGTCGTGAATGCGTTTTTGCTGAATTAGGGTTTTGAGCAGAATTGAAATAATTTGAATTTGAGATTATGAAATTTGTGATGATTTCATGATGCTTCTTTTGAAGTGGACTTTATGCAATGCTCATGTGAGTATTTGCATGGATTGACATTGAGTCAAGTCGTGGACTTGTGCTCGGAATTGTTTTGTGGTTTGTTCATGTGCAGGCATTGCTCGAAGACGAATGTGGTCGATGACGGGACCGGAACTAGGTTCATGGAGGAACTGAGGTTCGGGACTAGGTTCAGGGAGGAACTGAGGTCTTGGTGGTCAAGGATGTCATGCGGGACGTTCGGGCTAAGGGAATGGTGCACATGAAGAATGGTTAGTCACGTGAGAATGGCAGGAGGTCATTCGCGTGCAAAGTGTTAGTCACGTGAGTATGGCAGGTGGCCATACGCGTGCAAAGTGTTAGTCACGTGAGTATGGTAGGGTTGCCATACGCGTGCAAGAGTTGACTCGGCCAGGTTGGGCCAAGTAGAGTTGTGTTGGATACGGATTCCTTCTAGGGAATAGGAATCGTATTCAGAACTCCTTGTGGGTTGGTGCTTTAAATAGGTGGGGGGTCTCCTGTTGAAAAACACCAAGTAGAGCTGAGCGCATCAAGCTTTGAGCTTGGTTTTAGGGTTTGTACTCTTTTGATGAGAGTATTTTAGACAAGAAATAAAGATCAATTCTTCCAAGATTTTTGCGTGCTACAGTAACCACGTCGCTACAGTGTTTTCTGTTTTGGTTCTTGTTTGCATGCTTGTTCTAATTCTAGATTGGTTTTTGATCGTTGAGTTTCATCTTGATTTGATCCATCAAAAACCGTTCTAGGGTATTGATTTAGAGTTTCTCAAAGTCTAGTTGATTAATCTTTTGAAGATCTTGTTTAATCTTGAAGTTTTGATTAGATTGATTCTCGTCAAGTTCTGAAACAGCAAGCTTGCGAAGCTTATAACTTTTGATCCGTAAGTCCGATCGAGCTGATTCTTTTTGGGTTCGATTTGTACTGGAATCTAGTTTCTTGTGTCCAAATTTCAGATAGATCCGACGGATGGATCTCCAGGAATTCGCGTTTTACCGAACCTCTATCATTCTGTTTTTGTCGAAAACGAGGCAATTATTTGGTTCTGTTTTGGGGTGAACTTTTAATAGATCAAGAATTTGGTTTTAGCTTCCGCACAATCATTCACCCCCCCTCTGATTGCTATATTCGTATACTTCGATCCTACACCATGCCTACGGCCTCTAAGTCCAGTTGATCGGGGAAGTTGCGAAGGTCGCGCACGACTGCCACCAAAGCCTGCAGATCTTCTCGGTTCTGGCGGACGGGCGGCGGAGAGCTCCGGCGGCGTTCTGGGACGCGGTCAGGAGTACGACACTCGCGAGAGTTTCCCCGGGAGGAGTTTCTTTCCCTGGAAACCCGCCTCTCTCTTGCTTGGAGGCGTATGCTCGCAAGGGTCTTGCCCAGAGACACTTCCAGGTGGTGCTTGGCCGCTTCATAGCGGTCGCGCTTAGCAGCTCCCGAGGATACCACCTCGGGCTCACCGCGGCTCCCAACCATGTTGACATGGCGAGAATGAGACGAGCGTGAGGGAGACATCATCGTATCTCCTCGGGACGCCGTCTCACGGTCGAACTCGACGTGGTCTGGTATGTCCAGACCATCATAAAGTCCGTCATAATCATCCTCGTCGTCATCGAGGGTAATGCACGGAGAACAAAGAGCCTGTTCTCGTGCCCCGGGTTCCGGGGTAAAGCTCCCAAATTCGGTATGGCCTGCGGGATGGGTCACACCAGCCACGCCATCACCGGCGTAATACATGTCATCATCATCAACATCGTTGAAGGCACAGAGACTCCGAGTATCTCCCGAATTCAACATCCTCGAGGATCCGAATTCACACGGGAATCACTCTGTCGTATCCCCACGGACGGCGCCAGCTATCGATGATTGGAGAACGGGCTCCCGCCGAGCTTACTTGTTGAATGAGGGATCAACAGGGGCCCCTTCGTACGAGCAAGGGGGAACGTCCGAGCGATGCCGAGACGGGAGAAACGTGCAGCGTTTATCCTGGTTCGGGCCTCTCACTGCCGAGATAACAGCCCTACTCCAGTGTATTGTGTTTATGATTGGTCAAAAAAGACCCCCTTTTACAGGTGTTTTCGGGGGGATTAAATACAGAACCTCACACTATACATAAGGTAACTACCCCCTAGATTTATGCCACGCTTCCAAAACTGTAGTGCCCACGATCCGGGGCCCTTGATCTGCGCATTTGTTTTGAATTCCTGGTGCACCTGCCCTTGATCTCCGGCGGATTGGTTGCCACCTTCCTTTCTAGTGGCATGATCGGGTCCCTCGACCATTCGCCCAGGCATCCACGTGGCCGTCACGAGCATGGATGCTTGTGACCGCCCGGTATGGTCGTAGGCGAACGGATATACACGTATGCTCAGGGGTTGTGTTGCTCGGACGCTCTCCCGAGCATCTTCCGATGGTGTTGTACGGTTGGTACCTTCAGGATCTTCTGGGGGTACAACGGTCCTCTGTCAGATAGTCAATCCCTAACAGAATGAGAGATGGTGAGGTGGATTTCTATGAGAGTATTGATGTAAGTCTTGCCCTGGTTACTTTAAGGACTTAACCTTGCAAGAATTTGAACTGAGTTAATCGTACAACCATAAGTTTAGAATGGGACAAACCTAGCTGATTAATTTGTGATGTCTAGATTTCTGTACTGTCGTGGTGGTGTGGGTTCCGGGTTTACGGGTAGACTCACATGGCGCAAGAGGGGGGCCCTGATGGTGGTAACCAGTCCCCTTAGTGTTGAAACCTTAGCGGGCAGTACTGGGTCTAGAAGGATCATTGTAAAGGCTTTGTTATGATCGCTCATTCGCTTACTCTTGTATGGCGATTCGTGGCTGATGTGGTGAGTTGATTATATCTTGTGGGTAAAGTGTGTAACCTCTGCAGAGTGTGAAAACTATTCGAATAGCCGTGTCCGCGGTATTGGACAATGCTCGGGGATTACAATCAAGGGTTAGATTTGAACTTGGGCTTTGAGGCATTTTGCCTGTGGAAAAGTGATAACTGGTTAAGGATGTGGGATGTTTTACTTGTGAAATAACTGTGAAATCTATTACTGTTGTTATTTGTTTTACCGCTTTACAATCTATTATGTTATTTGCGGACGCTGCTTTATTGCAAAAGAACCACTTAGCCGTTCACTTGGAATAAGCCATGCATGTAGTTATTAGACTTGCATTCTGTGTATGACTTGCTGAGTGTTTTATGTACTCACACCTTGCAACAAACAATCACAAGTTGAGGAGAAGTCTACATCTTCAAAGGAGGAGTTCCGCGAGGAGGCGAATATCTAGGAGTTGAACCTTGTAAGTTGCATGTGGCATATTGATGGGATTCACCGACGTCCTTCGTTCCGCTGCTGCTTATTTGGAGTTGAAGCTGTCAAGGCCTCACAAATGTAAGGTTGACCTTAAGGTCGTTTAATATTTTATATTTTATAATTGAATTACTTTTATTATTCCGTTGTGTATGATTTTGATATTTCATCTATGTTGAGACTGTGTGCACTAGCGTGATCCTGGACTAGTGCTGAATACACAGTGGGTCCGGATTTGCATATTTGGGTCCCAACATTCAGTCACTGTCGGGTGGTCCCAGCTTGTCAGCCGCCTCGTTCGGCTGGGGGTCTTCAGCCGGCCCGAATGCGCTTTCCCTTTGGGAAAGGGAAAGCATATTTCGTATTTTTCTTTTGAATTTTCAATGCCGAGCCACTTCAAAAATCCATATCTTTTGCATTTTAGACCCAAATTGAGTGGACAACTTCCTAAATTTTTCTAAAATCACCAGCTTTTAGAATATCCAAAAACATTTAAAATATGACCACTATACAACTTTTAAATTCCATTTTGGTTAAAAGTAAAGTTGTGTCCCAATTTAATATTGATGTATTTGGACCTCAAAGTTTTATGAAATAATACTAACACCTTAAAATTACTATATCTGTAAAAAGATTCAAAAGCTTGATTTGACTTAATTTGAATGAAAAATTAAAATAGTTCTGCTCACATGAAATGATAATCCTCGCTTTGGACTTAAGTTTCTCCAGAGGTCGAAACCCTCTGTTGAGCTCATTTTCAGACTTTAAGCCACCTCAGAGGTCTGAACCCTCTGTTGGCTAAAGGATTGTTTTTATTTTGGTAGTTTATTCGCGTGAACGAAGGACTATTTTTATTTTTGGACGTAATAATTACTTGGACCTAAATGGAGTTAACCTCCTTTTTAAACTCAATAACTTGAACTAAAGCAACTTACCCAAATTTGACTTTAAAAATTGCGGGATGAACTTCTGGACCTTGGTAAGTCGATTTTGCTATTATTGCTTCATTTGCTTCTTATTACTGCTTTTTACTCTGTGTAGATACCGACGTCATAGAGACCGCACCTGCTGATCTCGACTCCATTCCAAAATACACCGAGCAAGGCAAGCACCCCTTCAATCATGTTGATCCTATTATTTTACTTAGGTTATGTTGCTTTGCCCAAATCTATGCATGCATGCGTTAACAATAAACATGCTATATTGGGTACTTGGTAGATACCATCCCTCGTTTAATGGAACTCCATTAATAAATATTGACTTGAAATCCTTGAAAACCTTAAGTTAGGGTTAGACATCTAATAAGATCAAAATGGGTATACTTGGCTATATGTGCACTTGCTTAGTCGTGCTTTAGCATCGGGGTATTTGACAGTCAGACATGTTGTTTTATAAATAAAAATGTTAATTATATTTAAAGGTTGCTGAGATTTTGCTGAAATAAAAATAAAACTATGATTTGACACGGGCGAGTTATGGCAGTAGCCGGTTGTGCGAGGGTGCACTTGCACGTAGTATAGGGGGAGTGTTCTCGCCTGTGTTGGCTTAAGGACCGAACGTAGTGTTGCACAATCCAATATATTCAGTACAACCACAAGTGCTATTATGGGGTAGCCCAAACCAATTAAGTTAGCTAGCTTAACTTTGCATATTGGAAGGCTGTAATAGTACAAGCTTTCGGTTAAAGATTGCTCGAAGGGGCGTCCACACCGAGGTGATGGAGCAAGCGTCTACCGATACAACGGTGTACACCTTACTATGGGGAGGAGTGGGGCTCCACAGGAGTGAACTGTGCGAGAAATACAGAGTGTACGAATATCTCCTACCACCATAGTAAGGATTTGTCATCACCGGGTTGGTGCAAAGTTAGGCTAGGTAATGTAAAGGTTTCTGTCATGATCTCCTGGCCACATGCCAAAGAAAGCGTGAAAAATCAGAAAAAGGATGTTGGTCATGTCTTGTGGGTAAAGATGTACACCTTTGCAGAGTGTAAAAATTTTTGAAAAGCTATGCCCACGGTTACGGAAAACTTGTGCACCAACATTGGCTAGATGTCTTGACTGTTTTTATAAAAAGAAAGGAGGGTTGGTATGGTAATGTTTCTCCAAAAAACCCTTGTTCCATAATTTATGGGTTGGAGGACGATCGTTGGGATGCTCACATTCGTGGAGGTTTGTGAGCCTTCTTTAATGCTGATTATGCTAGTTACTACGTATCAACCGAAACTGCTCTTACAAACTCCATTTACAATCTATTACTGGGTACTTATGCTAAACTTTGCTTTATGCACTCAAGACTACTAGCTTTCCATTGCTACGGCTTGCATGTATCTATAACTTTGCAAACACTACAGGTCTTGCTGAGTACGAAAGGAGTATGAAAGTACTCAATCTTGTATTTATTGTCTTTCCGTAGGTGAAGAAATCGAGAACCTCGATGATACATTTTACGCCGCAGAACTTGGGGACCTTACTGTCGACTTTTTCTAGGATCTATCCTGGTCGGTTGCCTGGGTGTCAGATATGGGCACACTACTGGATAGCTATATTTTTCGCTGCATAATAATTGGTCTACTTAAGACCTTTTGTATAATTATTCTCAGTTACCGTATGTACAAATTGTTGTATGGTCATGATAACAATGTTGTAAATGTGCGTGCTAGCCATTGATATTGGGACTAGTACCGTATGCATATGGAACCTTTCTCGGTATTCCAAGCCAAAAGGGAGATTCTCACATCCAATGAAGTTTCAAAGGCATCAAATATTCTTTTATGTTTTGCAAAAGAATACTAGATACTCATGTAAGCAAGTGGAAGCATATTCTTGCATGTCATGCTATGTTGGCGGCTAGCATCGGCCAGCGGGATGGTGGATAGGACTGCAGCAAGAGGGTGGAGCCGTGGAGGGAGAAACTAATTTGCGTTATTTGGTTGGGTCCAAATTGGAGCTGCTAGAGTGTGGAATATAAATATTCGAATCTAAATATCCGAATAGAGTTATCTAGAATTATCCGAGAATATAATCAGAATATTGCGATATGACGGATAGTGATCTCCCAAATCCGATGCCGAATCCGAACCGCTGTTGAATCCGAGAACTATCAAACATGACTATCTAAACAAATCCGATCAATCGGTTGATATCTATCTGCTCCGATTGCACTTCTAGTTACAACCACTGATTAGTTACCGAACGCTGCTCGATCCCGACCCCTACCAAGTCCCTACCGATCAAGAACTCCAGATCAACGCTTTTTCTTGCAACAAATACAAATGCAACCACACCTCAGATCAAGAAGGAAAAACTTGCTGAAAACAGATCGGTCCGTGCGCTTCAATTTCAAGTCAATCACTCGGCTCAAACATCTCCCTCTGCTCTGATCGATCAATCATCCTTGGACAGATGACTGGTCCGTGACTAGAGCCCTCCTGCATCTGCATCAGGCGTCCAATCCAACTCCAGGCCATGGCCTTGGAGATGGCAACGTCTGCCTGCTCGTGTGGACCGTGGAAGGCTAAAAAACAAAATTGAAATGACTCAATTTCGAATGAAAAAATACTAATAAGGTTCGGTTCAATAGTAGCTGATTGTTCGAATTTAAAATAACCATTTAAATGATAAATAAAATAATTTTACGTAGAATTATATTAATTTAGAAAAATGTTCGAGGTTAAACTCGCCAACCCTATGGAGTGGATGGCGCGTCGCTTTGCCGAATTCGAGCCGGACCAAAGCGGTCACGGAGCGCGCTATGGCGGTCAAGCCCAACCTTTTGCAACCGGCGTCCCTGCAGCCACTTTACCTCTTTCTCTCTCTCTTTCTTTCTCTCTGCCGCTGTCCCGGCTGGCTTTGAACGCTTTAGTTAGCCACCTCGCTCGCCTGCTGCTCTCCCAGCAGCTGCATTGCGTCCCACCTCATTGTGTCATGGAACCCATCCCTTCCTTGGCTTCTAGCTCCTCCTTAACTTTTGTATATTCTTTTTGTTCCATAATTGAGATAAATTGCCTTTTTAGGTTTATTCCTTGCTTCATCCCACGAGATGGGACTACTTGTCTAGAGAATATTTGAGTTAATCCAATATGTTTTGTGTTGTAGGTTTTTTAGGCATTTAAGCCTTGTTTGCTTAGACTTCGACTTCAGTTAGCCACTGTTTATTAAACTGGGCTTGGCTGTACATCGAGATTGAAACTCCCTAATTAAATGTTGTTTTATTGATACTTATTCACTGAGCAAGTTATGCAGTGCATATGTAGTAAGTTGGCCACTCCTATTAAGGATTTGAAGCACAATTCGTTGGTTCTATCGAAGTTTTGGCTCATGCTATGTTTCTGCCTGTAAGAGATAACTCAATATCCAATCTTTTCATAAAAATTGGTTTTATCTAAATAGGTTGTTAGTTTATCTCTAACATATCAGGACTCTATTTTTGCTATATATAAAAATTGGTTCTATCGAAGTTTTGGCTCGCTTGCTACTTGCATAACTAGACTCGAACACTACTTGTAAAGTTTAATTACTATAACGGATTGTTTCTCGTGATTTTTTTCCTCTTTCATGAGGTTTTTTCACATTAAATATTCTCCTATTTTTGCCATGCTCCTAAGGTAGCAAGGTGGTATCAGAGCTCTATCCCTAACACTGCCTATGGTAGTCGCCAGCTGACTGACGAAACAATGAAAGAATGTAATCCTCACCTGAAATTCATGTTAAAATAAAAAAAGACTTCGCCAAACAAATTATGCTTGTCCTTTAGAAGCTGCCCAAATGATTTACTATAATTGAGGCACACATGCACATATTCAACACATCGATTTGTTTGCCCCTTTAATCATTGCCGAAATTCACAGGCCCTGTACACTGTTCTTCGATGGAGACCAGAGAGCATTTCTCTTTTTCTGTCGGGCGCCAAGTCATAATTGAAGAAACCTTTCCGAATCGCCCCCCCCCCCCCCCCCTATAACCAATCGAACAATTTGAAAAGAAAAAAGTAAGATGAAAAAAAATTACAAAAAATTAGAGCTTAACACTTCCCCCTGTCTTTCCCATGGCTGCTTCCTTGCCACTACGAAGACTTTAAATAGTTAGCTTCACTCTTCTCGCAAAGAAAAGCAAAAAAAAAAGAGAGAAAAAGAACAGGAGCAGAGACCAAAGGGAGGAGAGGAGAGAGAACAAAAACAAGCACAAACAGATTAAAACAGAGCCCAATGCACTATAGCATGTTAGCGTGTGTTTGGTTAGATAGGTTGAGGTTGAATGGGATGGGATGGTCTTGTACTATTTAGTTCTATTATTTTATGTGAATAGAATAGTTTAGCATCTAGATAAAATATTCCTCAAATTTGTATCACTTGGTACAGGATGGGATGGTTCCATTTAAACAACCAAATACACCCTTAGAGAAGGAGTCCGGCCCTGCCGATCTTGCGTGATCCCAGATGGACAACAACATGGACACCAACGGATTGTGCCGAACCGGGAATAGTATCTCCAGATTGCTTCCTACTTGTATAGATAGCATATCTCTTCCTCCCTAATAGTATATCTTTTCCTTGCTGTACAAGTATCAAACCCCCTGTACATGTATCTATGTATTGTGAAGAAATACATCAAACATAGGTATGCAATTGCAGCCTTTCATGCAGTGGCGAAGCAAGGAAAAAAAATAGACGGTAGGCTCAACGAATTGAGCTAGATAGTGATAAATATATTAAAAGTTGTGTTGTGTTCTTATCAATTCGATGGTTGCTAACAATACTTTATTATTTAAGATATACTTGTACAATATTCGCTTGTCAAACTTTTGTAAATCTATAAACAAGTTAACACAAATCAATCACACAAATCAACTATTGTCTCTATTCAACCCATTTACATAGTTACAACTGACCAAAAAAACTACAAGAGAGGCTCACATTGCTTATCTGTTGTTTTGGTCAGCCTAGTAGCCAGTCAAGCAGGTTGCATTGTCTTCCCTGCCCGCTCGCCATCGCAGTAGTGAGTTGCCCATCGCCACACGCTCGCGCCCTCGCTAGCTTCCTGGCATCCGCTCTTCGTGATGTGCATCGAGCACCCTTGACTTGGTGGGTTACCATCACCTTACAAAGGAGAGACGTTGAGCTGCGCCCTCTCTCCTTTGCTCTATGGTCTTTGCGTGCATCTAGTGTTCGAGTCTAGTTATGCAAGTAGCAAGCGAAGTCACTAATTACCAAATTAGGTCTCTAATAAGCTATGGCCTACTAAGCCACATGGTATATGAAGCAGCTCATCCACCTAACAAAGCTTCTTCTTCCTCAAGCCACATCTGAGCACATGTGCATTTGATATCACTGCTAAAAATTAGAGATCAGATTTAAAATACATTATACTAGTAGTATATAATGGTTGATGCCGAGCAGCGGATACTGGCGTTCTTATCGCCTTCTTTCGAGAATAGGCAAACACTTGTTGCACTACGGTGCTCTGTACTAGTGAGCGATGCATTTACAGGAGATTGCATGATCACTCCATCCCCACATCGAGGATTGGCACCATGGATCAGATAGACAAACTCCCATAACAATCAAATGTGCAATCTACACAAGTGGCAGTTGCATCTTACTATCTCTTTGCCGTCAGATATTGGTAGGATCGATGGAAGAACATTCCTTTGTTCCAGTGGCTGGAGGGGGGCTCCAGCCTAGTAGAGCCCCCCTAGCTGTGCCCCTACTTTCATGGTATCAAAGTAGTTCATTTTTTGAAACAAATCTACTCGGTCCTCCCGGCTTCAAATGCATCAACTTCATCAACTAACAAACAACATCGTGCTGTTGTCGCTGAAGATGAGCTCCTCACCGCTGCCACTCAAGCACAGCCTCGCTAATGAAGCTGCCATTGCGGAATCTTCCTTGGCCGCCACTACTTGTATCAAAGCATAGGTGTCTTCTACCCTATCCACCCAAGCTATCCAAGTCGCCAGCATCAAGACCAACATTTCCATCACCCTCATCTTTAGGCATTGAATTATGCCAAGTGGCAAGAACTCTTTCTCGTTACACTCGGCAAATATTCCCTCTCCAGGCATGTCAATAACACCGGTGCCACCTCCGACAATGACACCTAGGAACGTGATGATTTCACGGTTCTCTCCTGGTTGTACGGATCAATCTCTATGAAGATTTTTGACATTGTTATGCAACTAGGAGCCTTTGCACAAGCAATCTGGAATGCAATCAAGAATCTCTTCTATGCGCTAGTGCAGGAGAACTCATCACAGACGGTTCACAAACCTCATCACAGACGGTTTTACGAACCGTCTGTAAAAATGGGTTAGTGATGAAAGAAATCATCACAGACAGATTTTCAACTGTCTGTGGAAATATATATCACAAACGGTTATAAATAGGAACCGTCTGTGATGAGAGAACATCACATACTATTTATATTTAGAACTGTCTGTGATATCACTCATCATAGACGGTTCCTATTTAGAATCGTCTGTGATAATTCTTATATCACAGACGGTTCTAAATATGAACCATCTGTGATGTTCTCTCATCACCGATGGTTCCTATTTATAACCATCTGTGATGTTTTCTCATCACAAACGGTTCCTATTTTAGAACCGTCTGTGATGTGCCTACACATAAATGCATACGCTGCCTTTCTTGGCTCTGTAGGGGATCCATCCTTTCGATCGATCACCGTGATGGTATATTGGTCCGTTGGCCTTTTGTTTGCTCCTCTTGGACCACGGGTCAATTTTCCTTTCATCGGTTGATCATCACATCCTTCAGACGACGAATTAGGGGACACCATCTTCTTTGTAAGTTAAAATAGTTTCAGGCGAACTACAAAAGAACATATAAAGTCCATTTAGTTTGAGGAAATGTGGTATCTAATCGGAATGAAAATAGTTGGTGGGGCAGGAAGAGGTGAGGAAAGAGAAGGACCTTGCCCATGTGGGAGGGTCAGTACGATATGTATTGCACAGGAGAGGTAGGGAAGTGAGTACAGTCGAATAACCGAGCACCAAATGGCACCCCATGGCAATACATGAACCACATGAACCATGAACCATATGCCATGGTCTATGACACACTTCCATCTACTAGGAATGGGATTTTGAGTTGAGGAAGGAAAGAATATTTTTAGATGAGAAGGGAATAAATATTAAACCAAATGTTCTTCAAAAATTACAGATTCGATAGAACTTGTATGAGCGACTGTTGATTCTTGCTATCAATCTTATTTATATTGTTGTGCTTTCTATTTCTTACTAACCCAAAAGTATGAACGAGTAATAAAAGAGTATTTAATTTGCTCTCAGGTGTCGGGCTGCTTGAAGATTAAATCTTCAGCCACCTCGCCACTCGATGTAGGGCTGCTAGAGACAAGCACTAGGAGCTCCTATCTAGACACTTGACATGAACGCTTAAGCTTCAAATGGCACGAAGCAAATCACACAAGCTAGTGTCAGGTTCGATAAAACAAGACACGAAGAAACAAGAACACTTATGCACTAGTTCAAGAGAACAATGGTTTATGAGAAGTAATTGAAGAGATGTTCGACTGTACTCACTTCCCTGCCTCTCTTTTTCTATATATCATACTAACCCTCCCACATGGGCGAGGGAGGGTCAATATGATTTATAGAAGAAAAGAAATAGGGAAATGAATACAGTTGAACATCACTTCAATTACTTCTCATTACCAGTGTTCTCATGAACTAGTGCATAAGTGTTCTTGTTTATTTGTGTCTTGTTTTATCGAACCTAACACTAGTGTGTGTGATTTGCTTCGTGCCAGTTGAATCTCAAGTGTTTATGGCAAGTGTCTAGCTAATGATTTAGGGCTGCTAGAGACAAGCTCTTACCTCCTCTACACTTGGGTTGAATTATCACAATTGAGCTAAATAATTAACTAAGCAAATATGGCCTTGAACTCTTGTCTTCCTAAATTATGCAACAATTTTTAAAACAATTTGGCCAAACTATAAGCAAAAATATTTAAAATAGTTCAAGCAGATGCTATACAATAGAACCATATACAATGAAGTATCAATCAATACTTTCTAGCATTTAACAGGAAGCTACAAAGTTAGTTCAAGGCCAGATTTACACTTTAATTATTTTAGCTCATAAACAGACCCAAAGCATCATAGAGCATTCACAGAGGCAACAAAGAAGTATTACCTAAACAAAGGGATCTGATTTCACAGAGGCTATAATAAAGTATGACCCAACTCACAAATTAGTGGCCATTTCACATAAACAAAGGGATCTGATTTCACAGAGGCAGCAATGTAGTATGACCTAACTCACAAATTAGGGATCTGATTTGTATTACCAAAAGTAAGAGTAGTTGCAGCCATCAACTAACCACTACACTATTTGTAGTATAAGTGAAGTATGAGCATAATGCAACAATATTTGCCTTAGAAACTTTAGAGTCGCATCCATGAAAATATAGACTGAACAAATGTGTTACTAATTTTACCTGGTCAGCTCGGCGCAGTCGAGGAGGAGGTAAATGCATTTACCTGGCACCGTGGAGGAGGAGGTCGGCTCGGTGCGGTGGAGGAGGAGGTGGAGGACGGGGATGGCTGGGAGAGGAGGAGACGAAGGTCGCGCTTGGGGGGGACCACCGGGGGTAGTTGCCGCAAGGGGAGATGCCAGGAAGCGTCATCGAAGAAGCGCCGGAAAGTGTCATCGGAGAAGCGCCGCAGAGGGTTAGGGTTTGGAGCGCAATAAGTGGTACTGAAGATCTGTACGGGGAAGGTTATATAGGTGTTTATATCACAAACGGTTATATAACATAACCGTCTATGATAGCTAACATCACAGACGGTTATATTACAAGACAGTCTGTGATAATTAACTTCACAGACGATTCTATTACCAGACCATCTGTGATGACTTAATATCACAGATGGTTCTATTACAAGACCGTCTATGATGACTTAATATCACAGACCGTTCTATTACAAGACCGTCTGTGATAATTACCATCACAGACAATTCTATTACCAGACCGTCTGTGATGACTTTATTACATAATTCAAATGCATCACGAGCTAGTAATTACAAATTTCATCACATTCATATATACAAATTGCATGATCGTCACCATTATCCACATGATTACAAGTTCATAACTTTAATATTACACACAAAAAATAATAAACATGACGACACCTCATAATTCCACGTGCTTATTCTTTTGTATGAAAATTAGCCCTTCAGGATGATCGACGCATGTGTAGCTTGCTTCCTCAGGTTGTTCTTCTGGCACCATGATGGCATTTCTGATAGGAGGCAACTCATCAAATTGATTGTATTCTTCCTCATCTACTACATTCTTAACTCCGACAAGCCTCCTTTTACCCTAAAGAACTGTGTGGTGCTTCTTGTTGGACTTGTCGGTTACATTGAAGACTTGAACAACTTGATTAGCTAGTACAAATGGTTCATTTTGGTATCCGACATGTTCAAGGTCCACAGTAGTGATGCCATACTTGTCAACCTTCATGTGCTGAAGGTGGACCCAACATCACCGAAATAGGGGAATTTTGAAAAGTACATAGTCAAGCTCCCAAATCTCCTCTATAAAACCATAGTACGAGCTCCTCTTCAACCCAGCGGTATTGAATGCATCGATGTGGGCACCGCTATTATGGTTTGTGCTCTTCATATCCTGATCTCTCGTGTAAAATGTGTACCCATTTAAGTCATATCATTTCCACATGACAACTGTAAAAGTTGGTCCTTTTGCCAACCAAGTCAGCGTGTCATCTAAGGAGCTCCTAGTGATGGGTCGCTTCTTCAACCATTTGTTGAACTGAAGGTTATGCTGCCTCGTGATCCAAGACTCCTACCGTGCGGAATTCTGTTGCCTTAGCCATTGCTTGTGCTCGACGATATATGGGGACACTAGAGCCATGTCTTGCACAACAGTGAAATGGGCTCGAGCATACGCAACCGAATCCGGCGTAATTGCTTTCCTTCTGATGGTCCCGATACCCTAGAGCCTCCCCTCATGGTGAGATCGAGGTAAACCTATCGGTTCGAACTGGGCCATGTAATCGATGCAGAACTCAACGACCTCTTCGGTTGCATAACCTTCGACAATGCTGCCCTCCGGACGAGATCAACTTTGTACGTAAGACTTGAGAATTCCCATGTACTTCTTGAATGGATACATGCTACGTAGAAACATGGGCCGTCACATCTTTATCTCGATCACAAGGTGAACAAAGAGATGGACCATGATGTCAAAAAATGACGGAGGGAAATATATCTCAAGATTACATAGAGTCATCACCACCTCAGCTTGCAGAGCATCTAGTCCTTCGGGATCGATGACCTTCTGAGCGATTGTGTTAAAGAAATAATACAACCTCGTGATTGTCTCCCGAACCTTGACCAGCAAAATACTTCTAATTGCGATTAGGAGCATCTGTGTCATCAGCACATGACAATCATGAGACCTCATGCCACCTAATTTCAAATCTTGCATCGAAACAAGTCTCTTCATGTTGGAAGAGTAGCCGGACGGAACTTTCACACCATACAAGCACTAGCACAATTCAGTTCTTTTAGCCATTGACAGAGTATAACAAGCTGGTTCGCAGTATGTACGGCCTTTATCAGTCTCTTTCAGTGCTAACTCAAGTCTTATGCCCATATCGACCAAGTCAAGCCGTGCATTGATACCATCCTTTGTTTTTCCCTTAATGTTTAGTAAGAGACTAATCACGCTATCACAGACATTCTTCTCTACGTGCATGATGTCGATGCAGTGGCGAACTTCTAGGTGCTCCCAGTAAGGTAGGTCCCAAAATATTGATCTCTTCTTCCACATGCTCTTCTAGTGGGTCATTGATTTACATCCCTTTCCATACATAACACCTAAATCCTTAACAATATCATGAACATCTCTCCAACTTAAAGGCCTTGGAGCTGAACCCTTTTTGTTGCTTCCGTCAAAAAGTTGATTCATCTTGCGGTATGGGTGATTCCTCCGAAGGAACCTACAGTGACGCATGTACACGGTTTTGCGGGAGTGATTCAGCCATACACTCTTAGTATCATCTAAGCAGTGAGTGCAGGTTTTGGATCCTTTTGTACTTTGGCCCGATAGGTTAGCAAGGACAGGGTAATCATTTATGGTGCAAAACAATTGGCAGTGCAAAGTGAAGTTCTCTCTTTTACACGCATCCCAAACTTGTACCCCGGGAACCCATTGTGTTTTTAGATCTTCCACCAATGGAGCTAGGTACACATCAATATCATTCCTAGGTTATTTCTGTCCTTGGATAAGTATAGACATCAAAATGTATTTTCGCTTCATAGACAACCAAGGAGGAAGGTCGTAGATACAGAGATCCACGGGCCAAGTGCTATGCCGGCTGCTCATGTTACCAAAAGTATTCATCCCATCTGTATTCAATCCAAACCTTATATTCCCCGGATCCGCATCGAATTCTTGAAACCTCCAATCGATGTTTCTCCACTGAATGGAATCAGCAGGGTGCCTTAGCATTCCATCATTCTTACGCTCCTCAGAGTGCCAACGCAACAGTTTTGCCTCCTTTGGGTTCGCAAATAAACGCCTCAAATGGGGAATTACAAGCAGATACCATGCCACCTTAGCAAGAGGTCCTTTTTTCACCTCGATGCTCTCGCCATCATCATCTGAATGACTCTTACGCTTGTACCGGGATGCGTTGCACACTGGACATACATGCAAGTTTGCGTACTCTTTGCGGTACAAGATATAGTCATTCGAACATGCATGTATTCTTTTTACTTCCATTCCCAAGGGACAAAGAATCTTCTTGGCTTTGTAGGTGGTTGTTGGCAACTCGTTTCCCTCTGGAAGCATGTCCACCAATAGACGTAACAGCGCTATGAAACTCTTGTTGGACCAACCATTGCTTGCCTTCAATTTCAGTAGTTCAAGCACGGATGACAACCTTGTGTATTTCAACTTATAACCTGCGAACAAAGGTTTCTCCGAGTCCTCCAAGCCCTGGAACTTTATATATTCCATGTCATCACGGTTTCCTTCTATATCGCGCAACATCTGATCTAGATTGTCATCCTGCAACCTATCCTTATTGGAAGCACAATCGATATGATCATCCTGTATATGATCATCCTATATATTCTGCAACCTATTCTCGTCGATGATATTAACACTAATAGCTGCTTCCTGTATATTCTGCTCTTCGCCGTGACTGGTCCAACATGTATATCCCTTTTTGAAACCCCTCCGAATCAAATGTGCTTCCATCTGCGCTGAGTTTCGAAACATATTTAGATTTTCGCAGTCAATGCAAGGACAAGACATAAATTGCACCCCCTTAATAAACATATCATCCTCTGCAGCTCTTTTAAAAGCGGAGACGCCATTAAGGTACTCGACACTCGTACGGTTCTCAGCGTGCATCCAGCTTCGATCCATCTACGTTACAAACGTAACACTTAGTGTTAAATATTAAATACAAACAGCACATGGATCTACAGGCAAGCAGATATAAACAATCCTTAAATTCTCTCCTAACCAACCTAGATATTGAATATAATGCAAATAGAACCCATTACTAACCTTAGATCACCCAACAACACATGAATCTACAAGCTAGATATAAAAAATCATCAACTTCGATCTTTCCTTATCAAGCTAGATGTTAAATATAAGCAATTAGAACACATTACTAACCATAAATCACCAACAACACATGAATCTACAAGCTAGATCTAAAAAATTCTTAAATTCTCTCCTAGTCCAACTTGATATTGAACATAATGATATTAGAACCCATTACTAACCTTAGATCACAAAAAAACAAATGACTATACTATCACCCTTCAAAATCAATGGCCTTCTTTCACACAATCTCCTCACAACCACAACCAGTCTCAAAATAGATCTCGAAACCCTAAAGCACGAATTGCCTTCGGGCTCTATTTTATATATTTTTGGTAGATATCACAGACGGTTTTTAATTATAATCGTCTGTGATGTTCCAATATCACAGACGGTTTTATATTAAAATCGTATGTGATGTAATAAATATCACAGATGGTTTTATATTAAAACCGTCTGTGATGTAAACAAATATCACAGACGGGTATAATTAACAACCGTCTGTGATAGGTACACTGACGGTTGGACTATAGAACCATCCGTGATGTTTCATATTATAGAAGGATATAAACCAATAACCGTCTTTGATGAGATACAATAAATTTTATCCCACCGATCGAGAGCCGTCTCTTCATTTCCTGCGTGCCTTCATCAGAACTAGCTTCGTCTTCAATCGGAACTCTTTGGCTTCAATCCCCGGCTGCCTATTAAATCACCAGCGCCTGTCACAATCCAACACAATCCTCCGGTGCTACTCTCTAGTTCTCTTGCATTGCAGTGGTAGCTCCTTCTTCTCCCTCCTCTAGCGCTCCATTACCGCCCCCAGAGGAGGAGGAGCGGGAGGAGGAGGAGGAGGAGGAGGAGGAGGCCAAGATCCGCTGGAGGAGCTCATCGTTGGAGGAGGATGACAACGAAGACACCATCGACAATGACGTCAGCCCCCATGCAGCAACGACGACGATAACCCCCCTGCAGCGACGACGAGTGGTGGTTTCCGTGGTGATCGCGCCACCCACCACTATGTATATTATTTATATATATTGTAATTAATATATTGTTTTATGTTATTAAGTATTGTAATTAATATAATATTTTATGTTCTATATATAATGTTTTACCTTCTATTTTCGTGCCTTTAGTAGGTTTAGTATTTCTGGCAATTGCAATGGCTTCTTTATTTCTTTATGTGTAGAAAAATAAGATTGTCTAGAACCGACGGGGTAGTGAAAAATATACCACGATCTATTTCAATAAAATCATCACGCAATAAATCAACAAAACCTAAAGTCATTTTGTGTTCGCCTTCTAACTTACCTACGCAATGCTTTAGCTAATACACGATAATGCATACGCAATGAAATGATTTTTCTATCTATCAATAACTGCATGCATTGCCCGGTCAATGTGAAGAAGTAGGCCATTGTCGCGGCAATAATGAGCCAAACTAGTATTTGTGGCCTCTGAATTTCCTCTGGTTTCACCTTCGCGAGCCGAACTAATTCATTCCGTGGTTTTAGACCAAAACGTCATCTATCATTTGCTCTCTGCGAAGCTCAAAAATCAAAAAAGAAATGTGAGAATGTAGTTATAAAAAGTCAATATCACTCTGTCTGAGTGATCACTAACGATTATAAACACAAACCGTCTGGGATTATATCACAGACGGTTTTATTATAAAACCATCTGGGATATTGGTTTATATCACAGACGGGTATAATATAAAACCGTCTGTGATATTGGTTTACATCATAGACAGGTATAATATAAAATCGTCTGTGATATAATCATAGACGATGATAATATAAAACCATCTGTGATATTGTTTACATCACAGACGGGTATAATTAAAAACTGTCTGTGATTGGTACACTGACGGTTGGACTATAGAACCGTCAGTGATGTTCTATATTACAGATAGTTTTTGATGACCATTTGTGATGGTGCGTCTGATATAGGCCTTTGTGTACCAGTGGTGATAGCAATAAGAGTCGAGCAATCCGGATTGAAGCTGAATTTCACAACCTTATCCAAGGCGACATGCCCATTACTGAGTACTGCACGAAGCTCAAAACCTTGGTGGATACCCTTGCTGACATCGGCCAATCTATCTTGGACAAAACTCTCATCCTCATGTGCCTTTGTGGCCTCCATGACGACTATTCCGAGATAATTACTATTGTTCCTTTGCAAACCCCTTTTCCAAGTTGTTCACATACTCGCTCCATGCTCCTCCTCAAGGAAAATCAAAAGAAGACAACCACCAAGAATGTTGTTGCCACTACCCTAGTTGCATCCTCCAATGATGGGAACTCCAATCGAGGCAGCAGCAATGTCGATCACATGAATGGCACTGGCAACTGCAGCACCTTCAACAACAACAATTGCAACTGTAACTTTGGAGGAGGTGGACGCAGTGATGGCCGTTGTTGTGGCCATAGTGGATGTGACGGTGGCTGAGGCAATAGTGGTAGTAGCGGCAACGGTAAGCCACAACGGACCATCGTTCAATCCTTGTGTAGGTGTCATCAAAGCTTGGCTGACCACATGGGAAGCTCCTTGGCACGCCATGAACCCTACTGCTGGCCAAGCTGTCAGCATTCTCGGTTCAGACTAACAGCACCACAAGCCTACCCCACCTTAGTCCCCCAAGCTGCACCACCAACACAGTTTTTTTGCATCATCCACACCAACACCGTCAATTGCTACCTCATGGGACCAGTTGTAACACCCCAAAATTTTGCTTTTCTTAAATTCATGTGTGATTTGGCACTTTGGTGAATTTTTGGAATTTTCTGGAATTTATTTGGATTTATTTGGAATTTATTTGAATTTATTCCATTTTGAAATAATTAAAGAATTTAATTTTGCAAATAAAATTTTGTTGGAAATATTTTATTTAAGTCCCAAATACCCTAAAATATTTTCCAGAATTTTTCTGGAATTTTTCCGAGTATTTTGCTATTTTTAATGAATTAAATGAATTACTGGGAATTATTTTAAATATTAAATCGCTGGAAATTCAAGTCGGGTCAAGTACTGTTCATCCGACCGAGCCCGAGTCAGACTCGAGTTCGAGTCCGACCCGAGCCACGTGACTCGACCAAACCAACTCCAAAACCTAATCGATCCCAACCGTTGGATCAAGATCCAACGGTCAGGATCTTCCGCATCGCTTTGCTGAATCCAAGACGGATCCGATCGCGTCACGCCGATCGTGGCCGTTGATCGTGCCACGTGGGCGGCCGTGCGTCATTGTCCCCGCCGAGTCCGAAGCCGACTCCTCGCCTTGTCCGCCGCCGTGTAGGATTAGGGTTCCGCCGTCTTGCGCATGCCGAGGGCATTTAAATACGGGTGGTACCGAGGACCGCCGTGACCCCGCGCACTCTCTGCCCTATCTCACCGAGCCTCAGCCGCCGTAGATCCGCCGGAATCGCTCGCCGGAGTCATAGCATCCCTCCACTGCGGTTTTGCTTGATTCCGCCGCCGCCGCCCCTCGCCGCCATTGACCCCGGATCCGAACCCACGAAGCCAGGCGCACCGAAGAGACCCTTCACCTCGCCGAGCCCGTCCCAAACGCCGTTCGTGGTCGTCGCTGCCTCGCCGGCAGCCACGACCTCGCCGTGAAGCCATCGCCGACCCCGAGCTCCACCAACCGTCCGATCAAGATCCAAGGGCTCAGATCGCGCCACGTCACCCTCGGTGAGTTCCCCATTGAAAATCCTAGATCTAATCTCAACCGTTGGATCTAGATCCAACGGCTTAAGTCATGCCACGTAGCGGGAGCTGCACCAGGCTAGATTGGATCTGGACCGTTAGATCAAGATCCAACGGCCTAGATCAACCCGTGCGCCCAAGCACTGGAGGCCCAAATCCAATCCTAGCCGTCGGTTTTCAAACCAACGGCTACGATCGTGCTAACGTGTCCAGGAGCCGAACCGCCGCGCCACGCGGCGCAGCAGGCTGCCATCGACACGCGGGGCCCGCGTGTCGGGCCGCGACCGTGACGCCACCCATGACGTCATCGGATGGACCCACCTGTCGCCGACTGGTGAGCCCAGCCGACGTCGGCCGATGATGACGCTACCCGAGCGGGCCCACATGTCGGGCCGACACGTGGCCGTGGGACCGGTCCACGGTAGACCCGAGCCGAGCGTGGACCGAGTCCATGGAGCGGTACCGACGCCGCCAGACCAATCGGTCTTTGCCACGTGTCCTCGCCGACGCAATAAATGATTTTTTCGAAAAAGAAAATGATTTAATAAATCGGTTTAATAATTGATTTGAATTTCAAAACTTCAAACGCTTATAACTTTGCGTTTCAACTCTGATTTGAGTGATTCAAATTTCTAAATTTGTATAAAATTGAGACCTACCTAAATATGGATTTTAATTAATTTTTGGACTAAAGTTTTTCTCTCCAAATTATTTAATTGATTATTTAAACTTTAAATAATCATAACTTTTGCGTCTTAACTCCAAATTTGACGATTCCAGTTTCTAAAAACTCATAAAATTATGTTCTCTCTGTTTATGGATTTTATTTGGATGTTTGGACACTTTTTGCCTATTGTTTATTCGTGTATTTGCTATTTGCACGCTTTACGAGTAGACGTTGAAGTGCCTGAAGGATTCGAAGGAGAAGTATTGACTCAGGATCCAACTCAAGACCAAGAACAAGTACTTTTTGAAGGCAAGTTGTGCTTTGACCATGTTGATCCTATTTCGAAATCTATTTTGATTTAAACTATTGCATGCTAGTTCAATTAGAAGAATACTTTGTTTAAACATGGGGGTTAGATAAATACCAATTTGCTGTATGACACCTTGATTATTTAAGTATGTGCCATGATCCCTTGTCACCCTAGTTGTGGATTACTAGTTGGACATTATTAAATCGCCAACATGGGTTTAGACCGTTGTAGTATACTGCTTAGACCTGCTACGTGCTCATGACATGATTTTGGACAATCAAATGTTAATATTGACTTAATGATATATTGAACCTGTTTTGGAAAAGTATCATGTGATGTTGATGGCACGTGGTGCATGGTAATCAACTGGGGTTTGATAAACAGTTTTCGACCGGGGCATGTGGCAAGAGTAATCAGGTGGGCCAGTTGTGGCATTGGGGATGTTGATTTGGTTCTTCGGGTAGTCTTGCCCTGGTCACCCTAAGGACTTCACCTTGCAAGCCTTTGAACTGGGTCTAACGTGCAACCACATGTCTATAATGGGACGGACCTAGTTGACTAAGTTACTAATAACGTACCTGTGGGACCTCAGGAGGTCAACTACACCCTTTGTGTAAGTTGTACGGGGGAGCGTACCGGGGCTGAGGCCAGGTACCCATCTAACGGATGATTGGCCTAGACTTCGCCTTAGCGAAGGGAAGGGTTAGTGCGCAATAACCGGGGAGGACCACTTGTATTGTTAGAAGTTTCCAAAAGACTTTGTTACGGGAACTCGCCTTTGTGGTGTTTGACTGTATCTTGTGGGTAAAGTGCATAACCTCTGCAGAGTTTAGAATCTATTCGAATAGCCGTGTCCGCGGTATTGGACATCGCTCGGGAATTACAGTCAAGGGTTAGATTTTCTCAAAAATAACTTTGGTTTGAAAGGTTGGGCTGGATTAATAATGAAGTTGATGGAAATGTGGATTAGGATGGGAAAGATGTTTATTAAATTCCTTGAAAAGTTATCTATGCTATACTTGCTCCTACTGCTTTCGAATCTACTTATGCTACTTGTCAAATGCTGTTTACTGCAAATATACCTTGAGCTATTTCTTTGTACCAAGCCATGCATATAGTATATTAGCTTGCATTCTGTGCATGACTTGCTGAGTACCAAGTACTCACCCTTGCCACAATACAACACCGCTGAAGAGGAGATCGCACATGCTTTGGAGGAGGAGCTCCAAGAGGATCCGTCTACTTAGGGAAGCGAGCCCGATCGATTGCCTGTGGTATACTGGATGGCGCCACGAAGTTATTTGATTTTCCGCTGCTATTATTTTTCTCTGAATAAGTTTCGCCTTGCGAGGCATATATTTGTAACTTGACCATAAGGTCGAGTAACCAGTTTGACTATTTAAATAAAGTACTTATTTAATATCGAGTGGTATGATTGTGATATTTACCGATGTTAAGACTGTGTGCACTAGCGTGTTCCTGGACTAGTGCTGAATACACAGAGGGTCCGGATTTGCAAATTCGGGGTCCCGACAGAGGTGGTATCAGAGCCATACTTGACTGTAGGCTCAACCCTAGCTAGAATGGTCGTAGTAAGGATAAAACCTATTTTCTAAAGCTAAAAATTTGTCAAAATAAGAAATGACATCTCGACTTATCCCCTTCTCTCTTTTCTTGTCTCTTGCTGAAATTTTCCCTTACCTTGTCACACTTTAAAAATTCCGAGTTCTTACGCAAAGCACTCTTGTGACAGATGGAGGAAGAGTTCAACTACGTTGATCTAGGAGTTGGTCACGCCACGGAACTTTGGCATATGCTACAAATTCTCGGAGATTTTGAGAAGCCCCAATACCAAGTAGAAGTGATCAGACAAGCGGGATTGATTAAGGCTTGTGACGTAAAGATTGAGTTACCTGCTAGGAAGAAGTGCCCAGGCAATCGCCCGATACACTTCACATCAAGGAGATCTACAATGCAGATGGGTATCCAAGAAGTATCACGACGAGCAATGCGGCACATTACCCGTATCTACGCCAGAGAATTGGAGGGCACGGTGTTCCGTTATCATCCGCGCAGCGATAACCTTCTTGACCCGAAGGCGATTCAGGATGAGGATGCCACGGTTACACAGTTGGCACGATTTGTTGTCGCCCAGGAGGATGTACTAGATAATACAAGCAAGGAGCTACAGAAGGCCCGCAAGGAGATCACGACAGAGAAGAACAGATGGCGGGAAGCTCAAGAGTATGTGGCACACCTTCTGCGAAGGATTGACGAGTTGGAGATGACCTTGTACGGACTGCACTCCGAGCCAAGATTTGAGCTACACGAGCCAGATCCGGAGGAGTCGATCTCGATGAGGACACCGCTTCTTCGACTACCACAGAGGACACAGCTTTGGACATGGCAATCGTTACGCTTAAGCCGCAAAGACCCGCACTCAGGCCGCGGAGGTTTTCTCGATGAGTGAGCATAGGTTCTATAGTGAGACTCCTTCGCCGAGTCGCGTCATAGAATAAAGAGTCACCCTTTAGGCGTTAGACTCCAGAGTTAGTTCGATTTGGATTTTCATTGTTTGCTGAGTGTGCAGTATGTGTTGCAAGGCCCTTAGGCATTGTAAGCAACCATACCAAGTTATTAATATCAATAATAAAGTTGGACCTTAAAGTTACACCTGTCGCCCGCATAAGTTCCATATTACTTGTCTATTCTTGTTTCCCTCTCATCTCTAAACCTAGAGCAAATCGGACAGATGGTGAATACCCGGGAAACTTTGGAGGCAATGGAAGCGGTTCTCGCCAGCCAGAAACCCCAATGAGGAGCACCAAAGACCGCCACCGGATGTGCAGAATTTCTGAGCTTTTCTTGCTGCCTGCACTCGCTTGATGCATGCTATGATGCAACAAATGCAACACGTCCATCGCCAGGCCACCGCTAATCAAGTTAATCAGGACCACGCCAGAGTACAAGGTCGCCGAGTTCATGAGAACTCACCCGCCCACTTTCTCTGGGAATGCCAATCCATTGGAGGCCGATGATTGGTTAAGATCAATCGAGAGGAAGCTACACATAGCTCAATGCATAGGAAATGAGAAGGTACTCTACGCTTCTCATCACCGAAGGAACAAATTGCCGAATGGTGGGAGAACTTCGTACACGCAAGAGAACCCTCAAGAGATCACTTGGGAGGAGTTCACAGTTGCGTTTCGCCAGTATCACGTGCCTGAAGGAATCATGGATCTTAAGAAGGAGGAGTTCAGAGCACTGTAGCTAGGTCATCAGCTAGTGGCCGACTACCTGAACAAGTTCACACAGCCTAGCACGCTACGCACTGAGGATGTAGCGACAGATAAATCCGCATACCTCGTTTTATGAAGGGACTTAACTCAGATTGCAAGTAGGGTTGATCACCCACACCTTTCCGCATTTCCAAGAGCCGTGAATAAGGCGCTTATTCTTGAGGACAAGCGCAAGGAACTGGATGAGAACAGAAGCGCAGGATGCAACAAAGAAGGATCACGCCAGGAACGCCAATACCGAGAGTTGCACCAAATCAATTCTTCAGATTTCAACCACGAATGCAACAAGTACACCATCCTCAAAGCACCAAGACTGCCAATCGTAACTACTGCACCCCCACCGCTAGAAACGCCGCTCCAGGCAAATAAGAAGGAACGATGAGACGCTGCTACAATCGCAACGAGCCGTGACACTTTGCCAACAGCTTGTCCAAAGAAGATAGCAGGAGTGACCCCGCCGCTTCAATCTAGGAACCACCCCAGCTAGGACGCCAAAGACCAGAGCCACACCCTGCATCGTGGTGAGAGGCCGAGTCAACCATGTCACCACAGATGCACCGCAGAATGCTACGGACGTCAGTCGTAAGTTACTTGTTAACTCAGTACCTGCAATGCTTTGTTTGACTCGAGCTTCAGATTCGCTTGTTTCGCAAGGCTTTGCTACTAGAAACGATTTGAGGATTGCAAGACTTAGATGCATGCTTTTAGTTCAAACCCTGGTTCCGAACTCCGAACGAAAGTAGGATGTTCCGGTGAGAATACTAATAGATGGAATAGAGTTCCTAGCAAACCTTATAATTTTGGAGACCCGGACCTTAGACGTTATTTTGGGAATGGATTGGTTATCCAAGCACAAGGTCAGTATTGGATTGTGGACGAAGGACTATCTCGATTGAGAGCCCGTGTGGGAAGAAAGTGGAATTTCAAGCCACTGCAGCTAGAGATGGACAGCTGATGGTTAACAGTACCAAGGCAATCAAGATAGAGGATGTCTCAAGAGTGAATGAGTACCCAGATGTTTTTCCCGAAGATCTACAGTATGCCGCCAGACGAGGGGACATAGAGTTTGTGATAGAGCTTGTACAGGGACAAAGACCGATAGCAAAGAGACCCTATCGGATGTCCACCGAGGAGTTGGTTGAGATGAAGAAACAGCTAGAAGAGTTAATGGAGAAAGGATTTATCAGACCGAGTTCGTCGCCGTGGGGAGCACCAGTTTTGTTTGTCAAGAAAAAGGACGGAAGTTTCAGGATGTGCATCGACTACCGTGCACTCAATGAAGTCACCGTGAAGAATAAGTATCCGCTCCCGTGATTGATGATTTGTTTGATCACCGAGAGGAGCTGGAGTTTTCTCCAAAATTGATCTTAGATCGGGATACCATCAGTTGAAGATCCGATCAGAGGATATTCCAAAGACAGCATTCTCGTCAAGATATGGACATTACGAGTTTACAGTTATGTCTTTTGGATCGATTTAATGCGCCAAAGATATTTCATGAATATGATGAATAAGGTGTTCATGGAATATTTGGACAAGTTTGTTGTCGTGTTCATAGATGATATCCTAATCTACTCCAAGACGTAGGATGAACATGCCGAACACTTGAGGCGAGTTTTGGAAAAGCCGAGGAACAAAGCAACTTTTCGCCAAGTTCAGCAAGTGTGATTTTTGGAAGGACAAGGTGGAGTTTCTTGGACATGTAATGACCGCAGAAGGAGTCACCGTAGATCCAAGCAAAGTAGAAGCTGTGTTACATTGGGAGCAACAAAGATCGTGACTCCAGATTCGGAGTTTCCTTGGAATGGCAGGATACTACCGCCGTTTCATCGAAGGCTTCTCGACAATTGCGAAACCTCTTACGCAATTGCCGAAGAAGGAAAAGAAGTTTGCATGGACGCCTGAATGCGAGAAAGGATTTCAGAGTCAAGAAGCGATTGACATCAAGACCGGTGTTAGTTCTACCTGATGTTGCTCAAAGCTTCGATATTTATTGTAACGCATCGCGCCAAGGACTTGGATGTGTCTTGATGCGTAATGGAAAGGTCGCCGCTTATGCATCAAGGCGCTTGAGGCCGCATGAGGAAAATTATCCGACACATGACCTAGAGTTAGCTGCCGTAGTGCATGCCTTGAAGATATGGCGTCACTATCTCGATCGGAAACAGATGTGAAGTATATACGGATCATAAGAGTTTTAAATACATATTCACCCACGGATCTGAATATGAGGCAGAGGAGATGGTTAGAGTTGATCAAGGACTATAATGTTGGGATCCATTACCACCCCGGGAAGGCCAACGTAGTAGCCGATGCTCTGAGTCGGAAAAGCCATACCGTGAGTACGTTGCTAGCCACAAATCAGGATGAGTTATGTGAGGATCTTCAGAAAATGAAGATTGAGATTGTACCTAGCGGATTCTTGGCCGCATTAGAAGTAAAGCCTACCCTAGAGGATCAGATCCGAGAAGGACAGAGGGATGATGACAAGATCCGCAGGATCAAGTCCATCAAGGAAGAAAGCAAGGCAAAGGACTTCAAGTTGGATGAGCAAGGCACGTTGTGGATGAAGGATCGCATTTGTGTGCCCAACAAGAAGGAGTTAAAGCAACTGATTTTGGAGGAAGCCCACGACTCCAAGTACTCAATTCATCCTGGAAGCGCCAAAATGTATCAGGATTTGAAGGAAAGATTCTGGTGGCCGAGTATGAAACGTGAAGTTGCCGAGCATGTTGCATTGTGCGACGTATGCCAGAGAGTCAAGGCAATGCATCAGAGACTAGCAGGATTACTACAGCCGCTGAAAATACCCGAGTGGAAGTGGGAGGAAATCGGAATGGATTTCATTACCGGTTTGCCTAAGACTCAAGGAGGTTATGACTCCATATGGGTTATAGTGGATCGTTTGACCAAAGTAGCCCATTTTATCCCCGTGAAGACCACTTACTCGGGAGATAAATTAGCGTAATTGTACATGATCGAGATTGTCTGCTTGCACGGAGTGCCAAAGAGGATTGTATCGGACGAAGGTACCCAATTTACCTCAAGGTTCGGAATAAGTTGCATGAAGCCATGGGAACCCGCTTGAACTTCAAGATGCCTTATCATCCACGCAGACGGATGGACAGACCAAAGAGTCAACCAGATTCTGGAGGATATGTTAAGAGCTTGTGCATTGGCTTATGCTACCTCTTGGGATAAGAGTTTGCCGTATGCCGAGTTCGATTACAACAATAGTTATCGTGCTAGTTTACGATGTCACCTTTTGAGGCATCAGATGGACGACCATGTCGGACGCCATTGAATTGGAATGAGACCGTGGCGCCGTGTCTTTGGGCCTGATATTCTTCAGAGGTCAAGAGCGGTCGCCATGATTAGGGAAAGGTTGAAGATCGCCCAATCTCGATGAAGAGTTATCTTGACAATCGTCGCAGGATTTGAGTTTTGAACTGCATTTACTTTTTATACCTCAGAGTTACGCCTCTCAGCGGAGTTAAGAAGTTCCATGCCAAAGGGAAACTCGCACCCCGTTATGTTGGACCATTTAAGATTTTGAGCCGCAGAGGTGAAGTTGCTTATCAACTGGAGTTGCCACAGTCGTTAGCAGGAGTGCATGATGTATTCCATGTGTCCTAGTTGAAGAAGTGTCTCCGAGTTCCCGAGGAAAAGACACCGCTAGAGTTAATTGAGTAGCAAGAGGATTTGACTTACAAGGAGCATCCCGTGAAGATTTTGGACACTATGGATCGAGAGACTAGAAATAAGTCAACCCGTTTCAGAGAGTTCAAGGAGCAACCATGAAGAAAGCGAAGCGACTTGGGAACGCCAAGAGGAATTGAGGAAAGAGTTTCCAAACCTATTCCTTAGTTAGCCCTGAATCTCTGTGGACTAGATTCTATTAAGGGGAGGTTTGTAACACCCCAAAATTTTGCTTTTCTTAAATTCATGTGTGATTTGGCACTTTGGTGAATTTTTGGAATTTTCTGGAATTTATTTGGATTTATTTGGAATTTATTTGAATTTATTCCATTTTGAAATAATTAAAGAATTTAATTTTGCAAATAAAATTTTGTTGGAAATATTTTATTTAAGTCCCAAATACCCTAAAATATTTTCCAGAATTTTTCTGGAATTTTTCCGAGTATTTTGCTATTTTTAATGAATTAAATGAATTACTGGGAATTATTTTAAATATTAAATCGCTGGAAATTCAAGTCGGGTCAAGTACTGTTCATCCGACCGAGCCCGAGTCAGACTCGAGTTCGAGTCCGACCCGAGCCACGTGACTCGACCGAACCAACTCCAAAACCTAATCGATCCCAACCATTGGATCAAGATCCAACGGTCAGGATCTTCCCGTACCGCTTCGGTTGAATCCAGCACGGATCCGATCGCGTCCACGCGATCGTGGCCGTTGATCTTGCCACGTGGACGGCCGTGCGTCATCGTCCCCGCCGAGTCCGAGCCGGACTCCTCCGCCGCGTCGCCGCCGTGTAGGATTAGGGTTCCGTCCCGTGCGCGCATGCCGAGGGCATTTAAATACCGGGTGGTACCCCGAGGACCGCCGTGACCCCGCGCACTCTCTGCCCTATCTCACCGAGCCTCAGCCGCCGTAGATCCGCCGGAATCGCTCGCCGGAGTCATAGCATCCCTCCGCTGCGGTTTTGCTTGATTCCGCCGCCGTCCGCCGTCCCCTGTTGCCATTGACCCCAGATCCGAAACCCACGAAGCCAGGCGCACCCGAAGAGACCCTTCACCTCGCCGGAGCCCGTCCCAAACGCCGTTCGTGTGGTCGCCGTCCTCAGCGCCGGCAGCCACGACTTCGCCGTGAAGCCATCGCCGACCCCGAGCTCCACCAACCGTCCGATCAAGATCCAAGGGCTCAGATCGCGCCACGTCACCCTCGGTGAGTTCCCCGTTGAAAATCCTAGATCTAATCTCAACCGTTGGATCTAGATCCAACGGCTTAAGTCGTGCCACGTAGCGGGAGCTGCACCAGGCTAGATTGGATCTGGACCGTTAGATCAAGATCCAACGGCCCAGATCAACCCGTGCGCCCAAGCACTCGAGGCCCAAATCCAATCCTAGCCGTCGGTTTTCAAACCAACGGCTACGATCGTGCCACGTGTCCAGGGAGCTGAACCGCCGCGCCACGCGGGCGTGCGCGTGGGCCACTGACACGCGGGGCCCGCGTGTCGGCCGATCGCACCGCGGACGTCACCCATGACGTCATCGGATGGACCCACCTGTCAGCACCGTGGGCTGAGCCCCGCTGACGTCAGCGATGACGTCACCCGAGTGGGCCCACATGTCAGCGACACGTGAGCCGTGGACCGGGTCCACGGTAGACCCGAGCCGAGCGTGGACCGAGTCCATGGACCGGTGGCGTCGGCAGACCAATCTAGTGCTGCCACGTGTCCTCGCTGACGCAATAAATGATTTTTTCGAAAAAGAAAATGATTTAATAAATCGGTTTAATAATTGATTTGAATTTCAAAACTTCAAACGCTTATAACTTTTGCGTTTCAACTCCGATTTGAGTGATTCAAATTTCTAAATTTGTATAAAATTGAGACCTACCTAAATATGGATTTTAATTAATTTTTGGACTAAAGTTTTTCTCTCCAAATTATTTAATTGATTATTTAAACTTTAAATAATCATAACTTTTATGCCTTAACTCCAAATTTGACGATTCCAGTTTCTAAAAACTCATAAAATTATGTTCTCTCTGTTTATGGATTTTATTTGGATGTTTGGACACTTTTGCCTATTGTTTATTCGTGTATTTGGTATTTGCACGCTTTACGAGTAGACGTTGAAGTGCCGGAAGGATTAGCAGGAGAAGTATTGACTCAGATCCAACTCAAGATCAAGAACAAGTACTTTTGAAGGCAAGTTGTGCTTTGACCATGTTGATCCTATTTCAAATCTATTTTGATTTAAACTATTGCATGCTAGTTCAATTAGAAGAATACTTTGTTTAAACATGGGGTTAGATAAATACCAATTTGTCGTATGACACCTTGATTATTTAAGTATGTGCCATGATCCCTTGTCACCCTAGTTGTGGATTACTAGTTGGACATTATTAAATCGCCAACATGGGTTTAGACCGTTGTAGTATCTGCTTAGACACCTTTCGTGCTCATGACATGATTTTGGACAATCAAATGTTAATATTGACTTAATGATATATTGAACCTGTTTTGGAAAAGTATCATGTGATGTTGATGGCACGTGGTGCATGGTAATCAAGCGGGGTTTGATAAACGATTTTCGGCCAGGGGCATGTGGCAAGAGTAATCAGGTGGGCGGATGTGGCATTGGGGATGTTGATTTGGTTCTTGGGTAGTCTTGCCCTGGTCACCCTAAGGACTTCACCTTGCAAGCCTTTGAACTGGGTCTAACGTGCAACCACATGTCCAGTAATGGGACGGACCTAGTTGACTAAGTTACTAATAACGCACTGTGGGACCTCAGGAGGTCAACTACACCCTTTGTGTAAGTTGTACGGGGAGCGTCTGGCCGAGGCCAGTACCCATCTAACGGTTGATTGGCCTAGACTTCGCCTTAGCGAAGGGAAGGGTTAGTCTTGCGCAATAACCGGGAGGACCACCTGTATTGTTAGAAGTTTCCAAAAGACTTTGTTACTGAACTCGCCTTTGTGGTGTTTGACTGTATCTTGTGGGTAAAGTGCATAACCTCTGCAGAGTTTAGAATCTATTCGAATAGCCGTGTCCGCGGTATTGGACATCGCTCGAATTACAAATAAGGGTTAGATTTTCTCAAAAATAACTTTGGTTTGAAAGGTTGGGCTGGATTAATAATGAAGTTGATGGAAATGTGGATTAGGATGGGAAAGATGTTTATTAAATTCCTTGAAAAGTTATCTATGCTATACTTGCTCCTACTGCTTTCGAATCTACTTATGCTACTTGTCAAATGCTGTTTACTACAAATATACCTTGAGCTATTTCTTTGTACCAAGCCATGCATATAGTATATTAGCTTGCATTCTCAGGCATGACTTGCTGAGTACCAAGTACTCACCCTTGCCACAATGCAACACCAGTTGAAGAGGAGACTGCACAAGCTTTGGAGGAGGAGCTCCAAGAGGATCCGTCTACTTAGGGAAGCGAGCCCAGTCAGTTGCCTGTGGTATACTGGATGGCGCCACGAAGTTATTTGATTTTCCGCTGCTATTATTTTTCTCTGAATAAGTTTCGCCTTGCGAGGCATATATTTGTAACTTGACCATAAGGTCGAGTAACCAGTTTGACTATTTAAATAAAGTACTTATTTAATATCGAGTGGTATGATTGTGATATTTACCGATGTTAAGACTGTGTGCACTAGCGTGTTCCTGGACTAGTGCTGAATACACAGAGGGTCCGGATTTGCAAATTCGGGGTCCCGACAGAGGTGGTATCAGAGCCATACTTGACTGTAGGCTCAACCCTAGCTAGAATGGTCGTAGTAAGGATAAAACCTATTTTCTAAAGCTAAAAATTTGTCAAAATAAGAAATGACATCTCGACTTAACCCCTTCTCTCTTTTCTTGTCTCTTGCTGAAATTTTCCCTTACCTTGTCACACTTTAAAAATTCCGAGTTCTTACGCAAAGCACTCTTGTGACAGATGGAGGAAGAGTTCAACTACGTTGATCTAGGAGTTGGTCACGCCATGAACTTTGGCATATGCTACAAATTCTCGGAGATTTTGAGAAGCCCCAATACCAAGTAGAAGTGATCAGACAAGCGGGATTGATTAAGGCTTGTGACGTAAAGATTGAGGTACCTGCTAGGAAGAAGGGCCCAGGCAATCGCCCGATACACCGTGCCGCCAGAGATCTACAATGCGGATGGGTATCCAAGAAGTATCACGACGAGCAATGCGGCACATTACCCGTATCTACGCCAGAGAATTGAGGGCACGGTGTTCCGTTATCATCCGCAAGAGCGATAACCTTCTTGACCCGAAGGCGATTCAGATGAGGATGCCACGGTTACACGCTTGGCACGATTTGTTGTCGCCAGAGGATGTACTAGATAATACAAGCAAGGAGCTACGAAGGCCCGCAAGGAGATCACGACAGAGAAGAACGAGATGGCGGGAAGCTCAAGAGTATGTGGCACACCTTCTGCGAAGGATTGACGAGTTGGAGATGACCTTGTACGGACCTGGACCCAGAGCCGATTTGAGCTACACGAGCCAGATCCGGAGGAGTCAGATCTCGATGAGGACACTGCTTCTTCGACTACCACAGAGGACACAGTTGCTGGACATGGCAATCGTTTCGCGCCTAAGCCGCAGCACCCGTACCCAGGCCGCGGAGGTTTTCTCGATGAGTGAGCATAGGTTCTATAGTGAGACTCCTTCGCCGAGTCGCGTCATAGAATAAAGAGTCACCCTTTAGGCGTTAGACTCCAGAGTTAGTTCGATTTGGATTTTCATTGTTTGCTGAGTGTGCAGTATGTGTTGCAAGGCCCTTAGGCATTGTAAGCAACCATACCAAGTTATTAATATCAATAATAAAGTTGGACCTTAAAGTTACACCTGTCGCCCCGCATAAGTTCCATATTACTTGTCTATTCTTGTTTCCCTCTCATCTCTAAACCTAGAGCAAATCGACAGATGGTGAATACCCGGGGAAACTTTGGAGGCAATGGAAGCGGTTCTCGCCCAGCAGAAAACCCCAATGAGGGAGCACCAGCACCGCCACTGGATGTGCAGAATTTCGGAGCTTTTCTTGCTGCCCAGACTCAGTTGATGCATGCTATGATGCAACAAATGCAACACGTCACTGCTCAGGCCACTGCTAATCAAGTTAATCAGGGACCACGCCAGAGTACAAGGCTGTCAGAGTTCATGAGAACTCACCCACCCACTTTCTCTGGGAATGCCAATCCATTGGAGGCCGATGATTGGTTAAGATCAATCGAGAGGAAGCTACACATAGCTCAATGCATAGGAAATGAGAAGGTACTCTACGCTTCTCATCACCGAAGGAACAAATTACGAATGGTGGGAGAACTTCGTACACGCAAGAGAACCCTCAAGATATCACTTGGGAAGAGTTCACAACGCATTCGACGGTATCACGTGCTGAAGGAATCATGGACCTTAAGAAGGAGGAGTTCGTGAGCAGGAAGCAAGGTAATCGGCTAGTGGCCGACTACGAACAAGTTCACACAGCTAGCACGCTACGCACCGAGGATGTAACGACAGATAAATCCGCATACCTCGTTTTATGAAGGGACTTAACTCGGGATTGCAAGTAGGGTTGATCACCCACACCTTTCCAGATTTCCAAGAGTCAGTGAATAAGGCGCTTATTCTTGAGGACAAGCGCAAGGAACCGGATGAGAACAGAAGCGCAGGATGCAACAAAGAAGGATCACGCCAGGAACGCAATATGGCGCTGAGAGTTGCACCAAATCAATTCTTGATTTCAACCACGTAATGCAACAAGGACACCATCCCTGGCACCAAGACCTGCCAATCGTAACTACTGCACCCAGCCCCACCTAGAAACGCTGCTCGGCGATCGGCAAGGAAACAAAGTGAGACGCCGCTACAAGCTGCAAGCGAGCCGTGACACTTTGCCAACAGCTTGTCCAAAGAAGACAGCAGGAGTGACCCCGCCGCTTCAATCTAGGAACCACCCAGCTAGGACGCCAAAGACAGGAGCCACACCCTGCATCGTGGTGAGAGGCCGAGTCAACCATGTCACCACGGATGCACTGCAGAATGCTACTGACGTCGTCTTGGGTAAGTTACTTGTTAACTTTCAGATACACACCTTGATTTTGTTTGACTCTGGAGCTTCGCATTCGTTTGTTTCGCAAGGCTTTGCTACTAGAAACGATTTGAGGATTGCAAGACTTAGATGCATGCTTTTAGTTCAAACCCCTGGTTCCGAACTCCGAACGAAAGTAGGATGTTCCAGGGTGAGAATACTAATAGATGGAATAGAGTTCCTAGCAAACCTTATAATTTTGGAGACCCAGACCTTAGACGTTATTTTGGGAATGGATTGGTTATCTAAGCACAAGGCTGTATTGGATTGTGGACGAAGGACTATCTCAGTTGAGAGCCCGTGTGGGAAGAAAGTGGAATTTCAAGCCACTGCAGTTAGAGATGGACAATGATGGTTAACAGTACCAAGGCAATCAGCATAGAGGATGTCTCAAGAGTGAATGAGTACCCAGATGTTTTTCCCGAAGATCTACAGTATGCCGCGACAGGGACATAGAGTTTGTGATAGAGCTTGTACCGGGACAAGATCGATAGCAAAGAGACCCTATCGGATGTCCACCGAGGAGTTGGTTGAGATGAAGAAACAGCTAGAAGAGTTAATGGAGAAAGGATTTATCGACCGAGTTCGTCGCCGTGGGGAGCACCGCTTTGTTTGTCAAGAAAAAGGGCGGAAGTTTCAGGATGTGCATCGACTATCGCGGCGCTCAATGAAGTCACCGTGAAGAATAAGTATCCGCTACCCAGGATTGATGATTTGTTTGATCGGTTGAGAGGAGCCGAAGTTTTCTCCAAGATTGATCTCGAGATCGGGATACCATCGATTGAAGATCCGATCGGAGATATTCAAGATCGCATTCTCGTCAAGATATGGACATTACGAGTTCTGATTATGTCCTTTGGATTGACAAATGCGCCACTTATTTCATGAATATGATGAATAAGGTGTTCATGGAATATTTGGACAAGTTTGTCGTCGTGTTCATAGACGATATCCTAATCTACTCCAAGACAGAGGATGAACATGCCGAACACTTAAGGCGAGTTTTGGAAAAGCCGAGGAACTGCAACTTTTCGCCAAGTTCAGCAAGTGTGATTTTTGGAAGGACAAGGTGGAGTTTCTTGGACATGTAATGACCGCAGCAGAGTCGCCGTAGATCCAAGCAAAGTAGAAGCTGTGTTACATTGGGAGCGAATGCCAAAGACGGTGACCCAGTTCGAGTTTCCTTGGAATGGCAGGATACTACCGCCGCTTCATCGAAGGCTTCTCGACAATTGCGAAACCTCTTATGCAATTGCTTTGAAGAAGGAAAAGAAGTTTGCATGGACGCCTTGAGAATGTGAGAAAGGATTTCAGAGTGAAGAAGCGATTGACATCAAGACCGGTGTTAGTTCTACCTGGATGTTGCTCAAAGCTTCGATATTTATTGTGACGCATCGCGCCAAGGACTTGGATGTGTGCCGATGCAGAATGGAAAGGTCGCCGCTTATGCATCAAGGCGATTGAGGCCGCATGAGGAAAATTATCCGACACATGACTTAGAATTAGGCCGTAGTGCATGCTTTGAAGATATGGCGTCACTATCGATTGGAAACAGATGTGAAGTATATACGGATCATAAGAGCCTTAAGTACATATTCACCCGATCGGATCTGAATATGAGGCGAGAGGAGATGGTTAGAGTTGATCAAGGACTATAATGTTGGAATCCATTACCATCCCGGGAAGGCCAACGTAGTAGCCGATGCTCTGAGTCGGAAAAGCCATACCGTGAGTGCGTTGCTAGCCACAAGTCAGGATGAGCTATGTGAGGATTTTCAAAAGATGAAGATTGAGGTTGTACCTAGCGGATTCTTGGCCGCCTTGGAAGTAAAGCCTACTTTAGAGGACCAGATCCGAGAAGGACAGAAGGATGATGACAAGATCCGCAGGATTAAGTCCATCAAGGAGGAAGGCAAGGCAGAGGACTTCAAATTGGATGAGCAAGGCACGTTATGGATGAAGGATCGGATTTGTGTGCCTAACAAGAAGGAGTTAAAGCAACTGATTCTGGAAGAAGCCCATGACTCCAAGTATTCAATTCATCCTGGAAGCGCCAAGATGTATCAGGATCTGAAGGAGAGATTCTGGTGGCCGAGTATGAAACGTGAAGTTGCCGAGCATGTTGCATTGTGCAACGTATGCCAGAGAGTCAAGGCAATGCATCAGAGACCAGCAGGATTGCTACAACCGCTAAAAATACCTGAGTGGAAGTGGGAGGAAATCGGAATGGATTTCATTACCGGTTTGTCAAGACTCAAGGAGGTTATGACTCCATATGGGTTATAGTGGATCGCTTGACTAAAGTAGCCCATTTTATCCCCGTGAAGACCACTTACTCGGGAGATAAATTAGCGTAATTATACATGATCAGATTGTCTGCTTGCACGGAGTGCCAAAGAGGATTGTATCGGACAGAGGTACCCAATTTACCTCAAGGTTCTGGAATAAGTTGCATGAAGCCATGGGGACCCGTTTGAACTTCAAGATGACTTATCATCCACAGACGGATGGACAGACCGAAAGAGTCAACCAGATTCTGGAGGATATGTTGAGAGCTTGTGCATTAGCTTATGCTACCTCTTGGGATAAGAGTTTGCCGTATGCCGAGTTCAGTTACAACAATAGTTATCAGGCTAGTTTACAGATGTCACCTTTTGAGGCCTTTGTATGATCGACCACTGTCGGACGCCATTGAATTGGAATGAGACCGGCGAGCGCCGTGTCTTTGGGCCTGATATTCTTCAAGAGGTGAAGAAGCGGTCGCTATGATTAGGGAAAGGTTGAAGATCGCCCAATCTCGGCAGAAGAGTTATGCTGACAATCGTCGCCGAGACTTGAGTTTTGAACCAGAAGACTTTGTTTACCTCAGAGTTACGCCTCTCAGGGGAGTTAAGAGGTTCCATGCCAAAGGGAAACTTGCACCCCGTTATGTTGGACCATTCAAGATTTTGAGCTGCAGAGGCGAAGTTGCTTATCAGCTGGAGTTGCCGCAGTCGTTAGCAGGAGTGCATGACGTATTCCATGTGTCCCAGTTGAAGAAGTGTCTCCGAGTTCACGAGAATGCACACCGCTAGAGTCAATTGAGTTGCAAGAGGATTTGACTTATAAGGAGCATCCCGTGAGGATTTTGGACACTATGGATCGAGAAACTAGAAACAAGTCAACCCGTTTCTGTAGAGTTCAGTGGAGCAACCATGAAGAAAGCGAAGCGACTTGGGAGCGCGAAGAGGATTTGAAGAAAGAGTTTCCAAACCTATTCCTTTAGTAAGCCCTGAATCTCGGGGACGAGATTCTATTAAGGGGGGGAGGTTTGTAACACCCCAAAATTTTGCTTTTCTTAAATTCATGTGTGATTTGGCACTTTGGTGAATTTTTGGAATTTTCTGGAATTTATTTGGATTTATTTGGAATTTATTTGAATTTATTCCATTTTGAAATAATTAAAGAATTTAATTTTGCAAATAAAATTTTGTTAGAAATATTTTATTTGAGTCCCAAATACCCTAAAATATTTTCCAGAATTTTTCTGGAATTTTTCTGAGTCATTTGCTATTTTTAATGAATTAAATGAATTACTGGGAATTATTTTAAATATTAAATCGCTGGAAATTCAACTCGGTCGAGTATCGTTTCATCCGATCGAAGTCGGAACCCGCGTCGGACTCGAGTCCGACCCGAGCCAGGTGACTCGACCAAACCAGCTCCCACCCCTCATCCCTCCCAACCGTCGGATCAAGATCCAACGGCTGAGATCCGCCCGTACCGGTTCGAGCCGTGTCCGCCCGGATCCGATCGTGCCGCGTCGATCGTGGCGTTGATCGTGCCACGTGGGCGGTGGCGTCATCGTCTCCGCCGAGTCGAAGCCGGACTCCGCCGCGCGCCCGCCGCCGTGTAGAACTAGGTTTCCGTCTCTGGCACGAACGCCGAGGCTATTTAAAGAGTGAGACGTCCCCCGAGGTTGCCCTCATCTTTGCGCACCCGTTCCCCCGAGCCATCTCGCCTGAGCCGTCGCCGATAGCCCGTACGTGCTAGCCGGAGTTGGAGCCCTGGCGCGGTTGAACGCCGATTCCGCCGCCGTCCGCCGTCTTCCGCCGAAGGAGCCCGGATCCGGAACCACCGTGACGAGACGCAACCGAAGGAAGGATTCATCTCGCCGAGCGACCCGAACGCCGCGTCGGGCTCGTCGTCGTTCGCCTCTCGGTGCCCAAGCCTCGCCGCGCCATCGCCGGACTTCGCGAGCTCGGTGAACCGTCAGATCCAGATCGGACGGTTGAGGTGAGTTCACGTGTCCCCAACCCGATTGGATCTGGACCGTTGGATTAAGATCCAACGGTTCACAATTGCCACGTGCCGTAGTAGTGTTATTATAGGATTAGATCTGGACCGTCCGATCTAGATCGAACGGCCCACGATCAACGAGTAGTTTCAACGTGTTAACCCTGGATCTAATCCGCGCCGTTGATTTTCAAACCAACGGCCGTGATTGCGCCACGTGTCGGGAAGTTGGGCCGACGCGTCGGGCCAGACGCTGGCGTGGCGTACAGCGACACGGCCCAGCGTGTCGGGCCGATCGCACCGTGACGTCACCCATGACGTCATCGGTGGACCCACCGCCGACCGTGGCCGAGCCCGCCGACGTCGCCGATGACGTCACCCGAGTGGGCACAAATGTCAGCGACACGTAGAGTCGTGGACCGAGTCCACGGTGGACCCGAGCCGAGCGTGGACTACGTCCATGGACCGGCTGACGTCAGCCAACCAATCTAGTGCTGCCACGTGTCCATGATGACGCAATAATTAATTTCCTAAAAGAAAATGATTTATTAATTCGAAATAATGATTTGATTTTGTTTCAAACTTCAAACGCTTATAACTTTATGCGTTTCAACTCCGATTTGAGTGATTCAAATTTCTAAATTTGTATAAAATTGAGAAAAACGTAAAAATGAATTTTATTTAATTTTTGGAATAAATTTTTGGCTGTTAAAATTATTAAAATAATTATTTAAACTTTAAATAATCATAACTTTTAAATCTTAACTCCAAATTTGATTTATTCCAGTTTCTAAAAATCCAGAAAGTTATGTTCTCTCTGATTATGGATTTTATTTGGAGTTTTGGGATGTTTTTTCCAAGTGTTTATTTGTGTATTTGCTATTTGCACGCTTTACGAGTAGACGTTGAAGTGACGTAAGGATTCGAAGGAGAAGTATTGACTCAGGATCCAACTCAAGACCAAGAACAAGTACTTTTTGAAGGCAAGTTGTGCTTTGACCATGTTGATCCTATTTCGAAATCTATTTTGATTTAAACTATTGCATGCTAGTTCAATTAGAGAAATACTTTGCTTAAACATGGGGATTAGATAAATACCAATTTGCTGTATGACACCTTGATTATCTAAGTATGTGCCATGATCCCTTGTCACCCTAGTTGTGGATTACTAGTTGGACATTATTAAATCGCCAACATGGGTTTAGACCGTTGTAGTATATCTTGCTTAGACACCTTTCGTGCTCATGACATGATTTTGGACAATCAAATGTTAATATTGACTTAATGATATATTGAACCTGTTTTGGAAAAGTATCATGTGATGTTGATGGCACGTGGTGCATGGTAATCAACTGGGGTTTGATAAACAGTTTTCGACCGGGGCATATGGCAAGAGTAATCAGTGGGCCAGTTGTGGCATTGGGGATGTTGATTTGGTTCTTCAGGTAGTCTTGCCCTGGTCACTCTAAGGACTTAACCTTGCAAGCCTTTGAACTGGGTCATACTTGCAACCACATGGCTGGAATGGGACGGCCCTAGTTGACTAAGTCGCTAAGGACTCACTTGTGGAGCCTCAGGGTGTCAATTACACCGTTTGTGTGATTGTACGGGGGAGCGTATCGTGGTCGTGGCCGATACCCATCTAACGGTGTGTTGGTCCCATACTTCGCCTTGGCTAAGGGAAGGGATGGTGTAGAGCACGAACCTGAGAGGACCACCTGTGTTGTTTGAGGCTTCCGAAAGGCTTTGTTACTGAACTTCGCCTTTGTGGTGTTTGATCAGTATCTTGTGGGTAAAGTGCATAACCTCTGCAGAGTGTAGAATCTATTTAAATAGCCGAGTCCACAGTCTTTGGACAATGCTCGGGATTACAAATAAGGGTTAGACTTTCTGAAAATAACTTGGATTTGAAAGGTTGGTTTGATTTAGTAATGAAGATGATAGAAATGTGGTTTAGGATGGGGAAAATGTTTATTAAATTTCCTGAAAAGTTATTTATGCTTTACTAATTTCTACTGCTTTCGAATCTACTTATATTACTTTTCAAATCTTTGTTTCTTTACCAAATATACCTTGAGCTATTCCTTTGTACCAAGCCATGCATATAGTATATTAGCCTTTGCATTACTGCATGACTTGCTGAGTACCAAGTACTCACCCTTGCCTCAACACAACATCAATTGAAGAGGAGACTACACAAGCTTTGGAGGAGGAGCTCCAAGAGGATCCGTCTACTTAGGGAAGCGAGCCGATCGCCTGCCTGTGGTATCTTGGATGGCGCCACGAAGTTATTTGATTTTCCGCTGCTATTATTTTTCTCTGAATAAGTTTCGCCTTGCGAGGCATATATTTGTAATTTGACCATAAGGTCAAGTAACCAGTTTGACTATTTAAATAAAGTACTTTACTGGTATCGAGTGGTATGATTGTGATATTTACCGATATTAAGACTGTGTGCACTAGCTGCGTTCTGGACTAGTGCAGAATACACAGAGGGTCCGGATTTGCAAATTCGGGGTCCCGACAGAGGTGGTATCGAGCCATACTTGATCAGTAGGCTCAACCCTAAGCTAGAATGGTCGTAGTGAGGATAAAACCTATTTTCTAAAAGCTAAAAGTTTGTCAAGATAAGAAATGACATCTCGACTTATCCCCTTCTCTCTTTTCTTGTCTCTTGCTGAAATTTTTCCTTACCTTGTCACAATTCAAAAATTTCGAGTTCTCACGTAAGCACTCTTGTGACAGATGGAGGAAGAGTTCAACTACGTTGATCTCGGGAGTTGGTCACGCCATGGAACTTTGGCATATGCTACAAATTCTCGGAGATTTTGAGAAGCCGCAATACCAAGTGGAAGTGATCGAGACAAGCGGGATTGATCAAGGCTTGTGACGTGAAGATTGAGGTACCGCTAGGAAAAAGGGCCCAGGCAATCGCCTCGATACACCAGCCGCCAGGAGATCTACAATGCAGATGGGTATCCAAGAAGTATCACGACGAGCAATGCGGCACATTACCCGTATCTACGCCAGAGAGTTGGAGAGCACGGTGTTCGTTATCACCGCGCAGCGATAACCTTCTTGACCCGAAGGAGATTCAGATGAGGATGCCACGGTTACACAGCTTGGCATGATTTATTGTCGCCAGGAGGATGTACTAGATAATACAAGCAAGGAGCTACGAAGGCCCGCAAGGAAATCACGACAGAGAAGAACGGATGGCGGGAAGCTCAAGAGTATGTGGCACACCTTTTGCGAAGGATTGACGAGTTGGAGATGACCTTGTACGGACTGCACCCAGAGCCAAGATTGAGCTACACGAGCCAGATCCAGAGGAGTCGGATCTCGATGAGGACATCGCTTCTTCGACTACCACAGATGACACGATTCTTTGGACATGGCAATCGTTTCGCGCCTATGCCGCAAAGATCCGCACTCCAGGCCGTGGAGGTTTTCTCGATGAGTGAGCATAGGTTCTATAGTGAGACTCCTTCGCCGAGTCGAGTCATAGAATAAAGAGTCACCCTTTAGGCGTTAGACTCCGAGTTAGTTCGATTTGGATTTGCTTTGTTTGTCGAGTGTGCAAGATGTGTTGCAAGGCCCTTAGGCATTGTAAGCAGCCATACCAAGTTATTAATAATAAAGTTGGACCTTAAGGTTACACCTTTCGCCCGCATAAGTTCCATATTACTTGTCTATTCTTGTTTCCCCTCATCTCTAAACCTAGAGCAAATCGGCAGATGGTGAACACCCGCGAAACTTTGGAAGCAATGGAAGTGGTTCTCGCCCACAGAAAACCCCAATGAGGGAGCACCAAAGACCACCACCGGATGTGCAGAATTTGAGCTTTTCTTGTCGCTCAGACTCGATTGATGCATGCTATGATGCAACAAATGCAGCACGTCATCGCTCGAGGCCACGCTAATCAAGTTAATCGGGGCCACGCCGTAATACAAGACTGTCCGAGTTCATGAGGACTCACCCACCCACTTTCTCCGGGAATGCCAATCCATTGGAGGCCGATGATTGGTTAAGATCAATCGAGAGGAAGCTACACATAACTCAGTGCATAGGAAATGAGAAGGTACTCTACGCTTCTCATCAGTTGGAAGGAACATTGCCGAATGGTGGGAGAATTTACGTGCCACGCAAGAGAACCCTCAAGATATCACTTGGGAAGAGTTCACAACAGCATTCGACAAGATCACGTGCTGAAGGAATCATGGACCTTAAGAAGGAGGAGTTCAGAGCATCAAGCAAGGTAATCACCAAGGTCGACTACTGAACAAGTTCACACAGCTAGCACGCTTACGCACTGAGGATGTAGCGACAGATAAATCCGCATACCTCGTTTTATGAAGGGACTTAACTCAGGATTGCAAGACTTAGATGCATGCTTTTAGTTCAAACCCTGGTTCCGAACTCCGAACGAAAGTAGGATGTTCCGGTGAGAATACTAATAGGTGGAATAGAATTCCTAGCAAACCTTATAATTTTGGAGACCTGCACCTTAGACGTCATATTGGGAATGGATTGGTTATCCAAGCACAAGGCCGTATTGGATTGTGGAGGAAGGACTATCTCGATTGAGAGCCCGTGTGGGAAGAAAGTGGAATTTCAAGCCACTGCAGCTAGAGATGGACAGTTGATGGTTAACAGTACCAAGGCAATCAGCATAGAGGATGTCCCAAGTAGTGAATGAGTACCCGATGTTTTTCCCGAAGATCTACCCGTATGCCGCCAGGCAGGGACATAGAGTTTGTGATAGAGCTTGTACTGCACAAGACCGATAGCAAAGAGACCCTATCGGATGTCTACCGAGGAGTTGGTAGAGATGAAGAAACAGCTAGAAGAGTTAATGGAGAAAGGATTTATCAGACCGAGTTCGCCGCCGTGGGGAGCACCGCTTTGTTTGTCAAGAAAAAGGACGGAAGTTTCAGGATGTGCATCGACTATCGTGCGCTCAATGAAGTCACCGTGAAGAATAAGTATCCGCTACCCAGGATTGATGATTTGTTTGATCGGTTGAGAGGAGCCGGAGTTTTCTCCAAGATTGATCTCGAGATCGGGATACCATCGATTGAAGATCCGATCAGAGATATTCAAGACCGCATTCTCGTCAAGATATGGACATTACGAGTTTACGCTATGTCCTTTGGATTGACAAATGCGCCACTTATTTCATGAATATGATGAATAAGGTGTTCATGGAATATTTGGACAAGTTTGTAAATGCGTGTTCATAGACGATATCCTAATCTACTCCAAGACAGAGGATGAACATGCCGAACACTTAAGGCGAGTTTTGGAAAAGCCGAGGAACAAAGCAACTTTTCGCCAAGTTCAAGCAAGTGTGATTTTTGGAAGGACAAGGTGGAGTTTCTTGGACATGTAATGACCGCAGCAGAGTCGCCGTAGATCCAAGCAAAGTAGAAGCTGTGTTACATTGGGAATACCAAAGGCGGTGACCCAGTTCGGAGTTTCCTTGGAATGGCAGGATACTACCGCCGCTTCATCGAAGGCTTCTCGACAATTGCGAAACCTCTTACGCAATTCTTTGAAGAAGGAAAAGAAGTTTGCATGGGCCTTGAGAATGTGAGAAAGGATTTCAGAGTCAAGAAGCGATTGACATCAAGACCGGTGTTAGTTCTACCGGATGTTGCTCAAAGCTTCGATATTTATTGTGACGCATCGCGCCAAGGACTTGGATGTGTCTTGATGCGAATGGAAAGGTCGCCGCTTATGCATCAAGGCGATTGAGGCCGCATGAGGAAAATTATCCGACACATGACTTAGAATTAGTCAGTAGTGCATGCTTTGAAGATATGGCGTCACTATCTCGATTGGAAACAGATGTGAAGTATATACGGATCATAAGAGCCTTAAGTACATATTCACCCGATCGGATCTGAATATGAGGCGAGGAGATGGTTAGAGTTGATCAAGGACTATAATGTTGGAATCCATTACCATCCCGGAAGGCCAACGTAGTAGCCGATGCTCTGAGTCGGAAAAGCCATACCGTGAGTGCGTTGCTAGCCACAAGTCAGGATGAGCTATGTGAGGATTTTCAAAAGATGAAGATTGAGGTTGTACCTAGCGGATTCTTGGCCGCCTTGGAAGTAAAGCCTACTTTAGAGGACCAGATCCGAGAAGGACAGAAGGATGATGACAAGATCCGCAGGATTAAGTCCATCAAGGAGGAAGGCAAGGCAGAGGACTTCAAATTGGATGAGCAAGGCACGTTATGGATGAAGGATCGGATTTGTGTGCCTAACAAGAAGGAGTTAAAGCAACTGATTCTGGAAGAAGCCCATGACTCAAGTATTCAATTCATCCTGGAAGCGCCAAGATGTATCGGGATCTCAAGGAGAGATTCTCGTGGCCGAGTATGAAACGTGAAGTTGCCGAGCATGTTGCATTGTGCGGCGTATGCCGAGAGTCAAGGCAATGCATCGAGAGACCAGCGAGGATTGCTACAACCGCCGAAAATACTCGAGTGGAAGTGGGAGGAAATCGGAATGGATTTCATTACCGGTTTGTCAAGACTCAAGGAGGTTATGACTCCATATGGGTTATAGTGGATCGCTTGACTAAAGTAGCCCATTTTATCCCCGTGAAGACCACTTACTCTGAGATAAATTAGCATTATACATGATCAGATTGTCTGTTTGCACGGAGTGCCAAAGAGGATTGTATCAGACGAGGTACCCAATTTACCTCAAGGTTCTCGAATAAGTTGCATGAAGCCATGGGGACCCGTTTGAACTTCAAGATACCTTATCATCCACGCACGGATGGACAGGCCAGAAAGAGTCAACCAGATTCGGAGGATATGTTGAGAGCTTGTGCATTAGCTTATGCTACCTCTTGGGATAAGAGTTTGCCGTATGCCGAGTTCGCCACAACAATAGTTATCAGGCTAGTTTACAGATGTCACCTTTTGAGGCACTGTATGGTCGACCCTGTCGGACGCCATTGAATTGGAATGAGACCGGCGAGCGCCGTGTCTTTGGGCCTGATATTCTTCAAGAGGCTGAAGAGAAGATCGCTATGATTAGGGAAAGGTTGAAGATCGCCCAATCTCGGCAGAAGAGTTATGCTGACAATCGTCGCCGAGACTTGAGTTTTGAACCAGAAGACTTTGTTTACCTCAGAGTTACGCCTCTCAGGGGAGTTAAGAGGTTCCATGCCAAAGGGAAACTTGCACCCCGTTATGTTGGACCATTCAAGATTTTGAGCCGCAGAGGCGAAGTTGCTTATCAGCTGGAGTTGCCGCAGTCGTTAGCAGGAGTGCATGACGTATTCCATGTGTCCCAGTTGAAGAAGTGTCTCCGAGTTCCTGAGGAACAGACACCGCTAGAGTCAATTGAGTTGCAAGAGGATTTGACTTATAAGGAGCATCCCGTGAGGATTTTGGACACTATGGATCGAGAAACTAGAAACAAGTCAACCCGTTTCTGTAGAGTTCAGTGGAGCAACCATGAAGAAAGCGAAGCGACTTGGGAGCCTTGAAGAGGATTTGAAGAAAGAGTTTCCAAACCTATTCCTTTAGTAAGCCCTGAATCTCGGGACGAGATTCTATTAAGGGAGGTTTGTAACACCCCAAAATTTTGCTTTTCTTAAATTCATGTGTGATTTGGCACTTTGGTGAATTTTTGGAATTTTCTGGAATTTATTTGGATTTATTTGGAATTTATTTGAATTTATTCCATTTTGAAATAATTAAAGAATTTAATTTTGCAAATAAAATTTTGTTGGAAATATTTTATTTGAGTCCCAAATACCCTAAAATATTTCCCAGAATTTTTCTCGAATTTTTAAAGTCATTTGCTATTTTTAATGAATTAAATGAATTCGGGAATTATTTTAAATATTAAATCGCTGGAAATTCAACTCGGTCGAGTAATCTTGTTCATCCGACCGAAGTCGGAACCCGAGTCGGACTCGAGTCCGACCCGAGCCGATTGACTCGACCAAACCAAATTCCCAACCCTAATCAATCCCAACCGTCGGATCAAGATCCAACTACCGAGATCCGCCGTGCATCGGCTCGAGCCAGATCCGGCCGGATCCGATCGCGCCCGTCGCGATCGTGGCCGTTGATCGTGCCACGTGGGCGGTGGCGTCATCGTCTCCGCCGAGTCGAGCCGGACTCACGCCGCCCGCGCCCGGCCGTGTAGAACTAGGTTTCCGTCTCGCACGAACGCCGAGGCTATTTAAAGCGTGAGACGTCCCCGAGGTTGCCCTCATCTTTGCGCACCCGTTTCCCGAGCCATCTCGCCGAAAGCCGCCGCTGCTTGCCCGTGACGTGCTCGCCGGAGTTGGAGCCCTGCGGCGCAAGCCGGGTTGAACGCCGATTCCGCCGCCGTCGCTGCCTTCCGCCGAAGGAGCCAGATCCGGAACCACCGCGGACGACGCAACCGGCGAAGGATTCATCTCGCCGAGCGACCCGAACGCCGTCGGGCTCGTCGTCGTTCTCGTCTCCGGTGCCCAAGCCTCGCCAGCGCCATCGCCGGACTTCGCGAGCTCGGTGAACCGTCAGATCCAGTCGGACGGTTGAGGTGAGTTCACGTGTCCCCAACCCGATTGGATCTCGACCGTTGGATTAAGATCCAACGGTTCACAATTGCCACGCGTCGTAGTAGTGTTATTATAGGATTAGATCTGGACCGTCCGATCTAGATCGAATGGCCCACGATCAACGAGTAGTTTCAACGTGTTAACCCTGGATCTAATCCGCGCCGTTGATTTTCAAACCAACGGCCGTGATTGCGCCACGTGTCGGGAAGTTGGACCGACGCGGCCGTCAGACGCTGGCTGGCAGGTACACCGACACGCTGGGCCCGCGTGTCGGCCGATCGCACCGTGACGTCACCCATGACGTCATCGGTGGACCCACCTGTCAGCACCGTGGGCTGAGCCCCGCTGACGTCAGCGATGACGTCACCCGAGTGGGCCCACATGTCAGCGACACGTGGAGTCGTGGACCGAGTCCACGGTGGACCCGAGCTGAGCGTGGACTACGCCCATGGACCGACTGACGTCAGCAGACCAATCCAGTGCTGCCACGTGTCCATGATGACGCAATAATTAATTTCCGAAAAAGAAAATGATTTATTAATTCGAAATAATGATTTCAGATTTTGTTTCAAACTTCAAACGCTTATAACTTTTGCGTTTCAACTCCGATTTGAGTGATTCAAATTTCTAAATTTGTATAAAATTGAGATCTACCTAAATATGAATTTTATTTAATTTTTGGACTAAATTTTTTCTCTGTAAAATTATTTAAATGATTATTTAAACTTTAAATAATCATAACTTTTGCGTCTTAACTCCAAATTTGATTTATTCAGTTTCTAAAAATCCAGAAAATTATGTTCTCTCTATTTATGGATTTTATTTGGAGTTTTGGGATGTTTTTGCCTAGTGTTTATTTGTGTATTTGCTATTTGCACGCTTTACGAGTAGACGTTGAAGTCTTGGGAAGGATTCGAAGGAGAAGTATTGACTCAGGATCCAACTCAAGACCAAGAACAAGTACTTTTTGAAGGCAAGTTGTGCTTTGACCATGTTGATCCTATTTGAAATCTATTTTGATTTAAACTATTGCATGCTAGTTCAATTAGAGAAATACTTTGCTTAAACATGGGGATTAGATAAATACCAATTTCTTTGTATGACACCTTGATTATCTAAGTATGTGCCATGATCCCTTGTCACCCTAGTTGTGGATTACTAGGTGGACAGTATTAAATCGCCAACATGGGGTTAGACGGTTGTAGTATCGTGCTTCGACCTGCTACGTGCTCATGACATGATTTTGGACAATCAAATGTTAATATTGACTTAATGATATATTGAACCTGTTTTGGAAAAGTATCATGTGATGTTGATGGCACGTGGTGCATGGTAATCAACTGGGGTTTGATAAACAGTTTTCGACCGGGGCATATGGCAAGAGTAATCAGGTGGGCCAGTTGTGGCATTGGGGATGTTGATTTGGTTCTTCGGGTAGTCTTGCCCTGGTCACCCTAAGGACTTAACCTTGCAAGCCTTTGAACTGGGTCATACTTGCAACCACATGGCTGGAATGGGACGGCCCTAGTTGACTAAGTCGCTAAGGACTCACTTGTGGAGCCTCAGGGTGTCAATTACACCGTTTGTGTGATTGTACGGGGGAGCGTATCGTGGGCGTGGCCGGATACCCATCTAACGGTGTGTTGGTCCCATACTTCGCCTTGGCTAAGGGAAGGGATGGTGTAGAGCACGAACCTGAGAGGACCACCTGTGTTGTTTGAGGCTTCCGAAGGCTTTATTCTGAGGAACTTCGCCTTTGTGGTGTTTGACTGTATCTTGTGGGTAAAGTGCATAACCTCTGCAGAGTGTAGAATCTATTTAAATAGCCGAGTCCACAGTCTTTGGACAATGCTCGGGATTACAATCAGGGTTAGACTTTACGAAAATAACTTGGATTTGAAAGGTTGGTTTGGTTTAGTAATGAAGATGATAGAAATGTGGTTTAGGATGGGGAAAATGTTTATTAAATTTCTGAAAAGTTATTTATGCTTTACTTATTTCTACCGCTTTGAATCTACTTATATTACTTTTCAAATGTCAAGCATCTTGCAAATATACCTTGAGCTATTCCTTTGTACCAAGCCATGCATATAGTATATTAGCCTGCATTCTGCATGACTTGCTTGAGTACCAAGTACTCACCCTTGCCTCAACACAACATCGCTTGAAGAGGAGACTACACAAGCTTTGGAGGAGGAGCTCCAAGAGGATCCGTCTACTTAGGAAGCGAGCCCGATCAGTTGCCTGTGGTATACTGGATGGCGCCACGAAGTTATTTGATTTTCCGCTGCTATTATTTTTCTCTGAATAAGTTTCGCCTTGCGAGGCATATATTTGTAATTTGACCATAAGGTCAAGTAACCAGTTTGACTATTTAAATAAAGTACTTTACTGGTATCGAGTGGTATGATTGTGATATTTACCGATATTAAGACTGTGTGCACTAGCGCGTTCCTGGACTAGTGCTGAATACACAGAGGGTCCGGATTTGCAAATTCGGGGTCCCGACACAGGCAATCTTGGCCTGTTCATCAACTTGACGTCAAAAATGCTTTCTTGCATGGTCATCTTGCGGGAACCGTATATAGTCAGCAACCCTCTGGGTTTCTTGATGCTGTGCATCCTCACCATGTCTGTCATCTTTCAATTATCTCTACAGTTTGAAACAAGCTCCTCGTGCTTGGTTTCAACAATTTGCTACCTATGCACACTCCCTTGGTTTCATTGCTTCAAAGTCTGACTCCTCTCTCTTTTTTCTATAAGCATGGTGCAGCTACCGCCTATCTCTTATGATATGTTGATGATATTATTCTCACTACCTCCTCTGTTGATGTTCTTCAGCTCATTGCCTCTCTTAGTTCATAATTTGCCATGAAAGATCTTAATCCTCTTCACCACTTTCTTAGTATTTCAGTCTCCCGTACTATCATTGGCCTTTATCTTTCCCAATGTCATTACATTGAGGATCTTGTCGTGTTGGCATGTCCTCTTGTAATCTAGTTGCCACGCCGATTGGTACTCAGTCCAAGATTTCAACTACTCTAGCTCTCCAGTTCAAGACCCTTGTTACTACTGTAGCCGTTGGTGGCTTACAATATCTCATCATCACTCGTCCAAATATTGCCTATGTTGTCTAGCAAATCTATTTATACATGCATGATCCTTGCAAAATACATCAAAGTCTCATTAAATGTGTTCTGCGGTATCTTCAAGGTACTCTTGATCTCTGGCTGCAACTTTATTCCTCCTCCTCGTCTGACCTATTGCCTGCTCAGACGTCAATTGGGCGGGTTATCTCGACAATCTTAGCTCCACTTTCGGTTACTGCCACTCTCTCTCTCTCTCTCTCTCTCTCTCTCTCTCTCTCTCTCTCTCTCTCTCTCGTTGATAACCTCATCTCTTGGTCGTCTAAGTGACATTACACCGTTTCCAGTCTAGTGCTGAAGCTGAATATCATTCTTTTGTCAATGATGTTGCTGAATCATATTGGGTGCGACAATTGTTATAGGAGTTACACCGACCAGTCAAAACTGTCACTATTGTCTATTATGAAAATATCAATGTTGTCTACCTTTCATCCAATTTTGTTCAACATCGTCATACGAAGCACATTGAGATCAATATTTATTTTGTTCGCAATGAGGTTTCCATTGGTGAAGTTCAAGTGCTTCATGTCCCTTCTAGCTCTTAGTATGCGGATATTTTGTTGAGGAACGCGGTATGCTACTCTAGCACAAATTAAAATTTTTCTACTGCATAACCAGAAAGCTACTCGCGAGAAGGGGATCATAGATCGATTACCACTAGACACGCAGTTGCGGAATCCTTCGCACGTCGATGTAGTGGATCATTCCCGCCGTAGTCGTGGATCGTCCTCGCCTCGTCCGGCTGTCGATCGTCCTCGCATGCCGCAGTCGCAGCAACGTCACCACAGCAGTCCACACGTTCAGGGATGGAACGCCGTGCGTCGGTGTGCAAGCACCGGATCGCTCGGCAGGGGCAGCGAGAGGAGGTGGCTAGGGTTTCTGGCGAAACACCTCTAAAATGCATGAAAGTGTGTTCTGCGCCCAGCCTCCTCCCCTCCTTATATAGACACGAGGTGAAACCCTAGGCAGTTAGGGCCCATCTACGCGCTAAGCCCATGAAGTCCATTAATTACGGATCAAATCCAAATTAATGCATCCCAGCCCGTTAAGTGTGTGACCCTGTAGGTTCATGCGTATTTGGACATATATTCGGAAAACCATTTTCTAATCCAATAGTCGGTAGCAGTTCCTTGCAGAGCATGCCAACTCCCAAACGCATATGAGTAAAGTACTGATGTAATAATCCCTTTGCCAAACTATATGAAGATCGAACTCAAGGCGAGAAGCATGTCATCCTTTGACAGTTCAATCCATCTCTCGTATCCGGGATATATTAATAAGTTGTGATTGACTTCTCAATCACGGCATGGCCATGCACTTCCTTAATCATATCACACGAGTGGCCTAGACATATATCTCCGTTACACTGGAGTGGCAAATTCCATCTTGACTGCTCACTTCCCTCTGCATGTTTCATAGTAAACATGAAAGCTACATTTATAACTATCCGGTTAGGAAATAGTGTTTGGTAACCCCAAGGTAAACTATTACATATGTAGGGAATGTGACAATCTCAGGTCTAAGGATCATACATCTACTATGTATGAGATACACTGATGACATATAAGGCCCTGTTTGGAAGCAAAGTTTTCAATACCATGGTATTACAAAACTATGGTTTAGAAATTATTTTAGCATAAATACCATGGTTTCATCTACCACCATTGAAACCATGGTTTTTCTTGGAACTACAAACTGTTTGGCTACAAAGTCTTTTGCATGGTATTTTCAAAGTATTGACACATCTCACTCTCTACACCAACACCAAAAGCCCAAAACTCCACTTTGAGTGGAGTTTTCAATACTCCAAAAATACCATGGTATTGGCAAATACCATGGTTTTCAAAACAGAGTTTTTTGGATTGCTTCCAAACACCATGTTGCCAAAAATACCATGGTATTCTCTAAAACCATGGTTTTACCTAGAAACTATAAAAATACTTTGTTGCCAAACAGGTCCTAAGAATGCAACATTCTCGCAGTGTCCCATTGCGGGTCCATCTAACACATGTTCTCCAACATGCGTTCACAATGTATTGATGATCTATGAAACATGATCATCGATCAGTAAATGTGCTGATCTATTCATCGTTGTCCACTACGATGATATCCGATCAGAGATACTTACAGAATTATATCAATGAGTAGAGAGTTTCATAAGTAAGTCACATACTTACTAATCAATATAATGATATACATTAATTGGACCAATAATCATATTATTATTCATAAACATAGTCATGTTACATACATCTATATGACTGCCTCAAGGGCATAACACTAACATATTTTTCACCAAAGGATAGATTTCTTTGATATTCAGTGAGTTTCGATCTAGTCTGCACGTGCTTCTGTCTCGTCATCACGGTTCCGACTGCAGGGAAGTGTTAGAGAAGGAGTTCGGCTCTGCCGGTCTTGCCATGATCCCGGATGGACGACAACATAGACACCAATGGATTGTGCTGTATAAGGAATAGTATCTCCAATCTCCATATTGCTTCCTTCCTAATTGTATATCTTTTCCTTGTTGTATAAGTATCAAAACCCCTATATATGTATCTATATATTATGAAGCAATATATCAAACATAGTATGCGATTGCAGCCTTTCAGAGCAGAGTACAATACACCCTTCTCCCACAAAGGCATATATAGCTCAAAAGAGGAAGCTTTTCTTGTCACAGAGAGAACATATTCCCCTCCCCTCTCCATCATCTCATCCCCCTTCAATGTGAACCCTCTCACCTCCATTTCCTTGTGAAGCTTCTCAAGATTCTTACAAGCCTTTACCCTTCCATCCACCTCTCTATCTATACATCCACTCGTCCATCTCACTGCCTCTGCATCTCTACCTTACTAAAACAGCACCAACGCCAATGGCGGCATGCTAGCTAGTCCCTCACCGTAATTCACAAAGCAACAGAGAAATGAGGCATCCTCTTGTCTTGCTCTTGCTCTTGAATTATGCTTTCTTGTTCACCAATGGCATTGCAAATGGGAATGTCAATGGCGATGCGTTGCATGGTGATGCGCTGGCCTTGCTCTCCCTCAAGGCTTCCCTGAGCTGCCACCCCCACGCGCTGCGCTCGTGGTCGGCGAGCAATGCCGCCTCGGTGTGCGCGTGGGCCGGCGTGCGATGCGCCGGCGGCCGGGTGGTCTCCGTCAACATCGCCAACATGAACGTGTCCACCGGCGCGCCCGTGTCGGCCGCGGTGGCCGGGCTCGACGCGCTCGTGAACCTCTCCCTCGCCGGGAACGGCATCGTGGGCGCTGTGGCCGCGTCCGCGCTCCCGGCGCTCCGGTACGTCAACGTCTCCGGCAACCAGCTCGGCGGCGGCCTCGACGGCTGGGACTTCCCGTCCCTGCCCAGCCTCGAGGTGTTCGACGCCTACGACAACAACTTCTCCTCGCCCCTCCCCGCCGGCGTCGCGGCGCTGCCGCGGCTCCGGTACCTCGACCTCGGCGGGAATTACTTCTCCGGGGGGATACCGGCGGCGTACGGTGGGATGCCGGCGCTGGAGTACCTGTCGCTCAACGGCAACAACCTGCAGGGCGCCATCCCTCCGGAGCTCGGCAACCTTACGAGCCTCAGGGAACTGTACCTCGGGTACTACAACGTGTTCGATGGCGGGATCCCGCCGGAGCTTGGCCGGCTGTGCAACCTCAACGTGCTTGACCTCTCCAACTGCGGCCTTACCGGCCGCGTCCCGGCGGAGCTCGGCGGGCTTTCCTCACTAGACACACTGTTCCTCCACACCAACCAACTCTCCGGCGTCATCCCCCCGGAACTCGGCAACCTCACGGCGCTCACCGCGCTGGACCTCTCCAACAACGCGCTCATCGGCGAGGTCCCCGACTCCCTGGCGTCCCTCACCTCGCTCCGGCTGCTAAACCTCTTCCTCAACCGCCTCCACGGCCCCGTCCCCAAATTCGTCGCCGCGCTGCCGCGGCTGGAGACGGTGCAGCTCTTCATGAACAACTTCACCGGCCGCGTCCCGGCCGGGCTCGGCGCCAAAGCGGTGCTCCGACTGGTCGACCTGTCGTCGAACCGGCTCACTGGCATGATCCCGGAGATGCTGTGCGCGTCCGGCGAGCTCCGGACGGCCATCCTCATGAACAACTTCCTCTTCGGCCCCATCCCCAGCTCGCTCGGCTCATGCGCGAGCCTCACCCGCGTCCGACTCGGCCAGAACTTCCTCAACGGCAGCATCCCCACAGGCTTGCTCTACCTGCCACGGCTCAACTTGCTCGAGCTCCAGAACAACCTGCTCTCCGGCCCGGTCCCATCGAACCCGAGCCCGAGCATGACCGCCTCGCAGCTGGCTCAGCTCAACCTGTCCAACAACTTGCTGTCCGGGCCATTGCCAGCCACGCTGGCCAACATCTCTGCGCTGCAGACGCTGCTCATCAGCAACAACCGGCTCGCCGGCGCCGTGCCGGCGGAGGTCGGGGAGCTCCGGCAGCTTGTGAAGCTCGACTTCAGCGGCAACGCGCTGTCGGGTTCGATACCGAAGGACATCGGGTGGTGCGGGGAGCTGACGTACCTTGACCTTAGCAAAAACAACCTGTCCGGGCCGATCCCCGAGGCGATCGCCGAGATACGGGTGCTGAATTACCTCAACCTATCGAGGAACCGGCTCGAGGAAGCGATCCCTGCGGCCATCGGCGCGATGAGCAGCCTCACGGCGGCCGACTTCTCGTACAACGACCTCTCCGGCCAGCTGCCCGACAGGGGCCAGCTGGGGTACCTGAACCGGACGGCATTCGAGGGCAACCCGAGGCTTTGCGGGGCGGCGCTAGACCGGCCTTGCAAGTACAGCGGCGGCGACGCCGAAAGGTCGCCGGCGGTGAGGCCGCGGCAGGCTACGGCAGGGGACTTCAAGCTGGTTTTCGCGCTCGGGCTACTGGCTTGCTCGGTGATCTTTGCCGCCGCCGCCGTGCTGTGCGCACGGTCCTACCGCGGTGGTACCGACGGCGGCGCCAGCGCCGGCTCATGGCGGTTCACCACGTTCCACAAAATGGACTTCGGCATCGCGGAGGTGATCGAGTGCATGAAGGATGGGAACGTGGTCGGGCGGGGCGGCGCCGGCGTGGTGTACGTCGGCCGGACCCGCTCCGGCGGCGCTATAGCCGTGAAGCGCCTGAACGGCGCCGGCGCCAGAGGGTCGGGCGCCGGGCGGCACGACCACGGGTTCCGCGCGGAGATCCGGACGCTGGGCAGCATCCGGCACCGGAACATCGTGCGCCTTCTGGCCTTCTGCACGAGCGACGGCGAGGAGGCGAACGTGCTGGTGTACGAGTACATGAGCAACGGCAGCCTGGGCGAGGTGCTCCACGGCAAGGGCGGCGGCTTCCTGGCGTGGGACCGGCGGTACCGGATCGCGCTGGAGGCGGCGCGCGGGCTGTGCTACCTCCACCACGACTGCACCCCCATCATCGTGCACCGCGACGTCAAGTCCAACAACATCCTCCTCGGCGACAACTTGGAAGCCCATGTCGCCGACTTCGGCCTCGCCAAGTTCCTCCGCTCCGGCGCCACCGAGTGCATGTCCGCCGTCGCCGGCTCATACGGCTACATCGCCCCAGGTACGCCGTGCATTGCACATTGTACATGTTGCGTTCTCTGTCTCTAGTTACTCGTTGTTTGAGGTGTCCATCTGGTTGTCGCGGTCCACGGTGGCATCGTCGCCTGCCTGTCTCTGCGCCGTGGGACCCAGGGTTCCAAAGATTTGGGGATACTAGGTGTCGAGTCAAAGACACCTTGCGCACGAATAGCAGTCAGTGTTGTAGGCGGAGCGCTACAGTAGCACATTGCGTTAGATCATAGGCACGGCAGAAACAAGGTGTAGATTTTCCGTAACTGTTAAACAGTAGCAATCCTCAGACACTATCTGCCGTCGATCGGAATCTCGTGCGAGCTATGGACGATAATACCTGATATGATGTAGAAAGCTTTCGGAGAGGGGGGAAGTGGGAATTAAGCTCTATTTCCTAATAATACCTTATATGAGGTAGAAAGCCTTTCGAGCGACAGTGGCAAGTCAGAAATACATATTGCACGACTATTCCATTGTGTTTTTCTCTTCTACCTTCTTTTTCAAGGAAAAAAAAAAAAAGGGGCAAGATGGCTGGTTGTGTACGAGGCTACTAGTAAGTTTTGAAATGGCAAGAAACGGGAGTATGGCCGTGGGCTGCCTTTAGACCTGACCCAAGCTGCGGGGCTGTGCTGTGCACATACGCAGGCAGCACTAACAGAGTAGCAGGACATCGCCATCCGACTTTGCACCACATCAGCACTGCGCTGGTGAGCCATGCTATCGAGAGCCCAATAATTCCCGTGGGACCCACGACGCCGCAACAAGTGGGCCCCAGGGGTGGGCCCGGACGGCGCGCTAAGGACCGCAAACAGCACAGCCACGCACACACACCATGCGATTCATGCACCCGGGGGGGGGGGGGGTGCGCGCCTCGGAAGTCGCGCGTGCATGCACGGCCCGAAGTCAGTCCGAATTTGGCTCCCTTGCCGTCGTTTTCTTTCTCGAATTTGCCCTTCTTCTCTTGTTTTTGCAGATTTAGTACACGGCTATAGGCGATAGCTGATATATATTACAATAGAGATCAATGGTTAAAGTTAAATTTTGAAAACCGTATCGATGTTCAATAAATTACTATTTATGATAGGAGGAAGTACGCTAGCTGAGACCATATATAAGCGGCAAGGCTTCGCACAGTCCCGGCCTCTCCCGTGTACCACGCCATGTCTGTGGATTGGAACTTGGACTGGCCTGACACGTCAACCGGAGCGGCAGGCCAGATCAGAGCCACAGAGTAGCAGCATCGGAGTTGCCAAAAGCGAGCCCAGCTCTCCGAGCCAATCGAGCCGTATCCCCTGCCTTAAAATTAGACATACTGTAACATTTTAGTCGTTTTAACTCTAGACGTTCTAACTACAGATGGTCGAAAAACAATAAGATAGGAGCCATTCGAAACCTATACCTTGAACCTAATTGCAAACAAGTAACATCCCATATGATATTTTTCCGAGGGTATGTATGGTAGAGGACACAAAACCCGGACTCCCATATGATGCAAGATGATCTGACTGGAATCGAGACCCGGACTTCAGGATTCGGCTGTATCTTTGACCGGCATGGGGCTTAATCCAGTAAAAAGCCTCATCATCGATCATCCTCCTGGGGCTTCGCCAAAGCGGCTTGCTGCCGCTGGCTAGCTCCTGCTGCGGCTGCATGCTGTTATGTCGCCAAAGTCACGGCACACTGTTACTTTTGAACAGCACCGGCGCCTTCACTGTTACGGTCACGCACTTTAATCCTTTCTTTCTTTCATGTTTGAGATTGGGCTTAGTGCCAAGATCTTAGGCAGGCATGGGCTCAGATAGACAAAGCTTAATTAGCTAGGCATGGGAGGAGAGCTGATCTCTTGGTCCAGATGAAGAATTTCCCTTGGATTTGACAGACTTGGTAAATAAAGAAATATACATGGGAAAGATTCCCATGGATTTGACAAGGGTTAGTACTGTAGTAGTACGCATTTCTCTTGGGATTTGTTGCAGAATGTTGTAGGCACTAGGTCCTGTCCTGGATGCATAGCGTCACTAGCCAGTTTCTGTACTATTCAAATCAACAACTCAAGCTCACTGGCTCACTGCCCCCATATGCTAGTTTAAATAAGAGAAAATAGTTCGTAGCTAAGATACACTTAGATTTGCTTCTGCCTTCAACATCGATTTTGTTATAGTTTTAATTATTCTGCTTAGCTAATCGTGTTGTGTGTTGTGTTACATTACAGAGTACGCGTACACCCTGAGTGTGGACGAGAAGAGCGATGTCTACAGCTACGGAGTGGTCCTCCTTGAGCTCATCACTGGCCGCCGGCCGGTGGGGGACTTCGGGGAAGGGGTGGACATCGTGCAGTGGGCGAAGCGGGTCACCGACGGCCGCCGGGAGAGCGTGTCCAGGATCGTCGACCGCCGGCTGAGCACGGCGCCCACGGACGAGGTTGCGCACCTATTCTTTGTGTCCATGCTCTGCGTCCAGGAGAACAGCGTCGAACGGCCGACCATGAGGGAGGTTGTGCAGATGCTGTCCGAATTCCCGCGCCACGCATCGAACCAGCCGTCGCCATCGTCGGCAGCGCCAGAGGCGGAGGAGAGCAGGCCCGAGGAGCCCAACTGCTACAAACTGTTCCCGGACCTGCTGACCTAAGTGCAAGCAATGCAACACAAATTGCCATTGTTACAACATCAGGATCAATGACTGAATTACAGTACTAGCTAGTACTAATTGGAGCTAGCATTCTACAGTTTGTTGGTAGACCGACAGTGGTGTGGTGAGCGACAAGAGCTGGGGAAGATCAATAACGTGTAACTTTATTTGTTTTTCTTTCATGTTCTTTTCTAATTATGTTTTTATCATCAAAGGTGTATAGGGTTTGATCATATGCTATGCCCCTTCCATCAATAGCTTTGGCCCTTTGTAATATCCTGGTAATCTTCAGCCACCATCCATTGTCATCTCCTTTACACTAATCCTTGCTTATGCTCATTCTTTACTACTACTACTAGTAGTAGACCAGGTTAATAAAGCGGTAAGCGAGTGTATTGGAACTACCAAAAAAATTTTCTGATGTTACCAATGTAGCTCACGTTGCTTTTCTGTTTATTCCTTCGTTTACATAATCAAGCTAGATTACAGACCAACTCTCCAAACTAACCAACTAAATCTTATCTCTTAACTAACTCATCGAACAAACTAATTTTAATGTGACAGGATTATCTCTAACATTTTTCCCCTAATCTTGACACGGCGACTCTTACTCATCGAGGCAATCGGTCTCAACTACGATTTTCCCAACACATACTCGACACAGGATGGTAAATGCATCTCCAAGGAGTTTTGCCTTCTTCTTGCTGGCTGTACCATCGGTGACACATATTGCCGGCTATTACGACCTTTGCATTAGCTCCAACTATTTTTTCACCGGTAACGCAACTTGATGGCAACACAGACTCGCACTAGAGCAGCTCTAATTGTCTTTTTCACGGGTAATACAACTTGACGACGACACAGACTCGTATTAGAGCTTACCCACGAGAGAACTTAGATGCACTTACAAGAACTCTCATGTACAGACATATGTTAGAATGACGATGACAACTCAATATTCTGGACTTGATTTAAGTTTTTTTTTTTCTTGTTTGCGCAGCTGTAGGAGCTTTTCTTGTAGTCGCTCATTGAGAAACGCTTTTCCTGCTCCCCATGTATCATGCCTGGAACAGCCTTGCTCACGATCTACCGCATGGAGCCTGTTGCTACTACAGCCACATGGAGCTTCTCTGTTCTACACTCGACTTTCAAGCCACAGGTACGCCTTGAATTTCTGCATTGCCGCACATCACCAGGACTCATGCCGCTCGCATCCTTGTATGTAGGGCTGGAAAAAAAGCTTGTATGACCAGCGCTTCGCCTGCCACGCCATCGCACGGATCAAGCGGCAGGCCGTGCGTGCGGACCCACACCTGCATGCAGGAGAACACCATCACCAGGGCCGAGTGCATGGACGTCCACGGGCCTCTCGACATGACATGGTTCCAATCGCCCTTCGAGCGGAACCTGAACACGAACACGTTGCTGTCGAGATCCATACACGAGAGCTCCGTGTGTAGGCTCAAGCTGGCTCCATATCATGCACGCCCTTGGAGTTGTGGCCGTGCCGGTGGCCACCCCCAGCTCTTCTGGTGCCGCATCGCTCAGCAGACAATAGTCTGGTACGAGGCGTAGCTGTGATGGTCTCTTTCGGAGCAAACGCGACACCAAGAGTTGAACCTCGCTCTGATACAATTGTTGGAATTACCATGAAATTTTATCGACATTGCCAACGTAGCCCATGTCGTTTTTCTATTTATTCCTTGGTTTATATAGTCAAGCTAGATTACAAACTAACTCAACAAACTAACCAACTAATTAAATCTTATCTCTTAACTAACTCATCGAACAACCTAATTTTAATGTGACAAGATTATCTCTAACAAGGCGTGGCGACTCACCACATTTTTACCATTGAGGCGCTTAAGGCGCGCGGCAAGACGATGTCATACACATACCACAATAAAAACAACATAAATAAGCATGTTGTCAATTGTATAGTACTACTGCTGCTGCTACTACTACTGCAGCGCTTCCACTGCTATTGCTACTGCCACAATACCACTACTACAGAACTAGCGATATAGTATTAGTGCTACAGTACTTATGCTACTGTACAGCTGTAGATTCAAGCTCCATTAGTTTTGGTGATTTGTTTAATATTAATGTTTAATCATTGTTTAATGACAAGCCAATTTTTAATAAGACTAACTTTGTTTATTAAGCTTATTGTTAATAGTTTCATATTTGAAAGGAAAATAGAAAACCAAGGTATGCACTTGTATTACTGTTTATTATCTTAATGCATACTTAGGATTCAAGTTAAAATTGAATTCACCCATTGTATTAACCTCAAAATGTGCATCATGTTTCTCAATCCATATATTATATGTATGCATATATTTAGGGGGGTTCATACTCTAACTTGATGTTTCATTGTATTGATCTATTTCTTATTGCCACATATAAAGGATAAGATATTGAGACAGAATCCTTGAGTATATATTATTATTGCCAACTTGTAGTATACTCATGATATCTTAAGATAAACTCTAATGCAATAAACATAGAATATGTGCATATTGATTTAAAGTCAATTATTTGTATGCACATATGCGTGTGGAGTTTATTCTATAGTCAATGGATTATTTTATTGATCATTTGCATATACTCCACATATTATGGATCAATACTAACCATCAAATGAGTATATAAAAACTTGTGTAGTTAATATATACTCATATCAATTTAAATGAAAATTTAAATTGAGGTCGATTGTCTTTTAATCATCAATGAACATTTCATCATGTGTTGATGGTGTTACTTTGATCGATTAAAGGATAATTGATAGTTCTTGAGTATAACGAAGTATTACTTGCATCGGTGTACTCAATACACATTTATATCATTCAAATTGAGTAGAGTTGTGCTCAATTGATCTTGAAGGCATTCATTATGTGTTAATGGGGTGCAAAGATGACTGAGACAACCATGTTTGTTGGACTAATAATCTTCCATGAGTTTTGAAATGGGTTTAGTCCAAATGGTTGAGATGATGAATCGGGATAAGAACGCATCAAGAGGAGATCCCGAAGAGAAGGTTCATCAAGAGAGGATGAACAAGAAGGGTGACGATCCTAAGGAGAAGAAAAGATTGAAGATCTTAAAACCCCAAAAAGGGGATCATATGCGGTGGCAAAGGTAACTAGATAGAGTGTCTAGTTATAGGTAGATCACCGTACTATTAAGAGGTGTCGAGTCTCTTAGTTCGAGGTTCATCATGTGTTGATGAACTCAACCCGAGTTTCACTTAAGCTCAACCTGTTATTTGGTTTTTTGCATAATGCATTGATTTGCATGTGTTGTAAATGGGATAAGCTTATGCATTGGTTTTAACATAATTCTTTGATTTGCATGTGTTACAAATGGGAGAAGCGTATGCTTTGGTTTTTTTATAAAGTTCATATTTGCATGTGTTGCAAATATGGTAGTCATGCTTGGTTGATTCTTAATTGAAATCTTATTTGAAGTGGTTTTGTTTGGAGTTAAGTTTTGCATGCGTTGCAAAAGAAGAGAGCTCACGCAATTTGGTTTTATTTTGTTGCATAAAGCTATAAATTTGCATGTGTTGCAAAAGGGAGACAACTTATGCATTTTGGCTTAGTTGGTTGCATGGAGCTAGAGAATTGCATGTGTTGCAATTAGAGAGCTCATGCACGTAAGTTTGATTTGGAGTTTGCTTGGAGCTAGAGATTTGGCTAGTTTTGTAGCCATTGGCTAGAGGTCGGTAGTGCCGAGTGTCGACTGTTGTTGTTGGCAATAATGAATATGGGGCTATGCGTGGGATCCAAGCTCAATGGTAACACGAGACAAGGGTTTATTCAGGTTCAGGCCCTCAACGGTGGAGGTAATACGCTAGTCCTGTGCTCTGGAATTATGAGTAATACGCTTCTCGCGTATTGAGTGTCTAGCATATGATGTTTCTCTTCTCTTCCTCCCGGAGACCCCCCCCCCTATAAAGGGAGGGAGCTGAGAATCCGAGTTAGTTACGAGGGGGGAATCCCTACCAATCACGGGATATGTTCTATCTCCAACCCTTCCCGCAAGCAATGCTAGCTTATGAGATTACAATTATATCTTTCCTAATGAGGGTCAGTTGCCATCTTCTACTACTCCATGTCAGATACGTCAAAGACAGCCCAGATAGCATCCGGCCTTGGGCAACTAATTCAGCCTGTCCCCTTTTAGGTTGGTCTCTATGGCCCGCCACGTAAGTACCCAGGGTCCACATATTCCACAGTAGCCCCTGAGTGCTTTGCAATTGATTCGCCATCTCTTCTGGTTGCATCCAACCGAGTGCTCTCCGTTCTTGGCACAGCTTCCCGATTGGTCCTCCTTCTGTGACTAGTGCTTTGTTGTAGGCAGGGAGATTGCGAAGAACTTGTGTTAGAGCATTATAGTGAACATACACGCATGCATAATAGTTTTGACAATCAGAAATAAGATTTGCAAATATGGGCTCAAAATGATCAAAGGGGGTGCTTGCCTGTTTGCTCTTCAACAAGATCGGTCTCCGGAATGTAGTCGGGGTCGTCAGCCACGTGCGACACGTCAACGTCTACGCGAAAAGCAATAAGACCAAAATCATCGATCAAAACAGGTAAAAAAGCAATTAAACATCAATAAGAATAAAAAACGGAAAAGAAATCAGGATTTTTGCCCTGAGCCCGGCAGCACCGGCAGTATACGAGCGGTAGTGCCACTCTGGATCCGGCAGTACCAGCCAGACTGCCCGGTAGTGCCGCTCGCATGGAACCGAAATGGGTACTCTCTGGAATTTAGCTACCGGCACGTTATCTCCGGTACTTCCGCGAGGGCGGTAGTACCGGCCTCACTGCCCGGTAGTGCCAATTGCCAGAGATTGAAAAGGGACTTCTCTGGTTTTTTAACTACCAGCGGAGAAAATCCAGTAGTACCGGCCTTCCGGCAGTACCGCTTCTAAGCCTACAGTAGTGCTGACTTTCCAAGGAGAAGTTTCCCAAAAAGTGGGATTTTGCGTATTTGAACTCGAAACTTCGACGTTAGTGCATGGCTAGGTTCCTAGGGACTCTAGGGACCCATTCACGCTGGTTTTGCCAAGTTTTGAGCTTGATTGATCAAAATCTCGCCCTTTTGACCTTTCGGACCCCAAAACTGGCGCAAAAACGGATTTCGACTCAAAAAGTGTCAAAACTCGATTTTCATCGCGGCAACAGGATTCCTACGGCACCAGGGACTCATATGCATTGGATTAGAGAGCTTTGGAACTTCAGAACGCAGAATCGCTCCGAATGCCCAAAGTGCACTTTTTGCAAATCTACCAGGGTAGCGGATTTGCAATCCGCGTATGGGCTCCGCTAGAGCACTAAGATCCCACACGACCGAGAGATCAACTACAATCCTTGACGCACGATGATCGGACTCCTAAATCTCAAAAACCCAGATTTATCCCGAATCCGATTCTGGACCCGAATCGAGTTGAAACTCGATTCTTCCGCAAGAATCGACCTTCGAAGCATGGAATATATTCGTGGGTCGCTTTCTTGACTTTCCGGAGCTAGGGTTTCAAAATGGAAGATTCCAAAAATTCAAGAAATGACGTTTTGAGGCGAATAAATCCAACGAAAAGTAGATCAGGGTTTCCAGAACGAATCGATCACGCAAAATAATTCTTCTAACCCTAACCTAGGTCTAGCAACTCGGGGAAACGGTAATCTACCACTAGAACTAGGGTTTCTTGAGCTAAATCAAAAGGATCGAAAAGGAGAAGAGGGGGGAGTTAGGGTTTTGACCCAAACCTTGAGGATTGAGCTCAAACTTCAAATCCACCACTTGAGGAGCTTCTTGGGGACTTGATGAAGCTTCCTAAAGTCTTGCACTTGCTTCTCCTTGCTCCACACGAACTCCACACGGCCAGAAATGGAGAAGGAAGGAGAGAGCTCGGGAGGAGGAAGAAAATTGAGGAGGAGAGGAAGGAAATGGAGAGGAATGAGAGAAAATGAAGGAGAGGGAGGAGGCTCTCCCCTGGTTTTGGACGAGAGAGGGAGGGAGCAGGGTGATGTGGGAACAGGGCCGGCGACGTCTGGCGTCGCCCGCTACTGAAAAAGTGGAGCAGCGATCTGCCGGAGCGGCGATCTGCTGCTCGGCCCGGCGATCTGGGTTCACGCCCGTATCGCGCTCTAGGGCTGAAAGCTCTAGGACTTCCACGGCTTTTACAATGGCACTTGACCAATTGCTTCGGGACCTTTGGGACAGGTTCAGGGGGTCCTAATGAAGGATTTGGAACTTGCGGATAGGTCCTAACCTATGCGAATCGAAGCTTCACTCGAAATCAATCCAGGGGCTTCGATCGGGGAAAACGACCGAACGAAACAACAAAAGGAAATCGAAAGCGAATAACTCCAAATTGAGATTCGAAAACAAGTCAGGGCACTAATCAACACTTAATTAGCTTCATTAAGCTTAAATACAAAACACGGGTGTTACACTAAGTACCATATGTCAAAACCTAGATGATAATTGATGTGGAAACGATAAACTACGGTTTTAACAAATAAAGCCTAAATCGACTAGGCTCACTAAGTGTACTAACTAACTAAGTCTCTACTCAAGCATTGCAATTCTAATGACAATCAAACAATTTAATTCTAGAAAAGTAAATTGCGATAATGTAAATAAAGAATAGCAAGCAAACACAAAGAGACACACCAATGTTTTATCGTGGTGTTCGGAGACTTGTCGATCTCCTCTAGTCCACATTGAGGCAAGCCCAAACCACTTTGGTCTGGCTCAACAAATTGAGCACCCGCCTTGATTCCACTAGTGGTAGCTCTTTCCCCCTCCAGGTAGGTGAGCTCCAACCTTCACAACTTACTGGGCCTTCTCACAACCTTCTTGAGAAGATCACCAAACCATGACACCAACACACCGTCTAGGTGTCAGTAAACACCAAGAGTAATAGGTCAAGCTCTTGCTTGATTCTCACCAAGTACAACATATGCACAAAGATGCTCAATCCTTCCCTATATGCAATACATGCAACTAGAGACCTTCTATCTTTGCTCGCAAGGTGCAACACATGCACAATTGAGAGGACAGGCTTGGACTAGCTCAAGAGAATGCAAATCAAAATGCAAAAGAATCAACACATGAAAACTTTAGCTCAAATGTCACTCAAATCTCTCAATCATAGCTCTATGTGCTCTTGAGCTTTTGCTCTAATAAGAATACCTCAAATAGGTGCTAGAATGGCTGTAAAAACCTTCCCATTCAGCCTCATATAAAGGCCCTTAAAGAAACAAACCATTTGGGGTATTAAATGCACTGAAACTAGCTATTGCTACAATACCATGGCGCTATCACCATGTAAAAGTGGTAGTACCAATCATCGGTACTACCACTGTGTAAAAAGCGGTAGTACCACTGTTTATACTACTAAAATGGTCATAACTTTTTACTTCGAAGTCAGATTTAGGTGATCTTGAACTCTATGGAAAGCTTGTCAAGAAGGATACAATTTTTATCATTTTTCAAGATTTAAGAAACCATAGATATTTTCAAAGAACACAAAAACTCCAATGATTACACTCTCCGGAGAATATGTGCCGGCAACTAAATAGCGGTACTATCGGACCAGCGGTATTACCGGCCTTTGAACCACGGTAGTGCCATGATTCAAACACAGAGAAAAACACACTTTTTTAACATAACTACCGCACAAGTGCCGTGGTACTACCAGATCTACGGTAGTACTGGCATTAACACAACGGTAGTGCTGGATTGAGGAATTTTCCAAGAAACACATTCTCTGAAAAATAATTACCGCTCCCAGGAGCGGTAATACCAGACTTCGGTAGTACCGTCCTTACCACGGCGGTAGTGCCATTCACAAATCAAAATCAAGATTTCACATAGAAGTATTCTTTTTAAATTTCAACCAAAAACCAACAAGATCAATTCTTGAGCCATGTGATGATCAACGCATAATCATGACAGTTTGGAAAACACATTTTCAAATGCTAATCACATGCTCCACAACAATTACATAAACTTCAACTTATTTTCAAAACACATTTGTAAATAACAAGTCCATGCAAATAAAAGCACAAAGAACATGCATGAACTCAAACTTAACCATGTGATGATCAACACATGATCTCTAACAGTTTGCAAAAAATATTTGCAAACTATAGTCACATGATAAGAAGATCACTTGCATGAACTTCGACATTTTGCACAACATACTTGGCAACACAACATCAAACATGAGCAAAACAGCATCAAACATGAGCTTATCCCATTTGCAAAGCACATTCAAATCAAAACTCCATGTAAAGAAGACATCAACAAAATTGCAAGCATCAGCTTCAATTATTTGCAAAACAAATTTGCAAATATTTGCTTCATGCAAAGACCAAATCAAGAGGTGAGCTAGTGCAAACAGAATTGAGCCAACAACACATGATGAGACTTAAGCTGTAAGACTTAACCCCTCTTAATAGTACGTCAACCTATACTAGCAACCTTGTCTCCCAACCAAACATCGAGACAGGTAAAAGACTGTAAACGCATACTTAGCCCTATGCTAATTATACCTTTGCCTCGTACACATCCACTTGTTTTTTATTATTACCAATCATTTTCTCTCCAAGTGAGGTCTTCGTCTCGTTCATCAACACATAATGAACTCCCCTTCTCTTAGCTTCGAGATCGTCTCTTGATGCTCATCAACACATGATGACGTTCCTTATCCCAAATCTTGATTTGATGGCTATCAACACATGATACCATCCAAATCTACATCACTGTTAGACTCAACCTACTTTCACAACTCATGAAAAAGGTTAGTCCAATAAATATGGTTGTCCCAATCATCAATGCACTCCATTAACACATAATAGATGCCTCAAGATCCTTTGATCTATTTCTTTGATGATTGAACACAACCCAAATCAAATGATTGAAAGATATTGATTTGTCTTGAGTATATTAATGCAACTAATGCTTTATATACTCAAGAACTTTCGATTGTCCTTTAATCAACATAGTGTGCTATAACACATGTTTGATTCTTTGATAATTAATTGATAACCGATCACAATTTAGATTGACTTTAAATTGTTACGAGCATATATATATCAACTACACTAGTTTCATATACTCATTTTGATAGTTTCCAAGTAATGATCCAAATTATATGGAATTGATAGAAAGGGATCAATACTATTTGAGACCATCAAGCTATAGAATAAAAGTCCCATAATTATGTGCATATAAATAATTGAACTTTGAATCAATATGCACACATTGAATTCAAGATTGCTTTGGAGTTTATCCTATATTTCCATGAGTAAACTAGAACTACACATGTTTCATATATACTCAACTACACATGTTTTATATATACTCAAGGATTTATTTCTAAGTAATGATCCTTCGTGTATTTGGCAAGATGAAAGGGATCAATACTATTGAAACTTCAAGATAAAGAATGAACTCCCCCTAAATGTGCGATTCAAGTATATATGGACTTGGAAACAACATGCACAACTTAAAGGGAAACTATGGTGGAGTTCACCCTTTTTCTTGAATCCAAGAAATGCATCTAGAAATAATAGAGTTGTATTGGATGCATACCTTTTGGATTTCCATTTTTCAATGAGATGAGACTTTGATATTGTCATCTTTTCATCCAAATGAGACATAAGAATTAAGCTCAATAAAAGAGTTTAGTCTCACAAGAAGATTGTCATTAATTAACAATTGAGACTAACCAATATTATGATTATCAAAAAGGTTAGTCTCATAATTAGGTTATCATTAACACCAAAACCAAATGAATGGAGTTTGAACTTTCACCCGAGCCTTCTTCAGTTCTTCTTCAAAGATCAATGGCAATTGCCACCAACTCCATCCCCTCCCGCCCTCCCCCATCGCCTCCCATCCTCCCCCATCTGCAATCACCACTGACCCCATCGCATCTCTCCCTTTCGAATCCCTCCCTATAGACGAGTGGTGACGCAGAGGAGTGGCGCGCGGCACAGCTGTTCCTCTCCAGATCTGATGACGACTAGGCGGCGTGGCACTATGGTTTCCTTCTCTGTCGTCAAATACCTGAGGCCTATGTATGAATCGTGCTCCCTAAAGCCCCTAAATATTCAGCTCTTACCTTGGTCTCCCAAATCTACGGTGGCCGTCTCAACGATGACACGGCTGTGAGGTGGCATGGCGTCTGCATGGTAGTGGCCCATACTTTTTGTATTATTTGAGCCAGGGTTCACCTTTTCGTTTTGCCGATTTTCGAATGAACAGTGAAATTTGATAATCGCAAAAACCGAGCCGAAAATCGTAAAAATCGCGAAAATTTTAAAAGATTTTTTGAAAAAAATTCAAAAATCGTCGAAATTCGATGATTTCGATGGAAATTCGACGATTTCGATGGAAATTCGATGATTTATCGATGGAAATTCGACAACCATGTTGAACTTTTTGTGCGGTCGACTTTTGGTAGCGATTTTCGACGATTTTTGACGAAAATCGACCGATTTCCATCGATTTTCGATCAGTTTTTGACACGCAAATTTTTTTGAATTTTTGAATTTTTTTGAATCGGACCGGTTTATCGACCGATTTTTGATGTCGAACCCTAGCGGTACGGTCGATTTTTGACGAATTTCGACGAAAAGGTGAACCCTGATTTGAGCCAATTTTGTCATTAAGAGGTGTGGTAATCATCTGCTGGAAGATTGTTAAGAAATTGTTGAAGTGCCAATATGTGATTTGAAATAGCAACCGAAAAAAGAAGAGAATATTCCGTTCACCTCTGACTGCACTGCTTCCAAGAAATCCTCCAATAGGCAATAGAGAATGGGCTTGGCTATTCTCCGACTATTTGCCTCGTCTTTTCCATCCCTTCTATAGCACGAATTTTTTTTAAAAATATACTATATTTTATTCCAAATTGCAGAAATAAATGTCAGTCGCAAGAAATTTCAGTTTTATACATCATCGCTTTGTCCATCAGGCGATATAAAGTGTCGCCCGATGGACGGCGACGTAAGACTTGCGTGTTTTACGTCGCACGTTAGACGGGCGACATATCTCGCCGCCCGATGAACAAAGCGACAGATTAAAAATCCTCGTTGGACGGGCGACATATAGCATGCGGGGTTCTGTCGCCGATGGACGGCGGCAATGTATATTTTATAACGCCGCTGCTCGCCTACGTGAAGCAGAACGAGGAAAAGAAGAGAGAAAAGAGGAGAAGAAGAGAGGAAAAAAGAGAGAGGGAAGAAAAATAGAGCGCGATTTTTGAGCCCGTCACTTCATATTCGTGTAATTTCTCGTTCTTTAGTTTTTGTATTTGTAGATCTAGAAAATCTAGTTAAGAATTGTAGTTAGAAAATCTAGTTAAGAAATGTAGTTAGATGTAGTTAGGAAATGTAGTCAGATGTAGTAAGATTTAGCAAACCTAGTTTGTAGTTATATGTAGTACAGACATAGCAAATCTAGTTAGGTGTAGGTAGATTTAGCAAACCTAGTTTCTAGGTATGCGATGCTCGTTTTAATTTTTGTAGCGATGAGGTTATGATTTAGTAGAAATGATTTTAGATCTTGTTTTGTGTGCGTTGATATATCGAATGTAGATACTTTGAACGGATAGAAGTATTCATTTCTTAGGAATGCAGTTGGGTACATATAGCGAAAGTAGTTTGATGTATGTCGAGTAGAAATTAATCGTAGAGAATGTAGTTAGAGTAGTTGTTTAATTCTTTAGTAGTAGATCTATTGAATGTAGATATTGTATACCGATACGAATACATCCATATACATATTCAATTCTTACGAATGTAGTACGGCAGAGATAGCGATTGTTACGATCCTAGATATGTATTGTTAGAAATGTAGCATATAGATATACCAAAGCAAAGTTGGGGGTCGTAATATATTTTACGGAAAGTATTTAATTCGTGGGTGAATGAATGGATTTGCAGATATGGCAGAACGAGTTCAATTTAGAATATATTATGGCGAAGGGGTTGTAATGTATGGTTCGGAGGGTGCAGATCTAAGTAACTTCCAGTATGTAGACAGAAGTTTGAGTAGGGTCGAAGAGCGCACATTTTCTTCAGTGATGAAGTGGTTGTATTATACTTTTCGGATGAAAGAAGAGAAGTGGCAGCTGAAGGTATTTTGCCTCTGTAGTATGCAGAACAATCCATTTTGTTGGGAGCTAGTTGAGTTGAAAGGAACCGCATCGTGGAGATCATATGTGAGGGGGACAGAGCAACGGGGATGGAACCGGGTGCTTTTAGTGCAAGCCTATGCCCAGGATGTAGCCCCCCAGCAGCAGCCGGGCGGTGGTGAGTGTAGTCAGGCTCAAAATGAGTTAAGTTTTGGTGACACCGAAATTGGGGAATCTAGCCGTGGGCAGTACATCCAGACAGCGAACGAGGACATTATTTGCCAAAGTGGCGAACAATCTGAATTTGGGGAGGACGAAGCAAATGTTGGACAAGTAGCGCTGGGATTAGCAGACGAAGGTGAGCAAATTGATGAAATAACAGTTAGGATGGAAGAGGAAGACCGTGAGTACGGCATAGCAGAAGTGGAAGACGACGATGAGTCCGATGAGGAAGATGGAGGCACGGAGCCGCCTGTGCCAGCCGAGTGGAGCACATATCAATTTGAGAGGTTGGTTGTTAATGAAACCAACGACATACGTTGGCAGTACAGCCCCAACGAGGTTAGGCCTAACAGTATGTACGCGACAAAGGAGGTTGTGCAGGATGCTATGAAAGATTGGGCCTTATCATTAAGAAGGACTTTCAGGGTTAAGAAATCCACGCCGACCAGCTACGACGTGGTGTGTGAGATCCATGGCTGTCCGTGGAGAGTGCACGCGTACAAGCCGAAGTGGGGCACCCATTAGTTATGCTCGAAGGTTGAGCAGCACAGTTGTATGATTGAGGAAACAATGATGGCTCATAGGAACCTGTCATCTGGGTTTGTCGCGAATATCATGTACTCAGAGATAGTGGACAACCTAACTTATGAGCCCCGTGCTATTATCCGAGCTATCGAGAACAGATATCAGTACACAATTAGCTATGGGAAGGCTTGGAGGGCGAAACAGAAGGCCTTAGAAACGAGGTTTGGGAAGTTTGAAGACTCGTACCACAATCTGCCCGCACTGCTCAGTTGCATTCAGGGAAGAAATCCCGGCACTTACTATGATTATCAAGATCGTCCGTCAATCAAGTGGCCAACTAAAAGGCATCTGAGGAGAGTGTTCTTCGCATTCGGAGCTTGCATTAAGGCGTTCTATCACTGTCATCCATTGCTGTGCGTGGACGGCACATTCTTGACCGGAAAATACAAAGGGCAAATCTTGACAGCTGTGGGTGTTGACGGAAACAACCAGATTCTGCCTGTTGCATTCGCCTTTGTAGAAAGTGAGAACTATGAGAGTTGGCTATGGTTCCTGCGGAACTTGAAGATTGGGGTGGTCAAAACTCGTCAGGATGTGTGCGTCTTTGCACGACGAGCATCTTTGATCCTTAGTGCGATCAACCGATTGCAAACGAGGCGGAGGAGCCATTTCCATGGCCTGACTTGCAGAGCCGATGGTGCATGAGGCATTTGGGCGCAAATTTCTACAAGCAATTAAGGAATAAGGAACTCATGAACATGTTCAAAAGAATATGTAAGCATAACCAGGAGAGCAAGTTACTGACTCGTGGAAAAATATCGATGGTGACAAGAAAACACAAAGAGGAGACGGCGAACAAGAGTACTGCTAGCGAAAGACACGATGAGGCGGAGCCTCTTCCCCCACTGCCAACAGAAGATGACGCGACTAATCGTCGTCGAAGGCAAAGGCCAATCAAATGTTTCTCGGACTGGATCAAGCACGAACCGAAGGAAAAGTGGGCACTGTTACATGACACACATGGTGCCAGATACGGTGTGATGACCAGTAACTTTGCAGAAGTTTACAACGGGGTAATGAGAGGGATGAGGTGTCTCCCATTGGTGGGAATTGTTGAGGGAGTGCTGCGGGGCACAACCAAGTACTTCGTCGACAGACGTCAAGCAGCACAGATAGTGCTGAGAGATGAGAAGCTCCTGTACTCCTCCATGATCAGTAAATACATGGAAGAGAAGAGTCAGAAGGCGGCCAAGCATAGAGCTATTAAAGTTGGTGCACAAACACTGCGCTTTGAGGTGATCTGTAAGGATAAAGGACGGCGTGGAACCAACCAGCGGGTTGTCATTCAGGAGTGCGTATTACAGGACATCTGCAAATGCTCGTGTAACAAGCCCCACCTTTTCCACAGGCCGTGTTCTCATGTGATAGCCGCATGTGCTTTATTTGGAATGCAACCTGGTACCTATCTATCTGAATATTTTAGGAAGGAAAGGGTGATGGCAACTTGGAGCGAGGAGCTGTATGGTTACGGTGTTGTGGGTTCTTTCACCACAACTCCTAGTGCTGATGAAAGGTTACGGGTCCCAGTTTTAATGCGTAGATGGAAAGCGGGCGTCGGAAGACAAGACGTATCAGGAATGACATGGATGAGTCAGAAGCTGGCAAGCGCGTGAAGAAATGTTCATTGTGCAAGCAAACAGGACATACGTTCAAGAATTGCCACGCACAAAACAAAGGAGATGAAGGAGGAGATGGCAATCCGACGGTGGCGGGTGGATCGTCCTGTGCGACGAGTGGTGCACGACGCCAACGTACCACATGAGAAGCAATTTAATCGCAATGTAATCGATGTCTTTGTGTGTTGTGTGAACCCTGTGTGAACCACGTGTGTAAGCCTCTTTGCATGTGGTCGTGAGTGTTGTGCCTTTGAAAAATTATTGTAATGCTTGTTTACGAATATTTATGATGCTTGAACAATTTTACGTGAGTGTTTGTTTGAACACATTGTTGTGAGAAACCTATAGTATTCGTACGATTTTCTTTTCATATGGTTTTGAAATGTAACTCAAAATTTGTTATTTACGGTATGGTGACCCGGCCAGGAGATGACGAGTGGCCCTTCGAGTTCTTTGGATCCGGTGGTCGATGGTAGTCACCGTGCCCACATCGCCACCGCTTTTCCAGAGGAGGGAGGCGAGCCGCACACGCTGGGCGTCCTTCGACCGAGGACACCGCAGTACGGCTGGGAGATCGATCCTCGTTGAGTCCCCTGGTAACATATTACAATTCAGATTTCTTAATATGTTTGTGGCAGTGTTCTTACTGGTGTTGTACTGAAATAAATTACATGTTTTTCCTTTCGTAGGCTTCGAGCTTCAGGATTGCTCCCTTTCGCCCGGATGGTGCGGGATGTGGGTCACCGGTTTCCGTTCGACAGGTCCCTGATCACCGCTCTGGTGGATCGGTGGAGGCCAGAGACCCACACCTTCCACCTACCCGTCGAGGAGATGGCGATCACTCTGCAGGACGTGTCGTGTAACACCCCAAAATTTTGCTTTTCCTAAATTCATGTGTGATTTGGCACTTTGGTGAATTTTTGGAATTTTCTGGAATTTATTTGGATTTATTTGGAATTTATTTGAATTTATTCCATTTTGAAATAATTAAAGAATTAAACTTTGCAAATAAAATTCTGTTGGAAATATTTTATTTGAGTCCCAAATACCCTAAAATATTTTCCAGAATTTTTCTGGAATTTTTCTGAGTCTTTTGCTATTTTTAATGATTTAATTGAATTTCTGGGAATTATTTTAAATATTAAATCGCTGGAAAATCAACTCGGGTCGAGTACTGTTCATCCGACCGAGTCGGAACCCGAGTCGGACTCGAGTCCGACCCGAGCCAACTGACTCGACCAAACCCAGTCCTAACCCTACTCGATCCCGACCGTTGGATCGGGATCCAACGGTCCGGATTGGACCGTATCGGTTCGAGCCGAAACCGGGCCGGGTCCGATCGTGCCCGCGCGATCGTGACCGTCGATCGCGCCACGTGGACGGTTCTCCGTCATCGTCCCCGCCGAGTCCGAGCCGGATTCCTCCGCCGCGTAACCGCCGTGTCTCGTTAGGGTTCCGATTTGTGCGCGCATCCCGGGGTTATTTAATGCGTGACACATCGCCCGAGGTTGCCCTCTTCCATGCGCAATTGTGCCCCCAAGCCATCTCGCCTGAGCCGTCGCCGTTTGCCCGTACGAGCTCGCCGGAGTTGGAGTTCCGTTCCGCCGCGGTTAAACGCCGATTCCGCCGCCGTCCGCCGTTCTCCGCCGCCGTTGAGCCCAGTTCCGGAACAGCTAGGTCAAGCCGCGTCGGTGAGGACCTTTCACCTCGCCGGAGCACGCCCCAAACGCCGTTCGTGTGGTCACCGTCGGCCTCGCGGCCGCGCAACTCCGCCGTGAAGCCATCGCCGACCCCGAGCTCCACCAACCGTCCGATCAAGATCCAAAGGCCCAGATCGCGCCACGTCACCCTAGGTGAGTTTCCCCGTTGAAAATCCTAGATCTAATCCCAACCATTGGATCTAGATCCAACGGCTTAGGTTGCGCCACGTAGCAAGAACTGCACCAGGCTAGATTGGATCTGGACCGTTGGATCAAGATCCAACAGCCCACGATCGGCCACGTGCGCCCCAAGCACATGAGGCCCAAACCCAATCCTAGCCGTTGGATTTCAAACCAACGGCCACGATCGTGCCACGTGTCCAGGGAGCCGAACCGCCGCGCCACGCGGGCGGCGTGGAGTCAGCGACACGCCCAGCGTGTCGGGCCGACCGCACCGTGATGTCACCCATGACGTCACAGCGGGTCCCACCTGTCAGCACCGTGGGCTGAGCCCCGCTGACGTCAGCAATGATGTCACCCGAGGGGGACCCACATGTCAGTGACACGTGGAGCCGTGGACCGAGTCCACGGTAGACCCGAGCCGAGCGTGGACCAAGTCCATGGACCGGCTGACGTCAGCAGACCAATCAGAGGCTGCCACGTGTCCTCGCTGACGCAATAATTAATTTTCGAAAAAGAAAATGATTTATTAATTCGAAATAATGATTTCAGATTTTGTTTCAAACTTCAAACGCTTATAACTTTTGCATTTTAACTCCGATTTGAACGATTCCAGTTCCTAAAAATTCATAAAATTATGTTCTCTCTGTTTATGGATTTTATTTGGATGCTTGGACACTTTTTGCCTATTGTTTATTCGTGTATTACTATTTGCACGCTTTACAAGTAGACGTTGAAGTGCCAGAAGGATTTGAAGGAGAAGTATTGACTCAGGATCCAACTCAAGACCAAGAACAAGTACTTTTTGAAGGCAAGTTGTGCTTTGACCATGTTGATCCTATTTCGAAATCTATTTTGATTTAACCTATTGCATGCTAGTTCAATTAGAAAAATACTTTATTTAAATATGGGGGTTAGATAAATACCAATTTGCTGTATGACACCTTGATTACTTAAGTATGTGCCATGACCCCTTGTCACCCTAGTTGTGGTTTACTAGTTGGACATTATTAACTTGCCAACATGGGTTTAGACCGTTGTAGTAAATCGCTTAGACTCATACGTGCTCATGACATGATTTTGGACAAACAAATGTTAATATTGACTTAATGATATATATTGAACCTGTTTTGGAAAGGTATCATGTGATGTTGATGGCATGTGGTGCATGGTAATCAACTGGGGTTTGATAAATAGTTTTTCGACCGGGGCATGTGGCAAGAATAATCAGGTGGGTCAGTTGTGGCATTGGGGATGTTGATTTGGTTCTTCGGGTAGTCTTGCCCTGGTCACCCTAAGGACTTAACCTTGAAAGCCTTTGAACTGGGTCTAACGTGCAACCACATGTCTGTAATGGGACGGACCTAGTTGACTAAGTTGCTAATAACGTACCTGTGGGACCTCAGGAGGTCAACTACACCCTTTGTGTAAGTTGTACGGGGGAGCATACCGGGGCTGAGGCCAGGTACCCATCTAACGGTTGATTGGTCTAAACTTCGCCTTAGCTAAGGGAAGGGTTAGTGTGCAATAATCGGGGAGGACCACTTGTATTGTTAGAAGTTTCCGAAAGACTTTGTTACGGGAACTCGCCTTTGTGGTGTTTGACTGTATCTTGTGGGTAAAGTGCATAACCTCTGCAGAGTGTAGAATCTATTCGAATAGCCGTGTCCGCGGTATTGGACATCGCTCGGGAATTACAGTCAAGGGTTAGATTTTCTCAAAAATAACTTGGATTTGAAAGGTTGGGTTGGATTAATAATGATGTTGTTGGAAATGTGGATTAGGATGGGAAAGGTGTTTATTAAACTCCTTGAAAAGTTATTTATGCTATACTTGTTTCTACCGGCTTTGAATCTACTTATGTTACTTGTCAAATGTCAAGCATCGCAAATATACCTTAAGCTATTCCTTTGTACCAAGCCATGCATATAGTATATTAGCCTGCATTCTGTGCATGACTTCTTTGAGTACCAAGTACTCACCCTTGCCACAATACAACACAGTTGAAGAGGAGACTACACCGGCTTTGGAGGAGGAGCTCCAAGAGGAACCGTCTACTTAGGGAAGCGAGCCCGGTCGGTTGCTGTGGTATCTTTGGATGGCGCCACGAGTTATTTGATTTTCCGCCGCTACTATTTCTCTCTTAATAAGTTTAAGCCTGCGAAATCATACATTTGTAACTTGACCATAAGGTCGAGTAACCAGTTTGACTATTTAAATAAAGTACTTTATTAGTATCGAGTGGTATGATTGTGATATTTACCGATGTTAAGACTGTGTGCACTAGCGCGTTCCTGGACTAGTGCTGAATACACAGAGGGTCCGGATTTGCAAATTCGGGGTCCCGACATGTCGTACCTGCTCAGCCTCCCGATCGCCGGCGACGCTGTGGTGCCACACGACGTCGACCCTGCGTGGCGCCCGCAGCTACTTCGGTTATTTGGTGTGCTACCGACACCGGACTAGGACCTTCACCGACACACGGTCCCTACTGCGGTGGCCGGCGATTCGTGGTACGCAACTACACTATGAAAAAACAAGTACTCTTTAATTACAACTTACAACAACATGTAATATGTGATCTTCTATCTTGCAGCCTTCGCAGATCGTCGAGGCGGGCGACTACAGGTCACCGCCACTTGAGGCGTACTGCTTTGTGGTCTGTCTGGTGCTTGTTCACGAGCTCCCATGGGGATAGCGTGGGACAGGCACCTCGTCGGTCATGAGGAGATAGCGGGCGCCCCCTCGACGACGTCTTGCGGTACTCACGGGTCCGCTGTCTCTGCGGCCGCGTCACGGAGCCCTCTGCGACGGTGTACCGGGCCGTGGCGAAGTCGACCTTCATGGATGCCCATTTCTTTGATACGGTTGTGGGCATACGAGAGGTTCCAGATCGGGCGCCCCGCCATCAGCCTGGCGTCGGTGGACCCTACAGGCGATGGCGACGTCGACGGTCCGACCATGGGCACCATCTGGTGCCACCGACGGGTAAGATATTTCAACTGAAAGTTTGGTACTATTGCTTCTACATTTTTTAATACTAACGGTAACGTTCTGTTGTCACTGCAGCCTAAGTGGGCACACCAGACGGTGCGCCAGGGCTACTCGCAGTTCGTCACGGCGTTCGACCACCTCACGGACGACCACGTGCGCTGGACGCCGTACACTCAGGCGCAGGTGCAGCTTCGTGTGACCGGCGGCGCCCTGTCGACCCTGTGCACGCACGCGAGGCAGCGTCTTGGCTCACACGGCGGTTCCTGGTGTTCGACGTCCAGGTCGAGGCCTACGTTGTCCATCGAGTGATGAGGCAGCTCGGCCTACGACAGGAGTTCCCAGTGCCGGCCGGCCGTCTGCTCCCACACGCCGCCCACACGTAAGTTCCCTCAATCGATGTTCCATAATTACTATCGTGTGTTGCCATCTAATATTTGTACATTCATTTCTCATCCACAGCCAAACTAGGAAGAGGGTGCATGGGGCCACCCCCTGGCACGTACGGATGGCACCATGGATCGAGGAGTGGGCCGGAGCCCTCGAGGACGTCCATGCTGACGATGCGCCATACGATTTGGAGACCTACCAGGCGTACCGACAGTGGTTCACCTCTCGCACACGTGTGCGCCTGGTACGCGTCGACCCGGATCCTCCCAGGCATGTCCCCGGCCCGAGAGACACGTATCCCGCGCATACGGACGCGGCTCTGCACGCTGCGGTACGTTGTATCCGATATACGTTTAACCATTTCATATCGATGCTATCTAATTTGCGATGTTTTTTCCAGACTGACATGCTAGGCCACTTCTACGAGGAGTCGTCGAGGATGCTCTCGCGATTGACCAGCGGCCGGCGGGTGACCAGAGAGGACGTTGCCAGCCTGCTCGGTAGGTTCCGAGACGACTCTGCACGCGCCCTCGAGTTGGCTGGATCACCCCTGCCTCGTGGTGTGGTCCCCGACGCACCGCTCGCGCCAGGGAGGGGACCTGCGGCTGGTGCAGGCTTCGACACCGGAGGTGCTTCTTCTTCACACCACGGTGGAGGTGCAGGCTTCCACACTGGAGGTGCCGCAGGTGTGTGTTGTTTCATGTTTTGCATTCACTTTTCATGCTTTGCACTCACCAAGTCACTGGTCTTAACATTTCTTCCCTTCGTGCAGGTGCTGGAGGTCCTGCAAGTGTCAGCGCACCGTGGTTGCCGACTGCTGCTGATGACTACGACGGGCGGGGTGATGATCTTGAGGACTACGAGGATGACACCGTGTCGAGGTACCTCGTTGATCCACCCCCAGTTTGGCTTGGTACCGCACAGCAGCAGTGGGCGCCACGACCGACGCAGCCTGGGTCGTCGCAGTGGGTGCCGCCACCTCCACCGACGCAGGCTGGGTCGTCGCAGTGGGTGTCGCCACCTCCAGCGACCCAGCCTCGGTCGTCGCAGTGGGTGCCGCCACCTCCAGCGACCCAGCCTGGGTCGTCGCAGTGGGTGCCGCCACATCCAGCGACCCAGCCTGGGTCGTTTGTGCCGCCACCTCCACCGACGCAGCACCAGACACCACCACCACCACCGGTACAGGCTGACCAGCCTGGGTACGCCACACCTCCAGCGAGACCACGGAGGGCCCACCAGCCGCCGACGCACCTGACGTACTCCCGAGGTCAGATCCGGAGGAGGACTACACACCAGCGAGGAGGCGCCCCGAAGAGGGGCCGGCACTAGTTTCTTTTATGTTTCAGTGTTTGTAATTTTTTTTGTTTATTTTGGTTGGCAGTTTCGATTAGGGCGGTGATTGTTGGTACTATGTTATGTAATACCATCTATTTTGTGTACTTTCTCATATTACGTGGTTCATTACATATTTCTGTCCGCTTTTCCAGCTTTTGTCATATCATCTTTTTCAGCTTTTGTATGCGAAAATCCTTCATCGTTAGGGTTCGTGCGCGAATATAATACTTAGGGTTGTTGGGCGTTGAGAATTTATATGCGAAGAGAGTTGTAACTGAGATATTTTTACAGAATATGGTAGTCTGTATACCAAATAGCAAATCTGGTACCTCCGGCCCAATAAATAACTTCCAACATGCATTTCTACGGGCCGCCGAAAATCCTTCATCGTTAGGGTTCGTGCGCGAATATAATACTTAGGGTTGTTGGGCGTTGAGAATTTATATGCGAAGAGAGTTGTAACTGAGATATTTTTACAGAATATGGTAGTCCGTATACCAAATAGCAAATCTGGTACCTCCGGCCCAATAAATAACTTCCAACATGCATTTCTACGGGCCGCCGAAAATCCTTCATCGTTAGGGTTCGTGCGCGAATATAATACTTAGGGTTGTTGGGCGTTGAGAATTTATATGCGAATATAATACTTAGGGTTGTTGGGCATTGAGAGTTTATATGCGAAGAGAGCTGTAACTCTTTTCTTTTCTGTTGAGCCATGAAAGATAGCCTAGATTGCATCTGCAAAGCTGTGTACTCCACTGCCATGACCCGTCGATGTCATCTGCAAAGATGTGTACTCCACATCCAGGACCCGTCGGTGTCATCTGTAAAGCTGTAAAAGCTGCATGCATCTGTCGATATCAAGCACAGCCACAGTTGCAAGGGAATCCGATGCTCCTGGATTCTTTCTTTCCTGTCGGGGACCGCGGAAATTCGAATTTCAAAATGAAAAAAAATACCGCGACGGGAAGCCGCGGTTTTGCAATGTTACTGTTCAGCCAGGCCCCCACCTCGCGCGCTAATGCTCCGCCAACTGGTGGCCACTCCCAAGCCAGCCGGTATGCTTGAGACCCCACGGCGCCTTGCAAACGCCGCCACGTCTTGATTTTTCTGTCTTGGCCCCTCGCCCACGGTGATGTGCCGCCGGTATCTCGTTTCTCCTCGCTCCTGCCTATAAATTGCAAGGCCGCTGCACTTCTATCGAGCAAAAGCGATACATTGCTCGAGTTCATAAAGTTTGGATTGAGTTGAGAAAACCAGAGCGCAAAGAGGAGAACTGGTAGTTTAGCTTTCCTTTTTCCAATATTTTATTTCTGTCTTGTTCCACAGTATTATTTACAAAAGTTATTTTGTACGGTGAGTCACATTGTTGTGTTCTTGGTTCAAGACACATTATTTTGTACTTTTATGCTTCTTATTGATGTTTTTGCTTCGTGTAGATACCGACTTAAGTATTCGTCGGTTCTGTCAAAAGCCATGTCGGCGTCGAGCTCGGTGGTTGCCAATGCGAGGCGGGTAATTTGCCCTAATCGCCATGTGGATGCTCAAACCTGCTACTCCACCAGTGCGCCAAATAACGGACGAGCGTTCTATAGATGCCCAAATTTCTTTGTACGTCTAAATGTATTTCGATATCTTCATATTTCGATGATTATTCTCTTGTTCCAGTTTTAAATAACCATGCTCACACTGTCGTGTAGTCTACCAGATGCCAATATCAAGAAGGCGATCGTATAAATACACCGACATCTTTAAACAGGACGCTTCCAATGGTAGAGCAGAGGACGGATCTCGCGCAGGAACTTAACAGGCTAACGGTACGAGAATTACCGCAAAGAGAGGGAGTTCGGCCTGAACAAAAAGAAAACCGTGAAGCATATGATCGCTTCCTTGAGCACGCCGTACAAGATAACCACGAAGCTATAAGCCCTGATTTGGTTGCTCCTCTTGACGGCCCAAGCGTTGAAGACTACAAACGTGACCGTTGGGAGTTTTTCGAAGAAGAGGGTGTTGAATTCTATGATAGTGATGATTCTGGAAAGTTCTAAAGCCGCTCAACCTTGCATCCATTTGTATGTTAGTTCTTGTTCACAAGAAATGCTGTTGTAGTTGTTCTCCCTATTGTACTTTGTAATATGAATGTCATGCTTCTTGGTAACTCAGATTTGTCATCAGATTTGTTGCACACCAAACAATAAAAGGAAGAACGAATTTTCAATTTTTAAAAACTGCAGTGATTATTATAAACAAACAATGACAACAAAAACAAACAACAAACCGTAGCAAACGCACGCTTACCACTGCAGTGATTATTATAAACAAACAATGATATTAGCACTTAGTCCATACACCATGAGTTTTCTCATCCCATTCGATTGCATTTTATAATCCAAGCAAAGTCTGCACGATACGTCTGTGAAAGCATTGTCGCAAAGCTCAGTATGACATATCATGTCATAATCATGCCCGATCGATTCTGTCCGAAATGTCATGTCAAATGCATGTGTGCCGGATATTGCCTGAAGTCGTCCGTCAAAGCATAGCCGCAAAGCTTTCTTGGCACCTCCCTCCAAGATACAAAGGCTGCGTGCATATGTCGGTATCAAGCACAGGCGAGCTGCAAAGGAATCCGATGCTCGCGGATTCCTTTGAAGCTTCAAGTCTGTCGCTCTATCTCGCTATTTAACCCCTTCTCGCCTTCGCGGCGTTGCATCGACCAAACCATCGCTCCAATACAACAAAGAGAACCATCACCGCCAACCCAAACGAAAGCAAAGACCAATGGAGTTTCCTCGCCCCAAGGCACAACGTTGTCGAAACATTCCCGAAGGCACGGATGTCCCCATGTGCCTATCACGGGATCCTTGCCGCTCCGGCAGTCATGAGACAACTCATACACTTACGGTATGAGGTCTGGAGCTGCCGCAACCACGACTCCGAGCCAACGCTGGGATGCGGATCTGGCGGAGAAGCCGGTATGTTCATAATAAAATTTGCTGCTGCTCCCAATTCATACATGTTGTAACACCGTGTGATGTGACTAATTGCAGCCTCCATCAGCGAGTTCATCCGATTCTACGACGCGGAACAAACTCCCGAGATGGAGAGGAGGCGGAATCGGGAGTACTCGCATCAGAGGGCTATCATGGAGCAGCAGTGGTGTGAGCAGGATGAGGAGGAGAAGCGCCAACAGCATTTGGAACATATGCATGCACAGAGGGAGGCCGAACGGCAGCGCCATGCAGCGGAGAGGGAGGCTGAGTGCGAGAGAAAGCGTGAGAGGGCAGCTAGGGCCAGAGCGGCAGGAGCTGAAAAGTTGCATAAGGGAACGGCCCTTATTGCTGTTTCCTCTCCCTAAGGCATGTTACGTTTAGTCCCGTATACTCGGTAGAGTGTGCCGTACATGCCATTGTTGTTTAGCATTTCTAAGCCGTATGCAATTCAGTACATTCTTATTGCTCCCCATCAATCGGTACAGTGTACCGTACATATATTTCACATCTTTGAAGATACCTACACGAAGTCTTCAAAAAATAATTACGAGTTGAGCAGGAGTGGAGATGGGCCACCTCAAAACCAAAATACTGTCTTTTCTCATGCTCGCATCGAAATGTCTTCTCAACTGACAGTCTCAACCAGAATACATGCCCAGAATACTGTGTAACTTTTATTAGTTTACCGCAGTTTTATTACTTTATATTATATATACTGTTATGAGTTTGCCCTCCTATGTCCATTTCAATTGGCGACAAGGGGGTGTCGCCATTTGAATTGGCGACAGGGGGCAAACTCGACCTTGTCGCCAATTCAAATGGACACAGGGGGGTAGTTTTGCTATTTTCTTTTTCGGCATATTATTTCTGTAAATTTTGATTAAAATAATATTATTTAAAAAAAAATTTGCTATTCCCAATGCTTGCAATGATTTTGACACTTTGACCAGATATTTTACGGACTGCCGAAAAGGGTTAGAAGTTATCGTTGACAATCTTAGGGTTATTGCGATTCCTATTTTCCTTACTTAATAATTTATACATTATTTTTTCTAGATCATAAAAGCGAAAATTTCTTGCGACAGACGTATAAAACTGAAATTTCTTGCGACATTTATTTCTGCAATTTGGAATAAAATATAATATATTTTTTAAAAAAATTCTCATAAAAACTAACAAAAATATCAAAAATGGTATATGTCGCCCTATGGACGGGCGACAACAATAATGTCGCCCGTCCAACGGGGGATTTTTAATCTGTCGCCTGTTCATCGGGCGACAGAAGGCTGTCGCCCGTCTAACGTGCGACAGAAAACACGAAAGGTCTCCTATCGCCCGTCCATCGGGCGATAGGATTATATCGCCCGATGGACAAGCGACAGACGTATAAAACTGAAATTTCTTGCGACAGACATTTATTTCTGCAATTTGAAATAAAATATAGTATATTTAAAAAAAAAATTCTCTATAGCACTATGGTCACTGTAAAGTTGGCCCCCCTTGTCAGCATTCTTACTGTGCACCTATGTTTTGTATTGTACGTTTAGATAATAGAACTAATCCAATGAAATTAGAGAGTATCAAATCAGACGTGTCATCAACCTTGTAATAAATAACTCAGCACAAAAAATTCTATTTTCCTATTTATTAGGGACCAGATCAATGTTGTCCTAAAATTGAGGGAAGGCAATGGCGCTCAGAGTTCAGATGGTAAATGTTCACTCGAACAGTTGATTGCACAATTGCACCTCAGGAGGTTATTGTACTTGATGCATTGCCTTGTGAAAAAAAATAGAAGACCAGTAAAATAGTAAACAACCAAACCATGCTCAAATTTGAACATGCTACTGTTTCACCATGTCATTCCACAATAGCAACAGCAATGGTTACACTATTCCCTCTTCATTTCACTTAACACTACAATTTTATTACAGCATTGGAAACTTGCTCAGCCTTGTCGATATTTTTTTATTACAGTCCCCTTCTTATAAGAGCCAGGGTATCCTTGGCTTGCCATCACAACCGCCATTCCATTTCAGGCGACCAGGTTAGCGAAACCTTGCCCAGTTCTCCTCTGCAAGCAGACAACAGAACCTGTGCAAGATCGGATTCTAAGCGCATCATCAGAACCTGAGGAAAAGAAAATGCATTATTAGGGAAATGCACAATCAGAATTTGATGGCAAGATTGTTAGTAGATCAACTAGATAATTTAAACAGCTAAATGAACAAATATACTATCTTATCTGGAAATATGTTCAGTCGAGATGTACTAGACAAGCACAATGGAGATGTGACAAAGGAAAATTTTCACAGAGGGCTATCAAATATTTATGAAAACGCAGAAGTAATGGACTTGATTTTAGAGCTACAACAAAGGTGTTTTGGACTGGATGCTAGATTGGCAATTCAGACTACACATGCCCTTAGCCCTTAGGTTAACAGTTACTCCCTCTGATCACAAAAAAAAAAAAAGACGATATTTATTTTTTGCTATTGATAATCTCTGAGATTTAACCTTGACCATTAATATTTGTCAATCATATGTTAGTAAAACTTATAAAAACTATATGCTGACATGCCTGAATAATTTTCTTGCAGCCAATCTACACATTTATAAACATTTAAGTGGTCAAAGTTAGAAATGTTTGACTGGCACTAATATAAAAGTAACAAGTTTTTTGGAGAAGACAGAGTAAAAGATTGGAAACCCCACAGTTGTCAGCAAAATGACTGCCTCCAAAATTACACGGAAGAAGGAATAGTATGCATGGTGGTACAAATTGATCAATGAAATAACTGTATGGTGGAACAGTATAATGGATTGATCCTCAAGGGGAAGGCACCGCTAATTCTTCAGCAACCTTGTTTTCATTGTTTTCACTGTACATCATGTCTGTGATAACCTAAATTAAGGCCCTGTTTGGTACGGTTCCAGATTCTATTAGAAACGGAAACGGTTCCAAATTCTTGGTAGAAACGTTTCAGGTTGGATTCTGTGAATCGGGTAGAACTGGGTTGAGACCGATTCAGCCACGGTATGAAAAAAAGAAGAAATGATCCAAGGAGAATCGTTCTGAGATTTAGCTCGTTTGGTTGGGTTTCTTCCAGAATCTAGTAGAAACGGTCCGGTTCCAAGTTGCCAAACGGGGCCTAACACTCATGCAATTGCATACCACATAGATGCACCATTCTAGTTTCACTACGGGAATGGAATCTACTCACCTTCTACAATGGAAGACTGAAATACCATGTTGAGGTCTACCCTTATTTGTAATGAGTAATTGACTGTGTTTAAGCCTGTGGTGCTCAGGTTTGAGTTTGATCTAAATTGGCTTTGAATTTAGAACAATTTGGGTTGCTGTTAGGGTGGGCGGCACTACCGGCCTTGGAACAGCGGTAGTGCCGGTCAGGCGAGTACTACCGGCCTTTGGTGGCAGTAGTGTTGGCCAGGTATTGAATTGTATTTCTTTGGGTCTATGCTGAGCGGTACTACCGGCAATTGTTAGGCGGTAGTTATTTTCCAGATTGGATCTTCCTTGAGTTTCAAACGTGATCGGCACTACCGGCTACTGGGGTGTGGTACTGCTGGTTGGGCGGCCCCCCTAGTTGGCGGTAGTGCCGACCTTCATTGTAAAGTGTGATTTGATTTTTGCAATGAGATGATTTATTGCATATGTGTGTTGGACATTGCTATGTGATGTGTTTTCTTTGTCTATGATGGTTGTAGGACGTCGAAGCTAGGTCAAGGTGACCGAGTCTAGACTAGGAGAGCTGAGGTCCAGATGATCGAGATGGTGCTAAAGATGACCGAGGCCAGGAGTCGCTACAAGCTGAGAAGACAAGTGGACGGATGGAGATGCTAACTAAAGCCCTACTAAAGCGAAGGAGGACCGTTGGATAGCAGTTTAGTGGGTAGAGTAGCGGTTAAGTTAGTGTTCTTTGAGAAGAGTGCAAAACCCGTTGTGTTGTTGGGTTTCGGGTTAGCTCATATATGAGGGAGTGAGTCAATCCTAGCCCTTATGAGGCCTAAGGGTGGAGATTGACTCGGTTGTGCTATAAATAGAGGGGTAGAGAGATGCCTCACCTCTAAGTCTTGTGAGATGGATTTTCGATTTTCCTTATGCTCTTGTGAGCTATGCCCACCTGATTGTGTGGCTTTATAAACATTTCTCTCAAAAAAAATGCAAGATTAAATTTCTCCTATATTTTGAAATTTATTTTACTTCTTGCATTTTTTGCTTATTGCTATTTGGATTTGCCTTCTCTCCTGCTATTTGCTTGTGGATCTTTTGCCAAGGATGAATGGTTGATGAATGAATCTACTGACGATCATATTCCAATCATCTAGGCAAGACTCTTCTTGATTTTCTTTTAAGAACCAATTTTTTGCTTGAAAGGAAGGATTCTTGATAGATTGGGTTCTTGGATGTCTGGGGGATGGTTCATTGTTGTTCTTTCTTGATGTGACATGTGGGAGACTATCTAGGATCATCTTGATCATTAAAACCCCATGAGCAAGCTCATGACAACAATTTTGAGTTTTGCCCATTTTTGATGCACTCTTCCTTCAATTGAAAAAAAGTCAGAACGTTGACATCAATCCTTGCGATTGAAGGTCAGAATAGGTTCCTGACATCCATAAGAAGGTGCATACAAAGTTTCATGTGTGTTAGATCAGTTGATTAAAAGATTCATCAATTTTGGCTTTTGAAGTCGTGCTGCTTTCACTGTTTACTTGCCTGATTTTACTGCTGTTGGAGATATGCCCCAAAGGCAATCATAGAGATGATTATATTTCCTTATGTTTAAGATAAATTATCTTGTTGCTTGAATATTTTCATTATTATTTATTAGCAAGTATGTGACTTGTTTGTGAAACTCTGTATATGAATTTGTGATGATTATTCTAAAGTGGTCATTAGTTGATAAACATATGAGGACACATATGGATAGACTAGCATATATATTGGTTGATGACTATGTTTCACGGGTCATAGATATAGAGATATCAAACCAATAATATAGACACATGTTAGAGAACATGGAGTTGGATCGACCCACCTTTAGACACTACGAGAACGTTGTAATCATCTTGTCATCAGTTGGTCTCATATCCAATGTGTACGCTATATCCTTAGACTTAAGGTTGGTGCATGTACTCGAGATGTGTAATGACTTACTTACGGGTTGCCAAATGCTACTTCGTAACTGGGTAGTTATAAAGGTGGCTTTCGGGTTTGTCATGAAGCATGCTGCGAAGCATGGTCGATCAAGATGGGATTTGCCCCTCCATTCAACGGGAGAGATATCTCTAGGCCTCTCGAGTGGTCGGATTCCAGAAATGCATGGCCATACTACTCGTGGTTAAGGAGTTAACCGTAGTTTAGGATACCAAGTCACGTGATTGAGAAATAGTGGTAGAGCTAACTAAACAAGGATGGTATGTACTTATCTTGAGTTGACTGATATCATGAGGCAAAGAGAAATGCATATAACTAAGCATTGTTATATTCGTCCGATGTGATCTTTACATATACTTGGTAGTCAGCATGTTCTGCTAGGGGCCGCTACCGATTAATGGTTAAGTAAGAGTAATCGAGCCATGTCTAGGTATACGTAAACCTATAGGGTCGCATGCTTAAAGGGTTGGGACTTAATTCGGATGGTGATCCGAATTCTAATGGGTTTTAAGTTCCTAATGGGCCTCTTATGTAGAGCTTATTATGGGGCGTCTATTTAAAGGGAGAGGGTGCTGGCTTTATGGTTAAGAGACATAGTAGGAATTCAAAATTCCCGAAATCCTAGCTGCCACCCCTTGTTCGCCCAGAACCGCGTAGCCAACGCTTGCACTCCGGCGCATGGTGTTCCTGCCCCGTACGTGTAGATACCTTTGAGGCATTGCCACTGCGAGGCTTCAACGCTAGGACGATACGCAACCTGCGACAATCACGAGGAGCTATTGGAGGAGGCGTGAGGCTAGTATGACTATATCTGCACCACCGCACTACATCGACTCTACTTCCGCTACAGGTTTGCATATCTAGTGGTAATTCTGTGATTTATAACTGGCAGTGGTTCATAGGTTACGCGGTAGAAAATTTTGAATTTACGCTAGATTAGTCTACCCGTTCCCCAACAAGCTCCGTACATGGCGGTAGTGCCGATTCCAGGCTGAGTTTTTTGAAAACTGATTTTTCTGTTTCCATTTCATCTCTTGGGGCTTTTGTTGGTTTCTTTAAGGGGAAATTTATTTGTGATCATTCACCCACCCCCCTCTAGTAGAGGAAATTTCATTCGTAGTAACACTGCAGTGTGAGGACAAACTCTGTTGGAAGACAAGGCATGCATATTCATTCTATTCTATTGTCGAACGAGAAAACCCTGGCCATATTTTGATTATAGAAACCAAAATCCAAATTGTAATGATGCAAGTTTGCAAATATAAATAAATTCTCCTAATAGATAATGTATCCTAGAAGGTTGCAATTCATAGATTGACAACAACTAACCTGGCATTCTAGAGCACCGAATCGCACATTGTATTCAATAAGCTTAGGTAGCTGTGACACCCTGAATTTTTAATTAAGAATAATTAGGCTTAATTAAGCAATTGAGTGTTTGTTAAAGTCTTGATTTGTTATTTGGATCTTAATTAGGAGTTATTTGTTTTCGGAGTGTTTTGTCGATTCGTTCGAGCCGTTTCGATTGATTTTGACCTGAAACTCTGATTTTCAAGATCGGTCGAAATCTCTCGGAATCATTAGTGAACCTAAACCTAAAACCTTCCTTTGGAACACTAAAACCCTTCCCTTGAATCCCTTGAAATCAACACCAAGCTTTGGAGTAAAAGTCGCAAAGAAACCCGGAGTTTTGCTGCCAGAGCGGCACTACCGCCGGTCTTAGGGCGGTAGTACCGATCGGGCGGCACTGCCGCGCCCTTTGGGCGGTACTACCTTCCTGGTCGGTCAGCTTTTGCACAACGGCACCCATTCCGGTGACTGTGCACCCACATCGCCACGTCCCCGGCCTCTAGAGGCTTCCCCAGCCTCTACACCCCCTCCTCAGCCCCTCTACTCACTCCCTCACTCATTCCCTCGCTCTCCTCCTCCCTCTCCCTCTCGGTTCTCTCCCTCATACCCGAGCTCTCCCTCTTCTCCGGCCGGTGGAGCTCAAGTGGAGCAAGGTGGAGGCGACCCCAAGGTGTGGAGCAACTTCATCAAGCCCCTAGCAAGTCCCTCAACCGGTGGATTTTGATTTAGAGCTCAATCCTTGAGGTTTGATGCAAATCCTAGCTCCTCTCCTCTTTATTTCTTCCTTTTGTTTCAATTTCTAGTTCTAGAAGTTGAATCTTGAGGTGTTGATCGAGTTCATGAAACCCTAATCAAGCCTCTCAACTGGTGGAACCAACTCTGACATCAATCCGTCGAGTTTTGACCTCAAAACCTTAGATTTTCCTTTTTTCTCTTTTCTTTTCTCGGTTGTTCTAACCCTAGAAACCCTAGTTCGTGATGTCAATCTTCGATTGCCTGGGTTGCTAGACCTAGGTCAAGCTCAGAAGATTTAGTTAGCGCGATTAATTCGATCTGAAAACCTTAATCGACTTCCTGTTGGATTTATTCGCCCGAAAGTCATTTTTCCGAAATTTTGGAATATCCTTTGAACCCTAGCTCCAAAAAGTCAAGAGAATGACCCTCGAGTATATCCAACCCTGTCGAAGTTCGATTCTTGCCAAAGAACTGAGTTTGAACTTGATTCGGGTTTAGAATCGAATTTGGCGTCAATTGGGGTTTTCGTGTTCGAAGGGTCCGATCGTCGTGCGAAGAGTCCCATCGTCGGGTGTTGAGCCCTTGGTTGCGATTTAGATTGTGTGGAACCTTTTGTGCAAAAAGAATTAATATGTTAATTGCAAATCCTTCGTTTCGTCTCAATTTGCAAAAAGTGCATTTTGTGCTTTTTGGAATGACTCTGAGTTCCGAGGTTCCAAAAATCACAAGAATGCCTCATATTAGCTCTTCGTGCCACGGAGGTTCCATTCTCGTGAAAAGTTTCGAATTGAAAGTCCTAATTCGAGTTCTATCAGAATTATTCGCCATAAGGGTCAAATTCTTAGATTTTAGAGTTTTCCTTGAATCCCTAGCTCCAAAAGCCAAGGAAACGACCTTAGAATATGTTCGATGTCGTTAGAGTCGATTCTCACAAAAAGAGTCAAATCTGAATTTGATTCGGGCCGAAAATCGAAATCTGACGGTAATTAGGGCTATCAAGTTCGAAAAGATGAAAAACAGGTCAAACAAACTTGAAACTTGGCGTGACCTGTGTGGATGGGTCTCTAGCGTCTCTAGGAACCTAACCGTGCATTCGTCTCGAAGTTTCGAATCTGTTTGCGCAAAATTCCATTTTGCAAAACCCTAAATTCATCTAAGGCCAGCACTACCGACGTGAGGAGGCCGGTACTACAGCCCGTGCGGCAGTACCGCATCCTCTATGCTAGTAGCTAATTTTCAGAGAGCTTCCCTTTCGAGCTTTGGAAATTCGGCACTACCGCCCCTTGTGGTCGGTACTGCCGGGCAGCCGGTACTACCGCGTGTATAACACCGATAGCTTTTTTCCAGAGAAGCCCCATTTCGGTCCTCAGCCGCTGGCACTATCAGGCCTTGTGGCCAGTATTGCCGAGCGTGTGAGGGCGGCACTACCGGGCTTTTGCCTCCGGTACTGCCGGCCTCAGAGGGGCGGCACTACCGCTAGGTTGCCGCCGGTACTGCCATTTTCTCTGGCCTGAGTTAGGTCCTTTTAGTCCTTTTTCTCCGTTGTTTCTTGGGTTTGTCTAGTTTTTTCTTGGCTTCTTTATTGCCTTAATTGCTTCTTATTTGTCCTGTTGAACTCGTGTTTGATTGATTTGTTATCGTCCTTTTGCCGTTTGCATGTGTAGACGTCGTTGTGCCAGAGACCGTTGCCGAGGATTCCGACTTCGCCCCCGAGCGCATAATCAATCAAGAGCAAATAGGCAAGCACCCCCTTTGATCATATTGATACCATATTTGCAAATTTACTTGGAATTGCCAAAACTATTATGCATGTGTGTACATTCTGTAAAATGGCTAACTTGCGGGGAAATGGGTAGGTAAACCTAAATTCGGTGGATTTCCTCAATCTCAATTGTCATGAGAACCTTGTTAAACTATAGGAATAAATTAGACATAATACTAAATGTCAAAGAGGTATAATCGTTTAGTAATTGCATAAGCTTAGCCACGCTATAGAATTGAGAGTACCAGTTGCAGTTTGGTGGTACAATGCAATCAAAACTTCTATGGATTTAAATTCTAGTTTGGAAAATGGAGGTTTGGTAAAAATGTGGGTATGTTGGTAAAAATGGAAAATGGAAATAAAGTGAGTATTGGACCGGGTGGATGTCTGAAGGTCTCGCTTGTGTCACCCTAAGGACCGAACTTGATACTATCAACTGAGTCAACAAGTGCAACCACATGCGCTATTTATGGGGTAGCCCTAACCTAGTATAATTGCTGGAATTTGGCCTTGAATGTTGGTAGGCCGAAGTAGTAGGACATTCACCGTCGGCTCAGGTGTTGTTCGAGGTACTCCCTCTTCGAGGCGTCGGGGTCGGAGTTGTCCAATACAACGGTGTATGCCTTGCTTTGGGAAAGGACACGATGGGGGCCCATGTGGACCATCGTTCTGGGTCAGTGCGACAGTGCCCGCTTGGTGCTTGTGGCCATCGCCGAGCTACGCGCTCGCAGTCCTAAGTTGGACGAGCTGTAAAACCACCATAGCAAGGGACGCACGTACATCGGTGCTGGTGCAAGGTTTTAAACTCTAACGATTAGAAAGGTTTTGTCACAGTCTAGCAAAGCGGGTACGTCTAGTATCGCGCGACATGGCTGACATGATTGCTAGAATGTGTCATGTGGGTAAAGTGTGCAATCTCTGTAGAGATAAACAAATAAACTAATCGATTAGCCGTGCTCATGATCAAGAGCAGCTTGGAAAGTAATATCAAGTATAGGCTTTCAGTTTTGGGTTTTCAAAACGGTTTGGAAAGAAAAGGAATTCTGGGTAGAAGTGAGAATCTGGTGAGGTGTGGTGAATTCGAATTTGTGTTGGTGTCGGTTGGTTGCTTCTAGCATGTGCTCTGCGGGGCCGCTAGTGTTTGGTGGTTTTCCTCGCTATGGGGATGTTGTGGGCTAGTGCGTTTGCTCTTTGGGCCGCTAGTAGCCACCCTCTTGGCTATAGTGGGATGTTGGAAAGTCTCGCACGCGTAGCGATGACTTTGGATATGAAATTTGGTCTAGAAGGAAATGGAAATGAATGGATGGATTTGGAAATTGAATCATGAGTGTTGGGTAAGTTGGTTATATATTAACTACTTATTGGATTTTGGATGGATGCAATATGATTGAATTAATAAAGTGAGGTAACGTTGGGACTTGAGTGCGTTGTGGATTGAATTATGATGGAATGTATTTGGATTCAATGATTAAATATTTATTGATGCTGTAAATACTTTCTTTACAACTGCTGATTTAAATTCTGTGTTGTTTCGAAATTATTATCCTATTGCAAATAACTTTGGCCTCATGCAACTAAAACTAGCGTAGAAACCTGATTCTTGAATTAACCTGCATCTACTATTATCACTTGCAAACACTAAAGTCTTGCGAGTACATACGTGTACTCATCGTTTGCTTCTAAATTGATAACGTGCACAGAAGACAGAGCAGAAGACGATGAAGTCGCGTTGATCGACGAGTTCTTTGAGGCGGGTTTCGAGTTTTGAGCGGTGATCTGGGGCTTTTGCCCCCCAGTCGGTTGCCATTGGGTATGGGAAGGCACACTACTGCCGTTGTTGCGGTCTAGGTTTCTTTATTTTGCTGTTGTAGCCAATTAGCGGAGTTTCTTTCTTGTAATATTATCTCGTGGTAATCAAACCAATACTGTTGTAACCATTTTGTCGATTTAAGTGTTTTGATGCAACTTGTTGTGGAAAATATGTGGGTGCTAGGCTACTGATCTAGGGAACTAGCACTGGACACATATCTCGGGGAAGTTCGGGTTGGAATCAATCGGTTGGCATATGACCATGATCAGGGTGTGTCGTGCCGACCGATTGGCCTCAATCCGGGTACGGTTTGTAATTAGTGATCGGATTACTAACGGGTTACATTAATTCCAGTCCGACGCAACAGTAAGTACCCGATTCACTGTTACAAAGACCGGAGCCCCCACGGTAGCCCAGATTTCTTATCAATCATGACCAACAAACTTGCACCCTTGAGCTGCCATACCTTTTAACAGTCGGAATAATTATACTTTCCATGACTGTGCGCTTAAGCTCCTCAGTCACTATTTGTGCAGGGGAGTATGCAACCATACCGCCAGTATTATGTGACCATGTGCTGATTCAAGCGGCAAAGCATTTTCACCATCCACTAATGCAAAGAAATAGGCTTCTTCGCCCTCTAAATATTCTTCAACAATAACCAGCGAACCAGCAAAACCAAATGAGCCTTGAACCAACATAGAATCTATGGGTTTGAATGCCTCATCCAAAGTCATAGCAACGACCACGCCCTTTCCAGCAGCCAATCCATCAGCTTTAACAACAATATCCTTGACGTATTGTTTAGCTTCCACAGAATCTGTGAATGTGTGATACTACAAGAGAGAAAAATAAGTACTCATATTAGCCTCACAGTATGGTTAACCCATCAACATCTGAAATTATAACTAGTTTCATATGAAGGGACTATATTTTCCCCTGTTTTTAAAAAAACACTGATTTTACATCCCCTCTTTTGTGCAGGAACATGATGACTTCATTTCAAAAAGTAATCCATCTCAAGGGAAACTTTAAGAATTACGAACAATACTTAAATATAGTTCAGCCAAAAAGCCGGAGATATACCGAGAGAAACTCACTGATGATTACTTATCGTGTCTATAACTAATATATCATAAGCATGTCTCAACACAAAGGTAATATCTGTATGCTTATACCCAAATGATGTATCTTAAACATAAACAGCATCGACCATTTGTAGGCATCTTGACAAAACAAGTCCCGATAGTCCTAGAAAGACAATAGGTTATAACACAAATGTAAATGAAAGCACCTTAGCTGTTGGGATATTGTACTTGATGCACAAATTCTTCATAAAATCCTTTGAACCTTCCAAGGCTGCAGCCTCTGATGAAGAACCAAAAGTCGGTATCCCAGCTTCGACAAGGTCATTCACAAGACCCGCAACAACAGTAATTCTCTCTTCCTCCACCACTAATGACTAGTACAGTAATTCTCTCTTCTGAAAGAACAGAACAAACTAAATTAGAACCCGTGCTAATGCATTTTGCACTTAATTTTGTCCGCTGCTTGTACAGTAACGATCTCTTCTCTCTTGTACATAACTAATCTACCTATGTTCCCGCACAAAGCGAACTACTAAATAAGAGCAAACTCTCTTCTCTCCTCTTTTCTCACTCTTTCACATAAGATAAAGCTGACATGTACAGACTAATAGTAAGCTGAGATGATCTTATTGTATTTGCTCTTAATTGACTGTTGATAATAACTAGAAAGTTTTTGGTACTACATCTCAGAGCGCATTAGGACTGAAGGTTTTTCCATAAACCATTGTCCTATAACATCATAGCGTTTGCAAAGAAATGAAACCTAATTGATCCGAGAGTATTTTACCAGCAACAATGCTACCGTCCGTCGAAAGCTTTCGGATGGAATTAATTTAATGGAAAAAGTCAAAGAGGTGTTAAGTTAAGAGTACGAGAGTTTAGTACCATATTGCTTAGTTAGGTGGAGTGAAACCAATTTATAAGAGGAGTTCATGCATGGACTTAGTATGAGTTGGTGGCAAGGCTAGAGGTACGCATATTTGGCTTTGCAAGGCTATGTTCACACACGCACGCGCGTGCACGTATATTACGTGTTTATCACGTAACCGACACCAAGACTTGCTAAGTGTACTTAACCTTTTGCCACGTGTACTGATTATGTCGCATCACCTTACACCTCAGCTGCTGATGTGGTGCCGCGGACCCGTGTAGACGTACGTTCGCGTGCGGTTAGTCCATTATCCCACAATGCGAGATTCCAGAGGGCGGTTTCTGGAATCGTGGCAGTTGAATTTTCGTATCACAAGAGGACTCTCGGGTGGTTTCTGAAATTACATCTTTTTAAGCGGAGATGTCCCCGTACGAGATAATAGAAGTGACAGAAAAACCAATCTCATCCTTCTCCCGCAATCCTTGCTTCCTCCGACGCTTGCTACCTTCCGAGCCGTTCCGTCCCTTCGTCCGTCGTGCAATAGGCGCGAGGGAGAGCAGTGTCTTTGATCCAGCGCCAGCCACTTGACGACCTACACAGGAGACCGGCGATCAGGTTTCTGGGAAACGCTCTTTGACGCGCGACTGCTCGAGTTCATCTTCGATCGACGCGCATCGCTCCTTCGCGGCTTACCGTTCTTCATCAAACCCTCTGTAAGTGTCTTGAACCAATTGGTTATTGGTCCAAGTGATCCTTCGAATGCATACTGCTATGATAGTTTTGTTAACATATGTGTATCAATTGATCTATCTAGCATGTGTAGGTGCGTCTTTTCTATTAGCATGTCATGTATTCTTTGAATATTTATTGGCTGCTAGTAATCATGTGTTTTTGTTTTTATTGTGTGTCTTAAGTATTAAATTAATGCTATGCCATGTTAATTTTCCGATACTTTCGACCTTGAGCACCATGTTTCGGAAGCCTGGGCAATCAAGTGAGAATGGGGGGCGAGGTGCCGCACCACATTACGAGAGAAATTTCCACTCCATGCCTGAGAAACAGGGTAAGACATGGAAGAATTCCAACCACGGAACAGGTGATTATTGGCCAGCGTATGCGCCATGCCTTGTGGCAAGCAGGGTTAATAAAACCGAACGAAATTCTCGATTTTCGTTCGGTTTTCGAGATTTCGAGCCCCATCGAAATATAAAACCGACCGGTAAACCGGTCCAGTTCAAAAAAAAATTCTAAAAATTTTAAAAAAATTATGCTATGTAAACCGAGCAGTTTTTCGAGAAAACCGACGAAAACCGCTCAAGAAACCGATCGTTCAAAAGGTTCAACTCGCCGAGCGGTTTTTTGAGAAAACCGATGGGTTTTCGAGAAAACCGAATGGTTTTCGTTTTTTAAAATTTGTTTTGAATGTTTTTTGTTCAAATGCTCGGTTTTGAAACTCTTCGGTTTCTAACGATTTTCCAGCGATTTTTAGCTCCATATTTTCGAATTTTCAATTTCGATTTTCCATCGGTTTTTTCGGTTTCGGTTTTGTTAACCCTGGTGGCAAGCTTGAGAGAGCCTCTGAAACTGTAAGCAGCACACGCCATGATCCCTCTCTATCCCGAACCCAAGCTAATCATCAACCAACGGGGCATTAGATTAAGCTCAAGAACCACCAAGCGCCACAACGCGTTGGCCGGAGCCGAGGAGTTCACCTTTCGACGGCACCGAGGGGGGCGATCTCGGAGGCGCAGAAGCTCGCCGGAGAGGAAGGGTCGGCGGCCGGTGGATGAGGGGAAGATGGGGTGGTGCTCCCTGGAGCCGGAGCAGCGAGCAGAAGGGCTTTCGGACAGGCGAGGCGAGGCGGCGGCGGCCGGTGGTCCTGGGACTGCCGAGCAGCCGGCCTGCCCACGTGACAAGTTTTTTTTTTTAAAAAAAAAACTTTTTTAAATCCTAAAATTACTTATAGATTCCTTTGCCCGTTATTTTGCAAAAAAAAAAATCCATATTTTGTATATTCACAAACAAGTCCTACTCGGTAAACCCATAGATCCATTTTTTTTTAATAAAGAATGTTATGGTTACGCAAATTCGACAACGGCTCATTACCAGATAAATTTTAAAAATACCACCGAAAAACAAAATTACTTTTTTAAAAGAAAAAATACATTTTTCCAAAAAACCAGACCAATTTTTCTCAACGGTGCGACTGAGCTTCTTATTGACAATGTAAGAATGTATTCACAAATTTGAAGAACAACCATCTTTTTTTATTGAGAAAGATTATGCTAAATTTTACTTCATACATTCAGGCGAGATACGGTTTCCAATTCCAAAGGTACGTAAAATTGGCAAAAGAATGTCTCAGGTAGCGTTGAAGTATCCATCACTAGAAGCAGATTAGCCTCCAATAATACGTGATAAGATGGCAAGATGCATTGAAAATGGACTGAAGTGCGTGGAGACTAAGGTTTCAAATTTTGTTTTTGAACTATATGTTGGTGGGGGCTGAAATCCAAAATTTCGGTGAGATTCAAAAATTTCGAACAAAATTCAAAAAATAAAATTTAAATCAAGATTTTTTAAAACTAAAATTACCAAGATTTCAGTTAAAAATAGCAAAATTTCGGTGAGATTTACCGAAATCTCGATAGTTCTTCAACGTCTTCTAAGGTTGTAAAAACTTGGGGAAATGGCTTTAAGACATGAAATAGAGATGGCTGAGTTGGTCGAAAGCCTCATGTTTGTTGTAAAACGAGATCGTTCACCCACGCCAAATGACGGCACGCCAATACAATCACCCGAGCAGAGACAAAAACGCAAGTAGAAGGGCACACAATATGAGGAAAAAATCTCTCTCTTTATTAGATGTTCTCTCTGTACAAGGCAATGCCCTATATATATAGTGGAGGTCCCCTGGAGGTTAATTCGGATTCGCCCACCAGTGGATAGAGTCCTTCCATACAGGGACACAGACTCTAACCATATTATAACACTCCCCCTTGGACGAATACCGCGTAATGCACATGTCTCATTAAAAACTCCTTCCAAAAATCCGATGGGAAAAAAAGATGGAGAAAAGAGTACATTGCACTCGCACTTCGTGTTACACTAGTTGTCACATTAAAAACCTTCATGTGAGAAAACTTCAGTAAAACTCACGAAGGAAAAAAGAGCACAATTTATAGTCTTCAGGATCGAGCAAAATGGGTTATGGTTCAAGATTTACTCCCCTTGAACTCTGCAAATCTCTAAATCGTCTCATTCTAATATCATTAACGTACCTTTGGAAAGTGAACTTTGGCAAAGATTTTGTGAATAAATCTCCTAGATTTTCACATGACTTAGTTTGCATTATTTTTATCTCACCATTCTTCTGGAGTTCGTGAGGATAGAAGAACTTAGGGGCAATATGCTTCGTGATATTGCTCTTTACATAACCCATTTGCATTTATGCAACATAAGCAGCATTATCTTCATAGATAATAGTAGGGGTATCGACGGTATTCATACCACATGACTTCTGGACGTTGTTAATTACACGTCTTAGCTAAACGCATTCCCGTGAGGCTTCATACAAAGATATAATATCTGAGTGGTTGGTAGAAGTGGCTACCAAAGTCTGTTTGAAAGACCGCCAAGAAATGGTTGTACCACCGCAGAGAAATACAAACCAGTCTGAGATTTGGCACTGTGAGGATCGCATGTATAGCCAAAGATCCGTGATATCCCACCATAGTTAAGTCTTGGTTCTTTCGGTAAAATAAACCAAGATCTTGAGAACCTTGGAGGTATCTGTCGGGGATTGACTATCTGACAGAAGACCGTTGTACCCCCAGAAGATCCTGAAGCTACCGACCATACATCACCAGCGAAAGATCCTCGGGAGACCATCCAAGCAGCATAACTCCCGAGCATGCGTGTCTACCCATTCACTTACGACCATACCGGACGATCACGACCAACCATGCTCGCGAAGGCCGCACCAGTACCCGGGAGGATGGTCGGGGGACCCGGTCGTGATACCAGAAAGGAAGTTGGCAATTAATCCGCCGGAAATCAAGGGCAGGTGCACCGGAAATTCAAGTTAATTGCGCAGATCAAGGGCCCCAGATCGTGGGCGCTACGGTTATGGAAGTGTGGCGCCAATCTAGGGGGTAGTTACCTTATGTACAGCGTAAGGCTCTGTATTTAATCCCCCCGATAACACCTGTAAAAGGGACGACTCTTTTGACCGATCATAAACACAATACACTGGAGTAGGGCTGTTATTTCGACGGTGAGAGGCCCGAACCAGGATAAACACCACGTGTATCCCGTCTGGGCATTGCTCGGACGATTCCCCCCTGCTCGTACGAGGGGGCCCCTGTTGATCCCTCATTCAACAAGTAAGCTCGGCGGAGAGCCCGTTCTCCAATCGTCGATAGCTGGCGCCGTCCGTGGGACACGACAGTGTGATTCCCGTGCGAATTAGGATCCTCGAGGATGTCGAATTCGGGAGATACCAGGAGTCTTTGTGCCTTCAACGACGTTGATGATGATGACATGTACTACGCCGGCGACGGTGCAGCCGGTGTGACCGATCCTGCAGGCCACACCGAGTCCGGGAGCTTTTTCCCGGAATCTGGAGCGCGAGGACGAGTTCCCCGTTCTCTGTGCATTGCCCTCGCTGACGACGAGGTTGAATATGACGGACTCTATGATGGTTTGGACATACCGGACCATCTCGAGTTTGACCGCGAGACGGCATCCCAAGGAGATACGATGATGTCCCCGTCACGCTCGTCTCATTCTCGCCATGTCAATATGGCCGGGAGCCGTATCGAGCGCGAGGTGCAATCCTCGGGGGCTGCTAAGCGGGATCGCTATGAAGCGGCTAGGCACCACCTGGAGGTGTCTTTGGGAAAGACCCTGGCGAGCCTACGCCACCAAGCAAGAGAGAGGCGGGTTTCCAGGGAAAGGAATTCCTCCCGGGGAAACTCTCGCGAGTGTCGTACTCCCGACCGCATCCCAGAACACATGCGGAGCTCTCCGCCGCCCGTTCGCCAAAATCGAGAACGGTTGCAGGCTTTGGCGGCGGTCGTGCGCGACCTTCGCAGCTTCCCCGATCAACTGGACTTAGAGGCCGTAGGCATGGTCGTAGCAGAGGATCTGGAGAAGCTGGCCGCCGACCTAAAGGTCCCGGATCCTCCTCGCGACCAGAATGCCCGGAGTGTTTCCCGGGACCATCGAGGGCATACACCCGTCCGCTCACACAGAGATGAATCTCGAAGCCATGCTCGGAGGATGCCCCAGACTGCTAATCCGGTCCGCAGGAAGCCTCGGAGCGACTCCCGAGCAACCTCGGAGCGACATGCTTACATCCATCCGGATTACGAGCATTCCGAACACTCCACGACCGAGCGGTCGTCAGCACACCGTCCTCGCGAAGTCTTCTCTCAGCTTGGCCCACGCGTGGGGCGATGGACGAGGGACGCTCGCAATGACCATTATGGCCGAGGACATCATCGTGGGACCTCGAGCTTCGGTTGCCAGGCCTTCACAAGCTCTCTTCGGAATGTCACATGGCCGAACAAGTTCAAGACCGGGCACATTGAGAGATTCAACGGGACCCAGAACCCGGATGAATTTCTCTCGATCTATACCACCGCCATCCTGGCTGCCGGGGGCGATGAGGGGGTGATGGCAAACTATCTCCCAACGATCCTGGATGGTGCCACTCACACTTAGCTCTTCAACCAAAAAGAAGGATCTATACGATCTTGGGGTCAGCTCAGCGCAGCGCTCCGAGCAAATTTCCAGAGCTGCTACACTCGCCAGGGAAGGGAGCGCGAACTCGAGCGCCTGATTCAGACCGAGGGTGAGACCTTGCGACAGTTTGTCCAGAGGTTCATCCAAGTCCGAAATTCGATCCCGAACATATCGGACGAGGCCATAGTCCGGGCTTTCAAGTTCGAGGTGAGGGACGTGCGCTTCACGCAGGATCTGGAAATCCATCCAGACCTAACGGCCAACGAGCTCTTCCGCATGGCCGACAGGTATGCCAATGCCGACGAGGCCGTCCAGTGGAAGAAAATGCTGGACGAAGGAAAATTACCGCCTCAGCCCGGATTTGAAACCTCCGCCAGCAAAAAGGGCTCGAACTCTGTGGACAAGAAGATCAAGAAGAAGAAGAAAAAACCCTCGCCGGGCTTAGTCGCTGCGATAGAGCAGCAACAGCCACGAGCATCCCAGCCACAGCGCCGGGGGTTTAATGCTCGGGGGAAAGGACAACAGAACCGGCCCCGCGATCGAGGCGACCAAGCAGAACAACGGGGCGGCCTCTACTGTCCACTCCATCAGGCGTACGGGCATGATTTACGGAATTGCCGGACATGGACCTATTGCTTGGAGCAATTTTACGGCGGCAAGGGTCCCATGCCGTCGCTCCCAGAGAAGGGCGAAAATAGCAAAGGTAAACAACCCATCGAGGATAACGAGGAGGACATGGAATATCAAGAACCCAAGAACCACATCGCGGTTATCTTCGGGGGCTCCTCCGCCTACAAATCTCGGCGAGATTTGAAGGACGCTGCATGAGAGGTACACCATGTCACCCAGGGGAAGCCTCCAGTGCAAGAGCTCAAGTGGTCTGAGCTATCTCTTACCTTCTCCAAGGACGATTGTCCCCTTGGAATGACCAAACCACAGAAGCTTCCGATGGTCGTAAGCCCGACCATCAGCAACACTGTCGTTGGGCGGGTCCTTATAGATTCCGGAAGCTCCTTGGATTTAATTTCCGCCAAGGTTTTGGACAAGATGCAGATCCCTTGCTGCAAGATCAAAAGAATAGCGGTTCCCTTCTTTGGGATAGTCCCGGGCACCTCGATCAAGCCTTTGGGCCAGGTCGTTTTGCCCGTAACCTTCGGCAATCCGAGCAACTTCCGTACAGAGTTGATCACCTTTGAGGTGGTCGACTTCGAGTCGGCTTACAACGCCATTCTTGGCAGGCCAGCCTTGGCCAAGTTCATGGCCGCCACGCACCACGCGTACCAATGCTTAAAGGTTCCTGGACCCAATGGGGTCATAACCGTGAGGGGAGCCACAAGTCCACGTTAAGTTGCGACGAGAGGGCGTTGGATATGGTCGGTCAAATGCCTACACGCGGCCCCGACCAAGAGCCGAAGCACTCCCGGCCTAAAGTTGCCCTCCAGCCCGGAGGAGAGACCAAGGCTGTTCCACTCAGCGAGTCGGAACCCGCCAAGGTCGTGCATTTGGGATCCTCTTTAGATCCCAAATAGGAACTCGAGCTCATCACCTTCCTCCGAGCAAATCCGGATGCGTTCGCCTGGGAACCATCCGACATGCCCGGAGTCCCAAGGGAGGTGATCGAGCACAAAGCTAGCGATTCACCGACAAAACCAGTCTTGGTAAAAACTCATACGGTTTTCCCCGGAAAAACAGGCGATCATCCGGGAGGAAGTGGATAAACTCCTTAAAGCCGGCTTCATCAGAGAGATCGAGCACTCGGAATGGCTGGCTAACCCAGTCATAGTCAAAAAGAAAGGAGGCAAGTGGCGCATGTGTGTCGACCACACGGGCTTAAACGCAGCATGCCCAAAGGACAACTACCCGCTACCTCGCATAGACCAGTTGGTCGATGCGACGGCGGAGTCACAAGTTATGAGCTTCCTAAACGCTTATTCGGGGTATCATCAGATTAGCATATCCCATGAAGACGAGGGGAAGACCTCCTTTATCACCCCGTTTGGGACATTCTGCTACACGACCATGTCCTTCGGTCTGAGAAACGCTGGAGCAACTTTTCAGCGCCTCATGCAGAAAACCTTTACGACTCAAATAGGTCGTAACTTAGAGGTTTATGTAGACGATATAGTCGTCAAGAGCAAGCTCGCTCCAAGTCATGTCGCCGACCTAAAGGAGACATTTTGTAATCTCAATAAGCATCGAATAATGTTGAACCCGGAGAAATGCTTTTTCGGTGTAAAGGCCGGCAAGGTGCTCGGCTACATGGTCGGTCCGCAGGGCGTTGGGGCAAATCCAGAGAAAATTGAAGCCATTGAAAATATGAGACCACCCACATGCGTGAAGGAGGTACAGGCCTTGACCGGTCGGATGGCCGCTTTAAGCCGCTTTATTTCTCGGCTGGGTGAGCGAGGTTTACCTCTCTTCAGGGCCCTACGCAAACACGATGGTTTCTCTTGGACGGAGGAAGCTAATCGTTCCTTCGAGAAACTAAAGCAATACCTGTCCAAGCCACCCATCCTGGTCACTCCCAAGAAAGAAGAGGATTTGCTATTATATCTAGCGGCCACTCCGCAAGCTGTAAGCGCGGTTTTAGCAGTTGAGAGGGAGGGGGCCCAACGACCTATCTACTATGTTAGTGAGGTGCTGCATGGACCAAAGGAGCATTACCCCGAGGTCCAGAAACTCTTGTACGCACTACTAGTGGCCTCCAGAAAGCTACGCCATTACTTCCAAGCCCACAAAATCGTGGTCCCGACCAGTTTCCCACTCAGGGAGATCCTGAGAAATCAAGACGCCAGTGGTCGTATAGCAAAGTGGGCCATGGAGCTTGCCGAGTTCGAAATAACATTTTCGGCTCGCACGGCCATCAAGTCCCAGGTCCTGGCAGACTTCGTGGCAGAATGGTCGGCTCCACCCCAATCAACGAGCGAGCCTGCAAGGTCTAAGGAAAATCACTGGACTGTGTATTTCAACGGGTCCCGAGCGTACGAACGCTCGGGGGCTAGTGTCGTGTTGGTATCCCCGGATGGGGAACGACCCCAGTATGCTGTCCGATTGCACTTTGCCGTGACAAAACAACGCGGCAGAGTATGAAGGCCTCTTGGCCGGACTACGAGCGTGCAAATCGCTAGGAGTCCAACGGCTTACTATGATGGGCGATTCACAGTTGGTCGTGAACTAGGTCAACAAGGAGTATCAGTGTTCCGATACCTCAATGGTGCTTTACTTGGTCGAAGTAAGGAAGATGGAGAAGTACTTCAAGAATTTCGAAGTACTCACATCCCCAGGAAGGACAATGCCCTGGCCGACCAATTATCAAATGTTGGTTCCTCTCAAACTACCACTCCAGCGGGGGTGCTCGTTGAGCACCTGTACAAGCCCTCCATTCCCTCTGTAGAGGAGGCACCAGAGATAGGCGGTACAGTCTCTCTCCTCAAGCAAAGCACGAGTTGGATGACGCCATTCGTCCAATACCTCGCGCACGGGAAATTGCCCGAGGAAGAAGCCGAGCGTTCCCGGCTTACAAGGCGATCTTCTCAGTACAGACTGATTGAAGGCGACCTTTACCGCAAGGACGCACTAGGAGTCCTCTCCAAGTGTGTCTCCCAAGAAGAAGGCTAGTACCTTCTTCGGGATATCCATGAAGGGATGTGTGGAGCTCATTCGTCGTTCAGAACGCTTGTGAGCAAGGCATTTCGTTTGGGTTATTATTGGCCAACGGCCTTGGCAGACGCACGGTCGATCGTGACAACTTGTCGAGCATGCCAGTTTCATGCCCGCAAGGTCCATCAGCCAGCATATACGCTACAAACCATCCCACTTTCATGGCCGTTTTTTACCTGGGGGCTCGATATCCTAGGGCCTTTTCCCCGAGGTTAGAAAGGCTGCAAATACTTGCTCGTGGCCATCGACACTTTCACCAAGTGGATAGAGGCCGAGCCCGTGTCGACCATCTTGGCCCAAGCGGCCAAGTGGTTCCTTCGAAGCAATGTGGTAACCCGGTTTGGGATACCCAACCGTCTTATCATAGACAATGGAACCCAATTCACCAGTGAGTTGTTCCAAAGTTACTGCGAGGAGGTCGGGACCAAGGTCTGCTTCGCCTCTGTGGCACATCCACAGAGCAATGGGGCAGCCGAATGAGCAAATGGGCAGTTAATTCAAGGCATAAAAAAGAGGGTCTTCAAGAACCTCAGCCAGCACAAGCAGGAGTGGGTGGACGAGCTACCCGCTGTTCTTTGGTCGGTTCGCACCACCACGAGTTGGGCCACGGGTGAAACCCCGTTTCAACTTGTCTACGGTGCAGATGCCATTTTGCCTACAGAAATTGTGCTGGGTTCCCCAAGGGTGCAACTGGTCGATTCCGTCGACCAGGAAATCGAGCGAATCATCGACCTAGACCTCGTGGAGGCAACACGAGAACGGGTGTTACTCCGGTCCGTGGTTTACCTACAGGCACTTCGTAGGCACGTGGCCAAGTCAGTTCGACTAAGGACCCTGCAAGCCGGCAACTTGGTCTTACGATGGGTTCAGGACCTGTCAAAAGCCAACAAGCTAACCCCCAGATGGGAGGGACCCTACACGGTCGTATCTATAACACGCCCGGGAGCTGTTCGCCTAGCGATGGAGGATGTTCGAGTGCTCGCCAGCACTTGGAACATCGATCAACTGCGTAAGTTCTATGTTTAAGTACCTTCTCGATTCAAGTATCTGCTCTTCGATGCGAAACAACTGATTTTCTCGCTCATACGTCACCCTTTCTGAAAAAATTTTCCCCAAGCGCTTCGCTCCGAAATTTTAAGTAAAGCGAACGAGCACGGCCAAACAACGCACGTGTACCATTCCCCTTTGAAGCCAAGCTCGGAAACCTGCAGGCCGTTTGCTCATGCTGATGTCCTTTCGCAATAGCTCTGCGCTGCATGAACGATCACGCACAACGCATCCTCATCCTTAGTTCAAGCTCGGCTCCAACCTGGGCTCGGTGGTTCATCACGAGCATTGGCGACACTGTGCCCATTAGCTTCAAGTCACACGCGCAACTATGCTCGCAAGCTAGAGGCACGGCTCGGCCGCGCCACGAGCAAAACACGCTGTGCGCGTACGACCTAAGTTTTCAAAATGCGTCTATTGATAGTTCTGGTCATCTAACGAACAAGCACGAGCGCATCTTTTTATATCCTCCTATGAACAAACCCGTGCTCGCAAGTTTAGGGGCACGACCTTTGTCCATAGCGGGGGCTCATACGCGTAAGGGCTAACCGCGCCTAGAGCCTTTTTCCAAGTTTTTGCTCTTGTTCTCTCCCGTGGTTGCTTTCCTTTTTTGCAGAACAACCGTCGAGTAAACATAAGAGCATCCAAAACAAGGAGGAAAGAAGACAAGATCGGCCTTTTCTATTTCGAAATTATGCACAAAAGTCTACAGATCGAAGAAAAAGAGAAAAAAAAGAAATCATCTACAAAGGCTTCAGGTCTGACCCCGACGGTCGGCCTGGAGGACGGCGAGCTCTTCCTTAAGGGAGTCGACCTTGGCCTCTAGGTCCAAGACCTTCCGTCGAGCCGCGCGACCCTCAGCGGCACTGCACCTCCTTGAGCTGAGCTTCCTCGTGCTCCCGAGCTTCTTGCGCAGCGCGGCGAAGGTCGGGGACTTCTTGCCGGAGCTTCCCCAACTCCTCCTTGAGGTCAGCACACCTTAGCTCCGAGGTGGCTTTCGCCCCTTCGCTTTGGGAGAGTTGGTCCCGAAGCGCGGCACTGGAGCTCTTCGCCAGCTCCAGCTCCTTTTGGTCGGCGGTGCGCACATCGGAGATCCGACGCTCAAGATCGGCGATCTTAGCGTCTTGCTCGCGATGGTACCCCAAGAACTCCTCCGCAGAAAGAGTGGAGGCATCAATGTCCTCCATGGTCTTGGCGACGAACTGCGGACAAAAAAGGATTAAAGCCACCTTAAAAGGTTTTCGACACGGGAAGAAGGACAACACGGCGTAAAAGCAGGAAAGTTTACCAGAAGGGCGCGGCTGACCAAATTGTCCTGGAGCTTCTGGCGGTCGGTCGTGCCAGCTCGATAGAACAGATTGACCCAAGTTGGGTCATCCTCGTTCCGAGCAAGCGCGTCGCTCGGGCGGGGGCCTTTCTCCTCTTGAGCACCCAATGTGCCCAGCAGGGCGAGGGCGGCTCCCTCTTCGATCAACCTCGGAGTACGCTCGACTTCCGGGGCCTGCTCACCCTGAGGATGGGTTTCCCCCAGGATTTACAGCTCGTCGCTATCATCCCCTAGCTTGGCTTCCACGCTGGGGGGCTGGGCGACCACGACAACCTCCTTCGCCTCGGGGCTCGCTCCTCGAGGGTCGACCGAGCTAGGGTCCGCCTCCTGACCGCCGACCAACGGCGGTTGGTCATGGGCGACCAACTCTTGGGCCTCAGGGTCCGCCTCCTGGCCGCCGACCAACGGCGACTGGTCGGGGACAACCAATCCTTGGGCCTCGGGCTCCGCCTCCTGAGCCTCCTGCACGCCCGGCACCGCGCTCGTCCCCTCGTAAGGGACCAAGGCCTGGGCTTCCTCGGGCCCTTGCGAGTCTTGCGCCTCTGCGACCAAAGGGAGCTCGGTGGCCGCAGGAGAGTGCTCGGAGGCCACTGGGAGTTCGGCCCGTGGTGATCCCTCCAAGTCCTCGCCCATCGCCAGGTCGACGATGCACTCCAGCTCGGCGTTAACTGCGGAGTCGAGAATCCACTCAGCCATCTGCTGGAAGTCCATGGACAGCAGCCGAGCTATCATGCCCACGCCCAGCAGAGTGGGGTTAGCTCAGAAAATCGCAAGAGGAGCAAAGGTAAAGGGATCGCGCGAGGGTTACCTTCCGCCAGACGAGCACCCTCTTCCTCGATCTCCTCGTCCTGGGCCACGGGCGCCCTGCCCGCGGCGATCTTGTAGGCCTCGGCAACTGCCTCAGTGCGTTGCGCGGTGGCGTCACTGGCCCTGGCCATCATAGGATCGACCTCATCCATGTCGGCCCCCTCTAGCGCCAATGTTGGTCGAGGCGTCGACCCTCGGCTCCTCCTGACCAGGGCAAAGGCCTCTTCCTCCTCCTCGTCGGGGTCCTCGACCACTCGAGCAAGTTGAGCCTAGAGGGCCTTGATCTGCCTCTCCAGCTGCTCCTTGCTCGCGGTGGACTTGGCTGCCTCCTCGGCCTTCTTCGCCTCCTCGGCCAACTATTGCAATCGACCAATCAACTCCGGCTTCTTCTGCTTGAAATCAGCAAACCACTGTCGGAGTTCCCTTACCTTCTTCCAGTCGGCGTACTCCAAGTGGTGCTTGCTCGGGGGCTTGGACGTGACTTGGCGTTTTAAGCGCCGGGCGGGAGGAGGCAAGGCAGAAGGTCAGTGGCTTCGACCAGCCACCTTCTTGCGAGGACCCCTGGTCTGGGTATCTTCTAGGAGCGTTGGAGCGGCACTCGACACGGTGAGCTCGAGGGCGACCTTCTCCTGCGAATAGAACCCGAGTAAGATAAGCTCGGAAAGTGCTTCTCGAGCAGAGAACAAGCAGAAATACTTACCGCATCACTGCGGTCGAATACATTTTTGAGGAACTGGTGGTCGTGCTTCAGGTCCTTCTCCTTCGGGGCGCCGAACATCTCGGCGACCCTTTCATCGACCCAGTCCATCCTCGGGGCTGCAATACGAACAAGGATTGAAAAGAAGAATAAGGCCAACATCCGGGCAGCGACGATGGTCGAAGGGAGGACCAAAGGGCATACCTGCGTTATCCTCACGGGTGATGTCTTGCCACCCGGTCACCTCGAAGAACGGATGCTCGTGGCGCCGCAAGGGGGACACCCGGTTGAAGGTGAAGTCCCGGGCAATGTCCCGACCAGTGAGCCCCATATGGGTGAGCTCGCTGATCATCCTGAGGACCTGCTCTTCCTCAGGCTACACGGGCGGGCGCGCCGTCTCGGCGGCCGGGGCAACCTCCCCGGTATAGATCAGTTGGCTCCCCTCCGCCTTCTTCTGATAGAACCAAAGGTCGGCCTAGCTCGACACCGAGTCCTTCAAGGAAAGAAGAGGATACTCGTATGGTCGGTTGGGCCGGAGACGAAGGTAGACACAGCCGGCAGGGCCACCCCTGCTGGTGCGGAAGGGGGAGTAAAAGTGGAAGAAGAGGCTAGCAGTGGGCGTCACGCCCACATACGCCTCGCAAAGGTGGGAGAAGATCGTGAGGGCAAGAATGGAGTTGGGGTTGAGATGAGAAATCTCGCACCCGCAAAAGGCGAGCACGGAGATAAGAAACTCACTCTCGGGCAAGCGAAGCCCGTTGACGGCGTATAGCTCGCAGGAGACAATCTCTCCCTCCCGTGGCGCCGGTATCTCGTCGCTCCCAGGCGCTCGACCAGTGTTCGGGTCGATGTAGCCATCGTCCACAAGCGCCTGAAGCCTCCTCTGGTTCATCTGGCTAACTCCGAAATGCGCCATTGCTGAGTGAAGGAGGCCGAAGAGAGTTCTAGGGCTCTTGGAGAAATTTTGGGCGGAATCGAGCAAAGCGCAAGGTAGCTCTGTCCCTTGCGACGGTCGGGGTTTAAAAAGGCCCGTGAAAAGGCGCATTTAATGCTGCCGCGACCGTTCGCGAGACGGCATCTGTCCGTTACGGTAAAAACCGCCCAGTAATTGCACAACTCCCAATAAACTGCTTTACCGTTACAACGAGGCTTCTTAGAGAAGGAACCAAAAATGACCTGACCGTGGCATGGTCGTTCGGGCGGCGAGCAAGTCGACGCTCGCCCCCCAATGACAAGCCCGTTCCCTGGCGCAAGATGGTCGTAAGTCACGAGCAAGAGTCGCTACAGCGACCTAATCCCTCCTTTGAGTCTTTTTAGGCTCAAGGGGAAGCTCGAGACAAGACATTCCCCAATTGAACCTAGGGGGCTAGCTGTCGAGGATTGACTATCTGACAGAAGACCGTTGTACCCCCAGAAGATCCTAAAGCTACCGACCATACAGCACCAGCGAAAGATCCTCGGGAGACCATCCGAGCAACATAACTCCCGAGCATGCGTGTCTACCCATTCGCTTACGACCATACCGGACGATCATGACCAACTATGCTCGCGAAGGCCGCACCAGTACCCGGGAGGATGGTCGGGGGACCCGGTCGTGATACCAGAAAGGAAGTTGGCAATTAATCCGCCGGAAATCAAGGGCAGGTGCACCGGAAATTCAAGTTAATTGCGCAGATCAAGGGCCCCAGATCATGGGCGCTACGGTTATGGAAGTGTGGCGCCAATCTAGGGGGTAGTTACCTTATGTACAGCGTAAGGCTCTATATTTAATCCCCCCGATAACACCTGTAAAAGGGACGACTCTTTTGACCGATCATAAACACAATACACTGGAGTAGGGCTGTTATCTCGACGGTGAGAGGCCCGAACTAGGATAAACACCACGTGTCTCCCGTCTGGGCATTGCTCGGACGATTCCCCCCTGCTCATACGAGGGGGCTCCTGTTGATCCCTCATTCAACAAGTAAGCTCGGCGGAGAGCCCGTTCTCCAATCGTGGACTGTATCTGAGTAAGGTCTTAACACCAGTCCAATGTCTTCTGGTTGGAGCTACACTGTGTCTTGTTAGCAAATTTACTGCGAATGCAATATCGGGCCTTGTGCAATTTGCAAGATACATAAGTGCACCGATAGCACTTAGATATGGGACTTCAGGTCCTAGACTTCCTCATCTTCCATCTTTGGTCTAAATGAGTCTTTGTCCGCTTCAAGGGATCTTACTACCATGGGGGTTTTCAAAGGATGAGATTTATCCATGTTAAATCTTTCTAATACCTTCTTGGTATAGGCAGACTAGTGTACTAAAATTCCTTTTGTGAGATGCTCAAGCTGTAGGCCTAAGCAAAATTTGGTTTTACCCAAATCCTTCATCTCAAACTCTGTCGTGAGGTAAGCACTTGCTTCGTTTATTTCCTATGTGGTTCCAATGATATTCAAATCACTAACATATACCGAGATGATACAAAATTCATTATGGGATTTCTTTATGAATACACAGGGATAATCATCATTATTTGAATATCCTTTCTTCAGGAGGAATTCACTAAGTCGGTTGTACCACATCCTTCTCGACTGTTTTAAGCCGTATAGCGATCTTTGCAGTTTAACGCTATACATGTTACGATTATTGGGATCCGAAACTTTGACTCCTTCAGGGACTTTCATATAAATACCCATATCCAGTGACCCATATAAATGTGTGGTCACCACATCCATCAACTGCATGGTTAAATTTAAGCTAGCTGCCATTGATATTAAATATCGGAACATTATTCCACTCATCACCGGAGAATATGTTTCATCGTAATCGATGTTGGGTCTCTGCGAGAACCCTTGCGCTACAAGCCTTGCTTTATATCTCACCATCTTGTTGTTTTCATTTTTCTTCCAGATGAAAACCCATTTTGATCCTATAGGGAACACTTTAGGAGGCGTTCGGTCAACGGGACCAAAAACTTTCCTTTTATTAAGCGAGCACAATTCTGCCTCAATTTCTTCTTTCCATTTGACCCAATCTGAGCGCTTCTGGCACTCCGCCATAGACTTTGGTTCTGGATCCAGTTCAAGATTTTTAGCAATTTTAGAAGCAAAATATATGTCGTCAATTGTAGTCTTTATCTTATATAATTCTCCTGAATTTGCATAATTGGTGGATATCTCTTCATTTATTTCTTCCAGCTCCTCGTGATTTCCCATAACGATGGAGTCTGGGTGTTCCGACCTCCCAGCGTTAGATTGTGCGCACGAATGTATGCTGGGATTATCATCTTCAAGATGTGTCACTTCAGGGATATTTCCATCTTCAGGATGGCTCACTTCAGGTATTTTCTCAACATCATGTTGAGCTTCTTCTGTTGTCATATGTAGTGATCTCATTTGTTCGGTCCTTTGTTTCTGCGGACGTCTCCGCAAAAGTGAGTCCTGTGAACCTGGAGGCCTCCCCCTCTTTTTGTCATGAGGGGCAAGAGTGGTTTGAATATCCTTCTAGGGTATTTCCACTCTTTCAGGTGCATTTACTACTGGTATATGAGATTTTGTCACTCCCTTATGATCAGTGAAGGCATCTGGCAGATTATTAGCTATTTGTTGCAGATTTATTATCATCTGAACTTCAAGTTCGGTTTCTTTAGTGCATGGATCTAAGGACTGAATGCCAGTGACATTCCAATCAATTTTCTCGATATTCTTTGATGTGGCACTTATCTCCCCTAATGCCGAAAAATTCTTCTCATAAAAAATGCAATCAGCATACAGAGCAGTGAACAGATCCCCTATCTTAGGCTCAAGGTATTTAATTATTGACGGATATTCATAACCTACAGAGATCCCCAACTTCTGGTGAGGGCCCGTGGTGGTACGCTGTGGTGGAGAGATTGGCACGTATACAACACAGCAAAATTTTCGTAGATGGAAAATACTTGGTTTTTTTCCACGCACTATCTGCAAAGGGAAAATTTCATGGTATGCAATTGGCCTGAGTTGAATTAATGCAGCAGCGTGTAAGATTGCAAGGCCCCAACAACTGGTAGGTAGCCTACAATTCTGCAGTAGTGGCCTAGCAATGAGTTTTATTCTTTTAATTAATGACTTTGCAAGGCCATTCTGGGTGTGGACATGAGGTACAGAGTGCTCTACATTAATGCCCAGAGCCATACAATAATCATTAAATGCTTTTGAGGTAAACTCACCAGCATTATCCAATCGAATAGTCTTGATCCTTTCTTCTGGAAAGGAGGCTCATAATTTAATAATTTGGGCAATTAATTTCGCAAAAGCATGGTTCCTAGTAGATAAGAGACATGCATGGGACCATCTAGTAGAGGTATCTATTAGTACCATAAAATATCTAAAGGGGCCCGACAGGGGCTAAATAGGTCCACATATATTGTCCTGAATTCTCTCCAGGAAATTCAAAGGTTCCTCTCTAATCTTCATGTAAGAGGGTCTCACTATAAGTTTTCCTTTGGCAAAAGCAAGGCACATAAAATCTTCAGGTTTAGAGAAGTTTGTAGTTTTTATGCTATGGCCTGCAGAATTATTAATTATTCTTCTCATCATATTCAACCCAGGATGGCCCAATCTACCATGCCAAATTTTAAATATTTCTGGGCCTTTAAAGATGGTTTGCATCGCAACATAAACTTCAGGTTTTATATATGTGTAATATAACCCAGAGGAGGAGGGAAGTTTTTCAACCACATGTTTATTGTACCCATTTGACTTAGTCATAAGAAGGTATTTAGTACCATCTTCATTGTCAGTTTCCATGTGGAAACCGTTAAGACGAATGTATTTGAAACTTAACAGAGTGCGATTGGACTTAGGGTATAATATGGCATTCTCAATTACTATACGAGTGCCCACAGGGAGAACTATAATGGCTCTTCCAGTACCAACAATGAGTGCCTCGCTTCCAGCGATGGTCATAATATTTTCAGTTTTCTTGGTCAACGTTTGAAAATATTTAGTCTCCCTAAGAATAGTATTCGTAATGCAACTGTCTACAAGATATATTTCCTCCTCTGCCATTGGATTATACGATTGTTTTATATTAAAGAAATAAATTTTAATTAATTAAATTGTTGCAACAGGAACAAATTGAAGGGTATAGAACAAGCATAGCAAAAAATTGAGCAAATATTCTGGAAAACACTTTAATTAATTATTATTAATAATTGCTCAACAAGAGCATAGACCAACTGTTCATTCAGGAACATAAATATTCAAACTGATAATATGAGGCTCTTAAGGAGACTCAACTAATGGAAATGCGACATAAAGCAAAAAGTGTACAAGGAAACTATTGCAAGTCTCCATATAAGTCATGTTCCTCCTCCTAAGGAACATTGGTATTCTTCTGGAATTCCACAAGTTCAGTACCAAGAGGGTCATCTTCCTCTATGGGCGAGTCATCATATCCGAGAAGGCTTTCTTTGAACTCGACCGTAGGGTTGGTGACATTGTCGTCCTTCTTCCCACCTTCTTGTTCAACGAGGTGTGCCTCAACCTTTTTTTCCTTGATTCTTCTAGAATCTCCCAGTGGATTTCATGTAAAGTTCCACCAAGTGCTTTGGGGTGCGATAGGTACGTGATCAATGGCCAACACACCCACACCTAAAGCACGACTGAGGAGGGTTAGGTGCCTTATTGGCTGGACCTTACTTCTGGAAGGTTCTAGTACCTTTCCATTGGAATTTGCCCTTTCCCTTTTGGTTTCTGCCATTCTTTCATTTATTTCCCTTATGCATTTGGTATTTTCCGCGGCCATAGCTATTACTAGCCTATTGAGCGGTAGCATGTGCTTCGGGCAATGCTTGATTTTCATTAGCAATTACATGATGATTCTTTAACAGGAGTTCGTCATGTTTTTCTGCTTCTAGCAGAACACTAATAAGCTCAGAGTACTTCTTGTACTTTACATAACGGTATTGTTGTTGTAGTATCATCATGTTAGGGTGGATGGTGCACAAAGTTTTGTCGATCATCTTAGCATCAGTAACTTTCTGGTTACAAAATGTTAATTTAGCGACAAGTTTGTGTATTGCAGAATTATATGCTGCTACAGTTTTGAAATCCTGAAAGCGTAGGAGGGTCCATTTGCGTTGTGCTTCTGGCAACAACACAGATCTTTGCTGGTTATAGCGTTCCTTCAGGGAATTCCATAATATCAGCAAGTCCTCCATCAAATATTCCGCCTTCAGGTCCGCATGAAGATGGTGCCTCAGAAAATGTAAAGCAGCGCATTTTGTGGGTTCGGGCACAGCAGGTGCACCAGCTTCAGGCTGCGCAATAGCAGCTCCAAGTGCTCTAGCTGTTAGGTTGATTTTGGCATCCATTACCCAAGTGAGATAATTGTTGCCAGCCAGGGCAAGCACAGCAAATTCCCTTTTTACGATGTCAAACATATCCTATATGCAAGCAATACGAGATTTTACTACTGGTAAAATATTATTTTGCATACATCCTCATTGAATCAATAAAGTTTTGGTCTATATCTATCACAATTTTTCTAGAATTTTCCTAGCATTTAGTCATTTTCTATTAATTATACAGTTGATTTTCAGCATTACTTAATAACAGAAAATAAGTTTCTACATAAATTAAACGTGGCATAACGCTAATTACATCTTATGTAACTCTTATTGGCTGGGAGTGAAAACAGGTAATGAATGTCTCCGTCACCTTGACTCATGCCCAGGTCAACCCACCCCTAGGGCTAAAATGAGGGAGGGAGCACTTCCCGTTTTCGGGTGCCAATTAATGAACCAAGCCTCATGTGTATTTTCTTAGACATCAATTATCTTGTATCTTTTCCTTCATTACTAAAATCAAATCCCAACCACTCATGTCCTCATAATTTTCTAGCAAATTTTGTAATTTTTCGTTAATATTTAAGCAATTTTCAGAATTACTTGAGTAACAAAAAAATTAATTTAGCACATATTAATCATGACCAAAAAGCTAGAAAATAAACCCAGGTTATGGATCTTCCAATATGTCCTAAATAATAATTTTTAAATTTTTCGAAAGTCCACATATCTAGAAATCTAATTTTCTAGTTTTAACCATGATTTTCTAGAATTACAGAAAACAGAGGGGTATAAACGTAATTTCATGTTTTGTCTTTTTTCATCATCATCAGGACCGGGCCAGCCCACCTGGAGGCTAGGGTATGGTATTTCGGAAGTTTGACCATCACTATGTCCAAAACAACAGATATTACCAAACCGGAGGGAGTATGGTATAAAACCTATTACGATAGAAAAGCACAACAAATGACATATGTTGTCTTCATGGTAGAGATGGCCAAACGAACCACCTAGCACGGTACAACCCATTTAACGCGCGGCACAACCCGTTTAGGCACGGCTAGCCAGCAGCCCATGCCATGTCGATCCATGTGCCGAGGCCACGGCCCAAGCACGGCCCGGTGGTTCCCGTGCCGTGACGGCACGGATACTCGTGGGCCGATGGGCTGTGTCATGTTGAGACCAACTCGTTTGGCGCCAAAACATTCAAAATTTTGGAAAAAAATTGAAATTTTTTTTTTAGAAAAATTGGCCACAAACAACTATAAGGCAACTAAATTTTTTGAAATCCGAATAAACAGACCTAAATAGGCTGTGCCGTGCTAAACGTGCCGAATAATTGGACCTAAGAGCATCTCCAAGAGAGGGCCCTAAAAATGAGCCTTAAATTTTAATTTAAGACCACAACTAATTAGATTTAGGGCTCCAATGAAATATTAACTCTAGCAATTAGGCCCTAAAACTCAATGAAGATAGGGCTCAATTACAGAGTTGCTAAATATAGCTACTCTCCCATAGGCCCTAAAACAATTTGATAAATTTTAACAATTTAGGGTCCTTACTGGAGTTGATCTTTTCCTCTAAAAGCCCTATAATTCAAATTAGAACCATATTTAAGACCTCTCTTGGAAATGCTCTAAATGGGCTCTGCTTGGGCTGTTGTCGGCCCGCCAAATAGAGGCTACGGCCCGACCTCTTGGGTCGCGTCGATGAGACCATCTCTATTCATGAAGAAAGAGGAGCTGATTTAAAATTTTATTCGGATAAAAGCTAAAAATGCAAAAAATAAAAAAATACTTCAGCAACCTCAACCTGAATACAAAACAAAAAAATATATACCCTCGCTACTTTCTCTCTTCCCCAGGCTGCGTGCCTGCGTCTTCGTCCTCCCACCTTTCCCCAAGGCGCTCGTCGTCTCCGCTCCTCCTCCGGCCTAAAGGATGGACGCCTCAGCAGATTTAGGAGGTTCGTTTTCCACTTCCCTGCTCCGTCGAGCTTTCACCCTCGCGGATTACTTCACGCGTGGCTTAATTAGTGCAGTGTTGGTTTCTCGATTCTTTGAAACCTAGTCGTGCTCCTGAGGGTTAGGTTTTTAGAATTCTGTTGTTTGGCTCCGTTCCCTTATTCCAGTTCATTCTGCCCAAATTATACCTGAGGGATGCATCGAATTTTCGCCTTCACGTTGTTGATGCTCGTGTGTTCTGTGGGAATTATAGACAAAATACGGTTAGTAACAACTAACAAGCAAGATTGTAGTTCACCAAATAGCGGCGATGTTTAATTTGCTTCTTAATCTTGCTTTTGTGTACATTGATAAGGCTTTTCTTGGGTTAGTTTGACTAGTATTTAGGGCATTTGTGCCTGGGTGATAGGTCGATTGTGATTGCGGGATGTTTAGAGTTGTCGTCTTCAGAATCTTGGCTATCAATTCAATGTGCACTGTTCATGTGGAAGTTCTGATGGTCTGTTTGTCATGTTTCTTTGCTATACTAACATCATATCCTTCACCCGATTAATACCTAAATTTCTGATTTCTTTTAAATTTTGTGTCCCTAGTTACTTTACATGAACTAACGTTTTGTGTCCAATTTGTTTACATTAGCTGTGATGGAGATGTGTATAACTTTTTTACTTATGTTTTCTTGATTAATTCTTCATTATGAATTTATGACCAGCTACTTTTATTATTATTATTATTTTTCTTCAGCCTTCTGCTTTACTATTCTCTGATTGACTCTTTGTGGTACTAAATCTCATAAGTTTCTAGTTGAATAGTTAGAGCATCTCCAAGAGAGGGTCCTAAAAATGAGCCTTAAATTTTAATTTAGGACCCCAACTAATTGGATTTAGGGCTCCAATGAAATATTCACTCCAGCAATTAGGCCCTAAAACTCAATGAAGATAGGGCTCAATCACAGAGTTGTTAAATATAGCTACTCTCCCATGGGCCCTAAAACAATTTGATAAATTTTAACAATTTAGGGTCTTTGCTGGAGTTGATCTTTTCCCCTGAAAGCCCTATAATTCAAGTTAGGGCCATATTTAGGGCCCCTCTTGGAGATGCTCTTAGGGTTGAAGTCTAATTCTGTTTTGTCTACACAGTTTCTGAAGAATCAGGTTTTAGGGTTTGTTACCTTCTTTTATGATTACTTCCTGTGATTATTCTGTTTTCTAAGTATTTTTCTTCAAATTTTAGTGATTGAGCTTAACTCTTGATCTTTACTGATTAAGTTTTGCCCATGTGCCTTTTGCTATGGCTTATATTTGGTTTAAATCTGGAAAGTATTTTGGAATGGATTTCAGGACATCAACCATCATTTGGAGATATATCCATAAGCAGAACATTGTGTTCTTACTATCCTATGCTAATCCATATAGTTCTAGCCGTGCAAATGTTATTCACAAATTATTTCGAAATTGAATCTTCTAGAGTTCTCCTTGTTGCTCAGGAAAGTTTGTGGTGCCATCACAATGTCATATTTGATCTCTAATTGAGCACTCGGTTCTGAACCTCACTTCATGGAGTAACATTCTGTTTGGGAACTCACAAACTCCGTTGCATTTGAAATGGATTGTGGAGATGAAACTCCTCCAGGTATATGAAACTGAGTATCTGACAAACTACTAATGGTACAACAGCTCCTGGATTACCAACTTAGCACTCACAATCAACCACATTTTTCTTTTCTGTCTAATATATTTTATTTTGTTCCCTGATCCGTACCTAGAATTTATTCATACAAACAAAACTAGTAACTATCAATCTGCACAGTCGCCATAGGGTTAAGAAGTGAACAATAGGAAAACAGAGGGAATAGGAGTTGAGTCTGTATATATTAGCTTTTCTAAATAAACCACGTAAAGGAGTTAAGACCAATACCATATGACATGAGCTCTATAACTTGATCATTCTATAGCATTGGGGCAGCTGCTGTCCCAAGCGCATAATAAGGAGTTCATCTATTTTGATCAACCATGAGTATCTGTTTGTAACTAGGTATAGTTTGAGACAACGAACTTCTGTGGGAGGTTTCTTAGTTTTCTGTTTTTTATCTTATTGAAAGCATAGTCTTTTTATGCAAATCGCATCTGCCAACACACTAGAATAAAATGGTATTCCTTGCCTTCTTTAGTCTGGAAGATGTAAACGTTCTGTCATAGTTCATTGGTTTTCCATTCAGAAAAATATAGTTCATTAGTTTTTTATGTTTCGCTGATCGCTTACACTTGAACTGAATCATTGATCTGTAAACCAAGTTTAAGGGGGGTGGATAGCTAAAAAATTCTCCACTAGGACAGTGTAAACAGTAATCTCAGCCAGTTCTCTGTTTGATATACTATACAGTGATGAACCTTCCATTGCCTAGTTACATGCGAATTTCAACTGTTGCATTGATAGCTTTATGAATTGGCAAGGTAAAGAAAAAGAAAAAAGTCATGGTGAAGTTGCATCTAGGAGGTCCTAGCTCCTATTGTTTCCCACAAAGAAAAAAGAAGAGGATGCCTCGTTGTCATAGTGCCTGTTTGGCAGAGCTCCAGCTCCCAACTCCACCTCGGATCTGGGTGGAGCCCTGCCAAACACCCCAACTCCAGAAAACCACGGAGCAGGCAACTCTGTGGAGCAGGCAAAGTTCTAGTACATTTTTTTGGAGCAAGAGAAAAGGTGCTCCGCGAATGGGTTTTTTCAGAGCAGACGTGGAGTTGGAAAGAAATTACCCACCTTTGCCACTGGGGTAATACCTAGTTCTGCAGTGGAGCTGCTCTACAGTGGAGTTGTGGAGCAGAGTTGAAAAAATGGAGCTGGAGCTCTGCCAAACATGCCCATAGTCATATCATGGCACTTCTCCTGAATAGTACTATGATGCTTTGATGAACATGCGATTTCTCCTTCCATCTTTTTCAGAAAATTCTATCTTTCTTAATATGCCATATCCTCTTTATCAATGTCAAGGACGCTAGTGTCCAAAGACGCTGGTCCACGGCTGCGAAGCTCGTAGCCTGGACGTGCAGGAGGCGCCAGGACCTTGTCCTGGGCGCGCAGTAGTGAGAGGGAGGGGTTAGGAGAGAGAGAGAGATTAGGAATAGATTGATTATTGCTTGCCCCTCAAGGGTGCTGATTACAGCCTTTAAATAGATATTAGGACTGCTTAATAAAAGGAAAACTAATCTGCTAATAGACAGGAAACTACTCAATCAATCCCATGATTAAAGGTTTCCCTGCATGCTTATTCTTTAGAAGGCAACAAACTCCCTAATTCTAGCCTTCCTTGCATGTGGCTGCTGAGGAAGCTTCCCCTGCTGGTGCGGCAGCCATACTGTTGGCGTCTTGAGCGCGGGCCCGTCTCTGATAATGTCGGCCCCACATGACATCTCTCCCCCCCTCGACGAGCAGCTCGTCCGCGAGCTGGAAGGTTGGATAGCGGTCGAGGAAGCTGTCGATGTCTTCCCAAGTGGCCGAAGTGTCGGGTTCACCCTTCCAGTGTACGAGGACCTGACGGACCCCGCGTGCGAGGCGAGAGCGGTCCACCTTCGCCGGTTCTGGTACGGCGGCGCCATGGTGGATAGGCGGTAGAGCGGGTGGTGCAGTTGGGGGAGTGCCGATGAACTGCTTCAGAAGCCCCACATGGAAAACGTCATGGATGCGGGCGTGCGGAGGGAGCTCGAGGCGGTAGGCGACATCATTGATGTTGGCGGTGATGCGAAAAGGCCCGTAGAAGCGCGGTTTGAGCTTCCCTGTTGATGGCGCCCGGAGGGAGGTTGCGGTGCGCTGGCGAAGGCGAAGCCAAACCCAGTCACCCACCGCATAACGGACCTCACGGTGGTGCTTGTCGTAGTGGTGCTTGTAAATTGCCTGGGCCTGTTCGAGACGATAGCGGACATCGGTGAGGAATTCATCCCTGTCCGCCATGTTTTTGGCCACGGCTGCCACGCGCGTCTCGCCCGGTTCGTAGGAGCGGATGGACGGAGGGTCACGGCCGTAGACGACTCGGAACGGCGTGTCTTTGAGGGCGGTCTGGAAAGCGGTGTTGTAGATGTATTACGCCACGGAGCGGCCAGCCATCAAGCGAGGCCTATCTCCGGTGAGGCAGCGAAGGTACATGACGATGATCTTGTTGGCGGCCTCCGTTTGCCCGTCCGACTGCGGGTGGAAAGCTGACGTCATGTGCAGCTTGGTGCCGGTGAGGCGCAGGAGCTCCTTCCAGAAGATGGAAGTGAAGACGGGGTCCCTGTCCGAGACCATGGACTGGGGAATGCCATGGAGACGCACAATCTCGTTGAAGAAGACCTGTGCCACTGATTCGGCCGAGTAGGGATGGGCGAGCGGAATAAAGTGGCAAGATTTATCAAGCGATCGACCACCGTGAGGATGACCGACTTCCCGCTAACGCGGCGCGCCGATGAAGTCGAGCCCAATGTCAGTCCATACCGCCGTGGGTACGGGTAGCGGCAGGAGCAGCCCGGCGGGGTGCAGATGCTCAGATTTGTATCGCTGACAGGTGGCGCACGCGCGGATGTAGTCCTGGACCATTGTGCGAAGGTTGGGGGAGTGGAAGTCGCGACGCAGGCGGTGGAGGGTGCGCTGGACGCCCTCATGGCCGTCGTCATGCACGGCAGTGAGCAGCTCTTGAAGTAGTGGCGATGCGGGCGGGATGTAGAGGCGGCCGTTAAACGCGACGAGGCCGTCGATGAGGGACCACGGAGCCGCTACCGCCGGATGTGAGCTCCTCCTGAGCGCCATCGGGCCACGGATCCGAGACATGTGCCTGGCGGAGACGGTCGATGAAGTCGAATCGAGGCCCAGAGATGGCGAGGCATGCCGACTCCTCCGTGTCGCGCCGGGACAAAGCATCGGCCACAGTGTTGGTGCTGCCCGCTTTGTATTCCACGGCAAAATCGAAGCCGAGGAGCTTGCCCACCCAGTGATGTTGGGGAATCGTGGACAAGCGCTGGTCCAATAAGAATTTGAGACTGAAATGATCCGTCTTTACCAAAAATCGGCGGCCCCAGAGATACGGCCTCCAGTGATGGACGGCGATGACGAGGCCAATCAGCTCCCTCTCATATGTCGCTAGGGATCGTGCCGGTGCGATCGCCGATCAAGAAAGCCACGGTGTCGGCCTTGTAATAGGACGGCCCCGAACCCATAGGTGGACGCGTCGCATTCGACGATGAAGGACTGGGTGAAGTCGGGCAAAGTGAGGACTGGTGCTGTTGTGACGGCGGTTTTGAGAGCCGCGAAAGCCGCCCCTGCCTCGTCCGTCCAAGAGAACCCCTCCTTGCGGAGAAGAGCTGTGAGGGGTGCGGCTATCGTGCCGTAATCCTTGACGAATTTGCGGTAGTACCCGGCTAGGCCGAGGAAACCGCGTCTGCTGCGTCTTTGGCGTGGTTGTGGCGATCGGCGACGGCTTGCACCTTGGTTGGATCCACATACGCCACGGCAATGAGATGATGTGGCCGAGGTAGGAGATGGAGGTGACGCCGAACGCGCACTTGGACCGCTTGATGAAGAGGCGGTGTTGGTGGAGGACGTGGAAGACGGTGCGGACTTGCCGGAGGTGATCCGCCCACGAGGTGCTGAAGATGAGGATGTCGTCGAAGAAGACAAGGACGAAGCGACGCAGGAATGGGCGTAGCACGTCGTTCATGAGTGCCTGGAATGTAGCCGGGGCGTTGCACAACCCGAACGGCATGACCAGGAACTCGTAGAGGCCGTCATGAGTGCGGAATGCGGTCTTCGCGACATCCTCGGTGTGCATCCGTACCTGGTGGTAGCCGGAGCGGAGATCCAGTTTGGTGAAGAAACGAGCGCCGTGCAACTCGTCAAGGAGCTCATCCACCACTGGAATGGGGTATGCGTCTTTTACGGTGATGGCGTTCAAGGCGCGGTAGTCGATGCAGAAGCGCCATGTACCGTCGGTCTTCTTGACTAGAAGAACCGGTGAGGAGAACGCCGATGCGCTGCGCTTGATGATGCCCTGTTCGAGCATGGTGGCGCATTGGCGTTCGAGTTCGTCCTTGTGAGATGCCGGGTAGCGGTAGGCGGGCGACCATCGTGTCGAACCAGGAGGAGGGTGATGCGATGTTCCTGGAACGAGGTGGTGGCAACCCGCTTGGCTCGGCGAAGATGGTGGCGAACTCGCCCAGGATACCGCCAGAGATCGTCACGGCACGCCCGAGGAGGGGTCGGTCGCCCCGCGATGCCTTGCCAACAGACCTTGTGGTCATGGCGCCAAAGGACATGGTGAGGGCTCCGAAATCCCAGAGGATCGGCCGAGGACGCCACCATTGTGTGCCCAAGACGACGTCGTGGCCGGCCAAGGAAGAGGCGAAGAAGTCGGTGATGAAGTCTTCGTCACCAATGGTGAATGCCGTAGCACGCAGTACATGCCGGCAAGGTACGCGTTCGCCATTGGCCACCGTGACTGTGATCTTGCCGCGAGGAAGGAGGCGGAGGTCGCGCGCGTACCGCTTCCTCGGAGACGAAGTTATGGGTGGAACCGGAGTCGAGGAGCGCGAGGAGAGAGACGTCGCCCAGTTGGATGCGCATCTGCATGGTTTCAGTGGTGCGGACGCCTGCGATGGCGTGGAGCGAAATTAGCGGTTCATCGGCTGCGGCTCCTTCCGGTTCGATGTCGTCCTCGTCGTCCCCGGTGGCCAGATCGAGGAGGAAGATGCGCTGGCAGACGCGGTTGTGGCCTCGACCGAACTTCTCGTTGCAGTTGAAGCAGAGCCCAAGGCGGCGCCGCTCCTCCATCTCCGCCTGAGATAGCCGTTTGACCGGCCGCCCGTCGACGCGATATCTTGGTCGAAGTCGAGGCCGACGCGGCCGGCATGGCGCGCCAAACGCGCGAGGCGTTGGTAGGATGCCCCGCTGGGAGTGGCGATGCTGTGGCGGAGGTGGTGTCTTCTTGGCGGCAGACACCGATCGCGCAGCCTCGATTTGGGCGAGGCTCATGGCGACGGCGAGTGACTGTGGGTTGTGGAGCTCGACGTCGAGGCTGAGGGGCGGTTGCAGACCAGCCGTGAAGATCTGGACCTTCTGCGTCTCCGTGAGGTGCCCGGCGCGAGGAAGGAGTGCCTCGAAGCGGTCCTGGTACTCAACGACGGGGCCCGTCCGCTTGCACGCCGTCAGCTCTCCCAGGGGGTTGTAGCGCAGGGGTGGGCCGAAACGTAGATGGAGAAGTTCCGTGAAGCGGCGCCACCGTGGAGTGCCATCTTCCTGCTGGACTTGAATGAACCACATCTGTGCTCCATCGAGCAGATTGTAGGAAGCCATCCATACCTTCTCCTCCTCCGCGATGTGTTGTTGATGGAAATATGACTCACAGCGGTTGATGAACGCCAAGGGATCAGATTTGCCGTCATATTTGGGGAAATCCATCTTTTGGAAGCGCGGAGGTCGATCGTTGTGGTGCTCGCCCGTGATTGGAGCCTTGGAGCCCCACGTAGAGCCTGACGGGGAATGCTCCTGCTGGAGGGTGTCAACCTTCGCTTGGAGACTGTCGACGGTGGTTGTCAACGTCCGGATGAGCAGGGCGAGCTCAGCCAGAGTTGGCTCAGCCATGGCGGGGATGAGTGGTGGCGCGGTGGGGCTTGGTGGAGGGCTGGTGTTGGGTGAGGATCGTCTGGAAGCTGATACCAAGTTGTCAAGGACGCTAGTGTCCAAAGACGCTGGTCCACTACCGCTGGCTTCGTAGCCTGGACGTCAGAGGCGCCAGGACCTTGTCCCGGCGCGCAGTAGTGAGAGGGAGGGGTTAGGAGAGAGAGAGAGATTAGGAATAGATTGATTATTGCTTGCCCCTCAAGGGTGCTGATTACAGCCTTTAAATAGATATTAGGACTGCTTAATAAAAGGAAACTAATCTGCTAATAGACAGGAAACTACTCAATCAATCCCATGATTAAAGGTTTCCCTGCATGCTTATTCTTTAGAAGGCAACAAACTCCCTAATTCTAGCCTTCCTTGCATGTGGCTGCTGAGGAAGCTTCCCCTGCTGGTGCGGCAGCCATACTGTTGGCGTCTTGAGCGCGGGCCCGTCTCTGATAATGTCGGCCCCACATGACAATCAACTTACTCATATAACAGTTTTACGATTTTATCTTTTAAAAACAGTTGATCATATGTATTGTTCGTGCCCCTATTTCTCTGAACAACTTTTCAATTTTATATCTGCTAGAATCATCACACAATTTTCTACACATCAGTTTAGTTGAGTATTTCTGTAAGCTTGCATGTACAGATATCTTAATGTTTTCTTTATTTCATTTGTACTCTTATATGCTCTCAGAAAGTCATGTGTCTTTATTTATTTTTGGTAATGTTGTCTTTTTCAATGGCTATTTTCAATTCTTCAACCTCAAGTTATTGTTTGTACCCTGTAACTTCATAATGATTGATATCTTTGTTTAATACCAATGGTTAAATTATTTGCTTAATTGCTTTCTATTTGTCCCACCAAGCTTTTCCAGGAACCCATTAATTTGTCTTTTCTGAACTTGTCCAAATTTAGTTTAGTTCCTTTATACAACTTGTACTTACAAATGACCTTGTTTCTTCACTTGTAGCTATTGGCTATTTGCCTATTTCCTTTCCCCCTAAAAAATGGAAATATTTCCAGATCATACTTGGTATCTTTGTTTTGATGTATGATGAAGATAAACTCCAGCATCTTTCCTTAATTTGTTATTTTTTAAGTGTGTAATGTATGACCTTCAATTTTCTGACAGAATTTTATGGATCCAAATATGTATGGTTCTAACTTTGTTAACTGATTTTTTTTTTATGTTTGGCCCCTTGTGTTTGCTTATTGATCTATCCATCTGATTTTCACTGTTGTGCTGATTAGTTTTTCCAACATGTCACTACACTCACTACAATAGGTGAAGCTTCTTCTAGAATGAAGCATGTCCATCTTATTTTATTTAGGTTATGTCTCAAGAAAAAAAAAGTGGAGCTTAGCAGAATCATACAGTTCAACTTATTATTTGGTTTTCGGTTTATGTATGTATCTTTATCTGTTTAGATCAAATCATGACTCAAACTTGTGAATTTAGGAATTGTTGCCAGCACTCACTGTCCTATTGTGGTATAACCTGTAAGAACCCTGAAATTCTAACTCTATTAATCATCTCATTAGAAGTCTAATTATCATCTAATCATGCAAACTAGAATGGAAATGACAGCATAAGGATCAAGAATGCTATTGTTCAGTATGGGGAGTTTGGCATTGGAATAGAATGAGGACAATTCTGCCCTTGCCCATTCAATAGAGCTCAAGGGGTAGAAGAGTAACTTCGCGTCAGTGAGTGGATAAGAGCAAAGTTACAGCCAGTTTCACCTCACTCCTCAGTTCACTTTTCCCCTTTCACCTCGATGGAGCTCCTTCCATCACTTTCCTGCCAACCTAGAGTGGGTGTTTGAGGGAGCAAGATCTGAGGGGGGGACCGCAGCTGGTCGGTGGAGGAGGAGACCGCTGGAGCTGCTGGACCAGGGCCCCAAGCCGAACCGCAAGGACCAGGAGGAGGTGGAGCCGGGCGAGCCAGGGTTCAGCTACCTCTACTCCAGCTCCTTCATCAGTCATCTTCCCCAACCAACCGAACCAAGCAGGAGTCCAAGTAAGCCAGAGCAAACCTCATAGCATTTCAGTAGAAAGCAGCAAGCAAACCCTAGGCTAGAGTGTAGCATGCTAAACCCTCCAGATCTAGCAAGAACTAGTGTAGATCAGTGTTCTTCTTTTGGGTCTCAGAAGGGGAGTTGCCTAGGGGCTCTTGCAGCTCGTCCCTAGCCATTCCCAAGCCCTTACCTAGAGCTGGCCGGCTGGTATCGGCGCTGCAACTTCCAACCTAGGCCATCTCACCCCTAGGATCATCATTGACCCAAGCAACTCACAGAGCAACCACGCATAGTCCAGATCCCAGCAAGGCAAGGCAGCAGGAACCGAATCCCAGCATGTAGCGTCCAGCACCCAAGATCAGATTCCCAGCAGAGAACCAAGTCACCATCTAGCCACCAAGAATCCCTTCAACCATCAGCAAGCAACCATGAACCCAAGAACCAAGTTCCAACAGAGAACCGAGTTCCTCCAAGCCACCATCATTCAACCAGCAACCATCATTCAACCAGCAACCAAGAACCGAACCAAAGAAAGCAAGAATCCCCAAATCCATCAATTCATCAAAACCCTAGAACCTAGAAGCCAAGCAGTAGAGGAGCCGGTTTAAGGGAGATTAGGAGGAGGAGAGGGAGTGTGCAGGCAAGGCGAGTAGGGGGAGGTGTCGCCATAGATAGCTGGTTGAGGGGCATCGCCAGAGGGAGAGGAGGCGAAGGAGAGGCTAGGGCCTCTGTTTGGCCATGAGCGCAGAAAAGAAAGGAGGAGAAGGAGAGGCGAATGCCTCTGTTGGCTGTGAGTGCAGTAAAGAAAAGAGAGGAAGGAGAAGCTGGGCTGGGTCCAGTCGGCTGAAGGAGTAGAGAAAAAGAGAAAGAAACAGAGAGAAAGAAAAGAAAGGGAAGAGAAGAAAAAAGGAGAAAGGAAAGAAGAGAAAAGAAAAGAGAAAAAGAGGAAAAGAGGAGAAAAGATGAGTTGGGTTTAGACCTTGGGCATAGTTAGCAAGTAACTTAATTAGATTTAGCACCATCTCTTTTAATTGAGGTCTCTAGTTGTTGGATGCCATTAATCAGATTCAAAAGGGCTAATTATAACCAAAAACTAATAGCTAGTAATTATATTTTCAGATCCGAACCTGAATCAGACAGATCTGAACCAACCTTTGAACGAGGACGTACTTTCCAATTCTATTCCAGGCAAGTTTCCTTGATCATGTGTTTTAAATGCTTTTAAATGCTTTTGTATTATAAACGTCATCTTGCATGGAAAATCTATTTTATAAATGAAACATGAAAGGATTGATGGTTGTGGAAATGGGAGTGTGGTACGGTTGGAAGATGGAATGTGGAAGAGTTGGTTGTGGAGTTGGTGAATGGTGTGGTTAAATGAAAGGGGCATTGGGGAAATGAATAGATATTTAGTTGGGTTAATATTGGTGGGTAGAGGACGCCGATGAGAAGGTTGTTGGCCGGTGGGGTCCTCTACATAGGTTATTATATAAGGTCAAACAATCTAACACTTGGGCGATGAGCCGTAAATGAGTATCAACCATAGTGTGAGGAATTCAATGTAAAAGGTTGTCCTAGGACAAGATCAATGCCTCCACCATGGGTAAGTTAAGGCGCGCCTGCAGGATATGCTTAGTAGACCCAGAGGATCGAGGCCAATTGGATGGCGGTATATTTGAAGCCGTGGAGTTCTGCCGTTGGTGCGGAGTAACAATCAGATCTGCGAGTTGAGGATGACCTTGGTGGGTGTCCCCAACTCGAGTACAGGGGTGGAGAATTAATACTGGACTAGTGATAAACGTTCTGGGGCATCTAAATGTCGCTATGGGTAAAGTGGTACAAACCTGCGCAGGGTAAATCATGAATTCATGCTAGTCTCTTGGATTGGAGACTACGGAAGCTAAGTCTGTCTCATATACTGTGTTAGTAGAGTCTTTGGAAAGTTAAAATGAACCACTTTTTAATAAAACTATCTTTCTTTAAAAGCTAGTTGGAGGGAAGGTGGTAAATTGGTGGATTTCAAGTGATTAAGAGAGAAAACTCATCATGCATTCCTTGCTATTAATGCTTCTTTGAGTACTCTGTACTCACTCTTGCTTAAACCTCCCTTTGCTTAGAAGGTGAGTCCTATGGATCCGCTTTGGAGGCAGAGGGTGAGGATCATTCGCAGGACCAGGACTTATCAGAGGCAGTCTACTACTACTACTATCTTCAGGAGGACTAGGTTGTCTAGGGGGCCATCTCCTGGTGGACTGCTTTCCGAGGACCGAGGCCTCGTTCTGAGGGGCCCCTGGGGTAATATTTATGTCTTATGTACTGTTGTATTAGTCTATTGTATAATTAACCTTTTGGACTTGTAGCCCAGCGTGGCAGGATGGTATGGAATAAAGGTATCAGTTTCCGCCTCTAATTATTGTTCTGCTGCAACACTCTGAACACGGCGTAGTAGCTAATAAAGTATCGGGCCGCTCGATATTTTGCTAGCCACTATGCCGAGATTCGAGTAATTAACCCCGCGTAATGACAGTGAAGCTGTTAATTACCAGGGCTAATTACCCGGGTCGTCACATAACCCCACTAATTGTCACAATTGTTCTAGTTGAGCAACTGTTGCAGAAGCTTGGAGTTTGATTTCGGCCTTCTTTCATTGTAATCTGTATCTTGGTGATTGATGTATTAAAACAACTTGCTGAACTAACAGTAGTGTATACTTGTCTAAAATCGAATCAGTTTTAGAGTTTTAGACAGCATATATGGATTGGTGATGTTTCCATTTTCTTTATTAATGATTTCTAAATAGGGGCTGCAATGTTCAGTCATAAAATTTCCTTCCTCTTCCTCTGTTAAAATGTTGGACTGGATTCATCTCCTCTTTCATGTGATAAAGCTTTTAGCTTGTAACATGCACAGCAAAGTGCAACTGTGCAACATTTCCATGTACAGTGCTCTGATTTGAATTGTTAGTGTCATTGACATTCTGAACTTGCAACCACAATTCTGTGTAATAACTAGTTGTTCATCTTGTCTTGTCTCCTCTTCTTGAGGTATTTTTGTTCATGATCCATCTTTTGCTGCAATTATATAGTAGTAGAATGAAGTTGCACAGCAAATTTAAGTTTTTAACAGTTTCCACATTTTTGAGTACCAAGTGAAAAACCTGTGATGCTAATCTTGATGATGCATCAGTTGCAGGAGGATGACACAAATCATCAAATGCATGTTAAGGGATCAAAAAGGGCTAGCCATACACATGAATGTACATGTTAACTGAGGTGAGGCCTTAACAATTCCCCACTTGTTTCCTCATCAAATGTTAAACCGCATGATTCGTGAACTTGAATGAACAAACCAGTTATCAAATGCATGTCAGTTTAGCAGCCATGAAAAATTGATGACCCATATTAAGTCATTGTCAAGTTTGTACATGTTAACTGATGTGAGGCCTCAACAATTCCCCACTTGCATGTCTAAAAGCACCTGTGTCAATCTTACATCTTTTGTAAGGTACAGCACTATACATTAGCTTAGGTCCACTGCCCTTACGCTTGTGGAGTAATTTACATGATTTACATACAAATCTCTTTGGCACCTGATCAAAATCACAAATACCGGCACACCGAGTATGCTGCCACACACGGCAAGTGTCGCAAGATAGCATCCTCTCACCATCATCCTTGGCCCACAGGAGCAATTAACCGTCCATTTAAGTTGCACAGCACTTGTACATGTTAACTGATGTGAGGCCTCAACAATTCCCCACTTGCATGTCTAAAGGCACCTGTGTCAATCTTACATCTTTTGTAAGGGACAGCACTATACATTAGCTTAGGTCCACTGCCCTTACGCTTGTGGAGTAATTTACATGATTTACATACAAATCTCTTTGGCACCTGATCAAAATCACTAATACCGGCACACCGAGTATGCTGCCACACATGGCAAGTGTCGCAAGATAGCATCCTCTCACCATCATCATCCTTGGCTCCACAGGAGCAATTAACCGTCCATTTGTCAACACCCCTCTCCATCCTGTAAATTGCAACCCTGCGTTCACCTCCAACGCACCTGCCTTGGATGTGAACAGTCCCATTTGCTCCAAACAAGAGCTTGAGTTGGGTTGTCTCACTTGCAGTTGCACAATCAAGAAGCTGGTTGGCTACAAAGGTCTGGAACATTAGATAGATGTCTCGGAATGTTCTTGTGGCCTCCATCTTGAAATCAGCAACAGTTGCTATCTGTGGAAGTGTTATGAGCTCCGCTGGGACACAAGGTGGATCATCAACATGGTCCAGCAGCTCCACCTGGCACCAAATGTGCAACATGGATGGGTTTTGAGGCAAGAAATCCTCTTCCAGGTCATAATGCTTGATGAACTGCTTGCAGTCCAAAAGGACCATTGCAGATCTCTTGGCATGCTTATGAACCTTTGGCTTATAAGGATGCGTTGTATGTGGGTAGAGGAGCCCATCATGCAAGAACTTGATGTCACGAAGAAGATGATCTCGTGTCAGCATGCATACATTCTTTGGTAGCAAGATGGCTTCATTCGTAAGCCTGCAGGGAAAACTAGTTAAGATTTTTGATTCTAATACAAGAACTTGGATAGTATGCCAGTCATAACCAGATATTTGAGCCACCAACCTGTACTCTATTGTGTTGGTCTCACTGTTGCATCGAACTGCAACAACCATCCCATCATTGGTTCTTGTACCACCAATAATCTTGAGGCAGTAGTCGACCAGCTGTGGTGAACCAAATGAATGGGCTGTAACCGCCTTTAGGGTTCGCATAGCCACCCACCTATCCGCAGCTCGGAGAATTTTCAGAGCAATGTCTGTTGCTCGCATTATTTCCTCATCAGCCCATTTCCCCTCTAGAAAATGGGCATCGTATGCTACCTCCTTTTTGTGCATTGACACAGGGTGTTTATGCACACTTTTGCTGGTGGCAAGCCCCAGCATATAGTGGAACAGGTCACGGAGTGTGGTGAGAGGGCGCTTTGAGAGGGATTGATAGAACGCAATGGTATCCTGCAACTGGTTTCGAGGGGACCGGGAGTGGGGGAAGAAGTGAGACAGTGGCACTGAGGAAATGTTGTCTATGGCTTTGCAGTAGGCTTCGGGTGTGATTCCAAAACTCCCACAGCCGAGTTTGAATCCCCACTGGCCATACCAAGAACAGCCAGTGGCGACAGCGTGTAGAATCCGGTAGTCAACTCCATACTTTTTTGAGACATCCATCACTGAGACCTTTCTGCAATTTATCTCGTGTTTTTAAATGTTAGTATCATTTCCCAACAAATTAGGAAAAAATGCTGAAAATAGGCTTCTTTATGTTTTTTAAGAATGGACCAGTGCAGTTGCATTTGTCTTTATAATTAATCACATAGAAAATTCATTGCCTAAGATACATTATGTGACAAATTCATTACCTAACTCTGAGGTATGTGCAGAGCCGATCCCAAAAGTCCATCAGTTGGTGTCCTGTCATGAGACTGGAGCCACCCTCATGGCCGTTGATCCGGACGAGGTGGCCAAACCCATTTTCATGAACTATGCCGTGCAGCAAATGCCGCGGATTCTCCAACTGCACATAGTCCCAATCTTCCGGATCATCGTGGGAGAACCCATGGTTGCACGATGGGCACCTGATCATGCCGTAACAAGATTGAACTTTAACATCTGAAGATATCATATCGTGTATCAGTTCATAGGAGTTATTTCAGAATTTGACACTCAATTCGTAAGCCTTTTCAGCTCATTTGAATGACATATATGACCGTTTGAGTGTATGAAAGTGGGCCAGAGTGTCAAATTCCGAAATACAAATTTTTGAAGTGTTAAATTCTAAAAACTCTCTAGTTCATAGTGCTCTTTTTTTTTCGAATTTTGGCCAGGAGCTCTGACATTCACTATAGAAGAAGAAGAACAACAGCCGGACTACAAACGCACACACCATACACACGCACACACACCCACGCGCGTACACACATGCGCGTGCGCACGCTGCCCTCGACTCATGTGCGCCCGGGCGAGTCTAAGACTTGAACCCGGGCGAGCTGCTCGCTCACCAGCGCAGCTAGCCACCTGAGCGATCGCTTGGCCGCCATAGTGCTCTTTTTCACTCTTCAAGTATTGATGTTAATTGTTAGTATTATTTTGTAGTGATATTGTGGGCAGGATTCACAATTTTGGTGATTATCGCGATTCATATCGGTGGGGTACGACATCTAAAATCGGCCGATAAATCAGTTAAATTCAAAAAAATTCAAAAAAATTTATACAACGTAAATATCACGATAATCGATGAAAATCGAGAGAAAATGGCTCAAAAAAATTGATTTTTAAGAAACATTCAATTAGCCTATCAAAATATCGCGATAATGGGTGAAAATCAAGATTTTTTGGATTTTTTGTTTCAAAAATTTGAATTTCGAAACCATGCGATTTTTAACGATGTTTTAGCGATTTTCTCCAAAAATCGGTACCGGGTGGTAAGTTGAACCCTGATTGTGGGTACGTCAAATTATAGATACTGATAAGTAGATTAACCACCTTGTTTCGTACAATTCCACCATCAGCCCACAACGCCGGCAGGTTTTGCTGTTGGGCATGTCCTCGTTCCGAATTATGAAGTGGTACTTCTTTCCACAAACAGGGTGCCTGCTCCAGCCTATCATCAAAAGTTTAACAAGGCAACGACATAAATTTGCGTCCTAAATTGTAATTCTCCAGCTACAACAATCAGCTTAATTGATAATGCAAATTTAGGCCAAGAACGTGAAATTTTGCCATCTTGTAAGCACTTTATAACTTGAGGCTCAATTCAGGTTCAATTCGTCAGGGCATTCATGAATCAACTGTTAGTTTCAGACAGTGATTAAGCAATGCAATTGGGAATAAGCTGGTCCACATTTTTATTTCTCTAGCATCATCCAGACTTTGCAGCCTCCCAAAATAAGGGAAAATTCACACAAACAAGGCCCTCCCATCATGAATCTGAACCAGAAATAAGAAGGGACAGAAGTAAACAATCTACAAGAAATCCCTATCTCCATGTACAAAACCAGACTACCCAAACACACCTCCCACCACTACCCTCATCAAAAAACGAACCCGGCCCCGCGCGGACTGGCTGGCTAACTCACCGGCGACGGTGCAGTGCTCGCAGTAGACCCGCCTGGCCCTGGTCACGTCCTCCTCCACCACCTTCATCACCGCCACCTCGCCGTCCTCCCCGACCCTGAGTCCCACCTGCCAAGCGGCGCCCAGCACGCCCTCCTGCTCCGCCGCTGCCGCCGGCACCGCGCACCATGCCAGGAACCCCCGCACGTTGGCGCGGAACGCACCGTCGAGCCTCCCATCCTCGCTACCGGGGAAGTCCCGCATGTCGAGGAGGGACGGCTCTGCCGTCACCCGCGCCCGCCGCGGCCGCTTCGGGGGCCGCCCGTGCACCGCCATCGACGTTGTCGGTTGGTTGAGGAGGCAGGGATCCGGATGGGTTGGCGCGCGCGCGCGGCGGAGGGAGGCGGTCAGATTGGATCGGTCGGGAAAAATTTTCAAATCGGCGGCGGTTAGAGATTTGAACGCGATTCCGAACGCGCGCTGATTTGGAAATTTTTTTTGGATCTCGGCGGAGAGAATTTCGCCGTGTCGGGTTTCGGATCTTGGACCGGGTGGGGTGCGCGTTCCCTCTGTGCCCCTGGGGTGCTCTGTATTTATAGGCGAGGTGTCGTAGGTCGGTTTGGGAGGGCGAAATGACCGGTTTGGCCCTTGGAGACTGCAAAGAGTCGCGTGCGAACACGTCAGCAGCGGTGGCCAAAGCGGGGTGGGTTCGGACGAAATTTCGAGCGCGTGGTGGGGCGCACCGAGGCGGTTTGCAACTTAGAGCATTCCCAATAGAGACATGTCAGCAGGCTATAAGGAGTCCATCTCATCTTTTTGCTTATGTGGAGGAGAGAAGTAGAGGAGAGAGACAAGAGCTGGCTCTTAACTAAGAGCCAGGCTATAGTGTTTTCCAAGAAAAATAAAAGACAATTACATGTGGACCCACATTTAATGTTGGAGAATATGTTATAGCCAACCCATTGGAGAGCTTGTCTTTAAGCTAGCTATAAGTGACATAGAGCTTTCTTATAGCCAGTAGTTGGCTCTACCATTGGACATGCCCTTACCGACCTAACGTGTTAGCTTTAGGTGTATTTGGTGCCCCGGCTAGATGAGCTTCAGCCTGTTGTTTAAGTTTTTGTATATTTTTTACTTAAAAAATAGATTATTTGTCAAACGAAATAATTCTAGATAGTTTCTCTAAGAATTAGAAGCTGTCTACTACGTAGAATCAAAATTCGGCTAAAACCCGATTCTCACTGATTCTTATTAATTCTCATTGGTCTAGTCTGGAACTTAAAAGTCGCAGCCAACTCAACCGATTCTCTCATAATCAAAAACAGCAGCTTCTACAATTCAAAATCTATAATATAAAAGCTGAAACAAATTGGACTTTAAAATGATTAGTTTGAATCAGACTTGTTTCAACTGGTGGAATTATACATAAAAAAATTGGAAAGGAGGCAAGCAATATAAAACTAAGAAGTATATTTACGTCCTGAACTTTTCGAGTTATTAGAAAACTTCAATATATTATCACTCCTTTTAAAAACCTTAGTGGTGGTGAATAATGTGTTCTTCACTTTCCTAATTTTCACCCACCTTGTCTCAAATCCCTCCTTCACCTACCAAACTATAAAAATGCCCTATAACAAACAAATCAACTACTAAAAATGCAATACTTATTTTAACAACCTTCATTCCCTATTTTTATTGTGTGCGGCGGAGGTACAATGCAAATAAGGTAGATGAAACCAAGTGTATAGTGTAAACCAAGCTCGAAAGAGACATAGTGTAAGCTAAAATAGACATCAAGACACTGTGGTGGAGCCGAGAAGTTAAGACTAGCGATAATAACTTAACGTGTTAAGTAATATTATTTTTATCCGTAGCATAGCACAGGGCAAAGAGCGTGGGTTCAAACAAGGAACAGAACTAAACGAATACGGATTAACATTGAGTGAACAAATAGACCAATACGATTAGGAATACGATCGTACAAGCAGGGGAAAAGGAAATCTTAAATTAGGTATACTAGTTACATGCCCGTGCGTTGCTACGAAAAACAAAATTGATAACGAAAAATAAAGATTAAAAAATAAAAAAATTATTTCACAAGATCAAACATCTATCTTTAACGCTTCGTTTCTTGCAAAAGCTGGCTAATTAAAGCAACGCTTCGTTTCTTGCGTAGGGCAATTAAGCAGGACAATTAAGCAGGGCAATTAAGAGGCAATTAATGACGTGGGAAGAACGGACCACTGCCACCAAGTGCTGCTTTAGAATAGTAGAGATATAGGCTATGTCCAAGTTCGGAGCCCTGTTAATTCAGTATACATATAGAACATGTATCGCTCCATACAAGATTTACAAGATTCATGTGGTGGGTCAGAGGTACATAGAATTTCGGACTGGACGGAGTACCTGTAACGGGTTTAAACCTAGGATGGATTAAAACTACAAGAAACTATTTTATATTATTTTATCTTGTTGGATTAAAACTACACGAAACTATTTTATATTATTTCATCTTGTTGGAAATTGTGTCAATCATCAATTTTGCATTGAGATGAATACTCTTGCTAAATCCGGATTATGGCCGAAAGAGCCATGGCAGCCTTGAATTGCCCGAATATCAGCTGGGGAGTAACAACTTGGGCCTTTATCAGGCCGAATATCGCGCTTAGGGCTCGAGCCCTGTGGACCGCTTCAGTGACACTAGGCTCGGCTCCTGTGATGGGCTTGGCTCATTCAATCCAAGCAATTTCCTTTTTTTTTTTTTGAGAGACGTAAGTGCAATCAAGAATCAACCTTTAGGGTGCAAATGTTCATCACTTTGGTTTGAGGTACAAAACTAATTAACATGGAAAAACTCCGAGAGAAAAGAAACTATATGATGATGTAGTTTATGGAGTGCAGCATAATCCTTTTAAAATTCGAAATTCGAATTCAAAAAATTGTTAGAAACCAAGAAATGATATGTTTGATGGGCATAGCAACATTTGTTTTTTTTTCTTTTGATTTATCATCTATCACAATTTTCTGAATTTTGTCGCTCTTAGCATAGAATAAATATGAACCTGCAATTTTATAAATAGGCAGTGTACATCGAGAAGCACATCATTTTCTTTCGGAATTATTTTTGTTGATTTGATGCTAGAACGGATAGTTATCAGCATGTTACAGTTTATACCCCCCCCCCCTCTTATTTTGACACCTCAACACAATTATCTTCCTTTCGTCAGTCTCCTAGCTCAAGCATCAATTTAAGGTTTCCATTATAATGGAATCATTTTCTAATTTCCATGTCAGGTTTCCTTCTCCAAGGATCATAGTTAAACTTTTTCCAGAATATGTTTACAATTTCTCGAGTATATATGCATCCATCATACTAAACAAACATAGAACTTACATGCACTCTTGGACGGATTGAGCTTAGGCGATTATGGATTATCTAAAGTTTGACATTTTATACATATATCATACTTACAAAACAAACATATATAGCACTCACGTGCATTCAAACGGATAGTGCTACCAACCTTGAAAGGGAGCATAAAGTGGATCGGATGTTTAAGATAGGTGAATTGTTTTTTTTTACTAATGGCTAAATTTGAAATTATTATCTTTTCTGGTCGAACCAAGATGCCTAAGATTTCTAGTGTAGCCAAAAACTCCTACACATATCTAGTAAAGCTTTACAACATAAGTTCCAAACCTACACAAGTCTAGCGATCTAGGAATTAAAAGTAGGAGTCTAGCTCCTACTCGAACCCGCATAAGGATTCAAGTAATCAACTCACCGTAATCCTTCTCCTCTTCGGATAGATGGATTCCAAACCTTCACAACCCTTCAGGTATCTTCCACAAGCTCTACTTAGAAGATAACTGAGAGCATGACTCCATGCCGTCTAGGAATCACCGAATTCCTAGAGTAATAAGCCCAATAATGTCATTTGAACCCAAACAAGTCAAGCAATTATGAGTGAAAAACACTAAGGACTAATCTACTCCATCACACTATCAAAATCTCAACTTGAAGCTCCTAAGTGCTCTTGAATTCGTCAATATGCAAACCACTGCATTAGAGTGTCAAATGTACTAACTTTTACACCTATCTCTAGTTATATAGTCTCTCCCTTCAAAATCTAGTCGGTTGACACATTTTTTGAAAAGTTCCTACAAACCTAGATCATCTGCCTTGACCGGATCACCCATGTCAGTTTAGTTTTCCTTAGTACCAACGGCCATTATCCAAGCCCAAATGATATGCCTTGAGCCAGATCATTTGCCTCAGTGAAATACGCTCCATGGAACTTCTCTAGAACAATGGTACAAGTCAATAGTACGCCATGACCCAGATCATTTGTCTCAATGGTATGCCACGAGCTGTATCATCCTTCTCTCACTTTGTTCAAAAATATCCTCTCTCAGGAGATAATATGTCTTAATGGTATGCCTCCAGCTCGGATTATCCGCCTCAATAGTACGCCTCGAACCAAATGATACGCTTTAGTAAAATTCCATGGCACCAAAAACATCCTCTCTAGAGAGATGGCACGCCTTAATGGTGTGGGTTGACCCGGATAATCTGCATCTGTGTAAATTTTCAAAAACATAGAAAACACATTCCCTGGAGAGATGACACGCCTCAATGGTATGGCTCAACCCAGATTATCTGTCTCTATTGATTTTCCTGAGTTTGGTTGAAATTTGATCCATACTTTGAGATCCTCTCAACCACAACTTGATTCTTGGTATTTTATCATTAGAACTAAGCTAGAATGACCTAGTCTTAGGGATGTGATCAGATCGGATACGGTCGAATATCATCCTATTCATATCCGTATCCGTATTTTTTTATCGAATACAGAATCGAATATGAATAGTGTCGAATACAGAATCGAATACGAATTATACAGGATAATATCGGTTACGAATACAGATCGAATACGTATCGGAATCAACATGGATACGGATAATATTAGTCGGATATTTTAAAATCCAATTTCAGTTTTTTTCCAAAATCGGTCCAAATTTAAATTCAAAATTTCAAAAGAAATATATTTGTATGTCTTTTTTTGCCTTTTTATCCCTAGCTTGTCATACATGTGACTCTGTGAGTAACAATGTACCCCATTGCAATAATTGAACCAAATGATTTGCAGCTGGCATATCTTCTTTGAATCCTAAGTAGCCCTCCTGAAACGCCACTTGCCAATTTATGTACCACCTTTACCCAAATATCTCCAAATTAGCATCTAGCACACATGAACACATTATATCTTGTCATCCAATGCAGACCCCAGTCTCTGAAACAGTGAAACATGTTAAATTGTTAATGTGTTATTCTGAAACGTGTTATTCGGATAATATCCATATGTCATATTCGGATATTATCCGAACAAAAACTCGGATATTCCTTATCCATCGGATAATCAGTGTTCCATATCCGTATCCGTATCCATGTAAATTATCTGTATCCATATCCTTATCCGAGAAATCAACTGGATATCTGTGAAACTATCCAAATCATCATCCAAATCAATTCGGTCGGTCGGTCGGTCGGTCGGAAAATATCCGTACCAGTTCCATCCCTACCTAGTCTGCACCATAACTAGCTACTCAACCTAACTAAGCTCAAGTTACTAGCTTTGAACCCCACTTAATAGTACAACCAAAGGAAAAAAAAAAATCTTTATCAACCGAAATGATCCATACTTAGTTCCTTGGATTATTTCTAGCCACAAGGTCCTTAATCTTCAAAAAGAACATGCTTTGCCATCATTTGTATGCGTGGCAATCCATGAAAGCCAAGAACAACCCATATTCATCATCAAGAGCTAACTTATGTTAATCACAAAAAACAAAGTTAGTATTAATGATTTAGGAGTCTTTAATCACAAAAACCACATAATCAACGAATGAGTGGTCTAGATGCTTACAATTGTCCCCCTTATGTGATTGATGACAACAAAAGCAAATACAAGGATATATAATATTGAGATGATAGGCGTAACAACCCAAAAATTCCTTTCAAGCTAACACGTGTGTTATTGTTGGGACCTAATATGCAAATCTGGACCGTCGGTGTATACTTCACTAGTCCAGAATCATGTTAGTGCACACAGTTGCAACATAGATGTAATATCTCAATCATACACAGTGAAAACATAATAAAAAGACTAAATTTATTGAATAATTTTTTTAAAAAAATATCTTAAGATCAACTTTACACTTATTAGGCCTCACATGGTTTGACTCTTAATAAAACAGCAGTGTAATGGAAAACTTTGATCAATCCCATCAATATTCCACAGGCATCTGAGAAGGTTTGACTCCTAGATACTCACATCTTCGTAGAAATCCTCATCCAAAGTAGGTGTAGACTCATCTTCAACTAATAGATTTGTTGTTGCAAGGGTGAGTACATAAAGCACTCAACAAGTTGTGCACATAATGCAAGTCTATTATAACTACATGCAAGGCTTAATTCAAAGGAATGGATGACGTAGCTATTTTTCAATAAAACAACATTTTCAATTGAATACAATAAATAGATTGCAACAACAGTAAAATAGATAACAATAATAATAAATATTCTCAGATATTTCCCAAAGTAAAGTGGCACATAGTCTAAACCAAATTCAATTACTTTCATTGGCACACAACCTCCCTTTCCAAGTTTTATTTATAAAATCTAACCCTTGATTGAACTTCCCGAGCATTATCCTATACCGAGGACACGGCTACTCGAATATATTTGATATTCTGCAGGTGTTATACACTTTACCCACAAGTATGATCAATCTTATATTGTCAGCCATTACACGTACCCATCGACGTGTGACTAAGAAGATCAAAACAAAATCTTTCAGAAACTCTTTTCAAACATAGACACTTCCAATAAACCTGGTCTCACTATTCCTCCCTCACACAGAGTAGAAGAATAAGAGGGACTCATCGTTGGACTAGGAACAATCACTATTCAAGATGTAGAGCCACTGCAACACACACCTTCTGTAACCGCATACACAATTTGGTTATCCTATCAAGATATCATATGTCAAGACTCAATAGCTTAACGAGCTAGGTGTGGCCCGTAACAGACATGTAATTGTATGATTAGCTTAGTTCAATGGCTTGCATGGTAAAGTCCTTAAATGACCGAGGCAAGACTTCTAAATAATCTTAGAAATCATATCAAGCGATTCACACAGAATATTCAACTCATATTGTGACGGCCCGCCTTTTTAGGGGCAGATCCGTACGCCTCGACAGCTACCCAGGATGATTAGCTGCCAGGAACCAAGCATATTATTGCCAAGCAAAAGTCAAATTCCAACATTTTTATTCAATATAAGGCCTAACGGCCAGGGTTTTTACAGAAGAGGGCGCGGCGAGGCCGAATAACTTACAAGCAAAACACCGCACAGGCAGGCCTGAGCAAAAGACTAAGACCTCAAAACCAAATTTGCCATCTACGCATTCCAGGAACGCTCCAGCTTCTTCAAACTCTGAGAGGGGGGGTCGGGGTTGCAAGGGTGAGTACGGGAGTACTCAACAAGTCGTACGGAAAACACTGAATATTACATGCAAGGGTGTAGCACAATATTGGCACAAGGTTAAAGTATTTGTGGATGCGGTTTTATTTGTAATATCATTTTACATTTTAAAACACAATCCATAATAATAGTAATCCAGGGGGGGTTCCATTCACAAAGTCATCACCATTAAACCACATCACCATTAAACCACATTCTCAAAACATGCACCAAGATCTACTTGAGCTAGGTTACGGGATTCACCCCAATTAAACTTAGCTTCATTTACCGGAAGCACGGCGTATTCGAATACCATTTATTCACTCTGCAGAGGTGTTCAGCTTTACCCACAAGATTCCACGATCGTTAATGCCAACTCGAGTTTAACACGCAACTTAAATGCGTGCGGCCGGATCGAGGTTATCATAGCTTTTCGTTGGACATTTCCCTCTTCAGTCCCTATCCGGTAGAGTTTTGCTCCACATTATCCCGGGGTCCCCACTTGGCCAGTGTGGAGTGCTTGGTCCCGCTTACTGTGGCACCTACCGTTGTGAACCCGAAATGCCACAGTTTCCTCGTGCACACTTTCGTTTCACTCCCATAATCATTGGACCATCTCCCATACCCGGGAAGGTAACCCTGCTCCTATAGGTATTCCGAGGGAAAGTACAATGTACCGAGCTATGTTGAGTCAAGCCAACGAAGTTGACCGGCCCAACCTGTGGTTGAACGAGTTCTTAAGTTATTTACTTTGCTCAAGGGGATTATTATCCTTATATTGCCAAAGACCAAGCCTTTTCCGATCCACAACCCCTTCCTAGATCCGCTGCCGCCACCAGACAAACCCAAGGCATCAATCATCATCGGGATTGGAACTCATCCACTCCGGATTTATCCAGTGTCCCCCAAGCGTAGCACTTTTCCAAATGCATCTAACCAAACGTTCGGCAGCCTTTCATTTCCATTATCAAAAGCATTTGACTAAACTAACAGGATAATAATAATTAATATAGGAATATTAAGTAACCTAAGGTTACAAGGAGATAATTAGGTTCAATAATTTTCAAGGAAGTCTCATGAGCAAATCGGCATTAACTAAGTATCATGTCATTCTAAACTAGACAGATTTGCAATATTTCAATATACAGTAAAGTAATGCGGTAGAAAATAGTAATTGACTATAATAAGGCATGAATAGGTTCAACATGTTCAAAGGTGTACGGCTTGCCTTCTTTGTGATCGGATCGGACGAAGTGTCGTTGATGCGGTTGAAATCGGCTCTTTGTCGGGTCGGCTCCTATTCCGAAGCTGCGGCTCTGGAATCGCCCAACGTCCGGATCTAACGCTAAAAGGACGAACGATAATAAAGAAACGAAAACGAAAAGAAATCAAACGAAACGGAAACGGAAATCGAACCTGCCGAGAGAGAGAAAGGAAGGCGATTTGGGCATTTTGGAATTTTCTGAGACTCGGATTGAGAAACGGAGGGCATTTTTGGAATCAGTGGCTCGAAACGGTTCGAAATATGTATTTTGGGCTATGTTTGGATTTTCTGGGATTTTTGGGTATTTTTGGAGTATTTTGGGTATTTAAAATGATTTAAAAAGGATTTTTGGAATTAAAATCCGAATACAAAAATGAAAATGGCACTGTTCAACTGGGCCTGCGCCAAAACTGGGTTTGGCCCGCGTAACGTGCGAGCGCATGGGAGCTGCTGGGCCGGCCCAACTTCACGGTCAGGCCACCTGACACGTGGGCCCGGACGGCAGCGAGAGAGAGGGAGTCTGGTGGGTGGGGCTAGGGCGCGGAGAGAGGAGGGGAGCTGACGCGTGGGGCCAGGGCGAGGGGAGTGAGAGGGGAGCTGGCGCGGGGCTGACGAGTGGGGCCCGGTGGTCAGCGACACGGGGGCGAGCCGAGGCCGTGGCCAGGCGGAGTGGGTGCCGGAGTTGGGGAAGACGAGGGGGCGGTGCGAGTTGGGGTATCGGAGGAGTACGGGGTATCGGGGAAAGGGTAGAGGGGGTCCACCTGCTGCTAGGGCCGGGCTTGGGGAGGCCAGCTGGCGGCGGAAATGTGGCGGCAACGCTTTAGCCGGAGGTGAAGAAGAAGCCAGGAGGCACCGGAGTGCACGGAGAGCGCGGAGAAGGGAAATGGCAGAGGAGAGGGCGGCGGGCCTGGGATCCAAAAATGGAGGCCGAGGCGCTTAAATAGCCGAGAGGAGGCGGCGGAGTCGTCGGGGTTATCATGGCGGCGCGACCTGCGGCGGTGATGGATGGGGCAGGCGGCGCGGCTCGGGCGGGCGAGCGTGGTAGGGCGAGCGAGAGTGCCCCTACGGGCTAGGGACGGTGAGGTGACGGCGGTCACGGGCGGCGCGAGCCATGGCGAGCTCTGCGGACGACAGCGAGGAGGCGGAGTTCGGGCGAAGCGCGGGCGCGTCTTGTGGCGGAACGCCAGCGAAGCGGCGAAAGCGAAGCGGCTAAGCGGGGCGGGCGCGAGGAAGCGAGGCGTAAACGCCGAAAGAGGAAAGCGCCAAATTGGCGACAAATTCCAAAAACGGAAAGAAACCAAATCCAATCCAAATAAATACGGAAAAATTCGAAAAAAAATCAAAAAAAATCGAAAAAAGCAAATAAAGCCTATTTTAAACCAAATTGAGGATTTTGGGGGTATTTCAACCTACCCCACTTAAAACAAATCTCGTCCCCGAGATTTATTCCTCCTGGGCGAAAGGTTGCGAAACTACTGCTGCTAACCTGATTCCTTTTTCCAAGGTTTCCTTGAGTACGTGATTTTTCCACAATACTTGGCAAATTCTGATAGTCTTAAAAATCTGCTCTCCATGATTTCCAAGGTCTTGACCGTTCTCTTATGGAGAATCGTACTGGGAATCCAAATCCTTTGGGTAGCACTTGTCCTGACTGCTGATGGAAATGTCCTCTCTGAGGCATACTGTGAATTTCCAAACAAATCCTGAACCAACTGTAACTTGCATGCTATTCCTCTGATTCTGTCAGAATCTTCGTACGGTCCAGTCTATCCGGTCTTAGCTCCTTATTTTTCATCCAAAAATGGCGCGGGTTTTGATGGTCGGTATTTTTCTGATATAATTCCCTTTTGGAGCAAATGTAATCTTTCTGTTACATTGGAGCTTGCACTCAATTTATTGGTGGTGATCCTTTCACGGACTTTTGTATCCTGAACGAGCTGGGTCCCACTGCTGTTTAATCCTAGTCCTTTATTCTGTCCAATGGTTCAATTTTTCCTTTCGTGATGTCTGTGTTGTCTTGGTAACTGAGGTGGTGTGGAGGCTTTTGTGGACAGCAATAGGTGGCCTGATTGGGTGTGTTTAGAGCGTAGGTTCTCGACATTTCCTTCAGACTTTGGTCGTTTCTTCTCTGCTTGTCTACCTGGCGGAGGGTGGAGTACTGTGTCGAAGTTCAAACCTGTCCTTGCAGCCTTATTCAGACTTTCCCTGAACATTGAGCTAAACTAGTTCACAATCTGACGGATTCTGTGTAGTCCGTCAATCTGGGTTGAATCTAATTCTTCTAACTGGTTCTTTCCAAAAGATCTCCCTGGTAGGTCAATCCATTAGTGATGTTCCATCTGTCGTCAATCCTTGCTGATTCTTTAGGTGACCTAGTGGCAAAGTCTTTTATTTTCTCTCCCATTTCTATACGGGCACTGTAAGTGGTGGTGGCAGTCTGGCTATTATTTTGGTGGTCCATCTTATCCTTCTGACATACTTTACATCCAAATTCAACCACGTGTTTATTCATTACTTTCTGTCAGTATTCCTTTCTCCAACACTGGTATATTCTTGCGTTCCGTAGAGCGTCGACCATTTGGGTGGGTGAATTTTGTCAAAATCAATCCTCTTATATCCTTGTCTCAATATACCAGTCTGTCTTTCAAGGAAGCCTTCTGGCCTTTCTGACACTATCTGGCGGTCTAACTGTCACAACTCAGATTCTAATTGGGAACGTGTCCTTTTTTTCTTAAATCATTTAATGGCGCTCTTTCTTGTGCAAACCGAGGTTTACTTTTCCTCTGGGTGATTCCGATTTTTGAGGTTGAAACTCAAGTCCAATTATTTTCCTTTATTGCCTATTCGGACTCTGTGGTGTTCATCTGTAGGGCTGCCATTCTAGGGGTGCTGAGCTAAAGGTTGGTTATTTCTGGAATAATTCTTTGACTAATTCCTTGTCCTATTATTCTCAGAAAACTTCTGACTCCTGTCACTGACATGGGTTGCTTTCATTCCATCATTACTTGGTTGTTGAGATCATTTTTATTCCACCTCTCAGTGGTGATGTGTCACGGGGAAGAAGTCTTATTTAACTCAGTATTTTTTTTTGTTCAACATTCGCACAGTTCATGTGTCAAAAACAACTGCTTTATTACCAATATATTGTTCAGACCTTACATTCTTGATAGTACAAGTTGATCCTAATCTTTATCCCTTGGATCTCCATATCCAAGTTACCACATTCAAATCTAGCTATTAGTCTACTTCCGGTTGCTTGGAATTTCCAGCAATTCCTTATTAACGGTACTGGTTGCGATTGTTGTGCCTTTGGACGTGACATGATTGGATATCTTCGGCTGGTGTCTTTCCTTTGTCCCATCTTGTATCTTATTCCTTGGGTATCTCTCCTGCATTGCGGTGGACGGGTCACTAGTCAGTCGGTTGGTGGAGGTGAGGGTCTATCACTGCGTCACAGGCTACCAGGGTCGGTAGACTTTTCTTTGGGCAATTGCGTCTGAAATGTCCCATTTGTTCAGCAATGATAGCATTTATCCCACCTCGTGGGACAATTGCAGACGGTGGTCTCCATTGCGGTTGTAGCACTTAACCGATTTGGGCCGAGGTTTCGCAGTGTTGGTTGCTCTTTTTCTTTTGAATGCTTTTTGTTAGGGAATTCTTGGGTGAGGACTGGGGTCTTTCCTCCGATCTGGGTGGGAGTCGGTTTCCATGTCTGTTGAATTTCTTTCTTTCTCTTTTTCATTATTTTTAATTCATTACGGGCTTCTTCGATTGCTATCCATTTGTCCATTCTTGTGACATGTCCTTTATGGGTGAGGTGTGGAACTTCGTGCTCCTCTGTAATTCTTCCAAAGATTCTTTCATCCTACTAGCTTGAGGGTCCATCTCCCCAGGAATATCACCGGTAAAGTAGTCGGATTCGTTCAGATATCCCATCATTTGTACTTTCCTCTTGTCATCAGATTTCCTTGGGTGTGTCCTTGAGGTTTTTCAACTAGCCGTTCGAAAATTCTTTCCAATAACTGTATGGTGCCTTTCCGCTTGTTGTCTGCTTCTTTCCATTATGGCGATGGTGAGCTAGGTTGATCGGGTGATTTCTTGACTCTTCATTTCTCGCCGAGTCATCATGCAGAATTTTGATCCAAAATCTGCCATGGTCTCAATCGACTTTCTTTCGGCCTGCAGCAGGTTTTGAGGAAAGCGAAAAAGACGAGTAAGAATTTAGGGCATGGGGTGAGAATAGCAAGAATAGACGGGGCTCAGATGAATTGAGGGAACCTTTGAATTAGACGGGAGTATATAGATAGTTTAAGCAATCAAAATCACAGAAATAGAGAACTTAGCAATTTTTATAAGACATGGATCATGCACAAAACCATTTTAAGGTTCGGCATAACCCATTTTACATTACAAAAGCCTAAAACAAAGAAGGGTACAACTTCTACGACTAACGGTCTAACTACTGCTGACGGCATCATCTCCAAGCTGCTGGCGAAGATCCGCGAGGATTTTGAAATCTAGAAGGGCAGGCAAAACTTTAAAACAAGACCGGGAGGGATAAGAAGCTCTAAAGAAGATAAGGTAGCAGGGGAAGAAGGAGACAGCAATAATACTTATATTTTCGAAATTCATTTTGTTTGTAGTAGAAGATAATTTTGTAAAATTTTTCTATACCAACCTAAGGTCTTAATCTATGGTCAAGCCAAAGCTCGATACCACTTGTGACGGCCCGCCTTTTTAGGGGCAGATCCAGACGCCTCGTGACTACCAGGATGATTAGCTGCCAGGAACCAAGCATATTATTGCCAGGCAAAAGTCAAATTCCAACATTTTTATTCAATATAAGGCCTAACGGCCAGGGTTTTTACAGAAGAGGGCGCAGCAGGGCCCGAATAACTTACAAGCAAAACACCGCACAGGCAGGCCTGAGCAAAAGACTAAGACCTCAAAACCAAATTTGCCATCTACGCATTCCTGGAACGCTCCAGCTTCTTCAAACTCTGAGAGGGGGGGGGTCGGGGTTGCAAGGGTGAGTACGGGAGTACTCAACAAGTCGTACGGAAAACACTGAATATTACATGCAAGGGTGTAGCACAATATTGGCACAAGGTTAAAGTATTTGTGGATGCGGTTTTATTTGTAATATCATTTTACATTTTAAAACACAATCCATAATAATAGTAATCCAGGGGGGGTTCCATTCACAAAGTCATCACCATTAAACCACATCACCATTAAACCACATTCTCAAAACATGCACCAAGATCTACTTGAGCTAGGTTACGGGATTCACCCCAATTAAACTTAGCTTCATTTACCGGAAGCACGGCGTATTCGAATACCATTTATTCACTCTGCAGAGGTGTTCAGCTTTACCCACAAGATTCCACGATCGTTAATGCCAACTCGAGTTTAACACGCAACTTAAATGCGTCTTGGCCGGATCGAGGTTATCATAGCTTTTCGTTGGACATTTCCCTCTTGATCCCTATCCGTAGAGTTTTGCTCCACATTATCCGGGGTCCCCACTTGGCAGTGTGGAGTGCTTGGTCCCGCTTACTGTGGCACCTACCGTTGTGAACCCGAAATGCCACAGTTTCCTCGTGCACACTTTCGTTTCACTCCCATAATCATTGGACCATCTCCCACACAGGAAGGTAACCCTGCTCCTATAGGTATTCGAGGGAAAGTACAATGTACCGAGCTATGTTGAGTCAAGCCAACGAAGTTGGCCGGCCCAACTTTGTGGTTGAACGAGTTCTTAAGTTATTTACTTTGCTCAAGGGATTATTATCCTTATATTGCCAAAGACCAAGCCTTTTCCGATCCACAACCCCTTAGGTATCCGCTGCAGCCACCGGACAAACCCAAGGCATCAATCATCGGTAGGGATTGGAACTCATCCACTCAGGATTTATCCAGTGTCCCCCAACCGTAGCACTTTTCCAAACAGACCGAACCAAGCGTTCAAAGCCTTTCATTTCCATTATCAAAAGCATTTGACTAAACTAACAGGATAATAATAATTAATATAGGAATATTAAGTAACCTAAGGTTACAAGGAGATAATTAGGTTCAATAATTTTCAAGGAAGTCTCATGAGCAAATCGGCATTAACTAAGTATCATGTCATTCTAAACTAGACAGATTTGCAATATTTCAATATACAGTAAAGTAATGCGGTAGAAAATAGTAATTGACTATAATAAGGCATGAATAGGTTCAACATGTTCAAAGGTGTACGGCTTGCCTTGCTGGCGATCCGATCGGACGCAGTGTCGTTGATGCGGTTGAAATCGGCTCTTTGTCGGGTCCGGCTCCTGGAATCGTCCAACGTCCGGATCTAACGCGAAAAGGACGAACGACAATAAAGAAACGAAAAACGAAAAGAAACTGAAACGAAAACAGAAACGGGAATCGGGCAGGCGAGAGAGAGAGAAAGGAAGGGCGATTTGGGCATTTTTGGAATTTTCGGAGACTCCGGATTGAGAAACGGAGGGCATTTTTGGAATCAGTGGCTCGAAACGGTTCGAAATATGTATTTTGGGCTATGTTTGGATTTTCTGGGATTTTTGGGTATTTTTGGAGTATTTTGGGTATTTAAAATGATTTAAAAAGGATTTTTGGAATTAAAATCCGAATACAAAAATGAAAATGGCACTGTTCAACTGGGCCTGCGCCAAAACTGGGTTTGGCCCGCGTAACGTGCGAGCGCATGGGAGCTGCTGGGCCGGCCCAACTTCACGGTCAGGCCACCTGACACGTGGGCCCGGACGGCAGCGAGAGAGAGGGAGTCTGGTGGGTGGGGCTAGGGCGCGGAGAGAGGAGGGGAGCTGACGCGTGGGGCCAGGGCGAGGGGAGTGAGAGGGGAGCTGGCGCGGGGCTGACGAGTGGGGCCCGGTGGTCAGCGACACGGGGAGGGGGCGAGGCCGGCCGTGGCCTTGAGGCGGAGAGGGTGCCGGAGTTGGGGAAGACGAGGGGGCGGTGCGAGTTGGGGTATCGGAGGAGTACGGGGTATCGGGAAAGGGTAGAGGGTCCACTGCCGCTAGGGCCGGGCTTAGGGAGGCCAGCGGCGGCGGAATGCGGCAACGCTTTTAGCCGGAGGTGAAGAAGCAGCCGGGGAGGGCACTGGAGTGCACGGGAGAGCGCGGGGGAGAAGGGAAATGGCAGAGGAGAGGGCGGCGGGCCTGGGGATCCAAAAATGGAGGCCGGAGGCGGCTTAAATAGCCGAGAGGAGGCGGCGGAGTCGTCGGGGTTATCATGGCGGCGGCGACCCTGCGGCGCGGTGATGGGACGGGGCGGGCGGCGGCGCGGGGCTCGGAAGCGGGCGTGGCGCGAGCAGGTAGGGCGAGAGTGCCCTACGAGGCTAGGGACAGTGAGGTGACGGAGTCACGGCGGCGCGAGCCATGGCGAAACTCTGCGAAGACGACAGGAGGAAGGCGGGTTCGGCGAAGCGCGAAGCGCGTCTTGGCGGCGACAGCATGAAGCGAGCGAACGCGGAAGGCGGCCAAGCGGGGCGGGCGCGAGAGGAAGCGGGAGGCGTAAATGCCGAAAGAGGAAAGCGCCAAATTGGCGACAAATTCCAAAAACGGAAAGAAACCAAATCCAATCCAAATAAATACGGAAAAATTCGAAAAAAATCAAAAAAAATCGAAAAAAGCAAATAAAGCCTATTTTAAACCAAATTGAGGATTTTGGGGGTATTTCAACCTACCCCACTTAAAACAAATCTCGTCCTCGAGATTTATTCCTCCTGGGCGAAAGGTTGCGAAACTACTGCTGCTAACCTGATTCCTTTTTCCAAGGTTTCCTTGAGTACGTGATTTTTCCACAATACTTGGCAAATTCTGATAGTCTTAAAAATCTGCTCTCCATGATTTCCAAGGTCTTGACCGTTCTCTTATGGAGAATCGTACTGGGAATCCAAATCCTTTGGGTAGCACTTGTCCTGACTGCTGATGGAAATGTCCTCTCTGAGGCATACTGTGAATTTCCAAACAAATCCTGAACCAACTGTAACTTGTATGCTATTCCTCTGATCCTGTCAGAATCTTCGTATGGTCCAGTCTATCCGGTCTTAGCTCCTTATTTTTCATCCAAAAATGGCGCGGGTTTTGATGGTCGGTATTTTTCTGATATAATTCCCTTTTGGAGCAAATGTAATCTTTCTGTTACATTGGAGCTTGCACTCAATTTATTGGTGGTGATCCTTTCACGGACTTTTGTATCCTGAACGAGCTGGGTCCCACTGCTGTTTAATCCTAGTCCTTTATTCTGTCCAATGGTTCGATTTTTCCTTTCGTGATGTCTGTGTTGTCTTGGTAACTGAGGTGGTGTGGAGGCTTTTGTGGACAGCAATAGGTGGCCTGATTGGGTGTGTTTAGAGCGTAGGTTCTCGACATTTCCTTCAGACTTTGGTCGTTTCTTCTCTGCTTGTCTACCTGGCGGAGGGTGGAGTACTGTGTCGAAGTTCAAACCTGTCCTTGCAGCCTTATTCAGACTTTCCCTGAACATTGAGCTAAACTAGTTCACAATCTGACGGATTCTGTGTAGTCCGTCAATCTGGGTTGAATCTAATTCTTCTAACTGGTTCTTTCCAAAAGATCTCCCTGGTAGGTCAATCCATTAGTGATGTTCCATCTGTCGTCAATCCTTGCTGATTCTTTAGGTGACCTAGTGGCAAAGTCTTTTATTTTCTCTCCCATTTCTATACGGGCACTGTAAGTGGTGGTGGCAGTCTGGCTATTATTTTGGTGGTCCATCTTATCCTTCTGACATACTTTACATCCAAATTCAACCACGTGTTTATTCATTACTTTCTGTCAGTATTCCTTTCTCCAACACTGGTATATTCTTGCGTTCCGTAGAGCGTCGACCATTTGGGTGGGTGAATTTTGTCAAAATCAATCCTCTTATATCCTTGTCTCAATATACCAGTCTGTCTTTCAAGGAAGCCTTCTGGCCTTTCTGACACTATCTGGCGGTCTAACTGTCACAACTCAGATTCTAATTGGGAACGTGTCCTTTTTTTCTTAAATCATTTAATGGCGCTCTTTCTTGTGCAAACCGAGGTTTACTTTTCCTCTGGGTGATTCCGATTTTTGAGGTTGAAACTCAAGTCCAATTATTTTCCTTTATTGCCTATTCGGACTCTGTGGTGTTCATCTGTAGTTCTGCCATTCTAGGGGTGCTGAGATAAAGGTTGGTTATTTCTGGAATAATTCTTTGACTAATTCCTTGTCCTATTATTCTCAGAAAACTTCTGACTCCTGTCACTGACATGGGTTGCTTTCATTCCATCATTACTTGGTTGTTGAGATCATTTTTATTCCACCTCTCAGTGGTGATGTGTCACGGGGAAGAAGTCTTATTTAACTCAGTATTTTTTTTTTTTCAACATTCGCATGATTCATGTGTCAAAACAACTGCTTTATTACCAATATATTGTTCAGACCTTACATTCTTGATAGTACAAGTTGATCCTAATCTTTATCCCTTGGATCTCCATATCCAAGTTACCACATTCAAATCTAGCTATTAGTCTACTTCCGGTTGCTTGGAATTTCCAGCAAGTCCTTATTAACGGTACTGGTTGCGATTGTTGTGCCTTTGGACGTGACATGATTGGATATCTTCGGCTGGTGTCTTTCCTTTGTCCCATCTTGTATCTTATTCCTTGGGTATCTCTGCTTCTGCTGTTGCGGTGGACGGGTCACTAGCTGTCGGTTGGTGGAGGTGAGGGTCTATCACTCGCGTCTGGGCTACCAGGGTCGGTAGACTTTTCTTTGGGCAATTGCGTCTGAAATGTCCCATTTGTCTGCAATGATAGCATTTATCCCACCTCGTGGGACAATTGCTTGAGCAGTGGTCTCCATTGCAGTTGTAGCACTTAACTGATTTGGGCTGAGGTTTCGCAGGTGTTGGTTGCTCTTTTTCTTTTGAATGCTTTTTGTTAGGGAATTCTTGGGTGAGGACTGGGGTCTTTCCTCCGATCTGGGTGGGAGTCGGTTTCCATGTCTGTTGAATTTCTTTCTTTCTCTTTTTCATTATTTTTAATTCATTCCGGGCTTCTTCGATTGCTATCCATTTGTCCATTACTGACGACATGTCCTTTATGGTGAGGTGTGGAACTTCGTGCTCCTCTGTAATTCTTCCAAAGATTCTTTCATCCTACTAGCTTGAGGGTCCATCTCACAGGAATATCAACAGTAAAGTAGTCGGATTCGTTCGTATATCCCATCGCATTTGTACTTTCCTCTTGTCTGTCAGATTTCCTTGGGTGTGTCCTTGAGGTTTTTCAACTAGCCGATTCGAAAATTCTTTCCAATAACTGTGTATGGTGCCTTTCCGTTTGTTGTCTGTTTCTTTCCATTATGGCCGATGGTGAGCTAGGTTGACTGGGTGATTTACTGACTCTTCATTTCTGCTCGAGCTGTCATGCAGGAATTTTGATCCAAAATCTGCCATGGTCTCAATCTGACTTTCTTTTCGGTCTGCAGCAGGGTTTTGAGGAAAGCGAAAAAGACGAGTAAGAATTTAGGGCATGGGGTGAGAATAGCAAGAATAGACGGGGCTCAGATGAATTGAGGGAACCTTTGAATTAGACGGGAGTATATAGATAGTTTAAGCAATCAAAATCACAGAAATAGAGAACTTAGCAATTTTTATAAGACATGGATCATGCACAAAACCATTTTAAGGTTCGGCATAACCCATTTTACATTACAAAAGCCTAAAACAAAGAAGGGTACAACTTCTACGACTAACGGTCTAACTACTGCTGACGGCATCATCTCCAAGCTGCTGGCGAAGATCCGCGAGGATTTTGAAATCTAGAAGGGCAGGCAAAACTTTAAAACAAGACCGGGAGGGATAAGAAGCTCTAAAGAAGATAAGGTAGCAGGGGAAGAAGGAGACAGCAATAATACTTATATTTTCGAAATTCATTTTGTTTGTACGCCGAAGATAATTTTGTAAAATTTTTCTATACCAACCTAAGGTCTTAATCTATGGTCAAGCCAAAGCTCTGATACCACTTGTGACGGCCCGCCTTTTTAGGGGCAGATCCGTACGCCTCGACAGCTACCCAGGATGATTAGCTGCCAGGAACCAAGCATATTATTGCCAGGCAAAAGTCAAATTCCAACATTTTTATTCAATATAAGGCCTAACGGCCAGGGTTTTTCTGAGAAGAGGCGCGGCGGGGCGAATAACTTACAAGCAAAACACCGCATGAGGCAGGCTGAGCAAAAGACTAAGACCTCAAAACCAAATTTGCCATCGCATTCTGGAACGCTCCGGCTTCTTCAAACTACTGAGAGGGGGTCGGGGTTGCAAGGGTGAGTACTGGGGAGTACTCAACAAGTCATCTGAAAACACTGAATATTACATGCAAGGGTGTAGCACAATATTGGCACAAGGTTAAAGTATTTGTGGATGCGGTTTTATTTGTAATATCATTTTACATTTTAAAACACAATCCATAATAATAGTAATCCAGGGGGGTTCCATTCACAAAGTCATCACCATTAAACCACATCACCATTAAACCACATTCTCAAAACATGCACCAAGATCTACTTGAGCTAGGTTACGGGATTCACCCCAATTAAACTTAGCTTCATTTACCGGAAGCACGGCGTATTCGAATACCATTTATTCACTCTGCAGAGGTGTTCAGCTTTACCCACAAGATTCCACGATCGTTAATGCCAACTCGAGTTTAACACGCAACTTAAATGCGTGCGGCCGGATCGAGGTTATCATAGCTTTTCGTTGGACATTTCCCTCTTCAGTCCCTATCCGGTAGAGTTTTGCTCCACATTATCCCGGGGTCCCCACTTGGCCAGTGTGGAGTGCTTGGTCCCGCTTACTGTGGCACCTACCGTTGTGAACCCGAAATGCCACGCTTTCCTCGTGCACACTTTCGTTTCACTCCCATAATCATTGGACCATCTCCCACACTGGGAAGGTAACCCTGCTCCTATAGGTATTCGAGGAAAGTACAATGTACCGAGCTATGTTGAGTCAAGCCAGCGAAGTTGGCCAAGCCCAACTGTGGTTGAACGAGTTCTTAAGTTATTTACTTTGCTCAAGGGATTATTATCCTTATATTGCCAAAGACCAAGCCTTTTCCGATCCACAACCCCCTTAGGTATCCGCGGTACCGCCACAGTGACAAACCCAAGGCATCAATCATCGGTAGGATTGGAACTCATCCACTCAGGATTTATCCAATTCTGTCCCCCCAAACCGTAGCACTTTTCCAAACAAACCAGACCAAGCGTTGGCAGCCTCTTTCATTTCCATTATCAAAAGCATTTGACTAAACTAACAGGATAATAATAATTAATATAGGAATATTAAGTAACCTAAGGTTACAAGGAGATAATTAGGTTCAATAATTTTCAAGGAAGTCTCATGAGCAAATCGGCATTAACTAAGTATCATGTCATTCTAAACTAGACAGATTTGCAATATTTCAATATACAGTAAAGTAATGCGGTAGAAAATAGTAATTGACTATAATAAGGCATGAATAGGTTCAACATGTTCAAAGGTGTACGGCTTGCCTTGCTGGCAGTCGGATCGGACGAAGTGTCGTTGATGCGGTTGAAATCGGCTCTTTGTCGGGTCCGGCTCCTATTCCGGGAACTGCGGCGGCTCCTGGAATCGTCCAACGTCCGGATCTAACGCGAAAAGGACGAACGATAATAAAGAAACGAAAAACGAAAAGAAACTGAAACGAAAACGGAAACGGAAATCGGAACCGGGCCGAGAGAGAGAAAGGAAGGGCGATTTGGGCATTTTTGGAATTTTCGGAGACTCCGGATTGAGAAACGGAGGGCATTTTTGGAATCAGTGGCTCGAAACGGTTCGAAATATGTATTTTGGGCTATGTTTGGATTTTCTGGGATTTTTGGGTATTTTTGGAGTATTTTGGGTATTTAAAATGATTTAAAAAGGATTTTTGGAATTAAAATCCGAATACAAAAATGAAAATGGCACTGTTCAACTGGGCCTGCGCCAAAACTGGGTTTGGCCCGCGTAACGTGCGAGCGCATGGGAGCTGCTGGGCCGGCCCAACTTCACGGTCAGGCCACCTGACACGTGGGCCCGGACGGCAGCGAGAGAGAGGGAGTCTGGTGGGTGGGGCTAGGGCGCGGAGAGAGGAGGGGAGCTGACGCGTGGGGCCAGGGCGAGGGGAGTGAGAGGGGAGCTGGCGCGGGGCTGACGAGTGGGGCCCGGTGGTCAGCGACACGGGGAGGGGGCGAGGCCGAAGCCGTGAGGCGGAGAAGTGCTGAGTTGGGGAAGACGAGGCGGTGCGTGTTGGGGTAGCGGAGGAGTACGGGGTATCGGGGAAAGGGTAGAGGGGGTCCACCTGCTGCTAGGGCCGGGCTTAGGGGAGGCCAGCGGCGAATGGCGGCAAGCGGCAACGCTAGCGGAGGTGAAGAAGAAGCCGGGGAGAACCTTTGGAGGGCAGGGAGTGCACGGAGAGCGCGGGAGAAGGGAAATGGCGAGAGGAGAGGCGGCGGGCCTGGGGATCCAAAATGGAGGCCGGAGGCGCTTAAATAGCCGAGAGGAGGCGGCGAGTCGTCCGGGTTATCATGGCGGCGACCTGCGGCGTGATGGGACGGGCGGCGGCGGCGCGGGGCTCGGAGCGGCGCGCGAAAGGTGGGTAGGGCGAGGAGTGCCCTACGAGGCTAGGGGCAGTGAGGTGACGGCGGAGTCACTGGCGGCGCGAGCCATGGCGAGCTCTCTGCGGAAGACGACAGGGAGGAGGCGGAGTTCGGGCGAAGCGCGCAGGCGTCTGGTTGGCGTAACGCGACAGCCAGCGGCGACGCGAAGCGAAGCGGCGGGCGCGAGAGGAAGCGGGAGGCGTAAACGCCGAAAGAGGAAAGCGCCAAATTGGCGACAAATTCCAAAAACGGAAAGAAACCAAATCCAATCCAAATAAATACGGAAAAATTCGAAAAAAAATAAAAAAAAATCGAAAAAAGCAAATAAAGCCTATTTTAAACCAAATTGAGGATTTTGGGGTATTTCACATATGTCACACAGAGTCACCCTAGCACACAAATTTGCTGCTAAATTTGAACAACTAGCCGCTCGATAGTGTGGTATCGTATAATGCATAAAGTTTAAATCGGAGATGCTAAATTTGAAATTCAGTCCTATTTTGCAAACAAAATTTTAATTTGGCACATTTGATTTCCTACACGTGAAAGAAAGGATTCGTAGATGCCCCACTATCAAGTTTAGAGACTTCACCTTTTGAATTAAACGTGGAGCTCTTTTTTCCTTTTACAAATTACTTGTAAATAATACTCCCTCTGTTCCTTTTTTATAAGGCACATAATTTTCTTCATCTTGTTTGGTAACGTAAGATGTGCATACGGATTTATTGATGTTTTCCTTTCTTCACCCTTATTTATCACATCTTATCTCTCTTGCATTTATAACTAATACTCTCACTAACCATTCCCTTTTTCCAATTCCAAGATATTTATTCTAAGGATAGCGTGGTCATTTCACTTGTCCTCTTAATTTTACAACTTTCTTAGTTCTTGTGCCCACTCAAAATATGTCTTTTATTTTGAAACACATGGAGTTTGTCTCTGAGCCAACTGTCGAATCTAATCTTTTATAATTAGGTTTACCAAGTTATCGGTTTGATATTCTTCTGTTTTTTTTTTATAGTTTATAATATATTTCTCTTTTTTCTTAACTCTTCGAGTGACACGCAATAATCCTTTTATACTTACGCAATAATCCTTTAATACTTGGAGCAAATTGCTCGATAACACTGCAAAGATCGGTGAGTTACTGATATAAGTTGGGATCTTGTGTCGGCATGTATATATAAGGTGTGTTTACACACCTTAAGCTGGTTTTTCTAAGTAAATCATCGTGTAAAATTGTGCATATCTGTTGGTCAAAACCACCGTTATAATGCATTGAAAGACAAGGGGTTGAATTTGCGCTTTGTTGCCGTGTCCAGTCCCAACATAAATTTTCGTAGCTGTTGTCCGTCCGCCGAGAAGACTAGCGCAGGTGTTGCCGCTCACGGCGGTTGTGCAGAGAAGCACAGCTACTGGTCAATTTACAGAAAATTATATAGTTTTTCCTAGTTATAAATATAATTTAATTCAACTATTTTCTAACTCTAATAAGCAAATTAACACTATTATCCTTAGTAGCGATTGATTTCTGAACATCGGCCTTCTTCTGGTCATAACTTCCTAACCGCTTATCTAAATCCAACATTCTTGTACTTTAATGATCTTTAGGCAATTATTTACATTTCTCATAATTTGCACATGTCATGAAACTAACCATAGATACCCCAAAACTAACCCTAAAGAGAGAGATCAGATCGCTATTAGTCGAATCTCGATCACTCCCAAAAACCTTTCTAGTGCTCTACAACTTCCCCATCTATCACTAATATGACCACAACATCACTCCAGTACAGTGCAAATACGAGGAATAATGTCGGACCCCGGAATAACACATCTGAAATCCTCTGTGTATTATGTACTAGTCCAGGAAATGCTAGTACACACAGTAGAAATGAAACCATAGCACATCCAGTGTTCTTTATTAATAATAAATATTCAAAAATACAAATGAAATGGCGCGCAGGCCAACGAATAAATAAACGAATAAATGAAAGCAGCGGAAATGAAGATTAATAAATAGAGCCCAATTAAATTGCCACAGGCAATCGACTGGGGGCACGGCCTAGTCCAACTGGTCCTCACCATCGTGATACTCCTCCTCTGAAGTGGTAAATTAAGCAAGGGTGAGTACATACGTACTCAGCAAATCACACCGGAAATGCAATATAAATGTACGGGTAATCAAGGATGGCAATATAGTTTATTTGAGCATAAAGCAACAGTTTAATAACATTTTCAACAATTTTAAAAGGCAAACTTTATTCCAAAATCAAATCTATACAATTTTAACTCAGGAATCTCTCCTGGAATTGGCTAAGTTATACCCATGATGGACTCCCTCCATCCAACATCATTTCTGAAAACCAAATTTTAATTTACTAAAGTCTAATCTGAAAATGGCTTGCTCAGCATGCCCATAACCGCGGGCGCGGCTAATCGATTAGTTTGACACTCTGCAGAGGTTGTACAACTTTACCCATAAGACATAATATTTCCCTTTTATGTCAACATACTTCCTTTGGTGAGTGACAGAGAAAATTATGACAAGGCCCCTATATTAAATTCATACATGTAGTCATGCCCGCTAAGGTTTCGCCGCTGAAAGACTCCCTCTATTCAGAAGCCCCCTCTTGCGCCAAAGTGGCAGCATCTCGCTTTCACCACACCACTACCCTCATATGGCATAACTGTCCATGAAATGATTTAATAAGGATAGCCAGGTCTGTCCCATTCCAGACTCGTGGTAGTAAGGTTAGGCTTTACATTCAGCGAGACTCAGACCGGTCCTTAATTGACTAGACGAGACTGTCCACAAACCCAGAACCATGACCTCACCACTTTCCAACCAATTCTCGCCCGGTCTAAGTCATTTTCATTTTAACCATACTAATCTCCACATTAATACTAACATTGATCACTATAAGTTTCCAATTGAACATGATGTCATTTTGGCATAAAGTTCCCCAAAATTTCCTAAGTTCAGTTCTATGCATGTCTAAGCAATGTCTAAATATTACCATAGTCATAATTCATATTTCTACTAAGGTTACAAGGGAATCGAAATTCAAATGTCAAAGGTCGCATGTTGAAATTGGATATAACTATCAGTTAAAACTAGGTCGAAAATTAATGTCTATAATAAATAAGCATGCAATAATTTAAATTCAACATACAAGTTCATAAACTGGGAGCAATATGATCAAGGGAGTGTGACTTGCCTGGTTCGACGAGTTGTTGCTCGAAATCGTCGTTCGGGAACTCCTCGGTCTCTCCATAATCTACGCGCGAAAAACAACCAAATTCAAATAAAGTCCAAACGAATACAAATAAACACAAATTGAATTTCAAACTAGCACTAAACTAAAGTTTGAGATTTCTAATGAATTTAGGAAGAAGAACGGAGCCAAACGGAGTTCGAACGGGTGAAAACGGGCTCCCGGAAGTTTAAAAACAAATAAAACGAATTTTCTGGGATTTTCTAGAATTTTTAAATCATTTTTAAAATGAAAAACAGAATTACTGCGTCATACTGACATCAGCAGCCAAATCCGGTTTTTGGAAATGATTTTTAAAAAGAAAAACGATTTATGACGTCAGCGTTGACGTCATAAATGAATTAAAAAAAAAATCATTTTTTTAATACGCTGACAGCGGGCGGTGGGCGATGGATCGAGTCCACGCGGCCGTCGCGCCACGCCAGCGCCGCCCGTCGCGGGCGGGCGAAGCGAAGCGGCGCAGCGTGAGAGAGGAAAGCGGCGGGCGGCGCGCCGCGGCGGGCGACGCAGCGAGGCGGAAGCGAGCCGGCGGCGTCAGCGAAGGCGGAGGAGGCGGGCGCAGCGGCGACGGCGCTTCGAGCGCGCCGAGGCGAGGAAGAAAAGCGCGGCGGCGGCGGCTGGAGGAGAGCGGAGGGAGAGAGAGGGGGAGAGGCACGGGAGAGGATGGGGGTCCGGGGGGTTTATATAGGAGACGGTGAGGCGGCGCGGCGGCCGAACGGCCGCGCGAAGATTGCGGCGGCAGTTGCGCAGGGCTGGCGGCGGGACGCCAGCGACGCGGCGCGGAGAAGGCGGAGGCGGCGGTTGGCGCAGGCGCGGGCTTGGCGCGGGAGAGGGAAGGAGCCGGGCGTTACAAATAACAACCTAGTGTTTGTACCTGCGTCGTGAAGTTTCGCCAAGAATGGCGATCCTCTGCGATCCCCACATGTTTCCACCTCCTAAATGCTTTTCCAAACTTTCACACCATATCTTTAGGATTCTCGACACTTTCTGCACATGGTGATGTAAACCTCACTTTGAATGAAGAGCTTGACAGAAAATGAAAAAAAAAAGAGTGGAGAAACGACGTTGCCCTGGCCGCGGCCGTTATGGCGGCAAGCAGCAGCACGGCTGCACCCGGGGAGAGACGATGGCCGGCGGTGGGACGACTGCGGCGGGCGTGACGATACACAGACGGGGCGGCGGCTGGAGGACCCGCGGCGCTGCGTAGCTTGGAGACGACGATATAATTGCTCGTCCGTCCGCGGAGAAGATTTGCAGCAGGTGCTGCTGCTCACGGCTGCTGTGCAGAGCTGGTCGAGGCGGCCAATCATGAGCAGGCAATATCTAGGCAGGGCCGACGAGAGTAAAAAGAAGAAGGCCCATGTTGTAATGGCCCACGACCCATTAAGGAAGAGAACAGATATCACCTCGTCCTTTGACATGGCATCAACAACTGGCTGCCACTCCAACGTTGCCGACACTGTACTCCTCCAGACAGAGCTCCTCATCGAGATTTTCATACTTATTGAAATTTCGGATGAAATATGGACAAAATTCAAATATGTTTTTTTTTTATCGAGATCTTGTCAAGATTTGCTAAAATCTCAGTGATTTTTAACTGAAGAACCATGTGAAGGTCCATCCATGTTTGTGATGAGTATTTGATTTTATTTGATTAAGGTGTGCTTAGGTTTAAATTTGATTTGAATTGGAATTAAAAAAAAATAATTTTTGTGTTAGCTTCTTGTGGTATTACCGGCCTATGGCTGGTGGTAGAACTGACTGATGAATGAGATATCACTAATTGTGAGCATTTGTGATGATTATTAGACAATGTTATGTGGTTGTTTTTCTTATCATTGATGGTTGCAGGAGACAGTGCTAGGTCATGTTGACGCAGATGATGACCGGAACTAGGCGAGATGTGTGGGTTTTGGGTTTCCCTTGCATGGTTGTATGAGTGAGTTAATCCTAGCCCTTGGTGGAGTGTTCTAGGGTTAAAGAACTCATCCAAGGGTGGTAGGTGGCCCAAGAGTAGTATAAATAAAAGGGGATGGGTGTCATCCCTCATAAAAAGGTTGTAAAGGTTTTTATGCCCCTTTGAACTTTGCCCACCTTATTGTGAAGCTTTGTAAGCCTCCCCTTCCTGCAATGCAAATCATTTTCATTTATGCTTGAATTTACATTACGCATTACTTTGTGTCTTAAGTTTAGCATTTCAATTCCGCATTTAAATTCCCGTAATTTACTTTCTCGCAATTTGGATTTGCCTCCCCTCCTTCTACATGCTATTGATCTAGGATATCTTGAGGGTGCTCATATGGTTTTATATCTCTCTTGCACCCTAGGATAGACTAGAGATCAAGTTTATATCAAGTTACAAATCTGTTCTGAACTTGTTCTTCGCGCAGCAGTCAGTATTTGATTTTTATAAAACTCTAGAAAAATCCTTTTTGGGTGATTCTTGTTGGAGAAGGTGTGTGACTTACATATCCATCTATGAAAAAATTGGGGAGTCCACTGATTGCACCATTTGGGTGGTATGAGGTGAAAACCGAGCCCTAAACTTTCTGATTGAAGTTCCTGACTATCTGTGGTTTTTGATTTTTCCTGATTGTTCTATAAGGTTTTTTGAGGTGGTTTTTGATGGAGTGCTTCAATACTCAATTTTTCATGTAGAGAAACTTTTCCAAATATTCTAGAGCAACATAAATTCACCAATCACCTGCTCCAAGTGAGGATAATTTCTGAAAAATCTGCTTTTGTTTTTTTAAAAGAGACTTTAGTTATTTGGCTTGATCTCTTTTAGAAAATAAGTATTTGAATTGATTCCTTTTTGTTTGGACACTTGACAACCAGTATTGTGGTTGAAAAATTCCTCATATGATTCATGGTTCTCATCCATACAAGCTAGAGGTACACATAGTTGTCTAGTTGTTCGGGTTTTGGAGGGTTGGTGATTTTAAGTAGCACCGGTCTGAAGAAAAATCTTTGGATTTTTTTGGATTTTCCTTGCGGGTTTGTTTGGAGTATTTTGAGTGGGGAAAATTTTTATTTGGGATCATTCAACCCCCCTCTGTTCGCCATCTCGATCCTTCAATTGATATCAGAGCCGGTTTTGCCCTCTTTAGATCTTGATCGGTCTCGAGAGCCATGGTGATGGATAAGTACTCAACGAAGCCTCTAATTTTTGTTAGAGTTGATTATCTATTTTGAAAAATGTGGATGGAGTCATACATCACTGCCCTGGGCTTCCTGATATGGTAGAAGGTGAAACTCCCGTATGAGGTTTCTGCCAATGAGGACGTAAATGCCGCAAACATAGCTGACGTTGAGGTAAACGCTAAGGCAAGGAACATCCTCATACAGGGACTCAGCTGCAGTGAGTATGACCGGGTCTCTCACCTACGATCCGCTCATCAAATCTGGGTGACCCTCGATGCTTACCATGAGGGTACCACCTAGATCAAGATGGTGAGGCAGGACCAGTACAAGCGTGACTACAATAAATTTGAATAGCACTCTAGTGAGAGTCTCGACGAATGCTTTGCTCGGGTTTTCCAAGATCCTTAGCAATATCTGATTAGTTGGTACAACATACTCTGATTTGGAGAGCGCGAGGCACTTTCTGACAGCACTCGATTTGAGAGTTTGGGAGATGAAGGTGACCACCATCAATGACTCTACCGATCTATCGACATTGACTCTTGATGGGTTTTATTCCCGTCTCAAGACTCATGGGCTCAACATCGTCTCTCATAGAATGAAATCTCAGTTGATGACCTTTTTCACCGATCCCATTGGATCCTCTTCTGGACCATCTCTCGATTTTTCTTCTGGTTTTTCTCTCTCTGCTCTTTGCGACGTAAGTGATGAAATTCTGGAACGATTTCCAGAAAATGAACTTGCTCTTGCCACTCACAAATTTTCCAACATCTACAAAAAAGTGAGAGAGAGAGAGAGAGGAAGAGAGGTGGCACCGTGACTTGCTTCGAGTGTGGTCACCCCAACCACATTCGAGCAAACTGCCCAAGCTGGAGAAGGGCAAGAATAACTTCGGCGGTTCGAGCAAAAATGACTACACCGATAAGAACCGCAACAAGATGCCTCTAGCTCACAAGCCAGTGCGAGAGAAGAAGTACTGCAACTTTGCCAAGAATAAGAAGCTCTTCCATCGCGTACTCGCCGCGCTCGACGACGTTGACTTCTCCGACACGGAGACATGGAGCGACGAGGGCGTGGATGAACTGCAAGAGAAGACAAAGGGCGGCGACGACTTCTCCGGCATGTGCTTCATGGCAGCAGACATCACTGAAGTCAGTGACTCCGAGCTGTACAGCAACACGGATGAAGTACCCTCCTATGACCAGCTCAACGATGCCTTCTACAAGCTAGGAAAAATTCATGCTAGATCTAGAGCTAGGTGTACGGAGTTAGTGAAGGAAGTAGGTAACTTGTCTCGGGATTTAACTTCACTTAAATCATATTCTTCCTGAGACTCTGATAGCTGTACTCTCTGTGATGCTTTGCTTGTGGAGTTGGAGAACCTAAGGACCTTGCATGATAGTATGCTTTTCTGAATTTGATGGTCTTAGGTTAATAAAGGCTAGCTCTAGTCCTTCTGATGTCATTCCTGTTGATGCTAGTTTTCTTCATGCTCACACAACTGCATCTTATAATAATTGCCCTAAACTTCTTGCTGAGATTGATGTCATGAGCTCACACCTTAGGAAGCTTTCTGCTAGGAATGATTAACTTGAATTGCATGCTTCTAAGGACCCATTCAACTCATGTGAGGGATGTAAGCAACTAAAACTTGACAATGATGCTTTGAATGTCAAGTGTGCTCAACTTGCTAAGGATTTACTAGTTAAGTCACCAAATGGTTGCTTGCTGTGTGTTGGGGTTAAGGAGGACGTGGTCAAAGTCCACGCAGAGCTTAGGAAGAAGCTTGAGGCTCAGATTGGTAGAATTAGATATGCTCCTTGCATTTCTTGTGAGACCCTCAAAATTGAGGCAGCCGTGTATAGGGAGACATATGCACGCGCTGTTCATTCCTTTTCTTTCAGTTCTTCTTCTACTCCTTCCCCCTACTCTTCATGTGCTCCACTTTTTCGGGAGTGTCAGTACCTTATAAGCAATATTGAGAAATTTGTTACAGGCAAGAAGAAGCTCAATCTCATCCTAGACCAGTCCAAGATTAGCAGATTCAATCAAGGTCTAGGATTTGATCACATGGAGCACGCACGAGCACATCAGCCTATAGTTGTGCGTGCCTGCAAGAGTGGAGAGATCGTGGTTGCTCCACAGTTGAGCATTATTGTGTTTAGGTCAGCTGGAATGGTCCACAGGATCTCTGATGAGAAGATGACACCACCTGCTACATCAGCCTCTAAGGTGAAGTATACTTGCACCTTCTGTCAGAAGGATGGATACCTTGCTGATTTTTGCTTTAGATGCGCCAAGATCACCAGGTGTGAGCATGTTTGTGCCCTTAGGGGTATTCAGGGTCATTCCCAGACTTTGAGTGCTCCTAAGGCACACACTGCTCCTAGACAGGTTAGAGAGTTGCCTATTTTTATACAGCGTATAGGGCTTGGTTTTCAGGCTTCTACCTCTGGTTTTCACCCTGGAGCTATCCCGAGTCAGTCCTTTCCGCAGTCCTCATGATATACCTCGTCCTTCCCATCGAGGTATATATCAACAGCATGAGTTTGCTTCCTTCAGCAAGAGGTTTGGGCAGCAGAACTAGGATGATCTAGCCTTTGCACGCCGGCGGACCAACCCTTCACATGCTTCCAGGCGTCCTATAGGAGTTGTCTCTAAGCTTGTGAGAATAGAGTCACAAAGAGGCACTAGATTGCATTATTTTGCTCCATTGACTGTTTCTTCTTCTGCTCAGGTGACTCAGTATTGGGTTCCTAGATCTGCACTGATATGTCCTAGTACTGAGACATTTGTCTTTCGCTCTCATTGATTCAGGTCTGTAGGACAGGGAAGGGGGAGGTTTGGATCGTAGACTCCGGCTGTTCACACCATATGACCGAAGACTCCCAATGGTGTTGTTTCCTAGTTCGAGCTCCCGGTGATGAGGTGATCACCTTTGGGGATGCTTCGTCAGGTAGAGTCATTGCTAAATGTACCGTTTGCATTAATGATCATTTTATTCTTAAGGACATTGCCTTAGTCAGTAAGCTACAATATAATTTGCTCTTAGTCTCACAGTTTATCGATGACGATTTCACGGTAAGCTTTAAGAGCAGCACTTGTGGGATCCTCGATTCTTCTGGGAAGTTGGTTTGCAGGATTTCTCGGTTTGGGAAAGTCTTTTGTGCCTATTTTTCCACGTCTTCTGGAGACTCTCTCCATTGCCTTATTGCTTCAAAGTCCTGTGATCTCTCCTTTTGGCATAGGAGACTTGGTCACATTGGCTTTGATCATTTGACTCGAGTTAGCGGCCATGATCTCATTCATGGTCTGCCAAACTCAAGATGGTCAAAGATGTCATGTGTTCTCCTTGTCGATATGGCAAGATGGTTGTTGCTTCTCATCCCTAGTCACCCGAGTGATGATTGATGCACCAGGACAGCTCTTTCACATGGATACGGTTGATCCAGCTAGAGTGCGGTCAGCGGGAGGGAACTTGTACATTCTTGTCATAGTGAATGATTTTTCGAGGTATTTTTGGGTGTTTTTCATGACCTCAAAGGATGAGTCCTTTTCTCACTTTAGGGGTTTGGTCCATAGGTTGTCCATTGAGCTCCCATGTGCCTTACGATCGATTTGCAGTGACAATGGCACAGAATTCAAGAACGCCTACTTTAGCAGCTTCTATGAGGAGTTAGGCATAGAGCATCAGTTCTATTCTCCATACGTCCCTCAGCAGAATGGCGTAGCGGAGAGGAAGAATAGGATCCAGGTTGAGATGGCCAGGACGATGCTAGATTAGTACAATACTCATAGGAAGTTTTGGGCTGAGGCTGTAGCTACGGCATGGCATGTTGCTAATCGAATCTTTCTTAGGGCACACCTGCAGTGCACTTCTCATGAGCTGAGATATGGGCGAAAGCCAGTGTATCTCATTTTCATTTTTTTGGTTGCAAGTGCTTCTTTCTGAAGTCTGGGAACCTAGATAAGTTCGAGTCACGCTCTGCTGATGGGATCTTTTTGGGTTACTTGACTTCTACCCGTAGCTATAGTATTCGGGCTGTAGACTTGGGTAGGACCATAGAGACCTATGAGGTGACCTTTGATGAGGCTAGTCTTGGTGTTAGACCAGACATTTCAGGATCTTCTCCTCTCTCCCAACCTATCTTTGCAGAGGATGAGGATTACGAAGATGAAGGCATCTTGTCTAATCCAGTCTCCATTCCTGTCCCTGAGGTACCTCCAGTTTCTATCTTTGCACCTTAGGGAGATCAGCCCTTACCCTTAGACTCTTCAGCTACCAGTGGCTCTGTTCCTACTTCTACCACACAAGGAGTAGATGTCACTTCTACTTCTGGACCTCCCCATCACATTCAGTGGGCTCATCCACCTAACTAGATCATTGGAGATCTTTTTGAGCGAGTCACTCGCTCTAAGTCAGGTCTATCCACTTTCTGCCTTCACCCTGCCTTTGTTGCCTCTTTTGAGCTGAAGGATGTTTCTCATGCATTATCCGATGAATCTTGGTGAAGGACCATGTGGAGGTACATCCATGATTGTGATGAGTATTTGACTTTATTTGAGCAATGTGTGCTCAGGTTTGAGTTTGATTTGACACGGAATTGCATGTTTGAATTTATGATAAATGTGGACTAACATGCAGGAAGAAAAAGGTAAGAATGTATTTTGGAATGTGCAAAAAGGTTTGGTCCTTGTGGTACAGGTTATTGAGGCAGTTGTGGTCGTTGGTGAGTAATGAGACTAGGTTGGAAGAACCGATGTCCGGAGCGGTCGAGGATGCTAACGAGACGGTTGGGCTCAAACCGAGATCACTTGGATGTCAGGGAAATGGACTTGAGGTGGCTCATGGTTTCCGGTTCGGGTTGGAGGCTCGAAGAGACGGAAACGAAGCGGTCAAGTCCAGCGGATGAAGGCCCGTTGCATCGGGTTGAAGGGTTTTGTTTAAAACCCATGTATGGCCTTTGTGGCCCATGTAAAGCCCATGTATGGGGGGTGGAATGAGTGGGTCAATCCTAGCCTTTGGTGGAGTGCCCTAGGGTTTGGGACTCATCCAAGGGTGGTAGGTGGCCCAAGAGTAGTATAAATAGAGGGGGAGGAGTGCCCTCCCTCACTTGAAGGTTTGAGATGCTTCTTTGAGCTTTGCCCACATGAAGTGAGGCTTTGTAAACCTTCCAACCAGAAAATACAAAGATTTTCTTTACATTTTTGTGAATTTAAATTCCGCATTTACATTATGTCTTTACCTTACGCAATTTAAATTCAGCATTTACTTTCCCGCATGTAAATTCTCGCAATTTACTTTCTCACAATTTGGATTTTCCTCCTCTCCTTCTAAATGCTGTTGATCAAGGATGTCTTGAGGGTGCTTATTTGGTTTTACATATTTCTTGCATCCTAGGATAGACTAGAGATTAAGTTTCTATCAAGATTGCAAATCTGTCCTGAACTTGTTCTTCGCGTAACAGTCAGTCTTTGATTTCTAGAAATATATAGAAAACTCCTTTTTGTGTGATTCTTATTGGAGAAGGTGCATGAATCATATATCCATCTGTGGAAAAAGTTTGGAGTCCACTGGTTACACCATTTGGGAGCTATGAAGTGAAAACCGATCTTCAAATTTCCTGATCAAAGTTCCTGACCGTCTGTAGTCCTTGATTTTTCCTGATTTTTCTACACGGATTTTGGAGGTAATTTTTGGTGGAGTGTTTCAAGATTCATCTTATCATAGGGTGAAAAATTCCCAAAAATTTTGGAGCAACAGAATTCCACCAACCACCTGCTCGAAGTGAGGACAATTCCTGAAAAATCTCCTTTTGCTTTTCTAAAAGAGGCTTTTGTGATTTGGCTTGATCTCTTTTAGAATAGAAGTTTTTAATTGATTCCTCTTTACTTTGGACACTTGAAAACCAGGATTGTGATTTAAAAATCCCTCACATGATTCATGGTTCTCATTCATATAAGCTAGGGATACACATAGTTGTCTAGTTGTTCCCGTTTCTGCGGGTTTTGCGATTTTGAGGAACACCGGTTTTCTTGCGGGATTGTTTGGAGTACATTTAGTAGGGGACGATTTTATTTGGGATCATTCACCCCCCTCTGATCGCCATCTCGGTCCTTCAATTGGTATCATAGCCGGTTTTTGCTCTCTTTAGATCTTAATCGGTCTCGAAGCCTCCAATTTTTTCTGGAGTAGATTATCCGTTTTGGAAAATGCGGATGGAGTCATACATTACTGCCCAGGGCCTCCTGATATGGCAGAAGGTGAAACTCCCGTATGTGGTTCCTACCGATGAGGACGTCAACGCCGCGAACATGGCTGATGTTGAGGCAAACGCTAAGGCAAGGAACATCCTCATACAGGGACTTAGCCGCAGTGAGTATGACCGGGTCTCTCACCTATGATCCGCTCATCAGATCTGGGTGACCCTCGATGCTTACCATGAGGGTACCACCCAGATCAAGACGGTAAGGTTGAACCAGTACAAGCGTGACTACAACAAGTTTGAACAACACGCTGGTGAGAGTCTCGACGAGTGCTTTGCTCGCTTCTCCAAGATCCTTAGCAATCTCCGATCAGTTGGTTGCACATACCCTGACTCGGAGAATGCTAGGCACTTTCTGACATCACTTGATTTGAGAGTTTGGGAGATGAAGGTGACCACCATCAAGGACTCCACTGATTTGTCGACTTTGACTCTTGACGGGTTTTATTCCAGACTCAAGACTCATGAGATCAACGTCGTCTCTTGTCAGACGAAATCTCAGTCGATGGCCTTGGTCAGCGATCCCATCGAGTCTTCCTCTGGACCATCTCTTGATTTCTCTTTAGGTTTTTCTCTCTCCACTCTTTGAGACGTAAGTGATGAAGTTCTGGAACAATTTCCAGAAAATGAGCTTGCTCTTGTCGCTCGCAAATTTTCCAACATCTACAGAAGAGTGAGAGAGAGGAAGAGAGGTGGCACCGTGACTTGCTTCGAGTGTTGTGGCCCCAACCACATTCAAGCAAACTGTCCCAAGCTGGGGAAGGGCAAGAACGAGCAAGGCGGTTCGAGCAAGAACGACTACACCGATAAGAACCGCAACAACAAACCTCTAGTTCGCGAGCCATCGCGCGAGAAGAAGTACCGCAACTTCGCCAAGAACAAGAAGCTCTACCACCGCATGCTCGCCGCTCTTGACGACGTCGACTTCTCCGACACGGAGACATGGAGCGACGAGGGTGAGGATGAACCGCAAGAGAAGATGAAGGGCGGCGACGACTTCTTTGGCATGTGCTTCGTGGCAGACGCCAACGGCATCAGCGACTCCGAGCTGTACAGCGACACGGATGAGGTACCCTCCTATGACCAGCTCAATAATGCTTTCTACAAGCTAGGAAAACTTCATGCTAGATCTAGAGCTAGGTGTACGGAGTTAGAGAAGGAAGTAGGTACCTTGTCTCGTGAGCTAGCTTCACTTAAATCATCTTCCTACCGAGACTCTGATAGCTGTACTCTTTGTGATGCTTTGCTTGTGGAGTTGGAGAACCTAAAGACCCTGCATGATAGTGTGGTTTCTGATCTTGAGTCTCTTAGGTCGAAGGATGCTAGCACATGTTCTATTGATCCTATTCCTGTTGATGCTAGTTTTCTTCATGCTCACACAACTGCATCTTGTGAAAATTGCCCTAAATTGCTTGCTAAAATTGATGCCATGAGCTCACACCTTAGGAAGCTTTCTACTAGAAATGACGAACTTGAATCGCATGTTTCTAAGGACCCAGTCGGCTCATCTGTGGGTTGTAAGCAAGTAAAACTTGACAATGAGACTTTGACTGTCAAGTGTGCTAAATTTGCTAAAGACTTACTAGTTATGTCACCAACTGGTTGCTTGCTGTGTGTTGGGGTTAAGGAGGACGTGGTCAAAGTCTATGCAGAGCTTAGGGAGAAGTTAGAAGCCCAGATTGGTAGAATTAGAGATGCTCCCTGTGTATCTTGCAAGTCCCTCAAGATTGAGGCTGCTGTTTATAGGGAGAGGTTTGCTCGTGTTGTTCGTTCTTCTCCGTCTGGCTCTTCTCCTTCTACTCCTTCCCCTTGCTCTTCTTGTGCCTCACTTTTTCGGGAGTGTCAGTATCTTATGAGCACTCTCGAGAAGTTTGTTGGAGGCAAGAAGAAGCTCAATCTTATCCTAGACCAATCCAAGATTAGCATATTTAGTCAAGGTCTAGGGTTTGATCACTTGGAGCATGCATGGGCGCATCCGCCTACTGTTGTGCATGCCTCTAAGAGTGGAGAGATCGTGGTTGCTCCACATATGAGCACCACTATGTTTAGATCAGCTGGGATTGTCCACGGGACTTCTGACGAGAAGGGTGCTTCTCCTGCTACTTCAACCTCCAAGGCAAAGTATACCTGCACCTTCTGTCAGAAGGATGGACATATTGCTGATTTCTGCTTCAGACGCACCAAGATCACTCGGCGTGAGCATGTTCATGCCCTTAGGGGTATTCAGGGTCACCCCCAAACTATGAGTGCTCCTAAGGCACACACTACTTCTAGACAGGTTAGAGAGTTGCTTGTTTTTGGACAGCGTATGGGGCTTGGTTTTCAGGCTTCTACCTCTGGTTTTCGCCCCAGAGCTGTCCCGAGTCGGTCCTTCCGCTATCCTATTGATATTTCTCATTCTCCCCATCGAGGTAGATATAACGGCGTGAGTTTGCTTCCTCCAGCAGGAGGTTTGGGCAGCAGCACTGGGATGGTCCGGCCTTTGCACGTTGGCAGACCAACCCGATACCTGTTCCCAGACGTCCTACAGGAGCGATTTCCGACTTGGTGAGAGTAGAGTCACAGAGAGGCGCTACATTGCATTCATCTCCTTCTATGACTGGTTCTTCTGCTCGGGTGACTCAGTTTTGGGTTCCTAGATCTGCTTTGATCTATCCCGGTATTGAGTCATCTGCATCTCGCTCTCTTTGATTCATGTACGTAGGACAGGGAAGGGGGAGGTTTGGATTGTAGACTCTGGCTGTTCACGTCATATGACTGGAGACTCCCGTTGGTTTTCTTCCCTAGTCCGAGCTCTCGGTGATGAGGTGATCACCTTTGGGGATGCTTCGTCAAGTAGAGTCATCGCTCAAGGTATCGTATGCATTAATGATCATTTTACTCTTAAGGACGTTGCCTTAGTTAGTAAGCTGCATTTCAATTTGCTTTCTGTCTCTTAGCTTATCGATAACCATTTTGAGGTAAGCTTCAAGTTTAGTGCCTGTAGGATCCTCGATTCTTCTGGGGAGTTGGTTTACGGGATTTCTCAATTTGGGAAAGTCTTTTGTGCTGATTTCTCTTCTTCTTCTAGAGACTCTCTCCATTGCCTTATTGCTTTAGAGTCCCATAATCTCTCCTTTTGGCATAGGAGAATTGGTCACATTGGCTTTGGTCATTTGACCCAAGTTAGCGGCCATGACCTCATTCGTGGTTTGCCCAAACTCAAGATGGTCAAAGATATTGTTTCTTCTCCTTGCCGACATGGCAAGATGGTTGCAGCTTCTCATCCTCCAGTCACCCAAGTGATGACTGATGCACTAGGACAACTTTTGCACATGGACACTGTTGTTCCAGCTCGAGTGCAGTCAGTAGGAGGGAAGTGGTACATTCTTGTCATAGTCGATGATTATTCGAGGTATTCTTGGGTTTTCTTCATGGCCTCGAAGGATGAGTCTTTTTCTCACTTTAGGGGTTTGGTCCGTATGTTGTCCATTGAGCTCCCAGGTGCCTTACGAGCGATCCGCAGTGACAATGGCACAGAGTTCAAGAACTCCTACTTTAGTAGCTTCTATGAGGAGTTAGGCATAGAGCATCAGTTCTGTTCTCCATACGTTCCTCAGCAAAATGGCATAGTGGAGAGGAAGAACAGAACCCTGGTTGAGATGACCAAAATGATGCTAGATGAGTACAATACTCCTAGGAAGTTTTGGGCTGAGGCTGTAGCTACGACATGCCATGTTGCCAACAGAGTTTTTCTTAGGGCACACTTGCACCGCACTTCTTATGATTTGAGATATGGGCGGAAGCCCAGTGTTTCTCATTTTCGTGTTTTCGGTTGCAAGTGCTTCTTCTTGAAGTCTGGGAACCTAGATAAGTTCGAGTCACGCTATGCTGATGGGATCTTTCTGGGTCTCTCGACTTCTTCTCGTAACTATAGGATTTGGGCTGTAGACTTGGGTAGGATGATAGAGACCTGTGAGGTGACCTTTAATGAGGCTAGTCCCGATGCTATACAAGACATTTCAGGCTCTTCCCCTCTTTCCCAGTCTATTTTCACAGAGGTTGATGATGACGGAGATGAAGACGTCTTGCCTGATCCAGTCTTCATTCCTGCCCCTGAGGTGCCTCCAGTTTCCATCTCTGCACCTCAGGGAGATCAGCCCTTAGCCTCAGACTCTTTAGGAGCCAGTGGCTCTGTACCTACTTCTCCCACGCGAGGAGTAGAGGCCACTTCTGCTTCTGGACCTCCCCGCCACATTCAGCAGGCTCATCCACCTGACCAGATCATTGGAGATCTGTTTGAGTGAGTTACTCTCTCTAAGTCAGGTCTGTCCACTTTCTGCCTTCACCCTGCATTTGTTGCCTCTTTTGAGCCAAAGGATGTTTCTCATGCATTATCTGATGAATCTTGGATTAATGCTATGCATGAGGAACTTGAAAACTTCGAGAGGAACAAAGTTTGGAAGCTTGTCGAGCCCCCTTCTGGTCACAACATCGTTGGGACCAAATGGGTGTTCAAAAACAAGTAGAGTGAGGATGGGGTTATAGTTCAAAACAAGGCTAGGATAGTCGCTCAGGGTTTCACTCAGGTTGAGGGTCTCGACTTTGAGGAGACTTTTGCCCCTGTTGCCATCAGGATCCTGCTCGTATTCGCGGCATCCAAGGGTTTCAAGCTTCATTGAGGAAGAGGTGTATGCTAGACAACCTCTAGGATTTGAGAACCCCAAGTACCCTAACCATGTATTCAAGCTTTCCAAAGCTTTGTATGGACTTAAGCAAGCTCCACGAGCTTGGTATGAGAGGCTTAAGTCCTACCTCTTGAGTCATGGTTTTCATATGGGTCAAGTATATAAGACTCTGTTCGTCAAACATTCGGATTTAGACTTTCTCCTAGTCCAGATCTATGTCGACGACATCATTTTTGGTGGTTCCTCGCATTCGCTCGTTACTTAGTTCTCAGATGTGATGAGTACTGAGTTCGAGATGTGCATGATGGGCGAGTTGAGATACTTCCTTGGCTTCTAGATCAAGCAGACTCAGGAGGGTACATTCTTGCATCAAGGCAAGTACACTCGAGACCTCCTAAAGCGCTATGATATGTTTGACGGGAAGCTAATTATGACTCTTATGACCACCACTACAGTCCTCGAGCCTGACGAGGATGGTGAGCCAGTTGATCAGAAGGAGTTCCGGAGCATGATCGGCTCCCTCTTATATCTCACTGCTTCTAGACCTAACATACACTTCTCTGTATTTCTTTGTGCTCAATTTTAGGCTTCTCCTCGTGCCTCTCACCGCCAGGCAGTGAAGCGCATCTTCAGGTACCTTCGAGCTACCATTGATTATGGTATCTGGTATTCTTCCTCCTCCTGTCTGTCCCTTCGAGCCTTTTCCCTTGCAGACTTTGCTAGCTGTAGGATAGATAGGAAGAGCACATCTGGCACTTGCCAATTCATTATCACTTATCTTGTTTCTTGGTCCTCTAGGAAGCAGTCTGGTGTTGCACAGTCCACTGCTGAGACCGAATATGTTGCTGCAGCCAGGTTCTCTGGATGAGATTGACCTTACGGGATTTTGGGTTAGCAGCAGATTGTGTTCCACTTTTCTGTGATAACACGTCTCCCATTCACATTGCTAAGAACCTAGTGCAGCACTCTCGGACCAAGCACATTGATGTTCGATATCACTTCCTTAGAGACCATGTGGAGAAGGGTGACATAGTGCTCTAGTTTGTGGAGAGTGATCACCAGTTGGCTGACATTTTCACCAAGCCTTTGGATAGCTCTAGGTTTGTTGCCTTGAGAGGGGAGCTTGGGATTATGAGCCCATATGGCATATCTTGAGGGGAGCTGATGTGTATTATATGTTTATATGTGTATATTCAGCATTTCCTTCTGTTCTTTCTGGGTTTCTTTGGGCTTCTTTTCATTCTGTTGAGTCCACTTCACCTAGACTTCTGGCATGCTTCAGCATGGACCTCTCATCTTTTGCTTTAGGATGCTATTCTTTTCTTCTTCTCGGTTGAGCTCACTCATAGTCTTGTAGGTCTAGCAGGTGTTGGGCCCCCTGGGTAGACAGGGTCTGTGTTTGCTCCTGAGCTGGAGTTTGAGAGTTAGTTTTCCTTTGTAAGTCATATGGGGAAGGTGAGAACGTGTCTGAGCCTAGTGGTCTCTACCATCTTTTCTATGCTCTCAGATCACCCAGTTGTTAGTTTCTCCTTTTCCTCTTCTCATTTTGGTTTCTGGTTTTAGTTGAGTTCAATTCTTTTTCTTGGAATTCAAAATTGCTAATGACTCAACTTGAAGCATATTTGTGCTTAAAATTGGCTCACTTGTTGATGGAGAGTTTAGAACTGACTTTCTTGCATTGTATATAGACTTGTTTTCATTTCTGAGCTTTGTCTTTTATGCAAATGATAAAACTGCGATATGTTGCACCTAGCTACTTTCATGAAGACCCTTGCTAGTCTAGGTCATATCTAATCTGGTGTATCTTGTTTAAACTAGTCATCATTTAAATTGAGCTTTCTTGAAAACTTGATGAAACTTAGCTTTTACTTGCTATATTTCTTTACTAGATGCTTATGCCATGCTTAGTGAAATAGTGGGTTTCTACTAGAGTCCCTAGAGCAACTTGGGTTATCTATATTGTTCCATTCCAGAATTCTCAACATGTTCATGAATCTAAGTGCTGAAATGATAAAAATTGACTTATTTGTGCTAAAACTGAACTCAACACTTTACATTCTTAAGACCGCTTCCCATTGCACTTGGGATGAACTTGGAATGAATTGTGTATGACCAAAACCACTCTTTTAAGCTTTTTGCTTGAGATGGTTGAATATGACTTGAGTCAATAAAATTGAAAAATGCAAAATAGACTAGAGGAAGAGAGTGATGCCTAGGAGACCTATGTCGACGACTCCTAGTCGAGGTTGTGTTTCACTAGGATTGGGTTCAACAGACTGTTGATCGTGTGGCAGAGGTACGGTAGAACCTTCTCGCAGCACAGAGTAGACAGAAAAGCTATGTTGATGTGAGGAGGCAAGATTTGGAGTTTGAGGTGGGTGATAGGGTGCTCTTGCGAGTATCTCCCACCAAGGGTTTGGTGCGTTTTGGCACAAGAGGAAAGCTCAGTCCGAGGTTTGTTGGGCCGTTTCCTATCTTAGCTCGAGTCGGTAAGTTGGCTTACCGCTTGGAGCTACCGGAGTCAATGCAAGGAGTGCATAATGTGTTCCATGTTTCGATGCTGAGAAAGTACTTGCATGATCCGAAGTTGGTGGTTCCATTGGAACCATTAGTGCTTGAGCAGGACCTCACCTTCGAGTCCCGTCCTGTGAAAATTCTGGGGACTTCGGAGCGAGTGATGAAGAACAGGACGCTCAAGTTTGTCAAAGTCCTGTGGTCACATCAGACTGAGAGAGAAGTGACTTGGGAGCTGGAGTCTCGCATGCACGAGAAGTACCCCGAGCTTTTCGCCTCAGGTATGAGATGTGAAACCTAGCTATCAGAATGTGACACCACGGAGTGTCATAATCTTATAAAATGTGAATGTTGAGGTCAAAACATTATAAAATATGAAATCGGAGGTTAAAACTATACGCGGTGAGGTTTATTCGCGTTTCCGGGCTGTTTTCGGGCCTCTCCGGGGGAGTTCGGGCCCAAGGGTGATGTGTTGTGGGCCTTGGTGGGAGGAGATTTGGGCCCATGAGGGAGGGGGAGGCAGGATATCCTGCCTTGGGGCGCCTCCACCCTGCCCTTGTGCGCCCCTTTCCATGCCCTAGCAGCCCCCTCACCTCCCCCACCTCCCGTTGTGGCGCCTACCCCTCCTAGCCGCCCCCATCTCCCTCCATTGCGCCTCCACCCTCCCCCTCCCTTCCCAAGCCCCTCACCCTCTCCTAGAAGCCCCACGACGTCCCCTCTCGTGGTGTCCCTCGCTGCCCCGCTCGGAGGAACGCCGGAATTCGGGAATCTCCGGCGAACCGTTGTGGATCGGGAGGAAGGAGCGGCCAGCGGGAAGGAAGACTTCATCGGTTTCGGATCTTCTTGGAGAGGTATGGCATGGGTGATCTGTGAGTTGGGTCTAGGTGCTTTTCTAGAGGTCGATTTCATGTTTTTAGATCAAGTGGTGGTGTTGCCATTGGGTAGATTTGGGAGAAAACTAGAGTTGCCACGTTCTCTGTTTCGGGCAGATTGTGCAGTCGACCTAGGGTTTGAGTTTTCGCCAATTTAGATTCGGAATTTGGTCATCCACCTGTTGAAGAAGTTGTAGGTAATTGAAATACCTTTAATTGTACGTAAAGAATGCTTAATTCCAATTAGCCGTTTGAAAGTTATGCTCGTTTTACCGAACGTGTTTAAAACTGTGACGAGATTGGAACATATCACGGTATTCTGTAGATTAAACCACTTTAGAGTCCGAATCAGTTTTTCCTTATACTTAGAAAAAGTTAGGAAATTTCCTAAGATACGCGAGGATGTACTCATTTAATCGATTCGGAGTTTTAGAAATCAAGTTATGCTCGTTGGAAGTCTGCTGTCCCGATGGGACAGAACCTCTGTTTTTGGGTTTTGCGAGTAGTTTGCGAAGTCGGGGTAGATGAGTGATTGAGTACTGTTTTGTGGGCATGATTTTGAGTGTGTGGTACCTATGTGCAGGTGGTGTGACCCCGGGAGTGCCCTCTACTTCTCGCCAATCCGTCGCCCGTGGTTGAGGCAAGTGTATTGGAATGGGTAGCGGGTTGTAGGTTGCTAGTTTTGATGAGTTGAAATTGAATATATGATGTGTTCACATGCCATGCTTTAATGTTTGCCATTGATATGATGAATAAGGTTTATGATGTTGTGATGCCATGTGTTAATGTACAAGTTATTTATGATGTTGGCATGTTTGCATACATGGCATGATACATGGCCGGGTCGGTGAGGAAGTCATAACTAGTCCGGTAAGGTCGGTGAGAAAGTTATGACTAGTCCGGGGCGCCATTGAGTAAGTCCTACATCGTGATTCCATCCACCGCGGTGAATGGAAGCGAGGAGTAGGCACCCTCCATCTTCGGGATGGAAGGGAAGAGAGGGTGCACACCGACGGGTGTGCACTTAGCCATACCGGTATGAGTTTCCATGAGACATGTGCATAGCATCGCGTTAGATACATGATGATTATGATATGAGAAAAATGATATGTGAGCATGAATAAGATGATAGGCATGATGTGAGGTGTTGTGGCCATGTAATTGTTCTTTTGTACCATTGCAATATACTTGCTAAGTGTTGAACTCACACTTGTCCTTTCTTGTTGTTTTAGGTACCATGAGACCGGCATGCGGGGAAGGGAACTAGTCACACTCCTACACGTAGCTTCACACATTTGTTCCCACAATTATTCATTTGGAGTCTTAATAATAAATTTAGTGTGATGCATATTGGTTTATGGTTTAGTTTTGCGTTATGAGAGCCATATTGTTCGTTGGGCTCATGAAGACTTTGAATGCTTGAAATTTGACTTATATTGCTGTCATGCCATTATTTATTGCTATTTTAGATGTCCAATATATTGCCATATATTGCTATGCTATTGTTGTTGCTTCAATCATGGAAAAACAAAGGAGATGCTACCGAAATTTTCGGTTTTAGCATTTGCACCTTTGCTATAATTTATCTTTATTTGGGGTATTTAGATATTGCTTAGTCTATGTTTGGTAACATTCAGGCATACTAGATGCCAGGTTGTTACAGATTGTTTGGAGTACGTTGAGTAGGGGATGATTTTATTTGGGATCATTCGCCCCCCCTCTGACCGCCATCTCGGTCCTTCACTTGGATTAATGCTATGCATGAGGAACTTGAAAACTTCGAAAGGAACAAAGTTTGGAAGCTTGTCGAGCCCCCTTCTGGTCACAACATCATTGGGACCAAATGGGTGTTCAAAAATAAGCAGAGTGAGGATAGGCTATAGTTCAAAACAAGGCTAGGCTAGTCGCTCAGGGTTTCACTCAGGTTGAGGGTCTCGACTTCGAGGAGACTTTTGCCCCTGTAGCTAGAGTAGAGGCCATCAGGATCCTGCTCGCATTCGCGGCATCCAAGGGCTTCAAGCTTTTTCAAATAGATGTCAAGAGTGCATTCCTCTATGTCTTCATTGAGGAAGAGATGTATGTCAGACAGCCTCCAGGATTTGCGAACCCCAAGTACCCTAACCATGTATTCAAGTTTTCCAAGGCTTTGTATGGACTTCAGCAAGCTCCAAGACTTTGCTAACTGTATGATAGATAGGAAGAGCACATCTGGAACTTACCAATTCATTGGCACTTCTATTGTTTCTTGGTCTTCTACGAAGCAGTCCGGAGTTGCTCAGTCCACCATAGAGGCTGAGTATGTCGCTGCAGCCAGTTCCTCTAGCCATGTGCTCTAGATGAGATCGACCCTATGGGACTATGGGTTAGTAGCAGAGTGTGTTCCACTTTTCTGTGATAACACATCTGCCATTCACATTGCTATGAACCCAGTGCAGCATTCTAGGACCAAGCACATTGATATTCGATATCATTTCCTTAGAGACCATGTGGAGAATGGTGACATAGTGCTCCAGTTTGTGGAGAGTGACCACCAGTTGGCTAACATCTTCACCAAGCCTTTAGATAGCTCTAGATTTGTTGCCTTGATAGGGGAGCTTGGGATTATGAGCCCATACGACATATGTTGAGAGGGAGCTGATTTGTATTATATGTTTATATGTGTATTTTTAGCATTACCTTTCTGTTTCTTCTGGGTATCGGTGACATTACGGTAAGAGTTTATGTCGTGTTTTTTGGCCTTTCAGGGTGTTTGGGCTTTTCCGGGAGAGTTTGGGCCTTCGGGGATTGAGTTTTGGGCTTTCCGGGAGAGGTTGGGCCTTCAGTGGGGGGTTTTTGGGCCTTGTGGGGGCAGCAAAACCTGCCAAACCCTAGTCCTCCCCCATCCATGTGCCCCCCTCCCTAGCCGTCGTCCCCCCTCCACTCTCTCCCATGCGCCCCCTCTTCCCCCCTCTTGCACCACCCCTTCCCACCCCTAGCCGGTCCTAGTTCCCTCCCAACGCAGCCCTCCCCTTCCCCCGATCTCTCCATTTGGGAGCCATCCAACCGAGGCGATCTGGCGATTCCGGCGATTGGAGGGAGATCGTGGTCGGGAGGAGGAGAATTTCGTCATTCGTTTGATTTGTCAAGAAGAGGTATGCAATGGTAGATTCTTTTGTTGTGTTTTGGTGCTGGTTAGATGGGGGAAATCATACCTAAAACCTATAATTAGGTGCTATTGTTGGGTGAGATTAAGGTGATTGTAGATCTGTCTTGCGTTTTGTCCTCGGGCAGATTAGATCCCCAGCTTTGGGCGCGATTTTGAGAATTTTAGAATTATTTCCTGGGGGACCAACTGTTGTGAAAGTTGTAGATAATTGAATTACCTTTAATTGAGCATAAAAAGCACTAAGTTTTGTTCTGCCGTTTAAAAGTTATGGCCATTTTACCAAATGCTGTCCAATCTATGTTGCGATTGGTACAACCTGTGTTCATTTGTAGATTAGAGGAACCTAGAGGTCGAATGAGAATTTTTGAATATTTAGAAAAAGATGGGAAATTTCTTGTAGTTTGAGAAAATGTATTTTTTTACTTGATTTGGAGTTGTTAAATTCAAGTTATGAGCATTAGAAGGCCGCTGCCCCGTTTGGGCAGTTTACTGTTTTGTTGGGTTTTAGGAGTGGGTCACGAAGCCGATGAAGTTATTGGTTTTGTGATGCTTTGTTGGCATGTTTTTTTGAGTGGAATGTATCTATTTGTAGGTGGTGTGACCCTGGGAGTGGCATCAACGTCTCGCGACACCGTTTCGAGAGGTTAAAGGCAAGTATATTGTGATGCATGATGTGTGAGAATGAATGAATGTGCATTGTTTTGTTTCTTCCACTTGGTAGAAATCCTTCTGTCGGGTTACTACCTCTCTTATTCATGAGCTGATTAGTTAAATATGAATGTGAAGTTATGGATGTGAGCATTGTTGATGATCATGAGTTTAAATATGGATATGCAAGTTGTTAAAAATGAGTATATATGCAAGTTATTCATGTTTATGGCATATATATGCATTCATAGCATGAGGACAGGCCAGTTCGGTGAGAAAGTCATAACTAATCAGGTAAGGTCGGTGAGAATGTTATGACTAATCCGGAGCGCCACTGAGAAAGACCTACCTCGTAGTTCCATCCACAGTTGTGAGTGGGAGTGAGTCAGTAAGAGTAGGCACCCTCCACGGGATGGAAGGGAAAGAGGGTGCACACCGACGGTAGTGCACTCGACAATACCGGTATGTGCTAAGCAAAGAGTGAGCATGCATGATGCATTGCATTGCATAAATGAGTATATGAATGAAGAATTTTTTATGAATGGTTCCCCATGGTTTGTGACCTGAAGAATGTATGTATGTGAATTGTTATTACTTGTTTCCACTGCAATACACTTTGCTGAGTGTTGAACTCACGCTTCTTGTTTAATGTTGTTTTTTTAGGTACCTTGAATCCGGCATGTGGGAAAGGGAGCTAGATTCACGACTTCACTTAGCATCACTCAAATAAACAATTTCAAACCCTTCCCTTAGTTGAGATGGTTACCATATTGAGTTATATCATGGTTTTATTGCCTCGTTGGTTATCTTGATTACATGTTTATTCCTTATTGGCTTATGTGACGGTTAAATTATGTATTGGACTTGAATTGTTGCTGAAATCCTTGGTTGCCATGTTAGTATCGTCTTTAATTATGCTATCTTGCTATGCCTCTATTATTGATGCTGAAAACCATGGAAAAAACAGAGTACATGCTGCCGAAATTTTGTTAGAACTGTTAGCGTAGTTGCTGTAATTTGTTTCAAATGTTGTGTATTGGTTACTTCTATTATCCTTGTGGTGACATTCTGGGCACATTAGGTGCCGGGGTGTTACAGTATCTTTGGGATATTTTTCATTTTGTTGAGTCCACTTCACCTAGACTTCTGGCATGCTTCGGCATGGACCTCTCATCTTATGCTTTAGGATGCTATTCTCTTCTTCTTCTCGGTTGAGCTCACTCACAGTCTTGTAGGTCTAGCAGGTGTTGAGCCCCTTGGGTAGACAGGGTCTGTGTTTGCTCTTGAGCTGGAGTTTGAAAGCTAGTTTTCCTTTGTAAGTCATATGGGGAAGATTAGAGCGAGTCTAAGCTGTAGTGTCTCTACCATCTTTTCTACGCTCTTAGATCACCCAGTTGTTATGTTTTTGTTTCCCTCTTCTTATTTCTATCTTTCTTGTTTCAGTTGAGTTCCTCTATATTTCTTGGAATCAAAATTGTTAATAACTCAAATTGAATCAGATTTGTGCTTAAAATTAACTCACATGTTGAGGGGGGAGTTTTGGAAACTAATTTTCTTGCATTGCATATGAACTTGTTTTCATTTTCTGAGCTTTGTCTTTCATGCAATTGATAAATTGAAGATATGTTACACTTAGCTACTTTCATGAACTTGGGATGAACTTGGAGTGTATTTGGATCGTGAGTAATATTGAGATTTTTGAGAGATTTCTTGTTTTTTGGAGCTGTTTTCGAAAAATTATTCTTTCTTGTGTTGAACTCTGAAAATCTTCTCATCTATTTGGTCATGAGCTTGTTTCTCTTTTAATTGGACCAAGTATGATTTTTGTAATTAAATTTCTTTTCTTCTTTTATTTTCAAACTTTATGCCTTTTATATGATTTGTCAACATACTCATCAAGGGGGAGATTGAGGGACCATGTGGAGGTCCATCCATTTTTTTGATGAGTATTTGACTTTATTTGAGCAATGTGTGCTCATGTTTGAGTTTGATTTGAATTGGAATTCAAAAGGAAGCAATTTGAGTTGTTTTAGCTTCTTGTGGTACTACCTGCCTATGGCTGGCGGTAGAACCGACTGATGAATGAGATATGATTAATTGTGATCATTTGTGATGATTATTGGGCAATGCTATGTGATGTGTTTTCCTTATTTTTGATGGTTGCAGGATGACAGTGCTAGGTTATGGTGAGGCGTAGGATGACCGGGACTATGAGAGGTGCGTCGGAGGTCCAGACGGTCGAAGATCACTGGAAGATGATTGGAGATGTAGTCCGGGCAAGTCAAGAAGACAAGGAAAGGTGATGATACTAGCTAGATGCCGCGAGGATCGATGAGGGCCATTGGATCGCGGTCTAGTTGATAGGATAGCGGGTCTAGGTAGTATGCTTTCAAAACTGTGCAAGAAAACCCATTATGTGTGTGGGATTTGGGTTGCCCTTGCATGGTTGTACAAGTGGGTTAATCCTAGCCCTTGGTGGAGTGCTCTAGGTTTGAGGGACTCATACAAGGGTGGTAGGTGGCCCAAGAGTAGTATAAATAGAGAGGGAGCGGTGTCCTCCCTCATAAGAGGGTTGTGAAGGTTTTTATGCTCCTTTGAGCTTTGCCCACCTTGTTGTGAGGCTTTGTAAACCTCTCCTTCCTGCAATGCAAATCATTTTCATTTATTCTTGAATTTACATTATGCATTTACTTTATGTCTTAAATTCCGCATTTAAATTCCCGCAATTTACATTCCCGCAATTTAGATTTGCCTCCCCTCCTTCTAAATGCTGTTGATCTAGGATGTCTTGAGGGTGCTCATATGGTTTTACATCTCTTTTGCACCCTAGGATAGACTAGAGATCAAGTTTATATCAAGTTGCAAATCTGTCCTGAACTTGTTCTTCGTGCAGCAGTCAATCTTTGATTTTTAGAAAAATCCTTTTTGGGTGATTCTTATTGAAGATGGTGCATGACTCATGTATCCATATATGAAATTTTTTTTGAGTCCACTGGTTGCACCGTTTGGGCGCTATGAGGTGAATACCGAGTCCTAAACTTTCTAATCGAAGTTCCTGATTGTTTGTGGTGCTTGGTTTTTCCTGATTGTTCTACAAGGCTTTTTGAGGTGGATTTTGGTGGAGTGTTTCACGACTCATTTTATCACAGGTAGAAAAATTTTCAAAAATTTTAAAGAATAGAAATCCACCAACCACCTGCTCCAAGTGAGGATAATTTTTGAAAAATCTGCTTTTGCTTTTCTAAAAGAGACTTTGGTGATTTGACTTAATCTCTTTTAGAAAAGAAGTGTTTGAATTGATTCCTTTTTTTTGGACACTTGACAACCAGGATTGTGATTGAAAAATTCCTCACATGATTCATGGTTCTCATCCATGCAAGCTAGAGGTACACATAGTTGTCTAGTTGTTCGGGTTTTGGAGGGTTGGTAATTTTGAGGAGCATCGGTCTGAAGAAAAAAATCTTTGGGTTTTTTGGATTTTCCTTTCGGGCTTGTTAGGAGTACTTTGAGTGGGGAAAATTTTTTATTTGGGATCATTCACCCCCCCCGCTGATTTCTATCTTGATCCTTCAATTGTGGTTTTTTTTATCGAGATTTCCGAGATCTCGTCGAGATTTGCTAAAATTTCGGTGATTTTTAACCGAATGAAAATTAGTCCAAAATGCATTGGAAAATTTTAATTTTTTTAAATTGTCCTGATGCATCACTAATGTTCCCAACACTACTGCAGGAATATACATCACTGTCGGTTCTTTTTCGTCATCACCATCGGTTTTTGTAGCGACACAAAGTCTTTAGACAGTGATGAGGAGGATCTACCATAATCGGTTCTCGCGCGATAGTATAATTAGTCATCACAATCAGGTTTTTAACTAAAACCGATTGGAATAATAGTACATCTGTTAGTTTTTAACTACAATCGATTGTAATACTAGGACATCTGTGTCGGTTTTTAACTAAAACCGATTGGAGAAATAGTACATCTGTGTCGGTTTTTAACTAAAACCGATTGCAATAATTGTGTAACACCCCGGCATCTAGTATGCCCTGAATGTCACCAAACATAGACTAAACAACATCTAAATACCACAAACAAAGATAAATTACAGCAAAGGCGCAAATGCTAAACCGAAAATTTCGGCAGCATCTCCTTTGATTTGTCATGAATTGAAGCAATAGCAATAACATGGCAAGATATAGCATGGTACGAAACATCTAAAAATAGCAATAACAATTGACAATCAGGAATTTCAGCCACCATACAACTAAGGATATAAGCCTATCCGTCACATGTCAAATATGGACTAATCATTTACTCTTGACGACCAACGAAGCATCAAAACCACAAATAAAGGAAGGGACATGTCATTGTTTAAATGTGTGATGCTAAGTGATGACGTGTGACTAGCTCCTTTTCCCGCATGCCGGTTTCATGGTACCTAAAAACATCATAAAAACACAAACGTGAGTTCATCACTCAGCGAAGTGTATTGCAATGGTACAAAAACAATAACAATTCACATACATACTTAATGTCATTCACATATCCTGAGAATCAACTCATGAACTTCATTTATGCTCTCATATAACATCATCATAGACATCTCAAATAACATCTTCATATGCATCTCATAGAACATCATAATCATTTCATAAACCACTTCATTCATGCAATGCAATGCAATGCAATGCAATGCACATATCTCTTTGAAGCACATACCGGTATTGCCGAGTGCACACCTGTCGGCGTGCACCCCTTTCCCCTTCCATCCCGTAGATGGAGGGTGCCTACTCTTACTGACTCGCTTCCATGCACAATCGTGGATGGGACTACGAGGTAGGTCTTTCGTGTTCACTACGTGTGAACATAGAGGCCCGCATCAGCATGGGACGCCTCTTCCATTATGAATGCACATATGACATAAACATGTAAAGATTGGCATAAACATTTAATACAACGAATTCATGATCAATATGAAATCATGTTCATCATGTCTCATGCAAGAATCAATCATGGCATCATATCATAAACATATGTAAACTATCTCAATGTCAAACACTATGGCACCCTAAGCCACAACCACTATAATACACTTGCCTTAACCGCGGGCGACGGATTGACGAGAGGATGAGGGCACTCCCAGGGTCACACCACCTGCACATACATGTTTTCCACTCAATATCATACCACCCAAGCAAGTACAAAACTCAGAACACAACGATTCTACCCGAAACCCCGAAAACCTGAAAAACAGACCAATCTGTCCGTCGGGACAGCAGGCTTCCAACAATCATAACTTAAGTTCTAAGACTCCAAATTAAGTAAACGAGTACATCATTGCGAAGCTTAGGAATTTTTTAGCTTTTTATAAGTATTGGGAAAAACTGATTCGGCCTCTAAAATTGCCTAATCTACAGATCAACCCGATCTGTTCCAATCACGTCATAGTTTTGAACGTGTTCGGTAAAATGACCATAACTTTCAAATGGCTTATCGGAATTACACATTCTTGGTGTACACTGAAAGGTATTGAAATTATCTACAACTTCTTCAACAAGCAGACGACCAAATTCCGATTTTAAAATTGCGAAAACTCAAACCCTAGGTCATGTGCCCAATCTGCCCGAAGCAGAACGCTATGCAATCTCTAGTTTTCATCCAATCTATCCAATCGTAGCACCACCTTTCGATCTAAAAGCACCAAAACACCCTATAGCACAGCACCTAGTCCATCCCCAAGGATTACCCATAGCCATACCTTCGCCCGACGAACAACGAACGTGGAATCTTCTCCTCCCGGTTCCCCCGATCTCCTTCCTCGTGCCAATCCCGCCGGATCCTCTCGTCGCAGAGCTCACCAACGGCGAGGACAACGGAGGGGAAGCGTGTGGTAGAAAGGGGTGGCGGTGGATCTCCCCTAGGGCCGGATAGGGGAGGTGGGAAGGTGGGGGAGGAAGGGGAGAGGGTGGAGGCGCCCAAGGGGGTGGGGCGGCTAGAGGGGTGGGAGGGGGAGGGAGTGAGGTGGCTAGGGTTATGGGGGGGGGGGCGCATGGGGGCTGCTATGCTGCCCGCTTCCTCTCCCACGTGGGCCAAGGCCCTCCACCTAAGGCCCAAAAAGATCCCCCCAGGCCCAAGTTTCCCCGGAAAGGCCCAAACACCTGGAAACGGCCCGAAAACGCGATAAAAAGTCATACCGTAATGTCATAATCTATAAAGTCACATTCCATAATGTCACATCCCATGATGTCACAAATTGTACATTTGTGTCAGTTTTTAACTAAAACTGATTGTAATACTAGGACATCTGTGTTAGTTTTTAACTAAAACCGATTGGAATAATAGTACATCTGTGTCAATTTTTAACTAAATTCAATTGCAATACTAGTACATCTATGTCAGTTTTTAAATTAAACCAATTGCATTACATTTCTAACCATGTACACCATCCGAAAACAACCTCAATTTCATAGTATCACAAAACAAATCACAGTACATGTACAGTCACAATATGACAATATCATAGAACATTCACAATACATAATACATAGCACATAACATTCATAGTACACATCACATTGCATACCGGAACCACATCACATTCATAGAACATACGTCATATTCACATGATAAAATATTATTTACAGCATATATATGGACTAATAGGAGGCTTTGTCGTCTCTATACCTACCGTCCTTCGCTATAACCTCTGTCCAGTACCACAAGCATATGTGGTCTTATAGTTTATAGAGATCATTGTTGTCTAGGCTCTTGAGGGGGATATTGAGTTTCTACAAAATTAAAAATAGTGCAGTAATTTAAGTTTTAAAATAAGTATGTAAAAGGCTGAACTTTTTATGCATGTATACATATATACCATAGGGAACAAGTATGAGTTGTCGATCAGGATCATCATGTGATACATGATGTAGAAGCCGCAAAAGTCATCGCACCCCTGTTGATGACAATGTGAAGAAAGAAAATCAAATTAGGAGATGAACATTAGATGCCAGCAAAAAAATCCAATCCTAGGGATTTGTACCTTGAAGCGCTTCCACTCCAGCTGGTCGTGTAGATTTGTACCTATAGCATTTCATTAGTGTGGTAATTTTTGCTCATGAATACAGTAGATGGCATCATTTGATTCAATCATTAGTAGTTAAACTATGGTTAATCACATGTAAAGACATAACTAACCACTTTTGCCCCTGATACGTGTCGAGCGGCGTGTCGGTGTCGTATCCGTGTCGGACACTGATACGGCACCAAACCAACATGTCAGTGCTACAGAGGTCACAACTACTTACCATCTAATTTGATTAATTATTTTTATCTTTACGCTTCTCTTTATCAGACTGGGGTGCTGGTGCAGTGGTCTCTTTCATGCAAGTTCCTAAGTAGTGCATAGTTAACTCTGTATATTGGTCATGTCATGACTCCCCTAGCAAGATTTGCCAGTTTATTTTACCGAGAGTTTGTTCAACAATCTGGATGTTATGTCTTGTATACACAAACTCAGAACAACCATAGTCATGAATCGAAATCGAAAGCATTTTGTGGTAATCCCCATTTCAATGTTCAATCAAACTCCATTTCAATGTTCAATCAAACTATAGGCTTTTATGGTGTGGTACAATGGAAGGGCATCACAATTTGAATGGTGGCTAATTGTTGCCTTTTATAGTCATGAACCGAGCTATTCTCATGTCACTGACATGAATTAATTTTGCCATGAATTTGATGTTTAAAGATAGAAGATAGCAAACCAGGCATAAAACAATTTTGCATTTCCTACTTAATGCTCTTGAATTTTAATACTCCGTGGATGAATGATGGATCAAGGCAAGAAATATACATGCACACGCAAAATACAAATTAATAAGCATCATAATTAGTATGTTCTACTAGCCTTAGCCCCCTTCAGAAATGCATATTTCATACTTCAGAAATTAATTTTGGCCGCATTGACATCAATATTTCACACGAAAATTTATCATCTAATCACTGAAATGACCATAACATAATAAGCATCAGTCAAGTATATACTATTAACAGCAATGAACACTAACAAACACATATGAACAATGAAGCCTGTACAAAGGAATATCAAATATGTACTATAGGAGCGCGGGTGGACCTTAGGAGGAGAGCAGCAGGGCCGAGCTCAGAAGGAGGGCGATGGGGCCAAGCACAGGAGGAGGGCGTCATGGGGGCTGGCGGCGGGGATGGACCACGGAGGGGAGGCCGGTGGTGGGAGCTTGGGGGAGGGGAGGTCAGCGGGGGAGCTTGGGGGCTGGCAGGGTAGTGGGGGCCGAGAGGGCGGCGGCGTGGAGTGTTCCGGTGGAGGATGCAGTCATCAGGAAAGAGCAAGGGTTTTAATTTACTCACTAAAAGCAAGTGATTGTTGAGGGAGATGACCAGCAAGGGTTTTTATACTCTTAATTGCTATCTGTGTCAGTTCAATAAAAGAACCGACACTGATATATTCATTATCTCTATTAGTTCCTTGTTTGAACCAATAGTAATACTCTGATTATCAGTGTCGGTTCCAAACTAAAACTGACAGAAATATGAGTATTATCAGTGTCGGTTCCAAATCAAAACTGATTGCAATATGAGTATTATCAGTGTTGGTTCCAAATTTAAACCGATTGTAATATGCTCAGTATTATCGGTGTCGGTTCCAAATTAAAACCGATTGTAATATGAGTATTATCAGTGTCAGTTCCGAATTAAAACCGATTGCAATATCATGGTTGTTAATATCATGATTTAATTAACAACCAGTTGAAATAAGATTAGTGGCAGTTTTAATTGGAAACCGATTGCAATATGGGAGTATCAGTTTTAATTTAAAACCAATTGCATTCAAGTTTACTTAAAATTCCATTTATGTACCATGAAGCAACTATGAAAACCATACCTCTAAAAATCTATAAATTTTTGAAATGGAGTCATCACAATTGGTTCTTATCTAGAACCAATTGTGATGACCCCCATCATCTGTGTCGGTTCTTAGCTAGAATCGTCTGTGATGAGGGGGACCGACATAGATGATGACCCCTCATCTATGTCGGTTATTATCTAAAACCGACTGTGATGAGGCGCCCCCTCATCACAGACGATTCTAGCTAAGAACCGACACAGATGATGGGGGTCATCACAATTGGTTCTAGATAAGAACCGATTGTGATGACTCCGTTTCAAAAATTTACAGAATACATACACATATCACAATCGGTTTTTTCTCAAAAGTTGAGAACTGACACAGATGAAGCGATAGTGTTGTCCCTTTCTATAGTAGTGCAAAAAAATTTCAGATGATGATCAAGCCTGAGAAATTTTTAAAATCGTGACAGTGTAAAATATTGTAAAATGGTCTCCTATGGCTAAAAAAATGGGAAAATTTTTCAAAAAAACATGAAAGAATTTATGTACATTCCTTATCAAACACAAAAGGAATTGATTTGGGGCCTTCATTGGTTTTCACGAAATAAGGTGCATATTTTTCACTTAAGTAAAGTATTTTTAGTTCCAAGTTCCAACCATATTTACAAATGTATATGAAGCATAACTTGATAACATAAGTCATAGAATTCTCATTTTTTAGTTAAAACATAGTATGCACATGCTCTTCATTAATAAAAGATGCGTCACATCATGTGCATATATATAATTTGTATATATATATTTTGCAAAATTTTTATATGTATTCCTTATAAATGGCATTCTAATTCTCTAAAAAAATGGGTCCCAAATCCAGCACAAAAACATAGCAATCCAACCAAAAAACAAAATATCTCACCTAGATTAACCGAAATCTCGCCGAGATTTTCGAAGTTATTGTAGCATTTTAAAAATTTTGATTTTTTTTATTTATCCAAGATTTGTAATCTCGTCCATGGCTGAGATATGAGATTTCACAGAGATCTCGCAAAATTTCACCGAGATTTTATTCCATGCGCTGCACCACTTAATGAATTGACAAAGAAAACCGCCCCTTTCAAATGGGGACAAACACAAGAAGAAGCTTTCAACCTTCTCAAAGAAAAGCTAACAAATGCACCATACTCCAACTTCTGATTTCAATACGATTTTTGAACTTGAGTGTGATTCTAATGGAATTGGAATTGGTGGTGTATTACTTCAAAAAGGTAAACCTGTTGCTTACTTTAGTGAGAAATTGAATGGGCCATGTCTTAATTATTCAACTTATGATAAAAAATTATGTGCTCTTGTGCATGTATTTGAGACTTGTCAAAATTATTTATGGCCCAAAGAATTTCTTATTCATTCTTACCATGAATCATTGAAAATATTAGGAATCAAACTAAACTGAACCGTAGACATGCTCGTTGGGTTGAATTCATTGAATCTTTTTCTTATGTTATAAATCACAAGAAAGGGAAGGAAAATGTGATTGCCAATACTTTGTCTAGAAAATATACTTTGTTGTCTCAACCTGATTATATAATTTCCGCCTTAGAGACAATAAAAGACCTACCTATATACTTCTGATGATGAATTAAAAGATGCCATATCCAACTGTAAAGATGGTAAATGCTGGAACAAATCTGTCTTAAATGAAGAGTTCTTGTTTAGAGCTAATAAGCTATACATTCCAGCTAGCTCTGTTTGTCTTTTGTTACTATAGGAGGCGCATGGAGGAGGATTCATGGAATATTTTGGCATCCAAAAGATGGAGGATATCCTTGCTGAACACTTTATTGGCCAAAGATGAGGCATGACGCTGAGCGCTCTGTTGCTCGCTATGCTACAAGCCAAAAAGCTAAGTCCAGATTGAATCCACATGATTTATATATTGTAACATCCCAAAATTTGGGTTTTCAAAAATTTTTGGTTTAGTTTAGCTTTCCAAAAATTTCCGTTGATTTTCTCGCGTTAATAAAGCTTGATTTGAATTTTGTAAAAGCTAAAACAATTTAATTTGATTATTTTTAAATTTCAAATAAAATAAATTTAATTTTGTTTGGGTTCCTTGTGCTTCGAGAAATTCTTCTGTAATTTTTGAGATTTTTCGGAGCTCGTTTGCTATTTATTGGATTTATTCGGAATCGATTTGTATCAAGCCATTTTATTGAAATTAATTAATTATTTGAAATGTTTATACAAATTTTTGTTGAAAATATTTTATTTGAGTTCAAAACGTCTCAAAATATTTTCTGGAATTTTTCTAGAATTTTTCTGGTATTTTTATTGCCCCAAATAATTTGTTTGAATTTTGTGGAATTGTTTTATTCGGAAATGCTGGAATTTTCGGATTTCGATTTGGGCTCAATTTCCTTTATTTCTTCCCGCCGGCCCAGCCTAGCCACCCCGCCAGCCGGCTTGCTCAAGACGCCCGCCACCGGCCCGCCGCCGCCTCACCCATTCTCAAGACGCGCACTCGCCTGGCCTCGCCGAGTCAGGCCACGCTACCACAAGCTGGCCGGGCCACTGCCGCTGGAGAAGCCACGTCACCCGCGCGATCTCGTCCCTCCGACCGCGATCCGATGGCCCACAGCCGGCCACGTCGCCTCCGGGTTCGAAACGCACACCAAGTGTTCATATAAATGCCTGTGAGGTCCGTTTTTGCTCCAAACGCGTCCAAACTTTATTTTTTTTGACCTATCCACCACCCCAATCTGGTATAGCCCCCTCATGACCTCTCCCAAGCATCTTCAACCTCCGGATCATCTCCAAAACTCCGAAACCGCCGCCATGTCCTCCGGACGTTGCCCAACAATGGCCAAACTTTGGAGCCCCGTCCCGGACAGATAGTCGACTCTTTTTGAGATCCGTCTTTTCCACGGTGTGCTCCTTGGTACCATCTGTTTACCCTCCAAATTTCATCCAATTTGGCCTAGGGAATCAAAAGTTATGTCCGTTTCAATCTCGAATCTTGCCGAGGCCATAACTCGCTCAATTTTTTGAGTTATGTGCTGAAATTTTTGTGTAGACTCCTAGGGATGTCCTATACATGATGAACATATTGCCTCATAGTTTTTCTTTCTGGATTTTGCGTACAAAAATATTTTCTTCGATCAGACTGCGTTTCAAACAACGACAATCATCCTCGCGCGTTCCCCGCTGTTCCAGATGGTAATTCCTTGAGCCAACTGCGTCACGGTGTTCCTCTTGGTCCCATCTAACTCTCGGTCAAATTTCGTTAAGTTCCGATAATTTTTCTAGAAGTTATGGCCGTCCAAAGTTTAGGTTCGAAACCCGTTAATCGGCAGTTTGTGATCAATCCGGACGGGCGCCGCAAAATCCGCCTATACCATTGAGTTTGTCTCGCCGCGTTATATGTGGTAGACATTCCCCCTTTGCCATCCTGTCCTCCAAATTTTTTTTATATATTTAGGCCGCCGTTTAGCCGTCGCCGCGTGCCGCCTTTTGATGCCGGCTATTTTAGTTCGCTCCGGTCGTGTTGTCGCATTCGGTGGATCATAATGTACTGTTTTGGATCATCCTTAGAATTCTTTTGGTCTCTGTTTGCTGTCGGAGCCCGATTCCGGCCTAAAACCGTCGTCTTTGACCTAGTCGTTGCCGCCGGTTCGCGTATCGGTTAGCCATCCTTGGTAGCGTTTTATCGCGGCCATGTCGTTGCACCGACGGTCGCTATCTTGTTTCATGAGTATCGTATCATTGTTTGACCCCCGCCGTTAACGTTCCACCGTTAACGTTCGCCGTTAATGTTCGCCGTTAACGATCCACCGTTAACGTTTTGCCGTTAACGTTCACTGTTAACGTTTCACCGTTAATGTTCAGTTAACGTTCCTCCGTTAACGTTCAGTTAACGTTCCTCCATTAACGTTTTGCCGTTAATATTTCCCCGTTAACGCTCCGTCGTTAACGCTCCGCCGTTAATGTTTCGTCGTTAACGTTTCACCGTTAACGTTCCTTCGTTAACGTTTTTCCGTTAACGTTTCATTGTTAACGCTCCGTCGTTAACGTTCCATCGTTAATGTCCCACTGTTAACATTTCACCGTTAACGCTCCACCGTTAATGTTCCGTCGTTAACATTCCACCGTTAATGTTTCCCCGTTAACGCTCCACCGTTAACGTTACGCTTGGCTCTCATCGCTTTGTTGTCATCGCATGCGTGCATTCATGCAAGAGCCCTAGTGCGATGTCCTCATCTTCTCTATCATCATGGCGTGAGTCTAGCCTCATCATCATGTCATCTTCAAAGCCGAATCAAAACCCTAACCTAAGACCGGTTCGATGAACTAAGTTCATCGTGAGCCGCGTTGTTATCTTTGCAATCTTTCCAATTGTTTCAATCGTGGTAAGACACTTGTCTTGTCTTATCCCTGAAAACCTAATCTACCATTAACCTAGACTTCGTTCGTGGACTTGGTCGATAGACCATTGGCCATGTGTCATACCCTTGTGCCCGATCTAATCTATCCATCTCTCTTTTGTTTGACCGTGTTTCGTTCAGTCAACAAAAGTCAACCTTGCGCCTCAGTTTAGTTCATTGTGAACTAACTTATTTTTATGGACCCGATCTATAGATCGAGAGCCCATATGTCATTATCTGTCCAATCAAGATAATAACTTCGGAAGAAATATTCTTCGGAATATTATTCTTTCTTCCCCAGTTATTAAGCTTTCCCTCTTCGGTGTTTTCCCAAAAGCCCGTTCTCTTTTGTCAACTCCTCGGTCTAATCCGTTCAAGTTCCTAAATTCTTCCAAGCCGTTGTGCCCAATGCTGTTTGTTCTTAATTTGGAGTTTTACTTGTCTTTTGAATTGGTTTGTATTTGCTTCATCTTTAATCGTTAGACGCACTACTACAGAATGAGTAATATAAGACGCATATTTTGAGGCGCTTTCAACCTGCATAAATTAAAAGCGTCTTCAATGGTGGCGGAACGCCCGATAGGAGGCGGTTCATTTTTAACTGTCTTATATGATAGTTGGATTTGATGCGGTTCCATAGTTAGAATCGTCGCATATGAGATTATAAACAAAAAGAGACAGTTTTGTACTAAGAAGTGTCTTTGATGTGTAGATATTATATGACGCTTTGTTGGCTGCAACAGTCTGGTACGATATGCGACAATTTGTTGTTGAAACCGACTCAATTTACTAGTTCATATCCGAGACAGATTAGAGACTTGGAGTCTGTGTTCGTAAAGAAACGTCGCATATATTAAAGAAATGTAGTATATATCTCCTCATGGTATCGTTCAAGCGTGGTCTTGTGTTCTGTTCGATGTGTTGCTTTTTTTGAGAGAGCGTGTGACAGGTGGCTACAATTTAGAGTTGGTTACACGTCCATCAGGGCCTTTGATCTATTTTCTTGATCTATTCAGATATCCGAGGTTTTTTTTCGGGTATCGAATTCAGATTTGAAGTGATATGTAGGATTTAAGAGATAGGTGTGGAGGAAAGTCCCCTTAGGCCCTTACCCTTATAAAATTTTCCCCACCTACTTCATCTCTCTCTCTCTCTCCACTTCCTCCCCACCCAGGCGCCTGCTGCCTCCCCAGCCCGACGCTAATCCCCACCCGACCTGCGTCGCCTCCCCTCCCACTCGGCGCCGTCGTCACCTCCCCTAGCGCCTCTCCCCAGTCCTGCGCCGCCCGGCGTCGCCTCTCCCCGGCCCATCGCCGACTTGCGCCGCCTCTCCTCCACCCGGCTCAACGCCGCTCTCCCCGGTCTCCCCGCCGCGCGCTTCGCCGGTCTCCCCTGCTGCCGACGCCGCTCTAGCTGGCCGACGCCTCCCCCAAGACGGCGCTCCTCCCTGCTCTCCCCTAGGGCCGGCGCTCCTCACCTGCAGCCCGGCGCGGCTTCTCCCGGCCCGTTGCGCCTCCGGCCGTCCTCCCCGAGCGGCGGCCCGCCCCGATCGTCCGCCCGGCCGACGCGCCCCGCCGCTCCCAGGGCGGCAAGCCCTGGCCGACCTCCCCCACCAATGGCGATGCCTTTTCCTCCCCTTTTTGCCTCCTCCCTGTGGTGAGCATTCAAGCACAGATTTAATTTGAGGTGTTGGTTTCATTATGCATGTTATGTGTTTGTTGAACCATCGGATTTACACACGCACGTGCCGGATCATTTGTTCTTGCGTGTTGGTTTTGATCGGATCTATTGGTTGTGCGTGTGTGATTTGGGGATCGCACGTGCCAGAGGCTAACCCTACGGGGGCGGAGGAAAACTGAACTTTGCGCATCTTCGCTGCGTGAGATCGGCCAGAAAGATTGGAGATTTTTAGCGACCTGACCGTCTGGGTGTCTAATCTTGGATGCATGGTTAAATCTTAAATAACAAGAAAAAAACTAGAACAAGAAACCCTGATTTGGCAGATGCGCATTGCGTTTATGTGCAATGAAATGCTCCATTTAGTGATTTAGTAGTTCTGTCTTGGAAATTTAGAATATTGTTTTGTACTTTTGTGCATGGTTTTATGATGTTTTTTACATGTTCGGCCAATATGTATTCAATGGGTCCATGTTGATTGTTGTATCTGTATTGGATCGGAGTCTGTTAGATGTTCATTTCAACCGTCTAAGTAGTTGTTAGAAGAAGCCTATATAATCTCTGATAATGTTGATTGATCTTCTGATTTTGTTGGTTCATGCAATTCTGTTTGATGAGATCGACATACTGATGTGATGCAATATTAGAGGTTTATAGTGTGCCATTTGCACTACAACAAAATGTATTTAGTGGTTCGCCTGGTTAAATTGGTCAAAGTTAGTTCCCGCTACTTAGTCTAATTTAATAGCCATAAGTGCTTGTATTATTCACAATCTAAAACAATGGATCCTGATCAGGTGTTCCTTGTATAAAAACATGCAGGTGGCAATGGAGGGAATATAGATGTGCTTCACTAGCTTACTAAATCTATTGTTTGAAAGAAAACTGACAAGTGATATATCACCTTCTGTTCTTGTGTCACAGATTGCGCATGTACCAGTAGGCACAGTGATTCATCTAGTCCAAGGAGAGCGACCTTCTCTTGCTGTAAATAAACCAACCAGAGCTCTAGATCCCTGGGATATCCCAGATGCTGCAGACCACTCGCCAGGCAGTTATAGTCGTTTGAACAACAAGATGATGAAAGGTTTGGATGACGTCTTATCCAGTCGGCAGTTTGCTCCCAAGGATAGCACTGATGGAAATGAAGCTGAAAGAGGAAACAACAATCAGTGGGGGAAGCAAACATGCTTCAATACGTGCTCAAAGATTGGGTTTTCAATCACTAAAGATTGTGATGTAAGCAGTTATCCGCATCAGGTAGTAGTTATCCTATTGATATTGAATCTATCATACTGTAAATATGTTGTCTTTTGGAACATTTGTTTAAAGTTTCCACCAATGTTGGCGGAGATTTGCTTTTCCTAAATGAAATATTTGTTCTCTATCAACTGCAATGCGTACATGATGGTTCTAGATATTTATTTGGACTAAAAGAAAGTGCTCTATTTGTTCAACGATGCAAAATAAAAATGCAAATAATAATGTATTTATGTTGATGTGGTATGATTTTTAGTATTTTTTTGCGCAATAAAATCTTTATAGACGGTTCTAAGACTAAAGCGTTCTATATAAACAACACAATTAAGATGGCCTTATGGAACAATTGTTTATAAAGCATCAAACTTATAAATCAGTTCAAATTAAGACCGTTGTTTTAGACCCCCCCATTTGCGATGGTTTGGTTTTAATCGTCTCTTATATCACATCATAACAGACGGTTTGTAAGAACGAGTGTGTCTTAGGTAAGACATATAAGATGTCTGTATATACAAAGTGTCCTAAAAGCTTACTCATATAAGACGGTTGCAATGCGAGGGGAAGTCGACAGAAGATATATATAAGACAGTTTTATTTAACAAATGTCTTATTTACACCAACATATGAGGCGGTTGATAACCGTCTTATGTGACAGATATCTTTTGCGACACCAGTTATATGAGACATTTCACAACCGTCTCGAATAACTAAATATAACCATCGCATATATGGTATTCTGTACTAGTGACGCGTCGTCCGGAAATCGTTCTACGGGCTGAAGATCAAGGAAGTGAAGATCGAAGGTCGAGGATCAAGAATCAAGGATAAAGAGTAAAGAACAGTAAATGTTGCAAGGGCCAGGCAAGTTGTGCTTTGACCATGTTGATCCCATTTTCGAAACTTATGTTGTTTCAAATTATTGCATGCTAGTTTAAGTTAAACTGATTTCAATTAATTTGGGATTAGATAATCAACCTACTTGTTATCGCCACCTTGCCTATAATGATTGTATGCCATGATTGATTTGTCACCCTAGGTTTGTTGATTAATAGTTGGTAGCTAATAAATTGCCAACATGGGTTAGATAGAACGTATTAGTTTGCTTAGACCTGCACGAGTCCGTGCCATCATTTTGGAATTGCAAATGTCAATATTGATTAATGGAATATGCAATGTATTTTGAAATGGTGTGACGTGTTGCCGACACGATGTTGATATGCGGAGGCCTTCGTGCTTCTTCAAGGATGTTGAGTTGTTGTTGGCATTGTGTTGCGCAATAATCAACTGGGGTGATAAAATGATTTAGACTGGGGCAAGTGGCAAGAATTATGGTGAGCCAGTTTGGCGGTTGGGAATGTTTGAAACATGATATATGTATGAGTGATGGTGAGATGGATTATTTGAGAGTATTGATGTAAGTCTTGCCCTGGTCACTCTAAGGACTTAACCTTGCAAGCCTTTGAACTGAGTCAAACATAAAACCACATGTCTGTAGTGGGACGGACCTAGTTGAGTAAGTTAATAATAACTTTCATGTGGTACCTCGGGGTGTCAACTACATCTTTTGTGTAGCTTGAAGGGGGAGCATACCAGGGCTGCGGCATGGTACCCATCCAACGGTATGTCGGTCCCATACTTCGCCTTTGTTAAGGGAAGGGATGGTGTATGGCAAAAACTGGAGAGGTTCACTTGTGTAGTTAGAAGTTTCCGAAAGGCTTTGTTATGATCACTCATTCGCAATGTGACACTACGGAATGGTGTGACATTATTTAACGTGAATGTTAAGGTCAAAAACTTTATGAAATATGGTATTGGAGGTTAAAACTATATGATAGGAGGCTTAATAGCGTTTTCGGGCCGTTTTCGGGCCATTTCCGGGGTTTTGGGCCTTTCCGGGGGAGTTTGGGCCTAAAGGAAAGGGTCGTGGGCTTTGGTGGGATGGAGTTTGAATCCTAATAGGAGTAGGAGACCTGGTTGGGGGCCTCCCCCAGCCCCTTTAGGCGTTCACCCCCTGCCCTTGCGCCCCCATAAGTCCTAGCCGCCCCCACACCTCCCCACCTCCTCCTTGTGGCGCCTCCACCTCTCCAATTGCTCCCCATTGCTCCACCACCTCTCCACCACCTCTCCTCCTCCCTTTCTTCCCCTAGGGGAGTTCTCCACCTCCACACCTCAAAGATCCATCCGTTGGAGTGTTCCGCGACGAGGAGATCCGGCGGGATTGGAGAGAGGAAGGAGATCGCGCGAACCGGGAGGAGATCTATTGGGTTTTCGTGCGTTGGGCAAAGGTATGGCCATGGGAATCCTTGGGTTTGGTCTAGGTACTGTTCTAAGGGTGTTTATCAAGTTTTTAGATCAATTGGTGGTACTGGAATTGAGTAGATTGGATTAGATCTAGAAGTTGCCACGTTCTCTGTTTCGGGCAGCATGAGCAGTCGACCTAGGGTTTGGTTTTTGGCCAAATTAGATTCAGAATCTGGTCGTACGGACGTTGAATAAGTTGTAGATAATTTTGTTATATTTCCGTGGATATAAAGAACGTTAAATTCCGCCCAGCCGTTTGAAAGTTATGGCTGTTTTACCGAGCGTGTTAAAATCTGTGACGTGATTGGAACAGATCACGGTATTTTGTAGATTAAACAACTTTAGAGTCCGAATCAGTCTTTCCCTATACCTATAAAAAGTTGGGAAATTTCCTAATCTACGCGAGGATGTACTCGTTTAATTGATTCGGAGTCCCAGAACTCAAGTTATGCCTTTTGCAAGGCTGCTGTCCCGACGGGACAGAACCTCTGTTTTTAGGTTTTGCGAGTGGTTGGCAATGTCGGGGTAGATGAGGGTTTGCGTACTATTTTGTGGACATGATTGTGAGCGTGTGGTACCTATGTGCAGGTGGTGCGACACCGGGAGTGTCCTCTACTTCCCGCCAATCCGTTGCCCGTGGTTGAGGCAAGTGTGTTGTGATGGATAGCGATTTGTAGGTTGCTTGTTGAGAATAGATGGAATTGACTACATGATATATGATCACTTGCCATGCTTTTATGATTGCCAATGATATGATGAGCATGTTTAATATGTTATGATGCCATGTGTTAATATGTGAGTTAAATATGATGTTGGCATAAATGCATACATGGCATGTTACATGGCTCGGGCGGTGAGAAAGTCATAACTAGTCTTCGGAAGGTCGGTGAGAAAGTTATGACTAATCCGGAAAGCCAATGAGTAAGTCCTACATCGTGATTCCATTCACCGCGGTGAACGGAAGCGAGGAGTAGGCACCCTCCATCTTCGGGATGGAAGGGGGGAGAGGGTGCACACCGACGGGTGTGTACTCAACCATACCGGTATGAGTTTCCAAGGAGACATGAGCATTGCATTACATTGCATACATAATGATGATGATATTGTTAAGTGTTCATGAATGAGATGATATACATGATGGGAGATGTTATTGCCATGATATTGTACTTGTTGTCCATTGCAATATGCTTGCTGAGTTTCGAACTCACGCTTGTGTTTTCTTGTTGTTTTAGGTACCGTGAGAACGGCATGCGGGGAAGGGAAATAGTCACACGCCCACACGTAGCTTCACCATATTGATTCCACAAGTCATTCTATTAGTTTGATAATAAATTGCGTGTGATGCTCATTGATTTAAGGCTTAGCTTTGCTTTATGAGAGTTTTATTGTTCGTTTGACACTTGGAGACATTAAGTACTTGATGATAGTCTTATATTATCGTTAAGACTCTAATTATTGCTGTTTTAGATGTCTGTCATATTGCCTTATTGCTATACTATTGTTGCTCCTTTAATTCATGTTAAAACAAAGGAGATGCTGCCGAAATCTCGGTTTTTAGCATATGTACCTTTGCTGGAATTTATGGTAAATTGTGGTATTTAGAGGTTGTTTAGCTTATGTTTGGTAGCATTCAGGCATATTAAATGCCGGGGTGTTACAGTTGGTATCAGAGCGGGCTGTAGGTCCTTGGAATGTGTATTTTTAGTGTCATGCTATAGGGTACAACTAAAATGTGATGTGGAATAACTTAGAAACATGGCAAAGGTTTTTACTAAAATTTTGTCATAGGATAGCAACATTAAAACTTGCAAAAGTGGTATAACTAATCTAAAATTTGACACACATGGATGCACAGTAGGAAGGGTATGGGTATCGTTGTTTACGCTTAAATGTTGTATTTAAGCCTTGTTGCTAAATGCTATATTTGATATAGTACGTTGCTATGTCTATGAGATAAATGATTGAATTATTCCTGTTGTGGTGGTAAAAGTGGTGTATTTGTGCCGAAAGGTTTCGGCCACCTCTCTTATTTCATAGTAAGGGTGAGGTTTGACGGTGTGGCCGGTTAGCGCCACCACCGAAGAACTATTGACCCCTGTAGGAGAAGAGTGCTTATCCTTTCTGTCGTTGATCGGGTAGTTGACTGGAGTCAAATAGAAGAGTTAATGGTGGTTTCCTTCGTATGTTCTTTGCCGTTCTGACGGTCGGTGTTCGTTGCTTTTCTTAGCTTTAGTAGATTTGAATCAAATGAAAAGTGTTGGGTTTTCGCGGATCGTTCCATATGCGGTGTGTGGTTTTGTCTTCCTTGGTTGAAGACGAGGAAGAGGAGACTAGTGTTGCGCTTCTTTTGGGCGCCATTCCAGTTTTGATGCCTGTTGATTGCATTATGGGGAACAAGCATTCAATTTATCCGTGTGTTTGTCTTTCTCCGAGGTTAAAGGAGTTATTGCGGAGTTGTGCCGGACCCGACTGTCAGGGCTGAAGTTCTGTGGCTTTGTAGTAGTACGTGGAGTTTGATTTCGTTATTTTACTGGTTTAAGAAATCATCGTTGAAAAACCCTTCTTGTTATGTGAAAGTTTGGGGTTTGGTGTTAAGGTTTTATTTGCAAAGGTTTATTTGATCGGTTGGTTCCCTCCTGTGGGAGTCTTTGAGATTGAAAAGTGTTTTGGGAGAATTCCTTTGCATGACCAAGTTTGGGTTTGTCTCATTGCAATTTTGAGAGTCAAGTTTCCTTATGAATTTGGGGATGAGTTTTAAAACTAAAATGCTGCAAACAAAGTAAGTAGTCTTTTGACTGAAATCGTTTGTCCCTAGTAAGAATTGATGTTTAGCATGTTATGTAGTAGGTAACAATGTGGTTTATGGAATGACGTGTTGCTAAGTCAAATTTTGAGTTGAATCAATTCAATGTGATTATCATCTCTAGCTTGAGAATAAATAGACTACTAGTGTTGTAGTTTACTCTGTAGCGAGAATGATTAAATGGGTTAATGTACATGCTTAGAATCTGTTGCCTTGCTTTAAAAGTGCTTATGATCCTTGTTAATGTTTAAAGTTTTAAACCCTGATGCATAGTTAAAACTTTAAGATGATGTAGACTGCTGTTATTGATAAAGAAACCTTGCTGGTTGTTTAAAGATGTTCTAATCTAATGGATTAATAGAGAAATTTAATCGTGTTGCCTAGCGACTTTAATTTGGAAGTTGATTAGAGTTGCTATTTATGTTGTTGCAAACCATTAGTATATTTGGAAGTATGCGTATGTGTTCCTATAAATGCTAGTATTGATATCAATTGAGAAGACATAAGACTTATTCTTAATGATGTTGTTAAGGGCAGTGTTAATGCTAGTATTCAATCTATTTTAAATAGTTGGAGTATGTTGTGTGGTGGTAGTTTTTGTTATCACCTTTGAATAGAGTAGCTAAAAGAAATGTTGTTGGTTGATGAACATGCCCATTTGTTGTTATTGATGACTAAGTAGTGGTGGTAACTGTTTAGATTACTCGTTGGAAAATCATGGTTAAATAGAGGAAAATGTTAACATGTTGCGATGGAGTGAGCTTTGGATAATTAATATTATAAATGGTCTTATCCTTAATGAAAGTATAACTTAGAGTCTCACTTACGAATTCTTCCCTGTGGAGATAATATTTACATGTTGAAGTCGTTGTTTAACTGAATAAGGTTCGGTTGTCGAGACGTGAATATATAGGAAGTATGAAATTTATATGTTGATGTTGCTGAAATTTTGTTGAAGTACTATGCTCCAATAGAGAATAAGAAGTATTATGATTCAGTGATCTGTGGGGATCATGTCAATATAGTATTGGTTGGGTGCATTTTTGATAAGCATCATAAACCCTAATTAAAAGTGTTAGGAATGGTAACTAGAGGAAGAATTCGTTGTGAAGCTTTTGGTTTAATTGTGTTGGGGCTTCTCAGGGAGTAAATAGTGATTATTGAAGTCTTTAATGGAAAGCGTAGTGGAGTACTAGAGATGGTTCTTTTTATGCTGAGCTTGTGTTCAAAAGCTTTTGGACTGGGTCGGTTGTTTGCCCTTTTGGCTGAAGGATTTTCGGTCAAGATGTTCCATATGCTGTGTTTCAGAGTTTCCCTAAAACTCGTAGAAATTGGTGCAAATATTTGGTTTTGGCTAATTTGTTTAGTTGGTGCTATGAGTATGGATTTACACCCCAAAAGTTTTTGAGTCGATCGAACCCTTTCGCGTTCGCACTGAATTATCTTTGGAATTAATTTTAAAAGGAAGCAGATGGTCATAAAGGGTTGTGTTGGAAACTTTTGAGTTAAGCCCTTGATGTGTAACTCTGTTTGGCTAGAGTTGGAGTCCATGTTCTGTTCCAAAAGGTTGAGTTTGTTTTTGCGAGGTGTTGCAAGGTTAGTTTTAAATGGATGATGGGTTTTCACATGATGTGGTGTTTTGTTGTTAACGTTGTTGCCGTCTAGTCTATATGATTTAGCGCAACCGTCAGTGTTATGGGTATTTCAATCATGTGATACCGAGGAAGAAGTCTTTTTGTGAATGACTTTTCGGTATTGTTGTTATATGATGAATGAATGGTGAAAAGTAAACAAGACATCATGTATAGATGTTAAATGATAAAAGAGTCGTTGAGCCAGGTCGGTGAGAAAGTCATATATGGAGATATGACTATTCTGGAGTGCTCTTGAAGTATGTGCATTCATGTCATGAAACGAGATTTCCTTTGCTTTCTAGTATAAAAAGAAAAGAATGAATAATTTCTGGTGTTGATTGTGGTGAAGGGATGTGTGTTTCCTTTGCGTTTTGGCTTAGGAAATTAAAATGAATACTCTCTGGTTGTTGTCGAATCCTTTCCAAAGTGGTTTTAACGCTTTGGGGTTTGAGTTGTTGGATGAGGGCCACTTGGGTTCATGTTATGGTTGAGCTCACTCAATGATTGTGCTCTTTATCGTGGTCCTTTGAGTGGAAGGTTGTGTATGACTCAATGCAAACCTTTGTGGAGAATTGTGTCGTTGAGGTGTTCCTCAGTAGGGTTGATTACATTTTGAGTGGACCACTTGGTGGTTGCTAGTGATCGTTTTTCCTTTTGAAGTGTATTGGTGCTTTTGTCGTTGGGCAAGAAGCGAGTTGTGTCAAACCGCAGGGGAAAGTTCGATCGTTTCTGTTACGCGAGTCTTACGGATCCTGGTTAAAGTAGGTTGTTCATTTTGTGGTAATCTTAGAGCGTTGTGTCTCTCCAGCTTCGCGTCGTCTTGAGTACAAGGAACCACAGAAGGGAGGTTGGTACCGTGTTTTTCTGGAGAGTAGCCTGAGTTAAAGGGATCGGGCACTTCAGTGCCAAGGAATGCTTAGAACGAGGAGTATGAGACCGTTTTCCTGCGTGGTCTGTTTGGGATTTTATCCTATCGCTTGGGTCATGCCGAGGCCTTGTTTGAGTGCTTTGTGTTTAAATGTTGAGTAAAGTTCTCGCAAGTTTTTGATTCTGAGTTATCTTTAGAGCTGTTAGTCTTTGATCCTTAGCTCCTTGCCTCTGAGTGCTGGCTGGTGCAAGTCGTAGGGGCTTCTAAGCAGGTTCTGAGGTGTGGACCATAACTCCCTTTGATTTGATTGTTTGCGAAGTGGCGTGTCTCGGATTCGGGGTCGAATCCTGTTGAAGGGGGGGAGAATGTGACACTACGGAATGGTGTGACATTATTTAACGTGAATGTTAAGGTCAAAAACTTTATGAAATATGGTATTAGAGGTTAAAACTATATGATAGGAGGCTTAATAGCGTTTTCGGGCCGTTTTCGGGCCGTTTCCGCGGTTTTGGGCCTTTCTGGGGAGTTTGGGTCTAAAGGAAAGGGTCGTGGGCTTTGGTGGGATGGAGTTTGAGTCCTAATAGGAGTAGGAGACCTGGTTGGGGGCCTCCCCCAGCCCCTTTAGGCGTTCACCCCCTGCCCTTGCGCCCCCATAAGTCCTAGCCGCCCCCACACCTCCCCACCTCCTCCTTGTGGCGCCTCCACCTCCCCAATTGCTCCCCATTGCTCCACCACCTCTCCACCACCTCTCCTCCTCCCTTGCTGCCCCTAGGGGAGTTCTCCACCTCGACACCTCAAAGATCCATCCGTTGGAGCGCTCCGCGACGAGGAGATCCGGCGGGATTGGAGCGAGGAAGGAGATCGCGTGAACCGGGAGGAGATCTATTGGGTTTTCGTGCGTTGGGAAAAGGTATGGCCATGGGAATCCTTGGGTTTGGTCTAGGTACTGTTCTAAGGGTGTTTATCAAGTTTTTAGATCAATTGGTGGTACTGGAATTGAGTAGATTGGATTAGATCTAGAAGTTGCCACGTTCTCTGCTTCGGGCAGCATGAGCAGTCGACCTAGGGTTCGGTTTTTCGCCAAATTAGATTCGGAATCTGGTCGTACGGACGTTGAGGAAGTTGTAGATAATTTTGTTATCTTTCCGTGGATATAAAGAACGTTAAATTCCGCCCAGCCGTTTGAACGTTATGGCTGTTTTACCGTGCGTGTTAAAATCTGTGACGTGATTGGAACAAATCACGGTATTTTGTAGATTAAACAACTTTAGAGTCCGAATCAGTCTTTCCCTATACCTAGAAAAAGTTGGGAAATTTCCTAAGCTACGCGAGGATGTACTCGTTTAATTGATTCGGAGTCCCAGAACTCAAGTTATGCCTTTTGCAAGGCTGCTGTCCCGACGGGACAGAACCTCTGTTTTTAGGTTTTGCGAGTAGTTGGCAATGTCGGGGTAGATGAGGGTTTGCGTACTATTTCGTGGACATGATTGTGAGCGTGTGGTACCTATGTGCAGGTGGTGTGACCCCGGGAGTGCCCTCTACTTCCCGCCAATCCGTTGCCCGTGGTTGAGGCAAGTGTGTTGTGATGGATAGCGATTTGTAGGTTGCTTGTTGAGAATAGATGGAATTGACTACATGATATATGATCACTTGCCATGCTTTTATGATTGCCAATGATATGATGAGCATGTTTAATATGTTATGATGCCATGTGTTAATATGTGAGTTAAATATGATGTTGGCATAAATGCATACATGGCATGTTACATGGCTCGAGCGGTGAGAAAGTCATAACTAGTCCGGGAAGGTCGGTGAGAAAGTTATGACTAATCCGGAAAGCCAATGAGTAAGTCCTACATCGTGATTCCATTCACCGCGGTGAACGGAAGCGAGGAGTAGGCACCCTCCATCTTCGGATGGAAGGGGAGAGGGTGCACACCGACGGGTGTGTACTCAACCATACCGGTATGAGTTTCCAAGGAGACATGAGCATTGCATTACATTGCATACATAATGATGATGATATTGTTAAGTGTTCATGAATGAGATGATATACATGATGGGAGATGTTATTGCCATGATATTGTTCTTGTTGTCCATTGCAATATGCTTGCTGAGTTTCGAACTCACGCTTATGTTTTCTTGTTGTTTTAGGTACCATGAGAACGGCATGCGGGGAAGGGAAATAGTCACACGCCCACACGTAGCTTCACCATATTGATTCCTGTAACACCCCAAAATTTTTCTTTTCTTAAATTCATGTGTGATTGGCACTTTGGTGAATTTTTGGAATTTTCTGGAATTTATTTGGATTTATTTGGAATTTATTTGAATTTATTCCATTTTGAAATAATTGAAGAAATTAATTTTGCAAATAAAATTTTGTTGGAAATATTTTAATTGAGTCCAAAATGATCCAAAGTATTTTCCCATTTTTCCGAATTTTTCTCGAGTCATTTGCTATTTTTAATGAATTAAATGAATTACTGGGAATTATTTTAAATATTAAATCGCTGGAAATTCAACTCGGGTCAAGTACTGTTCATCCGACCGAGTCGGAACCCGAGTCGGACTCGAGTCCAACCCGAGCCACGTGACTCGATCAAACCAGCTCAAAACCCTAATCAATCCCAACCGTTGGATCAAGATCCAACGGCTGAGATCCGCCCGTACCGGTTCGAGCCGTACCCGGCCCGGATCCGATCGCGCCCCGTCGCGATCGTGGCCGTTGATCGTGCCACGTGGGCGGCTGTGCGTCGTCGTCTCCGCCGAGACCGAGCCGGACTCGCCGCCGCGCACCCGGGCCGTGTAGAACTAGGTTTCCGTCTCGGGGGCGAACGCCGAGGCTATTTAAAGCGTGAGACGTTTCCCGAGGTTGCCCTCATCTTTGCGCACCCGTTTCCCCAAGCCATCTCGCCTGAGCCGCCATCGTTTGCCCGTGCGAGCTCGCCGTAGTTGGAGGAAGTGACCGCCGCGGTTTTCGCTCGATTCCGCCGCCGTCCGTCGTCTTCCGCCGAAGGAGCCAGATCCGGAACCACCGTGACGAGACGCACCGAAGGAAGGATTCATCTCGCCGGAGCGCGCCCGAAACGCCGTCGGCAAGGTCGTCGTCCTCGCCCGGTGAGCAGCGCCGCCGCAAGCTATCGCCGGACCGCGAGCTCTCGGCCGTCCGATCAAGATCCAACGCCGTGATCACGCCACGTCGGCGCCGCGGTGAGATTGGCGTTACGATTTCCAGATCTAATCTCGACCATCGGATCTAGATCCAACGGTCCGAAATCGCATGCGTTAACCCAAACGCGTCAACATCGATCTAATCCGCGCGTTGAATTTCAAACCAACGGCGGGATTGCGCCACGTGTCGGGAAGATGGACCGACGCGGCCGCCGCTGGCCCACGCACGCTGGCAGGTGACGCCGACACGCTGGCCCGCGCGTGTCAGAGGGCCCGCATGTCAGCGGCTGTCCCAGCCGAGCGCTGACGTCACCCATGACGTCACAGTGGGTCCCACATGTCAGCACCGTGGGCTGAGCCCCGCTGACGTCAGCGATGACGTCACCCGAGTGGGCCCACATGTCAGTCTCACGTGGAGTCGTGGACCGAGTCCACGGTGGACCCAAGCCGAGCGTGGACCGAGCCCATGAGCCGGCTGACGTCAGCCAGCCAATCAGGAGCTGACACGTGTCCATGCTGACGCAATAATTAATTTCCGAAAAAGAAAATGATTTATTAATTCGAAATAATGATTTCAAATTTAGATTCAAACTTCAAACGCTTATAACTTTTTGCGTTTCAACTCCGATTTGAGTGATTCAAATTTCTAAATTTGTATAAAATTGAGATCTACCTAAGTATGAATTTTATTTAATTTTTGGACTAAAGTTTTTCTCTGCAAAATTATTTAATTGATTATTTAAACTTTAAATAATCATAACTTTTGCGTTTCAACTCCGATTTGAACGATTCCAGTTCCTAAAAATCCAGAAAATTATGTTCTCTCTGTTTATGGATTTTATTTGGAGTTTTGGGATGTTTTTGCCTAGTGTTTATTTGTGTATTTGCTATTTGCACGCTTTACGAGTAGACGTTGAAGTGCCGGAAGGATTCGAAGGAGAAGTATTGGCTCAGGATCCAACTCAAGACCAAGAGCAAGTACTTTTTGAAGGCAAGTTGTGCTTTGACCATGTTGATCCTATTTCGAAAATCTATTTTGATTTAAACTATTGCATGCTAGTTCAAGTAAGAAAAATACTTTGTTTAAACATGGGGATTAGATAAATACCAATTTGCTGTATGACACCTTGATTATCTAAGTATGTGCCATGATCCCTTGTCACCCTAGTTGTGGATTACTAGTTGGACATTATTAAATTGCCAACATGGGGTTTAGACCGTTGTAGTGTACTGCTTAGACCTGCTACGTGCTCATAACATGATTTTGGACAATTAAATGTTAATATTGACTTAATGATATATTGAACCTGTTTTGGAAAAGTATCATGTGATGTTGATGGCACGTGGTGCATGGTAATCAACTGGGGTTTGATAAACAGTTTTCGACCGGGGCATGTGGCAAGAGTAATCAGGTGGGCCAGTTGTGGCGTTGGGAATGTTGATTTGGTTCTTCGGGTAGTCTTGCCCTGGTCACTCTAAGGACTTAACCTTGCAAGCCTTTGAACTGGGTCATACTTGCAACCACATGGCTGGAATGGGACGGCCCTAGTTGACTAAGTCGCTAAGGACTCACTTGTGGAGCCTCAGGGTGTCAATTACACCGTTTGTGTGATTATACGGGGAGCGTATCGTGGTCGTGGCCGATACCCATCTAACGGTGTGTTGGTCCCATACTTCGCCTTGGCTAAGGGAAGGGATGGTGTAGAGCACGAACCGGAGAGGACCACCTGTGTTGTTTGAGGCTTCCGAAAGGCTTTGTTACGGGAACTCGCCTTTGTGGTGTTTGACTGTATCTTGTGGGTAAAGTGCATAACCTCTGCAGAGTGTAGAATCTATTTAAATAGCCGAGTCCACTTCGTGATCGACAATGCTCGGGAATTACAGTCAAGGGTTAGATTTTCTGAAAATAACTTGGATTTGAAAGGTTGGGCTGGTTTAATAGTGAAGTTGATGGAAATGTGGTTTAGGATGGGGAAAATGTTTATTAAAACTTCTTGAAAAGTTATTTACGCTTTACTTATTTCTACTGCTTTCGAATCTACTTATATTACATGCCAAAATGTCAATTTCTTCGCAAATATACCTTGAGCTATTCCTTTGTACCAAGCCATGCATATAGTATATTAGCTTGCATTCTGTGCATGACTTGCGAGTACCAAGTACTCACCCTTGCCTCAACACAACATCGCTGAAGAGGAGACTACGCCACTTTGGAGGAGGAACTCCAAGAGGATCCGCTCTACTTAGGGAAGCGAGCCCGGTCGATTGCCTGTGGTATCTTGGATGGCGCCACGGTTATTTGATTTTCCGCTGCTATTATTTTTCTCTGAATAAGTTTCGCCTTCTTGCGGCATACATTTGTAATTTGACCATAAGGTCGAGCAACCAGTTTGGTTATTTAAATAAAGTACTTTATTGGTATCGTTTGGTATGATTGTGATATTTACCGATGTTAAGACTGTGTGCACTAGCGCGTTCCTGGACTAGTGCTGAATACACAGAGGGTCCGGATTTGCAAATTCGGGGTCCCGACAATTCCACAAGTCATTCTATTAGTTTGATAATAAATTGCGTGTGATGCTCATTGATTTAAGGCTTAGCTTTGCTTTATGAGAGTTTTATTGTTCGTTTGACACTTGGAGACATTAAGTGCTTGATGATAGTCTTATATTGTCGTTAAGACTCTAATTATTGCTGTTTTAGATGTCTCTCATATTGCCTTATTGCTATACTATTGTTGCTCCTTTAATTCATGTTAAAACAAAGGAGATGTCATTAAATCTTGGTTTTTAGCATATGTACCTTTGCTGGAATTTATGGTAAATTGTGGTATTTAGAGGTTGTTTAGCTTATGTTTGGTAGCATTCAGGCATATTAAATGCCGGGGTGTTACACGCATACTCTTGTATGGCGATTCGCGGCTGACGTGGTGAGTGGATTGTATCTTGTGCGTAAAATGTATAACCTCTGCAGAGTGTAAAATCTATTCGAATAGCTGTGTCCGCGGTACTGGACAATGCTCGGGGATTACAGTCAAGGGTTAGCTTTTGATAAAATTGAACTTGGGCTTGGAGGCAGTTTGCCTGTGGAAAAGTGATAACTGTTTAAGGATGTGGAATGGTTTACTTGTGAAATAACTGTGAAATCTATTACTATCATTATTTGTTTTACTGCTTTACAATCTATTATGTTTATTTGTGATTGTTGCTTTTCTGCAAAATAACCATCCAGCCTGTCACTTGGAATAAGCCATGCATATAGTTATTAGACTTGCATTCTGTGCATGACTTGCTGAGTGCTTTATGTACTCACCCCTTGCAAACAAACAATCACCAGTGAGCAAAAGTCTACATCGTCGAAGAAGAAGAAGTTCCGTGAGAAGGCGATTATCTAGGAGTCGAACTGTCGCTTGCCTGTGGCGTATTGATGGGATTCACCGATGTTCTTCATTCCGCTGCTGCTTATTTGGAGTTGAAGCCGTCAAGGTTTCACAAATGTAAGGTTGACCTTAAGGTCGTACATTAGTTTATATTTTATAATTGGGTTATTTTTATTATTCCGCTGTGTATGATTGTGGTATTCATCTATGTTGAGACTGTGTGCACTAGCGTGATCCTGGACTAGTGCTGAATACACAGAGGGTCCGGATTTGCAAATTCGGGTCCGGATATATATATATATATACATTTTCATGTTTCTAGTGTGCCTTGAGAGGATTGCCTAAGACAAAGAGGGGAAGTGATAACATTTTTGTAGTAGTGGATATATTTTCTAAGACGGTGCATTTTATTCCTGTCATAATAGCAATGATGCTACACATGTTGCTGATTTATTTTTCCATGGAAACCATTTGACTACATGGTGTGACAACCACAATTATTTCAAATTGAGATACGAAGTTCTTGAGCCACTTTTGGAGGACCTTATGGAACAAGTTGGGGATGAAGTTGCTATTTTCTACTATATGTCATTCCCAAACCGATGAACAAATTGAAATCGTCAACTGCACATTGTCAACCATGTTGAGAGCTATTTTGAATAAAAACTTGAAGTTGTGGGAAGAATGTCTACCATAGGTGGAGTTTGCCTACAACCGCTCGCTGCATTCAACCACAAAGATGAGCCCTTTTCAGATAGCATATGACTTTTATCCTCACGCTCCAATTAATTTGTCACATCTACCATCTTCGAAGAAGGTAAATCTAGATGCTCAGGAATGTGCTGATTAGTTCTTAAGTTGCATGAGAATACAAAAAAAATATAAAGTACATGAATAATAAATATAAGGTTGATGGTAGTAAAGGTAGAAAGGAAATAACTTTTGAACTTGGTGATCTTGTTTGGTTGCATTTGAGGAAAGCTAGATTTTTAGATTTTAGAAAGTGTAAGTTGATGCCTAAAGCTAATAGTCCTTTTAAGATTATTGAAAAAAATTAATGATATTGCATACAAGCTCGAGTTGTCTAAAGATTTTGGGGTTAGTCCCACATTTAATGTTGCAGATTTGAAACCATAATTGAAAGAAGAAGATAAGCTTGAGTCAAGGATGACTCCAATTCAAGAGAGGAATGATGATGATAATATCACTTCCTTGGATACACACAACACTCCACAAAATGGTAGGCAAGGACCTATGACAAGGGTACGTGCACGATAGTTGAATTATCAGGTGAGCTCAATTCTAGGAGTTCATAATTTTTATTTTAAAGAAAGATTGCTACCTAAGTTATATGATGTTATTCTACTCAGGAACTGTAACACCCCAAAATTTTGCTTTCCTTGAATTCATGTGTGATTTGGCACTTTGGTGAATTTTTGGAATTTTCTGGAATTTATTTGGATTTATTTGGGATTTATTTGAATTTATTCCATTTTGAAATAAATAAAGAATTTAATTTTGCAAATAAAATTTTGTTGAAAATATTTTAATTGAGTCCAAAATGATCCAAAATATTTTCCAGAATTTTTCTGGAATTTTTCTGAGTCATTTGCTATTTTTAATGAATTAAATGAATTACTGGGAATTATTTTAAATATTAAATCGCTGGAAAATCCGAGTCGATTCTCGTTTCACCGATCGAAGCCCGAGTCAGACTCGAGTTCGAGTCCGACCCGAGCCACGTGGTCGAGCCGAACCCGTTCGCCCCGAACCCTAGCCACACGACCCTTGGATCAAAATCCAACGGTTGTGATTGCGCCACGTCACCGAACCCGAGTCCGACCGAGCCAGCCAGCTCGCCGAGCCGGACCCGAGTCCAACTCACGCGACCGTTGGATCGAGATCCAACGGCTCACGTTGCGCCACGTCGCCTCTCGTCGCCGCCGGACTCCAGCCGAAACCGTGTCGACCTCGGTCTCCGTCGTTCACTGACGCCGAGACCCCTATTTAATGCGCCGCCACCACGGCCGTGACCTAGACTTCCGTGGCGCACTGCGTTCCCAAGCCATCTCTTTGAGCCGCCGCCGTTTGCCCGTCTGAGCTCGCCGGAGTTGGAATTCGTTCGCCGCGGTTACGCCGATATTGCCGCCGTCGTCGTCCTCCGCCCGTCATCAAGCCAGATCCGGATTCCCAAGACGAGACGCGTTCGAGTACCCTTCACTTCGCGGAGAAGCCCGGCGCCGTTGGACTCGCTGCCGTCTTCATCTCCGGTGGCCTCGCTCGCCGCTGCCGCCATCGCCGTCCGCGAGCTACGCTTAGCCGTCCGATCGTAATCAAGGGCTCAGATCGCGCCCACGTCACACCGCGGTGAGATCTCACGTGCAACCTCTGGATCTATTTTCAACCGCTTGATCTAGATCCAACGGCTTAGATTGTGCCACGTAGCTAGAATCGCACCAGGTTAGATTGGATCTTGACCGTCCGATCAAGATCGAGCAGCCTGGATCAGCGGAGTTGTTTTTCCAAAGCACTACGCTAGATTTAATCCGCCGCTGATTCTCAAACCAACGGGCAAGATCACGCCACGTGGCGGGAAGTCGACCGCCGCGGTCGGGCCGCCCACGCCGCTGCAGGCGTAACGCCGACACGCCGGCCCGCGTGTCGAGGGCCCGCATGTCGCTGGCTAATCCAGCCAGCGCCGACGTCACCCATGACGTCACAAAGGTCCCACATGTCGACTGCGGCCGAGCCCCGCCGACGTCGGCGATGACGCCACTCGAGTGGGCCCACATGTCGGGCCGACATTTAACGAAGTCGTGGACCGAGTCCACGGTGGACCCGAGCCAAGCATGGACCAAGTCCATGGACCGGACGTCCACCAACCAATCGAGGCTGCCACGTGTCCATGCCGACGCAATAATTAATTTCCAAAAGAAAATGATTTATTAATTCGAAATAATGATTTCAGATTTTGATTCAAACTTCAAACGCTTATAACTTTTGCGTTTCAACTCCGATTTGAGTGATTCAAATTTCTAAATTCGTATAAAATTGAGATCTACCTAAATATAAATTTTATTTAATTTTTGGACTAAAGTTTTTCTCTGTAATATTATTTAATTGATTATTTAAACTTTAATAAATCATAACTTTTGCATTTTAACTCCGATTTGAACGATTCCAGTTCCTAAAAATCCAGAAAATTATGTTCTCTCTGTTTATGGATTTTATTTGGAGTTTTGGGATGTTTTTGCCTAGTGTTTATTTGTGTATTTGCTATTTGCACGCTTTACGAGTAGACGTTGAAGTCTTGGGAATGATTCGAAGGAGAAGTGTTGACTCAGGATCCAACTCAAGACCAAGAGCAAGTACTTTTTAAAGGCAAGTTGTGCTTTGACCATGTTGATCCTATTTCGAAATCTATTTTGATTTAAACTATTGCATGCTAGTTCAATTAGAAAAATACTTTGTTTAAACCTGGGGGTTAGATAAATACCAATTTGCTATATGACACCTTGATTACTTAAGTATGTGCCATGACCCTTTGTCACCCTAGTTGTGGTTTACTAGTTGGACATTATTAAATTGCCAACATGGGTTTAGACCGCAGTAGTATCGCTTAGACACACTACGTGCTCATAACATGATTTTGGATAATTAAATGTTAATATTTAATTAATGATATATTGAAAGTTTTTTTGAAAAGTATAATGTGATGTTGATGGCACGTGGTGCATGGTAATCAACTGGGGTTTGATAAAGCAGTTTTCGGCCGGCATGTGGCAAGAGTAATCAGTGGGCCAGTTGTGGCGTTGGGAATGTTGATTTGGTTCTTCGGGTAGTCTTGCCCTGGTCACTCTAAGGACTTAACCTTGCAAGCCTTTGAACTGGGTCATACTTGCAACCACATGGCTGGAATGGGACGGCCCTAGTTGACTAAGTCGCTAAGGACTCACTTGTGGAGCCTCAGGGTGTCAATTACACCGTTTGTGTGATTGTACGGGGGAGCGTATCGTGGCTGTGGCCAGATACCCATCTAACGGTGTGTTGGTCCCATACTTCGCCTTGGCTAAGGGAAGGGATGGTGTAGAGCACGAACCGGAGAGGACCACCTGTGTTGTTTGAGGCTTCCGAAAGGCTTTGTTACGGGAACTCGCCTTTGTGGTGTTTGACTGTATCTTGTGGGTAAAGTGCATAACCTCTGTAGAGTGTAGAATCTATTTAAATAGCCGAGTCCACGGTACTGGACAATGCTCGGGAATTACAGTCAAGGGTTAGATTTTCTGAAAATAACTTGGATTTGAAAGGTTGGGTTGGTTTAAGAATAAAGATGATGGAAATGTGGTTTAGGATGGGGAAAAATGTTTATTAAACTTCTGGAAAAGTTATTTACGCTTTACTTATTTCTACTGCTTTCGAATCTACTTATATTACTTTTCGAATCTTTGTTTCTTCGCAAATATACCTTGAGCTATTCCTTTGTACCAAGCCATGCATATAGTATATTAGCTTGCATTCTGTGCATGACTTGCTGAGTACCAAGTACTCACCCTTGCCTCAACACAATACCAGTTGAAGAGGAGACTACACCAGCTTTGGAGGAGGAACTCCAAGAAGATCCGTCTACTTAGGGATGCGAGCCCGATCGATTGCCTGTGGTATCTTTGGATGGCGCCACGATGTTGCCTTCGTTGTTTTTCCGCTGCTATTATTATTTTTCTCTGAATAAGTTTCGCCTTGCGAGGCATACATTTTGTAACTTGGCCATAAGGTCAAGTAACCAGTTTGGTTATTTAAATAAAGTACTTTGATAATATCGATTGGTATGATTGTGATATTTACCGATGTTAAGACTGTGTGCACTAGCGCGTTCCTGGACTAGTGCTGAATACACAGAGGGTCCGGATTTGCAAATTCGGGGTCCCGACAGGAACTAAGGTGAGGGGAGTAGCACTACTACGACAACAAGTTCCGGCCAACTCTGTTTCAATTCTAGACCAATTTGGAATCAACTTGACAACCCTGATTAAAAACTACCATAACTTTCACATACGGAATCCCTTTGAAGCATTTGAGTACTTGATTAAAAGCTTATGATGAGACCTTTCCAACGGATCCAACCCTACCTTCAAATTTATTGTCTACACATCACAATCATCAAAGAAAGGTGCTATTTCACCTATTGGGCCAACTTAGGCCTTGTAATAGTGTTAGAATCCGAGTCCAAGTTGTGTGCGTCCCCTGTTGGTGCACAACCCTAGGCCAGCTCCCCGTCGATTAGCACCCCCTTATAACTTTTGTGGCCACCACTTTTAGGGCAGGCTTGTTTGGATTGTTTTTTTGTTCAGAAAATATTAGTTGTGTACTTGTGTCGACTAGACCAACTACGGTAACTTTAGGCCTCTTCATTAGTCAATAAAACTTCATATATCGTCCTCTAATTCATATTACACTTATTTCTTTCTTGCTTGATTCTCTATCATTTGCAAGAAAGATCAACTTTGTTGGGTATGGTTGATAACGACAAAGGGCATGGTGTAGTGAATGCAGGATGGACTTGATCGTCTCGGTCAAGTAGTCTCATCACCAACATCGCATGATCAATTGTAGTTATTACTCATCAGAAAATCGGGCCAATTTGTTTCATCATTTGCTATTCTATTGGTGAATCATGGTTGATAAAGAATGGTCGACATCGTTTTAGAACAAACCTAATGTGATTTTTAGGAAGTGGCTGAGGAGCTAGATGTAACGCCCTGATTTGTGTATGTAACGTCGTGGAGTTTCGTTTCAAGTTTCTTTTAGAATTCTCATCTGGGTGATTGGTTGATCTATTGGTTAATCTCTAGGGTGGTCAATTTTGATCTGGTGTGGTAGTGTGAAAAAAGTATACTTCATCTATTTCTCCCCACTTCCCCACCTAACCTACCTACCCTCTCCCACTCACTTTTTTCCCCCAACCAGCCATCTCCCTCATTTCCCCACTCGTGCTCTTCTTCTCCCCTTAGACAGCAGCTTGGGGGCCTTCTCCCAGCCGTTTTGAGCATGGGGAGGAGCTCCTCCACTTCCCCCATGGCTCTCCTTCCCCTCGATGGAGCTCCCCATGGCGCCCTCCCTGCTCAAAGCCGGCACCTCCCTCCCCTTTTGTAGCAGCAAGCAGCAGCGAGAAGCAGCATCCCTCCTCCTTTTTCCCCTTCTTGGTTGGAGGTAATCCCTGGTTTTTTCTTTGTGAGCTCATCCATGGAGGTCCTAGAAAGGATAGATGTGGTTTTAGAGTTCTAGGGTTTGCTCTTTTGGAGGGAAACTAGTTTTGGAGGGAAAACCCTAAGTTCTGTTTTTGAGCAGTGTTCTGCCCAGTCTTAGAGCTCGGTTTTGGGGCAGATGCATTCCCCCCTTGGCTTTTTGATAGTAGACTTCATTTCTTCTTTAATTTGAGCACAAGTTCACTGAAATCCGTTAAGCCAATCAAAAGTTATGGCTGTTTTAGTGCGGGCTATCCGAACTGATGTTGTGATAGTAGATTCAATGTTCAATGTATGATTTGAGCGAGTTGTAAGCCGAATTAATTTTTCCATTTGCCTAGAGATATCTAGTAAATTTTGTTTCATTTGATAAAATGTATTCGTTTGCTTGATTTGCATTCTAAAATCAAAAGTTATTTCTTCTTGAATTAGGCTATCCAAAACTGTGTTGGTTCTGAAATTTCAGAAGTTAGAGTAAATCAGGTGGGCTATTCTTTTGCGAACTGGTAGTGAGTGGAGAAGAACTAGCTTGAATGGATATTGTAACACCCCGGCATCTAGTATGCCCTAGATGTCACCAAACATAGTAGAAACAACAACTAAACACCACAATTAAGAACAAATTACAACAAGGGCATTAATGCTTTAATGCAAATTTCGGCAGCATTTCTTTTGTAATTCCATGGGTTGAAGCAACAATAATAGTATCACAAGCAATAACATTATGGATAACATCTAAAACAGCCATAACATGAAGTATAGCAACAATTTAAGATCCAGTAATGAATTCAAATGTTTCATGGCTAAAACGAAGTGAACGATATAATCAAACACACATTAAGGCATAAACCAAGTTCTAGCGCCATAAAATTAATCATCACAACTACGAATGAAAGAGTGTAGTTGTCTAAGTGCATGAAGCTACGTGAATATGTGCCACTAATCCTCTTTCCCTCATGTTGGTTTCATGGTACCTAAAAACAACATAAAACACAAGCGTGAGTTCATCACTCATCAAAGTGTATTGCAATGGAACAGAGCAACAACATTATTCAATAGCATATTTACTACATATCATAATACATCATCATCATAAGCATCTCATCATCATCATTATCATGCAATGCAAAGCGATGCACATGTCTCTTTGAAGCACATACCGGTATTGCCGAGTGCACACCCGTCGGTGTGCACCCTCTTTCCCCTTCCATCCCGTAGATGGAAGGTGCCTACTCTTACTGACTCGCTCCCATACACAACCGTGGATGGAACTACGAGGTAGGTCTTTCTCAGTGGCGCTCCGGATTAGTCATAACTTTCTCACTGACCTTACCGGATTAGTTATGACTTTCTCACCATCCAGGCCAATCCTCATGCCGTGAATGCAAGTAATACACTGTTTACCTTTCATCATTTAAGTGTCATGCACAGTAACATTTTACTCACCATCATCACTTTATCATTCTCATCATCACAACATACTCACCAATATATCATAAGCAAGAATAAAACTTTGCAACCGTTTGTAATTCAGCAAATGCATAACCATCTAACAATTTCATATTCTCTTAATCTCATTCAAGAATCAAACATGGCAAGCAAACATATCAACGGTTAACTCGCATCATAACGAAAACATAACGCCATTCAAGTCATAACATTACAATACACTTGCCTTCAACCGTTTGGGACGGAGTGGCGAGGTGTGGAAGGCACTCTTGGGGTCACACCACCTACACATAGGTACAATGCATTCAAAACATGCCCACAAAGAAATACAAGAACTACCATCTACGTCGACTTCGCAACCCTCTCGCAAAACCCGAAAATCAGCACTCTGCCCAACCGGGACGCAGTGCTCCAATGACCATAACTTGAGTTCAAAACTCCAAATCCATTAAATGAATACATTTTCTCGAAGCTTAGGAAATTTTCCAACTTTTTCTAAGTATTCGCGAAGACTGAATCGGCTTCTAAAATTGTCTAATCTACAGTTGAACACGATCTGTCACAATCTCATCACAGATTTGACAATATTCGGTAAAACAACCATAACTTTTAAATGGCTGGACGGAATTTAACGTTCTTGGTGTCCAATTAAAGGTAATTCAATTACCTACAACTTTCTTAACAGCCAGCCGATCATAACATGCCTCTAAAATTTCCAAAACCGAGCCCTAAGCATGAGCGCCCAATCTGCCCGAGAACCGAACGTGGGACATAATTGCATTCTCCCTAATTACATCTAACCACATCACCTAAACATGGATTTTGGGCATGGATTCCCCCATCTAACTAGCACCAAAATTCTACCAAGGAATTCACAATTGCTTACCTCCCTTTAAGAACCACACGAACGATGAACGTCTCCTCCTTCCTGGTCCCCCGATCTCCTTCCTCGTGCCAAATCCGCCGGATCCCCTCGTCGTGGAGCTTCCCAATGGTGAGGACAATGGAATGGAGGGGTATGGCAGCAAGGTATGGGGGGGTGGATCTCTCCTAGGGCCGGCTAGGGGAGGTGGAGGAGGAAGGGGGAGGGGGCGCATGGGGAAGTGGGGAGTGGCGGCTAGGGGTGGAGGGGGGAGGGGAGGTGCCCAAGGCAAGGGGGGGCGCAAGGAACCCTAGGGTTGTAGGATTTCCACCCCACACGGGCCAAAAAACCCCCACCAACGGCCCACTTCATCCCCCTAAGGCCCAAACTAGCTCCCGCTAGGCCCAAACTCCCCCGGAGAGGCCCAAATGCCCGGAAACGGCCCAAAAGCACACAATAAAATCGTACCTTAGTGCCAAAATCGGAAATATCTCAATCCATCATTCCGCAGTGTTACAGATATGATGTATGGATAGATGATCTTCTTGTGGTCGTTTTGAGCACAAGAACTCCAAATTTGGTTTAGCCAATTAGGAGATATGCTAATTTGATTACGGACTGTCTGGAAATTGGAATTTGTGTAAATGAGCCTTGTTCTTTTGAATATGGGATTAATTGATGTGTAACCAAATTGAATCAGTTTGTGATAATGCAAGATGATCCTCTTGTAGTTAATTAGAGTCTAAGTTTACTTAATTTGGTTAAGTGAACCAAAAGAAGTGCTTTGTTGAAATTGCTATCCTAAAACTAGAGTTTGCTGGAAATTTAGAATCTCAATTGAGTGTTTGGGGCACGATTTGAGGGCCTTTAAGTTAGCTCCTACTTGAATGGATTTGTAATAACTAAATCTCATTTCCTTGTGGTCGTTTAGAGTATAAGAACTCGAATTGTGGTTTAACCATTTGGAAGTTATGCGAGTTTTTGCGATCGTTGCTTGAGAATGGAAATGTTGAGGTGAAGTGGCTAGTTTGGGGAATTGAGTCGAAGTGATGATATGTAAATGTTGTGGGCATTTTGTTGTCTATTGGGGTATGAAATGGATTTGGCTTGCGTAAGAGAAGACAATGGGTCTAGTTGAGGACGTTTAAAGCGAGTTTCACGTTGAGCGAAAGCGCTATTATCAATTGCCTTTTGAATCTGAGATGCATTGTTTGAGATGAATGCATATATGTTTATTGCAGGATTTGTGACCTCAGAAGTGGCCGAAGCTTCTCGCCACTCAGTCCTGAGCGGGTAAAGGCAAGTGCATTCCTAGTATGATGCTAGGATTTTGATTCTTGTTAATCATCATGAATATGGTTATACTGAAATGAATTACATGATTTGTGTTGCATCATATGAGTAAATGGGAAATATCAAGTGGTTATGCAGTTAAAGTTATTTAATGCTATTGGTTGAATGAATGATGATGATTATATTATGTCCATGCGAAGTGATAGAAATGAATGTAGTTGCAATTCAATTGTGTTAATTGCATTGTGCATTCATAATGGAAGAGGTGACCCATTCTGATGCGGGCCTCTATGTTCATACGTAGTGGATACGAAAGTCCTACCTCGTAGTCCCATTCATCGAGGTGAATGGGAGCGAGACAGTAAGAATAGGCACCTTCCACGGGATGGAAGGGATGTGAGGGTGCACACCGACGGGTGTGCACTCGGCAGTACCGGTATGTGCATCAAAAAGAGCATACATGAGCATGCATATCGCATTGCATACTAACGATGGCATTGAGTTAAATGGAAATGTGTAGTGTTGGGATCGAGTCGTGGACTCATCCAAAGAGGTTCGAAGAGGTATGTGAATGAACTAAGTAAATGAAGTGAAAAGAGGTAATGTGGTTGAGATTATTGTTTTATGGATTTGTGCATTTGGATAAGAAATATGCTCTTACTGTTGATTTAATTGTGTTAATTGAGTTTTGTGATGCACTTTACTGAGTCTTGGACTCACGCTTGTTTGTTTATTGTTTTAGGTACTCTGAAGTCATCTTACCGGGAAGGGACTTAGCTACAGCTCCTTTCACGCTCACGACACGATAAAGAATTTAGTTGCTTAATTGGTTTACTTTGGTAATTAGTTGAGATCAATGTATTAATCTTGTTGTAGTTGTTTTGATCTCTTTGATGTTGAGGATTTATAGTTGTTAGAAGACCATCACCCTTTGTATGTGCTTAGCGGGTCATGATGGTTAATTGATTCCTTGTTATTGTTGTTGTTATTGCTATTACTATTGATTGTGATCTCTTTGCCTGCTGAGTGGATCTCCGTTTAGCAGGGGAGGTCATGCCGAAATTTTTTATGGAAAAATTTAGATAGGTTTTGGTAGCACTTCGGGCATGTGAGGTGCCTGGGTGTTATAGTCTAATTAGATAACTAAGTGCTTAATCGTGCTTTGAGTGATTTTGGTTATTAATCTGGTGTTTATTTCTGTTAGGGTTTAATTGTTCGAGCTATTTCGATCGATTCTAACCCAAAACCCTAATTTATGTTTTCGCTAGAATTCTTTAGCAACCAAAACCCAAAAGCCTTTCGTTAGAATCCCTAAGTCTATCACAAGAACTCCTCAAGTGGAATCCAAAAGATTTGAAGCAAATCGCAAAGGAATCGGAATCCTCCAACTGAGGTCGGAGCTACTGCTGGCACAGTAGCGGTAGTGCCGGGCAAGCGGGGTGCTGCCGGCCATGTCGAGGGGGCAGGGCAACGGCCCTTGCCTTTTCCCGTTGTCCACCGCTTCACCTTCCAGCGACTTCTCCTCTCCCTCATAAGCCAGCGCCCTCTCCCTCTATCTATCTCCATTGCTCTCTCACTCCCTCTTCACTCTCTAGCTCCCTCTCTCTCTGTAACACCCCGGCATTTAATATGCCCGAATGCTACCAAAATAGACTAAGCAACCTCTAAATACCACAAATACATGTAAATTACAACAAAGGCACGAATGCTAAAAACCGAAATTTCGGCAGCATCTCCTTTGTTTTAACATGAATTGAAGGAACAACAATAGCATAGCAATATATGGCAATATAAGAGGCATCTAAAATAGCAATAACTAAAGGCATGACAACAATAAAAGTCTAATTCCAAGCATTCAATGTCTCCATGAGCCAAACGAACAATAAGACTCTCATAACGCAAAACTAAACCATAAATCAATAAGCATCACACTTAGTTTATTATAAAGACCCAATTGAATGACTTGTGGGAACAAATGAGTGAAGCTACGTGTAGAAGTGTGACTATTTCCCTTCCCCTCATGCCGGTCTCATGGTACCTAAAACAACAAGAAAGCACAAGCGTGAGTTCAACACTCAACAAGTATATTGCAATGGTACAAAAGAACAATTACATGGCTACAACAACTCACATCATGACTATCATCTTATTCATGATTACATATCGTTATCATCATCATCATCATGTATGCAATGCGATGTGATGCACATGTCTCCTTGGAAACTCATACCGGTATGGTTGAGTACACGCCCGTCGGTGTGCACCCTCTCCCCCCTTCCATCCCGAAGCTGGAGGGTGCCTACTCCTCGCTTCCATACACCACGGTGGATGGAATCACGATGTAGGACTTACTCATTGGCCCTTCGGAATAGTCATAACTTTCTCACTGACCTTCCCCGAACTAGTTATGACTTTCTCACCGCCCGAGCCATGTATCATGCCATGTATGCAAACATGCCAACATCGTAAATAACTTGTACATTAACACATGGCATCATAAAATAGTAAGAATATTCATCATATCAATGGCAATCGTTAAAACATGGCATGTGAACATATCATACATTCAATTTCAATCTCAACCAATCTAGCAAACTACAACCCGCTACCCATTCCAATACACTTGCCTCAACCACGGGCGACGGATTGGCGAGAAGTAGAGGGCACCCCCGGGGTCACACCACCTGCACATAGGCACCACACACTCAAAATCATGCCCACAAAACAATACGCAAACACTCTTCTACCCCGACTTCGCAAACTACTCGCACAATCCAAAAACAGAGGTTCTGTCCCGTCGGGACAGCAGACTTGCAACGAGCATAACTCGGGATCTAATACTCCGAATCGATTAAACGAGTACATCCTCGCGTAGCTTAGGAAATTTCCTAACTTTTTCTTACTATATGGAAAAACTGATTCGGACTCTAAAGTGGTTTAATCTAATGAATACCGTGATCTATTCCAATCACGTCACAGTTTTTAATACGTTCAGTAAAACGAGCATAACTTTGAAACGGCTTGGCGGAATTGGACGTTCTTTATACCCACTGAAAGGTATTGAAGTTACCTACAACTTCTTCAACATGCGGAGGACCAAATTCGGACACTAAATTGGAGAAAACCCAAACCCTAGGTCGACTGCTCATGCTGCCCGAAACAGAGAACGTGGCAAACTCTAGATTCCATCTAATCTACCCAATTACAGCACCACCAATTGATGTAAAAACATGATATCAACCCTTAGAACAGTACCTAGACCAACCCCAAGGATTCCCATGGCCATACCTTCGCCCGACGAACGAAGAACCAACGGAACTCCTCCCGGTTCGCGCGATCTCCTTCCTCACTCCAAATCCACCGGATCTCCTCGTCGCGGAGCGCTCGAATGGACGGATCTTTGGGGTGGTGAGGTGGAGAGGCTTACCTAGGGCAGCAAGGGGTGGTGGAGAGGGGAGGGGATGGCGCAAGGGGAAGAGGAGGCGCCCAAAGTGGGGGGTGGCGGCTTGGGTGGTGGGAGGAGGTGGATTGGCGGCTAGGGTTGTGGGGCGCATGTGGGCAGGGGGAGGACGCCCCAAGGCAGATTATCCTACCTCCCCCTCCCTCATGGGCCTAAAAATCCACCCACCAAGGCCCACGACACATCCCCCTTGGGCCCGAACTCCCCCGGAGAGGCCCAAACTGCCGAAAACAGCTCGGAAATGCGAATAAACCTCACAGCGTATAGTTTTAACCTCCGATTTCATATTTTATAATGTTTTGACCTCAACATTCACATTTTATAACATTACGACACTCCGTGGTGTCACATTCTCCCCCCTTAAACAGGATTCGACCTCGAATCCGAAGAACGCCAAAATCAACAACAAAGTCCCCAAGGGACAAAAGACTTCTTTGCAACACCAAAACATTCACACAAAGACTTAAACCGGAACAAACAACAAGCGAGTTCTCAAAACCAACACTTGGCGAGAAAATGTTGATTTAGCTCAACAGAGTGCAACCTCTAACGGTTCCACCTTTACTTCCAATTTCCTCAATCGAATTCCTCGATTTCACCCATTAAAGGGCTCAATTGAAAATACTACATATGTCCAAAACCTCACATCAATCATTTCATACAATTATCGCAAACGACAACGCTACCACCAAACACCAATCAAGAACCAAGAAAACACTGGTTCTCAACTCTTGCAATTGGGCGCCCTTTAAACCGAGCGGACCATTCCCGAGAAATGCCACCGAACGAAATGACTCACTACAGCACATCTGCCCTTCCGATACACAATCACGCTAACATTTCATTCCATCCACTCCCAGGCAAATCTCATACCTAGAGACAACTAGCTAAGACAATTGCTCACGACAGGGCATTTATCTCCGAATTACCTTCATCTTATCTACCACCCATCGATACTCTCAATACAAAACTGAACAACGACATCAACAACCTCCATCAAAATCCACCCGTTATACCACTAATGTCCAACACCTAGCCCAAGCTGGGACCGTAGAACCTTACCAAACCACCATTGGTGCGTTTCCCACGACGGTGTCGCCCTCACAAACTTTTCACGCAACCAACCAAACCCAAGAGTATACAACCTTAGCATACTCAACCATAAACCATGAACCCCATTGATCCACGAAAACAACTCGAACCCCAAAGCGCTAAAAAAAACCACTTTGGAAAGAATTCGGCAACTTTCAATGAGCACTCATTTATTTTCCTAAGCCAAATCGCAAAGGAACACAAATCTCCTATACCACTGCCAAATTACCATAAGTTATTCATTCTTTCTTTTCATACTAGAAAGCAATGGAAATCTCGATTTATGACATGAATGCACACTTTTCGAGAGCACTTCGAATTAGTCATATATCAATATATGGCTTTCTCACCGCCCTGGCTCAACGACTCAATTATGATTAATTGTACATAAACGATGTCATGTTTCCTTTTCACCATTCATTCATCATGTAACAACAATACCGAATAGTCATTCACAAAACGACTTCTTCCTCGGTATCACATGATTAAAACTCAAATATCATCGACGGCTGCGAAATTCATATAAACTATGACGGCAACACCAATAACAGGGAAACACCACGCCGTAAAATAACCCACGTCAATTGAAAAACTAGACTTTGCAAAACCTCGCATTTTAACCACAATCAACATTTGGAAAATAGCATCGGCTCCAAAGTCAAACATCTGCACACACAACCACCACAAATTTTCTCAAAGAGAAAGGGAAACTCATTTCAAAAGGGAACACTTCACTAACAAAATCACTTATGAAACATTCATAAAAATCCAGCCTTGTGAAGCATCCGCACACCAGATACATTTTCCAAATAACTCCAACTCTAGCCAAATAGAGTTACACATCAAGGGCTTAACTCAAAAGTTTCCAACACAACCCATTATGACCATCTGCTTCCTTTTAAGCATTTATTCCAAAGGTAATTCAGTGAGAACGCGAAAGAGCGCGATCCACTCAAAGACTTTTAGGTGTCAACTCATACTCACAACACAAACTAAACAAATTCGCCAAAACCAAAGATTGGCACTAATTTCTATGAGTTTTAGGGAATCTCTGAAACTCAACATAAGGAACACTTTTGACCAAAAGCATTCAACCAAGATAGCAAACAGCCAAACCAGACCAGAAGGTTTTAAACACCAGCTTAGCATAAATACAATCATCTCTAGTGTTCTACTACGCTTTCCATTAAAGACTTCAAAATTCACTACTTACTCATTGAGAAAGTCCAACCGGATTTAACAAAATTTACATAACAATTTCTTTCTCTAGTTACCATTCCCAACACTTTTAATTAGGGTTTATGATGCTTATCAAAAAGGCACCCCACCAAGACTACATTGACATGATCCCCACGGATCACCAAATCATAATACATCTTATTCTAAATTTGAAACATAGTACTTCAACAAACCTTTCAGCAAGATCAACCTATAAATTTCATACCACCTATATGTTCACGTCTCGACAACCGAACCTTATTCAGTTAAACAACGACTTCAACATGTAAATATTATCTCCACAGGGAAGAATTCGTAAGTGAGACTCTAAGTTATACTTTCATTAAGGATAAAATCATTCATCATGTTAATTATCCAAAGCTCACTGCATCGCAACATGTTAAAATTTTCCTCTATTTTAACCATGGTTTTCCAACGAGTAATCTAAACAGTTACCACCACTACTTAGTCATCAATAACAACAAATGGGCATAATCATCAACCAACAACATTACTTTTAGCTACCCTATACATAGATGATAACAAAATTACCACCACACAACATACTCCAACTATTTAAAATAGATTGAATACTAGCATTAACACTGCCCTTAACAACATCATTAACAATAAGTCTTATGTCTTCTCAATTGATATCAATACTAGCATTGTAGAGACACAACTGCATACTTCCAAATATACTAGTAGTTTGCAACAACTTAAATAGAAACTCTAATCAATTTCCAAATTAAAGTCACTAGTCAACACGATTAAATTTCTCTATTAATCCATTAGATTAGAACATCTTTAAACAACCAGCAAAGTTTCTTTAACAATAACAGCAGTCTACATCATCTTAATGTTTTAACTATGCATCAGGGTTTAAAATTTTAAACATAATCGGGGGTCATAGGCACTTTTAAAGCAAAGCAACCGATTCTAAGCATGTACATTTGTAACACCCCGGCATTTAATATGCCTGAATGCTACCAAACATAAGCTAAACAACATCTAAATACCACAATTAAACATAAATTCCAGCAAAAGCACACATGCTAAAAACCGAAATTTCGGCAGCATCTCCTTTGTTTTAACATGAATTGAAGGAGCAACAACAATATCACAAGTTATATCATAATGGAAAGCATCTAAAACAGCAATAACGGGTGACATAGCAACAATATAAGTCCAGGATAAAGCATTCAATCACTTCATGAGCTAAACGAATCAAATAATAAGACCAAGCACACAGTTAAGCAATACTCCAATTTTCATGGCAATACTTTCATTATCATGACTCCAAATGATAACACTGTCTAATTTGTGTGGAGCTACGTGTAGATGTGTAGCTAAACCCTTTTCCCCGCATGCCGGTTTCATGGTACCTAAGAAAAACAACATAAACACAAGCGTGAGTTCATCACTCAGCAAGTATAATGCAATGGAACAAGAAAATACATTCTAATACCTTCATCACCACTTTTCACATACCACATCATACACATCTCATATTCATAGTGTAAGCATATCATTGACATCATCATAAATCATCCTCATTTAACATCCTCATATAATGCAATGCAATGCGATGCACATAACTCCTGGAAACTCATACCGGTATGGTTGAGTACACACCCGTCGGTGTGCACCCTCCCCCCTTCCATCCCGAAGATGGAGGGTGCCTACTCCTCGCTTCCGTTCACCGCGGTGAATGGAATCACGATGTAGGACTTACTCATTGGCTTTCCGGATTAGTCATAACTTTCTCACCGACCTTCCCGGACTAGTTATGACTTTCTCACCGCCCGGGCCATGTAATCATGCCATGTATGCAAATATGCCAACATCATAATTAACTTGTACATTAACACATGGCATCTAACATGATAAACATACTCATCATATCATTGGCAATCATTAAAGCATGGCAAGTGATCATATCATATAATCCATTCTCATCTAGTCTCAACAAGCAACCTACAAATCGCTATCCATTACAATACACTTGCCTCAACCACGGGCGACGGATTGGCGAGAAGTAGAAGGCCCTCCTGGGGTCACACCACCTGCACATAGGGACCACACACTCACAATATGGCCCACAAAATAGTACGCAAACCCTCATCTACCCCGACATTGCCAACTACTCGCAAAACCCGAAAACAACGGTTCTGTCCCGTCGAGACAGCAGCCTTCCAAAAGGCATAACTCGGGTTCTAACACTCCGAATCAATTAAACGAGTACATCCTCGCGTAGCTTAGGAAATTTTCCAACTTTTTATAGGTATAGGGAAAGACTGATTCGGATTCTAAAGTTGTTTAATCTACAAAATACCGTGATCTGTTCCAATCACGTCACAGATTTTAACACGCTCGGCAAAACAGCCATAACTTTTAAACGGCTGGGCGGAATTTAAAGTTCTTTATACCCACTGAAAGGTATTAAAATTATCTACAACTTCTTCAACATCCGTACGACCAGATTCCGACTCTAAATTGGCGAAAACCTAAGCCCTAGGTCGACTGCTCATGCTGTCCGAAACAGAGAACGTGACCAACTCAAGAATCCTTCTAATCTAATCAAATCCAGCACCACCAATTGATCTAAAAACTTTATAAACACCCTTAGAACAGTTCCTAGACCAACCCCAAGGATTCCCATGGTCATACCTTTGCCCAACGCACGAAATCTGAATGGATCTCCTCCCGGTTCGCTCCTCGCTCCTCGCTCCAATGGATGGATCCTCGAGGTGAAGGGGTGGGGATGCTACCCTAGGGTAGCAAGGGGTGGAGGAGAGGTGGAGGAGAGGTGGGAAGCAAAGGGGCAATGGCAAGGGGAGGCGCACGGCCAAGTGGGGGAGGGAGAGAGGGGAGGTGGCGGCTAGGTCTCAAGGGGGAGGGATGGGGCGCCCAAGGGGAGGTGTGGGGCGCAAGGAGGGCAGGGGGAGGCCCCTTTTACCTGCCCACACAACTCTCCTAGTCCTATATGGACTCAAACTCCATCCCACCAAAGCCCACAATCTCCTCTTTTAGGCCGAAACTCCCTCGGAAAGGCCCAAAACCCTTGAAACGGCCCGGAAACGCTATTAAACCTCCTACCATATGGTTTTAACCTCCAATACCACATTTCATAAAGTTTTTGACCTTAACATTCACATTAAATAATCTCACACCATTCCGTAGTGTCACAACATTAACACATTTAATCATTCCCACTATGGGGTACTCTACATTACTAGAGGTTCACCTAATCTTAAGCTAAAGGTAACAATTACATTTAATTGATTCACCTCGCAAATTAACTTAACAATACGTCATTCCATAAACCACATTGGTACATACTACATAACATGCTAAACAACAATTCTCACTATTGACAAACGATTTCAGTCAAAAGACTACTTACTTTGTTTGCAGCATTTTTTTTAAAAAAACTCAACCCAAATTCACACGGAAACTTGACTCTCCAATTTGCAATGAGACAAACCCAAACTTGGTCATGCAAAAGGAATTCTCCAAAACACTTTTCAATATCAAGGACTCCCATAGAGGAAAATGGTTGAAAGACAATTTTCTCAAAAGGGAACCAAGCGATCAAGTAATCCTTTTCAAATAAAACCTTAACACCAAACCCCAACCTTTCACGAAACAAGAAGGGTTTTCAAAGATGATTTCTTAAACCAGTAAAATGATGAAATCAAACACCACCTACTCCTACAAAGCCACAGGACTTCAGCCCTGACTACCAGGTCTGGCAAAATGCCGCAATAACACTTTTGACCTCGGAGAAAGACAAACACAGGAATAGATTGAATGCTTCTCCCCCATAAAGCAATCAACAAACTAAGCATCAATGTTGAAAAGGTGACCAAAAGAAGCGCAACACTAGACTCTTCTTTTTCTCCTTCAACCAAGGAAGACAAAACCACACACTGCATACAGAACAATCCGCGAAAAAAATCCAATGCCAAACACTTTTCTTTTGGTTTCAGTCAACTAAAACCAAGAAAACCAACCAAGATCGACCACAGAACGATAAAGAAGATCCGAAGGAATCCACCACCAATCTCTTCTTTTTGTCTCCAGTCAACTACCCGATCTACGATAGAAAAGGTAAGCACTCTTTCCCCACAAGGGGTTAATAGTTCTTCGGTGATGGCTTTAACCGGCCATACCGTCAAACCACACCCTTACTATGAACAAAAAGAGGTGATCGAAACCCTTCGGCACCACAACCCCACTTTATCACCACAACAAGCACAATTCAATCATTTATCTCATAGACATAGCAACATGCATTATCAAATGAAGCATTCAACATCAAAGCTTAAATACAACATTTAAACGTAAAGAAACGATACCCATACCCTTTCCTACTGTGCATCCATGTGTGTCAAATTTTAGATTAGTTATTCCACTTTTGCAAGTTTTAATGTTGCTATCCTATGACAAAATTTTAGTTAAAACCTAAGCCATGTTTCTAAGTTATTCCACATCACATTTTAGTTGTACCCTATAGCATGACACTAAAAATACACATTCCAAGGACCTACAGCCCGCTCTGATACCAACTGTAACACCCCGGCATTTAATATGCCTGAATGCTACCAAACATAGACTAAGCAACCTATAAATACCACAATTAATCATAAATTCCAGCAAAGGCGCACATGCTAAAAACCGAGATTTCGGAAGCATCTCCTTTGTTTTAACATGATTTGGAGGAGCAACACAGTAAAGCAATATAAGGCAATATGAGAGACAGCTAAATCAGCAATAATTAAAGACTTAATGACAATATAAGTCTACTTTCAAGCATTTAATGTCTCCAAGAGTCAAACGAACAATAAGACTCTCATAAAGCAAAGCTAAATCTTAAAGCAATAATCATCACACGCAGTTTATTCTCAAAAACTAATTGAATGACTTGTGGAATCAAATGAGTGAAGCTACGTGCGGAAGTGTGACTATTTCCCTTCCCCGCATGCCGGTCTCATGGTACCTAAAACAACAAGAAAACACAAGCGTGAGTTCAAAACTCAGCAAGCATATTGCAATGGTACAACAAGAACAATTACATGGAAATAATATCTCACATCGTGTAAACCATCTCATTCATGATCACATATCATTATCGTCATCATTATGTATGCAATGCAATGCGATGCTTATGTCTCCTTGGAAACTCATACCGGTATGGTTGAGTACACACCCGTCGGTATGCACCCTCTCCCCCCTTCCATCCCGAAGATGGAGGGTGCCTACTCCTCGCTTCCGTTCACCGCGGTGAATGGAATCACGATGTAGGACTTACTCATTGGCTCTCCGGAATAGTCATAACTTTCTCACCTCCCGGGCCATGTAACATGCCATGTATGCAAATATGCCATCATCATAATTAACTTGTACATTAACACATGGCATCATAGCATACTCATCATATCATAGGCAATCATTAAAGCATGGCAAGTGATCATATCATATAATCAAGTTCATCTAGTCTCAACTAGCAACCTACAAACCGCTACCCATTACAATACACTTGCCTCAACCACGGGCAATGGATTGGCGGGAAGTAGAAGGCACTCCCGGGGTCGCACCACCTGCACATAGGTACCACACACTCACAATCATGTCCACAAAACAGTATGCAAACCCTCATCTACCCCGACATTGCCAACTACTCGCAAAACCCAAAAACAGAGGTTCTGTCCCGTTGGGACAGCAGCCTTCCAAAAGACATAACTTGGGTTCTGGGACTCCGAATCAATTAAATGAGTACATCCTCGTGTAGATTAGGAAATTTCCTAACTTTTTCTAAGTATACAGAAAGACTGATTCGGACAATAAAGTTGTTTAATCTACAAAATACCGTGATATGTTCCAATCACGTCACAGATTTTAATACGCTCGGTAAAACAAGCATAACTTTCAAACGGCTGGGCGGAATTTAATGTTCTTTATACCCACTGAAAGGTATTGAAATTACCTACAACTTCTTCAACAGCCGCACAATCAAATTCCGACTCTAAATTGGCGAAAAACCAAACCCTAGGTCGACTGCTCATGCTGCCCGAAACAGAGAACGTGGCCACTTCTAGATCTAATCTAATCTACTCAATTCCAGTACCACCAATTGATATAAAAACATGATAATCACCCTTAGAACAGATCCTAGACCAACCCCAAGGATCCTCGTGGTCATACCTTCGCCCGACGACCGAAAACCCACCGGATCTCCTCCCGGTTCGCGCAATCTCCTTCCTCGCTCCAATTCCGCCGGATCTCCTCGTCGCGGAGCGCTCCAACGGGTGGATCTTTGAGGTGCTGAGGTGGAGAACTCCCCTAGGGGCAGCAAGGGAGGTGGAGAGGTGGTGGAGAGGAGGTGGTGCAATGGGGAGCTAGGGGGAGGTGGGGGCGCATGCAAGGGAGAGGGGGAGGTGGGGGCGCATGCAAGGGAGAGGGGGAGGTGGGGGCGCATGCAAGGGAGAGGGGGAGGTGGGGGGTGGCGGCTAGGTCATGGAGGGAGAGGAGGGGGCGCAAAAAGAGAGGTGGGGGCGCAGGGCAAGGGCAGGGGGCTCCTTTTACCAGCCCAAATTGGTCTCCTACTCCTAAAAGAACTCAAACTCCATCCCACCAAAGCCCACGACCCCTTCTTTTAGGCCCAAACTCCCCCTGGAAGGTCCAAACTCCCGGAATCGGCCCGAAAACGCAAATAAACCCCATACCATATGGTTTTTAACCTTAATTTCACACTTCATAATGTTTTTAACATCAACATTCACATTTTATAAGAATACGGCACTCCGTGGTGTCACAGCTGTGGTTGGACGTACAAGGGATGGACCTATACGATATTGGTTTGGTTTCGGGTGATGGATTGTTTGTGCAAGAAATGGTCTTGCACCTGGATTATGGGAGATCTCGCCTGAGTCAATTAAGGATTGAACTTGATATTATCTACTGAGTCAATCAGTACAACCACATGAGCTAGTATGGGATAGACTCAATCTAGTATAGTAGTTGGAAACTAAACTAGAACTTCGGTAGTTTAGAGGAGTACGAACGATACCGAGGATAGATATCGTTCGAGGTGGGCCCATCTCTGAGGGTATCGGGTTGGGAGCATGCAGGTACAATAGTGCATGACTTGCTATGGGGTAAAGGACACGATGGGGTGTAAACCATCGTTGATACTGAGTGTTTGGAGTTGGAAGAGCGCGATGGGGTGTAAACCATCGTTAGTACCTCGTGTATGAGCTGTACTTCCAATTGGTCTAGGAGAGTGCGATGGGGTGTAAACCATCACGGGTGCTCTCACACATAGCAAGGATAAACATCACCGGGCTAGTGCAAGGTTAACTTCGACGAATGGAACGGTTGTGCCATAGTCTAGCAAAACGAGTACGGTGAGTATCGCGTGGCATGGCAGACATGATTGCTAGAGTGTGTCATGTGGGTAAAGTATACAATCTCTGCAAAGAATAAATCTGATCAATTAGTCGTGCTCACGGTCAAGAGCAACTCGAAAAATATTATCAAGTATATACCTTTTGGTTTTGGTGCTTTGGCATTATTAGGGGAAAATGGTTGGTAAATGGGAATGGCATGGAAACTATGGTTTGGAAATTAGTTCATGACCTTGGGAATGGTGGAAGGCAAATGGGAATGGACTTCGGTTCGGTAAAGGATTTGTTGGAAATGGTGATCATTCGGTTGGAACGTGGATGGGTGGAATTATGAATTTTATAAATGTTTACTCATTCATGAAATAGCTATCTTTCATTTCAGTTATTCTTTAAATTTTGCAATGTTTTATAATTACTATTCTATTGCATACAAAGTCTGCTTCATGCAAATTGAAACCAATTAGAAGCCTATTCCATTGTTATAACCCGCATTTAATAATACTTGTAAATAGTAAAGTCTTGCTAGTACATACGTGTACTCACCATTTGCACCGAACTGACAAACATGCATAGAAGACGACGCCGAAGGTAATGACGACAAGATCGACAACGAGTTCGATGCCGTGGGTCCCGATGACTTCTGAGATGGCTATGTGGGTTTACTCCCCCAGTCGGATGCCTTTGGGCTTGGAGTGGCACACCGCCGCTGTTGCAGATCTTTCTTTTGCTGTATTTCAATATTGTAGCCAATGGGCAGAATTGTAAACATGTAATGTAACATGTTGTAATCGAGCAAATTATGTTATGTCCTCAATATTTGTGTATGTGAATTGATGCATCTTGTTGGAAAAAACTATATGTGGGTGCTAGGCTATTGATCCAGGGAACTAGCACTGGACACATATCTAGGGAAGCTCGGATCGGATTCAATCATTTGGCATGAGGCCACAATCGTTACACACCGATTGATTGGACTCAATCCGAGTACGGTTTTGGGATTCAATCATTTGGCATGAGGCCACAATCGTTACACACCAATTGATTGGACTCAATCTGAGTACGGTCTTGGGATCGGTGATCGGGTTACTAACGGGTTGCGTTAATCCTAGTCCGACGCAACTGTGAGTACCCTGACCACTGTCGCAATGACCGGGAGTTTTTTCCCTTATATTCATCTCTGCAAGCAACGACTCCTTGATTTCGATTAATATTTTCCTACGGCTGGAGCAAAATGGCTAGAAAAAACAACCCAATTGTTTTATTATAATATAGATTGATGGTCTAATACCAGTTCCGCGGTTGAACGGTTGTTTTGCCGTCTTTCATTTAGTGGTCGATCTTCAAATTTTATTAATTAGCCAAGCAGTAGTTTTTAACTTGTTTAAAATTATTTCCTTGAGGAGTTGTTATTTTTTCTTGCATCTTAATATATTTGAGATGTTTTTCTAGAGAGAGAGAGAGAGAGAGAGAGAGAGGTAGTAGTATAAGTTGCTTTGTCTCCCACCCAAAAGAAAGAAAGAAAGGAAGAAAGGAAGAAAGAAAGGGAGAGCCAGCCGTGCTGCCTCCACCCAGGCCGATGCCTCCCTACCCAGCTCCGGTGAGCCAGCTCCGGCGAGCTCCTCCTCCCTCCGGCGAACCTCCTCCTTCCTGCTGCCAGCCGAGCTGCCCACTCCTTCCACTTCTTCTTCCTCCTCCAAGGGATGAGTGAAGGTGATGTTTTCAACTTGTTTTTCCTGCACTAATGGAGTTCCTAGCTAGCCTAGATGGCTTTGGGGTAGCTAGATCTAAGTCTTTTGGATGGAAACTAGATCAGTCAGCCTTGAAACTCGAGTTTGGGGTAGTTAGATTGGTCAAATGATTCTTTGCCTGTAGAAGAAGTTGTAGATAATCGAAATATCTTTCAACGAAGACCAAAATCACTAAGTTTCATTAAGCTAATTAACAGTTATGGCTGTTTTTGTGCAGACTATCCGAACTGAGGTTGTGTTGGTAGATTCAATGTTCAACGGATGATTTGTGTTAGTTGCAAGCCGAATCAATCTTTCCATTTGACTAGAGATATCTATGAAATTTTGTGTACATTGAGAAAATGTATTCTAGAATCAAGAGTTATGCCTTGTTGAAGTGGGCTACCCAAACTGCAATTGTTCTGAATTTCAGAAGTTCAGGTGGGTTGTTCTTTTGAAAACTGGCAGTGATTGAAGAAGAATTGGTTTTAATGGATATGATGTATGGATAGATGGTTGTCTTGCGGTCGTTTAGAGCACAAGAACTCCAAATTTGGTTTAGCCAATTAGAAGATATGTTAATTTGAATGCGAATTGTCCGGAATTGGAATTTGTGTAAATGAGCGTTGTTCTTTTGAAAACTGGGATTGATTGATGAGTAACCAAAGTGAATGAGTTTGTGATAATGAAATATGATCTTTTTGTCATCAATTAGAGTCTAAATTTACTCAATATGGTTAAGTGAAATAAAAGATATGCTTTGTTGAAGTTGCTATCCTAAACCTAGAGTGGCGGAAAAATTTCAGAATTGTGCCATTGAGTGTTTGGAACTCGATTTGTGGGCATTTAGTGTTGATTAGTGTATGAAATGTTGTCGGATTGTGTAAGAAAGTTAATGGGTCTAGTTGAGGATGTTTAAAGAAGGTTTCATGTTGAGCAGAAGAGTTATTGCTATTTGCCGCTTGATATGACTTGCATTGCTTGAGATAAATGTAATTATGTTTATTGCAGGATTTGTGACCTCGGAAGTAGCCGAAGCTTCCCGCCGCTCAATCCCGAGTGGGTAAAGGCAAGTGCATTCCTAGTATGATGCTAGGATTTTGAATCTTATTAATCCTGATGAATATGGTTAGGTTGAGATGAATTACATGACTTGTGTTGCATCATATGAGAATTTTATTGCTATGAATGTATTCAATGATGTCCATGTGAAAAGATAGAAATGAATGTAGATGCAAGCGTATCGTGATGAATGTTGCTTGGTAGGGAAGTGATTGCCCTTTTGTCTTGTGCTGACCGCATTTTTAATAATTATATGTTGTGATGCCATGTTTTATTCATGATTATGACTTGGTTAGTACGAATGATAATGTATGGATGCGAGAGGTAGTTGATGTTTGATGTATTTGAATTATGGCTGTGGAATTGTTGGTATTGAGTGTAGATGCAATTTAATTGTGTTAATTGCATTTGTGCATTCATAATGGATGTGTTCACACGTAGTGAACACGAAAGTCCTACCTTGTAGTCCCATTCATCGAGGTGAATGGGAGCGAGATAGTAAGAGTAGGCATCTTCCACAGGATGGAAGGGACGTGAGGGTGCACACTGACGGGCGTGCACTCGGCAGTACCGGTACGTACATCGAAAAGAGCATTCATGTCGCATTGCATCATAATGATGATTTTGAGTTAAATAGGAACGTGTAGAGTTGGGATCGAGTCGTGAACTCACCCAAAAGATTTAAAGAGGTAAGTGCTAAGAATAGATGCATTCATGTTGCGTTGTATTACTAATGTTTATTTGTGCTAATGGAAATGTGAGGTGTTGGGATGGAGTCGTGGACTCCTCTCAAGAGTTGAATGAGGTATGTGTGTGAAGTAAGTAATGAGGTAAAGGAGGTAAAAAGGTATTGATATTATTGTTTTATGCATTTGTTGACTTGGACAAGAATTATGCTCATATTGTTGATTTACTTGTGTAATATGGCTTTTTGATGCACTTTGCTAAGTCTTCGACTCACGCTTGTTTTATTTAATGTTTTAGGTACTTGGAAGAGTGACTTGCCGGGTTTGGGGCTTAGCTGCACATACACTGACGCTCACGACATGATAAGGGAACTTAATTGTGAATTGGTTCACCTTGGTAACTAGTTGGGTTCATGTAATAACTTGGTTGTAGTTGTATGACCTCTTTGATGTTAAGCAGTAATAGTTGGCAGAAGACCATGACCCTTTGTATGTGCTTAGCGGGTCATGATGGTTATTTGTTACTTGTTGTTTCAATTGATAATTGTGATCTCTTTGCCTGCTGAGTGGATGACCATTTAGCAGGGGAGGTCTTGCAAAAGTTTTGGTGAAAAATTGTGACACTACAGAATGACGGATTGAGACATTTTCCAATTTCTGCATTACGGTATGACTTTGGTATCGTTTTTTTGGGCCGTTTTTCGGAGTTTGGGCCTTTCCGGATGGGAATTGGGCCTTCCGGGGGAGTTCGGGCTTTGGGGGACCATTGTGGGCCAAAGGTGGGGGACAAATTGGCCCATGTGGAGGGGGTTTTGGGCAGCAAACCCTGCTGCCCTTGCCCCATGCGCCCCCCCAAATCCAACCCTAGCCGCCCCCCTTACTCCCATGCGCCTCCCCCTTGCCTCCCCCTAGCCGCCGCCTTGCTCCTCCACCTCCCCACCTCTCCTAGATGGCCCAGGAGGGATCCACCCCCATCCCTTGCTGCCACACCCCTCCATTCTATTGTCCTCACCGTTGGGAAGCTCCGCGATGAGAGGATCCGGCGGATTTGGCGCGTGGAAGGAGATCGGCGGACCGGGAGGAGAAGTTTTCGTCGTTCGAACGGTTCTTCGGGGGAGGTAAGTGTTGGTAGATCCTTTTATAGTGTTGTGATGTTGGTTAGAAGGGAGATTCCATGCCTAGAAACCATGTTTAGGTTCTGTTCCTAGATGATATTAGGGAGTTTGCAATGCTGTCCTACGTTCTGTCCTCGGACAGATTTGCACCCCGACCTAGGGCTTGCGTTTTGGAAATTTTAGGTGCCTTTCCTGATCGTCCAGTTGTTATGGAAGTTGTAGATAATTTAATTACCTTTCAGTGGACACCAAGAACGCGGAATTCCGATCAGCCGTATAAAAGTTATGGCTGTTTTACCGAGCACTATCAAATCTGTGACGAAATTATGATAGATCGTGTTGAACTGTAGATTAGACAACTTTAAAGGCCGAATCAGTCTTCGCCAATACTTAGGAAAAGATGGGAAATTTCCTAAGCTTTGAGAAAATGTACTCGTTTACTTGATTTGGAGTTTTGGAACTCAAGTTATGCTAGTTGGAAACCCGCTGTCCCGATGGGGCAGATTCTCTGTTTTTGGGTTTTAGGAGTGGGTTGCGAGGTCATTGTAAATGTGTGACACTACGGAATACCGAGACTTTATAAAATGTGAAATTAGAGATTGTGGCATTACATAATGTGAATGTTGAGGCCAAAAATAATATGAAATGTGAAATTAAGGTTAAAACCATAGGATATGGAGGTTTATAGCGCTTCCGGGCCGTTTCCCGGGTTTTGGGCCTTTCCGGGGGAGTTTGGGCCTAAAAGGGGGGGTTGTGGGCTTTGGTAGGATGGAGTAGGAATCCATTTAGGATTAGGAAAGAGGCTTAGGGCTGGTAAAAGGGGGCTTCCCAGCCCCTTGTGCGCCCACCCCTCCCTCTTTGTGCGCCCCACCCCTTCCCCTTGGCCCTAGCCGCCCCATCCCCTCCCCTACCCTTTGGCCGTGCGCCCCCACTCCCCTTGCCCCTTTGCTCTCCACCTCCCCACCACCTCTCCTCCACCCCTTGCTGCCCTAGGGTAGCCTCCCCACCCCTGCACCTCGAGGATCCATACGTTGGAGCGAGGAGCGAGGAGCGAACCGGGAGGAGATCCTTTCAGTTTTCGTGAGTCGGGCAAAGGTATGGCCATGGGAATCCTTGGGGTTGGTCTAGGTACTGTTCTAAGGGTGTTTATCAAGTTTTTAGATCAATTGGTGGTGCTGGATTTGATTAGATTAGATGGATTCTTGAGTTTGTCACGTTCTCTATTTCGGACAACATGAGTAGTCGACCTAGGGTTCGGTTTTTTGCCAATTTAGATTCCAAATTTGGTCGTACGGATGTTTAATAAGTTGTAGATAATTTCATTATCTTTCCGTGGATATAAAGAACGTTAAATTCCGATAAGCCGTTTGAAAGTTATGACTGTTTTACCGAGCGTGTTAAAATCTGTGACGTCATTGGAACAGATCACGGTATTTTGTAGATTAAACAACTTTAGATTCTGAATCAGTCTTTCCCTATACCTAGAAAAAGTTGGTAAATTTCCTAAGCTATGCGAGGCTGTACTCGTTTAATTGATTCGGAGTCGCAGAACCCAAGTTATGCCTTTTGGAAGGCTGCTGTCCCGACGGGACAGAACCTCTGTTTTTGGGTTTTGCAAGTAGTTGGCAATGTCGGGGTAGATGAGGGTTTTCCTACTGTTTTGTGGACATGATTGTCAGTGTGTGGTACCTATGTGAAGGTGGTGCGACCCCGGGAGTGCCTTCTACTTCCCGCCAATCCGTTGCTTGTGGTCGAGGCAAGTGTATTGTAATGGATAGCGGTTTGTAGGTTGCTTGTTGAGAATAGATGAAATTGGTTATATGATATGATCACATGCCATGCTTTAATGATTGCCAATGATATGATGAATATGCTTACTATGTTATGATGCCATGTGTTAAGGTAAAAGTGATTTATGATGTTGGCATATTTGCATACATGACATGGCATGTTACATGGCCCAGGCGGTGAGAAAGTCATAACTAATCCGGGGAAGGTCGGTGAGAAAGTTATGACTATTCCGGAGAGCCAATGAGTAAGTCCTACATCGTGATTCCATTCACCGCGGTGAACGGAAGCGAGGAGTAGGCACCCTCCATCTTCGGGATGGAAGGGGGGAGAGGGTGCACACCGATGGGTGTGTACTCAACCATACCGGTATGAGTTTCCAAGGAGACATGAGCATCGCATTGCACTTCATACATATTGATGATGATGAAGATATGTGACCATGAATGAGATGATACATGATGTGAGTTGTTGAAGCCATGTAATTGTTTATGTTTGTACCATTGCAATATACTTGCTGAGTGATGAACTCACGCTTGTGTTTATGTTGTTTCTTTTAGGTACCATGAATCCGACATGCGGGAAAGGGAGCTAGTCACACGCCATCACTTAGCATCACACATTTAAACAATGACTTGTTCCTTCCCTTATGGTTATGGTTAATTCATTGAACTAAACTATGGTTTCGATGATTCGTTGGTCGTTATGAGTAATTGATTAGTCCATATTTGTCATGTGATGGATAAAATTTATATCCTTAGTGGTATGGTGGCTGTTTTTCCGTTTGATCATGTTATTGCTATCGTTCATTATGCCATATTGACATGTTATTATTGTTGTTGCTTCAATTCATGTTAAAACAAAGGAGATGCTGCCGAAATCTCGGTTTTTAGCATGTGCGCCTTTGCTGGAATTTATGTTTAATTATGGTATTTAGTTGTTGTTTAGCCTTTGTTTGGTAGCATTCAGGCATAGTAAATGCCGGGGTGTTACAGTTGATATCAAAGCGGCCTGTAGGTCCTTGGAATGTGTATTTTTAGTGACATGCTATAGGGTACAACTAAAATGTGATGTGGAATAACTTAGAAACATGGCTTAGGTCTTAACTAAAATTTTGTCATAGGATAGCAACATTAAAACTTGCAAAAGTGGTATAACTTATCTAAAATTTAACACACACTGGATGCACAGTAGGAAAGGGTATGGGTATCGTTTCTTTACGCTTAAATGTTGTATTTAAGCTTTGATGTTGAATGCTTCTTTTGTTAATGCATGTTGCTATGACTGAGATAAATGATTGAATTGTTCTTGTTGTTGTGATAAGTGGGGTTGTGGTGCCGAAGGGTTTCGGTCACCTCTTTTTGGTTCATAGTAAGGGTGAGGTTTGATGGTGTGGCTGGTTAGCGCCATCACCGAAGAACTATTAACCCCTGTAGGAGAAGAGTGCTTACCCTTTCTGTCGTAAATCGGGTAGTTGACTGAAGTCAAATCGAAGAGTTTGGTGGTGGATTCCTTTGGATGTTCTTTATCGTTCTATGGTCGTTCTTGGTTGGTTTTCTTGGTTTTAGTTGATGGAAACCAAAAGAAAAGTGTTTGGTATTGGATTTTCGCGGATCGTTCCGTATGCGGTACGTGGTTTTGTCTTCCTTGGTTGAAAACGAAGAAGAGGAGTATAGCATTGCGCTTCTTCTGGGCGCCTTTCCAGTTTTGATGCCTAGTTTGTTGATTGCTTTATGGGGAAGAAGCATTCAATTTATTCCTGTGTTTGTCTTTCTCCGAGGTTAAAGGAGTTTTTGCGGAGTTGTGCCAGACCTGGCTGTCAGGGCTGAAGTTCTGTGGCTTTGTAGGAGTGAAGTTTCCTTATGAATTTGGGATGAGTTTTAAAACTAGAATGCTTCAAACAAAGTAAGTAGTCTTTAGACTGAAATCGTTTGTTCCTAGTAAGAATTGTTGTTTAGCACGTTATGTAGCATGTACCAATGTGGTTTATGGGATAACGTACTGTTAAGTTAATCTGTGAGTTGAAACAATTCAATGCGGTTGTTACCTCTAGCTTGAAAATAAATAAACTACTAGTGTTGTAGTTTGCTCTTAGAGAGAATGATTAAATGTGTTAATGTGTACATGCTTAGAATCTGTTGCTTTGTTATAAAAAAATGCTTATGACCCCCGATTATGTTTAAAGTTTTAAACCCTGATGCATAGTTGCAATATTAAGATGATGTAGACTGCTGTTATTGTTAAAGAAACTTTGCTGGTTGTTTAAAGATGCTCTAATGTAATGGATTAATAGAGAAATTTAATCGTGTTGACTAGTGACTTTAATTTGGAAGTTGATTAGAGTTGCTATTTACGTTGTTGCAAACTACTAGTATATTTGGAAGTATGCAGTTGTGTCTCTACAATGCTAGTATTGATATCAATTGAGAAGACATAAGACTTATTGCTAATAATGTTGTTAAAGGCAGTGTTAATGCTAGTATTCAATCTATTTTAAATAGTTGGAGTATGTTGTGTGGTGGTAATTTTGTTATCACTTTGTATAGGGTAGCTAAAAGTAATGTTGTTGGCTGATGATTATGCCCTTTTGTTGTTATTGATGACTAAGTAGTGGTGGTAACTGTTTAGATTACTCGTTGGAAAACCATGGTTAAAATAGAGGAAAATTTTTACATGTTGCGATGGAGTGAGCTTTGGATAATTAACATGATAAATGATCTTATCCTTAATGAAAGTATAACTTAGAGTCTCACTTACGAATTCTTCCCTGTGGAGATAATATTTACATGTTGAAGCCATTGTTTAACTGAATAAGGTTCGGTTGTCGAGACGTGAATATATAGGAGGTATGAAATTGATATGTTGATCTTGCTAAAAGATTTGTTGAAGTATTATGTTTCAAATTTAGAATAAGAAGTATTATGATTCGTTGATCCGTGGGGATCATGCCAATATAGTCTTGGTTGGGTGCCTTTTTGATAAGCATCATAAACCCTAATTAAAAGTGTTGGGATTGGTAACTAGAGGAAGAATTTGTTGTGAAGGTTTTGGTTGATTTGTGTTGGGGCTCCTCAAGGAGTAAATAGTGATTATTGAAGTCTTTAATGGAAAGCGTAGTGGAGTACTAGAGATGGTTCTTTTTATGCTGAGCGTGTGTTTAAAAGCTTTTGGACTAGTTTGTTTGTTTGCCATTTTGGTTGAATGCCTTCGGTCAAGGTATTCCTTGTGTTGTGTTTCTCGAATTTCCCTAGAACCCGTAGCTATTGGTGCCAATCTTTGGTTTTGGCTATTTTGTTTAATTTGTGTTATGAGTATTGATTTACACCCAAAAGATTTTGAGTAGATCGTGCTCCTTCGCGTTGACCCTGAATTATCTTTGGAATAAATTTTAAAAGGAAACAAATGGACATAGAGGGTTATGTTGGAAAACTCATGAGGTTTAATTTGTAATCTTTTGTTTGCTAGAGTTGGAGTTATTTGGAAAAATCTGTGTAGAGTTTGCAAGTGCTTCAAAAGGTGGTTTTTGTGGATGTTTCATTGGCTATGCTGTTAGTGAAGTGTTCTTTTTTGAAAATGAGTTTCCCCTTTCTCCTTGAGAAAAATTATGGCGGTTGTTTGTGCAGATGTTTAACTTTGGAGCCGATGTTCTTTTCCAAAATGTTGACCTTGGTTAAAATGCGATGTTTTGCAAAGTTTAGCTATCTATCGTTGGTGGGTTCTGATATGATGTGGTGCCTTACTGTTAACTATGCTGCCGTCATAGTTTATATGAATTAGCGCAACTCTCGATGTTATTCGAGATTTATTCATGTGATACCGAGGAAGAAGTCGTCATGTGAATGACTTTTCGGTAGTGTGGTTACATGATGAAGGAATGGTGAAAAGTAAACATGACATCGTTTTTACATGTTAAATGATAAAAGAGTCGTTGAGCCAGGTCGGTGAGAAAGTCATATATGGAGATATGACTAATCCGGAATGCTCCTGAAGAGTGTGCATTTATGTCATGAAACGAGATTTCCCTTGCTTTCTAGTATGAAAAGAAGCAATGAAGAATTTCTGGTATGTTGGTTGTGATGTAGGGGATTTGCGTTTCCTTTGTGTCTTGGCATAGGAAATTAAAATGTGTGCTCTTTGGATGTTGCCGGATCCTTTCCAAAGTGGTTTTAGCGCTTTGGGGTTTGAGTTGTTGTAGGTGGATCAATTGGGTTCATGATTTTGGTTGAGCTCACTCAATGATTGTACTCTTTATCGTGGTCCATTGAGGGGAAGGTTGTGTTTGACTCAATGCAAACCTTCTTGGAGAATTGTGGCGTTGAGATGTTTCTCGGTAGGGTTGATTAAATTATTAGTGGACCACTTGGTGGTTGCTAGTAATTGTTTTCCTTTTCAGAGTGTATTGGACCTTTCTGTTGCTGAGGTTGAACGAGGTTGTGTCAACCGTAGCGATTTTGTTTGGTTGTTACATTTTCTTGCGAGTTTAAGGACCCTGATTGTAAGGTGGGCCTTTTCCTTTAGGTGGTAGTGTTGGGTATTGGTCTTTTGTAAAAGGGCAATCCGTTGCAAGGTCTTAACCTCGTTTGTTCAAATAGTTGGTGGTCTTGGAGTGTGTGTCTCTCTTGGTTCGTTGTCGTTTTGAATATGGCGAACCACCGTAGAGAGGTTGAGGCGTGAAAACACGTTTGTGCGTGGGAGATGAAGAGGGTTCTAGAGGCTGGTACCATGCCCTTCTGGAGAGTAGTTTCGATTAAAGGGATCGGGCACGTTAGTGCCAAGGAGGAATGGATGGAAGAGTGTGAGACCATTTTCTTTCGTGGTCTATTTGGGAATTGAAGTGAAGATGGAACCATGAGAGGTTGCACTCTGTTGAGCTAAATCAACACAAGTGTTGGTTTTGGGAGCTCGCTTGTCGTTTGTTCAGGTTTAAGTTTTTGTGTGAATGTTTTTGTTGCAAAGAAGTCCTTTGTTCCTTGGGGACTTTGTTGTTGATTTTGGCGTCTTTAGGATTCGAGGTCGAATCCTGTTTAAGGGGGGGAGAATGTGACACTACGGAATACCGAGATTTTATAAAATATGAAATTAGAGATTGTGGCATTACATAATGTGAATGTTGAGGCCAAAAACAGTATGAAATGTGAAATTAAGGTTAAAACCATAGGGTATGGAGGTTTATAGCGCTTCCGGGCCATTTCCGGGGTTTTGGGCCTTTCCGAGGGAGTTTGGGCCTAAAAGAGGGGGTTGTGGGCTTTGGTGGGATGGAGTAGGAATCCATTTAGGATTAGGAAAGAGGCTTAGAGCTGGTAAAAGGGGGCTTCCCTGCCCCTTGTGCGCCCACCCCTCCCTCTTTGTGCGCCCCACCCCTTCCCCTTGGCCCTAGCCGCCCCATCCCCTCCCCTCCCCTTTGGCCGTGTGCCCCCACTCCCCTTGCCCCTTTGCTCTCCACCTCCCCACCACCTCTCCTCCACCCCTTGCTGCCCTAGGGTAGCCTCCCCACCCCTGCACCTCGAGGATCCATCCGTTGGAGCGAGGAGCGAGGAGCGAACCGGGAGGAGATCCTTTCGCTTTTAGGCGTCGAACAACGGTATGGCCATGGGAATCCTTGGGATTGGTCTAGGTACTGTTATAAGGGTGTTTATAAAGTTTTTAGATCAATTGGTGGTGCTGGATTTGATTAGATTAGATGGATTCTTGAGTTGGTCACGTTCTCTGTTTCGGACAGCATGAGCAGTCGACCTAGGGTTCGGTTTTTTGCCAATTTAGATTCAGAATTTGGTCGTATGGATGTTGAAGAAGTTGTATATAATTCATTATCTTTCCGAGGATATAAAGAACGTTAAATTCCGATCAGCCGTTTGAAAGTTATGATTGTTTTACCGAGCGTGTTAAAATCTGTGACGTGATTGGAACAGATCACGGTATTTTGTGGATTAAACAACTTTAGAGTCCGAATCAGTCTTTCCTTATATCTAGAAAAAGTTGGGAAATTTCCAAAGCTACGCGAGGATGTACTCGTTTAATTGATTCGGAGTCCCAGAACCCAAGTTATGCCTTTTGGAAGGCTGCTGTCCCGACGGGACAGAACCTCTGTTTTTGGGTTTTGCGAGTAGTTGGCAATGTCGGGGTAGATGAGGGTTTGCCTACTATTTTGTAGACATGATTGTGAGTGTGTGGTACCTATGTGCAGGTGGTGCGACCCCGGGAGTGCCTTCTACTTCCCGCCAATCCGTTGCTTGTGGTCGAGGCAAGTGTATTGTAATGGATAGCGGTTTGTAGGTTGCTTGTTGAGAATAGATGAAATTGGTTATATGATATGATCACATGCCATGCTTTAATGATTGCCAATGATATGATGAATATGCTTACTATGTTATGATGCCATGTGTTAAGGTAAAAGTGATTTATGATGTTGGCATATTTGCATACATGACATGGCATGTTACATGGCCCAGGCGGTGAGAAAGTCATAACTAATCCGGGGAAGGTCGGTGAGAAAGTTATGACTATTCCGGAGAGCCAATGAGTAAGTCCTACATCGTGATTCCATTCACCGCGGTGAACGGAAGCGAGGAGTAGGCACCCTCCATCTTCGGGATGGAAGGGGGGAGAGGGTGCACACCGACGGGTGTGTACTCAACCATACCGTTATGAGTTTCCAAGGAGACATGAGCATCGCATTGCACTTCATACATATTGATGATGATGATGATGATATGTGACCATGAATGAGATGATACATGATGTGGGTTGTTGAAGCAATGTAATTGTTTATGTTTGTACCATTGCAATATATTTGCTGAGTGATGAACTCATGCTTGTGTTTATGTTATTTTCTTTTAGGTACCATGAATCCGACATGCGGGAAAGGGAGCTAGTCACACGTCATCACTTAGCATCACACATTTAAACAATGACATGTTCCTTCCCTTATGGTTATGGTTAATTCATTGAACTAAACTATGGTTTCGATGATTCGTTGGTCGTTATGAGTAATTGATTAGTCCATATTTGTCATGTGATGGATAGAATTTATATCCTTAGTGGTATGGTGGCTGTTTTTCCGTTTGATCATGTTATTGCTATCGTTCATTATGCCATATTGACATGTTATTATTGTTGTTGCTTCAATTCATGTTAAAACAAAGGAGATGCTGCCGAAATCTCGATTTTTAGCATGTGCGCCTTTGCTGGAATTTATGTTTAATTATGGTATTTAGTTGTTGTTTACCCTTTGTTTGGTAGCATTCAGGCATAGTAAATGCCGGGGTGTTACAAGATGATCGCTCTTGGACCGTTTTGTGGGCAAGTTTTTGGGTGTGTTGTACCTATGTGCAGGTGGTGTGACCCCGGGAGTGCCCTCAACCTCTCGCCACTCCGTCGCTAAGTGTATTATGATGCATGATGTGTGAGATTGAATGAATGTGCATTGTTTCGTTCTACCGCTTGGTAGCAATCCTTCTGTCGGGGCACTACCTCTTTTATTCATAAGTTGATTAGATATATGTGAATGTGAAGCTATGGATGTGAGCATTGATGGTGATCATGTGTTTAATTATGTTTATGCAAGGGTATTGGGATGGAATTGGGGTTTTGGGTGTCCAACTAGTTGTGTAGTTTTGCCATGATACTAAATGATGCTCTATGTTTCCATGTTGTTTCTCGCATGTGTTATGATGTTCATGTTTAGTTCAAAGATATGCGGTTGTTATATTGAGTTTCCATTATGCAAGTTGTTACATGATGTGGCATATGTGCATTCATAATGGAAGAGGCGTCCTATTCTGATGCGGGCCTCTGTGTTCACACGTAGTGAACACGAAAGACCTACCTCGTAGTCCCATCCACGGTTGTGTATGGGAGCGAGTCAGTAAGAGTAGGCACCCTCCATCTACGGGATGGAAGGGGAAAGAGGGTGCACACCGACGGGTGTGCGCTCGGCAATACCGGTTTGAGCTTCAAGGAGACTTGTGCATTGCATTGCATGAATGAGGATGATTATGAGATGTTTATGATGATGAACTATGAGATGCTTATGATGATGTGTTGTCGGGACCCCGAATTTGCAAATCCGGACCCTCTGTGTATTCAGCACTAGTCCAGGAACGCGCTAGTGCACACAGTCTTAACATCGGTATATATCACAATCATACCATACGATACTATCAAAGTACTTTATTTAAATAATCAAAGGGTTACTCGACCTTATGGCCAAGTTACAAATATATGCCTTGCAAGGCGAAACTTATTAAAAGAGAAATAGCAAAGAATGAAAATCAAATAAACTTAGTGGCGCCATCCAAAGATACCACAGTGCAACTGATCGGGCTCGCATCCCTAAGTAGACGGGTCTTCTTGGAGTTCCTCCTCCAAAGCTGGCGTAATCTCCTTCTTCAAGCGATATTGTGTTGAGGCAAGGGTGAGTACTTGGTACTCAAAGAAGTCATGCATTGCAGACAAGCTAATATACTATATGCATGGCTTAGTACAAAGGAATAGCTCAGTGGTATATTTGCAAGAAATGACTTTTGACAAGTAATATAAGTAGATTCGAAAGCAAAGAGAAATAAGTAAAGCATAAATAACTTTTCAAGAAGTTTAATAAACATTTTTCCCATCCTAAACCATATTTCCATCATCTTCCTTGTTAAACCAACCCATCTTTTTCAAAACCAAGTTATTTTCGAAAGTCTACCCCTTGGATCGTAATTCCCGAGCATTGTCCAAGATCGTGGACTCGGCTTATTCAAATAGATTCTACACTCTGCAGAGGTTATGCACTTTACCCACAAGATCTGATCAAACACCACAAAGGCGAGTTCAGTAATAAAGCCTTTCTAAGCCTCAAACAACACAGGTGGTCCTCTCCTAAGACGTGCTCTACACCATCCCTTCCCTTAGCCAAGGCGAAGTATGGGACCAACACACCGTTAGATGGGTACTCGGCCACGCGCCACGATCACGCCCCGCATAATCACACAAAGGTGTAATCGACACCCTGAGGCTCCACAAGTGAGTCCTTAGCGACTTAGTCAACTAGGGCCGTCCCATTCCAGACCATGTGGTTGCAAGTATGACCAGTTCAAAGGCTTGCAAGGTTAAGTCCTTAGAGTGACCAGGCAAGACTAGAAAAACCAAATCATCACTCCCAATGCCACAACCCGGCCCTGATTACTCTTGCACATGCCCCGCCGAAATCATGTTTATCAAACCCCGGGTTGATTACCATGCACCACGTCTGATCCGCCAACATCACATGATACTTTTCCAAAAGCAGGTTCAATATATCATTAAGTCCATATTAGCGTTTGATTGTCCAAAATCATGTCATGAGCACGAAAGCGTGTCTAAGCGATACTACAACGATCTAAACCCATGTTGGCAATTTAGTAATGTCCAACTAGTAAACCACAACTAGGGTGACAAAAGGTCATGGCACATACTTAAGTAATCAAGGTGTCATATATCAAATTGGTATTTATCTACCCCCCAGGTTTAAACAAAGTATCTTTCTAATTAAACTAGCATGCAATAGTTTAAATCAAAATAGATTTTAAATGGGATCAATATGGTCAAGCACAACTTGCCTTCAAAAAAGTACTTGCTCTTGGTCTTGAGTTGGATCCTGAGTCAACACTTCTCCTCGAATCCTTCCCAGACTTCAACGTCTACTCGTAAAGCGTGCAAATAGCAAATACACAAATGAACACTATGCAAAAGATCCCAAAACTCCAAATAAAATCCATAAACAGAGAGAACATAATTTTCTGGATTTTAGAAACTGAATCGCAAATTTGGAGTTAAACGTTAAAGTTATGATTATTTAAAGTTTAAATAATCAATTAAATAATTTTACAGAGAAAACTTTAGTCCAAAAATTAAATAAAATTCATATTTAGGTAGATCTCAATTTTATACAAATTTAGAAATTTGAATCGCTCAAATCGGAGTTGAAACGCAAAAGTTATAGCGTTTGAAGTTTGAATCTAAATTTGAATCAATATTTCGAATTAATAAATCATTTTCTTTTTGGAAATTAATTATTGTCAAGCATGGACACGTGGCAGCCTCGATTGGCCTCGCGGCGTCATGGCCCATGGACTTGGTCCACGCCGGCTTGGGTCTACTGGTGGACTCGGTCCACGACTCGTCACGTGGTCGCGACATGTGGGCCCTCTCGGGTGACGTCATCGGCGGCGTCGGGGGCTCACCATGGTGTCGGCAGTGGGACCCATTGTGACGTCATGGGTGACGTCGGCGCTGGTCAGCCAGCGACATGCGGCCCCTTCCGACACGCTGGGCCTGGCGTCGTCACACGCACGCTGCTGGACGGCGTTGACTGCGGCGGTCCATCTTCCCGACACGTGGCGCAATCTCGGTAGTTGGTTTGAAAATCAACCGCGCGGATTAGATCCAGGGTTAACACGCTGAAACTACTCGTTGCTCGTGGGCCGTTCGATCTAGATCGGACGGGTCCGCATCTAATCCTATATTCGCACCGCTACAACACGCGGCAATTGTGAACCGTTGGATCTTGATCAACGATCCGGATCTAATCGGGTTTGAACACGCGGAGCTCACCTCAACCGTCGATCTGGATCCCGGCGGTCCTCCGAGCTCAGGACGGCGATGGCTTCCGCAGCGCTGGCTTCCCGTGGAGACGGGGACGACGAACCCGAACGGCGTTTGGGGCGTGCTCCGGCGAGATGAAGCCTCCTTGAGTGCGTCTGTCAGCGGGGACTCGGATCGGGCTCTTCTCGTGAAGACGACCAGGACGGCAGCGAAAGCCGGCGCAAACCGCGGCGAGTGAAGAGACAACTCCGGCGAGCGATGCGGCTCAATCGGTGGCGGCTCGGCGAGATGGCTGAGAGGTGTGCGCAAGGATGAGGGCAACCTCGGGACGTCTCACGCTTCAAATAGCCTCGGCGTCATGCGTTTTAGACGAAACCTAGTTCGCTACGGGCGCGCGGCGAAGTCCGGCTTCCGGACTCGAGCAAGACGACGAAATCGTGGCGTCCGCGTGCGCGATCAACGCCACGATCGCGACGGCGCGATCGGATCGGCGATTCGCTACGAGCCGTGCAGGCGGATCTCGGCCGTTGGATCTTGATCCAACGGTTGGGATTGATTAGGTTTAGGAGCGTGGTTGATCGAGTCAAGCTGCCTGCCGGTTCGAGTCCGACTGGAACGACTCGGTCGGATGAAGACTTGACCCGAGTTGGATTTCCACGATTTAATATTTAAAATAATTCCGATAATTCATTTAATTCATTAAAAATAGCAAAAGACTCGAAAAAATTCGAAAAAATTCGAAAATATTTTGGAACATTTTGGACTCAAATAAAATATTTCCAACAAAATTTTATTTGCAAAATTAAATTCTTTAATTATTTCAAAATGGAATAAATTCAAATAAATTCCAAATAAATCCAAATAAATTCCAGAAAATTCCAAAAATTCACCAAAGTGACAAATCACACATGAATTTAAGAAAAGCAAAATTTTGGGGTGTTACATGTGTTATGGTATGTTATATTGATACTATTGAATAATGTTGTTGTTCTATTCCATTGCAATACACATTGCTGAGTGATGGACTCAAACTTGTTGTTTATGTTTTTTTAGGTACCGCTTGCTCAGCTTTTGGGAAAAGGGATTAGAACCCCACATCACTAACTTGAGCTCACTAGTTGATAAACTTATGAATCCTTTTGGAGTTGTTTACTTCTATTAAGTTGTGATGGTAATTGGTTCGTGATGAACCCCCATAGTTAATTGTTGTCTCGTAGTTGTTTATGTCTTTGCAATGAATTAATGCTGAACCCATGGATTATCTAGGTGATGCTATCATTACCTATGCTATTGTGATATGAAATTGTTGTCGTTGCTTGGAAACTATGGTAATATTGTTGTGGCTTCAAACCTTGGGAAAACAAAGGTTATGTTGCCGAATTTTTTGTTAAAAACATGTAGCGTAGTTGCTGTAATTTATGGTTAATTATGTGTTTTTGGTTGTGCTTTGACTTGTTTGGGTGACATTCGCGGCATACTAGGTGCTGGGGTGTTACAGTTGGTATCAGAGCCAGGTTCAGGTCCGTGGTGAATGAACTTAGTGAATTACCATAGGTTCAACTAAAATGTTGATATGGGATAATCTAGAAACATGGCTTATGTTATACTTAAAATTTTGTCATAGGATAACAACATTAAAACTTGTGTAAGTGGAATAACTAATTTAAAATTTGACACACATGGATGCATAGTAGGAAAGGGTATGGGTATCGTTACTTTATGCTTAAATGTTTTATTTAAGCCTTGATGTTGAATGCTACATTTGATAATATATGCTGCCATGTTTGTGAGATAATTGATTGAATTGTTCTTGTTATTGTGATAAAGTGGGGTTGTGGTGCCGAAGGGTTTTGGTCACCTTTTTGTTCGTAGTAAGGCTGTGGTTTGACGGTGTGGCCGGGTAGAGCCACCACCGAAGAACTATTAAACCACTGTGGGGAAAGAGTGCTTACCCTTTTCTCAGTCGTAGATCGGAAAGTGACTGGAGTGAAATCGAAGGGTTTGGTGGTGGATTCTTTCAGATTTTCCATTACCATTTGTAACACCCCGGTATTTAATATGCCCGAATGCTACCAAACATAGACCAAACAACCTCTAAATACCATAAATAAAGATAAATTACAGCAAATGAGTAAATGCTAAAAACCGAAATTTCGGCAGCATCTCCTTTGTTTTAACAAGAATTGAAGGAATCACAATAGCATAGCAATATAAGGCAATATGAGAGACATCTAAAATAGCAATAATTAAAGGTACGACGACCAAATAAGTCTAATTCCAAACATTCAATGCCTCCATGAGCCAAACGAACAAAAAGACTCTCATAACGCAAAGCTAAACCATAAAGCATTAAGCATCACACTAGTTTATTGTCAAAACGCAATTGAACGAATTGTGGGACAATTGAGTGAAGCTACGTGTAGAAGTGTGACTATTTCCCTTCCCCGCATGCCGATCTCAAGGTACCTAAAACAACAAGAAAGCACAAGCGTGAGTTCAACACTCTGCAATCATATTGTAATGGTACACAAGAACAAATACATGGCTACAACATCTCATATCATGTCTATTATCTCATTCATGATCCCATATCAATAACATCATCATTATGTATGCAAGGCGATGCGATGTTCATGTCTCCTTGGAAACTCATACCGGTATGGTTGAGTACACACCCGTCGGTGTGCACCCGCTCCCACCTTCCATCCTGAAGATGGAGGGTGCCTACTCCTCGCTTCCGTTCACCGCGGTGAATGGAATCACGATGTAGGACTTACTCATTGGCTCTCCTGAATAGTCATAACTTTCTCACCGCCCGGGCCATGTAACATGCCATGTATGCAAATATGCCAACATCATAATTAACTTGTACATTAACACATGGCATCATAACATAATAAGCATACTCATCATATCATTGGCAATCATTAAAGCATGGCAGGTGATCATATCATATAATCAATTTCATCTAGTCTCAACTAGCAACCTACAAACCGCTATCCATTACAATACACTTGCCTCAACCACGGGCAACGGATTGGTGAGAAGTAGAAGGCACTCCCGGGGTCACACCACCTGCACATAGGTACCACACACTCACAATCATGTCCACAAAACAGTAGGCAAACCCTTTTCTAACCCGACATCGCAAACTACTCGCTAAACCCAAAAACAGAGGTTCTGTCCCGTCGGGACAGCACCTTCCAAAAGGCATAACTCGGGCTCTACGACTCCGAATCAATTAAACGAGTACATCCTCGCGTAGCTTAGGAAATTTCCTAACTTTTTCTAAGTATACAGAAAGACTGATTCGGACTCTAAAGTTGTTTAATCTACAAAATACCGTGATCTGTTCCAATCACATCACAGATTTGAATACGTTCGGTAAAATGATCATAACTTTCAAACGGCTCAGCGGAATTGGACGTTCTTTATACCCACTGAAAGGTATTGAAATTACGTACAACTTCTTCAACAGGCGTATGACCAAATTCCGAATCTAAATTGACGAAAACCCAAACCCTATGTCGATTGCTCATGCTGCCCGAAACAGAGAACGTGGCAACTTCTAGATCTAATCTAATCTACTCAAATCCAGCACCACCAATTGATCTAAAAACATGATAATGACCCTTAGAACAGTACCTAGACCAACCCCAAGGATTACCATGGCCATATCTTCGCCCAACTCACGAAAACCTAATGGATCTCCTCCCGGTTCGCTCCTCGCTCCTCGCTCCAATGGACGGATCTTCGAGGTGCAGGGGTGGAGAGGCTACCCTAGGGCAGCAAGGGGTGGAGGAGAGATGGTGGAGAGGTGGTGGAGAGGTGGGGAGAGCAAGGGGGCGCACAAGAGGGAGAGGGGAGATGGGGTGGCTAGGGCACATGGGGAGGTGGAGGGGGCGCACAAGAGAGAGGTGGGGGCGCATAAGGGGCAGGGAGGACCCCACTTTTACCAGCCCACATAGGAATCCTAGTCCTAAATGGACTCAAACTCTCCCCCACCAAGGCCCACGACCCTTTCCCTAGGCCCAAAACTCCCCGGAAAGGCCCAAACTCCAGGAAACGGCCCGGAAACGCTATTAACCTCCATACCTTATGGTTTTAACCTTAATTCCACATTTCATAATGTTTTTGACCTCAACAGTCACATTATATAAGGTTACGTCACTCCGTGGTGTCACATTCTACCCCCCTTAAACAGGATTCAACCTTGAATCCGAGGAACGCCAAAGTCAACAACAAAATCCCCAAGGGACAAAAGACTTCTCTACAGCAGAAAACATCCGCACGAAAACTCAAACCAGAACAAACGACAAGCGAGTTCTCAAAACCAACACTTGGCGAGAAAATGTTGATTTAGCTCAACAGAGTGCAACCTCTCACGGTTCCATCTTCACTTCAATTCCCAAACAGAAACTGCGTTTCAACCACAAAGGGCTCCATCAGCCCAAAATGCCTGAAACCTCACGACAAATACTTCACACTACTATCACAACCAACCTGACTACCATACTTCATTAAACTCAACATGACACAATCAAAACGAGTCACAATTCCTTTAACGACCTCTCTACATTCTCGAAAATTTCCATCGAGGGGAAATAACTCTTTAAGGCACACTTGCCCTTCCGATACACGATCATACTAACATTTCATTCCATCCTCTCCCAAGCAAGACTCAAGCCCAAAAAAACAACTAGTTAAGACAATTGCTCACGGCAGGACAATTATCACCGAACTACCGTCAACTTCACTTCCACCCATCGCTACTCTTAATAAAGGTTAAACCCATACATCATCAACCTCCTTCACAAACCACCCTTATACCAGTAAGGTTCGACACCTAGCCCCAAGCTAGGATCGAAAAACCTTACCAAACCAAAATTGGTTCCTTTCTTAAGAGGGTCTCGCCCTCACACAAAAACACTTAGTTATCAAGCCCAAGGGTACACACGATAACTCAAACCCAAAGCGTTAACAACCATTTTGGAAAGAATTCGGCAACATCCAAGCCAAATCACAAAGGAAGCATAAATCCCCTACACCACAACCAAAATACCACAACTTATTCATTCTTTCCTTTCATACTAGGAAGAAATGGACATCTCGATTCATGACATGCATGCACACTTTTCAAGAGCACTCCGGATTAGTCATATATCCATTTATGACTTTCTCACCGACCTGGCTCATCGACTCCTTTATGATTAATTATGCATAAACAATGTCTCGTTTTCCTTTTTCACCCTTCATTCATCATGTAACAACGGTACCGAATAGTCATTCACCAAATGACTTCTTCCTCGGTATCAAATAATGGAAACACAATTAACATCGAAGGTTGCGGAAATTCATATAGACTATGATGGCAGCATAGTTGACAGTAAAACACCACGTCGCATCACATCCCACATCAATTGAAAACTGAACTTGCAACACATTGCATTTCATCCAAATTCAACATTTTGGAAGAGAACATCAAAATTTCAAGTCGAGCATCTGCTCCCACAACCGTCACAAATTTTCTCAAGGAGAGGGAAACTCATTTCAAAAAGGGAACACCTCACTAACAAAATCACTTTATAAAACATTCATAAATTCCACCTTTTTGAATCACTCGCAAACATCACACACATTATGCAAATAAATCCGTCTTCAGTCAAAAAGAGTTACAAATTAAATCTCAAGAATCTTCAACACAACCCACTAAGACCTTCTGCTTCCTTTAAAATTTACTCCAAAGATGACTTAGTGCGAACGCGAAGGAGCGCGATCCACTCAAAGACTTTTGGGTGTAAAACCATACACATAGCACAAATTAAACCAAATAGCCAAAACCAAAGATTGGCAACAATAGCTACGGGTTTTAGGGAAACTCGGAAACACAACACAAGGAATACCTTGACCGAAGGCATTCAACCAAAATGGCAAACAACAACACCAGTTCAAAAGGTTTTAAACACCAGCTCGGCATGAATCCCACCATAACTTGTATTCCACTACACTTACCATTTAAGCATTCAATAATCACTATTTACTCATCAAGAGAGTCCAACCGGATTTAACAAAATTTTACATAACAATTTCTTTCTCTGGTTACCATTCCCAACACTTTTAATTAAGGTTTAAGATGCTTATCACAAAGACACCCAACCAAGACTATATTAACATGATCCCCACGGATCACCAAATCATATAACCACGTCTTCTATATTTCAAACATAGTACTTCAACAGCTACTTGAGCATGGTCAACCTATCAATTTATACTATCCATACGTCAAAATCTTGACAATTGAAACTTGTTCAATCAATAAAATGACTTCAACAATTAAGTAATATCTCTACAAGATAAAATTCGTAAATAAGATTCTAAGATAGGCATTCATTAAGATTAAAATCTTGCATCATGATTATTATCCATTGTTCATCCCATCACAACATGTACTCGACATAATACCACAGTTTTACACTTTTCTTCTACTGGATCAATTGTTTCCAACAATTAACAACACTACCAAGGCATCAATATCAATTCTTTGCATAATCATCAATCAACAACATTGCTTTTAGCTACCCTATACATCGTTTATAACAAAACTACCACCACACAACATACTCCAACTATTAAATTAGATTTAATAAGTTAGATTAGCACAATGTTCTTAACAACATCATTAACAAATAGTCTTGTGTCTTCTCAATTGATATCAAAACTAGCATTGTAGAGACACAACTGCATACTTCCAAATATAGTAATAGTTTGCAACAACATAAATAGCAACTCTAATCAACTTCCAAATTAAAGCCACTAGTCAACATGATTAAATTTCTCTATTAACCCGTTAGATTAGAACAACTTTAAACAACCAGCAAAGTTTCTTTAACAATAACAACAGTCTACATCATCTTAATGTTCTAACTATGCATCAGGGTTTAAAACTTTAAACATAATCGGGGGTCATAAGCACCTTTTAAAGCAAAGCAATAGATTCTAAGCATGTACATTAGCACATTTAATCATTCCCACTATGGGGTACTTTACATCACTAGAGGTTCATTTAATCTTAAGCTAAAGGTAACAATTACATTTAATTGATTCAACTCGCAAATTAACTATGGTGTACATCATTTCCATAAACCACATTGTTACATACTACATAACATGCTAAACAACAGTTTTCACTTTTGACAAGTAATTTCAGTCAAACGAATACTTACTTTATTTACAGCATTTTCTTTTAATACTCAACCAAAACTCACAAAGAAGCTTGACTCTCAAAGTTGCAATGAGACAAACCCAAACTTGGTCATGCAAAAGGAATCCTCCAAAACACTTTTCAATCTCAAAGACTCCCACAGGAGGGAACCAAGCGATCAAATAAACCTTTGCGGACAAAGGCACAAAACATAAATCGACACAACTTAACTTTTTGCACACGCTTCAATAACTTCTTTTAAACTCAGAGTAAGACACACAAGAACCAAAACTATACTTTTCTTTGCAAGGCAACCAATAAAACCGGTGTCAAAGCAAAAATAGCGACCCACAGATGCGCAACACAAACCTTTCTTCTACGTCTTTAACCAAGGAAGACAAAACCACGAACCACATACGGAACAATCCGCGAAAATCCAATACCAAATATTTTTCTTTTGATTTCAATCAACTAAAATCAAGAAAAACAACCAAAACCGACCGTCAGAACGGTAAAGAACATACGAAGGAATCCACCACCAAACTCTTCTATTTGACTCCAGTCAACTACCCGATTCTGACGTAAAGGGTAAGCACTCTTCTCCTACAGGGGTTAATAGTTCTTCGGTGATTGCGCTAACCGGCCACACTGTCAAACCTCACCCTTACTATGAATAAAGAGAGGTGGCCGAAACCCTTCGGCACCACAACCCTATTTTAACACAATAACACGAACAATTCAATTCCATTCTCTCATACACATAGCAGCATACTCTATCAAATATAGCATTTAGCAACAAGGCTTAAATACAACATTTAAGCGTAAACAACGATACCCATACCCTTCCTACTGTGCATCCATGTGTGTCAAATTTTAAATTAGTTATACCACTTTTGCAAGTTTTAATGTTGCTATCCTATGACAAACTTTTAGTTAAGACCTAAGCCACATTTTAGTTGTACCCTATAGCATGACACTAAAAATACACATTCCAAGGACCTACAACCTCGCTCTGATACCAACTGTAACACCCCGGCATTTAATATGCCCGAACGCAACCAAACATAGACCAAACAACCTCTAAATACCATAAATAAAGATAAATTATAGTAAAGGAGTAAATGCTAAAAACCGAAATTTCGGCAGCATCTCCTTTGTTTTAACAAGAATTGAAGGAATCACAATAGCATAGCAATATAAGGCAATATGAGAGACATCTAAAATAGCAATAATTAAAGGTACGACGACCAAATAAGTCTAATTCCAAACATTCAATACCTCCATGAGCCAAACGAACAAAAATACTCTCATAACGCAAAGCTAAACCATAAAACATTAATCATCACACTAGTTTATTGTCAAAACCCAATTGAACGAATTGTGGGACAATTGAGTGAAGCTACGTGTAGAAGTGTGACTATTTCCCTTCCCCGCATGCTGATCTCAAGGTACCTAAAACAACAAGAAAGCACAAGCGTGAGTTCAACACTCAGCAAGCATATTGTAATAGTACACAAGAACAAATACATGGCTACAACATCTCATATCATGTCTATCATCTCATTCATGATCCCATATCAATAACATCATCATTATGTATGCAATGCGATGCGATGCTCATGTCTCCTTGGAAACTCATACCGGTATGGTTGAGTACACACCCGTCGGTGTGCACCCGCTCCCCTCTTCCATCCCGAAGATGGAGGGTGCCTACTCCTCGCTTCCGTTCACCGCGGTGAATGGAATCACGATGTAGGACTTACTCATTGGCTCTCCGGAATAGTCATAACTTTCTCACCGACCTTCCCCGGACTAGTTATGACTTTCTCACCGCCCGGGCCATGTAACATGCCATGTAAGCAAATATGCCAACATCATAATTAACTTGTACATTAACACATGGCATCATAACATAATAAGCATACTCATCATATCATTGGTAATCATTAAAGCATGGCAGGTGATCATATCATATAATCAATTTCATCTAGTGTGACACCACGGAGTGTCGTAACTTTATTTAACGTGCTTGATATGGTCAAAAACAGTATGAGATGTGGAAATAAGGTTAAAACTATAAGGTTTGGAGGTTTATAACATTTCCGGGCCGTTTCCAGGGTTTTGGGCCTTCCCGGGGGATTTTGGGCCTTAAAGGGGGGTTGTGGGCTTTGGTGGGATGGATTAGGACTCCTTGTAGGACTAGGATTCAGAGTGGGGGCTGGTAAAAGGGCTCTCTCCCTACCCTCTTGCGCCCCATAGCTCCATTGGTGCGCCCCCACCAATCCCCCTAGCCCTAGCCTTCCCCCCCTCACCCCTCTAGCCGTGTGCCCCCTTGCCCTCTCCACCTCTCCACCTCCCCACCACCTCTCCTCCACGCCCTTTCTGTCCTAGGGTGGCCTCCCCACCCCTGCATCCTCGTGGATCCATCCGAGGAGCGAGGAGCGAGGAGCGAGGAGCGAGGAGCGAGGAGCGAGGAGCGAGGAGATCCATTGGAGTTTTTGGGCGTCGGGCAAAGGTATGATCATGGGGTTCCCTGGGATTGATCTAGGTACTGTTATTAAGGTGATTATCAAGTTTTTAGATCAATTGGTGGTGCTGGATTGGAGTAATTTGGGTTAGATCTAGACGTTGCCTCGTTTCTGTTTTGGGACAGCATGAGCAGTCGACCTAGGGTTCCTGTTTTCGCACATTTAGAATTCGAATATGACTGTACTGACTTTTAAGAAGTTGTAGATAATTTCATTATCTTTCCAGGCATATAAAGAACGTTAAATTCCGCCCATCCGTTTGAAAGTTATGACTGTTTTACCGAGCGTATTAAAATCTGTGACGCGATTGGAACAGATCTCGGTAATCTGTAGATTAAACAACTTTAGAGGCCGAATCAGTCTTTCCTTATACCTAGTGAAAGTTGGGAAATTTCCTAAGATACGCAAGGATGTACTCGTTTAATTGATTCGGAATCCCAGAGGCCAAGTTATGCCTTTTGCAAGGCTGCTGTCCCGCCGGGACAGAACCTCTGTTTTTAGGTTTTGCGAGTCGTTGGCAATGTCGGGGTAGATGAGGGTTTGCGTACTGTTCTGTGGTTATGATTGTGAGTGTGTGATACCTATGTGCAGGTGGTGCGACCCCGGGAGTGCCCTCTACTTCCCGCCAATCCGTTGCACGTGGTTGAGGCAAGTGTGTTGTGATGGATAGCGAGTTGTAGGTTGCATGTTGAGATTAGATGGAATTGTCTACATGCTATATGTCCACTTGCCATGTTTTAATGATTGCTATGATATGATGATCATGTTTAAGATGTTATGATGCCATGTGTTAATACATGAGTTTTATATGATGTTGGCATGCTTGCATACATGACATGTTACATGGCCCGGGCGGTGAGAAAGTCATTAACTAATCCGGGAAGGTCGGTGAGAAAGTTATGACTAATCCAAAGAGCCAATAGAGTAAGTCCTACATCGTGATTCCATCTACCGTGGGATGTGGAAGCGAGGAGTAGGCACCCTCCATCTTCGGGGTGGAAGGGGGGAGAGGGTGCACACCGACGGGTGTGTACTCAACCATACCGGTATGAGTTTCCAAGGAGACATGAGCGTTGCATTCAATCGCATACATATTGATGATGACAATGTTAAGTGTTTATGAATAAGATGATTTACATGATGGGAGATGTTATTGCCATGTTGTTGTTCTTGTTGTCCATTGCAATATGCTTGCTGAGTTTCGAACTCATGCTTGTGTTTTCTTGTTTTTTTAGGTACCATGAGATCGGCATGCGGGGAAGGGAAATAGTCACACGCCCACACGTAGCTTCACCATAATGATTCCACAAGTCATTCTATTAGTTTGATAATAAATTGCGTGTGATGATCACTGCTTTAATGTTTAGCTTTACTATTTGAGAGTTTATTTGTTCATTTGACATTTGGGAGACATTAAGTGCTTGATGTTAGACTTATATTGCCGTTAAGTCTTTAATAATTGCTGTTTTAGATGTCTCTCATATTGCCTTACATTGCTATAATATTGTTGATTCTTCGTAGCATGTTAAAACAAAGGAGATGCTGCCGAAATCTCGGTTTTTAGCATATGTATCCTTGCTGGAATTTATGATAAATGGTGGTATTTAGATGTTGGTTAGCTTATGTTTGGTAGCATTCGGGCATATTAAATGCCTGGTGTTACTGATTGTTATCGAGCGGTCGTAGGTCCTTGGAATGAGTATTTTTAGTGTCATACCTTAAGTTGCAACTAAAATATGATGTGGAATAACTTAGAAACATGGCTTAGGTTCTAACTAAAACTTTGTTATAGGATAGCAACATTAAAACTTGAAAAAGTGGTATAACTAATCTAAAATTTGACACACTTGGTTGCACAGTAGGATGGGGTTTTGGTTCATCATTGCATCGCGCTTGATTATGTGATAAAGAATATGTCTATGATGATGTTTGATCTATGTTCTTGGTTGTGTGATTTTGTGTTTATGTTTTTGTGATTGGATGGTTGTCTGTCTGAAGCAGCCATGCCGAGGGGTAGAGGCCGTGGACGCCATGGACGTGGAGGCCAGGGGCGAGGCTCCCAGGGAGTTGAGGAGTCTGTTGCTGAGGGTAGCGTTTCGCTCAATGCTCGTGGGCCAGCTCAGGAGGAGCTTCCAGCTGATCGGGGCGGTGCCCGCCGCCAATGATGATTTAGTTCAGGCTCTGCAGAGGGAGATTCAGGAGTTGCGCTAGCAGTTGCGGGCAGTCCCTGCTGTTGTGCCTCCCCCTGCAGTGGCCCCAGTTGTTGCCCCGGCTGCGCCGGAGCCGAGGATGAGCCTTCGGGAGTGGATGTCCCTCCGTCTTGACACTTTTGACGGAGCGGGCACGCCGATCCAGTCCGCAGATTGGCTGCGGTACATGGAGAGGTAGTTTGATGTCCTAGAGTTGACCTCGGTCCAAAGGGCTCGCTTTGTGGCCTTTCAGCTGAAAGGCCAAGCTGATATCTGGTGGGAGGGGGTTCTGGCTGCTAGAACCCCCGATCTTGGTCCAGTCACCTGGGAGGACTTTGTGGCTCGCTTCCGAGCCAAGTTCTACCCGGAGTATTTTCTTGAGAGGATGGAGCATACTCGGCGACTCTTTCCCAGGAAAGAGGTCGGTGGCAGAGTATGAGGTGGAGTTCAACAGCGTGGTGCGCCGTCTTTGGCCGTGGCGTGGCACCGACGAGGAGAAGGCGAGGAGGTTACGTAGGGGCCTCAACCAGGAGTTCAGAGTTGTCATGGGCGCGTCCTCGTGACTTCTCGCTCCGTGGTGGAGCGGCGTAGGGCATGGAGCTCGAGTTGGAGCTCTCCGGAGAAGCAAAACCCGGGTGGTTCAGGGTTCCCTACGGCCCCGGGGGCCGAAGAGGACCTTTGGTGGAGGAGGTGGGTCTTCTCGACCCACCTTCAAGAAGTTCAAGGGAGGACAGGGCTCCTCCTCAGGGGCTAAGATGGGGCCACCCCAGTCGTCTTCTTCGCGAGCGGCTGTTCGTCCCGTGCCCGGGCAGGGCATGAAGTGTTTCAAGTGCGGTGGTGAGCACCGTGCTTCAGAGTGTGGTTGGACCGGGAGTTGCAACCACTGTGGCAAGCCCAGCCACATGGGACGAGTCTGCCGGATGAATCCGGTAGCATCATCAAGTGGGAGACGGTGCCTTCTCCTCCCACTCCGGCCAGCGTCTTCCAGAGGATCGGTGCACATGATGGTCGCTCTGTTTCCCGGCCGCCCTTTGCGTGGCGCCACCAGCGTCTTGGTGCCCGCGATCGTCTGCTCCTCCTCGCTTGCCTCCTCCGCCCCAGCCTTGATGGGGCATCACCGAGTCGGGCTCATTCTTCGCTCCGGCGCCACCGGAGTGTACGCCTTGCCGACCGCCGAGTCACCGGCATCCAGAGGTGGTTTCGTGTACTTTCTTTGGTGGATTCCGTTGATGCCTTTGTTTTGTTTGATTCCTGAGCATCCTATTCTTTGTGTCGCCGGAGTTTGCTAGTCGAGCTAAGTTGGAAGTTCAATGGATTTACGAGTCCGTGTTAGTCACTTCTCTGGGGTTTGATTGCTAGCTCTTTGGTTTGCCGGGTTGCACCATTGCCATTGATGATGAGGTTTTCTTTGCCAATCTTATGGTGATCCAATGGCTCCTTTTGATGTCATTTTGGGCATGGGTGGCTGCATCGATCGTGCCAAGATCTATTGTTTCTGGAAAACGGTTGCCTTGCAGGCCCCGTCAGGGGTAGAGTTGACCTTTCAGGGTGGTATACCTTCCAGCTCCGTCTTTGCTTTGACTAGTCTGTTTTCTGGTCGCCGTTTGAGGCATTTGGGTTTCCTCATGGCTTTGTCAGAAAAGCCATCTTCTTCAGTTTCCATTGAGGAAATTCCTGTAGTGAAGGAGTTCGTTGATGTGTTCCCTGACGAGTTTCCTGGTCTACCTCTTGTGAGGAATGTGGAGTTTCGTATTGATCTTGTTTCTGGCACTCGACCTATTTCTATCTCTCCATACCGCTTGGCTCGTCCTTTTCAAGATGAGTTGAAGAAGCAGTTGGAGGATCTGTTGGCCAAGGGCTTTATTCGGCGTAGCGTTTCGCCATGGGGAGCACCCATCCTCTTCATCTCGAAGAAGGATGGAAGTTGGCGTATGTGCATTGATTATCGTGCTCTTAATCAAGTGACAGTCAAGAACAAGTATCCTTTGCCTCGCATCAAGGATCTGTTTGACCAACTGAAGAGAGCAAAGGTGTTCTCCAAGATTGATCTTCAGTCGGGGTACCATCAGATCCGTGTGAGGGAGTAGGACATTGAGAAGACTGCTTTCTCCACTGGGTATGGGCATTATGAATTTAAAGTTATGTCTTTTGGACTAACTAATGCTCCTGCTGTTTTTATGGAGGCGATGAACAGTATGCTACACAAGTATCTTGATGAGTTTGTGGTAGTGTTCATCGATGACATTCTGGTTTACTCTAAATCAGAAGAGGAGCATGAGCGACATCTGAGGCTTGTGCTGAGCACCTTGAGGGAAAATCAGTTCTTTGCTAAGCTGAAAAAGTGCGAGTTCTGGATTTCAGAAGTGGGTTTTCTTGGCCACATCATCAATCCAGAGGGCATATCTGTAGATCCTAGCAAAGTCTCAACGGTTTTGGATTGGAAGAGGCCTTCCAATGTCAAAGAGGTGCGTAGTTTCCTTGGGTTGGCTGGCTACTATCGGCGTTTCGTGCAGGATTTCTCTATCATTGCCAAGCCACTTTCGCAGCTGACTCAGAAGGGGATGAAATTCCAAAGGATCGCAGAGTGTGAGCACAGCTGCACTTTGAAGGAGAAGTTAGTGATCGCTCTGTTCTTACCCTTCCCGAGCCGGGGAAGCGCTTCACTGTTTATTCTGATGCTTCTCGTTTGGGACTTGGTTGTGTGCTCATGCAAGAGGGCAAGGTGATTGCTTATGCATCGAGGTAGTTGAAAAAGCATGAGCAGAACTATCCCACGCATGATCTTGAGCTAGCCGCCGTGGTGTTTGCATTGAAGATATGGATGCATTACCTGTACGGCGAGTCTTGTGACATTTTCACTGATCACAAGAGCCTCAAGTACATCTTTACCCAGAAAGATTTGAACTTGAGGCAGAGGAGGTGGCTAGAATTGATAAAGGATTATGACCTCACAATCCAGTATCATCCGGGGAAGGCAAATGTGGTGGCCGACGCTCTCAGTCGCAAGACAATGCCCCCTATTGTTGATTGTCTTGTTGCTGATTTTGAGCGTTTGGGGGTCTCCTACTGCTTTGCGGGGACCGTGCAAGCTGAAACTCGATTGATTCTTGAGTCAGCAATTCCCGAGCGTGTACGGGAGGCACAACAGCATGACCGTTTGCTCCAGCAGGTGAGGAAACGCCTTGAGGATGGCAAGTCAGGAGACTTTACCGTTGATGATGCGGGAGCTTTGAGGTTTCAGGGCCGTCTGTGCGTGCCTCAGAAATCTCAAGTGAAAGAAGACATTCTGAAAGAAGCTCATCGCACCCCGTACACGGTCCATCCTGGGGAGACCAAGATGTACAGGGACTTGAAGAAGAATTTCTGGTGGAAAAGGATGAGAGTGGATATTGCCAAGTATGTGGCGTCTTGTGGGATCTGTCAGAAGATCAAAGCTGAGCATAAGCGTCCCGCCAGTCTGTTGCAGCCATTGGAGATTCCTGTGTGGCCATGGGATGACATCTCCATGGATTTCGTGGTTGGTCTACCTCGTTCTCCACGAGGGAAGGATGATGTTTGGGTTGTGGTGGATCGTCTCAGCAAGTTTGCGCATTTCATTCCTATCCGCACTACCAATTCAGCGAGCGAGTTGGCTCCTATCTATGTGCGGGAGATTGTGAGACTGCATGGTGTGCCCAAGACCATTATTTCTGATCGGGATGCGAAGTTCGTCTCCAAGTTCTGGGAGAGTTTGCAGAGTGCTTTGGGTACGCAGCTTCGCCTTAGTACCGCCTTTCACCCTCAGACGGATGGGCAGCCTGAGTGTACCATCCAGACTTTGGAAGACATGCTCAGGGCCTGTGTGATGGCTTGGAAAGGTAGCTGGGAGGATCATTTGCCCCTTGCGGAGTTTGCTTACAATAACAGCTATCATTCCAAAGATCCGGCTGCTTCTTATGAGGTCTTGTATGGCCGGAAGTGTAGATCGCCACTTTGTTGGGATGCAATGGCGAGAGCAGTTCTTGGACCGGATTGGGTTCAGCAGATCGCTGATCGCGTGGCGGAGGTACGGCAGAACCTTCTCGCAGCCAGAGCGCATGTAAGAGCTATGCCGATGTGAGGTGGCGAGACTTGGAGTTTGAGGTGGGTGATAGCGCACTCTTGCGAGTATCTCCCACCAAGGGTGTGGTGCGTTTGGCACCAAAGGAAAGCTCACCCGAGGTATGTTGGTCCTTTTCCTATCATCGCCCGAGTTGGTAGGCTGGCCTATCGTCTGGAGCTACCGGAATCCATGCAAGGTGTGCATAATGTGTTCCATGTCTCGATGTTGAGGAAATACTTGCATGATCCGGAGTTGGTGGTTCCGTTGGAACCATTAGTGCTTGAGCAGGACCTCACCTTCGAGTCCCGTCTGTGGAAATTCCGGGACTTCTGAGCGAGTGATGAAGAACCTGGACGCTCAAGTTTGTTAAAGTATTGTGGTCACATCAGACCGAGAGAGAAGCGACTTGGGAGCTGGAGTCTCGCATGCGCGAGAAGTATCCCGAGCTTTTCGCCTCAGGTATGTGATGTGAAAACCTAGCTATCTCCGGTTTTGCTGGGTTCCGTGTTGGTGCGTTTAGATTCGAGGTCGAATCCTGTTGAAGGGGGGAAGAATGTGACACCACGGAGTGTCGTAACCTTATTTAATGTGAATGATAAGGTCAAAAACAGTATGAGATGTGGAAATAAGGTTAAAACCATAGGGCTTGAAGGTTTATAGCGTTTCCGGGCAGATTAAGGAGTTTTGGGCCTTTAGGGGTTTTGGGCCTTAAGGGGTTGTGGGCTTTGGTGGGGTGGAGTAGGAATCCATTTAGGATTAGGAAAGGGGCTTAGGGCTGGTAAAAAGGGGTCTCCCTGCCCCTTTGGGGCGTCCACCCCTGCTGCCCTTACGCCCCACCTCTCCCCCTCCATTGCCTAGCCGCCCCACCCTTCCTCCTTTGTGCCGTGCGCCCCCCCCCCCCCTTGCACCTCTCCACCTCTCCACCTCTCCCCCTCCATTGCCTAGCCGCCCCACCCTTCCTCCTTTGTGCCGTGCGCCCCCCCATGCACCTCTCCACCTCTCCTCCACCCCCCTTGCTGCCCTTGGGTGGCCTCCCTACCCCTGCATCCTCATGGATCCATCCGAGGAGCGAGGATCGAGGAGCGAGGAGATCTATTGGAGTTTTCGTGCGTCGGGCAAAGGTATGATCATGGGGTTCCCTGGGATTGATCTAGGTACTGTTATTAAGGTGATTATCAAGTTTTTAGATCAATTGGTGGTGCTGGATTGGAGTAATTTGGGTTAGATCTAGACGTTGCCACGTTTCTGTTTTGGGACAGCATGAGCAGTCGACATAGGGTTCCTGTTTTCGCCAATTCGTGGTTGCGTCGCCGGAGTAAGGAGAAGGAGCCGCCGTAGTTTTCGTCGAATTCCGCTACCGTTTTCGTCGAATTCCGCCGCCGTCCACCGTCCTCCGTCGCCGTTGACCCCAGATCCGGGACCGGGAGGTCAAGACGCGTTCGGGAGTCCAACTCACCTCGCCGGAGCGCGCCCGAAACGCCGTCGGCTAGGTCGTCGTCCCCTACGCCGGTGACCCAGCGCCGCCGCTCGCCATCGCCGGACTTCGATCTCTACCAGCAGTCGGATCTTCATCAAGCGGTCCAGATTGCGCCACGTCACCGTCGGTGAGATCCCGTTCCAAAATCCCAGATCCAATCTCGACCGTTGGATCTAGATCCAACGGTCTAGATCAAACGCGTTAACCGAAACGCGTGAGTCCAGATCTAATCTGGGCCGTTGATTTTCAAATCAACGGCCGAGATTACACCACGTGACGGGGAGCTTGACCGCCGCGGTAAGCGCACCCGTGCGTGTGACGCTGACACGCCGGGCCCGCGTGTCAGCGATGCGACCAAACCGCACCATGACGTCACGCTGACGTCATGGCGGGCCCGCACGTCAGCGGCCACCCCAGCCGTGTAGTGACGCTGGCCGATGACGCTACCGATGGGTCCCACCCGCCAAGACTGCGGTCGAGCCTCGCCGACGCCAAGAATGACGCCACCCGGCGGGGCCACTGTTAGTCGCGACGCTGCAAGCCGTGGACCGAGTCCACGGTGGACCAAGCCAAGCCGTGGGCTGAGCCCATGAGCCGGCTGACATCAGCCGCCCAATCAGGGGCTGCCACGTGTCACTGCTGACGCAATAAATAATTTTCGAAAAAGAAAATGATTTAATAATTGATTTGAATTTCAAAACTTCAAACGCTTATAACTTTTGCGTTTCAACTCCGATTTGAACGATTCAAATTTCTAAAAATTCATAAAATTCAGATCTACTCAAATATGAATTTTATTTAATTTTTGGACTAAATTTTTTCTCTGTAAAATTATTTAATTGATTATTTAAACTTTAAATAATCATAACCTTTGTGTTTTAACTCCGATTTGAGCGATTCCAGTTCCTAAAAATTCATAAAATTATGTTCTCTCTGTTTATGGATTTTATTTGGATGTTTGGACACTTTTTGTCTACTGTTTTATTCATTTGTTGCTATTTGCACGCTGTTACGCAGTAGACGTTGAAGTGGGAAGGATTCGAAGGAGAAGTATTGACCCAGGAGCCAGCTCAGGACCAAGAGCAAGTACTTTTTGAAGGCAAGTTATGCTTTGACCATATTGACCCTATTTTGAAACCTATTTTGATTTAACTTATTGCATGCTAGTTCAATCAGAAAATACCTTATTTAAGTATGGGAAATTAGATAAATGCCAGATTGCTGTATGACACCTTGATTAATTAAATATGTGCCATGACCCCTTGTCACCCTAGTTGTGGTTTACTAGTTGGACATTACTAAAATGCCAACATGGGAAATTAGATCGTTGTAGTATTTTGCTTAGACCTGCTACGTGCTCATGACATGATTTTGGACAATCAAATGTTAATATTGACTTAATGATATATTGAACCTGTTTTGGAAAGGTATCATGTGATGTTGATAGCACGTGGTGCATGGTAATCAACTAGGGTTTGATAAATAGTTTTCGACCGGGGCATGTGGCAAGATTGATCGGGTGGGCCAGTTGTGGCACCGGGAATGTTGGTTTGGTTCTTCGGGTAGTCTTGCCCTGGTCACCCTAAGGACTTCACCTTGCAAGCCTTTGAACTGGGTCAAACATGCAACCACATGTCCGTAATGGGACGGACCTAGTTGATTAAGTTGCTAATAACGTACCTGTGGGACCTCAAGAGGTCAACTACACCCTTTGTGTAAGTTGTACGGGGGAGCGTACCGGGGCTGCGGCCAGGTACCCATCTAACGGTTGGTTGGCCTAAACTTCGCCTTTGCTAAGGGAAGGGTTAGTGTGCAACAACCGGGGAGGACCACTTGTGCTGTTAGAAGTTTCCGAAAGACTTTGTTACGGGAACTCGCCTTTGTGGTGTTTGACTGTATCTTGTGGGTAAAGTGCATAACCTCTGCAGAGTGTAAAATCTATTCGAATAGCCGTGTCCGCGGTATTGGACATCGCTCGGGAATTACAGTCAAGGGTTAGACTTTCTCAAAAATAACTTGGACTTGAAAGGTTGGGTTGGATTAATAATGATGTTGATAGAAATGTGGATTAGGATGGGAAAGGTGTTTACTAAACCCCTTGAAAAGTTATTTATGCTTTACTTGTTACTACTGCTTTCGAATCTACTTATGATACTTGTTAAATGCTCTTCATCGCAAATATACCTTGAGCCACTCCTTTGTATTAAGCCATGCATGCGATATTAGCTGCATTCATGCATGACTTGCTGAGTACCAAGTACTCACCCTTGCCACAATACAACACCAGTTGAAGAGGAGACTACACCAGCTTTGGAGGAGGAGCTCCAAGAGGAACCGTCTACTTAGGGAGCGAGCCTAGTCAGTTGCCTGTGGTATACTGGATGGCGCCACGAAGTTATCTTATTTTCCGCTGCTATTATTTCTCTTTTAATAAGTTACGCCCTGCGTGGCGTATATTTGTAACTTGACCATAAGGTCGAGCAACCAGTTTGACTATTTAATTAAAGTACTCTATTAGTATCGAGTGGTATGATTGTGATATCTACCGATGTTAAGACTGTGTGCACTAGCGCATTCCTGGACTAGTGTTGAATACACAGAGGGTCCGGATTTGCAAATTCGGGTCCCGACAGAGAGGTTAAGGTGTGAAAACACTTTTGCACGTGGGAGCTGAAGAGGGATCTAGAGTTGGAGTTAGAGGTTGCTACCATGTTCATCTGGAGAGTAACGTTGGATAAAGGGATCGGGCACTTTAGTGCCAAGGAATGTATGGAATGAGTAGTGTGAGACCGTTTTCTTTCGTGGTCTGTTTGGGAATTTATCCTATCGCTTGGGTCGTGCTGAGGCCTTGTGTGAGTGCTTTGTGTTTCAATGTTGAGTAAAGTTTCTGGCAAGTTTTGAATATGAGTTATCGTTAGAGCCGTTGGTCTTCAAACCTAATCGTCTTGTCATCGAGTCTCGATCAATGTAGTTCCGGTGGTTTTAGTTAGAGAGAGAAGTGACCTGGGAGATTGAAGTCTCGCGTGTGCGAGCAATACCCAGAGTTATTCTCATCAGGTATGAACCGTGAAGTTTAGTTCTCTTTGTGTTGTTTGTTTTGCGTAGTGGCGTGTCTCGGATTCGGGGTCGAATCCTGTTAAGGGGGGAAGAATGTGACACTACAAAATGATGGATTGATACATTTTTCGATTTTGGCATTACGGTATGACTTTGGTATCGTGTTTTTGGGTCGTTTTCCAGAGTATGGGCCTTTCCGGGTGGGAATTGGGCCTTCCGGGGGAGTTCGGGCTTTGGGGGACCATTGTGGGCCGAAGGTGGGGCACAAATTGGCCCATGTGGAGGGGGTTTTGGGCAAAAAACCCTGCTGCCCTTGCCCCATGCGCCCCCCCCCCCAAAATCCAACCCTAGCCGCCCCCCCTTACTCCCATGCGCCTCCCCCTTGCCTCCCCCTAGCCGCTGCCTTGCTCCTCCACCTCCCCACCTCTACTAGGAGGCCCTAGAAGGGATCCACCCCCATCCCTTGCTGCCACACCCCTCCATTCCATTGTCCTCACCATTGGGAAGCTCCGCGACGAGAGGATCTGGTGGATTTGGCGCGTGGAAGGAGATCGGGGGACCGGGAGGAGAAGTTTTCGTCGTTCGAACGGTTCTTCGAGGGAGGTAAGTGTTGGTAGATCCTTTTGTACGGTTGTGATGCTGGTTAGAAGGGAGATTCCATGCCTAGGAACCATGTTTAGGTGTTGTTCCTAGATGAGATTAGGGAGTTTGCAATGCTGTCCCATGTTCTGTCCTCGGGCAGATTTGCACCCCGACCTAGGGCTTGCGTTTTGGAAATTTTAGATGCCTTTCCTGATCGTCCGGCTGTTACAGAAGTTGTAGATAATTTAATTACCTTTCAGTGGACACCAAGAACGCGATATTGATACTATTGAATAATGTTGTTGTTCTATTCCATTGCAATAGACTTTGCTGAGTGATGAACTCACGCTTGTTATTTATGTTTTTTTTAGGTACCGCATGCTCAGCTTTTGGGAAAAGGGATTAGAACACCACATCACCAACTTGATCTCACTAGTTGATAAAACTTATGAATCCTTTTGGAGTTGTTTACTTCTATTAAGTTGTGATGGTAATTGGTTCGTGATGAACCCCCATAGTTAATTGTTGTCACGTAGTTGTTTATGTCTTTGCAATGAATTAATGCTGAACCCATGGATTATCTAGTTGATGCTATCATTACCTATGCTATTGTGATATGAACTTGTTGTCGTTGCTTGGAAACTTTAGTAATATTGTTGTGGCCTCAAACCATGGGAAAACAAAGGTTATGCTGCCAAATTTTTTGTTAAAAACATGTAGTGTAGTTGCTGTAATTTATGGTTAATTATGTGTTTTTGGTTGTGCTTAGACTTGTTTGGGTGACATTCGCAGCATACTAGGTGCCGGGGTGTTACAAAAATTTAGATAGGTTTGGTAGCACTTCGGGCACATGAGGTGCCGGGGTGTTACAGTTGGAATGGTAGGTGCAGGCTTGTAGCCGTAATCTCATTTGGATGTTCATCCTGCGGAGGTAATTAACAGTTTTATCTTGAACTTAGTTCAATTCAGGTAATGATTAACCAATGTTATCTATGTTAATCTCAAGATCTGCTCATTGCCATGCCTTTGTTTATTATGCTTCCTTGCATATGCTGCACATTTTCAGGTTGCCTCTTGAGATGGCCCACTGTCCATTGATCATATTATTTGTTAATGTGCTTGTGAATGTCAGAAATGCTGAACCAACAAACTGAGAAGAAACAGTGAACACTAAGAAATTTTGTGCTGAGCAAATGCTACTGTTTTTATGCTTTCTCTCAATGGTATTTAAAAGAAAAACTTACGTGCAGTTACTCACTAATTATGGCCATTTGAAAGTCCTACATGCAGCTACACGCATCACATGCAATTACTTGCTAATTAAGTCCATTAGAGACTCCACAAACGGCTGGATTAAACACTGTGACACTACGGAACGGTGTGACATTATAAAATATGATATTTGGGAGTAAAACTTTGCGGCATGAGATTAAACCATATTTCTATGTCATTTTGGGTCGTTTTCGGGAGGTTCGGGCTGTTTTCTGGGTGATCGGGCTGTGGGGGAAAGCAATTGGGCCGAAGGTGGAATGAATTGGGCCCATGAGGGAGAGCTTTAGGGCAGCACACCCTGCTGCCCTGCCTTCCTTGGTGCGCCCCTCCCTTGCCCCCAAGCCGCCACCCCTCTTCCCCATCTCCCCCAAACCGCCCCTCCCTCCTCACATCTTGCAAACCACCTCCCCCACTCCTTGCGCCTTCCCCCTCCACAATCCCTTGCCGTTCTGTGACGCCATCGCTGCCACTCCATGCCACGGTGTTGCCCTCGCCGGTGGGAGGATCCGCGACGAGGAGAGCCGGTGGTAACGTCACGTGGGAGGAGATCGGGTGGAGATCGTGAAGAAAAGGTCGTCGATTGGTGATTCTCCAAGAAGGTAATGGGGGGATCCTGTGGGGTAGATCTCTTGCTGCTGTAGAGGGGGATTACCATGTTTTTAGATCAAGGGAGGTGCTGCCATGGGGTAGAATTGATGAAAACTTGGATTGTATTCACGTTCTGTTCGGGCAGATTTGGAACCCGAACTAGGGCAGGCGTTTTCGCCAATTTAGATTTGGAATATGGTCGTACGGACGTTGAAGAAGTTGTAGGTAATTTAATTATCTTTCCGTGGACATAAAGAACGTTAAATTCCGATCCGCCGTTTGAAAGTTATGACTGTTTTACCGAGCGTGTTAAAATCTGTGACGTGATCGGAACAGATCACGGTATTTTGTAGATTAAACAACATTAGAGTACTAATCAGTCTTTCCCTATAACTAGAAAAAGTTGGGAAATTTCCTAAGCTATGCGAGGATGTACTTTTTTATTCAATTTGGAGTCCTAGAACAGAAGTTATGCCCATTGGAAGGCTGCTATCCCGAAGGGACAGATTTGCTGTTTTCTGATTTTAGGAGTTGTAAGCAAAGTCGGGGTAGTGGGATATATGTGTGCTGTTTTGTGGACTCAATTTGAGTGTGTGGCACGTGTTTGCAGGTGGTGTGCCTCCGGGAGTGCCCTCAACCTCTCGTCACTCCGTTGCCCGTGGTTGAAGGCAAGTGTGTTGCGTGGATTGTATGCTATACGTGTTGCTAGAATTGCTTGATAGTATTTGGAATAGATAACATGTTGTCTTGCCATGAATTACATGTTATAATTGATAGGATGTCCTTAGGCCATGATTTAAATGTTCTCGATGATATGGTGTCCTCATGCCATGATTAAAAATGCTTGTTGTTGATAAATGATTCACATGCCATGTTTTGAGCAGTTCTGGCCGATTGTTGAATACGGTCCTACATGTTGAGATGCCATGTGTTGATATGCAATATTTCTATTTATGTATACGTTGATGTCCATTTTGCATACATGGCATATTTTCATGGCCGCCCGGTGAGATAAGTCATAACTATTTCGGTAGGGTCGGTGAGAACAGTTATGACTAGTCCGGGGCTATTCTTTTGAGTAAGTCCTACATCGTGATTCCATCAGCGAGGTGAATGGAAGTGAGTGATAGGCACCCTCCATCTTCGGGATGGAAGGGGGAAAAGGGTGCATGCCGACGGGTGTGCACTCAACCATACCGGTATGAGTATTCCAGGAGACATGTGCATTGCATTGCATGAATGACATACATAAATGAAGATGTTTATGAGACGAAGATGAGAGTACTCATGAGATTCTCATGAGATGATTATCATGTTGTTTTAAAGGATGTATATAATGTTAAATATGATGTGTTGTGATATAACTGTGGAGACTGGGATGATGGTTTGTTGTCTTGATCCTTGTTGATCCATTACAATACACTTTGCTGAGTTATGAACTCACGCTTGTGTTTACGTTGTTTGTTTCTTTAGGTACCATGAAATTGGCGCGCGGGTAAGGGATCTAGCTACACTCCTCCACGTAGTATCATATCTAGCTAATTCACCTGTTTTGGAGACACGGCAATAAGTATTATAATAATCATTAGTGTATGGTCTTTTTGTTTGGTTGTTTCCCTCATGTGTATCATGTGGGGCTATGGAGTGAGTTGTTTTATCTTCCTAGACTTAAATTGATGCTTATTCTTTTGCTAACGATGCTTATTGATGTTTTAGTTGATGATTAGCTATCATTATCGCTGCGTATGGAGATCTTGTTTGTCCTACATATTGATATGATGTGATGTTGTTAAGTTTCATGCATAAACAAAGGAGATGCTGTCAAAATTTTCAATTATTCTAAATGATTACTTTCTGTAATTTACCTTAAACTATGGTATTAAATGTGTTATGGTCTATGTTTGGTGACATTCTGGGCTTAGTAAAAGCCGGGGTGTTACAAACACGCTAATTATGGCCTCCTAAACTCACACCACGAACACATGATTATGCTAATACGATTAACAATCTCCCCCTAATCCTGATGCCCTTGGACTTCAACGATGCCGATCTTCGCACGTAGCTCCTGGAACTTGATGCAGCTGAGCGGCTTCGTTAGAATGTCTGAAAGTTGTTCTTCTGTGCTAACGAACTCGACGCTGATCTTGCCATCCTCGATGCAGTCCTGGATGAAATGATACCATGTATCAATGTGCTTACTTCGATCGTGAAGCATCGAATTCTTGCACAAGGAGATGGCTGACTTGTTATCGATCTTAAGCACAGTGGCTTTGGTCTCCTCTCCGCTGATATCGCCAAGCAGTTGAGCGAGCCAAATGCCCTGACATGCCGTAGTGGTAGTGGCGATATACTCGGCTTCACATGAAGATAATGCGACTAACTTCTACTTCTGTGATTGCCAGCTGATTGGACTCAATCCGAGGAAGAAGAACATGCCTGTGGTGCTCTTGAGGTCATCGATGTCGCCGGCCATGTCACTGTCGCTGTAGCCAATCAGTGATGCCCGTTCTTTGCCTTTTCTTGCAAAGTGATAGCCCAGAGTAATTGTGCCGGCGATGTAGCGCAGGATATGCTTCATGGCGATGAGATGATCCTCACGTGGCTCATCCATAAACTGAATCACATAACCCACAACGTAAGCGATGTCTGGTCGGGTGTGAGTTAGGTAACGAAGGCTACCGACGATGCTTCGATATTTTGTCGCGTCCACGGGTGAGCTTTTACTTTGCTTGCTCAGTTTTAGCCATGCCTCCATAGGTACTTGACATGGGTTGCAACCAGCCATGCCGCTGCTTTTTAGAATTTTGCGTGCATACACGCTCTGGTTGATGTCAATGCTGTTTGGGCATTGGTGGACTTCAATGCCGAGATAGTAGCTGAGGGGTCCAAGATCGCTCATCTTGAATAGACTGCGCATCTCTTCCTTGAACTTGCATATCACAGCTTTGGCCGATCCAGTTATTATGAGGTCATCCACGTACACGCAGATGAGGGGCCGTGATGCCCCGTCGCTGCGTCCATACACATCATGCTCCGAGGGGCTCCACTGGAAGTCAAGCTTCATGAGGCTCTTGTCCAGCTTGGATTTCCACGCCCTTAGTGCCTGGCGCAACCCATACAGAGCCTTCCGTAATTTGAGCACCTTGTGCTCATGGCCCTCGCTGACGAATCCCGGGGGCTGGGTGACGTACACCACCTCTGTCAGCTCACCATTGAGGAATGTCGTCTTTACATCCATATGGTGGATTCCCCACCCTTCATGCGCCGCTACTGCCAGCAACAGGCACACTGATTCCATGCGTGCAACAGGGGTGAACACCTCATTGAAGTCGATCCCCTAGCGCTGTACGTAGCCTTTTGCGACTAGTCGAGCCTTGTACCAGACGATAGTGCCATGCTCATCGCGATTCACCTTGAAGACCCATTTTAGCCCAATGGATCGATGGCCAATAGGGAGGTCGACAAGCTCCCAGGTGCCATTGTCTTCAATTGACTTCATCTCCTCAAGTATCACCACACGCCAGTAGTGCTGCTGTTCAACCTCGCTAAATGAGGCTGGCTCATCAGCCGTGGTGAAGAGCAGGTCCTCCATTATAGGGGCCAGTTCACGCTGTGCGATGCCAGGTACCGATGTTGGCTTGATGATGTTGTCGATGGTGCGGAACTGGAGTGGTGTGTCATTATCGTGGTCTACATCAAGTACCTTCTCAGGGCTTGGTGGTGGTGAGGCAAACTCAATCGGTTGGACAACGGGTGTTGTTGTGTACTCGCCCATCGCCGCGAGTGCCTCGCCATGCCTACCACTCGAGCCTCCTTGCTCGGCCTCTCCTGGTACATACGATATCGATTGATAATGAATGGATCATCGCAAACTGCCATACCTTTTTTGCCATGGGTGCTCCAGTCCCACTGCGCTGCCTCATCAAAAACAACGTCCCATGTTATGTGCACGCACTTGCCAACAGGATCAAACACTCGATATGCCTTGGACCTGATCTCGTACCTGACAAAGATCATCGGTGTACTGCGGTCCTCTAGCTTCTTTAGGTGGGGCTTGACCACCTTGACGTGCGCCACACATCCGAAGGTGCGGAAAAAGTGCACCGCCGGCTTCTTCCCATACCACGTCTCATGTTGATCCCACTTTTGGAAATTATGTTGATTTGAATTATTTCATGCTAGTTTAATTAAAAAAATGTTTTTAAATAATTCGGGAAATAGTTATACGACCTATTTGATGTATGCCATCTTGTTTATAATACCCGTATGCCATAAATCATTTGTCACCCTATATTATGGAATATTAGTTGGATAGTAATACTTTGCCAACATGGATTAATTATATCGTAATTAGCCTGCTTAGCCATGCAATCGTGTTATTGATATAATTTTGAATGCCAAAAATTAATCTTGACTTAATGAGAGATGGAACATGTTTTTGGAATTGCGACATGTGTTATTGATGATGTTGATGGCACGTGGTGCATGGCAATCAACTGTGTGATAAAATGATTTAGACTGAGGCAAGTGGCAAGATTGTTTCTGGTGGGCCAGAGGTGGCACATGGGAGGTCGTATTTGGTTTTTGCTGATTTGGACACTTGTGAATTCTTGGGTAGTTTTGCCTTGGTCACTTTAAGGACTTAACCTTGAAAGAATTTGAATTGAGTCTGATATACAACCACAAGTCTGGAATGGGATAGACCTAGCTGATTAATTTGTGATGTCTAGATTTCGTACTGTCATGGTGGTGTGGGTTCTGGGTGTACGGGTGAAAACTCACATGGCGCAAGAGGGGGCCCCTGATTGTGGTAACCAGTCCCTTCAGTGTTGAAACCTTAGCGGGCAGTACTGAGTCTAGAAGAAGCATTGTAAACGCTTTGTTATGGTCACTCGCCTTGGTGGTGTTTGATTGTATCTAGTGGGTAGAGTGTATAACCTCTGAAGAGTGTACAACCTATTCGAATAACCGAGTCCACGGTATTGGATATTGCTCGATGATTAAAGTCAAGGGTTAGACTTTCACAAAAATAACTTTGGATGTCTGGTTTTGGAAATGATGAACTTGTTTAGGTTGATAAATGCTTTACTTGAGAAATTGTTTATGAATTTATTATTGTTATTATTGTTTTACTGCTTTCCAATCTATTATTGTCATTTATGAATGTTGCTTATTGCAAAAGAACCCCTTTAGAATGTTGTTGGAATAAGCCATACATGTAGCTATTAGAATTGTATTCTGTGCACGACTTGCTGAGTGCTTTAAGTACTCACCCTTGCTACAACACAAAACATCAGTTGAAGAAGAATCAACACCAGCTTTAGAGGAGGAGTTCCAGGAGGAGCCGACGAACTAGGGAGCGAGCCCAGTTAGTTGTCTGTGGCATATTGGTTGGCGCCACGAGTTTATTTAATTCTGCTGCAGTTGATTTAATAAAGACTTGCCCTGCGAGGCGTACTTTGTAAGTTAACCGTAAGGTTGACTCAACCGCTTTTGTTATAATAAAGACTTATCTATTATTTCGCTGTGTATGATTGTGATATTCATCGATGTTGAGACTGTGTGCACTAGTGCTGAAAACACAGAGGGTCTGGATTTGTACATTTAGGTCCCGATAGAGGTGGTATCAGAGCCATACTGACTGTAGGAATCCAAATCATCTGCTGAATCGAATTCTTCCCAAACGATTTCTTTCTTCCTCTAATCTTTTTTGATGAACTTGGTCGAACAAAGTCTATTAAAATCTTTGTCCCTCTTCTTTTCCTGATCGGCTTCCCTCAACTCTTGAGTTCTCAAACATTGAAGCCACTGCCTCTGTGATGTGCTCAACCATAGAGGACACCATTATGGCATAGGCTCAATCGGATTTCGTATTTTACCGATCAAATCTAGCCCGCCTACTTCCTGACATCCTTGGTTGGGTTGTTGCTATTTCTGGACCAGTTCAGAAATTCTTTCATGAACTGGTCTCTTCTGGCTCCGGTGCTCTTGTCCCTGTCTATGGTAATGTTGCATCGAGCAAACATAATGTGTTGGTTACACCAATCCCTATTCCTAGTAGAATTGCCAAAAGGGGCATCGTTCATGTGCTCTTTCAGTTGCTATTGGCCAATAGTTATTCATCGACCAATGAGGGGGATTTCATTGCAATTCTCGACCCCTCTTCTTGCACTTTGCCAACAATTGCAAGAACGTTGGCTTGTATTTTTGTATCGGCTTCCATGGTGGCACCAGATTATCAGCTCTATACCACTTGCTAACTTTGAGTTCACCTATTGTCTTTATCATTCTTGAGTGTTTACCTTCACACTCAATATAATCGGGGAATAATTTCACCTTCAACCCATCGGACTGTGCTGCTTCTCCACATTGCGCAACAAACCATTCGATGTGCTCCAATATTGTCGTGGAGTCATCCCCTAAAAATTTAGCAAAATCGGGAAACCTATATCTATTAGGATATGAGATCCGATCGATATAATCGGGATATGGCTTTCTATAGCTGATGGTTCGCCCCTTCGGCTGAATGCCAAATTGGTCCCTCAGGATGGTACTCATGGCTTCAGCCCAATCAGTTTCTCTGGCCAATGCCACCCGTGCTTGCAGTGCCTGCTGACTAGGGGCAAATTCACTATGCTGCCCCTCGAGTGCAAACTCAGGCTGGCGTTGTAGTGAGGGTTGTATCGGTGCGCATGGTTGCTCGTTGCCAACATTCTGCTGCCTCAATGTTGTTTCAGGAAGTGGAACAAATGGATCTGAATATGATACAACCTTGTAAGAGGCCAGATCCCTTGGAGGAATCGGCTCAACGAAGTGAGGACACACTTGGATCTTGATCGGCTGAACAACCAATTTGGGATAAACGTAAAACAGAGTGGATGGAGGTAAACTAGGCTGGTTGTCCAATTTGGAGCAATCTATGTAAGCTTGATAATGAGTAATTCCGCTCACACCGGGATCCCATGGCAACACCAAGATCAGCTGTGTTGGCGCTAAAACAGGGATAGCACCTGGCAGTTTTGGGTTGATCGTGGGCTTCACATTCTGGACATTCTGGGCAATGGAGTAGACTAGGTATGTTGGCAGAGATTGCAAGGGATTGAGCAGGGTCCCAGCTGATACCAACTCTTGCGTGACTTCTTTAACGCTGCTGGCTATCATTGGCTTAAGGGTTGTTACTAAAGCTGATGACTAGTTGATGAGAGTACAATGTATAGATTGATTAATCATTTTTTATAACTCCACCTGAACGGGTATATATCGGCTCAACTGTGCTTTTTCGATAGCATCTAGAGCGTCCTTGCCACCGAAGCTGATCGCTGGCAATGCAGACTTTTGTGTGATGCCGCGTCGGGTCTTCTGATAGCAATTGTGCATCATCTACTCAAACGTAGCCTTCTGATATTCAATTCCTTTTCGCAGCTCTAGCATCAAGTCGTCCAACGTGAGGATGATTATTGCCTCAGGGTTGACATCAGACAGAGAGATAGACTTTCCAGTAGAAAACATTATTGTCCGATCGTGTCCCATCGAAAGTGCCAAAAAAGTGTTGATGCCAAAAAACATGATGAAGAGTTGATTAGCAATCAGCACAGGAAAACACCGAGTTTAATTTTGGGTGTGGGCATGCCAGCCGATTTGATCCTGCAATCGGCAAGAGGATAATATATAATTCAATCAACCATTAAGCCGATCTAATATTTCGACAATGATCTAGTCCAGTCAGCCGTTTGAGCTGATTTAGACGAAAAGTAACCGATATACCTAATCAATCTGATTGAGTTGATTAGATAGGAGTAAAGGCCATTTTTTCGAAGAAGGCAATGCGCAACAAAATCAGAGAAAAAACGAACCTAGGTTGGCGTAAGTTGAAATCAATAACCAACAATGTGCAACTTCATTGATCAAGCGAATTACAGAGGAAAGATTACAAATCTAAAAATCTACTCCTAGTCGACGAAGTTAAAAATGAAAAGTAGGTTGGTTGTTTGGTTGATTGTGTATATGTCCCCTTTCCGATGTCGCCTGTCATTTTATTTTATAGCGTCTGATCTGATCGTGTTCTTCTTGGACTTCATGAAACTATCCGTATCGGTCTCAGTTTTTCCCATGATACTTTCTCTTTAACACTAACATTGGTAATAATGCGATAAACCTGTATCGGCTTATAACTTTCCAAACCCGATGTTATCCTTAATCAATTAACCATACCAAATCAGCTATGCGCCAGACTCTAGTGTCAATAGTATGGTTGCTGATATTGTGTGTGCGGCTCAAATTTCTGCAGCGTTAAAAGAATACCGGATATGACTAAGCAGGTTCTGTATCACTATATGAGAAAATGATGTAGGCATAACAGATAGATTTATGGTTTGTGGTATAAACATGCAGGATTACTATTTGTTAGTGTAGAGAGCCCGAATAAGATGCATTGCTGTTCATGCAGCTAGGATTTCAAGGATCTTAAAGCTACAGTTTGCTAGCAGTATTTCCTCTGAAGGTTTAAGACAATACCAAATTATTTGCACAAACATTACCTTGAAAATTAAGGCAACCTTTTCTATTTTCCTAATCTCCGAAGGTGCTCTTAAAGTTATTATGTTCTTCATATGCTAACAAAAAAAGCATTTCTAATTGCTAATGGTGTGTTTGCACATGCTGCTTGATTTGAACATTTGATACTGGTCTCATGCCATACCTTTAGCCTCATGCAAAATAATAGTTCTCTAAATCTAGCTTGCAAGCTATAATATGTTCTGTGACCAATGGAATTACGTTGTTTGCAAGGTTTGAAGATGCAATTGTGATGAGATACAGGATTTGTTTTGCTACATCTTAATCAAGAAATTTTTATATTTGTTGTCTTTTGTAGGTTAGGTTTTGCAAATATAATCTTTTGTATACAAACATTGATTATGACAGATGTAGATTGTAGTTTGGCTTTTTTATCTTCACATGAAGAACATAGGCTATATTACAGCTTGTGCTTCTCTCATGTTCGCAACTGATTAATTATTTATTTGAGGCATAACTACAATCGAAATGAAATATATTACGTTTTTTTTTTACTCCTCGCAATATCTACACAAACCAAAAATGTTGAAAATAGAATTGTGTTTCTTTTTTAGAAATTTTAATCGGCAGTACTGCATTCTGTGCAAATAGTTGTATGGATGTATCATTGTATATTAGTTGTCTTTTTTATTTATCACGTTCCCTATGTAAATAAGATAAATCGATCTATATGAGACCATTTTTATGGTTTCTTAGTTATGTATTAAAAATAACTATGTGATTTCAGCTGCTATTCGTTATTAGATACTCAGATTGTACGTACGTGAGGATTATTGTTAGCTAAATAAGCCCAGAATAAAGTTCCTAGCATGATAGATATTTAAGATTTACAGTAAATAATTTAGGTATAGAAAAATAATTTCAGAAAAGCTGTCCTTTCATGCTCATGTTTTCCATGTAATCTGCACACCGTTTTTCTAAATTTTATGTTTATTAGGCCCTTCCACCGCTTAGTCCATGTTTAGTTAATGTTAGCTACTGATATATAGTTCATATGCACATTTGTGACCTCGACTGTAAATTTGTGCGCACCGTACCTGACTAATTCTCTTATATTTGTGATTACCAACTAAACACACCTAACGGCCAGCTTACTGCTTATTGATTGCCTCATACCATACAACGCGGCGTAGCGCGCAACCTGGTGTAATACATATATCTCAGACTCACACTACCATCAGGCTTCCTGCACAAGCGCAGCAAGAGGCAGGTGGTGTTTTGCTTGTCGCCATTTGTGGCCCCCTCCCGCTTTTCCATTGTAGCTCAACATGGAGTAAATATTCCATTATTCCTCCCATCAGCAAATGCATTACAGCTTATTAAGGTTCGATCCGCCATCGATCCATCCATCTTATCTCCGCGGCGTGCGCCGTTCTTTTCGCTGCCGGCCGGCCTGGCGGAGACCGATCGGTTTATCTGATCTGATCGATATGATCTGTTGGAATTATTTGATTTAGTCTTATTAATTCATAAGTAATTTCTGAAAAATCTTAAAAGTCTATTATGTAAAAGAGAGATAAAAACTCAATAGTACCATATTGCTAATGGAGGTGGATGGAGACTAACTTATAAGAGCGAGTTCCCTCCACTTTGCTAGAGCATGAGAAGAGGAGAAGAAGAGAATACACGCGCGCACTCGCACGCCACGCTAGGCAACGCGTACGCAACATGCTCATGAATGCGCATAGATTTAACGCGTGCACGTATGAATCTGTAACCGACTCGTATCGTGCACGAATATTCTCTCTGTTATATATACACGAACAGAGATCAGATCTCTCTCGTTCGAACCTTTTGCCTTCCGTCAGTACTGCACTGACTGTTGGAAGAGCAGGTCTCCAAAACGTTCGTCCTTGAGATCCTGCACCGGGAGAGGACGAATCACTTTTTTGGGCAGTGTCTTCACGCGACTGCTCGCTGGTTTCTTCATCAACAATCGGTTTCGACTACATCGCCTGCTGATCTTCATCGACTTCTACACCGGTTCGGCCACGTCTCTGCTTTAACTCGGTAACACGCACGAACCGCATATGTTTTGTTCATCTAATAATATACATGAGACAGGCATTACAATTGGTATATTGCTAGTATCTAGCCTATTTATTTCCACTCTTCTATTTTCAATTATCATTATAATTTATTTTAAAATAAACTCATCATTAGTATGCCTAATATTCCAACATGATCTGATTGAGGGATAGTTCACCTTCTCCTCTGCTGTGCTGACTACTCTGCTTTTGTTTTGCAATGCCTATCCGGTCCTCAGTGTGTGCCATGGGTTATTATTCCCTCCATGATGCGGGGTTTGCTCGTTGTCAGGGATTGATCTGCCGTCCTCTCGCTGCCTCGGCGTCGTCCAATCATTCGTGGGAGCTCAGGTGGTGGTACGATGACGAATCACTATCTTTGCACAGGGCTGATGAAAAGTATAGCGTGGATGGATGCTTGTGCATTGTTTTGGTAAAAGGCGGCCAAGACCGAACATGTTGATCAGTTCTTTTTGTCTGAAAAACTTACTCTTTGTTCTTCTTAAGCGTTGAGTTTCATGCGTTGTTTAGTTTACCCAAAAGCTTAAACAATTGAGGAAAAATTGGAGTCATACTTCAGCACTTGTATTTACGTATGACCTAGACCTACGACATGAGATTGACATGCACCGGAACCGAGTCTTTAACTTTACCTTTGGACTCTAACACGCCAACAAATTTATAGGAAAATTTAAGTGTTGACGAAAGATGGGCAATCTATTGGAGAGAAGACAGAAGACAAATGCATGCAAATGAAAAGAAGGGATTATGAGTCTCAAAACATGGTTGCACCTAGGCTTCATTGGTCTCAAAATGAAGTATAAACACTAGTCCATAATCTCTTACTACCAAAGTATTTTTGTAAAAGAAAATTTACAATTTACAATCCGAAACTCTGGCATCAGTTCGATTTTCAAACCTAAACTCTGAAACATCCACTTTATAGTCTCAAACTCTCAAAACCGTGCAATTTATCCCCCAACCCAAATCGGGGTGGTTTTGCCTAACGTGGCCTAGTTTTTGCTAATATAGTGTGCACATGCGTATGTACTCGATGTCATGGCCACACTAGTCAACACTTCCCACCAAGACTAACTAGACCAAACGCACAAGAGGTGTAGCATCCAAAGAAATGTGAAAATAGAATAAAGTGACTTGCATGATTTTTTAATGCATTTTGGGAGTTGCCACTGAATTTATTTGCTTTGAAATTTATTTGCTACATTTTAATTCTTTATTCCTCCAATTTAGGATATTTAAAAGAAACTTATGAAAACTCCAAGTAACCTAACCTAGGAAATAATTTTATAAAATACTACAATGTCTGAGATTAATAAATATAATTTTTTCACAATTTCTGCACAAATTCAATGTGCCTTAAAAATTCAAATACAACAAAAAAAAGCATACTTGTATGAATTTTAATTTGAAAACCACATCAGAAAACTTAGTAAGACCAAGGAAAATAGAAACCACATTTATTGAGCTATCTACACAATTTTTCTAGAAGTTTTCAAAGTACATAGAACCACTTTTGGACAGCCTCAATTACTAAGTCGAAAAAAAGGGAGTCAGACATTGCTACAATATGATCGCAATGTGTTCGATGAAATTCTCAATGCCTCTCCGCCACCGCCAGTGGGTTGCGCAATCTCTGGGACCCATCGGTAGCCTCACGCTATCGTCCTCCTCTTTCTTCTTCTCTCTCTATGCCATTGCCATGCATAAACCACAGCGCTGTAATACCCTAAATTAGATTTGAACTTTTTTGGGCTATTTTAGAGGTCTTTTGGGCTGTTTTGAACCCTGAGGGAGTTTTTGGGCCTACGGAGCTGGGCTTTGGCCTGTGTGTGTGTGTGGGGGGGCTATCTTGCCAAAACCCTAGTCCACCCTCATTTCTCCCCCAACCTAGGCGCCCCCCTCCCCATCCTCCCAATCGCCCTCCCTGGTTCTCACTGCTACCACATCCCTTCCCTCCTACCACAACCACACCACTTCTCCCCTCCTTCGCCTACCTCCTCCTAGGGAGCATATCTGCGCCTTCCTCCTCCCGGAGAGCCTCCCTACATCCTCCTCCTCCTAGGGCATAGTCCTTGTGCAGTGCTTGCCTTGGGGATGATTGGTTGTGAGGCGCAAAGATCTTTGCGCGATCAAAGGGAAGGTTCCGTGTCGATCGTCGATCTAGTTGTACTTCGAAAAGGTATGATGTTCCTAGTTTGATTTTGGTGGATCTAGGGCTCTGTAATTTTTGGTTTGGCTTGTTAGTATAACCTGCTTTGCTGCTGTAATCAGTTTGGTAGTGGGGAAATCAAGAGTTGGGGGCGAGCTCTGCATTCAGGCAGAACATATCACTATTTTGGGATGCAATTTAGGGTTCTCTAGATTCATTTTCATGGGGATGGCTGTTGCAAAAATTGTAGATAATTATCTTATATTTCATTAGAGACCAAAATCATAAAGTTTAGTTCAGCCATTGGAAAGTTATGGCTATTTTACTGAAGGCTGTCCAGATTTGTTGTGGCTGACAACACCTGTGGTAATTCGCAATTTAGGGCTAGTTAGAGGCCTAATTAGATTTTTTCAATACTTCGACAAAGTTGGGAAATTTTGTATAGATCTCGAAAATATCCTCGTTTACTAGATTTGGAGTTGTAGAACCCAAGTTATGGTCGTTTGAAGTCTGATTTCTCGTTAGGCAGAAATCTGGTTTCAGGGTTTCGGAGTGGGTCATAGGTTCGATGTCATTTTACGTTTTGTGCTTGCTGTGGTGGCATGATTTTGAGTTATATGCAACTTATTTCAGGTGGTGTAAACCCAGAAGTGGCATCAACCTCCCGCCACATCGCTTCTTGAGGCTAAAGGCAAGTGCATGTGTATTGATTGTTGCTTGGTAGTGCGTTCGTTGCTTATTATTTTGCAACCTATTGAAGGACCATGTGGAGGTCCATCCAAATTTGTGATAAGTATTTGATTTTATTTGAGTAAGGTGTGCTTAGGTTTGAGTTTAATTTGAATTGGAATTCAAAATGAAGCAATTTGAGTTGTGTTAGCTTCTTGTGGTACTACCGACCTATGGCTGGCAGTAGAATCGGTATGATGAATGAGATATAGTTAGTTGTGAGCATTTGTGATGAGTATTGGACAATGCTATGTGATGTATTTCCCTATCTTTGATGGTTGCAGGACGACGGTGCTAGGTCATGGTGAGGCGGAGGATGACCGGGACTAGGTGAGGTGCGTCGGAGGTCCAGACGGTCGAAGATCACCGAAAGATGATCGGAGATGGAGTCTGGGCAAGTCAAAGAAGACAAAGAAAGGCAATGATACTAGCTAGATGCCGCAAGAATCAATGAGGGCCGTTGGATCGGTCTAGTTAATAGGTTAGCGGTCTAGGTATTATGCTTTGAAAACCGTGCAAGAAAACCCATTATGCGTGTAGGGTTTTGGGTTGCCCTTGCATGGCTATGTGAGTGGGTTAATCCTAGCCCTTGGTGGAGTGCTCTAGGGTTGAAAGACTCATCCAAGGGTGGTAGCTAGTCCAAGAGTAGTATAAATAGAGGGGGAGGGGTGCCCTCTCTCATTTGGGCCTTGTTTGGGAGGCCCATTCCCGGCCGGGATCCATGTGACACATGGATCCCGTCCGGGAATGGGCCTCCCAAACAAGGCCTTGAAGATTTGAGTTGCTCCTTTGAGCTTTGCCCACATAAAGTGAGGCTTTGTAAACCTTCCATCTAGAAAATATAAAGATTTTCTTTTCTATTCTTGTGAATTTAAATTGCGCATTTACATTATGTATTTATTTTACGCAATTTAAATTCAGCATTTACTTTCCCGCACTTAAATTTCCGCAATTTACTTTCTCGCAATTTAGATTTGCCTCCTCTCCTTCCAAATGCTATTGATCAAGGATGTATTGAGGGTACTCATTTGGTTTTACATCTCTCTTGCACCCTAGAATAGACTAGAGATCAAGTTTATATCTAGATTGCAAATCGTCCTTAACTTATTCTTCGCGCAGTAGTCAGTCTTAGATTTTTAAAAAAATCTAGAAAAATCCTTTTTTGGTGATTCTTATTGTAGATAGTGCATGACTCATATATCCATCTGTGAAATTTTTTTGGAGTCCACTGGTTGTACCATTTGGGAGCTATGAGGTGAAAATCAAGCCCCAAATTTCCTGGTCGATGTTCCTGACTATCTATAGTCCTTGATGTTTTATGATGTTTCTACAAGGCTTTTGGAGATAATTTTTGGTGAAATGTTTCATGACTCATTTTCTCACAGGAAAAAAAATTACCAAAAATTTTAGAGCAACATAAATCCACTAACCACCTGCTCCAATTGAGGACAATTCCTAAACAATCTGCTTTTGCTTTTCTAAATGAGACTTGTGTGATTTGGCTTGATCTCTTCTAGAAAAGTATTTGAATTGATTCCTTTTTGTTTGGACACTTGACAACCTGGATTGTGATTGAAAAATCCATCACATGTTTTATGGCTCTCATCCATGCAAGCTAGGGGGTACACATAGTTGTCTAGTCGTTCCGGTTTTTGCGGGTTTTGTGAATCTGAGGTGAACCAATTTGAATGAAAATCTTTGGGTGTTTTGGATTTTCATTGCGGGATAGTTTGGAGTACTTTGAGTGGGGAAAAAAATTATTTGGGATCATTCAGCCCCCTCTGATCGCCAACTCGATCCTTCAATTGGTATCAAAGTCGTTTTTGCTCTCTTTAGATCTTGACCAGTCTCGAGAGCCATGGCGATGGACAAGTACTCGACGAAGCCTCCAATTTTTCCTGGAGTTGATTATCCGTTTTTGGAAAATGCAGATGGAGACATACATCACTGCACAGGGCTTCGCAATATGGCAGAAGGTGAATCTCCCGTATGAGGTTCCTGCCGATGAGAACGTCAACGCCGCGAACATGGCTGACGTTGAGGCAAATGCTAAGGCTAAGAACATCCTCATACAGGGACTTAGCCACAATGAGTATGATCGGGTCTCTCACCTACGATCCGCTCATCGGATCTAGGTGACCCTCGATGCTTATCATGAGGGTACCACCCAGATCAAGATCGTGAGGCAGGACTAATACAAGCGTGACTACAACAAGTTTGATCAGCACGCTGGTGAGAGCCTCGATGAGTGCTTTGCTCGCTTCTCCAAAATCATTATAACTATCCGGTTAGGAAATAGCATTTGGTGGCCCCAAGGTAAACTATTACTCCCTCCAGTTTGATAATAGATGTCGTTTTGGACATAGTGATGGTCAAACTTCTAAAACTTTGACTATCGATATATTTTTAAATATTTAAATTGGATATATGAAAATTATATGTGTAGATTTGTCTCGAGAAGTACTTTCATAATATTACAATTTTACTGGGTTTTATAAATATATTATAATAAAAATTAGCGGTCAAAATTGTGTTTTGAAGACCGTGTCGATGTCCAAAACGACATCTATTATCAAACTGGAGGGAGTACACATGTAGGGAATGTGACAATCTCAGGTCTAAGGATCATACATCCACCATGTATGAGATGCACTGATGACACACATAAGAATGTAACATTCTCGCAGTGTCCCATTGCGGGTCTATCTAACCCATGTTCTTCATCATGCATTCACAATGTATTGATGGTATCTCCATATCCCATGATCTATGAAACATGATCATCGATCAATACATGCGCTGATCTATTCATCGTTGTCCTATACAATGATACCCGATCAGAGATAGTTACAGAATTATATCAATGAGTAGAGAGTTTCATAAGCAAGTCACATACTTGCTGATCAACATAATGATATACATTCATTGGACCAATAATCATATTATTATTCATAAACATAGTCATGTTACAATCATCTATATGACTGCCTCAAGGGCATAGCACTAACACCTAAGGACCATGCATGATAGTGTGCTTTCTGAGCTTGAGGGTCTTAGGTCGAAGAATACTAGTATTGTTCCTTCTAATGTCATTCCTATTGATGCTAGTTTTCTTCATGCTCACACAACTGCATCCTGGGAAAATTGCCCTAAGTTACTAGCTGAAATTGATGCCATGAGCAATCACCTTAGGAAGCTTTCAGTTAAAAATGATGAATTTGAATTGCATGCTTCTAAGGACCTAGTTAGCACAAGTTGTACAACACTTTGTACATCTTGTGAAGGTTCAGTGGCAGCTTGAACATATTCATGCGATTCTCGAACTTCATCGAGATGCACATCACTCCCACTAATTTCTTTGGAAAGAAACTCTTTCCCCAAAAAGACACCATTTCGAGCAACAAAAACTTTGTTCTCGTTTCTTTTGTAAAAGTAATATCCTTTTGTTTCTTTAGGATACCCCACAAAAAAGCATTTTTCTGATTTAGGTGCTAATTTATCTGATTGCAATATTTTACATAAGCCTCGCTTCCCCATATCTTGAGAAATGACAACATGGGACTTCTCCTAGTCCATATCTTATATGGCGTCTTCTCAACGGAATTTGATGAGACCCTTTTCAATGTGAATGCAGCTGTTTCTAGAGCGAAACTCCAGAAGCATAATGGTAAATCTGTTTGGCTTATCATTGACCAACCCATGTCTAACAAAGTTCGGTTCCGTCGTTCGGACACGCCATTCCATTGAGGCGTTTCTGGCGGACTAAGTTGCAGAATGATTCCACATTGCTTTAGATGATCACCAAACTCTTGGCTCAAGTATTCGCTACCACGATCTGATCGTAAGTGTTTTATTGATTTGCCAAGTTGATTTTGTACTTCGTTATGAAACTCTTTGAACCTTTCAAAATTTTCAGATTTATGCCTCATTAAGTAGATATATCCATATCTACTAAAGTCATTGGTAAAAGTTACAAAGTACTGAAACCCACCTCTAACACTCGAGCACATTGGTCCACATACATCAGTATGTACTAGGGTCAACAATTCACTCGCCCTTTCACTAAAACCTATGAAAGGGGCTTTTGTCATCTTGCCAAGTAAACAAGACTCACATGTTTCAAATGATTCAAAATCAAATGAGGTTAGAAGTCCATCACCATGGAGCTTCTTCATGCGCTTCTCATTTATGTGACCTAAGCGACAATGCCATAAAAAGGTAGGGTTCAAATCATTTGGCCGAGGTGTCAGGACCTGAATCTGCAAATTCGGACCCTCTGTGTATCCAGCACTAGTCCAGGAATGCGCTAGTGCACACAGTCTTAACATCGGTAAATATCACAATCATACCACTTGATACTAGTAAAGTACTTTAATTAAATAGTCAAACTGGTTGCTCGACCTTATGGTCAAGTTACAAATATTCGCCACGCAAGGCGAAACCTATTAATAGAGAAATAATAGCAGCGGAAAATAAGATAACTTCGTGGCGCCATCCAGTATACCACAGGCAACTGACTGGGCTCGCTCCCTAAGTAGACGGTTCCTCTTGGAGCTCCTCCTCCAAAGCTAGTGTAGTCTCCTCTTCAACTGGTGTTGTATTGTGGCAAGGGTGAGTACTTGGTACTCAGCAAGTCATGCACAGAATGCAGCTAATATACTATATGCATGGCTTAATACAAAGGAGTGGCTCAAGGTATATTTGCAGTAAGAGCATTTAACAAGTATCATAAGTAGATTCGAAAGCAGTAGTAACAAGTAAAGCATAAATAACTTTTCAAGGGGTTTAGTAAACATCTTTCCCATCCTAATCCACATTTCTATCAACATCATTATTAATCCAACCCAACCTTTCAAGTCCAAGTTATTTTTGAGAAAGTCTAACCCTTGACTGTAATTCCCGAGCGATGTCCAATACCGCGGACACGGCTATTCGAATAGATTTTACACTCTGCAGAGGTTATGCACTTTACCCACAAGATACAGTCAAACACCACAAAGGCGAGTTCCCGTAACAAAGTGTTTCGGAAACTTCTAACAGCACAAGTGGTCCTCCCCGGTTGTTGCACACTAACCCTTCCCTTAGCTAAGGCGAAGTTTAGGTCAACCAACCGTTAGATGGGTACCTGGCCGCAGCCCCGATACGCTCCCCCGTACAACTTACACAAAGGGTGTAGTTAACCTCCTGAGGTCCCACAGGTACGTTATTAGCAACTTAATCAACTAGGTCCGTCCCATTACAGACATGTGGTTGCAAGATTGACTCAGTTCAAAGGCTTGCAAGGTGAAGTCCTTAGGGTGACCAGGGCAAGACTACCCAAAGAACCAAACCAACATTCCCGGTGCCACAACTGGCCCACCCAATCAATCTTGCCACATGCCCCGGTCGAAAACTATTTATCAAACCCTAGTTGATTACTATGCACCACGTGCTATCAACATCACATGATACCTTTCCAAAACAAGTTCAATATATCATTAAGTCAATATTAACATTTGATTGTCCAAAATCATGTCATGAGCACGTAGTAGGTCTAAGCAATATACTACAACGATCTAATTTCCCATGTTGGCATTTTAGTAATGTCCAACTAGTAAACCACAACTAGGGTGACAAGGGGTCATGGCACATATTTAATTAATCAAGGTGTCATACAGCAATCTGGCATATATCTAATTTCCCATACTTAAATAAGGTATTTTCTGATTGAACTAGCATGCAATAAGTTAAATCAAAATAGGTTTCAAAATAGGGTCAATATGGTCAAAGCATAACTTGCCTTCAAAAAGTACTTGCTCTTGGTCCTGAGCTGGCTCCTGGGTCAATACTTCTCCTTCGAATCCTTCCGGCACTTCAACGTCTACTCGTAACGCGTGCAAATAGCAACAAATGAATAGAACAGTAGACAAAAAGTATCCAAACATCCAAATAAATCTCATAAACAGAGAGAACATAATTTTATGAATTTTTAGAAACTGGAATCGTCAAATTCGGAGTTTAAATGCAAAAGTTATAGCATTTTGAAGTTTAAATAATCAATTAAATAATATTACAGAGGAAAAATTTAGTCCAAAATTTAAATAAAATTCATCATTAGGTAGATCTCAATTTTATACAAATTTAGAAATTTGAATCACTCAAATCGGAGTTGAAACGCAAAAGTTATAAGCGTTTGAAGTTTGGAACAAAATCTGAAATCATTATTTCGAATTAATAAATCATTTTCTTTTTCGGAAATTAATTATTGCGTCAGCGAGGACACGTGGCAGCCTCTGATTAGACGGCTGACGTCAGCCGGTCCATGGGCTCAGCCCACGGCTTGGCTTGGTCCACCGTGGACCTGGTCCACGGCTTGGGTCGCTGACAGGTGGGACCCCTTGGATGACGTCAGCACTGATGTCACCACGCTCAACGACGCTACTGACAAGCGGGCCCCACCGTGACGTCAGTGATGACGTCATGGTGCGGTTCTGCTGTCCCGCTGACACGCGGGCCCCGCGTGTCAGAGACACGCGCTCGCGTGTGTGCGGCGCCAGGGTACCGCGCACGATCGTGTCCGTTGATTTGAAAATCAACGACCGCGATTAGATCCAGGGTTAACACGTTGAAAACTACACGGTGATCGTGTGCCGTTCGATCTAGATCGGACGGTCCAGATCTAACCCTACGTTAACGCTGCTACGGCACGTGGTGATCGTGGGCCGTTGGATCTTGATCCAACGGTCCAGATCTGATCTGGGTTCCAGGGTTTGGGGGAGAACGTGGGCTCACCGCGTGCGTTCGATCTTGATCGGACGGCTTTGGAAGCTCGAAGACGTCGATGGCGGCGCGGCGGCTCAAGGTCACCGGAACCGGGGGAGACGACCTTCCAAACGGCGCTCGAGCGCGTCTCCGGCGAGGTGAGATGGCTCCGCAGTGCGCTCGCCGGGGTTCGATCCGGTCTCTGCTAGGCGAGACGGCTTGCCGGCGGCGGCGCGAGCAAGAAACTGACGCCAACCCTAGAACTAACTTCGGCGAGCTATTCCGGGAAGATGGCGGCGGCTAGGGCGCTAGGACCTTAGGGCTTCGGTGCGGCGCGGAGAGGCGAACCTCGGAGGATGACCCGGTCATTAAATAGCCCCGACGTCTGCGCGGAAATCGGAACCCTAGCCGTGTCCCGCTCGGTCACGGCGGAGCTTTGCCGGCTCGGATTCGGAATGGAGACGATGGCTGGGAACCGTCCACGTATCGCAATGAGCGGCTACGATTGCTCGCGCGCGAACGGGTCCGACCGGACTCGGGCTCGAACCGGTCCGGTCCAATCCGGACCGTTGGATCCCGATCCAACGGTCGGGATCGATTAGGGTTAGGAGCGGGTTTGGTCGAGTCGACTGGCTCGGGTCGGACTCGAGTCCGACTCGGGTTCCGACTCGGTCGGATGAACAGTACTCGACCCGATTGATTTTCCAGCGATTTAATATTTAAAATTATTTCCATTAATTTATTTAATTCAAGAAAAATAGTAAAATACTCAGAAAAATTCCAGAAAAATTCTGGAAAATATTTTAGGGCATTTGGGACTCAAATAAAATATTTCCAACAAAATTTTATTTGCAAAGTTAAATTCTTTAATTATTTCAAAATGGAATAAATTCAAATAAATTCCAAATAAATCTAAATAAATTCCAGAAAATTCCAAAAATTCACCAAAGTGCCAAATCACACATGAATTTAAGAAAAGCAAAATTTTGGGGTGTTACACGAGGCCTTTTAACATTAATGTTATAGACGGTGTTTTCTTTGAGTTCAAGGACGTACAACCCATCCACCATGGGGCAACGGCCATAATACATATCATTCAATAATATTGAACAAACAAAGTTCTTTGTTATGAATTCATAACCTTCATGTTCCAAACAGGAAGATGAAATAATGTTTCTACTCAAAGCTGGAACAAAATAAAAATTATTAAGTTCTAAAACTAATCCTGGAGGTAAATGCAATGGGTAGGTGCCAACGGCAAGACCAGCAACTCTTGCTTTATTCCCCACGCGGAGATCCACTTCTCCTTTTGCCAAGTATCTAATCTTTATTAGCCCCTGCATCAAATAACAAATGTGAGCAACCGAATCGGTATCATATACCCATGAGCTAAGAGAAGAAGTAGCAAGATTAATTTCTATAACATTAATACCTGAAGTGGAAGTCACATTTCCATTCTTCTTATCTGCCAGGTATGTAGGATCGATATATATGAATATAGCAATTAGAGGGGGGTGAATGATTGTGCAGAAGCTAAAACCAAATTTTCGATCTATTGGAAGAACACCACAACTCGGATTCAAATAATTGCCTCATATTCAACAAAAATAGATTGACATACATTTGGTAAAACGTGAATTACTAGAGATCCAACTGTCGGATCGATCTGAAATTTGAACACAAGAAAAAAGATTCCAATACGAACCTAACAGAGAAATAATCAACTCGATTGGACTTACGGATCAAAAGTTATGAACCTCGTAATCTTGCTGTAACAGAATATGACGAGAATTGATCTAACCAAAACTTGTAGATTAAACAAGAACGACGAAAGATTAACCAACAAAACTTTGAGGAACTCTAAATCAATGACCCTAGAAAGGTTTTGGATGGATCAAATTAAGATGGAACTCAAAGAATCAAAGTAGACAAAGAAACCAATCTAGAACCAAAACAGATGCAAAACCAAAACAGAAAGTACTTTAGCAGCGCGTGCACTGTAGCTTCGAGATTACTGTAGCACGCAAAGGATCTGGAAGGAATTGATCTTTATTTCTCTTTGTCTAAAATACTCCCATCAAAAGAGTACAAACCATAAAACTAGCACCCATCCTATCACTCTCACCCACGCATAAACAGGGGACACCTCCCCCTATTTTTATTGAGCAACCCTAACAGAGTACGCATGCATGTCTACTTGGTCCAACATGGCCCAATACATGCAAGCTACCCCGAACGATTGCAACTGTGCACGCATATGACTCACCTGCCATACTCACATGACTAACAAGCCTCCATATGCACTGTTCTCTAGCCCGAACGTCCCGCATGACATCCTTGACCAACAAGACCTTGATTCCTCCAGAACCTAGTCTCGAACATCAGTTCCTCCATGAACCTAGTTCCGGTCCCGTCATCGACCACGTTCGCCCTTGAGCAACACCTGCACATGAACAAACCACAAAGCAAAATTTCCGAGCACAAGTTCTTCCCAACATGGCTCAATTAGTCCATGCAACTACTCACACGAGCATTGCATCAAAACATGCATTATAAAATCCATATGAATTTCATAATCATCAATCAGAACCAAAACCGAATTGATGCAACTCAAAAGAATCAAACCCTAGAAAAAACCATTCACGCCGGACCAAAGAAATCAGTCCGGCGCAGACAGGGAATCACCCTTCAAAAAGTCGTTCACACCGGACCGAAACTTTTGTCCGACGTCACTCACGACGGACCAAAAAATTGGTCCGGCGTACACGTTGAACTCTCAGTTAAAAGAAGAATTTGGTCCGGCGAAAAGGTCTTAAAATCATGTTCACGGTGGACCAAAAAGTTTGGTCCGGCGTACATGTGAAATCACACCTCAGAACGCCGTTCACGACGGACCAAAAATTTTGGTATGGCGTACATTCAAAACTTATTGTTTCTTGAGAAATTTGGTCCGACGCAATACCCTCAAAAACACATTCACGGTGGACCGAAGAAAATGGTTCGGCGCAAATGCGATAACAAGCTTCAGAACACCATTCACGACGAACCAAAAAAATTGGTCCGGCGTACATGTGAACCTTACTGTTTCTTGAGAATTTGACCTGGCAAAAACACGTTCACGATGGACTAAAAATTTGGTCCGGCGCATGTGCAAAAAAAAACGGTCTGGCGCACAAAGACAAACACTGTTTTTCGAACCATTTAACTGAAGCATATCACAAGCACGTCAATTGATCAAATATGACAACACAAGCACAACCATATTTTACAAATTCAATTCTAAGCCAATTTTTCAGCACATGATTTCACAATCTCCCCCCTTGATGAAAACATTGGCAACATCACTTAGAATTGAACATTGTCATTCACTTCACAGGAGAGCCTTTTTTTTAAAAAAAAACTTTTTGATATCAACAGAAGGCCAAATCTCCCCCTTTGACAAAAAAATCTTCCCTTAAGAAGAAATATGTGAGTGAATGTGCAATGTGTGTCCAAAGTTCTCCCAAAATTCTCCCCCGTTGGCAATGAATTCATCAAGAATACAAAAGAAAGAGCAAAATCTTTTTGTTTGTTTTTAGCTTGTCAATCTTTTTATGTACTGAGCATTATAAATCAACCACATATGTAATTCATCTCCAAGGCATGCTATCAAAGAAACTTGCTTCCTCAAATCTACACATAGACAATGTAGAGTAGACACAACTAGTAATCAAGTACTATTAATGATTTTTGCATGGCATGATCTCCCTTGCTCAACTATCTCAAAAACTGAAAATATTGAATTTTTGTGCACTTCTTTGATGCTTGAAAAACTAATTTTTTATTTCAACAGAGTACAAAAATACAAGGAATTATATGCACAATCAGCCTTACTTTTCAACCATGCCAAGAATGAGCTTAAGGTTTCATGGTTTCGGTCATACACAACCCCTTCCAAGTTCATATCAAAGTGCAATGATAAGCAGTCTCGTAAAGAGAAAGTGAGATAGTGCATAACCTTGATCTTGCATCTATAAAATATCACTTTTTGAGCTTTTAGCTCTTTAACTTTGAAAATTTTCACATTGAGCACTTTTTGAGCAGGATCAAGATAGCTAAGAAAGTTCATCCATGACAAGATTTAATTCAAGTTTTCATTCCATTTAACAGTCATGCCATAAACTACACCACATATGCATAGAGATAAAGTTGCAACGACCTTGTAGCAAAAACATGGCTTCAAATAACATATGTGTATCAAATATAATGCTCAATACCTTTTTTTATTATTTTTCTATTTTTTTTGTTTTTAAGAAACACAAAAGAAAACCAAAGTGTAAACTAAGAATCACAAAGTTTTCACAAAACTCCCCCTCAAAACAAACTCATTGGATGAATAATCCCAAGTTCTCCCCGAATAAAAGCAAATCGAGAAAAAGACAAAGCTTTTGTGAAAATGTCTGCCAATTGATGTTCAGTATCTACATGATGAAGCACAATATTTTCCTTTTCTACATGATCTCTAAGAAAGCAAAATCTGATATCAATGTGTTTTTGTGACACCACGGAGTGTCGTATCCTTATTTATTGAGCATGATGAGGTCAAAAAACATTATGAGATGTGGAATTAAGTTTAAAACCATAGGGTATGGAGGTTATTAGCGTTTTCGGTCCGTTTTCGGGAGTTTGGGCCTTTCTGGGGAGTTTTGGGCCTTTCCGGGGAGTTTTGGGCCTAGGGGAAAGGGTTGTGGGCTTTGGTGGGGTGGAGTATGAGTCCATTTAGGATTAGGAATCATATTTGGGGCTGGTAAGAGGGCTTCCCCTGCCCTTATTTGCACCCCCACTCCCCTTTGTGCGCCCCCACACCTCCCCCTTGGCCCTAGCCGCACCACCCCCCCTCTCCCCTTGTGGCCGTGCGCCCCTCCCCTTGCCCCCATTGTTCCCCACCTCTCCTCCACCCCCTTGTTTCCCTAGGGTAGCCTCCCCACCCCTGCACCTCGAGGATCCATCCATTGGAGCGAGGAGCGAGGAGCGAACCGGGAGGAGATCCTTTTAGTTTTCGTGCGTCGGGCAAAGGTATGGCCATGGGAATCCTTGGGGTTGGTCTAGGTACTGTTCTAAGGGTGTTTATCAAGTTTTTAGATCAATTGGTGGTGCTGGATTTGATTAGATTAGATGGATTCTTGAGTTGGTCACGTTCTGTGTTTCGGACAGCATGAGCAGTCGACCTAGGGTTCGGTTTTTCGCCAATTTAGATTCAGAATTTGGTAGTACGGCTGTCGAAGAAGTTTTAGATAATTTCATTATCTTTCCGTGGATATAAAGAACGTCCAATTCCGATCAGCCGTTTGAAAGTTATGGCTGTTTTACCGAACGTGTTAAAATATGTGACGTGATTGGAACAGATCACGGTATTTTGTAGATTAAACAACTTTAGAATCCGAATCAGTCTTTCCCTATACCTAGAAAAAGTTGGGAAATTTCCTAAGCTACGCGAGGATGTACTCGTTTAATTGATTCGGAGTCCTAGAACCCGAGTTATGCCTTTTGGAAGGCTGCTGTCCCGACAGGACAGAACCGCTGTTTTCGGGTTTTGCGAGTAGTTGGCCATGTCGGAGTAGATGAGGTTTTGCGTACTGTTTTATGGGCTTGATTGTGAGTGTGTGGTCCCTATGTGCAGGTGGTGTGACCCCGGGAGGGCCTTCTACTTCTCGCCAATCCGTCGCCCGTGGTTGAAGCAAGTGTATTGTAATGGATATCGATTTGTAGGTTGCTAGTTGAGACTAGATGAGATTGATTATATGTGATGATCACTTGCCATGCTTTAATGATTGACAATGATATGATGAGTATTATTATCATGTTATGATGCCATGTGTTAATGTACAAGTTAATTATGATTTTGGCATATTTGCATAGATGGCATGATTACATGGCCCGGGCGGTGAGAAAGTCATAACTAGTCCGGGAAGGTCGGTGAGAAAGTTATGACTAATCCAGAGAGCCAATGAGTAAGTCCTACATCGTGATTCCATTCACCGCGGTGAACGGAAGCGAGGAGTAGGCACCCTCCATCTTCGGGATGGAAGGGGGGAGAGGGTGCACACCGACGGGTGTGTACTTAACCATACCGATATGAGTTTCCAAGGAGACATAAGCATAGCATCGCATTGCATACATAATGAGGATGATAATGATATGTGATCATGAATGAGATGGTTTACATGATGTGGGATGTTATTGCCATGTAATTGTTCGTGTTGTACCATTGCAATATGCTTGCTGAGTTTTGAACTCACGCTTGTGTTTTCTTGTTGTTTTAGGTACCATGAGACCGGCATGCGAAGAAGGGAATTAGCCACACTTCCACACGTAGCTTCACTCATTTGATTCCACAAGTCATTCAATTAGTTTTTGATAATAAACTGCGTGTGATGATTATTGCTTTAAGGTTTAGCTTTGCTTTATGAGAGTCTTATTGTTCGTTTGGCGCATGGAGACATTAAATGCTTGAAAATAGACTTATATTGTGGTTAAGTCTTGAATTATTGCTGTTTTAGTTGTCTCTCATATTGCCTTATTGCTATACTGTTGTTGCTCCTTCAAATCATGTTAAAACAAAGGAGATGCTGCCAAAATCTTGGGTTTTAGCATTTACTCCTTTGCTGTAATTTACCTTAATTCATGGTATTTAGATGTTGTTTAGCTTATGTTTGGTAGCATTCAGGCATATTAAATGCCGGGGTGTTACAGTTGGTATCAGAGCGGGCTGTAGGTCCTTGGAATGTGTATTTTTAGTGTCATGCTATAGGATACAACTAAAATGTGATGTGGAATAACTTAGAAACATGGCTTAGGTCTTAACTAAAATTTTGTCATAGGATAGCAACATTAAAACTTGCAAAAGTGGTATAACTAATCTAAAATTTGACACACATGGATGCACATTAGGAAGGGTATGGGTGTCGTTGTTTACGCTTAAATGTTGTATTTAAGCCTTGTTGCTAAATGCTATATTTGATATAGTATGCTGCTATGTGTATGAGAGAATTGAATTGAATTGTTCGTATTATTGTGTTAAAATGGGGTTGTGGTGCCGAAGAGTTTCGGCCACCTCTCTTTATTCATAGTAAGGGTGAGGTTTGACGGTGTGGCCGGTTAGCGCCATCACCGAAGAACTATTAACCCCTGTAGGAGAAGAAGTGCTTACCCTTTCTGTCGTAAATCGGGTAGTTGACTGGAGTCAAATAGAAGAGTTTGGTGGTGGATTCCTTCGTATGCTCTTTACCGTTCTAAGGGTCGGTTTCGGTTGGTTTTCTTGGTTTTAATTGATTGAAATCAAAAGAAAAGTGTTTGGTCTTGGATTTTCGCGGATTGTTCCGTATGCGGTATGTGGTTTTGTCTTCCTTGGTTGAAGACGAAGAAGAAGAGTCTAGTGTTGCGCTTCTTTTGGTCGCCTTTCCAGCTTTGATGCTTAGTTTGTTGATTGCTTTATGGGGAGAAGCATTCAATTTATTCCTGTGTTTGTCTTTCTTCAAGGTCAAAAGAGTTATTGCGGCGTTATGCCAGACTTGGTTGTCCGGGCTGAAGTTCTGTGGCTTTGTAGGAGTAAATGGTGTTTGATTTCGTTATTTTACTGGTTTAAGAAATCATCTTTGGACAACCCTTCTTGTTTCGTGAAAATTTGGGGTTTGGTGTTAAGGTCTTATTTGCAAAGGTTATTTGTTCGCGTGGTTCCCTCTTGTGGGAGCCTTTGAGGTTTAAAAGTGTTTTGGAAAATTCCTTTGCATGACCAAGTTTGGGTTTGTCTCATTGCAATTTTGAGAGTTATGTTTCCTTATGAATTTGGGATGAGTTTTAAAACTAAAATGCTGCAAACAAAGTAAGTAGTCTTTTGACTGAAATCGTTTGTCCCTAGTAAAAATTGTTGTTTAGCATGTTATGTAGTAGGTAACAATGTGGTTTATGGAATGATGTGTTGTTAAGTTAATTTGTGAGTTGAAACAATTCAATGCGGTTGTTATCTCTAGCTTGAGAATAAATAGACTACTAGTGTTATAGTTTACTTTTAGCGAGAATGATTAAAGGTGTTAATGTACATGCTTAGAATCGGTTGCTTTGCTTTAAAAGTGCTTATGATCCCCGATTATGTCTAAAGTTTTAAACCGTGATGCATAGTTAAAACATTAAGATGATGTAGACTGTTGTTACTGCTAAAGAAACTTTGCTGGTTGTTTAAAGATGTTCTAATCTAATGGAGTAATAGAGGAATTTAATCGTGTTGCCTAGTGACTTTAATTTGGAAGTTGATTAGAGTTGCTATTTACGTTGTTGCAAACTACTAGTATATTTGGAAGCATGCAGTTGTGTCTCTATAATGCAAGTATTGATATCAATTGAGAAGACATAAGACTTTTTGTTAATGATGTTGTTAAGGGCAGTGTTAATGCTAGTATTCAATCTATTTTAAATAGTTGGAGTATGTTGTGTGGTGGTAATTTTGTTATCACCTATGTATAGGGTAGCTAAAAGTAATGTTGTTGGTTGATGATCATGCCCATTTGTTGTATTGATGACTAAGTAGTGGTGGTAACTGTTTAGATTACTCGTTGGAAAACCATGGTTAAATAGAGGAAAATTTTAACATGTTGCGATGGAGTGAGCTTTGGATGATTAACATGATGAATGATTTTATCCTTAATGAAAGTATAACTTAGAGCCTCACTTACGAATTCTTCCCTGTGGAGATAATATTTACATATTGAAGTCGTTGTTTAACTGAATAAGGTTCGGTTGTCGAGACGTGAACATATAGGTGGTATGAAATTATAAGCTGATCTTGCTGAAAGATTTGTTGAAGTACTATGTTTCAAATTTAGAATAAGATGTATTATGTTTTGGTGATCCGTGGGGATCATGTCAATGTAGTCTTGGTTGGGTGCCTTTGTGATAGGCATCTTAAACCTTATTTAAAAGTGTTGGGAATGGTAACTAGAGAAAGAAATTGTTATGTAAATGTTGTTAAATCCGGTTGGACTCTTTTGATGAGTAAATAGTGATTATTGAATGCTTAAATGGTAAGTGTAGTGGAATACGAGTTATAGTGGGTTTCATGCTGAGCTGTTGTTTAAAACCTTTTGAACTGGTGTGGTTGTTTGCCATTTTGGTTGAATGCCTTCGGTCAAGGTATTCCTTGTGTTGTGTTTCCGAGTTTCCCTAAAACCCGTAGCTATTGTTGCCAATCTTTGGTGTTGGCTATTTTGTTTAATTTGTGCTATGTGTATGGTTTTACACCCAAAAGTCTTTGAGTGGATCGCGCTCCTTCGCGTTCGCACTGAATCATCTTTGGAGTAAATGTTAAAGGACGCAGAAGGTCTTAGTGGGTTAAGTTGGAAATTGTCGAGATTTAATTTGTAACTCTTTTTGGCTAGAGTTGGAGTTATTTGAAAAAAAAATGTGAGTGGTGTTTGCAAGTGCTTCAAAAAGGTGGTTTTTATGAATGTTTCATAAGTGAATTTGGTTAGTGAAGAGTTTTCTTTTGGGGATTGAGTTTCCCTCTCTTTTGATAAAATTTATGGCGGTTGTGTGTGCAGATGTTTGACTTTGGAGTCGATGTTCTGTTCCAAAGGGTTGAGTTTGATTTTGCGAGGTTTTGCAAGGTTAGTTTTAAATGGATGATGGGTTTTCACACGATGTGGTGTTTTGTTGTTAACGATGTTGTCGTCATAGTCTATATGATTTAGCGCAACCGTCAGTGTTATGTGTATTTCAATCATGTGATACCGAGGAAGAAGTCTTTTGGTGAATGACTTTTCGGTATTGTTGTTATATGATGAATGAATGGTGAAAAGTAAACAAGACATCGTGTATAGATGTTAAATAATAAAAGAGTCGTTGAGCCAGGTCGGTGAGAAAGTCATATATGGAGATATTACTATTCCGGAGTGCTCTTGAAGAATGTGCATTCATGTCATGAAACGAGATTTCCCTTGCTTTCTAGTATGAAAAGAAAAGAATGAATAATTTCTGGTGTTGGTTGTAGTGAAGGGATTTGTGTTTCCTTTGTGTTTTGGCTTAGGAAATTAAAATGAATACTCTCTGGTTGTTGTCGAATCCTTTCCAAAGTGGTTTTAGCGCTTTGGGGATTGAGTTGTTGGATGAGGGCCACTTGGGTTCATGTTTATGGTTGAGCTCACTCAATGATTGTGCTCTTTATCGTGGTCCTTTGAGTGGAAGGTTGTGTATGATTCAATGCAAACCTTCGTGGAGAATTGTGTCGTTGAGGTGTTCCTCGGTAGGGTTGATTAAATTATTAGTGGACCATTTGGTGGTTGCTAATAATCACTTTTCCTTTTGAAGTGTATTGGATCTTTTTGTCGTTGGGCAATGAGCGAGTTATGTCAACCGCAGAGGAACGTTCGGTCGTTTCTGTTACGCGAGTCTTACGGATCCTGGATATAAAGTAGGTTGTTCATTCTGGTGGTAATCTTAGAGCGTTGTGTCTCTCCTGTTTCGCGCCGTCTTGAGTACAAGGAACCACAGAAGGGAGGTCGGTACCGTGTTTTTCTGGAGAGTAGCATTAGTTAAAGGGATCGGGCACTTCAGTGCCAAGGAATGCTTAGAACGAGGAGTATGAGACCACTTTCTTTTGTGGGCTGTTTGAGGATTTATCTTTTAGCTTGGGGTCGTGCTGAGACCATGTGTTAGTACTTTGTGTATCAATGTTGAGTAAAGTTCTCGCAAGTTTTGATTGCGAGCTATCGTTAGAGCTGTTGGTCTTCGAACCTAGGCGTCCTGTCATCGAGTCTCCTTCAGTGTAAATTCCAGTGGTTTTATTTAGAGAAGCGACTTGGGAGCTGGAGTCTCGCATGCGCGAGAAGTATCCCGAGCTTTTCGCCTCAAGTATGTGATGTGAAAAACCTAGCTATCTTCGGTTTTGCTGGGTTGCGTGTTGGTGCGTTTTAGATTCGAGGTCGAATCCTGTTGAAGGGGGGAAGAATGTGACACCACGGAGTGTTGTATCCTTATTTATTGAGCATGATGAGGTAAAAAAACATTATGAGATGTGGAATTAAGGTTAAAACCATAGGGTATGGAGGTTATTAGCGTTTCCAGGCCGTTTCCGGGAGTATGGCCTTTCCGGGGAGTTTTGGGCCTTTCCGGAGAGTTTTGGGCCTAGGGGAAAGGGTTGTGGGCTTTGGTGGGGTCGAGTATGAGTCAATTTAGGATTAGGAATCTTATTTGGGGCTGGTAAGAGGGCTTCCCCTGCCCTTATTTGCACCCCCACTCCCCTTTGGGCGCCCCCACACCTCCCCCTTGCCCCTAGCCGCAACACCCACCCTCTCCCCTTGTGGCTATGCGCCCCTCCCCTTGCCCCCATTGCTCCCCACCTCTCCACCACCTCTCCTCCACCCCCTTTCTGCCCTAGGGTAGCCTCCCCACCCTTGCACCTCGAGGATCCATCCATTGGAGCGAGGAGCGAGGAGCGAACCGGGAGGAGATCCTTTCAGTTTTCGTGCGTCGGGCAAAGGTATGGCCATGGTAATCCTTGGGGTTGGTCTAGGTACTGTTCTAAGGGTGTTTATCAAGTTTTTAGATCAATTGGTGGTGCTGGATTTGATTAGATTAGATGGATTCTTGAGTTGGTCACGTTCTGTGTTTCGGACAGCATGAGCAGTCGACCTAGGGTTCGGTTTTTTGCCAATTTAGAATCCGAATTTGGTAGTACGGATGTCGAAGAAGTTTTAGATAATTTCATTATCTTTCCGTGGATATAAAGAACTTCCAATTCCGATTAGCCGTTTGAAAGTTATGGCTGTTTTACCGAGCGTGTTAAAATATGTGACGTGATTGGAACAGATCACGGTATTTTGTAGATTAAACAACTTTAGAATCCGAATCAGTCCTTCCCTATACCTAGAAAAAGTTGGGAAATTTCCTAAGCTACACGAGGATGTACTCGTTTAACTGATTTGGAGTCCTAGAACCCGAGTAATGCCTTTTGGAAGGCTGCTGTCCCGACGGGACAGAACCGCTGTTTTCGGGTTTTGCGAGTAGTTGGCCATGTTGTAGTAGATGAGGGTTTGCGCACTGTTTTGTGGGCTTGATTGTGAGTGTGTGGTCCCTATGTGCAGGTGGTGTGACCCCGGGAGGGCCTTCTACTTCTCGCCAATCCGTCGCCCGTGGTTGAGGCAAGTGTATTGTAATGGATAGCGATTTGTAGGTTGCTAGTTGAGACTAGATGAGATTGATTATATGTGATGATCACTTGCCATGCTTTAATGATTGCCAATGATATGATGAGTATGTTTATCATGTTATGATGCCATGTGTTAATGTACAAGTTAATTATGATGTTGGCATATTTGCATACATGGCATGATTACATGGCCTGGGCGATGAGAAAGTCATAACTAGTCCGGGAAGGTCGGTGAGAAAGTTATGACTAATTCGGAGAGCCAATGAGTAAGTCCTACATCGTGATTCCATTCACCGCGGTGAACGGAAGCGAGGAGTAGGCACCCTCCATCTTCGGGATGGAAGGGGGGAGAGGGTGCACACCGACGGGTGTGTACTTAACCATACCGGTATGAGTTTCCAAGGAGACATGAGCATAGCATCGCATTGCATACATAATGAGGATGATAATGATATGTTATCATGAATGAGATGGTTTACATGATGTGGGATGTTATTGCCATGTAATTGTTCGTGTTGTACCATTGCAATATGCTTGCTAAGTTTTGAACTCACGCTTGTGTTTTCTTGTTGTTTTAGGTACCATGAGACCGGCATGCGTGGAAGGGAATTAGCCACACTTCCACACGTAGCTTCACTCATTTGATTCCACAAGTCATTCAATTAGTTTTTGATAATAAACTGCGTGTGATGATTATTGCTTTAAGGTTTAGCTTTGCTTTATGAAAGTCTTATTGTTCGTTTGGCGCATGGAGACATTAAATGCTTGAAAATAGACTTATATTGTGGTTAAGTCTTGAATTATTATTGTTTTAGTTGTCTCTCATATTGCCTTATTGCTATACTGTTGTTGCTCCTTCAAATCATGTTAAAACAAAGGAGATGCTGCCGAAATGTCGGGTTTTAGCATTTACTCATTTGCTGTAATTTACCTTAATTCATGGTATTTAGATGTTGTTTAACTTATGTTTGGTAGCATTCAAGCATATTAAATGCCGGGGTGTTATAGTTTTGTTCTACAATGTTGCATAGGGTTCTTAGCAATGCATATTGCACTAGTGTTATTGTGACACCACGGAGTGTCGTATCTTATAAAATGTGAATGTTGAGGTCAAAAACTTTATAAAATGTGAAAATGGAGGTTAAAACTTTACGTTATGCCGTTTATAGCGTGTTTTTGGGCCGTTTTCGAGTGTTTGGGCCTCTCCGGGGGACTTTGGGCCTTGGGGGTTGAGTTGGGCCTCCGGTGGTAGGGTTTGGGCCCAAGGGGGGGGGACTTTTGGGCAGCCAAATCTGGCCCCCACCCCTTGGTGCGCCCCCCACTCCCTCTCTCAACCCTAGCCGCCACCCCCTAGCCCCCCCCATGCGCCTCCCCCCTTCCCCTTCGTCCCCATTGTTCCCCATTGCTCCACCACCTCTCCACCACCTCTCCACCTCCCTTGCTGCCCCTAGGGGAGTTCTCCACCTCATCACCTTGAAGATCCATCCATTGGAGCGCTCCGCGACGAGGAGATTCGGCGGGATTGGAGCTAGGAAGGAGATCGCGCGAACCGGGAAGAGATCCGTTGGGTTTTCGTGCGTCGGGCGAAGGTATGGCCATGGGAATCCTTGGGGTTGGTCTAGGATCTGTTCTAAGGGTGATTATCATGTTTTTAGATCAATTGGTGGTGCTGGAATTGAGTAGATTAGATAAAATCTAGAAGTTGCCACGTTCTCTGTTTCGGGCAGCTTGAGCAGTCGACCTAGGGTTTGGGTTTTCGTCAATTTAGATTCGGAATTTGGTCAGCCGCCTGTTGAAGAATTTGTAGGTAATTTCAATACCTTTCAGTGGGTATAAAGAACGCGTAATTTCGATCAGCCGTTTGAAAGTTATGGCTGTTTTACCGAGCGTGTTAAAATCTGTGACGTGATTGGAACAGATCACGGTATTTTGTAGATTAAACAACTTTAGATTCCGAATCAGCTTTTCCATATACTTAGAAAAAGTTAGGAAATTTCCTAAGCTACGCGAGGATGTACTCATTTAATTGATTTGGAGTCTTAGAACCCGAGTTATGCCTTTTGGAAGGCTGCTGTCCCGACGGGACAGAACCTCTGTTTTTGGGTTTAGCGAGTAGTTTGCGATGTCGGGGTAGAAGAGGGATTGCTTACTGTTTTGTGGACATGATTGTGAGTGTGTGGTTCCTATGTGCAGGTGGTGTGACCACGGGAGTGCCTTCTACTTCTCGCCAATCCGTTGCCCGTGGTTGAGGCAAGTGTATTGTAATGGACAGCGGTTTGTAGGTTGCTAGTTGAGAGTAGATGAAATTGATTATATGATATGATCACTTGCCATGCTTTAATGATTGCCAATGATATGATGAGTATGCTTATTATGTTATGATGCCATGTGTTAATGTACAAGTTAATTATGAGGTTGGCATGTTTGCATACATGGCATGATACATGGCCCGGGCGGTGAGAAAGTCATAACAAGTCCGGGGAAGGTCGGTGAGAAAGTTATGACTATTCCGGAGAGCCAATGAGTAAGTCCTACATCGTGATTCCATCCACCGTGGTGTTTGGAAGCGAGGAGTAGGCACCCTCCATCTTCGGGATGGAAGGGGGGAGAGGGTGCACGCCGATGGGTGTGTACTCAACCATACCGGTATGAGTTTCCAAGGAGATATGAGCATAGCATCGCATTGCATACATAAGGATGATGATAATGATATGTGATCATGAATGAGATGATTTACATGATGTGATTTGTTATAGCCATGTAATTGTTCTTTTGTACCATTGCAATATGCTTGCTGAGTGTTGAACTCACGCTTGTGTTTTCTTGTTGTTTTAGGTACCATGAGACCGGCATGCTGGGAAGGGAAATAGTCACACTTCTACACGTAGTTTCACTCATTCGTCTCACAAGTCATTCAATTGGGTTTTGATATTAAACTAAGTGTGATACTTATTGTTTTATGGTTTAGCTTTGCGTTATGAGAGTCTTATTGTTCGTTTGGCGCATGGAGACATTGAATGCTTGGAATTAGACTTATATTGTTGTCAAGTCTTTAATTATTGCTATTTTAGTTGTCTCTCATATTGCCTTATATTGCTATGCTATTGTGTTTCCTTCAATTCATGTTAAAACAAAGGAGATGCTGCCGAAATGTCGGTTTTTAGCATTAGTGCCTTTGCTGTAATTTACTTGATTTTGTGGTATTTAGAGGTTGCTTAGTCTATGTTTGGTAGCATTCGGGCATATTAAATGCCGGGGTGTTACAGTTATCACAAAGGAGAGGAACACTATCCAAATTAACCCCAAAATCTTTAAGTGTAGCAACTATCCAAAGAATTTGACAACAACAACTAGCAGCAGCCACATATTCAGATTCAGCAGTTGATTGTGCAACAGAAGATTGTTTTCTAGATGACCATGCAATAAGAGAATTACCTAAGAAGTGACATGAGCCAAATTTACTTTTTCTATCAATTCTACATCCTCCAAAATCAGCATCAGAAAAGGTTCTTAAACTAATGCATGAGGAAGCAGAAAAGCCAAATGCCAAAATCTTGAGTACCATGGAGATACCTGGAAATTCGCTTGACAGCTTGTCGATGTGAGGCACGCGGGGAAGCTTGAAAACGAGCATACAAGCACACAACAAATTGTATGTCCGGTCTTGATGCAGTGAGGTACAAAAGTGAACCTATCATGCTTCTATATTCCTTTTGATCAACCGGCTCACCATCTTCATTTGGATCAAATGTGCAAGTGCTTTTCATGGGTGTCATGATTGGCTTGTTGTTTTCCATCCCAAAACGATGCAGCAAGTCCTTCGTGTATTTGCTTTGATGCACCAAAATACCATCCTTGGTTTGCTTGATTTGTAGTCCCAAAAAGCATGTCAACTCACCAATCATACTCATCTCAAATTCCTTCTTCATGGTTTCTGAAAACTTAGACACTAATACATGAGAAGAACCACCAAAGATAATATCATTAACATAAATCTGAACGAACAGTTGATCATTGTCTTGCTTGAGTAAAAAGAGAGTTTTGTCAACTTTTCCCATTGCGAACCCCTTTTCAAGTAAAAAGGTTTTTAGCCTATCATACCATGCTCTAGGGGCTTGTTTTAAACCATACAAAGCTTTTGACAATTTGTACACATGATCTGGAAACTTGGGATTTTCAAAACTAGGTGGTTGCTTGGCATACACCTCCTCATTTATGTAGCCATTAAGAAAAGCACTTTTTACATCCATTACGTACAATTTAAAATCTTTGGATGCAGCAAATGCTAAAAGGATTCTATTGCCTTCAATTCTAGCAATAGGAGCAAAGGTTTCATCAAAATCTAAGCCTTCAACTTGTGAAAAACCTTGAGCAACTAATCTAGCTTTGTTTCTAACAACAACACCATCCTCACTTTGTTTATTTTTGAAAACCCATCTAGTTCCAATAATATTAAAATCAGGAGGTGGTGAAACTAGCTTCCAGACTTTATTTCGTTCAAAATTCTCTAATTCTTCATGCATGGCATTGATCCAAGATTCGTCAGATAATGCATCAGCTTTAAATACTCTTCCAAAACGTGAAATCCTGAAAACAAGGTCACCTAAAGCATTTAACACTTTGCATTCATTTTTCTTAAAGTTTATTTCAAGATCTTCATCAATCATTTGTGAGATAGAAAGCAAGTTATATTTCAAGTTTTCAACAAGAGCCACATCTTTGAACATAAACTTGTCAATCACCTTTACTGTACCTTTTGCCACAACAGAAGAGGAAGAGGCATCTCCAAAAGTAACACTTTCAGCACCAGATGCACGAGTGACGGAGGAGAACCAATTCTTATCACTGGACATGTGGCGTGAGCATCCGGAATCCACTAGCCATATGTTCTCTTTCCTCGCGCGACAAGCCTACATAGCAAAGCATGTCGATGTCTCAGTACTGGGGTTAGAAATTAGATTTTTGGGAATCCAGTACTGAGACACACGATGCAACAAAGTAGGCCCAACACGAGTATTGTTATGCATAAAATCAGATTTGCTCTTCCCCATGTTTTTAGCAACAAAAGGTGCTTGTTTCACCCTAAGCACATAATGAGAAGCAAAGTGTGCATGTCTGAAATTAGACCTAGCCTTAGCTTTTTCTCTCTTTTGTTGTCTAGCTAGTCTAAACCAAAAGTCCACTAAATGTCCATCTCTACCACAATGAGTGCAAGTGTACTTAACAAGATGTTTAGCTTTAGAAGTAGAAGCAACATTTGCATTCATCATAGTAGAAGATAAAACTCCAGTAGACTTAAAAACAGTTTTCTTAGGCTCATTGACAATTTCAAATTTTCCACTTTCAAGTGCTTTAACAACAGTGGGAGCATGTGATTTATGATGAGCATAGGAATCAAAACCTAAACATTTGTTACGAATACTGACTTTTGATTGATCCAAGATCATGTTTAGGTTTTTCTTTCCTTTAGTGAAACGTTCTAATGACTTTTCCAAGTAATCAACTTTTCGAGAAAGATTTAAACAATTATTACAGGGAACGTCCCCTTTTTCTTTTTTCTTGCGACAAGTTGAGCATGAAAGAGCCTCATGTGTAAGCAAAGCATCTGCCATTTGAGAAACCCTAGCATTTGTATCATTCAACTTCAATTATAGTATGGAGCATTTAGAACATGGAGTTGTATCATGCAAATCAATGGTAGAACAGCTAGCATCTTTAACATGTTTCTCATTTTTCTCATTTTGATGTAACAGAAGAGCATGTTCTTTCCTAAGCAAGGTGAGCTCATTGTAAATTAAGTCACATGATTTGCATGTGTCATCATCAGGAATCAAAGTTTTAAGTCTAGCAATTTCAGCATTCAATGATTCAATAATAAAATCATGTCTCTTAATTTTCTTGTCGCGTTTATCAAGCAATTTACCAAGTCGAGCAACCGCAATAGCTAATTCATCATATGAAGGATCTACCTCATTGAAGTCGTTGTCATGATCATCCTTGGTGAAGCTATCCTTGCTGCTCGTCATGAGACACAACCCAATCAAATCATGCTTTCTTGGAGTGGCATCGTCTTCGGTGCTTTCCGAATCCACATCGCTCAAATTGACTTGTTCAAGAGTGGAAAGAACTCGATGGACATCCTTACGGTTGATGAAGTTCTTCTTTTTATCACTTGGAGAGAACTTCTTTTCTTTTCTATTGTCCTTCTCCTCCCTTGATGCTTTTCCTGCAAGTTTAGGACAATTTGAACGAATGTGGTTGAGATCAACACACTCATAGCATCTTGGAAGGCCACCACCAACTATCTTCCTCAATCTTACATTCTGCAAAGCTTTGTTGAAACGAGAAGAGGGTAATGCCAAATCTTCTTAGGGAAATTCTTCAATTTGCTCATCTGTTAAAGACGACAAAGAGGACAAAGTAAAGCTAGAAGAAGAATTTGCATTCGACATGTTAGGGTTAGAGATCAAAGCAATCGATTTAAAATTACCCTTCCTAGCAAGAACATCTAACTCATGAGTCTTTAGCTTAGAATAAAGAACATCTAATGTGAGTGTGCTCATGCTAGTAGATTCTCGTATAGATGTTACTTTCATCTCCGACACCGACATGTCCAAAGCACTAAGAAATTGTCGAGCATTTGCAGCATGAGTGTATCTAACTCCAACAGCACGTAGATTGCTAAGAATTTTATTAAAGCGTTTAAAGAAGTCATCTACAGACTCACCAGGTTTCATCTCAAATAGCATATATTCTTTTTTGTAAATATCTTGATGAACCTATTTGATAGTGTTAGAACCCTCATGGTAATCACAAAGAGATTTCCATACCTCATATGCGGATCGAAGATGAACCACTCGATCAAAGTCGCTGCGTCCCAAGTATTGGATGATCAAGCTGCATGCCTTGTTGTTTGCTTCAACATGTGTGCGATTGGCGTAGTTTACGTTGTCGTTCTCAGGAACTTCGTATGGCTTGTAAACCTTCTCCCAAATTGCGAAGCCCTGCGCTTGGATGAACGCCTCCATCTTGGCCTTCCAAAATTGAAAATCAACACCATCGAACACACACGGTTTTGTCGAACTCCCGGGGTCACACCACCTGCACAAGCATACCACACACTCAAAACGTGCCCCCAAAATAGTACAAGATCGAACCTCTAACCCGACTCTGCAAACTACCCCTAAAACCACCCGAAAACAGAGAATCTGTCCCAACGGGACAGCGGGCTTCCAACTAGCATAACTTGAGTTCTAAGACTCCAAATTAAGTAAAAGAGTACATTTTCTCGAAGCTTAGGAAATTTCCTATCTTTTTTTAAGTATTGGGAAAAACTGATTCGGCATCTAAAATGGCCTAATCTACAGATCAACACGATCTGTCCCAATCACGTCATAGTTTTGAACACGTTCGGTAAAACAGCCATAACTTTCAAACGGCTGGACGGAATTTAACGTTCTTGGTGTCCAATTATAGGTAATTCAATTACCTACAACTTTATCAACAGGGGGATGACCAAATTCCGAATCTAAGGCCCCGTTTGGTACGGTTCCAGATTCTAGTAGAAACGGAAATGGTTCTAGATTCTTGGTAAAAACATTTCAGGTAGAATCAGAATCACTTTCTGCAAACCATTTGGTACGGTTCCAGATTCTAGTAGAAACTAGTGAAACGGGGTTGAGGGTGATTCAACTACGGTGTGAAAAAAGAAGAAACGTTCCAAGGAGAATCGTTCCGAGTTTTAGCCCGTTTGGCTGGGTTTCTCCTAGATTCTAGTAGAAACAGCTCGATTCCAAGTTGCCAAACGGGACCTGAAATTGCGCAAACTCAAACCATAGGTCGGCCACCCAATCTGCCCGAGACAGAACGTGGGATAATCATAGCAAACTCCCTAATCTCGTCTAGAGGCAGCACTTAAACATGAACTTTAAGCATCAAAAACACCTCTAACACAGCACCTAATCCACCCCAAGGATTTCCCAACACCATACCTTAGCCCGACGAACGATGAACCGACGAAAACTCCTCCCGGTCGCCCGATCTCCTTCCACGCGCCAATCCCGCCGGATCCTCTCGTCGCGGAGCTCCCCAATTTAGCGTAGTTGCTGTAATTTAATGTAAAATATGTGATTTGGGTGTTGCTAGTATTGGTTGTGGTGACATTCGCGGCATACTTGGTGCCGGGGTGTTACAAAACTGTCAAAAGCTTTGTATGGTTTGAAACAAGCCCCTAAAGCATGGTATGATAGGCTAAAAACCTTTTTACTTGAGAAGAGGTTTACAATGGGAAAGGTTGACAAAACTCACTTTTTTCTCAAGCAAGGCAATGATCAACTATTCGTTCAGATTTATGTTGATGATATTATCTTTGGTGGTTCCTCTCATATTTTAGGGTCTAAGTTTTCAGAAACCATGAAAAAGGAATTTGAGATGAGTATGATGGGTGAGTTGACATACTTTTTGGGACTACAAATCAAGCAAACAAAGGATGATACTTTTGTGCATCAAAGCAAATACACGAAGGACTTGCTGCATCGTTTTGGGATGGAAAACAGCAAGCCAACCATGACACCCATGGAAAGCACTTGCACACTTGATCCAGACGAAGATGGTGAGCCGGTTGATCAAAAGGAATATAGAAGAATGATAGGTTCTCTCTTTTGTATTCTTGTTGAATCCATTGTCAAAGGGGCAGAATTTTGGTCACATTGCATATTCACACTCATTTTTACTTCTTAGGGGGAGATTTTTCTTATTTCACCTAGGGGGGGTTTTTCACGTTGCATATTTGTCAAAGAGGGAGATTTTTTGTTTTTCTCTTTTGGCTTTTGATTTCAAAAACTTTTCTTGTGAGGTGAATGCCAATGTTCAGTCCTAAGTGGTGTTGCCAATGTTTTCATCAAGGGGAGATTGTGAAATCATGTGATGAAAAATTGGCTTAATGATGCATTTGGCATTGCAAAGTGTTTGTGCTCTGGCATGTGTGGTGCATGCGCATGTGTTGTTTCATTTGATCCATTGACATGATTGTGATATGCTTTGATTAAGTGTTTCGAAAAACAGAGTGTTTGCCTTTACGCTGGACCGTTTTCTTGCTTTTGCGCCGGACCAAATTGGAGAAACATAGTGTTTTCTTTTTGCGCCGAACCATTTTTCGCACCTGCGATGGACCAATTTCTTTAGTCCGGCATGAACGTGATTTTGTGGTTTGAATGATTTTGTGCCGTACCAAGTTTCTTGAAAAACAGTAAGTTTCACATGTACGTCGGACCAAAATTTTTGGTCCATCATGAATGGTGTTTTCAGGTCTATTTTCGCACGTATGCTGAACTAATTTGCTTTAGTCCGTCGTGAATATGCTTTTCACTGGACAAACTTCTTCATGTCATAGAATCTTTGACGTGTACGCAGGACCAAGTTTTTGGTCCATCGTGGATTGCGCCGGACCAAGGTTTTGGTCCGGTGTGAACAGTTTTTTCTAGGGTTTTGATCCCTGTGTGCGTCGGACCGAAATTTGGTCTGGCGTGAACGTGATATGTTCAGGTTGAGTTAATTTGATGCAATGAGCTCGTGTGAGTGGTTGCATGGACTGATCTTGAGTCAAGTCGTGGACTTGTGCTCAGAGTTTTGTGTTTATTCATGTGCAGGTGTTGCTTGAGGGTGAACATGGTCGATGACGGGACTGGAACAAGGTTCATGGAGGAACTGAAGTTCGAGACTAGGTTCAGGGAGGAATCGAGGTCTTGGTGGACAAGGATGTCATGCGGGACGTTCGGGCTAGAGAACAATGCACATGAAGTGTAGTCAGTCACGTGAGTATGGCATGTGGGCCATACGTGTGCAAGAGTTGTAATCGTTTGGGGTAGCTTGCATGTATTAGGCTAGGATGGACCAAGTAGATATGCATACGTACTCTTTAGGTTTACTTCTTATAAATAGGGGGTGTGTCCCCTGTTTATGTAAAAAAAATGGAGCTGGGCGCAATAGGGAGAGCAGTAGAGCATTGCGCTAGAGCCAAGGTTTTAGGGTTTGTACTCTTTTGATGGGAGTACTTTAGACAAAAGAAATAAAGATCAATTTCCTCAAAGATCCTCTGCGTGCTACAGTAATCTCAAAGCTACAGTGCATGCATTGCTATAGTAATCTCTGTTTTGGCATTTTCTCTTGCACGTTCTGGTTCTAGATTGGATCTTTGTCTACATTGATTCTTCGGGTTTCTTCTTGATTTGATCCATCCAAAAAGTTTCTAGGGATTTGATTTAGAATTCCGCAAAGTTCTGTTGGTTAATCTTTTGGAGATTTTGTTCAATCACGAAATTAGGGTTTAATCTATTCTCGTCATATTCTATCACAGTAAGCTTGTGAGGTTCATAACTTTTGATCCGTACGTCCGATCTAGTTGATTCTTTTTGGGTTCGATTTTTATTGGAATCTAGTTTCTTGTGTTCAAATTTCAGATCAATCCGATAGTTGGAGCTTTGGGAATTTGTGTTTTATTAAACATTTATCAATCTATTTTTGTTGATCCGAAGCAATTATTTGATTCCGAATTGGGGTGAATCTTTAGTAGATCAAAAATTTGGTTTTAGCTTCCGTAGAATCATTCACCCCCCTCTGATTGATATATTCGTTTATCTCGATCCTACATAATCATATCACACGAGTGGCCTAGACATATATCTCCGTTACACTGGAGTGGCAAATTCCATCTTAACTGGTCACTTCCCTGTACATGTGTCATAGTAAACATGAAAGCTACCTTTACAACAATCCTGTTAGGAACTAGCGTTTGGTGGCCCCAAAGTAAACTATTACACATGTACGGAATGTGACAATCTTAGGTCTAAGGATCATACATCCACTATGTATGAGATGCACTGATGACACACATAAGAATGTAACATTCTCATAGTGTCCCATTGTGGGTCTATCTAACCCATGTTCTTCATCATGCGTTCACAATGTATTGATGATATCTCCATATCCCATGGTCTATGAAACATGATCATCAATCAATACATGCGCTAATCTATTCATCGTTGTCCTATACAATGATATCTGATCAGAGATACTTACAGAATTATATAAATGAGTAGGGAGTTTCATAAGCAAGTCACATACTTGCTGATCAATATAATTATATACATTTATTGGACCAATAATCATATTATTATTCATAAACATAGTCATGTTACAATCATCTATATGACTACCTCAAGGGCATAACAGTAACACCTAAGGACTATGCATGATAGTGTGTTTTCTGAGCTTGAGGGTCTTTGGTCGAAGAATACTAGTATTGTTCCTTTTGATGTCATTCCTATTGATGCTAGTTTTCTTCATGCTCACACAATCGTATCCTGTGAAAATTGCCATAAGTAGCTAGCTAAAATTGATGCAACTAAAAATGATTATGATGATGAACTTGAATTGCATACTTCTAAAGACCCAGTTAGCTCATGTGAGGGTTGTATGCAACTAAAAATGAGTATGATGATGTGACACTATGGAATGCCGAGACCTTATAAAATGTGAATGTTGAGGTCAAAAACATTATGGAATGTGGATTTGGAGGTTGAAACCATACAGTTCGAGGTTTAATCGCATTTCCGGGCCGATTTCGGGAGTTTGGGCCTCTCCAGGGGAGTTTGGGCCATAGGGGATGAGTCGTGGGCCTTGGTGGGAGGGAGTTTGGGCCCATGAGGGAGGGAGGGACCAGGGTGGGCTGCCTTGTGCGCCCCCCTAGCACTCTTGGGCGCCACCCCCCTAGCCTTAGGGTTTCCCCTCCCTTCCACCTCCTAGCCGCCACCCCCATGCGCCTCTCCTCTCCCCATTGCGCCACCACCCCCTCCACCCCCTCTCCACCTCCCTTGATGCCCCTAGGGGAGTTCTCCACCTCACCAACCCGAAGATCCATCCATTGGAGCGCTCCGCGACGAGGAGATCCGGTGGATTTGGAGCGAGGAAGGAGATCGCGCGAACCGGGAGGAGATCCGTTGGATTTTCGTTCGTCGGGCGAAGGTATGGCCACGGGGATCCTTGGGGTTGGTCTAGGATCTGTTCTAAGGGTTAATATCATGTTTTTAGATCAATTGGTGGTGCTGTAATTGGGTAGATTAGATGAAATCTAGACTTTGCCACGTTCACTGTTTCGGGCAGCATGAGCAGTCGACCTAGGGTTTGGTTTTTCGCCAATTTAGCATCGGAATTTGGTCATCCGCTTGTTGAAGAAGTTGTAGGTAACTTCAATACCTTTCAGTGGGTGTAAAGAACGTCCAATTCCGCCCAGCCGTTTGAAAGTTATGCCATTTTACCCAACGTATTAAAAACTGTGACGTGATTGGAATATATTACGGTATTCTGTATATTAAACCACTTTAGATTCCGAATCAGTCGTTCCATATACTTAGAAAAAGTTAGGAAATTTCCTAAGCTACGCGAGGATGTACTCGTTTAATCGATTCGGAGTCTTAGATCCCGAGTTATGCTCGTTGCAAGTCTGTTGTTCCGACGGGACAGAACCTCTGTTTTTGGATTGTGCGAGTAGTTTGCGAAGTCGGGGTAGAAGAGTGTTTGCGTTTTGTTCTATGGGCATGATTTTGAGTGTGTGGTGCCTATGTGCAGGTGGTGTGACCCCGGGGGTGCCCTCCACGTCTCGCCAATCCGTCGCCCGTGGTTGAGCCAAGTGTAATGGAATTGGTAGCGAATTGTGGTTTGCTAGATTGGTTGAGATTGAAATTGAATATATGATATGTTCACATGCCATGCTTTAATGTTTTCCATTGATATGATGAATATGCTTATTATGTTATGATGCCATGTGTTAATGTACAAGTTATTTATGATGTTGGCATGTTTGCATACATGGCATGATACATGGCCCGGGCGGTGAGAAAATCATAACTAGTCCCGGGAAGGTCGGTGAGAAAGTTATGACTATTCCGGAGAGCCAATGAGTAAGTCCTACATCGTGATTCTATCCACCGCGGTGTATGGAAGCGAGGAGTAGGCACCCTCCATCTTCGAGATGGAAGGGGGGAGAGGGTGCATACCGACGGGTGTGTATTCAACCATACCAGTATGAGTTTCCAGGAGATATGTGTATCGCATTGCACTGCATTGCATTATATGAGGATGTTATGTGATGATGATATATGATGATGTCAATGATATGCTTACACTATGAATATGAGATGTGTATGATGTCTTATGTGAAAAGTGGTGATGAAGGTATTGGAATGTATTGTCTTGTTCCATTGCAATTGTGACACCTCGGAGTGTCGTATCCTTAATTTTTGAACATGATATGGTTAAATACAGTATGAGATGTGGAAATAAGGTTAAAATCATAAGGATCGGGGGTTACTAACGTTTCCGGGCCGCTTAGGGCCGCTGGTTTTGGGCCTTCCCGGGAGTTTTGGGCCTTGGTGGGCTTTGGTGGGATGGATTAGGACTCCGTAACGGACTAGGATTGGGTTGAGGGCTGTTAAAGGGCTTCCCCAGCCCCTTGCGCCCCACCTCCCCTTATTGCGCCCCACCTTCCCCTCTTGCAGCCCTCTCCTAAGCCGTGGCGCCTCCCCAAACCGTGCGCCCCCTCCACCTCTCCACCTCCACACCATCTCCCTCCACCCCTTGCTGCCCTAGGGTGGCCACTCCACCCTGCACCTCGTGGATACATCCCGTGAGCGAGGAGCGAGGAGCAAGGAGCGAGGAGCGAGGAACGTGGAGCGAGGAGCGATTCACCGCGAGAGATTCGCGGAGATTGATTGGAGTTTTGGCGCTCGGGCAAAGGTATGATCTTGGGGATCCTTGGGGATGATCTAGGTACTGTTGTTAGGGTGTTTATCAAGTTTTTAGATCAATTGGAGGCGCTGGTTTGAAGTAATTTGGGTTAGATCTAAACTTGTCCACGTTTCTGTTTTCGGGCAGATTGAGCAGTCGAACTAGGGTTCGAGTTTCCGTCGATTTAGAATCCGAATCAGACCGTACGGACTTCTAGGAAGTTGTAGATAATTTAATTATCTTTCCGTGGACGTAAAGCACGTTAATTTCCGATCAGCCGTTTGAAAGTTATGGCTGTTTTACCGAGCGCCTAAAAATCTGTGACGTAACTGGAACAGATTGTGGTAATCTGTAGATTAAACAATTTTGGAGTCCGAATCAGTCTTTCCCTATAACTAGAAAAAGTTGGGAAATTTCCTAAGCTTCAAGCGACGGTGTACTCGTTTATCTCGATTTGGAGTCCCAGAACTCAAGTTATGCCTTTTGCAAGGCTGCTGTCCCGCCGACAGAACTCTGTTTTTAGGTTTTGCGAGTAGTTGGCAAATGTCGGGTTAGATGGGGTTGTGTACTGTTTGGAGGCTATGATTGTGAGTGTGTGATGCCTATGTGCAGGTGGTGTGACCCCGAGTGCCCTCTTCTTCCCGCCAATCCGCTGCACGTGGTTGAGGCAAGTGTGTTGTGATGGATAGCAAGTTGTAGGTTGCATGTTGAAATTAGATGGAATTGCCTACATGATATATGTCCACTTGCCATGTTTTAATGATTGATATGATATGATGAGCATGTTTAACATATTATGATGCCATGTGTTAATATGTGAATTGAATATGATATTTGGCATGGTTGCATGCATGTCATGAGATAGAGGCGAGGGCGTAGAAAGTCATAGCTAGTCCGGCAAGGTCGGTGAGAAAGTTATGACTAGTCCGAACGCCATTGAGTAAGTCCTATGTCGTGATTCCATCCACGTGGTGTTTGGAAGCGAGTAGGCACCCTCCATCTTCGGGATGGAAGGGGAAAGTGGTGCACACCGGCGGGTGTGTACTTCCCATACCGGTATGAGGTTCCAGTAGGGTCAGAGCAATGCATTACATCGCATACAAATTGATGATGATATTGATAAGTATTCATGAATGAGATGTTATACATGATGAAAGATGTTATTGACTTGTTGTTATGCTTGTTGTCCATTGCAGATGCTTGCCGAAGTTTCGAACTCACCCTTGTGTTTTCTTCTTGTTGTTTTAGGTACCATGAGAACGGCATGCGGGAAAGGGGAATAGTCACACGCTCACACGTTGCTTCACCTTAATGTTTCCCCAAGTCAATTCATTTAGTTGGATAATAAATTGCGTGTGATGGCCGTTAAATTAAGTCTTAGCTTGGTTAATGAGAGTTCTATTGTTTGTTTGACACTTGGAACTTTAAGAGCTTGATGTTAGTCTTTTGTTGTCGTTAAGACTTTATTTATTGCTGTTTAGATGTTTCTCTTATTGCCATATAATGCTATATTGTTGCTGTTTCTCAAATTCATGATAAAACAAAGGAGGTGCTGCCGAAATCTCGGTTTTTAGTCTATGCACCTTTGCTGGAATTTGATGTTAAATGTGGTATTTAGATGTTGTTTAGCTTATGTTTGGTAACATTCAGGCATAGTAAATGTCGGGGTGTTACAGCAATATACTTGCTGAGTGATGAACTCACGCTTGTGTTTATGTTGTTTTTTGTTAGGTACCATGAAACCGGCATGCGGGAAAGGGAGCTAGTCACACGTCATCACTTAGCATCACACATATAAACAATGACATGTTCTCTCCTTTAGTTGTGATGGTTAATTCACGGAGCTAAATTGTGGTTTTGATGCTTCGTTGGTTGTCATGAGTAAATGATTAGTCCATATTTGACATATGACGGATAGGCTTATAGCTTTAGCTGTATGATGGCTGAAATTCCTATTTTCTCAAGTTATTGCTATCATTCTTTATGCTATCTTGATATGTTAAGATTGTTGTTGCTTCAATTCATGGAAAAACAAAGGAGATGCTGCCGAAATCTTCGGTATTAGCATTTGCTCCTTTGCTGTAATTTACTTGTAATTGTGGTATTTAGAGGTTGCTTAGTCTATGTTTGGTAGCATTCGGGCATATTAAATGCCGGGGTGTTACAGTTGGTATCAGAGCGGGCTGTAGGTCCTTGGAGTGTGTATTTTTAGTGTCATACCTTAGGTTACAACTAAAATGTGATGTGGAATAACTTAGAAACATGGCTTAGGTTTTAAATAAAATTTTGTTATAGGATAGCAACATTAAAACTTGCAAAAGTGGTATAACTAATCTAAAATTTGACACACATGGCTGCATAGTAGGAAAGGGTATGGGTATCGTTTCTTTATGCTTAAATGTTGTATTTAAGCTTTGATGTTGAATGCTTCATTTGATAATGCATGTTGCTATGTCTATGAGATAAATGATTGAATTGTTCTTGTTATTTGTGATATAGTGGGGTTGTGTTGCCGAAGGGTTTCGGTCACCTCTTTTTGTTCATAGTAAGGGTGTGGTTTGACGGTGTGGCCGGTTAGCGCCATCACCGAAGAAATATTAACCCCTGTGGGAGAAGAGTACTTATCCTTTCTGTCGTAGATCGGGTAGTTGGCTGGAGTCGAATAGAAGAGTTTGTGGTGGATTCTTTCAGTTGCTCTTTACCGTTCTAACGGTCGGTTTCGGTTGGTCTTCTTGGCTCTGGTTGATTGAAACCAAAAGAAAAGTGTTTGGTATTGGATTTTGGCGGATTGTTCCGTATGTGGTTCGTGGTTTTCTCTTCCTTGGTTGAAGACGTAGAAGAAAGGTTTTGTGTTGCGTATCTGTTGGTCGCTATTTTTGCTTTGACAACGGTTTTGTTGGTCATTACGGACTTTCTTGAGGAGGAAACTTTTGTGGTTGTTGTTCTCCCTATCTAAGAAAAGTGTTGGAGTTTCCCCTTGTGCAGGCCTTGAGTTGGTGGAGCTAAGTTTGAATCTTTTATCGGAAAAGATTTAATGAACATTTGATTTTCCCTGGTGCATCCTTCTTCCTTCTTGGAAGTATAGATCTTGAGATTTCTTGAAGAGTTTTGTGGGCAAATTTGGGAATTTGAGAGTTGAGCTCTCCTACATTTCTGTTGGAGTTTTGTTTTTCTTCCTTGCCTGGAAAGGAGAATTTTTCTATCGGTGTTCGTTCTGGTTCTTGAGTTGTGGTTCTTTAAAAGTTGAGTTGCATCCTGTTTGTCAAGAGTTCGTTCCCCATGAAGGTGTTTAGAAAAGTTTATGTCCGTGCTATGTAGTAGGTAACAATGTGGTTTATGGAATGATGTGTTGCTAAGTTAAATTTTGAGTTGAATCAATTCAATGTGATTATCATCTCTAGCTGGAGAATAAATAGACTACTAGTGTTGTAGTTTACTCTGTAGCGAGAATGATTAAATGGGTTAATGTACATGCTTAGAATCTGTTGCCTTGCTTTAAAAGTGCTTATGATCCTCGTTAATGTTAAAAGTTTAAACCTTGATGCATAGTTAGAACATTAAGATGATGTAAATTAATGATACTGTTAAAGAAACTTTGCCGGTTGTTTAAAGATGTTCTAATCTAACGGGTTAATAGAGAAATTTAATCATGTTGACTAGTGGCTTTAAATTGTAAGTTGATTAGAGTTGCTATTTATGTTGTTGCAAACTACTAGTATATTTGGAAGTATGCAGTTGTGTCTCTACAATGCTAGTATTGATATCAATTGAGAAGACATAAGACTTATTGTTAATGATGTTGTTAAGAACATTGTGCTGAAACTTATTAAATCTAATTTAATAGTTGGAGTATGTTGTGTAGTGACAATTTTGTTGCAACCTATGTGTAAGGTAGCTAAAAGCAATGTTGTTGATTGATGATTATGCAAAGAATTGATATTGATGCCTTGGTAGTGTTGTTAATTGTTGGAAACCATTGATCCAATAGAAGAAAAGTGTAAAACTGTGGTATTATGTCGAGTACATGTTGTGATGGGATGAACAATGGATAATAATCATGATGCAAGATTTTAACCTTAATGAATGCATATCTTAGAATCCTAATTACGAATTTTATCTTGTAGAGATATTACTTATTTGTTGAAGTCATTTTATTGATTGAACAAGTTTCAATTGTCAAGATTTTGACATATGGATAGTATAAAATTGATAGGTTGACCATGCTCAAGTAGCTGTTGAAGTACTACGTTTGAAATATAGAATACGTTGTTATATGATTTGGTGATCCGTGGGGATCATGTCAAGGTAGTCTTGGTTGGGTGCCTTTGTGATAAGCATCTTAAACCTTAATTAAAAGTGTTGGGAATGGTAACTAGAGAAAGAAATTGTTATGTAAATTTTGTTAAATCCGGTTGGACTCTCTTGATGAGTAAATAGTGATTATCGAATGCTTAAATGGTAAGTGTAGTGGAATACAAGTTATAGTGGGATTCATGCTGAGCTGGTGTTTAAAACCTTTTGAACTGGTGTGGTTGTTTGCCATTTTGGTTGAATGCCTTCGGTCAAGGTATTCCTTGTGTTGTGTTTCCGAGTTTCCCTAAAACCCGTAGCTATTGGTGCCAATCTTTGGTTTTGGCTATTTTGTTTAATTTGTGTTATGAGTATGGATTTACACCCAAAAGATTTTGAGTGGATCGCGCTCCTTCGCGTTCACCCTGAATTATCTTTGGAATAAATTTTAACGGAAGCATATGGACATAGTGGGTTGTGTTGAAAACTCTTGAGATTTAATTTGTAACTCTTTTTGACTGGAGTTGGATTTATTTGCATAATGTGTGTGATGGTTGCGAGTGCTTCAAAAAGGTGGATTTTATGAATGTTTTATAAAGTGATTTTGTTAGTGAGGTGTTCCCTTTTGGAAATGAGTTTCCCTCTCCTTGAGAAAATTTGTGACGGTTGTGGGAGCAGATGCTCGACATGAAATTTTGATGTTCTCTTCCAAAATGTTGAATTTGGATGAAATGCAATGTTTTGCAAGTTCAGTTTTCAATTGATGTGGGATGTGATGCGACGTGGTGTTTTACTGTCAACTATGCTGCCGTCATAGTCTATATGAATTTCCGCAGCCTTCAATGTTAATTGTGTTTCCATTATTTGATACCGAGGAAGAAGTCATTTGGTGAATGACTATTCGGTACCGTTGTTACATGATGAATGAATGGTGAAAAAGGAAAATGAGACATTGTTTATGCATAATTAATCTTAAAGGAGTCGATGAGCCAGGTCGGTGAGAAAGTCATATATGGATATATGACTAATCCAGAGTGCTCTTGAAAAGTGTGCATGCATGTCATGAATCGAGATGTCCATTTCTTTCTAGTATGAAAAGAAAGAATGAAGAAATTCTGGTATTTTGGTTGTGGTGTAGGGGATTTATGCTTCCTTTGTGATTTGGCTTGGATGTTGCCGAATTATTTCCAAAATGGTTGTTAACGCTTTGGGTTTGAGTTGTCGTGTGTGGTCCACTTGGGTTAAAAAGAATTGTACTTCTCTTGCTCCATAGATGGGAGTGAGGATATAGATGTTCTTGGTTTATGGTTGAATATGCGAAATATGTGTACACTTGGGCTTGATAACTAAGTGTTTCTGTGTGAGGGCGAGACCCTCTTAAGAAAGGAACCAATTGTGGTTTTGTAAGGTTTTACGATCCTAGCTTGGGGCTAGGTGTCGAACCTTAGTGGTATAAGGGTGGTTTGTGATGGAGGTTGATGATGTATGGGTTTAACCTTTATTAAAAGTAGCGATGGGTGGAAGTAAAGTTGACGGTAGTTCAGTGATAATTGTCCTGCCGTGAGCAATTGTCTTAACTAGTTGTTTTTGGGTTTGAGCCTTGCCTGGGAGAGGATGGAATGAAATGTTAGCATGATCATGTATCGGAAGGGCAAGTGTACCTTAATGAGTTATTCCCCTTGATGGAAATTTTCGAGAATGTAGAGAGGTCGTTAAAGGAATTGTGACTCGCTTTGATTGTGTCATGTTGAGTTTAATGAAGTGTGGTAGTCAGGTTGGTTGTGATAGTAGTGTGAAGTGTTTGTCGTGAGGTTTCGGGCGTTTTGGGTTGATGGAGCCCTTTGTGGTTGAAACGCAGTTTCTGTTTGGGAATTGAAGTGAAGATGGAACCGTGAGAGGTTGCACTCTGTTGAGCTAAATCAACATTTTCTCGCTAGTGTTGGTTTTGAGAACTCGCTGGTCGTTTGTTCCGGTTTTAGTCTCTGTGTGAATTTTTGTGTTGCAAAGAAGTCTTTTGTCCCTTGGGGAACTTGTTTTTGATTTTGGCATTCTTCGGATTCGAGGTCGAATCCTGTTTAAGGGGGGGAGATTGTGACACTACGGAATGCCGAGACCCTATAAAATGTGAATGTTGAGGTCAAAAACATTATGGAATGTGGATTTGGAGGTTGAAACCATATGGTTCGAGGTTTAATCGCGTTTCCGGGCCGATTTCGGGAGTTTGGGCCCCTCCGAGGGAGTTTGGGCCTAAGGGGATGAGTCGTGGGCCTTGGTGAGAGGGAGTTTGGGCCCATGAGGGACCGAGGGACCACGGTGGGCTGCCTTGTGTGCCCGCCTAGCCCTCTTGGGCGCCACCCCCCTAGCCTTAGGGTTTCCCCTCCCTTCCACCTCCTAGCCGCCACCCCCATGCGCCTCTCCTCTCCTGTCCCCATTGCGCCACCACCCCCTCCACCACCTCTCCAGCTCCCTTGCTGCCCCTAGGGGAGTTCTCCACCTCACCAACCCGAAGATCCATCCATTGGAGCGCTCCGCGATGAGGAGATCCGGTGGATTTGGAGCGAGGAAGAAGATCGCGCGAACCGGGAGGAGATCCGTTGGGTTTTCGTTCGTCGGGCGAAGGTATGGCCACGGCGATACTTGGGGTTGGTCTAGGATCTATTCTAAGGGTGAATATCATGTTTTTAGATCAATTGGTGGTGCTGTAATTGGGTAGATTAGATGAAATCTAGAGTTTGCCACGTTCTCTGTTTCGGGCAGCATGAGCAGTCAACCTAGGGTTTGGGTTTTCGCTAATTTAGCATCGGAATTTGGTCGTCCGCCTATTGAAGAAGTCGTAGGTAACTTCAATAACTTTCAGTGGGTATAAAGAACGTCTAATTCCGCCCAGCCGTTTGAATGTTATGCCGTTTTACCGAACGTATTAAAAACTGTGACGTGATTGGAATAGATCACGGTATTCGGTAGATAAACCACTTTAGAGTCTGAATCAGTCTTTCCATATAATTAGAAAAAGTTAGGAAATTTCCTAAGCTACGCGAGGATGTACTCGTTTAATCGATTCGGAGTTTTAGATCCCGAGTTATGATCGTTGCAAGTCTGCTGTCCCGACGGGACTGAACCTCTGTTTTTGGATTGTGCGAGCAGTTTGCGAAGTCGGGGTAGAAGAGTGTTTGCGTTTTGTTCTATGGGCATGATTTTGAGTGTGTGGTGCCTATGTGCAGGTGGTGTGACCCCGGGGGTGCCCTCTACGTCTCGCCAATCCGTCGCCCGTGGTTGAGGCAAGTGTATTGGAATGGGTAGCGGATTGTGGTTTGCTAGATTGGTTGAGATTGAAATTGAATATATGATATGTTCACATGCCAGGCTTTAATGTTTGCCATTGATATGATGAATATGCTTATTATGTTATGATACCATGTGTTAATGTACAAGTTATTTATGATGTTGGCATGTTTGCATACATGGCATGATACATGGCCTGGGCGGTGAGAAAGTCATAACTAGTCCGAGGAAGGTCGGTGAGAAAGTTATGACTATTCCGGAGAGCCAATGAGTAAGTCCTACATCGTGATTCCATCCACCGCGGTGTATGGAAGCGAGGAGTAGGCACCCTCCATCTTCGAGATGGAAGGGGGGAGAGGGTGCACACCGACGGCTGTGTACTCAACCATACCGGTATGAGTTTCCAGGAGATATGTGCATCGCATTGCACTGCATTGCATTATATGAGGATGTTATGTGATGATGATATATGATGATGTCAATGCTTACACTATGAATATGAGATGTGTATGATGTCTTATGTGAAAAGTGGTGATGAAGGTATTGGAATGTATTGTCTTGTTCCATTGCAATATACTTGCTGAGTGATGAACTCACGCTTGTGTTTATGTTGTTTTTTCTTATGTACCATGAAACCGGCATGCGGGAAAGGGAGCTAGTCACACGTCATCACTTGGCATCACACATATAAACAATGACATGTTCTCTCCTTTAGTTGTGATGGTCAATTCACGGAGCTAAATTGTGGTTTTGATGCTTCGTTGGTTGTCATGAGTAAATGATTAGTCCATATTTGACATATGACAGATAGGCTTATAGCTTTAGCTGTATGATGGCTGAAATTCCTGTTTTCTCAAGTTATTGCTATCGTTCTTTATGCTATCTTGATATGTTAAGATTGTTGTTGCTTCAATTCATGGAAAAACAAAGGAGATGCTGCCGAAATTTTCGGTATTAGCATTTGCTCCTTTGCTGTAATTTACTTGTAATTGTGGTATTTAGAGGTTGCTTAGTCTATGTTTGGTAGCATTCGGGCATATTAAATGCTGGGGTGTTACAGATGATTTGGTTCTTGAGAATTCTAAATTTGCTAAGGATCTATTAGGTAAGTCACTAAATGGTTGCATGCTCTGTGTTGAGGTAGAGGAGGATGTGAACCGAATCCACGTAGAGCTTAGGAAGAAGCTAAAGGCCCTGGTTGGTAGAATTAGAGATGCTCCTTGTGTTTTGTAACATCCAAATTTGTGCTTTTATTCAATTTATTGAGTAATTTGAATTTTTTGAATTTTCTGGAATTTATTTCGATTTAATTTGAATTAAACCCTCTCTTGAGTTATTTAAATATTTAAAAAATTTATATAAAATTTTTTTGGAAATATTTTATTTGAGTCCAAAATGTCTCAAAGTATTTTCCAGAATTTTTCTAGAATTTTTCTGAGCATTTTGCTGTTTTTCTTGATTTATTTGAATTTCTGGAATTATTTTAAAGAATAAAAACAAAAAAGGAAAATCGAAAACCCTAATGGGTCGCATTGTGGATTGAACCGTTGGATCGGGATCCGGGGGCTGGACTTTGACCACGTTTGCGTGTGAGGGTGACCATCGGATCGAGCCATGTGTGTGGCCAGGATTGTGCCACATCGCCCTCTCTGTGTCTGCGTGGGACTCCGCCGCCTGTACCGGCTCGGCCATGATTTCAGCGCCTATCTCGACGTCCGAGCCGGTATTTAATGCCCGGTTGCTTGCCCAAGGATTGCCTTCGCCTCGCGCACCAGTTGCCCTAGCTGCCGCCCATAGAGCCCTACCGTGCCCGCAGTTGCTCATCGGAGGGGAGGAAGGAGCCGCTGCGGTCTTCGCCATTTTCCGCCGCGATTGAGGCCAGATCTGGGATCGTCGCAACGAGGAGCACCTGGAAGTAGCACTCACTTCGCCGGAAACACACAGAAATGCCGTCGGCCATGTCATCGTCCCCAGCCCCAGCCAGCCAGCTCTGCCGCGACATCGCCGACACCCTCGAGCTCTGCCAGCCACTCGATCCAGATCCAAGGGCTCAGGTTCATCCATGTCGCCATCCCCGTGCAAATCCTAAATTAGATCCCAGCCGTTAGATCTAGATCGTACGATTCGGTTTAGATCTAGTAGTACTATTTAGATCTATTTGCAACCGTTAGATTTAGATCGGATGGGTGAGGGTGAGCCACATAGACTCGTACTGCACCGTGCTAGATTAGATCGTGACCGTTAGATGTAGATCGTACGGTTAGATTCGGTTCACATGTTAGCGCTGTATTTGATCTCGGTCATCCGATCTGCGGTGTACGGTGTAGATCGTGCCACACGTCAAACGTCGGGTCATGCCATGTCACCCCCACGGTGATGTGGTGAGCCAGATCCAATCTCAGCCGTCCGATCCAAATCTAACGGACCGGATTGGATCGCGTGGATCCGACACGGGTGAGATTAGATCCAATCGTGACCGTCAGATTTCAAACCAATGGTCCATATCGTGCCACGTTGTGCGGGAGCCGAAGCGGCACGGTCAGCACCCGATCGTCGCTGACGTCACCCGCGACGTCAGCGTTGGGCCCACGCGTCAGCGTCTATACCCGGGCGCCTGTGACGTCAGCCGTGACATCATGCTGACGTCACGGTGGGGTCCAGCTATCAAATCCGTTCGGCCGAGCGGTGTTGACATCAGTGATGACGTCATCCGGTGGGTCCCACGTGTTAGTGACATGTGTACCCGTGGATCGGGTCCACGGTGCACCGAGCCCGAGCCATGGACCGGGTCTATGGACCGGCTAACACAAGCATGATGCAATAAATTGATTTTCCTTTAGAAAAATAATTCGGCCGAAAATGAATTTGCGTGCTAATGTCATATTCCGATTTTTCAATAGAAAAATAAAAGAATTAATTCAGTTTATTCTTTTTAATTGATTTTTCAAACAACAAACGACTATAACTTTTGTGTTTATACTCCGATTGAGATGATTCCAGTTTCTAAATTTTTGTAGAATTGAACTTTATTTAATGATGAATTTTATTTAATTTTTGGATATGAGTTTTTCTCTGTTTTTATTAATTTGTTGTTTATTTATCCGATTCGTGTAGACATTGAATTGCCCGAAGGCTTCGAAGGAGAGGTTTGACCCGGGAACAATTTCAAGACCAGGAACAGGACCTTTTCCAAGGCAAGTTATGCTTTGACCATATTGATCCCACTTTTCGAAACTATGTTTATTTAAGTTATTGCATGCTAATTTAATTAAAAATGCTTTCAATTAATTCTGGGAATAGTTATTCAACCTATTTGTTGTATGCCACCTTGTCTATAATAATTGTATACCATGAATCATTTGTCACCCTAGAACATGGAATATTAGTTGGACATTATTAATTTGCCAACATGGGTTATATAGATCGCATGTAGTGTGCTTAGCCCTACAACGTGTCAACGACATCATTTTGGAATGTTAAATGTTAATCTTGACTTAATGAGATATGGAATGTGTTTTTGAAAGATGTGACATGTGTTATTGATGTTGATGATGGCATGTGGTGCATGGTAATCAACCGAGGTGGTAAAATGATTTAGACTAGGGCAAGTGGCAAGATTGATTTCGGTGGGTCAAGAGTGGCACATGGGAGGTCGTATTTGGTTTTGCTTTGGTTACTTGTGAATTCTTGGGTAGTCTTGCCTCGGTCACCCTAAGGACGTAACCTTGTAAGAATTTGAACTGAGTCCAGCATACAGCCACAAGTCTGGAATGGGACAGACCTGGCCAAGTAAACTGTGATGTCTAGATTTCGGTGCTGTCATGGTGGCGTGAGCCACGGGTTAACGGGTGGACTCACAGGCGCAAGAGGGGGGCCCTGAGTGTGGTAACTAGTCCCTTCAGTGTTGAAACCTTAGCGGGCAGTACCGGGTCTAGAAGTAGATTTGGAAAGGCCTTGTTACGGTCACTCGCCTTTGTGGTGTTTGATTGTATCTTGCGGGTAAAGTGTATAACCTCTGCAGAGTGTACAACCTATTCGAATAGCCGAGTCTACGGTATTGGACACTGCTCAGGTATTACAGTTAAGGATTAGACTTTCATGAAAATAATCTTGGATACTTGGCATGGAAATGATGAACTTGCTTTAGGTTGGTAAATGCTTTATTTATGAAATTGTTTATGAAAGTTGTTATTGTTATTACTGTTTTACTGCTTTCAATCTATTATTGATATTGTGAATGTTGCTTTACTGCAAATGAACCTCTTAGCCTATCCTTTGTAATAAGCCATGCATATAGAATATTAGACTACATTCTGTGCATGACTTGCTGAGTGCTTTAAGTACTCACCCTTGCCACAACACAACCACCAGTTGAGGAAGAATCAATGCCAGCACTGAAGGAGGAGTTCCAGGAGGAGCCATCAAACTAGGGAGCGAGCCCAGTTAGTTGCCTGTGGCATATTGGTTGGCGCCACGCGTTTCTTTATTTTCCGCTGCAAGTTTATTTGAGTAAGACTTAAGCCCTGCGATGCGTACTTTTGTAACTTGACCATAAGGTCGAGCAACCGATTATATTTCCCTTACAATAAAGTACTTTACTATTTCATTGAGAATGATTGTGGTATTTACCGATGTTGAGACTGTGTGCACTAGCGTGATCCTGGACTAGTGCTGAATACACAGATGATCTGGATTTGTACATTTGGGTCCCGACATGTTTCCTGTGAGTCTCAAAATTGAGGCAGCTGTGTATAGGGAGAGATATGCACGCGCTGTTCGATCCTCTTCTTCTTGCTCTTCTTCTACTCCTTCCCCTTGCTCTTCTTGTGCCTCACTTTTTCAGGAGTGTCAGTATCTTATGAGCACTCTCAAGAAGTTTGTTGGAGGCAAGAAGAAGCTTAATCTCATCCTAGACCAGTCCAAGATTAGAAAATTTAATCAAGGTCTAGGGTTTGATCACTTGGAGCATGCACAGGTGCATCCGCTTACTATTGTACGTGCCTCCAAGAGTGGAGAGATCATGGTTGCTCCACTGATGAGCACCACTGTGTTTAGGTTAGCTGGAATGGTCCACATGATGTCTAACGAGAAGGTGACACCACCTGCTACTTCAGCCTCTAAGGCGAAGTATACTTGCACCTTCTGTTAGAATGATGGACACCTTGCTGATTTCTGCTTTTGACGCACCAAAATCACTCGCCGTGAGTGTGTTCGTGCCCTTAGGGGTACTCAGGGTCATCCCCAGACTCTGAGTGCTCCTAAGACACACACTGCTTCTAGACAGGTTAGAGAGTTGTCTGTTTTTGGACAACATATGGGGCTTGGTTTTCAGGCTTCTACCTCTGGTTTTCGCCCCAGAGCTGTCCCGAGTCAGTCCCTCTGCTGTCCTCATGATATTCCTCATTTTTCCTATCGAGGTAGATATCAACGGCGTGAGTTTGCTGCCTCCAACAAGATGTCTGGGCAGTAGCACTGGGATGGTCCGGCCTTTGCATGTCAGCGAACCAACCCGTTACCTGTTCCCAGATGTCCTACAGGAGCGATTTCTGACTTAGTGAGAGTAGAGTCCAATATGTTTTATTTTCATGTTTTCAGTTGCAAGTGCTTCTTCTTGAAGTCTGGGAACCTTGATCTTTTTGAGTTACTCAACTTCTTCTCGTAGCTATATGATTTGCGTTGTAGACTTGAGTAGGATAATAGAGACCTATGAGGTGACCTTTGATGAGGCTAGTCCCGGTGCTAGACCAGACATTTTAGGCTCTTCTCCTCTTTTCCAGTCTATTTTCGCAGTGGATGGTGATGACAAAGATGAAGGTGTTTTGCCTGATCCATTCTCCATTCCTGTTCTGAGGTGCCTCTAATTTCCATCTCTGCACCTTAGGGAGATCAGCTCTTACCCTTAGACTCTTTGGCAGCTAGTGACTCTGTTCCTACTTCTCCCACGCGAGGAGTAGAGGTTACTTCTACTTCTGGACCTCCCTACCACATTCAGTAGGCTCATCCACCTGACCAGATCATTGGAGATCTGTTTGAGCGAGTTACTCGCTCTAAGTCAGGTTTGTCCACTTTCTACCATCACTCTACCTTTGTTGCCTATTTTGAGCCAAAAGATGTTTCTCATACATTATCTGATGAATCTTGGATTAATGCTATGCATGAGGAACTTGAAAACTTCGAGAGGAACAAAGTTTGAAAGCTTGTCGAGCTCCCTTCCGGTCACAACATCATTCGGACCAAATAGGTGTTCAAAAACAAGCAAATTGAGTATGGGGTTATTGTTTGAAACAAGGCTAGGCTAGTCGCTCAGGGTCTCACTCAGGTCGAGGGTATTGACTTCGAGGAGACTTTTGCCCCTGTAGCAAGACTCAAGGCCATCAGGATCATGCTCACATTCACGACATCCAATGGCTTCAAGTTTTATCAAATGAATGTCAAGAGCGCATTCCTCAATGGCTTCATTGAGGAAGAGGTGTATGTCAGACAGCCTCCAGGACTTGAGAACCCCAAATACCCTAACCATGTATTCAAGCATTCCAAGGCTTTGTATGGACTTAAGCAAGCTCCATGAGTTTGGTATGAGAGGCTTAAGTCCTACCTCTTGAGTCATGGTTTTCATATGGGTCAAGTGGACAAGACTCTGTTCGTCAGACATTCCGATTCAGACTTTCTCCTAGTCCAAATCTATGTCGACGACATCATTTTTGGTGGTTCCTCGCATTCGCTCGTTACTCAGTTCTCATATGTGATGAGTATTGAGTTCGAGATGAGCATGATGGGTGAGTTGAGCTACTTCTTTAGCTTCCAGATCAAGCAGACTCGGGAGTGTACATTCTTGCATCAAGGCAAGTACACTCGAGACCTCCTAAAGTGCTATGATATGTCTGATGGGAAGCCAGTTATGACTCCTATGACCACCACTGCAGTCCTCGAGCTTGACGAGGATGGCAAGTCAGTTGATCAGAAGGAGTTCGAGAGCAAGATCGGCTCCCTCTTGTATCTCACTGCTTCGAGACCAGACATACACTTCTCTGTATGTCTTTGTGCTCAATTTTAGGCTTCTCCTCGTGCCTCTCACCGCCAGGCGGTGAAGTGCATCTTCAGGTACCTTCGAGCTACCATTGATTATGGTATCTGGTACTCTTCCTCCTCCTGTCTGTCCCTTCGAGCCTTTTCCGATGCAGACTTTGCTGGCTATAGGATATATAGGAAGAGCATATCTAGCACTTGCCAATTCATTGGTACTTCTCTTCTTTCTTGGTCCTCTAGGAAGCAGTTCGGTGTTGCAAAGTCCACCGCTGAGGCCGAATATGTTGTTGCAGCCAGTTGCTATAGCCAGGTTCTCTGGATGAGATCGACCTTGCGAGATTTTGGGTTAGTAGCAGATTGTGTTCCATTTTTCTGTGATAACAAATCTGCCATTCACATTGCTAAGAACCCAGTGCAGCATTCTTAGACCAAGCACATTGATATTCGATATCACTTCCTTAGAGACCATGTGGAGAAGAGTGACATAGTGCTCCAGTTTGTGGAGAGCGACCACCAGTTGGCTAACATTTTCACCAAGCCTTTGGATAACTCTAGGTTTGTTGCATTGAGAGGGGAGCTTGGGATTATGAGCCCATATGGCATATCATGAGGGGGAGCTGATGTGTATTGTATGTTTATATGTGCATATTCAGCATTTCCTTTCTGTTTCTTCTGGGTGTCTTTGGGTTGTTTTTCATTTTGTTGAGTCCACTTCACCTAGACTTCTGGCATGCTTCAGCATGGACCTCTCATCTTATGCTTTAGGATGCTATTATTTTCTTCTTCTCGGTTGAGCTCACTCACAGTCTTGTAGTTCTACCAGGTGTTGGCCCCCCCTAGGTAGACAGGGTCTGTGTTTGCTCCTAGGCTGGAGATTGAGAACTAGTTTTCCTATGTAAGTCATATGGGGAAGGTGAGAGTGGGTCTGAGCTGTAGTGTCTCTACCATCTTTTCTATGCTCTTAGATGACCCAATTGTCACTTTTTCCTTTTCCTCTTCTCATTTTGGTTTCTAGTTTCAGTTGAGTTTAATTATTTTTTAAAATTGGTAATGACTAAACTTGAATCAGATTTTTGCTTAAAATTGACTCACTTGTTGATGGGGAGTTTGGAACTGAATTCTTGCATTGCATAGACTTGTTTCCATTTCCGAGCTTTATCTTTTATGCAAATGATGAAACTATGATTAGTTGCACCTAGCTACTTTTATGAAGATTCTTGTTAATGTAGGTTGTATCTAATCTGGTGTATCATGTTTAAACTAGCCATCATTTAAATTGAGCTTTCTTGAAAACTTGATGAAACTTATCTTTTACTTGCTATATTTCTTCTCTAGATGCTTATGCCATGTTTAGTGAAATAGTGGGTTTCTACTAGAGTCCCTAGAGCAACTTGGGATAGCTATACTATTTCATTCTAGAATCCTCAACATGCTCATGATTCTCAATGCTAAAATGATAAAAATTAACTTATTTGTGCTAAAACTGAACTCAACACTTTCCATTCTCGAGATTGCTTCCCATTGCACTTGGGATGAACTTGGAATGAATTATGTATGACCAAAACCACTCTTTTAAGCTTATTGCTTGAGATGGTTAAATATGGCTTGAGTCAATAAAATTGAAAAATGCAAAACATATTAGAGGAAGAGAGTGACGCCTAGGAGATCTATGTCAATGGCTTCTAGTCGAGATTGTGTTTCACTAGGATAAACTCTCTAACCTCAAAGGTTTGCGGAGGAGATGAAGCTTAGGAAGCCTTTGTCGATGGCTCCTAGTCGAGGATGTGCTTCACTAGGTCTAACTTTTTGAACCGATTTGTGAGCATTAATCTAAAAAATTTGCACTTAAAAGAGATGTTTGAGCATGAGGGTTCTCTAATGGTCTTGTAGCTTCCCAAAGTATTGACTAGGTTGAACTCTAGTATATCAATTTGCTCTTTAGGTTGGCTTTGCTTCTAGTCTTGAAATTATGCTAAGTGTTGCTATTATTGAAATCATGCAAAAGTAACATAATTTCTTTTGATCTAGTTAGCAAAAAGTAAAATATGCCTTTGGATATGACTTAGGATGACATAATCTGAACTTGAGTAGCTTGGCGTCATACTTTGTCTAAGTGGTCACTTGCATAATATTCAAAGCTCTTCTAGGTTGCATTCCATCCAAAAATTGTTCTTTTGATGCCTATATTGCCAAAAGGGGGAGAAAACATAGAAAATGCATCTTAGAGGGAAGAAAATTAAAAAAATGCTTTCTCATGATCATGTTGAACAATTGTCCTTGCATTTGGATCATGAGTAATATTGAGCTTTTTGAGAGATTTCTTGGTTTTTGGAACTCTTTTCGAAAAATTGCTCTTTCTTTTGTTGAGCCCTGAAAATCTTATCATCTTTTTGGTCATGAGCTTGCTTTCTCTTTTAATTGGACCAAATATGATTTTTGCAATCAAATTGCTTTTCTTCTTTTATTTTCAAACTCAAAATTATGCCTTTTGTGTGGTTTGTCAATATACTGTGACACTACGGAATGGTGTGACATTATAAAATGTGAATGTTGAGGTTAAAAACATTATGGAATGTGGAATTTGAGGTTGAAACCATATGGTATGAGGTTTATTTGCATTTCCGGGCCGATTCCGAGAGTTTGAGCCTTTCCGGGGGAGTTTGGGCCTAAGGGAAGGGGTTGTGGGCTTTGGTGGGAAGGAGTTTGAGTCCAAATAGGAGTAGGAGACCTGGTTGGGGGCTTCCCCCAGCCCTTATTGCGCCCCACCCTGCTGCCTTGCGCCCCCATGGAAGCCCTAGCCGCCGCCCCCCACTCTCCCCTCCACCCCTTGCCTCCACCTCTCCTAGCCGCCACCTCCCTAGCCCTTGCGCCCCTCTCCTCCCCTCTCCACCTCCCTTGCTACCCCTAGGGGAGTTCTCCACCTCAACACCTTGAAGATCCGTCCATTGGAGCGCTCCGCGACGAGGAGATCCGGTGGATTTGGAGCGAGGAAGGAGATCTCGCGAACCGGGAGGAGATCTATTGGTTTTTCGTTCGTCGGGCGAAGGTATGGCCATGGGGATCCTTGGGGTTGGTATAGAATCTGTTCTAAGGGTTAATATCATATTTTTCGATCAATTGGTGGTGCTGTAATTGGGTAGATTAGATGAAATCTAGAGTTTGCCACGTTCTCTGTTTCGGGCAGCATGAGCAGTCGACCTAGGGTTTGGGTTTTCGCCAATTTAGAGTCGGAATTTGGTCATCCGCCTGTTGAAGAAGTTGTAGGTAACTTCAATACCTTTCATTGGGTATAAATAACGTCCATTTTCTCCCAGCCGTTTGAAAGTTATGCTCGTTTTACCAAACGTATTAAAATCTGTGATGTGATTGGAACAGATCACGGTATTCTGTAGATTAAACCACTTTAGAATCAGAATCAGTCTTTCCATATACTTAGAAAAAGTTAGGAAATTTCCTAAGCTACGCGAGGATGTACTCTTTTATTCGATTCGGAGTCTTAGAACCCGAGTTATGCCTTTTGGAAGGCTGCTGTCCCGATGGGACAGAACCTCTGTTTTTGGGTTTTGTGAGTAGTTTGTGATGTCGGGGTAGAAGAGGGTTTGCGTACTGTTTTGTGGACGAGAAAATTGTCATTCTGCCACTCTCAAGATGCGGTATCACCCAAATGCCATCCTCTACTTTGCAATCGCCAAAATGACACTCCCTTCAATTTCACTTCATTTCTATGCCATTTTGGTTGATTTCGGTGGATTTTCCGGATCATGGCATTGTGAAATGACACTTCTGCCCACAGTCGCTCTAGGATAACCTTGCTGTCACAGCAAGTTTCCTATCTTACTAGTATCGGCGATCTCTTTTAATCAGACCGAATGTAACTTATTTTCCTTGGAGTCTCAGTAGCACTTCCATCCATTTGCAACAAAAGAAGGATGCATTAACACGAGCAATCAATTTCATAATGCATCTACTAATCCATTTTTTTTACTACAACTCCACGGCAGTAGTTGATTATACTAATCAGTAATACGACGCATCTCATCTCCTGCTCTGCTGCTGTGCCTGGTGCTGCTGCTTGTGCGATTCTTGTGACGCTGATGGCGGCATCGACCTCACCTTCGCCACCGCCGCCTTCTCCGGCGGGTAGCTCGGCAGCGCCACCGCGGCGGCAACGCGGCGCGTCCGCCCGCCGATCCTGGCGCGCCGCGCACGCCGCCCGGTACGCCTCGTTCGCGACCCTCGCGTCGTAGCACGCTGCGGGGAGAAGATGAAACTGCGAACCACGGAACGAACCCAACAAAAAAACATCAGCCAAGAGCAACGAAACAAAAGGGCAAAACGGTCACTTGAACACAAAAATGGGCTGGAAACTCTAAAATGGCATGCCAGCGAGTTGACAACTCTTGAGAATGGCATTTTATAGTGTGCAATATTCAGAGTGGCATTTGGGCGAAACCAACTCTCGAAAGTGGCAGAATGACAATTTTCTCTTTGTGGACATGATTGTGAGTGTGTGATACCTATGTGCAGGTGGTGTGACCCTGGGAGTGCCTTCTACTTCTCGCCAATCCGTCGCCCGTGGTTGAGGCAAGTGTATTGGAATGGGTAGCGGGTTGTAGTTTGCTAGATTGGTTGAGATTGAAATTGAATATATGATATGTTCACATGCCATGCTTTAATGATTGTCATTGATATGATGAATATGCTTATTATGTTATGATGCCATGATATGTTCACAACGTCTAGATCTAACCCAAATTACTCCAATCCAGCACCTCCAATTGATCTAAAAACTTGATAAACACCCTAATAACAGTACCTAGATCAATTCCAAGGATCCCCATGATCATACTTTGCCCGACGAACGAAAACTCCAATCGATCTCCTCGCTCCTCGCTCCTCGCTCCTCGGATGGATCCATGAGGATGCAGGGGTGGGGAGGCCACCCTAGGGCAGCAAGGGGGTGGAGGAGAGGTGGTGTGCAATAGGGAGCAATGGGGAGCAATGGGGGAGGTGGAGGCGCAAGGAAGGGAGAGGGGAAGGTGGGGGTGGCGGCTAGGGCTTGGAGGGAGAGGTGGGGGCGCCCAATGGCAGGGGGAGCACGCCCAAAAGGCTGGTGGGGAGCCCTTTTACCAGCCCCCACACCCAATCCTAGTCCGTTACGGAGACCTACTCCATCCCACCAAAGCCCACCAAGGCCCAAACTCCCCCGGGAAGGCCCAAAACCCTGGAAACGGCCCTAAACGCCTTAAAAGCTATTAACCTCCATATCCTATAGTTTTAACCTTAATTCCACATCTCATAATGTTATTAACCTTATCATGCACGTTAAATAAGGTTACGACACTCCGTGGTGTCACAACGTTTCAAAAGGCCCAAAAACGCAAGTAAACCTCAAGCCGAAAGGTTTTATTCTCTAATTTCACCTTCTATAACGTCACACCAAACCGTAGTGTCACAGCTTCATTTGATAATGCATGTTGCTATGTCAATGAGATAAATGATTGAATTGTTCTTGTTGTTGTGATAGAGTGGGGTTGTGGTGCCGAAGGGTTTCGGTCACCTCTTTTTGTTCATAGTAAGGGTGTGGTTTGACGGTGTGGCCGGTTATCGCCATTACCGAAGAACTATTAACTCCTGTGGGAGAAGAGTGCTTATCCTTTCTGTCAAAGACCGGGTAGTTGGCTGGAGTCGAATAGAAGAGTTCGTGGTGGATTCTTTCAGTTGGTCTTTACCGTTCTAACGGTCGGTTTTGGTTGTTTCTCTTGACTTTAGTTGATTGAAATCAAAAGAAAAGTGTTTGGGATTGGATTTTTTTTGCAGAGAGTCCCTTCGGTGTTCCTTGGTTTTGTCCTCCTTGGTTGAAGACGAAGAAGTGGAATTTAGCGTTGTGCCTTTTTTAGTCGCCTTTTGGCTTGGACACTGGTTTTGTGGGTTGCCTTGCAAAGAAAAGTATAGTTTTGGTTCTTGTGTGTCTTACTCTGAGTTTAAAAGAAGTTATTGAAGCGTGTGAAAAAAGTTAAGTTGTGTCGATTTATGTTTTGTGCCTTTGTCCGCAAAGGTTTATTTGATCGCTTGGTTCCCTCCTGTGGGAGTCTTTGAGATTGAAAAGTGTTTTGGAGACTTCCTTTTGCATGACCAAGTTTGGGTTTGTCTCATTGCAATTTTGAGAGTCAAGTTTCCTTATGAATTTGGGATGCGTTTTAAAACTAAAATGCTGCAAACAAAGTAAGTAGTCTTTTGACTAAAATCGTTTGTCCCTAGTAAGAATTGTTGTTTAGCATGTTATGTAGCATGTACCAATGTGGTTTATGGGATGACGTATTGTTAAGTTAATTTGTGAGTTTAAACAATTCAATGCGGTTGTTATCTCTAGCTTGAGAATAAATAGACTACTAGTGTTGTAGTTTACTCTGTAGCGAGAATGATTAAATGGGTTAATGTACATGCTTAGAATATGTTGCCTTGCTTTAAAAGTGCTTATGATCCTTGTTAATGTTAAAATTTTAAACCTTGATGCATAGTTAGAACATTAAGATGATGTAAATTAATGATACTATTAAAGAAACCTTGCCGATTGTTTAATGATGTTCTAATCTAACGGGTTAATAGAGAAATTTAATCATGTTGACTAGTGGCTTTAATTTGGAAGTTGATTAGAGTTGCTATTTATGTTGTTGCAACCTACTAGTATATTTGGAAGTATGCAGTTGTGTCTCTACAATGCTGGTATTGATATCAATTGAGAAGACATAAGACTTATTGTTAATGATATTGTTAAGGGCAGTGTTAATGCTAGCATTCAATCTATTTTTAAATAGTTGGAGTATGTTGTGTGGTGGTAATTTTGTTATAACCGATGTATAGGGTAGCTAAAGGTAATGTTGTTGATTGATGATTATGCAAATTATTGATATTGACGACTTAGTAGTGGTGGTAATTGCTTAGATTAATTGTTGAAAAATCCTTTAAAAATGGAGGTTCTTGTAACATGTTGTGATGGAGTGGACCATGGATAATTAACATGATGTAAGATTTTAATCTTAATGAATGCATATCTTAGAATCCTATTTACGAATTTTAACTTGTAGAGATATTACTTATTTGATGAAGTCATTTTATTGATTGAACAAGTTTCAATTGTCAAGATTTTGACGTATGGATAAGGTTGACCATGCTCAAGTAGCTGTTGAATTACTATGTTTGAAATATAGAATATGTTGTTATATGATTTGGTGATCCGTGGGGATCATGTCAATGTAGTCTTGGTTGGGTGCCTTTGTGATAAGCATCTTAAACCTTAATTAAAAGTGTTGGGAATGGTAACTAGAGAAAGAAATTGTTATGTAAATTTTGTTAAATCCGGTTGGACTCTCTTGATGAGTAAATAGTGATTTTTGAATGTTTAAATGGTAAGTGTAGTGGAATACAAGTTATGGTGGGATTCATGCTGAGCTGGTGTTTAAAACCCTTTCAACTGGTGTGGTTGTTTGCCATTTTGGTTGAATGCCTTCGGTCAAGGTATTCCTTGTGTTGTGTTTCTGAGTTTCCCTAAAACCCGTAGCTATTGGTGCCAATCTTTGGTTTTGGCTATTTTGTTTAATTTGTGTTATGAGTATGGATTTACACCCAAAAGTTTTTGAGTGGATCGCGCTCCTTCGCGTTCGCCCTGAATTATCTTTGGAATAAATTTTAACGGAAGCAGATGGACATAGTGGGTTGTGTTGGAAACTCTTGAGATTTAATTTGTAACTCTTTTTGACTGGAGTTGGATTTATTTGCATAACGTGTGTGGTGTTCGCAAGTGCTCCAAAAGGTGGTTTTTATGGATGTTTCATCGGTGATGTTGTTAGCAAAGTGTTCTCTTTTGGGATATGAGTTTCCCTTTCTTTTGAGAAAAATATGTGGCGGTTGTGTGTACAGATGTTTGACTTTGGAGTCGATGTTCTTTTCCAAAATGTTGATTTTGGTTAAAATGCGATGTTTTGCAAGTTTAGTTTTCAAATTGACGTGGCTTCCTATACGAGGTGGTGTTCCTATTAATGGTGTTGCCGTCATAGTTTATATGAATTTCGCAGCCATCGATGTTAATTGTGTTTCAATCATATGATACCGAGGAAGAATCTTTTGGTGGATGACTATTCGGTATTGTTGTTACATGAAGAATGAATGGTGAAAAGGAAGTATGACATTGTTTATAGATGTTTAATGATGAAAGAGTCGATGAGCCAGGTCGGTGAGAAAGTCATATATGGATATATGACTAATCCGGAGTGCTCTTGAAAAATGTGCATGCATGTCATAAATCGAGACTTCTATTTCTTTTTGGTATATTGGTTGTGGTGTAGGAGATTTGTGTTTCCTTTGCATCTTAGCTTAGGAAAAATAAGATGAGTACTCTTTGGTTGTTGCCGGATTCTTTCCAAAGTGGCTTTTAGTGCTTTGGAGTTCGAGTTGTTGTATGTGGATCATTTTGGGTTCATGGGTTTTGGTTGAGCTTACTCAATGATTGTACCCTTTGTTCTGATTCTTTGAAAGGAAGAATGCGAGGGCGAGACCTTCTAAGAAAGGAAAATTTAGTGTGGATTGGTAATGACCTAAGATATTAGGCGTTGCTAGTGGTTGATCGTAACTAGTTTGGAAGTGAAAAGTAAAGGAAGGTTGGGTATGACCCAATTCAAATTTTCTTGGAGAATTGTCATTGAGGTGTTCCTCGATAGGGTTGATCAAATTATTAGTGGACCACATGGTGGTTTCTAGTAATTGCTTTCTGTTTTTTAACAATATTGGATCTTTTGTCTCCGATCTTTGAGCGTGTTGTGCCAACCGAAGAGGAATGTTCGGTTGTTGTTGAATTTGCGGGTTTTCAGAACCCTAGTCATAACGTAAGCTTCTCCTTTCGGTGGTAGTGGGGTGGGTGTTGGTCTTGTTGTAAAAGATCAGCATGTAACCCCGTTGGTTCGAGTAGTTAGTAATCTTAGAGTGTTGTGTCTCACTTGGTTTGCGTTGTCTTGAATACGACGAACCACAGTTGAGAGGTTGAGACGTGAATCACTTTTGTGCGTGGGAGCGGAAGATAGATCTAGAAGTTGGTACCATGTCCTTCTGGAGAGTGGCTTTGGTTAAAGGGATCGGGCACTTTAGTGCCAAGGAATGCATGGAATGAGGAGTGTGAGACCGTTTTATTTCGTGGTCTGTTTGGGACTTTAACCTACCGCTTGGGTTGTGCTGAGGTCGTATGTGAGTGCTTTTGTGTTTCAATGTTGAGTAAGAATTCTGGCAAGTTTTGAATGTGAGTTATCTTTAGAGCTGTCAGTCTTTGATCCTTAGCTCCTTGCCTCTAAGTGCTGGCTGGTGCAAATCGTAGGGGCTTCTAAGCGGGTTCTGAGGTGTGAACCATAACTCCCTTTGATTTGGTTGTTTGCGAAGTGGCGTGTCTCGGATTCGGGGTCGAATCCTGTTGAAGGGGGGAAGAATGTGACACTACGGAATGGTGTGACATTATAAAATGTGAATGTTGAGGTTAAAAACATTATGGAATGTGGAATTTGAGGTTGAAACAATATGGTATGAGGTTTATTTGCGTTTCCGGGCCGATTCCGGGAGTTTGGGCCTTTCCGGGGGAGTTTGGGCCTAAGGGAAGGGGTTGTGGGCTTTGGTGGGAAGGAGTTTGAGTCCAAATAGGAGTAGGAGACCTGGTTGGGGGCTTCCCCCAGCCCTTATTGCGCCCCACCCTGCTGCCTTGCGCCCCCATGGAAGCCCTAGCCGCCCCCCCACTCTCCCCTCCACCCCTTGCCTCCACCTCTCCTAGCTGCCACCTCCCTAGCCCTTGCGCCCCTCTCGACCTCCCTTGCTGCCCCTAGGGGAGTTCTCCACCTCAACACCTCAAAGATCCATCCATTGGAGCGCTCCGCGACGAGCAGATCCGGTGGATTTGGAGCGAGGAAGGAGATTGCGAGAACCGGGAGGAGATCTATTGGTTTTTCGTTCGTCGGGCGAAGGTATGGCCATGGGGATCCTTGGGGTTGGTATAGGATCTGTTCTAAGGGTTAATATCATGTTTTTATATCAATTGGTGGTGCTGTAATTGGGTAGATTAGATGAAATCTAGAGTTTGCCACGTTCTCTGTTTCGGGCAGCATGAGCAGTCGACCTAGGGTTTGGGTTTTCGCCAATTTAGAGTCGGAATTTGGTCGTCTGCCTGTTGAAGAAGTTGTAGGTAACTTCAATACCTTTCAGTGGGTATAAATAACGTCCAATTCCGCCCAACCGTTTGAAAGTTATGCTCGTTTTACCGAACGTATTAAAATCTGTGACGTGATTGGAACAGATCACGGTATTCTGTAGATTAAACCACTTTAGAATCCGAATCAGTCTTTCCATATACTTAGAAAAAGTTAGGAAATTTCCTAAGCTACGCGAGTATGTACTCGTTTATTCGATTCGGAGTCTTAGAACCCGAGTTATGCCTTTTACAAGGCTGCTGTCCCGATGGGACAGAACCTCTGTTTTTGGGTTTTGCGAGTAGTTTGCAATGTCGGGGTAGAAGAGGGTTTGTGTACTGTTTTGTGGACATGATATTGTGAGTGTGTGGTACCTATGTGCAGGTGGTGTGACCTCGGGAGTGCCTTCTACTTCTCACCAATCCGTCGCCCGTGGTTGAGGCAAGTGTATTGGAATGGGTAGCGGGTTGTAGTTTGCTAGATTGGTTGAGATTGAAATTGAATATATGATATGTTCACATGCCATGCTTTAATGATTGCCATTGATATGATGAATATGCTTATTATGTTATGATGACATGTGTTTATGTACAAGTTAATTATGATGTTGGCATGTTTGCATACATGGCATGATACATGGCCCGGGCGGTGAGAAAGTCATAACTAGTCCGGGGAAGGTCGGTGAGAAAGTTATGACTATTCCGGTGAGCCAATGAGTAAGTCCTGCATCGTGATTCCATCCACCGCGGTGTATGGAAGCGAGGAGTAGGCACCCTCCATCTTCGGGATGGAAGGGGGGAGAGGGTGCACACCGACGGGTGTGTACTCAACCATACCGGTATGAGTTTCCAGGAGATATGTGCATCACATTGCATTGCATTATATGAGGATGTTATATGATGATGATATATGATGATGTCAATGATCTGCTTACGCTATGAATATTAGATGTGTATGATGTCGTATGTGAAAAGTGGTGATGAAGGTATTAGAATGTATTTTCTTGTTCCATTGCAATATACTTGCTGAGTGATGAACTCACGCTTGTGTTTATGTTGTTTTTCTTAGGTACCATGAAACCGGCATGCGGGAAAGGGAGCTAGTCACACGTCATCACTTAGCATCACACATATAAACAATGACATGTTCCTTCCTTTAATTGTGATGGTTAATTTGTGTGCTTGGTTTCCTCATTTACCTCGTTTGGCTCATGAGATGGTTGGAATCTTTATTCTAGGCTTAAACTGCTGCTAGAATCCTTATTATTGATGATTTAGATGTCATTCTTTATACTATATCCTGTGATCATATTGTTGTTGCTTCAATTCATGGAAAAACAAAGGAGATGCTGCCGAAATTTTCGGTTCTAGCATTTAATCCTTTGCTGTAATTTATCTTAATTTATGGTATTTAAATGTTGTTTAGCCTATGTTTGGTAGCATTCAGGCATGCTAGATGCCGGGGTGTTACATATACTCATCAAGGGAGAGATTGAAGGACCATGTGGAGGTCCATCCATGTTTGTGATGAGTATTTGACTTTATTTGAGCAAGGTGTGCTCAGGTTTGAGTTTGATTTGAATTAGAATTCAAAAGGAAGCAATTTAAGTTGTGTTAGTTTCTTGTGGTACTACTGGTCTATGGTTGGCGGTAGAACTGACATGATGAATGAGATATGGCTAATTATGAGCATTTGTGATGTGTATTGGACAATTCTATGTGATGTGTTTCCTTGACTTTGATGGTTGCAGGACGACGATGCTAGGTCATGGTGAGGCGGAGGATGACTGGGACTAGGTGAGGTGCGTCGGAGGTCCAGACGGTCTGTTTTGTTACCCTATTTTTACTCATTAATATGACTAGGATAATGTGAATGGTAAGTTTATTAATGTGAGGTTATGTTAATGTTTATGTATTTTAGTTATGGCTAAGAGAATGTTGGAAAAGAATGCAATTTGTGATTTGTTCATGTCATTTGCATATGTGCATTCATGATGGAAGATGTGACCCATGTGGATGTGGGCCTCTGTACTCACACGTAGTGAGCATGAAAGATCTACCTCATACTCCCATCCACAAGGATGGATGGGAGTGAGTCAGTAAGAGTATGCCCTTCCACGGGACGGAAGGGAATGAGATGGTGCACATCGACGGGTGTGCACTCAGCTATACCGGTATACACTATGTGATGTGCATTATGAGCATGCATGATGCATTGCATGAACAAAGAGATGTTATGGAAAATTTTAAGTTGTTTATTTCTATGTATGGTTTCAAGACATGATTTATAATTCCAGATTTCATGCTTATGTTTTGTTTTCTTAGCATGATGCACTTTGCTGAGTTTTGAACTCATGCTTGTTTATTTAATATTTTTTAGGTACCTTGAGATTGGCATTTGGAAAAGGGCATTAGCACCACCACTTCACGTAGCATCTCACAACTAGACAATTGCATAATTGAACTTTCTTTCTAATAGTTTCTTCTAGTGAACTATATCATTGATTATGTCTCGTTGGTCACTATTGGTTAAATGTTTATCTCATAAACGTTCATGTGTTGTTAAGATTTATTTTTCTATCATGAGAAGATTATAAATCCTTAGTTTAAGTAGTTGTTATTGTCTTGCATTATTCCTTTTTGCTGCTATTCTATTAATGTTGCATAGAACCTAGTTAAAGAGGATTCATGCTACCGAAATTTTGTTTAAAATGTTAATGTTATTGCTGGGATTTATTTCATTGTATTGTTGTTTAACTGTTAGTCTTCCTCTCTGTAGTGACATTCTGGGCACACTAGGTGCCGGGGTGTTACAGGCGCGCGCCCCTCATAGGCGTTGCAGAGCACGCACGCCATGCGACCGCAGCTCGCTACAGCCTCACCGACTCCGTTGCCCATACCGAGCCTCACCCGCTTCGTCTGTAGTGCATTTAAGCTAGTTGATAGCCATCTAACGCCCTATTCAGCAGCACCTCACCCCCATTGCCAAGAACGCGCCAAGCTTGAGGACTAGGCCGGCGAGTACTCTCTGCGCAATCCATCATTGGGTGAGATCATCCTTCAATTCCCCTTGCCACAAGGTTTCTCTTGGTCCCCTAATTCTTCTCCTTTCCTTGTTTCCAACACTCCCTGACCGTAGCACTACCACCGTGGTCGTCTTCTTCTCCACCTTCGATCGCATGCCGCCAGACCAACCCAAAGCTCCACTGCCATGATCAAGAGGTATAGAAGACTCCCCCTGGCACCTCGTGTTTTCCCCCTATTGCCAAGCTCAAACAGTCTTCTTCCTCGCTCACACCCACATCCACCGCCGAGCGCCACCACTCTCGCCCCTAGCTTGTCTCGCCGTCACTCCACCACCACCGACCAATGCCTTGGGACCATCTTGGCTCTAGGTGCTCACCGAGCCACCGGCTGGACCTCGTCGGTCCTACTTCACCATCGCGAGCCTCAAGCCGAGCGCCCCTATCCTGTGCCACTGACTGGCAGGCCCAAGCCATCAGTGACAAACGTTCACGTGGTCACTAACATGTGTGGCCAACTCGTTAGTTGGTGAGGTAGGTTTTCAAATCATGCGAAATACAAAAATACGCTTTCCAGTGGAGAAAACGTATTTTGCTATTTTTAGTTATTTTTGAAAATCGACCGGATTCAAATGCATATAAATTTTGATAGGAAACTCCAAATCCAGTGAGACAAGTCTCTAAATTCATGTAGATTCTAAATATGCAAAAATATCTTAGTTTTGGTCATTATATAGTAAATGAACTCAAATTTAAACTATAGGCCTAGAATGTGTACGATGTAAAATTTTCACAATTCAACTCCAAAAATGGTGAAACGAATTTTATCATTTTCCCGAGGTCATAAGCTCCACAATTATATATAAAATATTTAAATTTAGACTTAGTTTATAATGAAAGCTTAGATAGGCTAATTTCAATACATGCAAAAATTCAAATGTTCATTACTTAAACAAATAAACTTCAAATTTAGTGAAATCAATTCCTATGTTCTTTCAAAATGATTCTCATTCTATTTATGCAAAAACATTTAGGTTTTATGCTATGTTTACTCATGTTTATGACTTAAGAAAGGTCAAATAGAGTTACAAAAATATGAAATAATAATAAATAATGCAAATAGTCTCCAAAACCTTTGAAATAAAACCCTAGTCATTGAAAAGACATAAAATATAGCTATGTAATAGTAGCACAATCCTAGGTTTAAAGTGCCTTAGTAGGTTACTTTATGCTTAAACCCATGAGAAATGCTTTGCACTCACACACCACTTCATGTTAACTCGATATTATGTTTTAATGAATCCAAATAATTTTAGCCTATTGAATTTGTAATTATTGTTATACATAATTATAATTTTATCTTGTTGAGTTTGAGAAATAAGAATAACATATACACAAGAATCAAGAAGTCATGCCCTAGAATGAACCCAAAGTTGTCTTTTGGCCGAATGAAACGAAAAGGATCAAATTATGAATGGAAGACTAATGGAACCAACATGCACGAAAAGATAACTCCAAAATCCTAAAACCAATCATGTATCCTTTAGTAGATTTCAATTTGATTTTATATTTGACTTCCTTTTACCCTTATTAAAAGCTTGTTATTTGTTCTTTGCCATGCTTCTTTTCGAACGACACATAGACGTCGACGTTTCTGAATCTGTCGACATCAACCTCACCTACAATCCAGAATATGTACTAGGCAATGATCAGCAAGGCAAACACCCTGCCTTTGATCATTTTGATCCTATTATTTTACGGTGTCTATGTTGTTTTGTCAAGCTATTATTGAAGCGTGTAATTTCTGTAAAGTCGCTATATTATAGGAATTAATAGTTATATTCCTAAACTGTGGGGTTGCCTTAATAACATTGACATGAGAAACTTGTTAGCCCTAAGCTAGGTGTAAACACTATATGACATTTTAAATGGGTATAATTGACTTTTTACTGCATTTGCTTAGTCATGCTGTAGAAGTTGTGAAGACAAATAGATGTGTATGCTATTTGATCAATTTGAAAAATGTTGGACATATTAAAGGTTGTTGATATTCTGGTAAACATGAAAATAAAACTTATGATTTTAGACATGGGCAAGTGTGACATCATGGAATGTGACATTATAGATTTTGTCTTTATGGTACGACTTTTTATCATGTCTTTGGGCTTTTCAAAGGTTTTTGGGCCATTCCGGGAGGGTTTGGGCCGTTCCAGGAGGGTTTGGGCCTTCCCGGGAGGACTTGGGCCTAGAAGGTCGAGTTATGGGCTGGCAGTGGGAGGTTTTTGGGCCCATGAGGGGGGGAACCAGCAGCCCTAACCCTGCGGGTGCCCCCACCTCCTCCCCCATGCGCCCGCCACACTCCCTCCCACCTCCTAGGTCCGGCCACCCTTCCTCCCTTGCACCCTCACCTCCATGAGCCCCCCACTAGGGTTTCCCCTCCCTAGCCGCCACCCTCCCCTCCCCTAGCAGCCCCTCACCTCTCCTTCCTTGGTGTTCATCGCTCTCTTGCTCGGTGGATCGTCGGCTCGGAGTTCTCCGGCGATCCGCTGCGGTTCCGGAGGGAGGAGCGGCCGGAAGAAAGGGATGTTTTCGTCGTCGTTCGGTTCTTCTTGAAGAGGTAACGAATCGTGGTTTCCTTGTGGTTATTTAGGTCCTGCTAGATGGGGTATTTCATGCCTTATATCCATGTTTAGGTGCTGTAATTAGAGGTATAGATTCGTTTAGTAGATCTATTTCGCGCAGTAGCCTCGGCCAATTCAGGGCAGTCAAATTCGGTCGCGGTTTTGGGATTTTTAGAGTCGGAATTTGGTCGGCCACCTGTTGATAAAGTTGTATATAATCGAAAAACCTTTTAATTAAGACCAATAACGTTTAATTCTGTTCAGCCGTTTAAAAGTTATGACTGTTTTACCGAACGTTGTCAAAACTATGACGTGATTGGGACAAATCATGTTGATCTGTAGATTAGTCAATTTTAGAGGTCGAATCAGTTTTTCCCAATAATTAGAAAAAGCTAGGAAATTTCCTAAGCTTCGAGAAAATGTATTTGTTTGTCTAATTTGGAGTCGTTAAGCCCTAGTTATGATCTTCCGAAGGCTTCTGTCCCGTTGGACAGATTCTCTGTTTTTGGGTATTAGGAGTAGATCGCGAAGTCGGTATAACTAAGTGTTCTTGTGTGGTATTGTGTACATGTGGTTGAGTGTATTGAACCTTTGTGCAGGTGGTGTGACCCCGGGAGTGCCGTCGTCGTCTCACAACGCCGTCTCACGAGGGTGAAGGCAAGTGTGTTGTGATGGATTGTGATTGGTTGTTTTATGGTATTGTGATTGACAGGTTATACTAGCATGGTAGGAGTGAGATTTTGCTTTTCCATATGAGTAGTTGTTTGATGAATGGATTAATGCTATTAATGAGATTATGCAAATGCTATTAATGATTGAATGTGGTACATTATCATGGAATTTGCATCATTGCATTCATAAAAGGAAGAGGCGTCCCATTCTAATGCGGACCTCTGTGTTCACACGTAGTGAACACAAAAGTCCTACCTCGCAGTCCCTTACACGTGGTTGTACGGGAGCGGGTCAGTAAGAGTAGGCACCCTCCATCTACGGGGTGGAAGGGGGAAAAGAGGGTGCACACCGACGGGTGTGCACTCGGCAATACCGGTATGTGCTTCAAGGAGACATGTGCATTGCATTGCATATATGATGATAATGAGATGTATTCAATGTGGGTATAATATGCTTATGATGTTGAATATGATGTTAATGAGATGTATTCAATGTGGATATGACACGATTATGATGTTGAATATGATGTTAATGAGATGTATTCAATGTGGATATGCCATGCTAATGATGTTGAATATGAGGTGTAGTGATAATGGTATTGAAAACTGTTTTACTTGTTCCATTGCAATATGCTTGCTGAGTGATGAACTCACGCTTGTGTTTTATGATGTTTTTAGGTACCATGAAACCGTCATGCGGGAAAGGGGAATAGCGGCACTTCTTCACGTAGCTTTATTCACCTAGACAACTACACACTCTTATTTGTAGTTGTAATGATTATCTTAATGTGCTAAGCTTGGATTAGGCTATCGTTTGTGCTTGGTGTTAATGTTCTCCTCATATTCGTTCATGAACATTGGAGTTTATGTTATGGGCTTGAAATGATATTTTATCTCCTGCTAGTGCTGTTTTAGATGTCATCTATTAAGTTATTATGATGTGATAATGTTATTGTTGCCTCAAACCATGCAAAAACAAGTGAAGTGTTGCCGAAATTTCAGTTAAAGCATTTACGCTCTTGCTGTAATTTATCTTTATTTGTGGTATTTAGATGTTGCTTCTACCATGTTTGGTGACATCCAGGGCTTACTTGTAACACCCCGGCATTTAATATGCCCGAATGCTACCAAATATAAGCTAACCAACATCTAAATACCACCATTTATCATAAATTCCAGCAAGGATACATATGCTAAAAACCGAGATTTCGGCAGCATCTCCTTTGTTTTAACATGCTACGAAGAATCAACAATATTATAGCAATGTAAGGCAATATGAGAGACATCTAAAACAACAATTATTAAAGACTTAACGGCAATATAAGTCTAACATCAAGCACTTAATGTCTCCAAATGTCAAATGAACAAATAAACTCTCAAATAGTAAAGCTAAACATTAAAGCAATGATCATCACACGCAATTTATTATCAAACTAATAGAATGACTTGTGGAATCATTATGGTGAAGCTACGTGTGGGCGTGTGACTATTTCCCTTCCCCGCATGCCGATCTCATCGTACCTAAAACAACAAGAAAACACAAGCGTGAGTTCGAAACTCAGCAAGCATATTGCAATGGACAACAAGAACAACAACATGGCAATAACATCTCTCATCATGTAAATCATCTTATTCATAAACACTTAACATTGTCATCATCAATATGTATGCGATGTAATGCAATGCTCATGTCTCCTTGGAAACTCATACCGGTATGGTTGAGTACACACCCGTCGGTGTGCACCCTCTCCCCCTTCCATCCGAAGATGGAGGGTGCCTACTCCTCGCTTCCGTTCACCGCGGTGAATGGAATCACGATGTAGGGCTTACTCATTGGCTCTCCGGATTAGTCATATCTTTCTCACCGACCTTTCCGGATTAGATATTGACTTTCTCACCGCCCGGGCCATGTAACATGTCATGTATGCAAGCATGCCAACATCATATATAACTCATATATTACCACATGGCATCATAACATTTTAAACATGCTCATCATATCATAGCAATCTTTAAAACATGGCAAGTGATCATATATCATGTAGACAATTCCATCTAATCTCAACATGCAACCTACAACTCGCTATCCATCACAACACACTTGCCTCAACCACGTGCAACGGATTGGCGGGTAGTAGAAGGAACTCCCGGGGTCGCACCACCTGCACATAGGTATCACACACTCACAATCATAACCACAGAACAGTACGCAAACCCTCATCTACCCTGACATTGCCAACGACTCGCAAAACCTAAAAACAGAGGTTCTGTCCCGGCGGGACAGCGGCCTTGCAAAAGGCATAACTTGGGCTTTGGGACTCCGAATCAATTAAACGAGTACATCCTCGCATAGCTTAGGAAATTTCCCAACTTTCTATAGCTATAAGGAAAGACTAATTCGGCCTCTAAAGTTGTTTAATCTACATATTACCGAGATCTGTTCCAATCGCGTCACAGATTTTAATACGCTCGGTAAAACAGTCATAACTTTCAAACGGCTGGGAGGAATTTAATGTTCTTTATATGCACGGAACGATAATGAAATTATCTACAACTTATTAAAAGTCCATACAGTCAGATTCGAACTCTAAATTGGCGAAAACAGGAACCCTATGTCGACTGCTCATGCTGTCCCAAAACAGAAACGTGGCAACGTCTAGATCTAAGCTAAATTACTCCAATCCAGCACCACCAATTGATCTAAAAACTTGATAATCACCTTAAGAACAGTACCTAGATCAATCCCAGGGAACCCCATGATCATACCTTTGCCCGACGCACGAAAACTCCAATAGATCTCCTCGCTCCTCGATCCTCGCTCCTCGGATGGATCCACGAGGATGCAGGGGTGGGGAGGCCACCCAAGGGCAGCAAGGGGGGTGGAGGAGAGGTGGAGAGGTGCAAGGGGGGGCGCACGGCACAAAGGAGGAAGGGTGGGGCGGCTAGGCAATGGAGGGGGAGAGGTGGGGCGCAAGGGCAGCAGGGGTGGACGCCCCAAAGGGGCAGGGAGACCCCTTTTTACCAGCCCTAAGCCCCTTTCCTAATCCTAAATGGATTCCTACTCCACCCCACCAAAGCCCACAACCCACCTTAAGGCCCAAAACCCCCCGGAAAGGCCCAAAACTCCGGAAACGGCCCGGAAACGCTATAAACCTTCAAGCCCTATGGTTTTAACCTTATTTCCACATCTCATACTGTTTTTGACCTTATCATTCACATTAAATAAGGTTACGACACTCCGTGGTGTCACATTCTTCCCCCCTTCAACTGGATTCGACCTCGAATCTAAACGCACCAACACGCAACCCAGCAAAACCGGAGATAGCTAGGTTTTCACATCACATACCTGAGGCGAAAAGCTCGGGATACTTCTCGCGCATGCGAGACTCCAGCTCCCAAGTCGCTGCTCTCTTGGTCTGATGTGACCACAATACTTTAACAAACTTGAGCGTCCGGTTCTTCATCACTCGCTCCGAAGTCCCCAGAATTTCCACAGGACGGGACTCGAAGGTGAGGTCCTGCTCAAGCACTAATGGTTCCAACGGAACCACCAACTCCGGATCATGCAAGTATTTCCTCAACATCGAGACATGGAACACATTATGCACACCTTGCATGGATTCCGGTAGCTCCAGACGATAGGCCAGCCTACCAACTCGGGCGATGATAGGAAAAGGAGCAACATACCTCGGACTGAGCTTTCCTTTGGTGCCAAAACGCACCACACCCTTGGTGGGAGATACTCGCAAGAGTACGCTATCACCCACCTCAAACTCCAAGTCTCGCCGCCTCACATCGGATAGCTCTTCATGCGCTCTGCGCTGCGAGAAGGTTCTGCCGTACCTCCGCCACGCGATGAACAGTCTGCTGAACCCAATCCGGTCCAAGAACTGCTCTCTCGCCCACTGCATCCCAACAAAGTGGCGATCTACACTTCCGGCCATACAGTACCTCATAAGGAGCAGCCCGAATGCTGGAATGATAGCTGTTATTGTAAGCAAACTCCGCAAGAGGCAAATGATCCTCCCAGCTACCTTTCCAAGCCATCACACATGCCCTGAGCATGTCTTCCAAAGTCTGGATGGTACGCTCAGACTGCCCATCCGTCTGAGGGTGAAAGGCGGTACTAAGGCGAAGCTGCGTACCCAAAGCACTCTGCAAACTCTCCCATAACTTGGAGACGAACTTTGCATCCCGATCAGAAATAATGGTCTTGGGCACACCATGCAGTCTCACAATCTCCCGCATATAGATAGGAGCCAACTCGCTCGCTGAATTGGTATTGCGGATAGGAATGAAATCTTGCGAGACTTGCTTTGAGACGATCCACCACAACCCAAACAGCATCCTTCCCTCGTGGAGAACGAGGTAGACCAACCACGAAATCCATGGAGATGTCATCCCATGGCCACACAGAATCTCCAATGGTCGCACCAGGCCAGTGGGACACTTATGCTCGGCTTTGATCTTCCGACAGATCCCACAAGACGCCACATACTTGGCAATATCCACTCTCATCCTTTTGCACCGTAAATTCTTCTTCAAGTCCCTGTACATCTTGGTCTCCCAGGATGGACCGTGTCTGGGTGCGATGAGCTTCTTTAGAATGTCTTCTTTCACTTGAGATTTACGAGGCACACAGACGGCCCGAAACCTCAAAGCTCCCGCATCATCAATGGTAAAGTCTCCTGACTTGCCATCCTCAAAGCGTTCCTCACCTGCTGGAGCAAAGCGGTCATCTTCTTTGTGCCTCCACTTTGCCTTTCGGGAATCAATGACTCAAGAATCAATTGAGTTTCAGCTTGCACGGTCCCCGCAAAGCAGTAGGAGAACCCCAAACGCTCAAAATCAGCAACAAGACAATCAATAACAGGGGGCATTGTCTTTCGTCTATGAGCGTCGGCCACCACATTTGCCTTCCCCGGATGATACTGGATTGTGAGGTCATAATCCTTTATCAATTCTAACCACCTCCTCTGCCTCAAGTTCAAATCTTTCTGGGTAAAGATGTACTTGAGGCTCTTGTGATCAGTGAAAATGTCACAAGACTCGCCATACAAGTAATGCCTCCACATCTTCAATGCAAACACCACAGCGGCTAGCTCAAGATCATGCGTGGGATAGTTCTGCTCATGCTTTTTCAACTCCCTCGATGCATAAGCAATCACCTTGCCCTCTTGCATGAGTACACAACCAAGTCCCAAACGAGAGGCATCGGAATAAACAGTGAAGCGCTTCCCCGGCTCGGGAAGGGTAAGAACAGGAGCAGTCACTAACTTCTCCTTCAAAGTGCGTAGAATTGTGCTCACACTCTGCGATCCACTGAATTTCATCCCCTTCGAGTCACTGCGAAAGTGGCTTGGCAATGATAGAGAAATCCTGCACGAACGCCGATAGTAGCCAGCCAACCCAAGGAAACTACGCACCTCTTTGACATTGGAAGGCCTCTTCCAATCCAAAACCGCTGAGACTTTGCTAGGATCTACAGATATGCCCTCTGGATTGATAATGTGGCCAAGAAAACCCACTTCTGAAATCCAGAACTCGCACTTTTTCAGCTTAGCAAAGAACTGGTTCTCCCTAAAGGTGCTCAGCACAAGCCTCAAATGTCCCTCGTGCTCCTCTTCGATTTAGAGTAAACGAGAATGTCATCGATGAACACTACCACAAACTCATCAAGGTACTTGTGTAGCATCTTTGTTCATCGCCTCCATAAAGACAGCGAGGAGCATTTGTTAGTCCAAAAGACATAACTTTAAATTCATAATGCCCATACCTAGTGGAGAAAGCGATCTTCTCAATGTCCTGCTCCCTCACACGGATCTGATTGTACCTCGATCAAGATCAATCTTGGAGAACACCTTTGCTCCCTTCAGTTGGTCAAACAGATCCTCGATGCGAGGCAAAGGATACTTGTTCTTGACTGTCACTTGATTAAGAGCACGATAATCAATGCACATACGCCAACTCCCATCCTTCTTCGAGACGAAGAGGACGAGTGCTCCCCATGGCGGCGCTACGCCGAATAAAGCCCTTGGCCATGAGATCCTCCAATCAAGCTTCTTCAACTCGTCTTGAAAAGGACGAGCCAAACGGTATGGAGAGATAGAAATAGGTCGAGTGCCAGGAACAAGATCAATACGAAACTCCACATTCCTCACGGGAGGTAAACCAGGCAACTCATCAGGGAACACATCAACGAACTCCTTCACTACAGGAATATCCTCAATGGAAACTGAAGAAGATGGCTTTTCTGACAAAGCCATGAGGAGACCCAAATGCCTCAAACGGCGACGAAAAGCAGACTAGTCAAAGCAAAGACGAGCCGAAGGTATACCACCCTGAAGGTCAACTCTACCCCAGCCCGGGGCCTGCAAGGCAACCGTCTTCCAGAAACAACAGATCTTGGCACGGTACTGATGCAGCCAGTCCATGCCCAAAATGACATCAAAGGGAGCCAACTGGATCACCATAAGATTGGCAAAGAAAACCTCATCATCAATGGCAATGGTGCAACCCGGGCAAACCAAAGAGCTAGCAATCAAACCCCCAGGAGAACTGACTAACACGGACTCAGAAATCCGCTGAACTCCCAACTTAGCTCTACTAGCAAACTCCGTCGACACAAAGGAATAGGATGCTCCGGAATCAAACAGAACAAAGGCATCAATGGAATCCACGAGCAGAGTACCTGAAACCACCTTTGGATGCCCGACTGACTCGGCGGTCGGCAAAGCGTACACTCCTGGTGGCGTTGAGACAGTGGGAGCCCCGACTCCCGGCTGATGCCCCAACAAGGCTGGGGGCGGAGGAGGCAACTGAGGAGGAGCAGACGGCTGCGGGCACCAGTACGCCGCTGGTGGCGCCCACGCAAAGGGCGGCTGAGAAACAGGAGCAGCCATCAGGTGCACCGATCCTCTGGAAGACGCCGCTGGAGTGGGAGGAGAAGGCACCGTCTCCCACTTGATGATGCTACCGGGATTCATCCGGCAGACTCGTCCCATGTGGCCGGGCTTGCCACAGTGGTTGCAACTCCCGGTCCAACCACACTCTGAAGCACGGTGCTCACCACCGCACTTGAAACACTTCATGCCCTGCCCGCACAGACGAACAATGCTCGCGAAGAAGATGATCGCGGCCCCATCTTAGCCCCTGAGGAGGAGCCCTGTCCCCCCTTGAACTTCTTGAAGGTGGGTCGCTGAGAAGACCCACCTCCTCCACCAAAGGTCCTCTTCTGGCCCCCGCCTGGGGCCGCAGGAACCCCTGAACCACCCGGGTTTTGCTTCTCCCGGGAGAGCTCCAACTCGAGCTCCATGCCCTTCGCCTGATCCACCACGGAGCAGAAATCACGAGGGACAGTCGTCCCCATGACAACTCTGAACTCCTGGTTGAGGCCCCTACGGAACCTCCTCGCCTTCTCCCACGTGGCCGCCCACGGTACGAAGCACGCCTGCTGTTGAACTCCACCTCATACTCTGCTACGGACCTCTTTCCCTGGGAAAGAGTCGTCAGAGTATGCTCCATCCTCTCAAGAAAAGACTCCGGGTAGAACATGGCTCGGAAGCGAGCCACAAAGTCCTCCCAGGTGACTGGACCAAGATCGGGGGCTCTAGTAGCCAGAACCCCCTCCCACCAGATATCAGCTTGGCCTTTCAGCTGAAAGGCCACAAAGCGAGCCCTCTGGATGTACCGCAGCCAATCTGCGGATTGGATCGGCGTGCCCGCTCCGCCAAAAGTGTCAAGACGGAGGGACATCCACTCCCGGAGACTCATCCTCGGCTCCGGCGCAGCGGGGGCAACAACTGGGGCCACTGCAAGGGGAGGCACAACAGCAGGGGCTGCCCTTGGCTAATCGGGCGCAGCCTCTGAATCTCCTCTGCAGAGCTGAACTAAATCATCATTGGCGGCGGGCACCCCCGCCCACGATCAGGCTGGAAACTCCTCTGGCTGGCCCACGAGCATTGAGCGAAACGCTACCCTCAGCAACAGACTCCGCCACACCCTGGGAGCCTCGCCCCTGGCCTCCACGGCCACGGCGTCCACGGCCTCTACCCCTCGGCATGGCTGCTTCAGACAGACAATCATCCAAACACAAAAACATAAACACAACATCACACAACCAAGAACATAGATCAAACATCATCATAGACATATTCTTTATCACATAATCAAGCGCGATGCAATGATGAACCAAAACCCCATCCTACTGTGCAACCAAGTGTGTCAAATTTTAGATTAGTTATACCACTTTTGCAAGTTTTAATGTTGCTATCCTATAACAAAGTTTTAGTTAGAACCTAAGCCATGTTTCTAAGTTACTCCACATCATATTTTAGTTGCAACTTAAGGTATGACACTAAAAATACATATTCCAAGGACCTACAGCCCGCTCTGATACCAACTGTAACACCCCGGCATTTAATATGCCCGAATGCTACCAAACATAAGCTAACCAACATCTAAATACCACCATTTATCATAAATTCCAGCAAGGATACATATGCTAAAAACCGAGATTTCGGCAGCATCTCCTTTGTTTTAACATGCTACAAAGAATCAACAATATTATAGCAATGTAAGGCAATATGAGAGACATCTAAAACAACAATTATTAAAGACTTAACGGCAATATAAGTTTAACATCAAGCACTTAATGTCTCCAAATGTCAAATGAACAAATAAACTCTCAAATAGTAAAGCTAAACATTAAAGCAATGATCATCACACGCAATTTATTATCAAACTAATAGAATGACTTGTGGAATCATTATGGTGAAGCTACGTGTGGACATGTGACTATTTCCCTTCCCCGCATGCCGATCTCATGGTACCTAAAACAACAAGAAAACACAAGCGTGAGTTCGAAACTCAGCAAGCATATTGCAATGGACAACAAGAACAACAACATGGCAATAACATCTCCCATCATGTAAATCATCTTATTCATAAACACTTAACATTGTAATCATCAATATGTATGCGATGTAATGCAATGCTCATGTCTCCTTGGAAATTCATACCGGCATGGTTGAGTACACACCCGTCGGTGTGCACCCTCTCCCCCCTTCCATCCCGAAGATGGAGGGTGCCTACTCCTCGCTTCCGTTCACCGCGGTGAATGGAATCACGATGTAGGGCTTACTCATTGGCTCTCCGGATTAGTCATATCTTTCTCACCGAACTTTCCAGATTAGATATTGACTTTCTCACCGCCCGGGCCATGTAACATGTCATGTATGCAAGCATGCCAACATCATATATAACTCATATATTACCACATGGCATCATAACATTTTAAACATGCTCATTATATCATAGCAATCTTTAAAACATGGCAAGTGATCATATATCATGTAGACAATTCCATCTAATCTCAACATGCAACCTACAACTCGCTATCCATCACAACACACTTGCCTCAACCACGTGCAACGGATTGGCGGGAAGTAGAAGGCACTCCCGGGGTCGCACCACCTGCACATAGGTATCACACACTCACAATCATAACCACAGAACAGTACACAAACCCTCATCTACCCCGACATTGCCAACGACTCGCAAAACCTAAAAACAGAGGTTTTGTCCCGGCGGGACAGCAGCCTTGCAAAAGGCATAACTTGGGCTCTGGGACTCCGAATCAATTAAACGAGTACATCCTCACATAGCTTAGGAAATTTCCCAACTTTCTCTAGGTATAAGGAAAGACTAATTCGGCTTCTAAAGTTGTTTAATCTACAGATTACCGAGATCTGTTCCAATCGCGTCACAGATTTTAATACGCTCGGTAAAACAGTCATAACTTTCAAACGGCTGGGCGGAATTTAACGTTCTTTATATGCACGGAAATATAATGAAATTATCTACAACTTCTTAAAAGTCCGTACAATCATATTCGAAATCTAAATTGGCGAAAACAGGAACCCTAGGTCGACTGCTCATGCTGTCCCAAAACAGAAACGTGGCAACGTCTAGATCTAACCCAAATTACTCCAATCCAACACCACCAATTGATCTAAAAACTTGATAATCACCTTAATAATAGTACCTAGATCAATCCCAGGGAACCCCATGATCATACCTTTGCCCGACGCACGAAAACTCCAATAGATCTCCTCGCTCCTCACTCCTCGCTCCTCGCTCCTCGGATGGATCCACGAGGATGCAGGGGTGGGGAGGCCACCCAAGGGCAGCAAGGGGGGTGGAGGAGAGGTGGTGGAGAGGTGGAGAGGTGCAAGGGGGGGCGCACGGCACAAAGGAGGAAGGGTGGGGCGACTAGGCAATGGAGGGGGAGAGGTGGGGTGCAAGGGCAGCAGGGGTGGACGTCCCAAAGGGGCAAGGAGACCCCTTTTTACCAGCCCTAAGCCCCTTTCCGAATCCTAAATGGATTCCTACTCCACCCCACCAAAGCCCACTACCCCCCTTAAGGCCCAAAACCCCCCGGAAAGGCCCAAAACTCCGGAAACGGCCCGGAAACGCTATAAACCTCCAAGCCCTATGGTTTTAACCTTATTTCCACATCTCATACTGTTTTTGACCTTATCATTCACATTAAATAAGGTTACGACACTCCGTGGTGTCACATTACTAGATGCCGGGGTGTTACACCAAGATATGTTATAACTTGGTGTGTGAGGGTTGGACTTGCATGTAGATAGGGGAAGATTCTCGCATGAGTAAAACTAAGGACCGAACTTGATGCTATCACCTGAGTAAAATTGTGCAACCACATGTGCTAGTATGGGATAGGCTTAGCTTAGTAAATTAGTTGGGGTTTAGCCTTGCATTTTGGTTGGCCAAAGTAGTAAGCGTGAACTAGGGGTACGGTGTTGCTCGTAGGTGCTCCTTTCACCAAGGCGTTGAGATTAAAGCATTCCAATACAACGGTGTACACCTTGCTATGGGGGAAAGGATGCAATGGGGCGTAAAGCATCGTTAGTACTGAGTGTACAGTTTGGATTTATAGCACCATAGCTAGGGGTGAAACCGGGTCGGATACGGGCGGATATTGCTCGTCCCGTATCCTAACCCATATTTTTTTCCGGATTCGGAATCGGATACGGATGTCCCGGATATGGATACGAATTCGGATTATTCAGGATTCGGATACGGAGCGGATACCTGATGGATTCGGGTCGGGATTGGATATCATAATCGGATAGTAGTATAATACATAATTGTGTACGTAAAAGAAAGAATGAAGCATTAACCTTACAACATTAGCTTCAATCATAATTATTTCAACGTAGGATAGTAGTATAGTTAGAGGTGCAAATGGGTCGGATACAAGGAGAGAGATCGAGACATAAAGAAAACAGAGAACAAGGGGAGCTCTTCCATCAAACTTAACCTTACGGAATAAATTTCTAGAGATATTAAATAGTGTTGAATTGTCACATTCTGACAAACTGAAGATAGACTTCTCTCATAATGAGGACTACTTGGATTTGTTTGCTATGCTTCAATTTAGCGACTCAACTAATTCCAGTAATTTGAATAGAAAAGAAGTTTATCAAATAAGTTGAACAAATCAATTTAGGTAAAAGCATTATGTCATCACTCTATTTGTTTGTTGATAGATTTGTTGAAGTTCAATCTTAATAACAAAGTAGTGTTTTTTAGTGCCAATATCAAACAACTACTCTATCTATCCAATAATGAACCAAATTAATGGAAGAATAACTAATTTTATCCGGATATTCGGGTCGGATATTTACCGGATATCGGGTCGGATATTGCTCTTCCCGTATCCTAACCCATATTACATGAGATTTTTCGGATACGGATCGGATATTGCTCTTCCCATATCCTAACCCATATTACACCGGATTTTTCGGATACGGATACGGATAACATCGGTACGGATTTTAAACGGATTCGGTATCGGATCGGGCGGATATTTCCTGTCCCGTTTTCACCCCTAACCATAGCAAGGGTTTGTCATCACTGGGGCTGGTGTAAGGCTAGGTTCTAGCTAGTTGAAAGATTTCATCACAATCTGGCAAATCGGGTACTGTAGGTATAGCGAGGCATGGAGGACATGATTGCTAGAATGTGTCATGTGGATAAAGTGTACACTCTCTGCAGAGATATAAATCTAATTAATTAGCCGTGCTCATGGTCATGCACAACTTGGGAGAGTAATGTCAAGTATAGCATTGTTTTTGCGAAGATTTTGGAAAAATATGTTGTAACGGGTTGGCATTTTTCTTAAGCTAAGGTCGGCTGTGTTTTATTTGCTATTCATGGCCATGGAGGGTCATAAAATATTGTAAATATGCTTTACATACTGTCTTCTTTTCATATTAAATGCTCTTTTCAAATTCGTCAACATTTGATAAACTTCTCATTTGCAAATAAAATTTGCCTTAAGCTGAAAATAAACCTAGTGTAGAAGCTTATTCCTTTGGACTAACCTTGCATGTACATTTATTTTCATACACTAAAGTCTTACGAGTACATACGTATACTCACCTTTGCTTAATTTGAAATATTTAGACGAAGGTACAGATAAAGTCCCTGATGACATTTACTTCGCATCGGGCCCAATGAGTTTTTGGATGGATGAACTAGGGCTCTTCCTAGTCAGTTGCCTCTGGGTTTTTGGATGGGCATATCGCTGTCCTACATTTGGTTTTATGCTTATGTGTAATATTTGGTCGTTCGGCCATGGACTTGTAATATGTTGTTAGATGCAATAGCTTTTAGTCTATGATTATGTTATGTCAATGTTTAGGCATGCGTGCATATGTAATGCTACATCTCGAATGCGGGATATGTGGGAGCTAGGCTTTGATCTTGGGAACTAGCGTCGGCCACATATCTGGGTACCCGGAGTTGTTCTCAACCATCTGACACGTGGACTTGAGTGATCATCATTCCTTGTCTATTATGATGCACACCCCTCTGTGGGTGTGAGCGATACCAAGGTTCTGAGGCGGCTGGCGTGTGTTACACCCGAAAGGGTTGGTTTCAATCCCGGTATGGTTATTCGAAAAAGAATCAGAACTCTCTTCGACTCGTAAGTGTGTACTGTGCAATCAGGTGGCTCATATTTGTTTGAGTGAGGGCTATCTGGTTAATATTCTGTGCATGGGACTATTGGTGGAAGTGAGCATACACTTAAGTGGAGTATGGGTGTCACTTCTTGTCCAACGCACGAGTGAGGTTTGATTCATATTTCTAGTTGCCTATAAGAGGTAGCAGAGCCAGACACTCAGAGAGGCACCCGCACTGCCCTCACTGCACCGTGAGATCTCCCCCTCCCTCCCCAATCCAATGCAACGGGTCATACTAGCAACGATGGGTGGCAAGGAGCAGAGTAAGGAGAAGGTGACCCCCATGCGGAGGTCTTCTCCCTCTTCAACACTGATGGCGATGGCCGCATCATGCCCTCTGAGCTCGTTGTCCTCATGCGCTCCCAAGGGAACCCCACCTAGGCTCAGCTCTGGGATCGTTGCATCATCGCCAAGTGAAGTTGTAACTGCTATGCCTAGGTATAGGCCAACAAGTGGTGGATTTCTCCGGATTGTTTCATCGCCCCCATAACCGTTCAAATCCCCGGAGCCATCAATCTCGTTGTCCTTAGTGAGCCTCTTTCAAACTCCTTTCACCCGTAGCTTTTCCACCACCTCCCCTATCTTATCCCCTTGGCAATTTGCCATTGCATTATCAGGGAGCGCTACTACTATCGGCTCTTTCTTCTCCAACTTTTTCATCGTCGTCCTGCCATCTCTGGCCATGTCTACCCGTGCAAACCCCATTGGTGGACTACCCTTGCCTTTGTCATGCTCTTGTGCATGCTATTTCCTGGAGGGCACCACAAACACCGCCCGCCTGCTCCACGGCCTCTACCCCCACACCGCCAGCATGCTGCAATGCTCGTCCGCCTGTGACGCCACCTCCCATCGCTCCCACACCGCCGCTCACCATCGTCAGCTAGAACCTATGTCGTCCACTCCTCTGTTTCCCCCCTCTGTGCTCTTTATGTATCTCTTAATCTTGGACGCGAGAGAGATGATTGGACTTAAAATGTGATGTGGCATATAAGTGTTATCCATGTCAATAAAATTGTGGCATATTTGTGGCATCTACGCAACAAAACCACCATGGTTTGGATCCGAGGAGGTATAAAGTAAACGGTTTCATAAGTTTGAGGTTCCAATTCAAATGGTTCCAAAGTTCAAGGTTATAAATTAGACTTATTCCTTTTTAAAAGATCATATGCTTATGTTTCAAACAACAGAAAATAGTGCGCATCACTGTGGAAGAATACAATAGAGCTCCTACTACGAGAAACATGTACTCAACACTACAGGAATCCGACCTATTTACGTCGGCCAGAAGCCGACGTAAATAGGGTAAAAGCCGACGTAAATAGGCCGCCGTAAACCTAGCGACGTAAATAGCCTTTATTTACGTCGGGGCCGACGTAAATAGCCGTTATTTACGTCGGCCATGAGGCCGACGTAAATACGAATAGTAGACCACATCCGTCTGGAGTGGACGTGAAGTGGCACCTATTTACGTCGGCCAAAGCCGACGTAAATAGATGATATTTACGTCGGGCACGCAAGGCCTACGTAAATACTTTACGTGCATTGCCGGCCAGTTGCCGAAGTATTTACGTCGGCTTTGACAAGCCGACGTAAATACGAATGCTATTTACATCGGCCTGGATTGGCCGACGTAAATACTCTACGTGCATTGCCGGCCAGTTACCAAAGTATTTACGTCGGCTTGGCCAAGCCGACGTAAATATGAAGGCTATTTACGTCGGCCAATGCAGGCCGACGTAAATAGTGTAGACGTAAATAGTGGACCTATTTACGTCAGCCATGAGCAGGCCGACGTAAATAGTGGACCTATTTACGTCAGCCACGAGCAAGCCGACGTAAATACTGGAAGGCAGCCCAATTTCACTTCTAGCCGACTGGATTTGGTCAGCAAAAATATCATATCAGATAACATACAATATGAATTCAGGCCATTCAATCATGCATGCATATAAACCAATATCCATCCATCCATTCAGATGGCACAATTCAATTTGCAAACATGACATATAGAAACTTCAATTTGCATACATGACATACAATACATAGAAACTTCAATTCGCAAACATGACATATGACACAGTTGAACCATACTACTCATTGTTTCGTACAAACATCAATTTGGCGGAGTATCTTCAAAGCGATGCCCACTACCAGCGTCACCTCCCGAGTTTAAGAAGCCACCAACCGATGGCGGAGTGACCAGCTGGGTAGGGAAGAATTAAGAAAAGAATAGGCAGCTTTACGTCGGCCACTGGCCGACGGAAATAGTCTATTTGTTTACGTCGGCTTCAACCGACGAAAATATGCGCCACGTCAGCTTGGCCGACGGAAATAGCCGTCTCAAATTTTCAATTTTGTTGGTGCGGGACCACGCCGTATTTACGTCGGCCAGGCCGACGGAAATAGGAAAATCGGCCGACGTAAATAATATAATCAAGATTTACGTCGGTTTAGCCGACGTAAATAAAAATTTTTACGTCGGTTTGATGTGGCCGACGTAAATACGGTCATGTTTACGTCGGCTTTTTTTAAGCCAACATAAATATATCTGTTTCCTGTAGTGCAAGTTTCAAACAATCCAGTCTTCACAGAGACCTTTGTAACCACATGAAATATGTGCAGAGAGATATGTATACGGTATACCTTCATAAAAAATATCATAGCCAGATGTGCATATTCATCTAACCATCCTGTAGAAAACACTTGGGAAAAAGCAGATCATATCTGAATAAAAAAACAAAGAAGGGATGCAATCTCATATTTTTGATACTTTGGCTTCTCTTTGCTAATTTCATGAAGGCAAGAGAAGATTGAGATTACCCTAAAAAAGACAAAACAAAGTAAAATAACACTAGGATTGTAGGCATAAATGCTATGATCCAGGCTTTCACTTTGCGGAAAACCAACCCTGCTTTCTAGGGACATGAACGCATGGCTATCTACTACCAGCTGCCCACGAAGCATGCTTTCATGTCCAATCACTGTGTCAATAATGCCCTCCTTTTAGCATGTTACACCTATAAATAATTGTTGAAGAAAGTATATACTCTTAGCACTCCACATGTTTTAGCTAGCTAGCTCTCGTAACACGAATGCCTGGTACTTCAACTCATGAGGTAATTGTACCCACTGCGGGCCTAGTAAAGGTCAGACGGTGCACTGGACACCCCTTTAAATTTTCATTTTTCTTTATATATTATATATAGGTCTCTTTAGATGACAGTCTCAATTTATTTATTGTGAGATCCTAACCTATTGGACACCATATCATTTTCGTTCTAGATCCGCCACCGATTGTACCTCGATATCCCTCGTAACTACTGCAACACGCGACTGTAAGAGGAGAAATATATATATGGTGAAGCTAGTGTCCAAGAACATCTACATCTAGTAGATCTAGCCCATAACCTGTAGAATCACTACAAGATAACATGGATTTCCCGGCGTTTATTTTACACGGCGTTTAATCTAAACGCCCCTAATAAGGCTAAAGCCGGCGTTTTCTATCATTCGAGGCATTTAATTCCCCGGCATTTATAAATGCCGGGTTAGAGTCTACCACGGCGCTTATAAATGCCAGGGAATTCCACTCTATACCGGCGTTTATAAATGCCGGGTTAGAATCTTCCACGGCGTTTATAAACGCCGGAAATTCCACTCTATACCGGCGTTTATAAACGCGGGTTTACAGTCTACCACGGCGCTTATAACCGCCGTAAATTCCACTCTATCCCGGCGTTTATAAACGCCGGGTTACAGTCTTCCACGGTGCTTATAAACGCCGGGGAATTCCACTCTATACCGGCGTTTATAAACGCCGGGTTAGAGTCTTGCACGGTGCTTATAAACGCCGGTATAGAGTGGAATTCCCCGGCGTTTATAAGCGCCGTGGTAGACTCTACCACGGCGTTTATAAACGTGAATACCACACCGGGGAATTTGAAAGAATTGAAATTAAATAATATTATATTTGAAATAATTTAAACTAATATTCCATTTGCAATAATTTCTGTCCAAATATTTCATTTTCGATGATATTTTGTCTAAAATTTCAAATTTTGTCCGAAAATTCAATTTTTGTTGATATTTTGTTTGAAAATTCAAATTTTTTCGAACATCTGATTTTGTGACACTTATCAATTTCATATGCTACTTTTCGTTATCTTTCCAATTAGCCTAAGAACGCCCCAATTGGAGGTACGAGTCAAAAGTTATGTCTATTTTAAGAAATATGCTCGGATTTCGTATTTGCAAGCTAGAGTTGGTGCCCAAAAGAATATAATTGGAGATCTTATCGTATGATGATTTTGCTAATTACCTCAATAATTTGCTAATTTGAAATAATTGAAAATCGGTGTTCGGGTGTTTAACGGGTTAAGGGGAGGAGGGACGCATTATATATCAGATGTGATCATACCACCACTAAAGTACTAGATCTTATAAAAACTCTGAAGTTAAGCGTGCTTGGATAAGAGTAGTAATAAGATGGGTGACCTCCTGGGAAGTCATTGTGCACCTCTGATTTTAAATGCCACGAATAGAGGGATCCCCGGCGCTTGTAAACGCCATAAATAGAGAGAACCCCGGCACTTATAAAGTGCCATGATAGAGGAAACCCCGGCACTTATAAATGCCGGGTTATAGAGGCTTCCCCGGCACTTATAAAGTGCCATGATAGAGGAAACCCCGGCACTTATAAACGCCGGGTTATAGAGGCTTCCACGGCACTTATAAACGCCGGGTTAGAGTCTTTCACGGCACTTATAAACGTCGTGAATAATTAAGCGCCGCCAATTACTTTTCCTGACGCCATTTTTCTTGACGCCATGTAAACGCCATCTAAAATCTTTTTAAGGCATTTATAAGGTTTTAAAGGCATTTATAGGCGCCATTAGAAGCCCGACGTGTTGTAGTGAATTGTGATGGTTCCTTGTCCACAAGCTTTGTAACTAACTCTGATCTTGGTGTTAGTAGGGTGGTACAACAAAAGGTGGGCTAGCTAGGGACCAAGAAGGCGATGCATGCCATCACCTATTTGCTTTCTCGGAAGCAACTTGTTGCAGCTGTTAGTTTGAAAGACAAGTTTGCATGGGCTAGCTAGGGAACAAGAAGGCGACGGATGCCATCGCCTATTTGCTTTCTCGGAAGCAACTTGTTGCAGCTCTTAGTTTGAAAGACAGGTTTGCATCCAGAGTGCAGCATCCATGGCTGCTTTCCAGCTCCATATCCAGACAAAGGAGGGAAGGCAAAGCAAAGCCTAACGATTGGTCTGTCTTTTAGGAGCGAGAGAAATCACACTTTCTTTAATTTGATGACCTTATTCTCCCTTGCACATATCTAATGGCAATCACTTTTAGTGACAAGGGAATTGAACTCAAAATTTGTAATATTCCCTGATTGGGAAAAGAAAAGGTGGTACTCACTGAGAGGTCGGCATGTCTTTTTAGGCGTTTGTTTGATATGTGCCAAAATTTGTGATATTCCCTGAAAGATTGGCGTGTCACTAATCGCATCCTTACTTTGCGTTAGATGCCCCTTTCAATCGATGTTAATAAAGTATCTTGTTTTTTGATGCGAATTTGGCTTCTCACATTTGTGCCAAACAAGCATCCCCGTCGAACCCTTTATGTACCTAGCTTAATCAGGTTCTTGATTACACAGTCTTGTTTACAACATGATTGTACTCCTGATCAATCAATCAAATTTTTTTACTCTGGGTCTAAAAAAAGCAGTGTGCCTTCTGGGGTGCTCAATGTAATTGCATGTGTCACTGCAAGATCATACCAATGGATATTAGTTACATCCCACTACTGCAGAACAGTACACTACTGCCGGTTCCGAAACACTATCACTGCTGGTTATCGGAGCCAGCAATGATTGGTCGAAAATTTCGGCAGCATCTCCTTTGTTTTTCCATGATTCGGAGCAACAACAAAGTATCACAAGTTATATCATAATGGAAAGCATCTAAAACAACAATAACAGGTGACATAGCAACAATATAAGTCCAGGATAAAGCATTCAACCACTTCATGAGCTAAACGAATCAAATAATAAGACCGAGCACACAGTTAAGCAATTCTCCAAGTTTCATGGCATTAATTTTATTATCATGACTCCAAATGATAACATTGTCTAATTTGTGTGGAGCTATGTGTAGATGTGAAGCTAAACCCTTTTTTCCGCATGCCGGTTTCATGGTACCTAAGAAAAACAACATAAACACAAGCGTGAGTTCATCACTCAGCAAGTATATTGCAATGGAACAAGAAAATACATTCCAATACCTTCATCACTACTTTTCATATTCAACATCATAAACATCTCATATTCACATTGTATGCATCTCATTGACATCATCATATAACATCATCATATAATACAATGCAACGCACATGTCTCCTCGAAGCACATACCGGTATTACCGAGTGCACACCCGTCGGCGTGCACCCTCTTCCCCTTCCATCCCGTAGATGGAGTGTGCCTACTCCTCGCTTCCATTCATAACCGTGGATAGAATCACGAGGTGGTCTTATTCAATGGTGCTCCGGATTAGTTATAACTTTCCCACCGACCTTACCGGACTAGTTATGACTTTCTCACCGACCGGGCCAGTTTTCATGCCATGTATGCAACATATGTCTTAAACATAAACAACTTGCATATAAACTCAACTAATCATTGCATAGCCTCATAAAAAACCATTTTCATCATGTCGCAAGCAAGACTCAATCATGGCATCATATCATAAAAACATGTGTAAACCATCTCATATTTAAACATTACGGCTCCCTAAGCCGCAACCACTACATTACACTTGCCTTCAACCACGGGCGACGGATTGGCGAGAGGATGAGGGCACTCCCGGGGTCACACCACCTGCACATAGGTACCACACACTTAAAACGTGCCCTCAAAAGAGTACAAGAATGACCCCCTCCCGCGACTTCGCAATCAACCCCTAAAACCCGAAAACAGAGAATCTGTCCCTACGGGACAGCGGGCTTCCAACTAGCATAACTTGAGTTCTTGTACTCCAAATTAAGTAAACGAGTACATTTTCTCGTATCTTAGGAAATTTACTAGCTTTTTCTAAGTATTGGGAAAAACTGATTCGGCTTCTAAAATTGCCTAATCTACAGATCCACCCGATCTGTCCCAATCGCATCACAGTTTTGAACACGTTAGGTAAAGCAGCCATAACTTTCAAACGGCTGATCGGAATTACCCGTTCTTGGTGTCCACTGAAAGGTATTGAAATTATCTACAATTTTATCGACATACGGCGACCAAAAAACGCATCTAAAATTTCCAAAACAGAGCCGTAAGCACGAGCGCCCAATCTGCCCGAGATCAAAACGATGGACAGATTTGCAATTACACTAATCCCATCTAGGAACAGCACCTATGCATCAAAATTAACCATGAAATTCACCATATAAATAGCACCTACACCCTAAAACCAAGATCCTTGAGGCTTACCTCTTCTTGGCGAGACACTCGATCGACGAACTTCGCCTCCTCGCGGACCGATCTCCTCTCCAAACGCCGAAGACGCCGAAATCGCCAGTTCACCGTGGATGGAGAGCTCCCAAATAGCGAGATCGAGGGAAGGGAAAGGGTTGCGTGGGGAGGAGAGGGAGGGGGTGGTGGCGCATGGGGGATGGGAGAGGAGGAGATGGCGGCTAGGGGGTGAGGGGAGGGGCGCATGGACAAGAGGGGGAGGCAGCTAGGGTTTGAGGGAGGGGGTGGGGCGCATGGGCAAGGGCAGCAGGCTTGCTGCCCCAAACCCCCCCCCCCACATGGGCTAAATTCCCCCCACCTTTGGCCCACAATGGTCCCCCAAAGCCCGAGTTAGATCCCCCAAGGCCCAAACTCCCCCGGAAGGCCCAATTTCCCCCCGGAAAGGCCCAAACTCCGGAAACGGCCCAAAAACACGATACAAAAATCGTACCGAAATGTCGAAATCGAAAATGTCACAATCCGTAGTGTCAAATTCCCCCCCCCTTAACAGGATTCGACCTCGAATCCGAGACCCGCCATTACGCAAAACAAACAACACAAAGAGAACTAAACTTCATGGTTCAAACTTGATGAGAATAACTCTGGGTATTGCTCGCACACGTGAGACTTCAATCTCCCAGGTCACTTCTCTCTCTAACGAAAACCACTGGAACTACACTGATCGAGACTCAATGACAAGACGCTTAAGTTCGAAGACCAACAGCGTTAACGATAACTCACATTCAAAACTTCTCTCTGTGGTTCGTCATATTCAAGATGACGCGAACCAAGTGAGACACAACACTCCAAGATTACCAACTGCTTGAACAATCGGGATTAAAACCTTGAGGAAGATTGATTTTTCACAAAAAGACCAATACCCACCACTACCACCGAAAGGGAAAGCTTACTTTAAAACCAGGGTTCTTAAAACCCGCAAGAACAGCAACAACCGAACAATCTGCTTTGATTGACACAACTCGCGCATAGCCCAAAGACAAAAAGATCCAATACACTTGGAAAAGGAAAAGCAACTGCTAGCAACCACCAAGTGGTCCACTAATAATTTAATCAACCCTACCGAGGGACGCATCAACAAAACAATTCTCCAGGAAAGTTTGAATTGGGTCAAACCCAATCTTCCTTTACTCTTCACTTCCAAACTAGTTACGATCAACCACTAGCAACGCCTAATATCTTAGGTCTTTACCAACCCACACTAGATCGCCCTTTCTTAGAAGGTCTCGCCCTTACAATCTTCCACTCAAAGGATCAAAACACAGGGTACAATCATTGAGTAAGCTCAACCATAAACCATGGACCCAATAGATCCCCATGCATCAATTTGAATCCCATGCACTAACATTCACTTTTAGAAAGAATTTGACAACATCCAAAGAGCCCACATTTTATTTTCCTAAGCCAAAATGCAAAGAAAACTCAGATCTCTTACGCCACAGCCAAAATACCATGATTTATTCATTATTTCTTTCTATGCTAGGAGGCACTGGAAATCTCGATTCATGATATGATTGCAACCTTTTCAAGAGAACTCTGGATTAGTCATATATCCATATATGACTTTCTCACCAACCTGGCTCATAAACCCATTTATGATTAATTATACATAACGGCGTCATGTTTCCTTTTCACCATTCATTCATCATGTAACAGCAATACTGAATAGTCATTCACTAAAAGACTTCTTCCTCGGTATCACGTGATTAAAACACGAATAACATCGATGGTTGCGCTAAATCATATAAACTATGATGGCAACACCGTTAACAGGAAAACACCATGTCATATCAGAACCCACCATCAATTGAAGGCTAAACTTACAAAACCTCGCATTCTAGCCAAAATCAACATTTTGGAAAAGAACATCGACTCCAAAATCAAACACCTGCACACACAACCACCACAAATTCTCTCAAAGAGAAAGGGAAACTCATTTCAAAAGGGAACACTTCACTAACAAAATCACTTATGAAACATTCATAAAATCCACTTGGTGAAGCATTTGCAAACACCACACACATTTTCCAAATAACTCCAACTCTAGCCAAATGGAGTTAGAAATTGAATCTCAAGAATCTCCAACACAACCCACTATGTCCTTCTGCTTCCTTTAAAATTTACTCCAAAGATAATTCAGTGCGAACGCGAAGGAGCGCGATCCACTCAAAGACTTTTGGGTGTAAATCCATACTTACAGCATAAATTAAACAAATAGGCCAAAACCAGATATTGGCACCGATCACTACGAGTTTTAGGGAAAACTCTGAAACACAACATACAGAACACCTTGACCGAAAGCATTCAATCAGAATAGCAAACAACCCAACCAGACCAAAAAGGTTTTAAACACCAGCTCCGCATAGATACAACCATCTCTAGTGTTCCATTATGCTTTCCATTAAAGACTTCAATATTCACTATTTACTCCTTGAGAAGCCCCGTCATAATTCATCCAAAAGCTACATAACAAATTCTTTCTCTAGTTACCTTTCCCAACGCTTATAAATAAATTTTAAGACGCTTATCCAAAAAGACATCGAACCAACACTACCTCATCCTAATCCCCACAGACACACACACATCATAAAACATCATATTCTCAATTTGAAACAAGTACTTCAACCAATACCTTGGCATGATTAACCTATCCATTTTATACCACCTATACGTCAACATCTCAACAATCGAAACTTTTTCAATTAACAAATGACTACGACACATGAATGTTATCTCCACAAAACAAAATTCACAAGTAGGTGTCTGAGATATACACTCATTAAGGATAGAGTCCTACATCATATCAATTATCCAAAGTTTAGTCCATCACATCAAGTTACAATGTCCTTCATTTTAATGATGGTTTTTCAACGATTAACCTAAACAATTAACACCACTTCTAAGTCATCATTATCGATAAACGGCATAATCATAAACAACAATATTGCTTTAAGCTACCCCATACATAGGTTATAACAAGTTGCCGCTAATCAACATACTTGTCGGGACCCGAATTTGCAAATCCGGACCCTTTGTGTATTCAGCACTAGTCCAGGAACGCGCTAGTGCACACAGTCTCAACATTGGTAAATATCACGATCATACTCAACGAAACAATAAGGCACCTTAAATAATTAACCAAACGGGTTGCTCGACCTTATGGTCAAGTTACAAATATATGCCACGCAGGACGAAAACTCAATAAGAGAGAAATAACTGCAGCGGAAAATAAGATAACTTTGTGATGCCATCCAGTATACCACAGGCAACTGACTGGGCTCGCTCCCTAATTAGACGGTTCCTCTTGGATCTCCTCCTGCAAAGCTGGTGTAGATTCTCCTTCAACTGGTGTTGTATTGCGGCAAGGGTGAGTACTTGGTACTCAGCAAGTCATGCACAGAATGCAAGCTAATATACTACATGCATGGCTTAGTACAAAGGAGTAGCTCAGGATGTAATTGCAGTGAAACAGCATTTGACAAGTAGCATAAGTAGATTCGAAAGCAGTAGAAACAGGTATATGATCAATAACTTTTCCAGCAAATAAATAAACATCTTTCCCGATTCTAATCCACATTTCCATCAACATCATTATTAAACCAACCCGACCCTCCAAGTCCAAGTTATTTTCAAGAGAATCTAACCCTTGACTGTAATTCCCGAGCGATGTCCAATACCACGGACATGGCTATTCGAATAGATTTTACACTCTGCAGAGGTTATGCACTTTACCCACAAGATACAGCCAAACACCACAAAGGCGAGTGTCCGTAACAGAGTCTTTCGGAAACTTCTAACAGCACAAGTGGTCCTCCCCGGTGATTGCACACTAACCCTTCCCTTAGCGAAGGCGAAGTTTAGGCCAATCCACCGTTAGATGGGTACCTGGCCGTAGCCCCGGTACGCTCCCCCGTACAACTACACAAAAGGTGTAGTTGACATCCTGAGGTCCCACAGGTACGTTATTAGCAACTTAATCAACTAGGTCCGTCCCATTACAGACATGTGGTTGCACGTTTGACTCAGTTCAAAGGCTTGCAAGGTTAAGTCCTTAGGTTGACCAGGGCAAGACTACCCGAAGAACCAAATCAACGTTCCCGGTGCCACAACAGGCCCACCCGATCACTCTTGCCACATGCCCTGGTCGAAAACTATTTATCAAACCCCAGTTGATTACCATGCACCATGTGCCATCGACAACACAACACATGATACCTTTCCAAAATAGGTTCAATATATCATTAAGTCAATAGTAACATTTGATTGTCCAAAATCATGTCAAGAGCACGTAGCAGGTCTAAGCAATGTACTACAACGATCTAAATTCCCATGTTGAGAATTTTATAATGTCCAACTATTTAAACCTCAACTAGGGTGACAAGGGGTCATGGCACATATTTAATTAACCAAGGTGTCATACAGCAATTTGGCATTTATCTAATTTCCCGTAATTAAATAAAGCATTTTCTAATTAAGCTAGCATGCAATAATTTAAACCAAAATAATTTGAAAATGGGATTAACATGGTCAAAGCACAACTTGCCTTCAAAGAGTACTTGTTCTTGGTCCTGAGCTGGCTCCTGGGTCTACACTTCACCTTCGAAGCCTTCGGGCACTTCAACGTCTACTCGTAAAGCGTGCAAATAGCAAAAAATAAATAAACAGTAGACAAAAATTGTCCAAAGATCCAAATAAGGTTCACAAACAGAGAGAGTATAATTTTATGAATTTTTAGAAACTGGAATCGTCAAATTCGAAGTTAAAATGCAAAAGTTATAATCGTTTAAAGTTTAAAGAAAGCATTAATTAAATAAAAACAGAGAAATATTCATAAACAAAAATTAATTAAAATTCATATATTGGTAGGTCTCATTTTTATGAAAATTTAGAAATTTGAATCACTCAAATCGGAGTTGAAACGCAAAAGTTATAAGCGTTTGAAGTTTGAATCCATTTTTGAAATCAATAAACCGAATTAATAAATCATTTTCTTTTTCGGAAATCAATTTATTGTGTCAGCATGACACGTGGACCAATCAGAGGCCGCCACGTCGCCTCGGGTCCATGGACCCGGCGCACGGTTCGGCATGGTCCACCGTGGACCCGGTCCACGGAGCACGTGTCCCACTAAAAGGTGGGCCCCTGGGATGACGTTAGCAGTGACGTCATCACGCACGGCTGAGGGACGGCTGACACGCGGGCCCCACCGTGACGTCAGCGGTTACGTCATGGTGCGGTTGGCTGGGCCGCTGACATACGGGCCCCACGCTGACGTCACACGTGACGTTGGCGGCGACCGCGCTGACCGCGGCGGTCAGACTTCCGCCCACATGGCTAGATCTCGGCCGTTGATTTGAAAATCAACGGCCCAGATCGGATCTGGTTTAACGCATTAAGGAAACTACTTGGCTGACCAGGACCGTGCGATCTTGATCGAACAGTCAAGATCAACCCTAGCGTTACAACGTGGCTAGCCCTAGCCGTTCGATCTAGATCTAACGGCTGAGGTTGGATCTAGTACGGTGCGGTTAATGCTACGTGGCACAATCTTAACCGTTGGATCTAGATCCAACGGTTGGAAATAGATCTAGAGGTTAGCACGTGGATCTCACCGGGGGTGACGTGGACGAACGTGGGCCGTTGGATCTTGATCCAACGGTCCAGATCTAATCTGGTTTCTACGGGTTTGGGTAACGCGTGGACTCACCGCGACGGTTGCATCTTGATCGGACGGCTAAGGGAGCTTGCGAGCGGTGATGCCGTGCGGCGGAGCTCCGGCTGCCGGGGACGAAGACGACGACACGCGAAACGGTGTTCCGGGCATGCTCCGGCGAGGTGAGAGGTCCCCTCCGACACGTCACAACCTTGTGGTTCCGGATCTGGACTCAACGGCGGCGGAAGACGGCGGAGGCGGCGGAAGACGGCGGAAAACCGCGGCGGTAGCTTCCTCCAACTTTGGCGAGCTCCCGCGGGCGAACGACGGCGACTCGGGCTCGGTGAGTTAGGGTTACGGGTGCGCACGGGAAAGGGGGTCCCGACACGGGTGGCGGCGCATTAAATAGCCCCTCGACGTCCGTGATATGCGCGGAAAACGAGGACCCACGCACGGGTGGCGGCGTAGTCCGGTGGCAACACGGAGAGGGTGACGTGGCGCACTCTCGGCCGTTGGATCGAGATCCAACGGTCGCGAGGTTTGGCTCGGGTCCGGCTCGGTGATCTGGCTGGCTCGGTCGGAGTCGGGCTCGGGTGACATGGCTCAATCTCGGCCGTTCGATCTGATCGGACGGTCGAGAGGGTTAGGGTTAGGTTGGGTTCGAGTCAGACTCGGACTCGAGTCAGACTCGGGCTCGGTAAGTGGAACAGTAAAACCAACTCGATTTTCAGCGATTAAATAATCCAATTAATTCCCATAAATTCATTTAATTCATTAAAAATAGCAAAACACTCAGAAAAATTCCAGAAAAATTCTAGAAAATATTTTGGAACATTTTGGACTCAAATAAAATATTTCCAACAAAATTTTATTTGCAAAGTGAAATTCTTTAATTATTTCAAAAGGGAATAAATTCAAATAAATTCCAAATAAATCCAAATAAATTTCAAAAAATTCCAAAAATTCACCAAAGTGCCAAATCACACTTGAATTTAAGAAAAACAAAATTTTGGGGTGTTACAAACCTCCCCCCTTAACAGAATCTCGTCCCCGAGATTCAGGGCTTACTAAAGAATAGGTTCGGAAACTCTTTCTTCAAATCCTCTTCGCGCTCCCAAGTTGCTTCACTCTCCGCATGGTTGCTCCATTGAACTCTACAGAAACGGGTTGACTTGTTTCTCGTCTCTCGATCCATTGTGTCCAGAATCTTCACAGGGTGTTCCTTGTAAGTTAGATCTTCTTGTAGCTCAATTGACTCTAGCGGTGTCTGCTCATCAGGTACTCAGAGACACTTCTTCAACTGGGACACGTGAAACACGTCATGTACTCCTGCTAGTGATTGCGGTAACTCCAGCTGGTACACAACTTCACCTCTACAGCTAAGAACCTTAAACGGTCTAACATATCACGGCGCGAGTTTTCTTTTGGCATGGAATCTCTTAACTCCCTTGAGTGGTGTGACTCTGAGATACACGAAATCTTCCGGCTCAAAGCTTAGGTCTCGGCGACGGTTATCGGCGTAGCTCTTCTGTCTTGACTGTGCTATCTTCAGTCTTTCTCGGATCATGGCAATCTGTTCTTCGGCCTCTTGAAGAATGTTCGGTCCGAAGACACGGCATTCACCTGTCTCATTCCAGTTCAACGGTGTTCGACAGGGTCGACCGTATAGTGCTTCAAATGGTGACATTTGCAAACTTGATTGATAACCGTTGTTGTAACTGAACTCAGCGTACGGCAGACTTTTATCCTAAGAGGTAGCATAAGCCAATGCACATGCTCTTAACATATCCTCTAGAATCTGATTAACTCTTTCGGTTTGCCCATCCGTCTGCGGGTGATAAGCTGTACTGAAATTCAAGTGAGTTCCCATGGCTTCATGCAGCTTATTCCAGAATCTCGAGGTAAACTGGGTACCTCTGTCCGATACAATCTTTTTCGGCACTCCGTGCAAACAAACGATCCTGGTCATATACAACTCCGCTAATTTATCTCCCGAATAGGTTGTCTTCACGGGAATAAAGTGAGCAACCTTAGTCAAGCGGTCCACTATAACCCATATGGAATCATATCCTCCTTGAGTCTTGGGTAAACCGGTAATGAAATCCATTCCGATTTCTTCCCACTTCCACTCAGGTATCTTCAACGGCTGCAGCAATCCTGCGGGTCTCTGGTGCATTGCCTTGACTCTCTAGCATATGTCGCACAACGCAACATGTTCGGCAACTTCACGCTTCATGCTCGGCCACCAGAATCTTTCCTTCATATCCTGATACATCTTGGCACTTCCTGGGTGAATTGAATACTTGGAGTCATGGGCTTCTTCTAGAATCAGCTGCTTCAGCTCCATCCTGTTTAGCACACAGATTCTATCCTGCATCCATAACGTGCCTTGCTCGTCCAGTCTGAAGTCCTTTGCCTTGCCTTCCTCCATCTTGGACTTAATCCTGCGGATCTTGTCATCATCCTTCTGTCCTTCTCGGATCTGATCCTCCAGGGTAGGCTTTACTTCTAATGCGGCCAAAAATCCTTCTGGTACTACTTCAATCTGCTATCTCTGAAATTCCTCACATAGCTTATCCTGACTCGTGGCTATCAACATGTTCACAGTATGGCTTTTCCGACTCAGGGCATCAGCCACCACGTTATCCTTTCCTGGATGGTAATGGATTCCAACATTATAATCCTTGATGAACTCTAACCATCTCCTCTGCCTCATGTTCAGGTCTGATTGGGTGAAGATGTACTTAAGACTCTTATGGTCCGTGTATACTTCACATCTGTTTCCAATCAAATAGTGACGCCACAAGTTCAAAGCATGCACTACGGCAGCTAACTCTAGGTCATGCGTTGGATAATTCTCCGCATGCGGCCTCAACTACCTTGATGCATAAGTGACGACCTTTCCATTCTGCATCAGCACACATCCAAGTCCTTGGCGCGATGCATCACAATAAATATCGAAGCTCTGATTAACATCCGGTAGGACCAACACCGGCGCTGATGTCAATTGCTTCTTTAGTTCTTGAAAACCTTTCTCGCACTTCGGCGTCCATGCAAACTTCTTCTCCTTTTTCAACAATTGCGTAAGAGGTTTCGCAATTGTCGAAAAGCCTTCAATGAAGCGGCGGTAGTAACCTGCCATACCAAGAAAACTCCAGATCTGGGTCACGGTCTTCGGCTGCTCCCAATGTAACACAGCGTCTACCTTGCTTGGATTTACGGCGACTCCCTCTGCGGTCATTACATGTCCGAGGAACTCCACCTTGTCCTTCCAAAAGTCACATTTACTGAATTTGGCGAAGAGTTGCTGTTCCCTTAGCTTTTCCAAAACTCGTCTCAAGTGCTCTGCATGTTCATCCTCTGTCTTGGAGTAGATGAGAATGTCGTCTATGAATACAACGACAAACTTATCCAAGTACTCCATAAAAACCTTGTTCATCATATTCATGAAGTAAGCTAGCGCATTTGTCAGACCGAAGGACATAACAGTAAACTCGTAATGTCCATATCTTGACGAGAATGCGGTCTTCGGAATAACCTTTGATCGGATCTTCAACTGGTGGTATCCCGATCTTAGATCAATCTTGGAGAAAACTCCGGCTCCCCTCAGCTGATCAAATAGATCATCGATCCTGGGTAGCGGGTACTTATTCTTCACGGTGACTTCATTGAGTGCACGGTAGTCAATGCACATCTTGAAACTTCCGTCCTTCTTCTTAACGAACAGAACTGGCGCTCCCCATGGCGATGAACTCGGTCTGATGAATCCTTTCTCCATTAACTCTTCAAGCTGTTGCTTCATCTCCACCAATTCTTCAGTGGACATCCGATATGGTCTCTTTGCTATCGGCGCTGTACCAGGTACAAGCTCTATCACAAACTCTATGTCTTTGTCGGGCGGCATCCCCGGTAGATCTTCAGGAAAAACATCCAGATAATCATTCACTACTGAGACATCCTCTATGCTGATTGCCTTTGCGCTGTTAACCATCAGCTGTCCATCTCTAACGGCAGTCGCTTGAAATTCCACTTTTCTTCCACACAGGCTCTCAACTGATATGACTCTTCGTCCACAGTCTAGCACGGCCTTGTGCTTGGACAACCAGTCCATTCCCAAAATAACATCTAGGGTCTGGGTTCCCAGCTGGGCGAGAACCAGTCCCATTGCCTCCAAGGTTTCCGCGGGTGTTCACCATCTGTCGATTGCTCCAAGTTTTAGGGATAAGAGGGAAACAAGAATAGACAAGTAATAGGGAAACTTATGCGGGGGAAAAGTGTAACTCAAAATCCAACTTTATTATTAATAATAATAACTTGGTATGGTCGCTTACAACGCCTAAGGGCCTGCAACACATACTACACACTCAGCAAGCAAATAAAATCCACAACGACTAACACAGAGTCTAACGCCACTAAGGGTGACTCTTATTCTAAAACGCGACTCGACGAAGGAGTCCTAACAGCAAAACCTACGCTCACTCGTCAAGAAAACCTCCACTGCCTCCTCGTGGCGGGTGCGGTGGCATCGGCGAGAAACAATCTCCATGCCCCACAACTGCAGATGTGGTTGACGACGCAGCGTCTTCCTCTGGCTCTGGATCTGGCTGGTGCTGTGGCTGTGGCACGGGTGCAGGTGGCGCCTCTTCTGGTTCCTCCTCTGGCTCTGGGGCTTCCAACACCAACACTGGATCGGGGCCCTGCCCATACAGTGCGGTCTCCAGTTCTGCGATCCTTTCCGCAGCATAGGCGACGTACTCATGAGCATTCTCTAAGTGCTTCTTCTCCTCCTCGACCTGCTCGCGAGCCTTCTTCAACTCCTGAACTGTGTCATCGATAAGCTCCTCCTGGGCGGCGATGAATCTGGCTAAGTGTGTGATGGTAGCATCCTCATCGTCTATCGGCTTCCGCTGAGCTCTGCTGTCTCGGCGTGGGTGGTGACGGAACACTGTGCCTTCCAACTCCCTGGAGTAAGTGCGGGCGATCTGCTGCATCGCTCGACGCGACACCTCCTGGATTCCCATCTCAAAGGTAGACCTCTTGGCGGTGAAGTGGAAAGGGCGGCTGAACTTTGTCTTCTCTCGGGCATACACCGTGATTCGAACGTCCCATCCTATGACTTCTCCTGCCTACACGAGTGTAGTCCCTCGGTAGAGCGGTCTCTCAAAACCTCCAAGAAACTGAAGCATACGCCATAACTCGGCAGCATAGCCTCCTTCACGCTCGCGAAGTTGTTCTTCATCATCATCTGCCAAAAGACGCTCACGTAAGAACGCAACATTTTAAAATCAATGTGGAAGGCGAAAAGAACTCAGCAAGGGGTATGAACAAGAAAGAAAGGGGTAAGTCGAGAATTCATTCATTATCTTGACAAATTTTATCTTTAGAAAATAGGTTTTATCCTCACTACGACCATTCTAGCTATGGGTGAGCCTACAGTCAGTATGGCTCTGATACCACCTCTGTTGAGACCCGAATTTGCAAATCCGGACCCTCTGTGTATTCAGCACTAGTCCAGGAACGCGCTAGTGCACACAGTCTCAACATTGGTAAATATCACGATCATACTCAACGAAACAATAAGGTACCTTAAATAGTTAACCAAACGGGTTGCTCGACCTTATGGTCAAGTTACAAATATATGCCACGCAGGGCGAAAACACAATAAGAGAGAAATAACTGCAGCGGAAAATAAGATAACTTCGTGGCGCCATCTAGTATACCACAGGCAACTGACTGGGCTCGCTCCCTAATTAGAGGGTTCCTCTTGGATCTCCTCCTCCAAAGCTGGTGTAGATTCTCCTTCAACTGGTGTTGTATTGCGGCAAGGGTGAGTACTTGGTACTCAGCAAGTCATGCACAGAATGCAAGCTAATATACTACATGCATGGCTTAGTACAAAGGTGTAGCTCAAGGTGTAATTGCAGTGAAACAACATTTGACAAGTAGCATAAGTAGATTCGAAAGCAGTAGAAATAGGTATAAGATCAATAACTTTTCCAGCAAATAAATAAACATCTTTCCCGATTCTAATCCACATTTCCATCAATATCATTATTAAACCAACCCGACCCTCCAAGTCCAAGTTATTTTCAAGAGAATCTAACCCTTGACTGTAATTCCCGAGCGATGTCCAATACCGCGGACACGGCTATTCGAATAGATTTTACACTCTGCAGAGGTTATGCACTTTACCCAAAAGATACAGCCAAACACCACAAAGGCGAGTGTCCGTAACAGAGTCTTTCGGAAACTTCTAACAGCACAAGTGGTCCTCCCCGGTGATTGCACACTAACCCTTCCCTTAGCGAAGGCGAAGTTTAGGCCAATCCACCGTTAGATGGGTACCTGGCCGTAGCCCCGGTACGCTCCCCCGTACAACTACGCAAAAGGTGTAGTTGACATCCTAAGGTCCCACAGGTACGTTATTAGCAACTTAATCAACTAGGTCCATCCCATTACAGACATGTGGTTGCACGTTTGACTCAGTTCAAAGGCTTGCAAGGTTAAATCCTTAGGGTGACCAGGCCGAGACTACCCGAAGAACCAAATCAACGTTCCCGGTGCCACAACAGGCCCACCCGATCACTCTTGCCACATGCCTTGGTCGAAAACTATTTATCAAACCCCAGTTGATTACCATGCACCATGTGCCATCGACAACACAACACATGATACCTTTCCAAAACAGGTTCAATATATCATTAAGTCAATAATAACATTTGATTGTCCAAAATCATGTCAAGAGCACGTAGCAGGTCTAAGCAATGTACTACAACGATCTAAATTCCCATGTTGAGAATTTAATAATGTCCAACTATTTAAACCTCAACTAGGGTGACAAGGGGTCATGGCACATATTTAATTAACCCAGGTGTCATACAGCAATTTGGCATTTATCTAATTTCCCGTAATTAAATAAAGCATTTTCTAATTAAGCTAGCATGCAATAATTTAAACCAAAATAATTTGAAAATGGGATCAACATGGTCAAAGCACAACTTGCCTTCAAAGAGTACTTGTTCTTGGTCCTGAGCTGGCTCCTGGGTCAACACTTCACCTTCGAAGCCTTCGGGCACTTCAACGTCTACTCGTAATGCGTGCAAATAGCAAAAAATAAATAAACAGTATACAAAAAGTGTCCAAACATCCAAATAAGGTACACAAATAGAGAGCATAATTTTATTAATTTTTACAAACTGGAATCGTCAAATTCGGAGTTAAAATGCAAAAGTTATAATCATTTAAAGTTTAAAGAAAGCATTAATTAAATAAAAACTGAGAAATATTCATAAACAAAAATTAATTAAAATTCATATTTGAGTAGGTCTCATTTTTATGAAAATTTAGAAATTTGAATCACTCAAATCGGAGTTAAAACGCAAAAGTTATAAGCGTTTGAAGTTTGAATCCATTTTTGAAATCAATAAACCAAATTAATAAATCATTTTCTTTTTCGGAAATCAATTTGTTGCGTCAGCACGACACGTGGACCAATCAGAGGCCGCCACGTCGCCTCGGGTCCATGGACCCGGCGCACGGTTTGGCTTGGTCCACCGTGGACCCTGTTCACGGCGCACGTGTCCCACTGACAGGTGGGCCCCTCGGATGACGTCATCACGCACGGCTGAGGGACGGCTGACACGCGGGCCCCACGCTGACGTCACACGTGATGTCAGCGGTGACCGGGCGGCGACCGCGCTGACCGCGGCGGTCAGACTCCGCCCACGTGGCTAGATCTCGGCCGTTGATTTGAAAATCAACGGCCCAGATCGGATCTAGTTTAACGCATTAAGGAAACTACTTGGCTGACCAGGACCGTTCGATCTTGATCGGACGGTCAAGATCAACCCTAGCGTTACAACGTGGCTAACCCTAGCCGTTCGATCTAGATCTAACGGCTGAGGTTGGATCTAGTACGGTGCGGTTAATGCTACGTGGCACAATCTACACCGTTGGATCTAGATCTAGAGGTTAGCACATGGATCTCACCGGGGGTAACGTGGACGAACGTGGGCCGTTGGATCAAGATCCAACGGTCCAGATCCAATCTGGTTTCTACGGGTTTAGGTAACGCGTGGACTCACCGCGACGGTTGGATCTTGATCGGACGGCTGAGGGAGCTTGCGAGCGGTGATGGCGTGCGGCGGAGCTCCGGCTGCCGGGGACGAAGACGACGACACGCGAAATGGCGTTCCGGGCATGCTCCGGCGAGGTGAGAGGTCCCCTCCGACGCGTCACAACCTTGCGGTTCCGGATCTAGACTCAACGGCGGCGGAAGACGGCGGCGGCGGCAGCAAACGGCGAAAAACCGCGGCGGAAGCTTCCTCCAACTTCGGCGAGCTCCCGCAGGCGAACGGCGGCGACTCGGGCTCGGTGAGTTAGGGCTACGGGTGCGCACGGGAAAGGGGGTCCCGACACGGGTGGCGGCGCATTAAATAGCCCCTCGACGTCCGTGATATGCGCGGAAAACGAGGACCCACGCACGGGCGGCGGTGGAGTCCGGCGGCAACACGGAGAGGGTGACGTGGCGCACTCTCGGCCGTTGGATCTCGATCCAACGGTCGCGAGGTTTGGCTCGGGTCTGGCTCGGTGATCTGGCTGGCTCGGTCGGAGTCAGGCTCGGGTGACATGGCTCAATCTCGGCCGTTCGATCTTGATCGGACGGTCGAGAGGGTTAGGGTTAGGTTGGGTTCGAGTCGAACTCGGACTCGAGTCAGACTCGGGCTCGGTCGGTGGCAAAGTAAAACCAACTCGATTTTCAGCGATTAAATAATCTAATTAATTCCCAGAAATTCATTTAACTCATTAAAAATAGCAAAACACTCAGAAAAATTCCGGAAAAATTCTAGAAAATATTTTGGAACATTTTGGACTCAAATAAAATATTTCCAATAAAATTTTATTTGCATAGTTAAATTCTTTAATTATTTCAAAAGGGAATAAATTCAAATAAATTCCAGAAAATTCCAAAAATTCACCAAAGTGCTAAATCACACTTGAATTTAAGAAAAGCAAAATTTTGGGGTGATACAATACTCCAACTATTAAAATGAATTTAATAAGTTAGACCATCACGATGCTCTTAAAGCAACAACAAAACCTATATCTTTCCAATTGACATCGATACTAGCGTTATAGGAACACCACTGCATACTTCCAAATATACTAATAGTTTGCAACATATAAATAACGACTCTAATCAACTTCCAAATTAAGGTCACAAATCGACATGATTAAATTTCTCTACTAACACGTTAAATTAAAACGTCTTTAAACAACCAACAAGGTTTCCTTAACAACTTTTCTTCTTCGTCTTCAACCAAGGAAGACAACCACACACCGCATACGGAACAATCCGTGAAAATCCAATACCAAACACTTTTCTTTTGGTTTCAATCAACTAAAACCAAGAAAACCAACCAACACCGACCGTCAGAACGGTAAAGAACATCCGAAGGAATCCACCACCAATCTCTTCTTTTTGACTCCAGTCAACTACCCGATCTACAACAGAAAGAGTAAGCACTCTTCTCCTACAGGTGTTAATAATTCTTCGGTGGTGGCGTTAACCGGCCACACCGTCAAACCACACCCTTACTATGAACAAAAAGAGGTGACCGAAACCCTTCGACACCACAACCCCACTTTATCACAAATATAGCAACTCAATCAAATCTATCATAAATATAGCATTATACATCATCAAAAGTAGCATTCAATATCAAAGCTTAGATACAATATTTAAGCGGGAAGCAATGATACCCATACCCTTTCCTACTGTGCATTCATGTGTGTAAAATTTTAGATTAGTTATTCCATTTACACAGGTTTTAATGTTGCTATCCTATGACAGAATTTTAAGTATAACCTAAGCCATGTTTCTAGACAATCCCACATCAAAATTTTAGTTGAACCTATGACAATTCACTAAATTCATACACCACGGACCTGAACCCTGCTCTGATACCAACTGTAACACCCCGACATCTAGTATGCCTGAATGTTACCAAACATAGACTAAACAACATCTAAATACCACAAATAAAGATAAATTACAGCAAAGGTGCAAATGCTAAAACCGAAAATTTCAGCAGCATCTCCTTTGTTTTTCCATGATTCGGAGCAACAACAAAGTATCACAAGTTATATCATAATGGAAAGCATCTAAAATAGCAATAACAGGTGACATAGCAACAATATAAGTCCAGGATAAAGCATTCAACCACTTCATGAGCTAAACGAATCAAATAATAAGACCGAGCACACAGTTAAGCAATTCTCCAAGTTTCATGGCATTAATTTTATTATCATGACTCCAAATGATAACATTGTCTAATTTGTGTGGAGCTACGTGTAGATGTGAAGCTAAACCCTTTTTTCCGCATGCCGGTTTCATGGTACCTAAGAAAAACAACATAAACACAAGCGTGAGTTCATCACTCAGCAAGTATATTGCAATGGAACAAGAAAATACATTCCAATACCTTCATCACTACTTTTCATATTCAACATCATAAACATCTCATATTCACATTGTATGCATCTCATTGACATCATCATATAACATCATTATATAATGCAATGCAATGCAATGCACATGTCTCCTCGAAGCACATACCGGTATTGCCGAGTGCACACTCATTGGCGTGCACCCTCTTCCCCTTCCATCCCGTAGATGGAGTGTGCCTACTGCTCGCTTCCATTCATAACCGTGGATGGAATCACGAGGTAGGTCTTATTCAATGGCGCTCCGGATTAGTCATAACTTTCCCACCGACCTTACCGGACTAGTTATGACTTTCTCACCGACCGGGCCAGTTTTCATGCCATGTATGCAACATATGTCTTAAACATAAACAACTTGCATATAAACTCAACTAATCATTGCATAGCCTCATAAAAAACCATTTTCATCATATCGCAAGCAAGACTCAATCATGGCATCATATCATAAAACACATGTGTAAACCATCTCATATTTAAACATTACGGCTCCCAAAGCCAAAACCACTACATTACACTTGCCTTCAACCACGGGCGACGGATTGGCGAGAGGATGAGGGCACTCCCGGGGTCACACCACCTACACATAGGTACCACACACTTAAAACGTGCCCTCAAAAGAGTACAAGAATGACCCCCTCCCTCGACTTCGCAATCAACCCCTAAAACCCGAAAACAGAGAATCTGTCCCTACGGGACAGCGGGCTTCCAACTAGCATAACGGATGCATGTACGGTAGATGGCTTCCTTCACAGCTGGAACAATTGATTGCATGTTCATCAGCAGTGAGTCCTATTTCTCCACAATGGATGCATGCACGGTCTTCTGATTTGCTTGATTGACAACACTTCAAAGAACATCGTCCATGTATGGGATCGGGTGGGGGAATACCATTCTTCCTCGGTCCTACTGTGGTTCCACTGTCTTCTGATGAGATAAAGAGCCGACGAAAAGCGGTGGCAAACTCTAACCAAGAGATGGTGCGTCCAAACTCAAAAGTGGCGTAGAAATCTTTCCACCAGGCTAATGCATTTCCTTCTAACTGGCACGTAGCATAGGGAACTTTTTCTCTATCCTCACATTGCACCAAAGCTAGCTTCTCTTCTATGATGCGAAGCCAAATTTCTGCATCTCTGGAAGTGGCTGATCCATCAAACGTGGGTGGTTTAGTCTTCACGAACAAGGAGAACTTTGGTTGCGGACACGCTGTTGTGTCTGCAGTTGTAAGGGTATTGGTTTTAGTCCCGGTAGCGTTCATCTGTTGCATCACCATCTGCATAAGCTGAGTCTGGTTGACAAGGAACTGGTTCAAATCCTTATATGACACTGCTGGTACTGGAGATTGCAGTTGATCATCAACTATTCTGACACTGACACTGGCGACAACAACTGAGCTGGCTTGGTCTACTCTGGAAATACTACCAAAGCTGACACTGGGACACTTTTCCATCTGTTGACTGACCAGGGTTAATAGGCAAGAGGGAAAAGCATAGATAAGTACCCAAAAATCCTAGTGCAGGGAGAACAGGTTTAACCCAAATACTCAACCACATATACAAACATTATTAATAACTTGGTATGGTTGCTTATCCAAGCCTAAAAGCTATGCAACACATACTGCACACCCAACAATCAAGGAAGATCCAAATTTCCTAAGCACACAATGATCTAGCGTCTAAAAGGGTAACTCACCTATCTTAAGAGACGCAACTCTCACACATGAGTCTCAACCGACTACTAAGCACTGGTTCTTCAAGCTTCGGGAAGACTTCATTGATCCACTTCTCTTCGAGCTCGATGACTCCTCACTTCATGATCTTCAGGGTCGGTAGCGATGTCCATACTTTCTCCTTATCGCTGACTATTCAGAATGACTCGGGTAAGATTTCCATTTAAACCAGTGGGGAAAGATAGAAATTTTCAGCAAAGGGAAAAGAATAGGAGAACAAGACAAGTCAATAATTTATTATTACTTCAAGTTAAATTTTCTCTTTAGAAAATAATTTTTAAGCTCCTACCGACGGCCAGTCTATCTAGGGTCAAGACCTACAGTCAATATGGCTCTGATACCACCTCTGTCAGGACCCGAATATACAAATCCGGACCCTCTGTGTATTCAGCACTAGTCCAGTATCACGCTAGTGCACACAGTCTCAACATAGATGAAATATCACAATCATACACAGCGGAATAATAAAAATAACTCAAATATAGAATATAAACTATTGAATGACCTTAAGGTCGACCTTACACTTGTGAGGCCTTGACGGCTTAACTCCAAATAAGCAGCAGCGGAATGAAGAACACCGGTGAATCCCATCAATACGCCACAGGCAACTGACAGGGTTCGACTCCTAGACAATTGCCTCCTCGTGGAACTTCGCCTTCTTAATTTCTTCGAAGTTGTAGTCTTCTCCTCAACTGATGATTTTGTTGGAAGCAAGGGTGAGTATACAACATACTCTGCAAGTCATGCACAGAGGTGCAGTTCTATTACTATATGCATGGCTTCTTCCAAAGGAATGACTTAAGTGGTTATTTTGCATCAAGAAGCATTTTTCTTTTACCAAATAATCTTAATAGATTCAAAAGCAGTGAAACCATATTAGGTAATAAGTTATCAATCTCTTTTCAAACAGTTTGGCACAAAGCCCTAAATCACTTTAGCAATTATCTCTGGCATACAGCCACCCATTCCCACATTTTTGTTTTAGAAAATCTACCCCTTGACTGTAATCCCCGAGCTTTGTCCAGTACCGTGGACTCGGCTATTCGAATAGTTTTGACACACTCTGCAGAGGTTATGCACTTTACCCACACGATACAGTCAAACACCACGAAGGCGAGTGATGTGAATAAAGCCTTTCTAAATCAAGCTAACTATACAAGTGGACCTCTCCGGTTTTTGCCATACACCATCCTTTCCCTTAGCAGAGGCGAAGTATGGGACCGACATACCGTTGGATAGGGTACCTAGCCGTAGCACCGGTACGCTCCCCCGTACAACTACACAAAAGGTGCAGTTGACACCCTGAGGTACCAAATGCAAGTTATTAGCAACCTACTCAACTAGGTCCGCCCCATTACAGACATGTGGTTGCATGGTTGGCCCAGTTCAAAGGCTTGCAAGGTTAAGTCCTTAGGGTGATTAGGGCAAGACTACCCGAAGAACCAAAACGACTTTCCCAGTGCCACTCATGGCCCACCCTATCATTCTTGCCACTTGCTCCGGTCTAAATCTATTTATCACCCCAGTTTGATTATTGTGCAACGCATGCCAACAATAATATCAATTACCATGTAGAACCACAAGGGTACCTACACTTCACATCATCACGTGGCAAGATTACACTAATTCCAAAACTCATTCCATATAACATTAGTCAATATTATTTTGCCATTTGAAGCACATTTCACGTAAGCATAGCTAAGCAACTAATCACAGTCTAGCCTCCCGTGTTGGCACAATATAACATCCAACTATTTAAACCCAACTTATGGTGACAATGGATACATGGCATACAAATATTAATCATCAAAGGTGGAATTAACAAATAGGTTGATTAGCTATTTTTCCCAAATTAAATTATTCACTTTAATCAATATAGCATGCATAATTTAAATCAAAATACATTTCAAAAACTAGGAGCAATATGGTCAAAGCACAACTTGCCTTCGTAAAGCAGCGAGTCTTGGTCTGGAGCTTCATCTTCGAAATCCGGGTCCTCACACAGCTCGACGTCTACGCGTAACAGATAAAGAACCAGATAAACACGCAAAACAACGTACAAAAACACATTCGAAAACAATGCTACAAATCAAGCTAGCTTAAAACCCCCATGCAAACTTCTGAATAATTAGTTTAGCATTTTCTAAGATTTATAAAATTTATTTTGGAATTTTTGGACGTATAGTTTAGGAGCTACAAAATTCGTAAGTTTAGACTTTCCATGAATAGTTTAATAGTACAAATTTATATATAAAATTTCATAAAAAATACTGTAGAAAGGTATTAATTTCTACTAATTAACAAAATTTATTGTAGGTGATTTGGACTTAAAACGAATTTGTAGCGAAAAAGACAAATTTCACGATTTCTGAAAAATGTATGTACAACTAACTAACTAGTCTCTTTACTTATGCATGCATGATACTGTTCTGGACGTGAGGAGGGCTCGTGCGCGCAACTGATTTGGCTAGAACTAATATACATGTATACACTTATATATATAGATGTATACACACATGCACAAGCGTAATAAAAAATAGAGATCGGTCAGATATACCTATGCAAAACCGACTGACAGTGTTTTAATAACAGAGAGTACCAAAACAATATGCTACGATATTTATGTTTACCTGCGTAGCAACCAAATATACCTACGCACAACTATATCTACACGGGAATCGACCAAGTATATATATATATACACGCGTATAGAAGATCCTACTTGCGTGCATCCCATTAAATAAACAAGTGTCGAAACAATCTAGTATGACATATTCATGCACAAATACACAAAAACTAGGCGCTAAGTAGCGGCGCAAACCGTTGGGCGTAGGAAGAAGGCGGCGTGGCCGGAAGGTGCGCTCGCGACGGTGACAGCGGCGACCGCGACGATGTCACAGCGGCGATGAAGACAACGGCGGCGACAGCGGCGCGATGGTGGCGAGACGGCAGCACAGCGACGGCGGTGATAAAACGGCAGCGTGCTGTCATCAACAGGAAAGAGCAATATGGAGAGAAGCAAGGGAATGGAACTGACGTCGCGCTAGTATGCATATCCTTTCACAATACTAAGGCACGCATGGAGGAAATGGGGCGCCGGTTACTAATGAATTGTTCTCACGTTACTACTCCCACCACTACCTTGAGTAATGCCACACGTTACCATGCACTCTCCACACTACACCTTCTTGCATGAAACCAGCAAAGGGAGAGCAACATTACTAGCCATGAATGGTTTTCACGCCACTACGTGCATGCGTGAATAAAAGTGAAGAAACGGCTGACACTACTAGTAGCATGCGGCCATGCAAGCAAAATGTCCGAGCAATTCTTTCTCGAGCACCTCCAAGCATACACATACACATATATGTATACGAGCTCAAACGAGTTAGGAAGAAATAGTAAAAAAAATTCTAAACATTTTGGAAAAAAAAATCCTCTAAAATACTGAGGACTAATTGGAACCTAATAAAGTTGGTTTCGCGATTTTTCAACGTATAAATTTCTCGCAAAAATTCTTTTCGTGAATCAAACCCCTATACAGATTTTTGTAAAATCAACGACTTACGCTATATAACACGTTTTTCGAAAATATTTGAGGAGAACACTCTCATCTACGAATTATCTTAATTATCAACAAAATTTTAAATTTTATGCTTATTCGAAAATGCCTGATCTTTATTTAATATGATTAGTTCAATAGACTTCAATCCGAATTAACCGTGAGGACTTTAAATAATTTCTGAAAAATTCAAATAAACCCAGAAACACACTAAATAAATTAAAAGAAAATTTTGGGATGTTACACAGGTCAGTGAGAAAGTCATATATGGATATATGACTAATCCGGAGTGCTCTTGAAAAGTTTGCATTCATGTCATGAATTGAGATGTCCATTGATCTTTCTAGTATGAAAAGAAAGAATGAAGGATTTCTGGTATTTTGGTGGTGGTATAGGAGATTTGTGTTTCCTTTGCGATTTGGCTTAGAAAAAAAAATAAAATGATTTCTCTTTGGATGTTGTCGAATCCTTTCCAAAGTGAATGTTAGCGCATTGGATGCGAATCGATGCATGTGGAACAATTGGTTTCAAAGGAATTGTAATTCTTTGCATTTCTAGAGGACGATAAGAATAAGAGTGTTCATGGTTTATGGTTGAGCTTACCCAATGGTTGTACTCTTTGTTCTAGTCCTTTGAGTAGAAGAGCATGAGGGCGAGACCTTCTTAGGAAGAGAAATCTAGTGTGGGTTGTTAATGACCTAAGTTATTAGGTGTTGCTAGTAGTGGATCGTAAATAGTTTAAAAGTGAGGAGTAAAGGAAGGTTGTGTATGACTCAATTCAAACCTTCTTGGAGAATGGTGTCATTGATGTGTTCCTTGGTGGGGTTGATTAAATTATTAGTGGACCACTTGGTGGTTGCTAGTAATTACTTTTCCTTTTCGAAGTGTGTTAGATCTTTTTGTCGCCGATCTTTGAGCGAGTTGTGTCAACCGAAGTGGATTGCTCGGTTGTTATTGTTTTTGCGGGTTTTAAGGACCCTGGTTATAAAGTAGGCTTTTCCTTCGGTGGTAGTGGTGGGTATTGATTTTTTTTGTGAAAGATCAAATCTTTTTCAAGGTTATAACCCCGATTGTTCAAGCAGTTGGTAGTAGCTGGTAGTCTTGGACTGTAGTGTCTCACTTGGTTCATCGTCGTCTTGAATACGACGAACCACAGTAGAGAGGTTCAGGTGTGAAAACATGTTTGTGCGTGGGAGCTGAAGAGGGTTCTAGAGGCAGGTACCGTATTCTTCTGGAGAGTAGTTTCGATTAAAGGGATCAAGCACTTTAGTGCCAATGAATGTATGGAATGAGGAGTGTGAGACTGTTTTCTTTCGTGGTATGTTTGGGAGTTTATCCTATCGCTTGGGTCGTGCTGAGGCCTTGTGTGAGTGCTTTGTGTTTCAATGTTGAGTAAAGTTTCTGGCAAGTTTTTAATGTGAGTTATCATTAGAGCCATTGGGCTTCGAACCTACGCGTCTTGTCATCGAGTCTCAATCAGTGTAGTTGCAGTTGTTTTACTTAGAGAGAGAAGTGACCTGGGAGATTGAAGTCTCGCGTGCGCGAGCAATACCCAGGGCTTTTCGCCTTAGGTATGAAACGTGAAGTTTGATTCTCTTTGTGTTGTTTGTTTGCGTAGTGGTGTGTCTCGGATTCGGGGTCGAATCCTGTTAAGGGGGGGGGGGAGAATGTGACACTACGGAATGATAGTATGAGTCATTTTCGATTTTCAGCAATTCGGTATGACTTTTGTAGCGTGTTTTCGGGCCGTTTCCAGAGTTTGGGCCTCTTTGGGGGAGTTTGGGCCTAGCAGGGGGCTGGTTTGGGCCTTGGGGGACCTTCTTGGGCCATAGGTGGAGGCTTCTCGGCCCATGAGGAGGAGGAGGAGGAGGGCAGCACCCTGCCCTTATGCGCCCCCCTTGTGCCTCCCAACCCTAGTCGCCTTTCCCTTCCCCCTTTCCTCCCCTCAAGCCGCCACCCCCTTGGGCGCCTCCCCTCCCCATGCGCCACCCCCTCCCTCACCTTCCCACCTCCCCTAGTCGGCCCTAGGAGGGATCCATCCCCACCCCTTGCTGCCACACCACTCCTTTCCTTCTTCCTCACCGTTGGGAAGCTCCGCGATGAGAAGATCCGGCGGAATCGGCGCGTGGTAGGAGATCGGGGAGGACCGGGAGGAGAAGATTCGTCGTTCAAGCGGTTCTTCGAGGGAGGTAAGGATTGGTATATCCTTTGGTAGGGTTATGATGCTGGTTAGAAGGAGGTTTTCATGCCTATAATTCATGTTTAGGTGCTGGAATTGGAGGTATAGATTCGTTTAGTAGATCTGTTTCGCGCAGTAGCCTCGGCCAATTCCGGACAATCGACTTCGGTCGCAGTTTTGGGGTTTTTAGAGTCGGAATTTGGTCAACGGCCTGTTGATAAAGTTTTAGATAATCGAAAAACCGTTCAATGAAGTCCAAGAACTCTTAATTACATCCAGCCGTTTACAAGTTATGGCTGTTTTACCAAACGCTGTCAAATCTGTGACGCGAATGGTGCAGCCTGTAATCAACTATAGATTAGAGGCTTTTAGAAGTTGATTCAGTTTTCGCATTTGCTTAGAAAAAGTTAGGAAATTTCCTAAGCTTCGAGAAAATGTATTGGTTTGTCTGATTTGGAGTCGTTAAGCCCTAGTTATGGTCTTCCGAAGGCTGCTGTCCCGTTGGACAGATTCTCTGTTTTTGGGTATTGGGAGTAGATCGCGAGGTCGGTATAACTAAGTGTTCTTGTGTGGTCTTGTGTGCTTGTGGTTGAGTGTATTGAACCTTTGTGCAGGTTGTGTGACCCCGGGAGTGCCGTCGTCGTCTCACCACGCCGTCTCACGAGGGTGAAGGTAAGTGTATTGGGATGGATTTGGGGTTTTGGGCGGTCAACTAGATGTGTAGTTGTGCCATGATGCTATGTGATGTGCTTATTTGCCATGTTGATCCTTGCATGAGTTATGATATTCATGTTTCGTTTAAGGATATGCCGTTGTTATATGGAGTTTCCTTTATGCAAGTTATATCATGTTGTTATATTGAGTTTTCCTTTATGCAAGTTATAACATGATGTGGCATTTGTGCATTCATGATAGAAGTGGCGACCCATTCTGATGCGGGCCTCTGTGTTCATACGTAGTGAACACGAAAGACCTACCTTGTAGTCCCATCCATGGTTGTGTATGGGAGCGAGTTAATAAGAGTAGGCACCCTCCATCTACGGGATGGAAGGGGAAAGAGGGTGCACACCGACGGGTGTGCACTTGTAACACCCCAAAAAGTGGCCTAACAGAAAATGTGCATCTTAAGAATGTAAAAGTAATAGAATCTGAATTTGCTACATTAATTCTCGTTTTTACCAATTTACTCTAAAAAGAAAATCACTTTAGAAAATAGTAAAGTGAAAGTGTAAAAGTAAAGTAGTAATAAAATAGTTACACTAAGATCAATTCTATCAATATCACCTTTTTCTAAAGTCAAAAGTAAAGTTGAAACATTAAATGGAGTGAAATGATTTAATATGCATTGATTTAACAAGCCATGTTTGATTTAATTTAATTTTGTAAAATGATTGGAAGGAAGTTTTTACCTGAAAATTTTACCGTAGGAAATAACATCCTCGTAACTTCACCTCAAAAATCTCTTCAAGGCTTGAGTTGAATTGTTATGTCAAATAAATGCACCTTGCACTGTAGCTAGTCATGGCCACCGTAATGCACAGTAAAAAAGCCTCCAAACCCTTCAGCACCGACCTCCCAATTGAACTGTCGCCATGCAGACCTTTCGCTCAGCTGCCGCTTCACCCAGTCGAAGCCCCTGGAGCCTGGACTCTCCTTGCTAGCTGCACGTTGGGACAGCCCTTCTCCTCCTATTTCTCTGTTGTTCGCTTGGCAAAACACAATGCCAGCCATCTTCTCTTCACTTTCCTCCCTATCTCCCGAAACTAGTAAAGCAACCAGAAGCTTCCACCGCTTTTGCTTTCCCTTGCTTCCTTGTTCTACTTCGCTCCAGCCAGGACCATGCGCCCTGCCGCTCCCGAGCGGCTGCCTCTCCTCTCCATCGCCGGCCAGCCCACGCACCAGCCCCAGGCGCTGTGCCCCTCTCTCTCCCCTCACTCACTGCCCACGGGCCCCGGACCCACCTGTCATTCGCCTCCTCTCTTCCCTTCCTCTCTCATCTCTCTCTCGCTGCGCAGTCAGCCGGAGAGCTTCAACTCGTCATTTCGACGGTCGGCGTCACCTGTGCTGAGGAATAGGACCACTCACTCCACGCCATGCCCTGCACCACCATGTCGCCCTTACTGTGTTGGTCACTCTCCTCCATACCCTGCCACAGCCAGAGCTTCCCGAGCCACCGCCGGAGCTCTGTCCTCTCAGCCGAACCGCCTACTGCCGCCCATAAGAATCACCGAGACACCACAAGAAAGTACAGTCACTCTGAAAACACACCACTACATCCCTTACTTCTTTGATCAGAACCTCAAATTGCCAAATCCATTCTTCAGCTGCCGCCGAGGGGACTGCTTATTGAATCATCGCTCAGTGAACTCATGTTTCATTTATCATGGCCATGAAGTCCCTCTGTGAACTAACCCTTCCGTTCTCTTCTGGTTGTTAGCATCGTTCAACCACTCGATCGCCTGCTCATCTTCAGCTCCGACTGGCTGCTCGTTGATCAATACTGGAGAAACCGAGAGCAAACAGCTGGTCTGTTCTTTCCACGCCGTTAAGCACACACTGCTAGCTACTGCTGTTCTTCCACCTGGGTGAGCTCTTGATCAATCCATCCTCACCTTGGTACCTTCCTCAGTCATCTGAGATGTTCCCCCTGCTCTTTGCATGCAGCTATTGCCGTCCAGATTGTTGGAACAGGACACCCAGAAATCGTAGGACAATTTTCTCTTCTTTATTTCTCGCCTATTGGCTTGCTTCTTGCTCCTCGCTTGTCTTACAAAACTCAGGACTACCCCCTATTTATACTCAAAACTACAGCCTTAAAGAACGGAATAGGATTCCAGTTCCTTGTTCTACTTGGACTCTTCATCCTAAACTTTCTTAATACAAACTTTCCAAACTAAAACTTTCTTATTACAAGATTAGTTCCAACATTCACCCTCCTAATCTTGTAACGCCTAAGTTCTAACTTCTTGAGGCAATCGGTCACAACTACGATTTGCCCAACTTTTATTCGACACATGACGATGAACGCTTCTCCAAGGAATTATGTCTTCTTCTTGCTAGCCATACCACCGGTGACACACCTCGCCGACGATCATGACTTTTTGCCTCCGCTCTAATTGTCTTTTCACCGGTAACACAAGTTGAAGGTGATACGCAGACACGCATTAGAGCCTAGCTCCAATTGTCTTTTCACCGATAACCCAACTTGACGGTGAAACGCAGACTCGCATTAGAACTCACCAGACACAGCAAGAACAACGACGCCAACTCCTCAATAACCTTCGACGAGACACGCAGATGACCACCAATACCATCTTGTCACGCTGATTATTGATGACACACGCTTAGTTTTCTCTTTTTTTTGTCACAACCGGCCACACTTCCTCTCTCTGCCTTGTGCATCGCTTACTCCTGTTTTCTCGGCCTCCTTGCGCTTGGTGTGTCTCTCTTCTCTTGCGCTACACTACCGCAGGAGGGAATCGCATGCACTCGTAGACTCCCTGTAGCATGCAGCTCCCTGTAGTGCTTTTCTTCTTACTGCTACACACAGAGCATCATCCTTTACTACAGCCGTACGCCACAGAGCCCACGCGCCACTTCGCTTGGCAACGAGGAACTTGAGTGCTCGATCTCCTGCCTTTTTCCTTCGGGCTTCATGCACGATCATTGCTGCCAAGCCATCAAACCGCTGCTTTCCTTGCGCCAGGCCGATGTGCCGCACGATCTCCGCGATCGATTCCTGAACAAGTGCACCACGAACGGCTTCCTCGCCTTTTCTGCGCCGCCTAGGACTCATGTGCCGCTGCACGGAGCTCCTCTGCTTCCTTGGATGCCACCCCTCGGGAGTCTCCTCCTCCCGGGGGCGACGGATTAACTAAAACCTTGGGCTCTGATATCAATTGTAGGATCGTAAGGGCCTTCTCAACCCCAAAAGCTAGCTTAAGAGGTGAGGGACTCCCCCACTTATATGTTAGGTCCTTTGCCCTTCCACAACCAATGTGGGACTATTCTAACACAGATCACCTCAACAGCCGTCGTCTTCAACCTCCAGCCGTAACGCACACTGCATGCAAAAGGAAGCAGGAGAGGTGAGCTCAAATACTTGGAGACGCATATATCCTTTTCACAAGTAAAAATCTAGCCTAGTGGTGGGAACCCTTGTGCGTTGCTCAGCAAACCCGGGTTAGAATCCCCTCCAACCCGACCTTGTAGCAATTTTTGCTTCATTTACGTATAAACCTTTGGATGTTACCTCAAATGTGGCTGCTAGCCTTTAATACATGACAACCAATGTAGTCTGGTGGCAACTGCACCACGCCTGATTCAATTGGTCCCCTGTTCTCGAGTCCTACTGAAGCCATTTCTTTTTATCTTTGCCCTATTGGATTCAATCCTTCATATCTTGTGCTAGCAAGCTCCAAACTCAACCAAATAAATTCCTAAATTCATATTTTAATCTCTAGTGTTTAGTTGCGCAAAAATATTGAATTGTTGCTCACTGTTTAGAATTTAAATTCAAATTTAAACTATAGATTGAAGATGTGCTTTAAATGGAATTTGAGCAAATGAACTCCGATTCGCGTGAAACAAATTTGATAGCTCCCATGTACTGTAAATAACCCAAATATGTGAAAATATTTAGGTTTCTACTTGCTTTAGATCATTTTATAAATTGGAACTTATTCCTAGGTATTAATATTCATGCATATGTAAAATAGAAATGTAAACTTTAAAATTTGTTGCATCCACTTCATGAATCACCTAAAAACAGAAGGATATTTAATGAAATGAAAGTGCTTAGGGTATTGTAATGTTTTTGGAGGCTGTTCCATTTAATAGTTAACACATGTACTTAAGTAACCTTGCTTTTATCTCTACTATTATAAAGCAACAGTTGGTGGCAGTGGTGAGTTCTACCCACGTCATTAATTGCCCTGCTTAATTGCCCTAAGCAAAAAATGAAGCGTTGCTTTAATTAGCCAGCTTTCGCAAGAAACGAAGCGTTAAAGATAGATGTTTGATCTTGTGAAATAATTTTTTTATTTTTAATCTTTATTTTTCGTAGCAATGCACGGGCATGTAACTAGTAATACATAGATGAGTAGTATATGAGTTGAGGTGTAGAAGTAAGCATTAGTATTAACTTGTAAAATCTGCATTAAATACCTCTAGTTCAATACTAGTTAATCTTGTAAAAATAATTCATTTGCATGCAATGTAGGATTAAATTTGCATAAGACGCATTGCTCCTTTAGTTGAAAAATGTCTCGGATAAAAGTAAAATGTCGCGGAACCAGCTTTAAAACACTCTTAGCGATACACCTAGCTAGTCCGTGAAAAATGGTTAAAGAATTCTTTGAAGTGTAGCCGCAAATGTAAAACGAAAATTGAATAGTTATCGCGTAGATTTTTAATAACACTTAAGCCTTTTCGATAGCCCGTAGAATATCTCATCTAAATGAGAACGTCAAGAAGAATGGCCTAGAATCACTCCCTAGTATATAGACTACTATAATCTGGAAAAATATTTAATTTACTTCTTGCTTTGCATCTGAATCCTATTAGAGCAATAACCCTAAGTGTTATGTTCTTCGACGTGCTTGTTACATATAGTCAAGTGTAAGAAGGCCCTTAGCTAAAATACTAATGTCGTAATGATCATTCTAAAAACCTTTTAGGTTCAGCCGGTAGCTTTAATCTAGTTAGCAGTCTTTTAATACCTAAGGTCGGTACTACCGAAGCTCGAGAGCAGTACTACTATATGAGTCAGTAGTACCGCAGACTGAGAGTTGGTATTACCGGGAAGACGATAGCACCTTGACTAATGTCTTAATTCTATTAATCTAAACAATCTTAGCTTCTTGAATTCGTAAAACAAGAATAGACAATTCATACAAAGTGAGTAAGGGTGTAGACTAGATCATTAGTAAGAGATATAGGAGAAAAGATAGATTAACGCGTATACTTGAAATCTTATAACCTAAACCTAGAAATCATGTTTGTTATGTGTGATGATTTATTATTTGGATTTCTATCTGGTTTTTCTATCTGTATTCTTTTTGCCTCTTTGGAATTTATCTTATTGGAGTTTATTATTATTTGCTATGTTCTCACGGTATGACGAGTAGCACCTAACGTAATTGACGCTACCGCTAACGAGTCTAAGCGCGTACTCGATGGCTACTCCGACTTCATCGACAACACGAGCTACGACTTCGACTTCGTTGTAAAACAACGTATAGCAAGGCAAGCCCCTTTGATCATATTGAACCCAAATGTTCAGAAATTCCTTTGTCAAGTTTTTCATGCATGCTTTATGTTTATAAACTGCTAGTTTGGGTTATGGTAGATATTACCTTCATTATGGGATTTCCTTAATCAATGTTGCCATGTGAACCTTGATAACCCTAGACAATGGATATACAATTTAGGATGGGTATATTCGTTTATTACATGCATACGCTTAGCCATGCTTAGATTGGGATACGAACAGATGGTTTACTGTTCGTAATGAACTCAAATATTTGACACATTGGATTAAAAAGTTGAACATGATGAACTTTATTTATGAACATGTTGGAATATTGATGTTTCTTTTTCTGAAAATAAAACTATGGTTTGGACGCGGGTGACTTATTGGCAATAGCCGGTTGTGTGAGGGTATGCTCACACGTAGTTAGGTGGAGATTGTCGCCCGGGTCGGATTAAGGACCGAACTCAGTGTTGTATGATCCAAGATTACCCGTACAACCACAATGCCGGTATGGGACGGCTATAACCAATTAAGTTGCTCAAAACTGGTTTTGCATGTTGGAAGGCCGTAGTAGCACGGGCTGTTCCTGCGGGATTGCTCGAAGGGGTGCCCTCACCGAGGTGTTGGGAATAACGCCTGCCGATGCAACGGTGTACGCTTTGCTATGGGGAGAAATGGATGGCAGGGATGGACTGCCGTGTGAATATTTTGTGTTGTGACTTGGGTGCGTTGTTTCTTCCGCCATAGCAAAGGTTAACGTCATCGGGCTGGTGCAAAACCTGGGTTGAGTAATGTAAAGGTTATATATGATTTTTCCCTGGCGACACACCAAAGGAAGTGTGTAACTATCGATTGCAAAAAGGGAAGTCATTATTTGTGGGTAAAGTTGTACCACTCTGCAGAGTTAAAACTAATCGATTAGCCGTGCTCTCGGTTATGAGCACTTGGTGAACTTGCACTAGTTAGAAAGCTTCTTGTCTTTTTATAAAATTAATTGAGAAGATAAAATTTGGAATTGGTGAGCTTACCCTTACAGATGATTCCATTCTTGACATTTGTTGGCAAGGTTGGATTCACCTGTTGTGCCCTGTGTGGACAAAATAAATTGATTCTAGATATTGTTGGGAATGGACGATTCGATACTCACGGTGAACTGTGGGTTGTTTACTACTGTTATGTGATCTTTACTGGTTATTTTCGCACACCTGTTATTTTAATTATCTGTCTAGTTTTCTTTATTCAAACTTTCACTTTCAATCTATTATTCAGTATTTACAATTCAATTTGGCTCCACACAAAAATAACCCTGATAGCCATCCTATTGAATCAGCTTGCATATAACATAGGTTTTGCAAACACTTCAAGTCTTGCTGAGTACGCAATGTACTCACCCTTGCTATCGTTATTGTTTTTAGGTGAATACCCCGACAGATCATACTTGACGCAGGTTTCGGGGTAATGACGATGATTTTATCTAGAGTTTATACCTTGTCAGTTGCCTGAGGGATTGGATGGGCACACTACAAGACTTCTGTTTCTTTCCGCTGCAATATTATTCTAACTTGTAAGGCTATCCTGTAAAATAGCTATCTTAATGATAATGATATTTTGTATGGTTGTGATTTCCATTTGTATGTGCGTGCTAGCTACTAATCCAGGGACTAGCACAGGAAGCACATTAGAACCTGTCTTTTACGGTGCATTGTACTGTAAAAGGGAGGCTCCTCACAGCACTCAGCAATGCCGGTGCATTGCATTGCATTGCATGATTGAGAATGATTATGTGCTTCAAGGAGACATGTGCATTGCATTGCATTGCATGATTGAGAATGATTATGAGATGTTAATGAAGATGAACTATGAGATGCTTATGATGATGTGTTATGGTATGTGATATTGATGCTATTGTATAATGTTGTTATTTTATCCCATTGCAATACACTTTGCTGAGTGATGAACTCACGCTTGTGTTTTCTGTTGTTTTTAGGTACCATGAAACCGTCATGCAGGAAAGGGGAATAGCAGCACTTCTTCACATAGCTTTATTCACGTATACAACTACACACTCTCATTTGTAGTTGTAATGATTATCTTAATGTGCTAAACTTGGATTAGGCTATCGTATGTGCTTGGTTTTAATGTTCTCTTCTTATTCGTTCATGAACATTGGAGTTTATGTTATGGGCTTGAAATGATACTTTATCTCCTGCTAGTGTTGTTTTAGATGTCATTTATTATGCCATTATGATGTGATAATGTTATTGTTACCTCAAACCATGCAAAACAAGGGAAGTGCTGCCGAAATTTCGGTTAAAGCATTTACGCCTTTGCTGTAATTTAATCTTAATTGTGGTATTTAGTTGCTGTTATTGCTATGTTTGGTGACATTCAGGGCATACTAGATGCCGGGGTGTTACACTCTTGATAATGTATCAGCTAACACGATGGCTATGGATTATCTCTTACCGTATCTGAAGACTTGTGTTGGAGGTTTTGCACTCCACCAGAGTTGCGTATGCCACATTATTAACCTCATTGTGAAGGTAGGTTTTATTGTAATGAAAAATAGTTTGGATAACATATGCAAAGCTGTCCAGTTTGTTGCAGATTTGTTTGTATTGTTTGCATAGTTCGCATAGTTCTTGGAGTACTACATGGTCAACAAGAAGGAACCAAGAAGATTCAACCTTGATATGAAGGTTAGATGGAACTCGACGTATATTATGCTGGAGCAGTGCAAAAACTACGAGCATATTATCACTGCCTTCGTCAACTGCAATAATGGTGAGCTGTTGGTTACTGAAGTGGATTGGGGAACTTTCGGTTATTTTCGTAATTTTTTAGAAACTTTTTACAATGCAACTAAAGATTTATCTGGTGTGTACTACCCAACTTCTTCCTTAGTCATCAAGTGACTTTGGACTATTGCTAATGTTTTTAAAAGAAAATAGAGATAATTATATTTTACATCCCATTATAGAACCAATGGAGCAAAGAATTTTACACTATTTTCAAGCTATTTCTCATCTTTACTGTTTTGCTACTATTTTGGATCCTCGGAGAAAACTATCTGACTTGTAGGGCGCCTTCCATGGAATAGGTGAGGCATTCGATCTTGATTTCTCCGAGGCCTATACTTGTGTTTATAATGAGTTTTTCAGAGTTTTCGATAAATATTATGACAAGTTTGGCACCAGAAGTGAAGCAAGAAGATATATCTCAACAACGCAACAAACACGAGGTAGTTCGATCGCTTCAAACATATGGGAGGAGCTGAAGGCAAGGCGTCTAGGTCGTCCTCTCAATCGTCTAGCATGTTGACATGGAATACACTAGTAGAGCTCAACCACTACTTTAACACGCCTTACGTGGAGACCAACCTCGACATGGATGAGGAAAATCAACTCAACTTGCTCTTGTGGTGGAAGAATAACCAACGTATTTACCCTGTGCTATCCCATTTTGCACGTAATGTACTTACAGTTCCGGTGTCCACTGTTTCGTCGGAACCCACTTTCAGTTTGGTGGGGAAGGTACTTGAGCTGAGGAGGTCGTCTTTCAGACCTGAGATGGTTGAGGCAATTACATGCCAGAAGGATTGGGAGCGTGTAGAAGATGAGACACAACATCAGCTCGAGGATTCGAAGATTACGGATGCGGTAGCCGACTTTGAAAATCTCAACCTCGGGTAGTTTATGTATTAATATATATATATATACACACACACACACGTAGTTACTGTACTCTTTTCCTTACTAGGGGTACCCCACACCGGGGGTGTAAGGTTTTTAACAAGGCAGTAACTCTGTACATATTCAAAATTGAATAAAATTTACTTCTTTTCCCCTTAATATTTGTGTACATTGCGTCAGCTATGTGAGTCTTTAGGTTCTTTTCTCTCGTCGTAATAGTACAAATAGGTCGGACCTGGGCCGGCATGACATAGCATAGTGGGCACGACGAGCCATAGTGGCCCGACACAGTTCAGACCTGAAGCACAATAGATCATGCTGGGCCGGCCCGACATGCCACGATGTCTCACCTCTAGTCTCATCAAGCAACAACCACATATTGAGTTGCATGCACCAGCCAGTTCACCCAAAAGCTTAAGCTCATGAGGAAAGACGGGGCAATTCACTTATACTTCAACACTCCCCCTCACGTGTAGGCTCCTTCAAGCCTAAGACGTGGAATAAAAGTGGACTGCAATTATTATTTTTTAATTGCACCAACCGGGTCTTGAACTTGAGACCTCTTGGCTCTGATACTATATTGAGTTGCATGCACCAGCCAGTTCACCCAAAAGCTTAAGGTGATGAGGAAAGACGGGGCAATTCACTTATACTTCAACACCACATATGCTTAACACTACACGGAGGTCTGATATGCTCTCCTTACAAAAATATTATCACCACCATTATCTCCTCTTATTTTCTGTTTTGCAAACACCCTTCTATATGTTACGAAGATGTCCGCCAAATGTCTTCGAGATTTTTGGAAGGAGAGAATGCGAAGCTGCGTGATGCTGCAAGCAGTGTTCTCCAAAATAGCTGCCTAGCTTGCCTAGCGCTATGTGCCACCCTCCTGTTTAGCCCGTCTAAACGGCCGTCTAGTCCGTACAGTCGATGAGATTCTAGACGGCCGTCTAGTCCGTCCAATCGATAATTAGGTGCTAGACATCTATTTGTCATCCCACTAATGTCATGATGAACACGAGCTTCAGATAGCATTCATATCAAAATCTGTAAGAGAAATTAGCCATCAAAATTGAATCTTTACAGATCTGCTAATGTCTGTCTAAGACGAGGTAGAGTACCCTTGCAGCGAGTGCTGAAGCGTTGGAAGTTTAGTGGCACCAAATATAATTTAGTGCTTTGCTTTATGACAAATCCTTTGGCATTTACATAGTTGCTACATACATATATATTACACCCTCTCATGCAAGGACAGGAGTAACTACTTGATCCCAACCCCAGTACTACGCACGCATCCTTGCAGAGTCAAACTCACACCACTAGGCTTCAGCTTGACCTAGCCAAGATTAATATATTAATTAATCATCGGAACCCTTGTGATTAATTAATTCATACACCATTTTTCCTCTCCTTGATTAATAGGAGGCCCTCATAAAGCTCCCCTTACCCATTTCTTTTTTCCATACAATGCAAAACCATAAAAATCAAAAGAAAAAAAGAGGTTAAATATTAAGTTAATTGATTAATTCACTGATATACTTGATATGGCCCAGGCTCGCTTGTCAGAGACCCATGCTAATCTTGGCAGCACCACCCTTCTGCTGCTCTTGACCATCGTTGCCTGCAACTCCGGCGACCTGCACCATCTCCACTCTCTTGGAGTACCACCTCGACCAGAAGAGGTAGTTGAAGAAGTTGAGGATGCTGAGCGCAGTGAGGAGCCAGTAGAAGAGGTCGAGCCTGTCCTTGTCAAGGTCATTGTTGCTGAGCCACCCGCCACCATTGGCAGAGCTCCTCGATGTCACCCTGTTGACGAGCGACACGAGGACGGAGCTGAGGTAGAAGCCGAATGAGTAGGAACAGTAGGTCATGGAGGTGAGGAAGGCCTGCATGCCGGCGAGCGACTGCTTGTAGAAAAACTCGATGAGCCCCACGGCGGTGAACATCTCCGACAGGCCGAACACCAGGAACTGCGGCGCAATCCAGAAGATGGAGAGGAGCCGGCCGTCGTCGGAGAGGGTTGTCTGGCGGCGGTGGGACTCAACGAGCGCGGCGGTGACCATGGAGAAGGTGACGGTGAAGAGGCCGACGCCGATGCGCTGGAGCGGGGTGATGCCAGTGTCCACCCCCGTGAGGCGGCGCATGGCGGGAACGAAGGCAGCCTCGTAGGCCGGGACGAGAGCGATGAGCATGAGGTAGGGGATGGCCTGCAGCGACGCCGGGGGGACGTGGAAGGAGGCGGCGAGGCGCGTGTCCATGGCGCTGCCCTGCTGCACCGAGAAGGTCTGAAGTTGTGCCAGGATGGTGTTGAAGACGATGGTGCACGCAAAGATGGGCAGCACGCACAGCAGCACCTTCACCTGTTCCACCTCCGCCGGAGTGCACAGCCGCCACGGGCTCTCCTTGCCGTTCCCATTCGCCGCCGGCCACGCGCCGCCGTCCTGCTCCTTCACGCACGCCTTGTCCAAGAACCTTGATTTATTTGCAAAGGAAGAGCGGAACACACACTGAGAAGAATAGTTTTGTGATGGGTTGCATGCATGAGCTTGCAATGCGTACGTAAGTCATGCATATGAACAGTGAGTGACATGTTGCTAATGAATTCGTCTGTACGTACCTGAACTTGTTGATGCGGCGGCTGTTAGTGGAGTTGAGAGGGATCTCGTTGGCGCCGGCGATGGCCTGCACAGTGGCCGTCGACGGGCACACTTGCTCTCTCTTGGTCACCGCCGCGACGAAGACCTACGTACATTGAATTTCATGCATAAACCACGAGCATAAAGAGGAAATCATACAAGTTACAGATAATCGTTACTACATCTTGGTAACAGAAGCTAGCTGGCTAGGAGGTGTCCCATTTGGGCATGCATGCCACATTATCACATATATCGTCATGTTATAATTGTTACATATATCGTTACTTTATCTTGGGCATGCTTGCATGATGATTGAAGCAGCATGGCCTCCAATTCTATACGTTACTTTTGCAAATATTACTCCTTTAATGTTTTCATCGTAGGCTACTGTTGACCCTACGGCTTTTGGATCAAAGATCTGCAAATTAATTAAACAGCACAGGCGGCTAGCTTTTCTCCTGAAGCAGCATATCTGGAGTGCTTTCTAAACAAGGAATCATGATATACGTACGGTCGAACTTTTTCTTGTTTAAATCGTTAGATACACACATGCCTATTCATCCATACAATTTTTATACTTTTAATGTGGCTAGTGCAGTGCTGCTTCGTATTATTCGATCTCACATAATTATATATGTTCGCAGCTAGAAGCACATACGCCTATCTATGGCCGCCAGCCGTTGCATTTGATTTGCCTTTACCTCTCAAAACCCACCGATGCCTCGTTTGGAATACGTTTTTTTTTGTGTGTATAATTCCAACATAAATTATTTTCAGTAAAATTTCCGTGCTCCAAATATACCTGAATCTACCTAATCCATTTCTCATTCAATAGTGTGGTGCGAAAATGAGTTTGTTTGTATGATTGCACTCGAAATTAACATGAATTTCTACTTGTTTGTCCCTGTTTCCATTTCTATTTACGTACTATATTCCAACTCCCAAGTGTATAAAATACAGGAAGAACCGTACAAATATAGCGATGGCCACTTGTACTTAGGGTGTGTTTGATTGATGTGATGAGGTTGAATGGAATATGATAGTCCTGTATCGTTTGGTTTCTATTATTTTGGATGAATAGAATGGTTCAGCATATAGAGAAAATATTTCTCAAATTTGTATCACTTTGTACAGGATAGTATGATTTCATTCAAGCAACCAAACACATGAATAATTTTTTTCTTAAACCATTTCATACATATACCGCTTGATAGAGTTAACCAAACAAACCCTTAGTCGCTATAGCTGGTACGTACTGTACAGGAAATATTGTACGTTGGTACGTACGACGTACCTTGGCTATGGGCGTGAAGATGCTGCCCTGCGGCGGCGTGTTGCGGTAGAAGAAGACACCGACGACGAGGCTGACGAGGCCGAGCGCCATGGCGGCGGCGGAGACCCCGAAACCGACGTCCATCCCGGATCGCGTCTGCACCCAGACGAGCACGGTGAGCGCCACTAGCTCGCCGACGCAGAAGCTGAAGTAGGCCGCGTTGAAGTAGCTGGACAGCCGCTTCCCGCAGCCGCCGTCCGGCCGGAACTGGTCAGCGCCGTGAGAAATGATATTGGGCTTCAGGCACCCGCTGCCCACCGCCACCAGGTACAGCGCCGCGAAAAAGATGCCCGCCTTCACGCCGCCCGCCTCCTCGCACCGCCCGCCACTGCCGGCACTCGCCGCCATCATGTCGCACGGCGGCGGCCGCAGCTGCGGCAGGTGCGCCTGCACCGCCAGCAGTATGAACCCCTGGAACATAAAAGGAAAAATAAAAAGATTGTTCAGAAAGTTGGTGTAGCATTGTTGTTGTCGCCATTGATGCATTGAACCTGCAAGAAAAAAAAAGGGAGATAATTCTCCTCCTTTTTGGGAGTGGATTGGTATTGGAGGAGGTGGTGATGATTTGCTTGTCGCCGCCACAATGGCAGAATGTTCTTTCGCCTTTACTTGCCTAGTTTCTCAACATTTTTTGCTATACCAATTTAATTATATATGTCAAACATGTTGCCACAAAATCTTTTCGTTGCAGGCGGTTAAAGTTGCACTTGCCTTTTGGTAGAAAATTAGTAGCAATCAGAAAGGGCATAAATTAAATAACATGATCCTGTTCCTGATGAGCCCTTGGACACAGAGAAACAAGAATGCAATCAGGAAAAAGCTCCGGTTAGCACCTTTAATTCATAGCTCCGTACAACATCAGTTTTGCTCATAACTAAATGTAAAACCAAACAATTGGTGAGTTCGATTTGCGCTTACGGAGAGCTCGACGAAGCCGAAGATGAGCATGGTCCGGAAGCTGCCGAGGTAGGAGTCGGAGAGGAAGCCGCCCAGCAGGGAGAGGAGGAAGATGGTGCCGATGAAGTTGGTGACGATGTTGGCGGACTTGGACAGCGGGAAGTGCATCTCATTGAACACGTAGGTGATGAGGTTGTTCCCCACCGCCGCAATCGCCATGATCTCAAATGCCTGGATCCCTGCCAACAACATACAGCAAACATGGCAACAAGTTCACTAACCAAAGAACAAGAACAGAGCACATCAATCAACATAGCTATCAATCAAGAAACAAGTTACACACACACACACACAGAGAGTGAACAACCTAGGACAAAGACTGCAGCTTTCATGCCCCCATGCTTGTGAGGGCTGCAAGGCTTGCCTCTGCAGTCAACAGAGACCTCAGAGGCAGCAGCCATGGAGTCCCCTTTGGGGCCTTGCCTGGACTCAACATCCATTAGTTCAGTTAATCACCTTCTCTCCCCTCTTCTATTAAGTTCACACTGTTCTCTTCCAATAGGCACCTTCTTGGCAGCCTCACTAGAGCACACTATCGAGCTAGTGTGTTGCGCTCACCTCCCATGAGCGCCGTGGTAAATTCTAGGCAACTTAATTGGTCGTTTATTTATAAGGCCCCCGGGGTGGGGAGCCAATTATCATGGCCTAATGTTTGTGTTTACCTGTGGAAATGTGGCAAAAATCGTTGGCGAATAGACTAAAATCATATTAGTTATATTATCTTTTGAAGAAACCACCTGATTAGGAAATTGATTCGAATTGGATTTTTTTATAAAAAATGGAGAGCGTATTTTCTTTCTGAGAAGTGTTTGTTACAAGTTTGAGTCTCTACAATCTGAAGAGAGATACCAAATGTCATCTCTGATGAGATGAGAGAGCATCTTCGTTTTTCCTTATCCTCTTAGAATTTTGATCTGGACAGCTGGAGAAAATGTGAGGTAGGATTCTGATTGTAATTGAGGTCAGGTAAAATCTAACATTTGCAGCTGTTACTTACATGGATGAACCACCTCATCCTGTTGGTTGTATACGAGTGGAATTATTAGGATGTGGTCTACTGCAGATACACAATTAAACTTCCACTAAACCACACGATCCTAGATCCTTTAAACAAATGAAAGTTTCTATATTACAAATGTACAATCAACACTGTTAGTGGAATTTCAATAATTGCATCATATGACTCAGGATGATCACTTGTACAGGGGCTATGCTTATCAAATTTTACAAGATGTGACTATGATGTGGTGCCACTTTTTCTTGTCGATTTATCTGTGGTGAAGAAGGCATCGAATTGGCTGTGGCAAACAGTTGCTGCCTAGTGCAGGTCTCTGTTAAAGGGTCAGAGTTTGTTCTGCTTTGGGGAGTGCGATGTGCGGGGTGCATTTGCAGAATGTACGGGCCTGGAAGCAACACTGGCATACACACAACTTCCAATGGGAAGTGGACACCTGTATTTAAAATTTATTCCTATCTAGCATTGCCAATCATGCTGCTTTCCTACTGATGCTGAACACAATATACATGTATATATTCTCTTTAAACAGAAGTTAATCTAATGGCATACGTGCTGATGAAAGCGGTACAAGGCTTTGGGGGCACGAAGCTTGGGCTAGCTTAGCTTGTTACCACAGCATCACTAGTTAGGCAACATATACGGTGAAAACTAGCGAATGATGAAATTATGAAAGTAGACTATCTAGAGTGTTGGATTGGCCTCGGATGGTCTAGATTCTGGCAAAATCCTACCTCCCCCACTTAAATGCTTTCTTACACATAACCCCCTGACAAAAAGTACACAATTCACTCCTAAACTCAATTACACAAATAGCTTCGCCTGATCTTCGATTGCTTCGCATCCCTGTCTCCCGAGCTCACGCCTCCTCTATTCATCATACACATGGCGACGCCTCCACCATCCACTGTCCACTCGGCGGCGCCTCTGCCGTTTGCCGTTCACCGTTCGCTTCCCTCCCTAGATCGCTTCGTCTCCCTCCCGAGATCACACCAGTTGCCTTCGCAGTTCGCCATCCACTCCGTCGGCGTCTCGTTCCCATCACCCTCGCTAAGGCTAGAACCACCACTCGACTCCGTCACCCTCGCCAAGGAACTTCTGCAACAAGATAAGGCGAGTCTGTGAAATTTCTCCTTGTCGGCCGTGTGTGTGACCAAATCCAGAGGCGGATCTTCCCCTTTGGTCGCTTTTGATTTCTCATTAGACATGACTTGGAATTTCATTTTTGTAACTAATTTGATTGCTGATAGTGATAATGGCTTCATCTCCAACACACCCTCACAGTGTAATCTCAATGATGAAAGACCCGAGCAATTTGAGATTGAAGGGAAGTTTGGAGCAGAAACTCATTTTTGCGGAAACATTTCACCATATATGTAACACCCCGAGAATTAGAATAATTAAATAAAGTGTTGATGCATGCATTTTGTTGCATTTTGGATTTTATTTCTTTTGGAGATATTTAGATTTGGAGTCGTTGCGCTGGAAACCTAATTCATTTAGCCCAAACCCCAGTTTAGCGATCTAGAGAGAACCCAAGTGATCAGTACCTAGGATGTAGCCTAGACGCTAGAAAAGTCTTTAGAAATCCCCAAGGAGCGGACCCGAACCTTGAGGCAAAGCCTTGGAGGAATCAGGGAGTGTCTGCAGCCAGAGCTGCAATATCGCTGGCTTAGCGCTAGTACTGCCAGACCAGTGGTAATACCACCCCCGGGAGCGGTACTGTCAGACCATGCTTTTCGGCGCGCACACCGCAAGCCATTCCAGCGACTGTGCCGCAGGTCGTCGCCCTCTTTCTTTTCCTCTCCTTTCCTCTCCTCTCCCAATGGAAGCAGAGCCCGAGCACCTAGCCGCTGTTCCTCTCCTCTCCAATCGATTTCGTGGAGCATTGGTGAAGGAGCACATCTACTCATATACATTGCAGCTCCCTTGAGCTCCCCCTCACTCATTCCCCTTCTTCTTGCAGCTAGAGAATTGATTGGAGCCCATTCTTCGTCGTTCTCCGGCCGAGTTGCTTCCAAGAAGGAGCAAGGAGAGCAAGCTCAAACCGTTCTTCTCACCATCTCAACCCAAGCAACCCCTTGGCCGCATGGTAAGAGCTCAATGCCGATCCTATAAGTTTTTGAGTTTGAATCCCCGTATTTCTTAAATTCCTCCTTTTGCTAATTTTAGTTCTTCGCGTAAACCTTGCATTAGGAAAGCTTAATCGGTGTTAGAAGAGTATTTAGACTTGAGTTAGGCTGTGAGTAACCCTAGTATGCAAAGGGAACTAGTAGATTTCTTGCAAATCTTTTTATTCGAATCGATTTGCAAAAAGTCCATTCTTTTGCCTTTTGGAGCTACTTCATGATTCGAGGTTCCAAAAAGCAAAAAATGACTCTCCTGTGTCCCTAGTGCCGTAGAGGTTCTTTTTCTGTGAAGAGATCGGAATTTGGATTTGATTTGGTCAAGAATCGATTTTAGGTAGTTTTCAGAGCTCGTAAGTTTGATTAAGTGGAAATTAGATTGATCAAGCTTGAAACTCGGTGAAACTAGTTTAGATAGGTTCCTAAGGTCATAAGGATCATAAATGCGTAACTGTGTCAAAGTTTCAAACTTGATTGCATAAAATCCCTTTTTGCAAACCCTAGGATCCCTGGAAGGCCAACACTACCGCCAATGAAGTGCTGGTACTGCCACCTGAGGGGCAGTACCGTGGCTACAACGCCAGAAGTAATTTTCCAGAGAGCTCGATTTCTGGCCTTTGAAGCTTCGGCACTAGCGGAGAATGAGGCCGGTACTACCGGCAATTAGCGGAAGTATTGCCCTCTCAACACTGGTAGTTATTTTCCAGTACGCCTCGTTTTGGTCCCCTGCCGCTGGCACTACCGGACCTCAAGAGCTGCACTGCCAGACTTTTGTGGTAGTACCGGGCCATGTACATCGGTACTGCCAGGTTTTTGTAGCTTTATTTCCTTTTAATTCGATTCAATTGTTTCTCGAATTCAATTGTTAGATGCTAAGATACGTAAATCTAATTTCATTCTTCGCGTAGGTTTCAATTTGATTTTGCATTTGATTTTCTTACCCTTTTTTGATCGGTTGTTCTTTGCCTTGTCACTGTTCTGTCATTCGAACGCTTAGACGTTGATGTGTCGGAGTCCGTCGACGACGATCCCGATTATAACCCCGAGTACGACTTTGTAACACCCCGGCATTTACTATGCCTGAATGCTACCAAACAAAATCTAAACAACATCAAAATACCATAATTAAACATAAATTCCAGCCAAGGCGCACATGCTAAAAACCGAGATTTCGGCAGCATCTCCTTTGTTTTAACATGAATTGAAGCAACAACAATATTAACATGTCAATGTGGCATAACGAACGATAGCAATAACATGATCAAACGAAAAAAACAGCCACCATACCACTAAGGATATAAATTCTATCCATCACATGACAAATATGGACTAATCAATTACTCATAACGACCACCGAATCATCGAAACCATAGTTTAGTTCAATGAATTAACCATAACCATAAGGGAAGGAACATGTCATTGTTTCAATGTGTGATGCTAAGTGATGACGTGTGACTAGCTCCCTTTCCCGCATGTCGGATTCATGGTACCAAAAAGAAAACAACATAAACACAAGCGTGAGTTCATCACTCAGCAAGTATATTGCAATGATACAAACATAAACAATTACATAGCAATAATATCTCACATCATGTAAACCATCTCATTAATGGTCACATATTATCATCATCATCAATATGTATGAAGTGCAATGCGATGCTCATGTCTCCTTGGAAACTCATACCGGTATGGTTGAGTACACACCCGTCGTTGTGCACCCTCTCCCCCCTTCCACCCCGAAGATGGAGGGTGCCTACTCCTCGCTTCCGTTCACCGCGGTGAATGGAATCACGATGTAGGACTTACTCATTGGCTCTCCGGAATAGTCATAACTTTCTCACCGACCTTCCCCGGATTAGTTATGACTTTCTCACCGCCCGGACCATGTATCATGCCATGTCATGTATGCAAATATGCCAACATCATAAATCACTCTTACATTAACACATGGCATCATAACATAGTAAGCATATTCATCATATCCTTGGCAATCATTAAAGCATGGCATGTGATCATATCATATATCCAATTTCATCTATTCTCAACAAGCAACCTACAAACCGCTATCCATTACAATACACTTGCCTCAACCACGGGCAACGGATTGGCGAGACGTAGAAGGCACTCCTGGGGTCACATCACCTACACATGGGTACCACACTCTCACAATAATGACCACAAAACAGTACGCAAACCCTCATCTACCCCGACATTGCCAACTACTCGCAAAACCCAAAAACAAAGGTTCTGTCCCGTCGGGACAGCAGCCTTCCAAAAGGCATAACTCGGGTTCTAAGACTCCGAATCGATTAAACGAGTACATCCTCGCGTAGCTTAGAAAATTTCCCAACTTTTTCTAGGTATATGGAAAGACTGATTCGGACTCTAAAGTTATTTAATCTACAAAATACCGTGATCTGTTCCAATCACGTCACAGATTTTAACACGCTCGGTAAAACAGTCATAACTTTCAAACGGCTGATCGGATTTAGACTTTCTTTATATCCACAGAAAGATAATGAAATTGTCTACAACTTCTTCAACATCCGTACGACCAGATTCGGAATCTAAATTGGCGAAAAACCGAACCCTAGGTCGACTGCTCATGTTGTCCGAAACAGAGAACGTGACCAACTCAAGAATCCATCTAATCTAATCAAATCCAGCACCACCAATTGATCTAAAAACTTGATAAACATCCTTATAACAGTACCTAGACCAACCCCAATTCAATCCCGCCGGATCTCCTCGTCGCGGAGCGCTCCAACGGATGGATCTTCGAGGTGTGGAGGTGGAGAACTCCCCTAGGGGCAGCAAGGGAGGTGGAGAGGTGGTGGAGCAATGGGGAACAATGGGGCAGGTGGAGGCGCCACAAGGAGGAGGTGGGGAGGTGTGGGGGGGCGGCTAGGACTTGTGGGGGCGCAAGGGCAGGGGGTGGACGCCTAAAGGAGCTGGGGGAGGCCCCCAACTAGGTCTCCTACTCCTATTAGGACTCAAACTCCATCCCACCAAAGCCCACGACCCTTTCCTTTAGGCCCAAACTCCCCCGGAAAGGCCCAAACTCCCGAAAACGGCCCAGAAACGCAAATTAACCTCATAATGTATGGTTTCAACCTCCAATTCCATATTTTATAATGTTTTTGACCTTAACATTCACATTTTGTAATGCCACAATCTCTAATTTCACATTTTATAAAGTCTCGGCATCCCGTAGTGTCACAGACTTCAATGAAGAGCAAACAGGTAAGCACCCTCCTTTGATCATATTGATCCCATATTTTACGTTGTCTGTTTTGTTTTGCCAAAACTATTATGCATGCATGTATTTTCCTTAAAGATTCTACATTGTGGGAATTGGTAGCTATATCCTAATATCGAAGGGTTTTCCTTAATCACATTGACATGAGAACCTTGATAGACCTAGCTTAGGTTTAGACTTTCTATGAAAGAGCACATGGATATTAATTGAATAATAACTACACATGCTTAGCCATGCTGTAGAAATGGTCAGATTGAGGATACGACCTGATCAAAATCTCAATTTGTGTTCAAACATGGTTAAAAAGGTGGTTATTTTGGTAAAAATGGAAAACAAAGAAAAATGGTTTTATTTAGACACGGGCGGATGTGTTGTGACTGGACGTACAAGGGCTGGACTTGCATTATCTAGAGGAAGATCTCGCTTGAGTCACCCTATGGACCAAACTTGATGCTATCAACTGAGTCAATTTGTGCAACCATATGTGCTAGTATGGTGTAACATCCTCAAATTTATAAAGTAATAAAAATCAAATATTAAAAATGTGAAATCAGTTTTGTGTTGCATTTCTTGATTTTATGTGCATTTATTGATTTTTGAACTATTGGTTGAATTAATTGTTGAAATGAATAATGGAATTTAAGAAAGAAAAGAAAAGAAAAGAGAAAATAGTAAAATGGTAAGAAATGAAATTACCATGGTAAAAATCTTGTATAACCTGGCCAAACCCTAGAAGATATCCCTAGATGGTCAAAAGACCATGTGAATGCCTTTAGAAGTAAAGAAAATAATTTAATTAGCAAATTCCACTGTTGTCCAGACCTATGTCAGATTTTTGGAGAAAGTTGTAGAGCAATCTAGGCCTTGGAATTTTTACCATAAGACCTCAGTAATATTATCTTCACCCACAAAAAGTTTCAAAAATTAATAAGCAATTTTGCTATGATTTAGCATTTATTTTAGGCAAATTTGAAATTCTGCAGAAATCAATAAAAGATTTATGGAGAACTAAATAATGAGAATTTGATGTTGAAATTTTTATGATAGGTCCATTGTTTAGAACCAAACCTTCAGTAAAAATTTAAAAATTTAATACGTTGATTTAGTCCCTCAATCAATTCAAAAACTAAATTGGATTTTCTGTACAGCATTCACTGTCAGATTTTTAGTAAATAAATGGTAGATCTTTTTAATCTCAAATTTTTACTGGAAGTAGATAACTTAACCATCAACTTGGAAAAAAAGTTTCGAAAAATCTGGACTTGAAATAATCCGGAAATTTAATGCGGTTAGTGTGCTGTCAGGGGAAGAATCTGGAAATCTCTCCCCTTCACCTTGCGTGTGGGTCCACGCGTCCAGTGACGTGCATGCCGGCACCGCTGCCGACAGGGACCCAGAGGGTTCCTAGCCCACGCGTCAGTCTCTCCCCATTTCTCTCTTTCCTTTCTTGTTCCACTGCCTTGTGGACCCCAGCTGCTAGCACCTTCTTCCTCCTTTCCTCATCTTTCTTTCTCTCTCTCGCTCACTCTGTTGCTCCGGCAGAACTCGAGCACCGCCTTTGTTCTTGTCTCTTCTGCGCCGCAATTTCGCGCGCCACGAAGCCGCCTGGCCAGCTGCTGCGCCAGCTCCTCTTGCCCTTTGGCTACACCGAAGCGAGGACCCTCAGAGCCGACCGCCTCCGCCGATATTTTCTAACCCAAACCCGAACACCACCGCTTCCCTGCCTTATTTAAGCACCGGCCGAGTGCGTAAGGACCTCCACAAATCAACGCGCACCATCATTCCTTCCCTAAAGCCTTAGAACACCCAAGTCGTGTCCTTCTTCCTCGGCTCCGGCGGAACCCGATTTGGGGAAAAACTCAAATTCGTTCACCTCGGTAAGAGAACGTTCAAATTGATCGCTCCTAAAGTATCCTTGGATACTCACGAAGCTTTTGCGCGATTTGTTTCAGCTTGGACCCTCTCCGTTTGTTCCCGCACCGTGCAACCTCTTCCGCCGTTGCCGCCGCACGGTGAGAACACCACCCGGCCACCCATCCTCCAATCCAAGAACTCTAATAGAGTCCCTAGGACCTCTAGATGCTTTCACGCATGTTCTTCAAGCTCAAGGATTCCCTTAGCGCCATCGCACCCTGCGCCACCGTGAGCTTCCGCCGGTCATCGCCGTGAGCCCGATTTCTCCGAACACCACCTATAACCAAGTAATCCCCTAGGATCACCATGGTCCCGTGAAGCCTTAGCTGCCGACCAAAGTCGATCGACGTCGCCGGTTGATCGCCGGCGAGGTCATCGGCCAACTCCCCTGCACCGTGTCCCTGTCACGCGGGCCCGGGAGGTCAGCCCCACGCTCGCTACGCCCGCAGCTGAGCCAAGCCTCCGCTGACGGGCTGGACCCAGGTGTCAGCGGTAGCAGCCGGATTCAAATACCAGCCCGCGCAAATGATAGGAATACGTATTCCTTTAAGGAAAACGTATTTCCTAATTTTCTGATTAAAATGAACCGATTAGCTTCAAATTGCTATATCTTTTGATCTATAATTCCAAATCAAATGAAACTTGTTTGTAAATTCATCATAAATCATGTAGTTTCATAATATGTAAAAACATTTGAAACTTGTTTAGCAAATTAAATCTGAATTTGAATTTAAAGCTTGAAGTTTGAATATGTGGCATATAGAAATTTTGCAAAATGGGTCCAAATTGAGTGAAACAAATTTTGTTAGAATCCTTAGGTCAATTACTGTCCAAATATGTAATTAGATTTGGATTTGGAGCTAGTTTGTGAAAATTCCATATTAGGACTTTGTTTAATGCATATATTTGATATAATTGCAATAACTTACTCAAAAATGATCCAAAATGAATAAAATTTGTTTCTTTGAGCTCATTACACTGATTAAGACCAGTTAGTAAAATAAAAGTTAGGATTTACCATGTACTTTCATTAAATATGACTAGGGTTGCTTTATATACTAATTTGTATTAGTACAATTAGTCATACACCTTGCAAATGAACTTTGTTAAAAATAATTCTACAATCTTAGCTTCCTGAATTCGTAAATTAAAATGAAATATTACATAAAGAAAGGTAATCATGTTGTATGTCATTAAGCTTTGCCTTAGACCCAAAATCTTATAACTTGCTTAATGCATGAATTGATTAAGTGATTGCCATCATTGATTGATTTGAATTGATTTCATTTGAATCTTTCAACTGCTATCCTTGTTGTTTATGTATTTGCTTTTTTTTATCGATATTGAAGTATTCTATTTGCCATATTCTTAATCGACGTATAGACGCTGAGATTGCCGACTACGCTATCGACGACACAGATCCAGCTTACACCGTCGAGGAGCAAGGCAAGCACCCCCTTGATCATTTTGATCCCAGATTTCATAATAAGCTAAAATGTGATTAAGAATCTTCCTGCATGCTTATATTTCGCTAAAACCTTACTTCGTGTTATTTGGTAGTTATAACCCATACTAATGGATTTCCTTAATCACTGTTGATCTATGATCCATGATAACCATAGGACTGGTTAAGTTCTTTTAACTGGGTATAATCGTTTATTAACCTGTAAATGCTTAGCACTGCGTCAGGTCAAAGTTGGAAATGTTTACACCCACACATCATTCTTTATGAAATCTTTTTCTGGTTTATTTAAGCAAAGAAGGATACCGTAGTTTGATAAAAATGAAAATAAAACTACTGTTTTGATGTGGGTGATTATTGGCAATAGCCGGTTGTACATGTTTTAACGTGTACGTAGCTAGGGTGGAGTTATCGCCCATGTCACTCTAAGGACCGAACGTAGTGTTGCATGATCCAAGTAAACCGTACATCCACAAGTACTGGACTGGGACAGTCTTAACTTATTAAATTATTTGGGAATTAGCTTTGCACATTGGTAGGCAGTTGTAGCACGAGCATTCCGGGTATTGGTTTGCTCGAGGGAGGTGTCATCACCGAGGTGTTGGCATCTGCCGTTGTAACGGTGTACGCCTGGCTATGAATTGGGGCTGTTGTTGTACCATTTGAGCCGCGGGCTCCTGAATACTATTGCTTCACCGTTTGTTTGCTTCCATCATAGTCAGGGGTAACGTCACTGGGCTAGTGCAAAGTTAAGGTTCAAATAATCGAACAGTTTCGTTATGAACTCCTCGCGGGCATACCAAAGGAAGTGTGTCTTATAGCTTGCAAAAAGGGAGAACATATCTTGTGGGTAAAGCTGTACAACTCTGCAGAGTCTAAAACTATTCGAATAGCCGTGTCCACGGTCATGGACGACTTGGCGAACTGACACTAGTTAATTGTTTTCTAATTTCAAAAACTTGTTTAAATGTTTTGGAAATAATTCAAATCTGTATAAATGTCACTTATTGTTACATTTGTTCTTATAAGACCATGGAGGGTCTTTCTTTCGTTAATTTACTCACAAAGGGCCGTGAGTAAAATGTTATTATCTTTTTATTATTTGTTATCTCAATTGCTTATCAAAATGTTTTAATGTTTTATTTACGCTTTCCATTACTATCCAGTATTACTTCATTCAAAACTTTCGCTTTATGCAAAACAACCGTAGAAACCCACTTTCTATTTTAGCCTGCATATATTCCAGGAATTGCATACACTACAAAGTCTTGCGAGTACCAATGTACTCAACTTGCTTCAACAATGTTTTTAGGTGAAGAGCAAGATTACAATAATGATGGGAATGAATATGAGGAACCTGCGAATTTTAGCGACGACTGATCTTTCTAGGTTCATCTCAGCAGTTGCCTGTGGAGTTATGGAATAGTTGGCATACTATGAGACATGGTTTTAATTTCCTGCTACTTTTGGTATTGTAATATCACTATAAAACTTGTGATGAAATAAAAATGTGTATCTGTGTGGCTGTAATATCCAAATTGTGTTTGTGCGTGCCAGCCACTGATCATGGGAATGACACAGGATGCACTTAAAGAGCCTCATATTTATGTTATTTACTGACATAAAAATGAGGGTCTCACATATGGGATAGCCTTAACTTAGTAAATTGGTTGGGGTTTAACCTTGCACTTTGAAAGGCGGAAGTAGTATGGACACTCGGGGTAAATGGTGTTGTTCTAGGTACTCCCTCGTCGAGGCGTCGGGGTCGGAGTATGCTAATAGAATGGTGAATGCCTTGCTATGGGGAGGGCGGGGGCAATGCGTTATGAGACCATTGTGAGCACAGAGGGTGTGGCTAGTGATCCCTGCCGCCATAGCAAGGGACACACATTACTGGGCTGGTGCAAGGGGTAGACCCAAACCTTTTGAAAAGTTTAGTCACGATCTGGCAAAACGGGTACAGTGAGTACCCGTGGCATGGTTGCCATGATTGCTTAGGCGTGTTGTGTGTGTAAAGTGTACCCTCTCTGCAAAGATTAAACCTAATCAATTACCTGTGCTCACGGTCAAGAGTAGCTCGAAAAATAATGGCAAGTATAGACTTTTGATTTTTGGTTTTTGTAAACTCTTTGGAAAAATGGTGGTATGGAAAAGGGTATGTGAAATGGTTCATCGGAATGATGAATTGGTGAAATGGTACAACGGTTGGATGTGGTAATCCTGTTGGATGGAATATGGATTGATGGATATATGATGTTTATACTGGAATGTGAATCGATGGATATCTAATATTTATGCTGTTGTCACTTTCATATCAAAGTGCTCTTTTAAATTCCGAATTGTTTCGAAAGTACTACTCTATTGCAAATAAATCTTGCTTCATGCGAATGTACTTAGTGTAGTAACCTGCTTCTTTGACATAGCTTGCATATATTATTACTTCCATACACTAAAGTCTTGTGTGTACATACATGTACTCATCGTTTGCTCTAAACATAAATGTTTAGCCGAAGGTACCAAAGAAGGTAATGAAGATGTCCCCGACAACACTTACTACGAACCGGGGTCTGACAACTACTTGGACGGTTAACTGGGTTACTTTCTCCAGTCGGTTGCCTATGGGTTATGGAAGGCACACTGCTGTCATTGTTGCTCTTTTGCTACTTTCCTCTGTTATGCACTTCTTTTAAGTTACATTTGGCAAGTCGGCCACAGACTTGTAATATTAAGCAAGTTGTAATAGAATTAGTTTACTTTTATGTCAAGTACTTGTGTATGTGATATGAAGCATCTCGAATGCTGGATATGTGGGTGCTAGGCGTTTGATCCTGGGAACTAGCACTAGATACATGTCCGGGTGCTCGAAATTGTATCCAATCACTTGATGCATGAACACGAGTGGCTATCATTCCTTAACTACTGCGTCGCAGACCTCTCGGTGGGTGTGGGTGGTACTAAGATTCTGAGATGAGCGGCGTGTGTTGTGCCCAAATGGTTGACCACAATCCCAGTATGGTTTTCAGAACGTGGACGAAACCTTCTTTGTTGCGTAAGTGTCTACAATGGGATCATATGATTCATATTTGTTTAGGTGAGGATCATTTGATTAACATCTGTGCACGGGACTAGTTGAGGATAGTGAGCATACACTTAAATAAAGTATGGGTGTCTCTTCTAGTCCAACGCAACAGTGGGGATCCGTACCGTCGCCCCTGGGCGCCCATAAGAGGTGGTATCCGAGCACATATGACTACAGGAAAGCCCTAGTTAGTGTGGTCGATAGAAATAAGGACAAGTTTTCTCCTAGAAGCTATTTTGGTCATGTAAACTCTTATTTGCAAAATGAAGGGTGCTACTCTTACCCCCTATAGCATCTCCTCTCATTTTATTATTCAAAATGACTTTATCCTTATCTTGAGCTTCAAATGTCGGATTCTTCCAAGAAAAGGGTGAATTCATCTCATTTCAAAAGCTAGACACATGTTGTGTAATCGATTGAATAAGGACCTAGCAAGGGCCATTAGAAGTCTGCAAGAACCCTAAGTAGACCAGTATCAGGCCGTAAAGTCTTATAGGCTTTCCGGTTCGAGTTTAAGGGTTAGAGTTTGGTGGATCACAACCATAGGCACGTAGTAGGACCTTTGGGCAGCTCTGTTTTCCTATTCAGCTGTCTTACTGCTTTCCTTTATCCCTAGCTTGTTTTTGATCCACATAAGGTTTTGCTAACCTGTTCCTTTCCTTCATTCTTAGGTGGCAGGACGCTGGGAGCCATGCTATTACACCCACGCGATCCTTTAGGGCACCGTGCAGGGAACCCTATGGGACATGATGCACCGTGCCGTTTTCTTGGTATAGCCAGAGTATCTGATCTCGCACGCTGGAACCAGTCCAACCTCCTCAATGTAAGCTATGGAGGTGTCCATCCACGGATGCCATGGTAGGGAGCTGACTCGCCGCTATCTTGGGATGGCCTCGAGTCCGCTCGCGGTAGTGCTTGATGCAACATATGTCACTATCCTGCATCTCCACCATGATCTCCCAGAGATGGTGCAGTTGTTTCCCAACTACCCCTCGCGTGAGCTAGATAGCTTGGAGAATATCTACGTGATGCCGGATGCGTTGATGGACCCCGCGCTTGCCCGGCACATTAGGCTAGTGAGGTCCCTTGATCGGTACCTCCTGCGTCTCTGTGACGAGTTGCTACTCGTCCATTGCCGTATCTCTGAGTTAGAGGATCATATGGCGCCTTTCCTCAGCCATGGCTTCTTCACTACTAAAATCGTGTATGGGGAACACGACGCCCTTGAGCCAGCGGAAGAACTTCCATGCCCGTATGGCTCCTACCGCCAAGTCATTCGTCATGCTAGGATGTCGGTAGGAGGCAGTGGACGCCGAGTCATAGCTGCTCGCCCTAGCGTCTCCATGAACGTGGAGCGAGGGCGGAGCATTGTCTTTGGTGGGCGTGAGTACGAGTTGATGATGCCAGTTGAGCCATCCTCACCGCTGTGTAACACCCCAATTTTTGCTTTTCATGAAATTAAATATTATTTTGCACATTTGTGAATTTTTGGAATTTTCTGGAATTTATTTGGATTTATTTGGAATTTATTTGAATTTATTCCATTTTGAAATAATTAAAGAATTTAACTTTGCAAATAAAATTTTGTTGGAAATATTTTATTTGAGTCCAAAATGCCCCAAAATATTTTCCAGAATTTTTCTGGAATTTTTCTGAGTATTTTACTGTTTTTCTTGAATTAAATGAATTACTGGAAATTATTTTAATTATTAAATCGCTGGAAAAATCGAGTCGGGTTAAGTACTGTTCATCCGACCGGACCCGAGTCCGAGTCAGACTCGAGTCCGACCCGAGCCACGTGACTTGATCGAACCGCGTCCAAACCCTAACCGTTGTGGACCGTCGAATCAAGATCCAACGGTCAGGATTTCCCCGTACCGCTTCGACCGGATCCGGTCCGGATTCGATCTCGCGCGCGCATCGTGGCCGCTGATCGTGCCACGTGGATGGCTGTCCGTCGTCGTCCCCGTTCGAGTCCGGGACGGACTCCTCCGCCGCGTAGCCGCCGCGTCCCCGCTAGGGTTCCGATTCTAGCACGCATCCCGGGGGTATTTAAGGCGTGGGACATCTCCCGAGGTTGCCCGTTGCCGCGCGCACCTTCCGCCCCTAGTCTTCGAGCTTGAGCCGCTGCCAGTTAGCCGCAATCGCTCGCCGTAGTTAGATTTTACCTCCGCCACGGTTTTTGCCGCGCCTCGCCGTCATCCGTCGCCCTCCGCCGCCGTTAAGCCCAGATCCGAGACCCCCAGGTCAAGCCGCGTCGGTGAGGACATCTCACTTCACCGGAGGACCCTCGGAGCGCCGTTCCACGCGTCATCATCCCCGACTCCGGCAGCCCGAGCCCCGCCGCGACGCCATCACCGCGCGAAGCTTCTCGACCGTCCGATTCTGATCCAACCGCTGCGGTGAGTTCACGTGCTTCCAAACCTGATTAGATCTGGACCGTTGGATCAAGATCCAACGGCCCACGATCACCACGTGCCGTAGCAGCGTTAACGTAGGGTTAGATCTGGACCGTCCGATCTAGATCGAACGGCCCATGATCACCGTGTAGATTATAACGGAGTTAACCTAGGGTAGATCTAGACCGTTGGATCTAGATCCAACGGCCGTGATCATGCCACGTTGCCGCCGCCGCGCCGTGCGTTGAGTCACTGACAGGCTGGGCCCGCGTGCCAGCGGCCGAGCCTGGCGTGATCGCACGCCATCGACATGCGGCCCGCATGTCGATGTCTCGCCCGAGTCGCACCGCACGTGACTCCATCGACGCGGGACCCGCGTGTCAGCGACCCGAGCCGTGGACCGGGTCCACGGTGGACCGAGCCGCACCGTGCGCCGAGTCCGTGAGCCGGCTGACGTCAGCCAGCCAATCAGGAGCCAACGCGTGTCACCCATGACGCAATAAATAATTTCCGAAAAAGAAAATGATTTAATAATTCGGTTTAATAATTGATTTGAATTTCAAAACTTCAAACGCTTATAACTTTTGCGTTTCAACTCCGATTCGAACGATTCAAATTTCTAAAAATTCATAAAATTCAGATCTACTCAAATATGAATTTTATTTAATTTTTGGACTAAAGTTTTTCTCTGTAATATTATTTAATTGATTATTTAAACTTTAAATAATCATAACTTTTGTGTTTTAACTCCGATTTGAGCGATTACAGTTTCTAAAAATTTATAAAATTATGCTCTCTCTGTTTATGAACTTTATTTGGATGTTTGGACACTTTTTGTCTACTGTTTTATTCATTTGTTGCTATTTGCACGCTGCGTTCACGAGTAGACGTTGAAGTGCCTAAGGATTCAAGGAGAAATATTGACCCAGGAGCCAGCTCAGGACCAAGAACAAGTACTCTTTGAAGGCAAGTTGTGCTTTGACCATGTTGATCCTATTTTGAAACCTATTTTGATTTAATTTATTGCATGCTAGTTCAATTAGAAAATACTTTATTTAAATATGGGAAATTAGATAAATGCCAAATTGCTGTATGACACCTTGGTTAATTATATATATGTGCCATGACCCTTGTCACCCTAGTTGTGGTTTACTAGTTGGACATTATTAAATTGCCAACATGGGAATTTAGATCGTTGTAGTATATCGCTTAGACCTGCTACGTGCTCATGACATGATTTTTGGATAATCAAATGTTAATATTGACTTATGATATATTGAACCTGTTTTGGGAAGGTATCATGTGATGTTGTTGGCACGTGGTGCATGGTAATCAACTGGGGTTTGATAAATAGTTTTCGACCGGGGCATGTGGCAAGAATGATCGGGTGGGCCAGTTGTAGCACCGGAAACGTTGGTTTGGTTCTTCAGGTAGTCATGCCCTGGTCACCTTAAGGACTTAACCTTGCAAGCCTTTGAACTGAGTCAAGCGTGCAACCACTTGTCCGTAATGGGACGGACCTAGTTGATTAAGTTGCTAATAACGTACCTGTGGGACCTCTGGGTGTCAACTACACCCTTTGTGTATGTTGTACGGGGGAGCGTACCGGGGCTGCGGCCAGGTACCCATCTAACGGTGGATTGACCTAAACTTCGCCTTAGCTAAGGGAAGGGTTAGTGTGCAACACCGGAGAGGACCACTTGTATTGTTAGAAGTTTCCGAAACACTTTGTTACGGGAACTCGCCTTTGTGGTGTTTGACTGTATCTTGTGGGTAAAGTGCATAACCTCTGCAGAGTGTATAATCTATTCGAATAGCCGTGTCCGCGGTATTGGACATCGCTCGGGAATTACAGTCAAGGGTTAGACTTTATCAAAAATAACTTGGACTTAGAAAGAGAGTTTGGTTTAAAGAATGATGTTGATGGAAATGTGGACTAGGATTGGGAAAGATGCTTATTAAACTCTTGGAAAAGTTATTGATTTTATACTTGTTTTTACTGCTTTCGAATCTACTTATGATACTTGTCAAATGCTGTTTACTGCAAATAAACCTTGAACCATTCCATTGTACGAAGCCATGCATGTAGTATATTAGCTGCATTCTGTGCATGACTTGCTGAGTACCAAGTACCCTTGCCACAATACAACACCAGTTGAAGAGGAGACTACACCAGCTTTGGAGGAGGAGCTCCAAGAGGAACCGTCTACTTAGGGAGCGAGCCCAGTCAGTTGCCTGTGGTATACTGGATGGCGCCACGAAGTTATCTTATTTTTCCGCTGCTATTATTTCTCTCTTAATAAGTTTCGCCCTGCGTGGCGTATATTTGTAACTTGACCATAAGGTCGAGCAACCAGTTTGACTATTTAATTAAAGTACTTTATTAGTATCGAGTAGTATGATTGTGATATTTATCGATGTTAAGACTGTGTGCACTAGCGCGTTCCTGGACTAGTGCTGAATACACAGAGGGTCCGGATTTGCAAATTCGGGTCTCGACACGCTGGTTGCCCCCAAACACTCCTGATGCCGCTGCTGATGGTGGTGATAACTGGGCCCTATCAGAGAAGTAGTACTAGAGCTTATTTTTGGGGTGTAATATGAGCTTGCTAATAATGTACTTTTTCTTTGTAAAGGACCTGGTGGGGAACTCGCGATGTTGGATGCTGAACTTTGTAATCTAAACTCGCTTGTGAATGATGAGTGATGTTAAGATGTCATCTTCAACTCTATTACAATTACTGATCTATCCTTATCGTCTGCATTATTATTGAGCATAATTTTCAGTTGTGAACTTAAGAATGCAAGCCTATCTATTCTTCGGGCGCTCTGTTTTCATCTCAAGCATCTGTTGCATCCGTTTGCGCATATTGCTTAGCCTTTGTGTGTAACGGGATGCTGAGAAAATGGTCCGTGCGCACTCTCTTGGCAGGCAATGCTGCCTAGGAGGACCACAATCTGGAAGACGTAGTACCAAATCCGGTGCACCCCAACCTGTTGCACCCAGGGTCCCAAGGTCATGGGACCCAACACTCGAGTGCGCCGTTGGGTGAACCGAGTGGGTCACATAATCGGCACGAAGCCCAAAGTGAGGAGTTGCTGCCTCCTCTATCCATGGCACAAGTCTTGGTCATGCAGACTCGTCTACTAGAGAGACTGGTGCAAAGCACTGAAAACTTCAATGCTGCTGCCTATGATGGAATGGCAGCCATGCCTCCATAGTCTCGGCTGGCCGAGTTCCAGCGAACTCGCTCGTCGAGCTTCTCGTTAGCGATACACCCACTAGATGGTGATGATTGGCTCTACAACATAGAGTGCAAACTTGACCTCGTGCGGTGCAATGATGACGAGAAGGTGCAGTATGCTACCTACTATATGTAAGGTGCTGCTGCAGCCTGGTGGGATAGTTTCAAGGCCATTTATCCACCCGAGCAAGTCACGACTTGGGAAGCCTTCAAAGGAGCCTTCCGTGTAGCACACATCCCATCTAGCCAGATGGAGTAATGATGGGTGACAGGCCACGCAACTTTTATAAAGAGACAAGTGTTGTAGTTATGTGGAGAAGCCCCTCACAAGCACTATAAAAATCGGCCGAGGGAGGGATAGACATCCACTATTGCCATACCAGCAATAACCGCTAGCCTAATATACACAAATTAGAGCACGATGTCGTTCTACCGTTGCTTATTCAACAAGCGGAACTTATCCCCTTGTAACACCCCGGCATCTAGCATGCCTGAATGCTACCAAACATAGGCTAAACAACATCTAAATACCATAAATAAAGATAAATTACAGCAAAGGAGCAAATGCTAAAACCGAAAATTTTGGCAGCATCTCCTTTGTGTTTAACATGTTTTGAAATGAAAGCAATAACAGGCAGGCAATATCATATCATAAGACATCTAAAGAAGCAATGTAAATGAATATAGCAACAACATAAGGCGATAATATTAAGTCCAACCACTCCATAAACTATAACGAAGCAAATAAGGGACACGACCACACAATTTAATCCATACACCAAGATTCATGGCACCATTATTATGATCATGACTCAAAATTGGTAAGTGTGACTGGAACTACGTGAAGATGTGTAGCTAATGCCCTTTCCCACATGCCGGTGTCATGGTACCTAAAAAAAAGAACATAAACACAAGCGTGAGTTCATCACTCAGCAAGTATATTGCAATGGTACAACAAAAACAATTACATGGCTACAACCACTCACATCATGTATATCATCTCATTCATGATCACATATCATTATCATCATCATTATGTATGCAATGCGATGCGATGCGATGCTCATATCTCCTTGGAAACTCATACCGGTATGGTTGAGTACACACCCGTCGGTGTGCACCCTCTCCCCCCTTCCATCCCGAAGATGGAGGGTGCCTACTCCTCGCTTCCCCACACCGCGGTGGATGGAATCACGATGTAGGATTTACTCATTGGCTCTTCGGAATAGTCATAACTTTCTCACCGACCTTCCCCGGACTAGTTATGACTTTCTCACCGCCCGGGCCATGTATCATGTCATGTATGCAATCATGCCAACATCATAAATCACTTGTACATTATCACATGGCATCATAACATAGTAAGCATATCCATCATATCATTGGCAATCATTAAAGCATAGCATGTGAACATATCATGTAATAGATCTCAATCACAACCGATCTAGCAAACAATAACCCGCTACCCATTCCAATACACTTGCCTCAACCACGGGCGACGGATTGGCGAGAAGTAGAAGGCACTCCCGGGGCCACACCACCTGCACATAGGGACCACACACTCACAATCATGTCCACAAAACAGTACGCAAACCCTCTTCTACCCCGATATTGCCAACTACTCGCAAAACCCAAAAACAGAGGTTCTGTCCCGTCGGGACAACAGCCTTCCAAAAGGCACAACTTGAGTTCTAAGACTCCGAATCAATTAAACGAGTACATCCTCGCTTAGCTTAGGAAATTTCCTAACTTTTTCTAAGTATACAGAAACACTGATTCGGACTCTAAAGTTGTTTAATCTACAAAATACCGTGATCTGCTCCAATCACGTCACAGATTTTAATACGTTCGGTAAAACGATCATAACTTTCAAACGGCTGGGCGGAATTGTACGTTCTTTGTACCCACTGAAAGGTATTGAAATTACCTACAACTTTTTCAACATCCGTGTGACCAAATTCCGACTCTAAATTGATGAAAACCCAAACCCTAGGTCGACTGCTCATGCTGCCCGAAACAGAGAACGTGGCAACTTCTAGATTTCATCTAATCTACTCAATTCCAGCACCACTAATTGATCTAAAAACATGATAATCACCCTTAGAACAGATCCTAGACCAACCCCAAGGATTCCCATGGCCATACCTTCGCCCAACGCACGAAAACCCAACGAATCTCCTCCCGGTTCGTGCGATCTCCTTCCTCGTTCCAATTCCGCCGGATCTCCTCGTCGCGGAGCGCTCCAACGGATGGATCTTGGAGGTGCTGGGGTGGATAGGGTACCCTAGGGCAGCAAGGGGTGCAGGAGAGGTGGTGGAGAGGTGGGGAGCAATGGGGGGCAATGGGGGAGGCGCAAGCAAAGGGAAAGGGAAGGAGGTGGCGGCTAGGGCACCCAAGGGGGTGGGGGGCGCACAAGGGGTGGTGGGGGCGCAAGCAAGGGCAGGGGGAGGCCCTTTTTACCAGCCCAAACAGGTATCCTACTCCCACATGGACTCAAACTCCTTCCCACCAAAGCCCACGACCCTTTCCCTTAGGCCCAAACTCTCCCGGAAAGGCCCAAACTCCCGAAAACGGCCCGGAAACGCAAATAAACCTCATACCATATGGTTTCAACCTCCAATTTCATATTTCATAAAGTTTTTGACCTTAACATTCACATTAAATAATGTCACACCATTCCGTAGTGTCACCCCCCCAAATACCCAGATGACAGTTGCGTTGACGCCCAGTTCTACCGGAGTTGCCCCGGCCGAACTACGATTGCAACCTTCCGGCGAAGATAGAGCAATCTACACACGGAGATACGACCATTCGTGCTCACTACTGCTGTGCCCGCCCCTACCAGGTAATCCTACTAGTTTCCATACAATACAGGGTAACACTAGCGTTTCATGCATCGTTCTTTGTTAGCACACGGACCGGTGTTGCTTCTTCCAATGGATCGACGGGCCGGAACGGTGTGACTACAAATTTGTCTACAACTGCTACGATGCCTACCCCACTTCGCCAGAGAACTTCACCCGATGGGAGAGGCCGCCGGGATATGTCCCCTATATAGATCGACCGGAGTTAAGGATGGGTGGGCAAGGGGCAAACCAATCGGTGAGTTTCATGCGACATGCTCATGTTTCACTCAGAAAGTAGTGATTCTAAACCAGTTCATCGCATACAGGACTTCAAAAAGAAACTTGCAAAATTGCTCAAGTCAAAGGAGAAACCTCCTCCTCAAGGGCCACCCAAAAGCCCCGAATTGTGTGAACATGGCCTGCAGGCAGTGGTCGATACCTGCGACGAGGATCTAGCAGATCAAAGATTCTACCGGTGCCTTTCTTTAGAGCCATCGAGTCTGTGCTCTTTAACGATTGTAGTTTTGTAGCTAGCCTGTTTAACGAAGCGTGGCCCCTTAACCTTTCGATGAAGCTAAAGGTGTCAGAGTTACCACAGATAGGGATAACCGGCTTATGACAACCTTCATAGTGACCTTGCTTTTTGATCCTTCTTCGATTCCGGTTGAAGCGGATTCGGCATCTAATGGTGAGGCCTATGATGTGCCGAAAAGAGTGACGGGGAATACCACAATTAAAATGACTTAACAAATGCTAGAGGCTTGGTGACAGCAACAAACGGTTTTTCTACGCCTCCATTCATGCTAGGAGAGCCCATCATACTATCCGCTATCTTAGATTCTAAGAAAGCTACCTTCTGGAGCACTTTTCCATGGATACTTGGAACAAAACCTATGCCTATTTCTATTCATAGTAGCTTGCTTCTCCGTGACTATTATTCTGGTGGACAAACCTCTACCTAGCTATTCTGGTGCTTGGTTGAAATACGCATTTCGGTGCTTGTATACTCACAGAGTCCTATCAGCTATTCCAAGCTTTTCTTTCTACTATTCCTAAACCTACCTGTGAATGAATCCCTTTCTTCGGGTATCCGGTGTAACACCCCGGCGTTTAATATGCCTGAATGCTACCAAACATAAGCTAAACAACATCTAAATACCACAATTAAACATAAATTCCAGCAAAGGCGCACATGCTAAAAGCCGAGATTTCGGCAGCATCTCCTTTGTTTTAACATGAATTAACACAATATCAATATCATGGCAAGATATGTCATAGCACACGACAAATAAAACATCAACATAAATGGATATATCATCAAATTACGCCAATAAAAGCATGCTCAACCACTTCATAAGCTATAACCAAGCAAATAGGGAATCACAAGCATGCTAAATTAAACCCTACATTAAGTTTATGGCACAACTCTTAATATCATGTCTCCAAGTGATTAATTATGGACTATGATGGTGGAGCTACGTGTAGAAGTGTAGCTAGACCCCTTTTTCCCGCATGCCGGTCTCAAAGTACCTAAAAACAACATAAAACACAAGCGTGAGTTCGAAAACTCAGCAAGCATATTGTAATGGACAACAAGATCATTTACAAGACAATAATACCTTACATCACATATAACATCTCATACTTGAGCACATAACAACATCATCATCATTAAATATGTATTGCAATGCAATGCAATGTTATGCTCATATCTCCTTGGAAACTCATATCGGTATGGTTGAGTACACACCCGTCGGTGTGCACCCTCTCCCCCCTTCCATCCTGAAGATGGAGGGTGCCTACTCCTCGCTTCCACAACCCACGGTAGATGGAATCACGATGTAGGACTTACTCTAATGGCTCTCCGGATTAGTCATAACTTTCTCACCGACCTTCCCGGATTAGTTAATGACTTTCTCACCGCCCGGGCCATGTAACATGTCATGCATGCAACTATGCCAATTATCATATTTCACATGTACATAAACATATGGCAACTCATCATGACAAATATAAACACATGGCATCGAACCATGATAATCATACTCAATATTTCATTGGAAAACAGCAAGCATGGCAAGTGAGCATAGCAAGTGTTCAATCTTTCACCCAATATCAACAAACAACCTACAATCCGCTATACATTACAACACACTTGCCTCAACCGCGGGCGACGGATTTGTGGGACGTAGAGGGCACTCCCGGTGTCACACCACCTGCACATAGGCATCACACACTCACAATAATGCCCGCAAAACAGTACACAAATCCCCATCTAACCCGACATTGCCCACTACTTGCAAACCTAAAAACAGAGGTTCTGTCCCGGCGGGACAGCAGCCTTGCAAAGGCCATAACTTGAGTTCTGGGACTCCAAATCGATTAAACGAGTAAACCATCGCGAAGCTTAGGAAATTTCCTACCTTTTTCTAGTTATATGGAAAGACTGATTCGGACTCTAAAATTGTTTAATCTACAGATTACTACAATCTGTTCCAATCGCGTCACAGATTTTAACACGCTCGGTAAAACGGCCATAACTTTCAAACGGCTGATCGGATTTTAACGTGCTTTATGTCCATGGAAAGATAATTAAATTATATAGAACTTCTTTTAAGTCCGTACGGACAGATTCGGATTCTAAATCGACGAAAACTCGAGCCATAGCCCGACTGCTCAATCTGCCCGAAAACAGAAACGTGGCAACTTCTAGATCTAACCCAAAGAACTCCAACCCAGCACCACCAATTGATCTAAAAACTTCATAAACACCCTAAGAACAGTACCTAGATCAAACCCAAGGATCCCCATGATCATAACTTTGCCCAACGAACGAATCTCCAATAGATCTCCTCGCGGATCGCTCCTCGCTCCACGCTCCTCGCTCCTCGCTCCAACGGATGGATCCACAAGGTGCAGAGGTGTGGAGACCACCCTAGGGCAGCAAGGGGGTGGAGGAGAGGTGGTGTGCAATGGGGAGCAATGGGGGCGCCATGGGGGCAAGAGATGGGGCGGCTAGGAGGTGGAGGGAGGAGGAAGGGTGGCGGCTAGGGTTAGGGGCGCATGGGGCAGGGGTGAACGCCCCAAGGGCTGGTGGGGAGCCCTTTTACCAGCCCCCACACCCAAACCTAGTCCGTTACGGAGACCTACTCCATCCCACCAAAGCCCACCAAGGCCCAAACTCCCCCGGGAAGGCCCAAAACCCCGGAAACGGCCCGGAAAAGCTATTAACCTCCATATCATATAGTTTTAACCTCAATTCCACATCTCATAATGTTATTAACCTTATCATGCACGTTAAATATGGTTACGACACTCCGTGGTGTCACAACACTTCAAAAGGCCCAAAAACGCGAGTAAACCTCTAGCCGTAAGATTTTCTTCTCTAATTTCACAATCTGTAATGTCACACCAAAACGTAGTGTCACATCCGGATTGTCACGTTAAATAAGGTCACGACACTCCGTGGTGTCACAACACTTCAAAAGGCCCAAAAACGCGAGTAAACCTCTAGCCGTAAGATTTTCTTCTCTAATTTCACAATCTGTAATGTCACACCAAAACGTAGTGTCACATTCTTCCCCCCTTCAACTGGATTCGACCTCGAATCCGAAGGACACCAAAAACAACTACCAAGTCCCCAAAGGTCAAAAGGCTTCTCAGCCGCACAAAGCAATCGCACAACGACTAAAAAAAAAATTGGAACAAACGACAAACGCTTCGCACTTCTATCACAACCAACCTGACTACCACACTCCATCAAACTCAATCATGACACATAATCCCATCTCTTCCAATTATTTGACCCTTTTCACAAAGAATCAAAATTAACTAATGTCATCTACGTACATAGCCTTCATCGACAAAACTTTTCTTTTCTTCCACAAACCACGCTACACTTTCATTCTACCCCCTCCCAGGCATAACACAAACCCAGGGACAACTAGCTACGACAAAGTTCACAACAGATCACTATATTTCAAATTATCATCACTTTTTAACAATCCAACCATATTCTCAACAAGGTTTGGACCGACATCACCAACTTCCAACATGACCACCCTTCGAACCACAACCAAAGTTCTACGCCTAGCCCAAGGTAGAGCTGTAAATTATTACCAAACCTCAACTGGTTCTTTTCCTATGAGGGTCTCGCCCTCACACTTTTTCACTCAAAAACTACCAAACCCATGAGTATAATCCTCCATTATGCTCAACAATTCCATAGACATTTCTATTCACATCTCAAACGAGAATGCCAACAAAGAGCAACTTCCTTAGTCGGATGAACCACATTCATCAACTCGAACCCAAAACACAACAAATCACTTGGAACAAAGGTTTGACAACCTCGAAAGATCACTCGATCTCTTTTCCTAAGTCAAGTCGCAAAGGAAAAACTCCAATCTCAAATCAATGCGATACATCTCGCATCGGGGACCACTCAAACAAAAAGAGAGACTCCACACAATTCTTTGTCAGAAATTCTCAACAATCAATGACAACTCGACTCACTTTCACCACAGCCAAGCATCTCATAAAAACAACATTGTGGAAGAGAAAAACGATTCTCAAATCAATCGAAAGAATCCACAACCGCCATAATAACTCTCAAGGAAACAAGGAAACCCAATCCTCTTACAACAAAGCCAAATGCCAGGAACTCTTCACACTTTCTTTTCATGCTAAAGAGCAAATGGAAATCTAGATTCATGACATGAATCCAAGCTTTTCGAGAGCACACCGGATTAGTCATATTTCCCTATATGACTTACTCACCGACCTGGCTCAACGACTCTTTTATCAATAGACATCTATAAATGATGTCATGTTTCCTTTTCACCATTCATTCATCATGTACAACGCTACCAAATAGTCATTCACAAGACAACTTCTTCCTCTGCATCACATGATTAAAAACTTGGATAGCATCGATGATTGCGCCCAATCATAAAACTATGAGGGGAACACCATTAACAGGAAAACACCACGTCATACATAACCCGTCAACAATTGAAAGCCAAATTTGTAAAGCATCGCGTTTTAACCAGAATCAACATTTTGAAAGAGAACATCAATTCTCAAAGAGAAATGGGAGACTCATTTTCCCAAAATGAGAACACTTCACCAACCCGAATCACTTATAAACATTCACAAAATCCACCCTTTTGAAACACTACGCAAACACCACATGACCTTTTCCAAATAAATCCAGTTCAATCAAATAGACTTACAAATTAAATCTCAAGAATTTTCAACACAGCCCACTATGTCCATCGGCTTCCTTTTAAGATTTACTCCAAGTATGCTTCAGTCTGCGACGAAGGAGCGCGATCCACTCAAAGGCTTTTGGGTGCAAAATCAAACTCATAGCATAAACTGAACAACTTAGCCAAAACCAAAGATGGGCACCAACCTCTACGAGTTTTAGGGAAACTCGAAAATGCAACATAAAGAACACCTTGACCAAAAAAACATTTAACCAAGATAGCAAACCACCAACCCAGACCAAAAGGTTTTATACACAAGCTCGGCATGAGACTCACCATAACTAGTGTCCCACTATCCTTAACATTTAAGCATTCCATAATCACTATTTACTTATCGAGAAAACCCATCTTAAATCAATCCATACTACCTCCTCAAGAACCCCACAAACCAACACATCATAAAACAACGTATTCTATATTTCAAACGTAGTACTTCAACAGATACTTAAGCATGATCATCCTATCAATTTTTTTATACCATAAATACGTCAACATCTTGACAATCAAAACTTATTCCATTAACAAATGACTTCAACATACGAATAGTATCTCCATAAGACAAAGTCGAAAATTATGATTCTAAGATATACCTTCTTTAGGATACAATTCTATATCATGCTAAAATATCCATGGTTCACTTCATCGCCACATGTTATAATAACCTCTATTTTACAATGGCTTCCAAAAAGTAATCCAAATAATTACCACCACTACTAAATCATCAATATCCATAAATAGGCATAATCATAAAAACAACTACATTGTTTTTAGTTACACTATCCATATACCATAACAAATTGTCACTACACAACATACTCCAACTATAAAAACAAATTTAATAGGTTAGACCATCCCAATGCTTTAGCAATAACATAAACAAGAAAGCCTATGTCTTCACAATTGACATCGATACTAGCATCGTAGGAACACAATCGCATACTTCCAATTATACTAATGGTTTGCGACAATATAAAAGCAACTCTAATCAACGTCCAAATTAAAGTCACTAGTCAACACGATTAAATCTCTCTATTAATCCATTAGATTAGAACATCTTTAGACAACCAAAGAAAGTTTCTTTTACAATATCAATGAGTCTACATCATCTTAATGTTTTAACTATGCATTAGGGTTTAAAACTTTAAACATATTCGAGGGTCATAAGCACTTTCAAAGCAAGGCAACAGATTCTAAGCATGTACATTAACATATTTATTCATTCTCATTATAGGGTAATCTGCAACACTAGAAGTTCATTTAATCTTAAGCTAAGCACAAATATTACTTTTAACTGATTCAGCTCACCAATTAACTTAAGAACAAATCATTTCCAATAACCACATTGTTACATACTACACGACATGCTAAACAATCATTTTCACTTTTGACAAACAGGATGCAACTCCACTTTTAAGGACAACCACAACTCAAGAACCAGAACGAACACCGATAGACAATTTCTCCTTTTCCAGGCAAGGAAGAAAACAAAACTCTAACAGAAATGCAGGAGAGTTCCACTCTCAAGTTCCCAAATTTGCCCACAAAACTTTTCAAGAAATCTCAAGATCCATACTTCCAAGAAGGAAGAAGGATGCACTAGGGAAAACAAAATGTTCAACCAAACCTTTTCCGATAAAGTTACAAAACTTAGCTCCACCCAACCTAAGGTCGGCACTAGGAGAACTTCAACCCTTTTCTCAGTTAGGGAGGACAACAACCACATATGTTTCCTCCCTAAGACAATCCACAATAACCAGCAAAACCGGGTGTCAAAGCAAAGGCGACTAAAAAGGCGCAACTCTAAACTCTTCTTCTTCGTTTCCAACCAAGGAAGACCAAAAAACCACAAATCGCATACGGAATGATCCGCGAAAAATCCAATACCAAACATTTTTCTTTTAGTTTCCATCAACTAAAACCAAGAAAACCAACCAAAACCAACCGTCAGAACGGTGAAGAACATACGAAGGAACCCACCACCAAACTCTTCTATTTGACTCCCGTCAACTACCCGATCTACGACAGAAAGGGTAAGCACTCTTCTCCTACAGGGGTTAATAGTTCTTCGGTGATGGCGCTAACCGGCCACACCGTCACACTTCACCCTTACAATGAATAAAGAGAGGTGACCGAAACCCTTCGGCACCACAACCCCACTTTAACATAATAACATGAACAATTCAATTCAATTCTTTCATAAACATAGCAACATACATAAACAAATGTAGCATTCAACATCAAGGCTTAAATACAACATTTAAGCGTAAAGCAACGATTCCCATACCCTTTCCTACTGTGCATCCATGTGTGTCAAATTTTAAATTAGTTATACCACTTTTGCAAGTTTTAATGTTGCTATCCTATAACAAAGTTTTAGTTAAGACCTAAGCCATGTTTCTAAGTTATTCCACATCACATTTTAGTTGTACCCTATAGCATGATACTAAAAATTCACATTCCAAGGACCTACAGCCCGCTCTGATACCAACTGTAACACCCCGGCATTTAATATGCCTGAATGCTACCAAACATAAGCTAAACAACATCTAAATACCACAATTAAACATAAATTCCAGCAAAGGCGCACATGCTAAAAGCCAAGATTTCGGCAGCATCTCCTTTGTTTTAACATGAATTAACACAATATCAATATCATGGCAAGATATGTCATAGCACATGACAAATAAAACATCAACATAAATGGATATATCATCAAATTACGCCAATAAAAGCATGCTCAACCACTTCATAAGCTATAACCAAGCAAATAGGGAATCACAAGCATGCTAAATTAAACCCTACATTAAGTTTATGGCACAAATCTTAATATCATGTCTCCAAGTGATTAATTATGGACTATGATGGTGGAGCTACGTGTAGAAGTGTAGCTAGACCCCTTTTTCCCGCATGCCGGTCTCAAAGTACCTAAAAACAACATAAAACACAAGCGTGAGTTCGAAAACTCAGCAAGCATATTGTAATGGACAACAAGATCATTTACAAGACAATAATACCTTACATCACATATAACATCTCATACTTGAGCACATAACAACATCATCATCATTAAATATGTATTGCAATGCAATGCAATGTTATGCTCATATCTCCTTGGAAACTCATACCGGTATGGTTGAGTACACACCCGTCGGTGTGCACCCTCTCCCCCCTTCCATCCTGAAGATGGAGGGTGCCTACTCCTCGCTTCCACAACCCACGGTAGATGGAATCACGATGTAGGACTTACTCTAATGGCTCTCCGGATTAGTCATAACTTTCTCACCGACCTTCCCGGATTAGTTAATGACTTTCTCACCGCCCGGTCCATGTAACATGTCATGCATGCAACTATGCCAATTATCATATTTCACATGTACATAAACATATGGCAACTCATCATGACAAATATAAACACATGGCATCGAACCATGATAATCATACTCAATATTTCATTGGAAAACAGCAAGCATGGCAAGTGAGCATAGCAAGTGTTCAATCTTTCACCCAATATCAACAAACAACCTACAATCCGCTATACATTACAACACACTTGCCTCAACCGCGGGCGACGGATTTGTGGGACGTAGAGGGCACTCCCGGTGTCACACCACCTGCACATAGGCATCACACACTCACAATAATGCCCGCAAAACAGTACACAAATCCCCATCTAACCCGACATTGCCCACTACTTGCAAACCTAAAAAACAGAGGTTCTATCCTGGCGAGACAGCAGCCTTGCAAAGGCCATAACATCAGTTCTGGGACTCCAAATCGATTAAACGAGTACACCATCGCGAAGCTTAGGAAATTTCCTACCTTTTTCTAGTTATACGGAAAGACTGATTCGGACTCTAAAATTGTTTAATCTACAGATTACTACAATCTGTTCCAATCGCGTCACAGATTTTAACATGCTCGGTAAAACGGCCATAACTTTCAAACGGCTGATCGGATTTTAACGTGCTTTATGTCCATGGAAAGATAATTAAATTATATACAACTTCTTTTAAGTCCGTACGGACAGATTCGGATTCTAAATCGACGAAAACTCGAGCCATAGCCCGACTGCTCAATCTGCCCGAAAACAGAAACGTGGCAACGTCTAGATCTAACCCAAAGAACTCCAACCCAGCACCACCAATTGATCTAAAAACTTCATAAACACCCTAAGAACAGTACCTAGATCAAACCCAAGGATCCCCATGATCATACCTTTGCCCAACGAACGAATCTCCAATAGATCTCCTCGCGGATCGCTCCTCGCTCCACGCTCCTCGCTCCTCGCTCCAACGGATGGATCCACAAGGTGCAGAGGTGTGGAGACCACCCTAGGGCAGCAAGGGGGTGGAGGAGAGGTGGTGTGCAATGGGGAGCAATGGGGGCGCCATGGGGGCAAGAGATGGGACGGCTAGGAGGTGGAGGGAGGAGGAAGGGTGGCGGCTAGGGTTAGGGGCGCATGGGGCAGGGGTGAACGCCCCAAGGGCTGATGGGGAGCCCTTTTACCAGCCCCCACACCCAAACCTAGTCCGTTACGGAGACCTACTCCATCCCACCAAAGCCCACCAAGGCCCAAACTCCCCCGGGAAGGCCCAAAACCCCGGAAACGGCCCGGAAAAGCTATTAACCTCCATATCATATAGTTTTAACCTTAATTCCACATCTCATAATGTTATTAACCTTATCATGCACGTTAAATAAGGTTACGACACTCCGTGGTGTCACAACACTTCAAAAGGCCCAAAAACGTGAGTAAACCTCTAGCCGTAAGATTTTCTTCTCTAATTTCACAATCTGTAATGTCACACCAAAACGTAGTGTCACATCCGGATTCCTATTCCAATTTTGCGCTTAGAGGTCAACCAAGAATAAGGATAGCGAGGCAGGGTTGATGTATCAAAGGTGGATAATAGACTTTCTATTTTGCATTTCCAGATGAAAAAACCAGACAATAGGTATTAGAAGGTGGCACATTGCTAACATACCATTATTGTTGAGACAATGGCAGCCAAAATTTCAGTTGAAAAATTGGAAAAAAAATAAAAATCCCAATTTTAGAAAACTGTGGGGAGTTCCTAAGGAGTACATTAAAAAAGAAGGACTGAGCTATATTGCTAGAGCTAGTGGTTTGGGGAAGCCTCTCTAGATGGATAAAGTCACTGAAATAAATACAATATTTTCTTTTGCAAAAGTAGAAAAAGACCTTTTCAAGGATCTTGGAAACTATCTTGGTAATTACGTACTTATTAAGGAGATGAGATTGAGATTAGAGCTGAATACGCATGGAAGCCCAAATCCTGTGCTGTTTGCTAGGAGTTTGGTCATGACATTAGTAAAAGAAGAAGATAGTAGAGTTTGCTCCTGTCAAGAAGAGTATTAAAGCTGTTACAGCAAAGCAATATATGTAAAAAGAATTTCAGTTTATATTACCAATAAAGGATAGTGGTTAGTAAGTAAGTAGGGAAGAAGGTTGTAGCAGATTGAATTTCGAATTCTCAAGAAGACATTACCAATCACTTTAGCATTCTCTCTTTGGTTGAAATTGGAGAGTGGTTACAGCAAGCAAGGTGCAGGAGGAATCCATTGTATCTGCAAAGTAAGGTCAAAATGAAGGGGGATGCAGGGATTTTTTGAATATGGGCCACTTCCTTTTAATAGAGCAACTTTGGCCATTGAACTAGCCATGCTAAGAGGAATTGACCAAAGCGTCATACCTCTGCTTATATTTATTACGACATTTCTAGTGAGGGGCCTTGCACAGGAAAAGCTGATGCGGGTCTCCTTCCTTGTTAAAAAAGGTCTCTCGCTCGCTCCAAACTATTTCATCAAAAGCATCCCCTGGCGGTTCAATCAAGAGGCCCGAGAGAGAAGAAAGTCCTTGTTTCTTTTTGTTTGATCAATGGATATTGAAAGCTTCCACGTGACATACATTCTCAAGTTTGTTTGATGCTTTTACTATATCACCTGAGTCAAGGGATGTGCATTCCTTCTCCAAAACATAGGTAGATTGGAAATCCTCTTTAAGTGTAATATAAACCCCCGGTATTCTAACCAAGGAAGTGATAGAACAACCCCTTGTTGAGGATCGTCTAAATTGACTTTCATTGCTGAGAGCATCATAGCGCTCCATCAATGCACTGTTTTGGTGCCTGCGGCTTCCACCACTACAACAGGTGGAAAGGAATGGAATTCCATGAAAGAAGACCGCTTTCCCTTGCTGCTAGCTTTCTGGCAAAAGACATATCTCCGAGTTTCCAGAGACTAATGAGGCATAAGATGGAATGGATCCGCTTCAACCATCATCCTTGCCCACTGTTCATTCTGTCTTTATCTCATTCATTAGGGAGTTTCGAGCTCCTTATGAGATGTTTGAGATGTGATCGCATGGATCTTCTTGCTTTGGATCAATTCCTTTGATAGTGAGTGGTTCACCACGGGAAGCACGAGCGAGACAACCGACGGGAAATGGTTTAGATCGTTTAGAATTAGCTTTTCATTGAGCTCCGACCAGAGGGAGAAGAGTGAGTGATCCCTCGATAGGGAGCACGAGCGATGCAATCGACGGGAGGACAAGATAAGCCCTTCCGAAAAGCTCGTTTGCCTTTCATCTAAGCGAAGTGATTCCTCAAGGCCAGGTTAAACAAGTGAATCATCGGTAGCAAGCACGAGAGCAAGCGATCGAAAAGGAGGAGAAAGAACCATGATAATCGGATGTCAAAGCCTACTTTCTTGGTTGAGATTCACATTTGGAATAAAAGGTCACTAGAGCTCGGGCTGTTGAAATTGGTCCCAGGTAGGGGAAAATATCAATGGCAGTGGAATTGGCCTTAGCCTTGTTTTCTACTAACAACTTGAGGCTTTGACCCTAGGTAGACCCCCCTTGTTTGGCAAACAGGCGTGAGTGAATTGGTCGGAATGGGGAGAAATCCCAGAGTTGATGTAGGATCGAAAAGATGAATATAGCAATCAGAGGGGGGGGGGTGAATGATTGTGCGAAAGCTAAAACCAAATTTTTGATCTACTAAAATTCACCCCAATTTGGACTCAAATAATTGCTTCGGATCAAACAAAAATAGATTGATAGACGTTCGGAAAAACGCGAATTCCTGGAGATCCAACCGTCGGATTGATCTGAAACTTGAACACAAGAAACTAGATTACAATATGAATCTAACAAAGAAATAATCAGCTTGATTGGGCTTACGGATCAAAATTTATGAACCTTGTAATCTTGTTGTGACAGAATATGACGAGAATTGATCTAACATCAATTTCGTGATTAAGCAAAATCTTCAAAAGATTAACCAACAAAACTTTGAGGAACTCTAAAACAAAGCCTTAGAAAGGTTTTAGATGGATCAAATCAAGATGTAACTCAATGAATCAAAGTAGACAAAGAACCAATCTAGAACTAGAACAGATGAGCAAACAAACACTCAAAACAGAGAGTACTGTAGCAACGCGTGCACTGTAGCTTCGAGATTACTGTAGCATGCAAAGGATCTGAAAGAATTTGATCTTTATTTCTTTTTCTAAAATACTCCCATCAAAAGAGTACAAACCCTAAAACACAGCTCTGGCTATGCGCCCCTTGCTCTCATGATAAACAGAGGACACATCCCCCTATTTATAATGAGCAACCCTAACAGAGTACGCATGCATGTCCACTTGGTCCAACATGGCCCAATACATGCAAGCTACATCAAAAGATTACAACTCTTCACGTGTATGGTTCACCTGCCATAGTCACGTGACTAACAACTCTGCACACATACGACCCACCTGCCGTACTCACGTGACTGACTAGTCTTCATGTGCACCGTTCTCTAGCCCGAACGTCCTGCATGACATCCTTGATCACTAAGACCTCGATTCCTCCATGAACCTAGTCTCGAACCTCAGTTCCTCTATGAACCTAGTTCCGGTCCTATCATCGACCACGTTCGCCCTCAAGCAAGACCTGCACACGAACAAACCACAGAACAATTCCGAGCACAAGTCTGTGACTTGACTCAACATTAGTCCGTGCAACTACTCACACGAGCATTGCATAAGATCAAAACAAGCATTTTGAAATGCAGACGAATTTCGTAATCACCAAATCGAACCAAAACCAATTTAATTCAAACACAAGAAGTAAACCCTAGAAAAAGCCAATCACGTTCACGGTGGACCAAATCCTTGGTCCGGCGTACACAGGGAGTAAACCCTAGAAAATCACATTCACGCCTGACCGAAACCTTGGTCCGGCGCAATCCACGACGGACCGAAAACTTGGTCCAGCGTACACGTCAAACTCTCGGTTAAAAGAAGAATTTGGTCTGGCGCAAGAAACTGAAAACTAAGTTCACAGCGGACAAAAAAATTGGTCCGGCGCAAATGCAAAAAGTGGTCCGGCGCAAAAGGAAAACATTCTGTTTCTCCAAAACTTAGTTCGACGCAAATCCAAATTCCCTGTATCCAAGAAACTTAGTTAAGCACATGCACAAGTATATCAATGAGACAACACATGCACAAGCACCACACATGCCAGAGCACAAACACTTTGCAATACCAAAATCATCATTAAGCAAAATTTTCAGCACATGATTTGACAATCTCTCCCTTGATGAAAACATTGGCAACACCGCTTAGAATTGAACATTGGCATTCACTTCAGAAAAAGGTTTTTAAAATCAAAAAGTTTAAAATCAAAAGCCGAAGTGAAAAACACAAAATCTCCCTCTTTGACAAACATGCAATGTGAAAAACTCACCCTAGGTGAAAATAAGAAAAATCTCCCCCTAAGAAGAAAAGTGAGTGAATGTGCAATGTGCTCATAACTCTCCAAAATTCTCCCCCTTTGACAATGGATTCATCAAGAATACAAAAGAGAGAACAAAATCTTTTTGTTTGTTTTGAATTTGTCATTTTTATGTAATGAGCATTATAAGTCATCCACAAATGTAATTCATCTCCAGGTCATGCTATCAAAAGTACTTGCACCTTCAAATCTACACAAAGACAATGTAAAGTAAGCACAACTAGAAATCAAGTTCTATTAACGATTTTTTTTGCACGGCATGATCTCCCTTTCTCAACTATCTCAAAAACTGAAAACATTGAATTTTTTTTGTGCACTTCATTGGTGCTTGAAAAGCTAATTTATTGCTTGATTCCAACAAAGTACAAAAATGAAAGGAATTATATGTACCATCAACCTTACTTTTCAACCATGCCAAGCAATGAGCTTAAGGTTTCATGGTTTTGGTCATACACAACCTCTTCCAAGTTCATATCAAAGTGCAATGATAAGCAGTCTCGTAAAGAGGAAGTACGACAGTGCATAACCTTGATATTGCATCTATCAAAATTCACTTTTTGAGCTTTTAGCCCTTTAACTTTGAAAATTTTCACATTGAGCACTTTTTGAGCAAGATCAATATAACTGAGAAAGTTCAACCATGACAAGATTTAATTCAAGGTTTCATTCCATTTAAATAGTCATGCCATAAACTAAACCACATATGCATAGAGATAAAGTTGCAAAGACCTTGTAGCATAATCATGGCTTCAAATAACATATGCGAATAAAAAATAATGCTCATTATTTTTTCAATATTTTTCCTTTTTTTATTTTTCATTTAAGAAATACTAAGAAAAATGTGTAAACAAAGAATCACAAAGTCTTCACAAACTCCCCCTCAAAACAAGCATGTTCGGTGAACAACCCCAAGTTCTCCCCGAATAAAAGCAAATCAAGAAGAAGATAAAGGTTTTGTGAAAATGCCTGCCATTTGATGTTCAATATCCACATGGTGAAGCACAATATTTATTTTTTCTACATGATCTCTGAGAAAGTGAAATTTGATCTCAATATGCTCAAGAAAAAAATTACCCAAGAAGTGGTATGAACCAGATGTACTTTTTCTATCAATTCTACATCCTCCAAAGTCAGCATCAGAAAAAGTTATTAAACTAATGCATGAGGAAGCAGAAAGTCAAATGCCAAAATCTTGAGTACCATGGAGATACCTGAGAATTCGCTTGACAGCTTGTCGATGTGAAGCACGCGGGGAAGCTTGAAAACTAGCACACAAGCACACTGCAAATTGTATATCCGGTCTTGATCATTCTCAACACCATCATCATCGTCGTCTTCATGAACAAAGATACTCTCCCCATGAACATATGTACCTGTAACACCCCGGCATTTAATATGCCCGAATGCTACCAATCATAAGCTAAACAACAACTAAATACCACATTTAACATAAAATTCCAGCAAAGGCGCATAGACTAAAAAACCGAAATTTCGGCAGCACCCCCTTTGTTTTATCACGAATTTAAGGAACAGCAACAATAAAGTCTTAACGACAATTAAAGACTAACATTAAGCTCTTAAGGTTCCAAGTGTCAAACAAACAATAGAACTCTCATTAACCAAGCTAAGACTTAATTTTAAAGACCATCACACGCAATTTATTATCAAACTAAATGAATTGACTTGGGGAAACATTAAGGTGAAGCAACGTGTGAGCGTGTGACTATTCCCCTTTCCCGCATGCCGTTCTCATGGTACCTAAAAAAAACAAGAAAACACAAGCGTGAGTTCGAAAACTCAGCAAGCATATTGCAATGGACAACAATAACAACAACATGGCAATAACATCTTCCATCATGCAAATCATCTCATTCATGATTAATCAGCCATATCATTATCATTAGGTATGCGATGTAATGCAATGCTCCTGTCTCCTTGGAACCTCATACCGGTATGGGGAGTACACACCCGTCGGTGTGCACCCTTTCCTCCCTTCCATCCCGAAGATGGAGGGTGCCTACTCGCTTCCAAACACCACGTGGATGGAATCACGACATAGGACTTACTCAATGGCGTTCCGGACTAGTCATAACTTGCTCACCGACCTTGCCGGACTAGCTATGACTTTCTCACCGCCCTCGCCCTATCTCATGACATGCGTGCAATTATGCCAATTATCATTTTAACTCACATATTAACACATGGCATCCTAGCATAATAAACATGCTCATCATATCATGGGAAAACAGTAAAACATGGCAAGTGGACATATAGCGTGTAATCAATTCCTTCTATTCTCAACAAGCAACCTACAACTCAATATCCATCACAACACACTTGCCTCAACCACGTGCAACGGATTGGCGGGAAGAAGAGGGCACTCCCGGGGTCACACCACCTGCACATAGGTATCACACACTCACAATCATAACCTCAAAACAGTACACAAACCCCCCATCTAACCCGACATTGCCAACTACTCGCAAAACCTAAAACAGAGGTTCTGTCCCGGCGGGACAGCAGCCTTGCAAAAGGCATAACTTGAGTTCTGGGACTCCGAATGAAATAAACGAGTATACCCTCGCGTAGCTTAGGAAATTTCCCAACTTTCTCTAGGTATAAGGAAAGACTGATTCGGCCTCTAAAGTTGTTTAATCTACAGATTACCGAGATCTGTTCCAATCGCGTCACAGATTTTTAGGCGCTCGGTAAAACAGCCATAACTTTCAAACGGCTAATCGGAAATTAACGTGCTTTACGTCCACGGAAAGATAATTAAATTATCTACAACTTCCTAGAAGTCCGTACGGTCAGAATCGAACTATAAATTGACGAAAACTCGAGCCCTAGCTCGACTGCTCAATCTGCCCGAAAACAGAAACGTGGACAAGTTTAGATCTAACCCAAATTACTTCAAACCAGCGCCTCCAATTGATCTAAAAACTTCATAAACATCCTAATAACAGTACCTAGATCAATCCCCAGGGTTCCCTTGATCATACTTTTGCCCGACGAACAAATCTCCAATGGATCTCCTCGCGGATCGCTCCTCGCTCCACGCTCCTCGCTCCTCGCTCCACGGGATGGATCCACGAGGTGCAGGGGTGGAGTGGCCACCCTAGGGCAGCAAGGGGTGGAGGGGAGGTGGCGTGGAGGTGGAGGAAGGGGAGGGGGGCGCACGGTTTGGGGAGGGGCGGCTAGGGCTTAGGGGAGTGGGAGGGAGGAGAGGTGGAGGGAGGGGAGGCGCATAAGGGCTGAGGTGGGGCGCAAGGGGGGGCAGGGGGAGCCCCTTTTACCAGCCCCCTCACCCTGCCCTAGTCCAATAAGAGTCCCTCTCAATCCCTCCAAAGCCCACCAAGGCCCAAAACTCCCCCGGGAAGGCCCAAAACCCCGAAAACGGCCCGGAAAAGCTATTAACCTCCAATTCTTATGGTTTTAACCTTATTTCCACATCTCATACTGTAATTAACCTTATCATGCCCGCTAAATAAGGTTACGACACTCCGAGGTGTCACATTCTTCCCCCCTTCAACAGGATTCGACCTCGAATCTAAACGCACCAACACGAAACCCAGAAACCAAAGATAGCTAGGTTTTCACGTCACATACCCGAGGCGAAAGCTCGGGATACTTCTCGCATGCGTAGATTCCAGCTCCCAAGTCGCTTCTCTCTGGCCTGATGTGACCACAGGACCTTGACAAACTTAAGCGTCCTGTTCTTCATCACTCGCTCTCAAGTCCCTAGAATTTCCACAGACGGGACTCGAAGGTGAGGTCCTCGCTGAAGCACTAATGGTTCCAATGGAACCACCAACTCCGGATCACGCAAGTATTTCTTCAACATCGAGACATGGAACACATTATGCACACCTTGCATGGATTCCGGTAGCTCTAGGCGATAGGCCAACCTGCCAACTCGGGCGAGGATAGGAAAAGGCCCAACATACCTTGGACTGAGCTTTCCTTTCGTGCCAAAACGCACCACACCCTTGGTGGGAGATACTGCAAGAGTACGCTATCACCCACCTCAAACTCCAAGTCTCGCCGCCACATCAAGATAGCTTTTCTATGCGCTCTGTCTTTGCGAGAAGGTTCTGCCGAACCTCCGACACGCGATCAACGATCTGCTGCACCCAATCCGGTCCAAGAATAGCTCTCTCGCCCACAAGATCCCAACAAAGTGGCGATCTGCACTTCCGGCCATACAAGACCTCATAAGGAGCAGCCGGATCTTTGGAATGATAGCTGTTATTGTAAGCAAACTCTGCAAGGGGCAAATGGTCTTCCCAGCTACCCTTCCAAGCCATTACACAGGCCCTGAGCATGTCCTCTAAAGTTTGGATGGTACGCTCAGACTGCCCATCTGTCTGAGGGTGAAAAGCGGTAGTAAGGCGAAGCTGCGTACCCAATGCACTCTGCAAACTCTCCTAGAACTTGGAGACGAACTTCGCATCCCGATCAGAGATAATGGTCTTGGGTACTCCATGCAATATCACAATCTCCCGCACATAGATGGGAGCCAACTCGCTCGCTGAATTGGTCGTGCGGATGGGAATGAAATGCGCAGACTTGCTGAGACGGTCCACCACAACCCAAACAGCATCCTTCCCTCGTGGAGTACGAGGTAAGCCAACCACAAAATCCATGGAGATGTCATCCCATGGCCATACCGGAATCTCCAAAGGCTGCAACAAAGCCGGCCGGACGCTTATGCTCAGCCTTGATCTTCCGCAAATCCCACAAGACGCCACGCACTTGGCAATATCCACTCTCATCCTTTTCCACCGTAAATTCTTCTTCAAGTCCCTGTACATCTTGGTCTCCCAGGATGGACCGTACGGGTGCGATGTGCTTCTTTTAGGATGTCTTCTTTCACTTGAGATTTCTGGGGCACGCACAGACGGCCCTGAAACCTCAAAGCTCCCGCATCATCAACAGTAAAGTCTCCAGACTTGCCTTCCTCAAGATGTTTCCTCACCTGCTGGAGCAAACGATCATCTTCTTTGTGCCTCCCGCTGCACGCTCGGGAATCGGCCCGACTCAAGGATCAATCGAGTCTCGGCTTGCACGGTCCCCGCATAAGCGATAGGAGACTCCCAAACGCTCAAAATCAGCAACAAGACAATCAACAACAGGGGCATTGTCTTGCGATCGAGAGCGTCGGCCACCACATTTGCTTTCCCGGATGATACCGATAGTGAGGTCATAATCCTTTATCAACTCTAGCCACCTCCTCTGCCTCAAGTTCAAATCTTTCTGAGTAAAGATGTACTTGAGGCTCTTGTGATTAGTGAAAATATCACAAGACTCACCGTATAGGTAATGCCTCCATATCTTCAATGCAAACACCACGGCGGCTAGCTCAAGATCATGCGTGGGATAATTCTGCTCATGCTTTTTCAACTGCCTCGAAGCATAAGCAATCACCTTGCCATCTTGCATGAGTACACAACCAAGTCCCAACCGAGAAGCATCAGAATACACAGTGAAGCGCTTCCCCGGCTCGGGAAGGGTAAGAACAGGAGCAGTCACTAACTTCTCCTTCAAAGTGCGTAAACCGTGCTCACACTCTGCAGCCCACCGAATTTCATCCCCTTCTCGAGTCACCGCGAAAGTGGCTTGGCAATGATAGAGAAATCCTGCACAAAACGCCGATAGTAGCCAGCCAACCCAAGGAAACTACGCACCTCTTTGACATTGGAAGGCCTCTTCCAATCCAAAACTTTGAGACTTTGCTAGGATCCACAGATATGCCCTCTGGATTGATGATGTGCCCAAGAAAACCCACTTCGAAATCCGAACTCGCACTTTTTCAGCTTAGCAAAGAACTGATTCTCCCTCAAGGTGCTCAAAGACAAGCCTCGAGATGTCGCTCATGCTCCTCTTCCGATTTAGAGTAAACGAGAATGTCATCGATGAACACTACCACAAACTCATCAAGATACTTGTGTAGCATCTTGTTCATCGCCTCCATAAAGACAATGGAGCATTAGTTAGTCCAAAAGACATAACTTTAAATTCATAATGCCCATACCTAGTGGAGAAAGCGATCTTCTCAATGTCCTGCTCCCTCACACGGATCTCGATTGTACCCGATCGAAGATCAATCTTGGAGAACACCTTTGCTCCCTTCAGTTGGTCAAACAGATCCTCGATGCGAGGCAAAGGATACTTGTTCTTGACTGTCACTTGATTAAGAGCACGATAATCAATGCACATACGCCAACTTCCATCCTTCTTCGATACGAAGAGGACGGGTGCTCCCCATGGCGAAACGCTACGCCGAACGAAGCCCTTGGCCAACAGATCCTCCAACTGCTTCTTCAACTCGTCTTGAAAAGGACGAGCCAAGCGGTATGGAGAGATAGAAATAGGTCGAGTGCCAGGAACAAGATCAATACGAAACTCCACATTCCTTACAGGAGGTAGACCAGGCAACTCGTCAGGGAACACATCAACGAACTCCTTCACTACAGAAATCTCCTCAATGGGAACTGAGGAAGATGGTTTCTCAGACAAAGTCATGAGGAAACCCATCAGCCTCAAACGCCGACCAGAAAACAAATTAGTCAAAGCAAAGACGGAACTGGAGGGTATACCACCATGAAAGGTCAACTCTTCCCCGGACGGGGCCTGTAAGGAAACTGTCTTCCAGAAACAACAGATCTTAGCACGGCATCGATGCAGCCACCCATGCCCAAAATGACATCAAAAGGAGCCAACGGATCACCATGAGATTGGCAAAGAAAACCTCATCATCAATGGCAATGGTGCAACCAGGGCAAACCAAAGAACTAGCAATCAACCCCCAGGAGAATCGACTAACACGGAATCGTAAATCCGCTGAACTCCCAACTTAGCTCTACTAGCAAACTCCGACGACACAAAAGAGTAGGATGCTCCGAATCAAATAGAACAAAGGCATCAACGGAATCCACGAGCGAGTACCGAAACCACCTCTGGATGCCCGGTGACTCGGCGGTCGGCAAAGCGTACACTCCTGGTGGCGCCGAGACAGAAGAGCCCGACTCGGTGATGCCCCATCAAGGCTGGGGCGGAGGAGGCAATCGAGGAGGAGCAGACGGCCGCGGGCACCAAGATCGCCGCCGGTGGCGCCACGCAAAGGGCGGTGAGAAAGCGAGGGCAGCCATCATGTGCACCGATCCTCTGGAAGACGCCGCTGGAGTGGGAGGAGAAGGCACCGTCTCCCACTTGATGATGCTACTGGGATTCATCCGGCAGACTCGTCCCATGTGGCCGGGCTTGCCACAGTGGTTGCAACTCCCGGTCCAACCACACTCTGAAGCACGGTGCTCACCACCGCACTTGAAACACTTCATGCCCTGCCCGGGCACAGGACGAACAGTCGCTCGCGAAGAAGACGACTGGGGCGGCCCCATCTTAGCCCCTGAGGGGGAGCCCTGTCCTCCCTTGAACTTCTTGAAGGTGGGTCGCTGAGAGGACCCACCTCCACCACCAACGGTCCTCTTCTGGCCCCCTTTGGTTCAGGAACCCCTGAACCACCGGGTTTTGCTTATCCCGGGAGAGCTCCATGCCCTTCGCTGCTCCACCACGGAGCGAGAAGTCACGAGGACGATCGCCCCATGACAACTCTGAACTCCTGGTTGAGGCCCCTACGGAACCTCCTTGCCTTCTCCCGATCATCGGTGCCACAGTAGTGCAAGCGCACCACGCCGTTGAACTCCATCTCATACTCTGCCACCGACCTCTTTCCTGGAAAGAGTAGTCGAGTAAGCTCCATCCTCTCAAGGAAAGACTGCAGGTGGAACTTGGCTCGGGCGAGCCACAAAGTCCTCCCAAGTGATCGACCCAGATCGGGGCTCTAGCGGCCAGAACCCCTCCCACCAGATATCGCTTGGCCCTTCAAATGAAAAGCCACAAAGCAAGTCCTCTGAACCGAGGTCAAATCTAGGACCTCAAAGCGCCTCTCCATGTACCGCAGCCAATCTGCGATCGATCGGCGTGCTGCTCCGTCGAAAGTGTCAAGACGGAGGGACATCCACTCCCGAGAGACTCATCCTCGGCTCCGGTGCAGCGGGGCAACAACAGGCCACTGCGAGGGAGGCACAACAGCGAGGGCTGCTCGCAAGCTGGCGCAGCTCTGAATCTCCTCTGCAGAGCCTGAACTAAAACTTCATTTGCGGCGGGCACCCCTTCCCGACCGTGCAGGTGGAAGCTCCTCCTGAGTGGCCCACGAGCATTAAGCGAACGCTCCCCTCGAGAATCGACTCCTCAACTCCTGGGAGCCTCGCCTGGCCTCCACGGCCACGGCGTCCACGGCCTCTACCCCTCGGCATGGCTGCTTAGACAGACAACCATCCAAACACAAAAACATAAACACAAAATCACACAATCAAGATCATAGATCAAACATCATCATAAGCATATCCTTCATTAAATAATTAAGCGCAATGCAATGATGAACCAAGACCCCATCCTACGGTGCAACCAAGTGTGTCAAATTTTAGATCAGTTATACCACTTTTGCAAGTTTTAATATTGCTATCCTATAACAAAGTTTTAGTTAGAACCTAAGCCATGTTTCTAAGTTATTCCACATCATATTTTAGTTGCAACTTAAGGTATAACACTAAAATACTTATTCCAAGGACCTACAGCCCGCTCTGATACCAACTGTAACACCCCGGCATTTAATATGCCCGAATGCTACCAATCATAAGCTAAACAACAACTAAATACCACATTTAACATAAAATTCCAGCAAAGGCGCATAGACTAAAAAACCGAAATTTCGGCAGCACCCCCTTTGTTTTATCACGAATTTAAGGAACAGCAACAATAAAGTCTTAACGACAATTAAAGACTAACATTAAGCTCTTAAGGTTCCAAGTGTCAAACAAACAATAGAACTCTCATTAACCAAGCTAAGACATAATTTTAAAGACTATCACACGCAATTTATTATCAAACTAAATGAATTGACTTGGGGAAACATTAAGGTGAAGCAACGTGTGAGCGTGTGACTATTCCCCTTTCCCGCATGCCGTTCTCATGGTACCTAAAAAAAAACAAGAAAACACAAGCGTGAGTTCGAAAACTCAGCAAGCATATTGCAATGGACAACAATAACAACAACATGGCAATAACATCTTCCATCATGCAAATCATCTCATTCATGATTAATCAGCCATATCATTATCATTAGGTATGCGATGTAATGCAATGCTCCTGTCTCCTTGGAACCTCATACCGGTATGGGGAGTACACACCCGTCGGTGTGCACCCTTTCCTCCCTTCCATCCCGAAGATGGAGGGTGCCTACTCGCTTCCAAACACCACGTGGATGGAATCACGACATAGGACTTACTCAATGGCGTTCCGGACTAGTCATAACTTGCTCACCGACCTTGCCGGACTAGCTATGACTTTCTCACCGCCCTCGCCCTATCTCATGACATGCGTGCAATTATGCCAATTATCATTTTAACTCACATATTAACACATGGCATCCTAGCATAATAAACATGCTCACCATATCATGGGAAAACAGTAAAACATGGCAAGTGGACATATAGCGTGTAATCAATTCCTTCTATTCTCAACAAGCAACCTACAACTCAATATCCATCACAACACACTTGCCTCAACCATGTGCAACGGATTGGCGGGAAGAAGAGGGCACTCCCGGGGTCACACCACCTGCACATAGGAATCACACACTCACAATCATAACCTCAAAACAGTACACAAACCCCCCATCTAACCCGACATTGCCAACTACTCGCAAAACCTAAAACAGAGGTTCTGTCCCGGCTGGACAGCAGCCTTGCAAAAGGCATAACTTGAGTTCTGGGACTCCGAATGAAATAAACGAGTATACCCTCGCGTAGCTTAGGAAATTTCCCAACTTTCTCTAGGTATAAGGAAAGACTGATTCGGCCTCTAAAGTTGTTTAATCTACGGATTACCGAGATCTGTTCCAATCGCGTCACAGATTTTTAGGCGCTCGGTAAAACAGCCATAACTTTCAAACGGCTAATCGGAAATTAACGTGCTTTACATCCACAGAAAGATAATTAAATTATCTACAACTTCCTAGAAGTCCGTACGGTCAGAATCGAACTCTAAATTGACGAAAACTCGAGCCCTAGCTCGACTGCTCAATCTGCCCGAAAACAGAAACGTGGACAAGTTTAGATCTAACCCAAATTACTTCAAACCAGCGCCTCCAATTGATCTAAAAACTTCATAAACATCCTAATAACAGTACCTAGATCAATCCCCAGGGTTCCCTTGATCATACCTTTGCCCGACGAACAAATCTCCAATGGATCTCCTCGCGGATCGCTCCTCGCTCCACGCTCCTCGCTCCTCGCTCCACGGGATGGATCCACGAGGTGCAGGGGTGGGGTGGCCACCCTAGGGCAGCAAGGGGTGGAGGGGAGGTGGCGTGGAGGTGGAGGAAGGGGAGGGGGGCGCACGGTTTGGGGAGGGGCGGCTAGGGCTTAGGGGAGGGGGAGGGAGGAGAGGTGGAGGGAGGGGAGGCGCATAAGGGCTGAGGTGGGGCGCAAGGGGGGGCAGGGGGAGCCCCTTTTACCAGCCCCCTCACCCTGCCCTAGTCCAATAAGAGTCCCTCTCAATCCCTCCAAAGCCCACCAAGGCCCAAAACTCTCCCGGGAAGGCCCAAAACCCCGAAAACGGCCCGGAAACGGCCCGGAAAAGCTATTAACCTCCAATTCTTATGGTTTTAACCTTATTTCCACATCTCATACTGTAATTAACCTTATCATGCCCGCTAAATAAGGTTACGACACTCCGAGGTGTCACAGTACCTGTATCCTCACTGTATCTTTTGCCACAACAAAGGTGGAAGAAGCATCTCCAAAAGTAACACATTCATCACGAGATGCACGAGTGAAGAAGAACCAAATCTTATCACCGAACATGTGGCGTGAGCATCCGGAATCCACTAGCCATATGTTCTCCTTCCTCGCGTGAGAAGTCTACATAGAAGCAGAAAATGTCGACGTCTCGGTACTGGGGTTAGAAATAAGATGTTTAGGAATCCAGTACTGAGACACACAACGCACAACAGTAGGCACAACACGAGCATTCTTATGCACAAAAATAGATTTGTCTTTTCCCATGTTTTTAGCAACAAACGGTGCTTCACCCTAGGCACATAATGAGAAGCAAAACGTGCCTGTCTAAAATTAGACCTAGCTTTAGCTCTTTCTTTTTTTTTGTTGTTTAGCTAGTCTAAAACAAAAATCTACTAAATGTCCATCTCTACCACAATGAGTGCAAGTGTACTTAACATGATGTTTTGCTTTAACAGTAGAAGCACATTTTGCATTCATCACAGTAGAAGATAAAACTCCAGCAGACTTAAAAATAATTTTCTTAGGCTCATTGACAATTTCAAAATTTCCACTTTTAAGTGCTTTAACAACAGTGGGAGCATTTGATTTATGATGAGCATAAGAATCATAACCTAAACCTTTGTTATGAGTGCTGACTTTTGATTGATCCAAGATCATGTCTAGGTTTTTCTTTCCTTTAGTGAAACATTCTAATGACTTTTCCAAATAATTAACTTTTCGAGAAAGAGTTAAACAATTATTACAGGGAACGTCCTCTTTTCCTTTTTGCTTGCGACAAGTTGAGCATGAAAGAACCTCATGTGTATGCAAAGCATCTGTCATTTGAGAAACCCTAGCATTTGCATCTTTCAATTTCAATTCAAGTATGGAGCATTTAGAACATGGAGGTTAATCATGCAAATCAATAGTAGAACAACTAACATGTTTACCAAGTTTCTCATTTTCTCATTTTCAGCATTAATTTGCTCTAACAAGGTAACATGTTCTTTCCTAAGCAAGGTAAGCTCATTGTAAATTAAGTCACATGATTTACAAGTGTCATCATCAGGAATCAATGTCTTAAGTCTAGTAATTTCATCATTCAATGACTCCACAAGAATATCATGTTTCTTAATTTTTCTATCATGTTTGTCAAGCAATTTTCCAAGACGAGCAACAGCAATAGCTAATTCATCATATGAAGGATCTACCTCATTAAAGCCGCTGTCGTGATCGTCCTCAGTGAAGCTGTCGCTGCTTTTGGCCATGAGACACAACCCCGTCAAGTCATGGTTGCTTAGAGTTGTATTGTCCTCACTGCTCTCCGAGTCCACATCGCTCAAATTGACTTGTTCAAGAGCGGAAAGAACTCGGTGGACCATGGTTTATGAAGCTCTTCTTCTTCCTATCATTTGAAGGGAAATTCTTCTTCTTTTTGTTGTTGTCCTTCTCCTCCCATGATGCTTTACCTGCAAGTTTAGGATAATTTGTGCGAATATGGTTGAGGTCATCACATTCATAGCATCTTGGAGGACCACCACCACCTCACTTTCTCATTCTCTCATTTTGCAAAGCTTTGTTAAAGCGAGAAGAGAGTAATGCCAAGTCCTCTTCTGGAAATTGCTCAATCTGTTCATCGGTTAGTGAAGACAAGAAAGATAGAGCAAAACTTAAAGAAGCATTATTATGAGACATGTTAGATTGGGAGGTCAAACCAATTGATTTATGATCATTCTTCCTAGCAAGAACATCCAATTCATGAGTTTTCAGCTTAGAATAAAGAACATCTAATGTAAGTGTACTCATGACAGTTGATTCTCTAATGGATCTAACTTTCATCTCCCAAATAGACATGTCTAATGCACCAAGCAATTGTCTAGCATTAGCAGCAACATCAAAGCTAACTCCAACAGCACGCAAATTGCTAAGAATTTTATTAAAGCGTGCAAAGAAATCATCTAGCGACTCACCAGGCTTCATCTCAAATCGCATGTATTCTTTCTTATGTGGATCCTTCATGGTAATCACAAAGAGATTTCCATACCTCATATGTGGATCGAAGATGAACCACTCGATCAAAGTCGCTGCGTCCCAACCCTTGGATGATCAAGTTGCGCACCTTGCTATTTGCTTCAACATATGCGCAATTTGCATCGTTGACATTGTCATTCTCAGGGACTTCATATGGCTTGCAAACCTTCTACCAAATTGCGAAGCCCTGCGCCTAGATGAATGCCTCCATCTTTGCTTTCCAAAACTAAAAATCAACACCATCGAACACACACGGTTTTGTTGAATAACGATCCATTAATCTAATCACTGGTTAAGATAGATTAGAAAAACCTTGCTCTGATACCACTTGTAGGATCGAAAAGATGAATATAGCAATCAGAGGGGGTGAATGATTGTGCGGAAGCAAAAACCAAAATTTTGATCTACTAAAATTCACCCCAATTTGGACTCAAATAATTGCTTCGGATCAAACAAAAATAGATTGACAAATGTTCGGTAAAACGTGAATTCCCTGAGATCCAACTGTCGGATTGATCTAAAATTTGAACACAAAAAATTAGATTCCAATACGAATCTAATAGAGAAAGAATTAGCTCAATCGGACTTATGAATCAAAAATTATGAACCTCGCAAGCTTGCTGTGATAGAATATGACGAGAATTGATCTAACATCAATTTCGTGATTAAGCAAAATCTTCAAATGATTAACCAACAAAACTTTGAGGAACTCTAAAACAAAGCCCTAGAAAGGTTTTAGATGGATCAAATCAAGATGTAACTCAATGAATCAAAGTAGACAAAGAACCAATCTAGAACTAGAACAGATGAACAAACGAACACTCAAAACAGAGAGTATTGTAGCAACGCGTGCACTGTAGCTTCGAGATTACTGTAGCATGCAAAGGATCTGAAAGAATTTGATCTTTATTTCTTTTTCTAAAATACTCCCATCAAAAGAGTACAAACCCTAAAACACAGCTCTGGCTATGCGCCCCTTGCTCTCATGATAAACAGAGGACACCTCCCCCTATTTATAATGAGCAACCCTAACAGAGTACGCATGCATGTCCACTTGGTCCAACATGGCCCAAGACATGCAAGCTGCCACAAACGATTACAACTCTGCACGCGTATGGCTCACCTGCCATACTCACGTGACTAACAACTCTTCACGCGTACGACCCACCTGCCGTACTCACGTGACTGACTAGTCTTCGTGTGCACTGTTCTCTAGCCCGAACATCCCGCATGACATCCTTGACCACTAAGACCTCGATTCCTCCCTGAACCTTGTCACGAACCTCAGTTCCTCCATGAACCTAGTTCCGGTCCTGTCATCGACCATGTTCGCCCTCGAGCAACACCTGCACACAAACAAACCACAAAACAATTCCGAGCACAAGACCGCGACTTGACTCAACATTAGTCCATGCAACTACTCACACAAGCATTGCATAAGATCAAAACAAGCATTATGAAATCCACACGAATTTCATAATCACCAAATCGAACCAAAACCAATTTGATTCAAACACAAGAAGTAAACCCTAGAAAAAGCCATTCACGTTCACCGTGGACCAAATCCTTGGTCCGGCGCACACAGGGACTAAACCCTAGAAAATCACATTCACACCAGACCGAAACCTTGGTCCGGCGCAATCCACGGTGGACCAAAAACTTAGTCCGGCATACACGTCAAACTCTCGGTTAAAAGAAGAATTTGGTCTGGTGCAAGACACTAAAAATGATGTTCACGGCGGACCAAAAAATTGGTCCGGCGCAAATGCAAAAAGTGGTCCGGTGCAAAAGGAAAACATTCTGTTTCTCCAAAACTTAGTCCGGCGCAAATGCAAAATTCCATGTATCCTAGAAACTTAGTTAAGCACATGCACAAGTATATCAATGAGACAATACATGCACAAGCACCACACATGCCAGAGCACAAACACTTTGCAATACCAAAATCATCATTAAGCCAATTTTTCAGCACATGTTTTCACAGTTGAAATACCCCGGTCAGAGTAGGTGAACGAAGCAATGTCTGGGTGGATATAGCGAGCGAGCCGACCTAAAGCAAGGTCAAGTAGCCCTGGAACTAGTTTCTTTAGTTGCCTTTCAATCAAAGGCTGCATCAGGCTCCTACTATTGATTCAATTCCTTCGACACCTTCTGCCAACATTGCATTGGCTTCATTCTTACCTATGATATTACCAATAGATGATTCGATAGCAAGAGGAAAGAGAACAGCATATTCTTTCGTTGAGCCCAAAGGGACCGGAACAGTCTAGTCTCTAGCTGCCTAAGAGCAACCCCTATTTGTCCAATCCAATGTAAACCTATTGCCCAAGACCATCCCTCAATTCCTACTGTCCTAATTTTTCTCTAGCTCTAGGACAAAGGAAAGGGGAAGACTCCTCTAATAAAGGAGGAAAGGAGAGATTTTCATTAAACCAAAAGCCAACCAAAGAACCGGAATCGATACAGTCGACGGTCAAGGTACCAAGATCGAGACCGAGACATTCATTAGAGCAGTCAGAGTCGAACCGAATGGAGAGGCACCATCCATTAACCATATAAAACTGCATTCAATATCAATAGCAGCGGATATTGCGATTATCCCCATAGTTGATGATTATGCGACAATTGATATTGTGATAACCGATTCTTTCTAAGAGCAGATTCTTCCACTTCACTTTCTAAGAGGGCATTCAATGCATCAATCCCCTTTCGTCTTGACTATTTGGTGGGATACCCTATTAAGTCATGGCATCTGTTAGTTCCTTATCTTCATCCCATCGAGAAAGACTAATGCAAAAGGTGAATTGAATTTCGGATCTTTCTTCATGCATGAAATCGAGAAAAATGCTTTCTTTCACAAGCATGATCACTCCATTTAAAGGGATTCAATCCCCTAACCACATTTGAGGCGGATGAGAAGAAGGATGTAGGGATCTCCTTTTGTTTATTCAACATGCTAGCAGTGAATTTGCCGCCATGAACCTGTCTATAGGAGCTAGGCAAGGAAGAATACGTCTTAGAAGGGATGTCGAAAAGAAATGGAATCTGGTGCAAAGCAAGAAAACGGATGCGTGTGCTTACGCGCAACGGCTTTCGAGCTAGTACGCTCAATCCGTTGCTTGTTCAGTAGTACTAAGGCCAGAGAGTTGGAATTGCTTTATATAAGTAAGTGTAGCCAAGTCACCTCCATTCTCGATTTCTATTGCGACAGAGGGAGGTAATATCATAATCGAGACAAATCACGATTAGACTCAGTCCGGATAAAAGAATCCAATCCGAAGAAGTATGAAGTGGACATCTATGGCTTAATTGGAAACATCTCTTTTCTATTTTTATTTTGCCAGTTCCTCCCACAGAGCAAGTGCCTTGACTAATATAGATTGACTCTTTCATTCTTGCAGCCTATTCTGGTTCCAATCGTTTGAGGGAAACCCCCTTTGGCTGAGGATGAATGGTGCGGCTACTTCAACTGGGTGGACCCGGAGACATACCACCCACATCTCAAACTTCCCGTCTGGGATAACTGGGGGGAGTAACCTTCACCATGGTGCTACTACCGCCCAGAAAAGCCAGACCGCAACTACGCCTATGGTATTATTCAACGACCACAGCGGGCATACTGCATTGACTGCAGGGCATGCTTCCAGTTGTACAACGACAAGCCCAACACACACCTCCTGCACCATATAGTGGAGTGCGAGCCGAACTAGAGCAGGCGTCTCGGCAAATCTCCGGAAGTGCAAGAGGGTTCCTCCTCTAGAAGAGAAAGGGATAAGGGGAAGTAGCCGGCTGAGGTCTGCACTACGCAGGCAAAGAAGATAACAAGTATAACATCACAAGCATAAACAACTAGTCACCCAAAAGAAATATTCTAGCAGTTTAATTTAACAATGACTATACAACAACATTTAACCACACTAATCGCCGCACCAACGAAGATCACAATAACCATAACATGAATAGATTAATTGCGAACCGACATGTAGATTAAACCACAACCACAAGCACACTACCACAATGATCCATCACTAGTCATCAATATGGATCATTCTTTCAACCTATTATTTATACATGTCATGAAGTGAGTGAAGTAAAGCTATTTCCCATCCCAGCGAGCTGTCCAATGAGTACCTAAAAAAACATTAAACAAACAAGCGTGAGTCCAAAGACTCAGCAAAGTGTATCACAAAACCATTAACGCAATTAAATCAACAGCATGAGTATATTTCTTATCCAAATCAATAAATACATAAAACAATAATATCAACTTCATTTACCTCTTTCACTTCATTGCTTATTTCCTACACATACCTCATTAAATCTCTTTAGATGAGTCCACGACTCTATCCCAACTCTATACATTTCCATTTAACTCAAAATCATCGTTAGGATGCATGCGACATACATGCTCATGAATGCACTTTTCTTTGTACATACCGGTATTCATTTCAGGGCAGCAACTTCAAACAAGCATAACTTTTGATTCTAAAACCCAAATAATACAAACAAATACATTTTCTTAATCTACAAGAAATTTCCTAGCTTTATCTAGGAAAATGGAAAGTCTAATTCGAGCTGCATCTAGCCCTAAACTGCAGTTGAACATTTTGGGTATAAGCAAAAATACAATCTGGACTGCCCGCACTAAAAAAGGCATAACTTTCGATTGGCTTAATGGATTTTAGTGTTCTTATGCTTCAATTAAAGGGGGAAGGATAAATTCTTCTACATCCAAATATTCAATAGGTGATTTTATCTTGCCCAAATTGTAGCTCCAACAAAGGGGAAACTCAGCTCGAAAATAGTACAGGATTCCCTCCAAATCTAGAGCTAGTTTCCCTTCAAAAAACTTATATCTAGGAAACCTAGAACCCAACCAACCAGCAAGGACCTCCACGGAAGTAACAAGAACAAGCCCAAGCTTCACCTTCACTTACCCAAGGAGGAGGAAGGAGAAGAAGAGCTGCTGCAGCTCGCAAGGGGGCGTCGGCTAGCTAGGATGAGGGCGTCGCCGATTGCTGGCCGGAGCAGGGGGGTCGCCGGAGCTGGGGGGAGGAGGCTCCGGCCAGGGGAGGCGCGCTAGCTAGGAGGGGCCGCAAGGGGGGCATCGACTAGGACTGGAGGAAAGGGGGCAGGGGAATGGCGTCGGGAGGAGTGAGGCAGGGAGGAGATTTTTAGCTCAAAAGGTAGGGAGTGAGCTCCCCCACCTAAACACTATTTCAAATGCCTAAATTTTGAGATGCAAAGCATAAGACTTGCCACTACCGGTTGACCAAAAGAAAAATCATGCTGCTTTCGCTTTCTGGAATACTATCTACAAAATGAGCCTCCTTTGTCTCGCGGTACACCTCAACACTACTAATCAAGCCCAAAGAAATAAGGTCAGCGGGTCACACCCCTAAAAACAAACTCCCCCAGACACAAGCTTTTTCTCCTGAGTAATCCTGTGACATTATAGATGAAAGCAAGTTGCTTGTGTGTCAATTGTGAATTGTGTTGTGATAGTAGTATATGCTATTTATAAATACTATCATGGACACATGTATATTTTATATGACGCAAACAAAATTAGGAGATGATCATTTTCAAGAAAATAGAATCTAGGGGACCATGCATCCACAACAATACGAGCTACGCTATGGTTAATTTGGGGATGCAATGCCACTACATCGATGTTAGAGCACTAGCCACCACCGTGAACTCCAAGTTCCAGAAGATCATGGAAGGATAAATCATCCGACACTTTAGTTGTTTGATTGAGAGAGAAAGAGCTAAGAGAGATTAAGAGAGAGCGACGGGCGAGAGAGAGCTGAGAAACATTGAGAAAGATAGGAGAGAGCGCTGAGAGAGATTCTGGATGAGACATCTCTTATTTACATAACTGTGCCAACGTGTCTAGGCATGAAGGTGAGAAAGATGGATGAGAGAGAGAGAGAGAGCTGAGAGAGACGGGCAAGAGGGGAGAGAGAGCTGAGAGCGATTGGGAGATAGTGCAAGAAGTTGCTCCCATTTGCTTGTCTCTCTCAATCTCTCTCAACTCTCCCTCTCTCTCTCTCTCTCACACACACACACACATGTCTCTCTCAATCTCTCCCTTTCTCGCCCGTCTTTCTCAATCTATCTCGACTGTCTCTCTCATTCTCTTTCTTGCCAATTGCCCCCTCTCTTACCCTTGTTCAGCACATCCCCTCGCTCTCTGTAACTGTTAAAGAATAAATAACTTTTAGTTCTTTTTCTTATAATATTTGTGTCCACTGCCTCAACTCTATGCTTCTCCGGCTCCTTTCCACTCATCGTAATAGTGTAAATGGGCTGGACCTAGGCAGGCACGGCATGAAGCAGGCACAAAGCTGTGACACTACGGTATGGTGTGACTGAAAGGACCAACGATGTCGCCTAGAGGGGGGTGAATAGGCGGATTAAAAAATCGCAGCGGAATTAAAACAGGCCGAGCAGGTCAACCCGGAGTCTCCGGGTTTTGGTCCGGATACTCCGGCTTGTCCGGAGTGTCCGGTCTTGTGTCCGGACTCTACGGGTTAGCTGGCTCGGGAGTGCAATTAAGACTACTCTAGTCAGCACAATAAACCACTAGAAATAGATAGCAAGAACAACCTAGAACAATTGCTAGTAAGGATTTGAATTAAAGCTAAGCAAAGAGCTAGATCCAACTTTACAAATTCAAATCCAAACAAGCAAGACTAGGAAGTATGAGAGAATAAGAGAGACACGAATTTTCACCGAAGTTCGGGTTCTTGAAGGGAACCCTACGTCTCCGTTGAGGTGGCTCGGTCGCACTTGAGCCGGGGTCTCTTTCAACCCGCTTTTCTCCCGGTGTTGCACAAATGCACTCGCCGGCTTCACTTCTTGTCTCTTTCCTTTCGGAGGCGAGACTCGCCTTCACAAACGACCGGGGCTCACCACACGCGTTGGTAGCTCCCGGTGACTCCTAGCCGTCTAGGAGACCTTCAACCTCCAAGAGTAATAACACCACGGAAGTCGCTTGGAGGATGAACTAGTGCTCAACAACTCGAAATGAATGCACCTAGCACTTTTCTTCTTCCTCTCCTCACCAAAATGGATCAACAACCAAATTAAATGGTGGGAGGAAGTGAGGGCTCTATTGAATGCTTTGGAAGTGTTAGAGAGGGCTTGAATGCTGCAATGAATGAGCTCAATACAGTTCCTAGCCGTTGGGAGAGAGTGGGGGCTTTAAATAGTCAGTTCAAAAAATAGCCGTTACTCTCGTTTTTGTACAGACCGGAGTGTCCGGACAAACAACCCGGAGACTCCGGGTTGTCCGGAGACTCTGGACAAAATGTCTGGATACTCCGGACAACTGGAACCCAAAGTGGCCGAGGGGTCCAACCCGGAGACTCCGGACATAATGTCCGGATACTCCGGATTGAATCCGGACACTCCGGACTGAATGTCCGGACTCTCCGAGTTTAGGGGCTCGGTAAGAATTCCAGTTTTTGGAAACTGCAAGTGTTTGAGTGCTAGTTTGAATGCAAATTTTGATGTTGAGCACATGCACATCCTAAAATTGATTTTCCGTCGCGTCCTCTTAATAGTACGGCTAACCTTAAGACTCAAAGCAATATAAAAATTACAAGTCTTCGTCTTGATGCCGTTTTGTCGAAATTTGACGCGCTTAGGACGGTCCAATCTTATTCCGAGCTTGATGTGATCTCGATAACTGCATTAATCTTAGTTGAAGCATTAGATCACATTAATTGTGTCATCATTAATCACCAAAATAAAATGAGGGGCCTAGATGCACTTTCAATCTCCCCCTTTTTGGTGAATTGATGACAACACAATTAACAGCAAATAAAAGGATATGAAATTGACTTTAGCAATTCAAACAAAAGGTGGAGCTCCCCCTAAATGTGTGCATTAGAAGTATTGAGTGGAATCAAATGCACATATTTAATCGAGAAATAACCGAGAGCTCCCCCTCAAACATTTGCATCAGAGAATACATCACAAGTAACTGAAAGCAATCCATGCATAAGATAAGCAATAATGTCATTACATGGATAGAGAACAAATAACAGAGTTTACGACAAAGATAAAACAATAATAAAAAGCAACACAAAACAAGTCCACGAGCGACAGCAAACGAAAGGGACAACTAAGGAAATGACTCTAAAGATATCACTCCCCCTTTGGCATCAAGACACCAAAAGGAATGGAGGACACGGGAGATCACTCGTCGTCGCCTTCGTCGTCGGACGCTGAATACTGTTGTCGGGATCATCTACAGGAGGAGGAGGAGCAGCAGAAGAGGTGATGCCGAAAGCTGATCTGCGGAAGTGGCATCGCTACTCTCCTCGGAAGACCCGAGGAGTCGCTGAGAGATCGCCTCGCCATTGTGGCGGCGGATGCCGCGAATGTCCTGACCATTCTTCTTTATCTGCCGCTCATCACCTTCTCGCCTAGTGGAGATGTCGCGTACGCATGTAAGACATGCTTCAACATCCTCTGAAGCACGCTACTCGAAACCTCGATCGCTCGTAAGGGGTGACTGGAGGCACGGCAGAGCAGGAGCGAAGTAGAACCAGGCGCGATCGCGTCGAGTCCTAGGAGCGATGAGGTCCAGGGCAGCGAGAATACCGGAGCAGACGGAGGACGAACCTTGTAAGAAAGGTGCTCCTCGTCCCTGACAAACTTCAGACCACTGACAGAAGTGATCAAAGCCATCACAAAAGGAGCGTAACTGCAGCTGGCCATGTTGCTCTGCGCATTCTGCCTCATCGTCTCCCAGATGAAATCAACAATGTCAAATGGGTGAGAGAGCTCAACGAGGTGGAAAAGCAGGTTCCTACCATAGGAACTAATGGCAGATGCATCTCCCTCCTTGGGCCAAAGAGTGACCCTCAGCATCCTGTTGAGCACAGCAGGAACATCCTTCAGACCCTTGATGGTCCCCACTGTGAAACTCCTCGAAGTGTCGTACAAGGACTCAATCTGCTCGGGAGTCAACACCTTCTTGTCATGAAGCTTAGGACTGTCATTGTACCGAAGGCTGAGGACTCTAGCAAATCTCTTCTTGTTGGCCTTGTACCAAACCCTGTCAGTCATCCACCAGATGGCATCCTCAGTCTTGTCAGAGTACAGGGTGGCGTAGAACTGCATGACTGTCTCATTGTTCCAATCACACTTGAAGGACATGATGTCCTTGACCTCATGCAGCTCACAGATCTCAAGAATCTGAGTGAAAACTGGATGCTCAGCTGCTGCCATATACTCCCAGTCGATGGTCTTCATCCTGACCACTGGGTGCTCAAGTGGGTAGAGGACCGTCTCATAGAAGTCTGACTGAAACCGGTTCCAGAACCGGCGGTCCACATACTCATCCTGATGAAAGCTGAGCGGATCTTTCTTTCTTTGCTCTACTATGGCCTTCCCCTTGCCAGAACCCGTCCTGTAGTCAATCACTCTCATGGGGTTAACTGACATGGGGTACCTCCACACAGGCTTGGCTTTGGCCAAGGGGCCAATGAAGTGACCTGAAGCACGGAATTCTTTCCTCTTCTGATCTCTCAGCCTGGCATGAGTGTCTGCAGGATGTTCATCTGGATCAGGCTGAGGCTGAGCGGAGGACTGAGCCTGGGGCTGCTGCTGCTGCTGCTGAGCTGGAGGCTGGGAAGATGGCTGAACAGAAGTCTGTGGACCAGATGAGGTCCCAAACCTCAGCGCACCTCTTCCCCTAGAGGTGGGCTGCTTTGCCACGGCATGACGCGGCCTCTTGGGCGCCGGACGAGCAGACGAATAACTGGAGGGACTGTCCGGAGACGGAGAGTCCCTGGGAAGATCACCACCACCACCAGCTGAAGACCCCTGAGAAGGATCCATCTGACCAGACAAAGCGAGGGAAAAAGATTAGCCGCGAGGCAACTTGAATTGCAAAGAAAAACACGTTCTGGCCGAAGCACTCAACCCGGAGAGTCCGGACATATCATCCGGATACTCCGGATTCGCCAGAACATGCGCACGGGCGGCCCCAAAAATTGGGAGTCTAAACCGCAAAAATTACACGAAATGAATCTAGATTGCCACTAGGATATTCAAGAAATGAATAGGGCACAATCCAGCAAGGAAATTTCGCGGAATTAGGGCACGGATTTGAACTCACCTCAATAGATTTGAAACGAAGAACACGGGTGAGTGAGGGAGGGTGATTCTCCGATCTTGAGGGCCACAAGGACTCAAGCCACACCCTAGAAGAGAAGAAGCACGAGGAGAGGCCCTAAGAACCACGAGAAATGAACCAAACCCGGAAGGAATGAGGTTAGGGCACGAGTTCCTTACCTAGATCTCCAAACCGAGGGAGGGGAAGAGTCCACAAGCCCTTGGAGAAGGAGAGGATGGAAGGAGCAAGCCCTAGCCACGAGAGGATCACGGGAGAGGGAGAGACGCACGGTGGGAATAGGAAAGAAAAGAAACCGCGCGGGATTTTGGGGTTTAACCGACCGCCCCAACCCGGAGACTCCGGACACCAGTCCGGATACTCCGGCCCAACCCGGACACTCCGGACTAACAGTCCGGAGACTCCGGGCTAACCCGGAGAGTCCGGATGGAAAACCGGATACTCCGGGTTCCCCAGCTCGGTTAGGAGTAAGGGAAAACGCACGAAGAAACAAGGAATTTGGCGGAACGAGAGAGAGAACGAGAGCCTAAGATGTCAACTTGATACATGACCAGTGAACAAACAATCAATCAGACTATGGTCACATAGCAATTGACAAGATCGCAGGATCAAAAGCCAAAAACACAGAATAAATTCAGAGAAAAAGATGAATAAGTTTTTGAAATTCATTTTTCATTCACCAACCAATATATGAGCACTTATCAAGCCACGTTACGAGAATCTAGAATATTTAGACCACTTCTCAATTCACAGAACCTTTTCTCGTCAAGGGGCTTGGTGAAAATATCGGCTAATTGATCATTTGTACTCACATGTTGGATATCAATTTCGCCTTTGGTTGCGTGATCTCTTAGAAAATGATGGCGAATATCTATGTGTTTTGTACGGGAGTGTTGGACGGGATTGTTGGCAATTTTTATGGCACTCTCATTGTCACACAATAGTGGAACACTTTTGTAGTTTAGGCCAAAATCACTCAAGGTTTGTCTCATCCAAAGTAGTTGGGCACAACAACTCCGGCAGCCTATGTATTCGGCTTCGTGATGGATAAGGCTACTGAGTTTTGTTTCTTGGAAGACCACGAGACTAGAGACCTACCCAAGAATTGGCAAGTCCCCGAGGTACTCTTCCTATCCACTTTACAGCTGGCATAATCCGCATCGGAATAGCCAACTAGCTCAAAGGAAGATCCTTTCGGATACCAAAGTCCGAAATGAGGAGTGTGCACTAAATATCTCAAGATTCTCTTAACGGCCACCATGTGGCACTCTTTTGGAGCGGCTTGAAAACGTGCACACATACAAACGCTAAGCATGATATCGGGCCTAGATGCACAAAGATAAAGGAGAGAACCGATCATCGAATGATATACCTTTTGGATGACCGGTTTACCTTCTTTGTCGAGGTCTAGATGCCCGTTGGCTTGCATAGGTGTCTTTATAGGCTTGGCGTCCTCCATTCTGAACTTCTTGAGCATGTCCTTGATGTACTTGGTTTGACAGATGAAGGTTCCTTCCTTGAGTTGTTTAACTTGAAAGCCGAGGAAGAACTTCATTTCTCCCATCATGGACATCTCGAACCTTTTTGTCATAATCTTGCTAAACTCTTTACACAAATGCTCATTAGTAGATCCAAATATGATGTCATCGACATATATTTGGCATACAAATAAATCATTATCAATATGTTTAGTAAAGAGAGTAGGGTCGGCCTTTCCGACTATAAAACCTTGTCCGAGAAGGAAATCTCTTAAACATTCGAACCAAGCCCTTGGTGCTTGTTTAAGTCCATAAAGGGCTTTGTGTAGGTAGTAGACGTGGTCCGGGTGTTTTGGATCTTCAAAACCGGGTGGTTGCTCGACGTAGACCATCTCGGAGAGTGGTCCATTCAAGAAAGCGCTCTTCATGTCCATTTGATAAAGCTTGAAATCATGGTGAGTAGCAAAGGCAAGTAATATTCTAATGGATTCAAGCCTAGCTACTGGAGCATATGTTTCACCGAAATCCAAACCTTCGATTTGAGTGTACCCTTGAGCAACCAAACGAGCTTTGTTCCTTGTCACGATTCCATTCTCATCTTGCTTGTTCCGGAAGACCCATTTTGTGCCGATCACGTTTTGATTTGGTCTTTGAACAAGCTCCCAAACTTGATTTCTCTTGAAATTGTTGAGCTCCTCTTGCATGGCCATCACCCAATCCGGATCATCAAGTGCTTCTTCTACCTTAAGAGGCTCAAGAGAAGACACAAACGAGTAAAATTCACAAAAATTTGCAACTCGAGATCTAGTAGATACTCCCTTGTGAATGTCTCCGAGAATGTTGTCAACTGGATGATCCCTTTGAATGCTTTGATGAACTCTTGGGTGAGGAACGGTTGAATCCAAAGCTTGAATAGGGCCTTCATCGTCTTGGGTGGCATTGGAACCATCTTGAGCTTGCTTGGACGAGGTGGGAACATCACCTGAGCCTGACCCATTTGGAGACTCCGGTATTTGACCCGGAGACTCCGAACCAATCTGGACACTCCGGGTTTCAGACCGGAGACTCCGGGTTGGGGTGCTCGGGTGAGATTCCAGATTTTGAGGTCTTACCTCCCCAATAGCCATTTTCTTGATAGCTTCACAAGGAGGTTCTTCCCTATCAATCACAACACGATCAACTTGTTCTACTTGAGAACCGTTAGTCTCATCAAAAGTTACGTCACGCGAGATTTCAACGACACCGGTGGTATTGTTGAAAACTCGGTATGCATAAGCATTAGTTCCATAACCAAGTAAGAAACCTTCATCTACTTTAGGAGCGAATTTAGAAGACTTAGCCTTTTTGTTAAGGATATAGCATTTACTCCCAAAGACTCGAAAGTAGGAGACATTTGGTTTCTTCCCGGTGAGCAACTCGTACGCCGTTTTCTTCAAGATCTTGTGGAGGTAGAGGCGGTTGGAGCTGTGGCATGCGGTATTGATGGCTTCCGCCCAAAAGCTATCGGAAACCTTGTACTCGTCAAGCATCGTCCGCGCCATCTCGATGAGGGTTCGATTCTTCCTCTCGGCTACCCCATTTTGTTGAGGAGAATAGGGAGCCGAGAATTCGTGCTTGATTCCTTCTTCATCGAGAAACTCCTCCACACCAATATTCTTGAACTCGGTACCATTGTCGCTTCGAATTTTCTTGATCTTCACTTCAAATTCATTTTGAGCTCTTCTCATGAATTTCTTTAACGTCACTTGGACTTCTCCCTTGTCATGCAAGAAAAACACCCAAGTGAATCGAGAAAAGTCATCAACAATAACCAAACCATACTTACTTCCCCCGATGCTTATGTAAGCTACGGGACCGAATAAGTCCATGTGGAGCATTTCCAATGGTCTTGAGGTCATCATCACATTCTTGGCGGGATGGGAGGCACCAACTTGCTTGCCCGCTTGACAAGCGCTACACACTCTATCCTTCTCAAAGACAACATTTGTTAGTCCAAGAATGTGGTTGCCTTTAACGAGTTTGTGAAGGTTCCTCATACTGACATGGGCTAGTCGGCGATGCCATAGCCAACCCATGCTGGATTTAGCCATTAAGCACGTTTCAAGATTAAGTCTATCCGTATTGAAGTCTACGAGATAGAGCTTACCCTTCAAACGTCCTTTGAAAGCTATTGAACCATCAAGCCTCTTAACGACTTCCACACCCTTTTCATTAAACAAACAATTGTAACCCGCTTCACACAATTGTGCAACGGATAACAAATTGTAGCTTAATGAATCAACAAGTAAAACATTACTTAAGTGAAAATCATTTGAGATAGAGATTTTAGCCAAACCAATTACTTCTCCCTTTCCATTGTCTCCAAAGACAATGCTTTCACTATTTGATCCATTTTCATCCAAGTGGGCGAACATTGCCTTTTCTCCGGTCATATGATGCGTGCAACCGCTATCCAAAATCCAACTCGTTCCACCGGAGATATAGGCCTACAAAAACATATTTAGTTTTTGCTCTTTGGTACCCAAACTTGGTTAGGTCCACGCACATTAGCAACTAGAGATTTTAGGACCCAAATGGAGCGAATAATAGGAGCATTCTTTGGCTTACGCCCAATATGACATGCAACTACACGACCAAGGTTAGTTTTCTTAAGAACATATGAAGCAAAGAACTCGGAGTGAGCCTTGTGCTTGGATGTTCCTTCGCCTTTTACAAAATGAATCGGCTTGCTTAAAGGAGCAATCACGATGTTGCTCTTTTTGCCCTTAGGCGGAACATATCCAAGCCCATGCTTCTTAGGATTACCTTGGCGCTTACCGAGATACTCCTCTAAACCTTTGCTAGCCTTGTAGGACTTTTGAAGTCCATCTTCAAGCATCCCCTTAAGCTTCTCATTCTCATGAGCCAAGACTTTCAAAGTCTCACGGTTAGTAGCACAAGTAGCAACATCAACATTATAACATCTAGCGCATCCATTGCTACTTGAAGGCATTGAAACATTGGAGTTGTTAATTGAGGAGGAAGCATTATTCGAGAGATCAACAAGCTTCACTTCAAGAGACTTGCAAGCATCCATTGCTTGAGCAAGTTGCTCTACGAGTGAAGCATTGGTGATCTCAAGACTAACTATTTCATTTTTAGTCAAATTTGAGTTTTTGACTAAGTCCTCGTTTTTCTTTCTCTCAAAAGCTAGGCTCTTCTCTAGCTCAAGATTCTTTTCCTTTTCAAATATAAGGAGATCCTCTTGAGCTTTAAGAGTAGCCTCCTTTTGTTCTACTACTTCCTCCAATTTTTCAATATCTTTAAGTAGCAAGTCTAGTTTTCAATATCAAAGTCATTCATAGACTTAAATGCCACTTCATCATTATCACTATCACAATCATCTAAGCCATAATCAACAATAGAGGGAATGGGGCTCTTAGATGATACCTTGTGCCCCTTTGCCATAAGGCAAATTGGAGCATCTCCTTCGCCGTTGCTTAGGTTGTCAAAGAGACCCTTTGACTTTGTCGGTGGTGTAGCAATGGCGACGGTGGCAAATCCTCCTTCATTGTCAGAGTCGGATTCGGACTCGGACTCGGAGTCGGAGTCGGAGTTCCACTCCTTGCCGATATATGCATGGCCCTTGCCCTTGTACCTCTTGCTCTTGTCCTTGTCCTTCTTCTTGAACTTGTCCTTCTTGTAGGGCTTGTCTTCCTTCTTTTCTTTGTGAGGACACTCGGCAATGAAATGACCGGGTTCCCCACACTCATAGCACTTTCTTGAAGAGTGCCGCCCTCTTGATTTATTGCCAAAGCCCTTGGAGTGACTTCCCGGCTTGTAGCCCTTCTTCTTCAAGAACTTGTTGAGTCTTCTTACGAGCAAGGCCATATCTTCATTTGTCAAGGGGCCGCTCGACTCTTCTTCATCGCTTGAGCTCTCTTCGACTTCTTGTGCCACCTTGACGGCCTTCAAGGCGATGCCCTTCTTCTTGCCGGACTTGAGCTCCTCCACCACCTCCGCTTCCTTGACCATCATCTCATCCGTCATCAACCGGCCAATCACAAGGTTGCGGTTGGTGGGGGTGATCACTCGAAGGATGATCTTGACAATTGCTTTGTCGGTGAGCTCGGTGCTTCCAAGTCCTTTAGCTTGATTTACTAGAACCATCAAGCGATCAAACATCTTGGTGTAGCACTCTCCTTCTTCCAAAGTGAATCGGCTTAGTTCTCCAATGATAAGCTCGATCTTGGATTCATGAACACTTGATACACCTTCATGAGATACCATCAATCTTTCCCATATATCCTTGGCATTGTCAAGGCCATCGACCCGGTTGAACTCGGAGTCGCTCAAAGCATTGAACAAGGCATTGACGGCCAAGTCGTTGAAGTGTTGAGCTTTGTCTTCCTCGGAGGTGAGATTGTTGGGGTTTGCGGGCTTGAAACCTGTTTCAACAATCTTCCAAATGCAAGGGTGAAGTGATCTCAAATGCATCTTCATCTTGTGTTTCCATGCCGCATAGCGAGTGCCATCGAAATGAGGCGCTCGACCAGACGAGACGGAAACATAAGATGAGGAGTTTGAGACTCCAAAAGAGGAATAATCTAAAGGAATTGCAACCCCTATACCGGAACCCGTGGCCTTGTCTTGGGCATGGGATTCGGTAACTTTCTCTATGTCCGACATCTTTGTTTCTCCTAGCGGTTAAGCCAAACTAAAGGAGATTTGGCTCTGATACCAATTGAAAGGACCAACGATGTCGCCTAGAGGGGGGTGAATAGGCGGATTAAAAAATCGCAGCGGAATTAAAACAGGCCGAGCAGGTCAACCCGGAGTCTCCGGGTTTTGGTCCGAATACTCCGGCTTGTCCGGAGTGTCCGGTCTTGTGTCCGGACTCTCCGGGTTAGCTGGCTCGGGAGCGCAATTAAGACTACTCTAGTAAGCACAATAAACCACTAGAAATAGATAGCAAGAACAACCTAGAACAATTGCTAGTAAGGATTTGAATTAAAGCTAAGCAAAGAGCTAGATCCAACTTTACAAATTCAAATCCAAACAAGCAAGACTAGGAAGTATGAGAGAATAAGAGAGACACGAATTTTCACCGAAGTTCGGGTTCTTGAAGGGAACCCTACGTCTCCGTTGAGGTGGCTCGGTCGCACTTGAGCCGGGGTCTCTTTCAACCCGCTTTCCTCCCGGTGTTGGACAAATGCACTCGCCGGCTTCACTTCTTGTCTCTTTCCTTTCGGAGGCGAGACTCACCTTCACAAACGACCGGGGCTCACCACACACGTTGGTAGCTCCCGGTGACTCCTAGCCGTCTAGGAGACCTTCAACCTCCAAGAGTAATAACACCACGGAAGTCGCTTGGAGGATGAACTAGTGCTCAACAACTCGAAATGAATGCACCTAGCACTTTTCTTCTTCCTCTCCTAACCAAAATGGATCAACAACCAAATTAAATGGTGGGAGGAAGTGAGGGCTCTATTGAATGCTTTGGAAGTGTTAGAGAGGGCTTGAATGCTGCAATGAATGAGCTCAATACAGTTCCTAGCCGTTGGGAGAGAGTGGGGGCTTTAAATAGTCAGTTCAAAAACTAGCCGTTACTCTCGTTTTTGTACAGACCGGAGTGTCCGGACAAACAACTCGGAGACTTCGGGTTGTCCGGAGACTCCGGACAAAATGTCCGGATACTCCGGACACCTGGAACCCAAATTGGCCGAGGGGTCCAACCCGGAGACTCCGGACATAATGTCCGGATACTCCGGACATAATGTCCGGATACTCCGGATTGAATCTGGACACTCCGGACTGAATGTCCGGACTCTCCGAGTTTAGGGGCTTGGTAAGAATTCCAGTTTTTGGAAAATGCAAGTGTTTGAGTGCTAGTTTGAATGCAAATTTTGATGTTGAGCACATGCACATCCTAAAATTGATTTTCCGTCGCATCCTCTTAATAGTACGGCTATCCTTAAGACTCAAAGCAATATAAAAATTACAAGTCTTCGTCTTGATGCCGTTTTGTCGAAATTTGACGCGCTTAGGATGGTCCAATCTTATTCCGAGCTTGATGTGATCTCGATAACTGCATTAATCTTAGTTGAAGCATTAGATCACATTAATTGTGTCATCATTAATCACCAAAATAAAATGAGGGGCCTAGATGCACTTTCAGTGACATTATAAAATGTGAAATTAGAGAATAAAACCTTTCGGCTTGAGGTTTACTCGCGTTTTTGGGCCTTTTGAAGTGTTGTGACACCACGGAGCGTCGTAACCTTATAAAAGGTGCATGATGAGGTCAAAAACATATTGAAATATGATATAGGAGGTTAAAACCATAAGGTATGGAGGTTAATAGCGTTGTCGGGCCGTTTTCGGGCCATTTCCGGGGTTTTGGTCCTTCCCGGGGGAGTTTGGGCCTTAAAGAGGGGGTTGTGGGCTTTGGTGGGATGGAGTGGGAATCCATTTAGTATTAGGAAAGGGGCTTAGGGCTGGTTAAAGGGGGTTTCCCGGCCCTTTTGGGCGTCCTCCCCCTGCCCCTTGCGCCCCCAAGTGCCCTAGCCGCCTCCCACACCTCCCCACCTCCTCCTTGGGCGCCTCCACCTCCCCCAAGCCTCTCCCCTTGAGCCACCACCCTCTCCACCACCTCTCCACCTCCCTTGCTGCACCTAGGTGAGTTCTTGACCTCACCACCTTGAAGATCCATCCATTGGAGCGCTCCGCGACGAGGAGATCCGGTGGATTTGGAAACGAGGAAGGGGATCGCGCGAACCGGGAGGAGATCTATTGGGTTTTCGTGCGTCGGGCAAAGGTATGTCCATGGAAATCCTTGGGGTTAATCTAGGTACTGTTGTAAGGGTGTTTATAAAGTTTTTAGATCAATTGGTGGTGCTGGAATTGAGTAATTTGGATTAGATCTAGATGTTGCCACGTTCTGTTTTTGGGACAGCATGAGCAGTCGACCTAGGGTTTGCGTTTTCGTCAATTTAGAATCCGAATCTGTCCTTACGTATGTTGAAGAAGTTGTAGATAATTTCATTATATTTCAGTGGGTATAAAGCACGTTAAATTCCGCCCAGCCGTTTGAAAGTTGTGGCTGTTTTACCGAGCGTGATAAAATCTGTGACGTAATTGAAATAGATCATGGTAATCTGTAGATTAAACAACTTTAGAGTCCGAATCAGTCGTTCCATATACCTATAGAAAGTTGGGAAATTTCCTAAGCTACGCGATGATGTACTCGTTTAATTGATTCGGAGTCCCATAACTCAAGTTATGCCTTTTGCAAGGCTGCTGTCCCGACGGGACAGAACCTCTGTTTTTAGGTTTTGCGAGTGGTTGGCAATGTCGGGGTAGATGAGGGTTTGCGTACTGTTTTGTGGACATGATTGTGAGCATGTGGTACCTATGTGCAGGTGGTGCGACCCCGGGAGTGCCCTTTACTTCCCGCCAATCCGTTGCCCGTGGTTGAGGCAAGTGTGTTGTGATGGATAGCGATTTGTAGGTTGCTTGTTGAGAATAGATGGAATTGACTACATGATATATGATCACTTGCCATTCTTTTTATGATTGCCAATGATATGATGAGCATGTTTAATATGTTATGATGCCATGTGTTAATATGTGAGTTAAATATGATGTTGGCATAAATGCATACATGGCATGTTACATGGCTCGGGCGGTGAGAAAGTCATAACTAGTCCAGGAAGGTCGGTGAGAAAGTTATGACTAATCTGGAAAGCCAATGAGTAAGTCCTACATCGTGATTCCATTCACCGCGGTGAACGGAAGCGAGGAGTAGGCACCCTCCATCTTCGGGATGGAAGGGGGGAGAGGGTGCACACCGACGGGTGTGTACTCAACCATACCGGTATGAGTTTCCAAGTAGACATGAGCATTGCATTACATTGCATACATAATGATGATGATATTGTTAAGTGTTCATGAATGAGATGATATATATGATGGGAGATGTTATTGCCATGATATTGTTCTTGTTGTCCATTGCAATATGCTTGCTGAGTTTCGAACTCACGCTTGTGTTTTCTTGTTATTTTAGGTACCATGAGAACGGCATGCGGGGAAGGGAAATAGTCACACGCCCACACGTAGCTTCACCATATTGATTCCACAAGTCATTCTATTAGTTTGATAATAAATTGCGTGTGATGATTATTGCTTTAAGGTTTAGCTTTGCTATATGAGAGTTTTATTGTTCGTTTGACCCTTGGAGACATTATGTGTTTGAAACTAGACTTATATTGTTGCTAAGTCGTTAATTATTGCTGTTTTTAGTTGTCTCTCATAATCCATACATTGATATACTGTTGTTGCTCCTTTAATTCATGTTAAAACAAAGGAGATGCTGCCGAAATTTCAGTTTTTAGCATATGTACCTTTGCTGGAATTTATGATAACTTGTGGTATTTAGATGTTGTTTAGCTTATGGTTGGTAGCATTCAGGCATAGTAAATGCCGGGGTGTTACAGAAGCGCAAATGGGCCATACTTTGGCTCACTGAAGGCGATCCGGGCCAACACGTCAAGACACAGTGGGCACGACATAGCATGATGCCCACCTCTGATCCATGCATGGTGTTGTTTGACTAGTCAGCCTCTCCGTTGAAGTTTTCGGATAACATATGTATTTATGAATATTGTAAATGTGAGTATGTGACCATATCAAACAATTGAAGAAAGGGTTACTGGATTAGGCCCATGCCAAATTAATTAACTAGGTCGAGTCATGCGTGATGCCATGTCACGCGAAAAATTTGGTTCGATTTTTCTTTTTCTTTTTATTCTGCAAAAAAAGTAATTTTAGTTTTCTCGGTGATTTTTTTTTGTAAAAACTGATTGGCTATGAGCCATCGGCGAATTTGGGTAACCATGAAATTCTTTATTTAAAAAATCCAGTGGAGGACTTGTTCACCTTTTTTTTAAAAAAATTAGCTAATTTTGCGTGAACACGGGTTCTTTTGGGTGAAAAAATGGTGGAAGGACCTATCCGTAATTTCGGTTGCTGCGCCGCATGAAAAAATTGGTTTGTTTTTTTTTTTTGCAAAGAAAGTAATTTCAGTTTTTTCGGTGATGTTTTTTATAAAAATTGGCTGGCTATGAGCCGTCGCTGGATTTGCGTAACTGCATGTTCTTTTTGAGAAAAAATGGTCGAAGGACCTATTCATAATTTTAATTTACTGGTGGAGGACACCATCATGAATATGCCGAACCACGAGGTCCTTTTTTTTAAAAAAAAAACTATATGAAAAGATTTATCTGTAATTTTGTATTTTTCGAAAGACATCAACGCGAAGCCGCGGTGGTACAGATTGGTTTCTAATTCTATGCGGCATAAGGAGTAGTATATATATTAGATGCCATCTTTTGGTGTGTAGATAAAGCAGGGCATGCAGATCTGAGATAAAGCTCTCATGCGGGAATTAGATCACGAACAACATTCCACAAATTCAGATTTTGGCTTATTAAATTGACTGTGCATGGTGGGTCCCACATTCGGTCAACAACAGAGATTGGATAGGCTTTGCTGCAGCATGGACCATGGGTCTAAGTAGGATTAAGTACAAGCTACAAAGAGCTAAACTTGTGCTGACTTTGGGTGTTTTGGACCCACAAAATTCTCACCAAAATAATTAATGTGCAACGCACTACCACTATGAAAGACTTTGGATGTAAAAATGGATGTTCATGATCACTTTTTTGCAACTGCCAAATTGAGAAGTTGATGTTTTATTTTGTCACGAGCAATCGATAACTTCTCATTAGAGGATCATCTTGAGCACTCAATTTCCATCCAACAGGTCTCAGTGGGGTTAACGCACATGAATTTGTACGCCAAAAAAATAGAGGACCATTTTCTTAATAGAAAATACGAAAAAAAGAGAGGGTTACCACTAGCTTTGTGACTACAAAACTAGCTGGAAGATGAAGAAACCGCGACTCGGCAGTTAAGGATTATTTTAACCCTGCAAATTGGTGAGCGTTTGGTGATTCCTAGTTAATTTCTAGCTATGCGGCACAGCCAGATAATGCAACGCTGATGAGTTGATGATGATATATCCTTCAATAATTAACCACACAAGCACTGGACCCCGGAAGAGACCCAGTGCAACATAAACATATTATCTCCACTAATTGTCTTGCCACTGTATTGTTCACTGTACATGAACATGTTATACAATGTAGAAATTGGCCTAGCTACGCCTTTCGCGAGATAGCGAAATATGTTAGGACATGAAACTATTGGATATATCTCGAAATATGCCATGCTAGGCAGTATGAGATCTTCACTAGCATTTCAAATTATCAATTAGGGTTATATTGTACCTTCACTTTGTGGGAGATGCAAATTCTTACGGATCAGAACATGATGCATCCCCATCTTTTTGTTCGAAATGGAATTACGTATCCTGATTGGATGGACACATACATTACAATCACCTAGTACGTAACGTAGCCCCACCATTCCTTTCTGATGTACCCGTTCCAGTGATCCAGTCTGATGTAGCTTTAGCTTTACATGGATTTTCTTTTGTTTTTTGACAGATTTTTACGTGTATATTATTGTTTAATTACAATGAATACACCAAAATAGAATATAGCCACCCACGTGTAACAACCCAAATTTTGCACCAAACTACTACGGAAAAGGCTTTTAGTACCGGTTTAAAAGAGCCTTTGGTACCGGTTTTTGAACCGGTACAGGCCATCCGGGACTGATGCTCTTGAGCATCAGTCCCGGTTCCCTCACCCGGTACTGATAGAGTATCAGTACCGGTTGGTAGTCACACGTGGCAGCGCATCGTGAGACCCAGTGGACCTTATCAGTACCGGTTGGTGTCTCCAACCGGTTCTGATGAGGCCCTCATCAGTACCGGTTGTTTTATCTAACCGGTACTGATGGGTTGTATATAATATATATGTAAATATGTGTGTGTCCAATACTGGCTATTATATATAATATACTACAATATATTATATCAAATCACGGTGACTTCATGTGTGTGTTAAATCACAACGAATTAAAACACATATAATCAATCATGCACATTTGCTTGATAATAAAATCACTGTACATTCATTAACAAATTTAATTACATATAATGTACTACAATATGCACACAACTTTAATTACAACTCCAGTATTTCTTTTCCTTCCTGCTCATTGGGATTTTTACGTGCATCGCTCTTGCTAGCCATAGATGTCGAGAATGATAGCCACCGGTCCTTATTGAAGGGCCCCACCTATTAAAATTTGGTTCGTGGAACTCGCCTTTTGGATTTACAACCTCATCGTAAATGAAGCCAACGAGTTGTTCTTGAATTGCTCTCACTCGCGCCGGCGAGAGTTCCGAACCTTGTTCCGCCAAATATTGAGGCACCTGCCGTTAAGTCATTAACAAATCAATCCTTGAATTTGTACCAGATGTAAGGAGTAATATACATCGTTAAAGGTAGTAATTATATTTACTCACCCCCTTGTCGCCTTTTAGCATGCGGTCAGCGGCTCGGTTTGGGTGTGCAAAACTCACATACGTAGTAACCGCATAAATTGTTGCCTGCCGACTGACTCAAGATCTGCGGTTGAAAAAGTTGAAAGCGTGAAATGAATGCAAGGAAATTAACTTAACTAACCAAAAAGCTAGCTTTATGATATACGCATTTTGAGAGGCTGTTGTAATTTGAATTTCTCCTTGAATGCGCCCCTATTTTTAGCACTAAATCGTATAATGCACTACACATGTGATTACCAATTGTACATGATTAGAATTTGTTTCAAATGGAAGGAAATAGAAGTAATACAATAATGAAAGGAACAAGAATTAATACCGGTCGAGCAAATCGATGAAGGTTTGATACGTTTGAACTGGTTTCCTTCTCGAGTCCATAATTGTGATCCGACTATGATCTAGCTCGATCATAATAAGAATCCAGTGAAAATCGTACATATGTCAACATAGATAACTAATTAGTTCTAACATAGTGTTATGAAAAAGGAGTAGAACACGGCGATACGAAAACACTTACTCATGTGCGTAGGGTAGATATATCCTTGACTTATATTGATGTCCCATTAGCGCATTGTATACGTTAGTCTCGTGTTTCGCTTGGGCTGTATCTAACGGTTGTCTCGTTGATAACTAATGGGTCCATGAATCCTATGTCAAAAATTTGATCCCTTCGGCATCTTTGTATCTCCATGCTACACAAGAAGAAATTAGTTAGGCTTGCAAGGTCCGTACTCTACAAGGGCACGCACGATGGTTTTTTGTAAATAAGACACTTACAGAGTCCAGCAACCGACCAAGGACGCTACCGAGGGCGTCTGGTCTGGTATAGATCATACATGACGTGCCATTCCATAAAAATTCACCGTCACCGTGATAAAAATCTTGATCCTTGTACTTGACAAAGAAACAATCAGAGACCATGCGTGGTCGCGTCCTAGTACCAATCATGGAATTGCCGCATCTTTGTCGTTAGCAGGAGCCGCTCCTCACGCCTGACCAATGATCCACCCAATGTAAATGGCCATCTTACTTGGGCATACTCAATCTCTGCTGAGCCTAATATTTGATTTGGGTCAAGCCCAGTTTCATCAAAGAATTGTAGCATCGCCTTAGCCTTCTCCTTCTCCTTCTCCTCAGCTGCCCACTCCTTGTGGCATTCCTTTCGCAATGTGCGCGAGTAGTTTGATTGGCGAGGCATTTCCTTTTTATCCTTCAAATTTGTAATAGTCCTCAAGCCTTTGTGAAATTCTTTCGTGCCAGGTTGAACCTTCTTCTTTGGTGACTTGGGTCTAAAAAATTCAGTTACCTCACCTTGTACAATCTTATTGGTCTCCTCGTCGGTCATATCGTACGCCAGCTTCGAAAGTGGACGCAACTTCTTGGATTGGGTGGAGGACGTCTTCTTGGGAGCTGCTGGCTGAGCTGGCTTGTTTCCTTTGGTCGGCGCCTTCTTGGGAGGAGACGGTCTTCTTGTGGGGCTTAAGTGCACGGGAGGTGGTGTAGAAGTTGGCGCATTCTTGGGAGGAGACGGGCTTCTCGTAGGGCATATGTGCGCGGGAGGTGGTGTAGGAGTCGGCGCCTTCTTGGGAGGAGATGGGCTTCGTAGGGCTTATGTCTTGCGGCAGTGGTGTAGGAGTCGGGCTTCTTCTTGGGCTTGGGTGTGCGGGAAGTGGTGTAGGAGTCGGGCTTCTTCGCAGAGAGGACACATCCATGTTATCTCAAAAATTATGTGCCGCTTGCGCCATAGGATGAAAGTGTGTACCGCCTCTCCTAGCTTCAGACTCCGTCACCTCCGGAATTTCGAGCTCAAGGTCCTCGTACCCTGGGCAAACCTCCTCCACCGAGACCTTGGAGTAGTTTGACGGTATCTGTTGGCCATGGATGAGCTGCCCCGGCTCCACTGGGTGAACCATGCCATGCGCCGCCTTCAAGGAGAGGTTTCGCGCCCCGACATGCAGCTCACAAGGTGTCTGCTGCCTGATGTCATCTACGGGGTACTGGCCCAAGTCCGCTTGGGCAACTCCACCTAAGCGCAGCTCCATTGCCGGTGGGGCTGATGATGTTAGGATTGCGGGAGGTTCTGGCACGCATCTCCGTTGTTGGCTCTGTGCTAATTGTTCCTCTATTTGAGTCATGCGTTCTTCAAGCGCACTAAGTTGTTGTGCATGTCGAGCCTTGCTTCTCATTCGACTCCTATAGGTCTCGGCGTCCTGAGCGAAACCAACCTTCCAAGGGACGACGCCAACGCCTCGTGTACGTCCAGGGTGCTCTGGGTTTTGTAGAGCCCTTGTTAGCTCGTCATTCTCCCTGTTTGGCACAAAGCTACCTTGGGAAGTCTCCTCGATGGACTGCACAAGCCTTCAGCCACATCTCTCAAAGACCTCCCCAAACACCGTGATTGCCGTTATCATCGAGGCCACCTGTGAGCATAGAACCAATGCTTTGCTCTGTCAAAGCCATTCCATTGTTGCGAGTGTGACACCCTTTGCTAGCAGGTCATGCTCCCTCTTCTCCCATTTGGGTATTGCTTGGCGGTAACCACCAGGGCCGAGTCGGTGGTGGTAATTCTTCTTCTGTGCATTCAGCTTGTTCTTCTCACTCAAACTTTGACCTTCCTCCGAAGTCTTGTAGTTCACTTAACGCTTCCCGGTGATCTTGCAACTTCGGGAACTTGTTGAAGCTCGGGCGTTCGATTCTTCTTGATATACTCTATGTTCAACTTCTTTTATAAGTTTGGAATGCGATGGCCATCTTCTTGAGAGTGTAACTCTTCACCTTCTCTTCGGTCCCTTGGGGGAAGGTGAATGTCTTCTGACATCGTTCCAAAGCATGTTGTTCGTATCTTCAGGATCCTGATCCCATTTTGCTAGGCTAATGGGCACGTGGTCCCTAACGTGGACGCCGCATGCCGAATTGAACGACCCAATCACCGTCAAGTGTTTCTGAGGTTGGCCGTTCTCGTTGACTTCGGTGACAACATATCTTGCCTTCGGCTTCTTGGTTGGACCTCATTTGTTGTGATTGCGCGCTTGATTGATCGGTCTCAAAGCATGGTACAATCATGAACGGGTCAAAATGTTGGCTTAGCATGATAGTGACCTCGACAATCATTAACGTGATTGATTGTTACCTCCGCGGCCTCATCGTGCTCTGCGGCCTCATAACCACCATCTCCGCAATCAAATTTGTCATAAATTCTTCCTGATCAAATCCTTCGCCGTCCATCGTTGTTTCTTAGGCTAGAAGAAGGTAATTGAAAAAGTAACGGCGTGGAAGACGGCGAGGAACAAATGTTGATTAGACCAACTCCATACTCATGTGCGTAGGGTAGATATATCCTTGACTTATATGTCAATGTACTCCAAATGACAACTAGCTAGGGCTTGTTTTTCTTTATGCGTATTGCTAGTTGTATGATGAAGTATGTGATCCATATAAGAGCAAGTGGCACGAGTTGAGTGGTTCCCTCTTTAGATATTTTTGTCTCACTAATACTCTATGTTAACTCTTGTTTTACAAAATATGAGTTAGGGATTACGAGTAAATGAACAATTAAGTAGTATCAAACCAAGCGTATGTGTAACATGAATACCCCACTATAAAAGACAAGTTTGCTTGGATTAGCCATGACATTATGTAGTTTGTGTTCCATTTATAAAGGAGAACACGTAATGATGCACCATGCAAAATTGATAGCATCTCTCAATAAACTCAATATCATGTACAATAGAAAAGCGGAATTGTAGCTTGTGCTTCATTTATAAAATTGATAGCATCCAATCCGTGCTCTATCTCAACAAGCTCTATCTCAACAACTATCAAGTAGCGTAAATGAAAGAACTACCTTATTTGTTTATGCGATTACTATCTGGCAACATAGAATTATTTTTGACTCCACATAACCTATCACGAGACACAAGATTCATTCAATATTCGTGAACAAGATCACAACCTCCACGGGGCCGGCGCGGTCGGGCGAGCTCGGACGGCCGGCCAGGTCGGGCGAGCTCGACGGCGGCGCGCCGTCGGGGCGAAGCTCGGACGGGCGGCGCGATCGGGCGAAGCTCGGGAGGGCGTCGTCGGAGGGGGCGAGCTCGGACGGGCGGCGCTGATCGGGCGAGCTCCGGAGGGCGGCGTCGTCGGAAGAACGAGCTCGGACGGCGGCGCTTGATCAGGCGAAGCTCGGACGGCGGCGTCGTCGGAGGGGGCACGAGCTCGGACGCGGCGCTGGTCGGGCGAGCTCCGGGAGGGCGGCGTCGTCGGAGGGGGGGCACGAGCTCCGGGACGGCGGCGTCGTCGGAGGGGGGGGGGCGCGGTCGGAAATGGGAGTAAATCGGGCGGGAGGAGCACCAAAGTGGGGAAGAAATGGCGGCAGCGAGGTTTATAGGGCCCCATCAGTCCCGGTTGGTTTAACCAACCGGGATTGATATACATATTAGTACCGGTTAGATACACCAACCGGGACTGATCGTTCCACATATGACTCACGAAGGAAAACCTAGGTTGGCTATCAGTACCGGTGGGTGTATCCAACCGGTACTGATTATATCACATCAGTACTGGTTAAATACACCAACCGGTACTGATTAGAATTAAATTCAAAATCTCTTTAGAATAAAATGAAAGAAAAATCAATTATTGCTTCTTTGCTTAATAAAAAGTAATAAATTATACTTATTCGGTTATTCCACACTAAAATGATTTTTTTTTTAAAAAGATTACTAGTCATTTATAAATTCCTTTTATAGTTTCTACAATTCAACAATAATATTGAAAATCTATATTTTCTTTAGAATATTAGTTTATGAATTAAAAATATAAAAATAAAATGAAGTAATTTTTTCACTCTTATAATTCCAATTCAAATTTTCACCTTGTTACATGCATATCACAAAGCATGGGAACACAGTAGACTAGATTTAACATGAAAAATGAAAACTAAGCATCCATCAGTGATAGACTATAACTTGTAACAACGGACTATACAACAAGGTTGGACTTATTTGCTAACATACTTTGTTTTTACAAGCGATCCTTCATTATGATCGCGGCGTACATAAGGAGATTCCTCTGTATCATTCAGGACACTAATGTCTACGTCCACCGTGAAAGGAGGCAGCTCGTCGAACTGATTATACTCTTCTTCGTCCGTGACGCCCTCAACTCCGACAATCCTTCTTTTACCTGAAAGAACCACGTGGCGCCTTGGTTGATCGCTACTGCTAGTCTTCTCATTCTACTTTATGTTTTCAGTAGACTTGTCATCTTGCCTCTTCCTTTTAGTAGGCTTGTCCTTCGCTTTTTCGGTTTCTTTGTCCATGTCCATCACATAGAATACCGTGTCACATCATTAGCAAGCACGAACGGTTCGTCCCTATAGGCCACTTGCTTGAGGTCCACGGTTGTCATACCGTACTCATCGATCTGCACGCGGCTGCTAGTTTGACCCATTGGCACCGAAGCAGAGGGACTTTTAAAGGTCCGTGACTCGAGCTCCCAGATCTCTGTATGAAACCATAGTAGGTATCCAGCTTTCTATTTTTGTCCAAGGCATCTATACGGACGCCTTGCTGTTTTGGTTGGTGCTCTTGCTATCACAGGCTATCGTGTAAAATGTGTACCCATTTATCTCATACCCTTGGAATGATACGATTGTCGTGGACGGTCCCGAGCCAAGAGTTTCAACTGTTCATCATCTGTCTGGTTGGCCAGCGATTGCTTTTGTAACCAACCGAAATGATCCATTTGCTCGATCGCGATCCACTTATCGACTTCTCTGGGTATTGGGCGTAGACTAATCTCGTGAGCATACATATACGAGCCACTACAGCTTGCTTGTTTCAATCTTTGTGAAATGTGCTTGTTTAAATGAAAGTAGATCGCCGCTATAGGATTCTTTTCTCCCTAAAGTCCCTTTTCCCGGAGCCTCCCTCATGGCGTGATACAGAACGCCGATCGGATTCAGATCATCAATGTAATTAACACAAAACTCGATGACCTCCTCTGTGCCAACACCTGCGCAATGCAGCCTTCTGGCGAGACCGGTTCTGAACATACTTCTTTAGGATGCCCATGTACCTCTCGAAGGGAACATATTGTGGAGGAACACGGGTCCGAGAATTTCTATCTCTTTAACAATGTGGACCATGAGATGGACCATAATATCAAAAAATGATGGAGGAAAGATCATCTCAAGGCTAACTGCACTATTGACCATGTCATCATGCAGATTAGATAACTTATTTGGCTCGATGACCTTCTGCGACACCGTTGAAGAACGAGCATAACTTTATGATTGTCCCTCGTACCCAGTCCGGCAGAATACCTCGCACCGCCACCGGGAGCAACTGTGTCATCAACACGTGACAATCATGGGATTTTGTGTGTACAATTTTATTCTCTTTTATGTTTATGAGTCTCCTTATGTTCGAGGAGTATCCAGAAGGGACCTTCACACTGTTCAAGAACTTAATCATATTTTTTTCTCTTCCTTGCTCAGAGTGTAGCTAGCGGGGTGGAGGTAATGCTGTCCTTCTGCTCTCATTTCCGGATGTAGGTCGTTCCTGATTCCCAGCAGTTGTAGGTCCTTTCGTGCTTGAAGTGTATCTTTTGATTTGCCATACATATCTAGGAAGCCTAGCAGGTTCACGCAGACATTCTTTGTGATATGCATGAAGTCTAGTGAGTGACGGACCTCTAAGTCTTTCCAGTAAGGTAAGTCCCAAAATATTGACTTCTTCTTCCAAATGGGCTTCGTGTGACCTTGTTCTCTCGGGACAGGTTTGCTACCTGCACCTTTTCCAAATACTACTTTCAGATCCTTTACCAAAGAAAATACAAGAGCCCCACTGCGATGCAGGGGTTTCTTACGTTTCTCTTCTATCCCATCAAAATTCTCACCCTTCCTCCTTAACGGGTCCTTCGGATGGAGGAATCTGCGGTGGCCCATGTACACAACCTTTCGAGAGTTTTTTAGGTACTTGCTGTCCGTTTCCTCTAAGCAGTGGATGCAGGCTTTATATCCTTTGATAGACAGGCCCGAAAGGTTGCCAAGTGCAGGCCAGTCGTTGATGGTTACGAATAGCAATGCACGCAAAATGAAGTGCTCTCTCTTGTACTCATCCCATACACGTGCACCATCGTTCCACAATGTTAGCAGATCTTCAACCAACGGTTTGAGGTACACATCGATGTCGTTTCCAGGTTGCTTCGGGCCTTCGATAAGCAACGGCATCATAATGTATTTCCGCTTCATACACAACCAAGGAGGAAGGTTGTAGATACATAGGGTCACAGGCCAAGTACTGTGACTGCTGCTCATCTCGCCATACGGGTTCATCCCATCATACTCAACCCAAACCTTATGTTCCTTGCATCCTCGGAAAGTCCGGGTATGTTCTATTGACTTTCCTCCACTGGGAGCCATCAGCAGGGTGTCTTAGCCTTCCGTCGTCCTTACGGTCTTCTTTGTGCCAGCGCATCATCTGGGCATGCACTTTGTTCGCAAATAAACGTTTCAACCGGGGTATTATAGGGAAATACCACATGGCCTTAGCAGGGGGCCTCTTCTTCTTACACTGCCCCTCTACCTCACCTCGGTCATCATGCCTGGTCTTATACCGAGAAGTTTTGCACACGGACAAGCATCCAAATCCTCGTACTCATTGCGATAAAGGATACAATCGTTACGACATGCATGTATCTTCAGTACCTCCAACCCCAAAGGGCGTATAACTTGTTTGGCATCGTCGTAGTTTCGGGCGATGTGTTCCCCTCTGGAAGTAACTTTTTCATGAGGCATAACAACTCGTCGAATCCCTTATCGGACAATCCATTGGTCGCCTTCCATTGCATCGATTCTAGTGTAGTACGCAACTTTGTATGGCCCTGTTGGCGCTTTGGATACAACAATGTTTTGTGGTCCTCCCATAGGCGCTGAAATTTTCCGTAATGTCTTTCATCGATGTATTCTCCCTCTCCATCAAGCAGCATCTGGTCTAGGTCATCATTGCCAAACTCCCCAAATGTATCTTCGTTAGAGCCGGGTTGGCCAGCGTCTAAGATATTGTTCTCCGCCTCTTCTTGTTCACCTTCTTCTTGTATAATCTCTTCTTCACCGTGCTTGGTCCAACAGTTATAATTTGACATGAAACCTCTTGAGAGCAAATGGAAGTGAATGTGACTGGAGTTTGACCACTCCTTCTCATTCTTGCAGTCTATGCATGGACAACATATGTAGCCTGACGTCGTGTATTCATCGGCTGCACGAAGAAAATCTTGCAAACCACAAGAACTCAGGGAGCGTCGGTCCATGTACATCCATCGCCGGTCCATCTACATTATATTCGATCAAGGTAACTTTTAACTCATTTTTCGATAATGAATTATTGAACATTTCCCAAAATCCAAATCAAGACAACTATATTTTTAAAATGGCTTTATTTCATTAAATATTTTTAAAGGCACTATATTTCATTACATATTTTCCCATAAAATGATTATTTACTCCGGTATTCATACCCGACAATTAAATCTTAGGTTCGCCACACATACACTTCGAGCTAAATAATAATGCAAGCAAAATATAAACTTACACAAGTTTTTTCAACCTACAAAAAAAATTGGTCAATCATAGTCTAGATTCAAAATTGTGAACAAATTTAACGACATCTTTGCTTAAATTTTGAAAACTTTTGTCAAATGCACTATTCTTAATTTCCCCAACTACGTGCAACCAATTTTATGAAAACTTTTCTCAAATGCACCATTTTTAATTTCCACAACTACGTGCAACCTAATTTGAGCTAGATCGATGGAACTAAAACATAAAATTGAGCTAGATCCAAACCTTAAATGCGAGCTATATTATAATCCAAGCAAATTATAAGCTTACACAATAAGTTTTTGTATCTTACTTCAATTGATCGAGCTTGATTTATACATTTATAATCCTTCAACGATTAATGGAAAAGATCAAATTTTCTTTATAATTTAAGCAAAGAAGAGGCCCCATTTAACACCAAGTGTAGTGAGGAATGATATTACTAACCTTAGGTATCTTGGTTGCGAGTAAAATGACAAAAAAAATTCGAATTTTTGGCAGCACCTCCCCTCCTTCGAGCTCCTTGGCGATGAACTCCTGTTCATCTCTCGCGATCAAATGACTCGGTCTGGCAGAGAGCGGGAGGACGAAGAGTTTAAATTGGTCGGACACTAGTCCCGGTTCAAAGCACAAACCGGTACTAATATCCACTTGCAACCGTAGCTGTTGCTACTAGATAGTACCGGTTCAGAATACAAACCGCATCGATGTGACTATCGATGCAGTTGGTACCTTTAACCGTCTTGTAATTTTGAGATAAATGTACACAAATGATTTTCATGCATATAATATAAATATTTATAAAGATATTCATCTCGAATCATACTTTCATAATTTTTCTTGCGATTTTCTCCTGATTTTCACCGTCAATCGAATGTTTCTCGAAGCCAGTGTTTAGAACGACAATGCATTGTGCCGTAATTTTTTTCAACGGTTTTTTATGTTTTATAATTTTTTTAATATTTCAATTTAACGGTAAAGGCGGCGGAGCTTCAAGAAGGGGGAGGTAAAACATTATATATTATATTAATAATTCATTACATAAAACATTACATATCATATTAATAATTCATAATATAAAACATTACATATTATATTAATTAATTACAATATATATAATATGCATAGCGGCGCACGGGTGGTGGGTGGCGCGATCACCCATACCACCACTCGTCGTCGCTGCCGGGGGGGCTGTCGTCGCCGGAGTCGTCGTCAGGCGGGGGGCAGTCGTCGTCGTCGTCGTGGATGACGTCTTCATCATCGTCATCCTCGTCCGACGACGTCGCGCTCCTCGAGCGGACCCAACCCCAACCCTCCTCCTCCTCCTCCTCCTCCTCCTCCTCCTCCCGCTCCTCCTCCTCCTCCTCCTCCTCCTCATTGTCCTCCTCCTCCTCCTCATCCTCCTCCTCCTCCCGCTCCTCCTCGTCCTTCTCCCGAGGTGGTGATGATGGCACGCCAGAGGGAGAAGAAGGAGAAGCTGCCATAGTTAAAAAATGGGCTTACTACTGATCATCAGTAAGTCTCCCTTTACAGTCGATCTGACGGTTTTATAGGAGGCTGGATCGGAAAACAAGAATCCGGATGAACACGAATTAAGAGTTTCATCGTAAAGGCGCGCGGGGGATTGATCGGCGCGGGAGACGAAGCGCATTAGTACCGGTCAAATACAACAACCGGTGCTGATGCTCCATATCGATACGGTTGGTTACACCAACCCGTACTAAAAGACAGAGCCGAGGAGGCTGCTTAGTACTGGTTGGTTTAACCAACCTGCATCGATAACACGAACATCGATGCAGGTTGGTTACATCAACCGGTGCTAAGAACCATCCACGGCTCTGTCTTTGCTTAGTGCGGGTTGGTGTAACCAACCGGCATCGATGTGAGAGCATCGGCACGGTTGGTAGTTACAACCGCATCGATGATCCCCGGACCAGAGACCGTTGAACCGGGACTGATGTAAATGTTAGTCCCGGTTCATGCATAACCGGTACTATTGGGCCGGTATGGAAGGCCGGATCTGTAGTAGTGAAATTGGAAAAATAAGTTGCCAAGTTATTTTCCAAGCTATGATGAAGTTTTCAAATTTGTTTTGACTTTTCTGGAATTTTTGGCATGTAAAGAAAATAATTTTTATTTCCCAGTTGCTGCTTCAAAATTTTGAACTTTAAATTCAAATTAGTACAAAGTTTGAAAATATTTGACTTAAGTTTCAAATAATTTGGAGAGCATCTCCAAAAAGTTTTATGAATTTTGAGCAAAATTGCTATTTTTGACGAATCTGAAATCTCAATTGTCATTAAATCTAAGGCACTAAAATAATTTGTAAGAAAATCACAGGGCTGCTAAAATACTGTAAATTTTACAGATATATCAGTACCATGTAAGAAGTGTGATAAATTTTTTTTAATAAAATTTAGAGCTATTTTGATAGCTCTAGAAATTCCAATAATAGCTAGTCGCAATTAAGGGCATGTCTAAAAATCGTTTAAAGTCCGAAAATAGAAAGCACCTATCTCAAAAACCCATTTTCGCTATGGCAAGGAATATCACATAAAAAGACACCTTCCTTTTGTAGCACTGCTCTCTCTTGCCCTCTCTCTCGGGCCAGACCACACTCAGATCGTGCGCCACACCATGCCCATCGATGAGCCAGACTACAAGCACGTGTAGGGCCTCGCCGCCACAACACGACCCTTGACCGGCCATCTCCTCTAGTATCCTTTGCACCCCTCACGCTAGCCATGCCGCGACAAGACACCAAGACTTGTGCTAAGCCTTGTCCCATCTGCTAGGCTACTTGCCACTCCACCTGTCACCTACATAGCTATTTCCTCTGCTGAGCCGTCACCCTCACCATCGATGCCCTCCCTGTGTGTTCTACAACTCACTGGAAAAAGCCCAAAAACACGCCCACTATTGCCCTATTTCCCTTGGCTGTGATGCCATGCTCACGGGCTCCAAGCCAAGGCCACACCCCTATGCTTATAAGAAGAGATCCTCAGGTCATCTCTAAGCCCCACACACCTCCCTGCTGCCTACCTTCAATCGTTTGGCACTGTTGTTCTCTGGTAAGCCCCATTGCCACAACAAGCAAGGAACCATACCAGAGTTCAATCAAGTCTCCCTAGTGAGCTATTTACAAATTCTTCTAAATTGAAGCCTTCTTAGGGGGCCGTGATCACTCTCTACCCTTTTCCAGCTTGGTGCTATGAGGACACCGCTGCCATGACCACCTTTTCCCCCAACCATGGCCACCATCGCTAAGCAAATCTAGTGAGCTCTGACCACCACTAACACTCAAAATGGGATCTTTCCACCCCTAGAGCTTTCCCTCTGTTAATTTCACACCTGCACCTCTATGATTCTCCCCCTCCATCCACCATGTCCACCATCACGAAGTTCAGCTATCAACCTTCTTCGGCCAACTTTGGCCACCACTGACTGCTCCCCTAGCCTTCTGTTTGCACCAAAATTTGGCAAGGCTGATCTCGTGGAGATCGGTTTTGATAAGGATATGTCGGTTATAGCAAGTTGATACCATTTCGGATTGGAGGGCCGCGATTCAAAGGAAACTGAGTCCGATACGGGTAGGATAAGAGATCGAGTCGGATATGATCGGACTTAACATGGTAAGTAGAGATTGGGGCCGATACGGGTGATTGAAGAGACTGAAGAGGATACGTTCAAGCCGAGTGCTATATAAGAGGACTAGAGGCGAGAAGGAAAAGGCGCCCAGAGCCAACCCACAAACACGCTTTACTTTTCCCTTATTTTCCCGTCAACTAGTAGTAGTCTTTTAGTTTTAGAACCTTTCCTTTGTAATTCGTTTTGATCAATAAAGTTGCGCATCGCCGATTGTTGATCTTTACCAATTACACCCAGGTCTGATTTGCTTTGTTTTGTTGCGCATCGCCTCTCAAAGCCAATCTACCTTTACCCTCGGATTAGCCCTGATCGGCTAATCTAGTTATCCCCTGATCGGCTTTTAGCCGACCAGACTAGATCTTCAACGAAGTATTAGATCGGCTTAATAGCCGATTGAGTTACATATCATCCTCTGGCCAATTGCCGATTTGCAAGATCTTCAACGAAGTATTAGATCGGCTTAATAGCCGATTGAGTTACATATCATCCTCTGGCCGATTACATCGCCAGATTTCTAGATCGGATCTTCTAGCCGATCTGTTGACATATCCCTTCTTGCCGATTACAGGATCAAATCGGCTGGCACGCTCAAACCCGGCGTTTGTCTTGTGTTCGAGGTTGAGAACCCTGCTTCACGTTTTTAGCGCGAACATATTTTGGCACGCCCGGTGGGACACGAAAGAAGCCAATATGACATCAACCGGAAAGTCTGCAGCCACTGCTGACATCGACTCCGACGCGATAATCGTGCCAACTTTGGCCGATCTAACGCCGGAGCAACGCAAAGAAATTGAAGATAGGAAGGCAGCACTAGAGGAAGTGATGCTGGGGTGCTATCAGAAGACCCGATGGGGTGTTACCCAGAAAACCGCGCTCCCAACGCTCAACCCCATTGGCGGCAAAGATCCCGACCAAGCCGGTAAGCCGATACATGCCGGCCCAAGCCGAGTTATCGGCTATGATTGAACAATCTATGCATCATGCATTAACTAACCAGTCATCGGCCTTGGTTACAACTTTAAAGCCGATGATTGAAAACAGCGTCAAGACAATTGCCCAGGAATTGGCTTCATCTGGGGGACTGCTAGACCCCTTACGGCCACTCCCATCATGCCCCGTTTTCTCCATAGCACAAAACACCAGTACAACGAAAGGGTCGGCTCTGGCACCTGCAATGATGCCGACCCGACCTACGGTGTTGGCACCTAGTGCTCGTTTGGACGAGATTACGCATTACCAAGCATACACCGATGCGGCGAAGTTAGGCACAACGACCAACTTGCCATCGGTGGTTCCGGCCAACGCTTTCGTCCAATCGGTTCCTCAGCCGATTGAGTCAGTGAGGGTTCCTCAACCTCAAGGGCCGATCCCGCATAGGGTAGTCCCATACACCGAACCCTTCGTTCCTATACCCGATTCACCTATCAGAAGAGAGATGAGCACAACCAATCACTCCAATATCAGTCGGTTCTGTCTAGCCGACCGCCCGAGTTTACACTCGGGGGGCAGGATGCCAGTTACCACAATTGGCAGAACTCTAACGCCCAGTCGGCCCGAGCTAGCCGACCACCCGAGTTTGCACTCGGGGGGCAGGATGCCAGTTACCTCAATTGGCAAAACTCCAATGCTGCGTTAGCCGATAATGTTAATCGGGCTGATCAAATTTCTGCCGTTTTGAGAGATCAATTCGGCTTGCAGCCAAAGGGAAAAGTAATCGGCTACAGAAAGCCGTATCCTGATTATATTGACCGAATACCATATCCCAATGATTTTAGAGTCCCTAATTTTGCAAAATTTTCAGGAGACGATTACACCACCACCTTGGAGCATGTTGGCCGCTTCATTGCACAATGTGGAGAAGCAGCCCACTCCGACGGTGTAAGAGTGAAATTGTTCCCATTGTCTTTGACAGGGGCAGCTTTCACTTGGTTCACAACCTTACCTCCAAATTCGGTTAATACTTGGGCCGATTTGGAAAGCCGATTTCACAAATACTTTTTCCGTGGGAGTCTAGAACTTAGAATTTCAGATTTGAGTTCTATCCGACAGAAGTTTGGAGAATCGGTAACTGAGTACATTAAAAGATTTAGGGAGATTAGGTATCAGTGTTTTAGTGTGACTCTACCCGATAATCAATTAGCTGATTTGGCTTTCCAAGGGTTAATTCCCCCATTAAAAGAAAAATTCTGCGGGCAGGAATTCACCAATTTAAGTCATCTCTTACGTCGAGTATCGGTTCAAGAAATTCGTTTCTCCGATAATGAGGTCCTCAAAGATGAATGCAGGAATAACAAAAATATAATACAATCGACTATAGAGGATGGTCGATTACAATTTGCAAAAGAGCCGACGATGGAGTTTGCTCCCAGTCCGTTTTCTATCAACATGGTTCACTATTATGCAAAAAGGAAAGAGCCGATACAAGATACTGAATTAAGCCGATCAAAACCGGAGAATAAGAAGCAGATTCATGAAAGGCTACCCACGTCAAATCAAGGCGAGTCCTTCGAAGCCCCAACTTCTCCGGGATCCGACGGCGCTCCCAAGTCTTCGGAATCTAGCGGCGAAACCAGCAATCTGGCCGGAAAAATCCAAAAGCCGATTGAACCCAAGCCGAGATGGTGCCCCTTTGGTCTTAGTCGATCGCAGCAATGCTTAAGGACATAGGAAGTGAAGGAAGCCGACGACGTAAAGCCGACATGATTTTTGGAAGACAACAAGTTATCTTCCAAAAATGGGGGGCATATGTTTGCACCAAAATTTGGCAAGGCTGATCTCGTGGAGATCGGTTTTGATAAGGATATGTCGGTTATAGCAAGTTGATACCGTTTCGGATTGGAGGGCCGCGATTCAAAGGAAACTGAGTCCGATACGGGTAGGATAAGAGATCGAGTCGGATATGATCGGACTTAACATGGTAAGTAGAGATTGGGGCCGATACGGGTGATTGAAGAGACCGAAGAGGATACGTTCAAGCCGAGTGCTATATAAGAGGACTAGAGGCGAGAAGGAAAAGGCGCCCAGAGCCAACCCATAAACACGCTTTACTTTTCCCTTATTTTCCCGTCAACTAGTAGTAGTCTTTTAGTTTTAGAACCTTTCCTTTGTAATTCGTTTTGATCAATAAAGTTGCGCATCGCCGATTATTGATCTTTAACGATTACACCCAGGTCTGATTTGCTTTGTTTTGTTGCGCATCGCCTCTCAAAGCCGATCTGCCTTTACCTTTGGATTAACCATAACTGGTTGATCTAGTTATCCCTCTAATTGGCTTTCTAGCCGACGAGAGTTAAGCCGATAATCCTTCGTTATCGGCTTTGATTAACTTACAAATTCTACCTTGTCAATTTCAAGTCAAATTGACTGGCACGCTCTGCAAACCCGGTGTTTGTCTTGTGTGTTCGAGGCTAAAGACCCTACTTCACGTTTTTAGCGCGAACACCTTCCCTCCATCCCCTTTTGCTAAAATGAGCCCTTGCTACAAAAGTCATCGTGGTTCACTGCAGGCAACCTTGCTCGAGTGACCGCTCTAGTCTGAGTCAACCACTCACAACTCCTTCTCTCTCACCTAGTCATTGACAGGCTAGCCCACCCGTCAGTTCTCTTTTTAAAAACAAGATTCAAAAACTGAGTCACCAACATGTGGTAATAGGAGAAATTAACAACTCAATTTATGAACTAAACTGGTATTCAAGTTATGAGTCACTGACAGATGGACCCCACATGTCAGTCCTTATTTAAAAATAAATAAAACAATGAAGAATGGACCTCACTATTAGTCTCTGTAAAATGGGTTAGAAAACCCAAAAAATTAGAAATATGCTTACAGTTCGGTTGGGAATACACCTTCTCAGTAAGGAAGCGTAATTTCTAGGCATACGCCTTCAATACCACTTTCTTTCTTATTTTAGGGAATTTTTAGCTGATTTAAATTTAAATGCTCATAAATTTTACAAATAAACTCTAAATTGAATGAAACAAGTTTCTATTTTTTTTCTTTCTAAAATCACATTCTTTCTATTTTTGTAAGAATATTTGAATTTCATCTCTACTTAAATTCATTTGGTTCTTATTATTGTTTTACAATATACTAGGTGTAGACACCAATGCTCCGAAAACCTTCCACATGGACCCCAAACCAACTCAAGAAATCAACGAGCAAGGCAAACGCCTCCTTTGACCATATTGATCCTAATATTTTACATAATTTATGTTGTGTTTACAAATTTATGTATGCATACGTGTACTTTCTGTAAAATGGCTATATTATGGGTATTGGTAGAAATTCCTAATTATTGCATGAAACTTCCTTGATAAATATGTAACCTTAAACCTTGAAAACCATAAGATAAGGGTTAGGTAATAAATAATATCAACCTTGGATATATTTGATTGCATGTACTATTGCTTAGCCATGTTTTATAGTTGGGGAGAGCAAACGATCAGTTATAACATTTATTCAGAAATGGAATTTTTGGCATGTTAAGGAGTTACCTCGGTTATTTTGATATAAAATAAAAAATAAAAACTAGGTTTTGACGTGAATGAATTATTTAGAATCTATAGCGGTAGCTCTTTGTAACACCCGGCACCTAGTATGCCGCAAATACCACCCAAACGATATTAGAAGCAACCAAAAAAACACATATTTAACCATAAATTACATCAACTACGCTAATTGCTTAAATGAAAATTCGGCAGCATATCCTTTGTTTTTCCATGGTTTGAAGCAGCAATATTAATATCATAACACAATAACATACAGTCGACTTCAAAAATAGGAGTAACATGAGTTATAGCATCATTTCAAGCCCAGAATATAAACTCAAACGTTCCATGAACCAATCTGAAGTGAACAATAAAACCAAGCACACAATATAGCATAATCCAAGTTTAGCACAATAAAATAACCACCACAACTACAAATGAGAGTGTGTAGTTGTCTAGATGAATGAAACTAAGTGGAGACATGTCGCTACCTTTCCCGAAGGCCGAATTCAAGGAACCTAAAAACATCATAAAACAAAAAGCGTGAGTTCATCACTTAGCAAAGTGTATTGCAATGGAATAAAACAATAACAATACTCATTAACATACTCATCAACATCTCATGAAACATTATCACTAACTGTCGGGACCCGAATTTGCAAATCCGAACCCTCTGTGTATTCAGCACTAGTCCAGGATCACGCTAGTGCACACAGTCTCAACATCGGTAAATATCACAATCATACACAACGATAGTAATAAAGTACCTTATTTAAGATAGTCAAACTGGTTGCTCGACCTTATGGTCAAGTTACAAAAGTACGCCACACAGGGCGAAAACTTATTAAAAGAGAAATAACTGCAGCGGAATAAAATGGACTTCGTGGCGCCATCCAGTATACCACAGGCAACTGACTGGGCTCGCTCCCTAGGTAGACGGTTCCTCCTGAAGTTCTTCTTCCAGAGCTGGCGTTGCCTCTTCTTCAACTGATGTTGTATTGTGGCAAGGGTGAGTACTTGGTACTTAGCAAGTCATGCGCAGAATGCAAATAATATTCTACATGCATGGCTTAGTACAAGGAATGTTTCATGGTTCATTTGCAGTAAAACAACATTTAACAAGTAACATGTGTAGATTCGAAAGCAGTAAAGCAATTACATTATCAATAACTTTTCCAGGAGTTAAGTAAACACTTTTCCCTTCCTAATCCACATTTCCATCAACGTCATCCATTAACCCAACCGAACTTTCCAAATCCAAGTTGTTTTCATGAAAGTCTAACCCTTGACTGTAATCTCCGAGCAATGTCCAATGCCGCGGACACGGCTATTCGAATAGATTTTACACTCTGCATAGGTTATGCACTTTACCCACAAGATGCAGTCAAACACCACAAAGGCGAGTGATCGTAACAAAGTATCACTAGTAGAAACTTCACTTTCTATGATGAAGAAAATGCGTCATAATATGTCAAAAAATCGTCACAATTAGGTTTTTATGACGTACTCATGACGAAATAGCAAGCGTCATAGTATCTGCGTCATAGAAAGTTTTTTCTGACGAAACATGTAATGTTCGTCATAGAAGGTCAGAATAATCCATGACGTCTCAATTTGCGTCATTGAATGTCTCATTCTATGACGATATGGTATCTCATACAAGGTTATAAAAATGTCATTGATAAGATCCATTTCGTCATAAAAAGAGTGTGACGATGGCTATACCGGGCCGTTGACCAACTATTTTGTGACAATTTTGTTCATCATTGATGGCTGCCACGTAGGAAAATTTTTCGTCACTAACACATCAATGACATGTCAGCATCGTACACGTCAGCTGATGCGACAATTTTTTAGTGATTATTTTTTTGACACGTTCATCGTCATAAAATTGTAGAACAGGCAAATTGACAGAAACTATTACTTTATACAATATCACAAATCATAATTCTCAAGGTGACTTCAATACATAGCAAGAATACGTTCACATGGCACATTGACCGAAACTAGTACTTTATACAATATCACAAATCATAATTGTCTCAAGGTGACTTCAACACATAGTAAGAATAAGTTCACATGCATCCAGACACATATATAAATCCTTATAAAGTGTTTGAACCACTTCCAACAATTAACCAAAATAAGTCCAGATGCATCCAGACACATAACTGATAAGTATCTTGTTGTACTACTTCCCACAGGTAACCAAAATCATAACTTGTTGATTACTAGTTAGGTTTCTGAAGGCACAAGAGCTTCCTCAGTAAAACATTGGTTTCTTCTTGCTGCTTTTTGAGAGCCTCCATTTCTTCCTGGGTTTTGATCAAGGCTTCATCTGATGCCTGAGATTTTTGCTTCAGGCCCTCAATCTCGTGCTGCTGCTGCTCAATGGTACCTTGCATTGCAGCTGCTCCTCTTTTCTCTGCTTCAAGTTGCTCCTCAAGCTGTTGCTCTTTTGCTGTCTTTGTAGTCTTCGTATTGGCTGATTTTATGCCAACATTCTGTAGGAATGTGTTTGTTGCACTTTTAGTGGTTAGTACCTTGGAGACAGCCTCTGTTGGAGTACATGAGGGTTGATCCTCACCATCATGTTGCACCAAACCTTCCATCTCAACCTAAGATAATAAACAACATTTTAACAAATCACTTGCTGAAATTATGTAGATAACTTCATATGCTTGCATTTATAAAGGTTTTAGAACAAATGTTAAAAAGGATTATTTACATGAGATGGCAGTTGATAGAACACAAATAATGTTCAGTCTTGTTTGAACATAGAAAATGAAACTTCAAAATGGAAGTAATGAAAAGATGACTTAATGTGCACTCACTAACAAAGCTGCACTAACCATAGTAAAATAAATGTTTACTGGTTCAAGAATGAAGCAGTCAATTCAATTGATCATATTTGATTATAGTTCTAATCAATTCATTAATGACATGAGCATGGAAAGCTACATTTCAGTTTTGCATTGGAATAGTCAGAGGGCACTGGACAATTAAATTTGTTATATGTACTGAATTGTGTAATGAATTGTGTACTATATGTAGTACATACCAACAAGCCTACAATTGAAGTTTGCCAACACTCCAAGAAAAAAGATGTAGTACATGGTATATTTTTTAATTTAGTTTGAAGACCGGAATGAAGAATAGAAACATACCAATGCTTCCTGCACAGTTTCAGAATATGCCTTTTTATTCTTGCTGTAGTGGCATGCCTTGAACATATCCAATGCATCTATGTCTCGGTTTTCAGCATTCTCCTTCTGTAATTGGGTATTTGCAAGTATTTTGTTGGTAAGTATTTGTAGAAGATGAATACTTGTACATTGGAAATAAATAACTATATGGAAAATAAATAACTACAACAGAATTGTACTTACTAAAGAATGGCAATGTGCTATGTAGCTAAGAGATCCTGTCGTTTGATGGAATTTCACTTTAGCACGGTTCTGCTTGTTCTTCTCAGAGATTTCCTATAGTACATGATTTAGTTAGATGTTTTCGAAAATATGATATGAGGAAACTAATTATTCACTCATAGTACCTTGTTTTTCGGGTCTAGCCAAAGTAGAACTTGAGCTTGCCACTGTTCATCAGTCATATTAGGGACTGGAGATGTTGTACGAATTTCATTTGCTGGAACACCATCCAAATATTTCTTCTTCAAATAATATCTATTCTGCCTTGTGCCACGCCTCAATAGATCAGTACATGCATCCTGGGTGGCCTTATCATTGCCGTCAATGACTAGATTTACCTACCAAGATTAAAGGATTGGAAACAAAGGATTAAAAAAGGTACTATGTGCAATCAGAAAAATGTACTATGTGCAGTTCAATCAGATACATGTACTATGCGCAGACTTCTATTGTTCGAAGTTCCATCAATGTGTAGTGAATACATGAGTAGTATTAACCAGGCTTAGTAATTCTAAATCTGAACATACAACATGGCAGTTAAAAACTTGATTCACATATACTATGATGAACGATTTTACTTACATTTAATTTTGCGATGAAGTCCTCAAAAACTTTGTTGTCATTCTTGTACTGTTTCCAGTGTGGGAGGATAGGCATGTGGTTCCTAATTTGAATGCCGGCTTCCGATGCAAGCTTGGCAGACTGCACTGCTTTGGTTGGCCTTCTCATACCTTCAGCAATTTGGATGGGCATCCTCCTATTATCCATCATTTTATTCATCTTATGCAGCTGTTTACCTATTGTGGCTCCCCTCCTCTTTTTTGGAATTTGTCCTGCTGTTTGTACATCAATGATTTGATAGCAGTTTGTGCAAAAGAAATTAAAACAATTGAAGGAACATGGCACAACAAACATACCTTGGTTAGGTAGCTGGTTGTTCTCACTAGGCGCAACATCATCATTGCCCTGTTGTGGGTCCAAATCTTCTGTGGCCGAGGACCAGTCTACAGGTGGACTCTGAGGTTCCAAAATCGGTTCATGTCCTTCTCTCTCAGCTTGATCATCATGAAGTTCTGGCTCTGATGCTTGATTGGATGTATCTTGTTCTTTGTTGAGCTCCTTCCAAATTTTTTCTAATGTTTTGAGACTCCAATGGATTGCTCGGTTGGTGTAGCAGCTCTCACTCTCTTTGAATGTCTTGTGCCACCCGAGGCATGTTGTCGGTCTGAACTTTATGCGTTTTAAAAGCTTCCTATTGGCCAATCTCTTATATAATTTCTGAAAGCAAAGAAATCATCAATGCAATTGTGTAAACTAAAGGAAATATACAGCAAGACAACAATAACCTAAAGCAAGCAAGACCTACAATTTAGATGAACAAGACAGTAATGCAAAAAAGTACATGCATCTAACATCCTTAGTTCCCAGGTAGATAGATGGACAAGCACCTTAGAGGGTGTAGCGATGATGGCAGGGACACCTTCCTCGTCCTCCATATCATCTTCTGGGTCATAATCGGAGTCCACATTTATAGGCACATTTGAGTTGCTAGGCTTTATAGTGCTAGTTGATTGTAAATCTTTTGCTATTTGTTGGAGACCAAGGGATTGTGCTTTTTTTTATCTGCTCAATGTTTGCACGTTGTTCCTCTTCATATGGATGTAGTTCAGGTACTATATTATAGAAAAAAAAGTATTATTGTTGGAAAAGTAAGCATTTTTTAACGTGCAAAATTGAGCATAGGTATGCAAAGTACTTAATGGAATGATGCAACAAGCACAATCTCAAACGTAATTTTATATGAAAAGATAGTAAGAGAAACAACCTGTGGACTGATAATAATATTACTCTATCCTTATGATGACAGTATGATATCATCCTCATCTTGAATTTCTTATTGACCCTTATATGCAAATATTGCAGGAAGCTGAAGTTGTGGTGGTCAATGGCAATGGCTCTCAAGCTGAAGTTGTTGAAATAATCTTTAAAAGGCTAAGTGTCTAGAAACTGGTGAGAGAGTAGCTATAAAGAAAGTTCTTCAAGATGTGAGGTACAAGAACCATGCAAAATTGAGCATAGGTATGCAAAGTACTCAATGGAATGATGCAACATTCACAATCACAATCACAATCGTAGTTTCATATGAAAAGATAGTAAGAGAAATAACCTTTCCCTTTGGTGCGTCGTGTTCTCATTGGCTTCTCCTGATAAGTTGTTTTGAAGGCCTAGGATATATGATCTGCATTTAATAGATAATACACATCTCAAAATTAGATATAATTAGATACAAGAAAATGGTATCAAATAAATACATGCCTTAGAGCTAGGAGAAAATTTATTTTGATCAGAACAAGTATGGTAGCTTTGGAAGAGAAGCATATTCACGTGGAACCAGTATATAATTTACCTACTTACAACATAATCAGAAATTAAAAAGATGTGTATAAGAACAACAAATCTAAGGATCATAGCGCATAGCAGGTAATTATGTCCACTCTCTCAGATAATTGACAAGCTAACATTAACTTCCAGTTACCAATTAGATTGTTCCTGTGATATTCTTTTTTCTCCTAGCTCTAAGTATGTATCATTATAAGGCCTCTAATCCAATACATCTGAACTCCCATCACTACAAAAACACGGCAATGGATCTAATGAGCAATTAGATCTGAACAAGTATGGAAAAGGGAACCAGAATAGAGTTATCCAATTGCTTCATTCCCATTACATGGAATAAAAGCTAGCTATACCATAATATATACTTGGATTATGAGATTGCAAATTTAATAGTACTTCTATGTATCAAAATAAATTTTCTCCTAGCTCTAAGGCCTCTAATCCAATAACTCCTCATAATACATCTCGGCTGGACTCAAATAAATATATGCCGACTGAAATCAAATTGTATCCAATTTAATAAATAAAGACATTGTTTGCCTAATCATGATAGCAAGAAAGGAAGACCTAGAGGATCTAGATTGTTTGCCTAATCAGATCTAGATACAAAGAAAGATTTGAGCAGCCCTCATAGCGGAGGTAGCGGATCACCGGGAGGACCTAGATGATGGAGAAGAAGGGGTAGTAGAGGAGAAGAAGGTAGAAGAACCTGCTTGCCGGCACCCTCGTAGCGGACGTAGCGGATCACCGTGGCGCATCCTCGTCTCGGATGTGGAGCAAGGAGCAGCGATGGGAAGCCTCGCCGACTGGAAGTGGGGGAGGAGCGATGGCTTAGGCGAGATGAGGGATGATGGAGAAGAAGGGGTAGTAGAGGAGAAGAACCTGCTTGCCGGCACCCTCGTAGCGGAGGTGGGGAATCACCGGCGGCGCCTCCTCGTCTCGCGCGGATGTGGAGCAGTGGAGGCTGGAGAGGTTGCGGGATGACCTGATATTTGGGGGAAGTGGGAGTCGGTATTATCGGGAGAGGTATAGGGTGGTTTCCACTGAAATTTGCAGGAAAATTGGTAGAGGTAAAAATTGGCAGAGGTAAAAATTGGCTCCAACTAAATTTTAGTGTGGGAAAAAATTAGTTTTAGTCTGGTAATTTTAAAAACAAATGTAAGTAGTAGTTTTATTATGGGGAATTAGCATAAATAAAACCATAGGAATTGCAATATAAAGAAAAAAATCTACATGTACATACCTAATCCTCATCACTGTCATTGATTGGAATATCGTCATGCTCATTATCATTAACAAACTGCACGAAAGTGTCATCTTCATCTGATTCACTCAAACTATCCTCTCTTCTTGTTTGGTTGACTATTGTTGACGATTGGAGAACGGGCTCCCGTCGAGCTTACTTGTTGAATGGGGGATCAACAGAGCTCCGTCGTACGGACCGAGGAGGTCGTTCGAGCGATGCTAGGTCGGGAGAAGGGGGACACGGTGTTTATCCTGGTTCGGGCCTCTCACTGCCGAGATAACAGCCCTACTCCAGTGTATTGTGTTCTATCTCTTAGTCCCCTCCTATTACAGATCTTCATGGGGGTTTAAATACTATGACTAGAGGTACAAAGAAGGTAACTACCTCCTGGGATCACGCCATGTATCCATATTTGTGATTCGTCCTTGATTCGTGCGTTGTTTGAGTTTCGGGTAAGATTTCCCTTGATCTTCGGTTGATTGGTTGTCTCCTTCCTTCCTCGTAGCGCTCGCCGGGTCCACCGACCAAACACCTGAGTAGGTCGTGGTCTCTACGAGCATGCTTGCTCGTGGGGGGGCGTTTGGTATGGTCGCGAGTAAAGGTGCGCACACGTATGCTCGGAGGAAGAGGAGGGATGCTCGTTTCATTCTCCCGAGCATCTTCTTTCAGTATCGCCTGGTCGGTGGGCTCAGCTTTTCACGGGGTACCGTGGTCTTTTGCCAGATAGTCAATCCCCGACAGCTAGCCCGCGAGGTTCAAGCGGGGAACCCTCGGGCTTCCCCTTGAGCCTAAGAAGACTTGAAGGGGGGATTGAATTTCTTTTGGTCCTGGCTTACGACCATTTTACGTCGGGAGACGACCTTTTTACCCGCCGCGTGCTTGCTCCACGTGGGCGCGTCATTTGGTTGTTCTGCGGTTCCTTCTCTGAGAAGCCTCCCTGTAACGGTACGGTAGTTTCTTGGAAAGTGCGTTTTCACCGGGCAGGTGTCGCTATGTGATAGGCGGCGATTTTTAACCTATCCCTTCGCTGTCTTTTTAACCCTTTCTACCGGGAGAGGTCGGAGTTACACCGTGTTTCTTTGCTCGTCTTTGGCCAAAAAATCTTCTAGGAGCCCTAGCGCCCAAGAACCCTTTTCGCTCTCCTTCCTCCTTTGGCCATGGCGCGTTTCAAAGTTAGCCAGATGACCCGTAGGAGGCTCTAGGTGCTCACGGACGAGGGGTACATCAACCCAAGCTCGGGTCGAGTGCCTGGGAGCGACGCGGTGCCGGCGCCGCGGGAGGCGGAGATCGTCTCCTGCGAGCTGTATGCCGTCAACGGGCTCCGCCTGCCCGAGAGCGACTTCCTCGCCTCCGTGCTTGCCTTTTGTGGGTGCGAAATCTCTCATCTCCACCCCAACTCCATTCTCGCCCTTGCGGTCTTCTCCCACCTCTGCGAGGCGTTCGTGGGTGTGATGCCCACCGCCAGCCTTTTCTTCCATTTCTATTCTCCCTTTCGCACCGGCCGGGAAGGTCCCGCCGGCTGCGTCTATCTTCGTCTTCGGCCCAACCGACCATACGAGTACCCTCTTGTTGCTTTGAAGGACTCGGTGTCGGGTTGGGCCGACCTTTGGTTTTACCAGAAGAAGGCGGAGGGGTCCCAGTTGGTCTATACTGGGGAGGCCGCTCCGCCCTCGAGACGGCGTGCGCCCGTGCAGCCTCGAGGAAGAGCGGGTGCTCGGGGCGATCGTGAGCTCGCCCAGATGGGGCTCACTAGTCGGGACATTGCCCGGGATTTTACCTTCAACCGGGTGTCCCCCCTGAGGCGCCGCGAGCACCCTTTCTTCGAGGTGACCGGGTGGCATGACCTCACTCGTGAGGACAACGCAGGTATGTTCTTGGACCTCTTTCTCGAGCACTGTTGCTTCCTGGTGAATTGGCGCTACTTTTTCTTTTAACTCTTGGTCGTGTCGCAGCTTCGAGGATGGACTGGGTTGATGAGAGGGTCGCCGAGATGTTCGACGCCCTGAAGGAGAAGGAGCTGACGCCCAATCATCAGATCCCCAAGAACGTTTTTGACCGCGGCGATGCGGTAAGTACATCTATTTGCTCCCGCCCGAGGGCATGTTCTCCGAGCTCATTTCTCCCTGTTTCTGTTTGCAGGAAAAGGTCGCCCTCGAGCTCGCCGTGTCGAGCACCGCGTCGCTGCCGCAAGCTGATCCCCCGGCCAGGGGTTCCCGCAAGAGGTCGGTGGGTCGGACTTGTCAAGTGTCTGCCTCGCCTCCTCGCGCCAAGCGGTCGAAGCGCCGAGCTTTGACCAGGACTCCTCCCACGCAACACCTTGAGTACGCCGACCGCCGGGAGGTAAGCGAGCTTCGAATCTGGTTTAATGACTTCAAACGGAGGAGGCCGGAGCTGATGGGCCGACTGGAATAGCTCGCCGAGCAGGCGAAGAAGGCCAAGGAGGAGGCCAGGTCCCCCCCGAGCAAGGAGCAACTGGTGAGAAAAATCAAGGCTCTCCAGGACCAGCTCGCTCAGGTGGTCGAGGACCCTGAGGAGGAGGAAGAGGAGGAAGACGCCTACGCTCTGGTCAGGAGGAGCAGGAGGTCGACTTCCTGATCAACCTCTGCATTGGAAGGGGTCGACATGGACGATGTCGACCCGGCGATGGCGCGAGCCAGCGGTGCCGCGTAAGATCGCGTTGTGTCCGTCGCTGAGGCCTACGAGGCCGCCGCGGGTAGGACGCCCGTGGCCCGAAGTGAGGAGACCGAGGAGGATGACGCTGCTCGCCGGGCAGAAGGTAAGCTCCGCTTGGTCCTCTTGTTTGGTTTCTTCGTTCTTGTCTTGCGATTTTTTTCTGGGCTAACCCCACTCCGTTTGGCATGGGCGTGATAGCTCGGATGTTGCTCTTGGACTTTCGTCAAATGGCTGAGGAGATTATCGACTCTGCAGTTGACGCCGAGCTCGACCGCGTCTTCGACCAAGTAATGGCCGAGGCGGAGGAGGAGTCGGTGCCGGCTGCGCCCTCAGCGGAGTCCGAGCTTCCCTCGGCGGAGCCCGAGCTTCCCCCAGCGGATGTGGAACCTACTCCAGCCGCGGAGGAGCAAGAGCCGCAGGGGGCCGAGGACCAGGAAGCCTTGGCCCTGGTCCCCTGCGAAGGGGCAAGCGCAACCGAGGCCTAGACGACGGCCTCCGATGGTCGAGGGTTGGTGGCTCTCGACCCAAAGCCCTTGGCCGTGAGTCAAGAAGAGGAGTCGGTCGCTGTCGGCCAGCTGCCTCCATTCGCGGACCAAGGGGGAGAAGTGGTGGTGATCGACCAGCCGCCCCTGGCCGGGGACCGAGGAGAAGAGGTGGTCGTCAACGACCAGTTGCCTCCAGCCGTGGACCAGGGACAGGAGGTGGTTGTCCTCGACCAATTGTCTCCGGTCGCGGAGCACCAATCGCCTTCGGCCGCGGAGGTGCAAGGTGCGGAAGTGGTCGTCCTCGACCAATCGCCCCTGGCCGTGGAGCGAGGGGCGGGTGCGCTCGCAGTTGGCGTCCAGCCCCCGAGCGCAACGGCCGAACAGGAGGAAGGCGGCCATGAGCCGCCTATCGTTGAGGAAGACCAACCTCAGGACGGCCTGGGGTTGGTCGAAGGAGGAAACGTTGTTGCCCTCCCGGGATCACCGGGTGCCCAGGAGGGGCAAGATCTTGACGCGCCAGCTCGGGATCAGGATGATCCTGCGTGGGTCAACCCCTTTTTCCGAGCTGGCGCTACCGACCGCCAGCGGCTTCAGGACAAGCTGGTCACCGCTCTTACGGTAAGTCCTTCGCTTCTATCTTTTTCCATAAGGCGAGCAATCTTCCGGAGGTTCTTTTTGACTTTCCTTCCTTTTTTGCTCGAAGTTTGCTGCGAAGGCTATGGAGGACATCGACGCCTCCGCAGTTCCAGCAGAAGAGTTCTGGGCGTACCATCATGAGCAAGACGCCAAGATCGCCGATCTTGAGCGTCGGGTCTCCGAGGTGCGTAAGGCCGACCTGAAGGAGCTGGAGTCGGCGAAGAGCCTCATCGTCGGGCTTCGGGACCAGCTCTTTGAGAGCGAGACGGCGAAGAGCACTTTGGAACAGAAGTGTGCCGATCTCGAAGAGGAACTGGTGAAGCTGCGGCAGGAGGTCCCCGACCTGCGCGGCGACCTTCAGCGAGCTCGGGAGCACGAAGAGGCCCAGCTCAAGGAGGCGCAACGCCTTTGGGACAGCGCAGCTGAAGGTCGCGCTGCTCGGCGGAAGGTTTTGGACCTGGAGGCAGAGGTCGACTCCCTTAAGGAGGAGCTTGCCGCCCTCCAGGCCGAGCATAGGACTTAGCTCTTCTTTTTTCCTTTTTAGCTCGTGCAAATCCTGTAGAAAAGAAAACAACCTTTTGGGTTAAATGAGCAAAATCGCAGATGTTTGGGTCCTTGCCTGTTTTTCTCGAGTCCGCTTTCAATGTATGCTCGCACGAACCCGGTTCTGCAGAAAAAAGACCAAGTCCCTACATAAGAGCATATAATATGGATACGAGCGAAGAATCCTTGAAAAAGGACGGGACGTTCCTATCATACGGAAAGCCGAGGGATACTTTGATCGTAACGCTTTTTGAACGATTTAGACAAGTCGATTGCGTTGAGAGAAATATGAGCACGAGCATTGTTACGTGCACAGAGTAGACGGGCTTTAAGCCAACTATACGTACGGTTGCCATACCCGAGTGGTCGCTGTACCGGGCTTAAATGGATGCTCGCGACCGACCACACATACAGCGAAGAGTTACTGTGGAATGTGATCGGATGGGTGAGCATCCGGCCGGAGGCCAAGGGGAATGGTGTGTACATACTTGTTGGATAAGCTCGCCTGTGGTGCTGGTAGACGATGATGCTCGTTTGATAAAGCGAGGACAAAAATTAGAAGGAAAGGAAACGTTTATTAGGAAGAAACGCAAAGGGCGCGAGATAGGGGTACGCGTCTAAACGTAAAATTTACGTAGTTGATCAATGTTCCAGGTGCTGGCGAGCTCCCGACCATCCTCCATCGTGAGGTGAACAGCCCCCGGGCGTGCTGTGGACACGACCGTGTAGGGTCCCTCCCATCTTGGGGTCAGCTTATTGGCTTTCGACAGATCTTGAAGTCTTCGTAAGACCATGTCACCAACTTGCAGGGACCTTGGTCGGACTGACTTGGCCGCGTGCCTACGAAGAGCTTGTAGGTAAATCGCAGACCGGAGCAGCGCCCATTCGCGTGTTGCTTCGACGAGGTCTAGGTCGAGGAGGCGTTCATCCTCCTAATCGATGGAATCGATCAGTTGCACCCTTGGGGAACCTAGCACAATTTCGGCAGGCAAAATGGCCTCCGCACCGTAGACGAGTTGGAAAGGCGTTTCGCCTATGGCCCGACTCGTCGTGGTGTGGACGGACCAAAGAACGGCGGGAAGCTCATCCACCCACTGCTGCCTGTGCTGGCTGAGGCTCTTGAAGACCCTCTTTTTTATTGAAGGACCATGTGGAGGTCCATCCATGTTTGTGATGAGTATTTGACTTTATTTGAGCAAGGTGTGCTCAGGCTTGAGTTTGATTTGACTCGGTATTGCATGTTTCAATTAATGATAATTGTGGACTAACATGCAGGAAGAAAAGGTATGTGCATTGTGGTATGTGCAAAATGGTTTGTTCCTTGTGGTACAGGTTCCTGAGGCAGCTATGGTCGTTGGTGAGTACCGGGACTAGGTTGGGAGAACCGAGGTCCAGAGCGGTCGAGGATGCCGACGAGATGGTTGGGCTCAAACCAGGTTCACTTGGACGTCATGGAAATGGACTTGAGGTGGCTCAAGGTTTCCGGTTCGGGTTGGAGGCTCGAAGAGGAGGAAACTGAGCGGTTAAGTCCGGCGGATGAAGGCCCGTTGCATCGGGTTGATCGGGTTTTGTTTAAAACCCATGTATGGCCAATGTGGCCCATGTAAAGCCCATGTGTGGGTTGAAATGAGAGGGTTAATCCTAGCCCTTGGTGGAGTGCCCTAGGGTTTGGGACTCATCCAAGGGTGGTAGGTGGCCCTAGAGTAGTATAAATAGAGGGGAGGGTGTCCTCCTCACTTGAAGGTTTGAGTTGCTCCTTTGAGCTTTGCCCACATGAAGTGAGGCTTTGTAAACCTTCCAACCAGAAAATACAAAGATTTTCTTTACTTTTTGTGAATTTAAATTCGCATTTACATTATGTCTTTACTTTACGCAATTTAAATTCAGCATTTACTTTCCCGCATGTAAATTCTCGCAATTTACTTTCTCACAATTTGGATTTGCTCCTCTCCTTCTAAATGCTGTTGATCAAGGAGGTCTTGAGGGTGCTCATTTGGTTTTACATCTTTCTTGCACCCTAGGATAGACTAGAGATCAAGTTTCTATCAAGATTGCAAATCTGTCCTGAACTTGTTCTTCGCAAGAGCAGTCAGTCTTTGATTTTTAGAAAAATATAGAAAAATCTTTCTTGATTGATTCTTGTTGGAGAAGGTGCTTGACTCATATACCAATCTGTGGAAAAATTTTGGAGTCCACTGGATGCACCATTTGGGAGCTGTGAGGTGAAAACCGAGCCCCAAATTTCCTGATTGAAAATCCTGACTGTTCGTAGTTCTTGATTTTTCCTGTTTTTGGAGAAGGTGTTTGGTGGTGATTTTTGGTGGAGTGCTTCACGACTCAACAGCTCACAGGCTGAAAAATTCCCAAATTTTTGGAGCAACAGAAGTCCACCATCCACCTGCTCTAATTGAGGACAATTCCTGAAAATCTGCTTTTGCTTTTCTAAAAGAGGCTTTTGTGTTTTGGCTTGATCTCTTTTAGAAAAGAAGTATTTGAATTGATTCCTCCTTGCTTTGGACACTTGACAACCAGAATTTGTGAATTAAATATCCTCACATGATTCATGGTTCCTATCCATGTAAGCTAGGGATACACATAGTTGTCAAGTCGTTCGATTTTTGTGGGTTTCGCGATTTTAAGGAGCATCGGTTTTTTTATGGGATTGTTTGGAGTACGTTGAGTAGGGGATATTTTTATTTGGGATCATTCACCCCCTCTGATCGCCATCTCGGTCTTTCAATTGGTATCAGAGCCGGTTTTGCTCTTTCATAGATCTTGACCGGTCTCAAGAGCCATGGCGACGACAAGTACTCAACTAAGCCTCCAATTTTTGCTGGAGTTGATTATCCGCTCGAAAGTTCGGATGGAGACATACATCACTGCCCAGGGCTTTTCTTTATGGCAGAAGGTGAAGCACCCGTGATGAGGTTCCGGCCGATGAGAACGCCAACGCCGCAAACATGGGCCGACGTTGAGGCAAACGCTAAGGCCAAGAACCTCCTCATACAGGGACTTAGCCGCAGTGAGTATGATCGCGTCTCTCACCTACGATCGGCTCACGAGATCTGGGTGACCCTCAATGCTTACCATGAGGGCACCACTCAGATCAAGTCCGTGAGACAGGATCAATTTAAGCGTGACTACAACAAGTTTGAGCAGCACGGTGAGAGCCTTGATGAGTGCTTTGCTCGTTTTGCAAAGATTCTCAAGCAATCTTCGTCGATGGGTTGTTCATACACCGATTCGAGAATGCGAGGCATTTTCTTCGAGCACTCGATCTAAGGATTTGGGAGATGAAGGTAACCACCATCACGGACCATACGGACTTGTCGACCTTGACTCTTGACGGGTTGTATTCCCGCCTCAAGACTCATGAGCTCGACATCGACGCTCGCAGACGAAGTCCCAAACGATGGCATTGGTTACCGATCCCACCGGTCTTCCTCTTCTGACCCCTCTTGACTTCTCTTCTGGTTTTTCTCTCCCCGCTCTTTGCGACGTAAGCGATGACATTCTGGAACAATTTCCAGAAGACGAGCTTGCTCTTGTCGCTCGAAAATTTTCGAACATTTACAAAAGGGTGAGAGATAGAAAGAGGAGTGGCAAGTTCACTTGCTTTGAGTGTGGTGGCCCCAACCACATTCGGGCAAACTGCCCCAAGCTGAAGAAGGGCAATTATGAACAAGGCGGTGCGGGTAAGAACGACTACATCAACAAGAACCGCAACAAGAAGCCTCCAGCTCACGAGCCGGCGCAAGAGAAGAAACACCGCAAGTTCGCCAAGGGCAAGAAGCTCTTTCACCGCGTCCTTGCCGCGCTCGACGACCTTGACCTCTCCGACACGGAGACATGGAGCGACGAGGACGAGGATGAACCGCAAGAGAAGGTGAAGGGCGGCGATGACTTCTCCTAAGATGTGCTTCATGGCCTCCAATGCCATGGAAGTACCCGACACCGAGCTGTACAGCGACACGGAGGAGGTACCTTCTTATGACCAGCTCCATGATGCTTTTATCAAACTAGGAAAATTTCATTCCAAGTCTAGAGCTAAGTGTGTTGATCTAGAGAAGGAAGTAGGTACCTTATCTCGGAGTTAGCTTCACTTAGATCTTGTTCCTCCCGAGACTCGATAGTCAGTACTTTGTGTGATGCTTTGCTTGTGGAGTTGGAGAATCTAAGGACTCTACATGATAGTGTGCTTTCGATCTTGAGTCACTTAGGTCGAAGGATGCTAGCACATGTCCAAGAGCTTCTATTCATGTTGATGCTAGTTCTCTTCACACTCACACAAATGCTTCATGTGCTAATTGCCCTAAGCTTCTCGCTGAAATTGATGCCATGAGTTGTCACCTTAGGAAGCTATCTGCTAGAAATGATGAACTTGAAAAGCATGCTTCTAAGGACCCAATCAGCTCATGTGAGGGCTGTATGCAACTAAAAAATGCTTATGATGACTTGGTGCTTGAAAACTCAAAATATGCTAAGGATCTACTAGCTAAGTCACAAAATGGTTGCATGCTGTGTGTTGGGGTAGCAGAGGACATGAATCAAATTCATGTAGAGCTTAGGAAGAAGCTCAAAGCCCAGGTGGGTAGGATTAGAGACTCTCCATGTGTTTCTTGCAGTCCCTCAAGATTGAGGCTGCTCTTTATAGGGAGAGATTTGATCGCTTAGTTCGCTTCTTCTCCATCCTGGCTCTTCCTCGCTACTCCTTCCTTGCTCTTCTTGTGCTCACTTTTCGAGAGTGTCAGTACCTTATGAGCACTCTCGAGAAGTTTGTTGGAGGTAAGAAGAAGCTCAATCTTATCCTAGATCAGTCCAAGATTAGCAGATTCAATCAAGGTCTAGGGTTTGATGCCTTGGAGCATACACGGGCGCATCCGCCCATCAAGCAGCGTGCCTCCAAGAGCGGAGAGATAGTGGTGGCTCCACAAGTGAGCACCACTGTTTAGATCAGCGAGGATTGTCCACGGGACGTCTGACGAGAAGGGTGCTTCTCATGCTACTTCACCCCCCAAGGCGAAGTATACATGCACCTTCTGTCAGAAGGATGGACATATAGCTGATTTCTGCTTCAGACGCGCCAAGATTTCTCGGCGTGAGCGTGTCCATGCTCTTAGGGGTATTCAGGGTCATCCCCAGACTGAAAGTGCGCCTAAGGCACACACGGCTTTTAGACAGATAAACAAGCTAGAGAGTCTCCTGCTTTTGGACAGCGCATGGGGCTTGGTTTTCGTGCTTCTACTGGTTTTCGCCCAGAGCCGTCCCGAGTCGCCTTTTCCGCCGCCCTCTTGATATTCCTCGCTTTTCCCATCGAGGTAGATATCAGCGGCGTGAGTTTGCTTTCCCAATGGAGGTGCACAAGAAGAAGACTGGATGGTCCGGCCTTTGCACCTCGGCGGACCAACCCGGCACTGCTTCCCCACGCCCCATCGAGCGAGTCTGATTTTGTGAGAGTCGAGTCACGGAGAGGTGCCGATTGCACTCTTCTACTCGCTGATCAAGTTGTTTCATCGCACGCTTGACTCAAGATTGGGTTCCTAGATCTGCACCGATCTATCCTGGCATCGAGACATCCGCTTTTCACTCTCTTTGATTCAGTCCGTGAGGACAGGGAAGGAGGAGGTTTGGATCGTAGACTCCTACTGTTCTCGCCACATGACCGAGACTCCGTTGGTTTTCTTCCTGGACCGAGATCCTGATGAGGTAATCACCTTTGGGGATGCTGCGTCGGGTAGAGTCATTGCTAAAGGTACCGTCTGCATTAACGATCATTTCATTCTTAAGGACGTTGCCTTAGTCAGTAAGCTGCATTTCAACTTGCTTTCTGTCTCTCAGCTTCTTGATGACGATTTCGAGGTCAATTTTAAGAGGAGCTCTTGTAGGATCCTCGATTCTTCTGGGGAGTTTGTTTGCGGGATTTCTCGTTTCGGGAGAGTCTTTCGTGCTGATTTTTCTTTGTCCTCTAGAGACTCTCTCCATTGCCTTATTGCTTCTGAGTCCCGTGATCTCTCCTTTTGGCCTAGGAGACTTGGTCACATTGGCTTTGATCATTTGACTCGAGTTAGCGGCCATGATCTCATTCGTGGCCTGCCTAAACTCAAGATGGTCAAAGATGTTGTATGTTCTCCTTGCCGACATGGCAAGATGGTTGTCGCTCCCATCCTCCAATACCCGAGTGATGATCGATGCACCAGACAGCTGCTACACATGGACACCGTTGGTCCAAATCGAGTGCAATCAGGTGGGAAGTGGTATATTCTTGTCATTGTCGATGATTTTTCGAGGTACTCTTGGGTGTTTTTCATGGCCTCAAGGATGAGTGTTTTTCACACTTCAGGGTTTGGTCCGTAGGTTGTCTGCTGAGCTCCCAGGTGCCTTACGAGCGATCCGCAGTGACAATGGCACGGAGTTCAAGAACTCCTACTTTAGCAGCTTCTCGTGAGGAGTTAGGCTTAGAGCATCGCTTCTCCTCTCCATACGTCCCTCAAAGAAATGGCGAGTGGAAAGGAAGAACAGGACCCTGGTTGAGATGGCCAGACGATGCTAGATGAGTACAATACTCCTAGGAAGTTTTGGGCTGAGGTCAGAGCTACTGGCATGCCATGTTGCCAACAGAGTTTTTCTTAGGGCACACTTGCATTGCACTTCTTATGAGTTGAGATATGGGCGAAAGCCTAGTGTATCTCATTTTCGTGTTTTTGGTTGCAAGTGCTTCTTCTTGAAGTCTGGGAACCTAGATAAGTTCGAGTCACGTCACGATGGGATCTTTCTCGGGTTACTCGACTTACGCCTGTAGCTATAGGATTTGGGTCATAGATTTGGGTAGGATCATAGAGACTCGCGAGGTGACTTTTGATGAGGCTAGCCCTGCTAGACCAGACATTTCAGGCTCTTCTCCTCTTTCCCGCCTATCTTCTCAGAGGAAGTTGATGACGGAGATGAAGGCGCCTTGCCTGATCCAAATACCATTCCTGCTCCCGAGGTGCCTCCCATTTCCATATCTGCACCTCAGGGAGATCAGCCCTTACCTCGCACTCTTCGCCAGCCTAGTGGCTCTATTCCTACTTCTCCCACGCGAGGAGTAGAGGTCACTGGCTTCTCGACCTCCCCGCCACATTCAGCGAGCTCATCCACCCGACTGCATCATTGAGATCTGTTTGAGCGAGTCACTCGCTCTAAGTCGTTTGTCCACTTTCTGCCTTCACTCGCTTTTGTTGCCTCTTTTGAGCCGAAGGATGTTTCTCATGCATTATCGATGAATCTTGGATTAATGCTATGCATGAGGAACTTGAAAACTTCGAGAGGAACAAAGTTTGGAAGCTTGTCGAGCCCCTTCCGTCACAATATCATTGGGACCAAATGGGTGTTCAAAACAAGCAGAGTGAGGATGGGGTTGTAGTTCAAACAAGGCTAGGTTAGTCGCCAGGGTTTCTCTCAGGTCGAGGGTCTCGACTTCGAGGAGACTTTTGCCCTCGTAGCTAGACTCGAGGCCATCCGGATCCTCGCCGCATTCGCGGCATCCAAGGGCTTCAAGCTTTTTCAAATGGATGTCAAGAGTGCATTCCTCAATGGCTTCATTGAAGAAGAGGTGTATGTCAGACAACCTCCAGGATTTGAGAACCCCAAGTACCCAAACCATGTCTTCAAGCTTTCCAAAGCTTTGTATGGACTTAAGCAAGCTCCACGAGCTTGGTATGAGAGGCTTAAGTCCTACCTCTTGAGTCATGGTTTTCATATGGGTCAAGTGGACAAGACTCGTCATTGTCACATTCTGATTCGGATTTTCTCCTAGTCCAAATCTATGTCGACGACATCATTTTCGGTGGTTCCTCGCATTCGCTCGTTACTCAGTTCTCAGATGTGATGAGTACTGAGTTCGAGATGAGCATGATGGGCGAGTTGAGCTACTTCCTTGGCTTCCAGATTAAGCAGACTCGGGAGGGTACATTCTTGCATCAAGGCAAGTACACTCGAGACCTCCTGAAGCGCTTTGACATGTCTGATGGAAAGCCAGTTATGACTCCTATGGCCACCATCACTGTCCTCGAGCCTGACGAGGATGGTGAGCCGCTGATCGTAAGGAGTTCCGAGCATGATCGGCTCCCTTTTGTATCTCATCGCCGAGACCTGACATACATTTTTCTGTATGTCTTTGTGCTCGGTTTCAAGCTTCTCCCCGCGTCTCTCACCGTCAGGCGGTGAAGCGCATCTTCAGGTACCTTCGAGCTACCATTGACTATGGTATCTGGTACTCTTCTTCCTCCTGTCTATCTCTCGAGCCTTCTCCGATGCAGACTTCGGGCCAGAGGATAGATAGGAAGAGCACTTCGCACTTGCCAATTCATTGGCACTTCTCTTGTCTCTTGGTCGCCTAGGAAGCGATCGGTGTTGCATACCCACCGCGAGGCCGAGTATGTTGCTGCAGCCGATTGTCGTAGCTGTGTTCTCTGGATGAGATCGACCTTGCGGGACTTTGGGTTAGTAGCAGATTGTGTTCCACTTTTCTCGTGATAACACGCCTGCCATTCACATTGCTAAGAACCCAAAGTGCAACACTCTCGACCAAGCACATTGACATTCGCTATCACTTCCTTAGAGACCATGTGGAGAAGGGTGACATAGTGCTCCAGTTTGTGGAGAGTGACCACCAGTTGGCTGACATTTTCACCAAGCCTTTGGATAGCTCCAGGTTTGTTTCCCTGAGAGGAGAGCTTGGGATTATGAGCCCATATGGCATATTTTGAGGGGGAGCTGGCTTGTATTATATGTTCATATGTATATTCAGCCTTTCTTTCTCTTTCTGGGTATCTTTGGGATGGTTTTCATTTGGTTGAGCCCACTTCACCTAGACTTCTGGCATGCTTCGGCATGGACCTCTCACCTTATGCTTTAGGGTGCTATTCCTCTCTTATCCTCGGTTGAGCTCACTCACGCCTTTTAGGTCTAGCAGTGTTGGGCCCCTGCAGGTAGACAGTGGTCTCATGTTTGCTCCTGGGTTGGAGTTGGAGATGTAGCTTTCCTATATAAGTCATATGGGGAAGGTGAGAGCGAGTATGAGTGTTAGTGTTTCTCTTCATGTTATCTATGCTCCTAGACTACCCTTGTGTCAGTTTCTTGATTCCTTCTCATCATTTCTGTCTTTCTGGTTTCAGTTGAGTTCAATTCATCCTTTTGAATCTAAAATTGCTAATAACTCAACTTCAATCAGATTTTGTGCTTAATCGACTCACTTGTTGAGGGGGAGCTTGGAATTGATTCTTTTGCATTGCATATAGACTTGTTTTTCATTTACGAGCTTTGTCTATTATGCAATTGTAAAATTGAGATATGTTGCACCTAGCTACTTTTCAAGATATTTGCTAATCTAGGTCATATCCAATTTGGTATAACATGTGAAACTAGCCAACATTTTAAAATTGAGCTTTCCTGAAAAGTTGATGAAACATGGCTTTTACTTGCTATACTTCTTCACTAGATGCTTATGCCATGCTTATTGAAATAGTGGGTTTCTACTAGAGTCCCTAGAGCAACTTGGGTTAGCTACATTGTTTCATTCTAGAATCCTCAATAATGCTCATGAATCTAAGTGCTGAAAATATAAATTGACTCTTTTGTGCTAAAATTGAACTCAACACTATTCATTCACGAGACTGCTTCCCATTGCACTTGGGATGAACTTGGAATGAAGTGTGTATGACCAAAACCACTCTTTTAAGCTTCTTGCTTGAGATGGTTGCTAATGGCTTGAGTCAATACAATCTAAAAATGCAAAAATAACTAGAGGAAGAGAGTGATGCCTAGGAGACCTATGTCGATGGCTCCTAGTCGAGGTTGTGTTTCTCTAGGATAAACTCTCTAAACCCTGAAAGGTTTGTGGAGGAGAGTGAAGCTTAGGAGGCCTTTGTCGAGGGCTCCTAGTCGAGGATGTGCTTCACTAAGCCTAACTCTCTCATACCGCTTTATGAGCTTTAATCTAAAAATTTGCATTTAAAGAGATGATTGAGCATGAGGCTTCTCTTATGGACTTGTAGTTTCCCAAAGTGTTGACTAGGTTGAACTCTAGTATATTCATTTGCTCGTTTGGTTGGCTTTGCTTCTAGTATTGAAGTTATGCTAAGTGTTGCTATTGTTGAAATCATACCAAAGTATTATAACTTCTTTTGAGCTAGTTAGCAAAAATTGAAATATGCCATTGGATATGACTTAGGATGACATAATTTGAACTTGAGTAGCTTGGTGTCATACTTTGTCTAAGTGGTCACTTGCATAATCCTCAAAGCTCTTCTAGGTTGCATTTCATGCAAAAATTGTTCTCTTGATGCCTATATTGCCAAAAGGGGGAGAAAACATAGAAAAGACATCTTAGAGAATTAAAAAAAAATGCTTTCTCATGATCATGATGAACAATTGTCCTTGCATTTGGATCATGAGTAATATTGAGCTTTTTGAGATATTTCTTGGTTTTTGGAGCTCTTGTTGAAAAATTGTCCTTTCAAGTGTTGAGCTCTAAAAATCTTCTCATCTATTTGGTCATGAGCTTTCTTTCTCTTTTTATTGGACCAAATATGATTTTTGCAATCAAATTGCTTTTCTTCCTTTGTTTACAAACTCAAATTTATGCCTTTTGTGTGGTTTGTCAATATACTCATCAAGGGGGAGATTGAAGGACCATGTGGAGGTCCATCCATGTTTGTGATGAGTATTTGACTTTATTTGAGCAAGGTGTGCTCAGGCTTGAGTTTGATTTGACTCGGTATTGCATGTTTCAATTAATGATAATTGTGGACTAACATGCAGGAAGAAAAGGTATGTGCATTGTGGTATGTGCAAAATGGTTTGTTCCTTGTGGTACAGGTTCCTGAGGCAGCTATGGTCGTTGGTGAGTACCTGGACTAGGTTGGGAGAACCGAGGTCCAGAGCGGTCGAGGATGCCGACGAGATGGTTGGGCTCAAACCAGGTTCACTTGGACGTCATGGAAATGGACTTGAGGTGGCTCAAGGTTTCCGGTTCGGGTTGGAGGCTCGAAGAGGAGGAAACTGAGCGGTTAAGTCCGGCGGATGAAGGCCCGTTGCATCGGGTTGATCGGGTTTTGTTTAAAACCCATGTATGGCCAATGTGGCCCATGTAAAGCCCATGTGTGGGTTGAAATGAGAGGGTTAATCCTAGCCCTTGGTGGAGTGCCCTAGGGTTTGGGACTCATCCAAGGGTGGTAGGTGGCCCTAGAGTAGTATAAATAGAGGGGGAGGGGTGTCCTCCCTCACTTGAAGGTTTGAGTTGCTCCTTTGAGCTTTGCCCACATGAAGTGAGGCTTTGTAAACCTTCCAACCAGAAAATACAAAGATTTTCTTTACTTTTTTGTGAATTTAAATTCGTGATTTACATTATGTCTTTACTTTACGCAATTTAAATTCAGCATTTACTTTCCCGCATGTAAATTCTCGCAATTTACTTTCTCACAATTTGGATTTGCTCCTCTCCTTCTAAATGCTGTTGATCAAGGAGGTCTTGAGGGTGCTCATTTGGTTTTACATCTTTCTTGCACCCTAGGATAGACTAGAGATCAAGTTTCTATCAAGATTGCAAATCTGTCCTGAACTTGTTCTTCGCGCAGCAGTCAGTCTTTGATTTTTTAGAAAAATATAGAAAAATCTTTCTTGATTGATTCTTGTTGGAGAAGGTGCTTGACTCATATACCAATCTGTGGAAAAATTTTAGAGTCCACTGGATGCACCATTTGGGAGCTGTGAGGTGAAAACCGAGCCCCAAATTTCCTGATTGAAAATCCTGACTGTTCGTAGTTCTTGATTTTTCCTGTTTTTTGTAGAAGGTGTTTGGTGGTGATTTTTGGTGGAGTGCTTCACGACTCAACAGCTCACAGGCTGAAAAATTCCCAAATTTTTTGGAGCAACAGAAGTCCACCATCCACCTGCTCTAATTGAGGACAATTCCTGAAAATCTGCTTTTGCTTTTCTAAAAAGAGGCTTTTGTGTTTTGGCTTGATCTCTTTTAGAAAAGAAGTATTTGAATTGATTCCTCCTTGCTTTGGACACTTGACAACCAGAATTTGTGAATTAAATATCCCTCACATGATTCATGGTTCCTATCCATGTAAGCTAGGGATACACATAGTTGTCAAGTCGTTCCGATTTTTGTGGGTTTCGCGATTTTAAGGAGCATCGGTTTTTTTTGCGGGATTGTTTGGAGTACGTTGAGTAGGGGATATTTTTATTTGGGATCATTCACCCCCCCTCTGATCGCCATCTCGGTCTTTCATTTATGCCCTGAACTAACTGCCCATTTGCTCGTTCGGCTGCTCCGTTGCTCTGTGGATGTGCCACAGAGGCGAAACAGACCTTGGTCCCGACCTCCTCGCAGTAACTTTGGAACAGTTCACTGGTGAACTGGGTCCCGTTGTCTGTGATGAGACGGTTGGGTATCCCGAACCGAGTTATCACATTGCTGCAGAGGAACCTCTTGGCCGCCTAGGCCGAGATGGTTGAGACGATCTCGGCCTCTATCCACTTAGTGAAAGTGTCAATGGCCACGAGCAAATACTTGCAGCCCTTCTGACCCCGGGGAAAAGGTCCAAGGACGTCGAGCCCCAGGTCGAGAATGGCCACGAAAGCGGTATGGTTTGCAGGGCGTATGCTGGTTGACGGGCTTTGCGAGCATGGAACTGGCATGCTCGGCAGGTCGTTACGATTGACCGTGCATCTGTCAAGGCCATAGGCCAGTAGTAACCCAATCGGAAGGCCTTGCTCACAAGCGTTCTAAAAGACGAGTGAGCTCCGCACATTCCTTCATGGATATCACGAAGAAGGTATTGGCCTTCCTCCTGAGAGACGCATCTGGAAAGGATTCCTAATGCGCCTTTTCGGTATAAGTCGCCTTCGATCAGTTTGTACTGAGAAGATCGCCTTGTTAGCCGAACGCCGCTTCTTCCTCGGGCAATGTCCCATGCGCAAGGTATTGGATAAATGGCGTCATCCAACTTGCACTTTGCTCGAGGAAGGAGACCCTACCATCGGACTCTGGTGCCTCCTCTTCAGAGGGAATGGAGGGCTTATATAGGTGCTCGACAAGCACCCCCGCCCGAGAGGTAGTTTGAGAGGAACCGACCTTAGACATTTGGTCGGCCAGGGAATTATCCTTCCTGGGGATGTAGATTACTTCGAAATTCTTGAAGTATTTCTCCATCTTCCTTACTTCGGCCAGTGCATGGCGCCATTGAGGTATCGTAACACCGATACTCCTTGTTGACCTGGTTCACGACCAACTGTGAATCGCCCATCACAAAGGAGCCGTTGGACTCCTAGCGATTTACATGCCCAAGTCCGCCAAGAGGCCTTCAGACTCCGCCGCGTTGTTGGTCGCGCGAAATGTAGTTGGATGGCGATCAAGTTGCTCTCCATCCGGGAGACCAAGACGATGCCACTTCGAGCGCCAGATGCTCGGGATCCATCGAAATACAAGGTCCAGGAGTTTTCCCTTGAGCCATTGGTTTCGCTGGCTGGTGGTGCTGGAGCCGACCATTCTGCCACGAAATCAGCCAAAACTTGTGATTTTATCGCCGTGCGGGCCAAAAACATTATTTCGAACTCGGCGAGCTCCATTGCCCACTTGGCTATGCGACCACTGGCGTCCTGGTTTTTCAAGATTTCCCTGAGCGGGAAGCTGGTCGGCACCACGATCTTGTGTGCTTGAAAGTAGTGGCGCAACTTCTTGGAGGCCATCAGCAACGAGTACAGTAGTTTCTGGACCTCGGGGTAACGCTCCTTTGGTCCATGAAGTATTTCACTGACATAATAGATAGGTCGTTGGGAACCATCTCTCTCTACTGCTAACACCGCGCTTACTGCCTGCGGGGTTGCCGCCAGGTATAGTAGCAATTCTTCCCCCGTTGCAGGCGTGATGAGGACGGGTGGCTTGGAAATGTACTGTTTTAGTTCTTTGAACGAGTGATCAGCCTCCTCCGTCCACGCGAAGCCATCGTGTTTGCGGAGGGCTTTAAAGAAAGGTAGTCCTCGCTCCCCCAGCCGGGAAATGAACCGGCTTAAATCGGCCATTCTCCCGGTCAGAGCTTGCACTTCCTTCACGCACGTGGGCGACCTCATGTTCTCAATGGCTTCGATTTTCTCTGGGTTTGCCCCGACGCCTTGTGGTCCGACCATGTAGCCGAGCACCTTGCCAGCTTTCACGCCGAACACGCATTTTTCTGGATTTAGCTTTATTTGATGCTTATTGAGGTTACAGAAGGTTTGTTCCAAGTCAGCAACGTGACCCGAAGCGCTCTTGCTTTTTACAACTATGTCGTCGACATAGACCTCCAAATTTCGACCCACTTGGTCTGCGAAAGTTTTCTGCATGAGGCGCTGAAAGGTTGCTCCCGCATTTCTTAGACCGAAAGACATGGTCGTATAGCAGAAGGTACCGAACGGGGTGATGAAGGAAGTCTTTTCTTCGTCTTCGCGCGACAGGCTGATCTGATGATAGCCTGAATAGGCATCTAGGAAGCTCATGGTTTGCGATCCCGCCGTCGCGTCGACCAATTGATCTATGCGAGGCAACGGATAGTTGTCTTTCGGGCATGCCGCATTTAGACCCATGTGATCGACGCACATGCGCCACTTGCCTCCTTTCTTCCTGACCAAGACTGGATTGGCTAGCCATTCGGAGTGTTCGACCTCCCTAATGAACCCAGCTTTTAGGAGTTTGTCGAGTTCCTCCTGATGATCGCTGCTTTTCCGGAAAAGCGTCTAAGTTTCTGTCAGACCGGTTTTTGTCGGTCAATCGCTAGCCTTTGCTCAATCACCTCCCTAGGGACCCCGAGTATGTCAGATGGTTCCCAGGCGAACGCATCCGAGCTCGCCCAGAGGAAGGTGATGAGCTCGAGTTCCTATTTGGGATTTAAGGAAGATCCCAAATGCACAACTTTGGCTGGTTCCGACTCGTTGAGCGGAACAGCATTGGTCTCTCCTCCAGGTTGGAGGGCAAGTTTAGGTCGGGAACGTTTTGGCTCTTGGTCAGGGCCGCGAGTGGGTAACTGACCGACCATATCCAACGCCCTTTCGTCGCAATTGAGTGCGGACTTGTGGTTCCCCTTTACAGTTATGACCCCGTTTGGTCCGGGAACCTTAAGGCTCTAATACGCGTGATGCGAAGCGGCCATGAACTTGGCCAAGGCCGGCCTGCCGAGGATGGCGTTGTAGGCCGATTCGAAGTCTACCACCTCGAAGGTGATTAGCTCCGTTCTGAAGTTACTCGGGCCGCCGAAAGTCACGGGCAGTACGACCTGCCCCAGAGGTTTGATCGAGGTGCCTGGGACTATGCCGAAGAAGGGTACGGCTACACTTTTGATTTTGGAACGAGGAATCTGCATCTCGTCCAAAACCTTAGCTGAAATAAGGTCCAAAGAGCTCCCGGAGTCTATGAGGACCCGACCGACGACAGTGTTGCTGATGGTGGGGCTCACGACCATCGGAAGCCTCTGTGGTTTGGTCATTCCAAGGGGACAATCGTCCTTGGAGAAGGTGAGGGACAACTCAGACCATTTGAGTTGTCGTGACCGAGGCTTACCTTGGGTGACATGGTGCACTTCCCTCGCAGCGTCCTCTAAGTCCCGGCGAGATTTATAGGCAGAGGAGCCCCCGAAGATAACCGCGATGTGGTTCTGTGGTTCTTGATATTCCATGCCATCTTCGTTTTCTTCGACGGGCTGCTTGCCCTTGCCGTTTTCACCCTGCACTGGAAGCGACGGCATGGGACCCCTGCCACCGTAAAACTGCTCCAGGCGGTAGGTCCACGTTCGGCAATTCCGTAGGTCATGCCCGTGTGCCTAGTGAAGCGGACAGTAGAGGTCGCCCCATTGATCTGCCTGGCCACCTCGGTCGCGAGGCCTGTGTGGTTGTCCTCTTCCCCGAGCGTTAAACCCCCGGCGCTGCGGCTGGGTTGCTCGGGGCTGTTGCTGTTCCACCGCGGCAACCATGCCCGATGGGAGCTGCTTTTTCTTCTTCTTCTTGATCTTCTTATCCACGGAGTTCGAGCCCTTTTTACTGGCGAAGGTTACTAGCCCGGGCTGAGGCGGCAGCTTTCCTTCATCCAGCATTTTCTTCCACTGGACGGCCTCATCCGCATTGGCATACCGATCGGCCATTCGGAAGAGCTCGTTTGCCGTTAGATCTGGATGGATCTCCAGGTCCTGCGTGAAGCAACCGTCCCGTACCCCGAAGTTGAAAGCTCAGACGACGGCCTCGTGTGATATGTTCGGGATCGAGTTTCGGACCTGGATGAACCTCTGGACGAACTGTCGCAGGGTTTCTCCGTCCGTCTGTATCAAGCGCTCCACGTCACGCTCCTTTCCCGGGCGGATGTAACAGCTCTGGAAATTTGCTCGGAGCGCGGTGCTGAGCTGCCCCCCGGATCGTATCGAACCCTCCTTTTGGTTGAAGAGCCATGTGCGAGCAGCTCCGCCCGTAACTGGCCGGCAGATAATTCGCCATCACCCCTTCATCGCCTCCGGCGGCGAGGATGGCGGTGGTATATATCGAGAGAAATTCATCTGGGTTCTGGGTCCCGTTGAACCTCTCGATATGGCCGAGCTTGAACCTGTTCGGCCATGCGACATTCCGGAGAGAGCTCGTGAAGGCCTGGCAACCGAAGCTCGGGGTTTCACGGTGAAACCCTCGGTCATAGCGGCCTCGCGCGTGTCTTCCGCCCAACGCCCCGTACGCGGGCCGAGTCGAGAGAAGACTTCATGCGATGGTCGTGCCGTCGACCGCTTGGTCGTGGAGCGTTCAGAACGCTCGTAATCCGGACGATTGTAGAGGTGTCGTTCCGAGGTCGCTCTGGAGCTGTTCCAGGGCTTTTCCCGGATCAGATTAGCGGCCTGGGGCGATCTCCGAGCATGGCTCCGAGATTCATCTCTGTGCGAGCCACGGGGGAGCGTCTGTGATGGTCCCGGGAAATACTCCGGGCATCCCGGTCATGGGGAGGATCCGAGACTTTCAGCTCGGCGGCAAGCCTCTCCAGATCTTCGGCCATGACCTTGCCCACGCTAGGTCCACTTGCTCGGGGAAGCTGCTTAGGTCGCGCACGACCGCCGCCAAGGCCTGTAGATGTTCTTGTTTCTGGTGAATCGGCGGCGATGAGCTATGACGGCGTTCCGGGACGCGATCGGGGGTTCGGTACTCGCGAGAGTTCCTTTCCGCGGAAGGACGCCTCCCTTTCGCTTGGCAGCGTATGCTCGCGAGGGTCTTTCCCAAAGACGCCTCTAGGTGGAGTCTGGCCGCCTCATAGTGGTCGCGCTTAGCAGCGTCCGAGGATCGTACCTCGGGCTCGGCACGGCTCCCGGCCATGTTGACGTGACGAGAGTGAGATGAATGCGACGGGGACATCATCATATCCCCTAGAGATGCAGTCTCTCGGTCGAACTCTAGGTCGTCTGGTATATCCAGGCCATCGTAGAGTCCGTCATAGTCATCCTCGCGGTCTCCGAGGGCAATGTCTGGGGAACGGAGGATCTGCCCTCGCATCCCAGGGTCCAGGGAAGAGCTCCCGGACTCGGTGTGACCGATGGGATCGGTCACGCCGGCCACGCCGTCGCTGGCGTAATACATGTCGTCATCTTCGACGTCGTCGAAGGCACAAAGATTCCGAGTATCCCCCGAGTTCGGCATCCTCAAGGATCTTGATCCACACGGGAATCAAGCTGTCGTCCCCACGGACGGCACCAGCTGTCGACGATTGGAGAACGGGCTCCCGTCGAGCTTACTTGTTGAATGGGGGATCAACAGAGCCCCGTCGTACGGACCGAGGAGGTCGTTCGAGCGATGCTAGGTCGGGAGAAGGGGGACACGGTGTTTATCCGGGTTCGGGCCTCTCACTGCTGAGATAACAGCCCTACTCCAGTGTATTGTGTTCTATCTCTTAGTCCCCTCCTGTTACAGATCTTCAGGGGGGTTTAAATACTATGACTAGAGGTACAAAGAAGGTAACTACCTCCTGGGATCACGCCATGTATCCATATTTGTGATTCGTCCTTGATTCGTGCGTTGTTTGAGTTTCGGGTAAGATTTCCCTTGATCTTCGGCTGATTGGTTGTCTCCTTCCTTCCTCGTAGCGCTCGCCGGGTCCACCGACCAAACACCTGAGTAGATTGTGGTCTCTACGAGCATGCTTGCTCGTGGGGGGGCGTTTGGTATGGTCGTGAGTAAAGGTGCGCACGCGTATGCTCGGAGGAAAAGGAGGGATGCTCATTTCATTCTCCCGAGCATCTTCTTTCAGTATCGCCTGGTCGGTGGGCTCAGCTTTTCACGGGGGTACCGTGGTCTTTTGCCAGATAGCCAATCCCCGACAACTATGTTGTGCACTACATCAGCATCAACATGTTGGACTTCGTCATTGTCGTCACGGTGACAAGTGTTCGAAGGAGGATTAATATCTTGCACATTACATTCAGTATCCGAACAATCTTCTTCTTGGTATGCACAATCATGGGGCCTCTCATTTTCAGGCACATTATATAGATGTCTATGCTCAAATTTCTGCACAACTCGCCAGTTTGTGCCCCACTGATTATCTGGTAGGTAAAATACCTTTTTTGCTTGAGACGGCAAAATAAATGGATCTGTCTTGTACCATAACCTCTCAATATTGACAGAATTAAAATATCCATCATTTTTAATGCCTCTTGTCTTGCCCTCTAGATTGTACCAGTCAACGAAATAAAACAATCGACCGATGATTTTGTAGATCTGAGTTGTATACCAACTCTATTATCTCTGTCAATGAACCATAAAATTCTGTGTCTTTACCTTTATGAGTACCATAGGTCATGATGGAACTATTCTGTGTCTTCATGTTTTTCTCACGATCAACGGTGTTGTACCGAACGCCATTAACAGTGCAAGATGAGTATATTGTGACTCGAAGATCTGGACCACATGATAATGCCCATAGGTGATTGCTAATCCCATCTCTCCTCTCGCTCAAATGGTTCTTAAACCATTTTGGAAAACCAAGCATCATCCTTTTCTCCATATCATGTGTCCCTTCTCTCTCTATCTCCTGTCTAAACATTCTTCAAAATAGCAAAAATCGACATACCATTATTTTACACGAAAGTAAGTTAATATATATTTAGCACTAAATTCAAATGTAGATAGTATTAGTTACTCACTTCACGTAGGGATCAACCTCCTCGCAATTATTTAGGACATACCAAACAAGCTTGTCAAATTCTTCAGGAAGGTATGTAATTCTATTGGCTCCTATTAAATTAACACCATGTGTAAAAACAGAGACATCACAATCCACTGAAATTCCAAGCTGAGATCCATCACCACTTTTGTCCCCTTGATTAAATCTAGTGTTAACATCATTCATGTATCTTGAACAAAATGTCAACGCTTCATCAGCTATGTATCCCTCCGCAATGGAACCTTCAGGCCTCGCCTTGTTCCTCATGAAACCCTTTAAAGTGCATAGTCGACGCTCTATTGGGTACATCCAGCCAAATTGTACTGGACCTCTCAAAATTGCCTCATCTGGTAGATGAACAGCTAAGTGCACCATCACATCAAAGAAAGCAGGAGGGTATATTTTCTCGAGCTTGCATAAAATGATTGGGATTTGTGCTTTATGTCGCCGCAGTACATCTATCTTCAGATTTCTACTGCACAATTCCCTAAAGAAGTTCCCCAACTCCACAATTGCTTCATATATATCCCTGCGCACCATTCCCCGAAGGCCAACAGGTAATAATCTTTGTATAAGTATATGACAATCATGTGTTTTCAGCTCAGAACTTCAATCCATCTCAGAATACATCTAGCTAAGTTGGAACCAAAACCATCTGGTAATTTCACCTCTCTAATAAAATCACAAAATGCAAGCTTCTGCTCCTTTGTCAAGGTATAGCATGCATGCGGGACTCTATAAGACATTCCACTCTCCTCTAAATGCAATTCCATCCTTATGCCCATATCTTGCAAATCAAGCCTAGCATTCAGAATGTCTTTTGTCTTCCCCTGTACGTTTAGAAATGTAGCAAGAATGTTCATGCATATATTTCTCTTGATGTGCATCACATCAAGATTATGTGCCAACCTCAATTCTATCCAATATGGCAAATCAAACAATCTAACCTTCCTCTTAAATAATGCAGGCTCATCATTCTCATCATGCTTCCTTTTCTTATTTGAAGGAGGACAAGGATTCTTTCCTGGTTTGACATCTTTCACTTTCTCCAGCTGCTCCAAAAGCTCTTGTCTACTAAACTTCCCTGGCTTCTCACGCTTCTCATGGTGTCCATCAAAAGCTAAGCTTCTCCGCATACGGTCGTCCATTGAGAGGTAATGACGGTGGCCAATGTAACAGATCTTATTCCTAATGACCCGTGACAGTGGATCTTTATCACAATGAATGCATGCATAATATCCTTTTGTAATTCGCCCTGATAAAGTACTTAAAGCAGGGTAATCATGGATACACCAAATAACTGCAGCACGCATATTAAACACCTCGGCGGTAAACGCATCATAAGTAGGGACACCTTGCCATAGTTCAAGCAACTCATCTATGAGAGGTTCCATGAATAGGTCAAAATCCTTCCCAGGACATTTTGGGCCAGGGATGAGTAATGCCATCATGCAGTTCGATTGATCCATGCATACCCATGGTGGCATGTTGTAAGGCATTACAAGCACCGGCCACATGCTGTATGACGTACTCATAATTCCAAATGGATTGAAACCATTTGTAGCTATGCCAAGCCTCAAATTCCTTGCATCATCAGCAAAATCCGGATATTTTCTATCAAAGTCTTTCCACGCCTCTCCATCAACTGGACGACTCATCTCATTATCATTTGGCTGTCGCTTCAACTTGTGCCATTGTGTATCCTCTGCTGTTTGTTTTGAAGTAAAATATCGCTGCAATCGTGGTCTCAGCGGAAAATGTCTCAACACCTTTTGAGGCACCCGCCTATTGACATTCCCATCTATCCACCTTGATTCACCACATATAGGGCATTGATCTCTATTCTCAAATTCCTTTCTAAATAGCACACAGTTATTCAAGCAAACATGGATAGACTCATATCCAAGACCCAATTCAGTAAGGTATTTCTTCGCTTCATAAAATGAACTTGGAAGTTTGCAATGGGGGAATGCTTGTAACACCCCAGCTTTTACTAAGCCCAGAATGTCACCAAACATAGACCCTAACACATTTAATACCATAATTTAAGGTAAATTACAGCAAGTAATCATTTGGAATAATTGGAAATTTTGGCAGCATTTCCTTTGTTTTTGCATGAAACTTAACAGCATAGCATCATATCAATATGTAAGACAAACGAGATATCCATACGCAGCGATAAGGATAGTTAAACATCAACTAAAACATCAATAAGCATCGATAGCAAAATAATAAGCATCAATTTAAATCTAGGAAGTTAAAACAACTCCCTCCATAGCCCCACATGATACACATGAGGGAGACAACCAAACATACAGACCATACACTAAAGATTATTGTAATGCTTATTGTCATGTCTCCACAACAGTGAATTTGCTAGATTATGATACTACGTGGAGTAGTGTAGCTAAAACCCTTTCCCGCGCCGATTTCATGGTACCTAAAGAAAACAAACAACGAAAATACAAGCGTGAGTTCATAACTCACAGTGTAATACAATGGAAAACAGAGTGCAAGACAACAAACCATCAACTTCAATCTTCATAAGCATTACATATCACATCATTACCATTCTCACGCATTACGACATGGTAAAAACATCATAATCATCTCTTGATCAATATGGTGTTCGCCTCATGAACTCATGAACAATTCAACAACATTCTCATTCATAGTTTCATTCATGCAATGCAATGCACATGTCTTCTGGAATACTCATACCGGTATGGTTGAGTGCACACCCGTCGGCATGCACCCTTTTCCCCTTCCATCCCGAAGATGGAGGGTGCCTATCACTGCTTCCAGTCACCTCGGTGATGGAATCACGAGGTAGGACTTACTCAAACGAATGGCCCCGGACTAGTCATAACGGTTCTCACCGCCTCTACCGGAATAGTTATGACTTAACTCACCGCCAGCCATGAAAATATGCCATGCATGCAAAATGGACAGTAACGTATTCATAAATAGAATATTGCATATCAACGTATGGCCTCTCAACATGTAAGACCGTGATCAACAATCAACGGTAACCTTTCAAAGACATGGCATGAATCCTTTATCAACAACAAGCATTTTAATCATAGCATGAGGACCCCATATCATCGACATTATTTCAATCATGGCCTAAGGACATCCTATCCATTATAACATGTAATTCCATGGCATGGCAAGACAACATGTTAACTATTCCAAATACCATCAATCAATTCTAGCAACACGTATAACATAAAAACCACGCAAAACACTTGCCTTCACCCACGAGTAACGGAGTGACGAGAGGTTGAGGGCACTCCCGGAGGCACACCACCTGCAAACACGTGCCACTCACTCAAATTGGGTCCACAATACAGTACACAAATAAATCCCACTACCCGACTTCTCGCATACAACTCCTAAAATCAGAAAACAGCAAATCTGTCCCTTCGGGACAGCGGACTTCCAATGGGCATAACTTCTGTTCTAGGACTCCAAATTGAATAAACAAGTACATCCCCGCATAGCTTAGGAAATTTCCCAACTTTTTCTAGTTATAGGGAAAGACTAATTCGGACTCTAATGTTGTTTAATCTAACGTTGAACACGAACTGTCCCAATCTCGTCACAGATTTGACAGCGCTCGGTAAAACAGCCATAACTTCTAAACGGCTGGGCAGAATTTCAATTTCTTTATATGCACGGAAAGATAAGGAAATTATCTACAACTTCCTAAAAGTCCGTACGGTCAGATTCAAATTCGAAATTGGCGAAAACGCCTGCCCTAGTTCGGGTTCCCAATCTGCCCGAACCAGAACATGAACACAACTCTAGATTTCATCAATCCTACCCCATGGCAGCACCTCCCTTGATCTAAAAACATGAAATTCATCCCTATAACAGTACCTAGACCCAAACCCAAGGATCACCCATGCCTTACCTCCTCCCGACGAACGATTTAACGCCGAGATCTATCCTCCCGAGCCTCCCGAACGTCCTCCTCGCGCTAGAATCGCCGGATCTCCTCGTCGCGGGGCTTCCCGTTGGAGGGGACAGCGAGGTTGTGTGGTGGGGGATCTCCTCTTTGCAGCAAAGGAGGTGGAGAGGAGGAATTGGGGGCGCACCCAAGGGGGAGGGGAGGAGGCGCCCAAGAGGGAAAGGAGGAGGCACCCAAGAGAGATGGGGATTGGGGGAGGGGCGGCTAGGGCAGGGAGGGACGCCCCTAGCCCCCAAAATTCTGCCTCTTCTCCCTCATGGGCCCTAACTCTCTCCCACCAAGGCCCACGACTCACCCCCCTAAGGCCCAAACTCCTCCGGGAAGGCCCAAACTTCCAAAATCGGCCCGGAAACGCGATTAAACTGCATAACGTAAAGTTTTAATCTCCGATTTCATACTTTATAAGGTCACATTCTCTAATTCACATTTGTTTACGGTGTCTCGGCATTCCGTGGTGTCACATTCTCCCTTAAACAGGATTCGACCTCGAATCCGAACGAACGCTAAGAACCACAACAAAGCCCCTACAGACAAAAACTTCAGGCAAATGTAAGGCAACCACACAACACTCAAACCGAATCATCGACAAGCAACCTACCAAACCAACACTTAACGAGAAAGAGTTGACTTAGCCCAGCTAAGTACAACCTCTCACGGTTCCACCTTTCCTTCCAATTATTTGACCCCTTTTCGCAAGGAATCAAAATTTACTAATGTCATCTTCGCTCATAGCCTACATCGACCATACTTTCCTTTCGATTGCCAACCACATTACACTTTTCATTCTATCCTCTCCTGCATAACGCACACCAGGGACGTCTAGCTAAGACAATAACCACGAAAGCATTTTACATCACAATTTCTATAACATTTGCTTCCACCCAATGATACTTTCAACCAAATTCAAACCACGACGCCAACAACCTCCATCATCATCCACCCTCATACCACTAATGTCCATCACCTAGCCCCAGCTAGGATCGTAACTCACTACTAACTCTCAATTGGCACTTTTCCCCAAGAGGATGTCGCCCTCACAACCAAATCACACAAACAACGAGGACCACGAGTATAGCTCTTAGATTATGCTCAACAATAATCCGAGGCCCTTCTTATTCTCGCTCCTATCAATAGTGCAAAAGAAGTACAATTCTTTTGAATCCAAGTAGACCACATACAACAACTCGAACCTCAAAGCGCCACAAATCACTTTGGAAAGAACCCGATAACATTGAAAGACCACCCTTTTGCTTTTCCTAAGTCAAGCAGCAAAGAAAAACTCAAATCTCCAATCAACGCGATACAATTCGCATTGGGGAGCACTCAAACAAATAGAGACTCCACACAATTCTCTTGACAGAAGTTCTCAACAACTAGAGACAACTCGACTCGCTTTCACCACAGCCAAACTTTTCACTTTAACCAAAATCAATATCTTGGAAGAGAACTACCACAAAAACTCTCGAAGAGAAAGAGAAACCCAAATCCCTTGCATAACATAGCCAAAATGCCAGCATTTATCCATTCATTCCTTTTCATGCTAGAGAGCAATGAAAATCTCGATTCATAACACGAATGCGAATTCTTCAAGAGCACTCCGGATTAGTCATATATCTCTATATGACTTTCTCACCGTCCTGGCTCAACAACTCTTTTATGCTTATAAAAACGATGTCATGAATCTTTTTCACCATTTATTCGTCATGTAACCACGATACCCATTAACCATTCACAAAGAGACTTCATTCTCTTTGTCACATGATTGACACCCAACAACATCGATGGTTGCTCAAATTCGCATAAACTACGACGGCGTTAACCGAAAAAAATACCATATCGCATCACAACCCAACAACCATCAGACGCAATGCGTGCAAAACATCGCATTTTAACCCAAGCCAATAATGTAAGATAGCATCAACTCTCAAATCAAACGTCTACGCCTAATAACCGCTACCAATTCTCTTAAAGAGAAAGGAAACACATTCCCAAAGCAGGAACACCTTACCAACAAAATCACTTATGAAACAATCATAAGATTCACCTTTTGAAACGCCGCAAACACCACACACGTTTCCCAAATAAATCCAACTCTAGTCACGATAGAATTACAATTTAAGCACTTAACACCGTGGTTACTAAAGATAAATCAGTTGAACGCTAAAGAGAGCGCCCCACCCCAACGCTTTGGGTGTTAAACCATACTCATAGCATAGACTAAACAGATTAGCCCAAAACCAAAGATTGGCATGGTTCAATACCACACCACATTTGGAACCCATAAGCATTACTTCAAATACTACTCTTTCATCCATATTTCCAATCATCGAGTCAAGTTTGTAACTTGACAAAATGCCACTTAATCAGGGAGATTTTATTGCACCCTAATCAAGACGCCTAAACAAAGAGGCAGCACTCCCTAAAATTTATACATTCATTTGAATCAGAAACCTTCAAAAGAAAGTTCGACTCAAATCCCACCATTACTCGCATTCCAATACTCTTAGCCAATACGGATGTCATAATCACCCAAATCCCGAAGTCAAACACTGTTGCACACAAGCTACAACATCTCGCTCTTAATAAAATCACTTTTCAATGCTCATATAACCTCAATTGATTATATTACCAACGAACCATAGACCATATCTACCGTATGACAATCAACAAGGAGAACCACGTTCTCACAACTCCAAAGACAATTATCTTATCAGTTAATCCAACATAAGACGATATCAACAACTTCTTTTGGTCTACTAACCATGACGAACCATTATTCATGCAACTTATTATCCCCAAGCGTAGCACACATCTCTTTACAATTATTCCTACGTAATCAACAATTACCACGGTATAACCCCTAAGTCACATATTCCATATCACCAGTTCATTCCACCAATAATTAATACTAACCACGCGACACGATCTCCACTAGACATCCCTCATAAATACGGATCCTGCATGGACATCCGTCAAGAATAATTCAACCTTTCCTACAATCATTCCATATATCCTCATTAATTGATTACACGCAATTTTAAGTCATATTGTCGACTCCACAATACTAATCGACCCACCAGCTACAATAGGCAGACTTTCACACCCTCTTCTTGCTATAACAAGTTCATCAACCGAGACATTCTATGCTAACTAATCTCAAACATCCATTAGATTCCATAACCCGCATCACTTTGCACACACCACTAATCAACTTTCACTTTGGATCACCTGACGTCTCGTTTAATCATCTCTTATCAACACAATATTTTAGTTTATCTTTAAACAAACAACAAGTTTACTTTAACCGGACCACTAGCTCATATCAACCGAAAACTCTAACTTCTCGTCATACACTTAACTTCTTAAACATCCGCGTGAATCACGCACCCAACTCTTAAGGAAACCATAATTGCTCCAGAAAAGAACAACACCCAAAACACCTTTCCTTCCTAAAGCTCAACCATAAATCACAAACAAGTCAACTCTTAAATTCCCAAATGCCGACACGCAACTACTTCACAACTCTCGAGATCAACAACTTCCGCGAAGGAAAATGGTTGCAAGAGGGAAAACCAAGCGATTAACCAAATCTTTTTTTTTTTCAGATAAGGCCATAACCCCAAACTTCAAACTTTCACGAAACAAACGTTTTTTTTTTCAAAGATGAATTCCCAAGCAAGTCATCATTGCAATCAAACACCACTTAGGCCCCAACAACAAGATCTGGCACAACACCGCAATAACTCTTTTAAACCTCGGAGAAAGACAAACACAAAAATAAATTGAAACCACATCCCTTCCGACAAAACCTTGACACCTAAATCCATGCGACTTAGATTTTTTTTCCATCGAAACTTCAATAACTTCCTTTCAAATTGGAGAATGGTAACCTAAGAATCAATCTATAAGTTTCTCTATAAGGCAAACAACAAATCGGGCGTCAAAGCTGGCAAGGCGACCAAAAGAGGCGCAACCCTAAATTCTTCTCTTGTCTTCAACAAAAGAAGACAAAACCAAAACCACCAAAAGAACTATTGGTGAGTATCCAAAACCGAACACTTTTTCTTTTATTTCAACCAACCAAAAACCAACCAAAACCGTTCGTCAAAACGGCAAAGGAAATTCGGAGGGTCAATCCACAACTCTACTACTCGACTCCAACCAACTACCCAATCTACGACAGAAAGGATAAGCACTCTCCCAACAGGAGGTTAAAAGTCCATCGGTGATGGCACTAACCGGCCACACCGTCAAACCCAACAATACTACAAACAATGTAAGGTGACCAGAAACCCTTTCGGCCACAACCCACAAAATCTCAAATGTATCAACACAATCGATTCTTTCATAAACATAGCAACATATATTACCAAATGTAACATTCCACATAAAAGCTTAAATACAACATTTAAGCGTAAAGCAACGGTACCCATACCCATTCCTACTGTGCAACAGAGTGTGTCAAGTTTTAAATTAGTTATTCCACTTACACAAGTTTTAATGTTGCTATCCTATGGCAAAGTTTTAAGTAAAACCTAAGCCATGTTTCTAGGTTATACCACTTCATATTTTAGTTGAACCTATAGTATGACACTAAATACACATTCCAGGGACCTACAAATGGCTCGATACTCAATCAGAATAACACCCAGCTTTTACTAAGCCTAATGTCACCAAACATAGACCCTAACACATTTAATACCATAATTTAAGGTAAATTACAGCAAGTAATCATTTGGAATAATTGGAAATTTTGGCAGCATTTCCTTTGTTTTTGCATGAAACTTAACAGCATAGCATCATATCAATATGTAAGACAAACGAGATATCCATACGCAGCGATAAGGATAGCTAAACATCAACTAAAACATCAATAAGCATCGATAGCAAAATAATAAGCATCAATTTAAATCTAGGAAGTTAAAACAACTCCCTCCATAGCCCCACATGATACACATGAGGGAGACAACCAAACATACAGACCATACACTAAAGATTATTGTAATGCTTATTGTCATGTCTCCACAACAGTGAATTTGCTAGATTATGATACTACGTGGAGTAGTGTAGCTAAAACCCTTTCCCATGCCCGATTTCATGGTACCTAAAGAAAACAAACAACGAAAATACAAGCGTGAGTTCATAACTCAAATAAGTGTAATACAATGGAAAACAGAGTGCAAGACAACAAACCATCAACTTCAATCTTCATAAGCATTACATATCACATCATTACCATTCTCACGCATTACCGACATGGTAAAAACATCATAATCATCTCTTGATCAATATGGTGTTCGTCTCATGAACTCATGAACAATTCAACAACATTCTCATTCATAGTTTCATTCATGCAATGCAATGCACATGTCTTCTGAATACTCATACCGGTATGGTTGAGTGCACACCCGTCGGCATGCACCCTTTTCCCCCTTCCATCCCGAAGATGGAGGGTGCCTATCACTGCTTCCAGTCACCTCGGTGATGGAATCACGAGGTAGGACTTACTCAAACGAATGGCCCCGGACTAGTCATAACGGTTCTCACCGCCCCTACCGGAATAGTTATGACTTAACTCACCGCCAGCCATGAAAATATGCCATGCATGCAAAATGGACAGTAACGTATTCATAAATAGAATATTGCATATCAACGTATGGCCTCTCAACATGTAAGACCGTGATCAACAATCAACGGTAACCTTTCAAAGACATGGCATGAATCCTTTATCAACAACAAGCATTTTAATCATAGCATGAGGACCCCATATCATCGACATTATTTCAATCATGGCCTAAGGACATCCTATCCATTATAACATGTAATTCCATGGCATGGCAAGACAACATGTTAACTATTCCAAATACCATCAATCAATTCTAGCAACACGTATAACATAAAAACCACGCCAAAACACTTGCCTTCACCCACGAGTAACGGAGTGACGAGAGGTTGAGGGCACTCGAGGCACACCACCTGCAAACACGTGCCACTCACTCAAATTGGGTCCACAATACAGTACACAAATAAATCCCACTACCCGACTTCGCATACAACTCCTAAAATCAGAAAACAGCAAATCTGTCCCTTCGGGACAGCGGACTTCCAATGGGCATAACTTCTGTTCTAGGACTCCAAATTGAATAAACAAGTACATCCCCGCATAGCTTAGGAAATTTCCCAACTTTTTCTAGTTATAGGGAAAGACTAATTCGGACTCTAATGTTGTTTAATCTAACGTTGAACACGAACTGTCCCAATCTCGTCACAGATTTGACAGCGCTCGGTAAAACAGCCATAACTTCTAAACGGCTGGGCAGAATTTCAATTTCTTTATATGCACGGAAAGATAAGGAAATTATCTACAACTTCCTAAAAGTCCGTACGGTCAGATTCAAACTCGAAATTGGCGAAAACGCCTGCCCTAGTTCGGGTTCCCAATCTGCCCGAACCAGAACATGAACACAACTCTAGATTTCATCAATCCTACCCCATGGCAGCACCTCCCTTGATCTAAAAACATGAAATTCATCCCTATAACAGTACCTAGACCCAAACCCAAGGATCACCCATGCCTTACCTCCTCCCGACGAACGACGAACGCCGAGATCTATCCTCCCGAGCCTCCCGAACGTCCTCCTCGCGCTAGAATCGCCGGATCTCCTCGTCGCGGGGCTTCCCGGTGGAGGGGACAGTGAGGTGGTGGGGTGGGGATCTCCTCTTTGCAGCAAAGGAGGTGGAGAGGAGGAATTGGGGCGCACCCAAGGGGAGGGAGGAGGCGCCAAGAGAGAGAGGAGGAGGCACCCAAGAGAGATGGGGATTGGGGAGGGGCGCTAGGGCAGGGAGGGACGCCCCTAGCCCCCAAAATTCTGCCTCTTCTCCCTCATGGGCCCTAACTCTCTCCCACCAAGGCCCACGACTCACCCCCCTAAGGCCCAAACTCCTCCGGGAAGGCCCAAACTTCCAAAATCGGCCCGGAAACGCGATTAAACTGCATAACGTAAAGTTTTAATCTCCGATTTCATACTTTATAAGGTCACATTCTCTAATTCACATTTGTTTACGGTGTCTCGGCATTCCGTGGTGTCACAATGCTTGAGACAGTAGCTTTGCTAGTGCATCAAAAGCGGAATTGCTAATCCGATAGTATGACTTCACATGAAGTAACTTGACGAGAAAAGAGAATCTTGAAAATGGTGATTGAGAGCAAAGTACCTGCTTCGCATCTGCCAGCACTCTAGCAAAATTAGGATGTTCTCCACCTTTCTCTGAAGCTGTGTAGAGCTCCTTTATCATATCGGGCAACCCTTCCTCCTCATCGTCATCCTCACTCCCGACGAAGCCATCGTGACCAGGGCTTTCCATACCACAATTAATTTCATTGACATGCACCGGAGATTCCACATCTTCAGAATCAAATGATTCTCCATGATGAACCCACCTCGTGTATGTACTTGACATGCCATTTATATGAATGTGGTCTTCCACAATGGACTGAGGTCTCCGTACGTGATTAAGACATTCACGACATGGGCAAGGTATCTCATTATTCCGACCAAATCTTTCTTGAACAAATGTCATGAATTCTCCAACGCCTATGACATATGCAGGGGTAAATTGTTTAGCATTGATCCAACTTCTATCCATCTTTTCAACATCATGCATGAGAACAAAAAAGCATAATTAGGCACGAATTTCCAAAGTAATGTAGATATATATATATATATCACCAAGTAAACTAGAAGGTACTAAAAAATTGTGCAAAAATGAACCATAATTAACCACAATAGTATATATAATAGAGCTTAAGGGCTATAGGTTGTACTTGTGAAATACAGAGCTCCCAGGTCTAAATACTTTACTTTGTTTTCGTTGCTCTGCCTCTGTTAACAGCTTTTGTAGGATTGTATTGCACATATTTAAAGGCTACAGATTTCAGAGACCGACTCTATTTTCATTGCTCTGCTTCTCGGTTGCATCAGCAAACTTGGACTCGGAATGTGACTACCATACCGGTCGTTCTCCTCAGCCTCATTGAGTCCAGCGCCCTAGAGAAGTAGAGATGAACTCGGTTTCTCCGACCGTGACTACCATACCGGTCATTCTCCTCAGCCTCACCTTGCTCAGCGCTAGACCTAGGTCGCGCCCACACCTTGCCCGGCGGGGGCTGTGGCGGCGGGGGGATGGCGCCTGCGGAGGAGGCGGGCGGCGGGGAGTTCCCCGTAGGGATGAAGTTGCTGGTGGTGGACGACGACCCTACGTGCCTCGCCGTGCTCAAGAGGATGCTCATCGAGTGCCGCTACGACGGTGAGCAGCTTGCTTTGCCAACCCCCCCGTCCCCCTCCCCTTGCCGTCTCGCTTAGGAGTTTGATTTGCTCTTCCCGTGCTTCAGGGGAATTTTACACGGTCCTGTAGTTCTCAATTTTTGAGAGATTTTGCTACTTTTTAGGTTTCTGTACCTGAGAGTGGATTTGTGACGTATATTTGCTTAAGGATTAGTGATTGCATTGGAGATCTGTGATTCTGAGTCGATTTGTGTGTGAGAAAATTTTGAGTAGGCGCATGGCTACTGTTGCTGATTGCTAACTCCGAGCACTTATGCCTTAAGCAAAAGTATTCAGGATTAGATTATTGGGATTCATGTGAGCTTCGAATTATGATTTTAGTACTGTTACTAGACTTGCATATCTTAGGAATATATCGTTGATTAGCCTATATTACAATATCTTAAGAATGGATCGTTGATTAACCCATCTTTTGCTCTTTATCCGGATAACGTTATGTTATGCCTAATGACTGCATACTGTGCCGGAAAGTTTTTGGGGATCACCAAGTTAGTACAGGTGCTATGCATCACCTAATCAGGGTCTTAATAGGATATCTTCCACACGGTTCGTTCTGCTGCGGGACACTGTTGTCAACATTAATAATATATAGATCCATGTTCTTTAAGGCGTTGCTATTTTCTTCTAGTTTATGTTCTGCACACGAAGACTGATGTAGCTGGAATCAATCTCAAGTTGTGCTCCAGTCGTGTTATTGATTTCTCCTTGTGAATATATTTGAACATAATCCACCATATAATACGTTTTATATATTTTTGCAGCAACAACTTGTTCTCAGGCTACAAGAGCATTAACTTGTGAAACATGCTTATCTGCAAGCTAATTGTTGATATGGTGCCAAACTGTTGTTGTCAAACTGTTGGGTGCTCTCTTTAGAAAGTGACATCTTATCCTCAGCTGAGACCAATTGTATTGTTTCCTTGTAGCTGAGATAAATTGTATTGTTTCCTTGTAGCAGCCTCCCAGGGAACCCTCAGCTGAGACCAAGAAGCCCATTCCGGCGAAGACTGATGTAGCTGGAAGCAGCGATGACAAGGAGGAGAAAGAGGATGATAAGGAGGATACATTGCCCCCACGCTGGATGTCCAGAAGGGAGACATAAACTTAGCCTAGGCTTCACTCTTTGGATGTCTCATTTCGACCATTTTGACTCTCGCTTTTTTGAGAACATAGCTCTTAGTGTTCTGCTTTTCCTATGCCCCTGCTCATCATATGATACCCTAGTTTAGGTGCTTAGAAATTCACCAACTGACGAAGGTTGTGTGGTTCGGTTGCTTGTGTGCTGCCCTGAATCAGGTAGATGAGATTTTTTCCATTTTGTATCAGATGAAGCATGAATGGATCTTCTGATATTTAGGCAGTGTTCATTTACTCAGTACAGATGGGTGCATGTCTATTTAAATCCTATGCTAGCTTTTGTTGCTGGATGATATATTTACAATGTCGACATTGCAGTGGTAAATAACTATAGTTGAGTGATCTTATCATTGAAGCATTTGCAATTATTGTCATTTGTGAATTGTAATGCAACGGTGCACCAGCTTCTGGAAAACAATTGAACTGGACAAATGCTGGTGTCATCTGCTTAGTAAGGCCAGAATATGGGCATTGGCAGAATTGCAGCACTGTAGGATATCATCCGCTGTAGTCTGGTTTCTAGGTATCCCTTCCCAATGAATATATGATATTCAGTGTCAAATATGCAATATCGATAGGATACAACAAGAAATCGATTCTACTTACACTACATCTTGCTAATGCCATTAAAGTATGACTTCATCCATAATTTAAAGAACAAAGGTCATGCAAAGCACATCTAATGCAAACCAGCAATTTTGTGCAATTATGGAGAAAATCATTTCGGTTTAAGCACCAAATCCATATGTGTTCATATGTATTTGGTAGAGACTTTCTTCGAACAATTTCTTTTGCTTTATTTACGTCGGTTTTTGCCTTATTTAGGTCGACTTTTGGCGACATTAATAAGTCGGATTCCTGTAGTGTATGTGCCAACGTGTAACTAACAAAGTAGTTGGTCCCACCTGGCCCATATCTACCAACATGTAAGTCATCAGGTAACTAACAAAGTAGTTGGTTCCACATGGATCATATATGACAACGTGTAAGTAACAAAGAGACTCAATTAATATCCTCAACATTAATATCATGGACAAACAGCCCCATGCGAGCTCAATGGCGATATTTAATGTTGCGTCATTAGAATACATGGCCAAACCATGATGTCTGCTTTTTAATGACGATTTGTGCTTTCATTCATGACGATATTTCACATTGCGTCACTAAAACACATGGGCAAACGGCCCCATGCGAGTTCAATGACAAACGGAAATATATCGTCATAAAAAATCAATTTTCAATGACAGAATTTAGAAACGTCATGAAGATTTCGTCATAGAAGATCACTTTTCTAGTAGTGTATTTCAGAAACTGCAAACTATACAAGTGAACCTCTCTGGCTTTTGTCATACACCATCCCTTCCCTTAATAGAGGCGAAGTATGGGACCGACATACCATTGGACGGGTACCATGCCATAGCACTAGTACGCTCCCCTTTCAAGCCACACAAAAGGTGTAGTTGACACCCCAAGGTATCACATGCAAGTTATTAGTAACTTACTCAACTAGGTCTGTCCCATTACGGACATGTGGTTACACGCTTGACTCAGGTCAAAGGCTTTCAAGTTTAAGTCCTTAGGGTGACCAGGGCAAGACTGCCCGAAGAACCAAATCAACTTTCCCGATGCCACACCTGGCCCACCATATCATTCTTGCCACTTGCCCCAGTCCAAATCTATTTATCCAACATAGTTGATTACCATGCACCACGTGCTACCAACATTCACAACACGCGATACTTCTCCAAAATATGTTCAATATCTCATTAAGTCAATATTAACATTTAATTGTCCAAAACAATTCACGTGGCAAAGCTAAGCATATTACATTGGTCTATCTACCCATGTTGGCAATTTAGTATTGTCCAACTACTTAAACCAAACTAAGGTGACAAGGGGTCATGGCACATAATTAAATAATCAAGGTGTCATAATGCAAGGTTGGCATTTAACTAATTTCCCAAAATTAATTAAAGCATTTTCTAATTTAACTAGCATGCAATAATTTAAATGAAATTAATTTCAAAATGGGATCAACATGGTCAAAGCATAACTTGCCTTCAAAGAGTACTTGTTCTTGGTCTTGAGCTGGCTCCTGGGTAAATACTTCTCCTTCGAAGCCTTCGAGCACATCAACGTCTACTCGTAATGCGTGTAAATAGCAACAAATAAATAAAAAGTAGACAAAAAGAGTCCAAACATTCAAATAAAGTCCATAAACAGAGAGAGCATAATTTTATGAATTTTTAGGAATTTGAAACGTCAAATTCGGAGTTAAAACGCAAAAGTTACAAGCATTTAAGGTTTAAATAATCAATTAAATAAATATTACAGAGAAAAACTTTGGTCCAAAAATTAAATAAAATTCACCATTAGGTAGATCTCAATTTTATAAAAATTTAGAAATTTGAATCACCCAATTCGGAGTTGAAACACAAAAGTTATAAGCATTTGAAGTTTGAAACTACATTTAAAATCAATAAACCGAATTAAATAAATAATTTCTTTTTCGGAAAATGATTTATTGCGTCAGCATGACACGTGTCAGCACCTCATTGGTCCACTTCGTCCTGCTAACGTTAGCACCGGCCGAACCCCCCCGATGACGTCAGTATGATGTCACCATGCCACGTGGCACCCTCTGGAGCGGCCACATCGACGCCAGTGCCTGCATCGGTCCGCACGCCACGCCCGGCCCACCGGACGGTGCCATCGCAGCAGCGGGCCCGCCCTATCAGCGACCCACGCTCACGCCCACGCGGACACGCTGGATCGGCTCCCGTGAACGTGGCACTATCTTAGCCGTTGGATTGAAATTCAACGGTCCAGATTAGATCTGGACCACGCACGTTGTGGGCAACGTGGCTGATCTAGGCCGTTCGATTTGGATCGGACGGTCCAGATCCGATCGGGTTTCACCTCACCGTGGTTGGCGTGGCATGACCCGGGTCTTGACGCGTGGCGCTATCTACGCCGTTCGATTTCGATCGAACGACTGGGATCTATCCGTGCACGGTGCGGTTACGGCTACGTGGCTCAATCGTGAGCGTTGGATCTAGATCCAAAGGCTGAAAATAGATCTAATCACCGTGACGTGGGATTCGCACGGTGACGTGGACGCACGTGGGTCATTGGATCTTGATCCAACGGTCCAGATCTAATCTAGTTTCTACGGGTTTAGGAAACGTGTGGACTCACTGTTAAGGCCCCACTTTCAAAAATTCTGGGAGATCCGGAGTATCCGGATGAAACATCCGGAATATCCGGATATAACTCGGAATGTCCGGATTAATTGTCCGGAGTATCCGGATTAGCTCGCCCGAACACCTCAACTCGGAGTATCCGGACTAATTGTCCGGAGTGTCCGGGTTAGTGCTACCGAAGACCACAACCCGGAGTCTCCGGGTTAAATTGTCCGGAGTATCCGGACTTATCGGGGGTTTTGTATAAAAGTCCCATTTCGTGGCTTTCACTCATTTCTCCTCATCTCCCCTTGCTCTCACCCTTGTGCGTGCTCTCCTCCACCCAAGCTTGTCTCCGGCGACACTCCACTCCGGCGACCTCCCGTGCTCCTCCCCGGCGGCTTCCTCACCCCGGTGTCCTCAAGATCCTCCTCAAGCCGGCGTTTTCCTTCCTCCACCCGGCTTCCCCTTCCTCTCCTTCGTCCTCCTTGAAGGTGAGGCCTCTTCTTGGAGTGGTGTGGGATGTCAGAGACAGGGGTCCCACCTGTGGGGCCTACACCCGACTGGGCTAGACGGGCGGAGCAGTGGGCCCAAAGCCCAGAAGCACCACGATGGGCCCGGAGGAGGTTCTCACCTTGTTCCCCAAGCCAACTCCCGATCCTTCGGGGAAGTTTCGCGCCACGCCCGAACAACCCGCCAAGAACGAAGCATGCAGCCTGACACTGGCAGAGCCTGCGGGTGCTGGAACCTGACAGGGCGGCAGGCGTGGGTCGGGGAAAGCACAACCACCACTCCAAGACGTAGTGCGCCGGAGCCGACGAAGACAAAATATGTGTTGGTGAGGCCACCATGTGGAGGGCCCGGTGGCGCCCATCTATCGTGTACCCTTCCCCCAGTATATAAGGGGAGGAGGGAGAAACAAGAAGAAAAGGAGAGAACTCATATATCCAAGAACACAGGACTAGGGTATTATCTCCTCCGAGAGAGCCCGAACCTGTCTAAAAACAGATTGCCCTCGCATCCTGTGTTGCCATCAAGCTCAGATCCCGCACAAATCCCCTAGAATCACAAATCTCATTGCCGGCGAAACTGATCGTCGACAGTTGGCGCGCCAGGTAGGGGCTTGTGTCAAGATCTTCGTCAAGCTTGATGGCTACGACGAGCGGAGCCTCCACAGTCTTCTTCCCGGGTCAGGTCTTTCGCTTCGGAAGCCTGACCTTCATCTCCAACGACCTCGGAAGCCTTTCCCTCTCTAAGGGAACCGTGCTGCAGCGCGGTGAGGTTTCCGGCGAGCCATCGTCACGACTTCCGCGCCGATCGGAGGGTCCCCCTGTCTCGTGCTCGGAAGTGCCGAGTGGGGAACCGAAGGCCCGTTCCGGCCGGGGAGTCAGACTCGAGGATGCCGAGGTACTAATGGTGGGGGTTCTCGCTGCCAAACCACTCGGCACCTCCGAGCGCCTAGATTTATCTTCTCCAGGCTCACCCAGCTCAGCGATCGAGTCAGAAGAAAGCCTAGAGAGCTGCTGGAATTTTCGTAGAGTCTGCGTAATCGAGGGCTCGCGGGCGGATTCGCAGCAGCGCCTCGACACCTCGGCCGCCGCCGACTTGGAAGGTGGCCGAGTAACTGAACCTGACGCGCGGGCGCGTACTCTCCGGGATCGCGCCCGGGCTGTCAATGAAGACATTCTGCAAGCTAAGATGGGGGACCAAGCTGTTTTTCGTACCCCACAGCAGAATATTGTCGCCTCCAAGACACTCCTGGATACCCTGACCCCTATCTTTGAGGCGGGTGATCCAGCTTGCCCGATCGTGGCCCAAGTAAAGGCCATGGTGACGGCGGCAATCCAACGAGCCTGCAGACCAGCCGGCAAAGGAGCTGTCACGTGGTCCGGAGAGGACCCAGATGGCCAGCAGCCGGTCAGGTCAGGGAGCCCGCCAGACACATCATGTTCCACCCCACGGAGATGACCTGCGACACAGCATCAACCGCGACCTCCGTTCAGACCTCGACGCCAGGCGCCACGACCGAGAAAAGGAGGAACAACGCCGTCATGCCGACGAGTATGAACGTTACGGCATCCTTCCGCAAGATCGCGAAGTACGCCAAGCGCGATCCCCTCCGCGTCGATCACCACCCGGAGGGTGTCGCGGGGTCATTGAAGGGATTCGCGCGTTTACCCCTCACCTACGCCGAGTGGTTTGGCCTGATGGATTTAATCCTAAAGGCATCACTAGGTTTGACGGTGAGAGGGACCCGGAGGCTTGGCTACAGGTATATGCTCTGCAATGTGTCACGAGGGGATCGTAAAATAATGGCAAACTACTTACCGTTACCCTCTCGCCTGGCCCAAGCATGGCTCACCGGACTTCCAAATAACTCTATAGATTCCTGGGAGATATGTTTGATAAGTTCATTTCAAATTTCCAATGCACCTACGAGCGCCCAGTCACCCCTTGGGACCTATATCAGCTACACCAAGGAGGAACGAACCCTCTGGAGTTCGTCAAGTGCTTCATGCATAGGAAAAGCACCGTTCGGGATGTCATCGATGCGATTGTGATAGCTGCCTTCCGTATGAGTCACGACCCGACCTCATCAAAAGATGTCCCGAAGCCACCAACGCTGCTCCGGAGCTGTTCGCCCTAGCGGACCGTTACGCTTCAGCCTCCGAGGCTTTGGCGAACGGGCGTGACGAGGAAGGATCAGCCGAACTCTGGCGGAAGGAAAAGAAGCGCAAGGGTGAAGAGCCGTGGCGCCGCCGCACCAACTCACCCTCGCGCCCTCAAGGAGGATGGATATGATAAGGTTATGAACTCACTTTGCCCTTTCCATCTCAAGGGGAGACATGCCGCCAAGGACTGCTTCACCCTAAAGAGGTTCGCCATGAGCAAGAAGCAGGCTGGACAAGGTCCGAGTGGACACGCCGCCAACAAGCCACCTCCCCCTGAAGCCGAGGAGGACTATCAGGAAGCCGATCTCGAGCTCAACTACATATTCGGGGGCTCAGCTGCATACGAGTCCAAGCGGAAGCAAAAGCTCACCACCCGGGACATCTACGCAAAGGCACCGAGACGCCCCAATATGTACGCTGGTCCGAGGTCGCGATAACCTACGACCGCTCGGATCACCCAGATCATGTCCTGTTCCCCGCCAGGTATCCTCTTGTCTTGGCGCCCGTCGTCCGCGGCATCAAGCTCAAGAGGGTATTGATCGACAGCGGGAGCGGGCTCAATGTCCTCTTCGTCAAAACCCTTGATGATATGGGGATTCCACGGTCGGAGCTAAAGCGCGGATCGTCGCCTATACCTGGAACTTCAGCGACACCACTCGGACAAATCACTCTGCCGGTCACTTTCGGTGCGAGGGAGAATTACCGGACAGAGAACCTTGGCTTCGAGGTGGCAGATTTCGCAACAGCATATCATGCCATCTTGGGGAGACCAGCGCTGGCCAAGTTCATGGCAGTACCCCACTACACGTACTTGACCTTGAAGATGCCGGGGCCGAGTGGTATCATTGCTCTACGCGGTGACATGAGGCAGTCTTTTTCCTGTGACAATGAAAGCTGCGAGATGGCCGAGTCCCTGGAGTCGCGAGCGGGCCGGGAGGGGATCCGGCGAGAAGCGGATTCCGAGAAGCCGGAAGGCAGCGTCCCCACCCGCAAAGCGCGAAACCCCGGGATCGGCCCCGAAGAAGGTACCAAAAGAATCCTCCTCGACCCGTCCGATCCGTCGCGAACCGCCTTGATCGGGATAGGGCTCAGAGACAAATAGGAGGACGCGCTCGTCACTTTCCTGCGGGCCAATAGAGACGTCTTCGCCTGGAAGCCGTCGGACATGCCCGGAGTTCCCAGGGGGGTGATCGAGCACGCATTAAAAGTAGACCAATCGGCCAGGCCAGTTAAGCAAAGGCTGCGACGATTCGCCCAAGATCGCCGACAAGCCATCAGGGAGGAGATTACAAAGCTGCTAGCCGCAGGCTTCATCAAAGAAATGTATCATCCCGACTGGTTGGCAAACCCTGTACTTGTCCAGAAGAAGAATAAAAGCTGGCGTATGTGTGTTGATTACACCGACCTCAACAAGGCTTGCCCGAAAGATCCCTTTGGTCTCCCCCATATTGATCAGGTGGTAGACTCCACTGCTGGATCCCAACTACTTAGTTTTCTGGACGCCTACTCAGGCTATCATCAAATCCAGCTTCGAGAGGAGGATTGCGAGAAGACCTCATTTATCACCCCGTTCGGAGCATATTGCTACATCACCATACCATTTGGGCTGAAGAATGCTGGCGCGACTTACCAGCGCGCGATACAGCGGTGTTTTCACCATCAGCTTGGACGCAATGTGGAAGCTTATGTGGATGATATAGTGGTTAAAACCAAGGCGGAAGACAGCCTCACCTCTAATCTAGCCGAGACGTTCGCAAGTCTGAGGGCGTTCCAGATGAGGCTAAACCCTGAGAAGTGTGTTTTCGGAGTGTCCTCCGGGAAACTGCTCGGGTTCATTGTCTCTCATCGCGGGATCGAGCCAAACCCGGAGAAAATCGGGGCCATCATAAGGATGGCCCCGCCTGCCAGCCAAAAAGAGGTCCAAAAGCTTACTGGTTGCATGGTAGCGCTGGGCCAGTTTATCTCCCGGTTGGGAGTTCGGGGAATGCCTTTCTTCAAGCTCCTCAAGAAATAGGACCGCTTTGAATGGACGGCGGAGGCACAGCAAGCCTTTGAAGAGCTCAAGGTGTTCCTCTCCACCCCTCCAATTCTAGTCTCGCCAGTGCCAGGTGAACCTCTCCTGCTCTACATAGCGGCAACAACTCATGTAATCAGCGCCGTGATAGTTGTGGAGCGGGAAGAATCTGGACACCACTACGGCGTGCAACGCCCGGTTTATTTTGTCAGCGAAGTGCTGGGCGAATCCAAGACGCGATATCCTCAAATCCAGAAGCTGTTGTACGCCAATTTGATCTCGTCACGGAAGCTGAAGCATGATTTACAAGGACATTCAATTTCAGTAGTGACTTCTTTCCCCGTGGGAGAGGTCCTCCATAATCAAGAAGCTACTGGAAGAATTTCGAAGTGGGCAGCCGAGCTTGGAGCTTTCGACGTCTCGTTCAAGCCACGCACCGCCGTCAAGTCCCAGGCTTTGGCCGACTTTGCGGCCGAGTGGACCGAATCCCTGCACTTCGCACGGAAGAAGAGCCGTAATATTGGACCATGCACTTCGATGGATCTCTCATGCTTGGAGGAGCAGCGGGAATTCTCCTTGTCTCGCCTAAAGGCGACAGGTTGAAGTATGTCCTTCGATTCACTTCCGGCCTCGAACAATGCCGCAGAGTACGAGGCTCTCATCCATGGGCTCCGCATCGCCACATCACTCGAATCCGGCCGGGCGGTTCGGGCGACTCGATTGGTGGTGAGCCAAATACGTAAGGACTGGTCGTGCGTGGATCGAGGCTATGACGGCATACCGCCGGCAAGTCCGAGAATTGGAAGGCAAGTTTGTGATGGAGGCTGGTTCATGTCCTCCGCCGCAATAATGAGGCGGCCAAGCCGAGTTGGCTAAAGCGGGAGCCACTCGGGCGTGTGTCCGAGTGGTATCTTCGTCCAAGATCTTTACTAGCCAACCGTTACAAAACAACAAGAGCCGAGTAAGGATCCTGGGACCGGAGTCCTGCTCATCGATCCCAACTGGACTGCCCCGTACCTTGATTATCTCCTGAAGGACAAACTTCCAGAAGCAACCACTCTGGCAGAGCGCGTCTCCCGACAAGCCAAATCCTATGTGGTGGTGGGCGATGAGCTCTTCCGGAAGAGTGCCTCAGGTGTCCTCAGGCGGTGCATTTCGGGACAAGTGGGAAGAGAGCTGCTCCAAGAAATCCACTCCAGGATGTGTGGCCATCACGGCGTCAAGCGCCTTGGTTGGGAAAGCCTACCGACAGGGCTTCTTCGGCCAACGGCGATAACGATGCCAAGGAGATCGTTCGAACCTGCGAGGGCTGCCGGTTCTATGCAAGGCGGACACACTTGCCGGCGAGGAGCTGCAAACTATCCCCATCTCTTGGCCCTTCGCGATGCTGGGGCTCGATTTAGTGGGCCCGCTCAAGAAGGCTCAAGGTGGTTTCGCCTACCTCTTCGTAGCTATTGACAAGTTCACCAAGTGGATCGAAGCCAAACCAGTCGCCACTATCACTGCGGTTAAGGCCAAGGAGTTCTTCCAGGATATCGTGGTCAGATTCGGAGTGCCCAACCGGATCATCACGGACAATGGCACCCAATTCAGGAGTGAAGAATTCCAAGAATGGTGCGAAGGCATCGGGATCAAGATCTGCTTCGCCTCGGTGGCTCACCCACGAAGCAATGGGCAGGTCGAGCGGGCTAACGGTCTGGTCCTCCAAGGCCTAAAGGCCAGGATCTTCGACCGCCTCAAACCATACTTTGCCCGATGGGTGAAGGAGTTACCGTCGGTACTCTGGGGACTCAGAACCACTCCCAGCCGAGCAACTGGCCAAACACCCTTTTTTCTGGTCTATGGCGCAGAGGCGGTTCTGCCGACCGAGCTAGGATTCGAATCCACGAGGGTTCGGAACTACAACGAAGCCGAGTCCGAGGGAAGCCGAATGGTGGAGCTTGATCAACTCGAGGAGGCTCGGAACGTTGCAGCCATCCAGTCGGCTAAGTACCTCCAGGGACTTCGGCGTTACCATTCTCGCAATGTCAGAAGTAGAACCTTTTTGGAAGGAGATCTGGTCCTGAGGAGGAACCAGAAAAGCGAGCACAAGCTCTCTCCAATTTGGGAAGGTCCATACATTGTGGAGAAGACGGTCCGGCCGGGTGCTTATCGACTTAAACGTGAAGATGGCGAGATTTTGGCGAATACTTGGAAAGCCGAACAGCTCCGTCGCTTCTACGCAAAAGGGGGAAGGAGGGGCGGCTACTGCCGCCAATCCTGCTGGTGCTGCGGCTGCTGGTGCTGCTGGTGCTGCTTCTGCTGCTCAGAGGCCCGGGGGCGGGATCGTCGAGATCAGACGCGACTCGTGTGACCCAAAGCCGCCAGAATCTCGTCCTCAACCACCCACAGGGGTGGTATAAGGCGGACGAGGGCCCTGACGGCTAGGTCGTCGCGGCGTTCGCGACCAACCATCTCGAGGATGATCTTGGCCACCTCGTGGAGCCCCGGTGCAGCCTCCAGCAAGGTGGCCATGGCGGCGGTGTCCCTCGCGGTCCCCTCCTCTTCCTCCGCCTCTAGAGTGGCAAAGTTGAGGTCCTCCCAAGACTCCGCCTCCTCCCAGCTGTGGAGCAGCCCGAAGAATCGCTGGCGGAAGAACGCCACGTAGGGGCCAATGAATCTTCTCATGTTAGCCATGGAGGAAGGCTGGGAGGGAAAAAAGGAGAAGAAGAGGAAGAAGAAGGGGACGATCGCTCAAGGGCGGTGACGTCTCATTTATAAGCTGTGCGTGGCTCCGGAGCCGAGGCGACGCCATTTAAAAATGTAGAAGACGAAGCGACGCCGCAAGACTGCCGATTTATTCGGAGTGCCAAAGAAGATCAGCACGTTGAACAAAATGAAGAGACGTTTCGCCAGACACGTGTCACGAGCAGTTCAAGTTCATTCGGCCTTCCCGCTCACTTCGCTCAGTTAAGCGAGAAGTCCGGGGGCTGCGAACTAGGAGGCTACGATGCAAACCTGGGGGCTGAACCACTCAGCCTCTCGAAAAAGCGTGTCTGGGACAAGAAGGCCACGGGCCAACACCCTGGCGCTTGGGAGCCATACCAGTCAGCTGAAGGCCATCCAGAGGCGCAACGGGGGCCAAAAGGCCGTGGCCACAACGTAAGTCCCGACGCTCGAGAGCTGCATGCCAGCCACTCGGAAAAGCGTGTCTGGGCGAAAAGGCCACGAGCAAGACCCCGGCGTTTGGGAGCCATACCAGTCGGCTGAAAGCCACCCAGAAAGGCGCAACGGGGGCCAAAAGGCCGTGGCCCTATATTCTAGCAACTCAGACAAGGCCAAAAGGTCTGGAGCCCACTTAGCAGAGGACAATACAGACAAATCATATTCAAGTGAGAAAACACAATATTTCAAACAAGGAGGGCAGGGCCAGCACTCGGCATTAAGGTTCACATCGAAGTCAGAATTCAAGATTCTCTAACAAGGCTTGCGATGTACCGAAGACCTCTTCGAGGAGCGCATTGGCTTTGTCTTCATCACAGGCAAAACCTTCTTTCACAGCTTCAAGGTCAACTCTCGGATAATGAGACTTGACCACTGCCAACGCCTGGTTCACACTCATGGTCGCGGACTCCTTGGCATAAGCTATGATCCTATCGGCTCCTCCAGAGAGAAGCGGAACAGCGTCGTCCCCCTGGCCCGGCTCAGCTCCTTCAATACGCAGAAGGTGCAGAACTGGCTCGCAGGCGACGCGCAGCTCAGTCTGGCCCCGTTCGGCAGCGGTCATCTTCTCCTGGCATTCTGCAACAAAGCCGAGCTGCCATCAAAAAACACACCCGATGCCAAGTACGTTCAATCCAAGTCAAAGAAATTTACCCTTCAGCCCCTGCTGCATCCTCTCCAAGCCGACTCGAGCTTCGAGGCCAGAACTCTCTGAAGCCTCCAGTCGGGCTTTCAGCTCAGCAATGGTCGAATCGCGCTCTGAAACACAAGAGCGTCATCATCCTTCCCAACTGTCCAAAAAGATGTCCAAACCGAGTCCAGGGGAGGATCTCACCTTCGAGCACATGCTCAAGCTTCACCTTCTCCTCCCGGATCGTCATACACTCGTCCTGAAGCCCGTGGACCTCCTTCCATCTGTCGCTGCTGATCTCGCTGAGCTTGTCCCGATACTTCTGGTGCTCCTTGAGCTTCGGGAGCACCTTCCGAAAAAACTGCGACCTTTGCTCCGAGCGCTCCCCCATGTCCTAGGTAACAGGGCAGATCTCGTGGAAGCCAGAGCAAATGTGATCAAGACAAGAAACTCACCTCGACGAGCGTGCTACACCTGACGGTGAGCTCGTAAAGCTCCGTCCGAGCCGCTCTCTCCATCTCATCGTCCTCTTCCATCCCGTTCCAGTCGGAACCCCCCTCCCACCATACGGTCCGATTCGGGGGCTTCGGTAGAGGACCGAGCGGCGGTGGCTCTCGATGCACCTCCTCCACTTCAGGAGACGGTGCCGGGTCAAGCTCATCGACGGCCGGACCACCTGATGGTTCAACGGTCGGGCCGCCGGCACCAGGTGGCGACGCCCCAGCAGATGACGGCGAGGGTGACCTGGCCGATGCGGGGGGGTCCCCCTTGGAGAAGCCGGTGCCTGGGGCTCCTTTTCAGGAGACCCCTCCACTGGGACGTCCATAGTACGAGTACTGAATCGGCAAAAAAGGGAAAACACCTCAGCACAGGAAATAACAAAAAGACGAGGATCGCGCAAAAGAATACCTCCTGGATTTCTTGAACTTCATCCCAGGTCTCATCCGAGTCCCAGCACCACTCGGAGGGGAGCCAGACCCAGCACCAGCAGCCGGGGCTGCCCCTGAGACAGAAGGCTGTGGCTCTGCGCTTCGTGATCCGAGTACGCCGGAGGCCGAAGGCCCGGCTGATGAAAGGCCAGCAGCTTCCTCCGCTGATTCCCGGCGCAGCTCATCGGCCGAGGTGTCAGCCGCTCGCTTGGCCTGAGCATTCCTCAGCCGAGAAAGGCCGACGACCGGAGCGTCAGAGAAGAAGGACGCGCGTTCCTGAAAAAGGAACGATCGCACTCGCCGTAATCACACATCGTGCAAAAATCATGAGACAGTCTTTCGAGAGAGTGGTGCACTCACGGGAGGGGGAAGCCTCCCCGCCGAAAATTTGCGAGGGCAGCCCCTGTTGGTGATCATAGTGCCAGGCACGAAGAGGTCAACTACCCACGCCGCCAATGCCTCCTTCGACAAGGACGTGTCCGCCTCCCGGGTAGGATCCTGAGGCCCGTCGTACTGGAACCCCAAATGGATTCTCTCCTTTAGGGGCTGCACCCGGCGCTTCACAAAGCTGATCGCGATCCCGGGGCCCGTCAGCCCCCGGTTCTTCAGATCGCTTATCCATGCCGTGGCTCGGAGACTTGGTCCAAACCACCGCCATCCGGCATCGCTCCAAGATTGCGAAGCTTTAGGTGCAGCCAATAAAGGGGCGAGAAAAGGATCAACATTGGCGCAATAGAACCACTCCCGCCTCCAACCTTTGAGGGAAGTCTTGAGGGGGATTACGAAGTACTGTTTCTTCAAGCCCTCTCGCAGCTGGAGCCCGGCGCCCCCAATGACGCTGGGAGAAGCTCGGTTCGGATGAGGTTTGAGCAAGAAGAGGGAGCGGAACAAGTCAAAATGAGGGCGTATCCCAAGATACGCCTCGCAAAGCTGAACGAAGATAGCAATGTGAAGAATGGAATTGGGATTCAAATTGATCAGCTCGATTTCGTAAAAATGAAGGAGCCCTCGGAAGAAGGTGCTCCCAGGAACGCTAAATCCTCGCCAGAAGAAGGACTCGAACACCACAATCTCATTCTCCAGGGGTGTGGGGTAAGGGTCACCTGCGGCGGGACGGGTGGAGATCAACTCCAGCGGAGGAAGGGCGCCGGCGGCGACCAGCTCCTCCAAGCGGGACGTCGTGGTGATGGAGGTCTCCCACCCCCCGACGCTGATAGGGGTTCCGAAGAAGAAGACATCTTGGTAACGGAGACCTGGTGGGAGGAACCGCCGAGGATCTTGGGCGCGAAACTTGGAACCCTAGGTCGCCCAAATCGCCAAAGGAGACTTAAAGATTTCTCAACCGTGGTGGACGAAGGGCAAAGATATCTTCGCCCAGTAAGTTTTCCCTCATTTATAAGGAATAAGCCTTAATTTTCGCCTTACGGCGGGAAAAACAAGGGCCTTCGCGCTCGATTCTGGGCCAGATCTAGGGCACGCCCCATGTTGGGCCGATAGCTGGGTTGCGCAAAACGCGACCAGGTATCAAGTCTGGTTCGAAGTTTGGGATAAAGTGCGCCCCATGATGGGCCTGAACACCGGCCGCCACGGAAGATTGGGGCTGGGCACTTTCCGAACATCCTCCAGCGGTACGCTTCATAATTTGGGGTCAATTGCTGGTCACTGCCTCATAACGTGATCGGGTACCGTGGGAGGATTTCTTACCAACGCGGTCTTGAGAATGCGCCCCATGAGGGTCTGAAGCAGTGCGCCGTAAGCGGGCACAGGCATTACTCTGAATGACCAAGGTATGCCCCATGACGGTCGGTTGGGCCTCATAAGCCAATCGCCGCACGCCGCAAATGGGTGCGGGTACCGCTCGGCCACGAGCCAAAAAGACTACGGTATGCCCCATGAGGGCCAGCCGAGCGACAAGCCGGCTGCCGCGCACCTTAAACGGGCGCGGGTACCACTCGGCCACGAGCCAAAAGACTGCGGTCCGCCCCACGAGGGCCAGCCGGGCGACGAGCCGGTTGCCGCGCACCGTGAACGGGTGCGGGTACCACCGGTTGCCGCGCACCGTGAACGGGCGCGGGTACCACGCGGCCACGAGCCAAAAGACTGCGGTACGCCCCAGGGGGGCCAGCTGAGCGACAAGCCGGTTGACCAACCACGGTGGTTCCACATGCAAGTTCTTTACGATCTCTTTTCCCGTATGATCTTTATAATAGGATAAGAGACGGAAATCCGATCCTAAAGCACTTGGGGGCTGCTGTGGGATGTCAGAGACAGGGGTTCCACCTGTGGGGCCTACACCCGACTGGGCTAGACGGGCGGAGCAGTGGGCCCAAAGCCCAGAAGCACCACGACGGGCCCGGAGGAGGTTCTCGCCTTGTTCCCCAAGCCAACTCCCGATCCTTCGGGGAAGTTTCGCGCCACGCCCGAACAACCCGCCAAGAACGAAGCATGCAGCCTGACACTGGCAGAGCCTGCGGGTGCTGGAACCTGACAGGGCGGCAGGCGTGGGTCGGGGAAAGCACAACCACCACTCCAAGACGTAGTGCGCCGGAGCCGACGAAGACAAAATATGTGTTGGTGAGGCCACCATGTGGAGGGCCCGGTGGCGCCCATCTGTCGTGTACCCTTCCCCCAGTATATAAGGGGAGGAGGGAGAAACAAGAAGAAAAGGAGAGAACTCATATATCCAAGAACACAGGACTAGGGTATTATCTCCTCCGAGAGAGCCCGAACCTGTCTAAAAACAGATTGCCCTCGCATCCTGTGTTGCCATCAAGCTCAGATCCCGCACAAATCCCCTAGAATCACAAATCTCATTGCCGGCAAAACTGATCGTCAACAAGTGAGTTCCTTGGTTCTTGGGTTCTAGGGCATCCATGGGAGTGGATTTGGGGTTTGGTGTGTAGGTTGGGGGTTGGGGGTAAGCCTTGGGAATGTTAGGGCTTTTGGTGGGTGGTTGGACTTTTGGGGTTGTTTAGGCAATGTTGGGTGTTAGGGTTGTAGATCGGGGTTAGACGATACCGACCTAAGCTTTGGATTAGGTTTTGGTTTGGAGTTCTTAGATGTGAGCGTCCTTTGCTCGCTTTTGGGCTAGCTCGAAGCTTCCCCGGCCTTGCCGAATGTAGGAAAGTCGTAGATCGGGCATTCGCGAAGTAGTAGGGCTTGGGAGCACTCCAATGTCGCTCGTCGATTTCCAAGTCCTGGGTCATCCGGAGTGTCCGGATGAATTATCCGGAATGTCCGGATGATCCGAACTATCTGGATATTAAACCCAGACTGTCCAGGTTGGCTGATCTGCGGTTCACGCCGTATTCGCCGGTTGAGTTGTTTTGCGGCGGGGGTTTGCAGTTGTATTTCCTTTCTTTCGCATTGCATCGCATGCATCTTGATTTTGCATTGTGCTCGTGTAGAGAACGAGACTGCGGTGACTGACGTGACCGTGGTTGAGGGGATTGCCGACGAGCAACTTGTCGTCGATCCGCCAGCAGAAGCACAAGTGAAAAGATGAGAAAGTTGCCTAGAGGGGAGGGGTGAATAGGCAATTTAAAATTAAAACTAAATTCATCGCAGCGGAAAGAGTATCGTAACTTCCGGTATTATATCGGAACTTTCGACTAGATCGGAACTTCCGGTATTTGTTCGGAATGTCCGATAGACTTCGACTATGAGAAGAATCTACTAAAAGAAATAAGCTTCAAGAAAAATCTTAGATGTAGTGAAAACAATAAGTCAAGTAGAGAAATAGGATTTGTTCCCGGAGTTCGGATTCTTGAGGAAATCCTACGTCTCCGTTGAGGAAGCTCCAAAGAGCCGGGTCTTTTCCAACGCTTTCCTCCCAAACCTCGGTCACACTTGAGGCTTGGTTTCACTATTGGTTCCTTTCCTTTCGGAGGTGGAGCCGGCCTTCACAAACTTCTCATGGCTTACCACAATCGTCGAGAGCTCGTGAGCGACGCCTAGATGTCTAGGAGTCCTTCAACATCCAAGAGTAATGAATGCGCTAGATTCTTGATCTTGAAGAGGTTCTCTAATGCTCAAGACGAATGAATGCTTGACTATTTGCTCTCAACCACACTTAATGTCTCCTCACTCACTAGATGATCACCAAGATCAAGAGGAAGGCTCAAGAAAGCTCTAGGTTGTGCTCAAGGTGCTCAAGTGTTCAGCCAAAAGAGGTGTGTAACCCACAAAAGGGAGAGGAGAGGGGTATTTATAGTTTTGGTTCAAAACTAGCCGTTATACCCGCACTCAGCCACACATCGGAATATCCGATCCCAACATCGGAATGTCTGATGAGTGCAAAAAACCATAACTTCGAAAGCCTCCAATGGCCGAAAACTACATGCATCGGAGTGTCCGAAGCCAACTTCGGAACGTCCGATGACCGCTAGAAAGAGAACTCAACAAAACTTTCTAAGTCCTCATCGGAATATTCGATATGAATATCGGAACATCCGAACCAAACAGAGAGTTCCCAAACTGGTAAACGGCCACTTCGGAACTTCCGAAACCAAATTTCGGACAGTCCGAACTCGACAGAGTACCCTTTTCAGGACAACACGCATCGGAACATCCGATACACAGAATCGGAACTTCCAAACCAAACAGAGAGTACCCTAACCGAGAGCCAACAAGCATCAGAACATTCGATATAACATATCGGAATATCCGACCCTAACAACGCACTACGGACTGAAGCACAACTACACATCGGAATGTCTGAACTTCGGAATATCCGAACTGACTTCGGAACATCCGACTAGAACTTGACAACCACAACATTCCAATGCACGGGAGACGACTTGAACACTCTCAAGAGACTAAACACCATTCATCTGAGCATATAGACCATCTCTAGACCAATTTCAATGCACCCCTCTTGATAGTACATCAATCCTATGACTCAACAAATTAACATTACATACGCAGTTGCCGTTTTTCTTGCTCAAAGACGTTTGAGGATGCCTGATGATCGTAGATGATCTCTACTTGAGACTTTCACCTGTTCATAAACTAGTTGAACACGTTAGATTCTTTAATCGTTTGTCATTAATCAACCAAAACAATATTAGGGGGGCTAGATGCACTTTCAATCTCCCCCTTTTTGGTGATTGATGACAACTCGATTAAAGACAAATTTATAAAGCATATGAATAGAAAGAATATAGGATGAACTCCCCCTTGATGTGTGCATCTAAGATCGTACTTGAGAACAAATGCACATTTTGAAAGATAAAAGAGTTGAGAGAGCTCCCCCTATATCCTTGCATAGGAGATTGTCAAATAAATGTGACAAGATAAGCATGTTAAACAAGTATATTTAAGCAATAGAAATGCATTAACATTCAACAAGTCAACATAAGTATCCAAGCAACAACGATAAAAGGATTTAAAGCAACAATATCCAACAATCAACTACAGAGTTTTAAACCGAAGACACAACCAAGTTCACTTAGACTAAAAGACTCAGGAAAGACACGACAGAATAACGGAATTTGTCTTCACCTCTCCCCCTTTGGCATCAAGCACCACAAAGGAGGAAGGGAGAGAGAGAATGGAGCAAGCTAGTCGGACTCCTCTGATCTAGGATCATCTGAACCAGACTCCTCGGCATCGTCCTCAGACTCATCTGAAGCGTCAGGTGCAGAGCAAATGGATCCTCTATCTCTTCCTCGCTCTCCTCATCATCTGAACACTGCAGATTCATATGCCTCTGAATATCCTTGAGTCGCTTGGTGTTCTCTTATGCGCTGCTGCATTGCCCTTGCAAAGGACAAAGATGGACTTCAAAGCACGCATAATCGGTGAGGATGAACCACTGGGAGCTGAGACTGCAGGAGTAGTAGATGAGGTGGTTCCTCTGGTAGAAGCCCTGGTAGCTCCCTGAGAGGGGGCTTTTACAGCCCTAACCTGAAGAGCAGTGTGCTTGACATCATATTCAAACTGCAGCTGTGTCACCTGCTCAATCAAATGCATGATGTACGGAGCATAACCACAGCTCCTCTTGGGCTCCTGACCAATGAGTCTGATCTCATTCCAAATAAAGTCAAAGACATCAAATGGTCGCTGATTTTCTCTCATTCTACTCAGAAGGTTCCTTGTGTAGGAGAGAACATGAGAGGCATCACCTTCTTTAGGAGCCAAAGTCTTTCTGAAGAGCCTGTTCAGAATAGCAAAGAAGGGCTTCATACCCTTAGTATTCCCTTCCTCATAATCAGCATTTTCTTCATATAGAAAAACCAGATTGGATGCTCCTAGTGGATTCTCATTGTGGATCTGATCCTTGTCTCTAGAATCTGCTTCTGTGAACTAAAGTAGTCTGGCAAACTGAGCATGTAGCCTCATACCAGGTTCCTTCAGTCATCCAGTGGAGAGTAGAGACTCGATCCCTGGAGACATACATTGTTGCATAGAACTGAGCGATGATTTCCACATTCCAATCATGTTGAAAGCTCATAATTCTCTTGATGCCAGTTCTTTCACAAGCAGCAATAATCTCATTGAAGATAGCATCGTCTGCCGCTGCCATGTATTCCCAATCAACACACTGCATCAACATAACAGGATTCTTCCTTGGAAGAATGACTGACTCGTAGAAGTCCTGCTGAAAGAATGTCTAGAAACGTGAATCAGTAGAGAACCTGTCTGTCCTCTTGGGGTTCTCTTCCTGAGCCTTTCTGACTTGAGCTGCTTTTCCCTTGTAGCTTACATGCTTTCTTTGGAGCCTTGGGTTCCTTTCGAGCTTCCTCAGGCGTGGCATGTCTCTAGCTTGAGATCCTGACGCACCAGCAATGCCCTTGCCTTTCCTAGAAGGTAGCGGTGCTCCACGAGGTACATTTACTGTCTGAGCGCCCTGAGAGGGTTCATTTATTGAAATGACCGGCTGAGATCCCCTGGTCACAACTCGCTTGGTTCTAGTTCCAGTTGGTGTCTTGCGTTTCCGAGAAAACATGACTTTAGCTGAACCGGCAGGAGGCTGATCACCTTGACCAGGATCCATCGATAAAATCTGATAGGAAGTGAACTCACTGAGATAGATGAAATAAGAAAGAATTCTGGTGTTAGAGTTGCACTGTCCTTATCGGAAGTTCCGATTTCATATCGGAAGTTCCGACTTTACATCGGAAGTTCCGATACTAGATTTCGGAGGTTCCGAAGTTTTCGGTACAACCCTAAAACTAGGAATTCAACAAGATCGACCGATAGAAATTGATGAAACTTGAGATCTAGACAGAGGAGGACTAGAGCAACAAGTTTAGCAAAAGAAACTTGAGCACGAAATCCAAAGAACAAGGAATCTCAAGATTAGGGTTCTTAGAGTTACCTGAGAACATGAAAATCAAGATTGAAACAAGTGAGAGTCCTTCGATCCTGTCGGGACCCCGAATTTGCAAATCCGGACCCTCTGTGTATTCAACACTAGTCCAGGAACGCGCTAGTGCACACAGTCTTAACATCGGTAAATATCACAATCATACCACTCGATACTAATAAAGTATTTTTATTTAAATAACCAAACTGGTTACTCAACCTTATGGTCGAGTCACAAATGTACGCCTCGCAGGGCGATACTTATTAAGAGAGAAATAGTAGCAGCGGAAAATCAAAGAAGGTAACATCGTGGCGCCATCCAGTATACCACAGGCAACCGATCGGGCTCGCTCCTAAGTAGACGGATCCTCTTGGAGTTCCTCCTCCAAAGCCGTGTAGTCTCCTCTTCAACTGTGTTATATTGTGGCAAGGGTGAGTACTTGGTACTCGGCAAGTTATGCACGTAATGCAAAGGCTAATATACTATATGCATGGCTTGGTACAAAGGAATAGCTCAAGGTATATTTGCAGAAACAAGATTTGAAAAGTAGCATAAGTAGATTCAAAGCAAGAAAACAAGTAAAGCATAAATAACTTTTCAAGAAGTTTTAGTAAACATTTTTCCCATCCTAAACCACATTTCCATCAACGTCATCATTAATCCAACCCAACCTTTCAAAACCAAGTTATTTTCAGAAAATCTAACCCTTGACTGTAATTCCCGAGCGATGTCCAATACCGCGGACACGGCTATCCGAATAGATTCTACACTCTGCAGAGGTTATGCACTTTACCCACAAGATACAGTCAAACACCACAAAGGCGAGTTCCCGTAACAAAGTCTTTCGGAAACCTCTAACAATACAAGTGGTCCTCCCCGGTTATTGCACACTAACCCTTCCCTTAGCTAAGGCGAAGTCTAGGCCAATCAACCGTTAGATGGGTACCTGGCCTCAGCCCCAGACGCCTCCCCGCATAACTTACACAAAGGGTGTAGTTGACCTCCGAGGTCCCACAGTGCGTTATTAGCAACTTAGTCAACTAGGTCCGTCCCATTACAGACATGTGGTTGCACGTTAGACCCAGTTCAAAGGCTTGCAAGGTTAAGTCCTTAGGGTGACCAGGGCAAGACTACCCAAGAACCAAATCAAGATCCCCAATGCCACAACTGCCCACTGATTACTCTTGCCACATGCCCTGGCCGAAATCGTTTATCAAACCCCAGTTGATTACCATGCACCACGTGCCATCAACATCACATGATACCTTTCCAAAACAGGTTCAATATATCATTAAGTCAATATTAACATTTGATTGTCCAAAATCATGTCATGAGCACGTAGCAGGTCTAAGCAGTACACTACAACGTTCTAAACCCATGTTGGCAATTTAATAATGTCCAACTAGTAATCCACAACTAGGGTGACAAAGGGGTCATGGCACATACTTAAATAATCAAGGTGTCATACAGTAGATTGGTGTTTATCTAATCCCCCATGTTTAAATAAAGTATTTTCTATTTGAACTTAGCATGCAATAGGTTAAATCAAAATAGATTTCAAAATAGGATCAACATGGTCAAAGCACAACTTGCCTTCAAAAAGTACTTGTTCTTGGTCTTGAGTTGGATCCTGAGTTAATACTTCTCCTTCGAATCCTTCCGGCACTTCAACGTCTACTCGTAAAGCGTGCAAATAGCAAATACACGAATAAACAATAGGCAAAAAGTGTCCAAACATCCTAATAAAATCCATAAACAGAGAGAACATAATTTTATGAGTTTTTAGAAACTGGAATCGTCAAATTTGGAGTTAAGATGCAAAAGTTACGATTATTTAAAGTTTAAATAATCAATTAAATAATTTTGCAGAGAAAAACTTTAGTCCAAAAATTAAATAAAATTTATATTTAGGTAGATCTCAATTTTATACAAATTTAGAAATTTGAATCACTCAAATCGGAGTTGAAACGCAAAAGTTATAAGCGTTTGAAGTTTGAAACAAAATCTGAAATCATTATTTCGAATTAATAAATCATTTTCTTTTCGAAATTAATTATTGCGCCAGATGGACACGTGGCAGCACTGGATTGGTCTGCTGACGTCGGCCGGTCCATGGACTCGGTCCACGCCGGCTCGGGTCTACCGTGGACCCGGCCCACGGCCACGTGAGACCGACATGTGGGACCACTCGTGACGCTATCGCCGACGTCGGGGCTCACCACGGCCGACAGTGGGGACTCCACCGATGACGCCATGGGTGACGCCACGGCGCGATCGCCGACACGCAGCCCCGCGTGTCGCTGACTCCACGCCGCGCCCGTGGTGCGCGCGCTCGGCTCCCTCGACACGTGGCACGATCGTAGCCGCTGGTTTGAAAACCGACGGCTAGGAGTGGATTTGGGCCTCAAGTGCTTGGGGCGCACGGGTTGATCTGGGCAGTTGGATCTTGAGCTAACGGTCCAGATCCAATCTAGCCTGGTGCGCTTCCGCTACGTGGCACGACCTAAGCCGTTGGATCTAGATCCAACGGTTGAGATTAGATCTAGGATTTTCAACGGGAAACTCATCGAGGGTGACGTGGCGCGATCTGAGCCCTTGGATCTTGATCGGACGGTTGGTGGAGCTCGGTCGGCGATGGTTTACTGGCGGCGCTTAGCTTGGCCGGAGATGAAGACGATGACCACGGTCTCGGCGTTCGGCGCGCCCGGCGAGATGAAATGTCTCTTCGGTGCGCCTCGCCCCGGGGTCCTAGATCTGTGCTCGGTGGCGGCGGAGGACGGCGGACGGCGGCGGAATCGGCTTTTAACCGCGGCGAAACAGGATTCTAACTCCGGCGAGCTCGTACGGGCAAACGGCGACGGCTCAGGCGAGATGGCTCGGGGACACGGGTGCGCACGGAAGAGGGCAACCTCGGGGCGTGACCCGGGCTTTAAATAGCCTCGGCGTTCGTGCCCGAGACGGAAACCTAGTTCTCCACGGCGGCGGGCGCGGCGGCGGAGTCCGGCTCGGACTCGGGCGGAGACGACGACGCACAGCCGTCCACGTGGCACGATCAACGGCCACGATCGCGTGGGCGCGATCGGATCCGGGCCGGATTCGACCGAAGCGGTACGGGGAAATCCTGACCGTTGGATCTTGATCCAACGGTTGGGATCGATTAGGTTTTGGAGTTGGTTCGGTCGAGTCACGTGGCTCGGGTCGGGTTCGGGTCGGACTCGAACTCGAGTCTGACTCGGGCTCGGTCGGATGAATAGTACAAACCCACTCGCATTTTCCAGCGATTTAATAATTAAAATAATTCCCAGTAATTCATTTAATTCATTAAAAATAGCAAAAGACTCAGAAAAATTCCAGAAAAATTCTGGAAAATACTTTGGTTCATTTTGGGCTCAAATAAAATATTTCCAACAAAATTTTATTTGCAAAGTTTAATTCTTTAATTATTTCAAAATGGAATAAATTCAAATAAATTCCAAATAAATCCAAATAAATTCCAGAAAATTCCAAAAATTCACCAAAGTGCCAAATCACACATGAATTTAAGAAAAGCAAAATTTTGGGGTGTTACAGATCCGAAGCAAATCCTTGTTTGGGGAGTGATCGGAGTTTCCGTAGGGTCGGAGACTCCGAAGATGACAAGAAATGAAAAGGGAGAAACGTACGGAGGCTTTAGAGGAAAGAAGAAATGAGTGGAGGGGCTAATCGAACGGTCCTTTTCAAGCATTTAAACACATTTCGGACATTCCAAACTGTGGTTCGGAAGTTCCGAACGGTCAGAATCCCCAGAACATCGGATAGTCCAATAAAGATTTCGGAAGTTCCGAAGAGTTGAGGTTTCCAACGAAACTCCACCTGAGCAAGCTTCGGATATTCCGATACAAAACTTCGGATATTCCGATGCAGCTGAAATCACAGAATTTCGGAAGTTCCGATGCCTGGATCGGAAGTTCTGAAGAGTTAATTTTTCCAGCAGAAAGAAGAAAAAGATAGGATTTCAGAAACTGGAGAAATTTGGACTTTGAGTCAGTGAACTTGGGAGTCATTCTACTTGTGATCAGAGAGCATTACAACAAGCAAAGCAATGATCACGAGAGAAATGACCGGAGATGCGACCAACAATAAAGCATTTTCAAAAGACAGTTAATTGATTTTGCAAACATTTTATTTCGAAATCAAGTGGAGAAGTAACCAATCAAATGCGAGCAAGATGTCAAGTCACATTCCGATAGTCTAGGACATTTAGCTCACTTCTCAACTCGCAAAAGCGTTTCTCATCTAGAGGTTTGGTGAATATATCGGCCAATTGTTTCTCGGTTCTCACATAGGTAATGTCAATGTCTCCTTTTAGTGAGTGATCCCTAAGAAAGTGGTGGCGGATATCTATGTGCTTGGTCCGGGAGTGTTGAACGGGATTGTTGGCTATCTTAATTGCACTCTCATTGTCACATAAGAGTGGTACTCTATCCAGCCTTAGTCCAAAATGCCTCAAATTTTGCCTCATCTATAGCAATTGTGCACAACAACTTCCCGCGACAATATATTCGGCTTCGGCGATGGATAGAGCTACCGAGTTTTGTTTCTTTGAGGACCAAGAGACTAGTGATCTACCTAAGAATTGGCAAGTCCCCGATGTGCTTTTTCTATCCACTTTACAACCCACATAATCAGCATCCGAATATCCAATCAAATCGAATTTTGATCCTTTAGGACACCAAAGCCCTAGATTTGGTGTGTGAACTAGATATCTAAGAATTCTTTTCACGGCTACTAGGTGACACTCTCTCAGAGCGGCTTGAAATCTTGCACACATACAAACACTAAGCATAATATCTGGCCTAGATGCACAAAGATAAAGTAATGAGCCTATCATGGATCGATATACCTTTTGATCCACAGGATTACCTTCCTCATTTAGACCAAGATGCCCGTTGGTTGTCATGGGTGTATGAATTGGCTTGGCGTTTTCCATATCAAACTTCTTGAGCATATCATTGATATATTTAGTTTGACACAAGAATGTTCCTTCCTTGAGTTGTTTGATTTGAAATCCGAGAAAGAACTTTAGCTCGCCCATCATAGACATTTCAAACCTCTTTGTCATTAACCTACTAAATTCCTCACAAAAGTTTTTATTAGTAGACCCAAATATATTGTCATCGACATATATTTGGCATACAAATAAATCATCATCAACGTATTTTGTGAAGAGAGTGGGATCGACTTTACTGATTTCAAAACCCTTTTTAATAAGAAAATCCTTAAGGCATTCATACCATGCTCTAGGTGCTTGCTTAAGCCCGTAGGGCGCCTTATGGAGCTTTTATACGTGTGTAGGGTTCTTGTGATCCTCCATCCCTGGCGGTTGCTCAACATATACTAGTTCGACAATTGGACCATTTAGGAAAGCACTCTTGACGTCCATTTGATAAAGATTGAAATCATGGTAAGTAGCAAATGCAACCAAGATACGAATTGACTCTAGTCTAGCAACGGGAGCATAAGTCTCACCAAAATCCAAACCTTCAATTTGAGTGTATCCTTGAGCTACCAACCGATCTTTATTTCTTGTGATAACTCCGTTTTCATCTTTCTTGTTGCGGAAGACCCATTTGGTTCCAATCACATTTTGACTTGGCCTTTCCACCAACGACCATACTTTGTTTCTAACGAAGTTGTTAAGCTCTTCATGCATTGCCATCACCCAATCCGGTTCCCTCAATGCATCTCCTACCTTCAGTGGTTCCAAAGTAGACACGAAAGAGTAAAATTCACAAAAATTTGACACTCTAGAACGTTTAGTTACCCCTTTTTGAATGTCACCAAGAATGTTGTCGACGGGGTGATCCCTTTGGATTCTTTGATGCACTCTTGGATGTGGCATTTGGGATGTTTGTTGAATTGGCTCATTGTCTTCAATTTGATCATCTTCCAAGAGTTTCCTTGGACTATCTTGAGTAACGTCTTGACTTTGATTTGAGGTAGGAGGCTCTACTTGTGTAGAGGAATTGTCCTGATGCTCCTTTTCTTGCGGCTTCACTTCACCTATTGCCATCTTCTTGATTGCAATACTTGGCTCTTCCTCATTTTCTAACACATTTAAATCAACTTGCTCTACTTGAGAGCCGTTAGATTCATCAAATGTTACGTCTCTCGCTATTTCAACACAACCCGTGGTTTTGTTGAAAACACGATAGGCGTACGCATTTGATCCATACCCAAGCAAGAAGCCTTGATCGATTTTGGGGGCAAATTTAGAGTTCTTTGGCTTCTTGTTTAGGATAAAGCACTTACTACCGAAAACTCTAAAATATGAAATATTTGGTTTGTTACCGGTGAGGAGTTCGTATGCCATCTTCTTCAAGATTTTGTGGAGATACAATCGGTTGATCGCATGACATGCGGTGTTGACGACTTTCGCCCAAAAATGGTCGGAAATCTTGTACTCATCAAGCATTGTTCTTGCCATCTCAATCAATGTCCGATTCTTCCTTTCTACAACGCCATTTTGTTGAGGGGAGTATGGAGCGAAGAACTCGTGCTTAATCCCTTCTTCATCAAGGAATTCTTTGACTTGACTATTCTTGAATTCGCTTCCATTATCGCTTCGAATCTTCTTGATCTTCAACTCGAATTCATTTTGAGCTCTTCTTGCGAACTTCTTGATTATGCCCTGTGTCTCACTTTTCTCTTGCAAAAAGAAAACCCACGTGAAGCGTGAAAAGTCATCAACAATGACTAAACCATATTTGTTACCTTCGATGCTTATATAAGCAACGGGTCCGAAGAGATCCATGTGCAGAAGCTCCAATGGTCTTGTCGTAGTCATGATTGTCTTAGCGGGATGACGCGCTCCAACTTGCTTCCCTGCTTGACAGGCACTACAAATTCTATTCTTTTCAAACTCAACATTAGTTAGTCCAATGATGTGATCCCCTTTGAGAAGTTTATCGAGATTCCTCATGCCAACATGGGCTAGTCGGCGATGCCACAACCAACCCATGCTAGACTTCGCCATTAAGCATGTTTGAAGTTTAGCATTATTTGAGTTGAAATCAACCAAATAGAGCTTACCCTTCAAATATCCCTTAAAGGCAACCGAGGAATCATCTCTTCTAAAGACGGTCACATCCACATTAGTGAATAAACAATTATAGCCCATCTCGCAAAGTTGCGATACGGATAACAAATTGTAATTCAAGGATTTAACTAGCAAGACATTTGATATAGAATGATCATTAGAAATTGCGATTTTACCTAATCCCATTACCTCACCTTTACCATTATCACCAAACACAATATTTTCATATTGTGACCCCTTTTCATCAAAAGATGAAAACACTCCTTTCTCTCCGGTCATGTGGTTTGTGCAACCACTATCAAGCACCCAACTTGATCCCCCAGAGGTATAAGCCTACAAAAACACATTAGGTCTTGTTTTTAGGTACCCAAATCTTTTTGGGTCCTTGCATGTTAGTGATTAAAACTTTCGGTACCCACACCTTCTTGCTCATTTCACTAGAATTGTGGGCACCGACAAAGTGAGCAACCACTTTACCTCGGTGGTTCCTTTTCAATACATAAGAAGCATAATGAATTGTATGTGATGCATAATGTTGAGGATGCTTCTTCGGTTTTTGCTCGGCCACGATGACATGTGTGGTGGTCAATGGTTGTTTGTCATTTCCTTTGATAAACTTAATGCACTCCTTACCTTTCACCACCACACGGTCATTTCCTTTGCACTCGTACTTATCATATCCTAGCCCTTCTTTGTTTTTGTTGCCTCGACCATTAATGGTCTTATATATGGCATCATTGTATTGATAAGTCTTTATGCAACCGTACCTTACCAAGGCACTTAGTCTCTCATTTTCGCCTTTTAATACTTGCACAATTTGAGAGTTAGTAGTACAAGCATTGATATCAATATTATAACAACGAGAGCAACCATTGCTAGTGGAAGGAATAGAAGCCGTTGGTAAATTGACAATTGGAGAATTAGGATCATTAAGAGATTCAATTTGCACTTCAAGAGCTTGAAGGTTGTTTTCTAGATTTACGACATTCTCTTGAAGTGACTCATTTGAACCCTTAAGTATTGCAATTGAATTATTAGCCAAATCAAGCTTCTTGGTTAACAATTCAATCGTCTCCTTTTCTTTTGTGAGGATCTTCTCAAGAGCAAGAGTTTTCTTCTTTTCACAAATTAGCAACTCTTCTTGCTTCTCAAGAGTCTCCTCTTGGCTATCTATTCTTTTCAATAGCTTATGGATTTTAGCAATAGCCGATTTGCTCAAATCACAAAATAGAGCATCATCATCATTATCGTCACTATCTAATTCACTATCGCTACTTGGAGGTTTCGACTTAGTCATTACCTTTCGCCCTTTTGCCATAAGACATACGGGTGTGTCGTCGTTGATGTCGGTGTCGCTCATGTCACCGAAGAGTGACTTTGTTGGAGGAGCGGCTTCAATGGCAACGGTGGCGACTCCTTCATCATCGGTGTCGGAGTCGGAGTCATTTGAATCCCATTCTTCGCCAATGTGAGCTCGCCCTGAGTACTTCTTCTTATAAGCTTTGTTTTTCTTGTTTGGTTCACCCTTATTTTGTTCATTCGAAGTATTCTTCTTCTTCAGACAATCAGCGATGAAGTGTCTAACTTCACCGCACTCATAACACGCCCTCTTTGTGTTTCTTCTTCTTCTTGATTTGTCATTGTAGTTCTTTTTGTACTTGCTTGACCGGTCATACTTGAGGAACTTCTTGAATTTTCTCACAAATAAAGCCAAGTCTTCCTCATCTTCGCTTTCATCTTCCTCTTCATCACTTGAGGTTGATTCTTCCTTTTTACTTTCCTTCAAAGCTATCCCCTTTGGTCTTGAGCTCGAACATTGCTTGGCAAGATTCTTTACTTCTTTTGCCTCTTCCTCCATATGCTCATGTGAAAGAATCCTTCCAAGAACGTCATTTGGAGTGAGCCTTTTGAAATCTTTTCGCTCTCGTATCAGTGTCACGAGAGTCGAGTTCCTTGGAGCGAAGGCTCTTAACATCCTTTTCACCACAACATGATCCGTCATTTCCTTGCTTCCAAGCCCTCGAATTTTGTTGACGAGGATCATCAAGTGATCATACATTTGTTGCGGAGTTTCATCATCATTCATCACAAACCTCCCCAACTTTCCTTCAAGCAACTCAATCCTTGACTCCCTCACACTCGATGTTCCTTCATGAGCTACTTGGAGTGTGTCCCATATTTCTTTGGCTTCTTCTAAGCCATCCACTTTGTTGAATTCTTCGGGACTCAAAGCTCCAAGCAAAACACTTGCAGCTTGAGTGTTGCGGTGGATATTTTTCTCTTGCTCCGGCATGAGCTCCATGTCATCTTCCGGCATATCTAAACCTGTGCAAACAATCTTCCAAACACTAGGATGGAGAGACAATAAATGCATTTTCATCTTGTGCCTCCAAGCGGAATAATATGTGCCATCAAAGAAAGGTGCACGCCCGGAGGGCATGGTGATGTAGGAATGAGACGAGGCAGTATTACATTTTTCATAATTAAAAGGAATTTGCACTCCCTGCGAAGACGTTGAAGTGTCACCTTCTTTGGTCTTCCCAGGAGTTCCATGTCCGGCCTTGGGACTATCTTCTTCCCCCGACACGACAACCTTCAACCCGGTGTTGGCCATCACGTTCCCTTCAAGCGGTTAAGCCTTCGAGAAGGTCAAGCTCTGATACCAATTGAAAAGATGAGAAAGTTGCCTAGAGGGGAGGGGTGAATAGGCAATTTAAAATTAAAACTAAATTCGTCGCAGCGGAAAGAGTATCGGAACTTCCGACTAGATCGGAACTTCCGGTATTTGTTCGGAATGTCCAATAGACTTCTACTATGAGAAGAATCTACTGAAAGAAATAAGCTTCAAGAAAAATCTTAGATGCAGTGAAAACAATAAGTCAAGTAGAGAAACATGATTTGTTCTCGGAGTTCGAATTCTTGAGAAAATCCTACGCCTCCATTGATGAAGCTCCAAAGAGCCGGGTCTTTTCCAACCCTTTCCTCCCAAACCTCGGTCACACTTGAGGCTTGATTTCACTATTGGTTCCTTTCCTTTCGGAGGCGGAGCCGGCCTTCACAAACTTCTCACGGCTTCCCACAATCGTCGGGAGCTCGTGAGCGACGCCTAGCCGTCTAGAAGTCCTTCAACCTCCAAGAGTAATGAATGCGCTAAATTCTTGATCTTGAAGAGGTTCTCTAATGCTCAAGACGAATGAATGCTTGACTATTTGCTCTCAACCACACTTAATGTTTCCTCACTCACTATATGATCACCAAGATCAAGAGGAGGGCTCAAGAAAGCTCTAGGTTGTGCTCAAGGTGCTCAAGTGTTCAGCCAAAAGAAGTGTGTAACCCACAAAAGGGAGAGGAGTGGGGTATTTATAGTTTTGGTTCAAAACTAGCCGTTATACCCGCACTCTGCCACACATCGGAATATCCGATCCCAACATCGGAATATCCGATGAGTGCAAACAACCAGAACTTGGAAAGCTTCCAACGGTCGAAAACTACATGCATCCAAACCAAACCTTCTAAGTCCTCATCGGAATATCCGATATGAATATCGGAGCATCCGAACCAAACAGAGAGTTCCCAAACTCATAAACGGCCACTTCGGAACTTTCGAAACCAAATTTCGGACAGTCCGAACTCGACAAAGAGTACCCTTTTCAGGACAACACGCATCGGAACTTCTGATACACAGAATAGGAACTTCCGAACCAAACAGAGAGTACCCTAACTGAGAGCCAACAAGCATCGGAACATCCGATATAACATATCAGAATATCCGACCCTAACAACGCACTACGGACTGAAGCACAACCACACATCGGAATGTCTGAACTTCGGAATATCCGAACTGACTTCGGAACATCCGACTAGAACTTGACAACGACAACATTCCAATGCACGGGAGACGACTTGAACACTTTCAAGAGACTAAACACCATTCATCTGAGCATATAGACCATCTCTAGACCAATTTCAACGCACCCCTCTTGATAGTACGGCAATCCTATGACTCAACAAATTAAAATTACATACGCAGTTGCCGTTTTTCTTGCTCAAAGACGTTTGAGGATGCCCAATGATCGTAGATGATCTCTACTTGAGACTTTCACCTGTTCATAAACTAGTTGAACACGTTAGATTCTTTAATCGTTTGTCATTAATCAACCAAAACAATATTAGGGGGCCTAGATGTACTTTCAACAAGGCAAGCACCTAAGCATATTCAACCCTAATTGAAATCCTATTTTTGAGAATGAACTGCTTATTGGATGTTAAGTATGCATTAGGAGTTTAATTGTGGGAATGGTACTAGACCCTAATTGTTGCACGTACACTCCTTTGTACTTGATGAACCCCTTCCTTGGAGCCAGTATAAGGGTAATATAATGTGTCCATGCTTAGTCTTGCTTAGATGTCGGGTACGGGCCAAGTGGTGGTTGGTTCCACCGCTTGCAATTGTTCCATGTCACAATACTCGAGTTGTTGTGGTAATGATGGTGAGTAGAAATGGAACAATGAAGTGAGACCGGGTGAGAGAGTTGGGCACTTGGGTGTGCAGACCCAAGCGCGGTAGTCTCGCCTGTGTCAGTTGAGGACCGATCCGTTGTTTGCCCTTTGATCGAGCACACTTTGTTAGTCACATGCCTGTATAGGACGGTAAAGCTAGTTTTTCATCGCATGCCGTTCGATGGGGCATACACCTCATGTGGTTGGACGTGGTTGAGGGCGAGGCTTAGGCCGACTCTCGAGGGCCAAGCCGGGCTTGGGCCGCTCCAGGGGGTGCTAGGTGCTCGAACCGCATGAAGATGTCCCCAATGAATTGGTATGGATGGGAGGATGGTTGACACGAGGTTCTTTGTGGCATGTGTCGTGTGATTAATGATCCCCTGCAGGGTGAATAAGCGATTCGAATTGCCGCGCTCTCGGATATAAGCACGCTTGGTCATCACACACTCAACGTAGTAATGACTTGAACTTGAGGTTAGCTAGTGCGGACAAGGATACTGACGAGGATACTTGTTCCCAACGCTACTTGTTGTAATGAAATGTTATATTCCAAAGTTAACCTTAGTGATAGACGCTTGTCCAAGAACGCTATAAAACTATGAAACTGAGTAGAGGAATTAATTGAGCAGCAAAGTTAAGCTTTTCGCACTTTTACCTTCAGCTTATTTCCTTGCTATATCCAAATGCATACCCCTTGTTTTGTGTCGGTCTTATATGGGCCATGGGTAAGTCTTGCGAGTACCTTCTGTACTCATGCTTCTGCTGTTGTGGTTTTCAGGTGAGGATCAGGGCGGATGTGAGTTCTATCCAGATCGCTTTCCGGTGATCGCAAGGGCGCCGAGTAGAGGCTACTATCGTCGTACACGCCCGGGAGTGTTCAGAGGCAGAACATTTCCGGAGAGGTTTTACTTTTGGGTCGAGTCTAATAGATGTGTACTCTTTTGTTGTATAGTTGGTTGAAACGATGTCTTATTTGCATGGAGTACTTAGTTTCGTTTGTAGTCGACTGCTGTTGTATGTCTTTGCCCACTTCATCTTATTGTTCCATCTCCTATCTTTGCTGGCCTTCGTGCCTTGTTATTGTGGGTTGTGGTCGTGGGGTTTTGTCTTTGTGTCGGGGTTTTGGTTGGTTAGTTTGGTTGGTTTTGTTTCTGCGCGTGTCTGGTTGGGGGGTCTTCGAGTTCGTTGCCCCTTTTATGCAAATTGATGTGATACAAGGTTGTAAACCGGTATGCGGGGATCCTGGGCGTGTTTCGGGTCGCATACCGGGGGAATACCAGCATTGTTGTCAAGTTATTTGAAGGGTCTCATTGCTGTCTCGATTGGGCTTGGGTGCTAACACTGCGAGCGCCTTTGGCGGTCTGTCGTTAGCCTCCAAATCCGACGAGGTCGGCCGAGTCTTCAAATAACCCGAGAACGGTCCGGGCGGCTCCTCTCAGCGCTAGTATCGGAGCAAGGTGCATGAAGACGAACCTGAAACTTGACGACCACTTAAGGGGTTGATTAGGACTGTCATAATGCATTATGTAGAAGTTACTACTTATACCCCACCCTGTGTGTAAAAAAATAGCGAGTGTGGGTTACGTTGGAATCGTGCATTCCATGTCATGTCATGCATGTGCCATGCCATCCGCATCATGAACTGTGTTTTGGGTGTGTTAGACTTGTTGGACTCCAGTGAGGAGTGCTACAGTCTAACTTGGATTTAGTTTGTGGGTTGTCGAGTTTAGGACCTGCCCCGTCCGTGTGGAGTCTAACCCTTATCGTCTGACTTGATTGACGACAGAATGAGGACCCACGGTGGTATGGGAGGTGACGATGGCGCTAGGCGATCACAGCCTGGCCATGGTGATCCGCCTCCTCCTCCCAACTTGCTGGATGTCTTGATGCGGTCGGAACAGAACCAACAGGCTACCAATAGGATCTTGGAGATGCTAGTCCAGAATCAAGCCGCTCCGGGTGGCCGTGGTGACAGGCGAGGCCGACCCAATGGCTACCTGGATCTCTTACACACCCAGCCGCCGACTTTCTCTCGGGCCAGTGATCCGTTGGAGGCTGATGATTGGTTGCGCACGATAGAGCAGAAGTTTGCTCTTATCCACTGTGAGGACCTTCAGAAGGCTCCTTTCGCGGCGCAGCAGCTTCAGGGCCCAGCTGGGGCTTGGTGGGCCAACTTCCTGGTGATACAGCCTGCCGGTCACCAGATGACATGGGCGGAGTTCCGTGAGGCTTTTCGGGCTTATCACATCCCGAAAGGACTCATGGACATTAAGAAGCAGCAGTTCTGCATGTCCACTTGCGGTGCTGGCTGGGGTGTAGGGGCTCCATTATTGGGGTGTTCAGCGGGGTGAGAACCACTTCCATTGCCTCCATGGTTTCCGCGGGTGTTCACCATCTGTCGATTGCTCCAAGGTTTAGAGACGAGAGGGAACAAGAATAGACAAGTAATAGAGAAACTTATGCGGGGAGGGTATAACTCAAAATTCAACTTTATTATTTAATAATAACTTGGTATGGTCGCTTACAATGCCTAAGGGCCTTGCAACACATACTGCACACTCAGCAAGCAATGAAAATCCAAATCGACTAACACACTGGAGTCTAACGCCTCTAAGGGTGACTCTTATTCTATAACGCGACTCAACAAAGGAGTCTCAACCGAAAAACCTATGCTCACTCGTCAAGAAATCCTCCACTGCCTCCTTGTGGCGGGTGCGGCGGCATAGGCGCGAAGCAATCGCCATGCCCCACAACAGCGATAGTCGAAGAAGAGGCATCATCCTCAGGTTCAGGCTCCGGCTACGGTGTTGGCTAGTGCTCCTGCTCAGGTGCTGGTTCCTCCGGGTCTGGGGCATCCAACTCCAACACTGGCTCCGGGCCCTGCCCATATAATGTGGTCTCTAGCTCTGCGATCCTCTCTGCAGCATAGGCGACGTACTCACAAGCATTCTCCAGATGCTTTTTCCCTCCCTCGACCTGCTCGTGAGCCTTCATCAACTCCTGGACTGTGTCGTCGATAAGCTCCTCCTGGGCGACGACGAACCTAGCCAAGTGCGTGACGGTAGCATCCTCATCTTCTGTCAGCTTTCGCTGAGCTCTGCCGTCTCGACGTGGGTGGTGACGGAATACTGTGCCTTCCAGCTCTCTGGAGTAAGTGCGGGTAATCTGCTGCATCGCTCGACGTGACACCTCCTGGATTCCCATCTCAAATGTCGACCTCCTAGCGGTGAAGTGAAATGGGCGGTTGAACTTTGTCTTCTCTCGAGCATACACTGTGTTCTTGACGTCCCATCCTATGACCGATCCTGCCTGCACGATGGTGGTCCCTCGGTAAAGCGGCCTCTCGAAACCTCCAAGAAACTGCAGCATACGCCACAACTCAGCAGCGTAGCCTCCCTCACGCTCGGCGTAGTTGTTCTCATCAACATTTGCGAAAAGACACTCCCGTAAGAACTCAGAAAGTTTAAAAACCGAGGGGTAGCAAGAGAAATTCAACAAAAAGAGGTATGAAAAGAGAGAAGGGGATGAGTTGAGATTTCATTCATTGTCTTGTCAAATTTTAACTTTTAGAAAATAGGTTTTATTCTTACTACGACCATTCTAACTATGGGTGAGCCTGCAGTCAGTATGGCTCTGATACCACCTCTGTCGGGACCCGAATTTGCAAATCCGGACCCTCTGTGTATTCAGCACTAGTCCAGGATCACGCTAGGGCACATAGTCTCAACATCGGTAAATATCACAATCATACACAACGATAGTAATAAAGTACCTTATTTAAGATAGTCAAACTGGTTGCTCAACCTTATGGTCAAGTTACAAAAGTATGCCACACAGGGCGAAAACTTATTAAAAGAGAAATAACTGCAGCAGAATAAAATGGACTTCGTGGCGCCATCCAGTATACCACAGGCAACTAACTGGGCTCGCTCCCTAGGTAGACGTTTCCTCCTGAAGTTCTTCTTCCAGAGCTGGCGTTGCCTCTTCTTCAACTGATGTTGTATTGTGGCAAGGGTGAGTACTTGGTACTCAGCAAGTCATGCGCAGAATGCAACTAATATTCTACATGCATGGCTTAGTACAAGGAATGTTTCATGGTTCATTTGCAGTAAAACAGCATTTAACAAGTAACATGTGTAGATTCGAAAGCAGTAAAGCAATTACATTATCAATAACTTTTACAGGAGTTAAGTAAACACTTCTCCCTTCCTAATCCACATTTCCATCAACGTCATCCATTAACCCAACTCAACTTTCCAAATCCAAGTTGTTTTCATGAAAGTCTAACCCTTGACTGTAATCTTCGAGCAATGTCCAATGCCGTGAACACGGCTATTCGAATAGATTTTACACTCTGCAGAGGTTATGCACTTTACCCACAAGATACAGTCAAACACCACAAAGGCAAGTGATCATAACAAAGTATTTCAGAAACTGCAAACTATACAAGTCAACCTCTCCGGCTTTTGTCATACACCGTCCCTTCCCTTAACAGAGGCGAAGTATGGGACCGACATACCGCTGGACGGGTACCATGCCATAGCACTGGTACGCTCCCCTTTCAAGCCACACAAAAGGTGTAGTTGACACCCCAAGGTATCACATGCAAGTTATTATTAACTTACTCAACTAGGTCCGTCCCATTCCGGACATGTGGTTGCACGCTTGACTCAGGTCAAAGGCTTTCAAGGTTAAGTCCTTAGGGTGACCAGGGCAAGACGGCCCGAAGAACCAAATCAACTTTCCCGATGCCACACCTGGCCCACCATCTCATTCTTGCCACTTGCCCCGGTCCAAATCTATTTATCCAACACAGTTGATTACCATACACCACGTGCTACCAACATTCACAACACGCGATACTTCTCCAAAATAGGTTCAATATCTCATTAGGTGAATATTAACATTTAATTGTCCAAAACAATTCACGTGGCAAAGCTAAGCATATTACATCGGTCTATCTACCCATATTGGCAATTTAGTATTGTCCAACTACTTAAACCAGACTAAGGTGACAAGGGGTCATGGCACATAATTAAATAATCAAGGTGTCATAATGCAAGGTTGGCATTTAACTAATTTCCCAAAATTAATTAAAGCATTTTCTAATTTAACTAGCTTGCAATTATTTAAATCAAATTAATTTCAAAATGGGATCAACATGGTCAAAGCACAACTTGCCTTCAAAGAGTACTTGTTCTTGGTCTTGAGCTGGCTTCTGGGTCAATACTTCTCCTTCGAAGCCTTCGTGCACCTCAACGTCTACACGTAATGCGTGTAAATAGCAACAAATAAATAAATAGTAGACAAAAAGTATCCAAACATTCAAATAAAGTCCATAAACAGAGAGAGCATAATTGTATGAATTTTTAGGAATTTGAAACTTCAAATTCGGAGTTAAAACGCAAAAGTTACAAGCATTTAAGGTTTAAATAATCAATTAAATAAATATTACAGAGATAAAATTTGGTCCAAAAATTAAATAAATTCACCATTAGGTAGATCTCAATTTTATAAAAATTTAGAAATTTGAATCACCCAATTCGGAGTTGAAACGCAAAAGTTATAAGCATTTAAAGTTTGAAACTACATTTAAAATCAATCAACCGAATTAAATAAATAATTTCTTTTTCAGAAAATGATTTATTGCGTCAGCATGACACGTGTCAGCACCTCATTGGTCCACTTCAGCCTGCTGACGTTAGCACCGGGCGATCCCCCCCGATGACGTCACCATGCCACGTGGCGCCCTTTGGAGCGGCCACATCGACGCTGGTGCACAGACCCGGTCCATGCGCACGGCCCGATCCACGGTGGCCCTGGTCCACCGGATCGGTGCCACTGACAGGCGTGCCCGCCCTGTCAGTGATCCACGCTCACGCCCACGCGGACACGCTGGTTCGACTCCCGTGCATGTGGCACTATCTGAGCCGTTGGATTGAAATTCAACGGTCCAGATTAGATCTGGTCCGCGCACGTTGTGGACAACGTGGTTGATCTGGGCCATTCGATTTGGATCGGACGGTCCAGATCCGATCAGGTTTCACCTCACCGTGGGTGGCGTGGCATGACCCGGGTCTTGATGCGTGGCGCTATCTACGCCGTTCGATTTCGATCGAACGGTTGGGATCTATCCGTGCACGGTGCGGTTACGGCTACGTGGCTCAATCGTGAGCGTTGGATCTAGATCCAACGACTGAAAATAGATCTAATCACCATGACGTGGGATTCACACGGTGACGTGGACGCACGTGGGTCGTTGGATCTTGATCCAACGGTCCAGATCTAATCTAGTTTCTATGGGTTTAGGAAACGCGTGAACTCACCGTGGGCGCTTGATCTTGATCGGACGGCTGGCGTGCTTCGGGTGCGACGATGGTGACGCGGCGGCATTGGTTCACCGGGGCTGGGGAAGACAACCAACACGACGGCGCTCTGGGGCTGCTCCGGCGAAGTGGATGGTGCGGTTCGATGCGCCCGGTCCTTGCGGTTCCAGATCTGGGCTCCAACGTGACGGAAACGGCTTGACGGTGGCGGCACACGCAAGAAACTGAGGCGAAGCCCTAATCCAACTATGGTGAGCGATTGCGCGGGCGTGGCGGCGGTTTGAGCGGTGTGAGTTGGGCCAAAAGATGCGCAAGCAAACTGAGAACACGGCGCCGGGGTCAAGGTCTTAAATACCGCCTCGGCGTGCGTGAAATCCGTGGAACCCTAACGAACTCGGGGCGGAGCGGCGGTGCAGTTCGTGTCCGAGTCGGGCTCGAACACGACAATGACGTGGCGCAACGTGGGCCGTTGGATGTCGATCCAACGGTCACGCGGTCAGGGTTAGGTTGGACTCGGGTTGGACTCGAACGCGGCTAGGTCGGGTTCGAGTCAGACTCGGGTCCGGCTCGGGTCGGAGGAACAGTACTAGACCCGAGTTGGATTTCCCAGCGATTAAATATTCAAATTAATTTCTGAAAATTCATTTAATTCATGAAAAATAGCAAAATACTTAGAAAAATCCCAGAAAAATTCTATAAAATATTTTAGGGCATTTGGGACTCAAATAAAATATTACCAACAAAAATTTATTTGAAACTTTTAATTCTTCAATTATTTAAAAAGGGGATAAATTCAAATAGATTCCAAATAAATCCAAAAAATTTCCAAAAAATTCCAAAAATTCACAAAAGTGCAAAATAGCATTAAAATTCATGAAAAGCAAAAATTGGGGTGTTACACTAAGTTTTCATCCATGCAACGCAATGCACATGTCTCTTTGCTTAGCACATACCGGTATTGTCGAGTGCAAACCTGTCGGTGTGCACCCTCTTTCCCTTCCATCCCGTGGAGGATGTCTATTCTTACTGAATCGCTACCATTCACAACCGTTGATAGGACTATGTGGTAGGACTTTCGTGTTCACTACGTGTGAACACAGAGGCCCGCATCAGAATGGGTCGCCTCTTCCATTATGAATGCACATATGCCATAACATGATATAACTTGCATAAATACTCAATATAACAACGACATAACTATTAAACTAATCATGATAATCATATCACATGCAAGGATCAACATGCCAAATTAGTGCATCATATAGTATTATAGCAAAGCTACGAATCTATTTGGTCACCCAAACCCAAAACCATCCCAATACACTTGCCTTCAACAGTGTGAGACAGAGTTGCGAGGTGTGGAAGGCACTCCCGGGGTCACACCACCTGCAAATAGGTATAAAACACTCAAAAGCATGCCCACAAAACAACACAAGAATTATCAACTTCATCGACTTCGCAACCCGCTCCTAAAACTCGAAAAACAGAGAATCTGTCCACCGGTATAGCAGGCTTCCAACAAGCGTAACTTGAGTTCTACAACTCCAAATCAGGTAAACGAGTACATTTTCTCGAATCTTAGGAAATTTCCCATCTTTTTATCACTATTCATGAAAACTAATTCGGCCTCTAAAGTCCTCTAATCTACAGTTAATCACAGACTGTACCATTCACATCACAGATTGGACAACATTTGGTAAAATGATCATAACTTTTAAACGGCTGAACGGAATTTAGCGTTTTTGGTGCCCAATAAAAGGTAATTCAATTACCTACAACTTTTGCAACAACTAGCCGACCATATCATGACTCTAAAATCCTCAAAAATGCGCCCCAACGCCCACTGTTTAACCTGGCCAAGAACCATTCGCGATACGGATCTAGAATCCAACTTAACCCATCTAATCTCAGCACCTAAAAGAGAGTTCTAGGCATGGATTCTCCCATATAACTAGCACCTAGACCACCACAAAAGAATCGTAATTCGTTACCTCTTCTTGGAGGATCAGCAGGTCGACAAACGTCTCCTCCTCACAGCCCAATCTCCCCTCCAATCGTCGGGAGCGCCGGAATCGCCAGAAACGCCGGATCGTCTTGGACGAAGAGCTCCCGGACAGCGAGATCGGAGTGGTGCTAGGGCCGGCTAGAGGTGGGGAGGGGAGGCACAATGAGGGAGCGGGGCTGGCTAGGAGGGGAGAGGGAGGGGGCACACACCACAAGGGGGGCCGACGGCTAGGAGGGGATGGGAGGTGGGGGGTGCACACCACAAGGGGGGACGCATGGGGTAGGGTTTGCTGCCCCCTCCACCCCCACATGGGCCAAGAACCTCCACCGACGGCCCAAGTAGATCCCCCAAGGCCCAAACTATTTCCCTCAAAGCTCAAACTCCCCTGGAAAGGCCCAAACACCCAAAAAGCCCAAAAACCCGGTATAACCTCGTACCGTAATGTCATATTCTGTAATGTCGCATTCTATAATGTCACATTCTCTCCCCCTTAACAGGATTCAACCTCGAATCCAAGACATGCCACTACACAAACAACCAAATGAAAGAAGTTAAGTTTCACGCTTCATACCTGATGAGAAAAGCTCTGGGTATTGCTCGCACATGCGAGACTCCAACTCCCAGGTCGCTTCTCTCTCCGACTGGTGCGACCATAGGATTTTGACAAACTTGAGCGTTCTGTTCTTCAACACTCACTCCGAATTCCCCCAAAATTTTCACAGGCCGGGACTCAAACGTGAGGTTCTGATCAAGCACCAATGGATCCAAAGGAACCACCAATTCTGGGTTATGCAAGTACTTTCTCAACATCGAAACATGAAACACATTGTGGACCCCTTGCATCGACTCCGGTAGCTCCAAGCGATAAGCCAACTTACCAACTCAAGCTGTAATAGCGAATGGGCCAACATACCTCGAACTCAGCTTCCCTTTAGTGCCAAAACGAACCACACCCTTGGTGGGAGACACTCGCAAGAGCACGCTGTCACCCACCTCAAACACTAAATCTCGCCTTCTATCATCAGCATAGCTTTTCTGTCTACTCTAAGCTGCAAGAAGGTTTTGTCGCACCTCTGCCACCCGATCAACAAATTGTTGAACCCAATCCAGTCCAAGGACTGCTCTCTCTCCCACTGCATCCCAGCAAAGCGGTGATCTACACTTCCGGCCATACAACACTTCATAAGGGGCAGCCCGAATGTTGGAATGATAGCTGTTATTGTAAGCAAACTCTACTAGTGGCAAATGATCTTCCTAGCTACCTTTCCATGTCATCACACAAGCCCTGAGCATATCCTCCAAGGTCTGAATGGTACGCTCAGATTGCCCATCGGTTTGAGGATGAAAAGTAGTGCTAAGGCGAAGCTATGTGCCCAAAGCACTCCGTAAGCTCTCCCAGAATTTAGAGAAAAATTTTGCATCCCGATCAGAGATAATCGTCTTGGACACACCATACAGTCTCACAAATTCCCGCACTTAAATGGGAGCCAACTTGCTCGCTGAATTGGTAGTGCGGATAGGAATGAAGTGAGCGTACTTGCTAAGACAGTCCACCACAACCCAAACAGCATCCTTCCCTCGTGGAGTACAAGGTAAGCCAACCACAAAATCCATAGAAATGTCATCCCAAGGCCAGACAGGAATCTCCAGTGGCTGCAACAGACCGGTAGGACACTTGTGTTCAGCCTTAACCTTCTGGCAAACCCCACAAGATGCCACATACTTAGCAATGTCAACTCTCATCCTTTTCCACCAGAAGTTTTTTTCAAATCCCTGTACATCTTGGTCTCCCCAGGATGGATCGTGTACGGGTTCCGATGAGCCTCTTTCAGGATATCATCTTTGACTTGAGATTTCTGAGGTACGCAAAGGCGACCCTGAAACCTCAGAGCTCCTGCATCATCAATGGAAAAATCTCCAGTCTTACCATCCTCAAGGTGTTTCCTCACCTGCTGGAGCAACCCATCATGCTGTTGTGCTTCCCGCACACGCTCTGGGATTGCTGACTCAAGAATCAATTGAGTTTCAGCTTGCACAGTCCTCGCAAAACAATAAGAGATTCCCAGCCGCTCAAAATCAGCAACAAGACAATAAATGATAGGGGCATTGTTTTGCGACTGAGGGCGTCAGCCACCACATTCACCTTGCCTGGATGGTACTGGATTGTGAGGTCATAATCCTTTATCAACTCTAGCCACCTCCTCTACCTCAAATTCAAATCTTTTTAAGTAAAGATGTACTTGAGGCTCTTGTGATCAGTGAAGATATCACAAGACTCACCATACAAATAATGCCTCCAAATTTTCAAGGCGAAGACCACAGCTGTGACACTACGGAATGGTGTGAAATTATTTAACGTGAATGTTAAGGTCAAAAAACTTTATGAAATATGGTATTGGAGGTTAAAACTATATGATAGGAGGCTTAATAGCGTTTCTGGGCCGTTTTCGGGCCGTTTCCGGGGTTTTGGGCCTTTCCGGGGGAGTTTGGGCCTAAAGGAAAGGGTCGTGGACTTTGGTGGGATGGAGTTTGAGTCCTAATAGGAGTTGGAGACCTGGTTGGGGGCCTCCCCCAGCCCCTTTAGGCGTTCACCCCCTGCCCTTGCGCCCCCAAAAGTCCTAGCCGCCCCCCCCCACACCTCCCCACCTCCTCCTTGTGGCGCCTCCACCTCCCCCATTGCTCCCCATTGCTCCACCACCTCTCCACCACCTCTCCTCCTCCCTTGCTGCCCCTAGGGGAGTTATCCACCTCCACACCTCAAAGATCCATCCGTTGGAGCGCTCCGCGACGAGGAGATCCGGCGGGATTGGAGCGAGGAAGGAGATCGCGCGAACCGGGAGGAGATCTATTGGGTTTTCGTGCGTTGGGCAAAGGTATGGCCATGGGAATCCTTGGGGTTGATATAGGTACTGTTCTAAGGGTGTTTATCAAGTTTTTAGATCAATTGGTGGTACTGGAATTGAGTAGATTGGATTAGATCTAGAAGTTGCCACGTTCTCTGTTTCGGGCAGCATGAGCAGTCGACCTAGGGTTCGGTTTTTCGCCAAATTAGTGTCATAATATGATCGTACGGACGTTGAAGAAGTTGTATATAATTTCGTTATCTTTCCGTGGATATAAAGAACGTTAAATTCCGCCCATCTGTTTGAAAGTTATGGCTGTTTTACCGAGCGTATTAAAATCTGTGACGTGATTAGAACAGATCACGGTATTTTGTAGATTAAACAACTTTAGAGTCCGAATAAGTCTTTCCCTATACCTAGAAAAAGTTGAGAAATTTCCTAAGCTATGCGATGATGTACTCGTTTAATTGATTCGGAGTCTTAGAACCCGAGTTATGCCTTTTGGAAGGCTGCTGTCCCGACGGGACAGAACCTCTGTTTTACTGTTTTGCGAGTAGTTGGCAATGTCGGGGTAGATGAGGGTTTGCGTACTGTTTTGTGGACATGATTGTGAGTGTGTGATACCTATGTGCAGGTGGTGCGACCCCGGGAGTGCCTTCTACTTCCCGCCAATCCGTTGCCCGTGGTTGAGGCAAGTGTGTTGTAATGGATACCGATTTGTAGGTTGCTTGTTGAGAATAGATGGAATTGACTACATGATATATGATCACTTGCCATGCTTTAATGATTGCCAATGATATGATGAGCATGTTTATTATGTTATGATGCCATGTGTTAATGTACGAGTTAAATATGATGTTGGCATAATTGCATACATGGCATGTTACATGGCCCGGGCGGTGAGAAAGTCATAACTAGTCCGGGGAAGGTCGGTGAGAAAGTTATGACTAATCCGGAGAGCCATTGAGTAAGTCCTACATCGTGATTCCATCCACGTGGTGTTTGGAAGCGAGGAGTAGGCACCCTCCATCTTCGGGATGGAAGGGCGGAGAGGGTGCACACCGACGGGTGTGTACTCAACCATACCGGTATGAGTTTCCAAGGAGACATGAGCGTTGCATTGCATTGCATACGTAATGATGATGATAATGTTATGTGTTCATGAATGAGATGATATACATGATGTGAGACATTATTGCCATGTTATTGTTCTTGTTGTCCATTGCAATATGCTTGCTGAGTGATGAACTCACGCTTGTGTTTATGTTGTTTTCTTTTAGGTACCATGAATCCGGCATGCGGGGAAGGGAAATAGTCACACTTCCACACGTAGCTTCACTCTTTTGATTTCACAAGTCATTCAATTAGTGTTGATAATAAATTGCGTGTGATGATCATTGCTTTAAGGCTTAGCTTTGCTAAATGAGAATCTTTTCGTTCGTTTGACTCTTGGAGACATTGTATGTTTGGAACTAGACTTACATTGTTGCTAAGTCTATAATTATTGCTGTTTTAGATGCTTTCCATTATGATATAACTTGTGTTACTGTTGTTGCTCCTTCAATTCATGTTAAAACAAAGGAGATGCTGCCGAAATCTCGGTTTTTAGCATGTGCGCCTTTGCTGGAATTTATGTTTAATTGTGGTATTTAGATGTTGTTTAGCTTATGTTTGGTAGCATTCAGGCATATTAAATGTCGGGGTGTTACAACAGCGGCCAACTCGAGATCATGGGTGGGGTAATTATGCTCATGCTTTTTCAACTGTCTCGATGCATAAGCAATCACCTTGCCATCTTGCATGAGCACACAACCAAGTCCCATTCGAGAGGCATCATAATATACTGTGAAGCGCCTCCTAGGCTCAAGGAGATTAAGAACAGGAGCAGTCACTAACTTCTCCTTCAAAGTGCAAAAAGTGTGCTCACACTCAGTAGTCCACTGAAATTTCATCCCCTTCTGGGTCAAGTGCGAAAGCGGCTTAGCAATGATGGAGAAGTCCAGCACAAAACACCGGTAATACCCAGCAAACCTGAGGAAGCTACGCACCTCTTTAACACTAGAGGGTCTCTTCCAGTCCAAAACTACTGAGACTTTACTAGGATCCATAGAAATGCCCTCCGGATTGATGATATGGCCAAGAAAGCCCACCTCTGAAATCCAGAACTCACACTTCTTTAATTTATAATAGAACTGGTTCTCCCTCATTGTACTCAGCACAAGTCTCAGGTGCTGCTCACACTTCTTCTGATTTGGAGTAAATTAGAATGTCATCAATGAAAATTACCACAAAATCATCAAGATACTTGTGTAGAATACTATTCATTGCTTCCATAAAAACAGCAGGAGCATTAGTTAGTCCAAAAGACATAACTTTAAATTCATAGCGCCCATACCTAGTGGAGAAAGAAGTCTTGTCAATGTCCTGTTCCTTCACACGAATCTGATTGTAACCAGACTGAAGATCAATTTTAGAGAACACCATTGCTCCCTTCAGTTGGTCAAAGAGATCCTCAATGCAAGGCAATGGATACTTGTTTTTTATGGTTACTTGATTGAGAGCACGATAGTCAATGCACATGCGCCAGCTACCATCCTTGTTCGAAACGAAAAGGACAGGTGCTGTAGGGACCCGAATGTGCAAATCCGGACCCTCTGTGTATTCAGCACTAGTCCAGGATCACGCTAGTGCACACAGTCTCAACATAGATGAATATCACAATCATACACAGCGGAATAGTAAAAGTAACTCAATAATAGAATATAAACTATTGAACGACCTTAAGGTCAACCTTACATTTGTGAGGCCATGACGGCTTCAACTCCAAATAAGCAGCAGCGGAACGAAGAACATCGGTGAATCCCATCAATACGCCACAGGCAACTGACAGGGTTCGACTCCTAGATAATCGCCTTCTCACAGAACTTCTTCTTCTTCGACGATGTAGACTTTTGCTCACTGGTGATTGTTTGTTGCAAGGGGTGAGTACATAAAGTACTCAGCAAGTCATGCACAGAATGCAAGTCTAATAACTATATGCATGGCTTATTCCAAGTAACAGGCTGAAGGGGTTGTTTTGCAATAAACAGCATTCACAAATATTCATAATAGATTGTAAAGTGGTAAAACAAATAACAATAGTAATAAATTTCACAGTGGTTTCACAAGTAAACCATTCCACATCCTTAAACAATTATCACTTTTCCACAGGCATCCTGCCTCCAAACCCAAGTTCAATTTTTAGAAAAGCTAACCCTTGACTGTAATCCCCGAGCATTGTCCAGTACCGTGGACACGGCTATTCGAATAGGTTTTACACTCTGCAGAGGTTATACACTTTACCCACAAGATACAATCAACTCATCACGTCAGCCGTGAATCGCCATACAAGAATATGCGAATGAGCGATCATAACAAAGTCTTTCGGAAGCCTCTAACTACACAAGTGGACCTCTCCGGTTTTTGCCCTACACCATCCCTTCCCTTAGCTAAGGCGAACTATGGGACCGACATACCGTTGGATGGGTACCATGCCGCAGCCCTGGTACGCTCCCCCTTCAATCTACACAAACGGTGTAGTTGACACCCCGAGGTACCACAAGTAAGTTATTAGCAGCTTAATCAACTAGGTCCGTCCCATTACAGACATGTGGTTGTACGTTTGACTCAGTTCAAAGGCTTGCAAGGTTAAGTCCTTAGAATGATCAGGGCAAGACTACCCGAAGAACCAAATCAACCTTCCCGGTGCCACACCTGGCCCACCCGATCATAATCTTGCCACTTGCCCCGGTCTAAATCATTTTATCACCCCAGTTGATTATTGCGCAACACAATGCCAACAACTCAACATCCTTGAAGAAGTACGAATACCTTCACATATCAACTTCATCGTGTCGGCAACACGTCACACCGTTCCAGAATACATTGCATATTCCATTAATCAATATTGACATTTGAAATTCCAAAATGATGTAAGGGTACGTTGCAAGACTAAGCAGCTACTGACGGTCTAACTAACCCATGTCGGCAAAGTATTAGCTACCAACTATTAATCAACAAACCTAGGGTGACAAATGAATCATGGCGTACAACTATTATAAACAAGGTGGCAATAACATGTAGGTTAAATACCTAATCCCAAATTAATTGAAATCAGTTTATATCCAACTAGCATGCAATAATTTGAAACAACATAAGTTTCGAAAATGGGATCAACATGGTCAAAGCACAACTTGCCTGGCCCTTGCAACATTTACTGTTCTTTACTCTTTATTCTTGATTCTTGATCTTCGATCCTCGATCTCCGCTTTCTTGATCCTCAGCTCCTAAGAACGACTTCCGGACGACGCGTCTAACGATTAAAGAAGAAGCAAGTACGAACCAATTCAAAAGACAAATCAAGTAAAACTCCAAATTAAGAACAAATAGCATTGAGCACACTGGCTTGGAAGAATTTGAGAACTCGAACGGATTAGATCGAAGAGTTGACAAAAGAGAAGGGGTTTTCGGGAAAACACCGAAAAGGGAAAGATTAATAACTGGGAAAGAAAGAATAATATTCCGAAGAATATTTCTTCCGAAGTTATTATCTTGATTGGACAGATAGCGACATATGGGCTCTCGATCTATAGATCGGGTCCATAAGGATATGTTAGTTCACAGTGAACTAAACTGATTCTCGAAGTTGACTTTTGTTGACCGAACGGACACAGTCAAACAAAAGAGAGACGGATAGATCGGGCACAAGGGTATGACAGATGGCCAATGGTCTATCGACCAAGTCCACGAAGGAAGTCTAGATCAAAGGTAGATTAGGTTTTCAGGGATAAGACAAGACAAGTGTCTTACCACGATTGAAACAATAGGAAAGATTGCAAAGATAACAACGTGGCTCACGATGAACTTAGTTCATCGAACCGGTCTTAGGTTAGGGTTTTGGTTCGGCTTTGAAGATGATATGACGATGAGACTAGGCTCACGTCATGATGATAGAACAGATGAAGGGATCGCACTAAGGTTTGTGCAAGAATGCACGCATGCGATGACAACGAAGCGATGAGAGCCAAGCGTTAACGGCGAAACGTTAACGGTGGAACGTTAACGACGGAGCGTTAACGACAAAACGTTAACGGTGGAACGTTAACGGCAAAAGGTAACAGAGGAACGTTAACAGCGGAGCGTTAACGACAGAGCGTTAACAGTGAAACGTTAACGGTAAAACGTTGACGGAGGAACGTTAACGACGAAACGTTAACGGAGGAACGTTAACGGCAAAACGTTAACGGTGGATCGTTAACGGCGAAAGTTAACGGCGGAGGTCAAACAATGATAGGATACTCATGAAACAAGGTAGCGACCGTCGATGCAACGACATGGCCGCGATAAAACGCTATCAAGGATGGCTAACCGATACGCGAACCGGCGGCAACGGTTTAGGCCGAAAGACGACGGTTCAAGGCCGGATTCGGCTCCGACGGCAAACGGAGACCAAAAGAACCTTAAAGATGGACCAAAACAGTACATGATGATCCACCGGACGCGACAACACGGCCGGAGCGAGCTAAAATAGCCGGCGTCAAAAGGCGACGCGCGGCGACGGCAAACGGTGGCCTAAATATATAAAAAATTCCGGAGGATGGGATGGCAAAGGGAGAATATCTACTGCGTAGAACGCGGTGAGACGAACTCAACGGTATAGGCGGATTTTGCGGCGCCCTTCCGGATTAATCACAAACTGGCGATTAACGGGTTTCGGATCAAAACTTTGGACAGCCATAACTTCTAGAATAATGATCATAACTTAACGAAATTTGACCGAGAGCTATATGGGACCAAGAGGCACACCGTGACGTAGGTGGCTCAAAGAAATACCTTCTGGAACAGCGGGGAACGCGCGAGGAAATTTGCCGCTGTCTGGAACGCAGTCTGAACGGAGAATTTATTTTTCGGCGCCAAATCCAGAAGGCAAAACCTTGGGACAATATGTGCATCTTGTAGAGGACATCTCCAGGAGTCTACACAAAAAATTTCACCATCAAACTAGAAAAATTGAGAGAGTTATGGCCTTGGCAAGATTCGAGATTGAAACGGCCATAACTTTTGATCCCTTGGACCAAATTGGCTGAATTTTGGACAGCAAGCAGATGGTACCTTGTGGCACACTACGGTGAAGACGGATCTCGAAAAGAGTCGACGAGCTTCCCGGGACACGGCTCCAAAGTTCGGCTGATGTTGGGCGACGTTCGGGCGACATTGGATGGATCTCGGAGTTTTTGAGATGATCCGGAGGTTGAAGATCCGTGGGAGAGGTCATGGGAGGTCTACATGAGGTTAGGGTGGCGGCTAGGTCAAGAAAAATCAAGTTTGGGCGCGTTTGGAGCAAAAACGGGTCTTGTAGGCATTTTATCGAGCAGTTTCCGTGCATGAATCGGATCCGGGTGACGTGGCCCAATGGGAGGGCGACATGTGGCGTGGGGGGGCTGGTGCGGCTAGGCTGGCCCAGGCGTGGCGCCGCATCTTGGTAGCGTGGCGCGATGGAGGCGCTGCCTGCCTGGCCAGCTAAGCTGGCGCGAGGCCCAAGGGGGCTGCCTGCCCAGCCCAAGCGCTGCTAAGCGAGAGGCGGCCAGTGGCCACTGCGAAGCGGCAACGGCCCACGCAGCGGAGCGTTGCCACAGGCGACTTCGGCCGAGGGGCGGCCGGCAGCGAGGAGAGAGGATGAGGCCCAATCTAATTTTCGGAATTTTCAACAGTTTCCGAATTAAAATAATTGCAGAAAATGAAAATAATTCATTTAGGGCAGTAAAAAATATCAGAAAAATTCTAGAAAAATTCCAGAAAATATTTTGAGATATTGTAAACTCAAATAAAATATTTTCAAAAAAAAAATTTATATAAACTTTTCGAAATAATCAATTAATTTCAACAAAAGGGCTTAATACAAAATGATTCCGAATAAATCCAATAAATAGCAAACGAGCTCCGAAAAATCTCAAAAATTACAGAAGAACTTCTTGAAGCACAAGGAATCCAAATAAAATTAAATAAATTTTATTTGAGGTTTAGAATAATTAAATTAAATTGTTTTAGCTTTTAGAAAAATTCAAATCAAGTTTTATAAACGCGAGAAAATCAACTAAAAATTTTGAAAGCTAAACTAAACCAAATTTTTTTTGAAAATCCAAATTTTGGGATGTTACAAATCTCCCCCCTTAACAGAATCTCGTCCCCGAGATTCAGGGCTGACTATAGAATTAGGTTCAGGGGACTCAACTCTTGAGCTTCTTCGACTTCCAAACAACTGCACACTGGACAGGGGTCGCTTCTGAACAAACGCTTGGTAACATCCGAAAATTTGTAGGCTGCTCCTTGCGGATGAGATCCTCTTGCAACTCCACTGACTTTAATTGTGTCTGCTTCTCTGGCACAAGAAGGCACTTCTTCTGCGGAAAATCTTGATACCTTCTTTGTCGGAAAATCTTGAACATCTCATGCACTCATGCTGACGTTTCTGGCAACTCCATTGATAGGCTCCTTGCTTCTGTTCCTGAACACTTGATTTTCGGCTTCGTAGAAATTGGACAGATCAGATGTCGACAACAAAGCTTACTTGCAATTATGCGGTCTTCAACAGACTTGGATAGCATTTCGGTTGGTCCGCACTATCTTTGTCGGCTTGATTCTTCATCACCGATCAAACTCAGATCAATCGAATACTCCTTCACAATTCACTTTCGACGCAAGTGTCTCGGTAGGGGTAGGACTAGGATTGAAGTGGACAGTATAACACATTTTCTCCTAGGACAATCACAGCAAAGTGTCCCGGCTCATTGCATCTGAAGCAACACTTGACTGACATCTGTTGGTATCCTCCTGATGTAGCACTGGTATTGGTAGGGGTAGAGCTGAGATCGATGTGATCCGCGGTGATCACTTTCTTCTGAGGGTAGCGGTTAGCAAAATTTCCTGGCTGATGACAGGCAAAGCAAATTCTAGATAGCAGGCTTCTTCCTTGTGAGGGCCCCTTGTCCTATACCGTACTGTACACCGTCTACTGTAGCGTATAGCACCGTATAGCAACATGAAGCCTCGATACCGAAAATCTGAACCCAAAAATTCGATCGACGGAATCGAACCCTTAGCTTCGCACTGCACTGTGACGCATCCGATCATCGTTCCTGGATCAATAGCCCAAGATCGCTGCACCAACAACACAAGTATCAACGCACAAACGAACTAAGTTAACTTAATTTACATAATCAAGGTAAATCTTACAATATCCTACGAAGTAGATTACAAAAGAAAGAACGACAACGGAAACCAAAAGTGACACTCAAACCCGGGCATGAGCCCGAACACACCCTAAGGCAAATGATCGAGGGAGGACTCACGGTTACAAAGACTCGCAGAATCAAGCTCGGCATCACCCAGACATCATCACCGTACCTTCCTCTGTTGGAAAAAGGTTAGCGACAACGGTGAGTACACGTATGTACTCGCAAGACTTTAGTGTATGCAAATATAAATTTAATGCAGGCTGATTCAATGAAAGGTCGCTACACTAAGTCTATTGCGAAAAGCAAGAGTTGAATCAATTCATCGAAAAGTAATACATAATTTGAAAGACGGCAGCTTGACTAAAACATATTTACAAAGATATATATAACATTTGAGCTTCTCAACTGCCGCCATACATGATCGCAGTTGAGATAAGATTGGACATCCATATATGCGTAAATCCACCAAGTGTTATATCCACACATCCATAGTTCCATCAAGTACCATATCAAACCACATGTAAATCCACCAAGTTTCATATCGATTCATATACTTTAGTTAGACTCTAAAATAGATTTTCATTTTCAAAACCAAACCAAACGTCTATACTTGAAACAAAAACTGAGTTAATTGCTCATGTCCGTGAGCACGGCTAATCGATCAGATTTATTTTAAGACTCTGCAGAGTATGTACACTTTATCCCCCGCAAACCAGACTTGCACCCCTGTCATCCAGGGAACACGCGATACCAAAGGTACCCGTTGTACAAGCCCGGAACACATTCTTTCCCATCGTTGAGGTTTTAGCCACACCCAAAGACCGGTGACGATATCCACCACTATGGCGATAAGGAGCCAACCGCACACACAGCGGCCACCTTCTCGTGACGGGGGTAATCTGTAAGTCTGTGCCGCGGCCCTTATCCCATAGCAAGGCGTACACCGTTGTATCACCCGATGTGATACTGGAAGCGATTTCCCGCTGCTAAGACCAAGCGCACTCACGAAGGTGCAAACGGCGGGTCGTGGGGACACTCACACCGCGCTTGACATGCTCATCACGGGAAAAAGGTCCACACAGCGGCCTACCAACAGGCACGGCTAAACCCTCACACTTCAAGTACTCAATTGCGGATGCCCCATCCCAGCATGCGCGGTTGCACGTAATGTCAGTCAGAATTATGGTTTCAAGGCTTCGATCCTTATAGTTTTCTCCTAGCGACTCAAGCGGGGTACTCCACTTAACTCGTCAACCAATCGCCACCAGTTGAAAATGTATGGTACATGACTGCCATTGTAATCACTTCTATTGCAATGTCTAAGCATATGCAGTTACTAGTTCGTTTATACCCAAGTGACATTTATTAAGTTGTCTAACCTCTACTAGGGTTATCGATGTGTGGAAGGGAAATTAGATTAAGGAAAACCACCAATTTGGATTATATCTACCAATCCCACAAACTAGCGCTTTATTGAATTTAAACGATGCATATTAGTTTGAGAAATCAAAGTAAACATTGTGAAATATAGGATTCAAGATGGTCAAATGAGGTGCTTGCCTTGTTGTTGCACTTCGGTGATGTCCGGGATGATGTTCGGGTCGTTCGAGGCGAAGCCCGACTCGCTAGTCTCTAATCGGTCAAAGCAACAAAAACGACAAAAAGAAATACAACTTAGCAAAAGAAAGATTTAAATGCACAAATGCCAACTAAACATCAAATAAGACCCACTTAAATATTTAAAGGAGAAAGAAATGAAGAAAACGAAGAAAATGTGAAACTATGACCTATTATGTCCATTTCGGCCGAACAAGTGCCAAAATGGATTAAAACGTGCAAAATGAAGTAAAACCCAACTAAACTTAGTGAAATACCTAAAAATAGGTATAACATACCTAATGGGACTTATTGGAACTTGTTTGAAGTTGAAATGATCAACCGAGCTAAACGATTTAAAACGGCGTATTCTTTACCTACGTGAATAAAAATACGTAAATTGAAGACAAATGCAATTAAATTTGCATGTGGAGCCTCAATATGGCCTCAGGTACATAACTAGGTGCTAAAACGCTCGAAATACCGAAAAAAAAACCTTTCGGCCCTAAAAGCGACAAATTTGCCGAAACGGCCGAAAACGATCGTTTTGTCGGAAATCCGTTAAACGGCCAATTTTGCGGATTTTTGCGCAAAACAAGTTTCCGACAACGCAACAAGCTAAAGCAAGATATTTAGGACTTAGTTGGATCGGTTGCAAAGCAATTCCTATTGAAATTGACCAAAATTGAATCAAAATGAAAAACCGCGGAGTAATTACCGACAAAACCGTTTTGAGTCCGTATTGAGTCCAAACGCGATCGAATCCGCGTGTGGGTTCCCGATACGGGTTCGAACACTCAACACCTAACTAAAATTCTCGGTAGATTAGCAATTTGCATCGAATTCGCAAAAACGGCCAAAACGATCAAAACGACCGTTAACGACCAAAAACGATCAAAACCGACAAAAGGTCGTTTTGATCAAGAATGTCGTGAAACTTCGTTCTGGACCCGCAGCTAGACACTTGGAGGTAATAATGACTTATCGGAGCCAATCACCGCCAAAAATTGACTTAACCTACTCGGATTTTTGATCAAACGTCCGCGTAACTCCGGTATTTACCCGAAGTACGACAAAAGTCCGGAAAAGGGCCAAAATGGGATCTAAAGCACACGTGAAGCATGCTTTCAACCTTAGGGACCTTAAATGAGGCGAACTGAAGCGAAAAGACAAGAACGGCTTTGGGCCCTCTAATTATTAAAATAAAATGCGAAGTGCTAAAATGCAAATCTAGCATTTTTAGCCACTGTTTTAGCCTCTAAGAAGATTAATGGTGAAGTCGATTCATGCTCCGGAGCTCTATGATTTTATTCAACCAATTGAGACCTAGAGCAGCAAAGTATGCTGCAAAATGGTCAAAACTAAACTCCGTATTTTTTTATCGGGGTTTCTACTAGCTAGAAAGCTATAGGGGCTATCCATTCGGTCATCGGACCTCTAGGATTTTTCGCAAATAGAGTGACCTAGAGCTGACAACTTTGTGTAGGATACGACAAATTGAATTCTGACTCTTCTGATCGCGACTACGGCTATCAGAAGAGCTAATAGAATCGTCGATTCAAGCTACGGACTCCTAGTATTTTGTGAAAACACTTAACACCTAATTAAATAAAATAAAATCCGGCTTATCGTAATTGAATTCGATTCTTCTGATAGCGGCTCTAGCTACCAGAAGTGCCCACAAAAATTACTATCATGCTTTGCTCCACTAGAACTCCGACAAATCGAAAACCTAGCATTAGGTTGCTAGATTTCGAAGGTGGTCAAATGCTAGGTCGATAGTAGAGTTAAATGGACCTAACGATGACCTGAGTCTTGTTTCTGAAGCACAATTGCCATGCGATGTTCCTAACACATGGTACCTAGACTTGACCTAGGCTAGGGTTTAGAAGAACTTGATGAAATGCGATGCTACGATGGGGATAGTCGTAGCAATGGCTAGAGGGAAGTCCCGTGAGTTTAGAAATCAACCTAGAACTCAAAAACCCCATGCAAGCTCAAGGAAACATCCATGGGAGATGTTGGAATACTCACTTGATAGTGTTCAGAAGGTGGGGAACGCGATGGTGGTGTCGATTCCCGCCTCGGATCAAGTTTCGCTTGGTCGATTCGCCCTCAAACTCCGGATTTGGGTGCTCCTTGCCTTCTTCTTCCTCTCTTTCTCCTTCTCCTTCTTTGCTTAGCACGTGAGGGAGGTGAGCAAAGGGAGTGGCTGTTGGTTTTGGGGGCAAGGAGGCAATAAAAGGGTATAAAGACACTATGCACTTACAAGGGGCATTATGGTCAAGTGACAAATCTTGAAGAATTAAACTTCCAAAGTTGATTTTTATTGATTCTAAGATATTTAGGAAGGTTTTTAGGTCAATTTAACACGTTTCCAACTCAATTTGCAATTACTCATGAGAGTGCAATTAATTTAGTCGGGTAGTCTAATGACCGCGATCAAATGGGAAATTGATTTTGAGCGAAGTTAAATAAGTTGTAGGGCTCTTTTTGATGCCAATCAAGTATACTCATCTCAAAATACAGAAATACATAAGAGCAGTGTATTATTAAACAGTGCTTGAGTACAAATGTACAGTGATTCGAGTATAGAAATACCCGGGATATTACATTCCTTGAGAACGTTTCACTAGGTTGATGTTATGAAAACTCTGACCATTGGGGCGAAGCATAGGTGAAAGTGCCTCAAACAAAATCTGAGCAGTATGGCAACTGGGCTATTGAGGGGTACTCCTCATTCGCTGTTGGAGTGGTCCTTCTTGACAAACTTTCTGACGCTTGCGGTGGTCTTCCAATTCCTTGCACTCATCTTTTAGGTTAAGGCCTTTGTTAACCAACTCCTCTTGCTTCAACTGGCTCCTTAAGAAAGTTTCTTCCATAGTCTTACCATTCACTTTCTGTGTTATAATCTTTACTGATGTAATTTCTGGGATGATCATGGTTTTCGGCATTGCTTGATCTTTCTGTGGGCACTCCTTAACAAATGACCTGACTCGCCACAGTTGTAGCATGAACGTTTGGGTCATCGTGCCGGGTTGATGGGGCATTCTCTAGGCCAATGACCTCATTTATCACAAAAGAAACAATTCCATGGTGACCAAGTATTACTGATTTCCTGAGGTAGATGGATAGGGTTGACATGCTTCTTCTTCTTTTCTCCACGTGGTACAGCTGGTGCAGATGACAATCCTTCTCTTTTTGCTAACTCTTGAGCAATGACAGCTCAAAAATTCTCTCGCTGATGCCGAGTCACAGCGGTCACTATTGGATCCAGGGAACATTGAGATGGGCAATGATCCTGACCTTCACAAAGATAGCATATGATGTTGCACGTAGGACATTCTCTAGGTAAATGGCTTCCTTCACAGCTGGAACAATTGATTGCATGTTCATCAGCAGTGTATCCTATTTCTCCACATCGGATGCATGCACGGTCTTCTAACTTGTTTGGTTGACAACACTTCAAAGAACGACATCTCGGTATGGTATCGGTGCAGGGGTTGTACTCTTCTCTGAACTTGCGGTAGTCACACTATCATCTGATGACGCAACAACTGACGAAGGGCAGTGGCAAATTCCAATCAAGTGATAATATGTCCATCTTCCGAGGTGGCGTAGAAACCTTTCCTCCAGACTAATGCATCTCCTTCTAACTGGCAGGTAGCATAGGGAACCTTCTCTTCATCTTCACTTTGCACAAAGCAAGCTTCTCTTCTATGACACGAAGACATATTTCTGCGTCTTTGAGAGTGGCTGATCCATCAAACGTGGGTGGTTACAAGCTGATCCAAGTGTCGAATTGTCACGGTTGGTGCAGGGGACAGCTGTTGGTCACAGTCTGCTTTAACACTGACACAGGTAGTAGCAATTGAACTGACTTGATCTGCTTCAATGTTACTGCTGTAGTTGGTCCTTTCCATTTGTTGATCACTCCAAGGTTTAGGTAAGAGGGAAAAAGCATAGATGAGGTTCAAGAATCCTAGTGCAGGGGAGCAGGTTTAACCCAAGAACTTATACAAACATTATTAAGAACTTGGTATGGTTGCTTATCCAAGCCTAAAAGCTTTGCAACACATATTGCACACTCAGCAAACAAAGAAAATCCAAATTCCTAAGCACACAATAATCTAGCGTCTAAAAGGGTAGCACTCTTATCTTAAGGGACGCGACTCTCACACATGAGTCTCAACTTACTACTAAACACTGGTTCTTCAAGCTTCTGGAATACTTTATCGATCCACTTCTCTTCGAGCTCGATGATTTCTTACTTCGCGATCTTCAGGGTTGACGACGACATCCAGTACTTTCTCTTTAAGTGTGAAACAACGTTAACTATTCAGAACAACTCAGGTAAGATTTCCATTTAAATCGAAGGGAAAGATAGAACTTTCAGCAAAGAGGAAAGAATAGAAGAATAAGATGAGTCAAGAACTTATTATTCTTTTAAGTTAAATTTTCTCTTTAGAAAATAATTTTGAAGCTCCTAAAGACGGCCAATCTATCTAGGGTCAAGACCTACAGTCAACCTGGCTCTGATACCACCTCTGTCGGGACCCGAATGTGCAAATCCGGACCCTCTGTGTATTCAGCACTAGTCCAGGATCACGCTAGTGCACACAGTCTCAACATAGATGAATATCACAATCATACACAGCGGAATAGTAAAAGTAACTCAATAATAGAATATAAACTATTGAACGACCTTAAGGTCAACCTTACATTTGTGAGGCCTTGACGGCTTCAACTCCAAATAAGCAAAGAATGAACGAAGAACATCGGTGAATCCCATCAATACGCCACAGGCAACTGACAGGGTTCGACTCCTAGATAATCGCCTTCTCACAGAACTTCTTCTTCTTCGACGATGTAGACTTTTGCTCACTGGTGATTGTTTGTTGCAAGGGGTGAGTACATAAAGTACTCAGCAAGTCATGCACAGAATGCAAGTCTAATAACTATATGCATGGCTTATTCCAAGTAACAGGCTGAAGGGGTTGTTTTGCAATAAACAGCATTCACAAATATTCATAATAGATTGTAAAGCGGTAAAACAAATAACAATAGTAATAAATTTCACAGTGGTTTCACAAGTAAACCATTCCACATCCTTAAACAATTATCACTTTTCCACAGGCATCCTGCCTCCAAACCCAAGTTCAATTTTTAGAAAAGCTAACCCTTGACTGTAATCCCCGAGCATTGTCCAGTACCGTGGACACGGCTATTCGAATAGGTTTTACACTCTGCAGAGGTTATACACTTTACCCACAAGATACAATCAACTCATCACGTCAGCCGTGAATCGCCATACAAGAGTATGCGAATGAGCGATCATAACAAAGTTTTTCGGAAGCCTCTAACTACACAAGTGGACCTCTCCGGTTTTTGCCCTACACCATCCCTTCCCTTAGCTAAGGCGAAGTATAGGACCGACATACCGTTGGATGGGTACCATGCCGCAGCCCTGGTACGCTCCCCCTTCAATCTACACAAACGGTGTAGTTGACACCCCGAGGTACCACAAGTAAGTTATTAGCAGCTTAATCAACTAGGTCCGTCCCATTACAGACATGTGGTTGTACGTTTGACTCAGTTCAAAGGCTTGCAAGGTTAAGTCCTTAGAATGATCAGGGCAAGACTACCCGAAGAACCAAATCAACCTTCCCGGTGCCACACCTGGCCCACCCGATCATAATCTTGCCACTTGCCCCGGTCTAAATCATTTTATCACCCCAGTTGATTATTGCGCAACACAATGCCAACAACTCAACATCCTTGAAGAAGTACGAATACCTTCACATATCAACTTCATCGTGTCGGCAACACGTCACACCGTTCCAGAATACATTGCATATTCCATTAATCAATATTGACATTTGAAATTCCGAAATGATGTCAAGGGTACGTTGCAAGACTAAGCAGCTACTGACGGTCTAACTAACCCATGTCGGCAAAGTATTAGCTACCAACTATTAATCAACAAACCTAGGGTGACAAATGAATCATGGCGTACAACTATTATAGACAAGGTGGCAATAACAAGTAGGTTAAATACCTAATCCCAAATTAATTGAAATCAGTTTATATCCAACTAGCATGCAATAATTTGAAACAACATAAGTTTCGAAAATGGGATCAACATGGTCAAAGCACAACTTGCCTGGCCCTTGCAACATTTACTGTTCTTTACTCTTTATTCTTGATTCTTGATCTTCGATCCTCGATCTCCGCTTTCTTGATCCTCAGCTCCTAAGAACGACTTCCGGACGACGCGTCTAACGATTAAAGAAGAAGCAAGTACGAACCAATTCAAAAGACAAATCAAGTAAAACTCCAAATTAAGAACAAATAGCATTGAGCACACTGGCTTGGAAGAATTTGAGAACTCGAACGGATTAGATCGAAGAGTTGATAAAAGAGAACGGGTTTTCGGGAAAACACCGAAAAGGGAAAGATTAATAACTGGGAAAGAAAGAATAATATTCCGAAGAATATTTCTTCCGAAGTTATTATCTTGATTGGACAGATAGCGACATATGGGCTCTCGATCTATAGATCGGGTCCATAAGGATATGTTAGTTCACAGTGAACTAAACTGATTCTCGAAGTTGACTTTTGTTGACCGAACGGACACAGTCAAACAAAAGAGAGACGGATAGATCGGGCACAAGGGTATGACAGATGGCCAATGGTCTATCGACCAAGTCCACGAAGGAAGTCTAGATCAAAGGTAGATTAGGTTTTCAGGGATAAGACAAGACAAGTGTCTTACCACGATTGAAACAATAGGAAAGATTGCAAAGATAACAACGCGGCTCACGATGAACTTAGTTCATCGAACCGGTCTTAGGTTAGGATTTTGGTTCGGCTTTGAAGATGATATGACGATGAGACTAGGCTCACGTCATGATGATAGAATAGATGAAGGGATCGCACTAAGGATTGTGCAAGAATGCACGCATGCGATGACAACGAAGCGATGAGAGCCAAGCGTTAACGGCGAAACGTTAACGGTGGAACGTTAACGACGGAGCGTTAACGGTGAAACGTTAACGGAGGAACTTTAACGGAGCGTTAACGACAAAACGTTAACGGTGGAACGTTAACGGCAAAAGGTAACAGAGGAACGTTAACGGCGGAGTGTTAACGACAGAGCGTTAACAGTGAAACGTTAACGGCAAAACGTTGACGGAGGAATGTTAACGACGAAACGTTAACGGAGGAACGTTAACGGCAAAACGTTAACGGTGGATCGTTAACGGCGAAAGTTAACGGCGGAGGTCAAACAATGATAGGATACTCATGAAACAAGGTAGCGACCATCGATGCAACGACATGGCCGCGATAATACGCTATCAAGGATGGCTAACCGATACGCGAACCGGCGGCAACGGTTTAGGCCGAAAGACGACGATTCAAGGCCGGATTCGGCTCCGATGGCAAACGGAGACCAAAAGAACCTTAAAGATGGACCAAAACAGTACATGATGATCCACCGGAAGCGACAACACGGCCGGAGTGAGCTAAAATAGCCGGCGTCAAAAGGCGACGCGCGGCGACGGCAAACGGTGGCCTAAATATATAAAAAAAATTCCGGAGGATGGGATGGCAAAGGGAGAATGTCTACTGCGTAGAACGCGGCGAGACAAACTCAACGGTATAGGCGGATTTTGCGGCGCCCTTCCGGATTAATCACAAACTGGCGATTAACGGGTTTCGGATCAAAACTTTGGACAGCCATAACTTCTAGAATAATGATCGGAACTTAACGAAATTTGACCGAGAGCTAGATGGGACCAAGAGGCACACCGTGACGCAGGTGGCTCAAAGAAATACCTTCTGGAACAGCGGGGAACACGCGAGGAAGTTTGCCGCTGTCTGGAACGCAGTCTGAACGGAGAATTTATTTTTCGGCGCCAAATCCAGAAGGCAAAACCTTGGGGCAAGATGTGCATCCTGTAGAGGACATCTCCAGGAGTCTACACAAAAAATTTCACCGTCAAACTCGAAAAATTGAGGGAGTTATGGCCTTGGCAAGATTCGATATTGAAACGGCCATAACTTTTGTTCCCTTGGACCAAATTGGCTGAATTTTGGACAGCAAGCAGATGGTACCTTGTGGCACAATACGGCGAAGACGGATCTCGAAAAGATTCAACGACCTGCCCGGGACGCGGCTCCAAAGTTTGGCCGATGTTGGGCGATGTTCGGGCGACATTGGATGGATCTCGGAGTTTTGGAGATGATCCGGAGGTTGAAGATCCGTGGGAGAGGTCATGGGAGGTCTACATGAGGTTAGGGTGGCGGCTAGGTCAAGAAAAATCAAGTTTGGGCGCGTTTGGAGCAAAAACGGGTCTTGTAGGCATTTTATCGAGCAGTTTCCGTGCATGAATCGGATCCGGGCGACGTGGCCCAATGGGAGGGCGACATGTGGCGTGGGGGGGGGGGCTGGTGCGGCTGGGCTGGCCCAGCGTGGCGCCAAGATATGGCGCTGCGGGCCACAGGAGGCGCTGGCCTGCCCAGCTAGCGCGGCCCAAAGTGAGGGGGCGCTGCCTGCGGCCTTGCTGCGCCAGCGAAGCGGCCGTGGCTCACAAAGTAGCGGCAACGGCCCACGCGCGAGCGGGCTGATACAAGGCCGGCGATCAAGCCGAGGCGGCTGGGCCGAGCGGGAGGAGAGAGGAGAGAGGATGAGGCCCAATCCAGTTTTCGGAATTTTCAACAGTTTCCGAATTAAAATAATTGCAGAAATTGAAAATAATTCATTTAGGGCAGTAAAAAATATCAGAAAAATTCTAGAAAAATTCCAGAAAATATTTTGAGATATTGTAAACTCAAATAAAATATTTTCAAAAAAAAAATTATATAAACTTTTCGAAATAATCAATTAATTTCAACAAAAGGGCCTAATACAAAATGATTCCGAATAAATCCAATAAATAGCAAACGAGCTCCGAAAAATCTCAAAAATTACAGAAGAACTTCTTGAAGCACAAGGAATCCAAATAAAATTAAATAAATTTTATTTGAGGTTTAGAATAATTAAATTAAATTGTTTTAGCTTTTAGAAAAATTCAAATCAAGTTTTATAAACGCGAGAAAATCAACTAAAAATTTTGAAAGCTAAACTAAACCAAATTTTTTTTGAAAATCCAAATTTTGGGATGTTACAGGTGCTCCCCGTGGCGACACACTACGCCGAATAAAACCCTTGGCCAACAAATCCTCCAATTGCTTTTTCAACTCGTCTTGAAAAGGATGAGCCAAGCGGTATGTAGAAATAGAAATAGGTCGAGTGCTAGGAAGAAGATAAATTCTAAACTCCACACTCCTTTCAGGAGGCAAACCAGGCAGCTCATCTGGGAACACATCAACAAATTCCTTCACCACAGGAATCCCCGCAATTGATGCTGAAGAATATGGCTTCTCTGAAATAGCCATGAGAAAACCCAACTGCCGCATACGGCGACCAGGAAACAGACTAGCCAAAGCAAAGATGGAACTAGAGGGTATGCCACCCTAGAAAGTCAATTCCACTCCTGACGGAGCATGCAAGGCAACTGTCTTCCAAAAACAACAAATTTTGGCACAGTACTGATGCAACCAATCCATGCCCAAAATGACATTAAAAGGGGCCAACTGAATCACCATAAGATTGGCAAAGAAAACCTCATCATCAATGGTAATAGTGCAACCCAGGCAAACCAAGGAACTTGCAATAAGACCCCCTGGAGAACTGACTATCACAAACTCAGAAATCCGCTGCACTCCCAACTTAGCTCTACTAGCAAACTCAGACGATACGAAAGAATAGGATGCTTCAGAATAAAAAAAAGAACAAAGGCATCAACTGAATCCACAAGCAAAGTACCTGATACCACCTCCGGATGCCCAGCTGACTCAGCAGTCAGCAAGGTGTACACTCCTAGTGGCGCCGGGGCAGCAGGAGCCCCGACACCCGACTGATGCCCCAGCATAACTAGGGGCGGTGGGGCGAGCTGAGGAGGAGCCGACGGCTGCGGGCACCAATAGGCCATAGGTGGCACCCAGGCAGAGGGCTGCGGGGGAACAGTAGCCGCCAACATCTGCACCAACCCTCTGGAAGACGCAACTAGAGTGGGAGCAGGAGGCACGGGCTCCCACTTGATGATGCTACTAAGATTCATCTGGCAGACTCGCCCCATATGGCTAGATTGGCCACAATGGTTGCAGTCCCCGATCCAAGCACACTCCGCAGCATGGTGTCCACCACCGCACTTGAAACAGATCATGCCCTGCCCTGGAGCAGGACGAACAGCCACCCGCGAAGAAGACGACTGAGGCTGCTTTCACTTAGCCCCTGAGGAGGAACTCTGTCCCCCCTTGAACTTCTTGAAGGTAGGTCGCTGAGAATACCCACCTCCTCCACCAAAGCTCCTCTTCTGGCCACCGCTAGGAGCTAGTGGAACCCCTGAACCGCCAGGGTTTGGCTTATCCGTGGAGAGCTCCAACTCAAGCTCCATGCCCTTCGTCTGCTCCACCACGTAGCAGAAGTCACGAGGGATAGTCACCCCCATGACAACTCTTAACTCCTGATTGAGGCTCCTACGGAACCTCCCCGCCTTCTCCCTGTCATCCGCTGCCACAGCCAGCACAAAGCGCACCACATTGTTAAACTCCACCTCATAATCTACCACCGACCTCTTCCCCTGGGTGAGAGTCGACAGAGTATGCTCCATCCTCTCAAGAAAGAACTCCGGGTAGAACTTGGCTCAAAAACGAGCCACAAAGTCCTCCCAAGTGACCGGTCCAAGAGCAAGGGCCCTCGTAGTAAGAACCCCCTCCCACCAGATATCCGCTTGGCCCTTCAGCTGAAAGGCCACAAAACGAGCTCTTTGGACCGAAGTCAACTCCAAAACACCAAACTGCCTCTCCATGTACCGCAGCCAGTCTGTGGACTGGACCGACGTGCCCGCTCCATCAAAAGTGTCAAGGCAGAGGGACATCCACTCTCGAAGGATCATCCTCGGCTCCGGCACTACGGGGGCAACAACAGGGACCGCTGCAGGGGGAGGCACAGCAGCAGGGGTTGCCTGAACCTGCTGGCGTAGCTCCTGGACCTCCCTCTGCAATGCCTGCAACAAGGCCGTAGTGGCGGCCGACACCTCATCCCCCGACTGTGCCGTCGGGATCTCCTGCTGCACTGGCTCATGAGCATTGAGCGAAGCGCTTCCCTCAGCAATTCCCTGAGATGGGTGACTCCCACCTTGACCCTGGCCTCCATGACCACGGCGACCACGTCTTTTACCCCTCGGCATAGTTGCTACAGTCACACAACCATACAATCACATAATCATAAGCACGACATCAAAATATTCAAGATCAAAGATCAACATATACATAGTCTCCATCAAGTAGGCAAAACACAATGCAATGAAGAACCATAAACCCATCCTACTGTGCATCCAAGTGTGTCAAATTTTAAATTAATTATTCCACTTACACAAGTTTTAATCTTGCTATCCTATGGCAAAATTTTGAGTAAATCCTAAGCCATGTTTCTAGGTTATCCAACATCACATTTAAGTTGAACCTATGATATGACACTAAATACATATTCCACGGACCTAAAGCCCGCTCTGATACCAACTGTAACACCCCGGCACCTAGTATGCCGCGAATGCCACCAAAATGATACTAGAAGCAACCAAAAAAACACATATTTAACCATAAATTACAGCAACTAAGCTAATTGCTTAAATGAAAATTCGGCAGCATATCCTTTGTTTTTCCATGGTTTGAAGCAACAATATTATATCATAACACAATAACATAGCAGTCTGTAGGAAATATGCCTAAGAAGCCAATCATGAAGATGATTATCTTGTATTTATGCTTATATTGTTCCTTTAATAATTTCATGTTACAGATCATCAAGTATGTGACTTGATTGTGAAACTCTGTAGTTTGATTGTAACATTATTATAAATTATCCCTTGTTTATTTATTGGTTGGGACATCAATAATCTTGGAAAAAAGCACATGAATTGTTATGATAATCATGTTTCACGGATTATGGTTATGTGATACAATGTAATCATGTGAATACATGTGTCGGTGTTTCGTGCACCGGCAATACGATTTATTTGGTTTTGGGGGTCGCGCGCTCCCTCTCGTCGAATGGTTAGACTAAGAGAGCCCAGGAAATATACTGGTTCGGGATGAATGTCCCTACTCCAGCTCGTGCGATGGATTCGTGTTGATTTCGGGCACAGTGTTACAGGCGAGGGCTAAGGGCTGGCCTTGAGCGCCTCGGTGGAGGTGGAGAGAAGTGAGAAGAACAAAGAGAGAGTGAAAGTGAGGTCGATTGTGACACTACGGAATGACGAAATGAGACATTTTTTGATTTTGGCATTACGGTATGAATTTGGTATCGTGTTTTTTGGCCGTTTTCCAGAGTTTGGGCCTTTCCGGGTGGGAATTGGGCCTTCCGGGAGAGTTCGGGCTTTGGGGGACCATTGTGGGCCGAAGGTGGGGGACAAATTGGCCCGTGTGGAGGGGGTTTTGGGCAACAAACCCTGATTCCCTTGCCCCATGCGCCCCCCAAATCCAACCCTAGCCGTCCCCTTACTCCCATGCGCCTCCCCTTTGCCTTCCCTTAGCCGCCGCCTTGCTCCTCCACCTCCTCACCTCTCCTAGCCGGCCCTAGGAAGGATCCACCCCCATCCCTTGCTGCCACACCCCTCCATTCCATTGTCCTCACCTTTGGGAAGGTCCGCGATGACAGGATCCGGCGGATTTGGCGCGTGGAAGGAGATCGGGGGACCAGGAGGAGAAGTTTTCGTCGTTTGAACGGTTCTTCGAGGGAGGTAAGTGTTGGTAGATCCTTTTGTAGGGTTTTGATTCTGGTTAGAAGGGATATTCCATGCCTAAGAACCATGTTTAGGTGCTGTTCCTAGATGGGATATTCCATGCCTAAGGGTTTTGTCCCACGTTCTGTCCTCGAGAAGATTTGCACCCTGACCTAGGGCTTGCGTTTAGGCAATTTTAGGAGCATTTTCTGCTCGACTGGATGTTACGGAAGTTGTAGATAATTTAATTATCTTTCTGTGTACACCAAGAACGTGAAATTCCATTTAGCCGTTTAAAAGTTATGGCTATTTTACTGAACATTGTCAAATCTGTGATGTGATTAGGACAGATCGTGTTCATCTGTAGATTAGACAATTTTAGAGGCCGATTCAGTCTTCGCGAATACTTAGAAAAAGTTAGGAAATTTCCTAAGATTCGAGAAAATGTACTCATTTACTTGATTTGAAGTCGTAGAACTCAAGTTATGGTCGTTGGAGCGTTGCTATCCTAGTTGGACAGAGAGCTATTTTTCGGGTTTTGGGAGTGGGTTGCGAAGTCGATTTAGATGAGAGTTCTTATACTATTTTGTGGGCATGCTTTGAGTGAATTGTACTTATGTGCAGGTGGTGTGACCCCGGGAGTGCCCTCAACCTTTCACCACTCCGTCGCTCACGGTTGAAGGCAAGTGTATTGGGATGGAATTGGGGTTTTGGGTGTCCAACTAGTTGTGTAGTTTTGCCATGATACTAAATGATGCTCTATGTTGCCATGTTGTTCCTCGTATGTGATATGATGTTCATGTTTAGTTCAAAGATATGCCATTGCTTTATTGAGTTACCGTTTTGCAAGTTATTACATGTTATGGCATATGTGCATTCATAATGGAAGATGCGTCCCATTCTGATGCGGGCCTCTGTGTTCACATGTAGTGAACTGTAACACCCCAAAATTTTGCTTTTCTTAAATTCATGTGTGATTTGGCACTTTGGTGAATTTTTGGAATTTTCTGGAATTTATTTGGATTTATTTGGAATTTATTTGAATTTATTCCATTTTGAAATAATTAAAGAATTTAATTTTGCAAATAAAATTTTGCTGGAAATATTTTATTTGAGTCCAAAATGATCTAAAGTATTTTCCAGAATTTTTCTGGAATTTTTCTGAGTCTTTTGCTATTTTTAATGAATTAAATGAATTACTGGGAATTATTTTAAATATTAAATCGGAAAATACAGTAGGTTTGTACTTGTTCATCCGATCGAGCCCGAGTGGACTCGACGAGTCCGAACCGACCGAACCACGTTCGAGCCGCAAGTCGGGGCAGACCGCACGCGTGGGACCGTCAGTTCGATCCAACGGCTAAGAGCTTGCCACGTCGCCCGTCAGTGTCGAGTCGGATCGGGTCATGCCGGTCGATCCTAAGCCGTTGGTTCTAACATCGTGGGATTTGTGGCGCGCCGTCTTCCTTGCGGTCCGGCGACTCCGCGCCATGACCGAACTCCGTTAGGGTTCGAGGATTCCGCAGAACTGCGGCCTATTTAATGACCAGAGACCCCCGCACGAGGATCGCCATGACCCCGCTTTTTCCGCTTCTAGTCGCTCGCGTAGCTGGCCTGAGGTCGCAATCCTCGCCAGTAGTTGCTTAGGGCTTCACCTCGGTCATTGTTGCGTTCCTGTCATCGAGCTCCTCCGCCGCCTCGCGGCGCCTCCGAGCCCGGGCGCAGCCGACCGAGGCGCACTCACCTCGTCGGAGGGCATCAAATCGCCGCGTGCGGGTCGTCCCCCTCCACTCCGGCACTGCGCCCGCCGCCAGCCGACCGCATAAAGCTTCTCGCCGCGGCGATCTTCATCGAACGGGTCCAGGTTAGCCCACATCACACCGTAGAAAAACCAGATTAGATCTAAACCGTTAGATGGAAATCGTGACCTAGGTTAGATCTATTCACTTCTGGATTTAGATCCAACGGCCAGGGCTATATCGCGTAGATTGAATTTGCGGATCATATCCGTTCGATCGGAATCAAGGGCGCAATGATGCACCCATGTGTCACACGCCTTGGCGTGCCGCGGGCACTGCCGCATCGTGCACACACGCACGGTCGCCGATACCGGGTCCGCGTCGATGACTTGAGCCGCGGGACGTGTCCACCGTGGACCCCAGCGTGGACCAAGTCCATGGACCGGCTGACGCCGACCAGCCAATCGAGTCGACACGTGTCCATCTTGCCGACGTTAATAATTAATTTCCGGAAAAAGAAAATGATTTATTAATTCGAAATATTGATTCAAATTTAGATTCAAACTTCAAACGCTTATAACTTTTGCGTTTCAACTCGATTTGAGCGATTCAAATTTCTAAATTTGTATAAAATTGAGATCTACCTAAATATGAATTTTATTTAATTTTGGACTAAAGTTTTTCTCTGTAATATTATTTAATTGATTATTTAAACTTTAATAAATCATAACTTTGCGTTTAACTCCAAATTTGATCTTGATTCAGTTTCTAAAAATCCAGAAAATTACGTTCTCTCTGTTTATGGATTTTATTTGGAGTTTTGGGATGTTTTTGCCCTATTGTTTATTGGGTATTTGCTATTTGCACGCTTTACGAAAGACGTTGAAGTGCCTAAGGATTCGAGGAGAAGTGTTGACTCAGATCCAACTCAAGACCAAGAGCAAGTACTTTTTGAAGGCAAGTTGTGCTTTGACCATGTTGATCCTATTTCGAAATCTATTTTGATTTAAACTATTGCATGCTAGTTTAATTAGAAAGATACTTTGTTTAAACATGGGGGTTAGATAAATACCAATTTGCTTTATGACACCATTGATTATCTAAGTATGTGCCATGATCCCTCGTCACCCTAGTTGTGGTTTACTAGTTGGACATTATTAAATTGCCAACATGGGTTTAGATCGTTGTAGTATGTCGCTTAGACACCTCACGTGCTCATGACATGATTTTTGGACAATCAAATGATAATATGGACTTAATGATATATTGAACCTGTTTTGGAAAAGTATCATGTGATGTTGACTGACGCGTGGTGCATGGTAATCAACCTGGGGTTTGATAAACGATTTCGGCCAGGGCATGTGGCAAGAGTAATCGTGGGCGGTTGGCATTGGGAATGTTGATTTGGTTTTCTGTAGTCTTGCCCTGGTCACTCCTAAGGACTTAACCTTGCAAGCCTTTGAACTGGTCATACTTGCAACCACATGGCTGGAATGGGGACGGCCCTAGTTGACTAAGTCGCTAAGGACTCACTTGTGGAGCCTCAGGGTGTCGATTACACCGTTTGTGTGATTGTATGCGAGGAGCGCGACGTGGTCGTGGCGGATACCCATCTAACGGTGTGTTGGTCCCATACTTCGCCTTGGCTAAGGGAAGGGATGGTGTAAAGCCTGAGAGGACCACCTGCGGTTGTTTGAGGCTTCCGAAGGCTTTGTTATGATCGCTCATTCGCATACTTTGTATGGCGATTCACGACGTGGTGAGTGGATTGTATCTTGTGGGTAAAGTGCATAACCTCTGCAGAGTGTAGAATCTATTTGAATAGCCGAGTCCACTGATCGACAATGCTCTGGGAATTACAAATCAAGGGTTAGACTTTCTGAAAATAACTTGGATTTGAAAAGTTGGGTTGGTTTAATAATGAAGATGATGGAAATGTGGTTTAGGATGGGGTAAATGTTTATTAAATTTTCTGAAAAGTTATTTATGCTTTACTTATTTCTACTGCTTTAATCTACTTTATTACTTGTCAAAAGTCAAGTTTACGCAAATATACCCTGAGCTATTCCTTTGTACCAAGCCATGCATATAGTATAGCTTAGCATTCATGCATGACTTGTGAGTACCAAGTACTCACCCTTGCCTCAACACAATACCGCTTGAAGAGGAGACTACGCCAGCTGAAGAGGAGTTCCAAGAGGACCCGTCACTTAGGGATGCTTGAGCCCGGTCGATTTGTGGTATCGGATGGCGCTAATAAGTTTATTTGATTTTCCGCCGCTATTATTTCTCTCTCAATAAGTTCACTGCAAGGCATATATTTGTAACTTGGCCATAAGGTCGAGTAACCCTTTGATTATTTAAATAAAGTACTTTGATAGTATCGTTTGGTATGATTGTGATATATACCGATGTTAAGGCGTGTGCACTAAGCCGTTTCCTGGACTAGTGCTGAATACACAGAGGGTCCGGATTTGCAAATTGGTCAGACAGAGGTGGTATCAGCCATACTTGGACTGTAGGCTCAACCCTAAGTTAGAATGGTCGTAGTGAGGATAAAACCTATTTTCTAAAAGCTAAAATTTGTGAAGACAAGAAATGACATCTCGACTTATCCCCTTCTCTCTTTTCTTGTCTCTTGCTGAAATTTTTCCTTACCTTGTCACAATTTAAAAATTCCTGTTCTTACGTAAAGCACTCTTGTGACAGATGGAGGAAGAGTTCAACCACGTTGATCTGGGAGTTGGTCACGCCATGAACTTTGGCATATGCTACTGAGACTTTCGGAGATTTTGAGAAGCCCCAATACCAAGTGGAAGTGATCGACAAGCGGGATTGATCAAGGCTTGTGGCGTGAGGATTGAGGTACCCGCTAGGAAAAAGGGCCCAGGCAATCGCCCGACACCGCGACCGCCAGGAGATCTACAATGCGGATGGGTATCCAAGAAGTATCACGACGCGCAATGCGCACATTACCGTATCTACGCCAGAAGGTGGAGAGTACGGTGTTCGCTACCATCCGGCAGCGATAACCTTCACCCGGCGATTCGTAGGATGAGGATGCCATGGTTACACGGTTGGCACGATTTGTCGCCGCCCGAGGATGTACTAGATAATACAAGCAAGGAGCTGCTAAGGCCGGCAAGGAGATCACGAGCGAGAGAAGAATAGATGGCGGGAAGCTCAAGAGTATGTGGCACACCTTCTACGAAGGATTGACGAGATGGAGATGACTTTGTACGGACCAGACCCGAGATTTTCGAGCTACGAGCCGGATCCGCAGGAGTCGGATCTCGATGAGGACACTGCTTCTTCGACTACCACGGAAGGACATAGTTCTTGTGGACATGGCGATCGTTCGCGCTATGCCACAAAGACCGTGCAGTGCCGTGGAGGTTTTCTCGATGAGTGAGCATAGGTTCTATAGTGAGACTCCTTCGCCGAGTCGCGTCATAGAAGAAAGAGTCACCCTTTAGGCGTTAGACTCGAGTTAGCTCGATTTGGATTTTCATTGTTTCGAAGTGTGCAGATGTGTTGCAAGGCCCTTAGGCATTGTAAGCGCCATACCAAGTTATTAATAATAAAGTTGGACCTTAAAGTTACCCCTTTCGCCGCATAAGTTCCATATTACTTGTCTATTCTTGTTTCCCTCTCATCTCTAAACCTAGAGCAAATCGACAGGATGGTGAACACCGTGGAAACTTGGGAAGCAATGGGAGTGGATCTACCAAACAGAAAACCCCAATGATGAAGCACCAAGACCACCATTGATATGCAGAGTTTTGGAGCCTTTCTTGCTGCCAGTTTGATGCATGCTATGATGCAACAAATGCAGCACGATCGCCAAAGCACGCTAATCAAGTTAATCGAGGACCACGCTGGAATACAAAGGCATCGAGTTCATGAGGACTCACCCACCCACTTTCTCTGGGAATGCCAATCCATTGGAGGCCGATGATTGGTTAAGATCAATCGAGAGGAAGTTACACATAGCTCAATGCATAGGAAATGAGAAGGTACTCTACGCTTCTCATCAGCGTTGGAAGGAACAATTTAGAATGGTGGGAGAACTTCTGCCACGCAGAGAACCCTCAAGATATCACTTGGGAAGAGTTCACATTTGCATTAAGACAAAGATCACGACCTGGAAGGAATCATGGACCTTAAGAAGGAGGAGTTCGAGCATCAAGCAAGGTAATCACCAAGGTCGACTACCGAACAAGTTCACACACCTAGCACGCTACGCACCTTTGAGGATGTAGCCGCAGTATAAATCCAGGCAGTCTCGTTTTATGAAGGGACTTAACTTTCGGGATTGCAAGTAGGGTTGATCACCCACACCTTTCATTTCCAAGAGTTGGTGAATAAAGCGCTTATTCTTGAGGACAAGCGCAAGGAACGGATGAAACAGAAGCGCGAGATGCAATGCAAAGATCACGCCAGGAAGCGCAATCGGCGCTTGAGAGTTGCACCAAATCAATTCTTGATTCCAACCACGCAGAATCGACAAGGACACCATCCCAAGCACCAAGACACCAATCAACTACTGCAAACCCCGGCCCCGCTAACGCTACGACGTCAGCCAAGAAGGAACAAGTGAGACGCCGTTACAAGCGCAACGAGCCAGACACTTTGCCAATTGTCCAAAGAAGACAGCGAGGAAGCGACGATTCGCTTCAACCTAGGAAACCACCCAGCTAGGGACGCCCGGCACGAGCCACACCCTGCATCGTGGTGAGAGGCCGAGTCAACCATGTCACCGCATGAGATGCACCTGCAATCTACCAGACGTCGTCGGGTAAGTTACTTGTTAACTCGCACTGCATGATTTTGTTTGACTCTGGAGCCGTCGCTTGTTTCGCAAGGCTTTGCTGCTAGAAATGACTTGAGAGTTGCAAGACTTAAGTGCATGCTTTTAGTTCAAACCCACAGTTCCGAGCGGAAGTAGGATGTTCGAGGTGAGAATACTAATAGATGGAATAGAGTTCCTAGCAAACCTTATAATTTTGGAGACCCGCACCTTAGATGTTATATTGGGAATGGATTGGTTATCCAAGCACAAGGTCAGTATTGGATTGTGGGCGAAAGGACTATCTCATTGAGAGCCCAGGTATTGGGAAGAAAGTGGAATTTCAAGCCACCTGCGGTTAGAGATGGACAGTTGATGGTTAATGCAGTCAAGGCAATCAGCATAGAGGATGTCCCAAAGAGTGAATGAGTACCTCGATGTTTTTCCCGGATCTACCCGGTATGCCGCCGACAGTGGGACATAGAGTTTGTGATAGAGCTTGTACAGTACAAGACCGATAGCAAAGAGACCCTATCGGATGTCTACCGAGGAGTTGGTAGAGATGAAGAAACAGCTAGAAGAGTTAATGGAGAAAGGATTTATCGACCAGGTTCGTCGCCGTGGGGAGCACCGGTTTGTTTGTCAAGAAGAAGGGCGGGAGTTTCTGTGGATGTGCATTGACTCACTGGCACTCAATGAAGTCACCGTAAAGAATAAGTATCCGCTACCTGTGATTGATGATTTGTTTGATCAGTTAAGAGGAGCCGGAGTTTTCTCCAAGATTGATCTCGAGATCGGATACCATCGCTTGAAGATCCGACGAGGATATTCCGAAGATCGCATTCTCGTCAAGATATGGACATTACGAGCTTCTACGATTATGTCCTTTGGGTCGATTTAATCGCCACTATTTCATGAATATGATGAATAAGGTGTTCATGGAATATTTGGACAAGTTTGTCGTCGTGTTCATAGACGATATCCTAATCTACTCAAGACAGAGGATGAACATGCCGAACACTTAAGGCGAGTTTTGGAAAAGGCGAGGGAACAAAGAACTTTTCGCCAAGTTCACAAGTGTGATTTTTGGAAGGACAAGGTGGAGTTTCTTGGACATGTAATGACCACGAAGGAGTCGCCGTGGATCCAAGCAAAGTAGAAGCGTGTTACATTGGGAGGTACCAAGATCGTGACCCATTCGAGTTTCCTTGGAATGGCGGGATACTACGCGTTTCATTGAAGGCTTCGACAATTGCGAAACCTCTTACGCAATTGCTGAAGAAGGAAAAGAAGTTTGCATGGACGCCGAATGGAGAAAGGATTTCAGGAGTCAAGAAGCGATTGACATCAAAGACGGTGTTAGTTCTAGGATGTTGCTCAAAGCTTCGATATTTATTGTGACGACGCGCCAAGGACTTGGATGTGTCTTGATGCAGAATGGAAAGGTCGCCGCTTATGCATCAAGGCGATTGAGGCCGCATGAGAGAAAATTATCCGACACATGACCTAGAGTTAGTAGTGCATGCCTTGAAGATATGGCGTCACTTCGATTGGAAACAGATGTGAAGTGTATACTGGATCATAAGAGTTTTAAGTACATATTCACCCAATCGGATCTCGAATATGAGGCAGGAGATGGTTAGAGTTGATCAAGGACTATAATGTTGGAATCCATTACCATCCCGGAAGGCCAACGTAGTAGCCGATGCTCTGAAGCCTCGGAAAAGCCATACCGTGAGTACGTTGCTAGCCACAAGTCGGGATGAGTTATGTGAGGATTTTGAGAAGATGAAGATTGAGGTAGTACCTAGCGGATTCTTGGCCGCATTAGAAGTAAAGCCTACCCTAGAGAATCAGATCCAGAAGGATGCGGAAGGATGATGACAAGATCCGCAGATTAAGTCCGTCAAGGAGGAGGGCAAGGCAGAGGACTTCAAGTTGGATGAGCAAGGCGCGTTGTGGATGAAGGATCGTATTTGTGTGCCTAACAAAAGGAGTTAAAGCAATCGATTTTGGAAGAAGCCCATGACTCCAAGTACTCAATTCACCACGGAAGCGCCAAGATGTATCGTGATCTAAGGAGAGATTCGTGGCCAGAGTATGAAACGAAGTTGCTTAGCATGTTGCATTGTGCTTACGTATGCCAGAAGAGTCAAGGCAATGCATCGAGACCACGAGATTGCTACAACCGAAGATACCGAGTGGAAGTGGAGAATCGGAATGGATTTCATTACCGGTTTGCCGAAGACTCAAGGAGGTTATGACTCCATATGGGTTATAGTGGATCGCTTGACCAAAGTAGCCCATTTTATCCTCCGTGAAGACCACCTACCGAGATAAGTTAGCGAGTTGTACATGATCGAGATTGTCTGTTTACACGGAGTGCCAAAGAGGATTGTATCAGGACAGAGGTACCCAATTTACCTCAAGGTTACGGAATAAGTTGCATGAAGCCATGGGAACCCGTTTAAACTTCAAGATGACTTATCATCCCAGACGGATGATGACAGGCCAGAGTCAACCAGATTCGAGGATATGTTGAGAGCTTGTGCATTGGCTTATGCTACCTCTTGGGATAAGAGTTTGCCGTATGCCGAGTTCGATTACAACAATAGTTATTAGGCTAGTTTACGATGTCACCTTTCGAGGCCTTTGTATGGTCGACCTGTCGGACGCCATTGAATTGGAATGAGACCAGCGCGCCGTGTCTTTGGGCCGATATTCTTCAAGAGGTCAAGAGCGATTCAGTGATTAGGGAAAGGTTGAAGATAGCCCAATCTCGAAGAAGAGTTATCTTGACAATCGCCGCCGAGACTTGAGTTTTGAACCGAGAAGACTTTGTTTATCTCGTAGTTACGCCTCTCGGGGAGTTAAGAGGTTCCATGCCAAAGGAAACTCGCACCCGTTATGTTGGACCATTTAAGATTTTGAGTCGCCGAGGCGAAGTTGCTTACCATTTGGAGTTGCCACAACATAGCGTGAGTACATGATGTATTCCATGTGTCCTGATTGAAGAAATGTCTCCGAAGTTCCTCAGCAGAATGTATATCGCTAGAGTCAATCGAAGTTGCAAGAGGACTTGACTTATAAGGAACATCCTGTGAGGATTCTCGACACAATGGATCGAGAAACTAGAAACAAGTCAACTCAAGTTTACAGAGTTCATGGAGCAACCATGAAGAAAGCGACTTACTTGGGAGCTGAAGAGGATTTGAAGAAAGAGTTTCCAAACCTATTCCTTTAGTAAGCCACGATCTACCTAGATTCTATTAAGTGGGAGGTTTGTAACACCTCAAAATTTTGCTTTTCTTAAATTCATGTGTGATTTGGCACTTTGGTGAATTTTGGAATTTTTCTCGAATTTATTTGGATTTATTTGGAATTTATTTGAATTTATTCCATTTTGAAATAATTAAAGAATTTAATTTTGCAAATAAAATTTTGCTGGAAATATTTTATTTGAGTCCAAAATGATCTAAAAGTATTTTCGGAATTTTTAGATTTTCAAAGTCTTTGCTATTTTTAATGAATTAAATGAATTCGGGAATTATTTTAAATATTAAATCGGAAAATACGAGTGGGTTTGTACTGTTTCATCCGATCGAGGCCGAGTCGGACTCGAGTCGAGTCCGACCGAACCACGCTCGAGCCGCATACGAGTCGGGCCAGGACTCCGTGCACGGACCGCTCGGATTTCGATCCAACGGCTAGAGCTTGCCACGTCGCCGTCATGTCGGTCCTGTGACCGGGTCATGCCGGTCGATCCTAGCCGTTGATTACGAACACGTGGGCCGGGCGCTGCGTCGTCTTCCCGTGTCCGGCGGACTCACTCCGCGCCATGACCGAACTCCGTTAGGGTTCGAGGATTCGCGAATCCGTGGCCTATTTAATGACCGAGACCCCATACGAGGATCGCCATGACCCCGCCGCTTTTCCCTAGGTTTATCGCCAGAAGCGCTGGCTGAGGCTGCAATCCTCGCCAGAAGTTGCTTAGGGCTTCACTCGGTCATTGTTGCGTTCCGCGCCACCGAAAGCTCCTCCGCCGTCCCGTGGCCGATTCGAGCCCGCTGCCGCAACCGAGGCGCACTCACCTCGTCGGAGGCATCAAATCGCTGTGCGTGGTCGTCCCCCTCCACTCCGGCACGCACGCCGCGCGCCGCCGACTCGGCAAAGCTTCTCCGCCGTCGCGATCTTCATCGAACCAGTCCAGGTTAGCCCACATCACACCGTAGAAAAACCATTAGATCTAAACCGTTAGATGGAAATCGTGCGACCTAGGTTAGATCTATTCTCACTGGATTTAGATCCACCCGCCAGGGCTATATCGCGAGATTGAATTCCGGGTGGATCATATCCGTTCGATCGGGAATCAAGGGCTGTGATGCACCCATGTGTCACACGCCGACGCGTGCCGCGTGGGCACGGAGCCGCACCGCCGTGCACCTGCACACACGCACGGTCGGCCGATACCGGGTCCCGCGTGTCGAGACTTGAGCCGTGGGACCGTGTCCACCGTGGGACCCGAGCCAAGCGTGGACCAAGTCCATGGACGTGGCGCCAGCCAGCCAATCGTAGAGGTGACACGTGTCCATCTTTGGCGAATAATTAATTTAGAAAAAGAAAATGATTTATTAATTCGAACTATTGATTCAAATTTAGATTCAAACTTCAAACGCTTATAACTTTTGCGTTTCAACTCGGATTTGAGCGATTCAAATTTCTAAATTTGTATAAAATTGAGATCTACCTAAATATGAATTTTATTTAATTTTTTGGACTAAAGTTTTTCTCTGTAATATTATTTAATTGATTATTTAAACTTTAATAAATCATAACTTTATGCGTTTAACTCCAAATTTGACGATTCCAGTTTCTAAAAATCCGTAAAATTACGTTCTCTCTGTTTATGGATTTTATTTGGAGTTTTGGGATGTTTTGCCTATTGTTTATTGGGTATTTGCTATTTGCAACTTTACGAGTAGGCTGAAGTCTAAGGATTCGAGGGAGAAGTGTTGACTCAGATCCAACTCAAGACCAAGAGCAAGTACTTTTTGAAGGCAAGTTGTGCTTTGACCATGTTGATCCTATTTCAAATCTATTTTGATTTAAACTATTGCATGCTAGTTTAATTAGAAAGATACTTTGTTTAAACACGGGGTTAGATAAATACCAATTTGCTTTATGACACCTTGATTATCTAAGTATGTGCCATGATCCTCGTCACCCTAGTTGTGGTTTACTAGTTGGACATTATTAAATTGCCAACATGGGTTTAGACCGTTGTAGTATCTTGCTTAGACCGCTACGCGTTGCTCATGACATGATTTTGGACAATCAAATGATAATATGGACTTAATGATATATTGAACCTGTTTTGGAAAAGTATCATGTGATGTTGATCGACGTGGTGCATGGTAATCAACCGGGGTTTGATAAGCGATTCGGCCAACGGGCATGTGGCAAGAGTAATCAGTGGGCGGCTTGTGGCATTGGGAATGTTGATTTGGTTTTTTAGTCTTGCCCTGGTCACTCTAAGGACTTAACCTTGCAAGCCTTTGAACTGGGTCATACTTGCAACCACATGGCTGGAATGGGACGGCCCTAGTTGACTAAGTCGCTAAGGACTCACTTGTGGAGCCTCAGGTGTCGGATTACACCGTTTGTGTGATTATGCAGGGGAGCGTGATCGTGGGCTGTGGCCAGATACCCATCTAACGTGTGTTGGTCCCATACTCGCCTTGGCTAAGGGAAGGGATGGTGTAGAGCACTAACCTGAGGAGGACCACCCTGTTGTTTGAGGCTTCCGAGAAGGCTTTGTTATGATCGCTCATTCGCATACTTTTGTATGGCGATTCACGACGTGGTGAGTGGATTGTATCTTGTGGGTAAAGTGCATAACCTCTGCAGAGTGTAGAATCTATTTGAATAGCCGAGTCCACTGTGATCGACAATGCTCGGGAATTACAGTCAAGGGTTAGACTTTCGAAAATAACTTGATTTGAAAAGTTGGGTTGGTTTAATAATGAAGATGATGGAAATGTGGTTTAGGATGGGGTAAATGTTTATTAAATTTTCTGAAAAGTTATTTATGCTTTACTTATTTCTCACGCTTTCGAATCTACTTTTATTACTTGTCGTGTCTTCGCAAATATACCCCTGAGCTATTCCTTTGTACCAAGCCATGCATATAGTATATTAGCTTGCATTGCATGACTTGTCGAAAACCAAGTACTCACCCTTGCCTCAACACAATACCGCAGTTGAAGAGGAGACTACGCCGGGTTCAGGAAGAGAGTTCCAAGAGGACCCGCTCACTTAGGGATGCGAGCCCGGTCGATTTGCCGTGGTATATCTTGGATGGCGCCCAAGTTTATTTGATTTTTGTTATTTCTCTTTCAATAAGTTTTGCCTTGCAAGGCATATATTTGTAACTTGGCCATAAGGTCGAGTAACCCTTTGATTATTTAAATAAAGTACTTTGATAGTATCGTTTGGTATGATTGTGATATATACCGATGTTAAGACTGTGTGCACTAGCGCGTTCCTGGACTAGTGCTGAATACACAGAGGGTCCGGATTTGCAAATTCGGGGTCCCGACATGAACACGAAAGACCTACCTCGTAGTCCTATCCACGGTTGTGGATGGAAGGGGAAAGAGGGTGCACACCGATGGGTGTGCACTCGGCAATACCGGTATGTGCTTCAAGGAGACGTGCATTGCATTGCATTGCATGAATGAAGTTGTCTTATGAGATGCTTCTGATGTTCTATGAGATGCATATGAAGATGTTTATGGCGATGTTATATGAGAGCATAAATGAAGAGGTTTATGAGTTGATTCTCATGATGTATGAATGGCATAAAGTGTGTATGCGAACTGTTATCGTTTGTGTACCATTCAATACACTTTGCTGAGTGATGAACTCACGCTTGTTGTTTATGTTTCTTTTAGGTACCTTGGTGTAACAACCCAATTTTTTCTTTTCATGAATTTAAATGAAATTTTGCACTTTGGTGAATTTTTGGAATTTTCGGGAATTTATTTGGATTTAATTTGAATTTATTCCCTTTTGAAATAATTAAAGAATTAAAAGTTATAAATAAAATTTTGTTGGAAATATTTTATTTGAGTCCAAAATGTTTCAAAGTATTTTCCAGAATTTTTCTGATTATTTTACTATTTTTCTTGAATTAAATGAATTTCTAGAAATTATTTTGAATATTAAATCGTTGGAAAATGCTGAGTTGGTTTCACTGTTCATGCGACCGAGCCCGAGTCAGACTCGAGTCCGAGCCCGACCCGAACCCAACCTAACCCTAATCGCGTGGCCGTTGGATCAAGATCCAATGGCCCGCATCAAGCCACGTCGCCCACGTGGGGTTCGGGCCGAGCCCGTTTGCCCCGTGCGACCTCAGCCGTTGATCGCGCGTACGTGGACGGCTAGGATGCGTCCACGTCACCCTCTCCGTGTCGCCGCCAGACTCCGCCGCCGCCCGCGTGTGGGCCTCGGTTTTCATGATTTTCACGGAAGCCGAAACCCCTATTTAATGCGCCGCCGCCGCCAACGCGTTCTCCTCTTCCGTGTGCACCCTAGCCCTAGGTCACCGTGCTCAAGCCACCGCCGTCTGCCTGCAATCGCTCGTCGTAGTTGGTTGTGCGCGTCGCCGCGGTTTTTCGCCGTTTCCCGCCGTCTCCGCCGTTCTCCGCCGGGAACAAGCCCATATCCGGAACCGCCGCGACGAGGCGCATCGGAGGCTACCATCCACTTCGCCGGAGCGCGCACGCAACGCCGTTCCCCGTGTCGTCGTCTTCGGCTCCGGTGGCCTCTGCTGCACCGTGGACATCGCTGAGCCCGCGAACCTTCTCCGCCGTGGACATCGACGTCATTTTCCGGATTTTCAATATAAAATAAATGAATTAATTCGGTTTATTCTTTTATTTGAATTTTCAAACTTCAAACGCTGATAACTTTTGCGTTTTAACTCCGATTTGAACAATTCTAATTTCTAAATTTTTATAAAATTGAGATCTACTCAAATATGAATTTTAATTAATTTTTGAATATGAAATTTTTACTATTTATATTTAATTAATAAATTCTTTAAACTTTAAACAATTATAACTTTTGCATTTTAACTCCGATTTGGGCGATTCAAATTTCTAAAAATTTGTAAAATTATTTCCTTTCTGTTTATGGACTTTTCTTGAACTTTTGGGCAATGTTTATGTACTGTTTTATTTATTTATTGCTATTTGCACGCGTTACGAGTAGACGTTAAGTACCCGAGGGCTTCGAAGGTGAAGTGTTGACTCAAGATCCAGCGCAAGACCAAGAGCAAGTACTTTTTGAAGGCAAGTTATGCTTTGACAATATTGATCCCATTTTTAAAATTACTTTGATTTAAATTATTGTATGCTAGTTTAATTAGAAATTGTTTTAACTATTTGATTAAGCGGTTAGGAAGTTTGCTCAATTATTGCATGCTAGTTTAATTAGATATTGATCCCATTCAGAATCTGAGTTTTCTCAATTTGATTAAGTGGTTAGGAAGTTATGGCCATTTGAATTGCAATCTTTCCAGAAATGTTGAAAACCGAGATTGAAATGTGAACTGCAATTTAGATATATTTCTAGGCTGAACCAAGTTTTACATTTGCCTAGAGAGTTGTAGGAAATTTGGTGTAGACCGTGAAAATGTACTTGTTTGCTTGATTTGGATTCAAGGAACAATAGTTATGCTCTTTGGAAGTTGCTGTCCTGAACTCTAGAGTTGCTGAAATTCAGACTTTTGGAGTTGAGGTTCAAATTACAGTTTGAGGGCTTTAAATCTATCTTCTGAATGTTTGGATGTATGATAAAGATAGATCATCCTATGGTGGTTATTTGGATTCCAAGAAATCAATATTTGGCTTAGCCATTTAAAAGTTATGCTTGTTTAGAGAAGAATGCTTGCATTTTGAATTTGTCGCGTGGATCCATTCAATATTTCAGCTCATGTGCATTGCATACATCTCATTCCATATGCATTGTTATCGTGTAGAGAACGATCACGCGGAGGGTGACGTGGCCGTGGCCGAGGGGGTTACCGAAGAGCAAATTGTTACTGAGACTCCAGCAGAAGCTCAAGGCAAGCACCTAAGCATACTCAACCTTATATGTAATTTTATTTTGGTGAATAAATTGCTTATTGGATGACTAAGTCATGCATTAGGAGTTGAATTGTGGGAATGGTACTAGATCCTATTTGTTGCACATACACTCCTTCATACTTGATGAACACCTCCTTTAGAGCTAGTATATGGGTAAATATATTGTGTACATGCTTAGTTTGCTTAGATGTCGGGTATGGGCCAAGTGGTGGATGGTTCCATCGCTTGAGATTATTTACTTCACAAATGTTGGGTTGCAATGGTTATGGTTATGTTCTGGAATGTTGAATTTGAGACCGGGCGAGCGAGTTGGATCATTTGGGTATGGAAACTCAAGTGTTGTAGTCTCGCCTGTGTCGGTTAAGGACCGATCCGTTGTTTGCCATGTTGATTGAGCACACCTTGTTGATCGCATGCCTGATATAATGGTACAGTAAATTTTTTCATCGCATACTGTTCGATGGGGCATGCCCTCATGCGGTTGGACATGGTTGAGGGCAAGGCTTAGGCCGACTCTCGAGGGCCAAGCGAGGCTTGGGCTGCTCGAGGGGGTACTAGGTGCTCGAACCGCGTGAAGATGGCTCAACGAATATGTATGGATGGGAGGAGGGTTGACATGAGGTTCCCTTGGCACATGTCGTGCGATTGATGATCCCCTGCAGGGTTGAGAAAGCTATTCAAATTGCCGCGCTCTCGGATATGAGCACACTTGTATCATCCGACATTTCAACGTAGTAATAACTTAAACTTGATGCTAGTTGGTATGTTGATGATTATACTTGTTCATGATGATACTTGCTTTACTTTAAATGTTTAATTTCAGATTTAACTCTAGTAATAGGTGCTGTCCATAAATGCTATAAAACCTGTGAATTGAGTAGTGGAATGTAACTATGCAACAAAGTTAAGCTTTTCCGCACTTTTTACATTAAGCTTACTCCTTGCTACATCCAAATGCATATTCTTTCGAGTCGGTCATATATAGACCACGGGTAAGTCTTGCGAGTACCTTCTGTACTCATGCTTCTGCTTTGTGGTTTTCAGGTGAGGATCAGGATGGATGCGAGTTCTGTCCGTACTGCCTCTTGGTGTCCGGGCGGGGCACCGAGTAGAGGCTACTTGCGACGTTGCTTACGCCTGGAAGTGTTCAGGGGCAGGACACTTCCGGGGATGCCTTACTTTTTGTTTAATCTGGTGGTTGTGCGTTCTTTTGTTGTATAGTTAGGCTTAAGCTATGTTATGTCTAGGCTTGAATACTTGGTTTCTTTTGTGGTTGAACCTTGATGTATTTTGGTGCTCATCTCATGCTTATTATGTTGTTCCTATCCATGTCGATCATTATGCTTTGTTGTTGTTGTGTCATGTGTGGATATATTATTGTTCTTTTGTCTGCTGAGTGGATGTCCTCACTTCTAGAGGCATCATGCCGAAATTTTGTACAAATCCCGAGTTTAGGTAGGATCTTGTTTTTGTTTGTTTTGCGAGTTAGAGTCTGTTGTTGTGAGTCCTTGCCTTGTGTGGTTGTCTGGTTTCGTCTTTGTGCTTGAGTTAGTTTGGTTTGTTGTACTTCCGCGTTGCGTGTCTGGTCGTGGAGTTTTGAGTTCGTTGCCCCCTTTATGCAAATTGATTTGATATGGCAATAGAAACCGGTATGCGGGGCGATCCTGGGCGAGCTTAGGGTCGCATACCGGGGGAATACCGGGATTGTTGTTGAGTTATTCGAATGTTTTTACTGTTGTCTCAATTGGGCTTGGGTGCTAACATTGCGAGCACCATCGGCGATCCGTTGTTAGCCTCCAAATCCGATGAGGACGACCGAGCATTCAAATAAATCGAGGACAGTCTGGGCGGCTCCTAACATTAGATAAATGCCAAATTGCAGTATGACACCTTGATTATTTAATTATGTGCCATGAAACCTTGTCACCCTAGTTGTGGAATACATAGTTGGACATTAGTGAATTGCCAACATTGGGTATTTAAATCGTTGTAGATATTGCTTAGACCTGCTACGTGCACCCGACATGATTTTAGACAATCAAATGTTAATATTGACTTAATGATATATTGAACCTATTTTTGGAGAAGTATCATGTGTTGTGATTGTTGATGGCACGTGGTACATGGAAATCAACTGGGTTTGATAAATAGATTTAGACCGGGGCAAGTGGCAAGAATGATATGGCGGGCCATGAGTGGCACCGGGGATGTCGTTTTGGTTCTTCGGGTAGTCTTGCCCTGGTCATCCTAAGGACTTAACCTTGCAAGCCTTTGACCTGAGTCAAGCATGTAACCACATGTCTGTAATGGGACGAACCTAGTTGAGTAAGTTACTAATAACTTGCCTGTGGTACCTCGGGGTGTCAACTACACCTTTTGTGTAGCTTGAAAGGGGAGCGTACTAGTGCTATGGCATGGTACCCGTCCAATGGTATGCCGGTCCCATACTTCGCCTCTGTTAAGGGAAGGGATGGTGTATGACAAAAGCCGAAGAGGTTCACTTGTATAGTTTGCAGTCTCTAAAATGCTTTGTTACGATCGCTCGCATTTGTGGTGTTTGACTGTATTCTGTGGGTAAAGTGCATAACCTCTGCAGAGTGTAAAATCTATTCGAATAGCCGTGTCCGCAGCACCAAATATTGCTCGGGGATTACAGTCAAGGGTTAGACTTTCATGAAAACAACTTGGACTTAGAAAGTTTGGTTGGGTTAAATGCTAACGTTGATGGAAATGTGGATTAGGAGAGGAAAAGTGTTTACTTAACTCATGGAAAAGTTATTGATATAATCTTTACCTTTACTACTTTTGAATCTACTTATGCTACTTGTTAATTGTTGTTTTACTGCAAAATGCACCTGTTAGCCTACCCTTTGTATTAAGCCATGCATGTAGAATATTAGTTTGCATTCTATGCATGACTTGCTGAGTACCAAGTACTCACCCTTGCCACAATACAACATCAGTTGAAGAAGAAGCGACGCCAGCTTTGGAAGAAGAACTTTAGGAGGAGCCGTCTACCTAGGGAACGAGCCCAGTCAGTTGCCTACTGGATGGCGCCACGTTGATGCTTTTATTCCGCTGCAATTTATTTCCTTAATAAGCATTCGCCCTGTGTGGCGTACTCTTGTAACTTGACCATAAGGTCGAGCAACCAGTTTGGTTATCTTAATTAAAGTACTTTATTACTATCGATGTGTATGATTGTGATATTTACTGATGTTGAGGCTATGTGCACTAGCGTGATCCTGGACTAGTGTTGAATACATAGAGGGTCCGGATTTGCAAATTCGGGTCCTAACACTTGGATCCGACATGTGGGAAAGGGAGCTAGTCACACGTCATCACTTACCATCACCCTTTTAATCAATGTCGAACCTTACGTTAGTTGTGGTGGTTACCTCATTGAACTAAAATGTGGTTTTTATCCCTCGTTGGTCGTCATGAGTAAATGATTAGTCCCTATTGTCATGCGACGGATAGATTTATATCCTTAGTTGAATTGTTGCTGAAATCCCTGATTATCATGTTATTGTTGTCGTTCATGATGCCATCTTGATATGTCCATTTTGTTGATGCTTGATACCATGGAAAAACAAAGGATATGCTGCCAAATTTTTTTGTCAAGTATTTAGCATAGTTTCTATAATTTAATGTAAAATATGTGATTTAGTTGTTGCTAGTATCGTTGGTGGTGACATTTGCGGCATACTAGGTGCCGGGGTGTTACAGTTGGTATGAGAGCCAGGTTCTGGTCCGTGGTGTATGAACTTAGTGAATTACCATAGGTTCAACTAAAATGTGATGTGGGATAACCTAAAAACATGGCTTAGGTTGTACTTAAAATTTTGTCATAGGATAGCAACAATAAAACTTGTGTAAGTGGAATAATTAATTTAAAATTTGACACACATGGATGCACAGTAGGAAAGGGTATGGGTATTGTTGCTTTACTCTTAAATGTTGTATTTAAGCTCTAACGATGAATGCTACATTTGATAATGTATGCTACTATGTTTATGAGGTAATTGATTGAATTGTTCTTGTTATCGTGATAAAGTGGGGTTATGGTGCCAAATGGTTTCGGTCACCTTTTTGTTCATAGTAAGGCTGTGGTTTGACGGTGTGGCCGGGTAGAGTTTGGTGGTGGATTCTTTCATATTTTCCTTTACCATTCTTACAGTCAGTTTTTGGTTGGTTTTCTTGGTTTTAGTTGATTGAAATCCAAGGAAAAGTGTTTTGTTTTGAGTACCCGCTGATTGTTCTTTTGGTAGTTTGTCGTTTTGTCTTCCTTGGTTGAAGACGAATAAGAAGAGTTTTGCGTTGCGCGTCTTTTGGTCGCAATTTTTGGCTTTGACACCCGGTTTTGTTGATTATTGTGGACCGTCTTGGGGAGGAAACTGAGAGGAGCCGCCCAGATCATCCTCGAGTTGTTGGATGAACAGTTGCTCCCGTTGGATTTGGATCCTAGCAACAAATCACCGGAGGTGATCCAGATGCTAATACCCAAGCCCAAATGAGACAACTCTACAAACATCCAACGACTCGACAACAACCCCGGTATTCCCCCGGTATGCGATCCGAAAACTCGCCCAGGATACCCACATACCGGTTCCCAATGCCATATCAACATCAATTCGCACAAAGGGGCATCGAGCCCAAACTCACTACCAGAGACGCAGAACGCGGAAGCAAACAAACACACCTCACGGCACGAAGAGGCTCAACAAAAACATCCAACAACAACGACCAACGAAAAGCAGACGAGTTCCATTACAGAAATAAAGGTACAGCTATTCACAAAAGTATCGCCCACTACTCTATACAACAAAAGTAAGACACCCCGGTAGTGTCATGCCCTAACACTTCCGGGCGCACACGCGTCAACCGCCTCTACTCAGTGCCCCGCCCGGTCACCGACAGGCAGTAGGGGCAAAACTCACACCCCGCTGGATCCTCACCTGCAAAACCACAAAGCAGAAGCCTGAGTACAAAAGGTACTCGCAAATCTTACCCATGGTCCATATATGACCGACTCCAAAGGATTATGCATTTGGATGTAGCAAAGAATAAGCTGAACGTAAAACCGTTGCAAAATGCATAACATTTGTTGTTTAGTTACTGAAACTACTCAATTCATAATTTTTAAGGCGGTTGTAACAGCACCTACCACTGAGTGAAGTTACATCTAGCAATTTACAATAATTAACCACACTCACTTCGAGCTCAAGCCCAACGGCGAACTTCAGTTCAAGTTGTTACTACGTGTAACAGCAGTGACCAAGCGTGCTTATATCCGAGAGCGCGGCAATTCGAATCGCTTAATTACCCCTGCAGGGAAGCATTGATCACACGACATGTGTCCCGAAGGAACCTCATGTCAACCCCCTCCCATCCATACCAATCCGTTGGGGCATCTTCATGCGGTCCGGAAACCTAGCACCCCCTCGAGCAGCCCCAAGCCCGGCTTGGCGCCCGAGAGCCAGCCTAGGCCCCGCCCTTAACCACGTCCAACCACATGAGGGCATGGCCCATCGAACGGCATGCGATGAAAGAGCGGCTTACCTTACCATAATCGGGCATGTGATCAACCAGTTGGTGCCCAGCCATGGTGCCACATCGGATCGGTCCTTAGCTGACTCAGGCGGGACTACCACATTTGGGTCTCCTTACCCAAATGCCCCAACTCTCCCGCCCGGTCTCCAATTATACCTTTTTCCACAACATAACCATAGCCAAACAGTTCCAGAGATTTTAATGTGTAAGACCTCAAGCAGTGGAACCATCCACCACTTGGCACAAACCCGACTCCTAAGCATACTAAGCATGACACAATTAGTACCCATAATCTAGCTCCAAGGGAGGTGTTTTCGAGTAACAATGAAAAGGGTACATGCAGCAAATAGGATCTAGCCTATCCCACACTTCAACTCCTAATGCAACACTTAATACCCAATAAGCAGTTAATTCACAAAAGTAGATTATATACAAGGTTCAAGATGCTTAGGTGCTTGCCTTGATCTTCTGCTTGCGGATCGACAGCGATTTGCCCCTCGGCAACTCCCTCGACCACGGCGGTATCACCCCCGCGGTTTCGTTCTCTACACGAATAATATGCAACAATAAGATGCATGCGATGCGAAAGAAACGAGTTCAACACACACAACCCCACAAAAACCCACAACTGGACAGATCAGCCTAACCCGGACAGTCCGGACACTCCGGACCTGGAGCATTTGGCCCAACACGACTTGAGGATGGGAGTCCTACCGCTTTCTACGGCTTCACACCGACCCGATCTACGACTTTTCTATAACTTGCAAGCCGAGAGAAGCCCCGAGCTAGCTCAAACCGCCAAGAAACGACGACATTCTACTAGCCCAACCAAAACCTAACTCCAAGCCAATAAATGGCTTTGCTACTTCCCGATCTCTAACCTAGGCACCCTGCATTCCCAAAACCAACCCCAAGAATCACCACACCTCAAAACCCTAGAACTCCAAAGTTCATCCCTAAACTCTCAAATCCAAACCTAAGTTCCAAACCCACCATGGACGGCCTTAGGATCCAAGAAACCCACGAATCAAACCCCAAGAGAAAAACCTACCTCCAAAGGAAGATGGAGGAGAAGCAACGCCGAGTGGAGGAAGGAGATGCCGGCGTGAGGAGGAGTTCCCTGAGATGGAGGAGCCGCTGGAAAGGTCACCAGCCGGTGGGGAGCTCACCGGAGTGGAGCTAGGGCGGAGGAGACACACGGGAGGGGTAGAGAGCAAGTGGAGAGGAGGAAGGAAGAATGGGAGCCACGAAATAGGACTTATACAAAAAACCCCCGCACAATCCGGACCCTCTGGATGCTCAACCCAGAGACTCCGGGTTTGGGTCTTCGGTAGAATCAACCCGGACACTCTGGACATTTAGTCCGGACACTCCGGGTTGGGGTGTTCGGTCAGCCCAATCCGGATACTCCGGACACTTTATCCGGACATTCCGGGTTATGTCCGGATATTCCGGACGTTGGTCCGGATACTCCGGATGACCCAGAATTTTTGAACTTGGGGCCTTGACAAACCCTCCCCCCTTAAGGGAATCTCGCCCCGAAGATTCAGAACAAACGCATAGACCGGATAGAACGCAGATGGGTAGGTTAGTCGCGCACTACTCAAAATACTTCGAAGCACGAAGAATGATTCGCTACCACATACATGGTATCGAAGAACTCTGGATACTCGGTCTTTAAGCGATCTTCGGGTTCCCAAGTAGCCTCATCCTCAGTATGATTACTCCACTGAATTTTGTAGAATTTTAGTGTTCTCCGCCGAGTCTTGCGCTCCGCTCCTTCTAAAATCCGAATTGGATGCTCTCGATAGGATAGATCTGGTTCAGGCGCAACTCCGAGGTCGTCTACTTCAAGCGACTCGAAAGGAGTACGAAGACACTTTTTCAATTGGGAGACATGGAAGACGTTATGAACCATCTCAAGTGAGGGAGGAAGCTTTAGGTGATATGCAACTTGACCACGCTTATCAAGGACTCTAAATGGCCCTATGTAGCGAGGCGCCAGTTTCCCCTTGATTCCAAACCGACGAGTGCCTCGAAGAGGAGATACCTTCAGATAGACGAAGTCGCCGATATCGAAGGAGAGGGGTCACCTACGGCGATCGGCATAGCTCTTCTATCGCGACTGTGCTACCCTCAGGTTCTCCCGAATGACCCTCACTTTTTCTTCGGCCTCCATGACCAGTTCAGGTCCAAGGAATGAACGCTCCCCACTCTCAGACCAATTGAGAGGTGCTCTGCAGCTACGACCATAAAGTGCCTCGAAAGGGGACATTTGGATGCTGGTTTGGTAGCTGCTATTATATGCAAATTCGGCATACGGAAGACATTCTTCCCATTTCTTCCCATAAGACAGCACACACGCCCTCAGCATGTCCTCGAGGATCTGATTAACTCTCTCGGTCTGTCCATCAGTCTGAGGGTGGTATGCTGAGCTATAGAGTAGTTTCGTGCCCAGTGCTTCATGCAGACTCCTCCAGAACTGGGAGACAAACTGCGAGCCCCGATCTGAAATTATCCGCTTTGGCACTCCATGAAGACACACAATCCGAGATGTGTACAGCTCCGCATATCTCGTGGCCCGATAGGTGGTGCGAACGGCTAGGAAATGTGTAGACTTTGTTAACCGGTCGACAATCACCCAGATTGAGTCGTGACTCGAAGAAGTCAGAGGCAAGCCAGTAATGAAGTCCATGCTGACATCTTCCCATTTCCAACTCGGAATGGGCAGCGGCTGAAGAGTACCAGCTGGCTTAAAGTGTTCAGCCTTCACACGCTTGCAGACATCGCACTCAGCCACATAACGAGCAATCTCGCGCTTCATGCGAGTCCACCAGAATTGCCGCTTCAGGTCTTGGTACATCTTGTTGCTGCCCGGATGGATTGTGAGCAACGAGTTATGGGCTTCATCAAGGATCGCCCGCTTCAACCCTTGGATATCTGGGACAACTACGCGCTGGCCGAACCACAAGGTTCCTTGCTCATCCCGGCGAAAACCAGGGGCTTGGCCAGAATTCACCTTATCGCGAATTTGGGAGACACCCACATCATTCTTCTGAGCCTCCCGAATCTGATCAAGCAATGTGGACTTCAATTCCACATTAGCCAAGGTCCCTTCTTCTATCATTCCCAGGTTGAGCTTCTGGAACTCAGCACAAAGGTTAGCACTCCGTGGTGGAGAGTGAGGCAATGGCATTGGGCCTTGCGACTCAATGCGTCAGCCACCACATTGGCCTTTCCCGGGTGATAGTGCACCTCCAGATTGTAATCTTTGATCAACTCAAGCCATCTCCGCTGCCTCATATTCAGGTATGCCTGCGTGAAGATGTACTTGAGGCTTTTGTGATCGGTGTAGATGTTGCACTTGTGATGGGGTGTAGATGGATGCCCGAACTTCCGTCAGGTGGAGGATAAGTCGATTAGGCGGCGTGAGACACACACGATCCGGCTTCTTGATCGACACGATCAAAAACCCCTGCAATCGCAGCACCACGCGTCCTCTGGTTATCAACCGTGCGCTGCCCGGTTGACCTCGCCACGAAGGCTAATCCCTGCCAATGAATCGAGAACACAAGCAAGAACAAGAAAGATGCACTGAATTTGAAAATTGAAGATGAATCTCACGAGTTGGGGTCTCACAAACCGATGAACGGTAATACTGTTCAAAGACAGAATTAATCTAAGCAAAACCCAAAGCAAACCCTAGCGGCGGCTACTGGATATAAAGGCTGTGGGCCGTCCTAGAAACCCTAGACGTGTCCGTGATGGACTCCAACACGATACATGGGCCAACGGCCCAAATTGGTGACGCAGCACCCTGGGACAGATTCTGTCCGCCAGCTTGAAACGTGGATTCCCGTCGACTCCGAAGTCCAAATGACCTGAAACCAGTGCCATTGTAAAGCTTATCTCCTTAGCTTTCCATGCATATGTGGATCATCAAAATCGGAGCCCGTTTGTGGCCTGGGCGACGATTTTAGTGAACGCTGCTCCTGGTGGCCGAGGTGGTCGACTCCGAGATGAATTGAACCTCCAACTTGACTTGGACACTCTCCTTGCCTCCCTCCTGGTCCTTGCTGGTTTCCAAGGCCTTCATGGTCCTCTCCAAAGTTCCTAAGTACAATATAATCAATAATATCATTAGGTAGCATACCATCCTCACAAGTATCTGCACGGGCACTTAGGAACGAGCTCACCTGTTGATTCAATTGTCGTGCTCGTGCTCTTGTGATGGGTCCTTGCATCACAACTGGAGGAGGCTCGGTCGTATGCATAGGAGTGATGTCCTCATCAACTTGTTCCCCAAGAGATAGTGGCGCCAAATCTTTAAAGCATGGACCACTACTGCAAGCTCCAGATCATGGGTGGGGTAGTGCTCTTCATGACGTTTCAGCTGCCGAGATGCGTAAGCTACAACTCGGCTGTCCTGCATAAGCACACAGCCAAGTCCGATGCCAGAAGCATCGCAATACACATCAAACGGCTTATGAATGTCGGGCTGGGTAAGGACTGGAGCTGTAGTGAGGCGCTGCTTCAGAATCTGAAATGCCTGCTCACAGCCCACAGACCACTTGAACTCAGTGCCCTTCTTCAACAACTCTGTCATGGGCTTGGTTATCTTCGAGAAGTCCTGAATGAAACGGCGGTAATAGCCAGCCAGCCCAAGAAAACTGCGAATCTCGGTGACAGACTTGGGCTGTTCCCACTTGAGCACATCCTGTACTTTGCTTGGGTCGACGGCCACGCCTTGCTCGGAAAGAACGTGCCCCAAGAACGACACCTCCTTCAGCCAGAACTCGCACTTGCTGAACTTCGCATACAAGCGGTGTTCCCGAAGTCTTCCGAGAACGACACGAAGGTGTTTGGCATGATCTTCCTCGTTGGCTGAATAAATGAGGATGTCGTCAATGAAGATGACGACAAAGGAATCCAGCTCTTCCATAAAGATGGAGTTCATGAGGTACATGAAGTACGCCGGCGCGTTCGTCAGACCGAATGACATGACGGTGTACTCATACAGCCCATATCGAGTGGAAAAGGCTGTCTTCGGAATATTCTCAGCCCGGATCTTGATCTGATGGTACCCGAGCCTCAGGTCAATCTTGGAGAATACCCATGCACCAGCAAGCTGATCGAACAGGATATCAATCCGAGGCAGAGGGTACTTGTTGTTGATAGTGACAGCATTCAAGGGGCGGTAATCCACACAGAGGCGCAGAGAACCGTCCTTCTTGGTCACGAAAAGAGCCGAGCAGCCCCAAGGCGAGGAGATCAGACGAATGAAGCCCTTGTCCATCAACTCCTTCAATTGAGTCTTCAGCTCAGCCAATTCGTTGGGTGGCATTCGATACGACCGCTTGGAGACTGGAGCGGTCCCAGGCTGCAACTCTACTACAAACTCAATGTCCCGATCAGGTGGCATCCCTGGCAGTTCCGCTGGGAACACATCGGGGTATTCTGACACCACAGGAACAGTGTCTAACTTCCCGACTTCGGCGCCATTCAAGTAGCAGAGGGTGGCCTTGCCTTCATCAAGAAGTAACGTCAGCCAGCCGCCCTTCGGTCCCTTAAGCGAGATGGTAGGGCGAGAACAATCAAGGATGGCTTGCTGTCGCGTCAACCAATTCATGCCCAAGATGACATCCATCCCACGGAGGTCAAGGAGTAGAAGATTAACAGTGAAGGAAACCCCTTGAACTAGCACCGACGCCTTTTTAACTACGTGATTTACTACAGTCTTGGACCCCGGTGCCTCAATCAGAAATGGTGTGGCGCTGCCACTCACTCGCATCTGATGGTGCACAGCGAACTCTCTACAGACAAAGGAATGAGATGCCCCCGAGTCGAATAACACCCTAGCAGAATGTCCGTCAATGCACAACATACCCGTCAGCACGGCGTGGTCCTCTGGAATCTCCTCGGCACCGACATAGTTGACTCGGCCGCGGGCTGGCGAAGGGAGTGGAGGTGGAGCTGTCGCTGTTGGAAGTCGTGGGGCGGTAGGGTTGTTGCCTCGCCTTGGAAATGGGCAGTCGCGGATAAAGTGCCCGGCACGCCCGCAGTTATAGCATGGGCCCGGTCCAGAGCCTGTCACCACTCGCACTCCCGACTGTGGCTGGGGAGGACGAGGAGCAGCAACAGGAGAACGAGCCACTCCAGCCGGCAGGGGAGGTGCAGGGACAGGGGCCCTCAGTGGTGGAGGGACCATGCGGGCCCGCTGCGAACTGCTGCCTGTCGAGAACTGCGCGCCCCGCTTCCGCTTCTTCTCCTCTTGGTGGTTCCTCATCTTATGCTCAACGGTGATCGCTCGACTCACCAAGTCATTGAAGTCGGCGAAACCGCACACCGAGAGCCGGTCTTGCATCTTCACCGTCAATCCACTCATGAAGCGGCTCTGTTTCTTCTCATCACTATCAACCTCCTCCGGCGCATACTGAGCCATGTAGTTGAACTCTCGTGAGTAATCTACCAAAGTCTTGCTCAATTGCTTGAGGGCCAGAAACTGTTGTTTCTTGATATCCATGAGTCCCTTCGGGATGTGGTATGCCCGGAAGGCGTCACGGAACTCCGCCCAAGTCACCGGATGACCGGCGGGCTGCATCACCAGGAAGTTGGCCCACCATGCTCCAACAGGGCCTTGAAGCTGCTGTGCTGCGTAGGGAGCCTTCTGAAGGTCCCCGCACTGGATAAGAGCGAACTTCTGCTCCATTGTGCGCAGCCAGTCGTCTGCCTCCAAGGGATCACTGACCTGGGAGAACACTGGCGGCTGAGTGTGGAGGAAGTCCAAATAGCCATTTGGGCGGGCTCGCCCTTCACCGCGGCCACCTGGAGCAGCCTGATTCTGGACCAGCATCTCCAGAATCCGGTTGGTAGTCTCCTGATTCCTCTCTGACCGCAGCAGGATATCCAGTACATTGGGAGGAGGAGGCGGATCACCATGGCTAGGCTGTGACCGCCCAGCACCATCATCACCTCCCATGGCTCCGCGGGTCCTCATTCTGTCGCCAACCAAATCCGGATGACAAGAGTTAGTCCCCACAGAAAGGATAGGCCTTAGACTCGAGGAACCCACAAACCTACCCAAGTCAGACTGTAGCACTCCGCACTGGAGTCCAACGAGTCCAACACACTCAAACAAACACAATTCATGATGCAAGATGACAAGGCACATGCACGACATGACATGAAATGCACGAGTCCAACGTATTCTCTCACTCACCATACATATAAATAGGGCGGGGTACAAGTACTACTCTACCTAATGCATTATGACACTCCTAACCAATTCCTAACTGGTCGTCAAGTTGGGGTCCGTCTTTGTGCGCCCTGCTCTGATACCAGCCCTGAGATGGAGCCGCCCAGATCATCCTCGAGTTGTTGGATGAACAGTTGCTCCCGTTGGATTTGGATCCTAGCAACAAATCACCGGAGGTGATCCAGATGCTAATACCCAAGCCCAAATGAGACAACTCTACAAACATCCAACGACTCGACAACAACCCCGGTATTCCCCCGGTATGCGATCCGAAAACTCGCCCAAGATACCCACATACCGGTTCCCAATGCCATATCAACATCAATTCGCACAAAGGGGCATCGAGCCCAAACTCACTACCAGAGACGCAGAACGCGGAAGCAAACAAACACACCTCACGGCACAAAGAGGCCCAACAAAAACAACCAACAACAACGACCAACGAAAAGCAGATGAGTTCCATTACAGAAATAAAGGTACAGCTATTCACAAAAGTATCGCCCACTACTCTATACAACAAAAGTAAGACACCCCGGTAGTGTCATACCCTAACACTTCCGGGCGCACACGCGTCAACCGCCTCTACTCGGTGCCCCGCCCGGTCACCGACAGGCAGTAGGGGCAAAACCGACACCCCGCTGGATCCTCACCTGCAAAACCACAAAGCAGAAGCCTGAGTACAAAACGTACTCGCAAGTCTTACCCGTGGTCCATATATGACCGACTCCAAAGGATTATGCATTTGGATGTAGCAAAGAATAAGCTGAAGGTAAAACCGTTGCAAAATGCATAACATTTGTTGTTTAGTTACTGAAACTACTCAATTCATAATTTTTAAGGCGGTTGTAACAGCACCTACCACTGAGTGAAGTTACATCTAGCAATTTACAATAATTAACCACACTCACTTCGAGCTCAAGCCCAACGGCGAACTTCAGTTCAATTTGTTACTACGTGTAACAGCAGTGACCAAGCGTGCTCATATCCGAGAGCGCGGCATTTCGAATCGCTTAATTACCCCTGCAGGGAAGCATTGATCACACGACATGTGTCCCGAAGGAACCTCATGTCAACCCCCTCCCATCCATACCAATCCGTTGGGGCATCTTCATGCGGTCCGGAAACCTAGCACCCCCTCGAGCAGCCCCAAGCCCGGCTTGGCGCCCGAGAGCCAGCCTAGGCCCCGCCCTCAACCACGTCCAACCACATGAGGGCATGGCCCATTGAACGGCATGCGATGAAAGAGCGGCTTACCTTACCATAATCGGGCATGTGATCAACCAGTTGGTGCCCAGCCATGGTGCCACATCGGATCGGTCCTTAGCTGACTCAGGCGGGACTACCACATTTGGGACTCCTTACCCAAATGCCCCAACTCTCCCGCCCGGTCTCCAATTATACCTTTTTCCACAACATAACCATAGCCAAACAGTTCCAGAGATTTTAATATGTAAGACCTCAAGCAGTGGAGCCATCCACCACTTGGCACAGACCCGACTCCTAAGCATACTAAGCACGACACAATTAGTACACAAAATCTAGCTCCAAGGGAGGTGTTTTCGAGTAACAATGAAAAGGGTACATGCAGCAAATAGGATCTAGCCTATCCCACACTTCAACTCCTAATGCAACACTTAATACCCAATAAGCAGTTAATTCACAAAAATTAATTATATACAAGGTTCAAGATGCTTAGGTGCTTGCCTTGATCTTCTGCTTGCGTATCGACAGCGATTTGCCCCTCAGCAACTCCCTCGATCACGGCGGTATCACTCCCCGCGGTTTCGTTCTCTACACGAATAATATGCAACAATAAGATGCATGCGATGCGAAAGAAACGAGTTCAACACACACAACCCCACAAAAACACACAACTGGACAGACCAGCCTAACCCGGACAGTCCAGGCATTTGATCCGGACTGTCCGGATAACCCGGATACTCCGGACTGGGTGTCCGGACACTCCGGACCTGGAGCATTTGGCCCAACACGACTTGAGGATGGGAGTCCTACCGCTTTCTACGCCTTCACACCGACCCGATCTACTACTTTTCTACAACTTGCAAGCCGGGAGAAGCCCCGAGCTAGCTCAAACCGCCAAGAAACGATGACATTCTACTAGCCCAACCAAAACCTAACTCCAAGCCAAGAAATGGCTTTGCTACTTCCCGATCTCTAACCTAGGCACCCTGCATTCCCAAAACCAACCCCAAGAATCACCACACCTTAAAACCCTAGAACTCCATAGTACATCCCCAAACTCTCAAATCCAAACCTAAGTTCCAAACCCACCATGGACAACCTTAGGATCCAAGAAACCCACGAATCAAACCCCAAGAGAAAAACCTACCTCCAAAGGAAGATGGAGGAGAAGCAACGCCGGGTGGAGGAAGGAGATGCCGGCGTGAGGAGGAGTTCCCTGAGATGGAAGAGCCGCCGGAAAGGTCACCGGCCGGTGGGGAGCTCACCGGAGTGGAGCTAGGGCGGAGGAAACGCGCGGGAGGGGTAGAGAGCAAGTGGAGAGGAGGAAGGAAGAATGGGAGCCACGAAATAGGACATATATACAAAACCCCCGCACAATCCGGACCCTCCGGATGCTCAACCCGGATACTCTGGGTTGGGGTCTTCGGTAGAATCAACCCGGACACTCCGGACATTTAGTCCGGACACTCCGGGTTGGGGTGTTCGGTCAGCCCAATCCGGATACTCCGGACACTTTATCCGGACATTCCGGGTTATGTCCGGACATTCCGGACGTTGATCCGGATACTCCGGATGTCCCAGAATTTTTGAACTTGGGGCCTTGACAAACCCTCCCCCCTTAAGGGAATATCGCCCCGAGATTCAGAACAAACGCATAGACCGGATAGAACGCAGATGGGTAGGTTAGTCGCGCACTACTCAAAATACTTCAAAGCACGAAGAATGATTCGCTACCACATACATGGTATTGAAGAACTCTGGATACTAGGTCTTTAAGCGATCTTCGGGTTCCCAAGTAGCCCCATCCTCAGTATGATTACTCCACTGAATTTTGTAGAATTTTAGTGTTCTCCGCCGAGTCTTGCGCTCCGCTCCTTCTAAAATCCGAATTGGTTGCTCTCGATAGGATAGATCTGGTTCAGGCGCAACTCCGAGGTCGTCTACTTCAAGCGACTCGAAAGGAGTACGAAGACACTTTTTCAATTGGGAGACATGGAAGACGTTATGAACCATCTCAAGTGAGGGAGGAAGCTCTAGGTGATATGCAACTTGACCACGCTTATCAAGGACTCTAAATGGCCCTATGTAGCGAGGCGCCAGTTTCCCCTTGATTCCAAACCGACGAGTGCCTCGAAGAGGAGATACCTTCAGATAGACGAAGTCGCCGATATCGAAGGAGAGGGGTCACCTACGGCGATCGGCATAGCTCTTCTATCGCGACTGTGCTACCCTCAGGTTCTCCCGAATGACCCTCACTTTTTCTTCGGCCTCCATGACCAGTTCTGGTCCAAGGAATGAACGCTCCCCACTCTCAGACCAATTGAGAGGTGCTCTGCAGCTACGACCATAAAGTGCCTCGAAAGGGGACATTTGGATGCTGGTTTGGTAGCTGTTATTATATGCAAATTCGGCATACGGGAGACATTCTTCCCATTTCTTCCCATAAGACAGCACACACGCCCTCAGCATGTCCTCGAGGATCTGATTAACCCTCACGGTCTGTCCATCAGTCTGAGGGCGGTATGCTAAGCTGTATAGTAGTTTCGTGGCCAGTGCTTCGTGCAGACTCCTCCAGAACTGGGAGACAAACTGCGTGCCCCGATCTGAAATTATCCGCTTTGGCACTCCATGAAGACACACAATCCGAGATGTGTACAGCTCCGCATATCTCGTGGCCCGATAGGTGGTGCGAACGGCTAGGAAATGTGCAGACTTTGTTAACCGGTCGACAATCACCCAGATCGAGTCGTGACTCGAAGAAGTCAGAGGCAAGCCAGTAATGAAGTCCATGCTGACATCTTCCCATTTCCAACTCGGAATGGGCAGCGGCTGAAGAGTACCAGCTGGCTTAAAGTGTTCAGCCTTCACACGCTTGCAGACATCGCACTCAGCCACATAACGAGCAATCTCGCGCTTCTTGCGAGTCCACCAGAATTGCCGCTTCAGGTCTTGGTACATCTTGTTGTCGCCCGGATGGATTGTGAGCAACGAGTTATGGGCTTCATCAAGGATCAACCGCTTCAACTCTTGGATATCCGGGACCACTACGCGCTGGCCGAACCACAAGGTTCCTTGCTCATCCCGGCGAAAACCAGGGGCTTCGCCAGAATTCACCTTGTCGCGAATTTGCGAGACACCCACATCATTCTTCTGAGCCTCCCGAATCTGATCAAGCAATGTGGACTTCAATTCCACATTAGCCAAGGTCCCTTCTTCTATCATTCCCAGGTTGAGCTTCTGGAACTTAGCACAAAGGGTAGCACTCCGTGGTGGAAGAGTGCGGCAATGGCATTGGGCCTTGCGACTCAATGCGTCAGCCACCACATTGGCCTTTCCTGGGTGATAGTGCACCTCCAGATTGTAATCTTTGATCAACTCAAGCCATCTCCGCTGCCTCATATTCAGGTCTGCCTGCGTGAAGATGTCCTTGAGGCTTTTGTGATCGGTGTAAATGTTGCACTTGTTCCCCAAGAGATAGTGGCGCCAAATCTTTAAAGCATGGACCACTACTGCAAGCTCCAGATCATGGGTGGGGTAGTGCTCTTCATGACGTTTCAGCTGCCGAGACGCGTAAGCTACAACTCGGCTGTCCTGCATAAGCACACAGCCAAGTCCGATGCCAGATGCATCGCAATACACAAAAACGGCTTATGAATGTCGGGCTGGGTAAGGACTAGAGCTGTAGTGAGGCGCTGCTTCAGAATCTGAAATGCCTGCTCACAGCCCACAGACCACTTGAAATCAGTGCCCTTCTTCAACAACTCTGTCATGGGCTTGGCTATCTTCGAGAAGTCCTGAATGAAACGGCGGTAATAGCCAGCCAGCCCAAGAAAACTGCGAATCTCGGTGACAGACTTGGGCTGTTCCCACTTGAGCACATCCTGTACTTTGCTTGGGTCGACGGCCACGCCTTGCTCGGAAAGAACGTGCCCCAAGAACGACACCTCCTTCAGCCAGAACTCGCACTTGCTGAACTTCGCATACAAGCGGTGTTCCCGAAGTCTTCCGAGAATGACGCGAAGGTGTTTGGCATGATCTTCCTCGTTGGCTGAATAAATGAGGATGTCGTCAATGAAGATGACGACAAAGGAATCCAGCTCTTCCATAAAGATGGAGTTCGTGAGGTAAATGAAGTACGCCGGCGCGTTCGTCAGACCGAACGACATGACGGTGTACTCATACAGCCCATATCGAGTGGAAAAGGCTGTCTTCGGAATATCCTCAGCCCGGATGTTGATCTGATGGTACCCGAGCCTCAGGTCAATCTTGGAGAATACCCGTGCACCAGCAAGCTGATCGAACAGGATATCAATCCGAGGCAGAGGGTACTTGTTCTTGATAGTGACAACATTCAAGGGGCGGTAATCCACGCAGAGGCACAGAGATTCGTCCTTCTTTGTCACGAAAAGAGCCGAGCAGCCCCAAGGCGAGGAGCTTGGACGAATGAAGCCCTTGTCCATCAACTCCTTCAATTGAGTCTTCAGCTCAGCCAATTCGTTGGGTGGCATTCGATACGACCGCTTGGAGACTGGAGCGGTCCCAGGCTGCAACTCTACTACAAACTCAATGTCCCGATCAGGTGGCATCCCTGGCAGTTCCGCTGGGAACACATCGGGGTATTCTGACACCACAGGAACAGTGTCTAACTTCCCGACTTCGGCGCCATTCAAGTAGCAGAGGGTGGCCTTGCCTTCATCAAGAAGTAACGTCAGCCAACCGCCCTTCGGTCCCTTAGGCGAGATGGTACGGCGAGAACAATCAAGGATGGCTTGCTGTGGCGTCAACCAATTCATGCCCAAGATGACATCCATCCCACGGAGGTCAAGGAGTAGAAGATTAACAGTGAAGGAAACCCCTTGAACTAGCACCGACGCCTTTTTAACTACTTGATTTACTACAGTCTTGGACCCCGGTGCCTCAATCAGAAATGGTGTGGCGCTGCCACTCACTTGCATCTGATGGTGCACAGCAAACTCTCTACGGACAAAGGAATGAGATGCCCCCGAATCGAATAACACCCTAGCAGAATGTCCGTCAATGCACAACATACCCGTCAGCACGGCGTGGTCCTCTGGAATCTCCTCGGCACCGACATAGTTGACTCGACCGCGGGCTGGCGAAGGGAGTGGAGGTGGAGCTGTCGCTGCTGGACGTCGTGGGGCGGTAGGGTTGTTGCCTCGCCTTGGAAATGGGCAGTCGCGGATAAAGTGCCCGGCACGCCCGCAGTTATAGCATGGGCCCGGTCCAGAGCCTGTCACCACTCGCACTCCCGACTGTTGCTGGGGAGGACGAGGAGAAGCAACAGGAGAACGAGCCACTCCAGCCGGCAGGGGAGGTGCAGGGACAGGGGCCCTCAGTGGTGGAGGGACCATGCGGGCCCGCTGCGAACTGCTGCCTGTCGAGAACTGCGCGCCCCGCTTCCACTTCTTCTCCTCTTGGTGGTTCCTCATCTTATGCTCAACGGTGATCGCTCGACTCACCAAGTCATTGAAGTCGGCGAAACCGCACACCGAGAGCCGGTCTTGCATCTTCACCGTCAATCCACTCATGAAGCGGCTTTGTTTCTTCTCATCACTATCAACCTCCTCCGGCGCATACTGAGCCAGGTAGTTGAACTCTCGTGAGTAATCTACCACAGTCTTGCTCAATTGCTTGAGGGCCAGAAACTGTTGTTTCTTGATATCCATGAGTCCCTTCGGGATGTGGTATGCCCGGAAGGCCTCACGGAACTCCGCCCAAGTCACCGGATGACCGGCGGGCTGCATCACCCGGAAGTTGGCCCACCATGCTCCAGCAGGGCCTTGAAGCTCTTTGTCTTTGCGTGAGAGCCTTCTGAAGGTCCCCGCACTGGATAAGAGCGAACTTCTGCTCCATCGTGCGCAGCCAGTCGTCTGCCTCCAAGGGATCACTGGCCTGGGAGAACACTGGCGGCTGAGTGTGGAGGAAGTCCAAATAGCCATTTGGGCGGGCTCGCCCTTCACCGCGGCCACCTGGAGCAGCCAGATTCTGGACCAGCATCTCCAGAATCCGGTTGGTAGTCTCCTGATTCCTCTCTGACCGCAGCAGGGTATCCAGTACATTGGGAGGAGGAGGCGGATCACCATGGCTAGGCTGTGACCGCCCAGCACCATCATCACCTCCCATGGCTCCGCGGGTCCTCATTCTGTCGCCAACCAAATCCAGATGACAAGAGTTAGTCCCCACAGAAAGGATAGGCCTTAGACTCGAGGAACCCACAAACCTACCCAAGTCAGACTGTAGCACTCCGCACTGGAGTCCAACGAGTCCAACACACTCAAACAAACACAATTCATGATGCAAGATGACAGGGCACATGCACGACATGACATGAAATGCACGAGTCCAACGTATTCTCTCACTCACCATACATACACTGCAAGAAAAATAGACATCAGTGGCGGTTCGTAACTGCCATCAGTGGCGGTTTTTTGAACCGCCACTGATATAGTGCCACTGATAATCGAAGATTATCAGTGGCGGTTTTGAACCGCCACTGATAATATTATCAGTGGCGGTTCCAAAGAAAAACCGTCACTGATAATGCATTATTTGTGGCGGTTCTGAAGAAAAACCGCCACAAATAATTATATTTAATATTCCGGCAGTTTTAACACAAAATGAAGATATTTTCTAAGAGGTCACCCCTCACCCATCCTAATTAGTAATACTCTCACCTAAGCACGCTTAACTAATGAGTTCTACCACCGATTTTAATGCAAATACAAGCACTTCCCGAGAGGTCACCCATCCTAGTACTACTCCACCACGCTTAACTTCGAGTTCTTATGTGATCTAGTACCGTAGTGTTGGCATGATGACATTTGAAATATAACGTGTCCCCTCCTTAACCCCACAAGGACCCGAACACTAATTTTAGTATTCTCATACTCTGAATTTGTCATGCTCTATTTTAACTAAGTGCTCGATTTTACCATGACATGGGTACTTCAAATTTCAACTAAGTGCTTGATTTTACCATGACATGGATACTTCAAACCTCAACTAAGTGTTTGATTTTACTATGACATGGATACTTCAAATTTCAACTAAGTGCTTGTCAATGGATTTTACTATGACATGGATACTTCAAATTTCAAACCTCAACTAAGTGTTTGATTTTACCATGACATGGATACTTCAAATTTCAACTAAGTGCTTGATTTTACTATGACATGGGTGCTCCCAATTTTAACTAAGTGCTCCCAATTTGAAGTTTGAAGCATCCATGTCATGGTAAAATAGATTTTACCATGACATGGATACTTCAAATTTCAACTAAGTGCTTGATTTTACTATGACATGGGTGCTCCCAATTTTAACTAAGTGCTCCCAATTTGAAGTTTGAAGCATCCATGTCATGGTAAAATAGAGCACTTAGTTGAGGTTTGAAGTATCCATGTCATGGTAAAATCAAGCACTTAGTTGAGGTTTGAAGTATCCATGTCATGGTAAAATCAAGCACTTAGTTGAGGTTTGAAGTATCCATGTCATGGTAAAATCAAGCACTTAGTTGAAATTTGAAGTATCCATGTCATGGTAAAATCAAGCACTTAGTTGAGGTTTGAAGTATCCATGTCACGGTAAAATCAAGTACTTAGTTGAAATTTGAAGTACCCATGTCATGGTAAAATCAAGCACTTAGTTGAAATTTAGAGCACTCAAATTAGGTAACTATAGTTATCAGTGGCGGTTCTATCAAAAAACCGCCACGATAATAAAGATCTCATGACAGTTCTAACATAAAACCGCCACAAATCGCCCATTATCGGTGACGGTTTTACATTGAACCGCCACAAATAGTTCCCAAGTATCGATGGCGGTTTTATTCGAACCGCCACAGATAACCGAGTATCAGTGGCGGTTTGTGGTTAGAACCGCCACTGATAGTTGTCGAAGTATCAGTGGCGGTTCTAACCAAAAACCGCCACTGATACTCGGTAATCTGTGGCGGTTCGAAATAAAAACCGCCACTGATGATCCTGGCACCGGTTTGAGCTAAAAAACCGCCACTGATATTTCTATGAGTGGCGGTTTCAAACAAACCGCCACTGATAGGCGTCTCCTATGTGCAGTTTTGTAGTAGTGATATAAATAGGGCGGGGAACAAGTACTACTCTACCTAATGCATTATGACACTCCTAACCAATTCCTAACTGGTCGTCAAGTTGGGGTCCGTCTTTGTGCGCCCTGCTCTGATACCAGCCCTGAGATGGAGCTGCCCAGATCATCCTCGAGTTGTTGGATGAACAGTTGCTCCCGTTGGATTTGGATCCTAGCAACAAATCACCGGAGGTGATCCAGATGCTAATACCCAAGCCCAAATGAGACAACTCTACAAACATCCAACGACTCGACAACAACCCCGGTATTCCCCCGGTATGCGATCCGAAAACTCACCCAGGATCCCCACATACCGGTTCCTAATGCCATATCAACATCAATTCGCACAAAGGGGCATCGAGCCCAAACTCACTACCAGATACGCAGAACGCGGAAGCAAACAAACACACCTCACAGCACAAAGAGGCCCAACAAGAACAACCAACAACAACGACCAACGAAAAGCAGACGAGTTCCATTACAGAAATAAAGGTACAGCTATTCACAAAAGTATCGCCCACTACTCTATACAACAAAAGTAAGACACCCCGGTAGTGTCATGCCCTAACACTTCCGGGCGCACACGCGTCAACCGCCTCTACTCGGTGCCCCTTGGAGTCAAATGAGCGATGAGGTGCAAAACTCACACCCCGCTGGATCCTCACCTGCAAAACCACAAAGCAGAAGCCTGAGTACAAAACGTACTCGCAAGTCTTACCCGTGGTCCATATATGACCGACTCCAAAGGATTATGCAGTTGGATGTAGCAAAGAATAAGCTGAAGGTAAAACCGTTGCAAAATGCTTAACATTTGTTGTTTAGTTACTGAAACTACTCAATTCATAATTTTTAAGGCGGTTGTAACAGCACCTACCATTGAGTGAAGTTACATCTAGCAATTTACAAGAATTAACCACACTCACTTCGAGCTCAAGCCCAACGGCGAACTTCAGTTCAAGTTGTTACTACGTGTAACAGTAGTGACCAAGCGTGCTCATATCCGAGAGCGCGGCAATTCGAATCGCTTAATTACCCCTGCAGGGAAGCATTGATCACACGACATGTGTCCCGAAGGAACCTCATGTCAACCCCCTCCCATCCATACCAATCCGTTGGGGCATCTTCATGCGGTCCGAAAACGTAGCACCCCCTCGAGCAGCCCCAAGCCCGGCTTGGCGCCCGAGAGCCGGCCTAGGCCCCGCCCTCAACCACGTCCAACCACATGAGGGCATGGCCCATCGAACGGCATGCGATGAAAGAGCGGTTTACCTTACCATAATCGGGCATGTGATCAACCAGTTGGTGCCACATCGGATCGGTCCTTAGCTGACTCAGGCGGGACTACCACATTTGGGTCTCCTTACCCAAATGCCCCAACTCTCCCGCCCGGTCTCCAATTATACCTTTTTCCACAACATAACCATAGCCAAACAGTTCCAGAGATTTTAATGTGTAAGACCTCAAGCAGTGGAACCATCCACCACTTGGCACAAACACGACTCCTAAGCATACTAAGCACGACACAATTAGTACCCATAATCTAGCTCCAAGGGAGGTGTTTTCGAGTAACAATGAAAAGGGTACATGCAGCAAATAGGATCTAGCCTATCCCACACTTCAACTCCTAATGCAACACTTAATACCCAATAAGCAGTTAATTCACAAAAGTAGATTATATACAAGGTTCAAGATGCTTAGGTGCTTGCCTTGATCTTCTGCTTGCGGATCGACAGCGATTTGCCCCTCGGCAACTCCCTCGACCACAGCGGTATCACCCCCCGCGGTTTCGTTCTCTACACGAATAATATGCAACAATAAGATGCATGCGATGCGAAAGAAATGAGTTCAACACACACAACCCCACAAAAACCCACAACTGGACAGACCAGCCTAACCCGGACAGTCCGGGCATTTGATCCGGACAGTCCGGATAACCCGGATACTACGGACTGGGTGTCCGGACACTCCGGACCTGGAGCATTTGGCCCAACATGACTTGAGGATGGGAGTCCTACCGCTTTCTACAGCTTCACACCGACCCGATCTACGACTTTTCTACATCTTGCAAGCCGGGAGAAGCCCCGAGCTAGCTCAAACCGCCAAGAAACGACGACATTCTACTAGCCCAACCAAAACCTAACTCCAAGCCAAGAAATGGCTTTGCTACTTCCCGATCTCTAACCTAGGCACCCTGCATTCCCAAAACCAACCCCAAGAATCACCACACCTCAAAACCCTAGAACTCTAAAGTTCATCCCCAAACTCTCAAATCCAAACCTAAGTTCCAAACCCACCATGGACGGCCTTAGGATCCAAGAAACCCACGAATCAAACCCCAAGAGAAAAACCTACCTCCAAAGGAAGATGGAGGAGAAGCAACGCCGGGTGGAGGAAGGAGATGCCGGCGTGAGGAGGAGTTCCCTAAGATGGAGGAGCTGCCGGAAAGGTCACCGGCCGGTGGGGAGCTCACCGGAGTGGAGCTAGGGCGCAGGAGACGCACGGGAGGGGTAGAGAGCAATTGGAGAGGAGGAAGGAAGAATGGGAGCCACGAAATAGGACTTATATACAAAACCCCCGCACAATCCGAACCCTCCGGATGCTCAACCCTGACACTCCGGGTTGGGGTCTTCGGTAGAATCAACCCGGACACTCCGGACATTTAGTCCGGACACTCCGGGTTGGGGTGTTCGGTCAGCCCAATCCGGATACTCCGGACACTTTATCCAGACATTCCGGGTTATGTCCGGACATTCCGGACGTTGATCCGGATACTCCGGATGTCCCAGAATTTTTGAACTTGGGGCCTTGACAGAAACTCATGTGGTTGTTGTTCTCCCTATCTAAGAAAACTGTTGGAGTTTCCCCTTGTGCAAACCTTGAGTTAGATGGAGCTAAGTTTGAATCTTTATCGAAAAAGGTTTGGTTGAACATTTGGTTTTCACTAGCGCATCCATCTTCCTTCTTGGAAGTTGTAGGTCTTGAGATTCGTTGAAGAGTTTTGGCTATTAGAGTTGGAAATTTGAGAGTTGAGCTCTCCTGCATTTTTGTTGGAGTTTTGTTTTCTTCCATGCCTGGAAAGGAGAAATTGTTTATCGGTGTTCGTTCATGTTCTTGAGTTCTGGTCATCTTTAAAGCGGGTTGCATCCTGTTTGTCAAGAGTAGGTGACCCGTGAGGGTGTTTAGAAATCTTTATGTCCATGCTATGTAGTAGGTAACAATGTGGTTTATGGAATGACGTATTGTAAAGTTAATTTGTGAGTTGAATCAATTCAATGAGATTATTATCTTTAGCTTGAGAATAAATAGACTACTAGTGTTGTAGTTTACTCTATAGCAAGGATGATTAAATGTGTTAATGTACATGCTTAGAGTCTATTGCTTTTCTTTAAAAGTGCTTATGACCCTCGATAATGGTTAAAGTTTTAAACCATGATGCATAGTTAGAACATTAAGATGATGTAAACTACTGACATTGTTAAAGAAACTTTGCTGGTTGTTTAAAGATGTTCTAATTTAACGTGTTAATGGAGAAATTTAATCATGTTGGCTAGTGACTTTAACTTGGAAGTTGATTAGATTTGCTATTTATGTTGTTGTTGCAAACTATTAGTATATTTGGAAGTATGCAGTTGTGTTCCTATAATGCTAATATCGATGTCAATTGGGAAGACATAGGTTTTTGTGGTTGTTTTAAGAGCTTTGTGATGGTTCAACTTACTCAATTTATTTTAAATAGTTGGAGTATGTGGTGTAGTGGCAATTTGTTATAATATATGGATAGGGTAACTAAAAGCAATGCGGTTGCTTTTTAGGATTACGCAAATTGTTGATATTGATGACATAGCAGTGGTGGTAATTGCTTAGATTAATTATTGAAAACCATAATTAAAATGGAGGACATTGTAACATGCTGTGATGGAGTGAACCTTGGATAATTAATATGATGTAGGACTCTATCCTTAATGAGTGTATATCTTAGACACCTGCTTATGAATTTTGTCTTGTGGAGATAACATTTATGTGTTGAAGTCATTTGTTAATTGAAAAAGTTTCGATTGTTGAGATGTTGACGTATAAGTGGTATAAAATGGATAGGTTAATCATGCCAAAGTATTTGTTGAAGTACTTGTTTCAAATTTAGAATATGATGTATTATGATATGTTGGTCCGTGAGGATCATGTTGACGTAGTCTTGGTTGGATGTCTTTTGGTAAGCATCATAAACTTTATTTATAAGTATTGGGAAAGGTAATAAGAGCAAGAAATTGTTTTGTAGTTTTTGTTGTATCCTGAGGGGCCTTCTTGATGAGTAAAAAGTGAGAATTGAATGCTCAAATGGTAAGTGTAGTGGAATACTAGATATAGTGGGATTCATGCTGAGCTTGTGTTAAAAACTTTTGGGCTGGTTTGGCATACTATTTTGGTTGAATGCTTTCGGTCAAGGAATTCCTTATGTTGTGTTTTAGAGTTTCCCTAAACTGTAGTAATTGGTGCCAATCTCTGGTTTTGGCCTATTTGTTTAATTTATGCTGTGAGTATGGATTTACACCCAAAAGTATTTGAGTGGATCGCGCTCTTTCGAGTTCACACTGGATTATCTTTGGAATAAATTTTAAAAAAAGCAGATGGACATAGTGGATTGTGATGGAAACTCTTGAGATTTAATTTGTAACTCTATTTGACTAGAGTTGGATTTATTTGGAAAGTTTGTGTGGTGTTGCGAGTGCTTCAAAAGGGGATTTTATGAATGTTTCATAAGTGATTTTGTTAGTGAAGTGTTCCCTTTTGGAAATGAGTTTCCCTTTCTTTTTGAGAAAATTTGTGGCGGTTGTGTGTGTAGATGTTTGACTTGAGAATTGATGTTCTCTTTCAAAATGTTGATTTTGGTTGAAAAACGATGTTTTACAGATGTAGCTTTCAATTGACGGTGGGTTATGATACGACGTGGTGTTTTCCTGTTAACGATGATGCCATCATAGTTTATATGGAATGTCGCAATCGTTGATGGTATTTGTGTTTCAATCATGTGGTACCAAGGAAGAAGTCTCTTGGTGAATGACTATTCGGTATTGTTGTCTCATGATGAATGAATGGTGAAAAGGAAACATAACATCGTTTATGTATATTCAATCATAAAAGAGTCGGTGAGAAAGTCATATATGGATATATGACTAATCCGGAGTGCTCTTGAAAAGTTTGCATTCATGTCATGAATCGAGATTTCCATTTCTTCCTAGTATGAAAAGAATGAATGAAGAATTTATGGTATTTTTGTTGTGGTGTAGGAGATTTGTGTTTCCTTTTCGATTTGGCTTAGGAAAATAAAATGAGTGTTTTTTGGATGTTGTCGAATTATTTCCAAAGTGAATGTCAGTGCATTGGATTCAAATTGTTGCATGGGGTTCATGGTTTATGGTTGAGCTTACTCAATTCAAACCAGCTTGGGGAATTGTGTCATTGATCTGTTTCTTGATAGTGGACTACTTGGAAGTTGCTTGTAATTGCATTACCTTTTCGGATCTTTCTGTCGCTGGGTTTGAGCGAGTTTGTGTCAACCGTAGCGATTTTGTTCGGTTGTTACTGTTTCTTGTGGGTTTAAGGACCCTGGATGTAAAGTAGGCTTTTCCTTTCGGTGGTAGTGGTGGGTATTGGTATTTTGTAAAAGATCAATCTTTTGCAAGGTTTTAGCCCCGATTATTCGAGCAGTTGGTAGTCTTGGAGTGTTGTGTCTGACTTGGTTCGCTACATCTGGAATACGATGAACCACAGTAGAGAGGTTGAGGTGTGAAAACACTTTTGCACGTGGGAGCTGAAGAGGGATTTAGAGTTGGAGTTAGAGGTTGGTACCATGTTCTTCTGGAGAGTAACGTTGGATAAAGGGATCGGGCACTTTAGCACCAAGGAATGTATGGAATGAGGAGTGTGAGACCGTTTTCTTTCGTGGTCTGTTTGGTAATTTACCTATCGCTTGGGTCGTGCTGAGGCCTTCTATGAGTGCTTTGTGTTTCAATGTTGAGTAAAGTTTCTAGCAAGTTTTGAATCTGAGTTATCGTTAGAGCCGTTGGTCTTCGAACCTAATCATCTTGTCATCGAGTCTCGATTAGTGTAGTTCTGGTGGTTTTAGTTAGAGAGAGATGTGACCTGGGAGATTGAAGTCTCGCATGTGCGAGCAATACCTAGAGTTATTCTCATCAGGTATGAACCGTGAAGTTTAGTTCTCTTTGTGTTGTTTGTTTTGCGTAGTGGTGTGTCTCGGATTCGGGGTCGAATCCAGTTAAGGGGGGAAGAATGTGACACTACAGAATGACGGAATGAGACATTTTTCGATTTTGGCATTATGGTATGATTTCGGTATCGTGTTTTTGGGCCGTTTTCCAGAGTTTGGGCCTTTTCGGGTGGGAATTGGGCCTTCTGGGGGAGTTCAGGCTTTGGGGGACCATTATGGGCCGAAGGTGGGGGACAAATTGGCCCATGTGGAGGGGGTTTTGGGCAACAAACTCTGCTGCACTTGCCCCATGCGCCCCCCAAATCCAACCCTAGCCCCCCTTACTCCCATGCACCTCCCCCTTGCCTCCCCCTAGCCGCCGCCTTGCTCCTCCACCTCCCCACCTCTCCTAGCCGGCCCTAGGAGGGATCCACCCCCATCACTTGATGCCACACCCCTCCATTCTATTGTCCTCACCGTTGGGAAGCTCCGCGACGAGAGGATCCGGTGGATTTGGCGCGTGGAAGGAGATCGGGGGACCGGGAGGAGAAGTTTTCGTCGTTCGAACGGTTCTTCGAGGGATGTAAGTGTTGGTACATCCTTTTGTAGGGTTTTGATTCTAGTTAGAAGGGATATTCCATGCCTAAGAACCATGTTTAGGTGCTATTCCTAGATGGGATTAGGAAAATTGCAATGCTGTCCCACGTTGTCCTCGGGAAGATTTGCACCCCGACATAGGGCTTGAGTTTTGGCAATTTTAGATGCATTTTCTGCTCGGCTGGCTGTTACGGAAGTTGTAGATAATTTAATTATCTTTCTGTGGACACCAAGAACATGAAATTCCATTCATCCATTTAAAAGTTATGGTTGTTTTACCGAACATTGTCAAATCTGTAACGTGATTGGGACAGATCGTGTTCATCTGTAGATTAGACAATTTTAGAGGCCGATTCAGTCTTCGCGAATACTTAGAAAAAGTTAGGAAATTTCCTAAGCTTCGAGAAAATGTACTCGTTTACTTGATTTGGAGTCATAGAACTGAAGTTATGGTCATTGGAGCGTTGCTATCCCGGTTGGACAGAGAGCTGTTTTTCGGGTTTTGGGAGTGGGTTGCGAAGTCGATGTAGATGAGAGTTCTTGTACTGTTTTTGATGGGGGTGTAAAGGGATGCCCGAACTTCTGTCAGGTAGAGGATAAGTCGATTAGGCGGAGCGAGACACTCACGATCCGGCTTCTTGATCGACACGATCAAAAACCCCTGCAATCGCAGCACCACACGTCCTCTGGTTATCAACCGTGCGCTGCCCGGCTGACCTCGCCACGAAGGCTAATCCCTGCCAATGAATCGAGAACACAAGCAAGAACAAGAAAGATGCACTGAATTTGAAAATTGAGGATGAATCTCACGAGTTGGGGTCTCACAAACCGATGAACGGCAATACTGTTCAAAGACAGAATTAATCTAAGCAAAACCCAAAGCAAACCCTAGCGGCGGCTACTAGATATAAAGGCTAGGGGACGTCCTAGAAACCCTAGACATGTCCGTGTTGGACTCCAACACGATACATGGGCCAACGGCCCAAATTGGTGACGCAACACCCTGGGACAGATTCTGTCCGCCAGCTTGCAACGTAAATTCCCGTCGACTCCGAAGTCCAAATGACCTGAAACTGGTGCCATTGTAAAGCTTATCTCATTAGCTTTCTATGCATATGTGGATCATCAAAATCGGAGCCCGTTTGTGGCCTGGGCGACGATTTTAGTGAATGCTGCTCCTGGTGGCCGAGGTAGTCGACTCCGAGATGAATTGAACCTCCAACTTGACTTGGACACCCTCCTTGCCTCCCTCTTGGTCCTTGCTGGTTTCCAAGGCCTTCATGGTCCTCTCCAAAGTTCCTAAGTATAATATAATCAATAATATCATTAGGTAGCATACCATCCTCACAAGTATCTGCACGGGCACTTAGGAACGAGCTCACCTGTTGATTCAATTGCCGTGCTCGTGCTCTTGTGATGGGTCCTTGCATCACAACTGGAGGAGGCTCGGTCGTATGCATAGGAGTGATGTCCTCATCAGTTTTGTGGGCATGTTTTGAGTGAATTGTACTTATGTGCAGGTGGTGTGACCCCAGGCGTGCCCTCAACCTCTCGCCACTCCGTCGCTCACGGTTGAAGGCAAGTGTATTGCTCACGGTCGGCCTGCTCTACCCGGGCGGCTTAGGGACCGCTGGTTTTGCTCGAACGTAGGTCCTGGTCCAGTGCATGTGAGTGGGCCCGGTGGGCGCAAGCAAGTCGGGGAGCCGATCGAGGAAACGCCTTTCGTCGTAGCTCGACGTTGCCTTAGTCGGCGCGGGCGCCCGGATTCCTTTAGCAAGGTTCCGGTGCCCGAGCGCTAGTTTTACATCATAGCTCGACGTTGCCTTAGTCGGCGCGGGCGCCCGGATGCCTTTAGCAAGGTTCTGGTGCCTGAGTGCTAGTTTCACGTTGTAGCTCGACGTTGCCTTAGTCGACGCGGGCACCCGGATGTCTTTAGCTAGGTTCCGGTGCCTGAGCGCTAGTTTCACATTGTAGCTCGACATTGCCTTAGTCAGTGCGGGCATTTGGATGCCTTTAGCAATGTTTCGGTGCCTGAGCACTAGTTTTACGTCGTAGGTCAATGGTGCCTTAGTCGGCACGGGCGCTCAGATGCCTTTAGCAAGGTTCCGGTGCCTGAGCGCTAGTTTTACGTCGTAGCTCGACAGGGGGCGTCCGTCTCGAGTCCCCATCTGGTGAGGCCGTCTGCAGGAGGAGTGGCCGCTGTCTATCCCACGTATACACCCCGTTCGCAGGCGTGGGACCTGGAGGGGGTGAGCGTACGCGCGTTTACCAACGTTGGTTTGAACACCGTGCTCGCGTGAGCTGGTAATGGGTGATTCGAGTGGAACCTGGAGATCCCTCCAAGTGGGGATTCTTCCCAGCAGACAATCCCGGCATGGGTGTCTGGTCCTCTGGGGTCGTTCTATAAGAAACCTTTCTTTACTTGATCCTGTATCGGACCCCGGGTCGTTTGCCAGCCCGGAGCACAGCTGGCTGTCACCCATCGATGGGTTCCGTGGGAGATTGTGAAGTATGGTCTCGGACACGAGTTAAGGCGATCGGGTCATCCACCGACCCAACTAGTGGCCCGTTGGGGGCTCGCCCTTTCCTCGCCCCTCGCTCGTTTATCTGTCGGGTTGGCTCTAAATTTGCTTGGTGAATTAGGCCTTCAGACCCCGCGGCGCTCGACTGGGCCTCGGGCGTGAGTTACCGAACTCTTTGCCATGTCGGGGCCGCAGCGGCCCAGTGGGCCTGACATACCTGTTGCGGGGCGGCTTGCTTGGCCTGGCGATGGAGACTGAGAGGTCGTAGGGCACGCCACTCGAGGCGACATCCTGGCACCTCCGGCTGTCCTGTCAAGATTTAATGCATAGTGGGAGAATAGGTAACCGTCGAGACTTACCGGTTGCCCAGTCATGGGGAGATTTGCTATCAGAGGGACGGGACACGCGACGGTCCGCCCGAGGTGGCGTCTGTCCAATGCCTATAAGGTGGCGCGGGGGGCATCAGGACGGGTACTCGCTTCTGCCTTCTTTGCCTCCCTGCCTTTGCCTGTCGCAAGAGAGAGAGACGAGAGAGCCATAAGGAGCCTGGTAGATAGTTACGAACATTACTTCCTCCCTCGCCCCCTTGCTTTTCCCGTTTCTCGAAAATGTCGTGGCCAGAGTGTTCCATCTAGCCCACCCGCTCGATCGGCCTGGAGAAGAAGGGGTTCCTTCCTCCACGGGACGTCTCGAGGTGGAGGGTGCCGGCGGGGGCTATGGTCCCTAAGCCGGGTGATGGTGAGATCGTCGTGCCCGCCTCATTCTATGAGCGCGGGTTCGACCTTCTGCTTCATCCCTTCGTCCGTGGGCTACTGCACTTCTACAAGGCGGAGGTGCATCACCTCAACCCCAATGGCGTCCTTCTCATTGCGGTCTTCATCACGCTGTGCGAGGCGTTCCTGGGGATCGATCCTCACTGGGCACTCTGAGTAGTTTTCCCCCTTTTCTCTTTCCTTTCCTTAAGCCCTTGCGGTTTTGGTCCGATTGGTGCTTCTGTGTTCTTCAGGGGCTTACCGGGATGGTGTCTCGGGCCCTGCTGCGGGGGGAGAAGGAGTTGAGGGCTACGGCATGTGCGGGGGCCGCGCAACACGATTCCGACCGCAGAAAGCGGAAGAAAGAGAGGAGGAGGAGAAGGAGAGAGGAGAAGAGGCAAGAGCATGCGGCAAGGGCTGCGCGTGGCGAAGAGGTTACCGACACGACCGCTGTTGAGTCAGGTGACGAAGGGTCAACCTCGAGCGACAGTGGCGAGGATGGTGGGGCCGACCCGTACCGCCTATACGAGCTCGGGCTGCCGACCGGCAACAGCCTGGGCCAAGGCGCCACCGCGAGTGCCGTCGCCACTAGGCCCCAGGTGGGGATGCCCCAGTGGGGGTGTCCTCAAGGAGGCAGACGACGGACACGCCTCTGCACGGCAGAGTGTCGAAGAGGGCGTGGGTGTCGCGCTCCCGCTCGTCGCAGTAAGTGTCCTCTCTGACGCCTAGTTGCACCGTGCGGAGTTGCTCGAGCGGTTTATGACTAAGTGCCGCCTGTAGGGACTACACGGGGGTAGCCGCGGCGCCGGTGGTGTGCCCTGTAGCGGCCCTGCAAGGTCTGAGGCCGTCCTCGCTGCCAGTGGGCGTGGAGGTGCCATCGGTTGATCCAGAGTGGCTGACGGAGCTGGCGCCGCCAGTGGGCACCGAGGCATCACAGGCGGTAGAGGTGCCGCCGGCGAGGCCCCCAGCGGGGCAGGTGCCGCCCGTGGAGCCCGAGCGCGAAGAACTCCCAGCGGCCCATGTCGAGTCAGGGACTTTGTCAGGGACTGCGGGGAGTGAGGAGTGGCTCCCGCCGCCACCTCCGGGGGATCCGCCGGCTCACGCGATATAGGCATCCGAGGTGGTCCCGCCATTGCCCAGGATCCCATTGGTGGGGGCGGTTCCCCTGCTGGAAGCGCAAATCACCGGAACAGGCCCAGGGGAGCCTGCCTGGCATCCTTTGCCCACGCTGATTTGGCCGAACGCGGATCCGTTTGGGAGGCCACGCCTTGTCCAGGACGATGCGGCGGAGCGCGAGGATTGGGAGGACTTCGCCGAGGGTGTGCGGGAGGACAAGGCTGAGATGAGCTGGATCCGAACGGACTTGGATCTCGTTGTCGCGTCTTTCGGCGAGGTGAGTGCCGTTGTGGAGAGGGTTCTTCCGATCGGCGAGGTGAGTCGAACGGACTTCGTCCCTGCGACTTTCGTGGCAGGCTTGCGGTAGACTAATGGGAAGCTTTGCATTTCATAGCGCTTGTAGGCCCGATCAGAGGGCAAATCCGAGTTCCTCTGGAGTTTGTACGGCCGGAGGATGGCCGCTGAAGTGCAGTGCGAATGGCTGCGTCCCGTGTCGCACGACACCCAGGAGGCCTTGGACCATGAGCGGGCGGAGGCAGAAAAGACTCGTGGGGAGCTGGGTCAGCTGGCACAGGCCGTGGTCGATTTGCGCCTAGCCAACCAGTCCCTAAAGGCGGAGGCGTCCGAGCTCCGTTCTTCTCTCGAGGGAGCGAACAACGCCAAGGACGCCGCCGTTGCTACAGAGGGAGACGCTCGGACGGAGGTGGCCCACCTTCAGGGTGAGCGTGACTCGGCCCAAGAGGATGCCGAGCGACTGCGCACCAAGCGGGCCAAGGTCGAGGAGGATCTCTGTAATCTGCAGGCTTCCCTAGGCGGTAAGCAATTCAATCCCTTGGTCATCCTCGCAATCGTGGTCCGGCGTGGGTGTTTTTCTGACACCATCTTGACCCGCAGAGTTGAAGAAAAACTTCAGCGACACTGCGGAGGCACGGGGGTTGGCGGTGGAAGAGCGCGACCAGGCGGTCACGTCACGAGATGTGGCGCTGGCGGCGCGGCAGCTGGCGGAGGATGAGCGGTCCAAGTAGACCATCGAGCTGGCGACCCTTCAGGGGGTCGGCCAGGGCGTCTGTGACCGACTGCTCGGATTCGTGGTGGGCGCGAGTTCGCTCTCTACCGTGCTGGCTAGTGTGCCCGAGCATGTTGAGCGTGCGGTGAGCGAAGGCGTCGCACTTGGGGCTTCTTCGACTTACGTTTGCAACCTTTCCCACTATGGTGGCATCGACCTCGACACTGTTAGTAGTGGGATTGCCGGGAACCAGACGGACGAAGAGGTCGACGGGTTCGAAACCCAAGTCGAGCCGCATGCCCGAACGATTGCCAGCAAGACATTACCGCTGGACATCCTCCATCGAGAGTAGGAAAAGGGTTAGATGTTTTCGCTTTTTCGATGTAACATTTTTAGTACGTAATGAACTAAAGTATGTTTTGTCAATTTGGCTGGTCAGGCTGACCATGAGTTCGACCTGTATTTTTGCACTTGCTTGCTGTGATGAACACGCGGCAACCATAGTGTTATAGACCGCGGGAGTCGGGCGTAGGTTGTGGTGTTAACACTTTTGAGCAAAGGGCAAAGAGGGCAGGAACTTAGATGCAAAAGCATTCGCTTGTGCTCACGAGGGAAAGGAGTGTTCCCGACCAACTACAGATCGCTCCGCACGGGCGCTTCCTTCTTCCGCGAAGCGCTACTTAGCAACTGTAGCCGTTGGGGCGTAGGCCGTAGCGCTCGGGTCGAGAGGGTTACCGCTAGGGAAAAATCCGGTGGCCAGCCGGGTCACTGACCCGTGTGAGTGCATACATACCGGTTAGCCCCCGAGAGGGGCATCGCGACCATGCCATGGTCGCAACGCACCGCTGAAGCTTGGAGGCGGGATGCGAAGACAACGGGCGAATAAGAAGAGAGCTTTAGGGATAGAGTTGCCTTAACTTTCGGTTGGTCAAGGCGTACTGGAGCTTGTTTCCAAGCGGTGAGATGATGACGACCCCAGCGCCTGCTCCATTCTTGGTGAAGGACCCATCGAAGTACATCGTCCAGTACTCGGGGTCTTCGAGCGCAGGTGGCTCCTGTGCCTCGGTCCACTCGGCGACGAAGTCGGCCAAGACTTGTTACTTAATCGCCGTTCTGGGAACTTATGATATGTCGTGGCCGTTGAGCTTGAGCGCCCACTTGGCTATCATTCCTGAGGCATCGCGGTTGTGGACGATCTCGCCGAGTGGTGAGGAGGTCACCACGGAAACATGATGTCGGTCGAAATAGTGGACCAGCTTCCTCTTTGTGATGAGCACCGCATACAGCAACTTCTGTACCTATGGGTACCGGGCCTTGGTCTTGGAGAGTACTTCGCTGATGAAGTAGACCGGCCATTGTACTTTGAGCACACGACCTTCTTCTGCTCGCTACACGACTAGCGCCGCGCTGACGACCTGGGTCGTGGTGGCAATGTAGAGGAGGAGCAGTTCCCCTGGTGCCGGGGCGACCAGCATCGGGGGCGAGGTTAGGAATGCCTTTAGTCAACTGAGGGCTTCCTGCGCCTCCTGCGTCTAGCTGAACTGGTTGGATTTCTTGAGTAGCTTGTAGAGCGGCATTCCGCGTTCACCGAGGCGGGAGACGAAACGGCTCAGGGCCACAAGGCACCCCGTCAACCTTTGGACTCCCTTCAAATTGCCGATTGGGCCCATCCTCATGATCGCAGAGATCTTTTCCTGATTGGCTTCGATGCCACGCTCGGAGACAATGAAGCCAAGCAGCTTTCCCTTGGGGACCCCGAAAACGCATTTTTCGGGGTTGAGTTTTATATGAAACCGCCGAAGGTTCACAAAAGTCTCCTCTAGGTTAGCGACAAGGCCGTTAGCCTTCCTAGTCTTGACAACAATGTCGTCGACGTACGCCTCGATGTTTCGGCCTATTTAGTCGTTGAAACACGTTTGCATACATCGTTAGTATGTAGCGCCTGCATTTTTCAGATATAACGGCATCGTTACGTAACAGAACGAGCCGAACGGAGTAATGAAAAAAGTCATGAGTTGGTTGAACTCTTTCATCGCTATCTGGTGATAGCCTGAGTAGGTATCCAGAAAGGACAGGGACTCGCACCCAGCAGTGGAGTCGACGACTTGGTTGATGCAGGGCAATGGAAATGGGTCTTTGGGGCACGCCTTGTTCAGGCTTGTGTAATCAACACACATTCTCCATTGCCTAGTTTTCTTTTTTACAAGGATAGGGTTTGCCAGCCACTCGGGGTGGCGCACCTCTTTTACAAACCCTGCGGCAAAAAGTTTGGTGATCTCCTCCCCTATGGCCTTGCGCTTCTCATCGTCGAAGCGACGCGGGCGTTGGGCGATTAGCCTCGAGCCTGGTCGAATGTTCAAGGAGTGCTCGCCGACTTCCCTTGGGATTCCTGGCATGTTAGAGGGCCTCCATGCGAACACGTCCTGATTGGCGTGGAGGAAGTCGACGAGCGCGCTTTCCTATTTGGCGGGGAGCGTGGCTCTGACCCGCACGGTCTTGGTGAGATCCTCGGGATCGACCGCGATCTCCTTCGTGTCCTAGGTGGATTTGAAGGAGCTTGGCCCTGACTTGCCGAAGTTGGGGGCGAACCCAGGGGCCCTTTCCCGGAGGTTGGCAAGCTTAGCGGAGGCGATGACTGCCGATGCCAGCTCGCAACTGCTTTGCTCACAGTTGAAAGCAAGCTGGAAGGACGAGGCCACGGTGATTACTCCCCGTGGTCCCGGCATCTTTAGCTTGAGGTAGGTATAATTGGGGATTGCCATGAACTTGGCGTAGCATGGCATCCCCAAGATGGCGTGGTAGGAGCCGGGAAAATCCACCACCTCCAAAGTGAGGGTCTCGGTGCGGAAGTTGTCTGGGCCTCGAAAGGTGACAGGCAGGTCGACCTGCCCGAGTGGGTGGGCCTGTTGGCCCGGGACGACGCAGTGGAAGGGCACCTTGCTCGGTCGGAGAATCGAGCAAGGGACCCCCATGGTGTCGAGGGTTTCAACATACAGGATGTTGAGACCGCTGCCGTCGTCCATGAGCACCTTGGTCAGGCGCTTCATCCCCACGATGGGGTCGACGACCAGCGGGTATCTCCCTGGCTGTGGGATGTGGTCGGGATGATCGGCCCGATCAAAGGTGATCAGGGACTCCAACCACCGGAGGTACTGGGGCAAGACGGGATCCACCGTGTGGACCTCGCGGTAAGCGAGCTTGAGGTGTCGCTTATCGACGTAACAAGACAGTCCGCCGAAAATCATGAGGCAGCCGTCAAGTTTCGGGAACTTGGCGTCCATCCTTGGTTCTTCGGTGTCCAGTGTCGTGTATCGCTTCTTCCCCTTGCCCCGTGATGGCGGGGGGTTCCCAGAGAGGAAGCGCTTCAGGACTTTGCAGTCCCGGTACTTGTGCTTGACGGGATACCCGTGGTTCAGGCACGGGCTATCCATCAGCTTCTCGAAATGGTTGGGCCCCTGCTGCGCCTGTTGCTTGGCAGGGCGGTCGGCAGCGGCGACCAAATTGCCTTAGCGGCGTTGCTTGCCCTGTTGCTTCTTTTTATCGGAGCTATCGGAGGGGGCACCAACCTTAGTGCCGGACTCTCGCTTGGCCTTCCCCTTCTCGAAGATGGCCCCCACAGCCTCTTCACCAGAGGCATGGTGTGGGATGTCTGAGATAGGGGCCCCGCAAGTAGGGTCTACACCCGACTGGGCCGAAGGCGGAATAGCAGGCCCAGAGCCCGGCAGCGCCACGATGGGCCCGGGGGATGTCTCGACTTGTTCCCCAAGGTAGCTCGTTGATCCTTCAGCGAAGCTTCGTGCCATGCCCAGACAACCTATCGAAAGCGAAGCATGCGGCCGGAAACCTGCAAAGCCTGCAGGCGACCGGAACCTGACGGCGTGTCAGGCGCGAGTCGGGGAAAGCACAACTACCTCTCCAAGGCGTAGTGGGGCCAAGCCGATAAGAGACAAAATATGTACTCATGAAGCCACCATGTTCAGGGCCAGGTGGCGCCCGCTCGGTGGTATATCCTTCCCCTAGTATAAAAGGGGAAGGGAAAAAAAGAAGAAAAGGAGACAAGGCTCATATATCCAAGAACAAAGGACTAGGGTATTATCTCCACCGTGAGAGCCCGAACCTATCTAAAAGAGAGAGATCGCCCTTGCCTCCTGTGTTACCATCTAGCTAAGGTCACGCACGAATCCCCTCGAATCACAAATCTCATTGCCGGCGAAATCGATCGTCGATAGTTGGCGCGCCAGGTAGGGGCTAGTGCCAAAATCTTCCTCAAGCTTGATGGCTGCGACGAGTGGAGTCTCCACAGTCTTCTCCGCGGGTCAGGTTTTCTGTTTCGAAAGCCTGACCTTCATCTCCGACGGCCTCGGGAACCTTTCCCTCTCTGAGGGACGCTGCTGCCGGGTGAGGTTTCCGGCGAGCCAGCGTCGCGACTTCCGCGCCGATCGGAGGGTCCCCCTGTCTCGTGCTCTAAAGCACCGAGTAGGGGACCGAAGGTCCGGTCCGGCCAGGGAGTCGGACCCATGGGCGCCGAGCCGCGAATGGTGGGGGTTCTCACCGCCAAACCACTCGGCACCTCCGAGCGCCTGGAGCTATCTTCTTCAGGCTCGCCCACCTCACCGGCAGAGTCAGAAGAAAGCCTAGAGAGTTGCTGGAATTTCCGTAGAGTCTGCGTAATCGAGGGCTCGCGGGCGGATTCGCAGCAGCGCCTCGACACTTCGGCCGCCGCCGACCTGGAAGGTGGCCGAGCCGCAGAACCGGACGTGCGGGCGCGTGCTCTGTGGGACTGCGCCCGTGTTGTCAACGAAGACATTCTGCAAGCCAAGATGGGGGACCAAGCGGTCTTCCATACTCCACAACAGAATATTGTCACCTCCAAGACACTCCTGGATACCTTGAGCCCTATGTCAGGCGGGTGATCCAAAGAGCTCCGATCGTGGCCCAAGTAAAGGCCATGGTGACGGCGGCAGCTATTCAAAGAAAGCTCAGATCGACCACCGGGCAAAGGAGCCGCCACGCGGTCCGGCGAGGACCCAAACGGCCAAGCAATGGCCAGGTCGGGAAGCCCCCGCCAGACACATCATGTCCCACACCGCTGAGACGACCATGCGACAAAGATCAACCGCGATCTCCGTTCGACATCGACGCCAGCGCCGCGATCGAGAAAGAGAGGAGCAACGCCGCCATGCCGACGAGTATGAACGTTACGGCATCCTTCCACAAGATCACGAGCACGCCAGCGCGATCCCCTCCACGCCGATCACCGCCGAGGTGGCCGTGGAGTCATAGAAGGGGTTCGGCGTGTTTCCTCACCTACGCCGAGTGGTTTGGCCTCGATGGGTTTAATCCCAAAGGCATCACTAGGTTTGACGGTGAGAGGGACCCGGAGGCTTGGCCATGTGTCTATGCTCCGCGGTCGTGGCTGCCTGGGGATCAGAGAGGTAATGGCAAATTACTTACCTACTACTCTCGCCCCGGCCAAGCCTGCAAATCTGACTCCCAAATAACTCTATAGATTCTTGGGGAGATCTGTGTGAGCAATTCATTTCAAACTTCCAAGGTACGTCTGGCGCCCGGCACCCCCGGGACCTCTATCACTGCACCAAAAGAAACGAGTCCCTCCGACTTCATCAAGCGCTTCATGCATAGGAAAAGCACTGCTCGGGATGTCACGGATGCGGTTGTGATAGCCGCCTTCCAAAAGGGAGTCGGCGACCGATCTCATCAAGAAGATGTCTCGAAGCCACCAACGCCGGTTCGTGAGCTCTTCACCTGGCGGACCGCTACGCTCACCTCCGAGGCCCTGGCGGAACGGCATGACGAGCGGAAGGATCAACCCGAAGCTTCGCGGAAGGAAAAGAAGCGCAAGGGCGAAGAGCTAGTGGCGCCGCTGAACCTACCCCTCGCACCCTCAAAGAGGACGGGTATGACAAGGTGATGAACTCGCTTTGCCCCTTCCATCCAAAGGGAGACATTCCGCCAAGGATCGCTTCACTTTGAAGAGATTTGCCCGAAAGCAAGAAGCAGGCCGCAAGGTCCGAGTGGTCATGCCGCTAAGCCGCCTCCTCCTCGCCGAGGAGGACTATCGTGAAGTCGATCTCGAGCTCAACTACATATTCGGGGTTCGGCCACAGACGAGTCCAAGCGGAAGCAAAGCTTGCCGCCCAAACGCCAACGCGATAGAGCCGAGACCCCCAAGATGTACGCTGTTGGTCCGAGGTCGCGATAACTTACGACCGCTCGGATCACCCAGATCGAGTCCCATTCCTCGGTAGATATCCGCTTAGTCTTGGCGCCGCTGTCCGCGCATCAAGCTCAAGAGGGTATTGATTGACGGTGGAGCGGCTCAATGTCCTCTTTATCAAAACCCTTGACGATATGGGGATTTCGCGGTCGAGCTAAAGCGCCGGATCGTCGCCTTTCCACGGTGTCATACCCGGAACTTCGCGACACCACTGGACAAATCACTCGCCACCACTTTCGTGCGAGGAAAATTACCGACAGAGAACCTTGGCTTCGAGGTGGCTGATTTCGCAACATCGTATCATGCCATCTTGGGAGATCGGCGCCGCCAAGTTCATGGCGGTTCCCACTACGCTGCACCGACATTGAAAATGCCAGGGCCGAGTGGTATTATCACTTTACGCGTGACATAAGGCAGTCTTTTTCCTGTGACAAGGAGAGTCGCGAGATGGCCGAAGTCCTCGAGGCGCGAGCGGGTCGGGAGAGGATTCGGCGAGAGGCGGATTCCGACAAGCCGAAGGAAGCGCCTCGCCGCGAAGATGCCGAACCCTGGATGGGTCCTGTGGAAGATACCAAGAGGATTACCCTCGACCCGTCCGATTTAGCTCAAACGGCCTTGATCGGAGACAGGCTCGGGAGAAATAGGAGGACGCGCCGCTACCTTTCATGGCAAACAAAGACGTCTTCGCCTGGAAGCCGTCGGACATGCCCGGAGTCCCCAGGGAGGTGATCGAGCATGCGCTGAATGTAAACGAATCGGCCAGGCCGGTCAAGCAAAGGTTACGACGTTTTGCCCAAGACCGCCGAGAAGCCATCAGGGAGGAGATCACAAAGCTGCTAGCCGCAGGCTTCATCAAAGAAGTGTATCATCCCGACTGGTTGGCAAACCCTGTACTCATTCAAAAGAAGAATAAAAGTTGGCGCATGTGTGTTGACTATACCGACCTCAACAAGGCTTGCCCGAAGGATCCCTTTGGTCTGCCCCGCATCGATCAAGTGGTGGACTCCACCGCTGGGTCCCAACTACTCAGTTTCCTGGACGCCTATTCAGGCTATCATCAAATCCGGCTTCAAGAGGAGGATTGTGAGAAGACTTCGTTTATCACCCCATTCGGAGCATATTGCTACGTCACCATGCCGTTCGGGCTGAAGAATGATGGCGCAACTTATCAGCGCGCGATACAGCGGTGCTTTCACCATCAGCTTGAACGCAACATAGAGGCATATGTGGATGATGTAGTGGTGAAAACGCAGACCAAGGATACCCTCACCTCCGATCTGGCCGAGACGTTTGCAAGTCTAAGGGCGTTCCAGATGAGGCTAAACTCGAAGAAGTGCGTTTTCGGAGTTTCTTCCAGGAAGCTACTCGGGTTCATTGTCTCTCATCGCGGGATCGAGCCAAACCCGGAGAAAATCAGGGCCATCATGAGGATGGCCCCACCTACCAGCCAGAAAGATGTTCAAAAGCTTACTGGCTGCATGGTAGCACTTGGCAGGTTTATCTCCCGTTGGGGGTTCGGGGGATGCCTTTCTTCAAGCTCCTCAAGAGGCAGGACCGTTTTGAATGGACAGCAGAGGCACAACAAGCCTTCGAAGAACTCAAGGTGTTCCTCTTCACCCCTCCAATTCTAGTCTCGCCAATGCCAGGGGAACTTCTCCTGCTTTACATAGCGGCAACAACTCATGTAGTCAGTGCCGCGATAGTTGTGGAGCGGGAAGAATCTGGACACCGCTACGGCGTACAACGCCCGGTTTATTTTGTCAGCGAAGTATTGGGCGAATCCAAGACGCGATATCCTCAAGTTCAGAAGCTGCTGTACGCGATTTTGATCTCGTCGCGGAAGCTGAAGCATTACTTCCAAGGGCACTCGATTTCGTGAGTGACTTCTTTCCCGTGGGAGAGGTCCTCCATAATCGAAGCCACCTAAGAATTTCAAAGTGGGCGGCCGAGCTTGGAGCCTTCGACATCTCGTTCAAGCCGCGCACCGCCGTCAAGTCCCAGGCCTTGGCCGACTTTACGGCCGAGTGGACTGAATCCCAAGTTCCCCGCACGGAAGAAGAGCCGGAGTATTGGACCATTCATTTCGATGGATCTCTCATGCTTGGTGGAGCCGGGGCGGGAATTCTCCTCGTCTCGCCGAAGGGCGACAGGTTGAAGTACGTCCTTCGGATTCACTTCCCGGCCTCGAACAATGCCGCAGAGTACGAGGCGCTCATCCATGGGCTCCGCATCGCCACATCGCTCGGAATCCGACGACTAGCGGTTCGCGGTGACTCCCAGTTGGTGGTGAGCCAAGCATGTATGATTTGTCGTAGGCCGATCGAGACTATGACGGCGTATTGCCAGCAAGTCCGAGAATTGGAAGGCAAGTTTGACGGTCTGGAGCTGGTCCATGTCCTCCGCCGCAATAATGAGGCAGCCGACGAGTTGGCTAAAATGGGAGCCACTCGGGTCGAGGTCTTGAGTGGTATCTTCGTCCAGGATCTTTACGAACCAACCGTTGCAAAACGACGGGAGCCAAGTAAAGACCCTGAGGCCGGAGTCCTGCTCATTAACCCCGACTGGACGGCCCCATACCTTGATTATCTCCTGAAGGACAAGCTTACAGAAGCAACCGCTCTGGCCGAGCGCATCTCCCGACAAGCCAAATCCTATGTGGTGGTTGGTGAGGAGCTCTTTCGCAAGAGCACCTCAGGTATCCTCAGGCGGTGCATTTCGGAACAAGTGGGAAGAGACTTGCTCAAAGAAATCCACTCGGGGATGTGCGGCCATCACGCGGCTTCAAGCGCCTTAGTCGGGAAAGCCTACCGCTAGGGCTTCTTTTGGCCCACCGCGGTGACGGATGCCAAGGAGATCGTTCGAACTTGCGAAGGCTGCCAGTTCTACGCAAGGCAGACACACTTGTTGGCACAGGAGCTGCAAACTATCCCCATCTCTTGGCCCTTCGCGGTCTGGGGGCTCGACTTAGTCGGCCCACTCAAGAAGGCGCAAGGCGGATTCGCACAGTTTCTGCACTTTGAAGGAGAAGTTAGTGACTGCTCCTGTTCTTACCCTTCCCGAGCCGGGGAAGTGCTTCACGGTGTATTCTGATGCTTCTCGGTTGGGACTTGGTTGTGTGCTCATGCAAGAGGGCAAGGTGATTGCTTATGCGTCGAGACAGCTGAAAAAGCATGAGCAGAACTATCCCACACATGATCTTGAGCTAGCCGCCGTTGTGTTTGCATTGAAGATATGGAGGCACTACTCAGATGGCGAGTCTTGTGGATATTTTCATTGATCACAAGAGCCTCAAGTACATCTTTACTCGTAAAGATTTGAACTTGAGGCAGAGGAGGTGGCTAGAATTGATAAAGGATTATGACCTTACTATCCAAGTATCATCCGGGAAGGAAAATGTGGTGGCCGACGCTCTCGCCGCAAGACAAGGCTCCCTATTGTTGATTGTCTTGTTGCTGATTTTGAGCGCTTGGGGTCTCCCTATCGCTTATGGGACCGTGCAAGCTGAAACTCGATTGATTCTTGAGTCACGATTCCCGAGCGTGCAGCGGGAGGCACAAAGAAAGATGACCGTTTGCTCCAAAGAAAGCGAGGAACGCTTTAAGGATGGCAAGTCCGAGACTTTACCGTTGATGATGCGAGAGCTTTGAGGTTTCGTGGCCGTCAGGCGTGCCTCGTAAATCTCAAGTGAAAGAAGACATTCTGAAGAAGCTCATCGCACTCAGACACGGTCCATCCTGGGAGACCAAGATGTACAGGGACTTGAAGAAGAATTTCTGGTGGAAAAGGATGAGAGTGGATATTGCCAAGTATGTGGCGTCTTGTGGGATCTGTCAGAGATCAAAGTCGAGCATAAGCGTCCCCACGGTCTGCTGCTCATTGGAGATTCCTGTGTGGCCATGGGATGACATCTCCATGGATTTCGTGGTTGGTCTACCTCGTTCTCCATGAGGGAAGGATGTCGTTTGGGTTGTGGTGGATCGTCTCAAAGAAGTCTCACAGATTTTCATTCCTATCCGCACTACCAATTCAGCGAGCGAGTTGGCTCCTATCTATGTGCGGGAGATTGTGAGACTGCATGGTGTGCCCAAGACCATTATTTCTGATCGGGATGCGGTTCGTCTCCAAGTTCGGGAGAGTTTGCAGAGTGCTTTGGGTACGCAGCCTTCGCCTTTAGTACCGCCTTTCACCCTCAGACGGATGGGCGATCTGAGCGTACCATCCAGACTTTGGAAGACATGCTCAGGGCCTGTGTGATGGCTTGGAAAGGTAGCTGGGAGGATCATTTGCCTCTTGCGGAGTTTTCTTACAATAACAGCTATCATTCCAGCATCCGGGCTGCTCCTTATGAGGTACTGTATGGCCGGAAGTGCAGATCGTCACTTTGTTGGGATGCAGTGGGCGAGAGAGCAGTTCTTGGACCAGATTGGGTTCAGCAGACTATTGATCGCGTGGCGGAGGTACGGCAGAACCTTCTCAGCCACAGAAAGCGCATGAAGAGCTATGCTGATGTGAGGCGGCGAGACTTGGAGTTTGAGGTGGGTGATAGCGTACTCTTGTGAGTATCTCCCACCAAGGGTGTGGTGCGTTTTGGCACCAAAGGAAAGCTCAGTCCGAGGTATGTTGGGCCTTTTCCTATCATCGCCCGAGTTGGTAGGCTGGCCTATCGTCTGGAGCTACCAGAATCCATGCAAGGTGTGCATGTGTGTTCCATGTCTCTATGTTGAGGAAATACTTGCATGATCCGGAGTTGGTGGTTCCGTTGGAACCATTAGTGCTTGAGCAGGACCTCACCTTCGAGTCCCGTCCTGTGGAAATTCTGGGGACTTCGGAGCGAGTGATGAAGAACCGGACGCTCAAGTTTGTTAAAGTATTGTGGTCACATCAGACCGAGAGAGAAGCGACTTGGGAGCTGGAGTCTCGCATGCGCGAGAAGTATCCCGAGCTTTTCGCCTCAGGTATGTGATGTGAAAACCTAGCTATCTTCGGTTTTGCTGGGTTTGCGTGTTGGTGCGTTTGGATTTGAGGTCGAATCCTGTTGAAGGGGGGAAGAATGTGACACCACGGAGTGTCGTAACCTGATTTAATGTGCATGATTTGGTCAAAAACAGTATGAGTTGTGGAAATAAGGTTAAAACCATAGGATTTGGAGGTTTATAACGTTTCCGGGCCGTTTCCGGGATTTTGGGCCTTCCCGGGGGATTTTGGGCCTTAAAGGGGGGTTGTGGGATTTGGTGGGATGGATTAGGACTCCTTGTAGGACTAGGATTCAGAGTGGGGGCTGGTAAAAGGGCTCCCTCCCTGCCCCCTTGTGCCCCATAGCCCCATTGGTGCGCCCCCACCAATCCCCCTAGCCCTAGCCTCCTCCCCCCCTCACCCCTCTAGCCGTGCGCCCCCTTGCCCTTGCCCTCTCCACCTCTCCACCTCCCCACCACCTCTCCTCCACCCCCTTGCTGCCCTAGGGTGGCCTCCCCACCCCTGCATCCTCGTGGATCCATCCAAGGAGCGAGGAGCGAGGAGCGAGGAGCAAGGAGCGAGGAGCGAGGTGCGAGGAGATCGATTGGAGAGGAGATCGATTGGAGTTTTCGTTCGTCGGGCAAAGGTTTGATCATGGGGTTCCCTGGGTTGATCTAGGTACTGTTCTTAGGGTGATTATCAAGTTTTTAGATCAATTGGTGGTGCTGAATTGGAGTAATTTGGGTTAGATCTAGACGTTGCCACGTTTCTGTTTTGGGACAGCATGAGCAGTCGACCTAGGGTTCCTGTTTTCGCCAATTTAGAATTCGAATCTGACTGTATGGACTTTTAAGAAGTTGTAGATAATTTCATTATCTTTCCTTGCATATAAAGAACGTTAAATTCCTCCTAGCCGTTTGAAAGTTATGACTGTTTTACCGAGCGTATTAAAATCTGTGACGCGATTGGAACAGATCTCGGTAATCTGTAGATTAAACAACTTTAGAGGCCGAATCAGTCTTTCCTTATACCTATATAAAGTTGGGAAATTTCCTAAGCTACGCGAGGATGTACTCATTTAATTGATTCGGAGTCCCAGAGCCCAAGTTATGCCTTTTCCAAGGCTGCTGTCCCGCCAGGACAGAACCTCTGTTTTTAGGTTTTGCGAGTCGTTGGCAATGTCGGGGTAGATGAGGGTATGCGTACTGTTCTGTGGTTATGATTGTGAGTGTGTGATACCTATGTGCAGGTGGTGCGACCCCGGGAGTGCCCTCTACTTCCCGCCAATCCGTTGCACGTGGTTGAGGCAAGTGTGTTGTGATGGATAGCGAGTTGTAGGTTGCATGTTGAGATTAGATGGAATTGTCTATATGATATATGTCCACTTGCCATGTTTTAATGATTGCTATGATATTATGAGCAAGTTTAAGATGTTATGATGCCATGTGTTAATATATGAGTTTTATATGATGTAGGCATGCTTGCATACATGACATGTTACACGGCCCGGTGTAGGCCCCCGGATCGGCTATCCGGAGTCCTCTGTGTATTTCTGTACTAGTCCCAGATCAGTAGCTAGTACACACAGTCAAAAGTGATGAATCAACAACCATATCACGAATACAAATAACTAAATAAGAATAATACCAAATGAAAGCAAAGACCTTATGGTCAAGGTTTACCATTATGGCCTGAACAGGCTGAACAACTTGAACAACCGCAATGAAGACGAAAACACAAAAGCGACCCATCCAAATTCCCACAGGCAATAGAGTTGTGAGCGCACCCTAGTAGTTTGAAATCTTGAACATCTTCTTTCACTTCTGAGATAGGATTAGAATGTAGCACGTGAGTACATAAAGTACTCAGCAAGTCTGGGAAATTATGCATAATGTAGGCTATCCAAGAATGGCTTAATATGGTTCTTTTGCACAAAGCCAAGTTTCAACAAAACATACTTGATAATAATTTTTACAAAGCATAATTGAGCAATTCTTTTTAATAATTGAATTATGTAATATTATAGTGAAGGTTCTAACCACCACTCACTAATATACAGGCTCTATCCGCCACAATCCAAAAAGATCAGGGTTTAATCCAATCACATGGCTCATTCGCCATGGTTCACAAAATCAGATTCCTTCCACCTACCTGGCTTTAGCCGCCAGAAGCACACCCGAGAGTTCTAACCGCTCCCGGATCCCAAAACGAAACATTGTTTAGTTTGAAACCAAAAACCAAAGTCTACCAGTATGAAAGCATTCAGCAAGCTTTGCCTTTGACCGTAGGCACGGCTATTCGAATAGTTTTAACTCTGCAGAGGTGTACAACTTTACCCACAAGAGATGATATTCCCTTGATGCCATGCAATTAGCACACTTCCTTGGGTGTGCCGGCAGGGATATCATGACAAGGCCTTTACAATGTATACGCCTAACCCGACCCACCCGCTGAGATTTCACCGTTGTTAGGGTTCTTTCCACCCAGTACAGAAGCCCCCTCTTGCGCCGTGTGAGGAAAACAACAACAACAACAACAATGCCTCTTTTCGGCTCTCACACAACCACCGAGTGGAGAGTCTAAGTTAGGTTTCTACAAATTATTCAGCCAGGTCGTGCCCACTTTGACATGTGGTTGTACGGTAATGCTTAGAATGGAGACAGTCATAAGCGTCGGTCCTTAATTGACTTGGGCCGGTACTTGCACAAAAGAACCAAGGCTTGGTCCGCTTCCACCCGACATTCCATGCCGCCCAAGTCGAAATCATTTTTCATTTTGTTTTTATTTTGTAAACCATTGGCAATACTCCTTGCCTATAACTTCCAATACAAGTTTTCAAGAGATAATTGAAAGTCCCACCCATAGGTGAATATTGACCGATAGCGAGGCTAAGCATTTCTACCGTACTATTTTATTCCACCAATAGTTTATTTTATAAAATACAAAACTCAATATTTGATAAAAATTATGATAATCAGTTCTATCATCTCCAAAATTCATGAGACCACCAAGATTCCCCCACTATTATCATGGCACTATATAATCCAATCCAATTTAGTACTCCAACAAGTAAAATCTATACCATGTGCCATCATAACTCCAAAATCATGCTAAGCTACTGATATCATTGTATATGAAACAATCTCCTCAAAATATAAGTCTTCTTAGGGGTTACCCATCATCTATACATCGCTAAATCTTGTAATCTACTTGATCCACCGAGAATAATTCATAATCTCATCCCCGAGCATATTTCATGAAAGATTCTACAAATCCAAGATTTCATTGATTCATTGCCTATAGCTGTTTCCCTAAACAATGACACCAAGTTGGCTAAACAAATCACATACAATCCTCATTATTCATAATCCCACCTAGATGGTTATCGCAACACCATATTTCACAAAATCATCTACCAAACCACCGAGTACGATTCTCAATATTATTCACTGAATCCATCGAGTATATTTGATAATATCATTGACTAAATCATCGAGAATACTTCACGATATCGACTCTAATCATTTAGGCTACAATCCACCGATAGCACTTCATAACGTCATGTATTTAATCCTTCACATTATCACCTCTAAATCATCATTTTAATCCACCAAGAATAAGTAATATTATCATCCACTAAACCACCAAACATTCTGGATCATTCACAATCTCCATAAAGGATTATCATATAATATTCTTGTTAAAATCCACCTAAATATAATTCACCACTTATTCTATTTGATTCACAAGTATGCCTCCCAATATTATTTATTTAACTTTACCGACCATTATTCTTCATATCATACCTCTTCCCACTCTTCCCCAGTTCATACTAATCATACTGCGATTCGTTACCACACTCCAACTCCGCAATACTGAAACTACCACCATTCCTGTGTTACTTTCATAACGACTATTACCACATCATCACTAATAATCATCTAACTCCAATTTGCATTCCATCCCATTTGATTTATCTAAAATGTCTCACAAATAGTCTTTTCCCTTAATTAAAGAATACCTTTCCAAAAACATTTATATTGGTGGAGTACTTATACTAGGGGCGACAAAGGGTCGTGGATAACAATATCAAGGAGGTATGGACAACAGGTATAACTAATAGTCTAACGTTAACATCATCCTTTTAGGTAAATAGCAATGCAGTTTATAAAACATTGGAAAGCATTTATAAATCATGGGATCAACGTGCATCAAGGAGACTTGCCTCGGTCACAGCGAGAAGGTTGAACTCTTTGAAGCCCGGCGGCGGGGTCGGCGGACTCGGCGGAATCGTCGACTACGCGTAAAACGAGGCAATAAATAAATAAAAGAAAATAAATAAAATCCAAAAATTACAAAAGTAGTACTGGCAGGTAGATCTTGATTTTAGATGAATTTAGAAACTTGAACGGAGTCAATCGGAGTTCGGACGCAAAAGGTATAAGCGTTCGAAGTTGGAAAATGATAGAAAGTCAAGAAAAAGAGAAAAGTTACTATTTGCTACAGTAACTCGCGAGAGGATTGGTTCCAGAACTGAACCAAAATTGCAGAGCCCTCTTTTGCTTCCAAAAAAATGGATTTTTGTCCCATTTTTGCATGGATTTGGATCAAATAAAATCATGGATTCTCTAGATAACATCCTTAGGGACTCATAAGAGGAAGGAATTGAGTTGGTTCTCACCGGAGATGATGAATTTCGCGATGAACGGAGCTCCGGCCGAACGAACAAAAACTCGAAATTCATCACCAACTCTTGATCAAACCTAAAATTGATGATTGGATTAGAAGCTAGACTCATCCACGGTCACAAAGAACCAAGTGGCATGAAGAATGGCTCACCGGAGAAGAATCTACAAGCATGAACTTGAAGAACACCGAAAAAGTGTGACACGGCTTCGGTTTTCTCGATCTCACGGGCGCACGAGTGGAGTAGAGGGAAAAAGGGATACACCACCGGAACCGGGACTCTTATACGGAGTGAATGGAGGTGGTGGTGCGGCGTTTGGAGGTGAAACGGCCGAGATAGTGATGTTTTAGTGCATTTCGGTTTTTCATTAGCCCGGCCGTTTCCGGCGAGATTGATGGCGCACCGAGGTGGGGAATGGCAAGAGCTCACCGTTGCGGATCCAACGCAACCGACCGTTCGCGTTTTGGAGTTAAATTGAAGGAGTTATGGGTGTTTGAATACAAGCCCTAGCCATTGTTGCACTTGGAGCTTTCTCTGTCATTTGCCCATGGCTAGAGGAAGAAGATGACTACTATTCACTTGCCACGTGGCGCTTTCCCATTGGTTCTCCTTTACGCAAACGAACCGCCGTAGAGAAAAATAAGGGAAAATGGTTTAAAAATTCCTAGAACCATTTTAGATTATTTGGGACCCAATAAAATTGGTTCCGCGGAATTTGGACGATTTTTGTGGAATTGAATATTCGGGCGCGGATTGCGGGCATTAAACAAAAGCCACGCGAGATAAAATAGGAACGGAGGTCCAAAAATCCGGGGAATGATTCCTAAAATCATTTTGGAATATTTGGAACACAATTGAAGTGGTTTGGGGATTTTTGGAGCATTTTTGGACTCGGGTGAATTTTCGGGTACCGGCGAAATCTGGAAATTCGATTTTTCGATCAGAGGGGAATTAAATCCCGATTTTGGATAGGAATGGATGCCAGGTTAATATAAACACCAAAGAAACTCGAAGTTTTGAATTTAACTTATTTAAATTAGGTTTTTCTCCAGAAAGCGAAAACTAGGGCGTTACAAACCTACCCCCCTTAGAAAGAATCTCGTCCCCGAGATTCAGACGGAGAAAGAAAGAGGTCGGGAAACTCTGCTCGCAGGTCTTCTTCACGCTCCCAGGTAGCTTCCTTCTCAGAGTGGTTGCTCCACTGAACCTTGCAGAACTTGATCACACGACTTCGAGTTCGGCGCTTAGCTTCATCCCACCTGCTGGCGGGATACGCCAGACATGCCAGCTCCCCTTTCAATTCCATCTCTTCAAATGGCCTCTGATGCTCGGGCACTGTGCTGCACTTGATTCCTGACGGCGGTTATCAGCATAGCTCTTCTATCTCGACTGGGCAGTCTTCCGGTTTACAAGGATCTGTCTGATTTGCTCTTCGGCTTCTTTCAGAATATCCGGTCTACTGATTTGTCCATTATCGGTCTCTTTCCAATATAAGGGTATTCTGCTTTTTCTTGCATACAGAGCTTCAAAAGGCGCCGCTTTTCGCCTTCAGCTTCTGAGATCGTTTCTTATTCTGATCCCACGAACCTTGACATGTCAGCGCACACGCTCTCAACGCATCTTCTAAGATCTGATTGATTCTTTCCGTCTGGCCATCGGTCTGGGGATGGTAAGCAATACTGGAATTCCAATTCGTACCCCAAAACTGTATACCACTTCTGTCAAAACCGCGAGGGGAACTGAGAACCTCGATTTGGCACGTCCTCCTTGGGCGCACACTGAAAATGCACTGCTTTAGCCACGCAACGTTCCAAAAGTTTATCACCAAATAGGGGTTATCTTCCACGGAGCAAAGTGTGCAACTTTGGTCAACCTGTCCCCACTACCCCCCTTAGAAAAAAAATCATATCCAGACTTAGTTCCAAGGAGTTCACTGGTGCCCTTCATTTTCTTATTATTTTTTCCCCCATGGTTCGGACAAGAACTATGGCTCTACGGCCATCCTGTAAACCTCTCAGTACTGGTGCCCAAATACAATTATGTTTCCCGAACTATCAACAGAAATCAACTTCCACAATTATAATTCTTCCAAACCTTTATTGATAACAATACTGACGATTACATCTTACAGACTGATCATTACACAACTCTTTTATTTTATTCCTTAGAAGAGGTATGGTGCTACTGAATGTACCACCCACTAGCATTTACTGATAACATCAAGTTCCAGGTGTCTCCTTTTCAACTTCTTGGATCCTCGATAAACCTGACGTCCTATATTGCAAAACCTGTGATAGAAGTTTCCGATTGTGTCTCCCACCTGCCTCTGGGGTTATGGTCATAAGAAGAACTGCATCCGGGATGTTCGGGTTTAAAGTAGACGCCTGACATCCTTGCATCACTGGTGGTACTTCTGATCTTGGGGTCTTGGTTAAGGCTACTTCCGGTGCTTGGTTGAGTTGAAATTGGTTCACACGAAGCCGAGAACTACTGGCTACATGCTGCACTTGACTTACTACCTTCCTTTTACGAGAATTCGATTGATGACAGTTGTCTTCCAGGGAAAGTGCTTTGCCGTTGCTAGGTTGATGAATCTTCGTTACTTGGTGCAGCTCAGGAGATACTTCCACACTGACTTCTGATGCTGGAACTACTTGTGGTGATATGACCTTTTGTTTTCCCAATGGACATTGTTTCACAAAGTGCCCTTCCTTGCCACAAAAGTTACAGACCTTGTACTGAATTTCCTTCCTTCAAGGGCACCTGCGGAATTGGTGTCCTGTTCCGCCACAGTTACCACAATAGGTATTTTCATTTGCCTTATCCTTTTGGGGACAACTAGAAGCAAAATGTCCTTTTCCACCACATCGATAGCAGATGACAAATTCCCCTAAGTGAAGGTCTACCAGAGGGGTATTGCTAATGCCATCGTCTCCACATAATACTGCTGGAGGGTTGGTCTTCAGTAACTCTTCAGAAGGATACTGCTGAGGAGTTATAGGTGGAGGGACCACAGAGGCTTGATTGTCCAGTCGTTGTATCATCAATTGCATGAGCTGAGTCTGAGTCACCAGGAACTGATTCATATTCTTAAGAAAGGCTGTTATCACCTCGGATGGTTGCTGGTTGAGCTCGGTAGCAGCCCTGACGTTGATAACCGGAACTTCACTAGGGTTGCCATTGACGTTGACCGAAGGATTGGAACTTGATGCATCAGCTTCTTTGTTGAGGTTAGCACGGCAATTCTTCTCCATCTGACGGCAGAACAAGGCTTCCAGATGAGAGGGGACAGCATAGACGAGCGAGAAAGGGGAGGTTCTAACAACACCAGAAACAAACTAACCCGGCAAAGGACACCCCAAACGATGAAAAGCAAAACATTTTTAACACCAAGCAAATCAACTCGTCTACTCGATCAAACTACGCACTCTAACAGAACAAGGTGACTTAAACACATACAGATTTGGACCACTTTGTTGGGGTAACCGGTAGGCTACGCGAGCATAAAATCAAAATTTCTACCAAGAACACCCAAGAGCACATGCAAGTAAAGGATCACAGATGGTTACCCTTGACGCGCAGATGCAGCGGAAGCAGATTTACGCGCGTTGAGGAAGTAGTCGATCACCTCCCAATCGGCACCGAGTGGTCGCCGATCTCCACTGAGTGGTCGCCGACCTCGTCCGAGTGGTCGCCGACCTCGTCCGAGTGGTCGCCGGGTGGTCGCCGAGTGCTCGCCGACCTCTACCAAGTGTTCGGCCCGTCCGGCGTCATGAAGGCCGGCGCTCTACCGTATCCACACGCCCCGAAAGCAGAACACCGCGGCGGGTGTGCTAGCACCTCGCCACACAGCCTAGGGTTTTACGGAGAGCGGGAGAGAGACGCACGACGGCTGAACGTGGTGAGGGTTCTCTATCTTGCACTGTTCCTTGCCTCGCCTTTTATAGACACGCTAGTGGGCCGAAGCCCGCTAGGTTTCCATCTCCAACGCGGATCTCATCCACGCACAAAAACCCGTCAATCCTATTCCAACTCATTAAGTGTGTGACCCGTTAGGTTCAGTGCAAGTCGGACATGAATCCAGAACCCGTTTCCAATTCATTGATCAACAGCGGCACCTAGCAGTACCAGTTGACCCCCGAATGCACAGAATCAATATTCGGCTAAACCTTTGATACACTCTCATACCGATCCCTTTTTCCACACGATACCAGTCAAGCTCAAGGCGAGATGCGCGCCACCCTTGTTGATAGCTCGACCACTTCTCTCGACAGCGTGATGGATACAAACCATGACTAACTCCTTAGTCACATTAGCACGGCCGTGCGTTTTCCCTATCCATCCACACGAGGGGCCCAGAGGTATCTTCTCCCGTTATCTGGGAGGGGCAAATCCCATCTTGATCATCACACCCTTGGCGATGTATCGTGGCATACCCAGTATTCATCTTTATGACTACCCTGTTACGGTGTAGCGTTTGATGATACCAAAGCATACAAGTCTACATGCTATGTATCCATGACAATCTCAGGTCTAAGGACCATATAGGCGTACCACTCGAGACTATACGCTGATGGCACTATAATAGATAACAACTCACAGCGTCTCGGAGTGGGTCTTGTCCGACTACCCATGTTCTCCAACATGTGTCCATATTTATTGATTCGATATCTCCATATCTATGGTATGTGAAACATTACCATCAACCAATAAATGTGCTGATCAAATCATCACCGCTCCTCGTAATGATATGGATCAGGGACCCGTTTAGAATAATGTCACTTGACAATGTGTTTCACAATCAGATCGTATCCAATGAACAAAGTCGCAACATATATTCAGGGAACCGATAAACAAAGTTATCATAATTTCATGAACAAAGACGTATTACAATCATCACCATGATTGATCTAGGGCATATTCCCTTCACACTTAACCTATAAGGTTAGTCTAAGATCAACCTCGCTTCTTTGGTCTTCGACGATCAACGGTTGGATCCTCACCAGGAAGATGCACACTTCAGTAACAACTTTTGCAGGATTGCACCTCTTGAGTCCTCCAGCCTCGAAGTCGAAAGGGGCAACTCGATTACCCTAATATAGAAGTTGTTAAGGGAGGGATAGTCCAATTTTCATTCCCAAAAAGGTGAAGAAGCAATTGATTCGAGGAAAATAGGAATAGAACGAGAGACAAAAGACGAGACTAGCACTTTATTTGATTTCTTGCTTTATAAATATAAGTTTTGAAGCTTCCTAAAATGACCATTCTAACTAAGGGCACGCCCTACAGTCGATATGGCCCTGATACCACCTTTGTAGGCCCCCGGACCGGCTATCCGGAGTCCTCTCAGGTATTTACGACTAGTCCCAGATCAGTAGCTAGTACACACAGTCAAAAGTGATGAATCAACAACCATATCACGAATACAAATAACTAAATAAGAATAATACCAAATGAAAGCAAAGACCTTATGGTCAAGGTTTACCATTATGGCCTGAACAGGCTGAACAACTTGAACAACCGCAGCGGAAGACGAAAACACCAAAGCGACCCATCCAAATGCCCACAGGCAATCGAGTGGGGAGCGCACCCTAGTCGTTGGAAATCTTGAACAGCTTCTTTCACTTCTGAGATAGGATTAGAATGTAGCACGTGAGTACATAAAGTACTCAGCAAGTCTGGGAAATTATGCATAATGTAGGCTATCCAAGAATGGCTTAATATGGTTCTTTTGCACAAAGCCAAGTTTCAACAAAACATACTTGATAATAATTTTCACAAAGCATAATTGAGCAATTCTTTTTAATAATTGAATTATGTAATATTATAGTGAAGGTTCTAACCACCACTCACTAATATACAGGCTCTATCCATCACAATCCAAAAAGATCAGGGTTTAATCCAATCACATGGCTCTGTCCGCCATGGTTCACAAAATCAGGTTCCTTCCACCTACCTGGCTTTAGCCGCCAGAAGCACACCCGAGAGTTCTAACCGCTCCTGGATCCCAAAACGAAACATTGTTTAGTTTGAAACCAAAAACCAAAGTCTACCAGTATGAAAGCATTCAGCAAGCTTTGCCTTTGACCGTAGGCACGGCTATTCGAATAGTTTTAACTCTGCAGAGGTGTACAACTTTACCCACAAGAGATGATATTCCCTTGATGCCATGCAATTAGCACACTTCCTTGGGTGTGCCGGCAGGGATATCATGACAAGGCCTTTACAATGTATACGCCTAACCCGACTCCAATTCACGAGATTTCACTGTTGTTAGGGTTCTTTCCACCCAGTACAGAAGCCCCCTCTTGCGCCGTGTGAGGAAAACAACAACAACAACAACAACAATGCCTCTTTTCGGCTCTCACACAACCACCGAGTGGAGAGTCTAAGTTAGGTTTCTACAAATTATTCAGCCAGGTCGTGCCCACTTTGACATGTGGTTGTACGGTAATGCTTAGAATGGAGACAGTCATAAGCGTCGGTCCTTAATTGACTTGGGCCGGTACTTGCACAAAAGAACCAAGGCTTGGTCCGCTTCCACCCGACATTCCATGCCGCCCAAGTCGAAATCATTTTTCATTTTGTTTTTATTTTGTAAACCATTGGCAATACTCCTTGCCTATAACTTCCAATACAAGTTTTCAAGAGATAATTGAAAGTCCCACCCATAGGTGAATATTGACCGATAGCGAGGCTAAGCATTTCTACCGTACTATTTTATTCCACCAATAGTTTATTTTATAAAATACAAAACTCAATATTTGATAAAAATTATGATAATCAGTTCTATCATCTCCAAAATTCATGAGACCACCAAGATTCCCCCACTATTATCATGGCACTATATAATCCAATCCAATTTAGTACTCCAACAAGTAAAATCTATACCATGTGCCATCATAACTCCAAAATCATGCTAAGCTACTGATATCATTGTATATGAAACAATCTCCTCAAAATATAAGTCTTCTTAGGGGTTACCCATCATCTATACATCGCTAAATCTTGTAATCTACTTGATCCACCGAGAATAATTCATAATCTCATCCCCGAGCATATTTCATGAAAGATTCTACAAATCCAAGATTTCATTGATTCATTGCCTATAGCTGTTTCCCTAAACAATGACACCAAGTTGGCTAAACAAATCACATACAATCCTCATTATTCATAATCCCACCTAGATGGTTATCGCAACACCATATTTCACAAAATCATCTACCAAACCACCGAGTACGATTCTCAATATTATTCACTGAATCCATCGAGTATATTTGATAATATCATTGACTAAATCATCGAGAATACTTCACGATATCGACTCTAATCATTTAGGCTACAATCCACCGATAGCACTTCATAACGTCATGTATTTAATCCTTCACATTATCACCTCTAAATCATCATTTTAATCCACCAAGAATAAGTAATATTATCATCCACTAAACCACCAAACATTCTGGATCATTCACAATCTCCATAAAGGATTATCATATAATATTCTTGTTAAAATCCACCGAAATATAATTCACCACTTATTCTATTTGATTCACAAGTATGCCTCCCAATATTATTTATTTAACTTTACCGACCATTATTCTTCATATCATACCTCTTCCCACTCTTCCCCAGTTCATACTAATCATACTGCGATTCGTTACCACACTCCAACTCCGCAATATTGAAACTACCACCATTCCCAGGTTACTTTCATAACGACTATTACCACATCATCACTAATAATCATCTAACTCCAATTTGCATTCCATCCCATTTGATTTATCTAAAATGTCTGTCAAATAGTCTTTTCCCTTAATTAAAGAATACCTTTCCAAAAACATTTATATTGGTGGAGTACTTATACTAGGGCGACAAAGGGTCAGGGATAACAATATCAAGGAGGTATGGACAACAGGTATAACTAATAGTCTAACGTTAACATCATCCTTTTAGGTAAATAGCAATGCAGTTTATAAAACATTGGAAAGCATTTATAAATCATGGGATCAACGTGCGTCAAGGAGACTTGCCTCGGTCACAGCGAGAAGGTTGAACTCTTTGAAGCCCGGCGGCGGCCGGTCATGACTCGGCGGAATCGACTACGCGTAAAACGGGGCAATAAATAAATAAAAGAAAATAAATAAAATCCAAAAATTACAAAAGTAGTACTGGTAGGTAGATCTTGATTTTAGATGAATTTAGAAACTTGAACGGAGTCAATCGGAGTTCGGACGCAAAAGGTATAAGCGTTCGAAGTTGGAAAATGATAGAAAGTCAAGAAAAAGAGAAAAGTTACTATTTGATACAGTAACTCGCGAGAGGATTGGTTCCAGAACTGAACCAAAATTGCAGAGCCCTCTTTTGCTTCCAAAAAAAAATGGATTTTTGTCCCATTTTTGCATGGATTTGGATCAAATAAAATCATGGATTCTCTAGATAACATCCTTAGGGACTCATAAGAGGAAGGAATTGAGTTGGTTCTCACCGGAGATGATGAATTTCGCGATGAACGGAGCTCCGGCCGAACGAACAAAAACTCGAAATTCATCACCAACTCTTGATCAAACCTAAAATTGATGATTGGATTAGAAGCTAGACTCATCCACGGTCACAAAGAACCAAGTGGCATGAAGAATGGCTCACCGGAGAAGAATCTACAAGCATGAACTTGAAGAACACCGAAAAAGTGTGACACGGCTTCGGTTTTCTCGATCTCACGGGCGCACGAGTGGAGTAGAGGGAAAAAGGGATACACCACCGGAACCGGGACTCTTATACGGAGTGAATGGAGGTGGTGGTGCGGCGTTTGGAGGTGAAACGGCCGAGATAGTGACGTTTTAGTGCATTTCGGTTTTTCATTAGCCCGGCCGTTTCCGGCGAGATTGATGGCGCACCGAGGTGGGGAATGGCAAGAGCTCACCGTTGCGGATCCAACGCAACCGATCGTTCGCGTTTTGGAGTTAAATTGAAGGAGTTATGGGTGTTTGAATACAAGCCCTAGCCATTGTTGCACTTGGAGCTTTCTCTGTCATTTGCCCATGGCTAGAGGAAGAAGATGACTACTATTCACTTGCCACGTGGCGCTTTCCCATTGGTTCTCCTTTACGCAAACGAACCGCCGTAGAGAAAAATAAGGGAAAATGGTCTAAAAATTCCGGAAAAATTCCTAGAACAATTTTAGATTATTTGGGACCCAATAAAATTGGTTCCGCGGAATTTGGACGATTTTTGTGGAATTGAATATTCGGGCGCGGATTGCGGGCATTAAACAAAAGCCACGCGAGATAAAATAGGAACGGAGGTCCAAAAATCCGGGGAATGATTCCTAAAATCATTTTGGAATATTTGGAACACAATTGAAGTGGTTTGGGGATTTTTGGAGCATTTTTGGACTCGGGTGAATTTTCGGGTACCGGCGGAATCTGGAAATTCGATTTTTCGATCGGAGGGGAATTAAATCCCGATTTTGGATAGGAATGGATGCCAGGTTAATATAAACACCAAAGAAACTCGAAGTTTTGAATTTAACTTATTTAAATTAGGTTTTTCTCCAGAAAGCGAAAACTAGGGCGTTACACCCGGGCGGTGAGAATGTCATTAACTAATCCGGGAAGGTCGGTGAGAAAGTTATGACTAATCCGGAGAGCCAATAGAGTAAGTCCTACATCGTAATTCCATCCACCGTGGGTTGTGGAAGCGAGGAGTAGGCATCCTCCATCTTCGGGATGGAAGGGGGGAGAGGGTGCACACCGACGGGTGTGTACTCAACCATACCGGTATGAGTTTCCAAGGAGACATGAGCATTGTATTACATCGCATACATATTGATGATGACAATGTTAAGTGTTTATGAATAAGATGATTTACATGATGGGAGATGTTATTGCCATGTTGATGTTCTTGTTGTCCATTGCAATATGCTTGCTGAGTTTCGAACTCACGCTTGTGTTTTCTTGTTGTTTTAGGTACCATGAGATCGGCATGCGGGGAAGGGAAATAGTCACACGCCCACACGTAGCTTCACCATAATGATTCCACAAGTCATTCTATTAGTTTGATAATAAATTGCGTGTGATGATCATTGCTTTAATGTTTAGCTTTACTATTTGAGAGTTTATTTGTTCATTTGACACTTGGAGACATTAAGTGCTTGATGTTAGACTTATTTTGCCGTTAAGTCTTTAATAATTGCTGTTTTAGATGTCTCTCTTATTGCCTTACATTGCTATAATATTGTTGATTCTTCGTAGCATGTTAAAACAAAGGAGATGCTGCCGAAATGTCGGTTTTTAGCATATGTATCCTTGCTGGAATTTATGATAAATGGTGGTATTTAGATGTTGGTTAGCTTATGTTTGGTAGCATTCGGGCATATTAAATGCCGGGTTGTTACAGTTGGTACCAGAGCGGGCTGTAGGTCCTTGGAATATGTATTTTTAGTGTCATACCTTAAGTTGCAACTAAAATATGATGTGGAATAACTTAGAAACATGGCTTAGGTTCTAACTAAAACTTTGTTATAGGATAGCAACATTAAAACTTGCAAAAGTGGTATAACTAATCTAAAATTTGACACACTTGGTTGCATAGTAGGATGGGGTTTTGGTTCATCATTGCATCACGCTTGATTATATGATAAAGAATATGTCTATGATGATGTTTGATCTATGTTCTTGGTTGTGTGATGTTGTGTTTATGTTTTTGTGTTTGGATGGTTGTCTGTCTGAAGCAGCCATGCCGAGGGGTAGAGGCCGTGGACGCCGTGGCCGTGGAGGTCAGGGGCGAGGATCCCAGGGAGTGGCGGAGTCTGTTGCTGAGGGTTGCGTTTCGCTCAATGCTCGTGGGCCAGCTCAGGAGGAGCTTCCAGCTGCACAGTCGGGGGCGGGGGTGCCCGCCGCCAATGATGATTTAGTTCAGGCTCTGCAGAGGGAGATTCAGGAGCTGCGCCAGTAGTTGCGGGCAGCCTCGCTGTTGTTGCTCCCCCTCTGATGGCCCAGCTTGTTGCCCCCGCTGCGCCGGAGCCGAGGATGAGTCTCCGGGAGTGAATGTCCCTCCGTCTTGACACTTTTGACGGAGCAGGCACGCCGATCCAGTCCGTAGATTGGCTGCGGTACATGGAGAGGCAGTTTGAAGTCCTAGAGTTGACCTCGGTCCAGAGGGCTCGCTTTGTGGCCTTTCACCGAAAGGTCAAGCCGATATCTGGTGGGAAGGGATTACTGGCCGCTAGAGCCCCGATCTTGGTCCAACACCTGGGAGGACTTTGTGGCTCGCTTCGAGCAAAGTTCTACCTCGAGTCTTTTCTTGAGAGGATGGAGCATACTCGGCGACTCTTTCCCAGGAAAGAGGTCGGTGGCGAGTATGAGGTGGAGTTCAACAGCGTGGTGCGCTTCGTCTTGGCCGTGGCGGCCAGGGAGAAGGCGAGGAGGTTTCGTAGGGGCCTCAACCAGGAGTTCAAAGTTGTCATGGGGGCAACTGTCCCTCGTGACTTCTACTCCGTGGTGGAGCAGGCGAAGGGCATGGAGCTCGAGTTGGAGCTCTCCCGGGAGAAGCAAAACCCGGGTGGTTCAGGGGTTCCTGCGGCCCCAAGCGGGGGCCAGAAGAGGACCTTTGGTGGAGGAGGTGGGTCTTCTCAGCGACCCACCTTCAAGAAGTTCAAGGGGGGACAGGGCTCCTCCTCACGGGCTAAGATGGGGCCGCCCCAGTCGTCTTCTTCGCGAGCGGCTGTTCGTCCTATGCCCGGGCAGGGCATGAAGTGTTTCAAGTGCGGTGGTGAGTACCGTGCTTCAGAGTGTGGTTGGACCGGGAGTTGCAACCACTGTGGCAAGCCCAGCCACATGGGACGAGTCTGCCGGATGAATCCCGGTAGCATCATCAAGTGGGAGACGGTGCCTTCTCCTCCCACTCCAGCGGCGTCTTCCAGAGGATCGGTGCACATGATGGCTGCTCCTGTTTCTCAGCCACCCTTATAACACCCCAAAATTTTGCTTTTCTTAAATTCATGTGTGATTTGGCACTTTGGTGAATTTTTGGAATTTTCTGGAATTTATTTGGATTTATTTGGAATTTATTTGAATTTATTCCATTTTGAAATAATTAAAGAATTAAACTTTGCAAATAAAATTTTGTTGGAAATATTTTATTTGAGCCCAAAATGAACCAAAGTATTTTCCAGAATTTTTCTGGAATTTTTCTGAGTATTTTGCTATTTTTAATGAATTAAATGAATTTCTGGGAATTATTTTAATTATTAAATCGCTGGAAAATGCGAGTGGGTTTGTACTGTTCATCCGACCGAGCCCGAGTCAGACTCGAGTTCGAGTCCGACCCGAACCCGACCCGAGCCACGTGACTCGACCGAACCAACTCCAAAACCTAATCGATCCCAACCGTTGGATCAAGATCCAACGGTCAGGATTTCCGCATCGCCGGCCGAATCCGGCCGGATCCGATCGCGCCACGCGATCGTGGCCGTTGATCGTGCCACGTGGACGGCCGTGTGCGTCGTCGTCTCCGCCGAGTCCGAGCCGGACTCCGCCGCCGCGCCCGCCGCCGTGGAGAACTAGGTTTCCGTCTCGGGCACGAACGCCGAGGCTATTTAAAGCCCGGGTCACGCCCCGAGGTTGCCCTCTTCCGTGCGCACCCGTGTCCCCGAGCCATCTCGCCTGAGCCGTCGCCGTGTGCCGTCTGAGCTCGCCGGAGTTAGAATCTGTTTCGCGCGGTTAAAGCCGATTCCGCCCGCCGTCAGCCCTCGCCGCCACCGAAAGCAGATCTAGGACCCCGTGACGAGACGCACCAAGAGACCTTTCATCTCGCCGAGCGCCGGAACGCCGAGACCGTGGTCATCGTCTTCATCTCCGGCCAAGCTAGCGCCGCCGTGAAGCCATCGCCGACCCCGAGCTCCACCAACCGTCCGATCAAGATCCAAGGGCTCAGATCGCGCCACGTCACCCTCGGTGAGTTCCCCGTTGAAAATCCTAGATCTAATCTCAACCGTTGGATCTAGATCCAACGGCTTAGGTCGTGCCACGTAGCGGAATCGCACTGAGTTAGATTGATCTCGACCGTTAGATCAAGATCCAACGGCCCAGATCAACCCGCGTCGCCCCAAGCACTTGAGGCCCAAATTCAATCCTAGCCGCCGGTTTTCAAACCAACGGCTACGATCGTGCCACGTGTCCAGGAGCCGAAACGCCGCGCCACGCGAGCGGCGTGGAGTCAGCGACACGCTGGGCCCAGCGTGTCGGCGCACCGCGGACGTCACCCATGACGCCATCGGTGGTCCCACCGCCGACCGTGGGTGAGCCCCGACGCCGTCGCCGATGACGCTACCCGAGTGGTCCCACATGTCGATCTCACGTGGCCGTGGGACCGGTCCACAGAGACCCGAGCCGAGCGTGGACCGAGTCCATGGGCCGGTACCGACGCCAGCAGACCAATCCAGTGCTGCCACGTGTCCATGCCGACGCAATAATTAATTTTCGAAAGAAAATGATTTATTAATTCAAAATAATGATTTGATTTTGTTTCAAACTTCAAACGCTTATAATCATATGCGTTTCAACTCCGATTTGAGTGATTCAAATTTCTAAATTTGTATAAAATTGAGATCTACCTAAATATGAATTTTATTTAATTTTTGGACTAAAGTATTTCTCTGCAAAATTATTTAATTGATTATTTAAACTTTAAATAATCGTAACTTTTCCATCTTAACTCCAAATTTGAGGATTCCAGTTTCTAAAAACTCATAAAATTATGTTCTCTCTGTTTATGGATTTTATTTGGATGTTTGGACACTTTTTGCCTATTGTTTATTCGTGTATTTGCTATTTGCACGCTTTACGAGTAGACGTTGAAGTGCCGGAAGGATTCGAAGGAGAAGTATTAACTCAGGATCCAACTCAAGACCAAGAACAAGTACTTTTTGAAGGCAAGTTGTGCTTTGACCATGTTGATCCTATTTTGAAATCTATTTTGATTTAACCTATTGCATGCTAAGTTCAAATAGAAAATACTTTATTTAAACATGGGGGATTAGATAAACACCAATTTGCTGTATGACACCTTGATTATTTAAGTATGTGCCATGACCCCTTTGTCACCCTAGTTGTGGATTACTAGTTGGACATTATTAAATTGCCAACATGGGTTTAGAACGTTGTAGTATACTGCTTAGACCTGCTACGTGCTCATGACATGATTTTGGACAATCAAATGTTAATATTGACTTAATGATATATTGAACCTGTTTTGGAAAGGTATCATGTGATGTTGATGGCACGTGGTGCATGGTAATCAACTGGGGTTTGATAAACAGTTTTCGACCGGGGCATGTGGCAAGAGTAATCAGTTGGGCCAGTTGTGGCATTGGGGATGTTGATTTGGTTCTTCGGGTAGTCTTGCCCTGGTCACCCTAAGGACTTAACCTTGCAAGCCTTTGAACTGGGTCTAACGTGCAACCACATGTCCAGTAATGGGACGGACCTAGTTGACTAAGTTGCTAATAACGCACTGTGGGACCTCAGGAGGTCAACTACACCCTTTGTGTAAGTTGTACGGGAGCGTCTCGGCCGAGGCCAGTACCCATCTAACGGTTGATTGGCCTAGACTTCGCCTTAGCTAAGGGAAGGGTTAGTGTGCAATAACCTGGAGGACCACTTGTATTGTTAGAGGTTTCAAAGACTTTGTTACTGAACTCACCTTTGTGGTGTTTGACTGTATCTTGTGGGTAAAGTGCATAACCTCTGCAGAGTGTAGAATCTATTCGAATAGCCGTGTCCGCGGTATTGGACATCGCTGGAAATTACAGTCAAGGGTTAGATTTTCTCAAAATAACTTGGTTTTGAAAGGTTGGGTTGGATTAATGATGACGTTGATGGAAATGTGGTTTAGGATGGGAAAAATGTTTACTAAAACTTCTTGAAAAGTTATTTATGCTTTACTTGTTTTTACCGCTTCGAATCTACTTATGCTACTTTTCAAATGTCACATCGCAAATATACCTTGAGCTATTCCTTTGTACCAAGCCATGCATATAGTATATTAGCCTCGCATTCTGTGCATAACTTGCCGAGTACCAAGTACTCACCCTTGCCACCCTACAACACCGAGTTGAAGAGGAGAATACACCGGCTTTGGAGGAGGAGCTCCAATAGGATCCGTCTACTTAGGAAGCGAGCCCGATCGATTGCTGTGGTATCTTGGATGGCGCCACGGGTTATTTGATTTTCTCACTGCTACTATTTCTCTCTTAATAAGTTTCACCCTGTGAGGCGATATTGTAACTTGACCATAAGGTCGAGTAACGATTAGTTATTTAAATAAAGTACCTTGATAGTATCGAATGGTATGATTGTGATATTTACCGATGTTAAGACTGTGTGCACTAGCGCGTTCCTGGACGAGTGCTGAATACACAGAGGGTCCGGATTTGCAAATTCGGGGTCCCGACAGAGGTGGTATCGAGCCATCTTATTTGTAGGCTCAACCCTAGCTAGAATGGTCGTAGTGAGGATAAAACCTATTTTCTAAAAGCTAAAAATTTGTCAAGATAAGAAATGACATCTCGACTTATCCCCTTCTCTCTTTTCTTGTCTCTTGCTGAAATTTTTCCTTACCTTGTCACAATTTAAAAATTCCGAGTTCTTACGTAAGCACTCTTGTGACAGATGGAGGAAGAGTTCAACTACGTTGATCTCGGGAATTGGTCACGCCATGAACTTTGGCATATGCTACAAACTCTCGGAGATTTTGAGAAGCCCCAATACCAACTAGAATTGATCACACAAGCGGGAATGATCAATTCTTGTGACGTAAAAATTGATGTAACTGCTATGAAGAGGGGCCAGGCAATCGCTCGATACACCTTGACCGCCAGGAGGTCTACAATGCAGATGGGTATCCAAGAAGTATCACGACGAGCAATGCGGCACATTACCCGTATCTACGCCAGAGAGTTGGAGAGCACGGTGTTCCGTTATCACCAGCGACAATAACCTTCTTGACCCGAAGGCGATTCAGGATGAGGATGCCATGGTTACACAGTTGGCACGATTTGTTGTCGCCCAGGAGGGTGTACTAGATGATACAAGCAAGGAGCTACAGAAGGCCCGCAAGGAGATCACGACGGAGAAGAACAGATGGCGGGAAGCTCAATAGTATGTGTCACACCTTCTGCGAAGGATTGGAGAGTTGGAGATGACTTTGTACGGACCAGAGCCGAGCCAAGATTTGAGCTACGAGCCAGATCCGGAGGAGTCAGATCTCGATGAGGACACTGCTTCTTCGACTACCACAGATGACACAGTTGCTGGACATGGCAATCGTTTCGCGCCTATGCCGCAGCATCCGTACCCAGGCCGTGGAGGTTTTCTCGATGAGTGAGCGTAGGTTCTATAGTGAGACTCCTTCACCGAGTCGCGTCATAGAATAAAGAGTCACCCTTTAGGCGTTAGACTCCAATGTGAGTTCGATTTGGATTTTCTTTGTTTGCTGAGTGTGCAGTATGTGTTGCAAGGCCCTTAGGCATTGTAAGCAACCATACCAAGTTATTAATAATAAAGTTGGACCTTAAAGTTACACCTTTCGCCCCGCATAAGTTCCATATTACTTGTCTATTCTTGTTTCCCTCTCATCTCTAAACCTAGAGCAAATCGGCAGATGGTGAACACCCGTAGAAACTTTGGAAGCAATGGAAGTGGTTCTCGCCCAGCAGAAAACCCCAATGAGGGAGCACCAGCACCGCCACTGGATGTGCAGAATTTCGGAGCTTTTCTCGCTGCCCAGACTCAGTTGATGCATGCTATGATGCAACAAATGCAACACGCCATCGCTGATCCACTGCTAATCAAGTTAATCAGGGACCACGCCAGAATACAAGGCTGTCAGAGTTCATGAGGACTCACCCACCCACTTTCTCTGGGAATGCCAATCCATTGGAGGCCGATGATTGGTTAAGGTCAATTGAGAGGAAGCTACACATAGCTCAATGCATAGGAAATGAGAAGGTACTCTACGCTTCTCATCAGTTGGAAGGAACAGCCGAATGGTGGGAGAATTTACGTGCCACGCAAGAGAACCCTCAAGATATCACTTGGGAAGAGTTCACACCGCATTCCGACAAGATATCACGTGCCTGAAGGAATCATGGACCTTAAGAAGGAGGAGTTCAGAGCACTGAAGCAAGGTAATCAGCCAGTGGCCGACTACCTGAACAAGTTCACACAGCTAGCACGCTACGCACCTGAGGATGTAGCGATAGATAAAGCCAGACAGTCTCGTTTTATGAAGGGACTTAACTCAGGACTACAAATAGGATTGATCACCCACACCTTCCCTGATTTCCAGGAATTGGTGAATAAGGCGCTTATTCTTGAGGACAAGCGCAAGGAATTGGATGAGAACAGGAAGCGCAGGATGCAACAGCAAGGATCACGCCAGGGAACGCACCAAATCAATTTTTCAGATTTCAGCCACAGAATGCCACAAGGACACCGTCACCAGCACCAAGACCTGTCAATCAGAACTACCAGACCCCAGCCCCCGCTAGAAACACTACTCCAGGCAGTCAGCAAGGAACAGTGAGACGCTGCTACAACTGCAACGAGCCAGGACACTTTGCCAACAGTTGTCCAAAGAAGACAGCAGGAGTGACCCCAGTTCGCTTCAATCTAGGAACCACCCCAGCTAGGACCTGTCGGGACCCCGAATTTGCAAATCCGGACCCTCTGTGTATTCAGCACTAGTCCAGGAACGCGCTAGTGCACACAGTCTTAACATTGGTAAATATCACAATCATACCATTCGATATTATCAAAGTACTTTATTTAAATAACCAAACTGGTTACTTGACCTTATGGTCAAGTTACAAATGTATGCCTCGCAAGGCGAAACTTATTAAAAGAGAAATAATAGCAGCGGAAAATCAAATAAACTTCGTGGCGCCATCCAGTATACCACAGGCAACTGACTGGGCTCGCATCCCTAAGTAGACGGATCTTCTTGGAGTTCCTCCTCCAAAGCTGGTGTAGTCTCCTCTTCAACTGGTATTGTGTTGAGGCAAGGGTGAGTACTTGGTACTCAGCAAGTCATGCACAGAATGCAAGCTAATATACTATATGCATGGCTTGGTACAAAGGAATAGCACAAGGTATTTTTGCAGTAAACAGCATTTGAAAAGTAATATGAGTAGATTCGAAAGCAGTAGAAATAAGTAAAGCGTAAATAACTTTTCAAGAAGTTTTAATAAACATTTTCCCCATCCTAAACCACATTACCATCATCTTTATTCTTAAACCAGACCAACCTTTCAAATCCAAGTTATTTTCAGAAAATCTAACCCTTGACTGTAATTCCCGAGCATTGTCCAGTACCGTGGACTCGGCTATTTAAATAGATTCTACACTCTGTAGAGGTTATGCACTTTACCCACAAGATACAGTCAAACACCACAAAGGCGAGTTCCCGTAACAAAGCCTTTCTAAGCCTCAAACAACACAGTGGTCCTCTCCGGTTCGTGCTCTACACCATCCCTTCCTTAGCCAAGGCGAAGTATGGGACCAACACACCGTTAGATGGGTATCTGGCCACACCACGATACGCCTCCCCGCATAATCACACAAACGGTGTAATTGACACCCTGAGGCTCCACAAGTGAGTCCTTAGCGACTTAGTCAACTAGGGCCGTCCCATTCCAGCCATGTGGTTGCAAGTATGACCCAGTTCAAAGGCTTGCAAGGTTAAGTCCTTAGAGTGACCAGGGCAAGACTACCCAAACCAAATCAACATTCCCAATGCCACAACTGGCCCACCCGATTACTCTTGCCACATGCCCCGGTCGAAAACGGTTTATCAAACCCCAGTTGATTACCATGCACCACGTGTCATCAACATCACATGATACTTTTCCAAAACAGGTTCAATATATCATTAAGTCAATATTAACATTTAATTATCCAAAATCATGTTATGAGCACGTAGCAGGTCTAAGCGATACTACAAATGTCTAAACCCATGTTGGCAAGTTAATAATGTCCAACTAGTAATCCACAACTAGGGTGACAAGGGATCATGGCACATACTTAGATAATCAAGGTGTCATATAGCAAATTGGTATTTATCTAACCCCCAGGTTTAAACAAAGTATTTTTCTTACTTGAACTAGCATGCAATAGTTTAAATCAAAATAGATTTCGAAATAGGATCAACATGGTCAAAGCACAACTTGCCTTCAAAAAGCACTTGCTCTTGGTCTTGAGTTGGATCCCGAGTCAACACTTCTCCTTCGAATCCTTCCGGCACTTCAACGTCTACTCGTAAAGCGTGCAAATAGCAAATACACAAATAAACACTAGGCAAAAACATCCCAAAACTCCAAATAAAATCCATAAACAGAGAGAACATAATTTTCTGGATTTTTAGAAACTGGAATCGTCAAGTTTGGAGTTAAAATGCAAAAGTTATGATTATTTAAAGTTTAAATAATCAATTAAATAATTTTACAGAGAAAAACTTTAGTCCAAAAATTAAATAAAATTCATACTTAGGTAGATCTCAATTTTATACAAATTTAGAAATTTGAATCACTCAAATCGGAGTTGAAACGCAATAGTTATAAGCGTTTGAAGTTTGAATCTAAATTTGAATCAATATTTCGAATTAATAAATCATTTTCTTTTTCGGAAATTAATTATTGCGTCAGCATGGACACGTGGCAGCCTCTGATTGGTTGGCTGACGTCAGCCGGTCCATGGACTTGGTCCACGCTTGGCTCGGGTCCACCGTGGACTCGGTCCACGACTCTTACGTGTCGCTGACATGTGGGCCCACTCGGGTGACGTCATCGCTGACGTCAGCGGGGCTCAGCCCACGGTACTGACATGTGGGACCCACTGTGACGTCATGGGTGACGTCAGCGCTCGGCTGGGACAGCGGCCCGACATCGCGGGCCCTCGACACGCTGCGGGCCGCGTGTCGGCGTCACACGTGCAGCGTGCGTGGGCCGGCCGACGCGTCGGTCCAACTTCCCGACACGTGGCGCAATCACGACCGTTGGTTTGAAAATCAACGGCGCGATTAGATCCAGGGTTAACACGTTGAAACTACTCGTTGATCGTGGGCCGCTCGATTTAGATCGGACGGTCCGGATCCAATCCTATAATAACACTACTCCGACGCGTGGCAATTGTGAACCGTTGGATCTTGATCCAACGGTCGCATCCAATCGGGTTGGGGACACGTGAACTCACCTCAACCGTCCGATCTAGATCCGACGGTTCACCGAGCTCGCGAAGTCCGCGATGGTGCGGCGAGGCTTGGGCACCGGAGACGAACGATGACGAGCCCGACGGCGTTTCGGGTTGCTCCGGCGAGATGAATCCTTCCTTCGGTGCGTCTCGTCACGGTGGTTCCGGATCACAGGCTCCTTCTCGGCGGAAGGCGACGACGGCGGCGCGGAATCAAGCAAAACCGCGGCGGTCACTTCCTCCAACTACGGCGAGCTCGCACGGCAATCAAGGCGGCTCAGGCGAGATGGCTCAGGAATGGGTGCACAAGGATGAGGGCAACCTCGGGGACGTCTCACGCTTTAAATAGCCTCGGCGTTCGCGGGACACGGAAACCTAGTTTCCCACGGCGGCGGGCGCGGCGGAGTCCGGCTTCGGTCTCGGCGGAGACGACGACAAGATACCGCCCACGTGGCACGATCAACGCCACGATCGCGACGGGGCGCGATCGGATCCGGCCGGATACGGCTCGAACCGTGCAGGCGGATCTCGGTAGTTGGATCTTGATCCAACGGTTGGGATTGATTAGGTTTTGAGCCGGTTTGATCGAGTCACGTGGCTCGGTCGGACTCGAGTCCGACTCGGGTTCCGACTTCGATCGGATGAACAAGATTTGACCCGAGTTGAATTTCCAGCGATTTAATATTTAAAATAATTCCCAGTAATTCATTTAATTCATTAAAAATAGCAAATGACTCAGAAAAATTCCAGAAAAATTCTGGAAAATACTTTGGATCATTTTGGACTCAAATAAAATATTTCCAACAAAATTTTATTTGCAAAATTAATTTCTTCAATTATTTCAAAATGGAATAAATTCAAATAAATTCCAAATAAATCCAAATAAATTCCAGAAAATTCCAAAAATTCACCAAAGTGTCAAATCACACATGAATTCAAGAAAAGCAAAATTTTGGGGTGTTACAAACCTCCCCCCCTTAATAGAATCTCGTCCCCGAGATTCAGGGCTCACTAAAGGAATAGGTTTGGAAACTCTTTCTTCAAATCCTCTTCGCGCTCCCAAGTCGCTTCGCTTTCTTCATGGTTGCTCCACTGAACTCTACAAAAACGGGTTGACTTGTTTCTAGTTTCTCGATCCATTGTGTCTAAAATCTTCACGGGATGCTCCTTATAAGTCAAATCCTCTTGCAACTCAATTGACTCTAGCGGTGTCTGTTCCTCAGGAACTCGGAGACACTTCTTCAACTGGGACACATGGAATACATCATGCTCTCCTGCCAACGACTGTGGCAACTCCAGCTGATAAGCAACTTCGCCTCTGCGACTCAAAATCTTAAATGGTCCAACATAACGGGGTGCAAGTTTCCCTTTGGCATGGAACCTCTTAACTCCCCTGAGAGGCGTAACTCTGAGGTAAACAAAGTCTTCTGGTTCAAAACTCAAGTCCCGGCGACGATTGTCGGATAACTCTTCCTGGCCGAGATTGGGCTATCTTCAACCTTTCCCTAATCATGGCGACCGCTCTTCACCTCTTGAAGAATATCAGGCCCAAAGACACGGCGCTCGCCGGTCTCATTCCAATTCAATGGCGTCCGACAGTGGTCGACCATACAAGGCCTCAAAAGGTGACATCTCAGAACTAGCCTCGATAACTATTGTTGTAATCGAACTCGGCATACGGTAAACTCTTATCCCAAGAAGTAGCACAAGCTAATGCACAAGCTCTCAACATATCTTCTAGAATCTGGTTGACTCTTTCGGTCTGTCCATCCGCCTCGTGGATGATAAGTATCTTGAAGTTCAAACGGGTTCCCATGGCTTCATGCAACTTATTCCGTAACCTTGAGGTAAATTGGGTACCTCTGTCCGATACAATCCTTTTCGGCACTCCGTGCAAAGCAGACAATCCCGATCATGTACAATTACGCTAATTTATCTCCCGAGTAAGTGGTCTTCACGAGGATAAAATGGGCTACTTTAGTCAAGCGATCCACTATAACCCATATGGAGTCATAACCTCCTTGAGTCTTCGGCAAACCGGTAATGAAATCCATTCCGATTTCCTCCCACTTCCACTCGTGTATTTTCAGCGGTTGTAGCAATCTCGCTGGTCTCTCGATGCATTGCCTTGACTCTCTGGCATACGCCGCACAATGCAACATGCTCGGCAACTTCACGCTTCATACTCGCCACCGTAATCTCTCCTTGAGATCCTGATACATCTTGGCGCTTCGGGATGAATTGAGTACTTGGAGTCATGGGCTTCCTCGAATCGCTTGCTTTAACTCCTTTTTGTTAGGCACACAAATCCGATCCTTCATCCATAACGTGCCTTGCTCATCCAACTTGAAGTCCTCTGCCTTGCCTTCCTCCTTGATGGACTTAATCCTGCGGATCTTGTCATCATCCTTCTGTCCTTCTCGGATCTGATCCTCTAGGGTAGGCTTTACTTCCAATGCGGCCAAGAATCCGCTAGGTACAACCTCAATCTTCATCTTCTGAAAATCCTCACATAACTCATCCTGACTTGTGGCTAGCAACGTACTCACAAGATGGCTTTTCCGACTCGAGCATCGGCTACTACGTTGGCCTTCCCAGGATGGTAATGGATTCCAACATTATAGTCCTTGATCAACTCTAACCATCTCCTCTGCCTCATATTCAGATCCGACTGGGTGAATATGTACTTAAGGCTCTTATGATCCGTATACACTTCACATCTGCTTCCAATCAGATAGTGACGCCATATCTTCAAAGCATGCACTACGGCCTAACTCTAAGTCATGTGTCGGATAATTTTCCTCATGCGGCCTCAATCGCCTTGATGCATAAGCGGCGACCTTTCCATTCTGCATCAGCACATCCAAGTCCTTGGCGCGATGCGTCACAATAAATACCAAGCTTTGAGCAACATCCGGTAGAACTAACACCGGTCTTGGCGTCAATCACTTCTTCAGCTCCTGAAATCCTTTCTCACATTCTCAAGGCCCATGCAAACTTCTTTTCCTTCTTCAACAGATGCGTAAGGGTTTCGCAATTGTCGAAAAGCCTTCGATGAAACGGCGGTAGTATCATGCCATTCCAAGGAAACTCCGAATGGGTCACGCCTTCTACGCTCCCAATGTAACACGCCTTCTACTTTGCTTGGATCTACGGCGACTCCTTCAAGCGGTCATTACATGTCCAAGAAACTCCACCTTGTCCTTCCAAAAATCACACTTGTTGAACTTGGCGAAAAGTTGCTGTTCCTCAGCTTTTCAAAACTCGCCTTAAGTGTTCGGCATGTTCATCCTCCTGCCTTGGAGTAGATTAGGATATCGTCTATGAACACGACGACAAACTTGTCCAAATATTCCATGAACACCTTATTCATCATATTCATGAAATAAGTCGGGCGCATTTGTCAGCCCAAAGGACATAATCAGAACTCGTAATGTCCATATCTTGACGAGAATGCGCCTTTGAATATCTTACGATCGGATCTTCAATCGATGGTATCCCGATCTCAGATCAATCTTGGAGAAAACTCCGGCTCCTCTCAACCGATCAAACAAATCATCAATCCTGGTAGCGGATACTTATTCTTCACGGTGACTTCATTGAGTGCACGGTAGTCAATGCACATCCTGAAACTCCCGTCCTTCTTCTTGACAAACAAAACTGGTGCTCCCCACGGCGACTAACTCGGCCTGATAAATCCTTTCTCCATTAACTCTTCTAGCTGTTTCTTCATCTCTACCAACTCCTCGGTAGACATCCGATAGGGTCTCTTTGCTATCGGTCTTTGTGCAGTACAAGCTCTATCACAAACTCTATGTCCTGTCTCAAGGCATACTGTAGATCTTCTGAAAGACATCTGGGTACTCATTCACTACCGACATCCTCCATGTTTCGATTGCCTTGGTATCGTTAACCATCAACTGACCATCTCTATCTGCGGTGGCTTGAAATTCCACTTTCTTCCCACACGGGCTCTCAATCGAGATAGTCCTTCGCCCACAATCCAATACGGCCTTGTGCTTGGATAACCACCCATTCCCAATATGACGTCTAAGGTCCGGGTCTCCAAAATTATAAGGTTTGCTAGGAACTCTATTCCATCTATTAGTATTCTCACCCGGAACATCCTACTTTCGTTCGGAGTTCTAACTGTGGGTTTGAACTAAAAGCATGCACTTAAGTCTTGCAATCCTCAAATCATTTCTAGTAGCAAAGCCTTGCGAAACAAACGAATGCTGAAGCTCGAGTCAAACAAAATCAAGCAGGTGTATCGAGTTAACAAGTAACTTACCCAAGACGACGTCAGTAGCATTCTCGCAGTGCATCCGCGGTGACATGGTTGACTCGGCCTCTCACCACGGCCTGCAGGGTGTGGCTCCTCGTCTTTGGCGCCCTAGCTGAGGTGGTTCCTAGGTTGAAGCGAATCGGGTCACTCCTCTGCTGTCTTCTTTGGACAATGTTGGCAAAGTGTCCTGGCTCGTTGCGCTTGTAGCAGCGTCTCACTGTTCCCTGTGACCGCTGGGGTAGCGTTTCTAGCGGGGCTGGGTGCAGTAGTTTTGATTGACAGGTCTTGGTGCCGGGATGGTGTCCTTGTTGCACTCTGTGGTTGGAATCAAGAATTGATTTGGTGCAACTCTCAGCGCCGGCGTTCACTGGCGTGATCCTTCTTTGTTGCATCCTGCGCTTCTGTTCTCATCCAGTTCCTTGCGCTTGTCCTCAAGAATAAGCGCCTTATTCACCAACTCTTGGAAATCTGGAAAGGTGTGGGCGATCAACCCTACTTGCAATCCTGAGTTAAGTCCCTTCATAAAACGAGAATGTCTGGATTTATCTGTTGCTACATCCTCAAAGCGTAGCGTGCTAGCTGTGTGAACTTGTTCAGTAGTCGGCCACCGGCCGATTACCTTGCTTCTGCTCTGAACTCCTCCTTCTTAAGGTCCATGATTCCTTCAGGCACGTGATACCGTCGGAATGCACCGTGAACTCTTCCCAAGTGATATCTTGAGGGTTCTCTCGCGTGGCACGAAGTTCTCCCACCATTCGGCGGCTGTCCTTCCAACCGATGAGAAGCGTAGAGTACCTTCTCATTTCCTATGCATTGAGCTATGTGTAGCTTCCTCTCGATTGATCTTAACCAATCATCGGCCTCCAATGGATTGGCATTCCCAGAGAAAGTGGGTGGGTGAGTCCTCATGAACTCGATAGTCTTGTATTCTCGGCGTGGTCCCCGATTAACTTGATTGGCCGTGGGCCTGAGCAAAGGACGTGCTGCATTTGTTGCATCATAGCATGCATCAATCGAGTCCAGGCAGCAAGAAAAGCTCCAAATTCTGCATATCCGATTAGGCGGTCTTTGGTGCTCCATCATTGGGGTTTTCTACTGGGCGAGAACCACTCCCATTGCTTCCAAAGTTTCCACGGGTATTCACCATCTGTCGATTTGCTCTAGGTTTAGAGATGAGAGGGAAACAAGAATAGACAAGTAATATGGAACTTATGAGGGGCGAAAGGTGTAGCCTTAAGGTCCAACTTTATTATTAGTAACTTGGTATGGCTGCTTACAATGCCTAAGGGCCTTGCAACACATACTGCACACTCAGCAAACAAAGCAAATCCAAATCGAACTAATTTTGGAGTCTAACGCCTAAAGGGTGACTCTTAACTCGGCGAAGGAGTCTTACTATAGAACCTATGCTCACTCATCGAGAAAACCTCCACGTCCTGGGTACGGGTGCTGCGGCATAGGCGCGAAACGATTGCCATGTCCAGCAACTGTGTCATCTGTGGTAGTCAAAGAAGCAGTGTCCTCATCGAGATCTGACTCCTCTGGATCCGGCTCGTGTAGCTCGAGTACTAGCTCTGGGTCTGGTCCGTACAAAGTCATCTCCAACTCGTCAATCCTTCGCAGAAGGTGTGCCACATACTCTTGAGCTTCCCGCCATCTGTTCTTCTCTGTCGTGATCTCCTTGCGGGCCTTCTGTAGCTCCTTGCTTGTATTATCTAGTACATCCTCCTGGGCGACGACAAATCGTGCCAACTGTGTAACCGTGGCATCCTCATCCTGAATCTCCTTCGGGTCAAGAAGGTTATCGCTGCGCGGGTGATAACGGAACACCGTACTCTCCAACTCTCTGGCGTAGATACTGGTAATGTGCCGCATTGCTCGTCGTGATACTTCTTGGATACCCATTTGCATTGTAGATCTCCTGGCGGTCAAAGTTGTATCGCCGATTGCCTGGGCCCTTTTTCCTAGCAGGTACCTCAATCCTCACGTCACAAGCCTTGATCAATCCCGCTTGTCTGATCACTTCCACTTGGTATTGGGGCTTCTCAAAATCTCCGAGAGTCTGTAGCATATGCCAAAGTTCCGCGGCGTGACCAACTCCCAGATCAACGTAGTTGAACTCTTCCTCCATCTGTCACAAGAGTGCTTTACGTAAGAACTCGGAATTTTCAAATTGTGACAAGGTAAGGGAAAATTTCAGCAAGAGACAAGAAAAGAGAGAAGGGGATAAGTCGAGATGTCATTCCTTGTCTTGGCAAATTTTTAGCTTTAGAAAATAGGTTTTATCCTCACCACGACCATTCTAGCTAGGGTTGAGCCTACAGTCAAGTATGGCTCTGATACCACCTCTGTCGGGACCCCGAATTTGCAAATCCGGACCCTCTGTGTATTCAGCACTAGTCCAGAACGCGCTTAGTGCACTCGGACCCCGAATTTGCAAATCCGACCCTTCAGGTATTCAAGACTAGTCCAGAACGCGCTAGTGCACACAGCCTTAACATCGGTATATATCACAATCATACCAAACGATACTATCAAAGTACTTTATTTAAATAATCAAAGGGTTACTCGACCTTATGGCCAAGTTACAAATATATGCCTTGCAAGGCAAAACTTATTGAAAGAGAAATAACAAAGCGGAAAAATCAAATAAACTGTGGCGCCATCCAAAGATACCACGCAATCGATCGGGCTCGCATCCCTAAGTAGACGGGTCCTCTTGGAACTCCTCTTCCGAACCGCGTAGTCTCCTCTTCAACTGTATTGTGTTGAGGCAAGGGTGAGTACTTGGTACTCAAGAAGTCATGCACAGAATGCAAGCTAATATACTATATGCATGGCTTGGTACAAAGGAATAGCTCAAGGTATATTTGCAAGAAATGACTTTTGACAAGTAATAAAAGTAGATTCGAAAGCGGTAGAAATAAGTAAAGCATAAATAACTTTTCAGGAAATTTGATAAACATTTGCCCCATCCTAAACCACATTTCCATCATCTTCATTATTAAACCAACCCAACTTTTCAAATCCAAGTTATTTTCGTAAAGTCTAACCCTTGACTGTAATTCCGAGCATTGTCCAAGATCAGTGGACTCGGCTATTCAAATAGATTCTACACTCTGCAGAGGTTATGCACTTTACCCACAAGATACAATCCACTCACCACGTCACCGTGAATCGCCATACAAAAGTATGCGAATGAGCGATCATAACAAAGCCTTTCTAAGCCTCAAACAACACAGTGGTCCTCTCCTGTTAGGTTTCTACACCATCCCTTCCCTTAGCCAAGGCGAAGTATGGGACCAACACACCGTTAGATGGGTATCGGCCACAGCCACGATACGCTCCCCGCATAATCACACAAACGGTGTAATCGACACCCTGAGGCTCCACAAGTGAGTCCTTAGCGACTTAGTCAACTAGGGCCGTCCCATTCCAGCCATGTGGTTGCAAGTATGACCTGGCTCAAAGGCTTGCAAGGTTAAGTCCTTAGAGTGACCAGGCAAGACTACCCGAAAAACCAAATCAACACTCCCAATGCCACAACCGGCCCACCTGATTACTCTTGCCACATGCCCTGGCCGAAATCATTATCAAACCCCGCTTGATTACCATGCACCACGTGTCATCAACATCACATGATACTTTTCCAAAACAGGTTCAATATATCATTAAGTCCATATTATCATTTGATTGTCCAAAATCATGTCATGAGCACGTAGTGTCTAAGCAAAGATACTACAACGGTCTAAACCCATGTTGGCAATTTAATAATGTCCAACTAGTAAACCACAACTAGGGTGACAAAAGGTCATGGCACATACTTAAGTAATCAAGGTGTCATATAGCAAATTGGTATTTATCTAACCCCCATGTTTAAACAAAGTATCTTTCTAATTAAACTAGCATGCAATAGTTTAAATCAAAATAGATTTCGAAATAGGATCAACATGGTCAAAGCACAACTTGCCTTCAAAAAGTACTTGCTCTTGGTCTTGAGTTGGATCCTGAGTCAACACTTCTCCTCGAATCCTTCCCAAGCACTTCAACGTCTACTCGTAAAGCGTGCAAATAGCAAATACCCAATAAACAATAGGCAAAAACATCCCAAAACTCCAAATAAAATCCATAAACAGAGAGAACGTAATTTTCTGGATTTTTAGAAACTGGAATCGTCAAATTTGGAGTTAAAACGCAAAAGTTATGATTTATTAAAGTTTAAATAATCAATTAAATAATATTACAGAGAAAAACTTTAGTCCAAAAATTAAATAAAATTCATATTTAGGTAGATCTCAATTTTATACAAATTTAGAAATTTGAATCGCTCAAATCGGAGTTGAAACGCAAAAGTTATAAGCGTTTGAAGTTTGAATCTAAATTTGAATCAATATTTCGAATTAATAAATCATTTTCTTTTTCGGAAATTAATTATTGCGCCAAGATGGACACGTGTCAGCCTCTCGATTGGCTGGCGTCGACGCCAGGTCCATGGACTCGGTCCACGCTTGGCTCGGGTCCACGGTGGACTCGGTCCACGACTCTACGTCTCACTGACATGTGGGCCCCACCGCCGGGTTTCACGCCGCTGCGGATCGTGGGTCGACACGTGGGCCCCTCGACTCGCGGGTCCCGCGTGTCGAGACACGCTCCCCAGCTGGGCGTGGCGAGCACACGTGGCACAATCTCGGCCGTTGATTTGAAAATCAACGGTCCGGATTGATCTAGACCTCTCGTTCAAAACTACACGGTTGATCCGGCCGTTCGATCTAGATCGGACGGTCGATCTAACCCTAAAGCTACAACACAACTAACCACGACCGCATTTATCTAAATCTAACTGGTTGAAACCTAATCAGAGACGGAACAAAGAATTGGCGACGTGGTTCACCTCGCGGCGTTGGATCTCGATCCAACGGTGCACCGAGCTTCATGACGACGATGGCTCGCGGCGGCGCGGCGGCCGCCCGGCGAGGACGGCGACCACCCTAACGGCGCCGGGCGTCTCCGCCAAGTGAGTGCACTCCAGAGGTGCGCCGACGCAAAGTTCTCGTGATCCGAGCTTGAAGGCGCGGAGGATGACGAACGCGCGAAAACGAAGAAAACTACTTCGCGCACTCCCCAAACTCCGGCGAAATCGCGAGGCGACGGCGCGGCTTGGGCGTTGGAACTTAGGGCAATAGGCGCGACACGAACGGCGATCCTCGGCGATAACCCACGCCTTAAATGGCCTCGCGGCGTGGCACAAAGCGGAAACCTAATCGGTCACGGCGGCTATGCGGCGGCGGAGTCCGCTTCGGCCACGGAAAGACGACGCCAATCCCAGCCGTCCACGCGTCACGATCAACGGCCACGATCGCGACGGCGCGATCGGGTCCGGCCTGACGCGGCTCGAATCCCAGACGGCGGATCTCGGCCGTTGGATCTTGATCCAACGGTTGGGATCAAATAGGTTTTCAAGTTGGTTCGGCCGAGTCAATCGCTCTGGTCGGACTGAGTCCGACTTCGGTCGGATGAACAAGATTTGACCCGAGTTGGATTTTCCAGCGATTTAATAATTAAAATAATTCCCAAGAATTCATTTAATTCATTAAAAATAGCAAATGACTCGAAAAATTCGAGAAAAATTCTGGAAAATATTTTAGATCATTTTGGACTCAAATAAAATATTTCCAGCAAAATTTTATTTGCAAAATTAAATTCTTTAATTATTTCAAAATGGAATAAATTCAAATAAATTCCAAATAAATCCAAATAAATTCCAGAAAATTCCAAAATTCACCAAAGTGCCAAATCACACATGAATTTAAGAAAAGCAAAATTTTGGGGTGTTACAAACCTCCCCTTAATAGAATCTCGTCCCCGAGATTCGTGGCTTACTAAAGGAATAGGTTTGGAAATTCTTTCTTCAAATCCTCCTCGCGCTCCCAAGTCGCTTCACTTTCTTCATGGTTGCTCCATCAACTCTACTGAAACGCAGCGTTGACTTGTTTCTAGTTTCTCGATCCATTGTGTCCGTAATCCTCACAGATGTTCCTTATAAGTCAAGTCCTCTTGCAACTCGATTGACTCTAGCGATGTCTGCTCCTCAGAACTCGGAGACATTTCTTCAATCGGGACACATGGAATACGCCGTGTACTCGCTAACGATCGTGGCAACTCCAGCTGGTAAGCAACTTCGCCTCTGCGGCTCAAAATCTTAAATGGTCCAACATAACGGGGTGCGAGTTTCCCTTTGGCATGGAACCTCTTAACTCCCCTGAGAGGCGTAACTCTGAGATAAACAAAGTCTTCTGGTTCAAAACTCAAGTCTCGGCGACGATTGTCAGCATAACTCTTTTGTCGAGATTGGGCTATCTTCAACCTTTCCCTAATCATAGCGACCGCTCTTCAAATTTCTTGAAGAATATCAGGCCCAAAGACACGGCGCTCACGGCCTCATTCCAATTCAATGGCGTCCGACAGTGGTCGACCATACAAAGGCCTCGAAAGGTGACATCTCAGAACTAGCCTCGATAACTATTGTTGTAATCGAACTCGGCATACGGCAAACTCTTATCCCAAGAGGTAGCATAAGCCAATGCACAAGCTCTCAACATATCCTCCGAGAATCTGGTTGACTCTTTCTGGTCTGTCCATCCGTCTGTGGATGATAAGGCATCTTGAAGTTTAAACGGGTTCCCATGGCTTCATGCAACTTATTCCGTAACCTTGAGGTAAATTGGGTACCTCTGTCCGATACAATCCTCTTTGGCACTCCGTGCAAATAGACAATCCCGATCATGTACAACTCGCTAACTTATCTCCGAGTAGGTGGTCTTCACGGGGATAAAATGGGCTACTTTGGTCAAGCGATCCACTATAACCCATATGGAGTCATAACCTCCTTGAGTCTTCGGCAAACCGGTAATGAAATCCATTCCGATTTCCTCCCACTTCCACTCGTGTATCTTCGTCAGAGCAATCCTGCCGGGTCTCGATGCATTGCCTTGACTTCTCGGCATACGTCGCACAATGCAACATGCTCGGCAACTTCACGCTTCATGCTCGGCCACCAGAATCTCTCCTTCAGATCCTGATACATCTTGGCGCTTCCAGGATGAATTGAATACTTAGAGTCATGGGCTTCTTCCAGAATCAGTTGCTTTAACTCCTTTTTGTTAGGCACACAAATACGATCCTTCATCCACAACGTGCCTTGCTCATCCAACTTGAAGTCCTCTGCCTTGCCCTCCTCCTTGACGGACTTAATCCTGCCGGATCTTGTCATCATCCTTCCGCCCTTCTCGGATCTGATTCTCTAGGGTAGGCTTTACTTCTAATGCGGCCAAGAATCCGCTTAGGTACTACCTCAATCTTCATCTTCGAAAATCCTCACATAACTCATCCTCGACTTGTGGCTAGCAACGTACTCACGGTATGGCTTTTCCGACTCAGAGCATCGGCTACCACGTTGGCCTTCCCTGGATGGTAATGGATTCCAACATTATAGTCCTTGATCAACTCCAACCATCTCATCTGCCTCATATAAAGATCCGACTGGTAGAATATGTACTTAAGGCTCTAATGATCCGTATATACTTCACATCTGTTTCCATTCTGATAGTGACGACATATCTTCAAAGCATGAACTACGTCAGCTAACTCTAGGTCATGTGTCGGATAATTTTCCTCATGCGGCCTCAACTGCCTTGATGCATAAGCGACGACCTTTCCATTCTGCATGACAAGACACATCCAAGTCCTTGGCGCGATGCGTCACAATAAATATCGAAGCTTTGAGCAACATCCAGAGAACTAACACCGGTCTTTGATGTCAATCGCTTCTTCACTCCTGAAATCCTTTCTCACATTCTCAAGCGCCCATGCAAACTTCTTTTCCTTCTTCAAAGAATTGCGTAGAGGTTTCGCAATTGTCGAGAAGCCTTCAATGAAACGGCGGTAGTATCCCGCCATTCTAAGGAAACTCCGAATGAGTCACAGTCTTTCTGCTCCCAATGTAACACAGCTTCTACTTTGCTTGGATCCACGGCGACTCTTCAGCGGTCATTACATGTCCAAGAAACTCCACCTTGTCCTTCCAAAAATCACACTTGTGAACTTGGCGAAAAGTTGCTGTTCCCTCGACTTTTCCAAAACTCGCCTTAAGTGTTCGGCATGTTCATCCTCTGTCTTGGAGTAGATGAGGATATCGTCTATGAACACGACGACAAACTTGTCCAAATATTCCATGAACACCTTATTCATCATATTCATGAAATAAGCGCGCATTCGTCAGCCCAAAGGACATAATCAGAACTCGTAATGTCCATATCTTGACGAGAATGCGATCTTGAATATCCTCCGATCGGATCTTCAATCGATGGTATCCCGATCTCGAATCAATCTTGGAGAAAACTCCGGCTCCTCTTAACTGATCAAACAAATCATCAATCCTGGGTAGCGGATACTTATTCTTCACGGTGACTTCATTGAGTGCACGGTAGTCAATGCACATCCTGAAACTCCCGTCCTTCTTCTTGACAAACAAAACTGGTGCTCCCTACGGCGACGAACTCGGTCTGATAAATCCTTTCTCCATTAACTCTTCTAGCTGTTTCTTCATCTCTACCAACTCCTCGGTAGACATCCGATAGGGTCTCTTTGCTATCGGTGCCGCATCTACAAGCTCTATCACAAACTCTATGTCCCCTGTCTGGCGGCATACCGGGTAGATCTTCGGGAAAAACATCGGGTACTCATTCACTCTTGGGACATCCTCTATGCTGATTGCCTTGGTACTGTTAACCATCAACTGTCCATCTCTAACTGCAGTGGCTTGAAATTCCACTTTCTTCCCACACTGCTCTCAATCGAGATAGTCCTTCGTCCACAATCCAATACAGACCTTGTGCTTGGATAACCAATCCATTCCCAATATAACATCTAAGGTCCGGGTCTCCAAAATTATAAGGTTTGCTAGGAACTCTATTCCATCTATTAGTATTCTCACCCTAACATCCTACTTCCGTTCGGAGTTCTGGAACTGTGGGTTTGAACTAAAAGCATGCACTTAAGTCTTGCAATTCTCAAGTCATTCCTAGCAGCAAAGCCTTGCGAAACAAACGAATGCGAAGCTCGAGTCAAACAAAACTGTGCAGGTATCGAGTTAACAAGTAACTTACCCAAGACGACGTCCGTAGTATTCGCAGTGCATCTGCGGTGACATGGTTGACTCGGCCTCTCACCACGGCCTGGGTGTGGCTCCTGATCTTTGGCGCCCTAGCTGGGTGGTTCCTAGGTTGAAGCGAATCGGGTCGCTCTCGCTGTCTTCTTTGGACAATCTGTTGGCAAAGTGTCTGGCTCGTTGCGATTGTAACAGCGTCTCACTGTTCCTTCTTGTTGCACGGGGTAGCGTTTCTAAGCGGGCTGGGGTTTGGTAGTTCTGATTGGCGTGTCTTGGTGCTGGGGATGGTGTCCTTGTCGATTCTCGTGGTTGGAATCAAGAATTGATTTGGTGCAACTCTCAAGCGCTGTTGCGCTCCCTGACGTGATCCTTGCTGTTGCATCCTGCGCTTCCTGTTCTCATCCAGTTCCTTGCGCTTGTCCTCAAGAATAAGCGCCTTATTCACCAATTCTTGGAAATCTGGAAAGGTGTGGGTGATCAACCCTACTTGCAATCCCGAGTTAAGTCCCTTCATAAAACGAGGTATGCAGGATTTATCTGTCGCTACATCCTCAAAGCGTAGCGTGCTAGGCTGTGTGAACTTGTTCGTAGTCGGCCACCGGCCGATTACCTTGCTTCATGCTCTGAACTCCTCCTTCTTAAGGTCCATGATTCCTTCAGTGCGTGATATCGTCGAATGCACCGTGAACTCTTCCCAAGTGATATCTTGAGGGTTCTCTGCGTGGCATGTAAGTTCTCCCACCATTCGCCAATGTTTGTTCCTTCCAAGCGATGAGAAGCGTAGAGTACCTTCTCATTTCCTATGCATTGAGCTATGTGTAACTTCCTCTCGATTGATCTTAACCAATCATCGGCCTCCAATGGATTGGCATTCCCAGAGAAAGTGGGTGGGTGAGTCCTCATGAACTCGACACCTTGTATTCAGCGTGGTCCTGATTAACTTGATTAGCGCGGCCTGAGCGGTGGCGTGCTGCATTTGTTGCATCATAGCATGCATCAACCGAGTCTGGGCAGCAAGAAAGGCTCCAAAACTCTGCATATCAACTGGTGGTGCTGGTGCTCCATCATTGGGGTTTTCTGGCTGGCGAGATCCACTCCCATTGCTTCCCAAGTTTCCACGGGTGTTCACCATCTGCCGATTTGCTCTAGGTTTAGAGATGAGAGGGAAACAAGAATAGACAAGTAATATGGAACTTATGCGGGCGAAAGGGGTAACTTTAAGGTCCAACTTTATTATTAATAACTTGGTATGGCAGCTTACAATGCCTAAGGGCCTTGCAACACATCTTGCACACTCAAAGAAACAATGAAAATCCAAATCGAGCTAACTCACGGAGTCCTAACGCCTAAAGGGTGACTCTTTCTTCTATGACGCTGACTCGGCGAAGGAGTCTCACTATAGAACCTATGCTCACTCATCGAGAAAACCTCCACGGCACTGGGTACGGGTCTTTGTGGCATAGGCGCCAAACGATCGCCATGTCCAAAGAACTATGTCCTCTGTGGTAGTCGAAGAAGCGATGTCCTCATCGAGATCGACTCCTCTGGATCTGGCTCGTGTAGCTCAATCTTGGCTCTGGGTCCGGTCCGTACAAAGTCATCTCCAACTCGTCAATCCTTCGTAGAAGGTGTGCCACATACTCTTGAGCTTCCCGCCATCTATTCTTCTCTGTCGTGATCTCCTTGCGGGCCTTCGTAGCTCCTTGCTTGTATTATCTAGTACATCCTCCTGGCGGCGACAAATCGTGCCAAGCTGTAATGCAGTGGCATCCTCATCCTGAATCTCCTTCGGTCAAGAAGGTTATCGCTGCGCGGATGGTAAGCAGAACACCGTACTCTCCAATTCTCTGGCGTGAATACGGGTAATGTGCCGCATTGCTCGTCGTGATACTTCTTGGATACCCATCTGCATTGTAGATCTCCTGGCGGTCAGTGTGTATCACGATTGCCTGGGCCCTTTTTCCTAGCAGTACCTCAATCCTCACGTCACAAGCCTTGATCAACCCCGCTTGTCTGATCACTTCTACTTGGTATTGGGGCTTCTCAAAATCTCCGAGTCTCAGAGCATATGCCAAAGTTCCGCGGCGTGACCAACTCCCGAGATCAACGTGGTTGAACTCTTCCTCCATCTGTCACAAGAGTGCTTTACGTAAGAACCCTAATTTTCAAATTGTGACAAGGTAAGGGAAAATTTCAGCAAGAGACAAGAAAAGAGAGAAGGGGATAAGTCGAGATGTCATTTCTTGTCTTCACAAATTTTTAGCTTTTAGAAAATAGGTTTTATCCTCACTACGACCATTCTAACTTAGGGTTGAGCCTACAGTCAAGTATGGCTCTGATACCACCTCTGTCGGGACCCCGAATTTGCAAATCCGGACCCTCTGTGTATTCAGCACTAGTCCAGGAACGCGCTAGTGCACACAGTCTTAACATCGGTATATATCACAATCATACCAAACGATACTATCAAAGTACTTTATTTAAATAATCAAAGGGTTACTCGACCTTATGGCCAAGTTACAAATATATGCCTTGCAAGGCAAAACTTATTGAAAGAGAAATAACAAAGGAAAAATCAAATAAACTTAGTGGCGCCATCCAAGATACCACAGGCAACCGATCGGGCTCGCATCCCTAAGTAGACGGGTCCTCTTGGAACTCCTCTTCCGAATCGCGTAGTCTCCTCTTCAACTGGTATTGTGTTGAGGCAAGGGTGAGTACTTGGTACTCAAGAAGTCATGCACAGAATGCAAGCTAATATACTATATGCATGGCTTGGTACAAAGGAATAGCTCAGGGTATATTTGCAAGAAATGACTTTTGACAAGTAATAAAAGTAGATTCAAAGCAAGAGAAATAAGTAAAGCATAAATAACTTTTCAGGAAATTTGATAAACATTTGCCCCATCCTAAACCACATTTCCATCATCTTCATTATTAAACCAACCCAACTTTTCAAATCCAAGTTATTTTCGTAAAGTCTAACCCTTGTTGTAATTCCCGAGCATTGTCGCATCGTGGACTCGGCTATTCAAATAGATTCTACACTCTGCGGAGGTTATGCACTTTACCCACAAGATACAATCCACTCACCACGTCGGTAGTGAATCGCCATACAAAAGTATGCGAATGAGCGATCATAACAAAGCCTTTCGGAAGCCTCAAACAACACAGGTGGTCCTCTCAGGTTCGTGCTCTACACCATCCCTTCCCTTAGCCAAGGCGAAGTATGGGACCAACACACCGTTAGATGGGTATCGGCCCACGACCACGATCGCTCCCCGCACAATCACACAAGCGGTGTAATCGACACCCTGAGGCTCCACAAGTGAGTCCTTAGCGACTTAGTCAACTAGGGCCGTCCCATTCCGACCATGTGGTTGCAAGTATGACCCAGTTCAAAGGCTTGCAAGGTTAAGTCCTTAGAGTGACCAGGCAAGACTACCCGAAAAACCAAATCAACACTCCCAATGCCACAAGCTGGCCCACCTGATTACTCTTGCCACATGCCCGGCCGAAATCGTTTATCAAACCCCGCTTGATTACCATGCACCACGTCAATCAACATCACATGATACTTTTCCAAAACAGGTTCAATATATCATTAAGTCCATATTATCATTTGATTGTCCAAAATCATGTCATGAGCACGTAAGCAGTCTAAGCGACATACTACAACGGTCTAAACCCATGTTGGCAATTTAATAATGTCCAACTAGTAAACCACAACTAGGGTGACAAAAGGTCATGGCACATACTTAAGTAATCAAGGTGTCATATAGCAAATTGGTATTTATCTAACCCCATGTTTAAACAAAGTATCTTTCTAATTAAACTAGCATGCAATAGTTTAAATCAAAATAGATTTGAAATAGGATCAACATGGTCAAAGCACAACTTGCCTTCAAAAAGTACTTGCTCTTGGTCTTGAGTTGGATCCTGAGTCAACACTTCTCCCTCGAATCCTTCCCACTTCAACGTCTACTCGTAAAGCGTGCAAATAGCAAATACCCAATAAACAATAGGCAAAAACATCCCAAAACTCCAAATAAAATCCATAAACAGAGAGAACGTAATTTTCTGGATTTTTAGAAGCTGGAATAAATCAAATTTGGAGTTAAAGCATAAAAGTTATGATTTATTAAAGTTTAAATAATCAATTAAATAATATTACAGAGAAAAACTTTAGTCCAAAATTAAATAAAATTCATATTTAGGTAGATCTCAATTTTATACAAATTTAGAAATTTGAATCGCTCAAATCGGAGTTGAAGCATAAAAGTTATAAGCGTTTGAAGTTTGAATCTAAATTTGAATCAATATTTCGAATTAATAAATCATTTTCTTTTTCGAAATTAATTATTGCGTCGGCATGGACACGTGTCGACCTCTGATTGGCTGGCTGGCGTCGGCCGGTCCATGGACTCGGTCCACGCTTGGCTCGGGTCCACGGTGGACTCGGCCCACGACTCTACGCTCATCGACATGTGGGCCCCACGCGCCCGGGTTTCACGACGCTGCGTGGCGGGTCGACACGTGGGCCCTCGACTCGCGGGTCCCGCGTGTCGAGACACGCTCCCCACGCGTGGGCGCGGTGAGCACACGTGGCACAATCTCGGCCGTTGATTTGAAAATCAACGGTCGGTTGATCTGAACCTCGTTCAAAACTACGGTTGATCCGGGCGTTCGATCTAGATCGGACGGTCAGATCTAACCCTAAAGCTACAACACAACTAACCCACGGCCGTGCGATCTAAATCTAACGGTTGAAACCTAATCGAAGACGAAGCGATAGCGGCGGCGTGGCCTCGCCTCGTGCGTTGGATCTCGATCCAACGGTGCACCGAGCTTCATGAGACGACGATGGCTCGCGGCGGCGTTTGCGGCTGCCGGCCGAGGACGGCGACCACCCTAACGGCGCTTGGGCGTCTCCGGCCAAGTGAGTGCACCCGATGGAGTGCGCCTCGGCGCAAGGTTCTCGAATCCGAAGCTTGAAGGCGGAGGATGACGAACGGCCGCGGAAACGAAGAAAACCACGGCGGCACTCCCCAAACTCCGTGCGAAATCGCGAGGCGACGGCGGCGGCTTGGGCGTTGGAACTTAGGGCAATAGGCGCGCACACTGAACGGCGATCCTCGGCGATAACCCACGCCTTAAATGGCCTCGGCGGCGTGCAAAGCGGAAACCTAATCGGTCACGGCAGCGGCTATGCGGCGGCGGAGTCGGCTTCGATCCGCCGGAAAGACGACGCAATCCCGGCCGCCGCACACGTCACGATCAACGGCCCACGATCGCTGGCGATCGGGTCCGGGTCGAGACGGCGCTCGAACCCTGCAGGCGGATCTCGGCCGTTGGATCTTGATCCAACGGTTGGGATCAAATAGGTTTTCAAGTTGGTTCGGTCGAGTCAATCGCTCGGTCGGACTGAGTCCGACTTCGATCGGATGAACAAGATACTTGACCCGAGTTGGATTTTCCAGCGATTTAATAATTAAAATAATTCCCGATAATTCATTTAATTCATTAAAAATAGCAAATGACTCGAAAAATTCGGAAAAATTCTGGAAAATATTTTAGATCATTTTGGACTCAAATAAAATATTTCCAGCAAAATTTTATTTGCAAAATTAAATTCTTTAATTATTTCAAAATGGAATAAATTCAAATAAATTCCAAATAAATCCAAATAAATTCCAGAAAATTCCAAAAATTCACCAAAGTGCCAAATCACACATGAATTTAAGAAAAGCAAAATTTTGGGGTGTTACATGCACACAGTCTTAACATTGGTAAATATCACAATCATACCATTCGATATTATCAAAGTACTTTATTTAAATAACCAAACTGGTTACTTGACCTTATGGTCAAGTTACAAATGTATGCCTCGCAAGGCGAAACTTATTAAAAGAGAAATAATAGCAGCAGAAATCAAATAAACTTCGTGGCGCCATCCAGTATACCACAGGCAACTGACTGGGCTCGCATCCCTAAGTAGACGGATCTTCTTGGAGTTCCTCCTCCAAAGCTGGTGTAGTCTCCTCTTCAACTGGTATTGTGTTGAGGCAAGGGTGAGTACTTGGTACTCAGCAAGTCATGCACAGAATGCAAGCTAATATACTATATGCATGGCTTGGTACAAAGGAATAGCACAAGGTATTTTTGCAGTAAACAGCATTTGAAAAGTAATATGAGTAGATTCGAAAGCAGTAGAAATAAGTAAAGCGTAAATAACTTTTCAAGAAGTTTTAATAAACATTTTCCCCATCCTAAACCACATTACCATCATCTTTATTCTTAAACCAGACCAACCTTTCAAATCCAAGTTATTTTCAGAAAATCTAACCCTTGACTGTAATTCCCGAGCATTGTCGATCAGTGGACTCCTGGCTATTTAAATAGATTCTACACTCTGCAGAGGTTATGCACTTTACCCACAAGATACAATCAAACACCACAAAGGCGAGTTCCGTAATAAAGCCTTTCGGAAGCCTCAAACAACACAGGTGGTCCTCTCCTGGTTCGTGCTCTACACCATCCCTTCCCTTAGCCAAGGCGAAGTATGGGACCAACACACCGTTAGATGGGTATCGGCCCACACCACGATCGCTCCCCGCATACAATCACACAAACGGTGTAATTGACACCCTGAGGCTCCACAAGTGAGTCCTTAGCGACTTAGTCAACTAGGGCCGTCCCATTCCAGCCATGTGGTTGCAAGTATGACCCAGTTCAAAGGCTTGCAAGGTTAAGTCCTTAGAGTGACCAGGGCAAGACTACCCGAAAAACCAAATCAACATTCCCAATGCCACAACTGGCCCACCCGATTACTCTTGCCACATGCCCCGGTCGAAAACGGTTTATCAAACCCCAGTTGATTACCATGCACCACGTGTCATCAACATCACATGATACTTTTCCAAAACAGGTTCAATATATCATTAAGTCAATATTAACATTTAATTATCCAAAATCATGTTATGAGCACGTAGTGTGTCTAAGCGATACTACAAATGGTCTAAACCCATGTTGGCAAGTTAATAATGTCCAACTAGTAATCCACAACTAGGGTGACAAGGGATCATGGCACATACTTAGATAATCAAGGTGTCATATAGCAAATTGGTATTTATCTAACCCCCAGGTTTAAACAAAGTATTTTTCTTACTTGAACTAGCATGCAATAGTTTAAATCAAAATAGATTTCGAAATAGGATCAACATGGTCAAAGCACAACTTGCCTTCAAAAAGTACTTGCTCTTGGTCTTGAGTTGGATCCTGAGTCAACACTTCTCCTTCGAATCCTTCCGGCACTTCAACGTCTACTCGTAAAGCGTGCAAATAGCAAATACACAAATAAACACTAGGCAAAAACATCCCAAAACTCCAAATAAAATCCATAAACAGAGAGAACATAATTTTCTGGATTTTTAGAAACTGGAATCGTCAAGTTTGGAGTTAAAATGCAAAAGTTATGATTATTTAAAGTTTAAATAATCAATTAAATAATTTTACAGAGAAAAACTTTAGTCCAAAAATTAAATAAAATTCATACTTAGGTAGATCTCAATTTTATACAAATTTAGAAATTTGAATCACTCAAATCGGAGTTGAAGCATAAAAGTTATAAGCGTTTGAAGTTTGAATCTAAATTTGAATCAATATTTCGAATTAATAAATCATTTTCTTTTCGGAAATTAATTATTGCGTCAGCATGGACACGTGGCAGCCTCTGATTGGTTGGCTGACGTCAGCCGGTCCATGGACTTGGTCCACGCTTGGCTCGGGTCCACCGTGGACTCGGTCCACGACTCTTACGTGTCGCTGACATGTGGGCCCACTCGGGTGACGTCATCGGCCGGCGTCACGGACTCGGCCACGGTGCGACATGTGGACCCTGTGACGTCATGGGTGACGTCGGCGCTCGGCTGGGACAGCCGTGACATCTTGAGCCCTCGACACGCGGGCCCGGCGTGTCGGCGTCACACGACGCTGCAGCGTGCGTGGGCTGGCCCGACCGCGTCGGTCCAACTTCCCGACACGTGGCGCCAATCACGACCGTTGGTTTGAAAATCAGCGGCGCGGATTAGATCCAGGGTTAACACGTTGAAACTACTCGTTGATCGTGGGCCGTTCGATTTAGATCGGGACGGTCGTGATCCAATCCTATAATAACACTACTCCCAAGACGCGTGGCAATTGTGAACCGTTGGATCTTGATCCAACGGTCCGTATCCAATCGGGTTGGGGACACGTGAACTCACCTCAACCGTCCGATCTAGATCCGACGGTTCACCGAGCTCGCGAAGTCCGCGATGGTGCGAGGCTTGGGCACCGAGACGAGAACGATGACGAGCCCGACGGCGTTTGGTTGCTCGGCGAGATGAATCCTTCCTTCGTGCGTCTCGTCACGGTGGTTCCGGATCTGGGCTCCTTCGGCGGAAGACGACGGACGGCGGCGGAATCAAGCAAAAACGCGGCGGTCACTTCCTCCAACTACGGCGAGCTCGCCACGGCAATCGGGCGGCGGCTCGGCGAGATGGCTCGGGGAAACGGGTGCACAAGGATGAGGGCAACCTCGGGGGCGTCTCACGCTTTAAATAGCCTCGGCGTTCGCGGGACACGGAAACCTAGTTTCCCCCAGCGGCGGCGCGGCGGCGAGTCCGGCTTCGGTCTCGACGGAGACGACGACGCCCGCCCACGTGGCACGATCAGCGGCCACGATCGCCTGGGCGCGCGATCGGATCCGGGCGGATACGGCTCGAGCCGTGACGGCGGATCTTAGCCGTTGGATCTTGATCCAACGGTTGGGATTGATTAGGGTTTTGAGCCGGTTTGATCGAGTCACGTGGCTCGGTCGGACTCGAGTCCGACTCGGTTCCGACTTCGATCGGATGAACGATACTTGACCCGAGTTGAATTTCCAGCGATTTAATATTTAAAATAATTCCCAGTAATTCATTTAATTCATTAAAAATAGCAAATGACTCAGAAAAATTCCAGAAAAATTCTGGAAAATACTTTGGATCATTTTGGACTCAAATAAAATATTTCCAACAAAATTTTATTTGCAAAATTAATTTCTTCAATTATTTCAAAATGGAATAAATTCAAATAAATTCCAAATAAATCCAAATAAATTCCAGAAAATTCCAAAAATTCACCAAAGTGTCAAATCACACATGAATTCAAGAAAAGCAAAATTTTGGGGTGTTACAGGACCCCAGCACCAGGAGCCACACCCCAGACTGTGGTGAGGGGCTGAGTCAACCATGTCACCGCAGATGCACTGCAGAATGCTACGGACGTCGTACTGGGTAAGTTACTTGTTAACTCAAGACTGCACCTGCTGATTTTGTTTGACTCTGGAGCTTCGCATTCGTTTGTTTCGCAAGGCTTTGCTACTAGAAATGATTTGAGGATTGCAAGACTTAGATGCAAGCTTTTAGTTCAAACCCCTGGTTCCGAACTCCGAACGAAAGTAGGATGTTCCGGGGTGAGAGTACTAATAGATGGAATAGAGTTCCTAGCGAACCTTATAATTTTGGAGACCCAGACCTTAGACGTTATTTTGGGAATGGATTGGTTATCCAAGCACAAGGCCGTATTGGATTGTGGACGAAGGACTATCTCAGTTGAGAGCCCTTGTGGAAAGAAAGTGAAATTTCAAGCCACTGCCGTTAGAGATGGACAGTTGATGTTTAACAGTACCAAGGCAATCAGCATAGAGGATGTCTCGAGAGTGAATGAGTACCCGGATGTTTTTCCCTGAAGATCTACAGTATGCCGCCAGACGAGGACATAGAGTTTGTGATAGAGCTTGTACAGTACAAAGACCGATAGCAAAGAGACCCTATCGGATGTCCACCGAGGAGTTGGTTGAGATGAAGAAACAAATAGAAGAGTTAATGGAGAAAGGATTTATCGAGGCCAGAGTTAGTCGCCGTGGGAGCACCAGTTTTGTTTGTCAAGAAAAAGGACGGGAGTTTCGGGATGTGCATTGACTATCGTGCACTCAATGAAGTCACCGTGAAGAATAAGTATCCGCTACCCAGGATTGATGATTTGTTTGATCACCGAGAGGAGCCGGAGTTTTCTCCAAGATTGATCTCGAGATCGGGATACCATCGATTGAAGATCCGATCGTAAGATATCCGAAGATTGCATTCTCATCAAGATATGGACATTATGAGTTTACGATTATGTCTTTTGGTCCGACGAATGCGCCAAAGATATTTCATGAATATGATGAATAAGGTGTTCATGGAATACTTGGACAAGTTTGTCGTCGTGTTCATAGATGATATTCTAATCTACTCCAAAGCGGAGGATGAACATGCTTAGGACACTTAAGGCGAGTTTTGGAAAAGGCGAGGAACAGCAACTCTTCGCCAAGTTCAGTAAGTGTGATTTTTGGAAGGACAAGGTGGAGTTTCGGGACATGTAATGACCATGAAGGAGTCGCCGTAGACCCAAGCAAAGTAGAAGTCGTGTTACATTGGGAGCACCAAGAAGGCGTGACCCAGATTCGGAGTTTCCTTGAAATGGCAGGGTACTACCGCCGTTTCATCGAAGGCTTCTCGACAATTGCGAAACCTCTTACGCAATTGCTAAAGAAGGAAAAGAAGTTTGCATGGACTCCAGAATGTGAGAAAGGATTTCAGGAGCTGAAGAAGCGATTGACATCAGCACCGGTGTTAGTTCTACCGGATGTTGCTCAAAGCTTTGATATTTATTGTGACGCATCGCGCCAAGGACTTGGATGTGTCTTGTCTGAGAATGGAAAGGTCGTCGCTTATGCATCAAGGCAGTTGAGGCCGCATGAGGAAAATTATCCGACACATGACCTAGAGTTAGCTACCGTAGTGCATGCCTTGAAGATATGGCGTCACTATCTGATTGGAAACAGATGTGAAGTGTATACGGACCATAAGAGTCTTAAGTACATATTCACCCAGTCGGATCTAAACATGAGGCAGAGGAGATGGTTAGAGTTAATCAAGGACTACAATGTTGGAATCCATTACCATCCCGGGAAGGCCAACGTAGTAGCCGATGCTCTGAGTCGGAAAAGCCATACCGTGAGTACGATGCTAGCCACAAGTCAGGATGAGTTATGTGAGGATTTTCAGAAAATGAAGATTGAGGTGGTACCTAGCGGATTCTTGGCCGCATTAGAAGTAAAGCCTACTCTAGAGGACCAGATCCGAGAAGGCGTAAGGATGATGACAAGATCCGCAGGATTAAGTCCATCAAGGAGGAAGGCAAAGCGAGAGGACTTCAAGTTGGATGGGCAAGGCACGTTGTGGATGAAGGATCGCATTTGTGTGCCTAACAAGAAGGAGTTAAAGCAACTGATTTTGGAAGAAGCCCATGACTCCAAGTACTCAATTCATCCTGGAAGCGCCAAGATGTATCAGGATCTGAAGGAGAGATTCTGGTGGCCGAGTATGAAACGTGAAGTTGCTGAGCATGTTGCATTGTGCGACATATGCCAGAGAGTCAAGGCAATGCATCAGAGACCAGCAGGATTGCTACAACCGCTGAAAATACCTGAGTGGAAGTGGGAGGAAATCGGAATGGATTTCATTACCGGTTTGCCTAAAACTCAAGGAGGTTATGACTCCATATGGGTTATAGTGGATCGCTTGACTAAAGTAGCCCATTTTATCCCCGCGAAGACCACTTACTCTGGGGACAAGTTGGCAGAGTTGTACATGATCAGGATCGTCTGTTTGCACGGAGTGCCAAAGAGGATTGTATCGGACAGAGGTACCCAATTTACCTCAAGATTTTGGAATAAGTTGCATGAAGCCATGGGAACCCGTTTGAACTTCAGCACAGCTTATCATCCGCAGACGGATGGACAGACCGAAAGAGTCAACCAGATTCTGGAAGATATGTTAAGAGCTTGTGCATTGGCTTATGCTACCTCTTGGGATAAGAGTTTGCCGTATGCCGAGTTCAGTTACAACAATAGCTATCAGGCTAGTTTACAGATGTCACCTTTTGAGGCCTTTGTATGAGTCGACCCTGTCGGACGCTATTGAATTGGAATGAGACCGTGGCGCCCGTGTCTTCGGGCTGATATTCTTCAAGAGGTGAAGAGCGGTCGCCATGATTAGGGAAAGGTTGAAGATAGCCCAATCACGACAAAGAGTTATCTTGACAACGTCGCCGAGACTTGAGTTTTGAATCAGAAGACTTTGTATACCTCAGAGTTACGCCTCTCAGGGGAGTTAAGAGGTTCCATGCCAAAGGGAAACTCGCACCCCGTTATGTTGGACCATTTAAGATTTTGAGCCGTAGAGGCGAAGTTGCTTATCACCGAGTTGCATGATCGTTAGCGAGGAGTGCATGACGTATTCCATGTGTCCCAGTTGAAGAAGTGTCTCCGAGTTCCTGAGGAACAAACACCGCTAGAGTTAATTGAGTTGCAAGAGGATTTGACTTATAAGGAGCATCCTGTGAGGATTCTGGACACAATGGATCGAGAAACTAGAAACAAGTCAACCCGTTTCTGTAGAGTTCAGTGGAGCAACCATGCAGAGCGGCGACTTAGGAGCGAAGAGGATTTGAAGAAAGAGTTTCCAAACCTATTCTCAGAGTGAGCCACGAATCTCGGGGCGAGATTCTATTAAGGGAGGTTTGTAACACCCCAAAATTTTGCTTTTCTTAAATTCATGTGTGATTTGGCACTTTGGTGAATTTTTGGAATTTTCTGGAATTTATTTGGATTTATTTGGAATTTATTTGAATTTATTCCATTTTGAAATAATTAAAGAATTAAACTTTGCAAATAAAATTTTGTTGGAAATATTTTATTTGAGCCCAAAATGAACAAAGTATTTTCCAGAATTTTTAGAATTTTTCTCGAGTATTTTGCTATTTTTAATGAATTAAATGAATTTTTGGGAATTATTTTAATTATTAAATCGCTGGAAAATGCGAGTGTGTTTGTAATGTTCATCCGATCGAGCCCGAAGTCGGACTCGAGTTCGAGTCCGACTAACCCGACCGAGCCACGTGACTCGACCGAACCAACTCCAAAACCTAATCGATCCCAACCGTTGGATCAAGATCCAACGGTCAGGATTTCCCCGTACCGCTTCGGTCGAATCCGGCCCGGATCCGATCCCGCGCGCGCATCGTGGCCGTTGATCGTGCCACGTGGATGGCCGTGCGTCGTCGTCTCCGCCCGAGTCCGAGCCGGACTCCGCCGCCGCGCCCGCCGCCGTGGAGAACTAGGTTTCCGTCTCGGGCACGAACGCCGAGGCTATTTAAAGCCCGGGTCACGCCCCGAGGTTGCCCTCTTCCGTGCGCACCCGTGTCCCCGAGCCATCTCGCCTGAGCCGTCGCCGTTTGCCCGTACGAGCTCGCCGGAGTTAGAATCCTGTTTCGCCGCGGTTAAAAGCCGATTCCGCCGCCGTCCGCCGTCCTCCGCCGCCACCGAGCACAGATCTAGGACCCCCAGAACGAGACGCACCCGAAGAGACCTTTCATCTCGCCGGAGGCGCGCCGAACGCCGAGACCGTGGTCATCGTCTTCATCTCCGCCAAGCTAAGCGCCGCCGTGAAGCCATCGCCGACCCGAAGCTCCACCAACCGTCCGATCAAGATCCAAGGGCTCAGATCGCGCCCACGTCACCCTCGGTGAGTTCCCGTTGAAAATCCTAGATCTAATCTCAACCGTTGGATCTAGATCCAACGGCAGGTCGTGCCACGTGGCGGGAATCGCACCAGGTTAGATTGGATCTGGGCCGTTAGATCAAGATCCAACGGCCCAGATCAACCCGTGCGCCCCAAGCACTTGAGGCCCAAATCCAATCCTAGCCGTCGGTTTTCAAACAAACGGCTACGATCGTGCCACGTGTCAAGGGAGCCGAACCGCCGCGCCACGCGGGCGTGCGCGTGGGTCACTGACACGCGGGGCCCGCGTGTCAGCGACCGCACCGTGACGTCACCCATGACGTCATCGGTGGGTCCCTGTGAAATCATGTGCTGAAAAATTGGCTTTGAACTGAAAAATTAACTTAGATTTGAATTTGCAAAATGTGTTTGTTCATGTGTTTTGACAATTTGACAAGAAAGCGATGAGTTACGCGTGCGCAGGACAAAGTTCTCAAGAAGCATTAAGTTTCCCATCTGCGACAGACGGTGTTTTTGGGTGCATTGTGAACATGTTTTGAGCCCATGACCGAAGTCATTTTCACATGTACAACGGACAGTTTTTCTTGGTCCGTTGTGAACAAGCTTTTCGGTTTGGATAATTTCTTGGAACCAAGATTTTCACATGTACAACGGACTAATTCTTTTTGTCCGTCGTGAATGGACTTTTTCTAGGGTTTTACTTTTGTGAAACCGGCGTATGCGTTTGCGCCGGACAAGCTTCCTGGGGTCCGTTGTGAACTTGTTTTGAGCTCATGGACCGGGCCATTTTTGCATGTACAACGGACCAACTTTGTTTGTCCGTTGTGAACGATGTTTTTCCGCGTTTGGTTGGCTTCTTGGAACAGAAACTTTTCCTTATACAACGGACCAACTTTGTTTGTCCGTTGTGAATCGTTTCGCTCAATTAGGGTTTTGAGCGATTTGGATTTGAATTTTGAATGTGAATTTGAAATTTGTAATGATTTCATGATGCTTCTTTTGAAGTGGACTTTATGCAATACTCATGTGAGTAGTTGCATGGATTGACATTGAGTCAAGTCGTGGACTTGTGCTCGGATTTGTTTTGTGGTTTGTTCATGTGCAGGTATTGCTCGAAGACGAATGTGGTCGATGACGGGACCGGAACTAGGTTCATGGAGGAACTGAGGTTCGGGACTAGGTTCAGGAGGAACCGAGGTCTTGGTGGTCAAGGATGTCATGCGGGACGTTCGGGCTAAGAGAATGGTGCACATGAAGAATGGTTAGTCACGTAAGAATGGCAGGAGGTCATTCGCGTGCAAAGTGTTAGTCACGTGAGTATGGCAGGTGGCCATACGCGTGCAAAGTGTTAGTCACGTGAGTATGGTAGGGTTGCCATACGCGTGCAAGAGTTGTACTCGGCCTGGTTGGGCCAAGTAGAGTTGAGTTGGATCACATTCCTTCTAGGAATAGGAATCGTATTCGAACTCCTTGTGGGTTGGTGCTTTAAATAGGTGGGGTCTCTGTTGAAAGACACCAAGGAGAGCTGAGCGCATCAAGCTTTGAGCTTGGTTTTAGGGTTTGTACTCTTTTGATGAGAGTATTTTAGACAAGAAATAAAGATCAATTCTTCCAAGATTTTTGCGTGCTACAGTAACCACGTCGCTCTGATATTTTCTGTTTTGGTTCTTGTTTGCATGCTTGTTCTAGTTCTAGATTGGTTTTGTTCTTCAAGTTTTATCTTGATTTGATCCATCAAAAACCTCTCTAGGGTATTGATCTAGTGTTTCTCAAAGTCTAGTTGATCAATCTTTTGTCGTTCTTGTTTAATCTTGAAGTTTTGATTAGATTGATTCTCGTCAAGTTCTGGATCAGCAAGCTTGCGAAGCTCATAACTTTTGATCCGTATGTCCGATCGAGCTGATTCTTTTTGGGTTCGATTCGTATTGGAATCTAGTTTCTTGTGTCCAAATTTCAGATCGTTTCGACGGTTGGATCTCCGGGAATTCTCGTTTTACTAAACCTCTATTATTCTGTTTTTGTCGAAAACGAGGCAATTATTTGGTTCTGTTTTGGGGTGAACTTTTAATAGGTCAAGAATTTGGTTTTAGCTTCCGCACAATCATTCACCTCCCCTCTGATTGCTATATTCGTATACTTCGATCCTACAAGTGGTATCAGAGCAAGGTTTTTCTAATCTATCTTAATCGGTGATTAGATCAATGGATCATTATTCGACAAAACCTTGTGTGTTCAATGGTGTTGATTTTCAGTTTTGGAAGGCCAAGATGGAGGCGTTCATCCAAGCTCAGGGATTCGCAATTTGGGAGAAGGTCTACAAACCATATGATGTCCCTGCAAACGACAACGTCAACGACACCAATCGCGCACATGTTGAAGCAAATAGTAAGGCACGCAACTTGATCATCCAAGGCTTGGGACGTAGCGACTTCGATCGTGTGATTCATCTTCGATCTGCATATGAGGTATGGAAATCTCTTTGTGATTACCATGAGGGTTCTAACACTATTAAAGAGGTTCGTCAAGATCTTTACAAAAAAGAATACATGCGATTTGAGATGAAACCGGTGAGTCGGTAGATGACTTCTTTGCACGTTTTAATAAGATTCTTAGCAATTTGCGTGCACGTTGGAGTTAGCTTTGATGATGCTGCTAATGCTAGACAATTGCTTAGTGCTTTGGACATGTCGGTGTGGGAGATGAAAGTAACATCTATACAAGAATCTACTACCATGAGTACACTTACTTTAGATGTTCTTTATTCTAAGTTGAAAACTCATGAATTAGATGTTTTTGCTAGAAAGAATGATCATAAATCAATTGCTTTGACATCTCAATCTAGCATATCTCATAATGGTGCTGCTTCAAGTTTTGCTCTATCTTTCTTGTCTTCACTAACCGATGAACAGATTGAGCAATTCCCAAAGAGAAGACTTGTCACTACTCTCTTCTCGCTTTAACAAAGCTTTGCAAAATGTGATAAAGAGAAAGAGAAGTGGTGGTGATCCTCCAAGATGCTATGAGTGTGGTGATCTCGACCATATTCGTCCAAACTGTCCAAAACTTGCAAGTAAAGCATCAAGGGAGGAGAAGGACAACGACAGAAGAAAAGAGAAGAAGAAGTTCTCTCCAAGTGATAGAAAGAAGAAGAACTTCATCAACCGCAAAGTTGTCCATCGAGTTCTTTCCGCTCTTGAACAAGTCAATTTAAGCGATGTGGATTCGGAGAGCGAGGATGATGCAACTCCAAGCAAGCATGAGTTGACGGGTTGTGTCTCATAGCCAAAAGCAAATGATGCCTTCACCGAGGGCGATCATGACAAATGACTTCAATGAGGTAGATCCTTCTTACGATGAATTAGCTATTGCTTTGTTGCTCGTCTTGGTAAATTGCTTGATAAGCGTGACAAGAAAATTAAGAAACATGATTTTGTTGTTGAATCATTGAATGCTGAAATTGCTAGACTTAAAACTTTGATTCTCGATGATGATGCTTGCAAATCATGTGACTTAATTTGGAATGAGCTTACTTCGCTTAGGAAAGAACATGCTTCCTTGATTGAGAAAATTAATGTGAAAGTGAGAAAAATGAGAAACATATTAAACATGCTAGCTGTTTCATCGATGATTTGCATGGTTTAACTTCTTGTTCTAAATGCTCAACTCTTGAATTAAAATTAAAAGATGCAAATGCTAGGGTTTCTCAATTGACTGATGATCTGCTTACACATGAGGTTCTTTCATGCTCAACTTGTCGTAAGCAAAAAGGAAAAGTGAATGTTCCTTGCAATAATTGTTTAACTCTTTCTCGAAAAGTTGATTACTTGGACAAATCATTAGAACGTTTCACTAATGGAAAGAAGAACCTAAACATGATTTTGGATCAATCAAAAGTCAGCACTCATAACAAAGGTTTAGGTTTTGATTCTTATGCTCATCATAAATCACATGCTCCCACTTTATTTGTTAAAACACTTGACGGAGGAAAATTTGAAATTGTCAATGAGCCTAAGAAAACTGTCTTTAAGTCTGCTGGAGTGTTATCTTCTACTATGATGAATGCAAATGTTGCTTCTACTTCTAAAGCCAAACATCCTGTTAAATACACTTGCACTCATTGTGGTAGAGATGGACATTTAGTAGAGTTTTACTTTAGACTAGCCAAACAACAAAAGAAAGAAAGAGCTAAGGCTAGGTCTAATTTCAGAAAGGCACGCTTTGCTTCTCACTACGTGCCTAGGGTGATGCAAGCACCTTTTGTTGCTAGAAACACGGGAACAGGCAAATTTGATTTTGTGCATAAGACTGCTTGTGTTGTGCCTCCTGTTGTCCGTCGTGTGTCTCGATCTTGGATTCCTAAACATCTTATTTCTAACCCGATCGGAGACCTCGACACTTTACCTTCTATGTAGGCTTCTCACGCGAGGAGGGAGAACATGTGGCTAGTGAATTTCGGATGCTCACTTCATATGTTCAGTGATAAGATTTGGTTCTCCTTCACTCGTGCATCTCATGCTGAAAGTGTTGCCTTTGGAGATGCTTCTTCCACTTCTGTTTTCTCATATTGCACTAGTTGAAATGATGCTTGTACATGTGCATATGTTCAGTGGGAGAGTGTCTTTGTTCATTAATATGATGATAATCTTTGTTGAGGACGAGATAATTAGAGGTTTACATGAGAGACTCTTCCCACGTGCTTGTGTGTGCTCGTTTTCAAGCTTCCCACGTGCTTCACATCGACAAATTTGTCAAAAGGATTTTCGAGGTATCTTCATGGAACTCAAGATTTTGGCATTTGGCTTTACTTCCTCATGCATTAGTTTGAAATCTTTTTCGATGCTGATTTTGGAGGATGTAGAATTGATAGGAAGAGCACTTCTGGTTCATGTCACTTCTTGGGAAATTCTCTCATTGCATGGTCATCTAGAAAACAATCTTCATTTGCACAATCAAGCTTGAATCTGAATATGTGGCTGCTGCTAGTTGTTGTTCTCAAATTCTTTGGATAGTAGCTACACTAAAAGATTATGGGGTTAATTTGGATAGTGTTCCTCTTTTGTGTGATAACACTAGTGCAATTTGCATTGCTAAGAACCCCGTGCAACACTCTAGAACAAAACACATTGACATCAGATTTCACTTTCTTAGAGATCATGTTGAAAAAGGCAACATTGTGCTTCATCATGTGGATACTGAACATCAATTGGCAGACATTTTCACAAAACCTTTGTCTTCTTCTCGTTTTGCTTTTATTCGGGGAGAACTTGGAATTGTTCATCCAATGGGATTGTTTTGAGGGAGTTTCTTTGCCAAGTTCTTTCACTTGATGAGCTCACTTTATCATATTTCTTTATATGTTATGTAATTGAGCTAATATATGATAATCTAATTGTCTCACTTGAACTAAAAATGACATTGTGGAATTCCTGGACTGATTACCTATAGCTAAATACTCTGTGATATCTTACTCTTCTAGGCTTGATATTGAATCCTCTTGACAAATTTGGGCTATGAAGCAAGTGTGGTTTCAACTTTATTCTTTCATAAGACCTCTTAATCACTCTTGCATGTTTTACAATCAAAGAAAAAAAGAAAAGAAAAGCGAATAAAAAAAGGCTAAAGCTTCAAGTTATTTGCTTCAAGCATGCTTTCCTTAAAATGGTTAAGATGTATGCTTCAAGCATGCCATTTCCTCAAAGATAAGATGTATGCTTCAAGCATGCCACTCCTAGAAAATAAAAGAAGTATGCTTCAAGCATGCCACGTGCAACTTATTGTTTAAAGATTAAATTGGTCTACTAGATTGGAGTTGAAACTACTTGCTCGCCCTAAGTTGTTAGTTGCTTCAATTTTTAAAGTCTTGCTTTTTCTGCTAAGATCTTGCTTAGTACTTGGCTATAGTTGACTAAATTGAGGTTGAGATGCATGTCATTCCCTAACTTGTTAAAATCACATCAAGATCATGTATTTTGCATATTATGTGATATATAAGGTTATATGATCGAATGAGCTCATCTTTTCCTATCTTGGCACTCCCTTGTTTCTCTTGGTGAAATCATTGTTTCAGAAAAATTTTGAACCTGTTCTCTCTTTTACTCTTGATGAATCCATTGTCAAAGGGGAGAAATTTGGAAATCTTTCTTTGAAAAGTTTAAAGAAAAAGGAGAGTTGTATTTGGAAATTTGAGAATTTTGGGAGAAGTTTGGAGAATTTTTGAAATTTTTGGGCGCATTGCACATTCACACACATTTTCATTCTCAGGGAGATTTTGTTTTGCATTTTGGTCAAAGAGGGATTTCTGTGTTTTCTTACTTTGGTCTTTGATCCTTTGGATTTCAAAATCTTTGGTAAAGTGAATGCCAAATGATCAATTCTAAGTGGTGTTGCCAATGTTTTCATCAAGGGAGATTGTGAAATCATGTGCTGAAAAATTGGCTTTGAACTGAAAAATTAACTTAGATTTGAATTTGCAAAATGTGTTTGTTCATGTGTTTTGACAATTTGACAAGAAAGCGATGAGTTACGCATTAGCGCAGGACAAAGTTCTCAAGAAAGCAGTAAGTTTCCCATCTGCGACAGACGTTGTTTTTGGGTCATTGTGAACATGTTTTTGAGCCCATGACCGAAGTCATTTTCACATGTACAACGGACAGTTTTCTTGGTCCGTTGTGAACAAGCTTTTTCGGTTTGGATAATTTCTTGGAACCAAGATTTTCACATGTACAACGGACTAATTCTTTTTGTCCGTCGTGAATGGACTTTTTCTAGGGTTTTACTTTTGTGAAACCGGCGTGGCACGTTCTTGCGGACAAGCTTCGGGGTCCGTTGTGAACTTGTTTTGAGCTCATGACCGAAGCCATTTTGCATGTACAACGGACCAACTTTGTTTGTCCGCTGTGAACGTGTTTTTCCGCGTTTGGTTGGCTTCTTGGAACAGAAACTTTTCCTTATACAACGGACCAACTTTGTTTGTCAGATTTGTGAATCTTTTAAAGCTCAATTAGGGTTTTGAGCGATTTGGATTTGAATTTTGAATGTGAATTTGAAATTTGTAATGATTTCATGATGCTTCTTTTGAAGTGGACTTTATGCAATACTCATGTGAGTAGTTGCATGGATTGACATTGAGTCAAGTCGTGGACTTGTGCTCGGATTTGTTTGTGGTTTGTTCATGTGCAGTATTGCTCGAAGACGAATGTGGTCGATGACGGACCGGAACTAGGTTCATGGAGGAACTGAGGTTCGGGACTAGGTTCAGGAGGAACCGAGGTCTTGGTGGTCAAGGATGTCATGCGGGACGTTCGGGCTAAGAGAATGGTGCACATGAAGAATGGTTAGTCACGTAAGAATGGCGAGGAGGTCATTCGCGTGCAAAGTGTTAGTCACGTGAGTATGGCGGTGGCCATACGGCGTGCAAAGTGTTAGTCACGTGAGTATGGTAGGGTTGCCATACAGCGTGCAAGAGTTGTACTCGGCCTGGTTGGGCCAAGTAGAGTTGAGTTGGATACAGATTCCTTCTAGGAATAGGAATCGTATTCGTAACTCCTTGTGGGTTGGTGCTTTAAATAGGTGGGGGTCTCCTGTTGAAAGGCACCAAGTAGAGTCGAGCGCATCAAGCTTTGAGCTTGGTTTTAGGGTTTGTACTCTTTTGATGAGAGTATTTTAGACAAGAAATAAAGATCAATTCTTCCAAGATTTTTGCGTGCTACAGTAACCACGTCGCTACAGTATTTTCTGTTTTGGTTCTTGTTTGCATGCTTATTCTAGTTCTAGATTGGTTTTTGTTCTTCAAGTTTTATCTTGATTTGATCCATCAAAAACCTCTCTAGGGTATTGATATAGTGTTTCTCAAAGTCTAGTTGATCAATCTTTTGTCGTTCTTGTTTAATCTTGAAGTTTTGATTAGATTGATTCTCGTCAAGTTCTGGATCAGCAAGCTTGCGAAGCTCATAACTTTTGATCCGTAAGTCCGATCGAGCTGATTCTTTTTGGGTTCGATTCGTATTGGAATCTAGTTTCTTGTGTCCAAATTTCAGATCGTTTCGACGGTTGGATCTCCGGGAATTCTCGTTTTACTAAACCTCTATTATTCTGTTTTTGTCGAAAACGAGGCAATTATTTGGTTCTGTTTTGGGGTGAACTTTTAATAGGTCAAGAATTTGGTTTTAGCTTCCGCACAATCATTCACCCCCCCTCTGATTGCTATATTCGTATACTTCGATCCTACAGTCCCACCTGTCAGCACCGTGGGCTGAGCCCCGCTGACGTCAGCGATGACGTCACCCGAGTGGTCCCACATGTCAGTCTCACGTGAGCCGTGGACCGGGTCCACGGTAGACCCGAGCCGAGCGTGGACCGAGTCCATGGACCGGCTGACGTCAGCAGACCAATCCAGTGCTGCCACGTGTCCATGCTGACGCAATAATTAATTTCCGAAAAAGAAAATGATTTATTAATTCGAAATAATGATTTCAGATTTTGTTTCAAACTTCAAACGCTTATAACTTTTGCGTTTCAACTCCGATTTGAGTGATTCAAATTTCTAAATTTGTATAAAATTGAGATCTACCTAAATATGAATTTTATTTAATTTTTGGACTAAAGTTTTTCTCTGCAAAATTATTTAATTGATTATTTAAACTTTAAATAATCGTAACTTTTGCATCTTAACTCCAAATTTGACGATTCCAGTTTCTAAAAACTCATAAAATTATGTTCTCTCTGTTTATGGATTTTATTTGGATGTTTGGACACTTTTTGCCTATTGTTTATTCGTGTATTTGCTATTTGCACGCTTTACGAGTAGACGTTGAAGTGCCGGAAGGATTCAAAGGAGAAGTATTAACTCAGGATCCAACTCAAGAGCAAGAACAAGTACTTTTTGAAGGCAAGTTGTGCTTTGACCATGTTGATCCTATTTTGAAATCTATTTTGATTTAACCTATTGCATGCTAAGTTCAAATAGAAAATACTTTATTTAAACATGGGGATTAGATAAATACCGATTTGCTGTATGACACCTTGATTATTTAAGTATGTGCCATGACCCTTTGTCACCCTAGTTGTGGATTACTAGTTGGACATTATTAAATTGCCAACATGGGTTTAGAACGTTGTAGTATACTGCTTAGACTCACACTACGTGCTCATGACATGATTTTGGACAATCAAATGTTAATATTGACTTAATGATATATTGAACCTGTTTTGGAAAGGTATCATGTGATGTTGATGGCACGTGGTGCATGGTAATCAATCGGGTTTGATAAATGATTTCGACCAGGGCATGTGGCAAGAGTAATCAGGTGGGCCAGTTGTGGCATTGGGGATGTTGATTTGGTTCTTCGGGTAGTCTTGCCCTGGTCACCCTAAGGACTTAACATTGCAAGCCTTTGAACTGGGTCTAACGTGCACCCACATGTCCGTAATGGGACGGACCTAGTTGACTAAGTTGCTAATAACGCACTGTGGGACTTCAGAGGTCAACTACACCCTTTGTGTAAGTTGTATGCAGGAGCGTCATCGGGTGAGGCCAGTACCCATCTAACGGTTGATTGGCCTAGACTTCGCCTTAGCTAAGGGAAGGGTTAGTGTGCAATAACCGGGAGGACCACTTGTATTGTTAGAGGTTTCCGAAAGACTTTGTTACTGAACTCACCTTTGTGGTGTTTGACTGTATCTTGTGGGTAAAGTGCATAACCTCTGCAGAGTGTAGAATCTATTCGAATAGCCGTGTCCGCGGTATTGGACATCGCTCGGGAATTACAGTCAAGGGTTAGATTTTCTGAAAATAACTTGGTTTTGAAAGGTTGGGTTGGATTAATGATGACGTTGATGGAAATGTGGTTTAGGATGGGAAAAATGTTTACTAAAACTTCTTGAAAAGTTATTTATGCTTTACTTGTTTTTACTGCTTTCGAATCTACTTATGCTACTTTTCAAATGTGTTTCTTTGCAAATATACCTTGAGCTATTCCTTTGTACCAAGCCATGCATATAGTATATTAGCTCGTGCATTCTCAGGCATAACTTGCTGAGTACCAAGTACTCACCCTTGCCACCCTACAACACCAGTTGAAGAGGAGAATACACCAGCTTTGGAGGAGGAGCTCCAAGAGGATCCGTCTACTTAGGAAGCGAGCCCAGTCAGTTGCCTGTGGTATACTGGATGGCGCCACGAAGTTATTTGATTTTCTGCTGCTACTATTTCTCTCTTAATAAGTTTCACCCTGTGAGGCGTATATTGTAACTTGACCATAAGGTCGAGTAACCAGTTGGTTATTTAAATAAAGTACCTTGATAGTATCGAATGGTATGATTGTGATATTTACCGATGTTAAGACTGTGTGCACTAGCGCGTTCCTGGACTAGTGCTGAATACACAGAGGGTCCGGATTTGCAAATTCGGGGTCCCGACAGCCCTTTGCGTGGGCGCCACCAGCGGCGTACTGGTGCCCGCAGCCGTCTGCTCCTCCTCAGTTGCCTCCTCCGCCCCCAGCCTTGTTGGGGCATCAGCCGGGAGTCGGGGCTCCCACTGTCTCGGCGCCACCAGGAGTGTACGCTTTGCCGACCGCCGAGTCAGCCGGGCATCCAGAGGTGGTTTGGTGTACTGCTCGTGGATTCCGTTGATGCCTTTGTTCTGTTTGATTCCGAGCATCCTATTCCTTTGTGTCGACGGAGTTTGCTAGTAGAGCTAAGTTGGGAGTTCAATGGATTTCTCGAGTCCGTGTTAGTCGATTCTCCTGGGGTTTGATTGCTAGCTCTTTGGTTTGCCGGGTTGCACAATTGCCATTGATGATGAGGTTTTCTTTGCCAATCTTATGGTGATCCAGTTGGCTCCCTTTGATGTCATTTTGGGCATGGGTGGCTGCATCGATCTGTGCCAAGATCTGTTGTTTCGAAGACGGTTACCTTGGCAGACCCGTCGAGGTAGAGTTGACCTTTAGGGTGGTATACCTTCCAGCTCCGTCTTTACTTTGACTAGTCTGTTTTCCGGGTCGCCGTTTGAAGCATTTGGGTTTCCTCATGGCTTTGTCGTAAAAGCCATCTTCTTCGATTTCCTATTGAGGAGATTCCTGTAGTGAAGGAGTTCGTTGATGTGTTCCCCGACGAGTTGCACAGTTTACCTCCTATGAGGAATGTGGAGTTTCGTATTGATCTTGTTCACGGCACTCGACCTATTTCTATCTCTCCATACCGCTTGGCTCGTCCTTTTCAAGACGAGTTGAAGAAGCAGCTTGGAGGATCTGTTGGCCAAGGGCTTTATTCGGCGTAGCGTTCGCCATGGGGAGCACCCGCCCTCTTCGTCTCGAAGAAGGATGGGAGTTGGCGATGTGCATTGATTATCGTGCTCTTAATCAAGTGACAAATAAGAACAAGTATCCTTTGCCTCGCATCGAGGATCTGCTTGACCAATCAAGGGAGCAAAGGTGTTCTCCAAGATTGATCTTCACGGTACAATCAGATCCGTGTGAGGGAGCAGACATTGAGAAGACTGCTTTCTCCACTAGGTATGGGCATTATGAATTTAAAGTTATGTCTTTTGGACTAACTAATGCTCCTCGGTCTTTATGGAGGCGATGAACATTATGCTACACAAGTATCTTGATGAGTTTGTGGTAGTGTTCATCGATGACATTCTCGTTTACTCTAAATCGAAGAGGAGCACGAGCGATATTTGAGGCTTGTCTTGAGCACCTTGAGGGAGAACCAGTTCTTTGCTAAGCTGAAAAAGTGCGAGTTCGGATTTCAAGTGGGTTTTCTTGGCCACATCATCAATCCAGAGGGCATATCTGTAGATCCTAGCAAAGTCTCGCCGTTTTGGATTGGAAGAGGCCTTCCAATGTCAAAGAGGTGCGTAGTTTCCTTGGGTTGGCTGGCTACTATCGGCGTTTTGTGCAGGATTTCTCTATCATTGCCAAGCCACTTTCGCGGTGACTCGTAAGGGGATGAAATTTCAGTGGATCGGCAGAGTGTGAGCACAGTTGCACTTTGAAGGAGAAGTTAGTGATCGCTCCTGTTCTTACCCTGCCTGAGCCGGGAAGTGCTTCACGGTGTATTACGATGCTTCTCGGTTGGGACTTGGTTGTGTGCTCATGCAAGAGGGCAAGGTGATTGCTTATGCGCCGAGACAACCTGAAAAAGCATGAGCGAACTATCCCACACATGATCTTGAGCTAGCCGCTTGTGTTTGCATTGAAGATATGGAGGCACTACTCAGATGGCGAGTCTTGTGATATTTTCACTGATCACAAGAGCCTCAAGTACATCTTTACTCGTAAAGATTTGAACTTGAGGCAGAGGAGGTGGCTAGAATTGATAAAGGATTATGACCTTACTATCCAAAGATCATCCGGGAAGGCAAATGTGGTGGCCGACGCTCTCGCCGCAAGACAAGGCCCTGTTGTTGATTGTCTTGTTGCTGATTTTGAGCGTTTGGGGTCTCCTCATCGCTTATGGGACCGTGCAAGCTGAAACTTCGATTGATTCTTGAGTCGCGATTCTCGAGCGTGCAGCGGGAGGCACAAAGAAGATGACCGTTTGCTCCAAAGAAAGTAGGAAACGCCTTGAGGATGGCAAGTCTGGAGACTTTACCGTTGATGATGCGGAGCTTTGAGGTTTCAGGGCCGTGCAGGCGTGCCTCGTAAATCTCAAGTGAAAGAAGACATTCTGAAAGAAGCTCATCGCACCCGTGCATGGTCCATCCTGGGAGACCAAGATGTACAGGACTTGAAGAAGAATTTCTGGTGGAAAAGGATGAGAGTGGATATTGCCAAGTATGTGGCGTCTTGTGGGATCTGTCAGAGATCAAAGCTGAGCATAAGCGTCCGCCACGATGCATTGCACCATTGGAGATTCCTGTGTGGCCATGGGATGACATCTCCATGGATTTCGTGGTTGGTCTAACTCGTTCTCCATGAGGGAAGGATGCTGTTTGGGTTGTGGTGGATCGACTCAGCAAGTCTGCGCATTTCATTCCTATCCGCACTACCAATTCAGCGAGCGAGTTGGCTCCTATCTATGTGCGGGAGATTGTGAGACTGCATGGTGTGCCCAAGACCATTATTTCTGATCGGGATGCGAAGTTCGTCTCCAAGTTCTGGGAGAGTTTGCAGAGTGCTTTGGGTACGCAGCTTCGCCTTAGTACCGCCTTTCACCCTCAGACGGATGGGCAGTCTGAGCGTACCATCCAGACTTTGGAAGACATGCTCAGGGCCTGTGTGATGGCTTGGAAAGGTAGCTGGGAGGATCATTTGCCTCTTGCGGAGTTTTCTTACAATAACAGCTATCATTCCAGCATCCGGGCTGCTCCTTTTGAGGTACTATATGGCCGAAAGTGCAGATCGTCACTTTGTTGGGATGCAGTGGGTGAGAGAGAAGTTCTTGGACCGGATTGGGTTCAGCAGACTGTTGATCGCGTGGCGGAGGTACGGCAGAACCTTCTCGCAGCCACAGAGCGCATGTAAGAGCTATCTTTGATGTGAGGCGGCAAGACTTGGAGTTTGAGGTGGGTGATAGCGTACTCTTGCGAGTATCTCCCACTGTCGGGACCCCGAATTTGCAAATCCGGACCCTCTGTGTATTCAGCACTAGTCCAGGAACGCGCTAGTGCACACAGTCTTAACATCGGTATATATCACAATCATACCAAACGATACTATCAAAGTACTTTATTTAAATAATCAAAGGGTTACTCGACCTTATGGCCAAGTTACAAATATATGCCTTGCAGGGCAGAACTTATTCAGAGAGAAATAATAGCAGCGGAAAATCAAATAAACTTCGTGGCGCCATCCAAAGATACCACAGGCAACTGATCGGGCTCGCATCCCTAAGTAGACGGTCCTCTTGGAGTTCCTCCTCCAAAGTCGGGCGTAATCTCCTCTTCAACTGGATATTGTGTTGGGGCAAGGGTGAGTACTTGGTACTCAGCAAGTCATGCAATGTAATGCAAGCTAATATACTATATGCATGGCTTAGTACAAAGGAATGGCTTGTGGTATATTTGCAAGAAATGACTTTTGACAAGTAATATAAGTAGATTCGAAGCGGTAGAAATAAGTAAAGCATAAATAACTTTTCAAAAGTTTAAATAACATTTTTCCCCATCCTAAACCATATTTCCATCATCTTCTTTGTTAAACCAACCCATCTTTTCAAAACCAAGTTATTTTCGTAAAATCTAACCCTTGATCAGTAATTCCCGAGCATTGTCCAAAGATCGTGGACTCGGCTATTCAAATAGATTCTACACTCTGCAGAGGTTATGCACTTTACCCACAAGATACAGTCAAACACCACAAAGGCGAGTTCCTCAGTAACAAAGCCTTCGGAAGCCTCAAACAACACAGGTGGTCCTCTCCAGACGTGCTCTACACCATCCCTTCCCTTAGCCAAGGCGAAGTATGGGACCAACACACCGTTAGATGGGTACTGGCCACAGCCACGATACGCCCCCCGCATAATCACACAAAAGGTGTAATCGACACCCTGAGGCTCCACAAGTGAGTCCTTAGCGACTTAGTCAACTAGGGCCGCCCCATTCCAGCCATGTGGTTGCAAGTATGACCCAGTTCAAAGGCTTGCAAGGTTAAGTCCTTAGAGTGACCAGGGCAAGACTACCCGAAAAACCAAATCATCACTCCCAATGCCACAACCGCCCACCTGATTACTCTTGCCACATGCCCCGCCGAAATCATTTATCAAACCCCGCTTGATTACCATGCACCACGTGCCATCAACATCACATGATACTTTTCCAAAACAGGTTCAATATATCATTAAGTCAATATTAGCATTTGATTATCCAAAATCATGTCATGAGCACGTAGCGTGCTCTAAGCAGATACTACAACGTTCTAAACCCATGTTGGCAATTTAATAATGTCCAACTAGTAAACCACAACTAGTTTGACAGAGGGTCATGGCACATACTTAATTAATCAAGGTGTCATATATCAAATTGGTATTTATCTAACCCCCATGTTTAAACATAGTATCTTTCTTATTGAACTATCATGCAATAGTTTAAATCTAAATAGATTTCGAAATGGGATCAATATGGTCAAAGCACAACTTGCCTTCAAAAGTACTTGCTCTTGGTCTTGAGTTGGATCCTGAGTCAATACTTCTCCTTCGAATCCTTCCCAAGACTTCAACGCCTACTCGTAAAGCGTGCAAATAGCAAATACACAAATAAACAATAGGCAAAAACATCCCAAAACTCCAAATAAAATCCATAAACAGAGAGAACATAATTTTCTGGATTTTTAGAAACTGGAATCGCTAAATTTGGAGTTAAGATTTAAAGTTATGATTATTTAAAGTTTAAATAATCAATTAAATAATATTACAGAGAAAAACTTTAGTCCAAAAATTAAATAAAATTCATATTTAGGTAGATCTTAATTTTATACAAATTTAGAAATTTGAACCACTCAAATCGGAGTTGAAACGCAAAAGTTATAAGCGTTTGAAGTTTGAATCTAAATTTGAAATCATTATTCGAATTAATAAATCATTTTCTTTTCGGAAATTAATTATTGCGTCATCACGGACACGTGGCAGCCTCTGATTGGTTGGTCGACGTCACCGGTCCATGGACTTGGTCCACGCTCGGCTCAGTCCACCGTGGACTCGGTCCACGACTCTACGTGAGATCCCGACATGTGGACCCACTCGGGTGGCGTCATTGCCGGCGTCGGTGGGGACTCAGCCCTGCGGTGCTGACGAGTGGGACCCAGTGGCGTCATGGGTGACGCGTCGGCCGCTTGGTCGTCGGCCGTGACATGCGGGCCCTCGACACGCGGGCCTCAGCGTGTCGGCGTCTACACGCCAAGGCGTGGGCGGCCCGACGCGTCGGTCCAACTTCCCGACACGTGGCGCCAATCACGACCGCTGGTTTGAAAATCAACGGCGCGGATTAAATCTAGCGTAGTGCTTTAGAAAAACAACTCCGCCGATCCGCACTGCTCGATCTTGATCGGACGGTCAAGATCCAATCTAACCTCGTGCGCTTCTAGCTACGTGGCACAATCTAAGCCGTTGGATCTAGATCCGACGGTTGAAAATAGATCCGTGAGGTTGCACGTGAGATCTCACCGCGGTGTGACGTGGGCGCGATCCGGAGCCCTTGATTACGATCGGACGGCTAGCGTAGCTCGCGGACGGCGATGGCGACGCTGGCGGAGCAGAGGCCACCGGAGATGAAGACGGCAGCGAGTCCAACGGGCGCCGGCTTCTCCGGCGAAGTGAAGGGTCTCTTCGGGTGCGTCTCGTCGCGGTGGTTCCAGATCTGGGCTCCTTCTCGGCGGAAGACGGCGGACGGCGGCGGAAACGAGCAAAGACCGCGGCGGTCACTTCCTCCAACTACGGCGAGCTCGCACGGGCTACTGGCGGCGGCTCAGGCGAGATAGCTCGGGGGAACGGGTGCGCAAGGATGAGGGCAACCTCGGGGGACGTGTCACGCTTTAAATAGCCTCGGCGTCCGTGCCCTAGACGGAAACCTAGTTCGCTACGGCGGCGGGCGCGGCGGCGAAGTCCGGCTCGGACTCGGCGAAGACGACGAAATCGTGGCCGTCCACGTGGCGCGATCAACGGCCACGATCGCACGGCGCGATCGATCCGGCCGGATACGCCGAATCCCAGACGGGCGGATCTCACCGTTGGATCTTGATCCAACGGTTGGGATTGATTAGGTTTAGGAGTGGGTTGGCCGAGTCAACTGGCTCGGTCGGGTTCGGTCGGACTCGGGTTCGACTCGGTCGGATGAACAAGATTTGACCCGAGTTGGATTTCAGCGATTTAATATTTAAAATAATTCCAGAATTCATTTAATTCATTAAAAATAGCAAAAGACTCGTAAATTCCAGAAAAATTCGGAAAATATTTTGGAACATTTTGGACTCGAATAAAATATTTCCAACAAAATTTTATTTGCAAAATTAAATTATTTAATTATTTCAAAATGGAATAAATTCAAATAAATTCCAAATAAATCCAAATAAATTCCAGAAAATTCCAAAATTCACCAAAGTGCCAAATCACACATGAATTTAAGAAAAGCAAAATTTTGGGATGTTACAAACCTCCCCCTTAATAGAATCTCGTCCCGAGATTCAGGGCTCACTACGAATAGGTTTGGAAACTCTTTCTTCAAATCCTCTTCACAGCCCTAAGTCGCCGCTTTCTTCATGGTTGCTCCATCGAACTCTACAGTAAAACGGGTTGACTTGTTTCTAGTTTCTCGATCCATTGTGTCTAGAATCCTCACAGGATGTTCCTTATAAGTCAAATCCTCTTGCAACTCAATTGACTCTAGCGGTCTGCTCCTCAGAACTCGGAGACACTTCTTTAAGCTGGGACACATGGAATACATCATGTACTCCTGCCAACGACTGCGGGCAACTCGGTGATAAGCAACTTCGCCTCATGCGGCTCAAAATCTTAAATGGTCCAACATAACGGGTGCGAAGTTTCCCTTTGGCATGGAACCTCTTAACTCCCCTGAGAGGAGTAACTCTGAGGTAAACAAAATCTTCTGGTTCAAAACTCAAGTCTCGGCGACGATTATCAGCATAACTCTTTTGTCGAGATTGGGCTATCTTCAACCTTTCCCTAATCATAGCGATCCGCTTCTTCACCTCTTGAAGAATATCAGGTCCAAAGACACGGCGCCACGGTCTCATTCCAATTCAATGGCGTCCGACATGGTGCGACCATACAAAGGCCTCAAAAGGTGACATCTGTAAACTAGCCTGATAACTATTGTTGTAATCGAACTCAAGATACGGCAAACTCTTATCCCAAGAGGTAGCATAAGCCAATGCACAAGCTCTTAGCATATCTTCCGTAATCTGGTTGACTCTTTCTGGTCTGTCCATCCGCCTCATGGATGATAAGCCGTCTTGAAGTTCAAACGGGTCCCCATGGCTTCATGCAACTTATTCCAAAACCTTGAGGTAAATTGGGTACCTCTCGTCCGATACAATCCTCTTGGGCACTCCGTGCAAACAGACAATCTGATCATGTACAATTCTGCTAATTTATCTCCGAGTAAGTGGTCTTCACGGGATAAAATGGGCTACTTTAGTCAAGCGATCCACTATAACCCATATGGAGTCATAACCCCTTGAGTCTTCGACAAACCGGTAATGAAATCCATTCCGATTTCCTCCCACTTCCACTCGTGTATTTTCAGCACCGTAGCAATCCTGCTGGTCTCTCGATGCATTGCCTTGACTCTCGGCATACGTCGCACAATGCAACATGCTCGGCAACTTCACGTTTCATACTCGCCACCGAATCTCTCCTTCAGATCCTGATACATCTTGGCGCTTCTGTGGTGAATCGAGTACTTGGAGTCATGGGCTTCTTCCAAAATCGCTTGCTTTAACTCCTTTTTGTTAGGCACACAAATGCGATCCTTCATCCACAACGTGCCTTGCTCATCCAACTTGAAGTCCTCTGCCTTGCCTTCCTCCTTGATGGACTTAATCCTGCGGATCTTGTCATCATCCTTTGTCCTTCTCGAATCTGATCCTCCAGGTCGGTTTTACTTCTAATGCGGCCAAGAATCCGCTAGGTACAACCTCAATCTTCATTTTCTGAAACTCCTCACATAACTCATCCTGACTTATGGCTAGCAACATACTCGCGGTATGGCTCTTCCGACTCAGAGCATCGGCACTACGTTGGCCTTCCCGGGATGGTAATGGATTCCAACATTGTAGTCCTTGATTAACTCTAGCCATCTCCTTTGCCTCATATTCAGATCCGATTGGGTGAATATGTACTTAAGGCTCTTATGATCCGTATACACTTCACATCTGTTTCCAATCAGATAGTGGCGCCATATCTTCAAGGCATGTACTACGGCAGCTAACTCCAGGTCATGTGTCGGATAATTTTCCTCATGCGGCCTCAACTGCCTTGATGCATAAGCGACGACCTTTCCATTCTCTCGCAGACACATCCAAGTCCTTGGCGCGATGCGTCACAATAAATATCAAAGCTTTGAGCAACGTCCCAGAGAACTAACACTGTGCCGATGTCAATCGCTTCTTCAGCTCTGAAATCCTTTCTCACATTCTCAAGGCGTCCATACAAACTTCTTTTCCTTCTTCAGCAATTATGCGTAAGAGGCTTCAGCAATTGTCGAAAAGCCTTCAATGAAACGGCGGTAGTATCCTGCCATTCCAAGGAAACTCCGAATGGGTCACGCCTTCTTGGCGGCTCCCAATGTAACACGGCTTCTACTTTGCTTGGATCTACTGGCGACTCCTTCCGCAGTCATTACATGTCCAAGAAACTCCACTTTGTCCTTCCAAAAGTCACACTTGCCGAACTTGGCGAAAAGTTGCTATTCCTCGCCTTTTCCAAAACTCGCCTTAAGTGTTCGGCATGTTCATCCTCCTGCCTTGGAGTAGATTAGGATATCGTCTATGAACACGACGACAAACTTGTCCAAATATTCCATGAACACCTTATTCATCATATTCATGAAATAAGTCGGGCGCATTCGTCAGCCCAAAGGACATAATCAGAACTCGTGAATGTCCATATCTTGACGAGAATGCGCCTTGAATATCTTCCGATCGGATCTTCAATCGATGGTATCCCGATCTCGCATCAATCTTGAGAAAACTCCGGCTCCTCTTAATCGATCAAACAAATCATCAATCCTGGTAGCGGATACTTATTCTTCACGGTGACTTCATTGAGTGCACGGTAGTCGATGCACATCCCGAAACTCCGCCCTTCTTCTTGACAAACAAAACCGGTGCTCCCCACGGCGACTAACTTGGTCTGATAAATCCTTTCTCCATTAACTCCTCTAGCTGTTTCTTCATTTCTACCAACTCCTGTAGACATCCGATAGGGTCTCTTTGCTATCGGTCTTGTACCAGTACAAGCTCTATCACAAACTCTATGTCCCTGCCTCATGGCATACCGTAGATCTTCGGGAAAAACATCGGGTACTCATTTACTACTGGGACATCCTCTATGCTGATTGCCTTGGTACTGCGTTAACCATCAACTGTCCATCTCTAATCGCAGTGGCTTGAAATTCCACTTTCTTCCCACACTGCTCTCAATCGAGATAGTCCTTCGCCCACAATCCAATACGGCCTTGTGCTTGGATAACCAATCCATTCCCAATATAACATCTAAGGTCCTGGTCTCCAAAATTATAAGGTTTGCTAGGAACTCTATTCCATCTATTAGTATTCTCACTCTAACATCCTACTTCCGCTCGGAGTTCTAACTGTGGGTTTGAACTAAAAGCATGCACTTAAGTCTTGCAATTCTCAAGTCATTTCTAGCAGCAAAGCCTTGCGAAACAAACGAATGCGAAGCTCCGAGTCAAACAAAACTGCAGGTGTACTGAGTTAACAAGTAACTTACCCAAGACGACGTCCGTAGCATTCTGCAGCGGCATCTGCGGTGACATGGTTGACTCGGCCTCTCACCACGGCCTGGGGTGTGGCTCACAGTGTCGGGCGTCCTAGCTGGGTGGTTCCTAGATTGAAGCGAACTGGGTCGCTCCTCGTCTGTCTTCTTCGGACAACTGTTGGCAAAGTGTCCTGGCTCGTTGCGCTTGTAATGTGGCGTCTCACCTGTTCCTTCTTGTTGCACGGGGTAGCGTTTCTAGCGGGGGCTGGGGTCTGGCAGTTCTGATTGGCAGGTCTTGGCGCAGGGGAGGGTGTCCTCGTTGCATTCTGTGGTTGGAATCTGAAGAATTGATTTGGTGCAACTCTCAGCGCTGCCATGCGTTCTCGACGTGATCCTTCCGTTGCATCCTGCGCTTCTGTTCTCATCCGGCCTTTGCGCTTGTCCTCAAGAATAAGTGCCTTATTCACCAACTCTTGGAAATCCGAAAGGTGTGGGTGATCAACCCTACTTGCAATCCCGAGTTAAGTCCCTTCATAAAACGAGACTGCCTGGATTTATCTCGTCGCTACGCCCTCAAGTGCGTAGCGTGCTAGTAATGTGAACTTGTTCGTAGTCGGCCACCGGTGATTACCTTGCTTCAAAGGCTCTGAACTCCTCCTTCTTAAGGTCCATAATTCCTTCAGCACGTGATACTCGGCTTAATGCAACTGTGAACTCTTCCCAAGTGATATCTTGAGGGTTCTCTCGTGTACGAAGTTCTCCCACCATTCGCATTGTTCCTTCCAACCGATGAGAAGCGTAAAGTACCTTCTCATTCCCTATGCATTGAGCTATATGTAGCTTCCTCTCGATTGATCTTAACCAATCATCGGCCTCCAATGGATTGGCATTTCCAGAGAAAGTGGGTGGGTGAGTCCTCATGAACTCGACACCTTGTATTCTCAAGCGTGGTCCCCGATTAACTTGATTAGCGGTGGCCTGAGCAAAGGACGTGCTGCATTTGTTGCATCATAGCATGCATCAACTGGTCCGAGCAGCAAGAAATGCTCCAAAATTCTGCACATCCAAAGGGCGGTGCCAGGTGCTCCATCATTGGGGTTTTCCGGGCGAGATCCACTCCCATTGCTTCCAAAGTTTCCACTGTGTTCACCATCCGCCGATTTGCTCTAGGTTTAGAGATGAGAGGAAACAAGAATAGACAAGTAATATGGAACTTATGCGGGGCAAAAGGGGTAACTTTAAGGTCCAACTTTATTATTAATAACTTGGTATGGCTGCTTACAATGCCTAAGGGCCTTGCAACACATAATGCACACTCAAGAAACAAAGCAAATCCAAATCGAACTAACTCTCGAGTCTAACGCCTAAAGGGTGACTCTTTATTCTATGACTCGCCAAGGAGTCTCACTATAGAACCTAAGCTCACTCATCGAAAACCTCCACGGCACTGGAGTACGGTGTGCGGCATAGGCGCGAAACGATCGCCATGTCCAAATGACTATGTCATCTGTGGTAGTCGAAGAAGCGATGTCCTCATCGAGATCCGACTCCTCTCGATCGCTCGTGTAGCTCGAGCATCGCTCGGTCCGGTCCGCATAAAGTCATCTCCAACTCGTCAATCCTTCGTAGAAGGTGTGCCACATACTCTTGAGCTTCCCGCCATCTGTTCTTCTCTGTCGTGATCTCCTTGGCGGCCTTCAGAGCTCCTTGCTTGTATTATCTAGTACATCTTCACGGCGACGACTTAATCGTGCCAAGCGTATAAGTGGCATTCTCATCCTGAATCGCCTTCGGTCAAGAAGGTTATCGCTGCCGGATGATAATGGAACACCGTGCTTTCCAACTCTCTGGCGTGGATACTGGTAATGTGCCGCATTGCTCGTCGTGGAAACTTCTTGGATACCCATCTCGCATTGTAGATCTTCTAGCAAAGCAAAGTGTATCGGGCGATTGCCTGGCCCTCTTCCTGACAGGTACCTCAATCCTCACGTCACAAGCCTTGATCAATCCTGCTTGTCTGATCACTTCCACTTGGTATTGGGGCTTCTCAAAATCTCCGAGAGTTTGTAGCATGTGCCAAAGTTCCGCGGCGTGACCAACTCCTAGATCAACGTAGTTGAACTCTTCCTCCATCTGTCACAAGAGTGCTTTACGTAAGAACTCGGAATTTTTAAATTGTGACAAGGTAAGGGAAAATTCCAGCAAGAGACAAGAAAAGAGAGAAGGGGATAAGTCGAGAGGTCATTTCTTATCTTGACAACTTTTTAGCTTTAGAAAATAGGTTTTATCCTCACTACGACCATTCTAGCTAGGGTTGAGCCTACAGTCAAGTATGGCTCTGATACCACCTCTGTCGGGACCCCGAATTTGCAAATCCGGACCCTCAGGTATTCAGCACTAGTCCAGAACGCGCTTAGTGCACACAGTCTTAACATCGGTATATATCACAATCATACCAAACGATACTATCAAAGTACTTTATTTAAATAATCAAAGGGTTACTCGACCTTATGGCCAAGTTACAAATATATGCCTTGCAGGGCAGAACTTATTCAGAGAGAAATAATAGCAGCGGAAAATCAAATAAACTTCGTGGCGCCATCCAGTATACCACAGGCAACTGACTGGGCTCGCATCCCTAAGTAGACGGGTCCTCTTGGAGTTCCTCCTCCAAAGCTGGCGTAATCTCCTCTTCAACTGATATTGTGTTGGGGCAAGGGTGAGTACTTGGTACTCAGCAAGTCATGCACAGAATGCAAGCTAATATACTATATGCATGGCTTAGTACAAAGGAATGGCTTCAGGGTATATTTGCAGTAAACAGCTTTTGACAAGTAATATAAGTAGATTCGAAAGCAGTAGAAATAAGTAAAGCATAAATAACTTTTCAAAAAGTTTAAATAACATTTTTCCCCATCCTAAACCATATTTCCATCATCTTCTTTGTTAAACCAACCCATCTTTTCAAAACCAAGTTATTTTCAGAAAATCTAACCCTTGACTGTAATTCCCGAGCATTGTCCAGTACCGTGGACTCGGCTATTCAAATAGATTCTACACTCTGCAGAGGTTATGCACTTTACCCACAAGATACAGTCAAACACCACAAAGGCGAGTTCCCGTAACAAAGCCTTTCGGAAGCCTCAAACAACACAGGTGGTCCTCTCCGGTACGTGCTCTACACCATCCCTTCCCTTAGCCAAGGCGAAGTATGGGACCAACACACCGTTAGATGGGTACTGCCACAGCCCACGATACGCCCCCCGCACAATCACACAAAAGGTGTAATCGACACTCGAGGCTCCACAAGTGAGTCCTTAGCGACTTAGTCAACTAGGGCCGCCCCATTCCAGCCATGTGGTTGCAAGTATGACCAGTTCAAAGGCTTGCAAGGTTAAGTCCTTAGAGTGACCAGGGCAAGACTACCCTAAAACCAAATCATCACTCCCAATGCCACAACTGCCCACTGATTACTCTTGCCACATGCCCCGGTCGAAATATGTTTATCAAACCCCATTTGATTACCATGCACCACGTGCCATCAACAACACATGATACTGTTCAAAAACAGGTTCAATATATCATTAAGTCAATATTAGCATTTGATTATCCAAAATCATGTCATGAGCACGTAAGCGTGTCTAAGCGACATACTACAACGTTCTAAACCCATGTTGGCAATTTAATAATGTCCAACTAGTAAACAACAACTATGGTGACATGGGATGATTTCACATACTTAATTAATCAAGGTGTCATATATCAAATTTGTATTTATCTTACACACAGGTTTAAACAAAGTATATTTCTAATTGAACTAGCATGCAATAGTTTAAATCAAAATAGATTTCGAAATGGGATCAATATGGTCAAAGCACAACTTGCCTTCAAAAAGTACTTGCTCTTGGTCTTGAGTTGGATCCTGAGTCAATACTTCTCCTTCGAATCCATCCGTCACAACAACGTCTACTCGAAAAGCGTGCAAATAGCAAATACACAAATAAACAATAGGCAAAAACATCCCAAAACTCCAAATAAAATCAATAAAAAGAGAGAACATAATTTTCTGGATTTTTAGAAACTGGAATCAATCAAATTTGGAGTTAAGACGCATAAAAGTTATGATTATTTAAAGTTTAAATAATCAATTAAATAATATTACAGAGAAAAACTTTAGTCCAAAAATTAAATAAAATTCATATTTAGGTAGATCTTAATTTTATACAAATTTAGAAATTTGAACCACTCAAATCGGAGTTGAAACGCAAAAGTTATAAGCGTTTGAAGTTTGAATCTAAATTTGAAATCATTATTCGAATTAATAAATCATTTTCTTTTTCGAAATTAATTATTGCGTCATCACGGACACGTGGCAGCCTCTCGATTGGTTGGCTGACGTCGGTAGGTCCATGGACTTGGTCCACGCCGGCTCGAGTCCACCGTGGACTCGGCCCACGACTCTACGTGAGACTCGACATGGGACCCACTCGGGTGACGTCATTCTTGGCGTCAGCGGGGACTCATTACAGTCTTTGTGGTGGGACCCTTTGTGACGTCATGGGTGACGCCGGCGCTTCGGCTGAGTCACCGTGACATGCGGGCCTCGACACGCGGGCCTGCGTGTCGGCGTCCTGCCTTCACGCGCGTGGGCCGTGGCCCGACGCGTCGGTCCAACTTCCGACACGTGGCGCAATCACGGCCGTTGGTTTGAAAATCAACGGCGCGGATTAAATCTAGCGTAGTGCTTTAGAAAAACAACTCGGTGATCTGCACTGTTCGATCTTGATCGGACGGTCAAGATCCAATCTAACCTGGTGCGATTCTAGCTACGTGGCACAATCTAAGCCGTTGGATCTAGATCCGGCGGTTGAAAATAGATCCGAAGGTTGCACGTGAGATCTCACCGCGGTGTGGCGTGGCGCGATCTCGAGCCCTTGGATTACGATCGGACGGCCAGCGTAGCTTCGCGGACGGCGATGGCGACAGCGGCGGGCGAAGGCCACCGGAGATGAAGACGACGACGAGTCCAACGGCGGCCGGGCTTCTCGGCGAAGTGAAGGGTCTCTTCGGTGCGTCTCGTCGCGTTGGTTCCAGATCACTGGGCTCCTTCTCGGCGGAAGGCGGCGAGGCGCGGCGAAGCGAGCAAAGACCGCGGCGGTCACTTCCTCCAACTACGCCGAGCTACGCCACGAGGCTCTGGCGGCGGCTCGGCGAGATAGCTCTTCGAACGGAGTGCGCAAGGATGAGGGCAACCTCGGGGACGTGTCACGCTTTAAATAGCCTCGGCGTCCGTGCCTCTAGACGGAAACCTAGTTCGCTCTGGCGTGCGGCGCTGGCGCGGAGTCCGGCTCGGACTTCGGCGAAAAGACGCAGCCAATCGCGGGCCGTCCACGTGGCGCGATCACGGCCCACGATCGCACGGGCGCGCGGATCGGATCCGGCCCGATTCACGGCTCGAACGTGCAGGCGGATCTCGGCCGTTGGATCTTGATCCAACGGTTGGGATTGATTAGGTTTAGGAGTGGGTTCGGTCGAGTCAACTGCCTCCGGGTTCGGTCGGACTCGGGTTCGACTTCGGTCGGATGAACACGATACTTGACCCGAGTTGGATTTCAGCGATTTAATATTTAAAATAATTCCCAATAATTCATTTAATTCATTAAAAATAGCAAAAGACTCGAAAAATTCCAGAAAATTCTGGAAAATATTTTGGAACATTTTGGACTCAAATAAAATATTTCCAACAAAATTTTATTTGCAAAATTAAATTCTTTAATTATTTCAAAATGGAATAAATTCAAATAAATTCCAAATAAATCCAAATAAATTCCAGAAAATTCCAAAAATTCACCAAAGTGCCAAATCACACATGAATTTAAGAAAAGCAAAATTTTGGGATGTTACAAACCTCCCCCCCTTAATAGAATCTCGTCCCGAGATTCGTGGCTCACCTCTGAGAATAGGTTTGGAAACTCTTTCTTCAAATCCTCTTCGCGCTCCCAAGTCGCTTCGCTTTCTTCATGGTTGCTCCACTGAACTCTACAGAAACGGGTTGTGCATGATTTAATGTGCATGATTTGGTCAAAAATAGTATGAGTTGTGGAAATAAGGTTAAAACCATAGGATTTGGAGGTTTATAACGTTTCCGGGTCGTTTCTGGGCAGTTTTCGGGATTTTGGGCCTTCCCGGGGGATTTTGGGCCTTAAAGGGGGGTTGTGGGCTTTGGTGGGATGGATTAGGACTCCTTGTAGGACTAGGATTCAGAGTGGGGGCTGGTAAAAGGGCTCCCTCCCTGCCCCCTTGCGCCCCATAGCCCCATTGGTGCGCCCCCACCAATCCCCCTAGCCCTAGCCTCCTCCCCCCCTCACCCCTCTAGCCGTGCGCCCCCTTGCCCTTGCCCTCTCCACCTCCCCACCACCTCTCCTCCACCCCCTTGCTTCCCTAGGGTGGCCTCCCCACCCCTTCATCCTCGTGGATCCATCCAAGGAGCGAGGAGCGAGGAGCGAGGAGATCGATTGGAGTTTTCGTTCGTCGGGCAAAGGTTTGATCATGGGGTTCCCTGGGGTTGATCTTGGTACTGTTCTTAGGGTGATTATCAAGTTTTTAGATCAATTGGTGGTGCTGGATTGGAGTAATTTGGGTTGGATCTAGACGTTGCCACGTTTCTGTTTTGGGATAGTATGAGTAGTCGACCTAGGATTCCTGTTTTCGCCAATTTAGATTTCGAATCTGACTGTACAGACTTTTAAGAAGTTGTATATCACTTCATTATCTTTCCGTGCATATAAAGAACGTTAAATTCCGCCCAACCGTTTGAAAGTTATGACTGTTTTACCGAGTGTATTAAAATCTGTGACGCGATTGGAACAGATCTCGGTAATCTGTAGATTAAACAACTTTAGAGGCCGAATCAGTCTTTCCTTATACCTAGAGAAAGTTGGGAAATTTCCTAATCTATTGTGATGCCTTAGAGCGTCAGAGCGATTCTAGGGTTCCTTTTCCTGTTTTTGTTTCGGGAGAGGAATGAAGGATTTGTCGGGGGATGAAATAATTGAAGTTTATCCGGCGTATTAATATTAAATTTGGAGTTGTCGGGCTAGAAATAGTGGGCCGAGGAAAACCTGGGCCTGGGCTGTGAATCCCCTCCCCACCTCTCTCTCTTTTCCCCTAGTGGGCCGGCCCACCATATAAAAGGGGTGTCACCCCCAAAAGCCCTAGGGCGCCCCCCCTTCCTCCCCTAGCAGCCACACCACCCCTCCTCTTCCTCCCCTTGCGTGGTGGCTCAAGATCCACCGCGAAACGCGAAGGAGCAAGCGAGAAGAGGATCCGTGGAGGCGTGGAGGACGAGCAGATTTCAGTTTCGGGAATCGTCGCGCGTTTTTTGTGGGTTCTCAATGGAGAACTCAAGGTAAAATTCCCAATATTTTACCCCTGTTCTACCTAGGGATTAGGAGTGTATTAGATCTGGTGGTGAGTGATTTAGATGGATCTTGATGGGGGAGAAGGGTAGATGTTCACGTGGTGCTGTTTTTGGAAGGGGAGATTGTGCAGCGCGGATTGTTTCGCGTTTTACGTGGCATAGAAGATTTTTCCTGCAAAAACCTATAACTAGAAAGTTGTATATAACGTCGAGATCTAGCGTCTGTAATTTTTTCAGAAGTTTTGGGGCGTGGGTCTGAGATTTATCGCTGTTGCAAGATGACGGACAGAATCTGGAAACAGATTTTGTCCACTGTGTTGGACGTTTGTTTAGGCATATTTAACAGTGGAATTGAAATTTGTGATCTTCATGAAAGTTGTAGATCTCGTCAATATCTAGCTACTATAATTTTTTTGTATTTTTATGATCTGTATAAAAAAAGATACGAAATTGTGAAGAGAGGGTGATGCTGTTTGACCCGGACAGATTGGGGTTTTCGGCGCTTAAGAAGGGAACGGGGATTAGGAAGCGTGTGTTCGAGTTGTGTGATCATTTGTGATGTCGCTATGTACTGAAATAATACTTGTACAGGTGGTGCCCCTTCTGGACGCAACTAGGTTCGTCATCCACGTTGGTAAAGGCAAGTGGAAGTAGCGGTCTTGCTAAACTATAACTCGCTATTTGTTTCGTCTTCAATATAAACCTTAATTGCAGCACACCTACATGGTTTAACTACTTGTTTATGAGATTACAATATCCTATCCTGCATTGTGATGTGGTTGTTTGGCTTTTGAATCATGAGTAAGAATGAAGAAAGATGTTGTTTGCAAGATGAATTGTGGAGATATTCTATCTCAATGATGTTCGCATTCTATCCATGTTATTTGATGGTATGCAAGCATGTGAATTCAGAGTGGGAAGTTATGAATGTATTTATGCATGAAGCATTAACTGCATAATCATGCATTGGAAGTTTGTCGACGCCAGCGGCGCGATCGCATCTGCACAACACCGCAGTGTTCCTGAAAGGGCACGATGAGGAGGATCATGGCATAAGCATGTGCACAATCATATGCATTTTACTGAGGTTGTGTGGACTCTATAATGTGGTATTGGACATGAGGAATTTGGTATGCTAGTTTTACTGTGGCTGTGTTATTCGTTAGAAGTTGTTCCGCTTCTTTGAGATTACCCAATCTCACCTTGTTATTTTGTTGTTTTCGGGTAGTTCTCGCGAGTCGTAAGCTTGAAGGGTGGGCTTAGTAGCACAATCAACCCTCCGGGTCATCACGAATCACATGGACTAGTGCATTTAATAATTCATTAGCTTGCTGAAATTTTATTAATCATAGACCTGTTGATGTCCTCTTTGGAGCCGTTTTACGTTTATGTTTGTTTTCCTGGTTGATTTAGACTTGTTATCTCTAGTATTGATGCTTTTATGTTATTCCTGTTTATAATGGTTATTATGAATCTTGTTGTCGCCTGCTTTGTCCTAATTTTAGGAGAGATCTTGTCGAAATTTTCTTGTACGACAGTTTAGATTTGTAGGGTGTTACAGCTTGGTATCGAGCTGGTAGGTCCTTGGAATGTCTATTTTTAGTGTCATACTATAGGATACAACTAAAATGTGATGTGGAATAACTTAGAAACATGGCCTAGGTTTTAAATAAAATTTTGTCATAGGATAGCAACATTAAAACTTGTGTAAGTGGAATCACTAATTTAAAATTTGACACACATGGATGCACAGTAGGAAAGGGTATGGGTATCATTGCCTTATGCTTAAAGGTTGAATTTAAGCTTTGTTGTTGAATGCTACTTTTGATGATGTATAATGCTATATTTATGATAGATTTGATTGAGTTGCTTCATTTGTGATAAAGTGTGGTTGTGGTGCAAGGGTTTCGGTCACCTTTTGTTTGTAGTGAGGCTGTGGTTTGACGGTGTGGCGGGTAGAGTCACCACCGAAGAACTATTATACCCTGTAGGGAAAGAGTACTTATCCGTGTCTGTCAGAGATCGGGTAGTGACTGGAGTCAAATAGAAGAGGTTGGTGATGGATTCCTTCTGATGTTCTTTACCGTGGCCGACGGTCGGTTTTGGTTTGTTTTCTCGGTATGTTGTTGGTTCGAAACCGAGGAAAATGCTTAGTTTTGAGCACTCGCTGATTTGTCCTTTTGGCGGTTTGTGGTTTTGTCTCCTTTGAGTGAAGACACAGAAGAAGAGTTCTACGTTGCGCGTCTTTTGGTCACAATTTTGCTTTGGCACCTGATTTATTGTGATGGACTGTCGTTGGGAGGAAATTTCTGTGGTTGTTGTTTCCCCGATTTTTTTTTTTAAAAGAAGGGGGTTGGAGTTTCTCCTGTTGCAGATCAAAATTTGGATAGAGCTAAGTTTGAATCTTTATCGGAAAATATTAGTTGGACATTTGGTCTTCCCTTTTGCATCCGTCTTCCTTTGTGGAAAGTGTAGGTTTTGGATTTCTTGAAGAGTTTTGGCTACTATGATTGGACATTTGAGGGTCGAGCTCTCTTGCATTTATGTTTGGATTTTGCTTTTCTTCCTTGCCTGAAAAGAAGAATTTTTTATCGGTGTTTGTTCTTGATCTAGAACTGTGTTTGTTTTTTTTAATGTTTTGGATTGCCTCCTGTTTGTCAAGGGTAGGTGACCCATGACGGTGTTTAGAAATTTTATGTCCTGTATTCGTAGTATGTAACAATGTGGTTTATGGAATGATGTACTTCTAAATTAATTTGTGAGTTGAATCAATTAAAATGTAATTGTTATCTTTAGCTTGAGATTAAATAAACTTCTAGTATTGTAGATTGCTCTATAGCGATAATGATTGAATGTGTTAATGTGCATGCTTAGGATTTATTGCATTATTTTAATGTGCCCTTGACCATGGACAATGTTTAAAGCTTTAAATCTTGATGCGTAGTTAGAACATTACGATGATGTAAACTACTGTGAAGGTAATAGAAAATTAGTGGGTTATTTAGAGACATTTTAATATAAGGTCGGTAGAACAATTTAATTGTAATGGTGGACTACCGATATTGTTAAAGAAACCATGCTGGTTGTTTAAAGATGTTCTAATTTAATCGTGTTGGCTAGTGACTTTAACTTGGAAATTGATTAGAGTTGATATTTATGACGTTGCAAACTATTAGTAGATTCGAAAGTATGCGATATGCTCCAATAATGCTAGTATCGATATCAATTGGGAAGACATAAGTTTTTGCCATTGCCGTAAGAGCTTTGTGATGATTTCACCTATTCAGTTCACTTTAAAAAAAAAGGCTGGAGTATGTCTTGGAGAGGCAATTTTGCTATAACCCGTGTATAGGGTAGCTAAAAAAAAATTAAAAGAAAAATTTAAATTTAATTTAGTGTTGTTGTTATAAGAGCTTTGGATGGCTTAAATTATTCAATCTATTTTACATAGTTGGAGTATGTTGTGTAGTGACAGTTTGTCATAGTCTATGGATAGGGGTAACTAAAAGCAATGTTGTTGTTTTACAATTATGCCAATTATTGATATTGATGACTTAGTAGTGGTGGTAACTGATTAGATTAATTGTTGAAAACCTTTGTTAAAATGGTGGAAATTGTAACATGTTGTGATGGAGTGAACCAGGGATAGTTAGCATGACGCGTGATTTTGTCCTTAATAAATGTATGTTTTAAACTTCTATTTATGATTGGTGCCTTGTTGAGATAATATTTACTTGTTGAGTCATCTTTTAGGTGAATAAATTTCCATTGTCGAGATGTTGACGCGTATGTGGTATGGAATTTATCGGTTCATCATGCTGAAAGACTTGTTGAAGCACTGCCTTTCAAATTTAGAATATGATGATATAGGTTAGGCTGCTCCGTGGGGATCTTGATGAGGTAGTGTTGGTTGGATGTGTTTTTTATAAGCACTGTGAACTTTATTTATAATTGTGGAAAAGGTAATAAGAGTAAGAATTTGTTGTGTAGTTGTTGTTAAATCCTGATGGGCCTTCTCAATGAGTAAATAGGGAATATTGAAATCTAAATGGTAAGGGTAGTGGAATGCTATAGATGGCGGGAGTTATGCTGAACTTATGTTTAAAAATTCATATGGATTGGTTTGTTTGTTTGATATTTGGGTTGAATACTTTCGGTCAAAGTATTCTTTGTGTCGTGTTTGAGTTTCCCTAAACTTAGAATGATTCTCGCCAAATGTGGGTTAATTTCGAGGCTTAAAACAAGGATAAAAGAATGATTAACCTTGAAGTAATTTGTGGAGATTTTGGAATGTTATTCTATTAAATATCGTCATTCATTCATCTTTGATAAGAAAACTAGCTTAAGTTATGAATGCGACATTTATGCTCAAGGATGTATGCTTTGACTGTGTCCGTAGTTTTCAAGGTCGAGTTATCGGTTGCATTGTTGATCAAAAGAAGTAGCTAATCCAATGTAAGATTTGGAACTTCATGATCTGGAAATATTTGTATTTCTATTTTGGGCTAGAGTTGTGTTGTGGTGTGAGGTGTTTGACAGTTTTGTTTAAGAGACGATTCTTCCGTTGTGACATTAATTATATTCGTGGTTTAAAAAATTTTTTCTTTTGGTATGTGTGTTGGGTTCCTTTTTATGTAAAAAGTGTTGGTGGTTGTGTGGAAGATTTTAATTCCTTTATGGGTTTCTTTTTCTGAATGGCTCGGCCTTGGAATAAAAGTGAGATGATTTGTTTTGGTAAAAGTGAAATGCATTTGCAGAAGACTTTCGCGGTGTTTCTCTTTTGAATAGAGCTTCTCCCGAAGAAAATTTTTTTGGTGGTTTTGGTTCTATGGAGTTCCTCTTCCAAGTTGAGTTCCGTGTATGTGAATTTCAGCCCTTTGGTTTAAAGTTGGTGATTGTCGAGCGTTGTGTTAGTGAGATTTAAGATTTCTTATACGATCAAGCTTGGGGGTAAGAAAATGAATGTTTATGTTATGGTTGAGTTTATTCAAGGATTGTACTCCTTGCCCTGGTCCTTGGGTGGAAGAATGTGAAGGCGAAACCTTCTTACAAGGGAAAACTAGTGTGGGTCGCTGATCGTAAGTAGTTTAAAAGTGAAGAGTAAATGAAGGTTGTGTATGACTCAATTCAAACTTTTTTTGGAGAATTATTTTCATTGATGTGTTCCTCGGTGGGGTTGCTTAATTTAGTAGTGGACAACTTGGAAGTTGCAGGTAATTACATTAATTTTTTGGAACTTTTGTCGCTGGGTTCGAGCGAGTTTGTGTCAACCGTAGTGATTGTGTTCGGTTGTTATTGTTTCATGGATTTACGGACCCTGTTTGTAAATTAGGCTATCTCTTTCGTTTGTAAGGTTGGATATTTGTTCTTTCTGTAAAAGATAAATCACTTGTAGGAGATAGTATTTTGTTTTTGTGTTGATTTAGAGACTTACCTAGAGCGTTGTGTCTCACATGGTTCAAGGTCGTCAATGCGACGAACCGTGGTAGAGGAGTTGAGATTGGAATGCGGAGTTTCGCGATCGGGTTGAAGAGAGAAGTGGGAGTTGAGATTCCAGATCGATACCAGATTCACCTAATAGGTTTCTTTTTTTTAATAGTGGAATAGTTCGTTTTAGTTTCCTATTAAAGATTTTTGGACCAATTAGTCTCGAAGCGGGATGCAACTTGGGAACTTGAGGACCAGATGCGGAAGAAGTATCCTACACTCTTTGAGGATGCTGAAGGTAAAGTGTTGATTACCATTTTGCCTTCCTTTTTTTTAGGTTCCGTAGCAAGAGGAGTAGATTCGGGACGAATCATTTTAAGGAGGGAGAATGTGATGCCTTAGGCGTCGGAGTGATTCTAGGGTTCCTTTTCCTGGTTTTGTTTCGGGAGAGGAATGAAGGATTTGTCGGGGGATGAAATAATTGAAGTTTATCCGGCGTATTAATATTAAATTTGGAGTTGTCGGGCTAGAAACAGTGGGCCGAGGAAAACCTGGGCCTGGCTGCGAATCCCCTCCCCACCTCTCTCTCTGTGCCCCGCGTGGGCCGGCCCACCATATAAAAGGGGTGTCACCCCCCCCAAAAGCCCTAGGGCGCCCCCCCTTCCTCCCCTAGCAGCCACACCACCCCTCCTCTTCCTCCCCTTGCGTGGTGGCTCAAGATCCACCGCGAAACGCGAAGGAGCAAGCGAGAAGAGGATCCGTGGAGGCGTGGAGGACGAGCAGATTTCAGTTTCGGGAATCGTCGCGCGTTTTTTGTGGGTTCTCAATGGAGAACTCAAGGTAAAATTCCCAATCTTTTACCCCTGTTCTACCTAGGGATTAGGAGTGTATTAGATCTGGTGGTGAGTGATTTAGATGGATCTTGATGGGGGAGAAGGGTAGATGTTCACGTGGTGCTGTTTTTGGAAGGGGAGATTGTGCAGCGCGGATTGTTTCGCGTTTTACGTGGCATAGAAGATTTTTCCTGCAAAAACCTATAACTAGAAAGTTGTAGATAACGTCGAGATCTAGCTTCTGTAATTTGTTCAGAATTTTTGGGGCGTGGGTCTGAGATTTATCGCTGTTGCAAGATGACGGACAGAATCTGGAAACAGATTTTGTCCACTGTGTTGGACGTTTGTTTAGGCATATTTAACAGTGGAATTGAAATTTGTGATCTTCATGAAAGTTGTAGATCTCGTCAATATCTAGCTACTGTAATTTTTTTGTATTTTTATGATCTGTATAAAAAAAGATACGAAATTGTGAAGAGAGGGTGATGCTGTTTGACCCGGACAGATTGGGGTTTTCGGCGCTTAAGAAGGGAACGGGGATTAGGAAGCGTGTGTTCGAGTTGTGTGATCATTTGTGATGTCGCTATGTACTGAAATAATACTTGTACAGGTGGTGCCCCTTCTGGACGCAACTAGGTTCGTCATCCACGTTGGTAAAGGCAAGTGGAAGTAGCGGTCTTGCTAAACTATAACTCGCTATTTGTTTCGTCTTCAATATAAACCTTAATTGCAGCACACCTACATGGTTTAACTACTTGTTTATGAGATTACAATATCCTATCCTGCATTGTGATGTGGTTGTTTGGCTTTTGAATCATGAGTAAGAATGAAGAAAGATGTTGTTTGCAAGATGAATTGTGGAGATATTCTATCTCAATGATGTTCGCATTCTATCCATGTTATTTGATGGTATGCAAGCATGTGAATTCAGAGTGGGAAGTTATGAATGTATTTATGCATGAAGCATTAACTGCATAATCATGCATTGGAAGTTTGTCGACGCCACAGGCGCGATCAGAGCCGCAGACAACACCGTGTGTTCCTGAGAAAGGGCACGGTGAGGAGGATCATGGCATAAGCATGTGCACAATCATATGCATTTTACTGAGGTTGTGTGGACTCTATAATGTGGTATTGGACATGAGGAATTTGGTATGCTAGTTTTACTGTGGCTGTGTTATTCGTTAGAAGTTGTTCCGCTTATGAGATTACCCAATCTCACCCCTTGTTATTTTGTTGTTTTCAGGTAGTTCTCGCGAGTCGTAAGCTTGAAGGGTGGGCTTAGTAGCACAATCAACCCTCCGGGGTCATCACGAATCACATGGACTAGTGCATTTAATAATTCATTAGCTTGCTGAAATTTTATTAATCATAGACCTGTTGATGTCCTCTTTGGAGCTGTTTTACGTTTATGTTTGTTTTCTGGTTGATTTAGACTTGTTATCTCTAGTATTGATGCTTTTATGTTATTCCTGTTTATAATGGTTATTATGAATCTTGTTGTCGCTTCCGTTTTGTCCTAATTTTAGGAGAGATGCTGTCGAAATTTTCTTGTACGACAGTTTAGATTTGTAGGGTGTTACATCTATGCAAGGATGTACTCGTTTAATTGATTCGGAGTCCCAGAGCCCAAGTTATGCCTTTTGCAAGGCTGCTGTCCCGCCGGGACAGAACCTCTGTTTTTAGGTTTTGCGAGTCGTTGGCAATGTCGGGGTAGATGAGGGTATGCATACTGTTCTGTGGTTATGATTGTGAGTGTGTGATACCTATGTGCAGGTGGTGTGACCCTGGGAGTGCCCTCTACTTCCCGCCAATCCGTTGCACGTGGTTGAGGCAAGTGTGTTGTGATGGATAGCGTGTTGTAGGTTGCATGTTGAGATTAGATGGAATTGTCTACATGATATATGTCCACTTGCCATGTTTTAATGATTGCTATGATATGATGAGCATGTTTAAGATGTTATGATGCCATGTGTTAATATATGAGTTTTATATGATGTTGGCACGCTTGCATACATGACATGTTACATGGCCCGGGCGGTGAGAAAGTCATTAACTAATCCGGGAAGGTCGGTAGAAAGTTATGACTAATCCGTAGAGCCAATAGAGTAAGTCCTACATCGTGATTCCATCCACCGTGGGTTGTGGAAGCGAGGAGTAGGCACCCTCCATCTTCGGGATGGAAGGGGGGAGAGGGTGCACACCGACGGGTGTGTACTCAACCATACCGGTATGAGTTTCCAAGGAGACATGAGCATTGCATTACATCGCATACATATTGATGATGACAATGTTAAGTGTTTACGAATAAGATGATTTACATGATGGGAGATGTTATTGCCATGTTGATGTTCTTGTTGTCCATTGCAATATGCTTGCTGAGTTTCGAACTCACGCTTGTGTTTTCTTGTTGTTTTAGGTACCATGAGATCGGCATGCGGGGAAGGGAAATAGTCACACGCCCACACGTATCTTCACCATAATGATTCCACAAGTCATTCTATTAGTTTGATAATAAATTGCGTGTGATGATCATTGCTTTAATGTTTAGCTTTACTATTTGAGAGTTTATTTGTTCATTTGACACTTGGAGACATTAAGTGCTTGATGTTAGACTTATTTTGCCATTAAGTCTTTAATAATTGCTGTTTTAGATGTCTCTCTTATTGCCTTACATTGCTATAATATTGTTGATTCTTCGTAGCATGTTAAAACAAAGGAGATGCTACCGAAATGTCGGTTTTTAGCATATGTATCCTTGCTGGAATTTATGATAAATGGTGGTATTTAGATGTTGGTTAGCTTATGTTTGGTAGTATTCGGGCATATTAAATGCCGGGGTGTTACAGGTTTCTTGCAAGAATAGAGAAGAGGGAGTTGCAACTAGCCTAGATTATTAGGATATGACCTATAGAAGGTTCATCTTACAACCATTCATCCTTGGAAAGAAAGATCCATAAATACTTAGAAGGAGAGGAGGCAAATCCAAAGTGCATGATGCAAAAACGCAAGAAGTAAAAGAAATTTCATAATATAGAAAAAATTAATCTTGCATTGCTTTGAGAGGAAGATTTACAAAGCCACACTACCAGGTGGACCAAGCTCACATGAGCACAAGGAAAACCAAAAATCATCTCTAAAGACTTAGAGGAGAGGCATCCCTCTACCCCTCTATTTATAGAACAACTGATTCGATCTCCATCCTTGGATGGCTTCCTTCATCCATATGGAACATCACTAAGGGCTGGGATTGACTCACTCACTCATACATGGGCTAACCCAAAACCCAACATCATAACAGGTTTTGCACGCCTATCAAAGCACACTAACTTGACCGGTACTCCATCCGCGAAAACCTTGATCTGATAATCCTTCATCGCTTAAGCAGGTCCAAGTTAGCATCACCTACCATTAACTTGTCTTCTTAGCATGTAGTGACTCCCCGCCTCAGTCATCTTCTGCGCCGACTTGACCGTCTGGACCTCGGTCCTCCTAGCCTAGTTCCAGTCACCTTCGCTTCACCATTACCTAGCTTTGATGTCATGCAACCATCATAGACAAGGAAAACCCATCACATATCATTGCTCAACAAAATATGCAATTAATCAACCATAGCAAAAATTTCATCTCAAATAATTGGAAAAATCAGGAAGCTCGGTACTACCGCCAACCAAAGGCCGGTAGTACCGCAAGTTCGATATTACCGCTCTCTGGTCGCTGATAGTACCGCTCACTCTGAATCTCGTAGGAATAGCCCTTGGGAATATAGCTATCGCCATGTTGGAGCCAGTTGTACCACTCGGGTGGTTGTACTGCTAGCAAGGGCTGGTAGTACCACACTTCGATACTACCGCCATTCCAAGTGCTGGTGGCCATTGCTACTGCCACCACAAAGCCGATAGCACCGCTGGCCGGTACTACCGCCCCCAGGGGCCTGTACTACTACCCTGAATCTGACAACACATCAAATCGCTCCAAATTCAAATCTAATTCAAATCAAACTCAAACTTGAGCATCACAAGCTCAAACATGGTCAAAATACTCATCTCAAACTTGGGTATACCTCCACATAGTATTTCAAAAGGTCAAGATGGCATCACCTTATATAGATCTCCTTGCAATTTTCTTTTGGTACCACTAGTTTGAGGTTACCATCAAACTAAAAAAATTAAGAACACTATATTAGGATACTAAGTGTCATCTTCTCCATCTTACTCCACCTTTCCCCTTTCCTATTCTCTACTCACTTTCCTCTCCTCCCTTCCTCTCTAACACAAAAATTTCAAATTAGAAAATTTTAACTTTAAAAAATTTAAATAGGAAGTTTCAACTCAGAAAATTTTAGCTCGAATTTTTTTTAAGAAAAATCAGTAATTTTTAACTCAAAAAAAATTCAAATAAAAAAGTTTCAAATTAGAAAGTTTCAACTTAAAATTTTTTGAATTTGATAATTTCAAATTAGAAAGTTTTAACACAACAAATTTTAAATAAAATTCTCAAATTAGAAAGTTTCAACTCGAAAATTTTCAACTCAAAAATTTTTACTCTGAAAAGTTTCAATTCAAAAACTTTCAAAAGTGGTTAAAAATACTTATTCAAAAACTCGGGGGGAATTTTGAAAAACACAAGCTATTTTAAGTTTTGAGGAAGGGAATGGCGGAGAAAAGGGGGATAAAGAGGATGCGCTAAGTGTCGCGACAAGGGAGTCTTCACGGACGAAGAGAAGTGTTTAAGTATGGAATATAAGCTAAATCAAAATATTTTGGTAGGGAACAAACCCATTATCACATTTATAGCTTGCTTGTTTTGTGTCCATGTCTCCGAACCCTTGCAGATAATGTCAATATCTTGTAATTTCTGATCGGAAACACTGTGTTTTATGTATGTTTGAAATATCTACTTTACGTCAATCTTATTTATTGGTCTCCAAATATTATGCACGTTATTGAGTATGTGTGCTATTTACGGTGCGTATGAGTTGCTACAATCTAATAATATGGTTGCTAAAATACAGTTAGTAATCGATCACATCTTATTAATGAAGCAACCATGCTATTAAAAGATGGTATAAGCATCTATTTTACACAAAATAAAGCATAATTAAGTTAGCTATTTTGTAAGTTACAGACTAATAATGTGCGCCACACTTTATGGATAACAATATCAGAGAGAAAACTGGAACTATCTGCTAAGCCAGGAAGCAAATAAAAGCATCCATGGATGGTGATGAACAAAATTCTCGCCGGCCATGATGAATGCTAGCTCACGGTATCTATGCAAAAGAGAGAAAGGGACAGCAAAACTGCACTTGCATCTGATGGCCAAGGACAAATGGATGTGCTCAATGTCCAAAGGAAACAGAAGCAAGCACTTCAAAAGCAATTTTAGCTTAGTCCCAAGACATAATCATACCTTGGAATATTCTCAAGACCAAACCCACTACCAGCATGTTAATGTTAGTTCCATCACTTAGGATTATTACTTTGTTCAACCACAAGGCTTAAGATAGCTAGTGCTTGTCCTTGTTTTGCCTTGTTCCCTATACGAAAATGCTTAATCCTGCCTGTACTATCTCCGACCAAACCAATGAGCATGCTGAAAACTGTTTTAGAAGATAAGTAATGTCGTCATGATGAAGTGAGTTTAAGTGATGAACAGAACATCTTAACTATTATAAGAATGAGTTGGTGGTGATGGTGAGTCTGTCAGACTGTTCTTGGGCCAGAACAGTAGGGCCCGAGGCCCAGTAGGTGAGTCACTATTGCTTTGCTAACCTATAGTTGTAAATCTGCAAGACAACTCAATATAGATGATTTGATTTATTTACTAGCTTACAAAGATATGTTTTGCTTGATATGTGTATTACAGAAAAATAATTTATTGTATGGTTTAGGATCCCGCATTATAATTATGTATTATTCTATTTTGAAATTTCGTTGCAACGAACGGGCATCTTACTAGTTAGAAAGAAAAATTGTAGTAGAGTACGTAATTAGCACCACTTACTAGATGGTCAAGCTTCCCTTTTTGTTCCTCTTTGATACGAAAATATCTAAAACAATTGCTGTTGGGGCTGGTTAGTTACACTACTACAGAATGGTACAACACTATCGCTTCATCTGTATCGGTTTCTAACTTTTTAGAAAAACCGATTGTGATATGCGTACTATAAGTGTTTTTGAAAATGAACAAATGGGGTCATCACAATCAATTCTGACATTGGAACCGATTGTGATGAGCCCGGGATAGTCTTTTAGTGGCCCAAAGTGAAATTTGGGTGCTGAGCGGGTTCAAATTTCAAAATTTGGGTGCATGGATACATCCCCTGTATATTTATACATGCTCTTGTGCTCACCTGTCATCTAGACCATGTAACGCCCTAGTTTTCACTTTCCGGGAAAAACCTAATTTAAATTAATTAAATTCAAAAATTGGAGTTTCTCTGGTGTTTATATTACATCCTTTCCCACTCAAAATCGGGATTAAATTCCCTTCCGGTCGAAAAATCGAATTTCTAGATTCCCGCTGGTACAAAAATCTCAAATATTCCAAAATGATTTTTGGAATGTTTCCCCGGATTTTTGGACCTTCGCTCCTATTTTATCTCGTGCGGCTTTTGTTTAATGCCCGCAATCCGCGTCCGAATATTTAATTCCACAAATTTCATCCAAATTCCGCGAAACCAATTTTATTGGGTTCCAAATATTCCAAAATGGTTCTAGGAATTTTTCCGGAATTTTTAGACCATTTTTCCTAATTTTTCTCTAGGGCGGATCATTTACGTAATTCTCGGCCAACCGGAGCCCGCCACGTGGCGCTACAGTGTTGTCTTCAACCTCATGCCATGGAAACAACAGAGAAGAACTCTAGTGAAGCATTCATGGCTAGGGTTTGATTCAAATCCCCATATCTCCCTCAAATCAACTCCAAAACGCGAACGGCCGGTTCCGTTGAATCCGTAGCGACGCCCTCTTGCCATTCCCCACCATCAATTGTCGCTACTCTCGCCGGAATCTGAACGGTTAAACCAAAACCGAAATCCACTTAAGTGTCAATTAATTGGCCGTTTCAACTCCGATTCGCGTATCTCCGCCTCCATTATCTTCGTGAGGGAGTCCCCCTTTCCAGAGCATACACCCTTCCCTTGTCCCTCTCACTCATTCGTCCGGGAGATCGAAGAAACCGCCGCGGCAACCCGTTCTTCCCCGTTCTTCGTGTTCATCACCGTAGATCTCTCTCCGATGAGTGTTTCTCAACTCCGGTGGGTTCGTTGTGTCCTTGAGGGAGTCTAGAAGCTAACCATTCAATCGATTTTAGGTTTAATCGAGTTTTGGAGGCGAATTTCGTGTTTTTGTACTTCCGGCCGAACCGCCGTTCGTTGCCGATTTCTCCGTCTCCGGTGAGTTTGGATCCAATTCCTTGCTTCATCGAGTCCCTCTAGATGTGCTTGAGATGTTTTATCAATTAGTTGTTGAGGCCATGTTCAAAAATTTTGAGAAATTTCGGATTTTGGGGGAGTTGGGAGCTTCTCTGTTTTCGTGTTGCCCATTGGCGTGCTCGCCGCCGGCTCGTCGCCGTCGAGCCCCCTCCGGCCGGCCGGCCGCCTTCCCATGATCCCGAACCTGCGTCGCCCAGTGATCTCGCCCGCGCTCCTCCGGGCTCCCGCCGCCGCCGGCCGCTCTGCGCGTGGACCCGCCGCCTCAGCGCCGCCCGCTGGTCGGCCTCGCCGCTGCCGCCCTCACCCCACCGCCACCGCCCGAGCTCGCCGCCGCCGCTGAGCGCCCGCTGTCGCCGCCCTCCGCGCCACGTCGGGCCACCGCCGGCCACCCTCCGGCTCGCCAGGCAGTCCGGCCGTGGCCGTCATGCCGGCCGCCGTGCCCCTTCTCGCCAGCGCCCCTTGCTCTTCCCCTTGCTCTGTTCTTCCCAATGGCAAGGAGCAAGGTTGAAGAAGCTCCACTCAATGACAATAAGGGCCCACATGGCATAGACCCCAAGCACTCCAAAAATTCAGCAAAAATCAGAAACGGAATATTCCGGGAATATTCCCGGTTTTTCCAATTTCTCAAAATTCGAACTTCGGAAGCTCATATCTTCTCCGTCCGAACTCCGTTTGACTCCATTCAAATTTCTAAATTCATCTAAAATCAAGATCTACCTGCCAGTACTAATTTTGTAATTTTTGGATTTTATTTATTTTCTTATATTTATTTGTTGCTCCATTTTACGCGTAGCCGACGTTCCCGCCGACCCCGCCGCCGGACTTCAAAGTATTCGACATTCTCGCTGTGACCGAGGCAAGTCTCCTTGACGCATGTTGATCCTAAAATTTATAAATGTTTTACCATGTTTTACAAATTGCATCGCTATTTATATTAAATGGATGATGTTAACGTTAGGTCATTAGTTATACCTGTTGTTCCTACCTCCTTGACATTGTTGTCCATGATCCTTTGTCGCCCTAGTATAGTAATCCACCAATATAAATGTTTTTGGAAAAATATTCTTTAATTAGGGAAAAAGGACTATTGGGAAGACACGATCGGTGGAACAAGTGGTATGGAATGTAATTTGGAGATTTCGTGAATATTAGCGATGTGGAGGTAGTCGTTATGGAATTGATCCATGAGTGGTAATCCATATAATTTGTGCGGATTGGGAGAATATTGGAAGATGTATGATGTCAAGAATAATAGTCGGTAAAAGTAAATAAATGATATTGAGAGGCATACTTATGAATTAAGTAGAATACGTGGTAACTTATATTTCGGTGGATCTTAACAAGCATACTATGTGATAATCATTTATGGAGAATTGTGAATAATCCAGAATGTTTGGTGGTTTAGAAGATGATAATATTACGTATTCGTGGTGGATGAAATGTAGATGACTTAGCGATGACAATATGAAGGGTTACAATAGGTGATACTCGATGATTTAATCAATGATATTATCGAATATACTCGATGTATTAAGTGGATAATACTGAGAATCGTACTCGGTGGTTTAGGAGATGATTTTGGGAAATATGGTTTTGCGATGACCCTTTGTGTGGGATTATGAATAATGTGGATTGGGTGTGATTTGCTTAGTCAACTTGGTGTCATTGTTTATGGAAACAGCTCTAGGCAATGAATTAATGAAATCTTGGATTTGTAGAATCTTTCATGAAATTTGCTCGGGGATGAGATTATGAATTATTCTCAGTGGATCAAGTAGATTAAAAGACCAATCGATGTGTGGATGATGGGTAATCAACACGGAGACTCATATTTCGAGGAGATTATTTCATATACAATGATAATAATAGCTTGGCGTGATTTTGGAGTTATGATGGCACATGATATCAACTTTACATGGTGGAAGTACTAAATTGGACTGGATTATATAGTACCATGATAAGAATGGGGGAATCTCGGTGGTCTCATGAATTTTGGGAAGTACAGATTTAATTATAATCATGTTTTATCAACCCCAAGATTTGTATTTTATAAACTAAACTATTGGTGGAATAGAATAGTACGGTAGAAATGCTTAGACTCGCAATCGGTCAGTATTCACCTATGGGTGGGAATTTCATTTAACTCTTGAAAACTTGTGTTGGAAGTTATAGGCAAGGAGTATTGCCGATGGTTTACAAAATAAAAATTTAAAATGAAAAATGGTTTGGATCAAGTGAATGGTTTTTCTGGTGGGTGCGGATGGAGCGCTAGCTTTCATTGTGCAAGAACCGCCCCAAGTCAGTTAAGGACCAACGCTTATGACTGTCTCCATTCTAAGCATAACCGTACAACCACATGTCAAAGTGGGCACGACCTGGCTGAATAATTTGTAGAAACCTAACTTAGACTCACCAAACGATGGAATGTGAGCGCCGGATAGAGGCAATGTTGTTGTTTTTCTCACACGGTGCAAGAGGGGGCTTCTGTACTGGGTGGATATAACCCTAACAGTGGTGAAACCTCAGCGGGTGGGTCAGGTTAGGCATATACATTGTAAAGGCCTTATCATGATATCCTTGCCGGCACACCTAAGGCAGTGTGCTAATAGCTTGGCATCAATGGAATATCATGTCTTGTGGGTAAAGCTGTACACCTCTGCAGAGTTAAAACTATTCGAATAGCCGTGCCTACGGTCAAAGGCAAAGCTTGCTGAATGCTTTCATACTGGTAGACTTTGGTTTTTGGTTTCAAACTAAACAATGGTTTGTTTTGAGATCCGGGAGCGGTTAGAACTCTCGAGTGTGCTTTTGGCGGCTAAAGCCAGGTAGGTGGAAGGAACCTGATTTTGTGAACCGTGGCAGATAGAGCCATGTGGATGGATTGAACCCTGATTTTGTTGAGATGTGGTGGATATAGCCTGTATATTAGTGAGTGGTGGTTAGAACCTTCACTGCCATATTACGTAATTCAATTATTAAAAAGAATTGCTCAAATATGCTTTGTGAAACTTATTAACAAGTATGATTTGATGAAACTTGGCTTTATGCAAAAGAACCATATTAAGCCATCTTTGGATAGCCTACATTGTGCATAATTTCCCAGACTTGCTGAGTACTTTATGTACTCACGTGCTACATTCTAATCGTGTCTCAGAAGTGAAAGAAGCTGTCAAGGGATTCCAACGACTAGGACGCGTTCTCCACTCGATTGCCTGTGGGCATTTGGATGGGTCGCCTTGGTGTTTTCGTCTTTCGCTGCAGTTGTTCAAGTTGTTCTGCCTGTTCAGGCCGTAATGGTAAACCTTGACCATAAGGTCTTTGCTTTTATTGGGTGTTGTTCTTATTTAGTTATATGTATTCGTGATATGGTTGTTGATTCATCACTGTTTGACGGTGTGTACTAGCTACTGATCTGGGACTAGTACGGAAATACACAGAGGACTCCGGATAACCGATCCGGAGGCCTACAGACCAGAAGCACCCTTGCCTTTTATATATTTTTTTTTTCAGAATCAAACTCTCACAAAATGAACACACTATAAAATATGGACCGGAAACAAGGATTACACAAGCTATAATGAAAACAAACTCAAACTAGATAGTGAACAATTGTCAAAAACGGGTACCGAAACTTTAGAGGCTGCTTTGAGGCCCTCAACGATGTTTTTTCGGAGTCCACGCTCGTGAAGAATTCATGACTTATACATGGATGAATACTTGTATGTCGAAAACGGACACTGTATGCAAAAGTTATGGCCATTTTAATGACAAATGCATGAATACTACTTCTCGAAATCGGATTTAGCAAAGTGGAGACCGACTCGGCTTGGACTCAAATTAGATGGCAAAATAGAGTTGAAGGTGTGATGGACATGGACACGACATCACAATCGGTTCTAGCTCAGAACCGATTGTGATGATGGGTTACTCACATTCGTTTCTGAGCTAGAATCGATTGTGATGACCCCCCCTCATCACAATCAGTTCTAGCTTAAAACCGATTATGATGTGCTCGGTATAGTCCTGCCAAAGTGAAATTTGGGTGCCGAGCGGGTTCCAATTTCAAAATAACTTACTGGGAAAGCTACTTCACACATCCCCTATATAGTTACAGACACCCTCGTGCCCACCACTCATCCCCTCCACTTGCTCCTCTCCCTCTCCAGCTCTCCCCCTCACTTGCACTATAGATAGATAGATAGATAGATAGATAGATAGATAGATAGATAGATAGATAGATAGATAGGTAGATAGATAGAGGAGCCGATGTGAAGGCAGTTAGACAATGTTATAAAAGGATTACATTATGAGAGGCGTGGATCTTGGTTTTGAAAGAAATCGTTGCATGGAGCACTTTGGTAGTACTTTATGCAAGTTTCTACTTTGGGTTGCAAAAAGATTTCAGGAAGAACATGTGTGTATTGGTAAGGAACTTCATACACATAGTTTAAAAGCTCTTTACTTTATTTCTTCTTCTACTGGTAAGGAACTTCAGGAAAAACATATGTGTAATGGTACGAAATCGACTGATCTTAAAATGTAATAGGACTAAACTTTGATGTATTATGATTTCTTCTTGTCCAAATTAACTTTATTACCTTATTTTATCATTATATCCTTAACTAATTTTCCAATCATTTCCAAATTCATGGTAATGGCAAATGGGCATGGCTGCAAAGGCGAGGATGTGGGGTAGACCAAGTACAATGCGGTCATGGAGTTTTGATAATTGTTGGTTGGCTGATGTAGCATTAGCACACAAAGAACATGATATGTCTGGTGTATTGCTATGCTTCATTAAACAGTAGTTATTACTATAGCTTCTCCTATCTTTGCTTCTGTTTTCTTAGCTAAGGCAATCCTCATCACTAACTCTATAAAATGTTGTCAAGTATATTCCATAAATATGTGCACAATGTTTTGTCAAGTGTATCACTGTCTTTTAATTAGATGAATCGGTAGATGGATGCATGTATACTAACTATTAAGTATGTTTGTGTTCTATATTGTAAATGAATGTAATATGTGTGTTGTAAAGTGTTTGTGTTCTATATATATTGTGAATATGATATGCATACTGTAAACAAATTAATAATAGTGAAATAGGCTCCCCTCATTACAATCGGTTCTAAGCTAGAACCGATTGCGATGACATGACCCCCTCCCCTCATCACAATCAGTGCTAGCAAAGAATCGATTGTGATCATAATTGGTTCTTTGTTAAAACTGATTATGATGACCATTTATTACAATCGAGCGAAAACCGACTGTGATAATGCTTCCTCATTATTGTCTATTTCATCGTCATTAAAATCGACTGTGATAATGAAAAAAATCTATTGCGATGTACATTTCTGTAGTAGTGTTGCATGATCGGGAAGCAAAAAAACCGCATCAGAAACAATAAGCAGCTAAGGAATTTGATCGAGAGGTATAACTATGAACATGCACAACAGTTTCTACAACTGTACTGCTAACTAATATTAAAGTTCTTTCTATTAAGATGACATCTAATATTAATATTATACTTTGTGTTATGGTACATTGGCATTTCCGTACAACACTGATCTACACATGGCTCTTTTTCAGGATCTTCTATGCATACTAGATGCTAGATGCATTCTCATGATCTTGGCACTAAGCATGAAGACATCCCTCCAACCCCAATAGGGAAATATTCCATTCATAGGATGAAAACGGGTAGGATATTTTTCGCCCGGATCTGGGACTGGATCTGGTCGGGACCGGGTTTGACTATCTGGCCGGATCTGGGACCGGATCTGGATACTTGAATTCAGATCCAAGATTGCATACGGAGTAGCCAATATCTTGTAAATACAGGACGGGATCTGGATATTCGGATTTTTCCTATTCGGATATCCATATTTTTCCTATTTGGATATCCATATTTTTCCTATTTGGATATTCAGATCGGATATCCGGATTTTTTATTCAGATATCAGCAAAACCCAGCCTATTTCATCCCATTTTTTCCCATGAAGAGCCCATTTATATTGATAATTAGTTGGTTCTATTGATCCTAAAGAAGCATATTCTTTTTATAACGTATACTGGGTTTGATTGATATGTAACTTGCTACTATGGACATGTACACATACGATTTAATTCAAAATATATTACTTTATATATGCGTGCATTATCTGTATATCTTTATCTATTTCTAACCCAAATCCGTCACATATCCGTCTCGTATCCGTATCCCGAATAACCCGAATTCGTATCCGTATCCAGCTATCCCATATCCGATTCCGAATCCAAGAAAAAATATAGGTTAGGATACGCGAAGAGCAATATCCACTTTTATCCAACCCGTTTTCACCCCTATCTATCTAAGAGCATGTACAATAGTAAAGAAGACTGCTGGCTATATACTCTCTTCCATATCATATAAAGACAAAAACTAAAGATAGCTCCTACAATAGATCATATTTTAAGGTTATTTGTATGAGATTTTACTATCTTTTCATTAAGGTATGAAAAAATATTTATTATAGATCATATTCTATATTTTCTATATGATCCTCTCTTCATAAAGAGACAGCTATGATCTATTGCGTGTTAGCAAAAATTTTATGTGTCAAAATATATAGACAGCTAACATACATTATTGTAGATACCCTTAATGCTTGATCGATCCTTCTCGAGGTGCAAAGATGGCCCCACGTGTTTCACATTTTAATTACAGCCCATCAACAACTAAGTCCTTGAGGTACCTCTGATAAATCATCGACTTCTCCATTTCCACCTCATTCCAACTAGGTTGAGTAGAGGAAGGTGGAAAAGTGTTTGAAATTGCGTAAGGAAAAATATTAGTACCGCACTCGTTCCGATATATCTTACAAATGCAATTAGTAATTTCTTAGTACGTGGATCACAATGGATTAAAGCTCAACAAAAATTATGCCATATGTGATAAAAAAATTACAATAATCATAGCCTTGAACAATATGTTAAACATTACACCTACTATAATCTTAAACACTGCAGACATTACGGTTATGAACTATAGATTTCCTTCGAAGTCGCAGTGCAATACTCTCTCTCTCTCACACACACATATATATATATACATATATATATATATATATATATATATGTATAGGAAAAGAACATTGCAGGCACAGGGAAAAAGGATACATGTATTTTTTGTTTTGCAGTTAGGGGAAATAGAACAATGGTAGGAACTAAAAGGATATGATCAATGGCAATCAAGAATAATATATTTCATAGGAAAGTTTATCGATACATACATACATACATATAAGGATGGAATTATGCATCTATAAAAGTTTAAAGAAATAGCGAATAGAGAATATTCTTTTTAGTTTATACCAATAAATCTTGCAGACTATATATGTAGACTATATATGTACGATTAAGAAGTGACATAGGCTATTTTATATTGGGTGGTGGCATGTGAGGTACAGATACATGTGGTGGTAATTGGATAGTCAGGAAGAAGACAATATAGTTTAATTATACAGTGACCATGATTTGATTGCAGAGGAGGATTCAATGGCGGGGCGCCGGTAAGGTAACTGGCAAGCGAAATAGGGATACGCAATGAGAGCAAGTCGGTCCATAATTTGTGGCCTGCATGTATAACAGGGAAATCGGTTAAAAAAGTTACATGCTTGTTTTAGCTATGATGGAAGAATTGTGGATATGAAACACGAAAATCACCTAGAGGCGTTGTAGCATAAGTAGCATTGTGCTATTATATATGGAGACATTTTTTGGCATCTGCTCTTGGGATGTAATCTTCAATGTGGGGCCTGCATTGGAGAAGATCAAGAAGATCACACTACTACAAAATCGGGCATCACAAACGGTCTATTAGAAACGGTTTGGTGCGAACCGGTTGTAATGCTCGCACCAGAAGCGGTTCGTGGTAACAGGCCGGAGGGGATCTCTAGAAGCGGTTCGTGGCACGAACCCCTTCTAAAGCCCCACCTTTAGAAGGGGTTCGTGACACGAACCCCTTCTAAAGGTCTTTACAAGCGGTTCGTGTCCCCAACCGCTTCTAAAGCTTTAGAAGGGGTTCGTGTCACGAACCGCTTCTAAAGCTGGGGCTTTAGAAGGGGTTCGTGACACGAACCGCTTCTAAAGACCCCCTTCAGAAGGGGTTCGTGTCACGAACCGCTTGTATAAGCCCAGTTTTAGAAATAATAAAAGGAATGCGTGCCCTACTCTATCAGAGAGCACGCGTGGGTGGGTTGGCTAGATGGATGAGGCGAGTCACGAGGATGGAGTGCTGGTCGTGGGTTCGAATCCCGTTCCCACGATATTATTACTGCCTTTTACCGCTTGGTGTGGCACCACCACAAGCGGTTCCTAGAACCGCTTGTGATACCCTTCGAGGTATCACAACCGGTTGCCTAGAAGCGGTTGTAAAACCGCTTCTAGAAGTGGTTCCAAACCGCTTGTAGAAGCTTGTTCTGTAGTAGTGTCAGATGCTAGAAGCTCCTGTGGAGTGGTTGGCAGCTGCGCCCCCGAAGTATAACTGACATGCGATCATGCAGCAAAACGGTAAAGAAAGAGTTAAGTAGGATGGTTAAATTAAAACAATGAAAAAAGAGGAAATCTGGAAGCAAAGATGTATACAGCCCGGTTGAAGACTGCATGCAGTCGGCTGATCCACCTAGCTTGCGTTAATAGAATCCAATCATAGGGTTCACTTCCTCAATGCACTGACGGCATAAAAGTTGATATTCTATATTGCCATGCTTCTCAAGCTCCTCATATACAGCCCTGTGAAATATAATATATTACTCGATCATTAAGGATCTCCCACACTATTCATGCAAAAAAAGATTTATCAGTGGCACTGAGTATTAAGATATATCCAAACAGAAAGGGACAACAATAATGGAAACTCTGTGCAAGAGATAATGGCCAAACTCCATAGAGGCTAAAGTTCAATGAAACAAGCATCATTTCAGTTTCACAAACCTGATATATTCTTGAAATTTATCATTGCTGCCTCTATGTTCTTCTCTTGCTCGAACAACAGACTACCTTTCATATATGAAGCGTATGCATGTGAAAGAATTTTTTTAGCAAAATTATTTGAGGTCAATCTTGTAAATTTTTCGATAATGTGCAGCATCTTATTAAGATTCTCAATTGAGTGCTCAATCAAATAAAAGATAGCATGAAACACACCTCAGCATCTAAAGATGTCCTGGAATCTCCTTTTATAGAACATAACTGCGAAAAAAGTGATGCCCATTTAATTGCTTTCCTAAATCGACCCAACATGTAGATACGCTTATGTGCATTTGGACCAGCAGTTTTCTTTTGCATGGCATGACTCCATACTCTCTCAGCCATATAAAATACTATGTGTAGAAACCTGCTCTCATGTGTGAAAATTGCTTCAGAATGTGATCTCCAAGTCTAACAGCTACGTAAAAAATTGCATTAGTAATTGCTCACTTGAATTGTAAAAAAAGTCACATAAATTGAATTATGATTGCGGTTTTTGCTAAACTTCATGAGTAAAGCATTAAAAAACAACACTGATACAACATACATGTACTACAAAAGTGTGCATGACAATAAAAAACAACTTTGCTAAGGGAAGGGACTAACATCACTAATCAAATATAAATGAATCATGAGAGATATCATATGTAATTACCAGACAATGAGTCAAAACCTTTTAGCCATCAAAAATTATTAATCGAGATTACACAAAGCATCCTCATTACTCTGCAGGACACCAGAGCACTTCATCGCGTTTGCATAACATCACTGAAATACTTGTTGCGGTGCCATTTGCCAATACCGACATATAACCTGCTATGTAAACACACGCGGAAGTGCTCGACACATGCCGCATCGTAAAAAAAATTCTGTCATTTTAACAGCTCTTCCTTTCTACCTTTGTTGTAAAAATGGGGAAAGACATACCACCCAGAAAGTGAATTACGAACAAAGACAACAGGTCATATAGCATATTATTGTTAGAGATAATTTTGTAACGTATTCTATACGGAGTCGGAAACAGAGCCTGAGTCCAAGCGGACGCTAGCGAACTTGTAGCCGTGTCGGATGTTGTGTCCGGTGCATGTGCAAGTCGGAGATGCCACGCTTTATAAGCACTTGAGTCTGTAAGAATATATTACATCAGAACAGAACAAGGCAATAGAAATCAACAAAACTGCATGTAGATCAATTGGTTTGTGCATGTCTTGAGAGAGGTCCTGTGTTTCAAGTAGTCGAGGCATCATTTTTCCGGCGAGTTTTTTGTTGGTTGATTTTCTTTCGGCTAGAGGCGTGACCATCAAGGCGCATACTCATGGAAGCCCGATCGCATGATTGATCTTTGAGCCGATCCAACAATTGGTATCAGAGCGGGTGCCTGAGTTCTTGATCTGTTGCCCAAGAAGATATCGTAATCTCCGGGAGGTGGTGACACCGGTGATCAGGCGATATCAAGTGCGATGGCGAAGGAGAGTTCCGCTATAGCGCTGCATTATCCGATGCTCTCGAAGAGCAATTATGCAGCATGGGCAATCAAGATGAAGGTGTATTTGAGGGCTCAAGACCTGTGGGGAGCGATCGAGGACGACAAAGTCGATGTGCGCAAGGATCAGATGGCATTGGCGGCCATCTACGGATGCATCCCAGAAGAAACGCTCTTCCTACTGGCTGAAAAGGAGACAACCAAAGCTGCGTGGGAGATGTTGAAGACGATGCATCCTGGTGCTGATCGTGTGAAGGAGGCTAAGGTACAAACCCTAAAATCTGAGTTCGAGGGGCTGCGCATGAAAGAGACAGAGTCAGTCGACGATTTCGCCATCCGGTTGACGACAGTCGTCAACAAAATCAAAGCGCTTGGCGATAAGATGGAGGAAAGCTACGTGGTAAGGAAATTCCTTCGTGCTGTCCCTGGCAGGTTCCTACAAATCGTCTCCACCATTGAGCAGTTCGGCGACCTCAAGGTGATGACGATCGAGGACGTGATCGGTCGTTTGAAGGCACATGAAGAACGGATTAAGGGATCCGACAGCAGCAAAGAAGAAAACCTACTCCTAACGCGTGCCGAGTGGGAGACCCGATCGTCGAGACGCGACGACGAGGGCTCGTTCAGTGGCTCGAAAGGAGATGGTCAACGAGACCGCAAGAATCGGAGATTGGACAAGGCAAAAGTGAGATGCTATAATTGTAATGATTATGGGCATTTTGCTTTGGAGTGCTGCAAGGTAAAGGAGGAGGAAAAAGCGCTTCTTGCCGAGGTTCAAAGTAAGAAGGGACCAGTGTTGTTTTGATGCTCTGTCAAGTAAGAGTGTTGACTCCGGGACGTGAGAAGGTGTGATCGCCGTCCAAAGTCAAGTCCGTCAAAGTTGAGTCCGAGGCGTTGAAGAGGTGCGTTCGCCATCCAAAACTCATGTCCGTCAGAGTCGAGTCCGGGGCGTTGAAGAGGTGTGCTCGCCGTCCAAACTCAAGTCCGTTGAAGATGCGTCCAAGACGTAGAAGAGATGTGTTGGCCGTCTTGAAGTAAGTAAGTTGAGTAGGGGTGTGTTCGCGCTAAAAATGTGAAGCAGGATCTTTAGCCTCGAACACACAAGACAAACACCGGGTTTGCAGAGCGTGCCAGTCAATTTGACCTGAAATTGACAAGGTAGAATTTGTAACTCGATCAAAGCCGATAAGCAAAAGATTATCGGCTTAACGCTAGTCGGCTGAAGACCGATTAGAAAATAACTAGATCAACCAGCTACGGTTAATCCGGATACAAGGTAAAATCGGCTCTGAGAAGGCGATGCGCAGCAAAAAAAAAGCAGATCGAACCTGGTGAAATCGGCTAAAACCAACAATCGGCGATGCGCAGCTATGTTGATTCCGTCGACTTGCAAGGAGGTCTATGAAACTGAAAGACGATGTAAAAAAGGGCTTGTAAAAAGTAGATGTGTTGTGTTGGATTGATTTCTTCGCTGCTTGTTGTCTTCTCCTTTTTATAATACGTCCGGCCGATCCGAGTTGTATATGGATACGGCGTCTATCCATATCGGCCTCTAATCTGATTCCCTTTCCTTGTTAGAAACGGATTCCCCTTCCGATCTGTTTCTTTCCATACGAACGCTTCTATCCATCTCAGACCGATTTTCCCATAAATACTAAATTTTGGTGCAAACATATGCCCCCCGTTTTTGGAGGATAACTTGTTATTTTCCAAAAAGAATCTATCGGCTTTTATCCATATCGGCTTTATAGAAGAATCCTTTTCGAGAACCACCCCATTAACCGTGCTGTAAAAATCTCGGTGCGTTTTAAATGCACAACTGCTCCCGCCCGTTCGCCTTCTTTTCACCGTGGTATAAATATGGGGGTCCCCCCATGGTCATTTGCACGTTTTCAAGGTCTCGACGCACGCACCATCGGCTTTTGTCATCTTTCTCTCATTCTTTTCTAAATCGGCTGAAATGGACCCTTCGCAGGTATTCATTCCGATTCCTCAAAGCTTAGATCAATTCTACTTAGGGCCGGTAGGTACCATGTTGGCCGACACGGTTATTAATGATGAAATTCCTAGACTCCCATTGTCGGCTGCAGGGTACAATATCTCCGAGTGGGGAAAAAGTTTTAGGGCTTGGCCCACAAATCTGAGGGGGTGGAGATCTTGGTTCATTAGGGTATCGGCTCAAAAGAGGGTAGAATGGGAGAGAATGGGTATAGTTGAATCTCTATCTTTGAGTCTAGCCGACCCTAAAGCCAACGAACCTTTAGTAGCTGCAGCCTGTTATTTCTGGTCGGATTCTTTCAACGCTTTTTTATTCCCATCTGGCCCAATTGGTCCTACTTTGCTTGATGTGGCCCAATTGTGTTGCCTTCAGCCAGATGGAGATCAATTATCGGCTTTTAGCGGAAAACCTATATTTAAGTTAATCCGAAAGAAAGGTGAGGGTTGGCACAGATATATTGAGGATAACAATAGAGTCAATGGCCCGGTATCGGCTGAGGAGCATGCTGCTTTTCTCAACCTTTGGCTAGACCGATACCTTTTCTGCGGTGCCTCTCTTGGCCCTACCCAATCCTTTCAATTAATAGCCGAACGCTTGGTAGAGGGGCATCGGCTTGCTCTTGGTAAGATGTTTCTGGGAGCGGTATATCAAATGATGCACATAATCCGCAGCCGACTCTTTTCTGGTTTTGCCAAACATGTTGTTGGTAACATAGGGGGCCCCTTGTGGTTTATCCAGACATGGCTTCATTCTATGTTCAGCCGATCCATTTTATCTGAACCTTCGGGGAGTTCAACCTTCCCTAGAGAAGATTATTTAGAACATGTAGTCCCCCAGTATAGAGCTAGCCAATCTTATGGGGAGAGATTTATCATGTCTTCTGCTGGTGAGTTAAAAATGGATCCAGTTGGCTTACACAAATACCTCAGCTTCTTCCTCACCCTGGATAGAGAATCTTTTGGCCAACAAGACTTTTTCCGTTACACTGACGTAGCTGATTATCCGTGCCCATCGTTCCTTCACTTAGATGCCGATAGTTCCTTGATGCCCCAGTCCACTTTAGACTTCTATAAAATCATCCTCTCTCCCTGTATTATTCACGTCGGCTTGAATACACGTAACAGGACATTTCAGCCTTCTTACGAATTTTATCATCCATCGGTTTTCGCCCGCCAATTGGGTTTTGGGCAAACCATCCCTTCCTTTCCCTTGTTGTCCTGTATCGAACCCCGTTCCCGAGTGACCAACAGTGTTGCTGCGGAGATTGTACCTGAAGTAGCCGACGGATTTCAACTCCTTTCTACGCCACATTTCAATCTTAATTCCCGTCGGTCGGCCGTATTCTCGCAATGGTGGTCTAGGATATCGGAGGCCTTATTGATGGACAGAACTCCGTCGGTTATAATTCTTACCTTTTTGCCTGACTTCCGTGAGCCGACGGTGGCTTCTGGCCCCAGCGAGAGTTCCGGTTATACTGACTCCTCAGTAGCTGTAGAGGTACTAGTGTCCTTTTATCTGTTTCCATGTTGGCTATCGGCTTTCGTTAAGTATGTTTTTTATCTTTCCAAGGCGGCACGGATGCTGGCGAACGAATAGCCGATCCCCATGTTTCTGCCAGTAGTGGCCGACAGAGACGTCCGGGTCAATCTGTTGGTACTACGGGATATACCTCAGGTACTTTGGGTATCCAAGGTCCATCCCTATCGGACTTGGCTCGCCAACGCGCTCCAAGTAAGTCACTTTTTGTGTCGGCTATTATGTTACTCGCGTTATCAAGGTTTGACCGAGTCCACTACAGAGAGGAGGAAGAAATCTACCAGATGTTTGCCAAGACCTGTGAGGCACCCATCTGGTGGTTCTCTGGAGCATTCAGCTACTGATGTGAGTCTCTTTGTGGAGTCATATTGCTTTACGTTTGTCTTGTGTTGCTGACTTGCTTTTTGTTCTCTAGCAATCTCCATCATTACAAATAGCGGGCGTTATAGCCGATCCCCAAGGTGCTACATCGGCTATCCCTCCATCGCTCTCTCCATTGCCACCGGCCGTACCGCCCCAGACGATTGACATTTCCGATCCTGACCCCAAAGCGCCATCAACTGATCTGGCCGATCTGCTGGGCTTCACTTTGGACGAGCTTGACGACCCGGAGGTTATGGCCACTGATGACTATCCAGCCGATATTCAACGCATAATAGCAGCTTCCGCGCCAGCATCGGCTGCCGTTACTGCCGAGCCGGGCATGCAAGAGCGACTCAACCGTCTTTTGGACGAAGTGATGCAGCCGGAGGCGGCTCTACTGGCCAATACGCAACCTCTGAGGGATGCTATGGCGGCCGTGCAAGCCGATCTTCCCCCTGCTGCTATGAACGCACTGCTAGAGGTATGCCATTTGGACGCTCGTCGGCTGGACGTAGAGTCAGCCAAGCTAAGGGTTGAACAGAGGAAGGCCCAACAAGCCGACCAAGAGATCTTGGACAAGCTCATAGCGGATGCCAAATCTCGAAAGAGTGCATTTGACCAGGGTGCTGCTATACTTAAAACGGCTAAGAACAGGGCTCAAGAGCTGGAGTCGACCAAGATCAAACTTGAAGAACAGTTGGCTTTAGTTACAAAAGAACTTGCAGAATGCCAGTTCGGCATCACCGACTCGACGTCTTCACTGGCCGTTCAGAGGCGGCAAATTGGTGAGGTTTTTGCTCAAGTCAAGAACCAATCAGCCAAGATATTTCCAGTCCCGGGTGATGCAGGAGCCGATCAACAACTGATAGACAGTGTTCAAGCTACCATCGGTAGGGCGGCAGTGGCACTATCGGCTTTGGGAGCCCACTTGCCTGGTTCCGGGCTTCACTGATTTGAGAACTGAGCATCGACTTCTTTTAATGAACTGATTTGTAGTACTGGCTGTGTAGCCGATTTTTGTAAACAATGTTTAACCCGTGATGGTTGTTTGAATGACTGACTCGGTCGGCTGTATGACCGATTTTATATGCATGGTTTTCTTGATATTTTCCTTCCGGTAGTTAGGACCCAACCCATATGCTTGGGTGATATACCTTTAGATATTTCCCATTGATTGCTTTAGGTAGGACGAACCCGTCTAAGGATTCCAGCATATACGAATTCCTGCCGATTGGCCGATTTATCTTATAAGGCCCTTCCCAAGTTGGAGACCATTTGCCGAATCGATTATCCTTAGACCCGATTGGCAACACGGTTTTCCATACCAAATCGGCTTGATTGAAGGATTTTAAGATTACCTTTTTATTATATGACCTGGCAACCTTCTCTTTATTCTTTTTAAGCCGATCTAGCGTGATCAGCCTTAGTTCAGCCAAGTCATCTAAATTGTCAAGCATCGCCTGTTTGTATTCATCGGCTGACAACTTATCTTGCTCACATAGCCTCACTGAGCCGATGTTGATTTCTACGGGCAAAACAGCTTCTTGCCCATATACCAACTGAAAAGGCGATAATTTAGTTGATCCGTGATGAGATAGCCGATAAGCCCATAAAGCTTCCGATAGTGTTGAGTGCCATTTCCTTGGCTCTTCCTCAATTTTTCTTTTTATTAGTTTTATCAATATTTTGTTCGATGACTCGTCCTGCCCATTGGCCTGAGCGTAATAAGGGGAGGAATTTAGTAGTTTTATCCCAAGACTTCCTGCAAAATCTTTGAACTCCTTTGACATAAACACAGTCCCTTGATCGGTAGTGATTGTTTGCGGGATCCCAAACCGATGGACAATGTGTTCGCTTACAAAGTCGATCAGTTCTCTGCTAGTAACTTTCCTGAGTGGTACAGCCTCAACCCATTTTGAGAAGTAATCTGTAGCTGCGAGAATAAATTTATGTCCTTTGTTAGATGACGGAAATATCTGGCCGATTATGTCTATACCCCATCCCCTAAATGGCCATGGCTTGATGATTGGATGCAAAGCCGATGCTGGTGCTGATTGTATGTTACCAAACTTTTGGCATGTTTGGCATCCTTTATAATATTTGAAACAATCTTCTAACATCGTCGGCCAAAAATATCCCGTTCGTCTCAGTATCCATTTCATTTTATGGGCCGATTGATGTGATCCGCAAATTCCTTCATGGATTTCTCCCATCGCTATCTTGGCTTCTTCTGCCTCCTGCATTTTAGCAATAACCCTTCCATTGTCCGAAAGTATAGTACATCTTCTAGTAGGACATATTTGAGTGCTTTGCGTCTGACTTTCTGCTCGGTCGGCTTGGATGGGTCTGATAAATAATCCCTTATCTCTGTTCTCCAGTCGACAGGGTGAACACATAAAATCGGCCAAACGTTTAGCTCGATTGGTTCCTGTCGGCTTTCAATCTTGTACCCTGATGCACATTGTGCCAGTCGGTTTGCTTTATTATTAGCTTCTCTGGGGATATGTTTTATAGAAAATGTAGTGAACATCTCGATGATCTGGAGGCATTGATGCAAGTACTGAGTTAGCGCACCGTCGTTGCATCGGTATTCTCCTTTGACTTACTGTACAATTAACATCGAGTCTCCAAAAGCTTCGACGTCTTTCACCCCGATGCTATCTAGCAATTGTAGCCCTCTTAGTAATGCTTCGTATTCTGCTTGATTATTTGAACATCGGCTATTTAGCCGATACAGGAAGTCATACTCCTGTTTTCTAGGTGAAATCAATATCACGCCGATGCCTTCGCCCTCCTGGCAAACGGATCCATCAAAATACAGCTGCCAAGGAGTTACATCAGCTGTTCCTGTTAATGTTTCACTTCCTGTGATAAAATCGGCAACAGCTTGTCCTTTCACAGATTTAGCTGACTCATAGGTTAACTCGAACTCTGTTAAGGCGTATGCCCATTTACCAAGACGACCCCGCAGAATTGGCGCTGATAATATGTACTTGACTACATCGGTTTTGCATATTATAACGCATTTGGAAGCCAACATATAATGTCTTAATTTGGTGCAAGCAAAATACAATGATAAGCACAATTTTTCTACTAGGGGATACCTGGTTTCTGCATCTAAAAGACGTCGGCTTAAATAAAATATTGCTCGTTCCTTCCTATCGGCTTCCTGTGTTAAAACTTCCCCAATTGTATCACCTTCAGCCGATATGTATAGTTTAAAAGGTATACCATGTTTTGGTGTGGCCAATACTGGTGGGTTCATCAGATAACTCTTTATGTTGTCGAAGGCCATTTGTTGATCGGCTCCCCATTTGAACTCTTGGTCGTCTTTAACTTTCAGCAGCGGTGTGAAGGCCCGAATACGTCCTGACAAGTTTGAAATGAAACGTCGCAAGTAGTTGATTTTCCCTATCAATACTTGCAACTCCCTTTTGCTTGGTATCGGCTTGGTATCGGCTATGGCTTTTACTTTGGCCTGGTTTACTTCAATTCCCCTTTCATGCACGGTAAACCCAAGGAATTGTCCAGCCGATACTCCAAAAGCGCACTTGAGCGGGTTCATTTTTAATCCATGTAACCTCGTGCTCTCGAACATCTTTTCTAAATCGGCTAAATGTCGCCAATCTTCTTTGGACTTTACCACCACATCGTCAATGTATATTTCCACAGTATTGCCGATCAAATCGTGAAAAATGTGGTTCATAGCACGCTGATAAGTGGCACCGGCATTTTTTAAACCGAAGGTCATAACTTTCCATTCATATAGCCCTAAGGCTCCTGGGCATCTGAAAGCCGTTTTGGGTATATCGGCTTCGGCCATGAATATCTGATTGTATCCGGCATTTCCATCCAAAAAACTTATGATTTTATTCCCGGATGCAGCATCGATAAGCATATCGGCTATAGGCATCGGGTACTCATCTTTTGGTGTAGCTTTATTTAAATCTCTAAAATCCACACACACCCTAAGTTTGCCATTTTTCTTCTTTACAGGAACGATATTCGAGACCCACTCAGCATATCGGCAAGGCTGGATAAACTTTGCTTCTAGCAATCGTTCCACTTCTTCTTTTATGGCGTCGTACATCGTAGGATTAAACCGTCTTGGATACTGTTTAAATGGCCTATATCCAGGTTTTATGGGTAGCCGATGTTCAACTAGTTGTCAGCTTAAACCTGGCATCTCATAATACTCCCATGCCAAGCAATCTCTATATTTCTTGAGTATTTCGACCAACTTTGTTTTATAACTTGGTTCTAATTTAGCACTTACAAATGTTGGTCTTTTACTATCGCTTTCTCTAATGTTGATCTCTTCGAGCAAATCGGCAGAGGTAAATTCTAAGCCTTTTCTTTCCTCTTCAAAATCCTCAACGGCTTCCTCGTATTCTTCCTGCCGATAGCTCCTTGCCTTTTCTTGAAGCTTTGCTAGTGTCTTGGACTCCATCTTCTCACTACTTCGTCTATCCGATCAAACGTATTAGGTTTGACGCTGATCGGCTTGAACCCTGACTTCTCGATGCAGATAAAATCGCAATCGTCCAAGACTTTTCCCGATATACATTCGGCTTCTTCGTGTGACCAATTGGTATCAGGGCTGGCCATGGCGATATGAGCCGATGTGTCGGCTGGTACAACTTCTACTGTATCTTCGTTCCATTGCACCAATTTCGGATGCATAGTTGATGGTATGCAGCAATTAGCATGGATCCAGTCCCGCCCAAGGAGCACACTATAATTGCCTTTGGCTTCTATCACAAAAAATGCAGTCGGCAAAGTTTTATTGCCGACTGTTAGTTCCACCATCATCACACCTTTAGCTTCAGTGGGGTCTCCCGTGAAGTCATTTAGTACCATATTAGTTTTGATCAAGTCTTCATCGGCTTTACCCAATTTTCTGAAAGTACTTAACGGCATCAGATTAACTGTTGCCCCACCATCGACCAACATGCGAGATATCGGTCGGCCATTAATATGTCCTTTTAGGTATAATGGTTTCAGATGCCGATGCATATCTTGTGGCTTTTCGAATACAGCGTCTGGCGCTCCGAGGCACAATTGGGCGAACACTTCCTCAGCCGATTCTTCAGTTTTGAACTCGGTAGGTAAAGCAAATACCATGTTTATATCCATTGGTGGTGTATCGTCTCGGATCATCGGAGACCCGGATTCGACCGATTGATCTGAGTCACTTTCGATCTGTTCCTTCTTTCTCCACTCTTTTTTTAAAACAGGTATTGGCCTTAACTTATTGAACATCCGATCCCTCTCGCTTTCTTTCTCGGTTTCTCTTTCTTCTTGCATTTTTAGTCGCTGAAGCCGCCTGCGCTGAGACTTGCTAAGGCCTGAGGGACACCACCTGGGTTTAGGTTCTATCGGCTTCCATTCTACTTGTGTTATGCGACTTGCTCATTTCGCTGTCAGATTCCATTCTACTTGTGTTATGCGAAGCCGATATCTCTTGAGTTCGGGAGGATTCGCCATGCTCTGATGTTGACAGCCTTTCATAAATCGGCCTCCTGTATCCCTTTTCTAGCCGATCGTGTACTGATCTAGACAACCTATCTTTTACTGACCGGTTTGGCCGATATACAGACGAGTGTTGCATGGGACAGGACATGACTGTTGGTAAGATCATCCCTTTTTCCCAGCAAAACTGCCAAAAGGGACATTGCCGGTGTTTCTCCTCTTCGGTTGTTGGCCGACATGGCATATCTGACTGCCAACATTCATCCCTTTTTTGTTCTAGCCGATGAAGACGTTGGGTTTGTCCGGCATTGTATTTTCGGCTTACTCTTTCATATTTTCCCAGAAGTTGCGAGAAGGTCGGCTTTGGCTTGAAATTAACCTTTCTCGGAGTCCTCTCGGCCCGATACCATTTGCCGACCTCCAAGTCCCCTCTTGGTTTTACCGTTCTCGAGTTTTGTCCATTCCTATCGGCTTCTATCTGTATAGAGCCGATAGTAATCTGCACTGTTTCGTCTCGTGATACAATTCCTTTAGTCGGCTTATCTTCTTCTGCAGACCCCTTCCCTTTCCGTGAGCACTGAACCATGTTGACTTGAAAAGGATTCATATCTATCTGCATAGCCGACTCTTCCGCAAATTTTAACCTGCCATCGGTGATGGCCGATTGAATCTGCTGTCGAAAAATATTGCAGTCGTTAGTATTATGTGAAAACGAATGGTGCCATTTACAATACCTTCGCTTTTTAATTTCCTCGGCCGATGGTATGACGTGTCCTTCTGGCAACCTTATGAGTTTTTCTTGCAATAATAAATCAAATATCTTGTCACACTTTGACACATCATATGAATACTTGATTTCCGTCTTATTTTTCGTCGGCTTGAGTAGAGAGCATACGAGTGGCCTTTTGGAACCCTTGGTCCACTCGGCTATGTTTAGCTCTGCTTCGTCTTCAGAGGTGTCGCTTGGATTATAATCTACCATGTTTACTTTGGCCTTTTCATTACCGTTCGATTTAAATCTATCTTTAAACCCTTTGCTCTCTGCATATCGGCTTTCATGTGCCGATACGCGATGGAGTAAGTGGCCTAAATTGGGGAACTCTTGGCCAGATAGCTTTTCCTTTAATGGTGGGATTAACCCTTGGAATGCTAAATCGGCCAATTGATCATCGGGTAATGTTACACTAAAACATCTATTTCGTACGCCTCTAAATCTTCTGATATAGTCGGAAACCGATTCGCCGTACTTCTGTCGGACCGAACTAAGGTTGGAAATCCTAAGCTCCATAGTCCCCGAAAAGAAGTATTCATGAAATCGGCTTTCTAAATCGTTCCACATATGAACTGAATTTGGGGGTAAATTGGTAAACCAAGTGAATGCAGCACCAAACAATGACAAAGGAAACAGCCTAATTTTTAATCCATCGGACTGTGCAGCTTCCCCATACTGAGCCATAAACCGTCCGATATGCTCAATGGTGGTAACAGAATCGTCACCTGAAAACTTAGCGAAGTCTGGTATCCTAAAGTTATGTGGGTATGGCATACGATCTATGTAATCAGGATACGGCTTCCTGTAGCCGATTACCCTTCCTCTGGGTTGTAAGCCAAACTGTTCTCTTAAAACGTTAGCAATTTGTTCCGCCCAATTGACATTGTCGGCTTGTGGTGCAACCGGACATTGCCAATTTTCATTATTCACGCCCTGCCCCCCGAGTGCAAACTCGGGTCTTTGCCCGAATCGTGCCACAGGAGGTCTTGGTACTTGGTCATAATCGTGATTAAAAACCAATGTATCAGGTATAGGTGCGAGAGGTTCAACGTATGGCATTACCCTATACGGCGCTTGTTTCACGGTTGTGGCTCCCCGTGATTGCGGAACCTGATCCATTTCGATCGGCTGATAAGCCGATAAACCGATGCTATTGGAGGGTCCGTTCGACGGATTTGACGCGCTTATCTTAGCCCCATCCGTGTGCCCATGGTAGTGCGTAAACCCATCTCTCTGTATGCTTGGTTTAAGAACAGTAGGTTGAGTCGGCATCATGACAGGTGTTTGAGCCGACATTTTTACTGTACTGGTGTTAGGGGTTATGGAATATACTGGGTAGGTAGGGATGGTTTGTGGCGGATCTAGTAGGTTTCCAGACACAGCCAATTCCTGAGCGATCGTTTTCACACTATTTTCTATCATCGGTTTTAAAGTAGATACTAGAGCCGATGATTGCTTAATTAGCGCATGATGAACAGATTGCTCAATCATATTTGATAAATCGGCTTGAGCGGGTGCGTATCGGCTTACCGAATCGGATGATGAATCCCCGATAGGATTGATGCTTGGGAGTCCAGTTTTTTGAGTAACGCCACGGCGTGTTTTTTGGAAGCACCGTAGCATCACTTCTTCCAAAGCTGCCTTTCGGTCTTCGATTTCTTTTCGCTGCTCAGGGGTTAAATCGGCCATTTGAGGCGCGATTATAGCATCAGCGTTGATATCGGCGGTGACTGCAGGCTTGTCGGTTGATGACATTTTTGACTTTCTTTGTCCCACTGGGCGTGCCAAAATATGTTCGCGCTAAAAATGTGAAGCAGGATCTTTAGCCTAGAACACACAAGACAAACACCGGGTTTGCAGAGCGTGCCAGTCAATTTGACCTGAAATTGACAAGGTAGAATTTGTAACTCGATCAAAGCCGATAAGCAAAAGATTATCGGCTTAACGATAGTCGGCTGAAGACCGATTAGGAGATAACTAGATCAACCAGCTACGGTTAATCCGGATAGAAGGTAAAATCGGCTCTGAGAAGGCGATGCGCAGCAAAACAAAGCAGATCGAACCTTGTGAAATCGGCTAAAACCAACAATCGGCGATGCGCAGCTATGTTGATTCCGTCGACTTGCAAGGAGGTCTATGAAACTGAAAGACGATGTAAAAAAGGGCTTGTAAAAAGTAGATGTGTTGTGTTGGATTGATTTCTTCGCCGCTTGTTGTCTTCTCCTTTTTATAATACGTCCGGCCGATCCGAGTTGTATATGGATACGGCGTCTATCCATATCGGCCTCTGATCTGATTCCCTTTCCTTGTTAGAAACGGATTCCCCTTCCGATCTGTTTCTTTCCATACGAACGCTTCTATCCATCTCAGACCGATTTTCCCATAAATACTAAATTTTGGTGCAAACAGGGTGTTGAGAAGATGTGTTCTCCATCCAGTGTCGAATAAAGTTGGGCAAATCGTAGTTGTGACCGATTGCCTCAACAAGTTAGAAATTATACGTTACAAAATTAGGTGGGTGATTGTTAGAGATAATTTTGTAACGTATTCTATACGGAGTCGGAAACAGAGCCTGAGTCCAAGCGGACGCTAGCGAACTTGTAGCCGTGTCGGATGTTGTGTCCGGTGCATGTGCAAGTCGGAGATGCCACGCTTTATAAGCACTTGAGTATGTAAGAATATATTGCATCAGAACAGAACAAGGCAATAGAAATCAACAAAACTGCGTGTAGATCAATTGGTTTGTGCATGTCTTGAGAGAGGTCCTGTGTTTCAAGTCGTCGAGGCATCATTTTTCCGGCGAGTTTTTTGTTGGTTGATTTTCTTTCGGCTGGAGGCGTGACCATCAAGGCGCATACTCATGGAAGCCCGATCGCATGATTGATCTTTGAGCCGATCCAACAATTATTAGCAGAAGGCACCACACCTGACATCTGTCATGATTGACTCTGTTATATTCCTCCTGGTATATTTACCTCGGCCGTGCAGAAACTTCAAAGATTTGTATAGCCTTCTCAGTCGCGCAGTGCAGTATCTCCTGCAAATAATGCTAAATCCTTCAAACAAAAATGTACATCCAACAATGATAGGAACCTCATACTAACTTATAATCTTACCCAAGAGCAAGATGCTGCCGTCAAACAAAACATGCAACAGATGGAGATAAGATATACATAATGACTGAGTTGAACTGCAAATGTGTAAAACGAAATCTTCTTTTAACAAGATTAAATGTATGAATTCAAATAGAATAGAGACCAAGTAAGTAGCAGGGTTTGCATCGAACAATTTGGATCGTAGAGAACAATTCAATGGAAACACTCCATCACAAGTCACATCTGACATCAAAGAAGAGAAGAGAAGAAGCCCTAATCTATCTACATGTGCGAAACCCGCAAAGAAACCATCGTAGCACGACACAATCGAGGAACCAAACGGGCAGCAGATATGGGAGGGTGTCGAGTCGGGTGGGATCGGGAATTGGGTCACGCACCTGTACCGCGTGTAGTTGCCGTGGCGGAGGCCGTGCTGCATTTGCAACTCCCTCATGAGCTCCAGTACTACTGCGAGAAACGACCCAGAATCAAGAGACGACCCAGAATCAAGAGACGACGAGAGTAAGGGGGGATCGGTTCAGGGAAGGCGGAGGCGGAGAGGAGCGCTCACCGTTGATGGAGAACCTCACGAGAGGCTTCTCCTCAACTGGGCCGGCGGAATCGATCTCCGTGTACAACGGAGGAAGTGACGCTGGGAGCACGGAGGATGCGAGGAGATTGGTCGAGAGCGGGTTTTCTGGTGCTCCTCGAGGGCTCCGTGAGGTCGGATCCCACGGCCTTTGTTACACACCGATTTTTGCTTCTCATGAATTTAAATGATATTTTGCATTTTTGAGAATTTTCTGGGATTTATTTGGATTTAATTTGAATTTATTCCCTTTTGAGATAATCAAGTAATTAAAAAATTTTAAATAAAATTTTGTTGGAAATATTTTATTTGAGTCCAAAATGTCTCAAAGTATTCTTCAGAATTTTTCTAGAATTTTTCTGATTATTTTGCTATTTTTCTTGAATTAATTTAATTATTTAATCGCTGGAAAACCCTAATGGGTTTCACTATTCCTCCGACCGAGCCAGACCCGAGTCTGACTCGAGTCCGACCGAATCGCGTTTGAGCCAGGCCGGGCCGGACCAAACCCTAACCCGCGTGACTGTTAGATCCCGATCCAACGACCGACGTTGTGCCATGTCGCCCTGCACCCCGAGCCGTCCGATTCGGGCCGGATGGACGCACGGGATGGCGCCACATCACCGTCGTCTCCGAGCCCGACTCGGTTTCCGCCGCACCGAGATTTCCTCAAAGAACTCGGACGCCGAGGCTCTATTTATTGCACCGTCACCCGTGTCGTGACCCCCCTTTCCATTGCGCACGTTTTGCCCCAACTCACGCCACCCGAGCCGCCGCCACCGCCGAGTAATCGCTCGCCAAAGTTGGATTCGTGCTCCGCCGTGGTTTTCCGCCACGTCCACTGTTCCCCACCGCAACCAAGCCCAGATCTGGACTCCCCATGTCAAGATGCGTCGAGTGCGACCACGCACCTCGCCGAAGACGCACAGAAACACCGTTGGCTAGGTCATCATCCCCAGCTTCGGTGAACTAGCTCCGCCGCGCCATCACCGGGTTTGCGAGCTTCGTCAACCATCTAATCCAGATCCGACCGCTATGGTGAGTCCACATCACCCTGATCCCATAGAGAACCAGATTAGATCTAGACCGTTAGATCTAGATCCTAGCATCCAGATGCGCCCACGTCACCCGTACGTGAAATCCACGTTACGGCTTTAGATCTAATAGCAACCGTTGGATCTATATCCAACGCACGGGATTAAGCCACGTAGCCGTAACTGCGCCGTGCTAGATTGGATCTCCGCCGTTAGATCCAGATCGTACGGTTAGGATCGACCCACGTTATAACACTAGACGCAATCTCAGCCGCCCGATCGTGATCGAATGGCATAGATCGTGCCACGTGTTGCTGCCCAGGTCATGCCACGTCGGTGCCTAGAGCCGCACGGCTCAGATCCAATCTGAGCCGTCCGATCCAATTTAAATGGATCGGATTAAATCGCATACACCCATTACGCGTGAGTTGGATCCAATCTGGACCGTTAGATTTTAAACCAATGGCCCAGATCGCGCCACGTCCAGTAGCTGAACCGTCGCGGTCCACGCAGGCGACGCCCGGTCGTCGCTGATGTCACGTGTGACGTTAGTGCGGGCCCGCGTGTCAGCGGCTCAACCCACTGCACGATGACGTCATCCGTGACGTCATGCTGATGTCACGGTGGGGCCCACGTGTTAGAGCCGTTTGGCCGAGCCTCGCTGACATCAGCGATGACATCAGCAGTGGGTCCCACGTGTTAGTGACACGTATACCCATGGACCGGGTCCACGATGGACCAAGCCTGAGCCGTGGACCGAGTCCATAGACCGGATGACGCATGGCTGATGTCATAATTCGATTTTTCAATAGAAAAATAATTCGGTGGAAATTCAATTTCCAGACTGACGCAATGCTGACGTTATAATCGAATTTTTCTATAGAAAAATAAATGAATTAATTCGGTTTATTCTTTTATTTATTTTTCAAACATCAAACGCTTATAACTTTTGCGTTTTAACTCCGATTTGAGCGATTCCAATTTCTAAATTTTATAAAATTGAGCTCTATTTAATGGTGAATTTTATTTAATTTTTGGACATGAGTTTGTCTCTATTTTTATTTATTTGGTGTTTATTTATCCGTTACGAGTAGACGTTGAAGTACCCGAAGGCTTCGAAGGTGATGTTTTGACCTATGAGCCAACTCAAGACCAAGAACAAGTACTTTTTGAAGGCAAGTTATGCTTTGATGATATTGTTCCTACTTTTGAAAATTTATTTAATTCAAATTATTGCATGCCTATTTAATTAGAAAATGCCTTAATTCATTCTGGAAATTAGTCAAATGCCAATTTGCTGTATTCCACCTTGACATAAATAATTGTATGCCATGACCCGTTGTCACCCTAGTTTGGTTTAAGTAGTTGGACATTATTAAATCGCCAACATGGGTATTTAGACCGTTGTAGTATAATGCTTAGACCTGCCACGCAGTCATGACATGATTTTGGACAATTACATGTTAATACTGACTTAATGAGATATGGAACCTGTTTTGGACAAGTGTCATGTGTTATTAATGATGATGTTGATGGCACATGGTGCATGGTAATCAACTGGGGGTTTTGATAAATAGATTTAGACCGGGGCAAGTGGCAAGGATAATCTGGTGGGCCATGAATGGCATCGGGAATGTCGCTTTGGTTCTTCGGCAGTCTTGCCTTGGTCACCCTAAGGACTTAACCTTGCAAGCCTTTGAACTGAGTTCTTCATGCAACCACATGTATGTAATAGGACGGACCTAGTTGAATAAGTTGCTAATAACTTGCTTGTGGAACCTCGGGGTCTCATCTACACCTTTTGTGTAGTTGAACGGGGGAGCGTACCGGGGCGATGGCTAGGTACACATCTAATGGTTGGTTGGCCTAAACTTCGCCTTTGCTAAGGGAAGGGTTAGTGCGCAACAACCGGGGAGGTCCACTTGTGTAGTTAGAGGCTTCCGAAAGACTTTGTTACGGACACTCACATTTGTGGTGTTTGACTGTATCTTGTGGGTAAAGTGCATAACCTCTGCAGAGTGTACAACCTATTCGAATAGCTGAGTCCGCAGTATTGGACATTACTCAGGAATTACAGTCAAGGGTTAGAGTTTCATGAAAATAACTTGTCTTCGGAAAATGGTTGGGTTGGAACTGAAAATTGGATGTAGGATGTGAAATGCTTACTTGTGCAATTATTGCGAAAGTTATTTTCTTGATTATTGTTTTTACTACTTTGCAATCTATTACTGTATTTACACGTGCTGCTTTTATGCAAATATACCTGTTAGCCTATCCTTTGTAATAAGCCATGCATATAGAATATTAGCTTGCATTTTGTGCATGACTTGCTGAGTACCAAGTACTCACCCTTGCCACAATACAAACACCAGTTGAAGAAGAATCGACGCCAACCCTGGAGGAGGAGTTCTAGGAGGAGCCTACGAACTAGGGGCGAGCCCAGTCAGTTGCCTATGGCATATTGGTTGGCGTCACGCATTTTCTTTATATTCCGCTGCAAATATATTCGAGTAAGACTCTAGCCCTGTGAGGCGTAATTTTGTAACTTGACCATAAGGTCGAGCAACCAGTTATATTCCCCTTTTAATAAAGCACTTTACTATTTCGTTGAGTATGATTGTGATATATACCGATGTTGAGACTATGTGCACTAGCGTGATCCTGGACTAGTGCTGAATACGCAGAGGGTCCGGATTTGCAAATTCAGGTCCCGACAGCCCTTTACCGGCCACAACGAAGGGGCAGGACAACGGGACCAGAATGGAAGCAAGAACCCAGTTAATGAGCAAAAGAGGAACCGGGATCGATTGAGGGAAATAGCGAAAGAAAAGAACGATGGCTGGTGGCCATACCGAAGAGGGGCAGCGCGCGGAAGCAGCCATCAGCCGGAGGGGCCGACAAGGGGGGCGCACCGAAGGGACAGACGGGGAATGAACACCATCGGGCGGAGCGGCAGAACGGGTGGGAGGCAATGGGGAACGGCAGGAGGAGCCGTGGTGTGTGGAAACAAGCGCGGGCGGAGGACGCGAGGGAACTGCCGAAGAACGGTGAGGCCCGGTGCTCCTCGAGGGCTCCGCGAGGCCGGATCCCACCGGCCTTTATCGGTCACACAAGGCGAGCAGATCGACGGCGTCGGCAAGCGAGCCCCGCACACAAATATGGGAAAAGGGTAGGGGCTGCGCGCTAAGGCCGCTGACGTGGCATACGTGAGGGGTCTCCATTTTCTTCGCTTATAGAGAAAGTTAATATATATATATAGATGGAGAAACTTTGACTATCATATTTCTTATTTTCCTATTCTAACTGTTCACTATTTACCTTGCTTCAAATTGAATGCGAAGGTTAATTGACATGTTCAGTAGTTGACTATATTGTGGCATCATATATGAACGCAAACAAGAAGCCAGTTACACCCACCACCATGTACACCTGTAATAATCAGCAAAAAGAGGTACAAAATAGAGGCCTCCATTAAACAACATTTCCCCTGAGTGAGTTATGATTAAAGAGATGTATTTGTTGTCTCTAGTGCAACAATAGGATAAAGATGAACCCGAATTGTGGGGCTGTTACCTTTGCCTGTGGTATGCTATAACTTGCATCATTGCATAGCTCTTCAAGTCAACCACAGTTTGAGCTTTTTATTTCAAAAAAATATTTTAATTTTTTTCCTTCTAAATTTATTTCATCTCACTAAGGCATCAAAGTCTACTAGGAGGTACAACCATCTCCACTAAGACAGCAAGAAAATAGAATAAAAGTTTTAAAGGGTGACAAAGGGAAAGTTCACTACTATAATAACATCATAGACGGTTCGAAATCGGCATCACGGACGATTTTCCAAACCGTTTGTGACTATGTGTCAGTGATATAACAGCATATCACAAATGGTTCGGTCACCATCTGTGATATAAACATCACAGAGGGTTCTAGTCAGAAACCGTATGTGATACTACAATATCACAAACGATTCTAGTTAGAAACCATCTATGATACTATCTGTGATCCCCTTTTTAGCCCTACACCCTCAACAGAATTTTCATCATTAGAATCTATTGTTCGATATTTTCATCTGCTTAGATATTTTTGCAACTACATTTATAAGGCACAACCAGTTATAGATTTTGTAATTGAATATCTAAAAATCATAGATGCATCGAGGAACACAGCTTGTCTGATCAAGATCGTCTTAAAATATGAACATATGTAGCGCTTTCATCTCCTTTTTATAATGTTGATGGTTTTGTAACACCCCGGCATCTAGCATGCCTGAATGCTACCAACATAGGCTAAACAACACCTAAATACCATAAATTAAGATAAATTACAGCAAAGGAGTAAATGCTAAAACCGAAAATTTCGACATCATCTCCTTTGTTTTTCCATGAATTGAAGCAACAGCAATATGATCACAGGATATAGTATAAATAATGACATCTAAATCATTAATAACAAGGGTTTTAGCAGCAGTATAAGTCTAGAATAAAGATTCCAACCATCTCATGAGCCAAACGAAGTAAATGAGGAAACCAAGCACACAAATTAACCATTGCACCAAGTTGCATGGCACTACTCTTATTATCATGACCAAGATGAATAAATTGTCTATAAGTGTGGAGCTACGTGTAGATGTGTAGCTAATGCCCTTCCCCGTATGCCGGTTTCATGGTACCTAAAACAACCAGAAAGCACAAGCGTGAGTTCAACAATCAGCAAGTATATTGCAATGGTACAAAAGAACAATTACATGGCTACAACAACTCACATCATGTCTATCATCTTATTCATGATCACATATCATTATCATCATCATCATGTATGCAATGCGATGCGATGCACATGTCTCCTGGAAACTCATACCGGTATGGTTGAGTACACACCCGTCGGTGTGCACCCTCTCCCCCCTTCCATCCCGAAGATGGAGGGTGCCTACTCCTCGCTTCCATTCACCGCGGTGGATGGAATCACGATGTAGAACTTACTCAATGGCACCCTGGACTAGTCATAACTTTCTCACCGACCTTCCCGGACTAGTTATGACTTTCTCACCGCCCCGGCCATGCATCATGCCATGTATGCAAACATGCCAACATCATAGATAACTTGTACATTAACACATGCCAACATCATAGATAACTAGTACATTAACACATGGCATCATAACATAATAAACATATTCATCATATCAATGGCAAACATTAAAGCTTGGCATGTGAACATATCATATATTCAATTTCAATCTCAACCAATCTAGCAAACTACAACCCGCTACCCATTCCAATACACTTGCCTCAACCATGGGCGACGGATTGGCGAGAAGTAGAGGGCACCCCCGGGGTCACACCACCTGCACATAGGCACCACACACTCAAAATCATGCACTCAAAACAATATGCAAACACTCTTCTACCCCGACTTCGCAAACTATTCGCACAATAAAAAAAACAGAGGTTTTGTCCCGTCGGGACAGCAGACTTGCAACGAGCATAACTTGAGATCTAAAACTCCGAATCGATTAAACGAGTACATCGTCGCGTAGATTAGGAAATTTCCTAACTTTTTCTAAGTATAAGGAAAAACTGATTCGGAATCTAAAGTGGTTTACTCTACAGAATACCGTGATCTGTTCAAACCACGTCACAGTTTTTAATACGTTCGGTAAAACGAGCATCACTTTCAAAAGGCTGGGCGGAATTGGACGTTCTTTATACCCACTGAAAGGTATTGAAGTTACCTACAACTTCTTCAACAGGCGGAGGACCAAATTCCGACTCTAAATTGGCGAAAACCCAAACCCTAGGTCGACTGCTCATGCTGCCCGAAACAGAGAACGTGGCAAACTCTAGGTTTCATCTAATCTACCCAATTACAGCACCACCAATTGATCTAAAAACATGATATTAACCCTTAGAACAGATCCTAGACCAACCCCAAGGATCCCCATGGCCATACCTTCGCCCGACGAACGAAAACCCAATGGATCTCCTCCCGGTTCGCGCGATCTCCTTCCTCGCTCCAAATCCACCGGATCTCCTTGTGGCGGAGAGCTCCAATGGACGGATATGCGAGGTGGTGAGGTGGAGAACCCCCCCTAGGGGCAGCAAGGGGTGGTGGGGAGGGATGGGTGATGGTGGTGGCGCAAGGGGAGGGGAGGTGGAGGAGGAGGCGCATGGGTTGTGGGGGTGGCGGCTAGGGTTTGAAGAGGAGGGGGTGGGGCGCCCAAGTGTGGAGGGGCTGGCGCATGGGGTGTGGGCAGCAGCCCTTGCTGCCCAAAACTTCCCCCACCTTCGGACCACTTCATCCCCCTAAGGCCGAAATACCTCCCGCTGGGCCCAAAGTCCCCCGGAAGCCCAAAAAACGCGAGTAAACCTCAAGCCGTAAGGTTTTATTTTCTAATTTCACATTTTATAATGTCACACCATACCGTAGTGTCACAGGTTTCTAAGGCAAAATCTATTTCATTTCATAGTTCATCCTAATCGTTGTCATGCTGTGATTTATCGTTTCACTTCATCCTTATCCCCGAACGAGAATACTATAGGTAGCCTAGCTTCTTGAATTATAAAGTTGATTAACTCATCGTATAGAGTTGATGAAGTCATCGAATAGAGTATATTTCATGAATCAATCAACTATATACAATGAATTAATCAACTCTATACGATAACTTAGTCAACTCCATATGATGAGTTAATAAACTCAATAATTTAATAATCAAGGCTGCCTATGGTATTCTTATTCAGGGATGATGATAAAGTGATGGCGATAAATCAGTGCATGACACCTTTCAGAACGAACTATGGAATGAAATGGATTTTACCTTAGAATCCATCAACATTATAATAAGAAGGGAGATGAAAGCACTACAAATGTTCATATTTTAAGATGATCCTAATCAGACAAGCTGTTGCCTCAATGCATCTAGGATGTTCATATATTCAATTACAAAATCTATACTGCTTGTGCTTTGTAAATGTCGTTGCATAAATATCTAAGCAGATGAAAATTTTGAAAAACATATACTAATGATAGAATTTTTGCTGAGGGGTGTAGAAAAAATATTTGATTCGAACAAGCAAGACACTATTAAGTTATTGTATTCAAGATGAGCAAATATAGTGTTAGTTGATATGAAATTGCTAGTTGTTATTAGTTTGGAAATCAGGTGAGGATTAGCATTCAATGGTAACATATTGTAGTTGCGTGCTAGAGAATTTGAATAGGATGAGAGGAGATAGCTGCTAGATCCTACGATACAGCATTAGGGTCATAAGATCGTATGATACATATCGTGATATTGACAAACCTATGAACTCCACGCAACTAAGTGTAGGCCTACTAGAGACTAGTCTCTTACCTCCTCTATGTTGTAAGAATTGTGGCATTAGCAAATTTATCATGAAAATAATTCCAATCATATTAAATAACCATAACAAATCATTGTTAAAAAACATGAGCAAACTTACTTAAACATGATATTTAACAATATCAAAGCATGTAAGCCCAAAATCAAGTATTTAAGCAAATGCGTAACAATGAACCATAAAAGAGACAACAACTAGCAATAAGATCAAATTGAATTAAATTGTTCTCAGATGTCGGGTTGCCTTCAAAAGGCCTTCCTCGCCACTAGTGACAAAGTATAAACTTGTTTGTGACAACCTTACTTCAAATTAACAATTTCAATAATTGGTAGTTTAAGAAAATAATCAATAGATCATCTAAAACAATGTAAACATGTATATAGGGATAAACCAACTTGAAATAGCTTACTGGACAGATAGAACAGACAGTAGCATATATGAATTGTATCAGTGACTATAGGGAGTAATCAATACAACAGTAAAGTCTATTGAATAGTGAGCAAACTATCACATATATATATGTCACAACTCACAGTAGATAATCAAATGATGTAACCAAGTATTGCAGTGTATAAAAGCTAATTTTGTTATCACAAATATTCCACCTTAACCCAAATTCTCAAAGAACAATTGTCTCCCCACATGTGAGGTCCCCAAGTTTATTAACTGGCCCTTTTGCAATATAAAGAAAGTGAGTAATCACAGCAGTTCAAGAGTACTCAAAAAGAACCAAATGAAAAGTTAGTGCAGCTGGCTAGGCACGTCAAAGACGTTGTCCCAAAAAACAAAATTGCCACTGCAATGCCGCAGAAATTACCGGCAATCGTTCCGGAGATATAAAGCCAAAGCCTCCATGGTGTGGCAAACCACCAAGAGGCCCGAGATGCAGTTAACACTGCTCAAGACCTCAGAACCAACACCCCCAGCCAAAGGGGATGAAGATGACGAACAATGCCTGAAGGTCACAAAGACCAGAACCGGCACATGCAACCAACCAAACTAAAAATCCACTGCACACCCACACATCCGAGCCATTGTTGCCCCACTATGATGGCCGCTAAGGCCTCACGTCGTCCTCTTCCTCCTGGGCAAGTCATCATCCACAGGCATGTAAAATGCCAATTTTTTGCTTTTCTTTCATTTATTGTGATGTGTGAATTTTTGGAATTTTCTGGAATTTATTTGTATTTATTTGGAATTAAATTGAATTAAGTCTTTTATTGAATTATTTAAATATTTGAAAAGTTTATATAAAGTTTGGTTGGAAATATTTTATTTGAGGTCAAAATGTTCTAAAATATTTTTCAGAATTTTTTTCAGAATTTTTCTTTTTTTCCGAATTATTTGAATTATTTCAAATAAAGAAATTCGAGAAAAACCACCGAAAACCTATCGGGCCGAAGCCCAATGGACCCGGCCTAATTCTGGCCTGAATTGTGCTAGCCCACCGGCATAAACCCTAGTCCCATGGAATGACAGCCGTCGAATATGATTCAACGGCAGGGATCATGCCGCATTGCACAACGCTGGGGACTGCTGGACCCGGGCCACATGTTCAGTTTGAATGTAGCCACATCGTGTCGTCTTCACTGCGGACTCTTACCGCCGCATCGCCACCACGAAGAAATAGGATTTCGTCTTGGACATGGATGCCAACTCTATTTAAGGGGTGGTTAGTCTTCCGAGAACCGCCGTCTCGCGCTGCATCTCCTGCCCCAACTCACATCCGCCGAAGAGCCCTACTACCGCCGTGATTGCTCGTCGGATTTGTTCAGGAGCCGCCGCGGACTTTTCTTGATTTTGACACCGCTGATGTCCTTTTGCCACTTCGGTGCCCAGATTGGACATCACCTCGACGAGGCGCATGGGACGAGATATTCCACATCGCCGTGGAACCCTCGTAGCGCCGTGCTAGTGGTCATCTCCTCCATCTCTGACGAACTACAATGTCGAACCTCACCAGCGACTTCATGAACGGTTTCGACCATCGGTTCTGGATCGTGCATCCCTATTAAGCCCACGTGTCACTCCTTGCTGCTGCTATTTTTCATGGATTGAATTCATCGTAGCCCTTAGATCTTGAGATGAATGGTTAGGATTGAAACATGTGGATAACGTGTAACACCCCAGCATCTAGCATGCCTGAATGCTACCAAACATAGGCTAAACAACATCTAAATACCATAAACTAAGATAAATTACAACAAAGGAGTAAATACTAAAACCGCAAATTTCGGCAGCATCTCCTTTGTTTTTCCATGAATTGAAGCAACAACAATATGATCACAGGATATAGTATAAAGAATGACATCTAAATCATCAATAACGAAGGTTCTAGCAGCAGTATAAGCCTAGGATAAAAATTCCAACCATCTCATGAGCCAAACGAAGTAAAAGAGGAAACCAAGCACACAAATTAACCATTGCACCAAGTTGCATGGCACTACTCTAATTATCATGACCAAGATGAATAAATTGTCTATAAGTGTGGAGCTACATGTAGATGTGTAGCTAATGCCCTTCCCCGTATGCCGGTTTCATGGTACCTAAAACAACAAGAAAGCACAAGCGTGAGTTCAACACTCAGCAAGTATATTGCAATGGTACAAAAGAACAATTACATGGCTACAACAACTCACATCATGTCTATCATCTCATTCATGATCACATATCATTATCATCATCATTATGTATGCAATGCGATGCGATGCTCATGTCTCCTTGAAAACTCATACCGGTATGGTTGAGTACACATCCGTCGGTGTGCACCCTCTCCCCCCTTCCATCCCGAAGATGGAGGGTGCCTACTCCTCGCTTCCATATACCGCGGTGGATGGAATCACGATGTAGGATTTACTCATTGGCTCTCCAGAATAGTCATAACTTTCTCACCGACCTTCCCCGGACTAGTTATGACTTTCTCACCGCCGGGGCCATGTATGCAAACATGCCAACATCATAAATAACTTGTACATTAACACATGGCATCATAGCATAATAAACATATTCATCATATCAATGGAAAACATTAAAGCATGGCATGTGAACATATCATATATTCAATTTCAATCTCAACCAATCTAGCAAACTTCAACCCGCTACCCATTCCAATACACTTGCCTCAACCATGGGCGACGGATTGGTGAGAAGTAGAAGGCACTCCCGGGGTCACACCACCTGCACATAGGTACCAAACACTCACAATCATGTCCACAAAACAGTACGCAAACCCTCTTCTACCCCGACATCGCAAACTACTCGCAAAACCCAAAAACAGAGGTTCTGTCCCGTCGGGATAGCAGCATTCCAAAAGGCATAACTCGGGTTCTAAGACTCCAAATCAATTAAACGAGTACATCCTCGCGTATCTTAGGAAATTTCCTAACTTTTTCTAAGTATACGGAAAGACTGATTCGGACTCTAAAGTGGTTTAATCTACAGAATACCGTGATCTGTTCCAATCACATCACAGTTTTTAACACGTTTGGTAAAACGAGCATAACTTTCAAACGGCTGGGCGGAATTGGACGTTCTTTATACCCACTGAACGGTATTGAAGTTACCTACAACTTATTCAACAGGCGGACTGTAATAGCACTTAATGTTGGTTCCGAGTTTAGAGCTCGTTCGTCGGGGAAAAATCAGTGGACCACCGGCTGTACTGTGGGGTAGTCAATCATCTGTGGAGTGAGTCAAGCCCCTAGCCATTCTTTTTCCCCCCACTCCACCTTTTTCCTTCCATTTCCCCTCATTTTTTCTCTCTCTCCCTCTCATTTTGGCTGGTTGCCCCCAAACCGAACCAGCCACTCCCTTGGCCTTGGCGTCTTCTCCTCCTTGGCGTGTGGGACAGCAGCACCAAGACCTTGGGCTCCTCCTCCTCCTTACCCAGCTGCAGCAAGGAGTTTCCCCCACCTCCATGGCCGGCAGCACCCCCTCCTTCCTCTCCTAGCTGGTGGCTCCCTCCTCCCTGCGCAGCAGCAGCAGCTGGTGGTGGTTCCTCTTCTTCTTCCCTAGGTAAGTGGAGCAAATCCCTAGTTTCCTTGCTTGTGAGCTCAAATATGGACGTCCTACACTGCCTAGGAGTGGTTCTAGGGTTCTAGAGTTGAAACTTGTGGAGGGAAACTAGCTATTTTGGAGGGAAACCTAGGATCTGTTTTCGAGCAGATTTTTGATCTGTTTTGCAGCTCAGTTTTGGGGTATTTTCGTTGGTCTAATGCTTAGTCAGCTGAAGAGGAAGTTGTAGCCCTTCCTTTTACCTTTAAATGGAGTACAAGAACTCGAAAATCCGTTAAGCCATTTGAAAGTTATGTTGATTTTACTACAGACTGTCCCGAGTAAGTGGGTCTGTGAGCTGAAAAGTTGAGCTTCAGATTTGAGCTTGTTGCTGACCGAGTTAGCTTTTCCATTTGCCTAGAAAGTTGTGGGAAATTTCTTGTTGTTTAATAAAATGTACTCGTTTGTTTGATTCCAATTCTAGAATCAAAAGTTATGTAGTTTCGAACTTCCTACCCAGAAATCTGTTTTTCTGGAAGTTCAGAAATTGGGTTGAATGTTCAGAGGTTGATTAGAAGCTCTTGGAGCCATCCCCTGTTAATTTGGTTGCCAGAGAAGTTGTAGATAATGCTCTCAAGTTTCTGTAGAGCTCAAGAACACTCAATTTGAATCAACCATTTAAAAGTTATGCCCAAATTACTCTCTGCTGTACAAGTTGTGAACTAGTAGTAGATTTAATTTTGTTCGATTGATTTGGGCAAGTTGCAAGCCGAATCAGTCTTTCCATTTGCCTAGACATATCTAAGAAATTTTGTGTAAATGAATAAAATGTATTTGTTTGCTTGTTTTGCATTATTTAATCATAAGTTATGCATTGTCGAAACAGGCTCCCCGAAACTGCTATTTGTCTGAAATTTCAGAAATGAGGTTTTTCGGTTAGAGTACTCTTTTGAAATCTGGTAGTGATTGGGGAAGAACCAACTTGAATGGGCTTGATGTATGGATAGATGGTTGTCTTACGGTCGATTAGAGTCCAAGAACATGAAATTTGGTTCAACCATTAAAAAGTTATGAAAGTTTTACCGAATTCTGCCCAAAGTGCAACTAATAAAAGATTCAATTTTGATCTGTGATTTTGAGCAAGATAGAAGCAGAATTTGGATTTAAATTTGCCTAGAGATAATTAGAGCATTCTGAGTAGATGCTTAAAGTGTCTTTGTTTACTCAATTTGGAGTTGTATAGCAATAGTTTTGCTTTGGCAAAGTGGACTACCCAAACCAGTTTTGTATGAAAATTCAGATTTGGGGAAAACTTGACTTAGTGAGTAAAAGTGTTGTTTGTGGTTGTGTTGGCTATAGTTTGTATGAAATCGATTCCGCAATGTTTATTTCAGGAGGTGTGGCTTCGGAGGTGGCTTCAACCTCGCGCCACATTGTTTCGTGTGGGTAGAAGGCAAGTGCATTTCTAGTATAATGCTAGGATTTGATTCTTGCTAATCCTTATGAATATGTGCATGTTGAAGTGAATTTCATGAATTGTGAAGGTATTATAAGAGTAAATGATTATGCATTTAAAGTTGTTTAATGCTAATGAGTGAGTGGATGATGATGATGATTATCTTCATGATTGTGAGAATGCATGGCTATGTAGGTATTCAAATTTCGTACATGTGAAAAGATATAAATGAATGCAGTTTGCAACTTAATTGTGTTAATTGCATTTGTGCATTCATAATGGAAGAGGCGACCCATTCTGATGCGGGCCTCTGTGTTCACACGTAGTGAACACGAAAGTCCTACCTCGTAGTCCCATTGATCGCGGTGAATGGGAGCGAGACAGTAAGAGTAGGCACCTTCCACGGGATGGAACGGACGTGAGGGTGCACACCAATGGGTGTGCACTCGGCAGTACCGGTACGTGCATCTAAAAAGAGCATACATGTGCATTGCTGTCGGGACCCCGAATTTGCAAATCCGGACCCTCTGTGTATTCAGCACTAGTCCAGGAACGCGCTAGTGCACACAGTCTTAACATCGGTAAATATCACAATCATACCAATCGATATTATCAAAGTACTTTATTTAAATAACCAAACTGGTTACTTGACCTTATGGTCAAGTTACAAATGTATGCCTCGTAAGGCGAAACTTATTCAGAGAAAAATAATAATAGCAGCGGAAAAACAACGAAGGCAACATCGTGGCGCCATCCAGTATACCACAGGCAACTGACTGGGCTCGCATCCCTAAGTAGACGGATCTTCTTGGAGTTCCTCCTCCAAAGCTGGTGTAGTCTCCTCTTCAACTGGTATTGTGTTGAGGCAAGGGTGAGTACTTGGTACTCAGCAAGTCATGCACAGAATGCAAGCTAATATACTATATGCATGGCTTGGTACAAAGGAATAGCTCACGGTATATTTGCGATGCTTGACATTCAAAAAGTAATATAAGTAGATTCGAAAGCAGTAGAAATAAGTAAAGCGTAAATAACTTTTCCAGAAGTTTAATAAACATTTTTCCCCATCCTAAACCACATTTCCATCATCTTTATTCTTAAACCAACCCAACTTTTCAAATCCAAGTTATTTTCGTAAAATCTAACCCTTGATTTGTAATTCCCGAGCATTGTCGATCACAGTGGACTCGGCTATTTAAATAGATTCTACACTCTGCAGAGGTTATGCACTTTACCCACAAGATACAGTCAAACACCACAAAGGCGAGTTCCTCAGTAACAAAGCCTTTGGAAGCCTCAAACAACACAGTGGTCCTCTCCGGTTCGTGCTCTACACCATCCCTTCCCTTAGCCAAGGCGAAGTATGGGACCAACACACCGTTAGATGGGTATCGGCCACAGCCACGATACGCTCCCCGTACAATCACACAAACGGTGTAATTGACACCCTGAGGCTCCACAAGTGAGTCCTTAGCGACTTAGTCAACTAGGGCCGTCCCATTCCAGCCATGTGGTTGCAAGTATGACCCAGTTCAAAGGCTTGCAAGGTTAAGTCCTTAGAGTGACCAGGGCAAGACTACCCGAAGAACCAAATCAACATTCCCAACGCCACAATCGCCCACTGATTACTCTTGCCACATGCCCGGCCGAAAATCGTTTATCAAACCCGCTTGATTACCATGCACCACGTGCCATCAACATCACATGATACTTTTCCAAAACAGGTTCAATATATCATTAAGTCAATATTAACATTTAATTATCCAAAATCATGTTATGAGCACGTAGCAGGTCTAAGCAGTATACTACAGCGGTCTAAACCCATGTTGGCAAGTTAATAATGTCCAACTAGTAATCCACAACTAGGGTGACAAAGGGTCATGGCACATACTTAAGTAATCAAGGTGTCATATAGCAAATTGGTATTTATCTAACCCCCAGGTTTAAACAAAGTATTTTTCTAATTGAACTAGCATGCGATAGTTTAAATCAAAATAGATTTCGAAATAGGATCAACATGGTCAAAGCACAACTTGCCTTCAAAAAGTACTTGCTCTTGGTCTTGAGTTGGATCCTGAGTCAACACTTCTCCTTCGAATCCTTCCGGCACTTCAACGTCTACTCGTAAAGCGTGCAAATAGCAAATACACAAATAAACACTAGGCAAAACATCCCAAAACTCCAAATAAAATCCATAAACAGAGAGAACATAATTTTCTGGATTTTTAGGAACTGGAATCGTTCAAATCGGAGTTAAAATGCAAAAGTTATGATTTATTAAAGTTTAAATAATCAATTAAATAATATTACAGAGAAAAACTTTAGTCCAAAAATTAAATAAAATTTATATTTAGGTAGATCTCAATTTTATACGAATTTAGAAATTTGAATCACTCAAATCGGAGTTGAAGCATAAAAGTTATAAGCGTTTGAAGTTTGAATCAAAATCAAATCATTATTTCGAATTAATAAATCATTTTCTTTTCGGAAATTAATTATTGCGTCGGCATGGACACGCGTGGCAGCCTCTGATTGGTTGGTGGCGTCGGCCGATCCATGGACTTGGTCCACGCTTGGCTCGGGTCCACCGTGGACTCGATCCCACGACTCAGACGTGTCGTCGACATGTGGGCCCACTCGAGTGGCGTCATCGGCCGGCGTCGGCGGGCTCGACCGCAGTCTTGACATGTGGGACCCTTTGAGCGTCATGGGTGGCGTCACGGTGCGATCGGCCGACACGCGGGCCGCGTGTCGGTGACCACGACGCTGGCAGCGTCTGGCGGACCGCGTCGGTCCAACTTCCCGACACGTGGCGCAATCACGGCCGTTGGTTTGAAAATCAACGGCGCTGATTAAATCTAGCGTAGTGCTTTGGCAAAACAACTCGCTGATCCAGACCGTTCGATCTTGATCGGACGGTCAAGATCCAATCTAACCTGGTGCGATTCTAGCTCATTGGCACAATCTAAGCCGTTGGATCTAGATCCGACGGTTGAAAATAGATCGAGAGGTTGCACGTGAGATCTCACCGCGGTGTGGCGTGGCGCGATCGAGCCCTTGGATTACGATCGGACGGCTAAGCGTAGCTCAGCGGACGGCGATGGCGGCAGCGGGCGAAGGCCACCGGAGATGAAGACGGCAGCGAGTCCAACGGCGCCGGGCTTCTCCGTGAAGTGAAGGGTACTCGAGCAGCGTCTCGTCTTAGGGAATCCGGATCTGGGCTTGATGGCGGAGGGCGGCCAGACGGCGGCGATATCGGCGTTAACCGCGGCGAGCGAATTCCAACTCCGGCGAGCTCAAATGCGGGCAAGCGGCGGCTCGGCGAGATGGCAGAGGGGCAGTGCGCCGCGGAAGTCTAGGTCACGGCCAGTGGTGGCGGCGCATTAAATAGGGGTCTCGGCGTCGTGAAAGCGCCGGAGACCGAGGTCGACACTGATTTCGACGGCGAGTCCGGCGGCGCGAGAGGCGGCGTGGCGCAGCGTGAGCCGTTGGATCTCGATCCAACGGTCGCGTGAGTTGGACTTCGGTCGGCTCGGCGAGCTGGCTGGCTCGGTCGGACTCGGGTTCGGTGACGTGGCGCAATCACAACCGTTGGATCTTGATCCAAGGGTCGTGTGGCTAGGGTTCGGGACGAGCGGGTTCGGCTCGACCACGTGGCTCGGGTCGGACTCGAACTCGAGTCTGACTCGGGCTCGGTCGGGTGAACAGTAACCGGCTCGGTTGATTTTCCAGCGATTTAATATTTAAAATAATTCCCAGTAATTCATTTAATTCATTAAAAATAGCAAATGACTCAGAAAAATTCCAGAAAAATTCTGGAAAATATTTTGGATCATTTTGGACTCAATTAAAATATTTTCAACAAAATTTTATTTGCAAAATTAAATTCTTTAATTATTTCAAAATGGAATAAATTCAAATAAATCCCAAATAAATCCAAATAAATTCCAGAAAATTCCAAAAATTCACCAAAGTGCCAAATCACACATGAATTCAAGGAAAGCAAAATTTTGGGGTGTTACAAACCTCCCCCCCTTAATAGAATCTCGTCCCCGAGATTCAGGGCTCACTGACAATAGGTTTGGAAACTCTTTCTTCAAATCCTCTTCAAGCTCCCAAGTCGCCGCTTTCTTCATGGTTGCTCCTTGAACTCTCTGAAAGCGGGTTGACTTGTTTCTAGTTTCTCGATCCATTGTGTCTAAAATCTTCACGGGATGCTCCTTATAAGTCAAATCCTCTTGCAACTCAATTGACTCTAGCGGTGTCTGTTCCTCAAGAACTCGAAGACACTTCTTTAGCTGGGACACATGGAATACGTCATGCACTCCTGCTAACGACTGTGGCAACTCCAGCTGATAAGCAACTTCGCCTCTGCGACTCAAAATCTTAAATGGTCCAACATAACGGGGTGCAAGTTTCCCTTTGGCATGGAACCTCTTAACTCCCCTGAGAGGCGTAACTCTGAGGTAAACAAAGTCTTCTGGTTCAAAACTCAAGTCTCGGCGACGATTGTCAGCATAACTCTTTTGTCGAGATTGGGCTATCTTCAACCTTTCCCTAATCATGGCGATCTGCTCTTCAGCCTCTTGAAGAATATCAGGCCCAAAGACACGGCGCTCGCCGGTCTCATTCCAATTCAATGGCGTTCGGCGAGTCGGCCATACAAAGGCCTCAAAAGGTGACATCGTAAACTAGCACGATAACTATTGTTGTAATCGAACTCGGCATACGGCAAACTCTTATCCCAAGAGGTAGCATAAGCTAATGCACAAGCTCTCAACATATCCTCCAAAGATCTGGTTGACTCTTTCGGTCTGTCCATCCGTCTGTGGATGATAGGTCATCTTGAAGTTCAAAGCGGGTTCCCATGGCTTCATGCAACTTATTCCGAGAACCTTGAGGTAAATTGGGTACCTCTGTCCGATACAATCCTCTTTGGCACTCCGTGCAAACAGACAATCGATCATGTATAATTACGCTAATTTATCTCCGAGTAAGTGGTCTTCACGGGATAAAATGGGCTACTTTAGTCAAGCGATCCACTATAACCCATATGGAGTCATAACCTCCTTGAGTCTTCGACAAGCCGGTAATGAAATCCATTCGATTTCCTCCCACTTCCACTCGAGGTATTTTCAGCGGTTGTAGCAATCCTGCTGGTCTCGATGCATTGCCTTGACTCTACGGCATACGTCGCACAATGCAACATGCTCGGCAACTTCACGTTTCATACTCGGCCACCGAATCTCTCCTTGAGATCCTGATACATCTTGGCGCTTCGGGATGAATTGAGTACTTGGAGTCATGGGCTTCTTCGAGAATCGATTGCTTTAACTCCTTTTGTTAGGCACACAAATGCGATCCTTCATCCACAACGTGCCTTGCTCATCCAACTTGAAGTCCTCTGCCTTGCCTTCCTCCTTGATGGACTTAATCCTGCGGATCTTGTCATCATCCTTCGTCCTTCTCGGATCTGATCCTCCAGGGTAGGCTTTACTTCCAATGCGGCCAAGAATCCGCTAGGTACAACCTCAATCTTCATCTTACGAAAATCCTCACATAACTCATCCCGACTTGTGGCTAGCAACGTACTCACGGTATGGCTTTTCCGACTCGAGCATCGGCTACTCGTTGGCCTTCCGGGATGGTAATGGATTCCAACATTATAGTCCTTGATCAACTCTAACCATCTCCTCTGCCTCATATTCAGATCCGATTGGGTGAATATGTACTTAAACTCTTATGATCCGTATACACTTCACATCTGCTTCCAATCGAGATAGTGACGCCATATCTTCAAAGCATGCACTACGGCTAACTCTAAGTCATGTGTCGGATAATTTTCCTCATGCGGCCTCAAGCGCCTTGATGCATAGCGGCGACCTTTCCATCCTGCATCGGCACACATCCAAGTCCTTGGCGCGATCGTCACAATAAATATCGAAGCTTTGAGCAACATCCGGTAGAACTAACACCGGTCTTGATGTCAATCGCTTCTTCAGCTCCTGAAATCCTTTCTCACATTACGGCGTCCATGCAAACTTCTTTTCCTTCTTCAGCATTGCGTAAGAGGTTTCGCAATTGTCGAAAAGCCTTCGATGAAACGGCGGTAGTATCCTGCCATTCCAAGGAAACTCCGAATCTGAGTCACGATCTTGGTGCTCCCAATGTAACACGACTTCTACTTTGCTTGGATCTCTGGCGACTCATACTGCGGTCATTACATGTCCAAGAAACTCCACCTTGTCCTTCCAAAAATCACACTTGCTGAACTTGGCGAAAAGTTGCTTTGTTCCTCGACTTTTCCAAAACTCGCCTCAAGTGTTCGGCATGTTCATCCTCTGTCTTGGAGTATATTAGGATATCGTCTATAAACACGACGACAAACTTGTCCAAATATTCCATGAACACCTTATTCATCATATTCATGAAATAAGCTGGCGCATTCGTCAGTCCAAAGGACATAACTGTAAACTCGTAATGTCCATATCTTGACGAGAATGCGATCTTGAATATCTTACGATCGGATCTTCAAGCGATGATATCCCGATCTCAGATCAATCTTGGAGAAAACTCCGGCTCCTCTTAACTGATCAAACAAATCATCAATCCTGGGTAGCGGATACTTATTCTTCACGGTGACTTCGTTGAGTGCACGGTAGTCAATGCACATCCTGAAACTTCCGTCCTTTTTCTTGACAAACAAAACTGGTGCTCCCCACGGCGACGAACTCGGTCTGATAAATCCTTTCTCCATTAACTCTTCTAGCTGTTTCTTCATTTCTACCAACTCCTCGGTAGACATCCGATAGGGTCTCTTTGCTATCGGTCTTTGTACCGTACAAGCTCTATCACAAACTCTATGTCCTGTCGCGGCATACCGTAGATCTTCGGGAAAAACATCGGGTACTCATTCACTCTTTGGGACATCCTCTATGCTGATTGCCTTGATGCTGTTAACCATCAACTGTCCATCTCTAACTGCAGTGGCTTGAAATTCTACTTTCTTCCCACACGGGCTCTCAATCGAGATAGTCCTTCGTCCACAATCCAATACGACCTTGTGCTTGGATAACCAATCCATTCCCAATATGACGTCTAAGGTGCAGGTCTCCAAAATCATAAGGTTTGCTAGGAACTTTATTCCATCTATTAGTATTCTCACCGGAACATCCTACTTTCGTTCGGAGTTCGAACCAGGGGTTTGAACTAAAAGCATGCACTTAAGTCTTGCAATCCTCAAACCATTTCTAGTAGCAAAGCCTTGCGAAACAAGCGGATGCGAAGCTCGAGAGTCAAACAAGGCTGTTGCAGTGCGAGTTAACAAGTAACTTACCCGATCTGACGTCAGTAGCATTCTGCGGTGCATCTGCGGTGACATGGTTGACTCGGCCTCTCACCACGATGCAGGGTGTGGCTCCTGTCTTTGGCGTCCTAGCCGGGTGGTTCCTAGATTGAAGCGGCGGGGTCACTCCTGCTGTCTTCTTCTGGACAACTGTTGGCAAAGTGTCCTGGCTCGTTGCGATTGTAGCAGCGTCTCATTGTTCCTTCTTGTTGCTCGAGTAAGCGTTTCTAGCGGGGTGGGGTGCAGTAGTTACGATTGACGAGTCTTGGTGCTTTGAGGATGGTGTCCTTGTTGCATTCTCGTCGTTGGAATCGAAGAATTGATTTGGTGCAACTCTCGGCTATTGCGTTCCTGGCGTGATCCTTCTTTGTTGCATCCTGCGCTTCCTGTTCTCATCCAGTTCCTTGTGCTTGTCCTCAAGAATAAGCGCCTTATTCACCAACTCTTGGAAATCTGGAAAGGTGTGGGTGATCAACCCTACCTGCAATCCTGAGTTAAGTCCCTTCATAAAAGCGAGGTATGCGGATTTATACGTCGCTACATCCTCAGTGCGTAGCGTGCTAGCTGTGTGAACTTGTTCAGGTAGTCGACCACCGGCTGATTACCTTGCTTGATGCTCTGAACTCCTCCTTCTTAAGGTCCATGATTCCTTCGAGGCACGTGATACTGTCGGAATGCACTGTGAACTCTTCCCAAGTGATATCTTGAGGGTTCTCTTGCGTGTACGAAGTTCTCCCACCATTCGGCTGTCCCTTCCAAGCGATGAGAAGCGTAGAGTACCTTCTCATTTCCTATGCATTGAGCTATGTGTAGCTTCCTCTCGATTGATCTTAACCAATCATCGGCCTCCAATGGATTGGCATTCCCAGAGAAAGTGGGTGGGTGAGTCCTCATGAACTCTGATAGTCTTGTATTCTGGCGTGGTCCCTGATTAACTTGATTGGCTGTGGCACGAGCGGTGGCGTGCTGCATTTGTTGCATCATAGCATGCATCAATCGAGTCAGGCAGCAAGAAAAGCTCGAAATTCTGCATATCCAAAGCGGTGCTGGTGCTCCATCATTGGGGTTTTCTGCTGGGCGAGAACCACTTCCATTGCTTCCAAAGTTTCCGCGGGTGTTCACCATCTGTCGGTTTGCTCTAGGTTTAGAGATGAGAGGGAAACAAGAATAGACAAGTAATATGGAACTTATGCGGGGCGAAAGGTGTAACCTTAAGGTCCAACTTTATTATTAATAACTTGGTATGGCTGCTTACAATGCCTAAGGGCCTTGCAACACATACTGCACACTCAGCAAACAAAGCAAATCCAAATCGAACAAATTTTGGAGTCTAACGCCTAAAGGGTGACTCTTTATTCTATGACTCGACTCGGCGAAGGAGTCTCACTATAGAACCTATGCTCACTCATCGAGAAAACCTCCACGTCCTGGAGTGCAGGTCTTTGTGGCATAGGCGCGAAACGATCGCCATGTCCGGCAAGCTGTGTCTTCTGTGGTGGTCGAAGAAGCGATGTCCTCATCGAGATCGACTCCTCTGGATCGGCTCGTGTAGCTCGATCTGGCTCTGAGTGCAGTCCGTACAAAGTCATCTCCAACTCGTCAATCCTTCGCAGAAGGTGTGCCACATACTCTTGAGCTTCCCGCCATCTGTTCTTCTCTGTCGTGATCTCCTTGCGGGCCTTCTGCAGCTCCTTGCTTGTATTATCTAGTACATCCTCCTGGCGGCGACAAATCGTGCCAAGCGTAATGGTGGCATCCTCATCCTGAACCGCCGGGTCAAGAAGGTTATCGCTGCGCGGATGGTAGCGGAACACCGTACTCTCAATTCTCTGGCGTAGATACGGGTAATGTGCCGCATTGCTCGTCGTGATACTTCTTGGATACCCATCTGCATTGTAGATCTCCTGGCGGTCACGGTGTATCGGGCGATTGCCTGGGCCCTTTTTCCTAGCAGGTACCTCAATCCTCACGTCACAAGCCTTGATCAATCCCGCTTGTCTGATCACTTCCAGTTGGTATTGGGGCTTCTCAAAATCTCCGAGAGTCTGTAGCATATGCCAAAGTTCTGCAACGTGACCAACTCCCAGATCAACGTAGTTGAACTCTTCCTCCATCTGTCACAAGAGTGCTTTACGTAAGAACTCGGAATTTTTAAATTGTGACAAGGTAAGGGAAAATTTCAGCAAGAGACAAGAAAAGAGAGAAGGGGATAAGTCGAGATGTCATTTCTTGTCTTCACAAATTTTTAGCTTTAGAAAATAGGTTTTATCCTCACTACGACCATTCTAGCTAGGGTTGAGCCTACAGTCAGTATGGCTCTGATACCACCTCTGTCGGGACCCGAATTTGCAAATCCGGACCCTCTGTGTATTCAGCACTAGTCCAGGAACGCGCTAGTGCACACAGTCTTAACATCGGTAAATATCACAATCATACCAATCGATATTATCAAAGTACTTTATTTAAATAACCAAACTGGTTACTTGACCTTATGGTCAAGTTACAAATGTATGCCTCGTAAGGCGAAACTTATTCAGAAAGAAATAATAGCAGCGGAAAAACAACGAAGGCAAAATCGTGGTGCCATCCAAAGATACCACAGGCAATCGGTGGGCTCGCATCCCTAAGTAGACGGATCTTCTTGGAGTTCCTCCTCCAAAGCCGTGTAGTCTCCTCTTCAACTGGTATTGTGTTGAGGCAAGGGTGAGTACTTGGTACTCAGCAAGTCATGCACAGAATGCAAGCTAATATACTATATGCATGGCTTGGTACAAAGGAATAGCTCAAGGTATATTTGCAGTAAACAGCATTCGAAAAGTAATATAAGTAGATTCGAAAGCAGTAGAAATAAGTAAAGCGTAAATAACTTTTCCAGAAGTTTAATAAACATTTTTCCCCATCCTAAACCACATTTCCATCATCTTTATTCTTAAACCAACCCAACCTTTCAAATCCAAGTTATTTTCAGAAAATCTAACCCTTGACTGTAATTCCCGAGCATTGTCCAGTACCGTGGACTCGGCTATTTAAATAGATTCTACACTCTGCAGAGGTTATGCACTTTACCCACAAGATACAGTCAAACACCACAAAGGCGAGTTCCCGTAACAAAGCCTTTCGGAAGCCTCAAACAACACAGGTGGTCCTCTCCGGTTCGTGCTCTACACCATCCCTTCCCTTAGCCAAGGCGAAGTATGGGACCAACACACCGTTAGATGGGTATCGGCCACGCCCACGATACGCTCCCGCATAATCACACAAACGGTGTAATCGACACCCTGAGGCTCCACAAGTGAGTCCTTAGCGACTTAGTCAACTAGGGCCGTCCCATTCCGACCATGTGGTTGCAAGTATGACCCAGTTCAAAGGCTTGCAAGGTTAAGTCCTTAGAGTGACCAGGGCAAGACTACCGAAGAACCAAATCAACATTCCCAACGCCACAACGGCCCACTGATTACTCTTGCCACATGCCCTGCCGAAATCAAGTTTATCAAACCCAGATTGATTACCATGCACCACGTGCCATCAACATCACATGATACTTTTCCAAAACAGGTTCAATATATCATTAAGTCAATATTAACATTTAATTATCCAAAATCATGTTATGAGCACGTAGCGAGTCTAAGCAAGATACTACAAATGGTCTAAACCCATGTTGGCAATTTAATAATGTCCAACTAGTAATCCACAACTAGGGTGACAAAGGGTCATGGCACATACTTAAGTAATCAAGGTGTCATATAGCAAATTGGTATTTATCTAACCCCCAGGTTTAAACAAAGTATTTTTCTAATTGAACTAGCATGCGATAGTTTAAATCAAAATAGATTTCGAAATAGGATCAACATGGTCAAAGCACAACTTGCCTTCAAAAAGTACTTGCTCTTGGTCTTGAGTTGGATCCTGAGTCAACACTTCTCCTTCGAATCCTTCCGGCACTTCAACGTCTACTCGTAAAGCGTGCAAATAGCAAATACACAAATAAACACTAGGCAAAAACATCCCAAAACTCCAAATAAAATCCATAAACAGAGAACATAATTTTCTGGATTTTTAGGAACTGGAATCGTTCAAATCGGAGTTAAAATGCAAAAGTTATGATTTATTAAAGTTTAAATAATCAATTAAATAATATTACAGAGAAAAACTTTAGTCCAAAAATTAAATAAAATTTATATTTAGGTAGATCTCAATTTTATACGAATTTAGAAATTTGAATCACTCAAATCGGAGTTGAAACGCAAAAGTTATAAGCGTTTGAAGTTTGAATCAAAATCTGAAATCATTATTTCGAATTAATAAATCATTTTCTTTTTCGGAAATTAATTATTGCGTCAGCATGGACACGTGGCAGCCTCTGATTGGTTGGCTGACGTCAGCCGGTCCATGGACTTGGTCCACGCTTGGCTCGGGTCCACCGTGGACTCGGTCCACGACTAAATGCGTGTCGGCCGACATGTGGGCCCACTCGAGTGGCGTCATCGCCGGCGTCGGCGGGGCTCGGCCACGGTCTTGACATGTGGGACCGCGGACGTCATGGGTGACGTCCACGGTGCGATCGGCCGACACGCGGGCCCAGCGTGTCGGTGATCACTGCCAGCAGCGGCGTCTGGCCCGACGCGTCGGTCCAACTTCCCGACACGTGGCGCAATCACGGCCGTTGGTTTGAAAATCAGCGGCGGATTAAATCTAGCGTAGTGCTTTGGAAAAACAACTCCGCTGATCCAGACCGTTCGATCTTGATCGGACGGTCAAGATCCAATCTAACCTGGTGCAGTTCTAGCTACGTGGCACAATCTAAGCCGTTGGATCTAGATCCGACGGTTGAAAATAGATCCAGAGGTTGCACGTGAGATCTCACCGCGGTGTGACGTGGCGCGATCTGAGCCCTTGGATTGATCGGGACGGCTAGCGTAGCTCGCGGACGGCGATAGCGGCAGCGGAGGCGAAGGCCACCGGAGATGAAGACGGCAGCGAGTCCAACGGCGCTTGAGGCTTCTCGGCGAAGTGAAGTACTCGAGCAGCGTCACCGTCTTGGGGAATCCGGATCTGGGCTTGATGACGGCGGAGGACGACGGACGGCGGCAGTATCGGCGTTTAACCGCGGCGGAACGGAATTCCAACTCCGGCGAGCTCGTACGGGCAAACGGCGGCGGCTCAGGCGAGATGGCTTGGGGGCACGGGTGCGCACGGAAGTCTAGGTCACGACCGTGGTGGCGGCGCATTAAATAGGGGTCTCGGCGTCGGTAAACGCCACGGAGGCGAGGTCGACACCATTTCGACGGAGTCCGGCGGCGGCACGGAGAGGCGACGTGGCGCAACGTGAGCCGTTGGATCTCGATCCAACGGTCGCGTGAGTTGGACTCGGGTCCGGCTCGGCGAGCTGGCTGGCTCGGTCGGACTCGGGTTCGGTGACGTGGCGCAATCACAACCGTTGGATCTTGATCCAAGGGTCGTGTGGCTAGGGTTCGGGACGAGCGGGTTCGGCTCGACCACGTGGCTCGGGTCGGACTCGAACTCGAGTCTGACTCGGGCTCGGTCGGGTGAACAGTAACCGACTCGGATTTTCCAGCGATTTAATATTTAAAATAATTCCCAGTAATTCATTTAATTCATCAAAAATAGCAAATGACTCAGAAAAATTCCAGAAAAATTCTGGAAAATATTTTGGATCATTTTGGACTCAATTAAAATATTTTCAACAAAATTTTATTTGCAAAATTAAATTCTTTAATTATTTCAAAATGGAATAAATTCAAATAAATCCCAAATAAATCCAAATAAATTCCAGAAAATTCCAAAAATTCACCAAAGTGCCAAATCACACATGAATTCAAGGAAAGCAAAATTTTGGGGTGTTACAAACCTCCCCTTAATAGAATCTCGTCCCAGAGATTCGTGGCTCACTCTGAGAATAGGTTTGGAAACTCTTTCTTCAAATCCTCTTGTGGCTCCCAAGTCGCTCGCTTTCTTCATGGTTGCTCCCTTTGAACTCTACGTAAGCGGGTTGACTTGTTTCTAGTTTCTCGATCCATTGTGTCTAAAATCTTCACGGGATGCTCCTTATAAGTCAAATCCTCTTGCAACTCAATTGACTCTAGCGGTGTGCATTCCTCAAGAACTTCGAAGACACTTCTTTAGTAGGACACATGGAATACGTCATGCACTCCTCGCTAACGATTGTGGCAACTCCGGTGATAAGCAACTTCGCCTCTGCGACTCAAAATCTTAAATGGTCCAACATAGCAGGTGCAAGTTTCCCTTTGGCATGGAACCTCTTAACTCCCCCGAGGCGTAACTCTGAGGTAAACAAAGTCTTACGGTTCAAAACTCAAGTCTCGGCGACGATTGTCGGCATAACTCTTTTGTCGAGATTGGGCTATCTTCAACCTTTCCCTAATCATGGCGTCTGCTCTTGACCTCTTGAAGAATATCAGGCCCAAAGACACGGCGCTCGCGGTCTCATTCCAATTCAATGGCGTTCGACGAGAGTCGGCCATACAAGGCCTCAAAAGGTGACATCGTAAACTAGCACGATAACTATTGTTGTAATGGCGAACTCGGCATACGGCAAACTCTTATCCCAAGAGGTAGCATAAGCTAATGCACAAGCTCTCAACATATCCTCCAAAGATCTGGTTGACTCTTTCGATGCCTGTCCATCCGTGCATGGATGATAGGTCATCTTGAAGTTCAAGCGGGTTCCTATGGCTTCATGCAACTTATTACATAACCTTGAGGTAAATTGGGTACCTCTGTCCGATACAATCCTCTTTGGCACTCCGTGCAAACAGACAATCCTGATCATGTATAATTCTGCTAATTTATCTCCCGAGTAAGTGGTCTTCACGGGGATAAAATGGGCTACTTTAGTCAAGCGATCCACTATAACCCATATGGAGTCATAACCTCCTTGAGTCTTGACAAACCGGTAATGAAATCCATTCCGATTTCCTCCCACTTCCACTCAGGTATTTTCAGCGGTTGTAGCAAACCTGAAGGTCTCTGATGCATTGCCTTGACTCTCTGGCATACGTCGCACAATGCAACATGCTCGGCAACTTCACGTTTCATACTCGGCCACCAGAATCTCTCCTTCAGATCCTGATACATCTTGGCGCTTCCAGGATGAATTGAGTACTTGGAGTCATGGGCTTCTTCCAGAATCAGTTGCTTTAACTCCTTTTTGTTAGGCACACAAATGCGATCCTTCATCCACAACGTGCCTTGCTCATCCAACTTGAAGTCCTCTGCCTTGCCTTCCTCCTTGATGGACTTAATCCTGCGGATCTTGTCATCATCCTTCTGTCCTTCTCGGATCTGATCCTCCAGGGTAGGCTTTACTTCCAATGCGGCCAAGAATCCGCTAGGTACAACCTCAATCTTCATCTTCTGAAAATCCTCACATAACTCATCCTGACTTGTGGCTAGCAACGTACTCACGGTATGGCTTTTCCGACTCAGAGCATCGGCTACTACGTTGGCCTTCCCGGGATGGTAATGGATTCCAACATTATAGTCCTTGATCAACTCTAACCATCTCCTCTGCCTCATATTCAGATCCATTTGGGTGAATATGTACTTAAAACTCTTATGATCCGTATACACTTCACATCTGCTTCCAATCGAGATAGTGACGCCATATCTTCAAAGCATGCACTACTACGGCTAACTCTAAGTCATGTGTCGGATAATTTTCCTCATGCGGCCTCAAGCGCCTTGATGCATAGCGGCGACCTTTCCATCCTGCATCGGCCACACATCCAAGTCCTTGGCGCGATGCGTCACAATAAATATCGAAGCTTTAAGCAACATCCGGTAGAACTAACACGGTGCTGATGTCAATCGCTTCTTCAGCTCTGAAATCCTTTCTCACATTCTCAAGCGTCCATGCAAACTTCTTTTCCTTCTTCGCCATGCGTAGAGGTTTCGCAATTGTCGAAAAGCCTTCGATGAAAGCGGCGGTAGTATCCTGCCATTCCAAGGAAACTCGAATCTGGTCACGATCTTGGTGCTCCCAATGTAACACAGCTTCTACTTTACTAGGATCTACAGCGACTCCTTCTGATGTCAATACGTGTCCAAGAAACTCCACCTTGTCCTTCCAAAAATCACACTTGCCGAACTTGGCGAAAAGTTCTTTGTTCCTCGGCTTTTCCAAAACTCGCCTTAAGTGTTCGGCATGTTCATCCTCTGTCTTGGAGTAGATTAGGATATCGTCTATGAACACGACGACAAACTTGTCCAAATATTCCATGAACACCTTATTCATCATATTCATGAAATAAATTTGGCGCATTAAATCGGCCCAAAGGACATAGCGTAAATTCGTAATGTCCATATCTTGACGAGAATGCGATCTTGAATATCTTCGATCGGATCTTCAAGCGATGGTATCCGATCTCATCAATCTTGGAGAAAACTCCGGCTCCTCTTAACTGATCAAACAAATCATCAATCCTGGGTAGCGGATACTTATTCTTCACGGTGACTTCATTGAGTGCACGGTAGTCAATGCACATCCTGAAACTTCCGTCCTTTTTCTTGACAAACAAAACTGGTGCTCCCCACGGCGACGAACTCGGTCTGATAAATCCTTTCTCCATTAACTCTTCTAGCTGTTTCTTCATTTCTACCAACTCCTCGGTAGACATCCGATAGGGTCTCTTTGCTATCGGTGCTGTACCAGGTACAAGCTCTATCACAAACTCTATGTCCCTGTCTGGCGGCATACCAGGTAGATCTTCGGGAAAGACATCGGGGTACTCATTCACTACTGGGACATCCTCTATGCTGATTGCCTTGGTACTGTTAACCATCAACTGTCCATCTCTAACTGCAGTGGCTTGAAATTCCACTTTCTTCCCACACGGGCTCTCAACTGAGATAGTCCTTCGTCCACAATCCAATACAGCCTTGTGCTTGGATAACCAATCCATTCCCAATATGACGTCTAAGGTCTGGGTCTCCAAAATCATAAGGTTTGCTAGGAACTTTATTCCATCTATTAGTATTCTCACCCCGGAACATCCTACTTTCGTTCGGAGTTCGGAACCAGGGGTTTGAACTAAAAGCATGCACTTAAGTCTTGCAATCCTCAAATCATTTCTAGTAGCAAAGCCTTGCGAAACAAACGGATGCGAAGCTCCAGAGTCAAACAAGACTGTTGCAGGTACTGAGTTAACAAGTAACTTACCCAGTACGACGTCCGTAGCATTCTGCAGTGCATCTGCGGTGACATGGTTGACTCGGCCTCTCACCACGATGCAGGGTGTGGCTCCTGGTCTTTGGCGTCCTAGCTGGGTGGTTCCTAGATTGAAGCGGCGGGGTCACTCCTGCTGTCTTCTTGGACAAGCTGTTGGCAAAGTGTCCTGGCTCGTTGCGATTGTAGCGGCGTCTCATTGTTCCTTCTTGTTGCACGGAGTAGCGTTTCTAGCGAAGTGGGTGCAGTAGTTACGATTGACAGGTCTTGGTGCTGAGGATGGTGTCCTTGTTGCATTCTGTGGTTGGAATCAAGAATTGATTTGGTGCAACTCTCGGTATTGCGTTCCTGGCGTGATCCTTGCTTTGTTGCATCCTGCGCTTCTGTTCTCATCCGGTTCCTTGCGCTTGTCCTCAAGAATAAGCGCCTTATTCACCAACTCTTGGAAATCTGGAAAGGTGTGGGTGATCAACCCTACCTGCAATCTGAGTTAAGTCCCTTCATAAAAGCGAGGTATGCGGATTTATCTGTCGCTACATCCTCAGTGCGTAGCGTGCTAGGCTGTGTGAACTTGTTCGTAGTCGACCCTTTGGTGATTACCTTGCTTGATGCTCTGAACTCCTCCTTCTTAAGGTCCATGATTCCTTCGAGGCACGTGATCTTGTCGAATGCGGTGTGAACTCTTCCCAAGTGATATCTTGAGGGTTCTCTTGCGTGGCACGAAGTTCTCCCACCATTCGGTATTTGTCCCTTCCAAGCGATGAGAAGCGTAGAGTACCTTCTCATTTCCTATGCATTGAGCTATGTGTAGCTTCCTCTCGATTGATCTTAACCAATCATCGGCCTCCAATGGATTGGCATTCCCGAGAGAAAGTGGGTGGGTGAGTCCTCATGAACTCGATAGTCTTGTATTCTGGCGTGGTCACTGATTAACTTGATTGGTGTGGCCTGAGCGATGACGTGCTGCATTTGTTGCATCATAGCATGCATCAAGCGAGTCAGGCAGCAAGAAAAGCTCGAAATTCTGCATATCCAATTGGCGGTGCTGGTGCTCCATCATTGGGGTTTTCTGTTTGGCGAGAACCACTTCCATTGCTTCCAAAGTTTCATGGTGTTCACCATCTGTCGGTTTGCTCTAGGTTTAGAGATGAGAGGAAACAAGAATAGACAAGTAATATGGAACTTATGCGGGCGAAAGGTGTAACCTTAAGGTCCAACTTTATTATTAATAACTTGGTATGGTCACTTACAATGCCTAAGGGCCTTGCAACACATACTGCACACTCGACAAACAAAGCAAATCCAAATCGAACAAATTTTGGAGTCTAACGCCTAAAGGGTGACTCTTTATTCTATGACTCGACTCGGCGAAGGAGTCTCACTATAGAACCTATGCTCACTCATCGAGAAAACCTCCACGTCACGAGTGCAGGTCTTTGTGGCATAGGCGCGAAACGATCGCCATGTCCGACAAGCTGTGTCTTCGTGGTGGTCGAAGAAGCGATGTCCTCATCGAGATCGACTCCTCTGGATCTGGCTCGTGTAGCTCAATCTGGCTCTGGAGTGCAGTCCGTACAAAGTCATCTCCAACTCGTCAATCCTTCGCGAGAAGGTGTGCCACATACTCTTGAGCTTCCCGCCATCTGTTCTTCTCTGTCGTGATCTCCTTGCGGGCCTTCGTAGCTCCTTGCTTGTATTATCTAGTACATCCTCCTGGCGGCGACAAATCGTGCCAAGCTGTATGCAGTGGCATCCTCATCCTGAACCGCCGGGTCAAGAAGGTTATCGGCTGCGGATAGTAGCAGGAACACCGTACTCTCAATTCTCTGGCGTAGATACGGGTAATGTGCCGCATTGCTCGTCGTGATACTTCTTGGATACCCATCTGCATTGTAGATCTCCTGGCGGTCTGCGATGTATCGAGCGATTGCACAGGCCCTTTTTCCTAGCGGTACCTCAATCCTCACGTCACAAGCCTTGATCAATCCCGCTTGTCCGATCACTTCCAGTTGGTATTGGGGCTTCTCAAAATCTCAGAGTCAGTAGCATATGCCAAAGTTACTCGCAGCGTGACCAACTCCCGGATCAACGTAGTTGAACTCTTCCTCCATCTGTCACAAGAGTGCTTTACGTAAGAACTCGAATTTTTAAATTGTGACAAGGTAAGGGAAAATTTCAGCAAGAGACAAGAAAAGAGAAGGGGATAAGTCGAGATGTCATTTCTTGTCTTCACAAATTTTTAGCTTTAGAAAATAGGTTTTATCCTCACTACGACCATTCTAGCTAGGGTTGAGCCTACAATCAAGTATGGCTCGATACCACCTCTGTCGGGACCCCGAATTTGCAAATCCGACCCTCTGTGTATTCAGCACTAGTCCAGAGCAGCTTAGTGCACACAGTCTTAACATCGGTAAATATCACAATCATACCAATCGATATTATCAAAGTACTTTATTTAAATAACCAAACTGGTTACTTGACCTTATGGTCAAGTTACAAATGTATGCCTCGTAAGGCGAAACTTATTCAGAGAAAAATAATAATAGCAGCGGAAAAACAACGAAGGCAACATCGTGGCGCCATCCAGTATACCACAGGCAACTGACTGGGCTCGCATCCCTAAGTAGACGGATCTTCTTGGAGTTCCTCCTCCAAAGCTGGTGTAGTCTCCTCTTCAACTGGTATTGTGTTGAGGCAAGGGTGAGTACTTGGTACTCAGCAAGTCATGCACAGAATGCAAGCTAATATACTATATGCATGGCTTGGTACAAAGGAATAGCTCAAGGTATATTTGCAGTAAACAGCATTCGAAAAGTAATATAAGTAGATTCGAAAGCAGTAGAAATAAGTAAAGCGTAAATAACTTTTCCAGAAGTTTAATAAACATTTTTCCCCATCCTAAACCACATTTCCATCATCTTTATTCTTAAACCAACCCAACCTTTCAAATCCAAGTTATTTTCAGAAAATCTAACCCTTGACTGTAATTCCCGAGCATTGTCGATCGTGGACTCGGCTATTTAAATAGATTCTACACTCTGCGAGAGGTTATGCACTTTACCCACAAGATACAGTCAAACACCACAAAGGCGAGTTCAGTAACAAAGCCTTTGGAAGCCTCAAACAACACAGGTGGTCCTCTCCTGTTCGTGCTCTACACCATCCCTTCCCTTAGCCAAGGCGAAGTATGGGACCAACACACCGTTAGATGGGTATCGGCCACGACCACGATCGCTCCCCGCATAATCACACAAGCGGTGTAATCGACACCCTGAGGCTCCACAAGTGAGTCCTTAGCGACTTAGTCAACTAGGGCCGTCCCATTCGACCATGTGGTTGCAAGTATGACCCAGTTCAAAGGCTTGCAAGGTTAAGTCCTTAGAGTGACCAGGGCAAGACTACCCGAAGAACCAAATCAACATTCCCAACGCCACAATCGGCCCACTGATTACTCTTGCCACATGCCCCTTGGCCGAAAATCGCTTATCAAACCCCGCTTGATTACCATGCACCACGTGCCATCAACATCACATGATACTTTTCCAAAACAGGTTCAATATATCATTAAGTCAATATTAACATTTAATTATCCAAAATCATGTTATGAGCACGTAGCGAGTCTAAGCGTATACTACTGGTCTAAACCCATGTTGGCAATTTAATAATGTCCAACTAGTAATCCACAACTAGGGTGACAAAGGGTCATGGCACATACTTAAGTAATCAAGGTGTCATATAGCAAATTGGTATTTATCTAACCCCCAGGTTTAAACAAAGTATTTTTCTAATTGAACTAGCATGCGATAGTTTAAATCAAAATAGATTTCGAAATAGGATCAACATGGTCAAAGCACAACTTGCCTTCAAAAAGTACTTGCTCTTGGTCTTGAGTTGGATCCTGAGTCAACACTTCTCCTTCGAAACCTTACGGCACTTCAACGTCTACTCGTAAAGCGTGCAAATAGCAAATACACAAATAAACACTAGGCAAAAACATCCCAAAACTCCAAATAAAATCCATAAACAGAGAGAACATAATTTTCTGGATTTTTAGGAACTGGAATCGTTCAAATCGGAGTTAAAATGCAAAAGTTATGATTTATTAAAGTTTAAATAATCACTTAAATAATATTACAGAGAAAAACTTTAGTCCAAAAATTAAATAAAATTTATATTTAGGTAGATCTCAATTTTATACGAATTTAGAAATTTGAATCACTCAAATCGGAGTTGAAACGCAAAAGTTATAAGCGTTTGAAGTTTGAATCAAAATCTGAAATCATTATTTCGAATTAATAAATCATTTTCTTTTTCGAAATTAATTATTGCGTCGGCATGGACACGTGGCAGCCTCGATTGGTTGGTGGCGTCGCCACCGGTCCTTGGACTTGGTCCACGCTTGGCTCGGGTCCACGGTGGACTCGGTCCCCGACACGTCCGTGGCGCTGACATGTGGGCCCACTCGAGTGACGTCATCGCCGGCGTCACGGGCTCGGCCACGGTCTGACATGTAGGACCCATCCGGCGTCATGGGTGACGTCACGGTGCAGTCGCTGACACGCGGGCCCCGCGTGTCAGTGACCACGCACGCGCGCGTACGACGCTGACCGCGTCGGTCCAACTTCCCGACACGTGGCGCAATCACGGCCGTTGGTTTGAAAATCAACGGCGCGGATTAAATCTAGCGTAGTGCTTTGGCAAAACAACTCCGCTGATCCAGACCGTTCGATCTTGATCGGACGGTCAAGATCCAATCTAACCTGGTGCAGTTCTAGCTACGTGGCACAATCTAAGCCGTTGGATCTAGATCCGACGGTTGAAAATAGATCCAGAGGTTGCACGTGAGATCTCACCGCGGTGTGACGTGGCGCGATCTGAGCCCTTGGATTCTGATCGGACGGCTAGCGTAGCTCGCGGACGGCGATGGCGACGCGGCGGAGCAGAGGCCACCGGAGATGAAGACGACGACGAGTCCAACGGCGCTTCGGGGCTTCTCCGGCGAAGTGAAGGGTACTCCCGAACGCGTCTCGTCTTGGGGAATCCGGATCTGGGCTTGATGACGGCGGAGGACGACGGACGGCGGCAGTATCGGCGTTTAACCGCGGCGGAACGGAATTCCAACTCCGGCGAGCTCGTACGGGCAAACGGCGGCGGCTCGCGAGATGGCTTGGGGCACGCAGTGCGCCACGGAAGTCTAGGTCACGGCCGTGGTGGCGGCGCATTAAATAGGGGTCTCGGCGTCAGGTAAACGCACGGAGACCGAGGTCGGTCGACGGCTGCGAGTCCGGCGGCGCACGGAGAGGCGGACGTGGCGCAACGTGAGCCGTTGGATCTCGATCCAACGATCGGCGTGAGTTGGACTCGGTCCGCCGCGAGCTGGCCGCTCGGTCGGACTCGGGTTCGGTGACGTGGCGCAATCACAACCGTTGGATCTTGATCCAACGGTCGCGTGGCTAGGGTTCGGGGCGAACGGGTTCGGCTCGACCACGTGGCTCGGGTCGGACTCGAACTCGAGTCTGACTCGGCTCGATGGGTGAACGATAACCGACTCGGATTTTCCAGCGATTTAATATTTAAAATAATTCCCAGTAATTCATTTAATTCATCAAAAATAGCAAATGACACAGAAAAATTCCAGAAAAATTCTGGAAAATATTTTGGATCATTTTGGACTCAATTAAAATATTTTCAACAAAATTTTATTTGCAAAATTAAATTCTTTAATTATTTCAAAATGGAATAAATTCAAATAAATCCCAAATAAATCCAAATAAATTCCAGAAAATTCCAAAAATTCACCAAAGTGCCAAATCACACATGAATTCAAGGAAAGCAAAATTTTGGGGTGTTACAATTGCATCGCTAACGATTGAGTTTTGTGTGTTAAATGGAGTTGTGAAGAGTTGGGATCGAGTCGTGGACTCACCCAAAAAGATTCAATGAGGTATGTGTATGAAAAGGGCAATGAGGTAAGTGGTAGCAGTACAATTGTTTATGTATTGGTTGAATCTTGTAAGAGTTACATTCTTAATGATGGGTTGGAATTGCTAACTTGTTAATCATATTGATTTGATGCACTTTGCTGAGTTTTCGAACTCACGCTTGTTTGTTAATATTTTTAGGTACTCGGAAGAGCGACTTGCCGGGTTTGGGGCGTAGCTGCACCTCCACTGTGTCTCACGACATGTTTCAGACTTTTGGAATCAATTAGTAAATTTGTAACTAGTTAATTTATTTGTGTAATCATATGGTATTTAAGTTGAGTTGTTAATGAATGTATTTTTGGTAGTTGTTAATTGCCTACATGTCATGATGGTTGATTGATTCCATGACATGTTGAAATTATTATCGCTATATTGACTATTGTGATCTCTTTTGCCTGCTGAGTGGATGTCCACTTAGTAGGGGAGGTCTTGCAAAAAAAAATTAGTGAAAATTAGATAGGTTTTGGTAGCACTTCGGGCACGTGAGGTGCCGGGGTGTTACACGGACGACCAAAATCCGACTCTAAATTGGCGAAAACCCAAACCCTATGTCGACTGCTCATGCTACCCGAAACAGAGAACGTGGCAAACTCAAGATTCCATCTAATCTACCCAACTACAGCACCACCAATTGATCTAAAAACATGATAATAACCCTTAGAACAGTACCTAGACCAACCCCAAGGATTCCCATGGCCATACCTTCGCCCGAGGCACGAAAACCCAATGGATATCCTCCCGGTTCGCGCGATCTCCTTCCTCGCTCCAAATCCACCGGATCTCCTCATCGCGGAGCGCTCCAATGGACGGATCTTCTAGGTGTTGAGGTGGAGAACTCTCCTAGGGGCAGCAAGGGAGTTGGAGAGGTGGTGGAGGGGTGGTGGCGCAATGGGGAGAGGTGGTGGGGGGCGGCTAGGAGGAGGATTGGGGAGGGGGCTAGGGCACACAAGGGGGGGTGGGGGGCGCACCAAGCAGGGGCGGGGTGCACATATGGGCAGGAGGAGGCCCCCAAACAGGACTCCTACTCCTAAATGGACTCAAACTCCTCCCCACCAAGGCCCACGACCCTTTCTCTTAGGCCCAAACTCCCCCGGAAAGGCCCAAACACCCGGAAACGCAAATAAATCTCATACTGTATGGTTTTAACCTCCAATTCCATATTTCATAATGTTTTTGACCTCAACATTCACATTAAATAAGGTTACAACACTCCGTGGTGTCACATTCTCCCCTCTTCAATAGGATTCGACCTCGAATCGAATACATGCCACTACGCCAAACCAACTACACACAGAGATCTAATCTTCACGGTTCAAACCTGAAGAAAAGAGCTTTGGGTAAAGCTCGCCCCCGGGAGACTTCAACTCCCAGGTCTCTTCTCTAAATAAAACCACTGGAATTTACACTGATCGAGACTCGATGACAGGACGCCTAGGTTCGAAGACCAACGGCTCTAATGATAACTCGCCATCAAAACTTGCGAGAACTTTACTCAACATTGTAACACAAAGCACTCAAAAAAGGCCTCGGCATGACCCAAGTGATAGGATAAAATCCCAAACAGACCACGAAATAATACGGTCTCACACTCCTCATTCCATGCATTCCTTGGCACTAAAGTGCCCGATCCCTTTAACCAAAGCCACTCTCCAGAAGGACATGGTACCAACTTCTAGATCCATCTTCCACTACCACGCACAAAAGTGAATCACGTCCCAACGTCTCAACTGTGGTTCATCGTATTCGAGACGACGCAAACCAAGTGAGACACAACACTCTAAGATTACTACCACCGCAAGGAGAAGCCTACTTTATGACCAGGGCTTTGAAAAATCTGCAAAATCAAAAAAAGAACAACCGAACATTCCACTTCGGTTGGCACAACACGCTCAAGCCCGGCGACAAAAAGATCCAATACACTTCAAAAGGAAAAGCGATTACTAGCAACCACCAAGTGGTCTACTAATAATTTAATCAACCCTACCGAGGAACACCTCAACGACACAATTCTCCAAGAAGGTTTGCATTGAGTCATACACAACCTTCCGCTCAAAGGACCACGATAAAGAGTACAATCATTGAGTGAGCTCAACCATAAAAATGAACCCAATTGGTCCATATACAAAAACTCAAACCCCAAAGCGCTAAAACCACATTGGAAAGGATCCGGCAACATCCAAAGAGTACACATTTCATTTTTCTAAGCCAAATCGCAAAGAAAACTCAAACTTCTAACACCACAGCCAAAATACCACAAATTATTCATTCTTTCCTTTCATACTAGGAAGAAATGGAAATCTCGATACATGACAAGAATGCTGTGACACTACGGAATGGTGTGACATTATAAAATGTGAATGTTGACGTTAAAAACATTATGGAATGTGAAATTCGAGAGTAAAACTTTACGGTTTGAGGTTAATTCATGTTTTGGGCCTTCAGGGAGGGAAAATGGCCCTACCGGGGGAAGTTTTGGGCTTGGGGTGAGCCTCGTGGGCTTGCTGGAACCTCTTGGGCCGGAGGTGGGAGGCCTAAGGCCCTGGTGGGGGGAGGATTAGGGCAGCACCCTGCTGCCCCATTGCGCCTAGCCCTCCCCATGCGCCTCCTCCCTCTCCTTTCTCTCCTAGCCGCCGCCCCCATCACCCCACGCCGTGCGCCCCATCCCCTCCCCTTGCTCCCCATTGCTCCACCACCCCTCCACCACCTCTCCACCTCCCTTACTGCCCTAGGAGAGTTCTCCACCACAACACCTCGAAGATCCATCCGTTGGAGCGCTCCGCGACGAGGAGATCCGGCGGGATTGGAGCGAGGAAGGAGATCGCGCGAACCGGGAGGAGATCCGTTGGGTTTTCGTGCGCCGGGCGAAGGTATGGCCATGGGAATCCTTGGGGTTGGTCTAGGATCTGTTCTAAGGGTGATTATCACATTTTTAAATCAATTGGTGGTGCTGGAATTGAGTAGATTAGATTAAATCTAGAAGTTGCCACGTTCTCTGTTTCGGGCAGCATGAGCAGTCGACCTAGGGTTTGGGTTTTCGTCAATTTAGAGTCGGAATTTGGTCATCCGCCTGTTGAAGAAGTTGTAGGTAATTTCAATACCTTTCAGTGGGTATAACGAACGCATAATTCTGATCAGCCGTTTGAAAGTTATGGATATTTTACCGAGCGTGTTAAAATCTGTGACGTGATTGGAACAGATCACGATATTTTGTACATTAAACAACTTTAGATTCCGAATCAGCTTTTCCATATACTTAGAAAAAGTTAGGAAATTTCCTAAGCTACGCGATGATGTACTCGTTTAATTGATTCGGAGTCTTAGAACCCGAGTTATACCTTTTGGAAGGTTGCTGTCCCGACGGGACAGAACCTCTGTTTTTGGGTTTAGCGAGTAGTTTGCGATGTCGGGGTAGAAGAGGGATTGCTTACTATTTTGTGGACATGATTGTGAGTGTGTGGTACCTATGTGCAGGTGGTGTGACCCCGGGAGTGCCTTCTACTTCTCGCCAATCCGTTGCCCGTGGTTGAGGCAAGTGTATTGTAATGGATAGCGGTTTGTAGGTTGCTAGTTGAGACTAGATGAAATTGATTATATGATATGATCACTTGCCATGCTTTAATGATTGCCAATGATATGATGAGTATGCTTATTATGTTATGATGCCATGTGTTAATGTACAAGTTAATTATGATGTTGGCATATTTGCATACATGGCATGATACATGGCCCGGGCGGTGAGAAAGTCATAACTAATCCGGGGAAGGTCGGTGAGAAAGTTATGACTATTCCGGAGAGCCAATGAGTAAGTCCTACATCGTGATTCCATCCACTGCGGTGTTTGGAAGCGAGGGGTAGGCACCCTCCATCTTCGGGATGGAAGGGGGGAGACAGTGCACACCGACGGGTGTGCACTCAACCATACCGGTATGAGTTTCCAAGGAGACATGAGCATCGCATCGTATTGCATACATAATGATGATGTTAATGATATGTGATCATGAATGAGATGATTTACATGATGTGAGTTGCTATAGCCATGTAATGGTTCTTTTGTACCATTGCAATATGCTTGCTGAGTGTTGAACTCACGCTTGTGCTTTCTTGTTGTTTTAGGTACCATGAGACCGGCATGCGGGGAAGGGAAATAGTCACACTTCTACACGTAGCTTCACTCATTTATTCCCACAAGTCACTTAATTGTGTTTTGATAATAAACTAAGTGTGATGCTTATTGTTTTATGGTTTAGCTTTGCGTTATGAGAGTCTTATTGTTCGTTTGGCGCATGGAGACATTGAATGCTTGGAATTAGACTTATATTGTTGTTATGCCTTTAATTATTGCTATTTTAGATGTCTCTCATATTGCCTTATATTGCTATGCTATTGTGTTTCCTTCAATTCATGTTAAAACAAATGAGATGCTGCCGAAATTTTGGTTTTTAGCATTAGTGCCTTTGCTGTAATTTACTTGTAATTGTGGTATTTAGAGGTTGCTTAGTCTATGTTTGGTAGCATTCGGGCATATTAAATGCCTGGTGTTACATGATTGGTATCGAAGCTGTAGGTCCTTGGAATGTGTATTTTTAGTGTGATGCTATAGGGTACAACTAAAATGTGATGTGGAATAACTTAGAAACATGGCTTAGGTTTCAACTAAAATTTTGTTATAAGATAGCAACATTAAAACTTGCAAAAGTGGTATAACTAATCTAAAATTTGACACACAATGGATGCACAGTAGGAAAGGGTATGGGTATCGTTTCTTTACGCTTAAATGTTGTATTTAAGCTTTGATGTTGAATGCTTCATTTGATAATGCATGTTGCTATGTCTATGAGATAAATGATTGAATGGTTCTTGTGGTTGTGTTAAAGTGGGGTTGTGGTGCCGAAGGGTTTCGGACACCACTTTTGTTCATAGTAAGGGTGTGGTTTGACGGTATGGCCGGTTAAAGACATCACCGAAGAACTATTAACCCCTGTAGGAGAAGAGTGCTCACCTTTTCTATCGTAGATCGGGTAGTTGACTGGAGACAAATAGAAGAGTTGTTGGTGGTTTCCTTCGGATGTTCTTTATCGTTCTGTGGTTGATCTTGGTTGGTTTTCTTGGTTTTAGTTGACTGAAACCAAAAGAAAAGTGTTTGGCATTGGATTTTTCGCGGATTGTTCCGTATGCGGTGTGTGGTTTTGTCTTCCTTGGTTGAAGGCGAAGAAGAAGAGTCTAGTGTTGCGCTTCTTTTGGTCGCCTTTCCAGCTTTGATGCTTAGTTTGTTGATTGCTTTATGGGGGAGAAGCATTCAATCTATTCCTGTGTTTGTCTTTCTTCGAGGTCAAAAGAGTTATTGCGGCATTATGCCAGACCTGGTTGTCAGGGCTGAAGTCCTGTGGCTTTGTAGGAGTAGGTGGTGTTTGATTTCGTCATTTTACTGGTTTAAGAAATCATCTTTGAAAACCCTTCTTGTTTCGTGAAAGGTTGGGGTTTGGTGTTAAGGTTTTATTTGAAAATGATTACTTGATCGCTTGGTTCCCTTTCGAGAAAAATTGTCTTTCAACCATTTTCCTCTATGGGAGTCCTTGAGATTGAAAAGTGTTTTGGAGAATTCCTTTTGCATGACCAAGTTTGGGTTTGTCTCATTGCAATTTTGAGAGTCAAGTTTCCTTATGAATTTGGGATGAGTTTTAAAACTAAAATGCTGCAAACAAAGTAAGTAGTCTTTTCACTGAAATCGTTTGTCCCTTGTAAGAATTGTTGTTTAGCATGTTATGTAGCATGTACCAATGTGGTTTATGGGATGACGTATTGTTAAGTTAATTTGTGAGTTTAAACAATGCAATGCGGTTGTTATCTCTAGCTTGAGAATAAATAGACTACTAGTGTTGTAGTTTACTCTGTAGCGAGAATGATTAAATGGGTTAATGTACATGCTTAGAATCTGTTGTCTTGCTTTAAAAGTGCTTATGATCCTTGTTAATGTTAAAAATTTAAACCTTGATGCATAGTTAGAACATTAAGATGATGTAAATTAATGATACTGTTAAAGAAACCTTGCCGATTGTTTAAAGATGTTCTAATCTAACGGGTTAATAGAGAAATTTAATCATGTTGACTAGTGGCTTTAATTTGGATGTTGATTAGAGTTGCTATTTATGTTGTTGCAACCTACTAGTATATTTGGAAGTATGCAGTTGTGTCTCTACAATGCTGGTATTGATATCAATTGAGAAAACATAAGACTTATTGTTAATGATGTTGTTAAGGGCAGTGTTAATGCTAGTATTGAATCTATTTTTAAATAGTTGGAGTATGTTATGTGGTGGTAATTTTGTTATAACCGATGTATAGGGTAGCTAAAGGTAATGTTGTTGATTGATGATTATGCAAATTATTGATATTGACGACTTAGTAGTGGTGGTAATTGCTTAGATTAATTGTTGAAAAATCCTTGTTAAAAATGGAGGTTATTGTAACATGTTGTGATGGAGTGGACCATGGATAATTAACATGATGTAAGATTTTAATCTTATTGAATGCATATCTTAGAATCCTATTTATGAATTTTATCTTGTAGAGATATTACTTATTTGTTGAAGTCATTTTATTGATCGAACAAGTTTAAATTGTCAAGATTTTGACGTATGGATAGTATAAAATTTATAGGTTGACCATGCTCAAGTAGCTGTTGAAGTACTATGTTTGAAATATAGAATATGTTGTTATATGATTTGGTGATCCGTGGGGATCATGTCAATGTAGTCTTGGTTGGGTGCCTTTGTGATAAGCATCTTAAACCTTAATTAAAAGTGTTGGGAATGGTAACTAGAGAAAGAAATTGTTATGTAAATTTTGTTAAATCCGGTTGGACTCTCTTGATGAGTAAATAGTGATTTTTGAATGCTTAAATGGTAAGCGTAGTGGAATACAAGTTATGGTGGGATTCATGTTGAGCTGGTGTTTAAAACCCTTTCAACTGGTGTGGTTGTTTGCCATTTTGGTTGAATGCCTTCGGTCAAGGTATTCCTTGTGTTGTGTTTCCGAGTTTCCCTAAAACCCGTAGCTATTGGTGCCAATCTTTGGTTTTGGCTATTTTGTTTAATTTGTGTTATGAGTATGGATTTACACCCAAAAGTTTTTGAGTGGATCACGTTCCTTCGCGTTCACCCTGAATTATCTTTGGAATAAATTTTAACGGAAGCAGATGGACATAGTAGGTTGTGTTGGAAACTCTTGAGATTTAATTTGTAACTCTTTTTTACTGGAGTTGGATTTATTTGCATAACGTGTGTGGTGTTTGCAAGTGCTCCAAAAGGTGGTTTTTATGGATGTTTCATCCGTGATGTTGTTAGCAAAGTGTTCTCTTTTGGGATATGAGTTTCCCTTTCTTTTGAGAAAAATATGTGGTGGTTGTGTGTACAGATGTTTGACTTTGGAGTCGATGTTCTTTTCCAAAATATTGATTTTGGTTAAAATGCGATGTTTTGCAAGTTTAGTTTTCAAATTGACATGGCTTCCTATACAATGTGGTGTTCCTATTAATGGTGTTGCCGTCATAGTTTATATGAATTTCGCAGCCATCGATGTTAATTGTGTTTCAATCATGTGATACCGAGGAAGAAGTCTTTTGGTGGATGACTATTCGGTATTGTTGTTACATGAAGAATGAATGGTGAAAAGGAAGCATGACATTGTTTATAGATGTTTAATGATGAAAGAGTCGATGAGCCAGGTCGGTGAGAAAGTCATATATGGATATATGACTAATCCGGAGTGCTCTTGAAAAATGTGCATGCATATCATAAATCGAGACTTCTATTTCTTTCTGGTATGTTGGTTGTGGTGTAGGAGATTTGTGTTTCCATTGCATCTTAGCTTAGGAAAAATAAGATGAGTACTCTTTGGTTGTTGCCGGATTCTTTCCAAATTGGCTTTTAGCGCTTTGGAGTTCGAGTTGTTGTATGTGGATCATTTTGGGTTCATGGATTTTGGTTGAGCTTACTCAATGATTGCACCCTTTGTTCTGATTCTTTGAAAGGAAGAATGCGAGGGCGAGACCTTCTGTCGGGACCCGAATTTGCAAATCCGGACCCTCTGTGTATTCAGCACTAGTCCAGGAACGCGCTAGTGCACATAGTCTTAACATTGGTAAGTATCACAATCATACTCAACAAAATAATAAGGTACCTTAAATAGTTAACCAACGGGTTGCTCGACCTTATGGTCAAGTTACAAATATATGCCACGCAGGGCGAAAACTCAATAAGAGAGAAATAACTGCAGCGGAAAATAAGATAACTTCGTGGCGCCATCCAGTATACCACAGGCAACTGACTGGGCTCACTCCCTAATTAGACGGTTCCTCTTGGAGCTCCTCCTCCAAAGCTGGTGTAGACTCTTCTTCAACTGGTGTTGTATTGCGGCAAGGGTGAGTACTTGGTACTCAGCAAGTCATGCACAGAATGCAAACTAATATACTACATGCATGGCTTAGTACAAAGGAATAGCTCAGGGTATAATTGCAGTAAAACAGCATTTGGCAAGTAACATAAGTAGATTCAAAAGTAGTAGAAACATGTTTAAGAGCAATAACTTTTCCAGCAATTAAATAAACATCTTTCCCAATTCTAATCCACATTTCCATCAACATCATTATTAAAGCAAACCAGACCCTCCAATTCCAAGTTATTTTCAAGAAGGTCTAATCCTTGACTGTAATTCCCGAGCGATGTCCAATACCGCGGACACGGCTATTCGAATAGATTTTACACTCTGCAGAGGTTATGCACTTTACCCACAAGATACAGCCAAACACCACAAAGGCGAGTGTCCGTAACAAAGTCTTTCGGAAACTTCTAACAGCACAAGTGGTCCTCCCCGGTGATTGCACACTAACCCTTCCCTTAGCGAAAGCGAAGTTTAGGCCAATCCACCGTTAGATGGGTACCTGGGCGCAGCCCCGATACGCTCCCCCGTACAACTACACAAAGGGTGTAGTTGACATCCTGAGGTCCCACAGGTACGTTATTAGCAAGTTAATCAACCAGGTCTGTCCCATTACAGACATGTGGTTGCACGTTTGACTCATTTCAAAGGCTTGCAAGGTTAAGTCCTTAGGGTGACCAGGGCAAGACTACCCGAAGAACCAAATCAACATTCCCAGTGCCACAACAGGCCCACCCGATCATTCTTGCCACATGCCCCGGTCCAAAACTATTTATCAAACCCCCAGTTGATTACCATGCACCACGTGCCATCAACATCACAACACATGATACCTTTCCAAAACAGGTTCAATATATCATTAAGTCAACATTAACATTTGATTGTCCAAAATCATGTCATGAGCACGTAGCAGGTCTAAGAAATATACTACAACGATCTAAATTCCCAAGTTGGTAATTTAATAAAGTCCAACTATATAATCCTCAACAAGGGTGACAAGAGTTCATGGCACATATGTAATTAACCAAGGTGTCATACAGCAATTTGGCACATATCTAATTCCCGGAATTAGATAAAGTATTTTCTAATTAAACTAGCATGCAATAATTTAAACCAAAATAATTTGAAAATGGGATCAACATGGTCAAAGCACAAATTGCCTTCAAAGAGTACTTGTTCTTGGTTCTGAGCTGGCTCCTGGGTCAACACTTCGCCTTCGAAGCCTTCGGGCACTTCCATGTCTACTCGTAAAGCGTGCAAATAGCAATAAATAAATAAATAGTAGACAAAAAGTGTCCAAACATCCAAATAAAGTTCACGAACATAGAGAGCATAATTTTATGAATTTTTAGAAACTGGAATCGTCAAATTGGAGTTAAAATGCAAAAGTTATAATCGTTTAAAGTTTAAAGAAAGCATTAATTAAATAAAAACAGAGAAATATTCATAATCAGAAATTAATTAAAATTCATATTTGAGTAGGTCTCATTTTTATGAAAATTTAGAAATTTGAATCACTCAAATCGGAGTTGAAACGCAAAAGTTATAAGCGTTTGAAGTTTGAATCCAATTTTGAAATCAATAAACCGAATTAATAAATCATTTTCTTTTTCGGAAATTAATTTATTGCGTCAGCATGACACGTGGACCAATCAGAGGCCGCCACGTCGCCTCGGGTCCATGGACCCGGCGCACGGTTTGGCTTGGTCCACCGTGGACCCGGTCCACGGCGCACGTGTCCCACTAACAGGTGGGCCCCTCGGATGACGTCAGCAGTGACGTCATCACGCACGGCTGAGGGACGGCTGACACGCGGGCCCCACCGTGACGTCAGCGGTGACGTCATGGTGCGGTTGGTTGGGCCGCTGACACGCAGGCCCCACGCTGACGTCACACGTGACGTCAGCGGTGACTGGGCGGCGACCGCGCTGACCGCGGCGGTCAGACTTCCGCCCACGTGGCTAGATCTCGGCCGTTGATTTGAAAATCAATGGCCCAGATCGGATTTGGTTTAACGCGTTAAGGAAACTACTTGGCTGACCCGGACTATTCGATCTTGATCGGACGGTCAAGATCAACCCTAGCGTTACAACGTGGCTAACCCTAGCCGTTCGATCTAGATCTAACGGCTGAGATTGGATCTAGTACGGTGCGGTTAAAGCTACGTGGCACAATCTAAACTGTTGGATCTAGATCCAATGGTTGGAAATAGATCTAGAGGTTAGCACGTGGATCTCACCGGGGGGTGACGTGGACGAACGTGGGCCGTTGGATCTTGATCGGACGGCTGAGGGAGCTTGCGAGCGGTGATGGCGTGCGGCGGAGCTCCGGCTGCCGGGGACGAAGACGACGACACGCGAAACAACGTTTCGGGCACGCTCCGGCGAGGTGAGATATCTCCACGGACGCGGCTTGACGCAACGGTTCCGGATCTGGACTCAACGGCGGCGGAAGACAGCGGAGGCGGCAGCAGACGGTGGAAAACCGCGGCGGAAGCTTTCTCCAACTTCGGTGAGCTCCCACGGGCGAACGGCGGCGACTCGGGCTCGGTGAGTTAGGGCTATGGGTGCGCACGAGAAAGGGGGTCCCGACACGGGTGGCGGCGCATTAAATAGCCCCTCGACGTCCGTGATATGCGCGGAAAACGAGGACCCACGCACGGGCGGCGGCGGAGTCCGGCGGCAACACGGAGAGGGTGACGTGGTGCACTCTCGGCCGTTGGATCGAGATCCAACGATCGCGAGGTTTGGGCTCGGGTCCGGCTCGGTGATCTGGCTGGCTCGGTCGGAGTCGGGCTCGGGTGACGTGGCTCAATCTCGGCCGTTCGATCTTGATCGGACGGTCGAGAGGGTTAGGGTTAGGTTGGGTTCGAGTCGGATTCGGACTCGAGTCAGACTCGGGCTCGGTCGGTGGAACAGTAAAACCAACTCGATTTTCAGCGATTAAATAATCCAATTAATTCCTAGAAATTCATTTAATTCATTAAAAATAGTAAAATACTCAGAAAAATTCCAAAAAAATTCTAGAAAATATTTTGGAACATTTTGGACTCAAATAAAATATTTCTAACAAAATTTTATTTGCAAAGTTAAATTCTTTAATTATTTCAAACGGGAATAAATTCAAATAAATTCCAAATAAATCCAAATAAATTCCAGAAAATTCCAAAAATTCACCAAAGTGCCAAATCACACTTGAATTTAAGAAAAGCAAAATTTTGGGGTGTTACAAACCTCTCCCCTTAACAGAATCTCGTCCCCGAGATTCAGGGCTTACTAAAGAATAGGTTCGGAAACTCTTTCTTCAAATCCTCTTCGCGCTCCCAAGTTGCTTCACTCTCCGCATGGTTGCTCCATTGAACTCTGCAGAAACGGGTTGACTTGTTTCTCGTCTCTCGATCCATTGTGTCCAGAATCTTCACGGGGTGTTCCTTGTAAGTCAGATCTTCTTGTAGCTCAATTGACTCTAGCGGTGTCTGCTCATCAGGTACTCGGAGACACTTCTTCAACTGGGACACGTGAAACTCTTCATGTACTCCTGCTAGTGATTGCGGTAACTCCAGCTGGTACGCAACTTCACCTCTATGGCTAAGAACCTTAAACGGTCAAAAATATCGCGGCGCGAGTTTTCCTTTGGCATGGAATCTCTTAACTCCCCTGAGAGGTGTGACTCTGAGATACACGAAATCTTCTGGTTCAAAACTCAGGTCTCGGCGACGGTTATCGGCGTAGCTCTTCTGTCTTGACTGTGCTATCTTCAGTCTTTCCCGGATCATGGCAATCTGCTCTTCAGCTTCTTGAAGAATGTCCGGTCCAAACACACGGCGTTCACCTGTCTCATTCCAGTTCAACGGTGTTCGACAAGGTCGACCATATAGTGCTTCAAATGGTGACATTTGCAAACTCGATTGATAGCCGTTGTTGTAACTAAACTCAGCGTACGGCAGACTTTTATCCCAAGAGGTAGCATAAGCCAAAGCACAAGCTCGTAGCATGTCCTCTAGAATTTGATTAACTCTTTTAGTTTGCCCATCCGTCTGCGGATGATATGCTGTGCTAAAGTTCAAAACGGGTTCCCATGGCTTCATGCAGCTTATTCCAGAACCTCGAGGTAAACTGGGTACCTCTGTCCGATACAATCTTCTTCGGCACTCCGTGCAAACAAACGATCCTGGTCATGTACAACTCTGCTAATTTATCTCCCGAGTAAGTGGTCTTTACAGGAATAAAGTGAGCTACCTTAGTCAAGCGATCCACTATGACCCATATGGAGTCATATCCACCCTGGGTTTTCGGCAAACCGGTAATGAAATCCATTCCGATTTCCTCCCACTTCCACTCAGGTATCTTCAATGGCTGTAGCAGTCCTGCTGGCCTCTGATGCATTGCCTTGACTCTCTGGCATATGTCGCACAGCACAACATGTTCGGCAACTTCACGCTTCATGCTCGACCACCAGAATCTTTCTTTTAAATCCTGATACATCTTGGCACTTCCCGGATGAATCGAATACTTGGAGTCATGGGCTTCTTCCAAGATCAACTGCTTCAGTTCCTTCTTATTTGGCACACAGATTCTATCCTGCATCCATAACGTGCCTTGCTCGTCCAGTCTGAAGTCCTTTGCCTTGTCTTCATCCATGTTGGACTTAATCCTGCGGATCTTGTCATCATCCTTCTGTCCTTCTCGGATCTGATCTTCTAGGGTAGGCTTCACTTCTAATGCGGCAAAGAATCCTTCTTGTACTACTTCAATCTGCAATCTCTGAAATTCCTCACATAGCTCATCCTGACTCGTGGCTATCAACATGTTCACAGTATGGCTTTTCCGACTCAGGGCATCGGCTACCACGTTGGCCTTTCCGGGATGGTAATGGATTCCAACGTTATAATCCTTGATCAACTCTAGCCATCTCCTCTGCCTCATGTTCAGGTCTGATTGGGTGAAGATGTACTTAAGACTCTTGATCCGTGTATACTTTACATCTATTTCCAATCAAATAGTGACGCCACAACTTCAAAGCATGCACTACTGCAACTAACTCTAGGTCATGCGTCGGATAATTCTCCTCATGCGGCCTCAACTGTCTTGATGCATACGTGACGACCTTTCCATTCTGCATCAGCACACATCCAAGTCCTTGGCGCGATGCATCGCAATAAATATCGAAGCTCTGATTAACATCCGGTAGAACTAACACCGGGGCTGATGTCAATCGCTTCTTTAGTTCTTGAAAACATTTCTCGCACTCCGGCGTCCATGCAAACTTCTTCTCCTTTTTCAACAATTGCGTAAGAGGTTTCGCAATCGTCGAAAAGCCTTCAATGAAGCGGCGGTAGTAACCTGCCATTCCTAGGAAACTCCGGATCTGGGTCACGGTCTTCGGCTGCTCCCAGTGTAACACAGCTTCTACCTTGCTTGGATCTATGGCGACTCATTCTGCGGTCATTACATGTCCGGGGAATTCCACCTTGTCCTTCCAAAAGTCACACTTACTGAATTTAGCGAAGAGTTGCTGTTCCCTCAGCTTCTCCAACACTCGCCTCAAGTGCTTTGCATGTTCATCCTCTGTCTTGGAGTAGATTAAGATATCATATATGAACACAACAACAAACTTGTCCAAATATTCCATGAACACCTTGTTCATCATATTCATGAAATAGGCTGGCGCATTCGTCAAACAAAAGGACATAACTGTAAACTCGTTATGTCCATATCTCGACGAGAATGCAGTCTTCGGAATATCCTCTGATCGGAAAAGTGTCCTGGCTCGTTCCATGTGTAGCAGCGTCTCACTGTCCCCTATTGACTGCCTGAAGCGGCGTTTCTGGCTGGAGCTGGGGTCTGATAATTCTGATTGACGGGTGGCTGGAGCTGGGGTCTGATAATTCTGATAGCCTCCTTCATGCTCGGCGTAGCTGTTCTTCATCATCATCTGCCAAAAGACGCTCGCATAAGAACGCAACATTTTAAAATCAATGTGGAAGAAGAAAAGAACTCAGCAAGGGGTATGAATAAGAAAGAAAGGGGTAAGTCGAGAATTCATTCATTATCTTGACACATTTTATCTTTAGAAAATAGGTTTTATCCTCACTACGACCAATCTAACTATGGGTGAGCCTACAGTCAGTATGGCTCTGATACCACCTCTGTCGGGACCCGAATTTTCAAATCCGGACCATCTGTGTATTCAGCACTAGTCCAGGAACGCGCTAGTGCACACAGTCTTAACATTGGTAAGTATCACAATCATACTCAACGAAATAATAAGGTACCTTAAATAGTTAACCAACGGGTGGATCGACCTTATGGTCAAGTTACAAATATATGCCACGCAGGGCGAAAACTCTATAAGAGAGAAATAACTGCAGCGGAAAATAAGATAACTTCGTGGCGCCATCCAGTATACCACAGGCAACTGACTGGGCTCGCTCCCTAATTAGACGGTTCCTCTTGGAGCTCCTCCTCCAAAGCTGGTGTAGACTCTTCTTCAACTGGTGTTGTATTGCGGCAAGGGTGAGTACTTGGTACTCAGCAAGTCATGCACAGAATGCAAACTAATATACTACCCGAAGAACCAAATCAACGTTCCCGGTGCCACAACTAGCCCACCCAATCATTCTTGCCACATGCCCCGGTCGAAAACTATTTATCAAACCCCCAGTTGATTACCATGCACCACATGCCATCAACATCACAACACATGATACCTTTCCAAAACAGGTTCAATATATCATTAAGTCAACATTAACATTTGATTGTCCAACATCATGTCATGAGCACGTAGCAGGTCTAAGCAATATACTACAACGATCTAAATTCCCAAGTTGGTAATTTAATAAAGTCCAACTATATAATCCTCAACTAGGGTGACAAGGGTTCATGGCACATATGTAATTAACCAAGGTGTCATACAGCAATTTGGCATATATCTAATTCCCGGAATTAGATAAAGTATTTTCTAATTAAACTAGCATGCAATAATTTAAACCAAAATAATTTGAAAATGGGATCAACATGGTCAAAGCACAACTTGCCTTCAAAGAGTACTTGTTCTTGGTTCTGAGCTGGCTCCTGGGTCAACACTTCACCTTCGAAGCCTTCGGGCACTTCAACGTCTACTCGTAAAGCGTGCAAATAGCAATAAATAATTAAACAGTAGACAAAAAGTGTCCAAACATCCAAATAAAGTTCACAAACAGAGAGAGCATAATTTTATGAATTTTTAGAAACTGGAATCATCAAATTCGGAGTTAAAATGCAAAAGTTATAATCGTTTAAAGTTTAAAGAATGCATTAATTAAATAAAAAAAGAGAAATATTCATAATCAAAAATTAATTAAAATTAATATTTGAGTAGGTCTCATTTTTATGAAAATTTAGAAATTTGAATCACTCAAATCGGAGTTGAAACGCAAAAGTTATAAGCGTTTGAAGTTTGAATCCATTTTTGAAATCAATAAACCGAATTAATAAATCATTTTCTTTTTCGGAAATTAATTTATTGCGTCAGCATGACACGTGGACCAATCAGAGGCCGCCACGTCACCTCGGGTCCATGGACCCGGCGCACGGTTTGGCTTGGTCCACCGTGGCCCTGGCCCACTCGCCAAGCGTGTCCCACTAACAGGTGGGCCCCTGATAACATCGATGGTGACGCTATCACGCACTACCGAGGGACGGCCGACACGCTGGCCCACCGTGACGCCGGCCGTGACGCCATGGTGCGGTTGGTCGGGCGTGACACGCTGGCCGCCGACGCCACACGTGACGTCGGCGGTGATCGGGCGGCGATCACGATCGCGGGCGGTCAGACTTCCGCCCACGTGGCTAGATCTCAGCCGTTGATTTGAAAATCAACGGCCCAGATCGGATCTGGTTTAACGCGTTAAGGAAACTACTTGGCTGACCAGGACCGTTCGATCTTGATCGGACGGTCAAGATCAACACTAGCGTTACAACGTGGCTAACCCTAGCCGTTCGATCTAGATCTAACGGCTGAGATTGGATCTAGTATGGTGCGGTTAAAGCTACGTGGCACGATCTAAACCGTTGGATGTAGATCCAACGGTTGGAAATAGATCTAGAGGTTAGCACGTGGATCTCACCGGGGGGTGACGTGGACGAACGTGGGTCGTTGGATCTTGATCGGACGGCTGAGGGAGCTTGCGAGCGGTGATGGCGTGCGGCGGAGCTCCGGCTGCCGGGGACGAAGATGACGACACATGAAACGGCATTCCGGGCACGCTCTGGCGAGGTGAGTTATCTCCACGGACGCGGCTTGACGCAACGGTTCCGGATCTGGACTCAACGACGGCGGAAGACGGCGGAGGCGGCGGCAAACGGCGGAAAACCGCGGCAGAAGCTTTCTCCATCTTCGGCGAGCTCCCGCGGGCGAACGGCGGCGACTCGGGCTCGGTGAGTTAGAGCTACTGGTGCGCACGGGAAAGGGGGTCCCGACACGGGTGGCGGCGCATTAAATAGCCCCTCGACGTCCGTGATATGCGCGGAAAACGAGGACCCACGCACGGGCGGCGGCGGAGTCCGGCGGCAACACGGAGAGGGTGACGTGGAGCACTCTCGGCCATTGGATCGAGATCCAATGGTCGCGAGGTTTGGGCTCGGGTCTGGATCGGTGATCTGGCTGGCTCGGTCGGAGTCGGGCTCGGGTGACGTGGCTCAATCTCGGCCGTTCGACCTTGATCGGACGGTCGAGAGGGTTAGGGTTAGGTTGGGTTCAAGTCGGATTCGGACTCGAGTCAGACTCGGGCTCGGTCGGTGGAACAGTAAAACCAACTCGATTTTCAGCGATTAAATAATCCAATTAATTCCCAGAAATTCATTTAATTCATTAAAAATAGTAAAATACTCAGAAAAATTCTAGAAAAATTCTAGAAAATATTTTGGAACATTTTGGACTCAAATAAAATATTTCCAATAAATTTTTTTTGCAAAGTTAAATTCTTTAATTATTTCAAAAGGGAATAAATTTCAAATAAATCCAAATAAATTCCAGAAAATTCCAAAAATTCACCAAAGTGCCAAATCACACTTGAATTTAAGAAAAGCAAAATTTTGGGGTGTTACACCTTCTAAGAAAGGAAAATTTAATGTGGGTTGGTAATGACCTAAGATATTAGGCGTTGCTAGTGGTTGATCATAACTAGTTTGGAAGTGAAGAGTAAAGGAAGGTTGGGTATGACCCAATTCAAATTTTCTTGGACAATTGTCATTGAGGTGTTCCTCGATAGGGTTGATCAAATTATTAGTGGACCACTTGGTGGTTGCTAGTAATTGCTTTCTGTTTTTGAACAGTATTGGATCTTTTATCGCTGATCTTTGAGCGTGTTGTGCCAACCGAAGAGGAATGTTCGGTTGTTGTTGAATTTGCGGGTTTTCAGAACCCTGGTCATAACGTAGGCTTCTCCTTTCGGTGGTAGTGGGGTGGGTGTTAGTCTTGTTGTAAAAGATCAGCATGTAACCCCGTTGGTTCGAGCAGTTAGTAATCTTAGAGTGTTGTGTCTCACTTGGTTTGCGTCGTATTGAATACGACGAACCACAGTTGAGAGGTTGAGACGTGAATCACTTTTGTGCGTGGGAGCGGAAGATAGATCTAGAAGTTGGTACCATGTCCTTCTGGAGAGTGGCTTTGGTTAAAGGGATCGGGCACTTTAGTGCCAAGGAATGCATGGAATGAGGAGTGTGAGACCGTTTTATTTCGTGGTCTATTTGGGACTTTAACCTACCGCTTGGGTTGTGCTGAGGCCGTATGTGAGTGCTTTTGTGTTTCAATGTTGAGTAAGAATTCTGGCAAGTTTTGAATGTGAGTTATCTTTAGAGCTGTCAGTCTTTGATCCTTAGCTCCTTGCCTCTGAGTGCTGGCTGGTGCAAATCGTATGTAACACCCTGGCATTTAATATGCCTGAATGCTACCAAACATAAGCTAAACAACATCTAAATACCGCATTTAAACATAAATTCCAGCAAAGGCGCACATGCTAAACTTACATTGTTCCAAGAGTCAAACCCTCTTTGTTTTAACATGATTCGAGCAAAGGCGCACATGCTAAAAACCGAGATTTCAGCAGCATCTCCTTTGTTTTAACATGATTCGAAGGAGCAACAAAAGTATAGAAATATATGGAATATGAGAGACAACTAAAAATAGCAATAATTAACGCCTTAGCAACAATGTAACGACTTAGCAACAATGTAAGTCTAGTTCCAAGAGTCAAACGAACGAAAAGATTCTCATTTAGCAAAGCTAAGCCTTAAAGCAATGATCATCACACGCAATTTATTATCGACACTAATTGAATGACTTGTGAAATCAAAGAGTGAAGCTACGTGTGGGAGTGTGACTAATTCCCTTCCCCGCATGCCGATCTCATGGTACCTAAAACAACAAGAAAACACAAGCGTGAGTTCGAAACTCAGCAAGCATATTGCAAGGGACAGCAAGAACAATAACATGGCAATAAAATTTCACATCATGTATATCATCTCATTCATGAACACTTAACATTATCATCATCATTATGTATGCAATGCAATGCAATGCTCATGTCTCCTTGGAAACTCATACCGGTATGGTTGAGTACACACCCGTCGGTGTGCACCCTCTCCCCCCTTCCATCCCGAAGATGGAGGGTGCCTACTCCTCGCTTCCGTTCACCACGGTGAATGGAATCACGATGTAGGACTTACTCATTGGCTCTCCGGATTAGTCATAACTTTCTCACCGACCTTCCCGGACAAGTTATGACTTTCTCACCGCCCGGGCCATGTAACATGCCATGTATGCAATTATGCCAACATCATATTTAACTCGTACATTAACACATGGCATCATAACATAATAAACATGCTCATCATATACTTGGCAATCATTAAAACATGGCAAGTGATCATATATCATGTAGTCAATCTCATCTATTCTCAACAAGCAACCTACAAATCGGTATCCATTACAACACACTTGCCTCAACCACGGGCAACGGATTGGCGGGAAGTAGAAGGCACTCCCGGGGTCGCACCACCTGCACATAGGTATCACACACTCACAATCATGTCCACAAAATAGTACGCAAACCCTCATCTACCTCGACATTGCCAACTACTCGCAAAACCTAAAAACAGAGGTTCTGTTCCGTCGGGACAGCAGCCTTGCAAAAGGCATAACTTGAGTTCTGGGACTCCGAATCAATTAAACGAGTACATCCTCGAGTAGCTTAGGAAATTTCTCAACTTTTTATAGGTATAGGGAAAGACTTATTCGGACTCTAAAGTTGTTTAATCTACAAAATACCGTGATCTGTTCCAATCACATCACAGATTTTAACACGCTCGGTAAAACAGCCATAACTTTGAAACGGCTGGGCGGAATTTAAATTTCTTTATATCCACGGAAAGATAATGAAATTATCTACAACTTTGTCAACATCCGTACGACCAGATTCCGATCCTAAATTAGCGAAAAACCGAACCCTAGGTCGACTGCTCATGGTGCCCGAAACAGAGAACGTGGCAACTTCTAGATCTAATCCAATCTACTCAAATCCAGCACCACCAATTGATCTAAAAACTTGATAAACACCCTTAGAACAGTACCTAGACCAACCCCAACGATTCCCATGGTCATACCTTTGCCCAACGCACGAAAACCCAATAGATCTCCTCCCGGTTCGCGCGATCTCCTTCCTCGCTCCAATCCCGCCGGATCTCCTCGTCGCGGAGCGCTCCAACGGATGGATCTTTGAGGTGTGGAGGTGGAGAACTACCCTAGGGGCAGCAAGGGAGGAGGAGAGGTGGTGGAGCAATGGGGAGCAATGGGGGAGGTGGAGGCGCCACAAGGAGGAGGTGGGGAGGTGTGGGGGGGCGGCTAGGACTTGTGGGGGAGCAAGGGCAGGGGGGTGGACGCCTAAAGGGGCTGGGGGAGGCCCCCAACCAGGTCTCCTACTCCTATTAGGAGTCAAACTCCATCCCACCAAAGCCCACGACCCTTTCCTTTAGGCCCAAACTCCCCCGGAAAGGCCCAAAACCCCGGAAACGGCCCGAAAACGGACCGGAAACGGTATTAAGCCTCCTATCATATGGTTTTAACCTCCAATACCATATTTCATAAAGTTTTTGACCTTATCATTCACATTAAATAATGTCACACCATTCCGTAGTGTCACATCGTAGGGGCTTCTAAGCGGGTTCTGAGGCGTGAACCATAACTCCCTTTGATTTGGTTGGTTGCGAAGTGGCGTGTCTCGGATTCGGGGTCGAATCCTGTTGAAGGGGGGAAGAATGTGACACTACGGAATGGTGTGACATTATAAAATGTGAATGTTGAGGTTAAAAACATTATGGAATGTGAAATTCGAGAGTAAAACTTTATGGTTTGAGGTTAATTCATGTTTTGGGCCTTCTGGGGGAAGTTTTGGGCTTGGGGTGAGCCTCGTGGGCTTGCTGGAACCTCTTGGGCCGGAGGTGGGAGGCCTAAGGCCCAAGTGGGGGGAGGATTAGGGCAGCACCCTGCTGCCCCATTGCGCATAGCCATCCCCATGCGCCTCCTCCCTCTCCTTCCTCTCCTAGCCGCCGCCCCCACCACCCCATGTTGTGCGCCCTATCCCCTCCCCTTGCTCCCCATTACTCCACCACCCCTCCACCACCTCTCCACCTCCCTTACTGCCCTAGGAGAGTTCTCCACCTCAACACCTTGAAGATCCATCCGTTGGAGCGCTCCGCGACGAGGAGATCCGGCGGGATTGGAGCGAGGAAGTAGATCGCGCGAACCGGGACGAGATCCGTTGGGTTTTCGTGCGTCGGGCGAAGGTATGGCCATGGGAATCCTTGGGCTTGGTATAGGATCTGTTCTAAGGGTGATTATCACATTTTTAGATCAATTGGTGGTGCTGGAATTTAGTAGATTAGATGAAATGTAGAAGTTGCCACGTTCTCTGTTTCGGGCAGCATGAGCAGTCGACCTAGGGTTTGGGTTTTCGTCAATTTAGAATCGGAATTTGGTCGGCCGGCTGTTGAAGAAGTTGTAGGTAATTTCAATACCTTTCAGTGGGTATAAAGAACTCGTAATTCTGATCAGTCGTTTGAAAGTTATGGCTGTTTTACCGAGCGTGTTAAAATCTGTGACGTGATTGGAACAGATCACGGTATTTTGTAGATTAAACAACTTTAGATTCCGAATCAGCTTTTCCATATACTTAGAAAAAGTTAGGAAATTTCCTAAGCTATGCGAAGATGTACTCGTTTAATTGATTCGGAGTTTTAGATCCCGAGTTATGCCTTTTGGAAGGCTGCTGTCCCGACGGGACATAACCTCTGTTTTTGGGTTTAGCGAGTAGTTTGCGATGTCGGGGTAGAAGAGGGATTGCTTACTGTTTTGTGGACATGATTGTGAGTGTGTGGTACCTATGTGCAGGTGGTGTTACCCCAGGAGTGCCTTCTACTTCTCGCCAATCCGTTGCCCGTGGTTGAGGCAAGTGTATTATAATGGATAGTGGTTTGTAGGTTGCTAGTTGAGACTAGATGAAATTGATTATATGATATGATCACTTGCCATGCTTTAATGATTGCCAATGATACGATGAGTATGCTTATTATGTTATGATGCCATGTGTTAATGTACAAGTTAATTACGATGTTGGCATATTTGCATACATGGCATGATACATGGCCCGGGCGGTGAGAAAGTCATAACTAATCTGGGGAAGGTCGATGAGAAAGTTATGACTATTCCGGAGAGCCAATGAGTAAGTCCTACATCGTGATTCCATCCACCGCGGTGTTTGGAAGCGAGGGGTAGGCACCGTCCATCTTCGGGATGGAAGAGGGGAGAGGGTGCACACCGACGGGTGTGTACTCAACCATACCGGTATGAGTTTCCAAGTAGACATGAGCAGCGCATCGCATTGCATACATAATGATGATGTTAATGATATGTGATCATGAATGAGATGATTTACATGATGTGAGTTGCTATAGCCATGTAATGGTTCTTTTGTACCATTGCAATATGCTTGCTGAGTGTTGAACTCACGCTTGTGCTTTCTTATTGTTTTAGGTACCATGAGACCGGCATGCGGGGAAGGGAAATAGTCACACTTCTACACGTAGCTTCACTCATTTATTCCCACTGTAGGAACGGATATGGCGACTAGAGGGGGGGGTGAATAGACGCCGAATAAAAATTCAACCGTCTTTTGCAAATTAACCAATTCAAACCCTCTTCGCAGCGGAAAGTCCTTCTACTAGTTCAATATGACTTTAATCACCTAGTAGAAGCACCCAAAAGAACCTACACAAAGCTTTAATCACAGAACCAAAGTTTTTCCAAAAATTTCAGTCTCGGGCGGCACTACTGCACTCTGGGGGCGGTACTACCGCAGGTCACTTGAACAGTAAAAATCAGCACGGTTTCAAAAATGAAAAACATGCATAACTTTTGATCCGTTGATCCAATTGATCCCAAATTTTGAACATAGCTTCCTTAGACTATCTAGGATCTATCCCAATCAAAAATTAAAGAAATTGGATGCAAAAAGATCACGAATTTCAGTTTGATATACTAAGAGGTAAGAACCGAGCAAAACCCTAAAAACTGAAAATTCGATCAAACGAACCAAAAGAAAGGATCCAAATGAATCACGTGATGATCCTTGGTGTTCTAGCAATTTAATTCAGGAGTCACTTGGGCTAGAACAACTCAAATCACAAGATTGAAAGAAACATCCAAAAGCAAGAAAGAAAATCAAGAGCAAACATGAATTGACATCAGAGATTCCCCACAGTTTGATCATTTACTCCTTTGGATGGATTACACAGCCCCTCCTAGAAGGAGGACATCACCAAACCCTAACTCCTCAAAAGTTAGAACCCTAAAAACTTTCTCTCGTCTCAAAAAACCCAGGTTCTAAACCCCTAGAACCTCTTTATATAAGAGTGACATACCCCACCAGCCTTGACCACATTACAAGGTCAACACACATCCGACTCGAGTCCGACTCGAGTCCAACACACACCCGACTCAACCGTCCAAGTATTTATGCATCCGAACTCCTATCGGACCACCTAGCTTGCGACCCGCATTGAATCGTCTCAACTTCATTCATTGATCATGCACCTTGATCCTCTTGAATGCATCCTCACGACATCATCACTGTCACGGACCTCACCTCCTCCCTGAGCCTAGTCCTGGTCGTCATTGACCTACATCGAACCTGATCCTGCACATAAATAAACGAAAAAAACTTTTCCGAGCACAAGTCTTTCTCACTTGACTCACATCATATCAAAAACATCATGATGCATCACATATGTTCATACCCTAACATTATGCATGCATCAAATAATCAAAACCAACAAATTCATCAAAACCCAACAAATCCGGCACTACCGCCTTTACACTTGCAGATCGCTACCACCAGATCGCGCCACCGGCACTATCGCATTTTAGCCGCTTGCATCGCCGCGCCACCTCGACACTTAGCCAAAATTCCAGACATCAAATTTTTGCACCTCTTTGGAAAAAGCATCCGCTCTCACTAGCGGTACTATACAGCTCATCCGGCACTACTGCACTCTAACCTCTGCAGTCGCTGGCTCCTCCCAAGACTACCGGGATTTCAACTCCGGTATTGCCGCTCAACTGGGACTTAGCCAAAATTCCAAAGATCACTTTTTTGCTGCTCTCTGGAAAAAGACAGCCGCTCTCACACACGGTACTACCGCTCCTCCGGCACTACTGGAGTTCAACGCCGGTACTACCGCCTTCACATTTTCATCAACCAAAACTTATAAACTCAGTTTCAAATCAACATTTACTCAGCACAAAAACTTTCCTTTGTCAATAACTTATCATAAACCATTGGGAGCACCACACATGGTCACTCAATCTCCCCCTTGATGAGTATATTGACAGTCTTCGCACACATTATATGTTTTGTCGAAAAGTGAAAGCAAAAACAGTAATAGCCACAAAAGAAAGAGCAATTGTTCATCAAAGGCTATTACACAATACAAAGATCAACAGAAACTCCTCTTTTCAGATTTTGAGCTAAAGGCTTGCCAAAGCAAAAACAGACAAAAGTATCAAAATCAACACTCTTTTCCCTTTTCAAACTTTCTCCCCCTGTCAGTATTTCTCCCCCTTTGGCAAAATAATCATCAAGGTTCCCTTTGAATGTATGCAAAAATATGAATGCAAAGCTAGCTAGCTTTAAAGATTATCTAAGATGTATAATCAAATTAACACATTATCGCGCATTGAATCACCTCACATATCATGCTTCATAGCCAATTAAAGGAACTGGTTTTGAATACAAAGACTCTAATCAAGTAATAGTTTAGACACAAGCAAATTAGAACAGAAAAGTAGAGTGTCATAAACTTATCTTGGCCATTTTTTTTAAAGAGCACTTAGAGAACCCAAACTCACTAATGTTTATCCAAAGCGTTTGAACTTGTATATTTTTTTTACTCCCCTTGTTGGATCATAACCAACTAGCTTCACAATTCCATAAAAATTTCAAAGAATAGCATTGTGACCACTTGTAGTTTCTTCTTTTGCATAAAAACAAGGGATGACAAGTAACTGCACACTAGCCCATACTTGTGCATGGGTAGGTAGTTCTTTCTTGTATCTTATCAAATTAAATCCCTGACAAGTGACTTCACATTATACTAAACTTGTGTTTAGACAAGTAGCCTTCTCTTGCATCTTGTCATATGATTCTACATGAAACTTAACAAGTTATGCAAAGGACTCATAATGATCATTTGAGTTACTGCAAAGGCTCACAGAAGCTTCAAAATAAAACACTAGCCGTTAAGTAGATGACACAAGACTTGTAAATCTAGTTTCACAGTGTAAAACCATAATAGATTAGTGACAAAGTATTCTTTACTAGCATCCCAAATTGAACTATTTTAGCTTTTCAAAGGAGGGGTTTGAGTCTAAGAATATCATTAGCATTAACTTGACTATATAAACAAAGATAATCAGCAAAGCTTGAGCTACATGATGCAATTATGTTACAAAGACAAGTTATGACAAAACTCCCCCTCAAACCAACCCATAGGGAAAAATGACCCCTAGTTCACCGCCAAAAATGCAAATCGTGAAGAATCAAGCGGTTTAGTGAAAATATCAGCAAGTTGATGATTGGTATCCACAAATTGAAGTTCAATAGCACCTTTTTCAACATGATCTCGAAGAAAATGATAACGAATGTCAATGTGTTTAGTCCTTGAATGTTGAACCGGATTTTTAGCAATATTGATTGCACTAGTATTGTCACAAAAAAGTGGAACACTATCAAAATTAATGCCATAATCTTTAAGTGTAGAAGTGATTCAAAGAATCTGTGAGCAACAACTAGCAAAGAAGAACATATTCTGCTTCAGCAGTGGACTGAGCAACAGAGGACTGTTTCCTTGAAGACCATGAGACAAGCGAAGTGCCAAGAAAATGACATGTGCCAGAAGTACTTTTTCTATCAACTCTACACCCCGCAAAATTAGCATCAGAATACCCTTGGAGTGTAAGCAAAGATGAACATGAATACCAAATACCAAATTCAAGAGTGGAACGCAAGTACCTGAAAATTCTTTTAATCGCTTGCCGATGTGATTCTCAAGGAGAAGCCTGAAAGTGAGCACACAAGCACACAGCAAAATGAATGTCTGGTCTTGAAGCAGTCAAGTATAAAAGTGATCCAATCATGCTTCTGTACTCTTTTCGATCTACTTCAGCACCGTTTTCATCGGGATCCAAAATTGTTGTGGTGCTCATAGGCATAGACATTGATTTTCCTTCTCCCATGTCAAATTTTTTCAGTAGCTCCTTTGTGTATTTTGATTGGTGCAAAAATGTTCCTTCTTTCATTTGCTTGATTTGAAATCCAAGAAAGTATGTCAATTCTCCCATCATGCTCATCTCGAATTCCCTGGACATCAACTCTAAAAAATGCGAAACAAGGGAGTGGGACGAACCTCCAAAGATTATATCGTCCACATAAATTTGCACCAATAAGAATTGATCATTGGAATGCTGAACAAACAATGTTTTATCCACTTTTCCCGTTTCAAAATTATGTTGAAGCAAAAACCCTTTTAATCTATCATACCATGCATGTGGAGCTTGTTTTAGACCATAAAGAGCTTTTGACAGATAATACACATGATTAGGAAATTTAGCATTTTCAAATCCAGGGGGTTGTTTTACATAAACATCTTCTTCAATGAAACCATTCAGAAAGGCACTTTTCACATCCATTTGATAAAGTTTAAAACCTTTTGATGCAGCAAATGCCAAAAGAATGCGAATAGCTTCTAAACGAGCAACAGGAGCAAAAGTTTCATCGAAATCAATACCTTCATGTTGTGAGAACCCCTGAGCTACAAGTCTAGCCTTGTTTCTAACAATTGTTCCATCCTCATTTAATTTGTTCTTGAAAACCCATCTAGTTCCAATTACATTTTGATCTTTAGGAAGTTCAACTAAAGAACAAACTTTATTACGTTCAAAATTTTCTAACTCTTCATGCATTGCATTAACCCAAGAACTATTAGATAAAGCATGAGATATATTCTTAGGTTCAAAATTTGCAACAAAGGCAGAATGTAAGCATAAGAGAGTTTGAGAAGAACTAGAGCGAGTAACCCGTTCATGAAGATCTCCAATCATTAGCTCTGGGGGATGATTTTTCACAATCTGTTGGGGAGGTCCTGAGGATGCTCCAATAGTGACCTCTATCTCAGGAGAAACTGAGACAAGACCAGAGTCACCTGAAGCAGGAGAATCATCTGTAGGAGTGAATGTAGGAACCATGTCATCATTATCTTCATCAACTTCCTCAAATCTTTTGTCCAAGAAGATTGATTCTGAGTCCTCCTGTGAACCTGAAATGTCAGGTCTAGCACCAGGGCTAGCCTCATCAAAAGTGACATCGCATGTCTCTACCATTTTGTTAGTCGATGAATCAAGCACACGATATCCACGGGAGTGTAAAGGGTATCCAAGAAATATGCCATCTGTACTATGAGCTTCAAATTTATCAAGATTTCCATGTTTAAGAATAAAACATTTGCAACCAAATACTCGTAGATGTGAAACAGTTGGCTTACGTCCAAATCTCAATTCATATGAAGTTTTACCAATTAACGATCTGAGATACACCCTATTTGAAATATAGCAAGCAGAAGAGATTGCCTCAGCCCAAAATTTCCTTGGTGTGCTATATTCATCTAGCATTGTTCTAGCCATTTGAATCAATGTTCTATTCTTTCTCTCTACAATACCATTCTGTGATGGAACATAAGGTGAAGAAAACTGATGCTCAATTCCATTAGTTTCACAAAAGGATTCAAAGTGAGAATTCTTAAATTCAGTTCCATTATCAGTCCTTATGGCTTTCAATTGATTGGGTAAATCATTTTGCAATCGTTTGATGAAAACATGAAAGAGTCCAAATATCTCATCTTTGATTGAAAGAAAATAAACCCATGAGTATCTAGAATAATCATCAACAATTACCAGAATATACCATTTACCTCCAGCTGATTGAACTCTAGAAGGCCCTACTGTATCCATATGAATCAATTGACCAGGGCCGGTTGTCATAACAATGGTAATAGGAGCATGAGAAGCTCCAACCATCTTGCCATGACGACAGGGAGCACACACTATGCATTACATGATTTAAGTTTAGGCAACCCACGAATCAAATCTAGACCACTCAATCTAGACAAAAGATCAAAACCCATGTGGCCTAGTCGACGATGCCAGAAATAAAGATCTCTAGACTCAGAAGCAACAAAACAATGCATACCAGTTGAGTTACTAAAGTTTGCCTTGAAAATTTTACCAAGTCTAGTCATCACAAAGATTAAATTTCCATTGACATCAAGAACTCTACAAGCATTTGGTTTAAAGCTTACTTCCAAATTCTCATCAAGCATTTGTGATACAGAAAGCAAATTGAATTTTAATCTTGTGACCAATGAAACATCTTTAAGAGTAAAGTGGTCATTTACCTTTACTGTACCTTTTGCAATCACACGTCCATTGATGGCATCTCCAAAAGTAATCTCTTCATTTCCAGATGCCCTTGTAAGCGAGGAGAACCAATTTGAATTTCCAGTCATGTGTTGACAACATCCAGAGTCTACAATCCACATGTTCTCCTTTCTTGCATGCACCACCTACATACCACAAGTAGAAAACATCGAGGACTCAGTACTGGGGTTAGTTAAATGAGATTTAGGTATCCAGCACTGAATCACTCGATGAGTAGGTGATCGAACAGCAACCTGTGAATGCAAGGAAGTAGTATTCTGAAAAATCCTATTTGCTCTCCCAAATCTTGTCTTAAGATTGTTTCTAAAGCCAGTTGAATCAAAACAATCATCATATCTATGATAGGGAGTGAAAAGCACTCTCTCATTATATCCCAAGCCTGCTCTCTTTTTGTCATATGATCTCAAATCCCCATTGCCAAATCTATGGTTCCCCAACTTGGATTTTTCAACAAACTTAATTTCACTAATCATTTTTGGTTCTCTCATTCTTTTATTTCTCTCATCCTTAGCCTTTCTATAGCAAAATCTCACTAGATGACCATCCTTATGACAAAAGGAACAATTATATTTAATTCGAGAGGTACTGGCACCTAATGTTTGAGTGGTTGAGGTTTTTCTAGAAAAATCAATATAACCAGCAGATTTAAACTTTGATTCAATTGGTTTAGGAGGAAGAACTTCAATTTTACCAACGCCAAGTGTTTTCACAACCACAGGTGGATTATTCTTCAAATCATTGACATGATCAAATCCAATTCCACTATTTTTCACACCCACTTTAGATTGATCAAGAATCATATTCAACTTCTTTTTACCACCTGCAAATCTCTCCAGCATTGACTTCAAATAACCATTCTCTTCAGATAAAACTTGGCAATTCTGACATGACTCAATAATAGCTTTTCCTTTGGCTTGAATGGCTCTATCTCTAGCTAAAATAGCTCTCTCAGAATTATTCTTCTCAAAAGCAACATCCTTTTTCAGAATTTCACTCTTCATGCATTCACTAGAAGCAAAAGTAGAATGAGTCTTTCTAGCAGGAAGTGTAACACGCATCTTTTCCAAATTTTCCCTAGTGACAAACAGTTCTTGTAAAACAAATGCATGCATTATAGAACCAAAAGCTAGAGTTTGCTTGAAATCATCAATCTTATCTTTTAGCACATTTAGCTCTTTTATTTTACAAGAATGAGTGACTCTAAGTGATTCTAATTCGCATTGAAATCCTAAACAATCATCACATGCATCATTGTTGGAACTTAAATTTCTAAGCTTAGAATTTTCAGTTTTCAGCATAGACAAATCATTCTCTAAATCTTTATTCTTATGCTTAGATTTCTTCAATGACTTTCTCATGATGACTAAAACTTCACAAAGTTCATTATAGGAAGGCATTACCTCATCGTAATCACTCACCGAGTCGTTATCATCGCTGAATCATCACTAGAGTTGCCTTTGGCCATGAAACACAATCCATCAAGTCTTTTCCATCGACTTTCCTTGTTGTTTGTGCTCATTGTCATCATCAGTTGAGTCATCAATGTCACTTAGGTCTAAGTGATCAATTGCACGCAAAGACTTTATTTAGCATCTTCTTTGTTCTTTGTCTAGTCTTGTCTTTGCCTTCCTTTGAGCGGAAAATCTTGGAAGTGGCATTCAGCTCCTTTTGCTCCTTATCCTTGTTCTTGAAACAATTTGCACGAATGTGACTAGTCTTACCACAATTGTAACAAGTGACAGGAGCTCCTCTCCTTTCCCTTGATCTCATATAAGCTGCATTTATACGCTTTGAAAGGAGGGCAAGAGTATCTTCTGGAATTTGATCTAGCTGTTCATCACTCAAGGCACTCAAAGAAGCAAAAGAATATGATGATGATGAACCAGTTGCATTATCAATAGCAGAAGAGTTAGCATTTAAAGCCATAGAGCCACCATTGGACATTTTTGAGACAACATCAATTTCAAAAGTTTTAAGACTAGAATAAAGCTTGTCCAATGTCATCTCGCTCATCTTATGTGCCTCACGAACAGCAGTAACTTTCATTTGCCAAACACTGAGATCAAGTGAAGATAAAAAGTGTCTAGCATTTTCAGAATCAGAATACTTAATATCCACTGCTCTAAGGTTGTTCAAGATTCTATTAAAGCGAGCAAAACTATCATCTAGAGATTCACCAAAACGCATCTCAAATTTGGTGTATTCTTTCTTAAATTGATCCTGGCGGGCCTCTTTAATAGAATCAGTACCCTCATGATAATCTTGCAAAGACTTCCAAATGCTATGAGCAGTAAGTAGATGACAAACACGATCAAACTTTTTCCTAGCAAGTCCTTGAAACAAAATATTCCTAGCTCTGTTGTTATTCTCAACATCTTTTTCAAACTCAGGATTATCAATAACATCATTACCAGGAAGATCATAAGGATTTTTTACCTTTCGCCAAATTGCATTACCTTGTGCCTGTAGATAAGCAGTCATCCGGATCTTCCAATGAGGGAAGTCCGTAACGTCGAAGATGGGAGGCTTTGTTGAGAACTTTTCCGTCGCCATGGTTTACCAACCTTGCTCTGATACCACTTGTAGGAAAGGATATGGAGACTAGAGGGGGGGTGAATAGACGCCGAATAAAAATTCAACCGTCTTTTGCAAATTAACCAATTCAAACCCTCTTCGCAGCGGAAAGTCCTTCTACTAGTTCAATATGACTTTAATCACCTAGTAGAAGCACCAAAAAGAACCTACACAAAGCTTTAATCACAGAACCAAAGTTTTTCCAAAAATTTCAGTCTCGGGCGGCACTACCGCGCTCTGTGGGCGGTACTACCGCAGGTCACGTGAACAGTAAAAATCAGCACGGTTTCAAAAATGAAAAACATGCATAACTTTTGATCCGTTGATCCAATTGATCCAAAATTTTGAACGTAGCTTCCTTAGACTATCTAGGTTCTATCCCAATCAAAAATTAAAGAAATTGGATGCAAAAAGATCACGAATTTCAGTTTGATCTACTAAGAGGTAAGAACCGAGCAAAACCCTAAAAACTAAAAATTTGATCAAACGAACCAATAGAAAGGATCCAAATCAATCACGTGATGATCCTTGATATTCTAGCAATCTAATTCAGGAGTCACTTGGGCTAGAACAACTCAAATCACAAGATTGAAAGAAACATCCAAAAGCAAGAAAGAAAATCAAGAGCAAACATGAATTGACATCGGAGATTCCCCACAGTTTGATCCTTTATTCCTTTGGATGGATTACACAGCCCCTCCTAGAAGGAGGACAGCACCAAACCCTAACTCCTCAAAAGTTAGAACCCTAAAAACTTTCTCTCGTCTCAAAAAACCCAAGTTCTAAACCCCTAGAACCTCTTTATATAAGAGTGACATACCCCACCAGCCTTGACCACATTACAAGGTCAACACACATCCGACTCGAGTCCGACTCGAGTCCATCACACACCCGACTCAACCGTCCAAGTCTTTATGCATCCGAACTCCTGTCGGACCACCTAGCTTGCGACCTGCATTGAATCGTCTCAACTTCATTCATTGATCATGCACCTTGATCCTCTTCAATGCATCCTCATGACATCATCACCGTCACGGACCTCACCTCCTCCCTGAGCCTAGTCTTGGTCGTCGTTGACCTACATCGAACCTGATCCTGCACATCAATAAACGAAAAAAACTTTTCCGAGCACAAGTCTTTCTCACTTGACTCACATCATCTCAAAAACATCATGATGCATCACATATGTTCATACCCTAACATTATGCATGCATCAAATAATCAAAACCAACAAATTCATCAAAACCCGACAAATCCGGCACTACCGCCTTTACACTTGCAGATCGTTACTTGCCACCGTCTTGCAGCTCACCGGCACTACCGCATTTTAGCCGTCAGATCGCCGGCCACCTGACACTTAGCCAAAATTCCAGACATCAAATTTTTGCACCTCTCTGGAAAAAGCATCCGCTCTCACTAAGCGGTACTACCGCTCATCCAGACTACCTGGGACTCTAACCTCCAGATCTTTGCGCTCCTCCGGCACTACCGGATTTCAACTCGATCGCCGCTCAACTGGGACTTAGCCAAAATTCCAAAGATCACGTTTTTGCTGCTCTCTGGAAAAAGATAGCCGCTCTCACACACGGTACTACCGCTCCTCCGGCACTACCGGAGTTCAACGCCGGTACTTCCGCCTTCACATTTTCATCAACCAAAACTTATAAACTCAGTTTCAAATCAACATTTACTCAGCACAAAAACTTTCCTTTGTCAATAACTTATCATAAACCATTGGGAGCACCACACATGGTCACTCACCCACAAGTCATTTAATTGGGTTTTGATAATAAACTAAGTGTGATGCTTATTGTTTTATGGTTTAGCTTTGCGTTATGAGAGTCTTATTGTTCGTTTGGCGCATGGAGACATTGAATGCTTGGAATTAGACTTATATTGTTGTTATGCCTTTAATTATTGCTATTTTAGATGTCTCTCATATTGCCTTATATTGCTATGCTATTGTGTTTCCTTCAATTCATGTTAAAACAAAGGAGATGCTGCCGAAATTTCGGTTTTTAGTATTAGTGCCTTTGCTGTAATTTACTTGTAATTGTGGTATTTAGAGGTTGCTTAGTCTATGTTTGGTAGCATTCGGGCATATTAAATGCTGGGGTGCTACACTTGTGAATTACATAAGGCCTGATATTCCACTACACTTAGCATTTAAGCATTCAATAATCACTATTTACTCATCAAGAGAGTCCAACCGGATTTAACAAGATTTACATAAAAATTTCTTTCTCTAGTTACCATTCCCAACACTTTTAATTAAGACTTAAGATGCTTATCACAAAGGCACTCAACCAAGACTACATTGACATGATCCCTACAGATCACCAAATCATATAACAACGCCTTCTATATTTCAAACATTGTACTTCAACAGCTACTTGAGCATGGTCAACCTATCAATTTTATACTATCCATACGTCAAAATCTTAACAATTGAAACTTGTTCAATCAATAAAATGACTTCAACAAATAAGTAATATCTCTACAAGATAAAATTCGTAAATAAGATTCTAGGATATGCGTTCATTAAGGTTAAAATCTTGCATCACTATCAATTCTTTGCATAATCATCAATTAACAACATCGCTTTTAGCTACCTTACACATAGGTTGCAACAAAATTTTCACTACACAACATACTCCAACTATTAAATTAGATTTAATAAGTTAGATCAGCACAATGTTCTTAAAACAACAACCAGACCTATGTTTTTTTTTCCAATTGACATCAGTACTAGCATTAACACTGCCCTTAACAACATCATTAACAAAAAGTCTTATGTCTTCTCAATTGATATCAATACTAGCATTGTAGAGACACAACTGCATACTTCCAAATATACTAGTAGTTTGCAACAACATAAATAGCAACTCTAATCAACTTCCAAATTAAAGCCACTAGTCAACATGATTAAATTTCTCTATTAACCCGTTAGATTAGAACATCTTTAAACAACCGGCAAGGTTTCTTTAACAGTATCATTAATTTACATCATCTTAATGTTCTAACTAGGCATCAAGGTTTAAACTTTTAACATTAACGAGGATCATAAGCACCTTTAAAGCAAGGCAACAGATTCTAAGCATGTACATTAACCCATTTAATCATTCTCGCTACAGAGTAAACTACAACACTAGTAGTCTATTTATTCTCCAGCTAGAGATGATAATTACATTGAATTGATTCAACTCAAAATTTAACTTAGCAACACATCATTCCATAAACCACATTGTTACCTACTACATAGCACGGACATAAACTTTTCTAAACACCTTCATGGGCATGAACTCTTGACAAACAGGATGCAACTCAACTTTTAAAGATAACCACAACTCAAGAACCAGAACGAACACCGATAGAAAATTTCTCCTTTCCAGGCAAGGAAGAAAAATAAAACTCCAACAGAAATGCAGGAGAGCTCAACTCTCAAATTCCCAAATTTGCCCACAAAATTCTTCAAGAAATCTCAAGATCTATACTTCCAAGAAGGAAGAAGGATGCACCAGGGAAAATCAAATGTTCATTAAATCTTTTCCGAGAAAAGATTCAAACTTAGCTCCACCAACTCAAGGCCTGCACAAGGGAAACTCCAACACTTTTTTTCCTAGATAGGGAGAACAACAACCACAAAAGTTTCCTCCTCAAGACAGTCCGTAATGACCAACAAAACCGGTGTCAAAGCAAAAATAGCGACCAACAGATGCGCAACACATAACCTTTCTTCTACGTCTTCAACCAAGGAAGACAAAACCACAAATCGCCTACGGAACAATCCGCGATAAATCAAATACCAAACACTTTTCTTTTGATTTCAATCGACTAAAAAACCAAGAAGACCAACCAAAACCGACCGTCAGAACGGTGAAAAGCATCCGAAGGAAACCACCATCAACTCTTCTATTTGTCTCCAGTCAACTACCCGATCTACGATAGAAAAGGTAAGCACTCTTTCCCCACAAGGGGTTAATAGTTCTTCGGTGATGGCTTTAACCGGCCATACCGTCAAACCACACCCTTACTATGAACAAAAGTGGTGACCGAAACCCTTCGGCACCACAACCCCACTATATCACAAATAACAAGAACAATTCAATCATTTATCTCATAGACATTGCAACATGCATTATCAAATGAAGCATTCAACATCAAAGCTTAAATACAACATTTAAGCGTAAAGAAACGATACCCATACCCTTTCCTACTGTGCAGCCATGTGTGTCAAATTTTAGATTAGTTATACCACTTTGCAAGTTTTAATGTTGCTATCCTATGAAAAAAATTTAGTTAAGACCTAAGCCATGTTTCTAAGTTATTCCACATCACATTTTAGTTGTAACCTAAGGTATGACTGTAACACCCTGGCATTTAATATGCCCGAATGCTACCAAACATAAGCTAACCAACATCTAAATACCACCATTTATCATAAATTCCAGCAAGGATACATATGCTAAAAACCGAGATTTCGGCAGCATCTCCTTTGTTTTAACATGCTACGAAGAATCAACAATATTATAGCAATGTAAGGCAATATGAGAGACATCTAAAACAGCAATTATTAAAGACTTAACGGCAATATAAGTCTAACATCAAGCACTTAATGTCTCCCAAATGTCAAATGAACAAATAAACTCTCAAATAGTAAAGCTAAACATTAAAGCAATGATCATCACACGCAATTTATTATCAAACTAATAGAATGACTTGTGGAATCATTATGGTGAAGCTACGTGTGGGCGTGTGACTATTTCCCTTCCCCGCTTGCCGATCTCATGGTACCTAAAACAACAAGAAAACACAAGCGTGAGTTCGAAACTCAACAAGCATATTGCAATGGACAACAAGAACAACAACATGGCAATAACATCTCCCATCATGTAAATCATCTTATTCATAAACACTTAACATTGTCATCATCAATATGTATGCGATGTAATGCAATGCTCATGTCTCCTTGGAAACTCATACCGGTATGGTTGAGTACACACCCGTCGGTGTGCACCCTCTCCCCCCTTCCATCCCGAAGATGGAGGGTGCCTACTCCTCGCTTCCACAACCCACGGTAGATGGAATCACGATGTAGGACTTACTCTATTGGCTCTCCGGATTAGTCATAACTTTCTCACCGACCTTCCCGGATTAGTTAATGACTTTCTCACCGCCCGGGCCATGTAACATGTCATGTATGCAAGCATGCCAACATCATATAAAACTCATGTATTAACACATGGCATCATAACATCTTAAACATGCTCATCATATCATAGCAATCATTAAAACATGGCAAGTGGACATATATCATGTAGACAATTCCATCTAATCTCAACATGCAACCTACAACTCGCTATCCATCACAACACACTTGCCTCAACCACGTGCAACGGATTGGCGGGAAGTAGAGGGCACTCCCGGGGTCACACCACCTGCACATAGGTATCACACACTCACAATCATAACCACAGAACAGTACGCAAACCCTCATCTACCCCGACATTGCCAACGACTTGCAAAACCTAAAAACAGAGGTTCTGTCCCGGCGGGACAGCAGCCTTGCAAAAGGCATAACTTGGGCTCTGGGACTCCGAATCAATTAAAGGAGTACATCCTCGCGTAGCTTAGGAAATTTCCCAACTTTCTCTAGGTATAAGGAAAGACTGATTCGGCCTCTAAAGTTGTTTAATCTACAGATTACCGAGATCTGTTCCAATCGCGTCACAGATTTTAATACGCTCGGTAAAACAGTCATAACTTTCAAACGGCTAGGCGGAATTTAATGTTCTTTATATGCACGGAAATATAATGAAATTATCTACAACTTCTTAAAAGTCTGTACAGTCAGATTCGAAATCTAAATTGGCGAAAACAGGAACCCTAGGTCGACTGCTCATGCTGTCCCAAAACAGAAACGAGGCAACGTCTAGATCTAACCCAAATTACTCCAATCCAGCACCACCAATTGATCTAAAAACTTGATAATCACCTTAATAACAGTACCTAGATCAATCCTAGGGAACTCCATTATCATACCTTTGCCCGACGCCCGAAAACTCCAATGGATCTCCTCGCTCCTCGCTCCTCGCTCCTCGTTCCTCGCTCCTCGCTCCTCACTCCTCGCTCCTCGCTCCTTGCTCCTCGCTCCTTGGATGGATCCACAAGGATGCAATGGTGGGGAGGCCACCCTAGGGCAGCAAGGGGGTGGAGGAGAGGTGGTGGGGAGGTGGAGAGGTGGAGAGGGCAAGGGCAAGGGGGCGCACGGCTAGAGGGGTGAGGGGGGGAGGAGGCTAGGGCTAGGGGGATTGGTGGGGGCGCACCAATGGGGCTATGGGGCGCAAGGGGGCAGGGAGGAAGCCCTTTTACCAGCCCCCACTTTGAATCCTAGTCCTACAAGGAGTCCTAATCCATCCCACCAAAGCCCACAACCCCCCCTTTAAGGCCCAAAATCCCCCGGGAAGGCCCAAAACCCCGGAAATGGCCCGGAAACGTTATAAACCTCCAAACCTTATGGTTTTAACCTTATTTCCACATCTCATACTGTTTTTGACCATATCAAGCACGTTAAATAAAGTTACGACACTCCGTGGTGTCACAATGACACTAAAAATACACATTCCAAGGACCTACAGCCCGCTCTGGTACCAACTGTAACACCTCGGCATCTAGCATGCCTGAATGCTACCAAACATAGGCTAAACAACATCTAAATACCATAAACTAAGATAAAATACAGCAAAGGAGTAAATGCTAAAATCGCAAATTTCGGCAGCATCTCCTTTGTTTTTCCATGAATTGAAGCAACAACAATATGATCACAGGATATAGTATAAAGAATGACATCTAAATCATCAATAACAAAGGTTCTAGCAGCAGTATAAGCCTAGGATAAAGATTCCAACCATCTCATGAGCCAAACGAAGTAAAAGAGGAAACCAAGCACACAAATTAACCATTGCACCAAGTTGCATGGCACTACTCTAATTATCATGACCAAGATGAATAAATTGTCTATAAGTGTGGAGCTACGTGTAGATGTGTAGCTAATGCCCTTCCCCGTATGCCGGTTTCATGGTACCTAAAACAACAAGAAAGCACAAGCGTGAGTTCAACACTCAGCAAGTATATTGCAATAGTACAAAAGAACAATTACATGGCTACAACAACTCACATCATGTCTATCATCTCATTCATGATCACATATCATTATCATCATCATTATGTATGCAATGCGATGCGATGCTCATCTCTCCTTGGAAACTCATACCGGTATGGTTGAGTACACACCGGTCGGTGTGCACTGTAACACCCCGACATTTAATATGCCTGAATGCTACCAAACATAAGCTAAACAACATCTAAATACCACAATTAAACATAAATTCCAGCAAAGGCGCACATGCTAAAAACCGAGATTTCGGCAGCATCTCCTTTGTTTTAACATGAATTGAAGGAGCAACAACAGTAACACAAGTTATATCATAATGGAAAGCATCTAAAACAGCAATAATTAACGACTTAGCATCAATGTAAGTCTAGTTCCAAACATATAATGTCTCCAAGAGTCAAACGAACGAAAAGATTCTCATTTAGCAAAGCTAAGCCTTAAAGCAATGATCATCACACGCAATTTATTATCAACACTAATTGAATGACTTGTGAAATCAAAAGAGTGAAGCTACGTGTGGAAGTGTGACTATTTCCCTTCCCCGCATGCCGGATTCATGGTACCTAAAAGAAAACAACATAAACACAAGCGTGAGTTCATCACTCAGCAAGCATATTGCAATGAACAACAAGAACAATAACATGGCAATAAAATCGCACATCATGTGTATCATCTCATTCATGAACACTTAACATTATCATCATCATTGTGTATGCAATGCAATGCAATGCTCATGTCTCCTTGGAAACTCATACCGGTATGGTTGAGTACACACCCGTCGGTGTGCACCCTCTCCCCCCTTCCATCCCAAAGATGGAGGGTGCCTACTCCTCGCTTCCAAACACCACGTGGATGGAATCACGATGTAGTACTTACTCAATGGCTCTCCGGATTAGTCATAACTTTCTCACCGACCTTCCCCGGACTAGTTATGACTTTCTCACCGCCCGGGCCATGTAACATGCCATGTATGCAATTATGCCAACATCATATTTAACTCGTACATTAACACATGGCATCATAAGATAATAAACATGCTCATCATATCATTGGCAATCATTAAAGCATGGCAAGTGATCATATATCATGTAGTCAATTCAATCTACTCTCAACAAGCAACCTACAAATCGGTATCCATTACAACACACTTGCCTCAACCACGGGCAACGGATTGGTGGGAAGTAGAAGGCACTCCCGGGGTCGCACCACCTGCACATAGGTATCACACACTCACAATCATGTCCACAAAACAGTACGCAAACCCTCATCTACCCGACATTGCCAACTACTCGCAAAACCTAAAAACAGAGGTTCTGTCCCGTCGGGACAGCAGCCTTCCAAAAGGCATAACTCGGGTTCTAAGACTCCGAATCAATTAAACGAGTACATCCTCGCGTAGCTTAGGAAATTTCCCAACTTTTTCTAGGTATAGGGAAAGACTGATTCGAAATCTAAAGTTGTTTAATCTACAAAATACCGTGATCTGTTCCAATCACGTCACAGATTTTAACACGCTCGGTAAAACAGCCATAACTTTCAAACGGCTGGGCGGAATTTAACGTTCTTTATATCCACAGAAAGATAACAAAATTATCTACAACTTCTTCGACATCCGTACGACCAGATTCCGAATCTAATTTGGCGAAAAACCGAACCCTAGGTCGACTGCTCATGCTGCCCGAAACAGAGAACGTGGCAACTTCTAGATCTAATCCAATCTACTCAATTCCAGTACCACTAATTGATCTAAAAACTTTATAAACACCCTTATAACAGTACCTAGATAAACCCCAAGGATTCCCATGGCCATACCTTTGCCCAACGCACGAAAACCCAATAGATCTCCTCCCGGTTCGCGCGATCTCCTTCCTCGCTCCAATCCCGCCGGATCTCCTCATCGCGGAGCGCTCCAACGGATGGATCTTTGAGGTGTGGAGGTGGAGAACTCCCCTAGGGGCAGCAAGAGAGGAGGAGAGGTGGTGGAGAGGTGGTGGAGCAATGGGGAGCAATGGGGGAGGTGGAGGCGCCACAAGGAGGAGGTGGGGAGGTGTGGGGTGGCGGATAGGACTTGTGGGGGCGCAAGGGCAGGGGGTGAACGCCTAAAGGGGCTCGGGGAGGCCCCCAAACAGGTCTCCTACTCCTATTAGGACTCAAACTCCATCCCACCAAAGCCCACGACCCTTTCCTTTAGGCCCAAACTCCCCCGGAAAGGCCCAAAACCCCGGAAACGGCCCGGAAACGCTATTAAGCCTCCTATCATATGGTTTTAACCTCCAATACCATAGTTCGTAAAGTTTTTTGACCTTAACATTCACGTTAAATAATGTCACACCATTCTGTAGTGTCACATGCACCCTCTCCCCCCTTCCATCCCGAAGATGGAGGGTGCCTACTCGTCGCTTCCATACACCGCGGTGGATGGAATCACGATGTAGGACTTACTCATTGGCTCTCCGAAATAGTCATAACTTTCTCACCGACCTTCCCCGGACTAGTTATGACTTTCTCACCGCCCGGGTCATGTATCATGCCATGTATGCAAACATGCCAACATCATAAATAACTTGTACATTAACACATGGCATCATAGCATAATAAACATATTCATCATATCAATGGCAAACATTAAAGAATGGCATGTGAACATATCATATATTCAATTTCAATCTCAACCAATCTAGCAAACTTCAACCCGCTACCCATTCCAATACACTTGCCTCAACCACGGGCGACGGATTGGCGAGAAGTAGAAGGCACTCCCGGGGTCACACCACCTGCACATAGGTACCACACACTCACAATCATGTCCACAAAATAGTACGCAAACCCTCTTCTACCCCGACATCGCAAACTACTCGCAAAACCCAAAAACAGAGGTTCTGTCCCGTCGGGATAGCAGCCTTCCAAAAGGCATAACTCGGGTTCTAAGACTCCAAATCAATTAAACGAGTACATCCTCGCATATCTTAGGAAATTTCCTAACTTTTTCTAAGTATACGGAAAGACTGATTCGAAATCTAAAGTGGTTTAATCTACAGAATACCGTGATCTGTTCCAATCACGTCACAGTTTTTAACATGTTCGGTAAAATGAGTATAACTTTCAAACAGCTGGGCAGAATTGGACGTTCTTTATACCCACTGAAAGGTATTGAAGTTACCTACAACTTCTTCAACAGGCGGATGACCAAAATCAGACTCGATAGCCCGAAACAGAGAACGTGGCAAACTCAAGATTCCATCTAATCTACCCAACTACAGCACCACCAATTGATCTAAAAACATGATAATAACCCTTAGAATAGTACCTAGACCAACCCCAAGGATTCCCATGGCCATACCTTCGCCCGACGCACGAAAACCCAACATTCACATTAAATAAGGTTACGACACTCCGTGGTGTCACATAGCGTGTTACTCTGCCACATGTCATGTCATCGATGAGAGTTTGATCTAATCAGGGCCATAGAAATTTCAACGAATGGTCTAGATCAGGCCGTACGCACAGCGAACCAGAGCTAGACACGTAGGGCACGAAAAACGAAGTCATAGCCTGGCGCACATTGCTGCTGACGTCAGTAGGCGGGTCCACCTATCAGCCAGGCTCAGCCATGCGCACTGACGTTACCATGATGTCAGTAATGATACCATGCCGGGCCCACGCGTCAGTGAGATGTGGATTTTCCGAAGAAGATTATTTTATTTTATTTACTTGCTGACGTCAGCATGACATCATAAATCCAATTTCCTTTAGGAAAATAATTATGTTGGAATTCAAAAAAGCACTGATGTAAGCATCACGCCATTATTTTGATTTTCCAGTAGTAAAATAAATAGATTAAATCAGTTTATTCTTTTTAATGTATTTTCAAACTTCAAATTGCGCATTCTTGCTCATACAAACTCTGATTGAGGTGATTGCAGAGCCTAAAAATTTGTAAAATAGTGCTATATTTAGTGGTGAATTTTATTTGATTTTTGGAGTTTCTTTGCTCACTGGTTTTGGTATTTATTTAGTTATTTATTCTTTACGCGTAGAAGTTGAAGTGCCCGAGGGATTCAAGGTAGAAGTGTTGACTCAAGAGCATGTTCAAGAACAAGATTGAGAACTTTTCCAAGGCAAGTTGTACTTTGATCATGTTGAGCACTTATTTTAAAATTATATTATTTCAAATTATTGCATGCTAATTCAATTAAAAGTTATTTTAATTAACTTGGGAATTAGTTAATCAACCTACTTGATTATATCACCTTATCACTATTATTTGTATGCCATGAATCATTTGTCACCCTAGAATTGTTGATTAATAGTTGGTTGTTAGTAACTTGCCAACCTAGATTATTAGATCGTGACTAGTCTTCTTAGCCATGCAACGTGTTATTGATATCATTTTTGAATATCAAAATAAAACATGCTTAATGGAATATGGAACGTGTTTATGAAACATGTGGCATGTGTTATTCATGAAGTTTATGGCACGTGGTGCATGGTAATCAATTGGGGTGATAAAATGATTTAGACTGGGGCATGTGGCAAGAGTCGTTTATTTGGTGGGCCAGGTGTGGCATTTGGGCTATCGTATTTGGCTTTTGGTTTTAGTGATATGGGTTGATATGTGAAAGATAGGTTTATGGAAGTCTTGCCTTGGTCAATTAAGGACTTAACCTTGCAAACATTTGAACTGACCTATACATACAACCACATGTCTAGAATGAGACAGACCTAGCTAACTAATTTGTGATGTCTAGATTTTGGTACTGTTGTGGTTGGTGTGGGTTCCGAGTGTGCAGGTAGACTCATAAGGCACAAGAGGGGGGCCCTGATGGTGGTAACCAGTCCCCTTAGTGTTGAAACCTCAGCGGGCAGTATTGGATTTAGACGGAGCATTGTAAAGGCTTTGTTATGATCGCTCATTTACATACTCTGGTATGGCGTATAACCTCTGCAGAGTATCAAAATTATTCGAATAGCCGTGTCTGTGGTATTGGACAATGCTCGGGGATTACAGTCAAGGGTTATATTTTCATAAAATGAACATGAAATTGGAGACATGTTGTCATGGGAAATGTAAAATTGGTTCAAGGATGAGGAAAATCCGGACCCTCTGTGTATTCAGCACTAGTCCAAGATCACGCTAGTGCACACAGTCTCAATATCGGTAAATATCACAATTATACACATTGATAGTAATATAGTACTTTAATTAAGATAACCAAACTGGTTGCTCGACCTTATGGTCAAGTTACAAGAGTACGCCACACAAGGCGAAAACTTATTAAGTAAATAAATTGCAACGGAATAAAAGCATCAATCGTGGCGCCATCCAGTATACCACATGCAACTGACTGGGCTCGCTCCTTAGATAGACGGCTCCTCCTAAAGTTCGTCCTCCAAGGCTGGCGTCGCTTCTCCTTCAACCGATGTTGTTTGTGGCAAGGGTGAGTACTTGGTACTCAGCAAGTCATGCACATAATGCAGCTAATATTCTATATGCATGGCTTATTACAAAGGATAGGCTAACAGGTACATTTGCAGTAAAACAACATTTAACAAATAACGTAAGTAGATTCAAAGGCAGTAAAAGTAAAGGTAATATCAATAACTTTTCCAGGAGTTAAGTAAACACTTTTCCTTTCCTGTTCCACATTTCCATCAATGTCATTATTTAACCCAACCAAACTCTCCAAGTCCAAGTTGTTTTCATGAAATTCTAACCCTTGACTGTAATCCCCGAGCAATGTCCAATGTCGCGGACACGACTATTCGAATAGATTTTACACTCTGCAGAGGTTATGCACTTTGCCCATAAGATACAGTCAAACACCACAAAGGCGAGTGATCATAACAAAGCATTTCAAAGACTGCAAACTACACAAGTGAACCTCTCAGGTTTCTGTCATACACCATCCCTTCCCTTAACAGAGGCGAAGTATGGGACCGACATAACGTTGAACGGGTACCATGCCGTGGTCTTGGTACGCTACCCTTTCAAGCTACACAAAAGGTGTAGTTGACACCGCGAGGTTTCACATGCAAGCTATTAGTAACTTACTGTCAGCGTATGAGCTAATAGACCCCTTCCGAAGTGGGGTGTATGAAGTTCGGACGGGGGGCTTTCGTGGAGACTGCTCGAGAGGCGGTGGAAAGGAAAACGGAGGCAAAGCTCACAAGAAGACAGTAAGGTTTTCCCAGGTTCGGGCCCTCTATGCGAGTAATAGCCCTAGTCCTGCTTGTCTTGTTCTTGCTTGTGTTCTTAGGGAAACTGAAACAGCCAGGGGCTGGAGCCTCAGGACTCCCACTCCAAGGAGAAGGAACTAACCTAAAAGATCGAACCTCAGAGGACCAAAAAAAACCCCCCGCTCCCATACACCTCAGCTGCCTTTTATACCCGAGCCGGCTGGGGCTCATGGGGCTTACAATAGTGCAGTACATTGAATACACTTGTCATGCCGCATTTAATGCACCTGCCACTGTTTTTGCAGCATGCTTAATGCCTTGGCACAGCCATCCCCTCCCCCGCATCGAGCCCCGTGCCTGCCGGCTCCGCCCGCTCTGCCAGGGTGGGAAATTGCAACGTGATGCCATTTGTAATAATGGTGCGCATTGGGAACACCCGTCGCCATACTGTGGCCTTCATTACTCCCATTTAATGCGCACGACACGCATTAAATGTCTTTGACCTTCGGTGTGGCTGCACAGGTTACTAGGTGGCCTTGGTAACTGAGCGTCAGTGGTGTGGACTGAGCACCGTGCGTCCGTCAGGCGGCCACCTTGCTGACCGCCAGCGGCGTGGTCTGGACACCACATATCCGCTGGGCGATCACACTGCGGCGCCCGGCGTGGCTCGTCGCCACTGTCATTGGCGCCACCTTACTATCCGCCGACGGCGTGGTCTAGACGCCACGTATCCGGCGATTACATCCTGCGCCGCCCGGTAGCGTGGCCTGGTCGCCACCTGTCCGTTTGGCGGCCACCTTACTGTCCGCTGGCGGCGTGGTCTGGACGCCACCTGTCCGCTGGGCGATCACACTGCTAGCCGCCAGCGGCGTGGCCTGGTCGCCACTTGTCCGCTGGGCGGCCACCTTACTGTCCGCCGGCGGCGTGGTCTGGACGCCACCTGTCCGCTGGCGGCCACCTTAGTAAGTGCCAGCGGCGTGGCCTGGACGCCACCTGTCTGCTGGCGGCTCTTACTAAAGTGTAGTGGGCACCCTGGTGTAGAATACACCGACAGTAGCCCCCGGACCCACCCTGGAGCGCCCTTTATACCTTTTTGGAAAATAAAAGCGGCTTAGTCTCCTGGGTGGGTCCATTATAAATGCCCACGTGACGTTGCGGCTTTAAATGCCACCGCCGTTTCCTGGCATCGAGGCGGAGCGTGCAGCCGCCCCCGCCTCGTAACCAGCGCGGGCCTTAGGAACATGCCTACGCCCTTTCTGATTTTTTGGGTTTCCCGCCATTGAACCGCCGCGCCCCCTCGGGTCTCCCGCCGAAGCATTCCTCCATGCGCATATATATATAAGTGGCCACCAGGGGAGCGGTTCGTTTCTTCTTTTCAGTTTCGCCCAACTGCTGAGCCCTAACCTTTGCTCCTTGCGAACTGCTTTTTGCTGCGCCTCGCCTCCTTCTTGCACCTTCTCTTCTTGGCTCATATGGCGCCTCCAGCACCTCTGCTCCCTCCATCGACCGTCGAGGATGTCGACGCCGCGAAGTTTTCCTGGTACATCTTCGGTGGCACCGCCCGCACCCGTGCCGGGTCGCCGCGCCCGGCTGCCGCCCGGGAGAAGTGATCTTCTTCGGCTGGGCGATGTTGGCGGGTCTCCTCCCGCCAATCTCCGACTTCTCCGTTGCCTTCCTCAACTTCTACTCCATCCACAACATTCACCTTCCTCCTAACTCCGTCATCCTCCTTGCGGTCTTTGCCCACTTTTGCGAAATGTTCATGGGAGTGGCCCCCAACCATCCTCTCTTCCGCTTCTTTTACGCCTTGCGCGTGGCCAAGGACTCCACCCCGTCGGGCAACTGCCACCTCCGTCTCCGGGATGGCGCGGCGTCGCGCTACATTTCGCTGGACTCCCGCTCCAACTGGAAGACTTGGCGCAACGAGTGGCTCTGCGTCGCAGAGACAGCGACGTAGAAGTCCTGGAGCTGCCGACTGGGCCGGTGACCAGCAACCCCAACTGGGGAGCGCACGTCGACGAGACGCCCGAGCTCCGGACTATGCTGGCCCACGTGGACCATCTGCGGACTACGGGCCTGACGGGAGACATGGTTCTCCGAGACTACATATCTCAGAGAATCAGTCCCCTGCACCGCCGTGCCCGCCTCGCTTGGCAATATACGGGCTCCGACGACATGACCCGGACAGCTCCCGGAGGTAGGCCACTTGCTTTCCTTTCTTTTTGGGTGATTTTTGCGACTGCCGCTGAGCTGACGACGGTCTTACTTTTCTTTTCTTTTCAGCCGCAGGGGACTTAACCCCCGCAAAGAACGACTCCTTGATGGGGCTGCTGGACGTCTCCAGCCCCGTCCCGCCTTTTCCGGCGGGCGTGCTCCCACTTTGCCAAGTGGAGCCCCGGGAGCGCATCGCGATCACCCCCGCCATGCCCAACATGGATGCCATGGGACTGGTGAACACGCCCCGCCAAGGGGCGTTGACTATCCGGGGCCCTCCTTCAGCTGGCGACCAGGGAAGGGGCAAGCGCCCTGCTGACGGCGATGCCCCTGGCGCCAACTCTAGCAGGGCTTTCGTCCCGGCAGGGGGTGCAACGATCTCAGCCACACCGCTTGGCCCGACTGGGGCGGGGAGCTCCACGGCGGCTGCGGCTGCGACTTCAGCCTCTCCCGCCGAGGTGGTTGACGTCGACGTCACTCCGATCCTTCCGCCGCCACTGCCGGCGTAGGTTGATCCGCCGCTGCCACCGTCGAAGGTTGACACGCCGCCGCCGGCGCAGGTCGACCCGCCAGCTCCGGATCCGCTAGCCCCAGTTCTTCCACCGGCGCCCGGTGCGAGCGAAATATTGCGGCACCGGCGCGCGAAAGGGGCCAGCGCTCAGCCGCGCCGCCTCGGAGGCCTCTGTTGACAACAGATCGTTAATTTCTTTTTAGTCTGAGAGGCTTACCTCCTTTTTACCTTCTTCAGGGCGGCTACTTCAAGTCACTACAGGAATTCGATCTATTTACGTCGGCCAAAAGCCGACGTAAATAGGGCCAAAGCCGACGTAAATAGGCCGCCGTAAACCGAGCGACGTAAATAGCCCTTATTTACGTCGGCCACGAGGCCGACGTAAATAGGAATAGTAGTCCACATCCGGCTAGAGTGTAGGTGACGTGGCACTTATTTACGTCGGCCAGAGGCCGACGTAAACATTGTCCACGTCACCAAACCACGCCACCGTCTCACGTGGCACCTATTTACGTCGGCCAGCCCAGGCCGACGTAAATACTCTACGTTCATTCCCGGCCAATGGTATAAGTATTTACGTCGGCCAGCCCAGGCCGACGTAAATACTTGAGCTATTTACGTCGACCAAGGCCAGGCCGACGTAAATACTTGAGCTATTTACGTCAGCCAGGCCGAGGCCGACGTAAATACGGGGGCTATTTACGTCAGCCAGGCCGAGGCCAACGTAAATACGGGGGCTATTTACGTCAGCCAGGCCGAGGCCGACGTAAATACTGGGGTTATTTACGTCAGCCAGGCCAGGCCGACGTAAATACTGGAGCCACCAGGCAGACTAATATTGATTCTGGCCGGCTGGATTTGGTCAACAAAAATATCAGATGACATACAATATCAATTCAAGCCATTCAATCATGCATTCATATAAACCAATATCAATCCATCCATTCAGATGACACAATTCAATTTGCAAACATGACATATGACATATAGAAACTTCAATTTGCATACATGACATACAACACATAGAAATTTCAATTTGCAAACATGACATATGACACAGTTGAACCATACTACTCATTGTTCATACAAACACCAATTTGGCGGAGTATCTTCAAAGCGATGCCCACTACCGACGTCACCTCGTGAGTTTAAGAAGCCACCAACCGACGGCGGAGTCCGTGCGTTGCAACGAAAACAGGAAACTGAGAGGCAGCATGGATTGTGTCCCTCTGCAGCATTTTGGACAGGAAAGGTTAGGACACATAAAAATTTCTTGGGACAAGTTGGAATTTTCACAAAAAAAAATAGAACTCGGCCTTATGAAAACTCCTGAAGAGGGTAATTTTAGAGGGGTATTGCAAAAGATTGGATACAGTAATTCCAACATTTCATTTTATATCCAAAATCGGTTTTGTGTTGGTTTAGAGGGGTAATTTTCTTGTTTTTTCCATTTATGATCCACATCCAATCCAACATTGATCCAGATGTTCTGAGCAGTTAGATCGTTGAAAGAAATAAGTTTAGTAATAGTAGGAAGAAATGTGAATAGTAGAGCACTTAGATCGTTGAAAGAAATGATACATATAATCCATTCCATAATCCTACTTTACAGTCTATGGAGTGGTAGCACCACAAATGGATGTCCAACAGCAGAGTAGATAACTGATAATATGATAAATATGGCCCTGTCTGCTTTTCAACGCCTTCTTTTCTATAATACACATGTAGAAGCTTAATACATGATGTGTATGTCACAAATTCATTTTGAGGTATTCGTCATAAAATGTACATATATAACGATGTGTATGCACTATCATGATAATTTTGATGGATGGTGATGAACAACAATCCCATCTAGATACCAAAGTGTTTTAGCCTTCACACTACAAACATTTTAGATTGGTTGAGAGGATATAGCTCCTCGTCCGAAACTAACACAGAATACTATGGTCAATATGTGAATTAAGACATAGTATTATCAACACAGAAAGGCACATCGGTGTTTGGCATTATGCAGTATTCTGTGAATCTAGTTGCTGTTGCATTATACAGAGGACTAAAGCATAGTACGATTCTATATAAACAACTAAGGGAGAAGTCTCTCATACCTTTGTTATTGCTCGCTGAAAGAAGAATACATGTATTAAGCTTCTACATGTGTCAGAGAAAAGAAGGCGTTGAAAAGCAGTTGCTTCCTGCATTTGCATTAAGGAAGTGAATCCAAATCTGTAAAATTTACAGTAGAAAAAAGCTGGTACGCAACTTCCCCTCTGCGACTGAGAACCTTGAATGGTCCAACATATCGCAGTGCGAGTTTTCCTTTAGCATGGAATCTCTTAACTCCCTTGAGCGGCGTAACTCTGAGATACACGAAATCCTCTGGTTCAAAACTCAAGTCTCGGCGACGGTTATCGGCGTAGCTTTTCTGTCTTGACTGTGCTATCTTCAGTCTTTCCCGGATCATGGCAATCTGCTCTTCAGTTTATTGAAGAATGTCTGGTCTAAAGACACAACGTTCACCTGTCTCATTCCAGTTCAACGGTGTTCGACAGGGTCAACCGTATAGTGCCTCAAAAGGTGACATTTGTAAACTGGCCTGGTAGCTATTGTTGTAGCTGAACTCAGCATACGGCAGGCTTTTATCCCAAGAGGTAGCATAAGCCAATGCATAAGCTCTTAACATGTCCTCTAGAATCTGGTTAACCCTTTCAGTCTGTCCATCCGTCTGCGGATGATATGCTGTACTGAAGTTCAAACGGGTTCCCATGGCTTCATGCAGCTTATTCCAAAACCTCGAGGTAAACTGGGTACCTCTGTCTGATACAATATTCTTCGGCACTCCGTGCAAACAAGCGATCCTGGTCATGTACAATTCTGCTAACTTATCTCCCGAGTAAGTGGTCTTCACGGGGATAAAATGGGCAACCTTAGTCAAGAGGTCCACTATAACCCATATGGAGTCATATCCACCCTGAGTCTTTGGCAAACCGGTAATGAAGTCCATTCCGATTTCCTCCCATTTCCACTCAGGTATCTTCAACGGCTGTAGCAACCCTGCTGGTCTCTGATGCATTGCCTTGACTCTCTGGCATATGTTGCACAATGCGACATGCTCGGCAACCTCGCGTTTCATACTCGGCCACCAGAATCTTTCCTTCAGGTCTTGATACATCTTCGCACTTCTTGGATGAATTGAGTACTTGGAGTCATGGGCTTCTTCCAGAATCAGCTGCTTCAGCTCCTTCTGGTTCGGCACACAGATACGATCCTCCATCCACAACGTGCCCTGCTCATCCAGCTTGAAGTCTTTTGCCTTGCCTTCATCCATCTTGGACTTAATCCTGCGGATCTTGTCATCGTCCTTCTGTCCTTCTCGAATCTGATCCTCCAGGGTAGGCTTCACTTCTAATGCGGACAAGAATCCTTCTGGTACTACTTCAATCTGCATCCTCTAAAAGTCCCTGCATAGCTCGTCCTGACTTGTGACTATCAACATGTTCACGGTATCGCTTTTCCGACTCAAAGCATCGGCCACCACGTTGGCCTTTCTGGGAGGGTAATGGATTCCGACATTGTAATCCTTGATCAACTCTAACCATCTCCTCTGCCTCATGTTCAAGTCTGATTGGGTGAAGATGTACTTAAGATTCTTATGATCCGTATACACTTCACATCTGTTCCCAATCAAATGATGACGCCACAACTTCAAAGCATGCACTACGGCAGCAAGCTCTAGGTCATGCGTCGGATAATTCTCCTCGTGTGGTCTCAACTGCCTCGATGCATAAGCGACGACCTTTCCATTCTGCATCAGCACGCATCCAAGTCCTTGGCACGATGCATCACAATAAATATCAAAGCTTTGATTGACGTCCGGTAGAACTAACACCGGCGCTGATGTCAATCGCTTCTTCAGCTCTTGAAAACATTTCTCGCATTCTGTCGTCCAAGCAAACTTCTTCTCCCTTTTCAACAATTGCGTAAGAGGTCTCGCAATCATCGAAAAGCCTTCAATGAAGCGGATGTAATAACCTGCCATTCCAAGGAAACTCCGAATCTAGGTCACGGTCTTCGGCTGCTCCCAGTGTAACACAGCTTCTACCTTGCTTGGATCTACGGCAACGCCTTCTGCGGTCATTACATGTCCAAGGAATTCCACCTTGTCCTTCCAAAAATCACACTTACTGAACTTGGCGAAGAGTTGTTGTTCTCTCAACTTCTCAAGAACTAGCCTCAAATGCTCCGCGTGCTCTTCTCTTAACTTGGAGTAAACAAGAATGTCATCTATGAATACGACGACAAATTTATCCAAGTACTCCATGAAAACCTTGTTCATCATATTCATGAAGTAAGCTGGCGCATTTGTCAGACCGAAGGACATAACAGTAAACTCGTAATGTCCATATCTTGACGAGAATGCGGTCTTTGGAATATCCTCTGATCGGATCTTCAGCTGGTGGTATCCCGATCTCAGATCAATTTTGGAGAAAACTCCGGCTCCTCTCAGCTGGTCAAACAGGTCATCGATCCTGGGTAGCGGGTACTTATTCTTCACGGTGACTTCATTGAGTGCACGGTAGTCAATGCACATCCTGAAACTCCCGTCCTTCTTCTTGACGAACAGAACTGGCGCTCCCCACGGCGACGAACTTGGTCTGATAAATCCTTTCTCCATCAGCTCTTCAAGCTCTTCTTCATCTCTACCAATTCTTCGGTGGACATCCGGTAAGGTCTCTTGGCTATTGGTGCTGTTCCGGGTACTAACTCGATCACAAACTCTATATATCTGTCTGGCGGCATACCAGGTAAATCCTCAGGAAAAACATCCGGATACTCATTTACCACTGAGACATCTTCTATGTTGATTGCCTTCGCACTGTTGACCATCAGCTGTCCATCGCGAATGGCGGTCGCTTGAAATTCCACTTTTCTTCCACATGGATTCTCAACCGAGATAATCCTTCGCCCACAATCCAATACGGCTTTGTGCTTGGATAGCCAATCCATTCCCAAGATAACATCTAGGGTCTGGGTTCCCAATATAATAAGGTTTGCTAGGAACTCTACCCCCATCTATTAGTATTCTCAACCCAAAACATCCTACTTGAGATCGGAGTTCTGACCCAGGGGTTTGAACTATAAGCACGCACTTAAGATCCACAATCTCCAAATCATTCTTAGAAACAAAATCTCGGGAAACAAACGAATGCGAAGCCCCAGAGTCAAACAAAACTGTTGCAGGTACTGAGTTGTCAAGTATCTTACCCAGTATGACGTTCGTGGCATTCTGGAGTGCATCTACGGTCACGTGATTGACTCTGCCTCTCACCACGATCTGGGGTGCGGCTCCTGGCTATGCTGCTCCGTGGTTTACTCCTGGTGCAGGTGTCCTGGCTGGTGTGGATCCCAAGTTGAAGCGAACTGGGGTCACTCCTGCTGTCTTCTTGGGGTAGTTGTTGGAGAAATGCCCTGGCTCATTGCATGTATAGCAACGCCTCACTGTGCCCTGCTGGTTGCTTGTAGCAGCGTTCCTGGCTGGAGCTGGAGTCTGAAAATTCTGATTAATAGGCCTCGGTGCTGGCGACGGTGTTCACGCTGCATTCTGCGGTTGGAATATGAAAAACTGATTTGGCGCAACCCGCAGACGCTGCTGCACTCCCTGACGTGATCCTTGCTGCAGCATTCTGCGCTTCCTGTTCTCATCCAACTCCTTGCGCTTGTCCTCAAGAATAAGCGCCTTGTTCACAAGTTCCTGGAAATCTGGAAAGGTGTGGGTGATTAGTCCCACCTGCAGTCCTGAGTTGAGTCTGTTCATAAAGCAAGACTGTCTGGCCTTATCTGTCGCTACATCTTCAGGTGCGTAGCGTGCAAGCTGTGTGAACTTGTTCAGATATTCTGACACTGGTTGATTACCTTGCTTCAATGCCCTGAACTCTTCCTTCTTAAGGTCCATTATTCCTTCAGGCACGTGATACTGATGAAACGCAGCCGTAAACTCCTCCCATGTGATGTCCTATGGGTTCACCCGTGTGGCGCAGAAGTTTTCCCACCACTCAACGGCGGTCCCTTCCAACTGATGAGAGGCGTATAGCACCTTCTCATTTCCCATGCATTGGGCAATGTGTAACTTCCATTCTATTGACCTTAGCCAATCATCCGCCTCCAGTGGATTGGCATTCCCAGAGAATGTGGGTGGATGAGTCCTCATGAACTCCGACAACTTTGCTCCCTGTCGTTGTCCCTGATTTGCTTGGTTAGCGGTGGCCTAAGTAGTGACCTGCTGCATCTGTTGCATCATGGCATGCATCAGCTGGGTCTGTGCAGCAAGAAAAGCTCCAAAGTTTTGCATGTCAACTTGCGGTGCTAGTTGGGGTGCAGGTGCTCCATCATTAGGGTTCCCAGCTGGGCGAGAACCACTCCCATTGCCTCCAAGGTTTCCGCGGGTGCTCACCATCTGTCGGTTGCTCCAAGGTTTACAGACAAGAGGGAAACAAGCATAGACAAGTAGTAGAGTAACTTATGCAGGGAGGTGTAACTCAAAATCCAACTTTATTAATTATACCATAATAATATCTTGGTATGGTTGCTTACAATGCCTAAGGGCCTTGCAACACATACTGCACACTCAGCAAGCAATGAAAATCCAACGCCTCTAAGGGTGACTTTTTATTCTATAACGCGACTCGACGAAGGAGTCTCAACTACAAGACCTAGGCTTACTCGTTAAGAAAACCTCCACTGCCTGGGTGCGGGTGCGGTGGCATCGGCGCGAAACAATCACCATGCCCTGCAACTGTGGTAGTCGAAGAAGCGATGTCCTCCTCAAGATCTGGCTCCTCTGGGTCGGGCTCATGTAACTCAAGTATTGGCTCTGGTCCTGGTCCGTACAATGCCATCTCCAACTCGTCAATCCTTCGCAGAAGGTGGGACACATGCTCTTGAGCCTCCCGCCATCGGTTCTTCTCTACCATGACCTCTTCACGAGCCTTCTGTAGCTCCCGGTTCGTATCACCGAGCACATCCTCCTGAGCGATGACAAGTCGTGCCAGCTGTGTGACCGTGGCACTCTCATCCTGAATCAGTCTCGGGTCAAGAAGGTTGTTGTTGTGTGGATGGTAGCGGTACACCGGGCCCTCCAGCTCGCTGGCGTAGATGCGGGCGATGTGTCGCATCGCTCGTCGTGATACCTCCTGAATTCCCATCTGCATTGTCGACCTATTGGCGGTGCAGTATATCGGACGGCTGCCCTTGCCCTTCTTCCTGGCATGTACCGTGATCTTCACATCACAAGCCTTAATCAGTCCCGCTTGTCTGATGACGTTCACTTGGTATTGCGGCTTCTCAAAACCTTCGAGAAACTGCAGCATACGCCAAAGTTCCGTGGCGTGGCCAACCTCAAGATCGACATAGTTGATCTCTCCCTCCATCTGTCACAAAACACTCGCGTAAGAACGCAGCATTTTAAATCAAAGTGGGAAACAAAAGAATTCAGCAAAGGGGTAAGGAAAGAGAGAAGGGGTAAGTCGAGAATTCATTCATTATCTTGACAAACTTTTAGCTTTAGAAAATAGGTTTTATCCTTACTACAACCATTCTAACTAAGGGTTGAGCCTACAGTTAGTATGCCTCTGATACCACCTCTGTCGGGACCCGAATTTGCAAATCCGGACCCTCTGTGCATTCAGCACTAGTCCATGATCACGCTAGTGCACACAGTCTCAACATTGGTAAATATCACAATCATACACATCGATAATAATAAAGTACTTTAATTAAGATAACCAAACTGGTTGCTCGACCTTATGGTCAAGTTACAAAAGTACTCCTCGCAGGGCTAAGACTTATTCAAATAAAATCTGCAGCGGAATATATAAAGAAAACGCGTGGCGCCAACCAATATGCCACAGGCAACTGACTGGACTCGATCCATAGTTAGACGGCTCCTCCTGATATTCCTCCTCCAAAGCTGGCGTCACCTCTTCTTCAACTGGTGTTGTTTTGTGGCAAGGGTGAGTACTTGGTACTCAGCAAGTCATGCACAGAATGCAAGCTAATATACTACATGCATGGCTTAATACAAAGGAATGGCTCAAGGTATAATTGCAGTAAACAGCATTTGACAAGTATCATAAGTAGATTCGAAAGCAGTAAAAACAAGTATAACATCAATAACTTTTCCAGGAGTTAAATAAACATCTTTCCCATTCCTAGTCCACATTTCCATCAACATCATCATTTAACCAAACCAAACCTCTCAAGTTTAAGTTATTTCCAAGAAAGTCTAACCCTTGACTGTAATCCCCGAGCAATGTCCAATACCGCGGACACGGCTATTCGAATAGATTTTACACTTTGCAGAGGTTATGCACTTTACCCACAAGATACAGCCAAACACCACAAAGGCAAGTGATCGTAACAAAGCCTTTCGAAAACGGCTAACTACACAAGTGAACCTTTCCGGTTTTTACCATACACCATCCCTTCCCTTAACGAAGGGGAAGTATGGGACCGACATACCGTTGGACGGGTACCATGCCATCGCATTGGTACGCTCCCCTTTCAAGCTACACAAAGGGTGTAGTTGACATCCGAGGTTTCACATGCAAGTTATTAGTAACTTACTCAACTAGGTCCGTCCCATTACGGACATGTGGTTGCACGATTAACTCAGTTCAAAGGCTTGCAAGGTTAAGTCCTTATGTTGACCAGGGCAAGACTACCCAAAGAACCAAATCATCCTTCCCGATGCCACAACTGGCCCACCCGATCATTTCTTGCCACATACCCCGGTCGAAAACTATTTATCAAACCCCAGTTGATTACCATGCACCACGTGCCATTAACATCATCGTCAATAACACATGACACATCTCAAAAACGTGTTCCATATCTCAGTAAGTCAATGTTAACAAGTAATTGTCGAAATCATGTCAGGTATACGTGGCAGGTCTAAGCATTGTGCTACACGGTCTAAATACCCATGTTGGCAGTTTAATAATGTCCAACTATTTAATCCTCAACTAGGGTGACAAGGGGTTCATGGCAATTAACTAATCTCCCAAAATCAATTAAAGCATTTTATAATTGAGCTAGCATGCAATAATTTAAATCAAATTAATTTCAGAATGGGATCAACATGGTCAAAGCACGACTTGCCTTCAAAGAATACTTGATTTTGGTCCTGAGGTGGCCCCTGGGTCAACACTTCACCTTCGAAGCCTTCGGGCACTTCAACGTCTACTCGTAACACGTGCAAATAGCAATAAATGAATAAAACAGTAGACAAAAAGTGTCCAAACATCCAAATAAAGTCCATAAACAGAGATAGCACAATTTTATAAATTTTTAGAAATTGGAATCGTCCAAATCGGAGTTAAAATGCAAAAGTTACAACCGTTTAAAGTTTAAAGAAATCATTAATTAAATATAAACAGAGAAATATTCATAACCAAAAATTAATTAAAATTTATATTTGAGTAGGTCTCACTTTTATGAAAATTTAGAAATTTGAATCACTCAAATCGGAGTTGAAACGCAAAAGTTATAAGCGTTTGAAGTTTGAAACTATATTTGAAATCAATAAACCGAATTAAATAAATAATTTCATTTTCGGAAAATGATTTATTGCGTCAGCATGACACGTGGAGCAATCAGAGGCCGAATTACATAAATAATTTCATTTTTGGAAAATGATTTGGATCCAACGGCTGGGTTTAGATCCAATTACCACAACGTGGATCTGATACGGCTGACATGGACGAACGTGGGGCCGTTGGATCTTGATCCAACGGTCCAGATCTAATCTGGTTTCTACGGGTTTAGGAAACGCGTGGAAGCACCGTGGCCGTTTGATCTTGATCGGACAGCTGTCCGAGCTCGAGGCGACGATGGTGACGCGGCGGGGCTGCGGTGGCCGGAGACGGAGACGATGACACGCCCAACGGCGTTTGAACGCGATTCCGGCGATGTGAAATATCCCCACAGGTGCGCCTTGGTCTGGGGATCTCGGAACTGGGCTCAGCCATGGTGGAGAACGGCAGGCGACGGCGGGGCGAAGCAAAAACCGTGGCGGAGGAGAGAGCAACTACGGTGAGCAATTGCGGGCTCGTCGGGGCACTACGGGCGGCAGCGGCTAGGGCAACGGCTGCGCGGGGTCAAGGCGGTCCTCGGGGTGCGACCCGGGCATTAAATACCCTCGGCGTCTGCGCAAAAGGCAGAACCCTAGGCCCACACGGCGGCGGAGTCCGGCGGCGATTCGGACGGGGAAGACACAATCTGGGCCGTACACGTGGCGCTTCCAACGGCCACGATCGCGCGGGCGGAACCGGATCCGGACCGGATACGGCTCGAACCGGTACTGGTTGATCTTGACTGTTGGATCTAAATACAACGGTCCAGATCGGCTGGTCTCTGGGTTAGTGCGGTGCGGGCGCACGCGAGCTACATGTCTCAATGTGGGCCGTTGGATCTTGATCCAACGGTCCACGAGTCACGGATCGGTCCAGCTCGGTTAGGCTCAGACGTGGGGCGGTTGGGTTCGGGTCGGACTCAAACTCGAGTCCGACTCGGGCTCGGTCGCATGAACAGTGCAACCAACTCGATTTTTCCAGCGATTAAATATTTAATTAATTCGTAGAAAATTCAAATAATTCATTAAAAATAGCAAAACACTCAGAAATAATTCATTAAAAATAGCAAAACACTTAGAAAAATTCTAGAAAATATTTTGTAACATTTTGGACTCAAATAAAATATTTCCAACAAAACTTTATTTGAAAAATTAAATTCTTTAATTATTTGAAAAGGGCATAAATTCAAATAAATTCCAAATAAATCCCAAAAAATTCCAAAAATTCACAAAAGTGCCAAATCTATTTAAATTCATGAAAAGCAAAAATTGGGGTGTTACACAGTCATCCTCGCCTCAGGTCAAGCAGGTGGTGCCGGCCAGGTCCTGCACCTGCTTACGGAGGCGCAGGGCCTCCAACCGGTCCACCTTCACAGTAATCGGGCCCCCAGGCCCTGAGATCTTCACCATCATGTAGGCATAATGCGTGGCCGCCATGAACTTGACCAGAGCTGGGCAGCCAAGCAAAGCATTGTAGGGGAGGTCGAAGTCGGCGATCTCGAAGTTGATTTTCTCTGTCCGGAAGTTCTCCACACTTCCGGAGGTAACAGACAGTCGGACTTGTCCCAGGGGCGTCAAGCCGACCCCAGGGGCCACTCCATAGAAGAGAGGGGCTGGGCGCAACTCTTCATAGGGGATCTAGAGTGCCTTAAACGCCCCGATAGACATAAGGTTGATGGAGCTTCCTCCATCAACAAGCACTCGCCCAAGTCTCGCATTCCGGATCGTGGGGGAAACCACGATCGGAAGATGGCCCGGGCCTGAGGTGCTCTCCGGGTGGTCGGCTCGACTGAAAGTGATCGGCTCCTCCGGCCATTTCAGTGGCCTGCTCGCCCTGGGGGTTGGTACGGTGGCACACACTTCTCTCCACTCTCGCTTGTACTACAAGTTTGAAGAGTAGGTGGCGGAGCCACAATGAATGAAAGCCACCGTGTGCTCCGCTTGCTGAAAGGCCAGCGGAGCAGGGTCTTCACCCGCATCATCGCGGTCGTCTTCACGACGTTCCTTAAGCCGCTGCTACACCAGCTTGGACACGACCTGGTAGTCTGCCAGATCATGCCCATTGGTCCTGTGGATGGGGCAGTAAGGTCTGCCCCCATCGTCTTCTTGGCGGGGCGAACGGCGGTCCCCGCGGTCGCTACGCGAGTCCCGGTGATTGCCCCTCCTGTCCCGGCGGTCACGCCTCCGGGGCTTGGCCTCCGGCTCAGCGACTAGGACCTCTCCGGCACCAATCTCTTTGCGCTTCTTCTTTTTCTTGTGATCGGAAGCCTTTGAGGTTCCCACCTCGCTGTGGCCGGACGGCCCCGCCGCACGCTCCCGGGCCTCCGCCGCCCTGGCGCACTTATGCGCCAGGGAGAACAGCTCGGAGGTGGTCGATATGGTGCAGGTAGCCATCTTCTCCCGCATCTTCTGGTCCCGAACTCCCCTCCAGAATGCGATAATCACCGATTGCTCGGAAATCCGGGGATCGTGTTACGGCAGTGGCTGAACCGCCGGATAAATTCTCTCAGGGACTCCCCCTTTGTCCGTTCCAGGGCGTGGAGATCGTCCTCCACACCCGGCTGAGTGTAGGAGCCCTGAAAGTTGGCAACAAAGAGGTCGCACAGTTCCTCCCACGAGTGCACGGAGCCTCGCGGGAGGTTCAGCAGCCAGGATCGGGCAGAGCCCGTCAACGACGTCGGGAGGTAGTTGGCCATGATCTTTTCAGACCCTCCCGTGGCACGCACCACTGTAGTGTAGATCTGCAGGAACTCCTCCGTGTTGGTGGTGCCGTCGTACTTCTCGATGGACGCGGGGCGGAACCTCTCCGGCCACGCAGCTTGGCGTAGGCGGAGGGAAAAAGCCTGGCATCCAACGTTGTAGGGGGAGCAGCGTCGCTCGCCCGCCCCTCGGCCCTGAGATGGGGTCGAGGAGTGCGAGTCTACGCTCTCCCTAGAGTCAGGGAGCGAGGTCTCCCCCCGTCCGCCAGACATCGCGTGGCCAACGCAACGCTGGCCGTGCGCACGACGCCTTCTAAGGACATCGCGCAGGTCACCATCGCGCTGGACCCTCCTTTCGTCCAGGCGGGCCCTCAGATCCTCGTGGCCCCCCGTCGGCTTGAGGGAACTGCGAGAAGGAGTGGGAGCGTGTGCACGTCCCCCGATATCCGAGGGGGCTGTAGCCTGCGCGCCCTTTGCTTTGTCCCGGCCTTCGTGACCAGGAAAAATTCTGTCAGGGCAGCTGGAAGCTTGCACGTCGGCCGCAGGCGTGTCCTGCCGCCCGTTGCCGGAAGCCCCGGCTGATTTGCCGCCGCTACCTGCTGCTGGGCGGCACCCACTAGGCGGGCGATGTCCCGCAGCCATGGAGCGGCCGAGGTTTCGCCCCCTAGCGCAACCGGAGGGTGATCAAGGAGCAGCCGGACCGCATGAAGATTCCGCGCTGGGGAGCCATCTCCCATCAACAGACGCCGTCGGACGGGCGGTCCTCCTTGCGCGGAAGCACCACGCGTCCCTCCCTGGACGGAGGGACCCGGGAGGTCCGACGCCCCGGCTGAGTGCCAAGATCGGCTGCGAGCGCTGCTCTCTTCAGGTAGGTCGTTGTGCTTGGAGTGCGAAGCCGCCATGCTGACGATCGTCAAAGCTTCTTGCAAGCTTCGCGAGAAGGTGGAAGAAGAATGGGCAATCTAGCCACTGAGCGCCCTACTTGGCGCGCCACAGTCAGCGTATGAGCTAACAGACCCCTTCCGAAGTGGGGTGTATGAAGTTCGGACGGGGGGCTTTCGTGGAGACTGCTCAATAGGCGGTGGAAAGGAAAACAGAGGCGAAGCTCACAAGAAGACACTAGGGTTTTCCCAGGTTCGGGCCCTCTATGCGAGTAATAGCCCTAGTACTGCTTGTCTTGTTCTTGCTTGTGTTCTTAGGGAAACTGAAACAGCCAGGGGCTGGAGCCTCAGGACTCCCGCTCCAAGGAGAAGGAACTAACCTAAAAGATCGAACCTCAGAGGACAAAAAAAAAACCCCCGCTCCCATACACCCCAGCTGCCTTTTATACCCGAGACGGCTGGGGCTCATGGGGCTTACAATAGTGCAGTACATTGAATACACTTTTCATGCTGCATTTAATGCACCTGCCACTGTTTTTGAAGCACGCTTAATGCCCTGGCACAGCCATCCTCTCCCCCGCATCTGGCCCCGCGCCTACCGGCTCCGCCCGCTTTGCCAGGGTGGGAAATTGCACCGTGACGCCATTTGTAATAATGGCGCGCGTTGGGAACACACGCCGCCATACTGTGGCCTTCATTACTCCCATTTAATGCGCACGACACGCATTAAATGTCTTTGACCTTCGGTGTGGCTGCACAGGTTACTAGGTGGCCTCGAGGAATCGAGCGCCCAGGTGTGGATCGAGCGCCAGGCGTCCGTCAAAGCGACCACCTTGCCGATCGTAACACCCCAATTTTTGCTTTTTATGAAATTAAAATATTGTTTTGCTCTTTGGTGAATTTTTGGAATTTTCTGGAATTTATTTGGATTTATTTTAATTTATTCCATTTTGAAATAATTAAAGAATTTAACTTTGCAAATAAAATTTTGTTGGAAATATTTTATTTTAGTCCAAAATGCCCCAAAGTATTATCCAGAATTTTTCTGGAATTTTTCTGAGTCTTTTGCTATTTTTAATGAATTAAATGAATTACTGGGAATTATTTTAAATATTAAATCGCTGGAAAATCCAAACCGGGTTTGCATCGTTCATCCGATCGAGCCCGAAGTCGACTCGAGTTCGAGTCTAACCCAACCCGACTGAGCCCGTGGTTGAGCCGAACCCACTCGGCCGAACCCTACGCTGCGTGTGACCGTTGGATCAAGATCCAACGGCCACGATTGAGCCACGCCACGGACCGAGCCCGACCGAGCGGCCAACACCCGAGTCCGACCGAACCCAAACTCACGCACCGCTGGATCTCGATCCAACGGTTGTGCGTGAGCCACGTAAGCCCGGGCCCGAAGTCCTCGCCGGACTCCGCCCGCCTGTGAGCAGTCTCGGTTTCCGTCGTTTACTTGACGCTGAGGGCTCTATTTATTGCGCCGTCGCTGCCATCATGACCGCCACTTCATTGCGCACCCGTAGCTCTAGACAACGTCGCCTGAGCCGCCGCCGTTGAGCCGCAATCGCTCGCCAGAGTTGCCTCTTCCCTCCGCCGTGGTTCTTTGCCGATTGCCGCCAACTCCGTCGTTTTCCGCCGTCGTTGTGCCCAGATTTGGAACCGGGAGGCCACGACGCGTCCGGGCGTCCAACTCACCTCGCTGGAGGAGCCCCGCAACGCCGTGCCCTAGGTCGTCGTCCCCAGCACCGGTCAGCTACGCCGCCGCACGCCATCACCGTCCCCGCGAGCACTGCCAGCCGTCCGATCAACATCCGACGTCCCAGATCACGCCACGTCACCCGCCGGTGAGATCCCGTTCCAAATCCCAGATCTGATCTCAACCGTTGGATCTAGATCCAACGGTCCAGAGCAAACGCGTTCACCCCAAACGCGTGAGTCCAGATCTGATTTGGGCCGTTGATTTTCAAATCAACGGCCAAGATTGCGCCAAGTGTCGGGAAGCCTGACCGCCGGCCAAGCACCGTCGCAGGTGACGCCGACACGCCGCCCGCGTGTCGGCCGACGCGACCAAACCGCACCATGACGCCACGCCGACGCCATGGCGGGCTCAAGATGTCGGGCCACGTCCCACGAAAGGCCGATGTCAAGAATGACGCTACCGCGGGTCCCACCTATCGGCCAGTAACGAGCCTCGCCGACGCCAAGAATGACGCTACTGGCGAAGGACCCACCGCCGCTGACATCGTGGAGCCGTGGGACCGAGTCCACAGAGACCCGAGCCGAGCGTGGACCGAGTCCATGGACCTACCGACGCCAGCAGACCAATCAGAGGCTGCCACGTGTCCTCGTTGACGCAATAATTAATTTTCGAAAAAGAAAATGATTTATTAATTCGAAATAATGATTTCAGATTTTGTTTCAAACTTCAAACGCTTATAACTTTTGCGTTTCAACTCCGATTTGAGTGATTCAAATTTATAAATTTGTATAAAATTGAGATCTACCTAAATATGAATTTTATTTAATTTTTGGACTAAAGTTTTTCTCTATAAAATTATTTAATTGATTATTTAAACTTCAAAATGCTATAACTTTTGCATTTTAACTCCGAATTTGACGATTCCAGTTTCTAAAAATTTATAAAATTATGCTCTCTCTATTTATGGACTTTATTTGGATGTTTGGATGTTTTTGTCTACTGTTTTATTCATTGGTTGCTATTTGCACGCTTTACGAGTAGACGTTGAAGTGTCGAAAGGATTCGAAGGAGAAGTATTGACTCAGGATCCAACTCAAGACCAGGAACAAGTACTTTTTGAAGGCAAGTTGTGCTTTGACCATGTTGATCCTATTTTGAAACCTATTTTGATTTAACCTATTGCATGCTAGTTCAATTAGAAAATACTTTATTTAAGTATGGGGAATTAGATAAATGCCAAATTGTTGTATGACACCTTGATTACTTAAGTATGTGCCATGACCCCTTGTCACCCTAGTTGTGGTTTACTAGTTGGACATTAATAAATTGCCAACATGGAATTTTAGACCGTTGTAGTTTACTGCTTAGACCTGCTACGTGCTCATGACATGATTTTGGACAATCAAATGTTAATATTGACTTAATGATATATTGAACCTGTTTTGGAAAGGTATCATGTGATGTTGATGGCACGTGGTGCATGGTAATCAACTGGGGTTTGATAAATAGTTTTTCGACCGGGGCATGTGGCAAGAATAATCAGGTGGGCCAGTTGTGGCATTGGGAATGTTGGTTTGGTTCTTCGGGTAGTCTTACCCTGGTCACCCTAAGGACTTCACCTTGCAAGCCTTTGAACTGGGTCTAACGTGCAACCACATGTCTGTAATGGGATGGACCTAGTTGACTAAGTTGCTAATAACGTACCTGTGGGACCTCAGGAGGTCAACTACACCCTTTGTGTAAGTTGTGCGGGGAGGCGTCTGGCCGAGGCCAGTACCCATCTAACGGTTGATTGGCCTAAACTTCGCCTTAGCTAAGGGAAGGGTTAGTGTGCAATAACCGGGAGGACCACTTGTATTGTTAGAAGTTTTCAAAGACTTTGTTACTGAACTCGCCTTTGTGGTGTTTGACTGTATCTTGTGGGTAAAGTGCATAACCTCTGCAGAGTGTAGAATCTATTCGAATAGCCGTGTCCGCGGTATTGGACATCGCTCGGGAATTACAGTCAAGGGTTAGATTTTCTCAAAAGAATAACTTGGACTTGAAAGGTTGGGTTTGGTTTACAAATGACGTTAATGGAAATATAGATTAGGATGGGAAAGATGTTTACTAAACTCTTTGAAAAGTTATCTATGCTTTACTTGTTACTACTGCTTTCGAATCTACTTATGATACTTGTTAAATGTCACATCGCAAAAATACCTTGAGCCACTCCTTTGTATTAAGCCATGCATGTAGTATATTAGTTGCATTCTGTGCATGACTTGCTGAGTACCAAGTACTCACCCTTGCCACAATACAACACCAGTTGAAGAGGAGACTACACCAGCTTTGGAGGAGGAGCTCCAAGAGGAACCGTCTACTTAGGGAGCGAGCCCGGTCGGTTACTGTGGTATCTTTGGATGGCGCCACGAAGTTATCTTATTTTTATTTGCTATTATTTCTCTCTTAATAAGTCTCGCTGCGTATGTATATTTGTAACTTGACCATAAGGTCGAGTAACCAGCTTTGACTAATTAATTAAAGTACTTTATTAGTATTGAGTGGTATGATTGTGATATTTACCGATATTAAGGCTGTGTGCACTAAGCGCTGCGTTCTGGACTAGTGCCGAATACGGAAGTGCGGATTTGCAAATTCGGGTCCCGACAACCGCCAGCGGCGTTGTCTGGACACCACATATCTGGCTGGCGATCACATCGCTGTCCACTCCGGCGTGGCTCGGTCGCCACTGTCCGCTTAGGCGCCACCTTACCGCTCACGTGGCGTGGTCTCGACGCCACGTATCCGGGCGATCACATCATGGCGCCCGGTAGCGTGGCCTGGTCGCCACCTGTCCGTTTGGCGGCCACCTTCTTGTCATTGGCGGCGTGGTTCGACGCCACTGTCGCTGGCGATTACATCGCTAGCCGCCCGGGCGTGGCTGGTCGCCACTTGTCCGCTGGGCGGCCACCTTACTGTCCACCGGCGGCGTGGTTCGACGCCACCGTCATTGGCGCCACCTTAGTAAGTGCCAGCGGCGTGGCCTGGACGCCACCTGTCTGCTGGCGGCTCTTACTAAAGTGTAGTGGGCACCCTGGTGTAAAATACACCGACACTTACTCAACTAGGTCCGTCCCATTGCGGACATGTGGTTGCACGTTTGACTCAGATCAAAGGCTTGCAAGTTTAAGTCCTTAGGGTGACTAGGGCAAGACTACCCGAAGAACAAAAACGACATCCCTGGTGCCACTCATGGCCCACCATATCATTCTCGCCACTTGCCCGGTCCAAATCTATTTATCAAACCAACTTGATTACCATGCACCACGTGCCATCAACAATCACAACACGTGATACTTCTCCAAAATAGGTTCAATATCTCATTAAGTCAATATTAACATTTGATTGTCCGAAATCATGTCGTGTGCACGTAGCAGGTCTAAGCAATATACTACAACGAACTAAATACCCAATGTTGGCAATTCACTAATGTCCAACTAGATAAATTCCACAACTAGGGTGGCAAGGGTTCATGGCACATAATTAATTAGTCAAGGTGTCATACTGCAATTTGGCATTTATCTAATTCCCAGAAATAATTTAAACAATTTCTAATTAAATTAGCTTGCAATAGTTTAAATTGAATTAATTTAAAAAATGGGATCAAAATTGTCAAAGCATAACTTGCCTTCAAAAATTACTTGTTCTTGATCTTGAGCTGGCTCCTGTGTCAACACTTCACCTTCGAAACCCTCGGGTACTTCAACGTCTACTCGTAACGCGTGCAACTAGCAATAAATAAAACAGTACATACAAATTGCTCAAAAATTCAAGTAAAATCCATAAACAGAAAGAGCATAATTTTACAAATTTTTAAAAATTTGCATCGCCGAAAACGGAGTTAAAATGCAGAAGTTATAACGGTTTAATGTTTAAAGAATCCATTAATTAATTATAAACAAAGAAATTTTCATATTCAAAAATTAATTAAAATTCATATTTAAGTAGATCTTAATTTTATAAAAATTTAGAAATTGGAATCGTTCAAATCGGAGTTAAAACGCAAAAGTTATAAGCGTTTAAAGTTTGAAAATTTAAATAAATCAATAAACCGAATTAATTCATTTATTTTTGTACTGAAAAATCCGATTTATGACGTCAGCGTGGAATTTGAATTTCCACCGAATTATTTCTCTATTGAAAAAAATCGAATTATGACGTCAGCATGACGTCAGCGGTCCATAGACTCGGTCCACGGTTCGGTTTTGGTCCACCGTGGACCCGATCCACGGGTTCACGTGTCACTGACACGTGGGACCCACGGGATGACGTCAGTTGCTAACGTCACCACGCTCGGCTGACGGTACTGACATGCGGGCCCCACCGTAATGTCAGCGGTGACGTCATGGTGCGGTTGGCTGTCCCGCTGACACGCGGGCCCCACGCTGATGTCACGCGTTTTGAAATAACGCGGTTGATCTGGACCGTTTGATTTTGATCGGACGGTCGAGATCCGATCTGTTATACCGCGTCATGGGGGCGACGCGGCATGTCCCGGCGCGTGACACGTGGCGTGACCTACTGTCGGGACCCCGAATTTGCAAATCCGGACCCTCTGTGTATTCAACACTAGTCCAGGAACGCGCTAGTGCACACAGTCTTAACATCGGTAAATATCACAATCATACCAATCGATACCAATAAAGTACTTTATTTAAATAACCAAACTGGTTACTTGACCTTATGGCCAAGTTACAAATATATGCCTCGTAAGGCGAAACTTATTTAAAAAGAGAAATAATAGCAGCGGAAAATCAAATAAGGTAACATCGTGGCGCCATCCAGTATACCACAGGCAACTGACTGGGCTCGCTTCCCTAAGTAGACGGATCCTCTTGGAGTTCCTCCTCCAAAGTCGTGCGATCTCCTCTTCAACCGATATTGTGTTGGGGCAAGGGTGAGTACTTGGTACTCGACAAGTCATGCCTGAGAATGCAAGCTAATATACTACATGCATGGCTTGGTACAAAGGAATAGCTCAAGGTATATTTGCGATGCTTGACATTTGACAGGTAATATAAGTAGATTCGAAAGCAGTAGAAATAAGTAAAGCATAAATAACTTTTCAAGAAGTTTAATAAACATCTTTCCCATCCTAATCCACATTTCCATCAACTTCATTATTAGTCCAGCCCAACCTTTCAAACCAAAGTTATTTTTGAGAAAATCTAACCCTTGACTGTAATTCCCGAGCGATGTCCAATACCGCGGACACGGCTATTCGAATAGATTCTACACTCTGCAGAGGTTATGCACTTTACCCACAAGATACAGTCAAACACCACAAAGGCGAGTTCCCGTAACAAAGCCTTTCGGAAGCCTCAAACAACACAGGTGGTCCTCTCCGGTTCGTGCTCTACACCATCCCTTCCCTTAGCCAAGGCGAAGTATGGGACCAACACACCGTTAGATGGGTATCTGGCCACAGCCACGATACGCTCCCCCGTACAATCACACAAACGGTGTAATTGACACCCTGAGGCTCCACAAGTGAGTCCTTAGCGACTTAGTCAACTAGGGCCGTCCCATTCCAGCCATGTGGTTGCAAGTATGACCCAGTTCAAAGGCTTGCAAGGTTAAGTCCTTAGAGTGACCAGGGCAAGACTACCCGAAGAACCAAATCAACATCCCGATTGCCACACCGCCCACTCCGATCATTCTTGCCACATGCCCCGGTCGAAAACTATTTATCAAAACCCAGTTGATTACCATGCACCACGTGCTATCAACATCACATGATACTTTTCCCAAAACAGGTTCAATATGTCATTAGGTCAATATTAACATTTGATTGTCCAAAATCATGTCATGAGCACGTAGCAGGTCTAAGCAGTGTACTACAACGGTCTAAACCCATGTTGGCAATTTAATAATGTCCAACTAGTAATCCACAACTAGGGTGACAAGGGATCATGGCACATACTTAGATAATCAAGGTGTCATACAGCAAATTGGTATTTATCTAATCCCCATGTTTAAGCAAAGTATCTTTCTAATTGATTTAGCATGCAATAGTTTAAATCAAAATAGATTTCGAAATAGGATCAACATGGTCAAAGCACAACTTGCCTTCAAAAAGTACTTGTTCTTGGTCTTGAGTTGGATCTGAGTCAATACTTCTTCTTGAATCCTTCCCAAGACTTCAACGTCTACTCGTAAAGCGTGCAAATAGCAAATACACAAATAAACACTAGGCAAAAACATCCCAAAACTCCAAATATAATCCATAAACAGAGAGAACATAATTTTCTGGATTTTTAGAAACTGGAATCGTCAAATTTGGAGTTAAGACGCAAAAGTTATAATTATTTAAAGTTTAAATAATCAATTAAATAATTTTACAGAGAAAAACTTTAGTCCAAAAATTAAATAAAATTTATATTTAAGTAGATCTTAATTTTATACAAATTTAGAAATTTGAATCACTCAAATCGGAGTTGAAACGCAAAAGTTATAAGCGTTTGAAGTTTGAAACAAAATCAAATCATTATTTCGAATTAATAAATCATTTTCTTTTCGGAAATTAATTATTGCGTCGGCATGGACACGTGGCAGCACTGGATTGGTCTGCTGGCGTCGGCGGTCCATGGGCGTAGTCCACGCTCGGCTCGGGTCCACCGTGGACTCGGTCCACGACTCTGCGTGTCGGCCGACATGTGGGCCCCTTTCGGGTGACGTCATCGCCGGCGTCGGCGGGGCTCGGCCACGGTGTTGACAGTGGGTCCACCGATGACGTCATGGGTGACGTCCGCGGTCACGATCGTGACACGGGCCCAGCGTGTCGGTGGCCACGACGCCAGCGTGCGTCACGGCCGACAGCGTCGGTCCAACTTCCCGACACGTGGCGCAATCACGACCGTTGGTTTGAAAATCAACGGCGCGGATTAGATCCAGGGTTAACACGTTGAAACTACTCGTTGATCGTGGGCCGTTCGATCTAGATCGGACGGTCCAGATCTAATCCTATAATAACACTACTACGGCACGTGACAATTGTGAACCGTTGGATCTTAATCCAACGGTCCAGATCCAATCGGGTTGGGGACACGTGAACTCACCTCAACCGTCCGATCTGGATCTGACGGTTCACCGAGCTCGTGAAGTCCGGCGATGGCGCGGTGAGGCTTGGGCACCGGAGACGAGAACGACGACGAGCCCGACGGCGTTGAGTCGCTCGGCGAGCTGAATCCTTCGTTCGGTTGCGTCTCGTCACGGTGGTTCCAGATCTGGGCTCCTTCTCGGCGGAATCGGCGTTCAACCGCTGCGCACAGGGCTCCAACTCCGGCGAGCACGTACGGGCAAACGGCGACGGCTCAGGCGAGATGGCTCGAGAACGGTGCGCAAAGATGAGGGCAACCTCGGGGACGTCTCACGCTTTAAATAGCCTCGGCGTTCGTGCGAGGCGGAAACCTAGTTCTACACGGCGGGCGCGGCGGCGAGTCCGGCTTCGGACTCGGCGGAGACGATGACGCCACCGCCCACGTGGCACGATCAGCGACCACGATCGCCTGACGCGCGATCGGATCCGGGCGGATCACGGCTCGAACCGTGACGGCGGATCTCACCGTTGGATCTTGATCCAACGGTTGGGATTGATTAGGGTTGGGAGCTGGTTTGGTCGAGTCAATCGGCTCGGTCGGACTCGAGTCCGACTCGGTTCCGACTTCGATCGGATGAACGATACTCGACCGAGTTGAATTTCCAGCGATTTAATATTTAAAATAATTCCCGATAATTCATTTAATTCATTAAAAATAGCAAATGACTCGAAAAATTCGAGAAAAATTACGGAAAATATTTTAGGTATTTGGGACTCAAATAAAATATTTCCAACAAAATTTTATTTGCAAAATTAAATTCTTTAATTATTTCAAAATGGAATAAATTCAAATAAATTCCAAATAAATCCAAATAAATTCGAGAAAATTCCAAAAATTCACCAAAGTGCCAAATCACACATGAATTTAAGAAAAGCAAAATTTTGGGGTGTTACAAACCTCCCCTTAATAGAATCTCGCCACAGAGATTCGTGGCTCACTACAGTAATAGGTTTGGAAACTCTTTCTTCAAATCCTCTTCGCTCCCTAAGTCGCTTCGCTTTCTTCATGGTTGCTCCTTTGAACTCTACAGAAACGGGTTGACTTGTTTCTAGTTTCTCGATCCATTGTGTCTAGAATCCTCACGGGATGCTCCTTATAAGTCAAATCCTCTTGCAACTCAATTGACTCTAGCGGTGTCTGTTCCTCAGGAACTCGGAGGCACTTCTTCAACTGGGACACATGGAATACATCATGCACTCCTGCCAACGATCGTGGCAACTCCGGTGATAAGCAACTTCGCCTCTGCGACTCAAAATCTTAAATGGTCCAACATAACGGGGTGCGAGTTTCCCTTTGGCATGGAACCTCTTAACTCCCCTGAGAGGCGTAACTCTGAGGTATACAAAGTCTTCTGGTTCAAAACTCAAGTCTCGGCGACGATTGTCAGCATAACTCTTTTGCCGAGATTGGGCGATCTTCAACCTTTCCCTAATCATAGCGATCTGCTCTTCAGCCTCTTGAAGAATATCAGGCCCAAAGACACGGCGCTCGCCGGTCTCATTCCAATTCAATGGCGTTCGACAGGGCCGACCATACAGTGCCTCAAAAGGTGACATCTGTAAACTAGCTTGATAACTATTGTTGTAACTAAACTCGGCATACGGCAAACTTTTATCCCAAGAGGTAGCATAAGCCAATGCACAAGCTCTCATCATATCCTCCAGAATCTGGTTGACTCTTTCGGTCTGTCCATCCGTGCATGGATGATAAGGTACATCTTGAAGTTCAAGCGGGTTCCCATGGCTTCATGCAACTTATTCCGAACCTTGAGGTAAATTGGGTACCTCTGTCCGATACAATCCTCTTTGGCACTCCGTGCAAAGCAGACAATCGATCATGTATAATTACGCTAATTTATCTCCCGAGTAAGTGGTCTTCACGATAAAATGGGCTACTTTAGTCAAGCGATCCACTATAACCCATATGGAGTCATAACCTCCTTGAGTCTTCGGCAAACCGGTAATGAAATCCATTCCGATTTCCTCCCACTTCCACTCAGGTATTTTCAGCGGTTGTAGCAATCCTGCTGGTCTCTGATGCATTGCCTTGACTCTCTGGCATACGTCGCACAATGCAACATGCTCGGCAACTTCACGTTTCATACTCGGCCACCAGAATCTCTCCTTCAGATCCTGATACATCTTGGCGCTTCCAGGATGAATTGAATACTTGGAGTCATGGGCTTCTTCCAGAATCAGTTGCTTTAACTCCTTCTTGTTAGGCACACAAATGCGATCCTTCATCCACAACGTGCCTTGCTCATCCAACTTGAAGTCCTCTGCCTTGCCTCCTTGATGGACTTAATCCTGCGGATCTTGTCATCATCCTTCTGTCCTTCTCGGATCTGGTCCTCTAAAGTAGGCTTTACTTCCAATGCGGCCAAGAATCCGCTAGGTACTACCTCAATCTTCATTTTTTGAAAATCCTCACATAACTCATCCTGACTTGTGGCTAGCAACGCACTCACGGTATGGCTTTTCCGACTCAGAGCATCGGCTACTACGTTGGCCTTCCCGGGATGGTAATGGATTCCAACATTATAGTCCTTGATTAACTCTAACCATCTCCTCTGCCTCATATTCAGATCCGACTGGGTGAATATGTACTTAAGGCTCTTATGATCCGTATATACTTCACATCTGTTTCCAATCAGATAGTGACGCCATATCTTCAAAGCATGCACTACGGCTAACTCTAAGTCATGTGTCGGATAATTTTCCTCATGCGGCCTCAATCGCCTTGATGCATAAGCGACAACCTTTCCATTCTGCATCGGACACATCCAAGTCCTTGGCGCGATGCGTCACAATAAATATCGAAGCTTTGAGCAACATCCGTAGAACTAACACGGTCTTGATGTCAATCGCTTCTTCAGCTCTGAAATCCTTTCTCACATTCTCGCGTCCATGCAAACTTCTTTTCCTTCTTCGGCAATTGCGTAAGAGGTTTCGCAATTGTCGAAAGCCTTCGATGAAACGGCGGTAGTATCCTGCCATTCCAAGGAAACTCCGAATCTGGTCACCGTCTTTGGTCGCTCCCAATGTAACACAGCTTCTACTTTGCTTGGATCTACGGCGACTCTGCTGCGGTCATTACATGTCCAAGAAACTCCACCTTGTCCTTCCAAAAATCACACTTCTTGCCGAACTTGGCGAAAAGTTGTTGTTCCTCGCCTTTTCCAAAACTCGCCTTAAGTGTTCGGCATGTTCATCCTCTGTCTTGGAGTAGATTAGGATATCGTCTATGAACACGACGACAAACTTGTCCAAATATTCCATGAACACCTTATTCATCATATTCATGAAATAAATTTGGCGCATTAAATCGGCCCAAAGGACATAATCAGAACTCGTAATGTCCATATCTTGGCGAGAATGCGATCTTGAATATCTTACGATCGGATCTTCAATCGATGGTATCCCGATCTCGAGATCAATCTTGGAGAAAACTCCGGCTCCTCTCAACCGATCAAACAAATCATCAATCCTGAGTAGCGGATACTTATTCTTCACGGTGACTTCATTGAGCGCCGCGATAGTCGATGCACATCCTGAAACTTCCGTCCTTTTTCTTGACAAACAAAGCGGTGCTCCCCACGCGACGAACTCGGTCTGATAAATCCTTTCTCCATTAACTCTTCTAGCTGTTTCTTCATCTCTACCAACTCCTCGGTAGACATCCGATAGGGTCTCTTTGCTATCGGTCTTGCATCTTACAAGCTCTATCACAAACTCTATGTCCCTCGTCAAGGCATACCGAGGTAGATCTTTGGGAAAAACATCGGGTACTCATTCACTCTTGAGACATCCTCTATGCGGATTGCCTTGGTGCATTAACCATCAACTGTCCATCTCTAATCGCTGCGGTGGCTTGAAATTCCACTTTCTTCCCACACGGGCTCTCAATCGAGATAGTCCTTCGTCCACAATCCAATACGGCCTTGTGCTTGGATAACCAATCCATTCCCAATATGACGTCTAAGGTCCGGGTCTCCAAAATTATAAGGTTTGCTAGGAATTCTATTCCACCTATTAGTATTCTCACCGGAACATCCTACTTTCGCTCGGAGTTCTAACTAGGGGTTTGAACTAAAAGCATGCACTTAAGTCTTGCAATCCTCAATTCATTTCTAGTAGCAAAGCCTTGCGAAACAAACGAATGCTAAGCTCCGAGTCAAACAAAATCGCTGGTGTACTTGAGTTAACAAGTAACTTACCCAAGACGACGTCAGTAGCATTATGAAGTGCATATTCGGTGAAATGGTTGAATCGGCATCTCACCACGGCCTGGGGTGTGGCTCTGGTGCTGGCGCCCTAGCTGGGTGGTTCCTAGATTGAAGCGAACCGAGTCACTCTCGCTGTCTTCTTTGGACAACTGTTGGCAAAGTGTCACGGCTCGTTCTTGATTGTAGCGGCGTCTCACGGTTCCTTCTTGTTGCACAGAGTAGCGTTTCTAAGCGGGGTGGGTGCAGTAGTTACGATTGATGTGTCTTGGTGCCGAGGATGGTGTCCTTGTTGCATTCTGTGGTTGGAATCGAAGAATTGATTTGGTGCAACTCTCAGCGCCATATTGCGTTCCCTGGCGTGATCCTTCTTTGTTGCATCCTGCGCTTCTGTTCGCATCCAGTTCCTTGCGCTTGTCCTCAAGAATAAGCGCCTTATTCACCAACTCTTGGAAATCTGGAAAGGTGTGGGTGATCAACCCTACTTGCAATCCTGAGTTGAGTCCCTTCATAAAACGACTGCCTGGATTTATCTGTCGCTACATCCTCGGTGCGTAGCGTGCTAGGCTGTGTGAACTTGTTTAGGTAGTCGGCCATCGGGCTGATTACCTTGCTTCAAGCTCTGAACTCCTCCTTCTTAAGGTCCATGATTCCTTCGCACACGTGATACTCGCTTAATGCAATTGTGAACTCTTCCCAAGTGATATCTTGAGGGTTCTCTTGCGTGCACGTAAATTCTCCCACCATTCGTAATGTTCCTTCCAAGCGATGAGAAGCGTAGAGTACCTTCTCATTTCCTATGCATTGAGCTATGTGTAGCTTCCTCTCGATTGATCTTAACCAATCATCGGCCTCCAATGGATTGGCATTCCCGAAGAAAGTGGGTGGGTGAGTCCTCATGAACTCGATAGTCTTGTATTCTCGCGTGGCCCCGATTAACTTGATTAGCAGTGGCCTGAGCGATGACGTGCTGCATTTGTTGCATCATAGCATGCATCAATCGAGTGCAGGCAGCAAGAAAGGCTCCAAAATTCTGCATATCAATCAAGCGGTGCTAGTGCTCCATCATTAGGGTTTTTCTGGCGCGAGATCCACTCCCATTGCTTCCAAAGTTTCATGGTGTTCACCATCTGTCGATTTGCTCTAGGTTTAGAGATGAGGAAACAAGAATAGACAAGTAATATGGAACTTATGCGGGGCGAAAGGTGTAACCTTAAGGTCCAACTTTATTATTAATAACTTGGTATGGCTGCTTACAATGCCTAAGGGCCTTGCAACACATAACGCACACTCAAGAAACAAAGCAAATCCAAATCGAACTAACTCGAGTCTAACGCCTAAAGGGTGACTCTTTATTCTATGACTCGACTCGTGAAGGAGTCTCACTATAGAACCTATGCTCACTCATCGAGAAAACCTCCACGGCACTGGAGTGCGGATGTCGCGGCATAGGCACTAAACGATTGCCATGTCCAAAGAATCGTGTCATCTGTGGTAGTCGGAAGAAGCGGTGTCCTCATCGAGATCTCGACTCCTCCGATCGCTCGTGTAGCTCGAAATCTTGGCTCCGGGTCTGGTCCGTACATAAGGTCATCTCCAAGTCGTCAATCCTTCGTAGAAGGTGTGCCACATACTCTTGAGCTTCCCGCCATCTGTTCTTCTCTGTCGTGATCTCCTTGCGGGCCTTCAGAGCTCCTTGCTTGTATTATCTAGTACATCCTCCTGAAGCGATTTACAAATCGTGCCAATCGTGTAACCGTGGCATCCTCATCCTGAATCGCCGGTCAAGAAGGTTATCGCTGCGCGGATGATAACGGAACACCGTGCTCTCCAACTCTCTGGCGTAGATACGGGTAATGTGCCGCATTGCGCGTCGTGATACTTCTTGGATACCCATCTGCATCGTAGATCTCCTGGCGGTCACGGTGTATCGGGCGATTGCCTGGCCCTTTTTCCTAGCAGTACCTCAATCTTCACGTCACAAGCCTTGATCAATCCCGCTTGTCTGATCACTTCCACTTGGTATTGCGGCTTCTCAAAATCTCCGAGAATTTGTAGCATATGCCAAAGTTCCGCGGCGTGACCAACTCCCAGATCAACGTAGTTGAACTCTTCCTCCATCTGTCACAAGAGTGCTTACGTGAGAACTCGAAATTTTTGAATTGTGACAAGGTAAGGAAAAATTTCAGCAAGAGACAAGAAAAGAGAGAAGGGGATAAGTCGAGATGTCATTTCTTATCTTGACAAACTTTTAGCTTTTAGAAAATAGGTTTTATCCTCACTACGACCATTCTAGCTTAGGGTTGAGCCTCACAAATAAGTATGGCTCGATACCACCTCTGTCGGGACCCCGAATTTGCAAATCCGACCCTCTGTGTATTCAACACTAGTCCAGAACGCAGCTTAGTGCACACAGTCTTAACATCGGTAAATATCACAATCATACCAATCGATACCAATAAAGTACTTTATTTAAATAACCAAACTGGTTACTTGACCTTATGGCCAAGTTACAAATATATGCCTCGTAAGGCGAAACTTATTTAAAAAGAGAAATAATAGCAGCGGAAAATCAAATAAGGTAACTGTCGGGACCCCGAATTTGCAAATCCGGACCCTCTGTGTATTCAGCACTAGTCCAGGAACGCGCTAGTGCACACAGTCTTAACATCGGTAAATATCACAATCATACCAATCGATATTAACAAAGTACTTTATTTAAATAACCAAAGTGGTTACTCGACCTTATGGCCAAGTTACAAATGTATGCCTTGCAAGGCGAAACTTATTAAAAAGAGAAATAATAGCAGCGGAAAATCAAATAAGGTAACATCGTGGCGCCATCCAGTATACCACAGCAACCGACCGGGCTCGCTTCCCTAAGTAGACGGATCCTCTTGGAGTTCCTCCTCCAAAGCTGGCGTAATCTCCTCTTCAACTGATATTGTGTTGAGGCAAGGGTGAGTACTTGGTACTCAGCAAGTCATGCCTGTAATGCAAGCTAATATACTATATGCATGGCTTGGTACAAAGGAATAGCTCAAGGTATATTTGCAAAGAAACGAGATTTGAAAAGTACTATAAGTAGATTCGAAAGCAGTAGAAATAAGTAAAGCATAACTAACTTTTCAAGAAGTTTAATAAACATTTTCCCCATCCTAAACCACATTTCCATCATCTTCATTATTAAACCAACCCAACTTTCAAATCCAAGTTATTTTCAGAAAGTCTAACCCTTGACTGTAATCCCCGAGCATTGTCCAGTACCGTGGACACGGCTATTCGAATAGATTCTAAACTCTGCAGAGGTTATGCACTTTACCCACAAGATACAGTCAAACACCACAAAGGCGAGTTCCTCAGAATAAAGCCTTTCTAAGCCTCAAACAACACAGTGGTCCTCTCCTGTTAGGCTCTACACCATCCCTTCCCTTAGCCAAGGCGAAGTATGGGACCAACACACCGTTAGATGGGTATCTGGCCACAGCCACGATACGCTCCCCCGTACAATCACACAAACGGTGTAATTGACACCCTGAGGCTCCACAAGTGAGTCCTTAGCGACTTAGTCAACTAGGGCCGCCCCATTCCACCCATGTGGTTGCAAGTATGACCAGTTCAAAGGCTTGCAAGGTTAAGTCCTTAGAGTGACCAGGCAAGACTACCCAAGAACCAAATCAACATCCCCGATGCCACAATCGGCCCACCTGATTACTCTTGCCACATGCCCTGGCCGAAATCGTTTATCAAACCCCGCTTGATTACCATGCACCACGTGCCATCAACATCACATGATACTTTTCCAAAACAGGTTCAATATATCATTAAGTCAATATTAACATTTGATTGTCCAAAATCATGTCATGAGCACGTAAGTGTGTCTAAGCAAAGATACTACAACGGTCTAAAACCCATGTTGGCAATTTGATTATGTCCAACTAGTAAACCACAACTAGGGTGACAAGGGTCATGGCACATACTTAAATAATCAAGGTGTCATACAAATAAATTGGTACTTATCTAACCCCCATGTTTAAAGTATTTTTCTAATTGAACTAGCATGCAATAGTTTAAATCAAAATAGATTTCGAAATAGGATCAACATGGTCAAAGCACAACTTGCCTTCGAAGAGTACTTGTTCTTGGTCTTGAGTTGGATCCTGAGTCAACACTTCTCCTTCGAATCCTTCCGGCACTTCAACGTCTACTCGTAAAGCGTGCAAATAGCAAATACGCAAATAATAAATAGGCAAAAACATCCCAAAACTCCAAATAAAATCCATAAACAGAGAGAACATAATTTTCTGGATTTTTAGGAACTGGAATCGTTCAAATCGGAGTTAAAACGCAAAAGTTATGATTATTTAAAGTTTAAATAATCAATTAAATAATATTACAGAGAAAAACTTTAGTCCAAAAATTAAATAAAATTCATATTTAGGTAGATCTCAATTTTATACAAATTTAGAAATTTGAATCACTCAAATCGGAGTTGAAACGCAAAAGTTATAAGCGTTTGAAGTTTGAAACAAAATCTGAAATCATTATTCGAATTAATAAATCATTTTCTTTTTCGGAAATTAATTATTGCGTCATCATGGACACGTGGCAGCCTCTGATTGGCTGGCTGACGTCAGCCGGCTCATGGGCCCAGCTCACGGCGCGGTTCGGTCCACGGTGGACCCGGTCCACGGCTTCGGGTGGTGGCGAGTGGGACCCACTGTCGGTCTTGCGGGTCTCACGCATAGCGGTGGCGTGTGGGCCCTCGACATGCGGGGCCAGCGTGTCGGTGACCACGCGACGCCAGCGTGGGCGCGACGGCTCGGCTTCCTGGGCGCGTGGCTGTCGTGGCCGTTGGTTTGAAATCCGACTTACCGGGATTGAGTTTGGCCTCATGTGCTTGGGCGCGCACGTGGATCGATCGTGGGCCGTTGGATCTTGATCCAACGGTCGCATCCAATCTAACCTGGTGCGATTCTTGATACGCGGCGCAACCTAAGCCGTTGGATCTAGATCCAACGGTTGGGATTAGATCTAGGATTTTCAACGGAAACTCACCGAGGTGACGTGGCACGATCTGGGCCTTTGGATCTTGATCGGACGGTTGAGTGGAGCTTCGGGGTCGGCGATGGCTTCACTGGCCGGAGTTGCGCCGCCGGGCCGAGGACGGCGACCACCCAAACGGCGGTTGGGGCGTGCTCGGCGAGATGGATGGTGTCTTCAAAGCGCCTGGCCGGGTTCCGAATCTGGGGTCAATGGCGGCGTAGGACGGCGGACGGCGGCGAGGCGAGGCAAGGACTGTGGCAGCGCTTCACGCAACTACGGCGAGCGATTCCAGCGAACCTCACGGCGGCTAGAGCTCGGCGGGTTAGGGCAAGAAGTGCGCGGGTCACGGCGGTCCTCGGTGCGATCCGCATTAAATAGCCTCGGCGTCACGAAGACGGAAACCTAGTTCTTCACGCGGCGGGTGCGGCGGCGAGTCCGGCTCGGACTTCGGCGAAGACGACGACGCTGGCCGCCCACGTGGCGCGATCAACGCCACGATCGCCGGCGCGATCGGATCCGGGCCGGATACGGCTCGAACCAGATATGGCGGATCTCGGTAGTTGGATCTTGATCCAACGGTTGGGATTGATTAGGTTTAGGAGTGGGTTCGGTCGAGTCACGTGGCTCGGGTCGGACTCGAACTCGAGTCTGACTCGGGCTCGGTCGGATGAACAGTAACTGGCTCGGTTGATTTTCCAGCGATTTAATATTTAAAATAATTCCCAGTAATTCATTTAATTCATTAAAAATAGCAAAAGACTCAGAAAAATTCCAGAAAAATTCTGGAAAATATTTTGGATCATTTTGGACTCAAATAAAATATTTCCAACAAAATTTTATTTGCAAAATTAAATTCTTTAATTATTTCAAAATGGAATAAATTCAAATAAATTCCAAATAAATTCCAGAAAATTCCAAAAATTCATCAAAGTGCCAAATCACACATGAATTCAAGGAAAGCAAAATTTTGGGGTGTTACAAACCTCCCCCCCTTAATAGAATCTCGTCCCCGAGATTCAGGGCTCACTACAGAATAGGTTTGGAAACTCTTTCTTCAAATCCTCTTCGCGCTCCCAAGTCGCTTCGCTCTCTGCATGGTTGCTCCACTGAACTCTACAGAAACGGGTTGACTTGTTTCTAGTTTCTCGATCCATTGTGTCTAGAATCCTCACGGGATGCTCCTTATAAGTCAAATCCTCTTGCAACTCAATTGACTCTAGCGGTGTCTGCTCTCGTGAACTCGGAGACACTTCTTTAATCGGGACACATGGAATACATCATGTACTCCTCGCTAACGATCGTGGCAACTCCGGTGATAAGCAACTTCGCCTCTGCGACTCAAAATCTTAAATGGTCCAACATAACGGGTGCAAGTTTCCCTTTGGCATGGAACCTCTTAACTCCCCCGAGAGGCGTAACTCCGAGGTATACAAAGTCTTCTCGTTCAAAACTCAAATCTCGGCGACGATTGTCGGCATAACTCTTCTCGTCGAGATTGGGCTATCTTCAACCTTTCCTAATCATAGCGACCGCTTCTTCACCTCTTGAAGAATATCAGGCCCAAAGACACGGCGCCACGGTCTCATTCCAATTCAATGGCGTCCGACAGCGGTCGACCATACAAAGGCCTCAAAAGGTGACATCTGTAAACTAGCCTGATAACTATTGTTGTAACTGAACTCGGCATACGGCAAACTCTTATCCCAAGAGGTAGCATAAGCCAATGCACAAGCTCTCAACATATCCTCCAGAATCTGGTTGACTCTTTCGGTCTGTCCATCCGTCTGTGGATGATAAGTCAGATCAAGTTCAAACGGTTCCCATGGCTTCATGCAACTTATTCCGTAACCTTGAGGTAAATTGGGTACCTCTGTCCGATACAATCCTCTTTGGCACTCCGTGCAAACAGACAATCCTGATCATGTATAATTCTGCTAATTTATCTCCCGAGTAAGTGGTCTTCACGGGGATAAAATGGGCTACTTTAGTCAAGCGATCCACTATAACCCATATGGAGTCATATCCTCCTTGAGTCTTCGGCAAACCGGTAATGAAATCCATTCCGATTTCCTCCCACTTCCACTCAGGTATTTTCAGCGGTTGTAGCAATCCTGCTGGTCTCTGATGCATTGCCTTGACTCTCTGGCATACGTCGCACAATGCAACATGCTCGGCAACTTCACGTTTCATACTCGGCCACCAGAATCTCTCCTTCAGATCCTGATACATCTTGGCACTTCCAGGATGAATTGAGTACTTGGAGTCATGGGCTTCCTCCAGAATCAGTTGCCTTAACTCCTTTTTGTTAGGCACACAAATGCGATCCTCAAGGTTCTCGGGGTGCGATCCGGGCATTAAATAGCCTCGGCGTCCGTGCGAAAGACGGAAACCTAGTTCTTCACGGCGGCGGGTGCGGCGGCGGAGTCCGGCTCGGACTCGGCGAAGACGACGACGCTCAGCCGTCCACGTGGCGCGATCAACGGCCACGATCGCATGGCGCGATCGGATCCGGGCCGGATACGGCTCGAACCCAGTATGGCGGATCTCACCGTTGGATCTTGATCCAACGGTTGGGATTGATTAGGTTTAGGAGTGGGTTCGGCCGAGTCACGTGGCTCGGTCGGACTCGAACTCGAGTCGACTCGGGCTCGATCGGATGAACAAGAATCGACTCGGTTGATTTTCCAGCGATTTAATATTTAAAATAATTCCCAGTAATTCATTTAATTCATTAAAAATAGCAAAAGACTCAGAAAAATTCCAGAAAAATTCTGGAAAATATTTTGGATCATTTTGGACTCAAATAAAATATTTCCAACAAAATTTTATTTGCAAAATTAAATTCTTTAATTATTTCAAAATGGAATAAATTCAAATAAATTCCAAATAAATCCAAATAAATTCCAGAAAATTCCAAAAATTCATCAAAGTGCCAAATCACACATGAATTCAAGGAAAGCAAAATTTTGGGGTGTTACAGTAACATCGTGGCGCCATCCAGTATACCACAGGCAACTGACTGGGCTCGCTTCCCTAAGTAGACGGATCCTCTTGGAGTTCCTCCTCCAAAGCTGGTGCAGTCTCCTCTTCAACTGATATTGTGTTGGGCAAGGGTGAGTACTTGGTACTCAGCAAGTCATGCACAGAATGCAAGCTAATATACTACATGCATGGCTTGGTACAAAGGAATAGCTCAAGGTATATTTGCAGTAAACAGCATTTGACAGGTAATATAAGTAGATTCGAAAGCAGTAGAAATAAGTAAAGCATAAATAACTTTTCAAGAAGTTTAATAAACATCTTTCCCATCCTAATCCACATTTCCATCAACTTCATTATTAGTCCAGCCCAACCTTTCAAACCAAAGTTATTTTTGAGAAAATCTAACCCTTGACTGTAATTCCCGAGCGATGTCCAATACCGCGGACACGGCTATTCGAATAGATTCTACACTCTGCAGAGGTTATGCACTTTACCCACAAGATACAGTCAAACACCACAAAGGCGAAGTTCAGTAACAAAGCCTTTCTAAGCCTCAAACAACACAGGTGGTCCTCTCCGGTTCGTGCTCTACACCATCCCTTCCCTTAGCCAAGGCGAAGTATGGGACCAACACACCATTAGATGGGTATCTGGCCACAACCACGATACGCTCCCCCGTACAATCACACAAACGGTGTAATTGACACCCTGAGGCTCCACAAGTGAGTCCTTAGCGACTTAGTCAACTAGGGCCGTCCCATTCCAGCCATGTGGTTGCAAGTATGACCCAGTTCAAAGGCTTGCAAGGTTAAGTCCTTAGAGTGACCAGGGCAAGACTACCCGAAGAACCAAATCAACATCCCCAGTGCCACACTGGCCCACCTGATCATTCTTGCCACATGCCCCGGTCGAAAACTATTTATCAAAACCCAGTTGATTACCATGCACCACGTGCCATCAACATCACATGATACTTTTCCCAAAACAGGTTCAATATGTCATTAGGTCAATATTAACATTTGATTGTCCAAAATCATGTCATGAGCACGTAGCAGGTCTAAGCAGTGTACTACAACGGTCTAAACCCATGTTGGCAATTTAATAATGTCCAACTAGTAATCCACAACTAGGGTGACAAGGGATCATGGCACATACTTAGATAATCAAGGTGTCATACAGCAAATTGGTATTTATCTAATCCCCATGTTTAAGCAAAGTATCTTTCTAATTGATTTAGCATGCAATAGTTTAAATCAAAATAGATTTCGAAATAGGATCAACATGGTCAAAGCACAACTTGCCTTCAAAAAGTACTTGTTCTTGGTCTTGAGTTGGATCCTGAGTCAATACTTCTCCTTCGAATCCTTCCGGCACTTCAACGTCTACTCGTAAAGCGTGCAAATAGCAAATACACAAATAAACACTAGGCAAAAACATCCCAAAACTCCAAATAAAATCCATAAACAGAGAGAACATAATTTTCTGGATTTTTAGAAACTGGAATCGTCAAATTTGGAGTTAAGACGCAAAAGTTATAATTATTTAAAGTTTAAATAATCAATTAAATAATTTTACAGAGAAAAACTTTAGTCCAAAAATTAAATAAAATTTATATTTAAGTAGATCTTAATTTTATACAAATTTAGAAATTTGAATCACTCAAATCGGAGTTGAAACGCAAAAGTTATAAGCGTTTGAAGTTTGAAACAAAATCTGAAATCATTATTTCGAATTAATAAATCATTTTCTTTTTCGGAAATTAATTATTGCGTCAGCATGGACACGTGGCAGCACTGGATTGGTCTGCTGACGTCAGCCGGTCCATGGACGTAGTCCACGCTCGGCTCGGGTCCACCGTGGACTCGGTCCACGACTCTACGTGTCGCTGACATGTGGGCCCACTCGGGACGCGTCATCGCCGACGTCGGCGGGGCTCACCGCGGTCGACAGTGGGTCCACCGATGACGCGTCATGGGTGACGTCCACGGTGCGATCGACACGCCGGGCCCCAGCGTGTCGATGTACCTGCCAGCGTCGACGTCTGGCGGCAGCGTCGGTCCAACTTCCCGACACGTGGCGCAATCACGACCGTTGGTTTGAAAATCAACCCGCCGGATTAGATCCAGGGTTAACACGTTGAAACTACTCGTTGATCGTGGGTCGCTCGATCTAGATCGGACGGTCCAGATCTAATCCTATAATAACACTACTACGACGCGTGACAATTGTGAACCGTTGGATCTTAATCCAACGGTCCGCATCCAATCGGGTTGGGGACACGTGAACTCACCTCAACCGTCCGATCTGGATCCGGCGGTTCACCGAGCTCGTGAAGTCCGCGATGGCGCGGTGAGGCTTGGGCACCGGAGACGAGAACGACGACGAGCCCGACGGCGTTTCGGGGTCGCTCCGGCGAGATGAATCCTTCCTTCGGTTGCGTCTCGTCACGGTGGTTCCGGATCTGGGCTCCTTCTCGGCGGAAGACGACGGACGGCGGCGGAATCGGCGTTCAACCGCACAGGGCTCCAACTCCGGCGAGCACGTACGGGCAAACGGCGACGGCTCAGGCGAGATGGCTCGGGGGAACGGGTGCGCAAAGATGAGGGCAACCTCGGGGGACGTCTCACGCTTTAAATAGCCTCGGCGTTCGTGCCCGAGACGGAAACCTAGTTCTACACGGCGGCGGGCGCGGCGGCGGAGTCCGGCTCGGACTCGGCGGAGACGATGACGCTCAGCCGTCCACGTGGCACGATCAACGGCCACGATCGCACGGGCGCGATCGGATCCGGGCCGGATACGGCCCGAATCTGCAGACGGCGGATCTCGGTAGTTGGATCTTGATCCAACGGTTGGGATTGATTAGGGTTGGGAGTCGGTTTGGTCGAGTCAATCGCTCGGTCGGACTCGAGTCCGACTCGGTTCCGACTTCGATCGGATGAACAGTACTCGACCCGAGTTGAATTTCCAGCGATTTAATATTTAAAATAATTCCCAGTAATTCATTTAATTCATTAAAAATAGCAAATGACTCAGAAAAATTCCAGAAAAATTCTGGAAAATATTTTAGGGTATTTGGGACTCAAATAAAATATTTCCAACAAAATTTTATTTGCAAAATTAAATTCTTTAATTATTTCAAAATGGAATAAATTCAAATAAATTCCAAATAAATCCAAATAAATTCCAGAAAATTCCAAAAATTCACCAAAGTGCCAAATCACACATGAATTTAAGAAAAGCAAAATTTTGGGGTGTTACACCTACGCCGTTCGATCTCGATCGAACGGCTGGGATTGCGTCTAACGCTACAACGTGGGTTAACTCTAACCGTACGATCTAGATCTAACGGCTGCTAATGCACCCAAGCACAGTGCGGTTAACGGCTATGTGGCTCTATCTAAACCGTTGGATCTAGATCCAACGGTTGGGATTAGATGTAGAAACCAAAACGTGAAATCGATCGGGGTGTCGTGGACTCACCGTGGCCATCCGATGAAGATCTAACGGGTAACGGAGCTCGCGAGGTCGGCGATGGCGCAACGGAGCAGAGGTTGCCGGAGATGAAGACGATGACAAGCCTGACGGCGCTTCGGGCATGCTCCGGCGAGGTGAGTGGTCTCCACGGGTGCGCCTCGACACAGGGATTCCGGATCTGGGCTCGGTGACGGCGGAGGACGGCAGACAGCGGCAGAAACGGCGGAAAACCGCGGCGGAGCACAAATCCAACTTCGGCGAGCACTAGCGGGCGAACGGCGGCGGCTCGGGCTCGGTGGGTTAGGGCTACGGGTGCGCATGGAAGAGAGGAAGACGATGGCGGTGGTGCATTACATAGGGGTCTCAGCTTCCGTGAAAACCGCGGAAACCGAGGCCCACTCTGCGGCGGCGGCGGAATCCGACGGGGTTTCGGACTCGGCGACGTGGCACAATCGTGGCCGTTGGATCGAGATCCGACGGTCACGCGCGTTAGGGTTCGGCTGGCTAGGTCGGGCTTGAGTCCGGTTCGAGTCAGACTCGAGTCAGACTCGGGTCGGACCCGATCGAATGAACAGTACTAACCAACTCGGCATTTTCCAGCGATTTAATAATTAAAACAATTTCTAGAAATTCAAATAATTCGAGAAAAATAGCAAAATAATCAGAAAAATTCTGGAAAATACTTTGAAACATTTTGGACTCAAATAAAATATTTCCAACAAAATTTTATTTAAAACTTTTAATTCTTTAATTATTTCAAAAGGGAATAAATTCAAATTAAATCCAAATAAATTCCAGAAAATTCCAAAAATTCACCAAAGTGCAAAATTTCATTTTAATTCATGTAAAGCAAAAATTGGGGTGTTACACACACCAAATGAAGTGTGTTAAATATGCATTGCAAAAAGGGATAATCATTCTTCGTGGGTAAAGCTGTACAACTCTGCAGAGTTAAAACTAATCGATTAGCCGCGCTCTCGGTTTTGAGCACTTGGTGCACTAGTTAGTCGTCTTGAAATTTCTCTTAAAAGTGACAAGAATTAATGGGTTTTGTAACACACCGGCATCTAGTATGCCCTGGTTGTCACCAAACATAGTAGAAATAGCAACTAAAAACCACAATTGAGAGCAAATTACAAAAAGGGCATAAATGCTTTAACCAAAATTTGGGCAGCTCTCCTTTGTAATTCCATGGGTTGAAGCAACAGTAATAATATCACAAGCAATAACATTATGGATGACATCTAAAACAGCCATAACATGAAGTATAGCGACAATTTAAGACCAATTAATGAATTCAAACGTTTCATGAACCAAAACGAAGTGCACCATAAAGCCAAGCACAAGTTATAGCATGAACCACATTTAGCACATTAAAATAAACAACACAACTACGAATGAGAGGGTGTAGTTGTCTAAGTGAATGAATCTAAGTGTAGACGTGGCGCTAACTCCCTTTCCCGCATGACGAGTTCTTAGTACCTAAAACACAAGCGTGAGTTCATCACTCAGCAAAGTGTACTGCGATGGATTAGAGCATCAACATTAATCAATACCATCATTACTACATATCATAGCACATCATCATAAACATCTCATAGTACAACTTCATAAGCATCTCATAATCATCTCCATTCATGCAATGCAATGCGATGCACATGTCTCCTTTTTAGCACATACCGGTATTGCCAAGTGCACACCCGTCGGTGTGCACCCTCTTTCCCCTTCCATCCCGTAGATGGAGGGTGCCTACTCTTACTGACTCCCTCCCATACACAACCGTGGATGGGACTACGAGGCGGGTCTTTCGTGTTCACAACATGTGAACATAGAGGCCCGCATCAGAATGGGTCACCTCTTCCATTATGAATGCACATATGTCATGAACATGTATGAACTTGCATAAATACTTAATACAACAATTTCATAACCACTATGTAATCATGTTCATCATATCATAAGCAAATAGAAAGCAGGGCAAGTTAACACCTCATGTACTCATATTGCAACTATGCAAGTCTAATAGCCACCCAAACCCTAATCCATCCCAATACACTTGCTTTCAACCGTGAGCGACGGAGTGGAGAGATGTAAAAGGCACTCCCGGGGTCACACCACCTGCACATAGGTACAATGCACTCAAAACATGCCCAAAAGCAATGCAAGAACTATCATCTACATCGACTTCGCAACCCACTCGCAAAACCCGAAAAACAGCACTCTGTCCAACCGGGACAACAACGCTCCAATGACCATAACTTGAGTTCTACAACTCCAAATCAAGTAAACGAATACATTTTCTCGAATCTTAGGAAATTTCCCAACTTTTTCTAAGTATTCGTGAAAACTGATTCAACCTCTAAAATCTTCTAATCTACAGTTGAACACAATCTGTCCCAATCACGTCACAGATTGGACAGCGTTCGGTAAAATAGCCATAACTTTTAAATGGCTAGACAGAATTTAGCGTTCTTGGTGTCCAATTAAAGGTAATTGAATTACCTACAACTTTCATAATAGCCGGTCGATCCGAAAATGCCTATAAAATCCTCAGAAACGTGTCCCAACACCGACTATCAAACATGGCCGAGAGCTACTCGTGAGACAGATCTAGAATCCAATTCAACCCCTCTAATCGCAGCACCTAAACAAGAGTTCTAGGCACGGGTTCTCCCATCTAACAGCACGTAGACCACCCCAAAAGAAACACAAACCCTTACCTCTTCTTGGAGAATCGAAGAACCGACGAAAACCTTCATTCTCCCGGCCGCTCCTTCCTTCGGATCCATAGCGAATCACCGGAGGTCTCCGGACGGACGATCCTCCACGCGGGGTAGCGATGATCACCGGGGAACGGGGAGGAGAGGGCTGCACCAAGGGAGAAGGGGCGCCCAAGGGGGAGGGGTGGTGGCGGCTAGGGTTGGGAGGTGAAGAGGGAGGCGCATGGGGAAGTGGAGGAGGGAGGTGCGGCTAGGGCATTGGGGGGTGGCGGCTATGGGGAGGGGAGGAGGGAGGGGGCGCATGGGGCTGGGGTTGGGGGGCGCATGGTAGGCTGTGCTGGCCCCCAACTCCCCCACATGGGCCAAAAACCCCCCACCTTCAGCCCAATTGCTTCCCCCCACGGCCCAAACTCCCCCGGAGAAGCCCAAACACCTGGAAAAGCCCAAAAACACGGTATAAAGTCGTATCGTATTGCTGTATTCTATAAAGTCACATTCTGGGGTGTCACAGGTTTGATAATAGAAGTTAAACTTGTGCCATGAGCTGGAATTGGATAATTCGTTTCCCATATTCATGGAGGAATGTGAGATGTTATCTGTTACTGTCGGGACCCGAATCTACAAATCCGGACCCTCTGTGTATTCAGCACTAGTCCAGGAACGCGCTAGTGCACACAGTCTCAACATTGGTAAATATCACAATCATACCACTCGATACTAATAAAGTACTTTAATTAGATAAACAAACTGGTTGCTTGACCTTAGGATCAAGTTACAAATATACGCCTCGCAGGGCGAAACTTATTAAAAGAGAAATAATAGCAGCGGAAAATAAGATAACATCGTGGCGCCATCCAGTATACCACAGGCAACTGACTGGGCTCGCTTCCTAGTTAGACGGATCTTCTGGGAGCTCCTCCTCCAAAGCTGGTGTAGACTCCTCTTCAACTGGTGTTGTATTGTGGCAAGGGTGAGTACTTGGTACTCAGCAAGTCATGCACAGAATGCAAACTAATATACTACATGCATGGCTTAGTACAAAGGAATAGCTCAGGGTATGTTTGCATTAAACGGCATTTGACAAATAGCATAAGTAGATTCGAAAGCAGTAGAACAAGTATAAGATCAATAACTTTTCAAGGAGTTTAGTAAACATCTTTCCCAATCCTAATCCACATTTCCATCAACATCATTATTAAACCAACCCAACCTTTCATGACCAAGTTATTTTCATGAAAGTCTAACCCTTGATTGTAATTCCCGAGCGATGTCCACTACCGCGGACACAGCTATTCGAATAGATTTTACACTCTGCAGAGGTTATGCACTTTACCCACAAGATACAGTCAAACACCACAAAGGCGAGTTTCCGTAACAAAGTCTTTCGGAAACCTCTAACAGTACAAGTGGTCCTCTCCGGTGTTGCACACTAACCCTTCCCTTAGCGAAGGCGAAGTTTAGGCCAAACCACCGTTAGATGGGTACCTGGCCGCAGCCCCGGTACGCTCCCCCGTACAACTACACAAAAGGTATAGTTGACACCCAAAGGTCCCACAGGTACGTTATTAGCAACTTAATCAACTAGGTCCGTCCCATTACAGACATGTGGTTGCACGTTTGACCCAGTTCAAAGGCTTGCAAGGCTAAGTCCTTAGGGTGACCAGGGCAAGACTACCCGAAGAACCAACACAACGTTCCCGGTACCACAACTGGCCCACCCGATCATTCTTGCCATATGCCCCAGTCAAAAACTGTTTATCAAACCCCCGTTGATTACCATGCACCACGTGCCATCAACATCACAACACATGATACCTTTCCAAAACAGGTTCAATATATCATTAAGTCAACATTAACATTTGATTGTCCAAAATCATGTCATGGGCACGTAGCAGGTCTAAGCAATATACTACAACGGTCTAAATTCCCATGTTGGCAATTTAATAATGTCCAACTATTCAAACCTCAACTAGGGTGACAAGGGATCATGGCACATAATTAATTAACCAAGGTGTCATACAGCAATTAGGCATTTATCTAATTCCCATAGTTAAATAAAGTATTTTCTAATTAAACTAGCATGCAATACATTTGTGACACTATGGTTTGGTGTGACGTTATAGAAGGTGAAACTAGAGAATAAAACCTTTCGGCTTAGGGTTTTCTCGCGTTTTTGGGCCAGTTGAAGTGTTATGTCGCCACGGAATGTCGTAACCTTATTTAACGTGCATGATAAGGTTAATAACATTATGAGATGTGGAATTAAGGTTAAAACTATAAGATATGGAGGTTAATAGCTTTTTCGGGCCGTTTCCGGGGTTTTGGGCCTTCCCGGGGGAGTTTGGGCCTTGGTGGGCTTTGGTGGGATGGAGTAGGTCTCCGTAACGAACTAGGTTTGGGTGTGGGGGCTGGTAAAAGGGCTCCCCACCAGCCCTTGGGGCGTCCACCCCTGCCCCATGCGCCCCTAACCCTAGCCGCCACCCTTCCTCCTCCCTCCACCTCCTAGCCGCCCCATCTCTTGCCCCCATGGCGCCCCCATTGCTCCCCATTGCACACCACCTCTCCTCCACCCCCCTTGCTGCCCTAGGGTGACCTCCCCACCCCTGCATCCTCATGGATCCATCCGAGGAGCGAGGAGCGAGGTGCGAGGAGAGAGGAGCGAGGTGCGAGGAGCGAGGAGCGAGGAGCGAGGAGATCGATTGGAGTTTTCGTGCGTCGGGCAAAGGTATGATCATGGGGCTCCTCGGGGATGAGCTAGGTACTGTTATTAGGGAGTTTATCAAGTTTTTAGATCAATTGGAGGCGCTGGATTTGAGTAATTTGGGTTAGATCTAGATGTTGCCACGTTTCTGTTTTCGGGCAGATTGAGCAGTCGAGCTAGGGTTCGCGTTTTCGCCAATTTAGGGTTGGAATCTGGCCGTACGGACTTCTAGGAAGTTGTAGATAATTTCATGACCTTTCAGTGCATATAAAGAAATTGAAATTCCGCCCAGCCGTTTGATAGTTATGACTGTTTTACCGAGCGTGTTAAAATCTGTGACGCGATTGGAACAGATCTCGGTAATTTGTAGATTAAACAACTTTAGAGGCCGAATCAGACTTTCCATATACCTAGAGAAAGTTGGGAAATTTCCTAAGCTATGTGAGGGTGTACTCGTTTAATTCATTCGGAGTCCCAGAACTCAAGTTATACCTTTTGCAAGGCTGCTGTCCCGACGGGACAGAACCTCTGTTTTAGGTTTTGCGAGTAGGGAGCAATGTCGGGTTAGATGGGGGTTTGCGTACTGTTTTGTGGTTATGATTGTGATTGTGTGATACCCCTGTGCAGGAGGTGTGACCCCGGGAGTGCCTTCTACTTCCCGCCAATCCGTTGCACGTGGTTGAGGCAAGTGTGTTGTGATGGATAGCGAGTTGTAGGTTGCATGTTGAGATTAGATGGAATTGTTTACATGATATATGTCCACTTGCCATGTGTTAATGATTGCTATGATATGATGAGCATGTTTAAGATGTTATGACGCCATGTGTTAAAATATGAGTTTTATATGATGTTGGCATGCTTGCATTCATGACATGTTACATGGCCGGGCGGTGAGAAAGTCATTAACTAATCCGGGAAGGTCGGTGAGAAAGTTATGACTAATCCGGAGAGCCAATAGAGTAAGTCCTACATCGTGATTCCATCTACCGTGGGTTGTGGAAGCGAGGAGTAGGCACCCTCCATCTTTGGGATGGAAGGGGGGAGAGGGTGCACACCGACGGGTGTGTACTCAACCATACCGGTATGAGTTTCCAAGGAGATATGAGCATTGCATTGCATTGCATACACAATGATGATGATTTTGTTAAAGTGTTCATGATTGAGATGATATACATGATGTGAGATGTTATTTTCTATGATATTGTTATTGTTGTCCATTACAATATGCTTGCTGAGTTTCGAACTCACGCTTGTGTTTTATGTTGTTTTTAGGTACTTTGAGATCGGCATGCGGAAAAAGGGGTTTAGCTACACTTCTACACGTAGCTCCACCATCATAGTCTATGATTAATCACTTGGAGACATGATTTTAAGAGTTGTGCCATAAAGTTAATGTATGGTTTAATCTAGCATGCTTGTGATCCCTTATTTGCTTCGTTATAGTTTATGAAGTGGTTGAGCGTGGTATTATTGGCGTAGTTTGATGATACATCCATTTATGTTGATGTTTTAGATGTCGTGGTGCTATGATATATCTTGCCATGATATTGATATTGTGTTAATTCATGGAAAAACAAAGGAGATGCTGCCGAAATATCGGTTTTAGCATATGTACCTTTGCTGGAATTTATGTTTAAATGTGATATTTAGTTGTTGTTTAGCTTATGTTTGGTAGCATTCGGGCATATTAAATGCCGGGGTGTTACAGTTGGTATCAGAGCGGGCTGTAGGTCCTTGGAATGTGAATTTTTAGTGTCATGCTATAGGGAAAAACTAAAATATGATGTGGAATAACTTAGAAACATGGCTTAGGTCTTAACTAAAATTTTGTTATAGGATAGCAACATTAAAACTTGCAAAAGTGGTATAACTAATCTAAAATTTGACACACAATGGATGCACAGTAGGAAAGGGTATGGGTATCATTTCTTTAAGCTTAAATGTTGTATTTAAGCTATGATGTTGAATGCTTCCTTTGATAAAGCATGTTGCTATGTCTATGAGATAAATGACTGAATTGCTCTTGTTGTTGTGATAGAGTGGAATTGTGATACCGAAGGGTTTCGGTCACCTCTTTTTGTTCATAGTAAGGGCGAGGTTTGACGGTATGGCGGTTAAGCGCCATCACCGAAGAACTATTAACGCCTTTGTAGGAGAAGAGTGCTTACCCTCTCTGTTGTAGATCGGGTAGTTGACTGGAGTCAAATAGAAGAGTTTGGTGGTGGATTCCTTCAGACGTTCTTTGCCGCTCGACGGTCGATTTTCGTTGCTTTTCTTGGCTTTAGTTGATTTGAATCAAATGAAAATGTCGGGTTAGATGGGGTTTGCATACTGTTTTGTGGTTATGATTGTGATTGTGTGATACCCCTGTGCAGTAGGTGTGACCGGGAGTGCCTTCTACTTCCCGCCAATCCGCTGCACGTGGTTGAGGCAAGTGTGTTTTGATGGATAGCGAGTTGTAGGTTGCATGTTGAGATTAGATGGAATTGTTTACATGATATATGTCCACTTGCCATGTGTTAATGATTGCTATGATATGATGAGCATGTTTAAGATGTTATGACGCCATATGTTAAAATATGAGTTTTATATGATGTTGGCATGCTTGCATTCATGACATGTTACATGGCCCGGGCGGTGAGAAAGTCATTAACTAATCCGAAGGTCGGTGAGAAAGTTATGACTAATCCGGAGAGCCAATAGAGTAAGTCCTACATCGTGATTCCATCTACCGTGGGTTGTGGAAGCGAGGAGTAGGCACCCTCCATCTTCGGGATGGAAGGGGAGAGGGTGCACACCGACGGGTGTGTACTCAACCATACCGGTATGAGTTTCCAAGGAGATATGAGCATTGCATTGCATTGCATACACAATGATGATGATTTTGTTAAAGTGTTCATGATTGAGATGATATACATGATGTGAGATGTTATTTTCTATGATATTGTTATTGTTGTCCATTACAATATGCTTGCTGAGTTCGAACTCACGCTTGTGTTTTATGTTGTTTTTAGGTACTTTGAGATCGGCATGCGGGAAAAAAGGGGTTTAGCTACACTTCTACACGTAGCTCCACCATCATAGTCTATGATTAATCACTTGGAGACATGATTTTAAGAGTTGTGCCATAAAGTTAATGTATGGTTTAATCTAGCATGCTTGTGATCCCTTATTTGCTTCGTTATAGTTTATGAAGTGGTTGAGCGTGGTATTATTGGCGTAGTTTGATGATACATCCATTTATGTTGATGTTTTAGATGTCGTGTGCTATGATATATCTTGCCATGATATTGATATTGTGTTAATTCATGGAAAAACAAAGGAGATGCTGCCGAAATATCGGTTTTTAGCATATGTACCTTTGCTGGAATTTATGTTTAAATGTGATATTTAGTTGTTGTTTAGCTTATGTTTGGTAGCATTCGGGCATATTAAATGCCGGGGTGTTACAGATTGGTATCGAGCTGGTCAGTAGGTCCTTGGAATGTGAATTTTTAGTGTCATGCTATAGGGAAAAACTAAAATATGATGTGGAATAACTTAGAAACATGGCTTAGGTCTTAACTAAAATTTTGTTATAGGATAGCAACATTAAAACTTGCAAAAGTGGTATAACTAATCTAAAATTTGACACACAATGGATGCACAGTAGGAAAGGGTATGGGTATCATTTCTTTAAGCTTAAATGTTGTATTTAAGCTATGATGTTGAATGCTTCCTTTGATAAAGCATGTTGCTATGTCTATGAGATAAATGACTGAATTGCTCTTGTTGTTGTGATAGAGTGGAATTGTGATACCGAAGGGTTTCGGTCACCTCTTTTTGTTCATAGTAAGGGCGAGGTTTGACGGTATGGCCGGTTAGCGCCATCACCGAAGAACTATTAACGCCTGTAGGAGAAGAGTGCTTACCCTCTCTGTTGTAGATCGGGTAGTTGACTGGAGTCAAATAGAAGAGTTTGGTGGTGGATTCCTTCGTACGTTCTTTGCCGTTCTGACGGTCGATTTTCGTTGCTTTTCTTGGCTTTAGTTGATTTGAATCAAATGAAAAATGTCGGGTTAGATGGGGGTTTGCATACTGTTTTGTGGTTATGATTGTGATTGTGTGATACCCCTGTGCAGTAGGTGTGACCCCGGGAGTGCCTTCTACTTCCCGCCAATCCGTTGCACGTGGTTGAGGCAAGTGTGTTGTGATGGATAGCGAGTTGTAGGTTGCATGTTGAGATTAGATGGAATTGTTTACATGATATATGTCCACTTGCCATGTGTTAATGATTGCTATGATATGATGAGCATGTTTAAGATGTTATGACGCCATATGTTAAAATATGAGTTTTATATGATGTTGGCATGCTTGCATTCATGACATGTTACATGGCCCGGGCGGTGAGAAAGTCATTAACTAATCCGGGAAGGTCGGTGAGAAAGTTATGACTAATCCGGAGAGCCAATAGAGTAAGTCCTACATCGTGATTCCATCTACCGTGGGTTGTGGAAGCGAGGAGTAGGCACCCTCCATCTTCGGGATGGAAGGGGGGAGAGGGTGCACACCGACGGGTGTGTACTCAACCATACCGGTATGAGTTTCCAAGGAGATATGAGCATTGCATTGCATTGCATACACAATGATGATGATTTTGTTAAAGTGTTCATGATTGAGATGATATACATGATGTGAGATGTTATTTTCTATGATATTGTTATTGTTGTCCATTACAATATGCTTGCCGAGTTTCGAACTCACGCTTGTGTTTTATGTTGTTTTTAGGTACTTTGAGATCGGCATGCGGGAAAAAGGGGTTTAGCTACACTTCTACACGTAGCTCCACCATCATAGTCTATGATTAATCACTTGGAGACATGATTTTAAGAGTTGTGCCATAAAGTTAATGTATGGTTTAATCTAGCATGCTTGTGATCCCTTATTTGCTTCGTTATAGTTTATGAAGTGGTTGAGCGTGGTATTATTGGCGTAGTTTGATGATACATCCATTTATGTTGATGTTTTAGATGTCGTGTGCTATGATATATCTTGCCATGATATTGATATTGTGTTAATTCATGGAAAAACAAAGGAGATGCTGCCGAAATATCGGTTTTTAGCATATGTACCTTTGCTGGAATTTATGTTTAAATGTGATATTTAGTTGTTGTTTAGCTTATGTTTGGTAGCATTCGGGCATATTAAATGCCGGGGTGTTACAGTTGGTATCAGAGCGGGCTGTAGGTCCTTGGAATGTGAATTTTTAGTGTCATGCTATAGGGAAAAACTAAAATATGATGTGGAATAACTTAGAAACATGGCTTATGTAACACCCCAGCTTTTACTAAGCCCAGAATGTCACCAAACATAAATCATGACACATTTAATACCATAATTTAAGGTAAATTACAGCAAGTAATCATTTGGAATAATTGGAAATTTTGACAGCATCTCCTTTGTTTTTGCATGAAACTTAACAACATAGCATCATATCAATATGTAAGACAAACGAGATATCCATACGCAGCGATAAGGATAGCTAATCATCAACTAAAACATCAATAAGCATCGATAGCAAAATAATAAGCATCAATTTAACTCTAGGAAGTTAAAACAACTCCCTCCATAGCCCCACATGATATACATGAGGGAAACAACCAAACATACAGACCATACACTAATGATTATTGTAATACTTAATGTCGTGTCTCCAAAACAGGTGAATTAGCTAGATTATGATACTACGTGGAGGAGTGTAGCTAGATCCCTTTCCCACGCCCGATTTCATTGTACCTTAACAAACAAACAACATAAAACACAAGCGTGAGTTCGAAAACTCAGCAAGCATATTGTAATGGACAACAAGATCATTTACAAGACAATAATACCTCACGCCACATATAACATTTCAAACTTGAACACATAACAACATCCTCATCATTTAATATGTATTGTAATGCAATGCTATGCTCATATCTCCTTGGAAACTCATACCGGTATGGTTGAGTACACACCCGTCGGTGTGCACCCTCTCCCCCCTTCCATCCCGAAGATGGAGGGTGCCTACTCCTCGCTTCCACCACCCACGGTAGATGGAATCACGATGTAGGACTTACTCTAATGGCTCTCCGGATTAGTCATAACTTTCTCACCGACCTTCCCGGATTAGTTAATGACTTTCTCACCGCCTGGGCCATGTAACATGTCATGTATGCAAGCATGCCAACAATATAAAACTCATATATTAACACATGGCATCATAACATCTTAAACATGCTCATCATATCATAGCAATCATTAAAACATGGCAAGTGGACATCATATCAATTATAACATGTAGTTCATGGCAAGACAGCATGTTATCTATCCCAAACACTATCAAGCAATTCTAGCAACACGTATAATGTTCAATCCACACAACACACTTGCTTCAACCGCGGGCAACGAAGTGACGAGAGGTTGAGGGCACTCCCGAAGGCACACCACCTGCAAACACGTGCCACACACTTAATTCGACTCCTCAAAACAGTACCCACTACACCTAATACGCTAAATACTCCAAAACCCCGAAATCACAGATTTTGCCCCGTTCTGGACAGCGGCTTCGAAAAATCATAACTTGAGTTCTAGAACTCCAAATTGAATAAACGAGTACATCCTCGCGTAGCTTAGGAAATTTCCCAACTTTTTCTAGTTATAGGTAAAGACTGATTCGGAACCTATTGTTGTTTAATCTAACGTTGAACACGAACTGTCTCAATCTCGTCACAGATTTGACAGCGCTCGGTAAAACAGGCATAACTTCCAAACGGCTGGGCGGAATTTCAATTTCTTTATATGCACTGAAAGATATTGAAATTATCTACAACTTCATAGAAGTCCGTACGGTCCGATTCGAAGTCTAAATTAGTTTAATCTAATGTTGAACACAGACTGTCCCAACCTCGACACAGATTGGACAGCGCCCACCAAAACGTCCATAACTTTCAGACCGTACCTCCAACAATTCTCAAACAAATACACAAAATAGGTCTTTACTATACCTACAACTTCTTCAACAGGAGGTCGGCCAAATTCCGAATCTAAAATTGCGAAATCGCACCCCCTAAAACGGACTCCAAATCTGCCCGAAACTGAGTACAATACGAACTCTAGTTCTTTTCAGATCTACTCCATGGCAGCACGTCCTCTTGATCTAACAACTCCAAATCTACCTTGAGAACAACACCTAGACCTTCCCCAAGGTTTCCCCATGGACATACCTTAGTCCGACGAGCAGCGAACACGAAGAATGCCTCTCGACGCCAGATCTCGCTCCCACGCTGTCGTGGCCACCGGGTCTCCTCGTCGCGGATCCTCCTACCGGCGTGGGCAGCACCAGGGCGTGGCATGGCAGCGTGGGGGACGCAGCATGGGCACGTGGTGGAGCACGGGGAGGCGCATGGGTGTGGGTGGGGTGGCGGCTAGGGAGGAGGAGGCAATGGGGTGGAGGGGAAACAAGTGGGGGCTAGGGCTAGGGAGGGGACTTGTTTGGGGCGCAGGTAGGGCTAGGGCAGCAGTTTTGCTGTCCTAGACCACCTCCAAAAGGCCCAAATATGTCCCACCTTCGGCCCATATGGACCCCCAAGGCCCGAACTCCCCGGAAGGCCCAATTCCCCTCAGGAAGGCCCAAAATCCCCGGAAGGCCCACACTTGCAGACACGGCGCAAAAACATGTTACAAGAGTCGTACCTTATGGCCGAGATCGAAAATGACTCATACCGCCATTCCGTAGTATCACATTCTACCCCCTTAACTGGATTCGACTCGAATCTTACACGCCAACCGTAAAACAATGTCCACTAGAGACTCATCTTCTTTGCGAACTCAACACACCCACGCAAAGACTCAAACAATAGCAATGACAACTCCATTCTCCAAATCCATCTATTAACAAGAGTGACTTGGCTTAGCTTAACTAAGCACAACTTGACATGATTCCTCATTTACTTCAATCTCTATCATGATTCATAAACTCCGAATGACACAATCACCTTGAAACACATCACTTTTTCATCATTAGTATTAAACGGTCAACCGAGGTTCCAAACTAGAACCCCCCAAAAAAAGACCATTTACGCAAAACCCCATCTCTCCCAATTATTTGACCCCTTTTGAAAGGAATCAAAATTTACTAATGTCATCTTCGCTCATAGCCTACATCAACCATACTTTCCTTTCGATTGCCAACCACAATACACTTTTCATTCTATCCTCTCCCTGCATAACGCACACACAGGACGTCTAGCTAATACAATGTCCACGACAAAGCATTTTACATCACACTTTCTATAACATTTGCTTCCACCCAACGATACTTTCAACCAAATTCAAACCACGACATCAACAACCTCCATCATCATCCACCCTCATACCACTAATGTCCAAAGACCTAGCCCAAACTAGGACTGTAACTCACTACCAAATCTCAATTGGCACTTTTCCCAAGAGGATGTCGCCCTCACAAACAATTCACACAAACAACGAAGCCCACGAGTATAGCTCTTAGATTATACTCAACAATAACCCGAGGCCCTTCTTATTCTCGCTCCTATCAATAGTGCAAAAGAAGTACGATTCTTTTGAATCCAAGTAGACCACATACAACAACTCGAATCTCAAAGCGCCACAAATCGCTTTGGAAAGAACCCGATAACATTGAAAGACCACCTTTTTGCTTTTCCTAAGTCAAGCCACAAAGGAAAACTCAAATCTCCAATCAACGCGATACAATTCGCATCGGGGAGCACTCAAACAAATAGAGACTCCACACAATTCTCTTGACAGATGTTCTCAACAACTAAAGACAACTCGACTCGCCTTCACCACAACCAAACTTTTCACTTTAACCAAAATCAACATCTTGGAAGAGAACTGCCACAAAAACTTTCGAAGAGAAAGGGAAACTCAAATCCCTTGCATAACAAAACCAAAATACCAGCATTTATCCATTCATTCATTTTCATGCTAGAGAGCAATGAAAAATCTCGATTCATAACACGAATGCGAATTCTACAAGAGCACTCCGGATTAGTCATATGTCTCTATATGACTTTCTCACCGTCCTGGCTCAACAACTCTTTTATGCTTATAAAAACGATGTCATGAATCTTTTTCACCATTTATTCATCATGTAACCACGATACCCATTAACTATTCACCAAGAGACTTCATTCTCCTTGTCACATGATTGACACCCAACAACATCGATGGTTGCTCAAATTCACATAAACTACGACGGCGTTAACCGAAAAATACCATATCTCATCACAACCCAACAACCACTGCACGCAAAGCGCGCAAAACATCGCATTTTAACCAAAGCCAATAACAGAAGATAGCATCAACTCTCCAATCAAACATCTACGCCTAATAACCGCTACCAATTCTCTTAAAGAGAAAGGAAACACATTCCCAGCAGGGAACATTTTACCAACAAAAACACTTATAAAACAATCATAAGATTCACCTTTTTGAAACGCAGCTACAAAACCACACACGCTTCCCAAATCAATCCAACTCTAGTCACGATAGAATTACAATTTAAGCGCTTAACTCCGTGATTACCAAAGATAAATCAGTTGAACGCTAAAGAGAGCGCCCCACTCCAACGCTTTGGGTGTTAACCCATACTCATAGCATAGACTAAATAGATTAGCCCAAAACGGATGTCATAATCACCCAAATCCCGAGAAGTCCAACAACTGTTGCACACAAGCTACAACATCGCTCTTGATAAAATCACTTTTCACCTGTTCATATAACCACAATTGATTTTATTACCAACGAACCGTAGACCATATCTACCGTATGACAACCAACAAGGAGAACCACGTTCTCACAACTCCAAAGACAATTAACTTACCGCTTAATCCAACATAAGACGCATATCAACAACTTCTTTTGGTCTACTAACCATGACGAACCATTATTCATGCAACTTATTATCCCAAGCGTAGCACACATCTCTTTACAATTATTCCGGCGTAATCAACAATTACCCTGGTATAATCCCTAAGTCACATATTCCATATCACCATTCATTCCACCAATAATTAATACTAACCACGCGACACGATCTCCACTAGACATTCCTCATAAATACGGATCCCATGCACGGACCTCTGTCAAGAATAATTCAACCTTTCCTACAATCATTCCATATATCCTCATTAATTGATTACACGAATTTTAAGTCATATTGTCGACTCCACAATATTAATCGACCCACCAGCTACAATAGGCAGAATTTCACACCATCTTCTTGCTATAACAAGTTCATCAACCGAGACATTCTATGCTAACGAATCTCAAACATCCATTAGATGCCTTTACCCGCATCACTTTGCACACACCACTAATCAACTTTCACTTTGGATCACCTGACGTCTCGTTTAATCATCTCTTATCAACACTATATTTTAGTTTATCTTTAAACAAACAACAAATTCACTTTAACCGAACCACTAGCTCATATCATCCGAAAACTCTAACTTCTCGTCATACACTTAACTTCATAAACATTCGTGTGAATCACGCACCCAACTCTTAAGGAAACCATAATTGCTCCAGAAAAGAACAACACCCAAAACACCTTTCCTTCCGGAAAGCTCAACCATAAATCACAAGAGAAGTCAACTCTTAAATTCCCAAATGCTGACACGCAACTACTCCACAACTCTCGAGATCAACAACTTCCACGAAGGAAGATGGTTGCACGAGGAAAAACCAAGCGATTAACCAAAATTTTAGGCCATAACCCCAAACTTCAAACTTTCACGAAACAAACGGTTTTTCAAAGATGAATTCCCAAGCAAGTCATCATTGCAATCAAACACCACTTAGGCCCCAACAACAAGATCTGGCACAACACATCAATAACTCTTTTAAACCTCGAAAAAAGACAAACACAAGAATAAATTGAAATCTTTCTCCGTAAAGCAACCGATCAACCACATCCTTTCCGACAAAACCTTGACACCTAAATCCATGCGACTTAGATTTTTCATCGGAACTTCAATAACTTCCTTTCAAGTTGGAGAATGGTAACCCAAGAATCAATCTATAAGTTTCTCTATAAGGCAAACAACAAATCAAGGCGTTAAAGGCGACAAGGCGACCAAAAGAGGCGCAACCCAAAATTCTTCTTTTGTCTTCAACCAAAGAAGACAAAACCAAAACCACCAAAAGAACCATCGGTGAGTATCCAAAACCGAACACTTTTTCTTTTATTTCAACCAACCAAAAACCAACCAAAACCGTTCGTCAAAACGGCAAAGAAAATTCGGAGGGTCAATCCACAACTCTACTACTCGACTCCAACCAACTACCCAATCTACGATAAAGGATAAGCACTCTCCCAACAGGAGGTTAAAGTCCATCGGTGATGGCACTACCCGGCCACACCGTCAAACCCAACAATACTACAAACAATGTAAGGTGACCGAAACCCCTTTCGCACCACAACCCACATAATCTCAATTGTATCAACACAATCAATTCTTTCATAAACATAGCAACATATATTACCAAATGTAACATTCAACAACAAAGCTTAAATACAACATTTAAGCGTAAAGCAATGGTACCCATACCCATTCCTCTTGTGCAACAAAGTGTGTCAAGTTTTAAATTAATTATTCCACTTACACAAGTTTTAATGTTGCTATCCTATGGCAAAGTTTTAAGTAAAACCTAAGCCATGTTTCTAGGTTATTCCACTTCATATTTTAGTTGAACCTATAGTTATGACACTAAATACACATTCCAGGGACCTACAGCCCGCTCTGATACCAACTGTAACACCCCAGCTTTTACTAAGCCCAGAATGTCACCAAACATAAATCATGACACATTTAATACCATAATTTAAGGTAAATTACAGCAAGTAATCATTTGGAATAATTGGAAATTTTGACAGCATCTCCTTTGTTTTTGCATGAAACTTAACAACATAGCATCATATCAATATGTAAGACAAACGAGATATCCATACGCAGCGATAAGGATAGCTAATCATCAACTAAAACATCAATAAGCATCGATAGCAAAATAATAAGCATCAATTTAACTCTAGGAAGTTAAAACAACTCCCTCCATAGCCCCACATGATATACATGAGGGAAACAACCAAACATACAGACCATACACTAATGACTTTCTCACCGACCTTCCCGGATTAGTTAATGACTTTCTCACACTTTGGGCCATGTAACATGTCATGTATGCAAGCATGCCAACAATATAAAACTCATATATTAACACATGGCATCATAACATCTTAAACATGCTCATCATATCATAGCAATCATTAAAACATGGCAAGTGGACATCATATCAATTATAACATGTAGTTCATGGCAAGACAGCATGTTATCTATCCCAAACACTATCAAGCAATTCTAGCAACACGTATAATGTTCAATCCACACAACACACTTGCTTCAACCGCAGGCAACGAAGTGACGAGAGGTTGAGGGCACTCCCGAAGGCACACCACCTGCAAACACGTGCCACACACTTAATTCGACTCCTCAAAACAGTACCCACTACACCTAATACGCTAAATACTCCAAAACCCGAAATCACAGATTTTGCCCGTTCTGGACAGCGGCTTAAAAATCATAACTTGAGTTCTAGAACTCCAAATTGAATAAACGAGTACATCCTCGCGTAGCTTAGGAAATTTCCCAACTTTTTCTAGTTATAGGTAAAGACTGATTCGGAACCTATTGTTGTTTAATCTAACGTTGAACACGAACTGTCTCAATCTCGTCACAGATTTGACAGCGCTCGGTAAAACAGGCATAACTTCCAAACGGCTGGGCGGAATTTCAATTTCTTTATATGCACTGAAAGATATTGAAATTATCTACAACTTCATAGAAGTCCGTACGGTCCGATTCGAAGTCTAAATTAGTTTAATCTAATGTTGAACACAGACTGTCCCAACCTCGACACAGATTGGACAGCGCCCACCAAAACGTCCATAACTTTCAGACCGTACCTCCAACAATTCTCAAACAAATACACAAAATAGGTCTTTACTATACCTACAACTTCTTCAACAGGAGGTCGGCCAAATTCCGAATCTAAAATTGCGAAATCGCACCCCCTAAAACGGACTCCAAATCTGCCCGAAACTGAGTACAATACGAACTCTAGTTCTTTTCAGATCTACTCCATGGCAGCACGTCCTCTTGATCTAACAACTCCAAATCTACCTTGAGAACAACACCTAGACCTTCCCCAAGGTTTCCCCATGGACATACCTTAGTCCGACGAACGACGAACACGAAGAATGCCTCTCGATCGCCCGATCTCGCTCCCACGCGTCGTGGCCACCGGTTCTCCTCGTCGCGGATCCTCCTACCGGCGAGGGCAGCACCATGGCGTGGCATGGCAGCGAGGGGGACGCAGCAAGGGCACGTGGTGGAGCATGGGGAGGCGCATGGGTGTGGGTGGGGTGGCGGCTTGGGTGGAGGAGGCAATGGGGTGGAGGGGAAACAAGTGGGGGCTAGGGCTAGGGAGGGGACTTGTTTGGGGCGCAGGTAGGGCTAGGGCAGCAGTTTTGCTGTCCTAGACCACCTCCAAAAGGCCCAAATATGTCCCACCTTCGCCCATATGGACCCCCCAAGGCCCGAACTCCCCGGAAGGCCCAATTCCCCTCCGAAAGGCCCAAAATCCCCGAAAGGCCCACACTTGCGCACACGGCGCAAAAACATGTTACAAGAGTCGTACCTTATGGCCGAGATCGAAAATGACTCATACCGTCATTCCGTAGTATCACATTCTACCCCCTTAACTGGATTCGACCTCGAATCTTACACGCCAATCGTAAAACAATGTCCACTAGAGACTCATCTTCTTTGCGAACTCAACACACCCACGCAAAGACTCAAACAATAGCAATGACAACTCCATTCTCCAAATCCATCTATTAACAAGAGTGACTTGGCTTAGCTTAACTAAGCACAACTTGACATGATTCCTCATTTACTTCAATCTCTATCATGATTCATAAACTCCGAATGACACAATCACCTTGAAACACATCACTTTTTCATCATTAGTATTAAAACGGTCAACCGAGGTTCCAAACTAGAACCCCCCCAAAAAAGACCATTTACGCAAAACCCCATCTCTCCCAATTATTTGACCCCTTTTCGAAAGGAATCAAAATTTACTAATGTCATCTTCGCTCATAGCCTACATCAACCATACTTTCCTTTCGACTGCCAACCACAATACACTTTTCATTCTATCCTCTCCCAGGCATAACGCACACACAGGGACGTCTAGCTAATACAATGTCCACGACAAAGCATTTTACATCACACTTTCTATAACATTTGCTTCCACCCAACGATACTTTCAACCAAATTCAAACCACGACATCAACAACCTCCATCATCATCCACCCTCATACCACTAATGTCCAGCACCTAGCCCAAACTAGGATCAGTAACTCACTACCAAATCTCAATTGGCACTTTTCCCAAGAGGATGTCGCCTCACAAACAATTCACACAAACAACGGCCCACGAGTATAGCTCTTAGATTATACTCAACAATAACCCGAGGCCCTTCTTATTCTCGCTCCTATCAATAGTGCAAAAGAAGTACGATTCTTTGAATCCAAGTAGACCACATACAACATCTCGAATCTCAAAGCGCCACAAATCGCTTTGGAAAGAACCCGATAACATTGAAAGACCACCTTTTGCTTTTCCTAAGTCAAGCCACAAAGGAAAACTCAAATCTCCAATCAACGCGATACAATTCGCATCGGGAGCACTCAAACAAATAGAGACTCCACACAATTCTCTTGACAGATGTTCTCAACAACTAAAGACAACTCGACTCGCCTTCACCACAACCAAACTTTTCACTTTAACCAAAATCAACATCTTGGAAGAGAACTGCCACAAAACTTTCGAAGAGAAAGGGAAACTCAAATCCCTTGCATAACAAAACCAAAATACCAGCATTTATCCATTCATTCATTTTCATGCTAGAGAGCAATGAAAAATCTCGATTCATAACACGAATGCGAATTCTACAAGAGCACTCGGATTAGTCATATGTCTCTATATGACTTTCTCACCGCCCTGGCTCAACAACTCTTTTATGCTTATAAAAGCGATGTCATGAATCTTTTTCACCATTTATTCATCATGTAACCCACGATACCCATTAACTATTCACCAAGAGACTTCATTCTCCTTGTCACATGATTGACACCCAACAACATCGATGGTTGCTCAAATTCACATAAACTACGACTGGCGTAACCGAAAAATACCATATCTCATCACAACCCAACAACCATCGCACGCAGCGCAAAACATCGCATTTTAACCAAAGCCAATAATGTAAGATAGCATCAACTCTCCAATCAAACATCTACGCCTAATAACCGCTACCAATTCTCTTAAAGAGAAAGGAAACACATTCCCAGCAGGGAACATTTTACCAACAAAAACACTTATAAAACAATCATAAGATTCACCTTTTTGAACCGCTCGCAAAAACCACACACGTTTCCCAAATCAATACAACTCTAGTCAAGATAGAATTACAATTTAAGCGCTTAACTCCAGGATTACCAAAGATAAATCAGTTGAACGCTAAAGAGAGCGTCCCACTCCAACGCTTTGGGTGTTAACCCATACTCATAGCATAGACTAAATAGATTAGCCCAAAACGGATGTCATAATCACCCAAATCCCGAGAAGTCCAACACTGTTGCACACAAGCTACAACATCTGCTCTTGATAAAATCACTTTTCACTGTTCATATAACCACAATTGATTTTATTACCAACGAACCGTAGACCATATCTACCGTATGACAACCAACAAGGAGAACCACGTTCTCACAACTCCAGCACAATTAACTTACCAGTTAATCCAACATAAGACGCATATCAACAACTTCTTTTGGTCTACTAACCATGACGAACCATTATTCATGCAACTTATTATCCCAAGCGTAGCACACATCTCTTTACAATTATTCCGGCGTAATCAACAATTACCCTGGGTATAATCCCTAAGTCACATATTCCATATCACCAGTTCATTCCACCAATAATTAATACTAACCACGCGACACGATCTCCACTAGACATTCCTCATAAATACGGATCCCAGATGCACCTCTGTCAAGAATAATTCAACCTTTCCTACAATCATTCCATATATCCTCATTAATTGATTACACGAATTTTAAGTCATATTGTCGACTCCACAATATTAATCACCCACCACTACAATAGGCAGAATTTCACACCATCTTCTTGCTATAACAAGTTCATCAACCGAGACATTCTATGCTAACGAATCTCAAACATCCATTAGATGCCTTTACCCGCATCACTTTGCACACACCACTAATCAACTTTCACTTTGGATCACCTGACGCCTCGCTTAATCATCTCTTATCAACACTATATTTTAGTTTATCTTTAAACAAACAACAAATTCACTTTAACCGAACCACTAGCTCATATCATCCGAAAACTCTAACTTCTCGTCATACACTTAACTTCATAAACATTCGTGTGAATCACGCACCCAACTCTTAAGGAAACCATAATTGCTCCAGAAAAGAACAACACCCAAAACACCTTTCCTTCCGGAAAGCTCAACCATAAATCACAAGAGAAGTCAACTCTTAAATTCCCAAATGCTTTGACACGCAACTACTCCACAACTCTCGAGATCAACAACTTCCACGAAGGAAGATGGTTGCACGAGGAAAAACCAAGCGATTAACCAAAATTTTAGGCCATAACCCCAAACTTCAAACTTTCACGAAACAAACGGTTTTTCAAAGATGAATTCCCAAGCAAGTCATCATTGCAATCAAACACCACTTAGGCCCCAACAACAAGATCTGGCACAACACCGCAATAACTCTTTTAAACCTCGAAAAAGACAAACACAAGAATAAATTGAAATCTTTCTCCGTAAAGCAACCGATCAACCACATCCTTTCCGACAAAACCTTGACACCTAAATCCATGCGACTTAGATTTTTCATCTAACTTCAATAACTTCCTTTCAAGTTGGAGAATGGTAACCCAAGAATCAATCTATAAGTTTCTCTATAAGGCAAACAACAAATCAAGCAAGAAGTGACAAGGCGACCAAAAGAGGCGCAACCCAAAATTCTTCTTTTGTCTTCAACCAAAGAAGACAAAACCAAAACCACCAAAAGAACCATCGGTGAGTATCCAAAACCGAACACTTTTTCTTTTATTTCAACCAACCAAAACCAACCAAAACCGTTCGTCAAAACGGCAAAGAAAATTCTGAGGGTCAATCCACAACTCTACTACTCGACTCCAACCAACTACCCAATCTACGCATGTAAAGGATAAGCACTCTCCCAACAGGAGGTTAAAGTCCATCGGTGATGGCACTACCCGCCACACCACAAACCCAACAATACTACAAACAATGTAAGGTGACCGAAACCCTTTTCGGCACCACAACCCACATAATCTCAATTGTATCAACACAATCAATTCTTTCATAAACATAGCAACATATATTACCAAATGTAACATTCAACAACAAAGCTTAAATACAACATTTAAGCGTAAAGCAATGGTACCCATACCCATTCCTCTTGTGCAACAAAGTGTGTCAAGTTTTAACTTAATTATTCCACTTACACAAGTTTTAATGTTGCTATCCTATGGCAAAGTTTTAAGTAAAACCTAAGCCATGTTTCTAGGTTATTCCACTTCATATTTTAGTTGAACCTATAGTTATGACACTAAATACACATTCCAGGGACCTACAGCCCGCTCTGATACCAACTGTAACACACAAGCTTTTACTAAGCCTAGAATGTCACCAAACATAAATCATGACACATTTAATACCATAATTTAAGGTAAATTACAGCAAGTAATCATTTGGAATAATTGGAAATTTTGACAGCATCTCCTTTGTTTTTGCATGAAACTTAACAACATAGCATCATATCAATATGTAAGACAAACGAGATATCCATACGCAGCGATAAGGATAGCTAATCATCAACTAAAACATCAATAAGCATCGATAGCAAAATAATAAGCATCAATTTAACTCTAGGAAGTTAAAACAACTCCCTCCATAGCCCCACATGATATACATGAGGGAAACAACCAAACATACAGACCATACACTAATGACTTTCTCACCGACCTTCCCGGATTAGTTAATGACTTTCTCACCGCCTGGGCCATGTAACATGTCATGTATGCAAGCATGCCAACAATATAAAACTCATATATTAACACATGGCATCATAACATCTTAAACATGCTCATCATATCATAGCAATCATTAAAACATGGCAAGTGGACATCATATCAATTATAACATGTAGTTCATGGCAAGACAGCATGTTATCTATCCCAAACACTATCAAGCAATTCTAGCAACACGTATAATGTTCAATCCACACAACACACTTGCTTCAACCGCGGGCAACGAAGTGACGAGAGGTTGAGGGCACTCCCGAAGGCACACCACCTGCAAACACGTGCCACACACTTAATTCGACTCCTCAAAACAGTACCCACTACACCTAATACGCTAAATACTCCAAAACCCCGAAATCAAATTTATTTCCCATTTCTGTACAGCGGCTTCGAAAAATCATAACTTGAGTTCTAGAACTCCAAATTGAATAAACGAGTACATCCTCGCGTAGCTTAGGAAATTTCCCAACTTTTTCTAGTTATAGGTAAAGACTGATTCGGAACCTATTGTTGTTTAATCTAACGTTGAACACGAACTGTCTCAATCTCGTCACAGATTTGACAGCGCTCGGTAAAACAGGCATAACGTCCAAACGGCTGGGCGGAATTTCAATTTCTTTATATGCACTGAAAGATATTGAAATTATCTACAACTTCATAGAAGTCCGTACGGTCCGATTCGAAGTCTAAATTAGTTTAATCTAATGTTGAACACAGACTGTCCCAACCTCGACACAGATTGGACAGCGCCCACCAAAACGTCCATAACTTTCAGACCGTACCTCCAACAATTCTCAAACAAATACACAAAATAGGTCTTTACTATACCTACAACTTCTTCAACAGGAGGTCGGCCAAATTCCGAATCTAAAATTGCGAAATCGCACCCCCTAAAACGGACTCCAAATCTGCCCGAAACTGAGTACAATACGAACTCTAGTTCTTTTCAGATCTACTCCATGGCAGCACGTCCTCTTGATCTAACAACTCCAAATCTACCTTGAGAACAACACCTAGACCTTCCCCAAGGTTTCCCCATGGACATACCTTAGTCCGACGAACGACGAACACGAAGAATGCCTCTCGATCGCCAGATCTCGCTCCCACGCGTCGTGGCCACCGGTTCTCCTCGTCGCGGATCCTCCTACCGGCGAGGGCAGCACCATGGCGTGGCATGGCAGCGAGGGGGACGCAGCAAGGGCACGTGGTGGAGCAAGGGGAGGCGCAAGGGTGAGGGAGGGGTGGCGGCTAGGGAGGAGGAGGCAATGGGGTGGAGGGGAAACAAGTGGGGGCTAGGGCTAGGGAGGGGACTTGTTTGGGGCGCAGGTAGGGCTAGGGCAGCAGTTTTGCTGTCCTAGACCACCTCCAAAAGGCCCAAATATGTCCCACCTTCGGCCCATATGGACCCCCCAAGGCCCGAACTCCCCCGGAAGGCCCAATTCCCCTCCGGAAAGGCCCAAAATCCCCTGGAAAGGCCCACACTTGCGCATTACGGCGCAACAACATGTTACCAGAGTCGGACCTTATGGCCGAGATCGAAAATGACTCAGACCGTCATTCCGTAGTATCACATTCTACCCCCCTTCCCTGTATTCGACCTCGAATCTTACACGCCAATCAGAAACAATGTCCACTAGAGACTCATCTTCTTTGCGAACTCAACACACCCACGCAAAGACTCAAACAATAGCAATGACAACTCCATTCTCCAAATCCATCTATTAACAAGAGTGACTTGGCTTAGCTTAACTAAGCACAACTTGACATGATTCCTCATTTACTTCAATCTCTATCATGATTCATAAACTCCGAATGACACAATCACCTTGAAACACATCACTTTTTCATCATTAGTATTAAAACGGTCAACCGAGGTTCCAAACTAGAACCCCCCCCAAAAAAAACCATTTACGCAAAACCCATCTCTCCCAATTATTTGACCCCTTTTCGAAAGGAATCAAAATTTACTAATGTCATCTTCGCTCATAGCCTACATCAACCATACTTTCCTTTCGATCGCCAACCACAATACACTTTTCATTCTATCCTCTCCTGCATAACGCACACACAGGACGTCTAGCTAATACAATGTCCACGACAAAGCATTTTACATCACACTTTCTATAACATTTGCTTCCACCCAACGATACTTTCAACCAAATTCAAACCACGACATCAACACCCTCCATCATCATCCACCCTCATACCACTAATGTCCAAAGCACCTAGCCCAAACTAGGATCAGCAACTCACTACCAAATCTCAATTGGCACTTTTCCCAAGAGGATGTCGCCCTCACAAACAATTCACACAAACAACGAAGCCCACGAGTATAGCTCTTAGATTATACTCAACAATAACCCGAGGCCCTTCTTATTCTCGCTCCTATCAATAGTGCAAAAGAAGTACGATTCTTTTGAATCCAAGTAGACCACATACAACAACTCGAATCTCAAAGCGCCACAAATCGCTTTGGAAAGAACCCGATAACATTGAAAGACCACCTTTTTGCTTTTCCTAAGTCAAGCCACAAAGGAAAACTCAAATCTCCAATCAACGCGATACAATTCGCATCGGGAGCACTCAAACAAATAGAGACTCCACACAATTCTCTTTGACAGATGTTCTCAACAACTAAAGACAACTCGACTTCGCCTTCACCACAACCAAACTTTTCACTTTAACCAAAATCAACATCTTGGAAGAGAACTGCCACAAAAACTTTCGAAGAGAAAGGGAAACTCAAATCCCTTGCATAACAAAACCAAAATACCAGCATTTATCCATTCATTCATTTTCATGCTAGAGAGCAATGAAAAATCTCGATTCATAACACGAATGCGAATTCTACAAGAGCACTCCGGATTAGTCATATGTCTCTATATGACTTTCTCACCGTCCTGGCTCAACAACTCTTTTATGCTTATAAAAACGATGTCATGAATCTTTTTCACCATTTATTCATCATGTAACCACGATACCCATTAACTATTCACCAAGAGACTTCATTCTCCTTGTCACATGATTGACACCCAACAACATCGATGGTTGCTCAAATTCGCATAAACTACGACGGCGTTAACCGAAAAATACCATATCTCATCACAACCCAACAACCACTGCAATAAAAGCGCGCAAAACATCGCATTTTAACCAAAGCCAATAACAGAAGATAGCATCAACTCTCCAATCAAACATCTACGCCTAATAACCGCTACCAATTCTCTTAAAGAGAAAGGAAACACATTCCCAGCAGGGAACATTTTACCAACAAAAACACTTATAAAACAATCATAAGATTCACCTTTTTGAAACGCTCGCAAAAACCACACACGTTTCCCAAATCAATCCAACTCTAGTCACGATAGAATTACAATTTAAGCGCTTAACTCCAGGATTACCAAAGATAAATCAGTTGAACGCTAAAGAGAGCGTCCCACTCCAACGCTTTGGGTGTTAACCCATACTCATAGCATAGACTAAATAGATTAGCCCAAAACGGATGTCATAATCACCCAAATCCCGAGAAGTCCAACACTGTTGCACACAAGCTACAACATCTGCTCTTGATAAAATCACTTTTCACTGTTCATATAACCACAATTGATTTTATTACCAACGAACCGTAGACCATATCTACCGTGATGACAACCAACAAGGAGAACCACGTTCTCACAACTCCAAAGACAATTAACTTACCGATTAATCCAACATAAGACGCATATCAACAACTTCTTTTGGTCTACTAACCATGACGAACCATTATTCATGCAACTTATTATCCCAAGCGTAGCACACATCTCTTTACAATTATTCCGGCGTAATCAACAATTACCACTGGTATAATCCCTAAGTCACATATTCCATATCACCAGTTCATTCCACCAATAATTAATACTAACCACGCGACACGATCTCCACTAGACATTCCTCATAAATACGGATCCTGCATGCACCTCTGTCAAGAATAATTCAACCTTTCCTACAATCATTCCATATATCCTCATTAATTGATTACACGAATTTTAAGTCATATTGTCGACCCACAATATTAATCTGACTCCACCAGCTACAATAGGCGTAATTTCACACCATCTTCTTGCTATAACAAGTTCATCAACCGAGACATTCTATGCTAACGAATCTCAAACATCCATTAGATGCCTTTACCCGCATCACTTTGCACACACCACTAATCAACTTTCACTTTGGATCACCTGACGTCTCGTTTAATCATCTCTTATCAACACTATATTTTAGTTTATCTTTAAACAAACAACAAATTCACTTTAACCGAACCACTAGCTCATATCATCCGAAAACTCTAACTTCTCGTCATACACTTAACTTCATAAACATTCGTGTGAATCACGCACCCAACTCTTAAGGAAACCATAATTGCTCCGTAAAAGAACAACACCCAAAACACCTTTCCTTCCTAAAGCTCAACCATAAATCACAAGAGAAGTCAACTCTTAAATTCCCAAATGTGACACGCAACTACTCCACAACTCTCGAGATCAACAACTTCCACGAAGGAAGATGGTTGCACGAGGAAAAACCAAGCGATTAACCAAAATTTTAGGCCATAACCCCAAACTTCAAACTTTCACGAAACAAACGGTTTTTCAAAGATGAATTCCCAAGCAAGTCATCATTGCAATCAAACACCACTTAGGCCCCAACAACAAGATCTGGCACAACACCGCAATAACTCTTTTAAACCTCGAAAAAAGACAAACACAAGAATAAATTGAAATCTTTCTCCGTAAAGCAACCGATCAACCACATCCTTTCCGACAAAACCTTGACACCTAAATCCATGCGACTTAGATTTTTCATCGGAACTTCAATAACTTCCTTTCAAGTTGGAGAATGGTAACCCAAGAATCAATCTATAAGTTTCTCTATAAGGCAAACAACAAATCGGGCGTTAAAGCTGACAAGGCGACCAAAAGAGGCGCAACCCAAAATTCTTCTTTTGTCTTCAACCAAAGAAGACAAAACCAAAACCACCAAAAGAACCATCGGTGAGTATCCAAAACCGAACACTTTTTCTTTTATTTCAACCAACCAAAAACCAACCAAAACCGTTCGTCAAAACGGCAAAGAAAATTCGGAGGGTCAATCCACAACTCTACTACTCGACTCCAACCAACTACCCAATCTACGACAGAAAGGATAAGCACTCTCCCAACAGGAGGTTAAAAGTCCATCGGTGATGGCACTACCCGGCCACACCGTCAAACCCAACAATACTACAAACAACAGAAGGTGACCGAAACCCCTTTTCGGCACCACAACCCACATAATCTCAATTGTATCAACACAATCAATTCTTTCATAAACATAGCAACATATATTACCAAATGTAACATTCAACAACAAAGCTTAAATACAACATTTAAGCGTAAAGCAATGGTACCCATACCCATTCCTACTGTGCAACAAAGTGTGTCAAGTTTTAAATTAATTATTCCACTTACACAAGTTTTAATGTTGCTATCCTATGGCAAAGTTTTAAGTAAAACCTAAGCCATGTTTCTAGGTTATTCCACTTCATATTTTAGTTGAACCTATAGTTATGACACTAAATACACATTCCAGGGACCTACAAAGCTCTCGATACCAATCAGAACACCCAAATTTTTACTAAGCCTAATGTCACCAAACATAAATCATGACACATTTAATACCATAATTTAAGGTAAATTACAGCAAGTAATCATTTGGAATAATTGGAAATTTTGACAGCATCTCCTTTGTTTTTGCATGAAACTTAACAACATAGCATCATATCAATATGTAAGACAAACGAGATATCCATACGCAGCGATAAGGATAGCTAATCATCAACTAAAACATCAATAAGCATCGATAGCAAAATAATAAGCATCAATTTAACTCTAGGAAGTTAAAACAACTCCTCCATAGCCCCACATGATATACATGAGGGAAACAACCAAACATACAGACCATACACTAATGATTATTGTAATACTTAATGTCGTGTCTCCAAAACAGGTGAATTAGCTAGATTATGATACTACGTGGAGGAGTGTAGCTAGATCCCTTTCCCGCACACCGATTTCATTGTACCTAAACAAACAAACAACATAAAACACAAGCGTGAGTTCGAAAACTCAGCAAGCATATTGTAATGGACAACAAGATCATTTACAAGACAATAATACCTCACGTCACATATAACATTTCAAACTTGAACACATAACAACATCCTCATCATTTAATATGTATTGTAATGCAATGCTATGCTCATATCTCCTTGGAAACTCATACCGGTATGGTTGAGTACACACCCGTCGGTGTGCACCCTCTCCCCTTCCATCCCGAAGATGGAGGGTGCCTACTCTCGCCTCCACCACCCACGGTAGATGGAATCACGATGTAGGACTTACTCTAATGGCTCTCCGGATTAGTCATAACTTTCTCACCGACCTTCCCGGATTAGTTAATGACTTTCTCACCGCTTTGGGCCATGTAACATGTCATGTATGCAAGCATGCCAACAATATAAAACTCATATATTAACACATGGCATCATAACATCTTAAACATGCTCATCATATCATAGCAATCATTAAAACATGGCAAGTGGACATCATATCAATTATAACATGTAGTTCATGGCAAGACAGCATGTTATCTATCCCAAACACTATCAAGCAATTCTAGCAACACGTATAATGTTCAATCCACACAACACACTTGCTTCAACCGCGGGCAACGAAGTGACGAGAGGTTGAGGGCACTCCCGAAGGCACACCACCTGCAAACACGTGCCACACACTTAATTCGACTCCTCAAAACAGTACCCACTACACCTAATACGCTAAATACTCCAAAACCCCGAAATCACAGATTTTGCCCCGTTCTGGACAGCGGCTTCGAAAAATCATAACTTGAGTTCTAGAACTCCAAATTGAATAAACGAGTACATCCTCGCGTAGCTTAGGAAATTTCCCAACTTTTTCTAGTTATAGGTAAAGACTGATTCAGAACCTATTGTTGTTTAATCTAACGTTGAACACGAACTGTCTCAATCTCGTCACAGATTTGACAGCGCTCGGTAAAACAGGCATAACGTCCAAACGGCTGGGCGGAATTTCAATTTCTTTATATGCACTGAAAGATATTGAAATTATCTACAACTTCATAGAAGTCCGTACGGTCCGATTCGAAGTCTAAATTAGTTTAATCTAATGTTGAACACAGACTGTCCCAACCTCGACACAGATTGGACAGCGCCCACCAAAACGTCCATAACTTTCAGACCGTACCTCCAACAATTCTCAAACAAATACACAAAATAGGTCTTTACTATACCTACAACTTCTTCAACAGGAGGTCGGCCAAATTCCGAATCTAAAATTGCGAAATCGCACCCCCTAAAACGGACTCCAAATCTGCCCGAAACTGAGTACAATACGAACTCTAGTTCTTTTCAGATCTACTCCATGGCAGCACGTCCTCTTGATCTAACAACTCCAAATCTACCTTGAGAACAACACCTAGACCTTCCCCAAGGTTTCCCCATGGACATACCTTAGTCCGACGAACGACGAACACGAAGAATGCCTCTCGATCGCCAGATCTCGCTCCCACGTGTCGTGGCCACCGGTTCTCCTCGTCGCGGATCCTCCTACCGGCGAGGGCAGCACCATGGCGTGGCATGGCAGCGAGGGGGACGCAGCAAGGGCACGTGGTGGAGCAAGGGGAGGCGCAAGGGTGAGGGAGGGGTGGCGGCTAGGGAGGAGGAGGCAATGGGGTGGAGGGGAAACAAGTGGGGGCTAGGGCTAGGGAGGGGACTTGTTTGGGGCGCAGGTAGGGCTAGGGCAGCAGTTTTGCTGTCCTAGACCACCTCCAAAAGGCCCAAATATGTCCCACCTTCGGCCCATATGGACCCCCCAAGGCCCGAACTCCCCCGGAAGGCCCAATTCCCCTCCGGAAAGGCCCAAAATCCCCCGGAAAGGCCCACACTTGCAGACACGGCGCAAAAACATGTTACAAGAGTCGTACCTTATGGCCGAGATCGAAAATGACTCATACCGTCATTCCGTAGTATCACAGCTTAGGTCTTAACTAAAATTTTGTTATAGGATAGCAACATTAAAACTTGCAAAAGTGGTATAACTAATCTAAAATTTGACACACAATGGATGCACAGTAGGAAAGGGTATGGGTATCATTTCTTTAAGCTTAAATGTTGTATTTAAGCTATGATGTTGAATGCTTCCTTTGATAAAGCATGTTGCTATGTCTATGAGATAAATGACTGAATTGCTCTTGTTGTTGTGATAGAGTGGAATTGTGGTACCGAAGGGTTTCGGTCACCTCTTTTTGTTCATAGTAAGGGCGAGGTTTGACGGTATGGCCGGTTAGCGCCATCACCGAAAAACTATTAACGCCTGTAGGAGAAGAGTGCTTACCCTCTCTGTTGTAGATCGGGTAGTTGACTGGAGTCAAATAGAAGAGTTTGGTGGTGGATTCCTTCGTACGTTCTTTGCCGTTCTGACGGTCGATTTTCGTTGCTTTTCTTGGCTTTAGTTGATTTGAATCAAATGAAAAATGTCGGGTTAGATGGGGGTTTGCGTACTGTTTTGTGGTTATGATTGTGATTGTGTGATACCCCTGTGCAGGAGGTGTGACCCCGGGAGTGCCTTCTACTTCCCGCCAATCCGTTGCACGTGGTTGAGGCAAGTGTGTTGTGATGGATAGCGAGTTGTAGGTTGCATGTTGAGATTAGATGGAATTGTTTACATGATATATGTCCACTTGCCATGTGTTAATGATTGCTATGATATGATGAGCATGTTTAAGATGTTATGACGCCATATGTTAAAATATGAGTTTTATATGATGTTGGCATGCTTGCATTCATGACATGTTACATGGCCCGGGCGGTGAGAAAGTCATTAACTAATCCGAAGGTCGGTGAGAAAGTTATGACTAATCCGGAGAGCCAATAGAGTAAGTCCTACATCGTGATTCCATCTACCGTGGGTTGTGGAAGCGAGGAGTAGGCACCCTCCATCTTCGGGATGGAAGGGGGGAGAGGGTGCACACCGACGGGTGTGTACTCAACCATACCGGTATGAGTTTCCAAGGAGATATGAGCATTGCATTGCATTGCATACACAATGATGATGATTTTGTTAAAGTGTTCATGATTGAGATGATATACATGATGTGAGATGTTATTTTCTATGATATTGTTATTGTTGTCCATTACAATATGCTTGCTGAGTTTCGAACTCACGCTTGTGTTTTATGTTGTTTATAGGTACTTTGAGATCGGCATGCGGGAAAAAGGGGTTTAGCTACACTTCTACACGTAGCTCCACCATCATAGTCTATGATTAATCACTTGGAGACATGATTTTAAGAGTTGTGCCATAAAGTTAATGTATGGTTTAATCTAGCATGCTTGTGATCCCTTATTTGCTTCGTTATAGTTTATGAAGTGGTTGAGCGTGGTATTATTGGCGTAGTTTGATGATACATCCATTTATGTTGATGTTTTAGATGTCGTGTGCTATGATATATCTTGCCATGATATTGATATTGTGTTAATTCATGGAAAAACAAAGGAGATGCTGCCGAAATATCGGTTTTTAGCATATGTACCTTTGCTGGAATTTATGTTTAAATGTGATATTTAGTTGTTGTTTAGCTTATGTTTGGTAGTATTCGGGCATATTAAATGCCGGGGTGTTACAACATTGAATCAAAATAGATTTCAAAATGGGAGCAACATGGTCAAAGCACAACTTGCCTTCAATGAGTACTTGCTCTTGGTCCTGAGTTGGCTCCTGGGTCAACAATTCACCTTCGAATCCTTTCGGCACTTCAACGTCTACTCGGAACGCGTGCAAATAGCAACAAATGAATAAAACAGTAGACAAAAATTGTCCAAACATCCAAATGAAGTCCATAAACATAGAGAGCATAATTTTATGAATTTTTAGGAATTTGAACCAGCGAAATCGGAGTTAAAACGCTAAAGTTATAAGCGTTTAAAGTTTAAATAATCAATTAAATAATATTATAGAGAAAAACTTTGGTCTAAAAATTAAATAAAATTTACCATTTGGTAGATCTAAATTTTATACAAATTTAGAAATTTGAATCACTCAAATCGGAGTTAAATTGCAAAAGTTATAAGCGTTTGAAGTTTGAATCTAAATTTGAATCAATAAACCGAATTAATTAAATAATTTCTTTTTCGGAAAATGATTTATTGCGTCAGCCGTGACACGTGTCAAGATCCGATTGGTCCACGTGGACTTGCCGACGCCAAAGATCGGCGAACCAACGATGACGCCGCGATGACGTCACCGTGACACGTGGCAAGACCCGGATCTTTGCCACGTGTCCGGCCACGGACGCGTTCACGCGGCGCCGGTCCCGCTGGCCGACATGCGGGCCCGCCCTGTCTTCCGCTCGCTCATGCCGGGCGCGGCGTGGTCGACAGAGGCCCCACTAACACGCTGGCCCCGCTGCGTGTCGAAGACACGTTCACGCGAGGGCGCCGATCACGCGGTCACGCTCCCAACCACGTGGCTAGATCTCGGCCGTTGATTTGAAAATCAACGGCCCAGATCAGATCTGGTTATCATGTGCTGGAGTGAACGCGGTCAATCTACGCCGTTGGATCTAGATCCAACGGTTGAAAACGACGTTAACCCCGTAACGTGGATTACGTTACGGGTGACGTGGCCGATCGTGGGCCGTTGGATCTCGATCCAACGGTCCAGATCCGATCTGGGTTCTAGGGTCTTGGATTGCACGTGGGCTCACCTGGATCATTGGATGAAGATCCGACGATTCACCGAGCTCGGGGACGGCGATGGCACGCGGCGGCGCTGGGTGGCCGGAGTCGAGGACGACGTCCAAGCCAACGGTGCTCCGGGGCTTCTCCGGCGAGGTGAATTGTCCCTTCCGGTGCGCCTTGATCTGGGGATCTCGAAGCTGGGCTCAGACGCGGCGAAGGACGGCGGACGACGGCGGGGCGAGGCAAAAACCGAGGCATAGAAGAGAGCTACTACGGCGAGCGATTGCGGCTAAGCGGCGGCGGCTAGGGCTCGGCGGACTAGGGTTTCGGGTGCGCACGGAAAAGGGCAACCTCGGGCGATGTCCCACGCATTAAATAACCCCGGGATGCGCGCACAAATCGGAACACGGCGGCTACACGGCGGAGGAGTTCGACCCAGACTCGGGCGGAGACGAAGGCGGGCAGCCGTCCACGTGGCGTGATCAGCGGCCACGATGGCACTGGCGAGATCGGATCCGGACCGGATCCGGTCGGATCGGTGCGGCTCATCGTGGGCCGTTGGATCTTGATCCAACGGACGCACGGGTTGGGGCTCGGCTGGACCGGTCTGGCTCTGTCTGGGCTCGAGTCTGACTCGAGTTCCGACTCGGTCGGATGAACAGCACTCGACCCTAGTTGATTTTCCAGCGATTAAATATTCAAATTAATTCTCGGAAATTCATTTAATTCATTAAAAATAGCAAAAGAGTCAGAAAAATTCTGGAAAATGTTTTGGAACATTTTGGACTCAAATAAAATATTTCCAACAAAATTTTATTTGCAAAGTTAAATTCTTTAATTATTTCAAAAGGGAATAAATTCAAATAAATCCAAATAAATCCCAGAAAATTCCAAAAATTCACCAAGGTGCCAAATCACACATGAATTTAAGAAAAGCAAAATTTTGGGGTGTTACAAACCTCCCCCCCTTAACAGAATCTCGTCCCCGAGATTCAGGGCTTTCTAAGGAAATAGGTTCGGAAACTCTTTCTTCAAATCCTCTTCGCGCTCCCAAGTTGCTTCACTCTCCGCGTGGTTGCTCCATTGAACTCTGCAGAAACGGGTTGACTTGTTTCTAGTTTCTCGATCCATGGTGTCCAGAATCTTCACGGGGTGCTCCTTGTAAGTCAGATCTTCTTGTAGCTCAATTGACTCAAGCGGTGTCTGTTCCTCGGGTACTCGGAGACACTTCTTCAGCTGGGATACGTGGAACACGTCATGCACTCCTGCTAATGATTGCGGTAACTCTAGCTGGTAAGCAACTTCACCTCTTCGGTTGAGAACCTTGAATGGTCCAACATATCTCGGTGCGAGTTTTCCTTTGGCATGGAATCTCTTAACTCCTCTGAGTGGCATGACCCTGAGATACACAAAATCTTCTGGTTCAAAACTCAGGTCTCGGCGACGGTTGTCAGCATAACTCTTCTGTTGTGATTGGGCTATCTTCAATCTCTCCCTGATCATGGCAATCTGTTCTTCGGCTTCTTAAAGAATATCAGGCCCAAAGACACGGCGTTCACCTGTCTCGTTCCAATTCAACGGCGTCCGACAGGGTCGACCGTATAGTGCTTCAAATGGCGACATTTGCAAACTGGCTTGGTAACTATTATTGTAGCTGAACTCAGCGTACGGCAGACTTTTATCCCAAGAGGTAGCATAAGCCAATGCACACGGTCTTAACATATCCTCCAAAATCTGATTAACTCTTTTGGTTTGCCCATCTGTCTACGGATGATAAGCTGTACTGAAGTTCAAACGGGTTCCCATGGCTTTATGCAGTTTATTCCAGAATCTTGAGGTAAACTGAGTACCTCTGTCCGATACAATTTTCTTCGGCACTCCGTGCAAACAGACGATCCTGGTCATATACAATTCAGCTAACTTATCTCCCGAATAAGTGGTCTTCACTGGAATAAAGTGGGCGACCTTAGTCAAGCGGTCTATTATGACCCATATGGAGTCATATCCTCCTTGAGTTTTCGGCAAACCGGTAATGAAGTCCATTCCGATTTCCTCCCATTTCCACTCTGGTATCTTCTACGGCTGTAGCAATCCTACTGGTCTCTGATGCATCGCTTTGACTCTCTGGCATATGTCACACAATGCAACATGCTCGGCAACTTCACGCTTCATGCTCGCCCACCAGAATCTCTCCTTCAAATCTTGATACATCTTGGCGCTTCTAGGATGAATGGAATACTTTGAGTCATGGGCTTCTTCTAAAATCAACTGCTTCAGCTCCTTCTTGTTTGGCACACAGATTCGATCCTGCATCCATAACGTGCCTTGTTCATCCAACTTGAAGTCCTTTGCCTTGCCTTCATCCATCTTGGACTTGATCTTGCGGATCTTGTCATCATCCTCTTGTCCTTCTCGGATCTGATCCTCCAGGGTAGGCTTCACTTCCAATGCTGCCAAGAATCCTTCTGGTACGACTTCAATCTACATTCTCTGGAAATCCTCACATAGTGTAGGACCGAGTAGGCAACTAGAGGGGGGGTGAATAGATGCCGAATAAAATTCAACTATTTCTTTCGGAAAATTAAAGACCCCTAAATAGCGGAAGAAAATCTAATATCGTAGAGATCAAAACCCTAGATTAATTAGCGAGACAAGTCGAACATAAATCAAAACTAGTTCTATCAAAAATCGAACAAACCTTCTAATCAAGAATCAAAGCGAAAAAATAAGAGAATATTGCATAAACTTATATTTTTATTCCAAAGCCATCCTCAACAAGATGACACCAAAAATCTTCTAATCTTCAATGATTAGAAAAACCCTAAACAAACTAATAGAGCATACAAGCTCTTCTTTGCACCTTGTGCTTGATTGAACAATTGTTTGCTTGATTGATTGATCTTTTCTAAGCCCTTACAACCTCTATTTAAAGGACTCCACAGCCACCTATTCCATCTTGTATTCGGATAGCCAATCAGTCTCCAAGCCAAATTCGGACAGCAACCAGCCGAGCCGAACTCCTCTCGGTCTCCTGGACGATCTCCTTCTCAGGGCACTCACGCACACATGCATTTACTGCATTCACACATGCATGCAGATACACGCACACACGTATACGGTCCACCTGCCGCTACGTTGCAACGATCTCTACTCCACGTACACTGTTCTTTAGTCCAAACGTCCCGCATGACAACTTCGACCCTCACGACCTCAGTTCCTCCCTGAACCTAGTCTCGATCCCGTCACCGACCACGTTCGACCTCAAGCAACACCTGCACATTAACAAAACACAAAATGAATCCGAGCACAAGTCCGCGACTTGACTCAACATTACTCCATGCAAGTACTCACACGAGCATTGCATAAAATCCATTTCAGACAAGCATCATAAAATTCTCACAAATTTCATAATCTCAAAGTCAAACCAAAAACTCAATTCCAAGTTTGCTCAAAACCCTAATCGAGCAAAAACGCATTCACGACGGACCAAAAAATATGGTTCGGTGTACACATGAAAAAGTCACTCAAAAAACCATTCACGACGGACCAAAAAATTTGGTCCGGCGTACAAGTAAAACTTACTGTTTTTAAGTACTTGGTCCCGAGCAAAAAAACCTTCAAAAGCACATTTACGACAAACCAAAAAATTTGGTCTGTCGTAAATGGAAAAACGAGGTCGCCAAAAGCATGTGTATGATAGACCAAAGAATTTGGTTTGTCATACATGGGAAAAACGAGTTCGCCAAAAGCATGTGTATGACAGACCAAAAAGTTTGGTCCGTCATACATGGGAAAAACGAGTTCGCCAAAAGCATGTGTATGACAGACCAAAAAGTTTGGTCCGTCATACATGGGAAAAACGCGATTTCTTGAACAAGCGTAAAAGCACAAAAATCACGTTTATGACAGACCAAAAGGTTTGGTCCGTCATACATGGGAAACTCACTGTTTTTGGATGTTTTGTCTGGCGCAAATGCAAAGTCTCTGTTTTTGGATGTTTGAATGTTTGGTCCTTCATGCAAGCAATTTTGCAAGATTAATCCTAACCAATTTCTCAGCACATGATTTCACAGAAACCAAAAATAAATCTTTTTGAATTCTCAAACGGGTTTCAAAACTTTTTCAAAGAACAAATTGATTTCAAATCTTTTCAAATAATCAAATACTCATCATCAAAATCAAATGGATCAAAAACAATGATCCTTCAATCTCCCCCTTGATGAGTAATTTGACAAAACACAATATAAGATTTGATAAGAATATAGAAAAATACCAAATGAGAGTTTGAGACCAAAAAGATTCCAAAAGCAAGTAAAGACCAAGTAAATCCAAATTCTCAAACAGTTTGAATTTCTCCTTTCTTTTTATTTTTCTTGTTCTTGACTTGCTCTCCCCCTTTTTGACAAAATAGTCATCAAGATCTCAAAACTCCCCCTTAATGAATGCAGTATCTCAAGCTTTGAAGTATATTCAAGGTATATAATCAAAGTAAAGCATTTGGAGAGTTTTTACGAGAGTTTTCACATTTTGTATCAATTTATCCAATGAGAAAGCAAATTGTGAGAATATGGAGGCTCTAACACATAGAATAGTTGTTTCATAAGCAAATTAGAGCAAACAAGTAAAATGTCATAAACTGATTTTGCCAAAGCTAAAAAGAAATCTATCATGAGCAAAGAGAGACTTTCAAATTCACTAATGTTTGTCTCAAGCCTTTTAAAAAATATTTGAATTTCCATTTTCTCTTTTAGCAAGTTTGACAATTTTTCTTTGTTGATCAAAAGGGATGACAAGTAACTGCACACTAGCCCATACTTGTGTATGAGTAGGTAGTTCTTTCTTGTATCTTTCTCAGTTTAAATTGGCAAGTGGCTTCACATTGTTCTGAACTTTTGTTTAGACAAATAGCCTTTTTCTTGCATATTTTGAATTGAAATCCCTGGCAAGGAAGCTGCACATTGTACTAAACTTGTGTTTAGCCAAGTAGCTTTTGCTTGCATCTTTTTCAACTTGCTTTTAATATTAAAACACTGATTTTGCTTGAGACTCATAATGATCATTTGAAGTCCAACAAAAAGCTCATACATAGTTTCTAATCAGCTCTAGCCTTTCAACAGATGACAAGAAACTTTTAAGCCTATTTCACAAATGCAATACCATAATGAACAAGAGACAAAATATACTCGAAAAGCATCTCAAATTGAATTATTTTAGTCTTTTAGTCTTTTAGTCTTTTAGTGGGAAGTGAAGCAATGTAGCATTAATTTGACTATATACACAAGAATAGTCAACAAAGCTTTGTACTACATGATGCAATGAAAACAGGGGAGTTTTCTTTAAGTGTAACGTCAAAATAGCTCCTTGTAGTAACCAAAGTCAAGTAACACAAAAGAAAGAATTAAAATCAAGACTCCCCCTCAAATCAACCCATGGGGATGAATGATCCCAAGTTCGCCGCGTAAGAAGGCAAAGCGAGAAGAATCAAGCGGCTTAGTGAAAATATCAGCAATTTGAGCATCCGAATCAACAAATTTCAGTTCAATAGCTCCTTTTTCAACATGATCTCTAAGAAAATGATATCGAACATCAATGTGTTTAGTCCTTGAATGTTGAACAGGATTTTTAGCGATGTGAATTGCACTAGTATTATCACAAAGAAGTGGAACACTATTAAAGTTAATGCCGTAATCTTTAAGAGTTGAAGTGATCCAAAGAATTTGTGAACAACAACTAGCGGCCCAACGTATTCAAATTTTCAGTAGATTGAGCAACTGAGGACTGTTTCTTAGAAGACCAAGAAACAAGTGAAGTGCCAAGAAAATGACATGTGCCAGAAGTACTCTTTCTATCTAATCTACACCCCACAAAATCAGCATCAGAATATCCTAGGAGTGTAAACGAAGAAGAACAAGAATACCAAATGCCAAATTCAGAAGTGGAGCGAAGATACCTGAAAATTCTTTTAATTGCTTGTCGATGTGATTCTCGAGGAGAGGCTTGAAATCGAGCGCACAAACATACTGCAAAATGTATGTCAGGCCTCGAAGTAGTCAAGTACAGAAGTGATCCAATCATGCTTCTGTATTCCTTTTGGTCCATCTCGACACCATTTTTGTCAGGATCCAAAATTGTTGTTGTGCTCATTGGAGTAGATACTGACTTTCCTTCTCCCATATCAAATTTCTTTAGTAGCTCCTTTGTATACTTGGATTGGTGCAGGAAGATCCCGTCTTTCGCTTGCTTGATTTGAAATCCAAGAAAGTATGTCAACTCTCCCATCATACTCATCTCGAATTCCCTGGACATTAGCTCAGAAAAATGCAACACAAGAGAGTGGGAGGATCCTCCAAAGATAATATCATCCACATAAATTTGCACCACAAGAAATTGATCATTTGAATTTTGAGTAAATAGAGTTTTATCAACTTTTCCCATCTCAAAATTATGTTGAAGCAAGAAGCCTTTTAATCTATCATACCAAGCACGAGGGGCTTGTTTTAATCCATAAAGAGCTTTTGACAGACGATATACATGATTATGAAATTTTTCATTTTCAAAGCCAGGAGGTTGTTTCACAAAAACTTCTTCTTCTATAAAACCATTTAGAAAAGCACTTTTCACATCCATTTGAAATAACTTAAAACCTTTTGAAGCTGCAAACGCCAAAAGAATGCGAATAGCTTCTAAACGAGCAACAGGAGCAAAAGTTTCATCAAAATCAATTCCTTCAAGTTGGGAGTAACCTTGAGCTACAAGTCTAGCTTTGTTTCTAACAATTATTCCATCTTCATTCAGCTTGTTCTTAAAAACCCATTTTGTTCCAATAATGTTTTGATTTTTAGGAGGTTCCACTAAAGACCAAACTTTATTTCGTTCAAAATTCTCTAACTCCTCATGCATCGCATCAACCCAAGAACTATCAGTTAAAGCATGTGTAATATTCTTCGGTTCAAAATTTGCAACAAAAGCAGAATGCATGCATAAAAGAGTTTGAGATGAATTAGAACGTGTCACCCTTTCATGAAGACTTCCAATAATTTGTTCAGGAGGATGGTTCTTCAGAATAGCAAGGGGAGGTCCAGTTGTTTCAGTCGTCGTGGGAGGTGTAGGAGAATCTGAAGTAGTAGTCACATCAATTGGTTCAGGAACATCTTCCCGTTCTGTAGGTATGAGCTCATCATCATCATTATCTTCATCATTTTCTTCGAATCTTTTATCAAAAAAGATTGGCTCTAAATCTTTTCGTGAACCTGAAATGTCGGGTCTAGCTCCAGGGCTAGCCTCATCAAAAGTAACATCGCATGTCTCCAACATTTTGTTAGTCGATAAATCAAGTACACGATATCCACGAGAGTGCAACGAATAACCAAGGAAGATGCCATCTGTACTACGAGCTTCGAATTTATCAAGATTTCCATGTTTAAGAATAAAGCATTTGCAACCAAACACTCGTAAGTGAGAAACAGATGGTTTACGATCAAATCTCAGTTCATAAGATGTTTTACCAAGTAAAGCTCTGAGATAGACCCTATTGATATATAGCAAGCAGAAGAAATTGCCTCAGCCCAAAATTTTCTTGAAGTGTTGTATTCATCTAGCATAGTTCTAGCCATTTGAATCAATGTTCTATTTTTCCTTTCTACAACACCATTCTGAGAGGGAGAAAAAGGCGAAGAAAATTGATGTTCAATTCCATTAGTTTCACAAAAAGATTTGAACAAAGCATTTTTGAATTCCGTACCATTATCAGTTCTTATGGCTTTCAAAGTGTTAGGCAATTCATTTATCAATCTTTTAATGAAAACATGAAAGAGACCAAAGATCTCATCTTTCGAAGAGAGAAAATGCACCCAAGAGTATCTCGAATAATCATCAACTATCACCAGAAAGTACCACTTACCTCCGGCCGATTGTACTCGAGATGGTCCTACTGTATCCATGTGAAGAAGTTGACCGGGGCCAGTGGTCATTATAGTAGAGACAGGAGCATGAGGGGCTCCAACCATCTTACCATGTCGACAGGAAGCACAAACAATGTCTTTGCAAGATTTTAATTTCGGCAAGCCACGAATTAAGTCTAGACCACTCAATCTAGATAACAGATCAAAGCCCATGTGACCTAACCGACGATGCCAAAAATTGAGATTTCTAGATTCTGAAGCAACAAAACAATGTGAACTTGAAGCATTGCTAAAATTTGCTATGAAAATTTTTCCAAGTCTAGATATCTCAAGAATCAAGTTTCCAGAAGCATCGAGTACTCTACATGCATTCGGTTTAAAACTTACTTCAAAGATTTCATCCAACAATTGAGATACAGACAGAAGGTTGAATTTCAGTTTAGACACCAAAGAGACATTCTTTGAAGTAAAGTGCTCATTTACCTTCATCACTGCATTTTTGCAATGACGCGTCCAAAGAGTAGCATCTCCAAAAGTGATCGTTTCAGTCCCAGATGCTTTTGTTAGGGAGGAGAACCAACTTGGGTTGCCTGTCATGTGTTGGCAGCATCCTGAATCAACAACCCAGATGTTCTCCTTCCTTTCTCGTACCACCTACATGTTATGAACAGAAGATGTCGAGGATTCAAATGAGGTTAGAGAAATATGATTTAGGTATCCAAAGATGAATCACTTTCGACGAGGAGGTGATCGTACAAAAGCTTGTGAATGCAAAGTAGATGAATTTCCAGGTATTTTGTTTGCTTTCACTAGCGGAACATGTGGAGAAATGATACGTGTTTGTCTAAAGTTAGACTTAGCCTTTGAATTTTCCTTTCTCTGTTGTTTGGCTAGTCTAAAACAAAAATTCATCAAATGACCATGTTTTCCACAATGAATGCAATTGTACTTAACAAATGGTTTGACTTTGGAAGCAGAAGCAACATTTGCATTCATCATAGTAGAAGATAAAATTCCAGCAGATTTGAAGACAGTTTTCTCAGGTTCTTTGTCAATTTCAAACTTTCCACTTTCAAGAGTTTTAACAATAGTAGGAGCATATGATTTGTGATGAGCATAAGGATCAAAACCTAAACCTTTGTGATGAGTGCTGACTTTTGATTGATCCAAAATCATATTTAGATTTTTCTTTCCTTTAGTAAAACGTTCTAAAGATTTTTCCAAGTAATCAATTTTTCGAGAGAGTGTTAAACAATTATTACATGAAACATCTACTTTTTCTTTTTGCTTGCGACAAGTTGAGCATGAAAGAACTTCATGTGTAAGCAAATCATTAAACAATTGAGTAATCTTAGCATCTGCATCATGCAACTCCAATTCTAGTATGGGACATTTAGAACAAGAAGTTTGACCATGTAAACCATCAGTAGAGCAACCAACATTTTTCACAAGTTTTTCATTTTTCAATTGTTTGGCATAAACTTGTTCTAGTTTAATCATATGTTCCTCTTTTAGAGATTTAATTTCAAATTTGAGATCTAAGCAAGAATCACATGTCTTTTCAGAATTTGAATTTCTAAGATCAAAGTTTTCAGTTTTCAGCATGGATAGATCTTTCTCTAAGTTTTTATTTTTGAGTGAAGATTTTCTTAAAGATTTTCTCAATATGACTAAAACTTCACAAAGCTCATCATACGAAGGTATTACCTCATCACCGTCATTTGGAGGTCTTTGTCGTTGTCACTAGAATCACTAGTGTTCCCTTTCGCCATGAAGCACAGTCCGGTGAAATCTTTCTCGTTCAGCTTTGTTTGCTTCGCTTCCTTCTCATCGTCAGTTGAATCATTAATGTCGCTTAAGTCTAAGCGACCAATTGCAGCGAAGACTTTGTTGAGCATCTTCTTCGTCCGTTGCTTATTTTTGTCCTTGCTTTCTTTTGGCCGGAAGGATTTGGAGGAGTTGTTTTGATCCTTCTCGTCTCTATCTTTGTTCTTGAAGCAGTTAGCACGGATGTGTCCTGCCTTGCCGCAGTTGTAGCAGTGGATGGAGACTCCTCTTCTCTCCCTTGATCTCATGTACGCTGCATTGACACGCTTGGAAAGAAGAGCAAGTGTATCTTCTGGTATTTGATCTAGCTGTTCATCATTAAGAGCACTCAAGGCAGTAATGGAATATGATGATGAAGAACTAGTAGCATTATCACATGAAGAAGAATTTGCATTAAGAGCCAAAGAGTTATCATTGGATGTTCTGGAAACAATGTCTATCTCAAAAGTTTTGAGACTAGAATATAATTTATCCAATGTCATTTCACTCATCTTGTGAGCCTCCCTAAATGCAGTTACTTTCATTTGCCAGATTTTAAGATCAAGAGATGATAAGAAATGCCTAGCATTTTCAGAGTCAGTGTATTGTACATCAACAGCTCTAAGATTGTTTAAGATTCTATTAAAGCGAGCAAAACAATCATCTAATGATTCTCCAGAGTTCATTTCAAATCTAGTGTATTCCTTTTTAAATTGATCTTGCCTAGCCTCTTTGATAGTCAGTGCCTTCATGATAATCTTGAAGAGATTTCCAAATTTCATGAGCAAGTGAGTAAATGATGCACTCTATCGAATTCTTTTCTAGCAAGTCCTTGAAGCAATATGTTTCTAGCTCTATTATTACTTTCAACATCCTTTTCAAACTCGATTTTATCAATATCATCATTTGAAGGAAGCTTGTATGGAATCTTTACCTTGCGCCAAATAGCGTTACCTTGAGCTTGAAGATATGCAGTCATCCGGATCCGCCAGTGGGGGAAATCTGTACCATCGAAGATCGGCGGTTTGTTCGAGTATTTCTCTGTTGCCATAACTTACCGTTTTACTAATCACCTGTTAAGATGGTTTAGTTGAGCCAAGCTCTGATACCACTTGTAGGACCGAGTAGGAAACTAGAGGGGGGTGAATAGATGCCGAATAAAATTCAACTATTTCTTTTGGAAAATTAAAGACCCCTAAATAGCGGAAGAAAATCTAATATCGTAGAGATCAAAACCCTAGATTAATTAGCGAGACAAGTCGAACATAAATCAAAACTAGTTCTATCAAAAATCGAACAAACCTTCTAATCAAGAATCAAAGCGAAAAAATAAGAGAATATTGCATAAACTTATCTTTTTATTCCAAAGCCATCTTCAACAAGATGACACCAAAAATCTTCTAATCTTCAATGATTAGAAAAACCCTAAACAAACTAATAGAGCATACAAGCTCTTCTTTGCACCTTGTGCTTGATTGAACAATTGTTTGCTTGATTGATTGATCTTTTCTAAGCCCTTACAACCTCTATTTAAAGGACTCCACAGCCACCTATTCCATCTGGTATTCGGATAGCCAATTAGTCTCCAAGCCAAATTCGGACAGCAACCAGCCGAGCCGAACTCCTCTCGGTCTCCTGGACGATCTCCTTCTCAGGGCACTCACGCACACATGCATTTACTGCATTCACACATGCATGCAGATACACGCACACACGTATACGGTCCACCTGCCGCTACGTTGCAACGATCTCTACTCCACGTACACTGTTCTTTAGTCCAAACGTCCCGCATGACAACTTCGACCCTCACGACCTCAGTTCCTCCCTGAACCTAGTCTCGATCCCGTCACCGACCACGTTCGACCTCAAGCAACACCTGCACATTAACAAAACACAAAACGAATCCGAGCACAAGTCCGCGACTTGACTCAACATTACTCCATGCAAGTACTCACACGAGCATTGCATAAAATCCATTTCAGACAAGCATCATAAAATTCTCACAAATTTCATAATCTCAAAGTCAAACCAAAAACTCAATTCCAAGTTTGCTCAAAACCCTAATCGAGCAAAAACGCATTCACGACGGACAAAAAAATATGGTCCGGCGTACACATGAAAAAGTCACTCAAAAAACCATTCACGACGGACCATAAAATTTGGTCTGGCGTACAAGTAAAACTTACTGTTTTTAAGTACTTTGTCCCGTGCAAAAAAAACCTTCAAAAGCACATTTACGACATACCAAAAAATTTGGTCTGTCGTACATGGAAAAACGAGGTCGCCAAAAGCATGTGTATGACAGACCAAAGAATTTTGTTGGTCATACATGGGAAAAACGAGTTCGCCAAAAGCATGTGTATGATAGACCAAAAAGTTTGGTCCGTCATACATGGGAAAAACGAGTTCGCCAAAAGCATGTGTATGACAGACCAAAAAGTTTGGTCCGTCATACATGGGAAAAACGAGTTCGCCAAAAGCATGTGTATGACAGACCAAAAATTTTGGTCCGTCATACATGGGAAAAATGCGATTTCTTGAACAAGCGTAAAAGCACCAAAATCACGTTTATGACAGACCAAAAGGTTTGGTCCGTCATACATGGGAAACTCACTGTTTTTTGATGTTTGGTCTGGCGCAAATGCAAAGTCTCTGTTTTTGGATGTTTGAATGTTTGGTCCTTCATGCAAGCAATTTTGCAAGATTAATCCTAACCAATTTCTCAGCACATGATTTCATAGAAACCAAAAATAAATCTTTTTGAATTCTCAAACGGGTTTCAAAACTTTTTCAAAGAACAAATTGATTTCAAATCTTTTCAAATAATCAAATACTCATCATCAAAAACAAATGGATCAAAAACAATGATCCTTCACATAGCTCCTCCTGACTTGTGGCTATCAACATGTTCACAGTATGGCTCTTCCGACTCAGAGCATCGGTAACTACGTTGGCCTTCCCGGGATGGTAATGGATTCCAACATTGTAGTCCTTGATCAACTCTAACTATCTCCTCTGCCTCATGTTCAGGTCTGATTGGGTGAAGATGTACTTAAGACTCTTATGGTCCGTGTATACTTCACATCTGTTTCCAATTAAATAGTGATGCCATAATTTCAAGGCATGCACTAGGGCAGCTAGCTCTAGGTCATGTGTCGGATAATTCTCCTCATGTGGCCTCAACTGCCTTGACGCATAAGCGACGACCTTCCCATTCTGCATCAGCACACATCCAAGTCCTTGGCGCGATGCGTCACAATAAATGTCAAAGCTTTGATAAACATCCGGTAGAACTAACACCGGCGCTGATGTCAATCGTTTCTTCAGCTCTTGAAAACCTTTTTCACACTCTGGCGTCCATGCAAACTTCTTCTCCTTTTTCAGCAATTGCGTAAGAGGTTTCGCAATTGTCGAAAAGCCTTCAATGAAACGGCGATAGTAACCTGCCATTCCAAGGAAACTCCGGATCTGGGTCACGGTCTTCGGCTGCTCCCAATGTAACATAGCTTCTACCTTGCTTGGATCTACGGCGACTCCTTCCGCGGTCATTACATGTCCGAGGAACTCCACCTTGTCCTTCCAAAAGTCACACTTGCTGAACTTGGCGAAAAGTTGCTATTCCCTTAGCTTTTCCAACACTCGCCTCAAGTGCTCTGCATGTTCATCCTCTGTCTTGGAGTAGACTAAGATATCATCTATGAACACAACAACAAACTTGTCCAAATATTCCATGAACACCTTATTCATCATATTCATGAAATATGCTGGCGCATTCGTCAGACCAAAGGACATAATCAGAACTCGTAATGTCCATATCTTGACGAGAATGCGGTCTTCGGAATATCCTCTGATCGGATCTTCAACTGATGGTATCCCGATCTCAGATCAATCTTGGAGAAAACTCCGGCTCCTCTTAGCTGATCAAACAGATCATCGATCCTGGGTAGTGGATACTTATTCTTCACGGTGACATCGTTGAGTGCACGGTAATCAATGCACATCCTGAAACTCCCGTCCTTCTTCTTGACGAACAAAACTGGCGCTCCTCACGGCGACGAACTTGGCCTGATAAATCCTTTCTCCATTAACTCTTCAAGCTGTTTCTTTATCTCTACCAATTCTTCAGTAGACATCCGATAAGGTCTCTTTGCTATCGGCACTGTTCCGGGTACCAACTCGATCACAAACTCTATGTCTCTGTCTGGCGGCATACCAGGTAGATCTTCAGGAAAAACATTTGGATACTCATTTACCACTGAGACATCTTCTATGCTGATTGCCTTGGTACCGTTAACCATCAACTGTCCATCTCTAATGGCGGTAGCTTGAAATTACACTTTCTTTCCACACGGGCTCTCAACTGAGATAGTCCTTCGTCCACAATCCAATACGGCCTTGTGCTTGGATAACCAATCCATTCCCAAAATAACATCTAAGGTCTGGGTCTCCAAAATAATAAGGTTCGCTAGGAACTCTATCCCATCTATTAGTATTCTCACCCCAGAACATCCTACTTTAGTTCGGAGTTCAGAACCAGGGGTTTGAACTAAGAGCATGCATTTGAGTCTTGCAATCTCCCAATCATTTTTAGCAGCAAAGCCTTGAGAAACAAACGAATGCGAAGCTCCAGAATCAAACAAAATCATGTGCAGTCGAGTTAACAAGTAACTTACCCAAGACGACGTCCGTGGCATTCTGCGGTGCATCTGCGGTGACATGGTTGACTCGGCCTCTCACCACGTCCTGGTGCTGCTCCTGGCTGTGCTATCCCTCGGTTGGCTCCTAGTGTCGGGCGTCTGGCGGGTGTGGACCCCGATTGAAGCGGATCGGGTCACTCTCGCCGTCTTCTTAGGGCAATCGTTGGCAAAGTGTCCTGGCTCGTTCTTGCGATTGTAGCGGCGTCTCACTGTCCCCTGTTGGCGCACGAGCGGCGTTTAGGTGATCTTTGAAGGTCCGATGGTTCTGATTGATGGGTCTTGGTGCTGGTGACAGTGTCCTTGTTGCATTCTGCGGCTGGAATCTGAAAAACTGATTTGGCGCAACCCTCATACGTTGCTGTGCTCCCTGACGTGATCCCTGATGCTGCATCCTGCGCTTCCTGTTCTTATCCAGTTCCTTGCGCTTGTCCTCAAGAATAAGCGCCTTATTCACTAACTCTTGGAAATCTGGAAAGGTGTGGGTTGTCCCACCTGCAGTCTTGAGTTAAGTCCCTTCATAAAGCGAGACTGTCTGGCTTTATCTGTCGCTACATCCTCAGGTGCGTAGCGTGCAAGCTGTGTGAACTTATTCAGGTATTCGGCCACCGGCTGATTACCTTGCTTCAGTGCTCTGAACTCCTCCTTCTTGAGGTCCATGATTCCTTCAGGCACGTGATACTGACGAAACGCGGCTGTAAACTCCTCCCAAGTGATATCTTGCGGGTTCTCTTGCGTGGCACATAAGTTCTCCCACCATTCGGCGGCTGTCCCTTCCAACTGATGAGAAGCGTAGAGTACCTTCTTATTTCCCATGCATTGAGCAATGTGTAGCTTCCTCTCTATTGACCTTAACCAATCATCGGCTTCCAACGGATTGGCATTCCCGGAGAAAGTGGGTGGGTGAGTCCTCATGAACTCTGACAGTCTTGTATTCTGGCGTTGTCCCTGATTGACTTGATTAGCAGTGGCCTGAGCAGTGACGTGTTGCATCTGTTGCATCATAGCGTGCATTAATTGAGTCTGAGCAGCAAGAAAAGCTCCAAAATTCTGCATGTCAACTGGCGGTGCTGGTTGGGGTGCAGGTGCTCCATTGTTGGGGTTTCCAGCTGGGCGAGAACCACTGCCATTGCCTCCAAGGTTTCCGCGGGTGTTCACCATCTGTCGATTGCTCTAAGGTTTAGAGATGAGAGGGAACAGGAATAGACAAGTAATAGGAAAAACTTATGCGGGGGAAAAGTGTAAATCAAAATCCAACTTTATTATTAATAATAGTAATAACTTGGTATGGTCGCTTACAATGCCTAAGGGCCTTGCAACACATACTGCACACTCAGCAATCAATGAAAATCCAACGCCTCTAAAGGGTGGCTCTTATTCTATAACGCGACTCGACGAAGGAGTCTCAACCTCAAAACCTATGCTCACTCGTCTAGAAAACCTCCACTGCCTAGGTGGGGGTGCGATGGCATAGGCGCGAAACAATCGCCATGCCCTGCAATTGCAGCTGTGGTAGACGACGCGGCGTCTTCCTCTGACTCTGGATCTGGCTGTTGCTGTGGCTGTGGCGCGGGTGCAGGTGGTGCCTCTTCTGGTTCCTCCTCTGGGTTTGGAGCGTCCAACTCCAACACTTGATCGGGACCCTGGCCATATAGTGCAGTCTCCAACTCTGCGATCCTTTCCGCAGCATAAGCGACGTACTCACGGGCATTCTCCAAGTGCTTCTTCTCTTCTTCAACCTGCTCGCGAGCCTTCTTCAACTCCTGAATTGTGTCTTCGATCAGCTCCTCCTGAGCGGCGACGAATCTAGCCAAATGAGTGACGGTAGCATCCTCATCCTCTATCGGCTTCCGCTGAGCTCTACTGTCTCGGCGTGGGTGGTGATGGAACACTGTGCCTTCCAGCTCCCTGGAGTAGGTGTGAGCGATCTGCTGCATTGCTTGACGCGACACCTCCTGGATTCCAATCTCAAAGGTAGACCTCCTGGCGGTGAAGTGGAAAGGGTGACTGAACTTTGTCTTCTCTCGGGCATACACCGTGATCCGGACGTCCCATCCTATGACCAGTCCTGCTTGCACAAGTGTAGTACCTCGGTAGAGCGGCCTCTCAAAACCTCCAAGAAACTGAAGCATACGCCACAACTCGGCGACATAGCCTCCTTCACGCTCGGCGTAGTTGTTCTTCATCATCATCTGTCAAAGGATACTTGCGTAAGAACGCAACATTTTAAAATCACTGTGGAAGACGAAAAGAACTCAGCAAGGGGTATGAATTAGAATGAAAGGGGTAAGTCGAGAATTCATTCATTATCTTGACCAACTTTTAGCTTTAGAAAATAAGTTTTATCCTTACTACGACCATTCTAACTATGGGTGAGCCTATAGTCAGTATGGCTCTGATACCACCTCTGTCGGGACCCGAATCTACAAATCCGGACCCTCTGTGTATTCAGCACTAGTCCAGGAACGCGCTAGTGCACACAGTCTCAACATTGGTAAATATCACAATCATACCACTCGATACTAATAAAGTACTTTAATTAGATAAACAAACTGGTTGCTTGACCTTAGGGTCAAGTTACAAATATACGATTGCAGGCTTAAACTTATTAAAAGAGAAATAATAGCAGCGGAAAATAAGATAACATCGTGGCGCCATCCAGTACACCACAGGCAACTGACTGGGCTCGCTTCCTAGTTAGACGGATCTTCTGGGAGCTCCTCCTCCAAAGCTGGTGTAGACTCCTCTTCAACTGGTGTTGTATTGTGGCAAGGGTGAGTACAAAACTAATATACTACATGCATGGCTTAGTACAAAGGAATAGCTCAGGGTATGTTTGCATTAAACGGCATTTGACAAATAGCATAAGTAGATTCGAAAGCAGTAGAACAAGTATAAGATCAATAACTTTTCAAGGAGTTTAGTAAACATCTTTCCCAATCCTAATCCACATTTCCATCAACATCATTATTAAACCAACCCAACCTTTCAAAACCAAGTTATTTTCATGAAAGTCTAACCCTTGACTGTAATTCCCGAGCGATGTCCAATACCGCAGACACGGCTATTCGAATAGATTTTATACTCTGCAGAGGTTATGCACTTTACCCACAAGATACAGTCAAACACCACAAAGGCGAGTTTCCGTAACAAAGTCTTTCGGAAACCTCTAACAGTACAAGTGGTCCTCTCCGGTGTTGCACACTAACCCTTCCCTTAGCGAAGGCGAAGTTTAGGCCAAACCACCATTAGATGGGTACCTGGCCATAGCCCCGGTACGCTCCCCCGTACAACTACACAAAAGGTATAGTTGACACCCAGAGGTCCCACAGGTACGTTATTAGGAACTTAATCAACTAGGTCCGTCCCATTACAGACATGTGGTTGCACGTTTGACCCAGTTCAAAGGCTTGCAAGGTTAAGTCCTTAGGGTGACCAGGGCAAGACTACCCGAAGAACCAACACAACGTTCCCGATGCCACAACTGGCCCACCCGATCATTCTTGCCACATGCCCCGGTCAAAAACTATTTATCAAACCCCCGTTGATTACCATGCACCACGTGCCATCAACATCACAACACATGATACCTTTCCAAAACAGGTTCAATATATCATTAAGTCAACATTAACATTTGATTGTCCAAAATCATGTCATGGGCACGTAGTAGGTCTAAGCAATATACTACAACGGTCTAAATTCCCATGTTGGCAATTTAATAATGTCCAACTATTCAAACCTCAACTAGGGTGACAAGGGATCATGGCACATAATTAATTAACCAAGGTGTCATACAGCAATTAGGCATTTATCTAATTCCCATAATTAAATAAAGTATTTTCTAATTAAACTAGCATGCAATATATTGAATCAAAATAGATTTCAAAATTGGAGCAACATGGTCAAAGCACAACTTGCCTTCAAAGAGTACTTGCTCTTGGTCCTGAGTTGGCTCCTGGGTCAACAATTCACCTTCGAATCCTTCCGGCACTTCAACGTCTACTCGGAACGCGTGCAAATAGCAACAAATGAATAAAACAGTAGACAAAAAGTGTCCAAACAACCAAATGAAGTCCATAAACAGAGAGAGCATAATTTTATGAATTTTTAGGAATTTGAACCAGCGAAATCGGAGTTAAAACGCAAAAGTTATAAGCGTTTAAAGTTTAAATAATCAATTAAATAATATTATAGAGAAAAACTTTGGTCTAAAAATTAAATAAAATTTACCATTAGGTAGATCTCAATTTTATAAAAATTTAGAAATTTGAATCACTCAAATCGGAGTTAAATTGCAAAAGTTATAAGCGTTTGAAGTTTGAATCTAAATTTGAATCAATAAACCGAATTAATTAAATAATTTCTTTTCGAAAATGATTTATTGCGCCACCGTGACACGTGTCAGCATCCGATTGGTCCACGTGGACTTGCTGACGTCAGCACCGGCCGAACCCACCGATGACGTCAACATGACGTCACCGTGACACGTGGCAAGACCTCGATGTCGCCACGCGGTCCGGCCACGGACGCGTTCACGCGGCGCCGTCCCGCTGCCGACATGCGGGCCCGCCTGTCGCCGCTCGGGCTCATGCTTTGGCGCGGGCGTGGGCGACACGGGGCCCCATCGACACGCTGGCCTCGTGTCGAGACACGTTCACGCGAGGCGCCGATCATGGCGGTCACGCCTCGACCACGTGGCTAGATCTCGGCCGTTGATTTGAAAATCAACGGCCCAGATCAGATCTGGTTATCACGTGCTGGAGTGAACACGGTCAATCTACACCGTTGGATCTAGATCCAACGGTTGAAAACGACGTTAACCCCGTAACGTGGATTACGTTACGGGTGACGTGGCCGATCGTGGGCCGTTGGATCTCAATCCAACGGTCCAGATCCGATCTGGGTTCTAGGGTCTTGGATTGCACGTGGGCTCACCTGGATCATTGGATGAAGATCCGGCGGTTCACCGAGCTCGGGGACGGCGATGGCACGCAGTGGCGCTGGGTGGCCGGAGCCGAGGACGACGTCCGAGCCAACGGCGCTCCGGGGCTTCTCCGGCACGGTGAATTGTCCCTTCTGGTGCGCCTTGATCTGGGGATCTCGGAGCTGGGCTCAGACGCGGCGGAGGACGGCGGACGACGGCGGGGCGAGGCAAAAACTGAGGCGGAGAAGAGAGCTACTACGGCGAGCGATTGCGGCTAAGCGGCGGTGGCTAGGGCTCGGCGGACTAGGGTTTCGGGTGCGCACGGAAAAGGGCAACCTCGGGCGATGTCCCACGCATTAAATAACCCCGGGATGCGCGCACAAATCGGAACCCTAACGAAACACGGCGGCTACGCGGCGGAGGAGTCCGACCCGGACTCGGGCGAAGACGAAGGCGGGAAGCCATCCACATGGCGCGATCAGTGGCCACGATAGCGCGGGCGAGATCGGATCCGGACCGGATCCGGTCGGATCGGTGCGGCTCATCGTGGGCCGTTGGATCTTGATCCAACGGTCGCACGGGTTGGGGCTAGGCTGGACCGGTCTGGCTCGGTCTGGGCTCGAGTCTGACTCGAGTTCCGACTCGTTAGGATGAACAGTACTCGACCCGAGTTGATTTTCCAGTGATTAAATATTCAAATTAATTCTTGAAAACTCTTTTAATTCATTAAAAATAGCAAAAGACTCAGAAAAATTCCAGAAAAATTCTGGAAAATGTTTTGGAACATTTTGGACTCAAATAAAATATTTCCAACAAAATTTTATTTGCAAAGTTAAATTCTTTAATTATTTCAAAAGGGAATAAATTCAAATAAATTCCAAATAAATCCAAATAAATCCCAGAAAATTCCAAAAATTCACCAAGGTGCCAAATCACACATGAATTTAAGAAAAGCAAAATTTTGGGGTGTTACAGTTACCTACATGTTCATTACTTTACATATCTGTCAAATTGTTTTATTCAATTTCGCTTTCAATTTATTATTCAACATTTAAATTCAATTTAGCTTTATGCAAAACAACCATAGAAACCCACTATATATTCAGCTTGCATATATTCCAGGTTTTGCAAACACCCCAAGTCTTGCTGAGTACACAATGTACTCAACCTTACTATATTGTTGTTTTTAGATGCAGAGCTAAATTACGTTGAAGAAGTCTATGACGATGCAGGTTACGGGCCTAACGACTTTGGTTCTAACTAAAGGTCTACCTGGTCAGTTGCCTGTGGGCGAAAGGGTAGATGGCAAACTATGGGATAGAAAAGCTGGACTTTTGAACTTGTATTAACTATGTGTATGAACTGCTTCCGCTATATTGTAATAATAATCTATGCTGTATGGTGGTGACTTCCATTTGTGTATATGCGTGCTGGCTACAGATCCAGGGACCTCTACAGGAAGCATATCAAAGAACCTGACTTTTAGAGTACTTAGTACTGTAAAAGCCAGGGTCTTCACAGGCAAGTGGTGTAACATCCCAAAGTTTGGGTTTTCAAAATTTTTTGGTTTAGTTTAGTTTCCTAAAAGTTCCCTTTAAAATTTTTTCGAAGCTCGTTTGCTATTTATTGGATTTATTTGGAATTAATTTGAATTAAGTCCTTTTATGAAATTAATTAAATATTTGGAAAGTTTATATGAAGTTTTGTTGAAAATATTTTATTTCAGTTCAAAATGTCTCAAAATATTTTCTAGAATTTTTCTACAATTGTTCTGGTATTTTTATTGCCCTAAATAAATTAATTTAATTTTTGGGAATTATTTTAATTTGAAAATGTCAGAAAAATCTGGAATTTCCTTGGGGCCAATCCTCCTCTTCTTTTCCCGCTGGCCCACTCCGCCAACTGGGCCGCTTCCCGTGCCAGCCCGCTCCACCCGGCCTCATCCCGCCTCGCCCCAAGTCCATCATCTCCGGCCCGCACTCCCCGCGCCAGCCTGTTTCATCGCTCGGTCCGACCGCGCCAGCCCAAGCCGCCCGAGCACCTTGGCCTAGTCCGCAGCGCGTGCATGCTAGGCCCCGCCTAAGCCGTCCGCCTGGGCCACGTGCCAGCGTGGGGAGAGGCCACGCCGCCCGCACGATCCTAGCCACCGGATGCCGATCCAACGCCCAGCAATGCGCCACGTCGCCCGATCCTGCTGCTCGAATGCCAAGTGCTCGATCCGAGTTTATTTCAATCCAAACTCTTCTCCAACTCGGTTTTCTTGACCTAGCCGATTCCCAAGCCCAAGTAAGCATGCCATGACCCTCTCCCATGCATGAGCAACCTCCAGGACATCTCCAATGCCCTAGAGACGCCGCCGCACCTCTCCAAAGCGTCGCCCCACGTCGACCGATTTTGGCATCACGTTCCTCACCGCCTCAGTGAATTTTTCCAAAATCCTTTTGTGTCAACTTGATCCATGTACTCCCATCTATCTCTCCTCCAAATTTGGTGCAATTTCATCCATGGAATCAAAAGTTATGGCCGTCTTAATCTCAAATCTTACCGTCACCCATTCTCCTTCGTTTTTGCGAATTTGACCGTGTAATTTTTACTGTAGACTCATCTTGATGTCCTCTACACGGTGCTCACCCTAAATCAAGGTTTGGACTATGGGATTTTCGTAGAAAAATCAATCTTCCCCCATCAGACTGCGTTGCAGACAGCTGAAAACTTCCTCACGCATTCCCCGTCGATTCAAAAGGTAAAACTCCGATCCTTTCACATCACTTTGTGTCTTAGGGTCCCAAATAGCTGTCTGTAAAATTTAGTTATGTTTCATGCATTATTTTAATAGTTATGACCGTTTGATTTGTTAGCTTTAGAACATTCATCGGTAGTTTGTGATATGTCTAGTGGGTCGCCGCCAAATCCGCCTATACCATTGAGTTTGTCTCGTCGCGTTCTACACAGTGCTCACTTCCCCTTTGCTGTTCCTTCCGCCAAAATTTTTAATATTCGTTAGTCGTCGTCTTTTGTCGCTGTCGTGCGCCGTCTTTTGCCGCCAACCATCCTAGTCCACCGTGGCTGTGTCGTCTTGTCCAGTAGGTTCATATTCCTATGTTTTTCCCATCTTTAGAATTCATTTAGTCTCCGGTTGCCGTCAAAGTCATAATCTAGAATCTACCCGTCATCGTTCGATCTAGTTTCTTTTGTATCGGATCCTGTTTCGGTTAGCCATCCTTGGTAGCATTTTGTCGCAGCTTCATAGCTGAACCAAAACCATAACCTGAGACCGGTTCAATGGACCAAGTTCATCGTGAGCCGTGTTGCTATCATTACGATCCTTCTCATTGCGTCAACCGTAGTAAGAAACATTTGAGCTCTGTTTTATTTCGTATCATCATCGCTACCTAGTAACCATATCATCACCGCCTTGTCAGAATCAAGCCTCTTCATCGATGTATGACTGAATCCCAAATCAAATCGCAGTGGATGTCGACCCCACTTGTCCATGTCTTATCCCTAAAAACCTAATCTGCCATTAACCTAGAAATCATTCGTCGACTTGGTCGATAGACCATTGACCATGTGTCATTTCCTTGTGCTCATATCTAATCCATCAGTCTATCTTTCTTTTGTTTGACTGTGTATCCGTTCAGTCAACATTGAGCATCATCTTAGTTTATTGTGAACTAACATATCTTTATGGACCCGGTCTATAGATCAAGGGCCCATATGTCATTGTCTATCCAATCAAGGTAATAACTTCAGAAGAAACATTCTTTGGAATATTATTCTTTCTTTCTCAATTATTAGTCTTTCCCTTTTTAGTGTTTTTCTGAAAGCCCGTTCTCTTTTGTCTTATCTTCGATCTAATCCATTCAAGTTCCTAAATTTATCTAAGCTATTGTGACCCAATACTATCCGTTCTTAATTTGGAGTTTATTTGATTTGTCTTTTGAGTTTTGTTGTATTTGTGTTTCTTTACTGTTAGACGTGTTGTACGGAAATCGTTCCAAGGAGCTGAAGATCAAGGAAGTGAAGATTGAGGATCGAAGATCCGGAATCAAAGATAAGGAGTAAAGAGCAGTAAAAATAGCAAGGGCCAGGCAAGTTGTGCTTTGACCATATTGATCGCACGTTTCAAAATTATGTTGTTTCAAATTATTGTGTGCTAGTTTAAGTGAAACTGATTTCAATTAATTTGGGATTAGATAATCAACCTATTTGTTATTGCCACCTTGTCACTATTTGTATGCCATGATTTATTTGTCACCCTAGGATTGTTGATTAATAGTTGGTAGCTAATAAATTTCCAACATGGGTTAGATAGAACGTATTAGTTTGCTTAGACTTGTAACGGGTCAGTGCCATCATTTTGAAAATACAAAGGTCAATATTGATTAATGGAATATGCAATGTATTTTGAAAGGGTGTGACATGTTGCCGACACGATGATGTTGATATGTGGAGGCCTTCGTATTTCTTCAAGGATGTTGAGTTGTTGTTGACATTGTGTTGTGCAATACTCAGCTGGGGTGATAAAATAATTTAGACTGGGCAAGTGGCAAAAGCTGTTTACTGGTGGGCTAGTGTGGCATTGGGTTGATATGGTAACATGATATATGAGTGATGGTGAGATGGTTTTCTTTGAGTGATTGATGGAAGTCTTGCCTCGGTTAATTAAGGACTTAACCTTGCAAGAATTTGAACTGAGTCCATCATACAACCACAAGTCTAGAATGGGACAGACCTAGCCGACTAATTTGTGAAGTCTTCACTTTAGTAATGTCGTGGGGGGCGTGAGACCCAGGTTTACGGGTAGGCTCACATGGCGCAAGAGGGGGGCCCTGATTGTGGTAACCAGTCCCTTCAATGTTGAAACCTTAGTGGGCAGTACTGGGTTTAGACAGAGTATTGTAAAGGCTTTGTTATGATCGCTCATTCGCATACTTTTATATGGCGATTCACGGTTGATGTGATGGGTTGATTATATCTTGTGGGTAAAGTGTATAACCACTGCAGATTGTCAAAACTATTCGAATAGCCGTATCCACGGTATTGGACAATGCTCGGGGATTACAGTCAAGGGTGGATAAAGTGTATAACCTATGCAGAGTGTCAAAACTATTTGAATAGCCGTGTCCACGGTATTGGACAATACTCGGAGATTACAATCAAGGGTTAGATTTTCATAAAATGAACTTGGGATTGGGGGCAAGTTGCCTATGGAAAAGTGATAAGTGGTTAAGGATGTGGAATGGTTTACTTGTGAAATAACTGTGAAATTTATTACTATTGTTGTAACATCGCAATTCTTTTCGAGTGTCAGTTTTGCATCGTCGGGAGTGTTGTGCACCTGTCTGTAGCTGCAAGGTTGGAAAAGTAGCTGTGTGGGGGTGAAATTTCCGAATTTACCCCTCCACCGAACCCTTTTTTTTCCTCCTTTTCTTTTTTCTCTTCATCCCTTCCTTTTTTTTCTTTACCCCACCAGTGTGCCCCTTGGGCCCTTCTCCCGTGCCCAGCCAGCAGGGGGCTCCTCCTCCCCTCCGGTGCCCCCTTGGCCGGCCTCCAGCGAGCTCACCGCCAGCGAGCTCCTCCCCTCACACCAGCGTGCTGCTCCCCTCCTTCCAGCCCAACCGAAGTGCTCCCTCCTGCCCGAGCTGTATCTTCTTGCTTCTTCTTCTTCTTCGTCCTCCATGGGATGAGTGAAGGTAACTTCTTGGAGGTGCTCTAATGGTTGTTTTCCGGTGTTCTAGGTGCTCTAGGGTTCCTAGATCTAGGAATTTTGGGGGGAAACTAGACCAATTTTGGAGGGAAGCATTTCTTGTTTTCGGGTGAGTTGGAGCCAAGTCTTGGAGCTTGGTTTTGGGGCAGTTTCAGTCCCCCAATGGCTTTTTGGTAGTAGACAAAGTTATAGCCCTTCCTTTCTTATTTAATTTGAGCACAAGTTCACTGAAATCCGTTAAGCCAATCAAAACTTATGGCCGTTTTAGTGCGGGCTGTCCGAACTGGTGTTGTGATGGTAGATTCAATGTTCAACGGATGATTTGTGTTAGTTGCAAGCCGAATCAATCTTTCCATTTGACTAGAGATATCTATGAAATTTTGTGTACATTGAGAAAATGTATTCGTTCTTGATTTGCATCAAAAATCAAAAGTTATGCCTTCTTGAAGTAGGCTATCCAAAACTACGTTGGTTCTGAAATTTCAGAAGTTAGAGTAAATCGGGTAGGCTGTTCTTTTGCAAACTAGTAGTGATTGGAGAAGAAGTAGCTTGAATAGGTTTGATGTATGGATATATGGTTGTCTTGCGGTCGTTTAGAGCACAAGACCTCCAAATTTGGTTTAGCCAATTAGGAGATATGCTAATTTGATTACGGACTGTCTGGAAATTGGAATTTGTGTAAATGAGCCTTGTTCTTTTGAAATCTGGGATTAATTGATGAGTAACCAAATTGAATGAGTCTATGATAATGCAAGATGATCCTCTTGTGGTTAATTAGAGTCTAGTTTTACTCAATTTGGTTGAGTGAAACAAAAGATATGTTTTGTTGAAATTGCTATCCTAAAACTAGAGTTTGCTGAAAATTTAGAATTTCAATTGAGCATTGGAGCATGAATTGAGGGCCTTAAATTAGCTCCTACTTGAATGGCTTTTGTAATAACTGAATCTCATTCCGTTGTGGTCGTTTAGAGTACAAGAACTCGAATTGTGGTTTATCCATTTGGAAGTTATGCGAGTTTTCGCGATCGTTGCTCGAGAATGAAAATGTTGAGGTGAAGTGGCTAGTTTGGGGAATTGAGTCGAAGTGTTGATGTGTAAATGTTGTGGGCACTTTGTTGTCTATTGGGGTATGAAATGGAGTTGGATTGCATAAGAAAAGACAACGGGTCTAGTCGAGGACGTTTAAAGCGAGTTTCGCGTTGAGCGAAAGAGCTATTATTAATTGCCGCTTGAATCTGAGATGCATTGTTTGAGATGAATGCATATATGTTTATGCAGGATTTGTGACCTCAGGAGCGGCCGAAGCTTCTCGCCACTCAGTCCCAAGTGAGTAAAGACAAGTGCATTCCTAGTATGATGCTAAGATCTTGATTCTTGTTAAACATTATGATTATGTTGAAATGAATTACATGAGTTGTGTTGCATTATATAAGTAAATGAGCAATGTTAAAGGATTGTACATGTTAAGTTATGAATGTGAGAATTGATTGGTATGTTTGTATGCAATTATGTCCATGTGAAAAGATAGAAATGAATGTAGATGCAAGTTAATTGTGCTAATTGCATTTGTGCATTCATAATGGAAGAGGCGACCCATTCTAATGCGGACCTCTGTGTTCACACGTAGTGAACACGAAAGTCCTACCTCGTAGTCCCATTCATCGAGGTGAATGGTAGCGAGACAGTAAGAGTAGGCATCTTCCACGGGATGGAAGGGACGTGAGGGTGCACACCGACGGGTGTAAACTCGGCAGTACCGGTACATGCATCGAATAGAGCATTCATGTCGCATTGCATCATAATGATGATTTTGAGTTGAATGGAAATACGTAGAGTTGGGATCGAGCCATGAACTCACCCAAAAGATTTAAAGAGGTAAGTGCTAATAATAGATGCCTTCATGTTGCGTTGCATTGCTAATGTTTATTTGTGCTAATGGAAATGTGAGGTGTTGGCATCGAGTCGTGCACTCCTCCCAAGAGTTGAATGGGGTATGTGTGTGAAGTAAGAAATGAGGTAAAGGAGGTAAAAGGTATTGATATTATTGTTTTATGTATTTGTTGACTTGGATAAGAATTATGCTCATATTGTTGATTTACTTGTGTAATATGGGTTTATAGTGCACTATGCTGAGTCTTCGACTCACGCTTGTTTTATTTAATGTCTTAGATACTCGGAAGAGCGACTTGCCGGTCTTGGGGCTTAGCTGCACCTCCACTAGTGCTCACGACATGATAAGGGAACTTAATTGTAAATTGGTTCACCTTGGCAACTAGTTGAGTTCATGTAATAACTTTGTTGTAGTTGTATGACCTCTTTGATGTTAAGGAGTAATAGATGTTAGAAGACCATGACCCTTTGTATGTGCTTAGCGGGTCATGATGGTTAGTTGATATTTGTTGTTTCAAAATGATAATTGTGATCTCTCTGCCTGTTGAGTGGATTTCCATTTAGCAGGGGAGATCTTGCAAAAAAATTTGGAAATTAATTTTAGATAGGTTGGGAACGTGAGGTGCCGGTGTGTTACAATTGTTACTTGTTTTACCGCTTTACAATCTATTATGTTTATTTGTGAATGCTGCTTTATTGCAAATAACCAATTCAGCCATTCCCTTGGAATAAGCCATGCATGTAGTTATTAGACTTGCATTTTGTGCATGACCTGTTGAGTGCTTTATGTACTCACCCCCTTGCAACAAACAAATCACCAGTGAGAAGAAGTCTACACCTTCAAAGGAGGAGTTCCGCGAGGAGGTGAATATCTAGGAGTTGAACCTTGTTAGTTGCCTGTGGCATATTGATGGGATTCAGCGACATTCTTTGTTCCACTGCTGCTTATTTGGAGTTGAAGCCGTCAAGGCCTCGTAAGTGTAAGGTTGACCTTAAGGTCGCTTAACAGTTTTATATTCTATAATTGAGTTACTTTTATTATTCAGCTGTGTATGATTGTGATATTCATCTATGTTGAGACTGTGTGCACTAGTGTGATCCTAGACTAGTGCAGAATACATAGAGGGTCCGGGTTTGTACATTCGGGTCCCGACAAGTGGCAAGAGTCGTTTATTTGGTGGGCCAGGTGTGGCATTTGGGTGGTCGCATTTGGGTTTTGGTTTTGGTGATATGTGACAGGTGAAAGATTGATTTATAGAAGTCTTGCATTGGTCAATTAAGGACTTAATCTTGCAAGCATTTGAGCTGAGCTAAACATACAACCACATATATATTTGGAATGAGCAGACATAGCTGACTAATTTGTGATGTCTATATTTTGGTACTGTCGTGGTTGGTGTGGGTTCTGTAACATCCCAGACTTTTCCAAAATAAGAAAATAAACATTTAAAATTTTAAAAATAGAATTGGATTAAAATTCTAATTAAAATTAGAAAAAAATTTATGTTGTCTTTGCTCATTTCTTGAATCTTGGATTTAACAAAGAGAATTTATTTCAACATGTAATCAAGAGAAAGATAAACAATGTAAAATGAAACAAAATTCAGATTTGAATACACCTTAATATTAAATTTTTAATGTTTCCCTTGCTCTTTTGATTTTGCCCTAAAAGGGAATCCCGTAAGTTAAAATAAAAAAAAGAAATCAAAAGCAAAAATGTAAGATAGTAAAAGTAAATCATTAGTAGAAATTTATAGGAATCGTAAGCAGGGTTTTACTTTTCGTTTTGAACCCAAATTTCGACTTTCGAGCAGTATCGAAATTCGCGAAATTTCGTTCGAAATTCGTTAAAAACCGTTTGGTTCAAAAGTCAATTGAATTTGAAATTTAGTCAAAAAGTCTCGAAACCTCCGAGCGAAATTCGCTCGAAACGGCTCGAAATTCGCTCGAAAAGGCTCGAAAAACCGCTGGGTTTGAAAACCGCTCGAAAAGGCTCGAAATTCGCAAGAAAAGACTCGAAAACCGATGGTAGTTGAAAAAATAGGGGAAATGTAGAAAAATTAGGGGAAATTGTAAAAAAATTGTTGTAAAATTTGAAAAAAGCCATTAAAGGCCAAAAATAATATTTGAAGAATTACTTCAACAAAATTAGCTACTAAATATAATTGAATAAATATTGAAACATGCATTGTGTTGTGAAGGTGTAGTCTAAAATTCTGATTCAAATGTTGCATTTATTTGATCAACAATGTATTTTCATTTATTTTTTATGCACTATAGTTGATAGTTTAATACTTACATTCGTGTTGAATATTTAGTTATGATATGGCTCTCTCTCAAAATAATAGGAAAAAATGATAGACGGTTTATTACTAGAGGTCTCATATAATTCTATATTGATGGTTAACAAGTTAAATTGAGGATTTTGATTTAGTCTAATGATCTCTTAGCAATTTATATGTGATTTTAAGAAAAACTCAGATGTACGTTCTGAATACAGGTTATGATTTTATGGATAGTGCCCTTCTTGCCTCATGCTACTGGTTTTTACAAAAAAATATTGGAACTAAATATACTTCAATAAATATGACAACTAAATATACTTAACAAATATTTATATTAAATATACTTCAACAAATATTGCTACTAAATAAATTCAAGCCTGCAGGCCGAGTTTTTCTTTTTCTTTTTGTTTTTTTTTCTATTATCTATATTTTCAATTGCTCAAATACATCTCTAAAATTTGGATTTTCAAAAAATATTTACACCAATGGTCACAGGGCTATTAATACTAATTATAAAGAAATTTTGGATAAATTTTTTCAAATTTTTTTATATTCTTTGAATTTGAATGTGAATTTGAGCGAATTTCAGAACGGTTTTCAATTTCGGTTCCAAGCAGTATGGGCGAAATTTGAATGTGGATTGCTCTCTTCTTTTATTGATATGTTCACCCTTTTGTTAATTGCATTCTTCAGACCAGGGCAGCTCACCCCACTCTTCTCCTTCTCTTCCAATCAATTGCTTGTGGGCCTTCTTTTTTGTCTGAACCCACTAGTCAGCCATTGTGACGCCCGGCTTCTTCTTCCCGCGCCCGAGCCCGCACGCCGCAGCGCCAACGGCCGCCCGCCCTTCCCGCCAGCGTTGGCGCGTCGCGCCATCGCCGCCGCCTTCCTCGCGCTTGCCGCGCGAAATCCAGCAGGCGCCAGCGCCTCTCTCTTCCCCTATAAAAGCCCCTCACCCCCTCTCTTCCGTGCCTTTCTCTCTCCCTCCCGCTCTCCTCCGAAGCTCACGCTGCCGCCACCTCCTTCCCCGGCGTCGAGCCGCCGGCTCAACGTCCGTCGCCCTCGGCTCGCCTTTCTGCCGACTCAGCCTCGCCGCCTCGCCGGTGCGCGCCGCCGCCCTCTCTCCGCTTCGCTCGGCGGCCATACGCCAGCTGGCTCGCTTGCCCTGGCGCGCCCGACCACGGTCGCGTGGACCCAGTCCATGGCCCAGTGGCCCCACCCGTCAGCCGAATAAAGAAAAAAAAAATTGATTTCCAAAAACCGTAATTGCTGCTGACGTCAGCATGACGCAGTAATTCGGTTTTTTGTTTTAAAAAAAATGATTTAAAAATTCCGAAAATTCCAGAAAAACCCGTTTTATTTGTTTTTTAAACTTCCGGGAGCCCGTTTTCGCCCGTTCGAACTCCGATTGGCTCCGTTCTTCTTTCTAAATTCATTAGAAATCTCAAACTTCAGTTTAGAACTAGTTTGAAATTCAATTTGTGTTTATTTGTATTCGTTTGAGTCTTATTCGAATTTGGTTGTTTTTCGCGCGTAGATTACGGAGAGTTCGAGGAGTTCCCGAACGACGATTTCGAGCAGCAACTCGTCGAACCAGGCAAGTCACACCCCCTTGACCATGTTGCTCCCAATTTATGAACTTGTATGTTGTATTTAAAATTATTGCATGCTTATTTGTTATAGTCATTAATTTTCAACCTAGTTTTAAATGATAGTTATCTCTAATTACGACATACAACCTTTGACAATTGAATTCCGATACCCTTGTAACCTTAGTAAAAATATATGACTATGGTAATAGTTAGACATTGCTTAGCCATGCATAGAACTGAACTTAGGAAATTTTGGGGAAATTTATGCCAAAATGACATCATGTTCAATTGGAAACTTATAGTGATCTATGTTAGTATTGATGTGGAGATTAGTATGGTTAAAATGAAAATGACTTAGACCGGGCGAGAATTGGTTGGAAAGTGGTGAGGTCATGGTTCTGGGTTTGTGGACAGTCTCGCCTAGCCAATTAAGGACTGGTCTGAGTTTCGCTGAAGGTAAAGCCTAACCGTACTACCACGAGTCTGGAATGGGACAGACTTGGCTATCCTTATTAAATCATTTCATGGACAGTCATGCCATATGGTGGTAGTGGTGTGGTGAAAGCGAGATGCTGCCACTCTGGCGCAAGAGGGGGCTTCTGAATAGAGGGAGTCTTTCAGCGGTGAAACCTTAGCGGGCATGACTACATGTATGAATTTAACATAGGGGCCTTATCATATTTTTCTCTGTCACTCACCAAAGGAAGTGTGTTGACATAAAAGGGAAATATTATGTCGTGTGGGTAAAGTTGTACAACCTCTGCAGAGTGTCAAACTAATCGATTAGCCGCGCCCGCGGTTATGGGCATGCCGAGTAAGCCATTCTCAGATTAGACTTTGGTAAATTAAAATTTGGTTTCCAAAATGATGATTGGATGGAGGAAGTCCATCTTGGGTATAACTTAGCCAATTCCAGAAGAGATTCCTGAGTTAAAATTATATAGATTTGAGTTTCATTATAAACTATGCCATTTAAAATTGTTTTGAATGATTATTAAACTATTGCTTTACGCTTAAACAAACCATATTGCCATCCTTTGATTACCCGTACATTTATATTGCATTTCCGGTGTGGTTTCTTGATGCACGTATGTACTCACCCTTGCTTAATTTACCACTTCAGAGGAGGAGTATCACGATGGTGAGGACCAGTTGGACTAGGCCGTGCCCCCAGTCGATTGCCTGTGGCAAATTAATTGGGCTCTATCTATTTATCTTCATTTTTCGCTGTTTCATTTATTCGTTTATTTATTCGTTGGCCTGCGCGCCATTTTATTTGTAACTTTGAATATTTAATATTAATAAAGAACGCTGGATATGCTATGGTTTCATTTCTACTGTGTGTACTAGCATTTTCTGGACTAGTACAGAATACACAGAGGATTTCGGAGGTGTTTCTTCCTTTCTAGCTCCTTCCTCGTTCTTTCCACCCAAGGAACTCCAGAGCCAGCTGCTGCCTTTGCTCTTCCCTTACACACTCGCACCTCCACCGGCCAAAGCTTCTCACCCACCGACTGCCACTGGCCCTTTTGCTTTCTTTTTTTGGCCTTCATGTCAGGTCGGCACCCCCTTCTCTCCTCTATTCTTCCTCTCCTTCCTTTCTGATTTCTCACAGCTGAGCCCCTTGCCCCCTTCTAGCTTCTTCTCTTCGCCAACCAAGACCATGCGCCCAGCTGCATGCATCGCCGATCAGCCACGCCGCAAGCATGTCCCCCATCCTCTTGAACCTTCCCCACCATGAGCAAGCGACCACTGAAGCAAAACTCGGGTTCTTCCCCAACTCCGGCCACCTTGCTCCACCGCCGGCCAACTCCCAGCTCCCTGCGCCATTTTCCAATTCAACGCATTTAGAGCATCAACAAGGGCTACCAAACATTTTCCCTAAATCAATTTGATGTTTCCACTACTGATGAACCGCCGCCACGGGAGTTCATCGGAGCCGCCACTCGGCTGTGTTGCACCACCAGTACAGGCCATTGCAACTCCGGCCGATGAGTTCTATGGCATCAGGGAAGTTTTCTCTTCCTTTATTGGCCCTCGGCCGCATCTTCTTTACTCACCTTGCCGTCGGCTGTGCAGCCCTGTGCCGCCGCCGCCTCGGACCGCCGCGCCGTCGCTGCCGACCACCCCAGCTCCGGCCGACAATCCCTGCAACCTTGGTGAGGTCCCGAGCGTCTATTTTGAGCCTCGGCCGCAGCCCCGGTTCCTTTTTTCTCTGCCGGCTACGCATGCCGAGCCCAGCCATGGCGCCTCCCCTGTTCTGTTCAGTCTGGGGACTCTTCTTGGCTGTCTCCTTCACTGCCTGGCGCAGGGTTAGCAAAATCGTTTTGGGCTAGAAAATCAGAGAGTGGTCGGTACCGGTTTTTCACGAATTTTGTTCGAAAATCGAGAAAAACCGACCGGTTTGCAAATTTCAAATTCGTAATTAAATGGTGGCTTGTAAATAGGAAAACCGATCGGTAATAGCGAAAACCGACCGGTTTGGGTCGAAAACTGGTGGGTTTGCGCGGAAAACCGAGGGCGGAGGAAAATTTGTTGAAAATTATAAAAACCCGAGAAATGCACAAAAAAACAAGGAAAAAATGTTATAAATGTGTTTAAAATATGTAAAATTATGATAAAATTCCAACATGACTTTTTGTATATTTTAAGACTGCCAAGTTGTAAATTACATAGTTTGCAATAATAGCACAATGATAAAAAAATATGGAAAATTTCGGCATGACCTTTGCTATATTTTAGACAATCTCAAGTTGCAAAAGTGACATTTAGCAATAATATATCAACAAATAGCATGTCATTACAATACCGTTCACGAGACAATTGAACAAATTCACATTTCAGTGCTTTGAAAACATTAGATTAACACATTTGCAAGCATGTCCATACATTCATATCGAAATAATACACTCAAATGGGCCTTCCAAGTTGGACCTACATAAAGACTACGTTAGTACAAAATCGAGTTGCAATGATATGAAACATACAAATAGATCTTGTAGTGCATAAATCATACAAAATAGCACTGTGAGGTTAAACTTGGTTCAACGTAGTATTGAATGGATTTTCATGAACAAGCATGAATTGAATTTCCATACAAAATAGCACTGTGACAGTATTGGATGGATTTCCATGAATAACCCTAAATGTATTTGCATCCCATACAGATGTAATTTCACCAAGTATTGTCTAGTGGACAAATTACTGCATAGCCTTATTAACATCAATTAAACCCTACAAACATGAATAAACTACATGCCTCTATAAACAAATTCTGTATAAACTTGGAACCCTACCAAATCAATCAGCTAATTTTGATACATATGGTTTTGGCGCAAATAAATTTGAATTTTCAACTCAATTTCATTGTACATATTAAAACAATATTAATAATGATTTTAGGGACCTTTTGGATAAATTTTTGCAAATTTTTAAAATTTTTTGAATTCAAATTTGAATCGGACCGGTTTGCCGCTCGGTTTTTGTTCTCAAACCACCTCGGTATGCTCGGTTTTTACGGTTTTCGCTCGAAAACCGTCGGTTTTGCGAACCCTGGTACACGCATAGCAGAAATCACCACATATTGCCCACGTGAATCACTTAAACTAAGGAATAAATTAATAAGAGCATAAATATTTGGTGTGTTTAACTATACCACTGTTTAAGGGATTATACTCAATAACTAATAGCGTAGGTTAAACCTTACATACACCAGTGATTGATTGCTAGTATCTGGTATTGCCTAAGTTCAACCGTGCAACTTTTACCTGCCTTCACCTTGTTATTTTATGTAATAATTTATAATAATATAAACAATTTTGACCTCTTGAATTCAAAATTTAACATATTTAAATTTACAATCTTAGTTTTTTGAATTCGTAAAATAAAAATAAATAATTCATAAGAAGACAAATTAGAATGCGTACAGATAAAATCCTAAAAAACCATAACTTTAGATCACTCTTGCTTTATGTGATTGATTTCTATTTGATTTTTCTGTCTGTATTCTTTTTGCCTCGTTGGAATTTACCTTATTGGTATAACACCCCGGCATTTAATATGCCTGAATGCTACCAAACATAAGCTAAACAACATCTAAATACCACAATTAAACATAAATTCCAGCAAAGGCGCACATGCTAAAAAACCGAGATTTCGGCAGCATCTCCTTTGTTTTAACATGAATTAACACAATATCAATATCATGGCAAGATATGTCATAGCACACGACAAATAAAACATCAACATAAATGGATATATCATCAAATTACGCCAATAAAAGCATGCTCAACCACTTCAAAAGCTATAACCAAGCAAATAAGGAATCACAAGCATGCTAAATTAAACCCTACATTAAGTTTATGGCATAACTCTTAATATCATGTCTGCAAGTGATTAATTATGGACTATGATGGTGGAGCTACGTGTAGAAGTGTAGCTAGACCCCTTTTTCCCGCATGCCGATCTCAAAGTACCTAAAAGCAACATAAAACACAAGCGTGAGTTCGAAAACTCAGCAAGCATATTGTAATGGACAACAAGATCATTTACAAGACAATAATACCTTACATCACATATAACATCTCATACTTGAGCACATAACAACATCATCATCATTAAATATGTATTGCAATGCAATGCAATGCAATGTTATGCTCATATCTCCTTGGAAACTCATACCGGTATGGTTGAGTACACACCCGTCGGTGTGCACCCTCTCCCCCCTTCCATCCCGAAGATGGAGGGTGCCTACTCCTCGCTTCCATTCACCACGTGAATGGAATCACGATGTAGGTCTTACTCAATGGCGTTCCGGACTAGTCATAACTTTCTCACCGGCCTTTCCCGGATTAGTTAATGACTTTCTCACCGCCCTCGCCCCATCTCATGTCATGCATGCAACTATGCTAATTATCATATTTCACATGTACATAAACATATGGCATCTCATCATGACAAATATTACACATGGCATCGAATCATGATAAGTATAGACACATAGCATCATATCATGATAATCATACTCAATATATCATTGGAAAACAGCAAGCAAGGCAAGTGATCATAGCAAGTATTCAATCTTTCATCCAATATCAACAAGCAACCTACAATCCGCTATACATTACAACACACTTGCCTCAACCGCGGGCGACGGATTTGTGGGAAGTCGAGGGCACTCCCGGTGTCACACCACCTGCACATAGGCATCACACACTCACAATCATGCCCACAAAACAGTACGCAAAACCCCATCTAACCCGACATTGCCCACTACTCGCAAAACCTAAAAACAGAGGTTCTGTCCCGACGGGACAGCAGCCTTGCAAAAAGCATAACTTGAGTTTTGGGACTCCGAATCAATTAAACGAGTACATCCTTGCGTAGCTTAGGAAATTTCCCAACTTTCGCTAGGTATGGGGAAAGACTGATTCGGACTCTAATGTCGTCTAATCTACAGATTACCGTGATCTGTTCCAATTACGTCACAGATTTTAACACGCTCGGTAAAACAGCCATAACTTTTAAACGGCTGGGCGGAATTTAACTTTCTTTATATCCACAGAAAGATAATGAAATTATCTACAACTTCTTAAAAGTCCGTACAGTCAGATTCTAACTCTAAATTGGCGAAAACAGGAACCCTAGCTCGACTGCTCAATCTGCCCGAAAACAGAAACGTGGCAACATCTAGATCTAACCCAAATTACTCAAATCCAGCGCCTCAAATTGATCAAAAAACTTGATAAACTCCCTAATAACAGTACCTAGCTCATCCCCGAGGAGCCCCATGATCATACCTTTGCCCGACGCACGAAAACTCCAATCGATCTCCTCGCTCCTCGCTCCTCGCTCCTCGGATGGATCCATGAGGATGCAGGGGTGGGGAGGTCACCCTAGGGCAGCAAGGGGGTGGAGGAGAGGTGGTGTGCAATGGGGAGCATGGGGGCGCCATGGGCCAAGAGATGGGGCGGCTAGGAGGTGGAGGGAGGAGGAAGGGTGGCGGCTAGGGTTAGGGGCGCATGGGGCAGGGGTGAACGCCCCAAGGGCTGGTGGGGAGCCCTTTTACCAGCCCCCACACCCAAACCTAGTCCGTTACGGAGACCTACTCCATCCCACCAAAGCCCACCAAGGCCCAAACTCCCCCGGGAAGGCCCAAAACCCCGGAAACGGCCCGGAAAAGCTATTAACCTCCATATCCTATAGTTTTAACCTTAATTCCACATCTCATAATGTTATTAACCTTATCATGCACGTTAAATAAGGTTACGACACTCCGTGGTGTCACAACACTTCAAAAGGCCCAAAAACGCGAGTAAACCTCTAGCCGTAAGATTTTCTTCTCTAATTTCACAATCTGTAATGTCACACCAAAACGTAGTGTCACAATTGGAGTTCATTATTGTTTGCTATGTTCTTGCGGTATGACGGATAGAACCTGACGTAATCGACGCTACCGCTAACGAGTCTAAATGCGTACTCGACAACAACTCCAATCTCGACGACAACACGACTTCGACTACTCCAAGCTGCGACTTACTTTCGTCGTAAACAACGTATTGCAAGGCAAGCACCCCCTTGATCATTTTGATCCCAATTTTGTAATCATTTGACAATGTGAACAATAATCTTCATGCATGCTTTATATCCTGTAAAATGTGTAAATACATTTTTTTTTAATTAATCCCTTTATTGATGGATTTTCCTAGCCACTATTGAAATGTGATCCAGGACAACCATAGGAATGGTAAAGTTCATAATATTGGACTGGGTATAATCGTTTATTGATTTGCATATGCTTAGCACTGCTCTAGACAAATGTTGGTAACATTTTTACTCATACCCACTTTCTTAATGGATTTCCAAATGGTTACTTAGAACAATAAAGGATGTTGTTAGATTGATATATATGAAAATAAAACTATGGATTTGACGTGGGTGATTATTGGCGAATAGCTGGTTGTGTAAGTTTTAACTTGCACATAAATAAGGGGAGATCATTACCCATGTCACATTAAGGACCGAATGTAGTGTTGTATGATCCAAGGGAAACCGTACAACCACGAGGGCTGGTATGGGATAACCTTAACCTATTAAGTTATTTGAAACAAGCTATAAATCCTTTCGTGTTTGCTTGTTCGGATGCATACCTGTGCAACGGTTTACGCTTGGCTATGGGGAGAAGCGGTTGTTGTTTTATTTGAGCCGAGGGCTCCTGATTATTATTGTTTCATGAGATTGTTTGCTTCTGCCGCCATAGTAAGGGTTTAACGTCACCGAACTGGTGCAAAGGTAGGATTGAATAATGTAACAGTTATGTATGATCTCTCTGCGGCATACCAAAGGAAGTATGTTAATTTTGCAATGTACAAAGAGATGATCATTCCTTGTGGGTAAAGCTGTACACCTCTGCAGAGTTTGAATCTTTTCAAAAAACCGTGCCCGCGGTCATGGGAGACTTGGTGAACTGACACTAGTTAGATGGTTTGGTTTTATAAAAAGGAAACATATGATTCAAGTTTTGATTAAACCCATTTTGATTCCATCATAGAAATTGGTACCATGGTTCTATTACTCACGAAGGTTGTGAGTAATTTATCGTTTCTTGCTCACATGGAGCGTGCGTGAGTTATTGCTTATTTTTTCATTTAATTATTTGCTAATTTAATTATTCGGTAAACTGTCTTAATTTGATTTACGCTTTCATTTACTATTCAGTACCTAAGGTTTACCTTGTCAGTTGCCTGAGAGTTATGTGGCACATTGCAAGTCATCTGATTCTTCTGTTGTATTTTTGTTAATCTCATTGATCATCTGGTATTGATACTTCTGCTATAATTAAATATGTAACTTGTATATATGTGTTCTCAAATTGTGTTAGTGCGTGCTAGCTACTGATCATGGGACTAGCACTGTATGCATTTTAGAACCTTTCTTTTATATCTGCACTGTAGCATAAAAGGGAGGGTCTCACAGGTTCCGGGTGTATGAGTAGACTCACATGGCGCAAGAGGGGGACCCTGTTGGTGGTAACTAGTCCCCTCAATGTTGAAACCTCAGCAGGTAGTACTGGATTTAGATGGAGCATTGTAAAGGTGAGTTGATTATATATTGTGAGTAAAGTGTATAACCCCTGTAGAGTGTTAAAACTATTCGAATAGCCGTGTCTACAATATTGGACATTGCTCGGGGATTACAGTTAAGGGTTATATTTTCATAAAATGAACTTGGAATTGGAGATAGGTTGTCTCGGGAAATGTGAAATTGGTTCAAGAATGAGGAATGATTTACTTGCGAAACAACTTTGAAATTTATTGCTGTTATGACTTGTTTTACCACTTTACAATTTAAGATGATTATTCGTAAATGATGCTTTATTGCAAAACAATCACTTTAGTCATTCATTTGGAATAAGCCATGCATGTAGTTAATAGACTTGCATTCTGTGCACAACTTATTGAGTGCTTTATGTACTCACCCCCTCGCAACAATACAAATACTAGTTGAGGAGGAGTCTACAACAGCCTTGGAGGAGGAGTTACAGGAGGAGCCGAGCAGTTAGGGTGCGAGCTCAGTCAATTGCCTGTGGCATATTGATTGGTTGACCGTAAAGTTAACCAAACATGTTATATTAATAGATAAAGTCTTTATTTGTTATTCCGTTGCATATGATTGTGATATTTATCTACGTTGAGACTGTGTGCATTAGCGAGATCCTGGACTACTGTGGGATACACAGAGAGTCCGGATTTGCACAATCGGGTCCCGACAGGGGGAGCCGAAAAGGAGATCGCTGGGGAGGAGGTCGGGGGGAGGAGGTCGTCCAGGAGGAGGATGCTGGGGGGGTCCAGGTTTTGGGAGAAGTGAAACGACCTGAGAGTGGCCAAGGTCTGCACGACGAACCTCTATCGGTATGTTTATATAGTGGTCTCTTCATATCACAGATGGTTCATAGTTAGAACCGTCTGTAATGGATACATATCACAGACTATTTGTAGTTAGGACTGTCTGTGATATATACAATAATGCTAGTAGTTTTTTTGTAAAACCGTCTGTCATGATGGTCTCATTTAAATTATAGTCATCGCTAACGGCTTTTGGCTAGAAGGGTCCGTGATGAGAGGTTATCATAGACGATTTTTAGCTACCGTCAGTGATAAGCGGCCTAATATAGATCTTTTTGTAGCAGTGGTTGTTGGGAAACAAATGGATTGTTGCCAACCATGAGCACTTGTGGTGACAATAGATTGCTTTGGTCACTACGGGAAGTCATCCTTTGGTCTGTGGGCACCCAAAAGTGTAGCGATACGTGCAGTTTTTTCTTTCTTTGTTTGATGCCTTTACTTCATGCATGTTTCGTGAGGCACCAGTTTACGGCTTTCTTCTGATGGACAAATGTGTACGTGGGAATATCTGAGCTTAATTGTACGTCTGTTATGGACTTATGTCCTCAAGAGCATAGAGCAAATAAGAGCTAGAAAATGCAAACATAGACCAAATTCAAATAATTTTGCTGATTAAGAAAGAACTTTATAAAAAAATTAGAAATTGGTTTCACTCAATTTAGATTTTGTATGCAGAAGTTATAAACATATGAATTTAGCTTGGCTGAGATAATCCTGAAAAAGAAAAAAAAAAAAGAGGGGGGGGGGGGGGGGCGTTGAAGGCGTTTTCCGGGGACTACATCTTCTAACTGGGAAGGTGTATTTTCGTTCTGGTTGAAAGTGTATTTTACATTTGAAGAATGTTTTTTTTTGGAGTGACTGACAGATGGGACCTACATGTGATATTTTTATTATGTTTCGTCGAGACTAACAAGTGGGTTCACATATTAGGGACAAATATTAAAATATCAATTTAAGTTACAACGGTTTGACTATCCTATTCGGGCAAACATATCATTGACTCATTATCCTTAACCGTGTTTAACTAACTTAACGAACATCATTAACGCTAACTATTGGGCCCACTTGACGGAGAGAGATCAAAGGAGTGACCGGGGCTTCATGGCTGAGCTCATTCCCGAGCTTGCCAGAGGTGAAGCAGCGGCGAAGAGGTTGGAGCGAAGCCATAAATAGAACAAGGCTGTCAAGACGAAGCTCTAGGTGGCAATGGTTGTCGAAATGGTGCACGGAGTGGGCGGTGTGACGGCAAGAGGTGGCAGAGGCTTTCAGGTTGAGAGACAACTAAGTGAAAGATAGCAGCTTAAGTTGATCGTACGGAAGTAGTCTGGCATCGACAGTGTAGCTCTAGGGATGCTAGTCGATGATGAACAGTGGCTGTGGAAAAAGGGGATACATTGGTAGCGAGCTTGACTGAAGAAGCGGCTGCAAAGAGACTTGTGTAAGCTTGCATGCATGCTTAAGCTGGCCCAGATGCATGGAGTCACTAAGGAGCTCACCGAAAAAAGAAAAAAAAAACATCGGTAATGGCATCAGTTGTGGAAAAGAGGGGAAAAACGTAGTGACGATGATTCACGATCGGTCCTTGGAGATTAAGTGAGGGGTTAACAAGAGTAGATGGTAGGACATGATAGGACAAGAAAGAGACACTACTACAGAAAACTCTATCAGAGACGGTTCACAAATATCATCGGAGACGGCTTTATGAACCGTCTCTAACAATGGGTCAGCGATAATGGAGCCATCTCACAGACGGTTTGATAACCGTCTGTGATAATAATATTACAGACGGTTCTTATTCAGAACCGTCAGTGATATATTTCTTCCACAGATGGTTTGTATGAAGAACCGTCTGTGATATAACTACTATCACTAACGGTTCCTTATACCAACCGTCTGTGATAGTATGCATATCACAGACGGTTTATTGTACGAACCGTCTGTGTTATATAAACTATCACAGACGGTCCACATGTGTTAAGTGTCTGTGATATCTATATCACAGACGGTTCTTATTTGTGAACCGTCTGTGATAGTTTATTACAGACGGTCCACAAATAAGAACCGTCTGTTATGTGGCTGTTCGTACAACGACCTTTATCTGTTTATTGGCTAGCCTCAGGAAATGCTAGCCATGCCCTTTGAAACAGACTGAAACAGACATAACACAGAACTACATTGCAGTAGCTAGATAACAGAGAAGCTACATTGCAGTTATATATCAGCACCAAGGTAACACCGAAGACATAACACAGAAGCTACATTGCAGTAGCTAGATAACACAGAAGCTACATTGAAGTTATATTGCAGTAGCTAGACATAACACAGAAGCTACATTGCAGTTATATATACATTGCAGTTATATAAGGTCTGTTTGTATTGATTGGTAGCATGTCATATCAGCACCAAGGTAATCTGAAATCGCAAGATTATAGCCATCTTGGATACCAGGAAGAACTTCGGTGTTCACGGTAGGGTTCATCATGTTTTCCATGCTAGAATATATCATCTCGCTCCTGATTCACAGTGGATTGTATTAGTATGCAATATATCATCTCGTTACCTAGTTATTATCTAAAGAAGGATATTTATTAAAATATAAAAAAGGATTGAATCATTTTACTTTCTATTCTTTTTTTTATTCATTAAAATATAAAAACGGAAGTTGAAGCAACTCGAAGTGATCACCTACTGCCGGAGAGCCGAACCCTTGGTCCCTTGACAGCGCGGCGATCTCCTCGCTGATCGTGCTTGAGCCATCGGCGTCGCTGCTCACTTCCTCCCACAAGCCGATGGACAGCGTCAGGTCGCAGTCTGTTCGCTTCAGCTGAGGCTTCTTGTTAGTAGTGTGACTTGGCCTAGTTCCTTGCATCAACATATGTTTTAGTTGTTAAGATTGATAGCAAAATTTATTACATTGCAGAGACAGTTAAGTACCTGAAGATGGCTCTTGATATGAGATATGCTGACTCCCTTCAGGCCCATGAACTGAAGATCAACACAGAAGCATTATTACATCCATTTCAGCGATCACAGAGACATTACAAGTATCATTACATCCATTTCACAGATCACAGATCATCAGATACACAGAGACATTACATCGATTTCAGCGATCACAGATCATCACAAGCACTATCATTACATCCATTTCAGCAAATAAACTGAAAAAATGTGAAGTACCGGAACTCATTTGTAAGAACTACAATACAGCACGTGCGTTCAGCAATACAGAGAAAAACTGCGTCCACAAGTTTCACAAATTACAGCACAAGTTTCATAAATTAAAACAGTACAAGTGGCAATAGAGAGAAAAACCTAACTCTTGCAGTTAGGCACCTGCGTAGAACTCGCCCTTTTGACTAATGACTTCAGTGACTAGGAAAAAAGAAAGTTTTCCTCGAATGGACTCTAGATCCCTGTCTTGCAATGAAGTTTTATCCTTACTCATTTGTGTTGCATTGACGAGGAGATGCATGTTATGGCAAACGTAAAATCCACATCGGTTATTGCCCTGTCCCTGTTGGTGGCACTGCAAAAATTGAATTGCTTAGTTCTAGAATCATTATTACGGAGTTTGATATAGGATTATACTGTATAGAGGATACCGGAAACTTGAAATCGTGCTGCAACGCCTTATCCCCGCCTTTAACAGAAGGATCTCGCAAAGCTTTGACCGACCTACGTGATTTCGAAAGGTTAGCCTCAGCTATTCCAGGAGCAACAACCACCTTAAACAACGTGGTTACCTGGTGATTAACAGTGCGATAGGTTTCAAGTCATGGTTGCCGGTATGTAAGGAATCAACGTAAATAACCCGGTTCTTGGTCAGATGAATTACAATTAGAACCCAGTGAAACCTGCATAGGTATGTCGCCATGGTCAATTAGCACCAAAGTATTGTGTGCACTTTACAAATGAGAGTAGGGTTTGAAGGGCAGCACTTACCCTGGGTTAAAGGGTAAAAGTATGAAACTTTTATCTTTCTGAGCATCCAAGGCATGTCATATGTATTCCTCTACTGCTTTTGCATCTTGGTTTATTGTTTGCTGTGAGACTAAGAGTGGGTCGAGGAAACCCACCGATCTATTGTTCTTTCTCGCTTCGCGTATCATGAATCTATATATACAAAAGTTAGGCAAAGGGGTCACTTCATATATATATATATATATATATATATGACATTTATCGGTATTACAGGGAAGACACACTCGCAATGTCCAGCATCTTAAGAGCGAGGCGTCGAGGGCGTCGAGGTTGAAGAGATCGAACAGGTCCTGGAAGCTGACCGCGAAGAAGCCCCCTGATGACTCGTTGAACAGATGCTTAGTCTTGTAGCGGACCATGATACTTGTTGTACGTTCGTTCTCTGGCTTGTTAGCTTGTCTCATGTAGTATGTATGCAGGCTTTTGCAGTAGTAAGTACATGTCTTCATGCGATCTTCCGTTATTAAAGGCTCTCCTAGCTTGAATAACTGGGCCAACGGGGCAATCGGATAGTACTCCAAGGCCTTCGCTATCTTTTTCGATTTGCCCTTCTCTTTCTTTGTTGGATAGGAAATCTTCAGGGGAGACGAGGGGAGTGGAGAGCAATCAAAGTCAAAGTCAAATTCAAACTCATTGTCAATGTTTTTGGGTGGGGAGGACACGATAACCAATTTGGGGGGAATCGGATCAACTTCTGGCGGAGGAAGTAGAGGTTCTTCTGGTGGAGGATGGATGTCTAGGGATATGTCGCTGCTGGGCCACTGGATGAATGTGCCAATGACATCCCCCAGTGTCTGAAGCTCGTCATTTGGCGGCAATTGTAGCGTGACGATCTTGAAAATGTCATGAACGCCGTCCACATTGACCTTCGTGAAACCCGGCGCTAGCAGGGTACCGTGCACCATCGCCCCTTCAATGGATGGATACGCGAGGCCCCAATCAGCCTGTATAGGAAGGGAACAATTGGCAACTCTCACCTGGAGATTGCACCGCATGGGCTCCTACACAACGGTACCCAATTAGCTAATGTGCCCAAAAAATATATCTATGGAACATTCAAGAGATCTAAATTAGTATACCTTGATATCATAGACAGGGAATTTGCCGTCGTGTTTACCCTGGTTAGGGGCGGACGCACAACTGCTCTTACGTGTAGTGGGGCTGAACCCTTGGCCTTCCACAGGCTGTGTGTTTTGAGCATTGAGCCTTTCCTCGAGGCTTCTTATCCTATCATTGAATTCTCCTCTCAGCCTGTCCTCAAGATCCTTCACAATCTTTTCCCCGCGCTCGTCTCTACCTCTCTTCTTACTCCGGTACATGTGAGTGTCTTCGAAGCCCGTTTTCCAGGGAACGAAAACCCCTTTTCCTCGCGTGCGACCAGGGTGTTCCTTGTTTCCCAATGCCGTGGAGAGTGCATCTCTCTCCCTGTTTGGTACAAAAGATGCACCGGAAGATTGTGCACTCAACTCTACCTGCAAGATCACAGCAAGTTATTTCACTTATGAAGTTAGGGACTAAATACGTACCAAAATGGTGGTTCGATATCTTACCAAACGTTGGCAGACTTCCTCGTCCATGGGAGTTTGTAAAGGAGATGGTGCCGATGGTGTGGCACATGACCTCGCTCTTAGCCGCCTCTGGCGCTACCGTCAACAATCGATGCAAATGGCGCGGAGTCCCCCTCGTCCTCCCTGTCCCATTGCATCCTCTTCCCCGCGTAGCCAGCGGTGCCGAGTCTGTGGGGGTGGGTGTTCCTTGCCTGAAGGGCCTTGTGTGCTTCGCTTTCAATATAGAATTGATCTGTCGTCTTCAACTGAACAAAACGTCGCCATGAGTCCTCACTAATGAACCCGTACTTAGAGTAGGGAGTCCTATCCTTCTTGACGTATTCCTTGACAAGTGTGCTCTTAAAGGTCTTCCACTCCTTTCCTGCCACTAGCAGTGCATACCGTCGCACAGGGGCCTCGAGTTCTTCTGGGATATTGAAGGAGGAAAGGATTTCTGTAAGCAGGTCGTTGCGGCCCTCGTCAGTCATCGACTTCCAGGATGTACATGTGATGGGGACCCGTTCGCGTGCAACTATCCCGCACATTGTTCGTAGAGCATTCACTACCTTTTTACATCCGGTAGGGGACCTATCTTTCGGATCGATCGCTGTGATGCTATATCGGCCTGTTGGCCTTGTGTTTGCTTTTCTTGGAGCGCGAGTTGGTTTGACTTTACTCGGCTCATCAGTTGGGCCTAAGGTGGACAAAAAATATTGAAATAATGTTATTCACCAAACGGACAGAGGTTGCAATTAATTTGAAAATTCACCAAATGGACATAAGAAAATAACACATTAATTTGAAATAATGTTATTCACCAAACTTAAACATTTTTATGTTATAGAGGAAGGAACGGAGGTAGAGGAAGTGGGTAGGAAAGAGGGAATGGAAAGGATAGAGGTGGACTAAGAAAATAACACATAATATCAGCTTCTCTACAATCATAATTTAGAATTAACTTTAAAGAAACTAAAACAAAAACAAACAGATCCTGTTGGTATCAGGGTGTCAGGTATGCTTTGACACTCCTAAAAATTTGACAAATTATTTGTATCGTACTTTTAGCAAATTTCATATATGTATTGTATTTATGACGTTATGAAATCATTATCTAAGACTATAGAATTGTACGTGTGAAATGCACACATCTATAAAAAATTTTCTAGTCCTATCACTCGCCTAAAGAGACAACATGTTGGTATCAGGCGTGCTAACTTATAGCACCAGTGCCACTAGAGACCAGATTGCAAGGTGGGGTTCAAATTATTAACTTTTTTATGGTTGTTCTTTTATGCCATGCACTTATTTCTGTTATAACGCTGAATAATTCGCTTTTGAAGTGCAATTGAATGAAAGTACTTAACTTCTATATAAACTTTGCCAGTTTATTGATAGTAGGAATATTGTTGGCCTTGTCCATTATTGGTACAACGTGTCCTTTAATGTTACTTGGGCAGTTGGACATTAGTTAAATGACAACAAACTTTTTTCAATATATTGCCTGCAGTTTTTTTTTTAAAAAAATGAGTGTAAATCTAGCAGATTATTTGAATTCCCTTTTCAAATATGTTCACTATCTTTTACAGGGCATATCGATCATTCTGCTAGAGTCATGAAAATAATAACATGGAATAGATCCTTCAGAGGCATGCAAAATGGTGATGATGGGAAGGATGACTTTGAAAATGATGAATGGGAGACTCTGGCAACTGTCATAGATAAAATTTTGGCCTGGGAGAAAAATCTCTATGATGAAGTGAAGGTGCATCTCATTCATCTAGTCAATGATGTTTTTTGCTTAGTCAATGGGAGACTCTGGCAACTGTCATAGATAAAATTCTCGAGGACAAGCAGTTGAATAATTTCAGAAGCATATGATTTATACTACAAAACTTATTTTATTAAATACCGCACTTACTACAAACAATGAATCTCACAGAACCAAAGTCTACAAGCAAGTTGCAAAATCTCAAAAGCTTCCCGTAGTTAACCCTAGAAAAATCGCCGGGGGAGGAAGGAGGAGGGAGTACCGGCTGCAGGAGATGTCGCCGGGGGAGGAGGAGGGGCAGCCGTGGTGGGCCTCGGGGAGGCGGCGCCGGAGCTCGGGGAGGCGGCGCCGGTCTCCATCAGCGTGCTCAGGGAGGCGGCGGGGCTCGGGGAGACGGCGGGGCTCGGGGAGGCGGCGAGCTCGGGGAGGCGGCGGTGCTAGTTAGGGTTTGAAGTGTGCGGGGAGGCGAAGTGTGGTACGGTCTGTAGAATTATATAGAGCCGGATCTCACAGACGGTTGTTAAAGAGCACCGTCTGTGATATGGACTGTCACAGACGGTTCTAAAATAGAACTGCTCAGGATAGCCATATCACAGACGGTGCTCTTTAACAACCGTCTGTGATATAGGGTCATATTTTTTCAAAGCACAAAAAATAATGTTACTTGTTATTATACATTGCAGATTAATGTTTTTCCAAAGCACAAAAAATAGTTCAGATAAATACAGAAGTAATTGTGAGTACACAGAAGTACAGAAATATTACTTTATTATGCATACATGCGTGCACTTGCTTACAAGTTAACATTTTAATTATACAGTGAAAATTATCCCTTCACGATGATCGACGCGTGTGTAGCTCACTTCCTCAGTTTGTTCTTCTTGGACCATGCTGGCATTTCCGATAGGAGGCAAATCATCAAATTGATTGTACTCTTCCTCATCTACTACATTCTCAACTCCGACAATCCTCCTTTTTCCCTGAACAACTACGTGGCGCTTCTTGTTGGACGGGTCGGTAACATAGAAGACTTGAACAACTTGGTTTGCGAGCACGAATGGTTCATCTTGGTATCCGACATGTTCGAGGTCCATAGTAGTGATGCCGTACTTGTCAACCTTCACGTGCTGGAGGTGGACCCAACGACACCGAAATAGTGGGATCTTGAAAAGTACGTAGTCAAGCTCCCAAATCTCCTCTATGAACCCATAGTAGGAGCTCTTTGTTGACCCAGCGCTATTGAACGCATCTATGCGGACCCCGCTGTTCTGGTTTGTGCTCTTCAAATCCTGATCTATCGTGTAAAATGTGTATCCATTTAAGTCGTATCCTTTCCATGTGACAACTGTAAAAGCTGGGCCTTTTGCCAACCTGTGACACTATGGAATGGTGTGACATTATTTAATGTGAATGTTAAGGTCAAAAACTTTATGAAATATGGTATTGGAGGTTAAAACCATATGGTAGGAGGTTTAATAGCATTTTCGGGCCGTTTCCAGGAGTTTGGGCCTTCCCAGGGAGTTTTGGGCCTAGGGAAAAGGGTCGTGGGCTTTGGTGGGATGGAGTTTGAGTCCATTTAGGACTAGGAAACCAGGTTGGGGCTGGTAAAAGGGGCTCCCCCTGCCCCTTGTGCGCCCACCCCCCCTTGGTGCGCCCACAAGCCCCCCTAGCCCTAGCCGCCCTCCCCTTCCCCCCTTGGCCGTGCGCCCCTCTCCCTTCCCCCCATTGCTCCCCACCTCTCCACCACCTCTCCTCCACCCCCTTGCTTCCCTAGGGTAGCCTCCCCACCCCTGCACCTCGGAGATCCATCCATTGGAGCGAGGAGCGAGGAGTGAGGGGCGAGGAGATCTATTGGAGTTTTCGTGCGTCGGGCAAAGGTATGGCCATGGGATTCCTTGGGGTTGGGCTAGGTACTGTTCTAAGGGTGTTTATCAAGTTTTTAGATCAATTGGTGGTGCTGGAATTGAGTAGATTGGATTAGATCTAGAAGTTGCCACGTTCCCTGTTTCGGGCAGCATGAGCAGTCGACCTAGGGTTTGGTTTTTCGCCAATTTAGAGTCGGAATTTGGTCGTACAGATGTTGAAGAAGTTGTAGGTAATTTCAATACCTTTCAGTGGATATAAAGAACTTTAAATTCCGCCCAGCCGTTTGAAAGTTATGATCGTTTTACCGAGCGTATTAAAATCTGTGACGTGATTGGAATAGATCACGGTATTTTGTAGATTAAACAACTTTAGAGTCCGAATCAGTTTTTCCCTATACTTAGAAAAAGTTGGGAAATTTCCTAAGCTACGCGAGGATGTACTCTTTTAATTCATTCGGAGTCCCAGAACTCAAGTTATGCCTTTTAGAAGGCTGCTGTCCCGACGGGACAGAACCTCTGTTTTTGGGTTTTGCGAGTAGTTGGCAATGTCTAGGTAGATGAGGGTTTGCCTACTGTTTTGTGGACATGATTGTGAGTGTGTGGTACCTATGTGCAGGTGGTGCGACCCCGGGAGTGCCTTCTACTTCCCGCCAATCGGTTGCTTGTGGTCGAGGCAAGTGTATTGTAATGGATAGCGGTTTGTAGGTTGCTTGTTGAGAATAGATGAAATTGGTTATATGATATGATCACATGCCATGCTTTAATGATTGCCAATGATATGATGAATATGCTTACTATGTTTTGATGCCATGTGTTAGTGTAAAAGTGATTCATGATGTTGGCATATTTGCATACATGACATGGCATGATACATGGCCCGGGCGGTGAGAAAGTCATAACTAATCCGGGGAAGGTCGGTGAGAAAGTTATGACTATTCCGGAGAGCCAATGAGTAAGTCCTACATCGTGATTCCATTCACCGCGGTGAACGGAAGCGAGGAGTAGGCACCCTCCATCTTCGGGATGGAAGGGGGGAGAGGGTGCACACCGACGGGTGTGTACTCAACCATACCGGTATGAGTTTCCAAGGAGACATGAGCATCGCATACATAATGATGATGAAAAGGATATGTGATCATGAATGAGATGATACATGATGTGAGTTGTTGAAGCCATGTAATTGTTTATGTTTGTACCATTGCAATATACTTGCTGAGTGATGAACTCATGCTTGTGTTTATGTTGTTTTCTTTTAGGTACCATGAATCCGACATGCGGGAAAGGGAGCTAGTCACACGTCATCACTTAGCATCACACATTTAAACAATGACATGTTCCTTCCCTTATGGTTATGGTTAATTCATTGAGCTAAACTGTGGTTTCGATGATTCGTTGGTTGTTATGAGTAAATGATTAGTCCATATTTGTCATGTGACGGATAGAATTTATATCCTTAGTGGTATGGTGGCTGTTTTTCCGTTTAATCATGTTATTGCTATCGTTCATTATGCTATATTGACATGTTATTATTGTTGTTGCTTCAATTCGTGTTAAAACAAAGGAGATGCTGCCGAAATCTCGGTTTTTAGCATGTGCGCCTTTGCTGTAATTTATGTTTAATTGTGGTATTTAGATGTTGTTTAGCCTATGTTTGGTAGCATTCGGGCATATTAAATGCCGGGGTGTTACACAACCATTTTAGGGTGTCATATGACGAGCTCCCAGTGATGGGTCGCTCTTTGAACCAATTATTGAACTGAAGGTTATGTTGTCTTGTGATCCAAGACTCCTGTCATGCTGGATTCTCTTGCCTTAGCCATTGCTTGTGCTCGACGATATACGGGGACACTACAGCCATGTGTTGTAGAACCGTGAAATGGCCTTGAGCACACGCAACTGGATCAGGCGTGATTGCTTTCCTTCCGATGGTCCCGATACCCTGGAGCCTCCCCTCATGGCGAGATCGAGGCACACCAATTGGTTGGGCCTAAGCCATGTAATCGACGCAGAACTCGACGAGCTCTTCGGTTGCATAACCTTCGACAATGCTACCCTCCGGACGAGATCGATTTCGTACGTAAGACTTAAGAATTCCTATGTACCTCTCGAATGGGTACATGCTACATAGGAACATAGGCCCGCACATCTTTATCTCTATCACAAGGTGAACAATGAGATGGACCATGATATCGAAAAATGACGGAGGGAAATACATCTCAAGATTACATAGAGTCATCACCACCTCAGCCTGCAGAGCATCTAGTCCTTCGGGATCGATGACCTTCTGAGCGATTGTGTTAAATAAATAACACAGCCTCGTGATTGTCTCTCGGACCTTGACTGGCAAAATACTTCTAATTGCAATAGGGAGCATTTGTGTCATCAACACATGACAATCATGAGACTTCATGCCAATTAATTTTAAATCTTGCATTGAAACAAGTCTCTTCATGTTGGACGAGTAGCCGGACGGAACTTTCACACCATGCAAGCACTGGCACAGTTCAGTTCTTTCGGCCTTTGACAGAGTGTAACAAGCTGGTTCGCAATACGTACCACCTTTAACGGTCTCTTTTGGTGCTAACTCAGGTCTTATGCCCATATCGACTAAGTCAAGTCGTGCGTTGATACCATCCTTGGTTTTGCCCTTAATGTTTAGTAGGAGACCAATCAGGCTATCACAAACATTCTTCTTCACGTGCATGACATCGATGCAGTGGCGAACTTCTAGGTGCTCTCAGTAAGGTAGGTCCCAAAAGATTGATCTCTTCTTCCATAAGCTCTTCTCACGGGTCGACCTTGCTTTACGTCCCTTTCCATACGTAACATCCAAATCCTTTACAAAGTCATGAACATCTCTTCCGCTAAAAGGCCTTGGAGCTGAACCGTTTTCGTTCGTCCCGTCGAATAGTTTCTTCATCTTGCGGTATGGGTGTTTCCTCCCAAGGAACCTACGGTGACGCATGTACACGGTTTTACGCGAGTGATTCAGCCACACACTCTCAGTATCGTCTAGGCAGTAAGTGCAAGCCTTGGCACCTTTTGTACTCTGGCCCGACAGGTTAGCAAGTGCAGGGTATTCATTTATGGTGCAGAACAACAAGCAGTGCAAAGTGAAGTTCTCTCGTTTGTATGCATCCCAAACCTGTACCCCAGGAACCCACAATGTTTTTAGATCTTCAACCAATGGAGCTAGGTACACATCAATATCGTTCCCAGGTTGTTTCGGTCCTTGGATAAGCACAGACAATAAAATGTACTTCCGGTTCATACACAACCAAGGAGGAAGGTTGTAGATACAGAGATTCACGGGCCAAGTGCTACGTCGGCTGCTCATGTTACCGAAAGGATTCATTCCATCTGTACTCAGTCCAAACCTTATATTCCTCATCTCCGCAGCGAATTCTTCATACCTCCTATCGATGTTTCTCCACTGGGTGGAGTCAGCAGGGTGTCTTAGCATTCCATCATTCTTACGCTTCTCGGAATGCCAACACAGCAGTTTTGCCTCCTTTGGGTTAGCGAACAAACGCTTCAATCGGGGAATTAGAGGCAGATACCATGCCATCTTAGCAGGAGTTCCTTTCTTCACCTCCTTATCTAAATGACTCTTACGCTTGTACCGGGATGCGTTGCACACCGGACATACATGCAAGTTTGCATACTCTTTGCGGTATAGGATACAGTCGTTCGGACATGCATGTATTCTTTCTACCTCCATTCCCAAGGGACAAAGAACCTTCTTGGCTTTGTAGGTTGTTGTCGGCAACTCATTTCCCTCTGGAAGCATGTCTGCCAATAGACGTAATATTTGTGAAACTCTTGTCTGACCAACCATTGCTTGCCTTCAATTTCAGCAGTTCAAGCACGGATGACAACCTTGTGTATTTCACCTTGCAACCAGCAAACAAAGGTTTCTTCGAGTCCTCCATCAAACCCACGAATTTTTCATATTCCCTTTCATCACGGTTCCCTTCTGCGTCGCGCAGCATCTGGTCCAGATTGTCATTATGCAACATATCCTCGTCGGAAGCAGAATCGATGTGATCATCTGGCATATCGTTGACTTCGTCGAAGATGTTAACAGTACCACCTGCTTCTTGTATATTCTGCTCTTCGCCGTGACTGGTCCAACATGTATACCCCTTTTTGAAACCTCGCATAATCAAGTGTGCTTCGACTGCTGAGTTTCGAAACATCATCAGATTCTCGCAATCGATGCATGGACAAGACATATATTGCACTCCCTTATTAAACATGTCCTCCTCTGCAGTTCTTCTAAAAGTGGAGACGCCATTAATGTACTCCACACTCGTACGGTTCTCAGCGTACATCCAGCTTCGATCCATCTACGCTACACATGTAATATTCGATCCAATTAGAACCCTCCTTTGAACTGATTAAGTAGACTTTCCTTAACATGTTAGAGCTTGAAAATAATATTGCAATTATAACGTCCAATTACTAGCTAGCTTAGATCACCACCAAAACATGGATCTACAAGCTAGATCTAAACAATCTTAAATTTCTTACATAACCAAGCTAGATATTGAATTAATATATATAAGGCAATTTCATATCCATTACTAACCTTAATTAGATCACAAGAATCACCTATTATTTCTTATAGACGGTTCTATTGCCAAACCGTCTGTCATATAACAGTCTTAACATTCAACCACAAGCAGTGACCATAAACTCGAACTTGCGCACGGGCCTATATATAGGCAAACTTATCGCAGACGGTTCTATAAAATAACCGTCTGTGATATATAAAGTTTACAGACGGTGATGTGTACTAACCGTCGGTCATCTATTACAGATGGTTATGTACATTAAACCGTCTGTGATAGCGATGCATATCACAGACGGGTATTTCATAAAACCGGCTGTGATAAATTCACAGACGGTTTTGTATTCAAACCGTCCGTGATTGCAGACGAGGAATGGTCTGTGATAGTTTTACTGACGGTTGGTTTATAGAATCGTCTGTGATATTCTATATTACAGACGGTTTTCGAAAACCGTCTGTGATGGTGAGTCTAATATAAGCATTTCTGTAGTAGTGAGAAGGGAAGAAGCTCATAGGAATGGCTAGTCATGGTGGCTTGTCTTGGGCATTTCTATCAGTGATGAGGAAGATGATGGTGACGAGGCTTCCCTTGGTTCTAGCTAGTTATGACATTAAGCACATGAGAGGAAAGTGTGAAGCTCAAGGAAAACAATGATGTCGATGTCAAGCAAGGAAGCTCACCAGAACATCAATGTCATGGTTCTGTGCTCACCAATGTCAAAGATGATGCTCATGTTCCAACTAAACTAGAGCACAAGGAGCTCCGGTATTTGCGGAAATGGAAAGAGTGTAGCTAGATTTGAGAAGACAGTGACGCGGTCACTAATGGAGCTTCAGTAGGGATGAGTAGCTCGGCGAGAGCTCATGAGTTCTCATCGGTGATGTGAGATAGAGCACGTGCATGGAGCGCAACCTCTCTCCTCCGTCAGTGACATGTAGAAGGGACAAAGAGAAGGAAATTAAGCTATGCAGTGATAGGATAGAGCGAGGAAGAGACAGTCTTTTGTGTCAAGTGGCGATAAAAGGTGCCGCTGTCAAAAACTAGGAGCAGTATCGTGAGGCGTGTTGGCTACCTATAACAGCGTACACGCACGGGTGGTCGATTTGCAGGCCACGAAGTGGATGATGGTTTCTGTGATGGGATCTATGAGCAGGAACAAGGCGGAGGACAATGGCAACAATGGCTCTCCTCACGATCATGGGCACGGGCACGGTGTGAGGTGTAAGATAGTGCCTGGCAGTTGGGACCCGCGTGTCGGTGAGAGGGAGGTAGGGTTAACAGGGAAAATGGTTCAGTGAAAATATGCTTTCGCTGGGAGAAGATGGGTTTCGGCTAGCTACTTTCAGAAACTCAATTTCTGAAACATCATTTGTAACACCCCAGCATCTATTGTGCCCAGCATGTCACCACAAGAACAACACTAGCAACTAGATAGTCAATACATACTTAAATTACAGCACTACACTTGCTAATTAATCAAAAAATTCGGCAGCATGTCCTCTGTTTTTCCATGGTTATAAGCATCATTAATCAATTCGTACCACAATAGCATATTAGACGACAACTACAACATGATAAATAAGAATTTCAACGGCAATTAATACCAAGGATATAAATTTAAACATCACAAGAACCGTGATGAGACAAACATTCAAGCATGCTAACCGAGATGAAAATAACCACATTACAGTTCAATAGAGTAAGCCATCACAAAGGAAATATGGGTATATAAAATTTTTTGTCTATTGGAGTGATGATAAGTGCAATGGTGAATCTAGTTCCCCTTCCCAAATGCCGTGATCAAGGTACCTAAAAAAACATTAAACAACAAGCGTGAGTTCATCACTCAGCAAAGTGTATTGCAATGGAAACAAAATAATAACCGTTAACATACATACATTCTTCAGGTCACAAACCATAGGGAACCATTCATAAAAACTTCTTCATTCATATTCTCATTTATGCAATGCAATGCAATGCATCATGCATGCTCACTCTTTGCTTAGCACATAACGGTATTGCTGAGTGCACACCCGTCGGTGTGCACCCTCATTCCCTTCCATCCCGTGGAGGGTGCCTATTCTTACTGATTCGCTCCCATTCACAACTGTAAATGGAACTACGAGGTAGATCTTTCTCAGTGGCGCTCCGGATTAGTCATAACTTTCTCACCGACCTTATCGGATTAGTTATGACTTTCTCACCGGCCTGGCCTGTTCTCATGCTATGAATGCAGATATGCCATAACATGAAAAGATTTGCAAGTACACTCATTTCAACAATTGCATAGCCATAGTTAGATACATGATCATTATCTACTCCCGCACATATAGCCTAACAAGTCATATTCATCTAATCACATTCAGGAACCAGACATGGCAACCCAACATATCAAACGGTTAAATTGCAACAATACGAAATCATAAGGCCACCAAGCCACATTCACCACAATACACTTGCCTTTAACCTCTCAAAACAGTGTGGCGAGACGTTGATGCTACTCCCGGGGTCACACCACCTCCAAATAGATACATTCCACTCAAAAACGTGCCAACAAAGCAACACAAGACTCATAACTACATCGGTTTCGCGACGCACTCCTAAATCCCGAAAAAATAGTAATATGCCCAAACAGGACAGCAACCTTCTAATGATCATAACTTGAGTTCTACAACTCCAAATCAAGTAAACGAATACATTTTCTCAAACTACAGGAAATTTTCCATCTTTTTCTAAGTATTAAAAAATTCTCATTCGGCCTCTTAAGTTCCTTTAATCTGCAGATGAAAACATACACTACCATTCGCGACATAAATTGTACAGTGCTCGGTAAAAAGGGCATAACTTTTAAACGACTGAACGAAACTTAGTGATTTCAGTCTTCATTGAAAGATAATTCGATTATCTACAACTTTAGCAACAGCCGGTCCCCTAGAAAATGAATCTAAAATTTTCTAATTTACGTTCTAACAGAGCGTATAAATCTGCCCGCGAATGCAAAATCTGTCCCAAAATTGGATCTATCTCTAACCTCAACTTCCCAACGTGAATACCAGGAACCAATCCATATAAACACTCCAAAAACCAGCCTCTAGAAGAAAATAAAACCCTAAGGAAGAACAATTTTTCTTACCCAACCATTGGATCGAAGACGACACGAGGAACCCGCCCGATCTGCAGCCCTTCTAGCGATCCGATTCACTGAGGACAACAATGGGGATAAAAAAGAAGAATAATTGGGAGAGGAGGCTGGGTGGAGGCGTCCAAGGGAGGGGGGCATCCAAGGGGTGGAGGGGGATATATCTAGGGCTTGGAGGGGGAATCCACCCCCCCCCTTTCAGGCCCAAAAAGGCCTAACTAGAAGGCCCAGAAACTGAAAATACCTCTAAAATTTAGATTTTCTCCCCTATTGTTCTCCTGAATATTACATTCTCACTAAAATTCAACTGGAATATTACATTCTCCCCACTAAATAGAATTCGACCTCGAATTATCCACACGCCACTACCCTATAATGCAAACAACAAAGAAATAAAAACACCACACATAACTGAGGAGAACAACTCTGGATACTTCTCGTGCGTGCAATATTCCAATTCCCAGGTCACTGTAACACCCCGGCATCTAGAATGCCTGAATGCTACCAAACATAGACTAAACAACAACATAATACCACAATTTATCATAAATTACAGCAAAGGAGCAAATGCTACAAATCGAAATTTCGGCAGCATCTCCTTTGTCTTAACATGAATTAACACAATATCAATATCATGGCAAGATATATCATAGCACACGACATCTAAAACATCAACATAAATGGATATATCATCAAATTACGCCAATAATACCATGCTCAACCACTCCATAAGCTATAACGAAGCAAATAAGGAATCACCAGCATGCTAAATTAAACCATACATTAAGTTTATGGCACAACTCTTAATATCATGTCTCCAAGTGATTAATCATAGACTATGATTGTGGAGCTACGTGTAGAAGTGTAGCTAAACCCCTTTTTCCTGCATGCCGATCTCAAAGTACCTAAAAACCACATAAAACACAAGCGTGAGTTCATCACTCAGCAAGTATATTGCAATGGAACAAAAGAACAACTTACATTGCAACAACACACAACATGTTTATCATCTCATTCATAATCACATATCTTTATCATCATCATCATGTATGCAATGCGATGCGATGCTCATATCTCCTTGGAAACTCATACCGGTATGGTTGAGTACACACCCGTCGGTGTGCACCCTCTCCCCCCTTCCATCCCGAAGATGGAGGGTGCCTACTCCTCGCTTCCACAACCCACGGTAGATGGAATCACGATGTAGGATGTGGGGGCTCCCGTCCTGGTACAGTGATTCTCCATTACTGTTGCGTGGGCCTGGTTAATCACGCAACCCGTAACGTAACGATCACGGCATCACGACAGACTCAGATTGAAATCACTTGGCTAGCACGATACTCGAATGAGGTCACATGCTACCCAATTGGTTCCAATATTTGAGCTTCCCGCAACCATGTGATAACCACTAGTCCCTGGATCAGTAGGCTAGCGTCACATGTTGAGAAGGGAGAGTCTCATCCAAACGAACGCAGTACAAGGGCAGGGATAATGTATTACAACGGTAGATAGTAATATTACAACTTGTTCTGTTTACAAAATGCCGATTGGCTTAAAGTAAACTGGAGAGAATAACAACAGAGAAACAAAAGCAAAGCGGCCATGGTGTGCCTCCATTCCCACAGGCAACCGGCGAGCAACTAACTCCGCTAGCCGTCAAACGCACCACCCACGCCTGGGTCACAGAACTCCTGGTCACCTTCTTCCTCACCTGCATCTTCTGCTCCTCACACAAATTTTCAGAGCAAACGGTGAGTACACGTATGTACTCGCAAGACTTTATTGTTTGCAAGTATAATAATAATGCAGGTTAAACAATGAAGATGGTTGCTACTCTAGTTCAGTTTTGCATGAAGCTGAAGTTATTTGCAATAGACTAATAGATTGGAATACTGCACTGTTTATAAAACATTGAGTAAACGAGAATACAACAATACATAATGTAATTGTACATTTCATTCAACATCCAAATTCCTCCAACATATCCAACAACACCATCACATGGCAACAGGAATCAATCCCTTCAACAAAATCATCGTACCATCACAAGGTATCAGGAATCACCGCCAATATGATCAAATCACCAAACCAACCGATCTATTAGTTCAACAACTCAACATTAACAGGAAACAGCCCATCATTCAAAAGGTCTACCGCTTCCAAATCCTTTTTCAGAAATTAAAACCAAGATACTATACTTGACAGCAAATACCCAAGATGCTCGTGACCGTAAGCACGGCTAATCGATTAGTTTGATTAATCTCTGTAGAGAATGCACACTTTACCCACACGACACATTCTAGCAATCATGTCAACCATGCCACGCGATACATACCATATCCGTTTTGCTAGATTGTGACGAAACTCTTCCAATTGTCGGCATCTAGTCTTGCGTCAGCCCCGGCGATGTGCGCTCTTTGCTTTGGGTGGGGGCTCCACACACCCACACAGAGTACCCCCGGGCCAGGCGAGAGGACCCCCCTAAAGATTAGGGTGGTTGGGTACCTTAAACTCCAAACCTGATTCACCCACACGGATCCAACGATGGCTAACAGACCATCGTGCCTTTTACCCTTAGCAAAGCATCCACCGATGTTTCACGAAAGCCTCCAACACCCGTGCGAGGTGAGGGAGTATTCTAAGCAACACCAGCACGTCGGTATTGCCCAACTACTTCGACCTGCCACGGCGCAAGATCAAATTCCAACTCCTGTACTGGGTTTAGGCTATCCCATACTAGCACATGTGGTTGTACGCAAGGACTTGGTTAAAAACGTCAAGTTCAGTCCTTAGGATTGCACAGACGAGACCTCCCATCATCCGTCCGGCATAAATCACTGAACACCTTTTCTTTTTTCATCTTTTACCAACATAGCCTTTATTTTCCGAAATCATCATTTCCAAAATCCTAATAACGTATCAAAAATGTTTGATTGACTGAGTCCACCGATCATTATTCAATCAGTCTAAAGCTGGACTAAGCGTATCCAACTATTAGACTTATATTCCCTGGTGACACTTATTATAGCGTCTACCCTTAAACTAGGGTTACTCAAGGATTTTAGGGTAACAACAACATTGAGATAAGCCATCCAACCTTTAGGGTATCTACCTATTCCCGCCATTTAAATATTTGTAATAATTCATATGCATGCGCAATAGTTTTGCGAATCATCAAATACATTTGCAATTATAGGAGCAATATGTTCAAAGGGGGTGCTTGCCTGCTTGCTCTGAGTTTTGCGTGTCCTCTGGGTCAAAGTCCGGATCCTCGCCAACTGCTCCTGAGGCGACAACGTCTAAACGAAAACGCGACAAAAGAAACAACGAGGAAACGATTAAGATCCAATGAGAACAAAGCAAAAAGCTCAAAGAAGCGGACAACAACCAACAAGCGAACACAAGGGAAGAAACTTAAACGAAACCGAATTTTGAATTGGAGATTGGCAGTACCGGTGTACAAACTCCGGTAGTGCCGCTCTACAGTCGGTAGTACCGGCCTTGAGGGTCGGTAGTACCGGCGGCTACGAAACCTAAACGGGGACCTCTCTGGAAAATAACTACCGGCGTTGCGGGAGCGGTAGTGCCGGCCTAAGCCCGGCGACCGGCGCATAGCGATCGGTAGTGCCGGCTTTGGCGGCGATCGGACTTACCACGTCGGTAGTGCCGGCCACAGGTCGACTGAATTTTCCAGAAAAAGGATTTTTCGCACAAACGACTTCGGAATTCCGCGACGATTGCATGGATGGGTTCTCGGAGGTGACAAGGACCCATTTATGCAGACCACACGTGGTTCCGACCTCGTTTGGCCTAATTCCTAATCCGAGAAACTCTAAAGTCCTAATTCATGCTAAATTCCGACTTTCTCCCCGAATCGAATTCAAACTCGATTCCTTTCGCGAAACTCAGACTTTAACAAAGTCGAACACGTTCAAGGGTCCTTTTCCTAGCTTTTGGAACTAGGGTTCCAAGGTTTAATTCCAAAAGCTACGAAAACGACAATTAACCCAAATCTAACCGATAAAACGCATTTAGGGTTTCTAATCTCAGTTTTCGCACTAACGAGAACTCTAGCACCTAACCTAGGTTTAGAAACTCAGCTAACTAAAAGTTGAGCACTACAACTTGGTTTTCTAGGGTTTTAGCTAAAAGAAAAGTTGATAGAAGTGAAGAAAAGCACAAGATCAAGCTCAAATCATCACAGATATGACTGAAACTTGCTCCACTCACCACAGAGTTCGTCTAGGGTTTGGGAATCGACGTCCTTCTCCTTGACCAGCTGCTCCTCAAGCTCCAGAACACCGGAGGGAGAGGTTTAGCCGGAGGAAAAGCTCGAGAGAGAGGGAGAGAGCTCCATGGGAGAGAGAGCTAAAAAGGGAGAGCTAGAGGATGAGGGTGAGAGTGAGAGGGAGTGAAGTGAGGGAGAGGGAGCTGGCTGGGGAGGAGAACCCTCTAGAAGAGAAGAGGTGGCCAGGGCAACAGGTCAGAACGGGCGCCCTGCCCCCTGCCCGCACCCCTCGGTCGGCGATCGACGGCCAGGCTACAGATCGCCGCCCAAGGTGACAAAACCCCAAGAACCCCCCAAAAACTCCGAAACTCAACAACTCTTCCCGGAAACCTCTAGGATAGACTCTAGGATAGCTAGAGAAGGTTCGAAAACTACGGTTGCTCGGAAATTCTAACCACAGCTCGAAACGAGATTTTAGAGCAAAAACTAAAACGAAACAGATAGAGCGAACAATTCCAAAACAATTAACTCCAAATTGAAGTCCAAACAACTACCAAAGGATAATTAACATTAAAAAGGCAAGTTCAAACTCAGGATGTTACAGCTCTACCCCCCTTACAATAATCTCGTCCTCGAGATTACAAGGATTCCGAAAAGAAAGATGGAAACTCGGATCGAAGGCGATCTTCACGTTCCCAGGTTGCTTCTTCTTCAGTATGATTACTCCACTGAACTCGAAGCATTTTGATTACGTGATTACGAGTTAATCGTTCAGCTTCGTCCAGAACGCGAATTGGATATTCACGGTATGAAAGATCTGGTTGAAGTTCAATAGTATCCAGGGGAGTGAGTTCAGTAGGAACTCGAAGACACTTTTTCAATTGAGAAACATGAAACACGTCATGCACATCCGCAGGTTGAGGTGGAAGCTCCAACTGATAAGCTACTTCACCCTTCCTTGCAAGAATGCGATACGGACCGACGTATCTCGGCGCTAACTTTCCGCGAACTTGGAATCGCTTCGTGCCACGTAACGGTGACACCTTAAGATAGACAAAATCGTCTACAATGAAGCTCAGATCACGGCGGCGATTATCAGCATAGCTCTTTTGTCTAGACTTAGCTTCCTTCAATCGATCGCGAATTAGCCTAACTTGCGTCTCAGCTTCTTGAATCACTGTAGGTCCAAAGAACTTTCTTTCACCGACTTTGGACCAGAAGAGAGGAGTTTGGCATTTTCTTCTATACAGTGCTTCAAACGAAGACATTTGAAGGCTTGCTTGATAACTATTATTGTAGGAAAATTCAGCAAATGCTAAACACTTTTCCCACTTCGAGTTATACGAAAGAATACAAGCTCTGAGCATGTCTTCTAGGACTTGATTTGTTCTTTCATTCTGACCATCGGTCTGGGGATGGTAAGCTGTGCTGAAGAGCAGCTTGGTCCCTAGAAGTTCATGCAAATTCTTCCAGAACCGCGAAGTGAACTGGGGTCCACGGTCAGACACAATGGTTTTAGGAATTCCATGTAGTCGGACAATATGGTTCAGGTAGAGTTCTGCAAGTTTAGCTCCATTGTAGGTAACGCGTACCGGTATGAAATGAGCGACTTTGGTTAACCGGTCGATAATTACCCAAATAGAGTCATGGCCATTAGCTAATTTTGGCAGGCCAGTGATGAAGTCCATTCCGACCTCATCCCATTTCCACTCCGGAACCTTCAAAGGTTGAAGCATTCCAGCTGGTCGTTGGTGCTCTGCTTTAACTCGCTGACACACGTCACAAATGGTGACGTACGCAGCGATATCTCTTTTCATACCCGGCCACCAAAACTTCTTTCAAATATCTTGGTACATTTTAGTGCTTCCGGGGTGGATTGACAACGGAGTCTCATGAGCTTCCTTCAAGATCATTTCTTTGATCTCCTGATTATTCGGGACATAGATTTGATATCCACGCATAATCAGACCATCAACTCGTTCCGAAAACTCCGATGACGCGCTTTCTTTCAAAATGCGCTTGATTTCAGCTACTCCTTCATCTTTCAACTGAGCAGCTTGAATTTGGGATTCGAGGGTAGGTTGTAGGGTTAATGTAGCCACATACCCTTCTCCTACCATCTCCAAGTTGAGTCTACGAAACTCATCCAACATTTGGGGTTGACAAACATCCGACAAGGTATTACTAGTGTGTAGCTTGCGACTGAGGGCATCAGCTACCACATTAGCTTTTCCTGGATGATAATGAATTCCCAAATCATAGTCCTTGATTAGCTCCAACCACCGGCGCTGTCTCAAGTTTAGATCTGGTTGGGTGAAAAAGTATTTCAGACTCTTATGATCGGTAAATATCTCAACTCGGTTTTCGATGAGATAATGTCGCCATAACTTGAGAGCATGAATTACAGCAGCCAATTCTAGATCATGAGTCGGATAATTGGCTTCATGAGGTTTCAGTTGGCGTGAAGCATAGGCCACGACTTTTCCTTCCTGCATCAGCACACAACCAAGACCTTGACGCGAAGCATCACAGAATACGTCAAAGTTTTTGTGCACATCAGGGAAGACAAGAATTGGAGCTGTTGTAAGCCTTCGCTTCAGCTCTAGAAAACTAACTTCACAAGCTGACGTCCACTCACACTTCTTCTCCTTCTTGAGTAACTCAGTCATCGGCTTGGAAATTTTGGAAAAGTTTTCAATGAATCGCCGATAGTACCCGGCTAACCCAAGAAAACTTCGAACTTCGGGAACAGTTCGTGGCTGTTCCCAAGCAAGTACATCCTTCACCACTACACCATGACACAATTTCATCAACAGACTATCTGTCGGCAAAAACCATGTATTGCGACGTATTATCTGTCGGCAAAAGTTATTCCGATAGAAAAAAACTGTCGGTAGAAGTCCTATCGGCAAAAACATTTACCGACAGATTTATTTTTGTCGACAAATAATCTGACCTTGTTATAAGACATTTGCCATCAGATATATCTTTTCCGACAGATGGACTTTTGCCGTCACAATTTAAAAATACCGATAGATCATCTGAGGATAAACCATATTGGTGTGAAACCATGCATTTCTTAGATACAAAACAATGATAAACATTACTGTACACAATATTATAAATCCAACTGATAATTAATTCATATTTTCACCACATCACAATAGAAAATGATTCAATTAATGCATCCATTCAACACAACAACTGGAACATAAAAATTTGACCATCAAAATACATCCATTCAACATGTAATCAAATTCATTCAACTAGAATATACAAATCTGTCCAAAAGCCCAAAGTTCCTACATTTAACAATCAATCCTTTACAAAATTCAACTCTGTTAGATCTTGAAAGCCAGAGTCAACTTGCCTTCCACCCACACATGAGGTGTCATGTACATACAAAATAATCACTTAGCATATATATAACTAATTGTTTTGAACAAAAGCATCTGTATATGATGGTAAGACTAACTTCCTAGGTCCTTGCGATTCTGCCTGCAAAAAAAACACTTCAAAATTAGTTCATATAATTTTGTTTTTGGACAACAACATTTAATACTTGAACAACTATCGGTCAAAATTACATCTAGAAAACAGGGAAAAATCAAAATTGAATTATCATATGAAGGCCGAAATTAATGACAGAGTAGATGAGATCCATCTTGAGAAGGTATTTTCTTTCATGGGATAATTGTAGGCTATTCCAAAAGTTAGAAATGCTTGAGGCTTTCTTCTGTAATTTCACTATAACAGTAGTCTCATATGTGATATTGTGTTGTTTGTAGGAATCTGATATACAAGATTGACCTCATATGTGATATTGTGTATTCTTTGCCAAAGAATATTGCCCTCAGCATGAAGTGTGAATAGGTTATTTGGCCTGTGTAGTAGTATACTACCAAGATATGTGACCTCATATACAAGATTGACCTCAACATGAAGCGTGAATAGGTTATTTGGCCTGTGGAGTAGTATACTACCTAAATTCAAACTTCTAGGAACATGATTCTAGACTTTTCAAATATCACCAAGATTCTCAAGATTTTCAGTGGAAATGCATGAATGCACATATTAGGCTATTACTATGTTTCTCGAAAGATGAAGAAGAGAGCAATTTATAACACTTTGTTACTGATATCTTGATGATCATTCAGTCATTCACACATAATCAAGAAGTGGAATACAGGCCAAGTGTGTGGCTATGTGCAAAAATCCTGCACATATTATCTGGCTAAAAGAATCTTACATCTAGCACCTAAGTTAACAAATTCATCTGTGTGATCTTCAAATGCCATGAGTCTGTCGGGACCCCGAATTTGCAAATCCGGACCCTCTGTGTATTCAGCACTAGTCCAGGAACGCGCTAGTGCACACAGTCTTAACATCGGTAAATATCACAATCATACCAATCGATATTAACAAAGTACTTTATTTAAATAACCAAAGTGGTTACTCGACCTTATGGCCAAGTTACAAATGTATGCCTTGCAAGGCGAAACTTATTAAAAAGAGAAATAATAGCAGCGGAAAATCAAATAAGGTAACATCGTGGCGCCATCCAGTATACCACAGGCAACTGACTGGGCTCGCTTCCCTAAGTAGACGGATCCTCTTGGAGTTCCTCCTCCAAAGCTGGCGTAATCTCCTCTTCAACTGATATTGTGTTGAGGCAAGGGTGAGTACTTGGTACTCGACCAAGTCATGCATGTAATGCAAGCTAATATACTATATGCATGGCTTGGTACAAAGGAATAGCTCAAGGTATATTTGCGAAATGACATTTGAAAAGTACTATAAGTAGATTCGAAAGCAGTAGAAATAAGTAAAGCATAACTAACTTTTCAAGAAGTTTAATAAACATTTTCCCCATCCTAAACCACATTTCCATCATCTTCATTATTAAACCAACCCAACTTTCAAATCCAAGTTATTTTCAGAAAGTCTAACCCTTGACTGTAATCCACGAGCATTGTCCAAAGATCACGTGGACACGGCTATTTAAATAGATTCTAAACTCTGCAGAGGTTATGCACTTTACCCACAAGATACAGTCAAACACCACAAAGGCGAGTTCCCGTAACAAAGCCTTTCGGAAGCCTCAAACAACACAGGTGGTCCTCTCCGGTTCGTGCTCTACACCATCCCTTCCCTTAGCCAAGGCGAAGTATGGGACCAACACACCGTTAGATGGGTATCTGGCCACAGCCACGATACGCTCCCCCGTACAATCACACAAACGGTGTAATTGACACCCTGAGGCTCCACAAGTGAGTCCTTAGCGACTTAGTCAACTAGGGCCGTCCCATTCCGACCATGTGGTTGCAAGTATGACCCAGTTCAAAGGCTTGCAAGGTTAAGTCCTTAGAGTGACCAGGGCAAGACTACCCAAGAACCAAATCAACACTCCCAATGCCACAACTGGCCCACTGATTACTCTTTGCCACATGCCCTGGCCGAAATCGTTTATCAAACCCAGCTTGATTACCATGCACCACGTGCCATCAACATCACATGATACTTTTCCAAAACAGGTTCAATATATCATTAAGTCAATATTAACATTTGATTGTCCAAAATCATGTCATGAGCACGAAAGTGTGTCTAAGCAAAGATACTACAACGGTCTAAAACCCATGTTGGCAATTTGATTATGTCCAACTAGTAAACCACAACTAGGGTGACAAGGGTCATGGCACATACTTAAATAATCAAGGTGTCATACAAATAAATTGGTACTTATCTAACCCCCATGTTTAAAGTATTTTTCTAATTGAACTAGCATGCAATAGTTTAAATCAAAATAGATTTCGAAATAGGATCAACATGGTCAAAGCACAACTTGCCTTCGAAGAGTACTTGTTCTTGGTCTTGAGTTGGATCCTGAGTCAACACTTCTCCTTGAATCCTTCCCAGACTTCAACGTCTACTCGTAAAGCGTGCAAATAGCAAATACGCAAATAAACAATAGGCAAAAACATCCCAAAACTCCAAATAAAATCCATAAACAGAGAGAACATAATTTTCTGGATTTTTAGGAACTAGAATCGTTCAAATCGGAGTTAAAACGCAAAAGTTATGATTATTTAAAGTTTAAATAATCAATTAAATAATATTACAGAGAAAAACTTTAGTCCAAAAATTAAATAAAATTCATATTTAGGTAGATCTCAATTTTATACAAATTTAGAAATTTGAATCACTCAAATCGGAGTTGAAGCATAAAAGTTATAAGCGTTTGAAGTTTGAAACAAAATCTGAAATCATTATTTGAATTAATAAATCATTTTCTTTTTCGGAAATTAATTATTGCGTCATCATGGACACGTGGCAGCTCCTGATTGGCTGGCTGACGTCAGCCGGCTCATGGGCTCAGCTCACGGCGGTTCGGTCCACGGTGGACCGGTCCTGGCTTCGGGTGAGGTCGGCAGTGGGACCCACCTGTCGGTCGCGGGTCTCACGCAAACGCGGTGGCGTGTGGGCCCTCGACATGCGGGACCAGCGTGTCGGTGACCACGCCAGCGTGGGCGCGACGGCTCGGCTTCCTGGCCGCGGGGCACAATCGTGGCCGTTGGTTTGAAATCCGACGGCGGGGATTGAGTTTGGCCTCATGTGCTTGGGGCGCGACGTGGATCGATCGTGGGCCGTTGGATCTTGATCCAACGGTCCAGATCCAATCTAACCTGGTGCAGTTCTTGATACGCGGCGCAACCTAAGCCGTTGGATCTAGATCCAACGGTTGGGATTAGATCTAGGATTTTCAACGGGGAAACTCACCGAGGTGACGTGGCACGATCTGGGCCTTTGGATCTTGATCGGACGGTTGGTGGAGCTCGGGGTCGGCGATGGCTTCACGGCCGGAGTTATGCGCCGCCGGGCGCCGAGGACGGCGACCACCCAAACGGCGGTTGGGGCGTGCTCGGCGAGATGGATGGTGTCTTGAGTGCGTCTGGCCGGGGTTTGAATCTGGGGTCAATGGCGGCGGAGGGCGGCGGGCGGCGGCGAGGCAAGGACCGTGGCGGCGCTTCACGCAACTACGGCGGCGATTCCGGCGAACCTACGGCGGCTAGAGCTCGGCGGGTTAGGGCAAGAAGTGCGCGAAGTCACGGCGGTCCTCGGTGCGATCCGGCATTAAATAGCCCGGCGTCCGTGCGAAGACGGAAACCTAGTTCTTCACGGCGGCGGAGTGCGGCGGCGAGTCCGGCTCGGACTCGGCGAAGACGACGACGCCAGCCGCCCACGTGGCGCGATCAACGGCCACGATCGCCGCAGCGATCGGATCCGGGCGGATACGGCTCGAGCCGGTATGGGCGGATCTCGGTAGTTGGATCTTGATCCAACGGTTGGGATTGATTAGGTTTAGGAGTGGGTTCGGTCGAGTCACGTGGCTCGGGTCGGACTCGAACTCGAGTCTGACTCGGGCTCGGTCGGATGAACAGTAACCGGCTCGGTTGATTTTTCAGCGATTTAATATTTAAAATAATTCCCAGTAATTCATTTAATTCATTAAAAATAGCAAAAGACTCAGAAAAATTCCAGAAAAATTCTGGAAAATATTTTGGATCATTTTGGACTCAAATAAAATATTTCCAACAAAATTTTATTTGCAAAATTAAATTCTTTAATTATTTCAAAATGGAATAAATTCAAATAAATTCCAAATAAATCCAAATAAATTCCAGAAAATTCCAAAAATTCATCAAAGTGCCAAATCACACATGAATTCAAGGAAAGCAAAATTTTGGGGTGTTACAAACCTCCCTTAATAGAATCTCGTCCCGAGATTCAGGGCTCACTCTGAGAATAGGTTTGGAAACTCTTTCTTCAAATCCTCTTCACTCCCAAGTCGCTTCGCTCTCTGCATGGTTGCTCCACCGAACTCTACTGAAACGGGTTGACTTGTTTCTAGTTTCTCGATCCATTGTGTCTAGAATCCTCACGGATGCTCCTTATAAGTCAAATCCTCTTGCAACTCAATTGACTCTAGCGGTGTCTGCTCCTCAGAACTCGGAGACACTTCTTTAATCGACACATGGAATACATCATGTACTCCGCCAACGATCGTGGCAACTCCGGTGATAAGCAACTTCGCCTCTGCGACTCAAAATCTTAAATGGTCCAACATAACGGGGTGCAAGTTTCCCTTTGGCATGGAACCTCTTAACTCCCCTGAGAGGCGTAACTCTGAGGTAAACAAAGTCTTCTGGTTCAAAACTCAAATCTCGGCGACGATTGTCAAGATAACTCTTCATCGAGATTGGGCTATCTTCAACCTTTCCCTAATCATAGCGATCTGCTCTTCACCTCTTGAAGAATATCAGGCCCAAAGACACGGCGCCACGGTCTCATTCCAATTCAATGGCGTCCGACAGGTCGACCATACAAAGGCCTCAAAAGGTGACATCTCAGAACTAGCCTCGATAACTATTGTTGTAACTAAACTCGGCATACGGCAAACTCCTATCCCAAGAGGTAGCATAAGCCAATGCACAAGCTCTCAACATATCCTCCAGACTGGTTGACTCTTTCTGGCCTGTCGATCCGTCTCAGGATGATAAGTCATCTTGAAGTTCAAACGGGTTCCCATGGCTTCATGCAACTTATTCCAGTAACCTTGAGGTAAATTGGGTACCTCGTCCGATACAATCCTTTTTGGCACTCCGTGCAAACAGACAATCTGATCATGTATAATTCGCTAATTTATCTCCGAGTAAGTGGTCTTCACAGGATAAAATGGGCTACTTTAGTCAAGCGATCCACTATAACCCATATGGAGTCATAACCTCCTTGAGTCTTCTACAAACCGATAATGAAATCCATTCCGATTTCCTCCCACTTCCACTCGTATTTTCAGCGGTTGTAGCAATCCTGCTGGTCTCTCGATGCATTGCCTTGACTCTTTGGCATACGCCGCACAATGCAACATGCTCGGCAACTTCACGCTTCATACTCGGCCACCGTAATCTCTCCTTGAGATCCTGATACATCTTGGCGCTTCCGGATGAATTGAGTACTTGAGTCATGGGCTTCCTCCGTAATCGCTTGCTTTAACTCCTTTTTGTTAGGCACACAAATGCGATCCTTCATCCACAACGTGCCTTGCTCATCCAACTTGAAGTCCTCTCGCCTTGCCTTCCTCCTTGATGGACTTAATCCTGCGGATCTTGTCATCATCCTTATGTACTTATAGGATCTGATACTATAAGGTAGGCTTTACTTCCAATGTGGCCAAGAATCCGCTAGGTACAACCTCAATCTTCATCTTTTGAAAATCCTCACATAACTCATCCTGACTTGTGGCTAGCAACGCACTCACGGTATGGCTTTTCCGACTCAGAGCATCGGCTACTACGTTGGCCTTCCCGGGATGGTAATGGATTCCAACATTGTAGTCCTTGATCAACTCTAGCCATCTCCTTTGCCTCATATTCAGATCCGACTGGGTGAATATGTACTTAAGGCTCTTATGATCCGTATACACTTCACATTTGTTTCCAATCAGATAGTGACGCCATATCTTCAAGGCATGCACTACGGCAGCTAACTCTAGGTCATGTGTCGGATAATTTTCCTCATGCGGCCTCAACTGCCTTGATGCATAAGCGACGACCTTTCCATTCTGCATCAGCACACATCCAAGTCCTTGGCGCGATGCGTCACAATAAATATCGAAGCTTTGAGCAACATCCGGTAGAACTAACACCGGTGCCGACGTCAATCGCTTCTTCAGCTCCTGAAATCCTTTCTCACATTCTGGCGTCCATGCAAACTTCTTTTCCTTCTTCAGCAATTGCGTAAGAGGTTTCGCAATTGTCGAGAAGCCTTCGATGAAGCGGCGGTAGTATCCTGCCATTCCGAGGAAACTCCGAATCTGGGTCACAGTCTTCTTTGCTCCCAATGTAATACAGCCTTCTACTTTGCTTGGATCTACTGGCGACTCCTTCATGCGGTCATTAGATGTACAAGAATCTCCACCTTGTCCTTCCAAAAATCACACTTGCTGAACTTGGCGAAAAGTTGCTGTTCCCTCAGCTTTTCCAAAACTCGCCTTAAGTGTTCGGCATGTTCATCCTCTGTCTTGGAGTAGACTAGGATATCGTCTATGAACACGACGACAAACTTGTCCAAATATTCCATGAACACCTTATTCATCATATTCATGAAATAAGTCAGCGCATTAAATCGGCCCAAAGGACATAATCAGAACTCGTAATGTCCATATCTTGACGAGAATGCGATCTTGAATATCTTCTCGATCGGATCTTCAATCGATGGTATCCCGATCTCAGATCAATCTTGGAGAAAACTCCGGCTCCTCTCAAGCGACCAAACAAATCATCAATCCTGGGTAGCGGATACTTATTCTTCACGGTGACTTCATTGAGTGCACGGTAGTCAATGCACATCCTGAAACTCCCGCCCTTCTTCTTGACAAACAAAACTGGTGCTCCCCACGGCATTTAACTCGGTCTGATAAATCCTTTCTCCATGAACTCTTCCAGCTGGTCCTTCACCTCTACCACCTCCTCGGTAGACATCCGATAGGGTCTCTTTGCGCTCGGTGCTGTACCCGGTTCAAGCTCTCTCACAAACTCTCTGTCCCCTGTCGCGGCATACCAGGTAGATCTTCGGGAAAAACATCGGGTACTCATTCACTACGGGACATCCTCTATGCTGATTGCCTTGGTACTGTTAACCATCAACTGTCCATCTCTAATCGCAGCGGGCTTGAAATTCCACTTTCTTCCCACACGGGCTCTCAATCGAGATAGTCCTTCGTCCACAATCCAATACGGCCTTGTGCTTGGATAACCAATCCATTCCCAATATGACGTCTAAGGTCCGGTCTCCAAAATTATAAGGTTTGCTAGGAACTCTATTCCACCTATCAAGATTCTCACCCGGAACATCCTACTTTCGTTCGGAGTTCGGAACCAGGGGTTTGAACTAAAAGCATGCACTTAAGTCTTGCAATTCTCAAATCATTTCTAGTAGCAAAGCCTTGCGAAACAAACGAATGCGAAGCTCGAGTCAAACAAAATCAAGGTGTGTATCGAGTTAACAAGTAACTTACCCGATCTTACGTCCGTAGCATTCTGCAGTGCATCTGCGGTGACATGGTTGACTCGGCCTCTCACCACGGTCTGGGTGTGGCTCTGTGTCGGGCGCCCTAGCTGGGTGGTTCCTAGGTTGAAGCGAATCGGGTCGCTCCTGCTGTCTTCTTTGGACAATCATTGGCAAAGTGTCACTGGCTCGTTGCTTGATTGTAGCGTCTCCTTTGTTCCTTCTTGTTGCACAGGTAAGCGTTTCTAGCGGGGCTGGGGTGCAGTAGTTTTGATTGACAGGTCTTGGTCTTTGAGGATGGTGTCCTTGTTGCATTCTCGTGGTTGGAATCAAGAATTGATTTGGTGCAACCTCAAGCGCCGCTATGCGTTCCTGGCGTGATCCTTGTTGTTGCATCCTGCGCTTCTGTTCTCATCCGGGCCTTGCGCTTGTCCTCAAGAATAAGCGCCTTATTCACCAACTCTTGGAAATCTGGAAAGGTGTGGGTGATCAATCCTACTTGCAATCCTGAGTTAAGTCCCTTCATAAAACGAGACTGCCTCGATTTATCTCGTCGCTACATCCTCAGTGCGTAGCGCGCTAGCCGTGTGAACTTGTTCGTAGTCGGCCACCGGCTGATTACCTTGCTTTAATGCTCAACTCCTCCTTCTTAAGGTCCATGATTCCTTCCAGCACGTGATACTGTCGGAATGCAACCGTGAACTCTTCCCAAGTGATATCTTGAGGGTTCTCTGCGTGGCACGAAGTTCTCCCACCATTCGGCAATGTTCCTTCCAGCTGATGAGAAGCGTAGAGTACCTTCTCATTTCCTATGCATTGAGCTATGTGTAGCTTCCTCTCGATTGATCTTAACCAATCATCGGCCTCCAATGGATTGGCATTCCCAGAGAAAGTGGGTGGGTGAGTCCTCATGAACTCTGACAGCCTTGTATTCTGGCGTGGCCCCTGATTAACTTGATTAGCAGTGGCCTGAGCAGTGACGTGCTGCATTTGTTGCATCATAGCATGCATCAACTGAGTCTGGGCAGCAAGAAAAGCTCCGAAATTCTGCATATCCAGTGGCGGTGCTGGTGCTCCATCATTGGGGTTTTCTGCTGGGCGAGAACCACTCCCATTGCTTCCAAAGTTTCCACGGGTGTTCACCATCTGTCGATTTGCTCTAGGTTTAGAGATGAGAGGGAAACAAGAATAGACAAGTAATATGGAACTTATGCGGGGCGAAAGGGGTAACTTTAAGGTCCAACTTTATTATTAATAACTTGGTATGGTTGCTTACAATGCCTAAAGGCCTTGCAACACATACTGCACACTCAGCAAACAAAGCAAATCCAAATCGAACTAACTCTGGAGTCTAACGCCTAAAGGGTGACTCTTTATTCTATGACTCGACTCGGCGAAGGAGTCTCACTATAGAACCTATGCTCACTCATCGAGAAAACCTCCACGGCCTGGGTACGGGTGCTGTGGCATAGGCGCGAAACGATCGCCATGTCCAGCAACTGTGTCATCTGTGGTAGTCGAAGAAGCAGTGTCCTCATCGAGATCTGACTCCTCTGGATCTGGCTCGTGTAGCTCGAGTACTGGCTCTGGGTCCGGTCCGTACAAGGTCATCTCCAACTCGTCAATCCTTCGTAGAAGGTGTGCCACATACTCTTGAGCTTCCTGCCATCTGTTTTTCTCTGCCGTGATCTCCTTGCGGGCCTTTTGTAGCTCCTTGCTTGTATTATCTAGTACATCCTCCTGGGCGACGACAAATCGTGCCAACTGTGTAACCGTGGCATCCTCATCCTGAATCGCCTTCGGGTCAAGAAGGTTATCGCCGCGCGGGTGATAACGGAACACCGTGCTCTCCAACTCTCTGGCGTAGATACTGGTAATGTGCCGCATTGCTCGTCGTGATACTTCTTGGATACCCATCTGCATTGTAGACCTCTGGCGGTCAAAGTGTATCGGGCGATTGCACTGGCCCTTTTTCCTAGCAGGTACCTCAATCCTCACGTCACAAGCCTTGATCAATCCCGCTTGTCTGATCACTTCCACTTGGTATTGGGGCTTCTCAAAATCTCCGAGAGTCTGTAGCATATGCCAAAGTTCTGCAGCGTGACCAACTCCCAGATCAACGTAGTTGAACTCTTCCTCCATCTGTCACAAGAGTGCTTTACGTAAGAACTCGGAATTTTTAAATTGTGACAAGGTAAGGGAAAATTTCAGCAAGAGACAAGAAAAGAGAGAAGGGGATAAGTCGAGATGTCATTTCTTGTCTTCACAAATTTTTAGCTTTTAGAAAATAGGTTTTATCCTCACTATGACCATTCTAGCTAGGGTTGAGCCTACAGTCAACCTGGCTCTGATACCACCTCTGTCGGGACCCCGAATTTGCAAATCCGGACCCTCTGTGTATTCAGCACTAGTCCAGGAACGCGCTAGTGCACACAGTCTTAACATCGGTAAATATCACAATCATACCAATCGATATTAACAAAGTACTTTATTTAAATAACCAAAGTGGTTACTCGACCTTATGGCCAAGTTACAAATGTATGCCTTGCAAGGCGAAACTTATTAAAAAGAGAAATAATAGCAGCGGAAAATCAAATAAGGTAACATCGTGGCGCCATCCAGTATACCACAGGCAACTGACTGGGCTCGCTTCCCTAAGTAGACGGATCCTCTTGGAGTTCCTCCTCCAAAGCTGGCGTAATCTCCTCTTCAACTGATATTGTGTTGAGGCAAGGGTGAGTACTTGGTACTCAAAGAAGTCATGCATGTAATGCAAGCTAATATACTATATGCATGGCTTGGTACAAAGGAATAGCTCAAGGTATATTTGCGCAGAAACAGCATTTGAAAAGTACTATAAGTAGATTCAAAGCGAGAAATAAGTAAAGCATAACTAACTTTTCAAGAAGTTTAATAAACATTTTCCCCATCCTAAACCACATTTCCATCATCTTCATTATTAAACCAACCCAACTTTCAAATCCAAGTTATTTTCAGAAAGTCTAACCCTTGACTGTAATCCCCGAGCATTGTCCAAAGATCGTGGACACGGCTATTTAAATAGATTCTAAACTCTGCAGAGGTTATGCACTTTACCCACAAGATACAAACAAACACCACAAAGGCGAGTTCCTCAGAATAAAGCCTTTCTAAGCCTCAAACAACACAGTGGTCCTCTCCGGTTCAGGTTTCTACACCATCCCTTCCCTTAGCCAAGGCGAAGTATGGGACCAACACACCGTTAGATGGGTATCCGGCCACAGCCACGATACGCTCCTCGCACAATCACACAAACGGTGTAATTGACACCCTGAGGCTCCACAAGTGAGTCCTTAGCGACTTAGTCAACTAGGGCCGTCCCATTCCACCCATGTGGTTGCAAGTATGACCCAGTTCAAAGGCTTGCAAGGTTAAGTCCTTAGAGTGACCAGGGCAAGACTACCCGAAGAACCAAATCAACACTCCCAATGCCACAATCGCCCACTGATTACTCTTTGCCACATGCCCTGGCCGAAATCGCTTATCAAACCCCGCTTGATTACCATGCACCACGTGCCATCAACATCACATGATACTTTTCCAAAACAGGTTCAATATATCATTAAGTCAATATTAACATTTGATTGTCCAAAATCATGTCATGAGCACGAAAGTGTGTCTAAGCAAAGATACTACAACGGTCTAAAACCCATGTTGGCAATTTGATTATGTCCAACTAGTAAACCACAACTAGGGTGACAAGGGTCATGGCACATACTTAAATAATCAAGGTGTCATACAAAGAAATTGGTACTTATATAACCCACATGTTTAAAGTATTTTTCTAATTGAACTAGCATGCAATAGTTTAAATCAAAATAGATTTCGAAATAGGATCAACATGGTCAAAGCACAACTTGCCTTCGAAGAGTACTTGTTCTTGGTCTTGAGTTGGATCCTGAGTCAACACTTCTCCTTCGAATCCTTCCGGCACTTCAACGTCTACTCGTAAAGCGTGCAAATAGCAAATACGCAAATAAACAATAGGCAAAAACATCCCAAAACTCCAAATAAAATCCATAAACAGAGAGAACATAATTTTCTGGATTTTTAGGAACTGGAATCGTTCAAATCGGAGTTAAAACGCAAAAGTTATGATTATTTAAAGTTTAAATAATCAATTAAATAATATTACAGAGAAAAACTTTAGTCCAAAAATTAAATAAAATTCATATTTAGGTAGATCTCAATTTTATACAAATTTAGAAATTTGAATCACTCAAATCGGAGTTGAAACGCAAAAGTTATAAGCGTTTGAAGTTTGAAACAAAATCTGAAATCATTATTTGAATTAATAAATCATTTTCTTTTTCGGAAATTAATTATTGCGTCATCATGGACACGTGGCAGCTCCTGATTGGCTGGCTGACGTCAGCCGGCTCATGGGCTCAGCTCACGGCGCGGTTCGGTCCACGGTGGACCCGGTCCACAGCTCGGGTGAGGCTGACAGGTGGGACCCACCTGTCAGTGCGGGGTCTCACGCAAACGCGGCTGACGTGTGGGCCCTCTGACATGCGGGGCCCGCGTGTCAGTGACCACGCACGCGCGCGTGGGCGCGACGGCTCGGCTTCCTGGACGCGTGGCACAATCGTGGCCGTTGGTTTGAAATCCGACGGCTGGGATTGAGTTTGGCCTCATGTGCTTGGGGCGACGCGTGATCGATCGTGGGCCGTTGGATCTTGATCCAACGGTCCGCATCCAATCTAACCTGGTGCGATTCTTGATACGCGGCACAACCTAAGCCGTTGGATCTAGATCCAACGGTTGGGATTAGATCTAGGATTTTCAACGGGAAACTCACCGAGGTGACGCGTGGCACGATCTGGGCCTTTGGATCTTGATCGGACGGTTGGTGGAGCTTCGGGGTCGGCGATGGCTTCACTGGCGGAGTTGCGCCGCCGGGCGCCGAGGACGGCGACCACCCAAACGGGCGGTTGGGGCGTGCTCGGCGAGATGGATGGTGTCTTCGGTGCGCCTGGCTTCGGGTTTCGAATCTGGGGTCAATGGCGGCGGAGGACTCGGACGGCGCGAGGCGAGGCAAGGACCGTGGCGGCGCTTCACGCAACTACGGCGAGCGATTCCGCGAACCTACGGCGGCTAGAGCTCGGCGGGTTAGGGCAAGAAGTGCGCGGGTCACGGCGGTCCTCGGTGCGATCCGGCATTAAATAGCCCTGGCGTCCGGCGAAGACTAAACCTAGTTCTTCACGGCGGCGGAGTGCGGCGGCGGAGTCCGGCTCGGACTCGGCGAAGACGACGACGCCACCGCCCACGTGGCGCGATCAACGCCACGATCGCCGGCGCGATCGGATCCGGCCGATACGGCTCGAACCGGTATGGGCGGATCTCAGCCGTTGGATCTTGATCCAACGGTTGGGATTGATTAGGTTTAGGAGTGGGTTCGGTCGAGTCACGTGGCTCGGGTCGGACTCGAACTCGAGTCTGACTCGGGCTCGGTCGGATGAACAGTAACCGGCTCGGTTGATTTTCCAGCGATTTAATATTTAAAATAATTCCCAGTAATTCATTTAATTCATTAAAAATAGCAAAAGACTCAGAAAAATTCCAGAAAAATTCTGGAAAATATTTTGGATCATTTTGGACTCAAATAAAATATTTCCAACAAAATTTTATTTGCAAAATTAAATTCTTTAATTATTTCAAAATGGAATAAATTCAAATAAATTCCAAATAAATCCAAATAAATTCCAGAAAATTCCAAAAATTCATCAAAGTGCCAAATCACACATGAATTCAAGGAAAGCAAAATTTTGGGGTGTTACAGAGTCCCCTTTAGAAGTTTTTAATAGAACAAAATAAAGGATTTTTACCACCTATGTCAACAAGCTATCTAACTTCAGTGTACAAGTTATAAGTGTAAACATATACAGCTGCAAAGAATCAACCAAATAATATCAAAATTAGACAGCACTATTGAATTGTGCCACTAGTAGAATACATCCATAATGTCTTTTCATGCCCAACTCAGAAATATACCAAATCAGGTATATAAGATGGTAAAAATAACTATGAAAGGACAACAATTAAAGAGGGTACCTTACAATTTAGACACTGTCTGGAGTAGTCAAGGGTTGCTGCAGTCCAAATGCCTAGTCAAACGATTTGGAGTGTGCACACCATCTCCTCGATACTGAAAGCAACACATATGTAATCCATAATGTACATTTGTCATCCAAGCATTAGCATACATAAGTTTCGAAATTGCATCAGTTAGAAGAATAGCAGGATCTATGTGATATTGTTGCTCTTACTGAAGCTCAGATTAATTTCAGTCTTGGATTGGCCCGTCTGAGAGATGATTATCTTATAAATCCATTTGGTGTGACTGTGTCTGTGCTTGTAAGTGTATTTCTTCCCTGTACATGTTTCCATCAATGCTTGTATTGTCAAGCAGTCTTGTTTGGTCGAAAGGTTTTGAAAAGCTTTCTGATTACTTGCATAGTAACTTGCACAAAGATTATTCCTAAATGCTGATCAGCCTGATCTAATAGAATTTCATCTTTTATCACAGCCTAACAAAGCTGGAAAGCTTGATGGTCCACCCCAGTATGACATGAATGTTGATCTAACTGCCTTGGTTTGTTTCTTTCTATTATTAGCACAGCGTAAATGTATTACTTAAGTACTTCAGGAATGATTTCAATAAAATTCTTTGTGTTCCATAAGTTTGGTTTGGTATTTTTGATTGATTTTCTTTCAGGAAGTAAGGTTTAGAATAGATATATGAAATCTGAAGTTGGCATGTTTTCAGATTAGTACTTCAGAGCCTAACATCTTGATAAAGTATTTAAGTCTTAAGGGCATATATAGTAAAAGGAGTAGCCTATGAGATCTAAAAAAAATCTGACAATGAAATAGCGAACACAAAATGCCATTGAAGATAATTACAGGATCGCTTTACAATTGTGATGTCCTCCTAAATCAAATGCCTTGAACTTGATCTTCCCAATACTCAGCTCTTCAGAAGTCGGATACTGCGTAGGATGATGTTGAACCAATCTCTGCTAGATGGAACACAAATCCATGCACAAGCTTATTCAGCAAACAGAAGCAAAAGCACTAAGCAATAGATTTGGTATTCTAGCATATGTTAGGGTGCCTGAAAAATAAATGACTGTAACAGCAAGAAGAAAAAATTTGGTAGTTTTCATACTGTGGACATCCCTGGATCCCTTTAACAGCAAGAACAAAAAAGCTGGGGGGCTCAACCCACTGAGCTACTGGTATCATCCTAGTCTATATTAGTAGAGGCAAAAGTGACAAGGATCTGACCTAAGCACAAACTTAACTAGCAAACTATACTCAACATTTGAGAAAGCAGGCTATCAATTTTTATCAAACCACTACATCCACCAAACAGTCCTTCCCTGCAATCCCCCCCCAAAAAAAAAATAACATAGATTATGTCTCCATATCGCACGAGACTCAAACATAAATTTAGGGCTTCACTTAATTCAACTCCTCTTGAGTAAGCAAGCTAACAGTCTTAATCAGATGGGGAGCTGAAATTCTTTTCCTAATTTTAGGATGAACACATTCAAAGAAAAACAAGGGTTTATATTGGGTCCATCAACAAATTAATAACTAGTATTAGCTTATTAAGGTACCTGAGTGTAGAACCACTCAACACTTCTGCGAACTTGAGCAACTTGGAGTTTGCACAGGAAAAAGAACAAATAAAAAGGTCAATCACAAGAAATCTGCATAACAACAGGTAGATAAAACAAAATTTCTTTTCCCAATTTCCCCAAGTAAGTAGATATCACAAAGATAATATAGAGGCCAAAGAATTGCCAATAACCTCACATTACTGACAAATCTTTGCAACCCACCTCATAAGAAACGCTACATCCTAGAGGAAGCTACTAATATCTTCGGCAGCAAATGACAAATTGTAGCAGCTAATGCCCGATTGCCGATGAAAGACCAGACTGCAAGCCAAAACTAAATGGAGTCATTCATCACGGAAGCTGTGATACTAAAAAGCAAGCTAGATTAAAGGGTCGAATGCTTAGATAAAGTGAACTATAGTCAAGAACAACACCTTGGATTTGTGCGCACACCTTGGATTTGCGAGCAGTACTTGGCAGATGAAGCAGCAAGTTGCGAGCAGTAGTGGCGTGGCGCCTTCTCGGCAGGAGGGCGGAATGATGGCGGCGAGCGACAGCGGCAGCTCGGTGTAGAGACGAGGCAGGGCAGCCGGCAGTAGGAGGCAGGGCGATTGGAGGCCGCTCGGCGTAGGGAGGAGGCAAGTCCAAAACACGTGATGGTGCGGCGCGGCTAGTCCACGGCGGCAGCACTACACGGCCATGGTGCCCTTTGCGACCACCGCGGCTAGATGACAGCGGGGGCATGCAGCAGGGGGGCAGATCCGCACAACAGGGAGGCGGAGGCGGAGCCGAAGGAGGAGGTGGCCGGTGAGGTAGAGGCGGAGACAACAAGGAGGCGAAGTGTTGAGCAGATTGAAGACAGCCGGGCGGGAGCGACGGAAGTCTCTGGAAGGATGGGGTGGGGGAGCAAGGCGGGGACGTGGTAGAGGGATAGCGTGGCGGCCGGAGCTGGGCGAGTCGAACGGATGGAGAGAGCGAGTTGTGTGGCGGCGCTGTGAGGGAGAGTGTGATTTTGGGGGCGGCGCTAGTTGTGAGGGAGAGAGTGATTTTGGGGGCTCGATCGATTCGATTAACCTAGCTAGGGCGACCACACTGGTCCGCGCGCGTATCACCAATTTTTTTTTGTTCGCGCGCCTATTTTTGCTGCCTTCGCTGTATATGAGTTTTGCCGACAGATAGACCTTCACCGACAGATATACTTTCGCCGACAGATAGACTGATAGAAATATTTATCATTGCCGATAGATATGTTGTCTCTAAAACTATATATATTTAGCGACACATAGTCTGTCCGTAATTACAGTACTACTGATGGATTAACTGTTGAAAATATTTACCGACAGATGTTTAGATGGTAAAAGAAGATTTTTACCTACAGAGATCTGACGGGAATTTTGTGTCATGGTGTAGTGCACCTTGCTGGGATCAACAGCAACACCTCCTTCCGAGAGAACGTGGTCTAAGAAGGCAACTTCTTCGAGCCAGAACTCACATTTGCTGAACTTGGCATACAGCTGATGTTCACGCAATTTATCAAGCACTAAATGCAGATGGAGTTCATGCTCCTGTTCACTCCGAGAATAGATAAGAATGTCATCAATGAACACCACCACAAATTTATCTAGGTATTCCATGAATACCTTGTTCATGAGATTCATGAATGTGGCTGGTGCATTGGTGAGTCCAAAAGAAACTACTGTATACTCGTACAAACCGTAACGAGTAGTAAACGCAGTCTTCTGGATATCTTCCGGTCGAATTTTGAGTTGGAAGTACCCCAGTCTCAAGTCAATTTTAGAAAAGACTCGAGCTCCACTTAATTGATCAAACAAATCATCAATCCGAGGAAGAGGATACTTATTTTTGATAGTGACTTCGTTTAAGGATCGATAGTCCACGCACATGCGTAAACTACCATCTTTCTTCTTGACGAAGAGCACTGGACTACCCCACGGAGACGAACTAGGGCGAACAAATCCCTTAGCTAAATGCTCCTTGAGTTGCTTCTTCAACTCCAACAACTCATCAGAGGGCATCCGATACGGGCGTTTGGATGAAGGTGCTGTTCCTGGCAGTAAGTCAATAACAAACTCCATATCCCGATCTGGGGGCAATCCCGGTAATTCTTCAGGAAACACATTAGGATACTCACAGACCACTGGTACTCAATCTAATTCCAACACAGAAAGCGAATGGAAAGAAGTCTTAAGCACATTTGATCGTCTGGAGTAATACTTAGTCTGGATTCCATCCGAATTTACCAGAGAAATGGAACGATTTGCGCAATCAATACGTCCTTGATTTTGAGACAACCAATCCATTCAGAGGATAACATTGAGTCCAGGGGTATCTATCTGAATCAGATCTCCCAAAAATAGAACTTCATTGATCACTATGGGTACTTTAAGACATATGCGCTCAGCTCGCATAACTGAACCAGGGGAATAGACTAACATTGGATTTCGCAATCTGTTAGTCTTAACCTTATGTTCCAAAACAAACTTTGAAGAAATGAAAGAATGCGAAGCGCCCGAATCAAATAAAACCAAAGTGGGTACTGAGTGTATGGAAAACATACCAACTACCACATCTGGAGCATTACTGGCCTCCTCCGCAGTCACTAGGTTAAGTCGACCACGGGCTTGACTCGGGGCTACTTTTTGACTAGAACGCCCTCCCAAGTGTCCACCACGCCCGGTTACAGAACCTTGCGGGCGAATCGGACCGCTTGGAACTTGAGGTCGAGCAGCAACAGGACGTTTGCTCGGACAAACAGTAGAGATATGTCCCTTTTCACCGCAAGCATAGCAGGTGAGTGCGGCCATCCTGTCCTGCCCTCCACGAGTCTGTCCTCCGCGGCCAGAAGGTTGAGCCGCAGACAGAACAGGTTGGGGAAAGTTCTTCTGAGATCGTGGAGGCGGTGATGCCACGGACTGAGCACTGGCGGATTTCCCAAAATGCGGTCTCGAAGTACTGGCACCGGCAGATTTCCGAGCCATCCACTTACGCTTCCGGCTCTCCAAAACTGCCTTGCCGCTGTCCTCAACACAAATCGCCTTGTCCACAAGCACTTGCATATTGGGGATGTCAAGTGGTGCGAGCGAATGACGAATCTCCTCATTGAGATGTTGACGAAACAAGGAGACTTTTCGAGCTTCACTCGGGACCTCATCTGCTACATATCGAACCAGATAGTTGAACTTATGCAGATAGTCCATCACTGACATAGACCCCTGACGAAGATCATAGAACTCTCGTTTCTTTATCTCCATCAGACTAGCAGGAATGTGCACTGCACGAAAGGCTCCTTTAAATTCCTCCCAAGTCATGACCTGACCAGGTGGACAAATTGCCTTAACACTACCCCACCAAGCTGCTGATGCGCCTTGGAGATAGTGAGCAGCATACTGAACCTTCTCCTCTTCAGTACACCTTACGAGGTCAAGTTTATCTTCAACATCGCGAAGCCAATCGTCTGCATCCAGAGGATCGGTCGCAGATGAGAAGTTTGGCGGGCGAGTTCGCTGGAACTCGGCCAACCTCGATTGGGGTTGCATTGCTGCCAAACCACCATAAGCAGCGGCACCAAGATTCTCGGAATTCTGCACCAACCGTTCCAACAAACGGGTCTGCATGACAAGAACTTGGGCCATTGACGGAGGTGGAGGTAACTCTTCACTTTGGGCATCGTGATGACTAAGCGATGCCTCCCGATTACCTACTGGCTCATTAGAGTGAAGAGATCCTTGGCTACGGGATCTAGCCAAAGGTGGATCTTGACGCTCCGGATTCGGTATTGCCACAGCTGGTTCTTGGCTATTTTGAGCAACACCCCGGGCCATCACCGAACGATCAATACGTCTCTTCGGCGGCATCCTGTTGACATAAAGACTTAGAGACAGGTACCACAAGAGCCCATCGAAGAACGCGGGAATTTTGGACAACAGTCGCGAAACTCAAGCACAATCCATCACATAGCAATACAAAATTTAAAGTATGCATCACAGTGAAAGGATTGCAGGGCGATAGATTTACAAATGATAACTTAGCACGTCTCTTCGCGCTACAGGGGGGTTAATTACAACACCACCAACATCATCTACCACCAGTTCCACGGGATTAATTACAACAAAAGACTTCTTCTGCCAGCTCGTAATTACAACAAAAGCGAGCTGCAGATCCTACTACCTATTAGGATGGGGATCTAGTCTTAGACACGGCCACCGTTCACAGCAGGGACATCTGAGGTGCCTGGGGCTACAGAAGAAGCAGTTGACTCTACGGGGAACATCAACTCGTACTCGCGTCCACCAAACAGCAGGTTACGTCCTGGCATGGCAGTCGCAGAAGCACTAGGGCGCACAGCCGAAACACGGCGACGGGCCAGCTACCACGAGCATTATTCCGCACTGCGAGAGACCCGACGATAAGATCCATAAGGACGGGGTAACTCCTCCGCAGGCTCGAGGTCATCATTCTCCCCATAGATCATCCCAGTAGTAAAGAAACCATAGCTAACCAAAGGCGCCATGTTACTCTCTAACTCAGAGATACGGCGTTGAGCAAGCAACAGTTCTTCACGGAGACGAAGCAGATATCGATCAAGGGATCTCACTAGCCTAGTCTGCCAAATCTGCACAGGATCCAACAGTGGATAATCCGGCACATACAAGTTCTCTTGGTTGTCCGGCTCACGAGAGGGACAAACAGGATACAACTGAGCCATTTCCGGTACATCAAAGCGAAGCCTCAAAATTGCAATGTATGCTCCATCGAGTAGAGCTGCAAGAGGACTTGGCGCTGTACCATGATACTAACGGGTTTGCTCTCCTGCGTGGCATCTGCGAATAGAAACTTCAGCCACATACAGGGAGGAAGCGGGACTAAGTCCAGCACGTGAGATCAAATACCCTGGCGGCTCAGGAAAGCCAGCACGTTGCATCATCTCCCAGAGGGTAGCCTGAACTGAGCCCTCTAGAATCGCAGACGTGAAGTAGCAGGGTTCCCAACGTCCAGGCATCTAAGATTACGAAGGGAAACAAATTAGTAACATCCTCAACAAACGAAAATTCGAAATAACAAAATTAAATAAACGAAAGGAAAATAACCCAACAACGAACAAATAAAAAAAACTCACGATCTTAAACCTTATCCTTATCATTACTCAATTCTTAACTATCTTTTGAAGTGGATAAGCTTCCCAAATGATTCTAACTTAAATTTCGAATAGGATTGGGAAAATAGGTTGAACCAAATATCCCATTTTCTTTTGCCCTAGAAATCTGACTTTGAAAACCGAGATAAGAGGAAAATTTCATTTGAAGCTCTAAACCAGAAAAGGTGCTACAGAAAAGAAAAGATCAGCATTCTATGTTTTCACAATTAAGAAGTGCATACTCAAATAACTTTTAAAGAGAGAAGACTCTTCCTTAATCCTATCAAATACAGAACCTTTGCTCTGATACCACTCCTTGTGGGGGCTCCCGTCCTGGTACAGTGATACTCCATTACTGTTGCGTGGGCCAAGTTAATCACGCAACCCGTAACGTAACGATCACGGCATCACGACAGACTCAGATTGAAATCACTTGACTAGCACGATACTCGAATGAGGTCACATGCTACCCAATTGGTTCCAATTTGAGCTTCCCGCAACAATGTGATAACCACTAGTCCCTGGATCAGTAGGCTAGCGTCACATGTTGAGAAGGGAGAGTCTCATCCAAACGAACGCAGTACAAGGGCAGGGATAATGTATTACAACGGTAGATAGTAATATTACAACTTGTTCTGTTTACAAAATGCCGATTGGCTTAAAGTAAACTGGAGAGAATAACAACAGAGAAACAAAAGCAAAGCGGCCACGGTGTGCCTCCATTCCCACAGGCAACCGGCGAGCAACTAACTCCGCTAGCCGTCAAACGCACCACCCACGCCTGGGTCACAGAACTCCTGGTCACCTTCTTCCTCACCTACATCTTCTGCTCCTCACGCAAATTTTCAGAGCAAACGGTGAGTACACGTATGTACTCGCAAGAATTTATTGTTTGCAAGTATAATAATGCAGGTTAAACAATGAAGATGGTTGCTACTCTAGTTCAGTTTTGCATGAAGCTGAAGTTATTTGCAATAGACTAATAGATTGGAATACTACACTGTTTATAAAACATTGAGTAAACGAGAATACAACAATACATAATGTAATTGTACATTTCATTCAACATCCAAATTCCTCCAACATATCCAACAACACCATCACATGGCAACAGGAATCAATCCCTTCAACAAAATCATCGTACCATCACAAGGTATCAGGAATCACCGCCAATATGATCAAATCACCAAACCAACCGATCTATGAGTTCAACAACTCAACATTAACAGGAAACAGCCCATCATTCAAAAGGTCTACCGCTTCCAAATCCTTTTTCAGAAATTAAAACCAAGATACTATATTTGACAGCAAATACCCAAGATGCTCGTGACCGTGAGCACGGCTAATCGATTAGTTTGATTAATCTCTGTAGAGAATGCACACTTTACCCACACGACACATTCTAGCAATCATGTCAACCATGCCACGCGATACATACCATATCCATTTTGCTAGATTGTGACGAAACTCTTCCAATTGTCGGCATCTAGTCTTGCGTCAGCCCCGGCGATGTGCGCTCTTTGCTTTGGGTGGGGGCTCCACACACCCACACAGAGTACCCCCGGGCCAGGCGAGAGTAACCCCCTAAAGATTAGGGTGGTTGGGTACCTTAAACTCCAAACCTGATTCACCCACACGGATCCAACGATGGCTAACAGCCCATCGTGCCTTTTACCCTTAGCAAAGCATCCACCGTTGTTTCACGAAAGCCTCCAACACCCGCACGTGGTGAGGGAGTATTCTAAGCAACACCAGCACGTCGGTATTGCCCAACTACTTCGACCTGCCACGGCGCAAGATCAAATTCCAACTCCTGTACTGGGTTTAGGCTATCCCATACTAGCACATGTGGTTGTACGCAAGGACTTGGTTAAAAACGTCAAGTTCAGTCCTTAGGATTGCACAGACGAGACCTCCCATCTCCGTCCGGCATAAATCACTGAACACCTTTTCTTTTTTCATCTTTTACCAACATAGCCTTTATTTTCCGAAATCATCATTTCCAAAATCCTAATAACGTATCGAAAATCTTTGATTGACTGAGTCCATCGATCATTATTCAATCAGTCTAAAGCTGGACTAAGCGTATGCAACTATTAGACTTATATTCCCTGGTGACACTTATTATAGCGTCTACCCTTAAACTAGGGTTACTCAAGGATTTTAGGGTAACAACAACATTGAGATAAGCCATCCAACCTTTAGGGTATCTACCTATTCCCGCCATTTAAATATTTGTAATAATTCATATGCATGCGCAATAGTTTTGCGAATCATCAAATACATTTGCAATTATAGGAGCAATATGTTCAAAGGGGGTGCTTGCCTGCTTGCTCTAAGTTTTGCGTGTCCTCTGGGTCAAAGTCCGGATCCTCGCCAACTGCTCCTGAGGCGACAACGTCTAAACGAAAACGCGACAAAAGAAACAACGAGGAAACGATTAAGATCCAACGAGAACAAAGCAAAAAGCTCAAAGAAGCGGACAACAACCAACAAGCGAACACAAGGGAAGAAACTTAAACGAAACCGAATTTTGAATTGGAGACCGGCAGTACCGGTGTACAAACTCTGGTAGTGCCGCTCTACAGTTGGTAGTACCGGCCTTGAGGGTCGGTAGTACCGGCGGCTACGAAACCTAAACGGGGACCTCTCTGGAAAATAACTACCGGCGTTGCGGGAGCGGTAGTGCCGGCCTAAGCCCGGCAGTACCGGCCGCAAGGGTCAGTAGTGCCGGCCTGAGCGGCAGTACCGGACTTACCACGTCGGTAGTGCCGGCCACAGGTCGACTGAATTTTCCAGAAAACGGATTTTTCGCACAAACGACTTCGGAATTCCGCGACGATTGCATGGATGGGTTCTCGGAGGTGACAAGGACCCATTTATGCAGACCACATGTGGTTCCGACCTCGTTTGGCCTAATTCCTAATCCGAGAAACTCTAAAGTCCTAATTCATGCTAAATTCCAACTTTCTCCCCGAATCGAATTCAAACTCGATTCCTTTCGCGAAACTCGGACTTTAACAAAGTCGAACACGTTCAAGGGTCCTTTTCCTAGCTTTTGGAACTAGGGTTCCAAGGTTTAATTCCAAAAGCTACGAAAACGACAATTAACCCAAATCTAACCGATAAAACGCATTTAGGGTTTCTAATCTCAGTTTTCGCACTAACGAGAACTCTAGCACCTAACCTAGGTTTAGAAACTCAGCTAACTAAAAGTTGAGCACTAAAACTTGGTTTTCTAGGGTTTTAGCTAAAAGAAAAGTTGATAGAAGTGAAGAAAAGCACAAGATCAAGCTCAAGTCATCACAGATCTGACTGAAACTTGCTCCACTCACCATAGAGTTCGTCTAGGGTTTGGGAATCGACGTCCTTCTCCTTGACCAGTTGCTCCTCAAGCTCCAGAACACCGGAGGGAGAGGTTTAGCCGGAGGAAAAGCTCGAGAGAGAGGGAGAGAGCTCCATGGGAGAGAGAGCTAGAAAGGGAGAGCTAGAGGATGAGGGTGAGAGTGAGAGGGAGTGAAGTGAGGGAGAGGGAGCTGGCTGGGGAGGAGAACCCTCTAGAAGAGAAGAGGTGGCCAGGGCAGCCGGTCAGAACGGGCGCCCTGCCCCCTGCCCGCACCCCTCGGCCGGCAGTACCGGCCAGGGCCGGCGGTACTGCCGCCCAAGGCGACAAAACCCCAAGAACCCCCCAAAAACTCCGAAACTCAACAACTCTTCCCGGAAACCTCTAGGATAGACTCTAGGATAGCTAGAGAAGGTTCGGAAACTACGGTTGCTCGGAAATTCTAACCACAGCTCGAAACGAGATTTTAGAGCAAAAACTAAAACGAAACAGATAGAGCGAACAATTCCAAAACAATTAACTCCAAATTGAAGTCCAAACAACTACCAAAGGATAATTAACATTAAAAAGGCAAGTTCAAACTCAGGATGTTACATAGGACTTACTCTATTGGCTCTTCGGATTAGTCATAACTTTCTCACCGACCTTCCCGGATTAGTTAATGACTTTCTCACCGCCCGGGCCATGTAACATGTCATGTATGCAAGCATGCCAACATCACATAAAACTCATATATTAACACATGGCATCATAACATCTTAAACATGCTCATCATATCATAGCAATCATTAAAACATGGCAAGTGGACATATATCATGTAGACAATTCCATCTAATCTCAACATGCAACCTACAACTCGCTATCCATCACAACACACTTGCCTCAACCACGTGCAACGGATTGGCGGGAAGTAGAGGGCACTCCCGAGGTCGCACCACCTGCACATAGGTATCACACACTCACAATCATAACCACAGAACAGTACGCAAACCCTCATCTACCCCGACATTGCCAACGACTCGCAAAACCTAAAAACAGAGGTTCTGTCCCGGCGAGACAGCAGACTTGCAAAAGGCATAACTTGGGCTCTGGGACTCCGAATCAATTAAACGAGTACATCCTCGCGTAGCTTAGGAAATTTCCCAACTTTCTCTAGGTATAAGGAAAGACTGATTCGGCCTCTAAAGTTGTTTAATCTACAGATTACCGAGATCTATTCCAATCGCGTCACAGATTTTAATACGCTCGGTAAAACAGTCATAACTTTCAAAAGGCTGGGTGGAATTTAACGTTCTTTATATGCACGGAAATATAATGAAATTATCTACAACTTCTTAAAAGTCCGTACGGTCAGATTCGAAATCTAAATTGGCGAAAACAGGAACCGTAGGTCGACTGCTCAAGCTGCCCCAAAACAGAAACGTGGCAACGTCTAGATCTAACCCAAATTACTCCAATCCAGCACCACCAATTGATCTAAAAACTTGATAATCACCTTAAGAACAGTACCTAGATCAACCCCAGGGAACCCCATGATCATACCTTTGCCCGACGAACGAAAACTCAACGAAACTCCTCCCGGATCGCTCCTCGCTCCACGTTCCACGTTCCTCGCTCCTCGCTCCAATGGATGGATCCACGAGGTGCAGGGGTGGGGAGGCCACCCTAGGGCAGCAAGGGGGTGGAGGAGAGGTGGGGAGCAATGGGGCAAGGGAGGGGGAGGCGCACGGCCAAGCGAGGGGGAGGCGCACGGCCAAGGGAGGAGGGAGGGAGGGGTGGCGGCTAGGGCACTTGGGGGTGGGGAGGGGGCGCACAAGGGGGCAGCAAGGGGGTGGACATCCCAAGGGGTAGGGAAACCCCCCTTTTACCAGCCCTAAGCCCCTTTCCTAATCCTAAATGGATTCCCACTCCATCCCACCAAAGCCCACAACCCCCTCTTTAAGGCCCAAACTCCCCCGGGAAGGCCCAAAACCCCGGAAACGTTATAAACCTCCATACCCTATGGTTTTAACCTTATTTCCACATCTCATACTGTTTTTGACCAAATCATGCACGTTAAATAAGGTTACGACACTCCGTGGTGTCACAACAATTCAAATGGCCCAAAAACGCGAGTAAACCTCGAGCCGAAAGGTTTTAATCTCTAATTTCACATTCTATAATGTCACACCATACCGTAGTGTCACATTCTTCCCCCCTTCAACAGGATTCGACCTCGAATCTGAAGGACGCCAATAAAACAGCAACAAAATCCCCAAGGGACAAAAGGCTTCTCTGCAGCACAAAACAACCGCACGAAACCTCAAACCGGAACACACGACAAGCGAGTTCTCAAAACCAACCCTTGGCGAAAAAGTGTTGATCTAGTTCAACTAAGGGCAACCGCTCACAGTTCGACCTTCACTTCTATTCCCAAACAGAATCCGCGTTTCAACCACAAAGGGCTCCATCAACCCAAAACGCTCGAATCCTCACGGCAAACACTTCATACTTCTATCACAACCAACCTGACTACCAAACTCCATTAAACTCAACATGACAAAATCAAGGAAGTCACAATTCCTTTAACGACCTTTCTACATTCCCGGAAATTTCCATCGAGGGGAACACTCATTAAGGCACACTTGCCCTTCCGATACACGATCATACTAACGTTTTATTCCATCCTTTCCCAGACAAGACTCAATTCCAAAAACAACTAGTGACGACAATTGCTCACGGCAGGACAAATATCACCGAACCACCGTCAACTTCACTTCCACCCATCGCCACTCTCAATAATGGTTAAACCCAAACGTCATCAACCTCCATCACAAACCACCCTTATACCACTAAGGTTCGACACCTAGCCCAAGCTAGGATCGAAAACCTTACCAAACCACAATTGGTTCCTTTCTTAAGAGGGTCTCACCCTCACATAAGACACTTAGCTATCAAGCCCAAGTGCACACACGACAACTCAAACCCAAAGCATTAATAATCATTTTCAAAAGAATTCGGCAACCTCCAAACAAAATCACAAAGGGAGCATAAATCCCCTACACCACAACCAAAATACCATAATTTCTTCATTCTTTCTTTTCATACTAGAAAGCAAGGGAAAACTCGTTTCATGACATGAATTGCACATTCTTCAAGAGCACTCCGGAATAGTCATATCTCCTTATATGACTTTCTCACCGACCTGGCTCAACGACTCTTTTATCATTTAACATCTAAAAACGATGTCCTGTTTACTTTTCATCGTTCATTCATCATGGAAAAACAATACCGAAAAGTCATTCACCAAAAGACTTCTTCCTCGGTATCACATGATTGAAATACACATAACACTAACGGTTGCGCTAAATCATATAGACTATGACGGCAACATCGTTAATCAACAAAACACCACATCGTGTGAAAACCCAACATCCATTTAAAACTATCCTTACAAAACCTCGCAAAATCAAACTCAACCCTTTGGAATAGAACATCGACTCCAAAGTTAAACATCAGCACACACAACCGCCACAAATGTTCTCAACAAGAAAGGGAAACTCATTTCCAGGAAGGGAACACTTCACTAACAAAATCACTGATGAAACATCCCAGAAATCCATCTTTTTGAAGCACACGCAAACACTTAGACGCATTTTCCAAATAACTCCAGCTATAGCCAAATAGAGTTACATATCAAGGGCTTAACTCAAAAAATTTTCCAACACAACCCGTTATGACCAACTGCTTCCTTTTAAATATTTATTCCTAAGGTAATTTAGTGCGAACGCGAAGGAGCGCGATCCAATCAAGAACTTTTGGGTGTAAATCCATACTCATAGCACAAACTAAAACAAGTTAGCCAAATCCAAAGGTTGGCACCAATCTCTACAAGTTTAGGGAAACTCTGAAACACAACATAAGGAATATGTTGACCGAATGCATTCAACCAAAAATGGCAAACAACCAAACCAGTTTAAAAGCTTTTAAACACAAGCTCAGCATAAAAAGAACCATCTCTGGTATTCCACTACGCTTTCCATTAAAGACTTCAATAATCACTAATTACTCCTTGAGGAGCCCCATCATGATTCAACCAAAACTACACAACAGGTTCTTTCTCTAATTACCTTTCCCAACACTTATAAATAAAGTTTATGATGCTTATCAACAAGACATCGAACCAACACTACCTCATCCTAATCTACACAGACACACACTTAACAATTAACATCATGTTCTCAATTTAAAGCATACTACTTGAACAACTACTTTAGCCTGATCAACCTATTAATTTTTATACCATGCATACATCAATTTCTCAACATTCGAAACTTAATCAATTAATCAAAGATTTCAACAAGTGAATATCATCTCCACAAGACAAAAATTAAGTAAACATGATTCTAAGGTATACACTCATTAAGGATTAAATTCTACATCATGTTAATTATCCATGGTTCACTCCATAACAACATGTTAATAATAACCTCCATTTTAACAATGGCTTCCAAGAAGTAATCTAAACAATTACCACCACTACTGAGTCATCAATATCAATAAATGGGCATAATCATAAAAACAACTACATTGTTTTTAGTTACACTATCCATATATCATAACAAATTGTCACTACACAACATACTCCAACTATTAAAAATAAATTTAATAGGTTAGACCATTCCAAAGCTTTAGCAATGTCATAAACAGCAAATCCTATGTCTTTACAATTGACATCGATACTAGCATTGTAGGAACACAACTGCATACTTCAAATTATACTAATAGTTTGCAACAACGACATAAATAGCAATTCCAGTCAACTTCCAAGTTAAGGTCATAAGCCAGCATGATTAAATTTCTCTACTAACACATTAAGCTAGAACATCTTTACACAACCGATAAAGTTTCTCTAATAGTAATAGTAGTTTACATCATCTTAATGTTCTCACTACGCATCAAGGTTTAAAACTTTAAACATTATCGAGGGTCATAAGCACTTTTAAAGCAAAGCAACAGATTCGAAGCATGTACGTTAACACATTTAATCATTCTCGCCAAGACTACTCTACGACTCTAGTAATCTATTTATTCTCAAGCTAAAGATAACAATTACATTTAATTGATTCAACTCACAAATTAACTTAGGAGTGCATCATATCCGTAAACCATATTGTTACATACTACATAACGTGCTAAACAACAATTCTCACTATTGACAAATAATCTCAATCAAAAGACTACTTACTCATGCCTCTGTAGATGTCAGCTGTCTCATACTTGTCACCATGGACTCTGAGCTGCAAAAGCAATATGAGGACCAGGATGCTTACAATATGATTGTGGGCTTGAAGGGCATGTTTGGGAATCAAGCAAGGGCTGAGAGGTATGGTATCTCAAAGCTTCTGTTTGCTTGTAAGCTGGCTGAAGGCAGTCCGGTCAGCCCACATGTAATCAAGATGATTGGCTACATTGGGAGATTGGAAAAGCTTGAGTTTCCCCTTAGCATTGGTCTGGCTACAGACGTAATTCTCCATTCTCTGCCTCAGAGCTTTGAGCCATTCATTATGAATTTTCATATGAATAGCATGGAGACACTACTACAGAATGAGTAATATAAGACGCATATTTTGAGGCGCTTTCAACCTGCATAAATTAAAAGCGTCTTCAATGGTGGCGGAAGGCCCGATAGGAGGCGGTTCAATTTTAACCGTCTTATATGATAGTTGGCTTTGATGCGGTTCCATAGTTAGAACCGTCGCATATGAGATTATAAACAAAAGAGAGTTTCGTACTAAGAAGTGTCTTTGATGTGTAGATATTATATGACGCTTTGTTGGTTGCAACCGTCTGGTGTGATATGTGACGGTTCGTCGTTGAAACCGACTCAATTGACTAGTTTATATTTGAGACGGATTAGAGACTTAGAGTCCGTGTTTATAAAGAAACGTCGCATATATTAAAGAAACGTCGTATATATGTCCTCATGATATCGTTCAAGCGTGGTCCTGTGTTCTATTCGCTGTGTTCCTTTTTTTTGAGAGCAGTGACTTGTCCCGACTATGTCGGAGATGGTTCAACCGAACTGACTGGTCCCGACTTGTGGTTGAGCGAAAACTTAAATTATTTACTTTGCTCAAGGGGGTTTAACCTTATATTACCAAAGATCAAACCAGAAAACCAACCATAAACTAATATGGTACCTGCTCGCACCAGCGACCGAATCACACATTGCATCGACCTTGTGTTTAGTCCAATACTGTCCCCCCTAACCGCAACAACTATTTTAAAATTACTGAGCAAACGGCTCGCCACAATTTTCTTTCTCCTTTAAAGATTTTGAGTGAGACTATTAAAATTAATAACTAAGTACGGTGTGTATAATTGTTTAAAAATTGCGTGGCCGTTTTTAAAATTTCCGGCAAGGCAGGAAGAGACAGGGGCCCAATGATAAATCTGCAACTGGAAAGGAAGAGACACGCGCAAGTCTCGACTTCTTCCTCCCCACCACCACCACCTCCTCCTCCTCCAGCTAGGGTTTCTATGGCGGCGGTGGCAACCACGTCCAGACGCGGCCCCGGCGGCGGTCGCTCCATGGACAATGAGAACCTCACCTTTGAGACCTCGCCAAGCGTCGAGGTCATCAGCAGCTTCGACCAGATGGGAATCCGTGATGACCTCCTCCGCGGATCTACGCCTACGGCTTCGAGAAGCCCTCTGCCATCCAGCAGCGCGCCGTCCTCCCCATCATCAATGGCCGCGATGTCATCGCCCAGGCCCAGTCCGGAACCGGAAAGACCTCCATGATCTCGCTCTCCATCTGCCAGATCGTAGACACCGCTATCCGCGGGTAAGTCCTCGTTTCACACCAATCTTCCTCCCAATTATTTTGTTTTGCTATCCTGGCTAGCCCTTTGCTACTGGTATCTGCAATGTTTGGTGAACCGGTTATGGATTACATATTATCGCATATATTTGTTACGCCGAGCAATTAGGGCACTGGAATTTATACCTCCATTTTGTATTTTGGATTTGTGGTAGCATGCATGATTTTGAAATACATTTATTGTGTTAAAAGTTTCATATTTTATCTGCTTTGAGATTATATTATATGCATGTCTGATTTTGACATACAGTTTTTTTGTGCTAAAAGTTTTTTCTTTTATCTAGTTTTGGGATTAGATTAGGTGCCATTGATATACGTTTGCGGTGTTATCTGTGTTGTTCAGTGGATGAACGAGGGCTTAGGATAGTGGCATAGGGTGATGGCATTCAACTGTAGCTAGCTTTAGACGAATTGGTTTTTAGCCAATAACTCTCTCTTTCCCTATGATCGTTGTCTATTTTGTAGGACTCCTTGTGCCTGTCAGTCCGAATTCCTGTGCTTTTCCTTTGATTCCTGGACACTTAGGGAATTTTCCCTGTAGTGCAGGCTTTGTATAACATATATAGCATTTGTTCCAGAAGAAATAAAACTGAAGTTGATATTGGGGTACAACAATCATTTTTGTTTTCTCATTTTCTAGGGTGCAGGCATTGATATTGTCACCAACCAGAGAACTTGCTTCACAAACGGAGAGAGTAATGCTGGCTAGACTTCATCAATGTACAAGTGCATGCTTGTATCGGTGGCAAAAGTATCGGTGAGGATATTAGAAAGCTCGAGCGTGGAGTGCATGTTGTGTCAGGAACGCCAGGAAGAGTTTGTGATATGATCAAGAGAAGGACCTATTGATATATGCATGGAGTGCATGTTGTGTCAGGAATAACGTCAGTAATATATCTATCATGCATGCGGATATCATGTTAATGATGTTAGAACACCTTATTGATATTGAATCTATCATGCTGTAAATATGTTGTCTATAGAAACATTTGTTTAATGTTTCCACCAATGTTGTTGGAGATTTGTTTTTCTAAATGAAATATTTTTTCTCTATCAATCTATGTGTACATGATGGTTCTAGATATTTATTTGGACTAAAAGAAAGTGCTCTATTTGTTCACTGATGCAATATAAAAATACAAATAATAATGTATTTATGTTGATGCGGTGCGATTTTTGGTTTTTTTTTTGGCACAATAAAATCTTTATAGACGGTTCTAAGACTAAAGCGTTCTATATAAACAACACAATTAAGATAGCCTTATGGAACAATTGTTTATAAAGCATCATACTTATAAATCAGTTCAAATTAAGACCGTTGTTTTAGACAACCCCCCCTTTGCGATGGTTTGGTTTTAATCGTCTCTTATATTACATCATAACAGATGGTTTGTAAGAACGAGAGTGTCTTAGGTAAGACATATAAGATGTCTGTATATACAATCTGTCTTAAATCCTTACTCATATAAGACGGTTGCAATGCGAGGGGATGTTGACAGAAGATATATATCAGACGGTTTTATTTAACAAATGTCTTATTTACACCATCATATGAGGCGGTTGAGAACCGTCTTATATGATAGATATCTTTTGCGACTCCAGTTATATGAGACATTTCACAACTGTCTCGAATAACTAAATATAACCGTCGCATATACGCTATTCTGTACTAGTGAGAAGAGCCTGACCGAGCTACATGGGATGCTCAAGGCTGCCGAGGAAGCATTAAGAAGAAACCCAATCATGTGATGATGGTTTAGAAGACAACTGCCTTCAAAAAGAAGAAAGCCAAGGCTTGGGGAAAGGGAAAGGGCAAGGGCAAGGCTCAAGATGAGATCACGAGCCTCAAAACTAAGCTTCAGAAGCTCAAAGTCCGCCCTCAACCCGAAACCCAGTGCTTCTATTGCAAGAAGTCAGGACATTGGAAACGGAACTGCGAGAAGTACCTGGCAGATAAAAGTAATGGGAGTGTGACTTCCACTTCAGGTATTAATGCTATAGAAATTAATCTTGCTACTTCTTATTCCAACTCTTGGGTATATGATACCGGATCGATTGCTCACATTTGCAATTCGATGCAGGGGCTGACAAAGAGTAGAGACTTGGCAAAGGGAGAAGTGGATATTCGCGTGGGGAATAAAGCAAGAGTTGCTGGTCTTGCCGTTGGCACCTACCCATTGCATTTGCCTTCAGGATTAGTTTTAGAACTTAATAATTGTTATTTTGTTCTATCTATGAGTAGAAACATTATTTCATCTTCCTGTTTGGAACATGAAGGTTATGAATTTAGAATAAAGAACTTTGTTTGTTCAATATTTTTGAATGATATGTATTATGGTCGTTGTCCCATGGTGGATGGGTTATACGTCCTTGAACTCAAAGAAAAACATGTCTATAACATTAATGTCAAAAGGCCTCGACCAAATTATTTGAACCCTACCTTTTTATGGCATTGTCGCTTGGGTCACATAAATGAGAAGCGCATGAAGAAGCTCCATGGTGATGGACTTCTCACCTCATTTGATTTTGAATCATTTGAAACATGTGAGTCTTGTTTACTTGGCAAGATGACAAAAACCCCTTTCACAGGTTTTAGTGAGAGGGCGAGTGAATTGTTGGCCCTAGTACATACAGATGTATGTGGACCAATGAGCTCGATTGCTAGAGGTGGGTTTCAGTACTTTGTAACTTTTACTGATGACTTTAATAGATACAGATATATCTATTTAATGAGGCATAAGTCTGAAACCTTTGAAAGGTTCAAAGAGTTTCAGAACGAAGTACAAAATCAACTTGGCAAATCAATAAAACACTTACGATCAGATCGTGGTGGCGAATACTTGAGCCAAGAGTTTGGTGATCATCTAATGCAATGTGGAATCGTTCCACAACTTACTCCTCCAGGAACGCCTCAATGGAATGGCGTATCCGAACGACGGAATCGAACTTTATTGGATATGGTTCGGTCAATGATGAGCCAAACAGATCTGCCATTATCCTTTTGGGGGTTCGCTCTAGAGACAGTTGCGTTCACATTAAATAGAGTCCCATCAAAATCCATTGAGAAGACACCATATAAGATATGGACCGGGAGAAGTCCCATATTGTCATTTCTCAAGATATGGGGATGCGAGGCTTATGTAAAACGTTTGCAATAAGATAAACTCGCACCTAAATCAGAAAAATGCTTCTTTGTGGGGTATCCTAAAGAAACAAAAGGATATTACTTTTATAAAAGAAACGAGAACAAAGTTTTTGTTGCTCGAAATGGTGTCTTTTTGGAGAAAGAGTTTCTTTCCAAAGAAATCAGTGGGAGTGATGTGCATCTCGATGAAAGTCGAGAATCGCATGAATATGTTCAAGCTACCACTGAACCTTCACAAGATGTACAAAGTGTTGTACAACCTATGGAAGAGACACCAGCCCTACGTAGGTCCGGGAGGCCGCATCATGAACCCATAAAATATGGACGTGACATATTATTATTGGACAAAGATGAGCCCACGACTTACAAAGAAGCGATGATGGACCCAAACTCCGAAAAATGGCTTGGAGCCATGAGATCCGAAATTCAATCCATGCATGACAATCAAGCTTGGAACTTGGTCGATCCTCCTGATGGTGTAAAAACCATAGAATGCAAATGGATTTTCAAGAAGAAGACAGACATAGATGGAAATGTTCAGATCTATAAGGCACGATTGGTGGCAAAGGGTTTCAAACAAGTTCAAGGAATTGACTATGATGAAACTTTTTCACCGGTAGCCATGCTCAAGTCTGTCCGGATCATTTTAGCAATTGATGCATATTTCGATTATGAAATATGGCAGATGGACGTCAAGACAGCTTTCCTTAATGGGAATCTATCTGAGGATGTATACATGATACAACCTGAGGGTTTTGTTGATCCTAAAAATGCTAAAAAAATATGCAAGCTTCAGAGATCCATTTATGGGTTAAAGCAAGGATCTCGTAGTTGGAACATTCGTTTTGATGAAGTGGTCAAAGGATTTGGCTTTATAAAAAACGAAGAAGAGCCTTGTGTTTACAAGAAGGCTAGTGGGAGCGCACTTGTGTTTCTGATCTTGTATGTGGATGACATATTATTGATCGGGAATGATATTCCTATGCTTGAAGAAGTTAAGACTTCGTTGAAAAGGAGTTTCTCAATGAAGGACTTGGGAGAAGCATGTTATATCTTGGGCATAAAGATCTATAGAGATAGATCAAAAAGGTTGATTGGATTAAGCTAGGAAACGTACATTGACAAAGTATTGAAAAGGTTCAATATGCATGAATCCAAGAGAGGTTTCATGTCAATGTCACATGGCATCAGTCTAAGCAAGAATCAGTGTCCTTCAACAACTGATGAGCGAGACAGGATGAGCAAGATTCCATATGCTTTGGCTATTGGATCTATCATGTATGCCATGATCTGTACGCACCCAGATGTCTCATATGCTCTAAGTGTCACAAGTAGATACTAAGCGGATCCCGATTGTTATGCCCTTGAGGCAATCATATGGATGATTGTAACATGACTATGTTTATGAATAATAACATGATTATTGGTCCAATGAATGTATATCATTGTTTTGATCAACAAGTGTGTGACTTGTTTATGAAGCTCTTTACTTATTGATATAATTCGACAAATATCTTTGATCGGATATCATCGTATAGGACAACGATGAATAGATCAGCACATGTATTGTTCGATGATCATGTTTCATAGATCATGGGATATGGAGATATCATCAATACATTGTGGACGCATGTTGAAGAACATGTGTTAGATAGACCCATAATGGGACACTACGAGAATGTTACATTCTTATGTGTCATCAGTGTATCTCATACATAGTAGATGTATGATCCTTAGACCTGAGATTGTCATATTCCCTACATGTGTAATAGTTTACCTTGGGGTTACCAAACACTATTTTCTAACCAGATAGTTATAAAGGTAGCTTTCATGTTTACTATGAAACATGCAGAGGGAAGTGAGCAGTCAAGATGGAATTTTCCACTCCAATGTAACGGAGATATATGTCTAGGCCACTCGTGTGATATGATTAAGGAAGTGCATGGCCATGCCATGATTGAGAAGTCAATCAGAACTTATTAATATATCACGGATACGAGAGATGGATTGAACTGTCAAAGGATGACATGCTTCTCGCCTTGAGTTCAATCTTCATATAGTTTGGCAAAGGGATTATTACATCAGTACTTTAATCATATGCGTTTGGGAGTTGGCATGCTCTGCAAGGAGCCGCTACCGACTATTGCATTAGAAAAAAGGGTTTTCCGAATCCATGTCCAAATGCGCATGAACCTACAGGGTCACACACTTAACGGGCTGGGACACATTAATTCGGATTGGATCTGTAATTAATGGACCTCGTGGGCTCAGCGCGTAGATGGGCCCTGACTGCCTAGGGTTTCACCTCATGGCTATATAAGGAGGGGAGGAGGCTAGACGCAGAATACACTTTCGTGCGGTTTAGAGGTGTTTCGCCAGAAACCCTAGCCACCTCCTCTCATTGCCCCTGCCGAGCGACCCGGTGCTTGCACACCGACGCACGCCGCGGCCCATCCTGACGTGTGGATCAGCTGTGGTGACGCCGCTGCCATCAAGGTGTGGAGAGGACGATCCGTGGTGAGGATGATCCGCGGCGAGGACGATCCGCGGCGAGGACGATCCGCGGTGAGGACGATCTGCGCCGAGAACGATCCACTACAACGACGTGCGAAGGATTCCGCAACTGCGCGTCTAGTGGTAATAGATCTATGATCCCCTTCTTGCGAGTAGCTTTTCTGGTTTGCGGTAGAATTTTTAATTTGTGCTAGTGTAGCATACCTCGTTCCCCAACAACTAGAACACCATAACATCCTTAAATAAACACTCTAACTTCCCTAGGAACTACTCTGATCGAGACTCAATGACAAGACGCTTAGGCTTGAATACCAACGTCTCGCTTCAACCCGATCGCGTAAATCTACATTCCAGTCTTAACTTCTTACCACAAGTCATCATATTCAAGACGACGCGAACCAAGTGAGACACACAACTCTAAGAAGTCTCTAAATCATTTCTCTCCAAAACACCAATACCATTCGCTTGACAATCGGGGTTATAACCTTGTACCCCTATGAACCAAAACAAAGACTCCTATATCTTACAATTGATTGATCTTTACAAAAAGGACCAATACCCACCATTACCATTGAAACATATAGCCTACTTCATAACTAGAGTCATCAAACCCGCATAAACATTAACAACAAAATAATCCACTTCGGTTGACACAACATCACTCATATCGCAGCGAACGAATGAACCAATACACTTCGAAAAGGTAATGTAATTAATAGCAACTACCAAGAGGTCCATTAATAATTAAATCAACCCTACCAAGGAGCATATCAACGAAACAATTCTCCAAGAAGATTTGGATTGAGTCATGCACAACCCTCCTTTACTCTTCACTCTTAAACTAATTATGATCAACACCTGGTCCATACTAGGACCTTCGATTGTTACCAGCCTACACTCGGTTTCTCTTTCTAAAATGGACTCATCACCACCAACTTTCACTCCAAGAACAAGTTCTAAGAGTACAACCCTAAATTGTATTATACAAAAACCAATGTTCAAACATTTTCTTTTCCCATGGTAGAACATAGAGGAAAACTCAATTCTTTTTAACAACATTAACCACTTTTATCACCTTAAAACAAAAGCACCAAGATTTACCTCGAGGAGAAACACCAGTTTAAAAGAGAAACACCGCATAAATCTTTTACAAATGCATTTCACTTTTACCAAAACAAATCATCTCACTTTTATCCAAAGCCAAACATTTCGGAAAGAAGAAATCGATCAAGGAATCAAACACTTCCACACAACAAACACAACTCTAGCAAAAATAGAAATTCAAATGTTTCCAGGTCAAGAGCTTCCAAAACATTTCATTGGTTTTGCTTGTTTACTTTACAGACAACTCATTTGTACGCTAAAGAGCGCAATACAACCATACACCCTTTAGTGGTAGATCCCACCATCATCACTTAAGCTAACTTTCTTGGCAAACACCAATGAATGATGTTACTCAATGAAATAAATCATTCCAAAACCATCACATTTTACTTCAAAGTTAATCATTCTTCATCCACATTTTCAAGCTTCAAAGTTAACCCCAAGTTTGGAAACATTCCCACTAATGTAGGGACGCTCTAATACCCATAGTACGGAACGCCGTAGCCAAAAGGCAATTCATCCAAATGACCATATGAACAAACCAATCTATATACAATTAAACATAAGTCCAGCATAAATCCTACCATCTCTAGTATTCCACTACGCTTACCATTAAAGATTTCAATATTCGCTATTTACACCTTGAGAAGGCTCATCAGGATTTAACAAAAACTACATATCAAATTCTTTCTTTAATTACTTTCCCAATACTCATAAAGTTTCTGATGCTTATCATAAGACATCCAACCAAGACTACCTCATCATGATCCCCACGGACCATCATATCATATAACTTCATATTCTAACTTTAAAACATACTACTTCAACAAATCTTTCAGCATGATCAACCTATAAATTTTATACCACCCATAATTCAACATCCTGACAATCAAAACTTATTCAATCAATAAATAACTTCAACAAGTAAATATTATCTCCATAAGACAGAATTCGTAAATAAGACTCTAAGATATACATTCATTAAGGATAAAATCCTACATCATGATAATTATCCAGGGTTCACTCCATCTCAACATGTGCTCAACATAATACCACCATCTACAATTTCCTCCACTTTAACAATGGTTTTCAACAATTAATCTAAACAATTAACACCACTTCTAAGTCATTAATATCAATTATTTGCATAATTTTAAAAACAACAACATTTTTTTTAGTTACCCTATCCATATACTATAACAAATTGCCACTACACAACATACTTCGATTACTTAAAATAAATTTAATAAATTTGTGACACCACGGAGTGTCGTAACCTTATTTAATATGAATGTTGAGGTCAAACACATTATGAAATATGGAATTAGAGGTTGAAACCATACAGTATGGAGTTTATTTGCGTTTTGGGCCTTTCCGGGGGAGTTTGGGCCTAGGGGAAAGGGTCGTGGGCCTTGGTGGGGAAGAATTTGAGTTCTTTTGGGAGTAGGAGACCTGTTTGGGCTAGTAAAAGGTGCCTCCCACTGCTGCCATGCGCCCCAACCCACCCCCCCATTGCGCCCCCACACCCCTCCCCAAACCCTAGCCGCCCCCTTGGTCCTCCCTTGCGCCTCCTCCCCATCCCCTTCCTCCCCATGGCACCACCACCCCTCCACCACCTCTCCATCTACCTTGCTGCTCCTAGGGGAGCTCTCTACCTCAACACCTCGAAGATCCATCTGTTGGAGCGCTCCCCGATGAGGAGATCCAGCGGAATTGGAGCGAGGAAGGAGATCGCGCGAACCGGGAGGAGATCCGTTGGGTTTTCGGTCGTCGGGCGAAGGTATGGCCATGGGAATCCTTGGGGTTGGTCTAGGATCTGTTCTAAGGGTTATTATCATGTTTTTAGATCAATTGGTGGTGCTGGAATTGAGTAGATTAGATGGAATCTTGAGTTTGCCACGTTCTCTGTTTCGGGCAGCATGAGCAGTCGACCTAGGGTTTGGGTTTTAGTCAATTTAGAGTCGGAATTTGGTCATACGGCTGTTGAAGAAGTTGTAGGTAACTTCAATACCTTTCAGTGGGTATAAAGAACGTCCAATTCCGCCCAGCCGTTTGAAATTTATGATCGTTTTACCGAACGTATTAAAATCTGTGACGTGATTGAAGCAGATCACGGTATTTTGTAGATTAAACAACTTTAGGGTCCGAATCAGTCTTTCTGTATACTTAGAAAAAGTTAGGAAATTTCCTAAGCTACGCGAGGATCTACTCGTTTATTCGATTCGGAGTTTTAGAACCCGAGTTATGCCTTTTTGGAAGGCTGTTGTCCCGATGGGGTAGAACCTCTGTTTTTGGGTTTAGCGAGTAGTTTGCGATGTCGGGTTAGAAGAGGGTTTGCCTACTATTTTGTGGACATGTTTGTGAGTATGTGGTACCTATGTGCAGGTGGTGTGACCCCGGGAGTGCCTTCTACTTCTCGCCAATCCGACACCCGTGGTTGAGGCAAGTGTATTGGAATGGGTAGCGGGTTGTAGTTGCTAGATTGGTTGAGATTGAATTTGAATACATGATATGTTCGCATGCCATGCCTTAGTGATTGCCAATGATATGTGTGAAATCATGTGCTGAAAAATTGGCTAAGATTTGAACTTGGAAAATGTGTTTTGTGCATGAGTTCGACAATTTGACAAGAAACAGTGAAGTTCTCTTTTGTGCCGGACCAAACTTTCAAGAAACAGTAAGTTTCCTTTGTACGCCGGACCGCTTTTCTTTGGTCCGCCGTGAACGTGTTTTCAAACGTTTTTGAGCCGGACTGAAACTTCCAAAACCAGTAAGTTTTGCGTGTACGACGGACTCTCCCCTCCACAAGCAAGGTGGATTTTTAATGGCTGTTTTCACGTTTGCGCCGGACCGGATCTTTGGTCCGGCGTGAATGGTTTTTTGCTCGATAGGGTTTTGAGCAATTTTGGAATTGAATTCTGGTTTGAATTTGAGATTATGAAATTTGTGAGAATTTCATGATGCTTGTTTTCAAGCGGACTTTATGCAATGCTCGTGTGAGTATTTGCATGGACTAATGTTGAGTCAAGTCGCGGACTTGTGCTCGGAATCGTTTTGTGGTTTGTTCATGTGCAGGTATTGCTCGAGGGCGAATGTGGTCGATGACGGACCGAACTAGGTTCATGGAGGAACCGAGGTTCGACTAGGTTCAGAGGAACTGAGGTCTTGGTGGTCAAGGATGTCATGTGGGACGTTCGGGCTAAGAGAATGGTGCACATGAAGAATGGTTAGTCACGTGAGAATGGCAGGAGGTCATTCGCGTGCAAAGTGTTAGTCACGTGAGTATGGTAGGGTTGTCATACGCGTGCAAGAGTTGTACTCGGCCAGGTTGGGCCAAGAGGAGTTGTGTTGAATACATACTCTTTCTAGGATTAGGAGTGGGACTCCTTCTAGGATTAGGAGTAGGAATTGTATTCATGACTCCTTGTGTTTTGCTCCTTTAAATAAGAGGGGTTGTCTCTTGTTGAAGGGCATCAAGCTTTGAGCAAGATTTAGGGTTGTACTCTTTTGTTTGGAGTACTTTAGACAAAATAAAGGAGAAATAAAGATCAAGTTCTTCAAATCTTTCGGCGAGCTACAATTCTAGTTAGATCTATTCTCGTCATCTTCTGTCATAGCAAGCTTGCGAGGTTCATAACTTTTGATCCGTAAGTCCAATCGAGCTTATTCTTTTTAGGTTCGATTCGTATTGGAATCTAGTTTCTTGTGTCCAAATTTTAGATCGTTCTGACAGTTGGATCTCTAGGAATTCGCATTTTACCGAACCTTTGTCATTCTGTTTTTGTCGAATACGAGGCAATTATTTGGTTCTGTTTTGGGGTGAACTTTTAGTAGATCAAGATTTGGTTTTAGCTTCCGCACAATCATTCACCCCCCCTCTGATTGCTATATTCGTGTCTTTCGATCCTACAAGTGGTATCAGAGCTTGGCTCTACTAATCCATCTTAACAGGTGATTAGTAAACGGTAAGTTATGGCAACAGAGAAATACTCGAACAAGCCGCCAATCTTCAATGGCACAGACTTTCCCCACTGGCGGATTCGAATGACTGCATACCTTCAAGCTCAAGGTAACGATATTTGGCGCAAGGTAAAGATTCCATACGAGCTTCCTTCAAATGATGATATTGATAAAATCGAGTTTGAAAAAGATGTTGAAAACAATAATAGAGCTAGAAACATAATTCTTCAAGGACTTGCTAGAAAAGAATTCGATAGAGTCTGTCATTTACTCACTGCTCATGAAATTTGGAAATCTCTTCAAGATTATCATGAGGGCACTGACTCTGTAAAATAAGCTAGGCAAGATCAATTTAAAAAGGAATACACTAGATTTGAAATGAACTCTGGAGAATCTCTATATTTTACTCGCTTTAACAGAATCTTAAACAATCTTAGAGCTGTAGATGTAAAGTACACTGACTCTGAAAATGCTAGACATTTCCTATCATCTCTTGATCTTAAAATCTGGCAAATGAAAGTGACTGCTTTTAGGGAAGCTCACAAGATGAGTGAAATGACTTTGGATAAACTATATTTGTCGACGATCGATTTCACCGGCAATGAGATTTGTGATTCTAGGGGATTCGTGCGGGACCTTAGCTAGATGGTAACACAGGAGGCAAGGGCGATCTCTCTCTCTTTTAGACAGGTTCGGGCTCTCACGGTGGAGATAATACCCTAGTCCTGTGTTCTTGGATATATGAGCCTTGTCTTTTTTCTCCCCCCCCCCTCTTTTCAGGGTTGTTCCCTCCCCGCTTATATACTGGGGGAAAGGGCACGTTACAATAGGGCGCCACCTGGCCTTGAACATGGTGGCTTCATGAGTACATGTTTTGTCTTTTATCGACTGGGCTTCACTACAGCTCGGGGAGGTAGTTGTGCTTTCCCCGACCTGCGCCTGCCACTCCGTCAGGTTCCAGCGTCTGCGGGCTCTGTAGGTGTTAGGCTGCATGCTTCGCTTTCGACGGGTTATCTGGGCATCGCACGAAGCTTCCCCGAAGGATCGACGAGTTGTCTTGGGGGACAAGTCGAGACATCCCCCAAGCCCATCATGGCGCTTCCGGACTCTGGGCCTACTGCTCCGCTTTCGGCCCGGTCGGATGTAGACCCTACTTGCGGGGCCCCTATCTCAAACATCCCACAGCAGCCCCCAAGTGCTTTAGGATCGGATTTCCTCCTCTTATCCTGTCATAAAGATTTTGTGGAAAAAAGATCGTAAAGAACTTGTTAGGTAAGGACACCGTGGTTGGTTGGCTCGGGGCCGAGTGGTACCCGCGCCCGTTTAAGGTGCGCGGCAGCCGGCTTGTTGCTCAGCTGGCCCTCATGGGGTGTACCGTAGTCTTTTGGCTCGTGGCCGAGTGGTACCCGCGCCCGTTTACGGTGCGCGACGATCGGCTTGTAAAGCTCGACCGACCCACATGGGGCATACCTAATCTTTTGGCTCGTGGCCGAGTGGTACCCGCGCCCGTTTAAGGTGCGCGGCAGCCGGCTTGTTGCTCAGCTGGCCCTCCTGGGGCGTACCGTAGTCTTTTGGCTCGTGGCCGAGTGGTACCCGCGCCCGTTTACGGTGCGCGGCGATCGGCTTGTAAAGCTCGACCGACCCACATGGGGCATACCGTGGTCTTCTTGCTCGTGGCCGAGTGGTTCCCGCGCCCGTTTACGGTGCGCGACAACTGGCTTGTTGCTCAGCTGGCCCTCATGGGACGTACCGTGGTCTTTTGGCTCGTGGCCGAGTGGTACCCGCACCCGTTTAAGGTGCGCGGCAACCGACTTGTTGCTCAGCTGGCCCTCATGGGGCGTACCTTGGTCATATAGAGTAATGCCTATGCCTATTGACGGCGCACTGCTTCAGACTCTCATGGAGCGCATTCTCAAGACTGTGTTAGTAAAAATCTTCCCACGATACCCGATCCCGCCGTACAGCAGCGACCGGCAATTGACCCCAAATTATGGGGCATACCGCTGGAGGATGTTCGGAAAGTGCCCGGCCCCAATCTTCCGTGGCGGCCGGCGTTCAGGCCCGTCATGGGGCGCACTTTGTCCTGAACCTCGAACCAGATTTGACACCTAGCCGCATTTTGCGCGACACAGCTCCTGGCCCAACATGGGGCGTGCCCTAGATCTGGCCCAGAATCGAGCACGGAAGCCCTTACTTTTCCCGCCGCCAGGCGAAAACTGAGACTCATTTCTTATAAATGGGGGAAACCTTGCTGTGGGAAAGACATCTTTGCCCCTCCCCCACCACGGCTGAGAAATCTTCAAATCTCCTTTGGTGATCTGGGCGACCTAGGGTTTCCAGTTTCGCGCCCAAGATTCTCGGCGGTTGCTCCCACAGGGTCTCCTTCGTCGAGATGCCTTCTTCTTCCTCTTCTTCGTCATCATCGGGGGATAGCGCCGGCCCGACGGACGCAGGGTGGGAGACCTCCGTTACTACGGAGTCCCGCCTGGCGGAGATGGTCGCGGCCGGCGTTATCCCTCCGCTGGAGTTGATCTCTGCCCGTCCTACCGCAGGTGATCCTTATCCCCTTCCCCTGGATAATGAAATCGTGGTCTTCGAGTGCTTCTTTTGGCGAGGATTCAGCGTTCCTGGGAGCGCCTTTTTTCGAGGGCTCCTTCACTTCTACGAGATCGAGCTGATCAATCTGAATCCCAACTCCATCCTTCACATTGCTCTCTTCGTTCAACTTTGCGAGGCGTATCTTGGGATACGTCCTCATTTTGACTTGTTCCGCTCCCTCTTCTTGCTCAAGCCTCATCCGAACCGGGCTGCTCCCAGCGTCGTTGGGGGCGCCGGACTGCAGCTGCGAGAGGGCTTGAAGAACCATTATTTCGCCATCCCCCTCAAGACCTCCCTCAAAGGTTGGAGGCAGGAGTGGTTCTATTGTGCCAATGTTGACCCTTTTCTCGCCCCTTTCGCTGGCCGCGCCCCTAAAGCTTCCCGATGCTGGAGCGATGCCCCGGATGGCGACGGTTTGAATCAAGTTACCGAGCTTCTGGCTTGGATTAACGATTTGAAGAACTGGGGGCTTTCGGGCCCCGGGATCGCGATCAGCTTTGTGTAGTGCCGGGTGCAACCCTTAAAGGAGAGAATCCACTTGGGGTTCCAGTACGGTGGGTCTCGGGATCCCACCCGGGAGACAGGCACGTCCCTATCGAAAGATGAGTTGGCGGCGCGGGTGGTTGACCTCTTCGTGCCTGGCACTGTGATTACGAACAGGGGCTGCCCTCATAAGTTTTCGGCGGCGAACCCTCCTCCTCCTGTGAGTGTCCCACTCTCAAGAAGCTGTCTCATGACTTTTGCCTGATGTGTGATTCTGACAACGTGTGATCGTTCCTCTTTCAGGAGCATGGGTCCTTCGTTTCTGACACTCCGGTCGTCGGCCTCTCTCGGCTAAGGAATGTTCAGGCCAAACGAGGGGCTGACACCTCGGCCGATGAGCTGCGCCAGCAATCGGCGGAGGAGGTTGCTGATCCCTCGCCGGTCGGGCCTTCGACTTCCAGTGTCCCCGGGTCACAAGGCGCAGAGCCGCAGCCTCCTGTCTCAGGGGCAGCCCCGACTGCCGGTGCCGGGTCAGGCTCCTCTCCGAGTGGTGCTGGGACTCGGATGAAGCCTGGGATGAAGTTTAAAAAGTCCAGGAGGTATTCTTTCAGGCAATCCTGGTCCTTTTGTTATTACCTGTGCTGAGATGTTTTCCTTTTTGGCCGATTCAGGACTCCTACCATGGATATCCCAGTGGAAGGGTCTCCTGAAAAGGAGCCCCCGGAACCGGCTTCCCCAAGGGGGGCCTCCCCCTCGTCGGCTAAGCCACCGTCTCCCTCGGCAGCTGGGGCGTCGCCACCTCGTGCTGCCGGCCCGACCGCCGAGCCGTCGAGTGGCCCGGCAGTCGACGAGCTTGACCCGGCTCCTCCTCCCGAAGTGGAGGAGGTGCATCGAGAGCCACCGCCACTCGGTCCTCTGCCGAAGCCCCCTAATCGGACCGTGTGGAGCGAGGGGGGTTCCGACTGGAAAGGGATGGAGGAGGACGAGAAAGCGGAGGTAGCCTCTCGGATGGAGCTTTACGAGCTCACCGTCAGGTGTAGCACGCTCGTCAGGGTGAGTTTCTTGTCTTTCTTCAGTCTGTTATCATTAGGGAATGCTGGCCTCCACCTGAGACTCTGCCCTGCTGCCTAGGACATGGGGGAGCGCTCGGAGCAGAGGTCGCAGTTTTTTCGGAAGGTGCTCCCTAAGCTCAAGGAGCACCAGAAGTATCGAGACAAGGTCGACGAAATCAGCAGCGACAGATGGAAAGAGGTCCACGGGCTAGAAACCCAGTGTATGACGCTCCGAGAGGCAAAGGCGGGGCTTGAGCATACGCTCGAAGGTGAGATTCCTTCCTGGGCTTTTCGTGGACATCTTCTTAAGTAGCTGAGAAAGATGACAGTGACCTCGTGTCTCAGAACGCGACTTGACCATCGCTGAGCTGAGGGCACGACTGGAGGCTTCGGAGTGCTCTAACCTCGAAACTCGGTCTGGCTTGGAGAGGACACAGCGGGAGCTGGAGGGTAAATTCCTTTGACTTGGATTGAACGTGCTTGGCGCCGGGTATGTTTTCCGACGTCAATTTGGCTTTGGTGCAGAGTGCAAAGAGAAGATGACCGCTGCCGAAGGGAGTCGCGCCGAGCTGCGCATCGCCTGCGAGCCAGTTCTGCACCTTCTGCGTATCGAAGGAACTGAACCAGGCCAGGGAGACGACGCCGTTCCGCTTCTCTCGGGAGGAGCCGACAGGATCAGGGCTTACGCCAAGGAGTCCGCGACCATGAGTGCGAACCAGGCTTTGGCGGTGGTCAAGTCTCACTATCCGAGAGTTGACCTTGAAGCCGTCAAAGAGGGTTTTGCCTGCGACGAAGACAGGGCTAACGCGCTGCTCGAAGAGGTCTCCAGTGCCTCGCAGTCCTTGCTGGAGAATCTTGAATTCTGAGTTTGATGTGACCTTTGTCTGAGGCATTGCCCGGAGTTTTTATATGACTAGCCTCATTTGCACTTCATTTGGTTGGATTGCGCTTGTTGCCTGTCTGGCTGAGTGGTTTGGCCTTGGAGCGTTGGGACCTTAAGCAGCACTCGGGATAGCATTTGCTACTCTTCTGGCCGAGTGGTTCAGCCCTCGAGCGTCGGGACTTAGTTCGTAGCCTTCTTGCCCCAGGCACGCTTTTCCGAGTGGCTGGTGTCCAAAACGTCCTCATTCTCGAGCGTCGGGACCCACACTGCGGCTTATTGGCCGAGTAGTTTAGACCCCAAGCTCATGTGGTCTCCTTCCGCTTAGCTGGGCCTAATCCGCGGTAAGGCCCACTTAACTTGAACCGCCCCTGACCCGCTCCTGGCGATGCGTCTCTTCGTTCCGTTCAGATTACGTCGGAACGGGGCTTGACACAAGTTGATCTTCTTCGTACTTCGAGTAGATTGGCAGCTTTGCGACATCTCTTCGTCTTCTACGTTTATAAATGGCGTCACCTCGGCTCCGGAGCCACGCACAGCTTATAAATGGGACGTCACCGCCCTTGAGCGATCGTCCCTTTCTTCTTCCTCTTCTTCCTCTTTTCCCTCCCAGCCTTCCTCCATGGCTAACATGAGGAGATTCATTGGCCCCTACGCGGCGTTCTTCCACCAGCGGTTCTTCGGACTGCTCCACCGCTGGGAGGAGGCGGAGTCCTGGGAGGAGCTCGACTTCGCCAATCTGGAGGCGGAGGAGGAGGAAGGAGCCGTCAGCGACGCCGCCGCAGTGGCCACCTTGCTGGAGGTGGCTCCGGGGCTCCATGAGGTGGCCGAGATCATCACGGAGATGATCGGGAGCGAGCGCCGCGACGACCTAGCCGTTAGGGCTCTCGTCCGCCTTATACCACCCCTTTGGGTGGTTGAGGACGAGGTCCTGGCGGCCCGGTCGCAGCGTCGCGTCTGACCTCGACGACCCCGCCTCCGGCCCTCCCGGTAGCGACACCGTAGCGGCCAGCGGCATCATCGTGATAGCGACACCGGCACCAAAGATCGGCACGGCAGCGTCTCCCCCTCTTCTTCTTTTTTTTTGCGAGAGAAAAAAGAAAAAAGAAAGAAGAAGATCAGCAATGTAAATTACTGTTATTATGGAATATAAATCAGTGCCCTTTTACTCTTCTGAGCTTGACTGTTTTTCTTTGAGTAGTTTACACCAGTCGACAGCTCCAGCCCCTGCAGCGAGGTGCTGGAGGGCTGAATTTTCATCGACTGTAGTCTAGTGACCCCGATTTCTGTTCAACGAACTCCCTAGGGTACCGATCGTTATTCCCGAGTGGTTGGTAGCCCCTTTTAGCTTAGTTTTTTCTGACTCGTGCACTAGTACAGGCGTTCAGGTATTGCCGATCGATGTGATATCGTATTGAACATGCATTTTTGTGCATTCTGTATCGGCACGGCTCAGACGATACGCTAGTAGGGTGATAACCACTCGGGATTAATCGGGTCGTGGGTCACTAGCCGAAACTCATCAAAGTACTAGATAATCAGGAGCTTTATTTAATGCATGGGAGCAAGATACATAGCTTATGCGTAGAAGCGATGTAGCTGTTCGGTGTTCCAAGTATTCGCCAGGACCTCGCCATCTTCCCGCCTGAGTCGATAGGCACCTGGCTGGACCGTCTCCTCCACAATGTACGTGCCTTCCCAAATTGGAGAGAGCTTGTGCTCACTTTTCTGGTTCCTCCTGAGGACCAGATCTCCTTTTGAAAAGACTCTACTTCTGACATTGCGAGAATGGTAACGCCGAAGTCCCTGGAGGTACTTAGCCGACTGGATGGCTGCAACGTTCCGAGCCTCCTCGAGTTGATCAAGCTCCACCATTCGGCTCCCCTCGGACTCGGCTTCCTTGTAATTTCGAACCCTCGTGGATTCGAATCCTAGTTCGGTCGGCAGAACTGCCTCTGCACCGTAAACTAGGAAAAAGGGGGTTTGGCCAGTTGCCTGGCTGGGAGTGGTTCTGAGTCCCCAAAGCATCGACGGTAATTCTTTCACCCATCGGGCAGCATATGGTTTGAGGCGATCGAAGATCCTGGCCTTAAGGCCCTGGAGAACTAGGCCATTAGCCCGCTCCACCTGCCCGTTGCTTCGTGGATGAGCTACCGAGGCTAAGCAAATCTTGATCCCGACGCCTTCACACCATTCTTGAAATTCTTCACTCCTGAATTGGGTACCATTGTCTGTAATGATCCAATTGGGAACTCCGAATCTGACCACGATATCCTGGAAGAACTCCTTGGCCTTGACCGCAGTGATAGTGGCGACTGGTTTAGCTTCGATCCACTTGGTGAACTTGTCGATGGCTACGAAGAGGTATGCGAATCCGCCTTGCGCCTTCTTGAGTGGGCCGACTAAGTCGAGCCCCCAGACCGCAAAGGGCCAAGAGATGGGGATAGTTTGCAGCTCCTGTGCCGGCAAGTGTGTCTGCCTTGCGTAGAACTGGCAGCCTTCGTAAGTTCGAACGATCTCCTTGGCATCCATCACCGCGGTGGGCCAAAAGAAGCCCTGGCGGTAGGCTTTCCCGACCAAGGCGCTTGAAGCCGCGTGATGGCCGCACATCCCCGAGTGGATTTCTTTGAGCAAGTCCCTTCCCACTTGTTCCGAAATGCACCGCCTGAGGATACCTGAGGTGCTCTTGCGAAAGAGCTCCTCGCCAACCACCACATAGGATTTGGCTTGTCGGGAGATGCGCTCGGCCAGAGCGGTTACTTCTGGAAGTTTGTCCTTCAGGAGATAATCAAGGTATGGGGCCGTCCAGTCGGGGTTAATGAGCAGGACTCCGGCCTCAGGGTCTTTACTTGGCTCCCGTCGTTTTGCAACGGTTGGTTCGTAAAGATCCTGGACAAAGATACCACTCGGGACCTCGACCCGAGTGGCTCCAATTTTAGCCAACTCGTCGGCTGCCTCATTATTGCGGCGGAGGACATGGTCCAGCTCCAGACCGTCAAACTTGCCTTCCAATTCTCGGACTTGCTGGCAATACACCGTCATAGTCTGATCGACGCACGACCAATCCTTCTGTACTTGGCTCACCACCAACTGGGAGTCACCGCGAACCGCCAGACGTCGGATTCCGAGCGATGTGGTGATGCGGAGCCCATGGATGAGCGCCTCGTACTCCGCGGCATTGTTCGAGGCCGGGAAGTGAATCCGAAGGACGTACTTCAACCTGTCGCCCTTCGGCGAGACGAGGAGAATTCCCGCCCCGGCTCCACCAAGCATGAGAGATCCATCGAAATGCATGGTCCAATACTCCGGCTCTTCTTCCATGCGGGGAACTTGGGATTCAGTCCACTCGGCCGTAAAGTCGGCTAAAGCCTGGGACTTGACGGCGGTGCACGGCTTGAACGAGATGTTGAAGGCTCCAAGCTCGGCCGCCCACTTTGAAATTCTTCCGGCGGCTTCTCGATTATGGAGGACCTCTCCCACGGGGAAAGAAGTCACTACTGAAATCGAGTGCCCTTGGAAGTAATGCTTCAGCTTCCGCGACGAGATCAAAATCGCGTACAGCAGCTTCTGAACTTGAGGATATCGCGTCTTGGATTCGCCCAATACTTCGCTGACAAAATAAACTGGGCGTTGTATGCTGTAGCGGTGTCCAGATTCTTCCCGCTCCACAACTATTGCGGCACTGACTACATGAGTTGTTGCCGCTATGTAAAGCAGGAGAAGTTCACCTGGCACCGGCGAAACTAGGATTGGAGGGGTGGAAAGGAACACCTTGAGTTCTTCAAAGGCTCGCTGTGCCTCCACCGTCCATTCAAAACGGTCCTGCTTCTTGAGGAGCTTGAAGAAGGGCATCCCCCGAACCCCCAACCGGGAGATAAATCTGCCAAGCGCTACCATGCAGCCAGTGAGTTTTTGAACATCTTTCTGGCTGGCAGGTGGCGCCATCCTCATGATGGCCCCGATTTTCTCCGGATTTGGCTCGATCCCGCGATGAGAGACAATGAATCCGAGTAGTTTCCCAGAAGAAACTCCGAAAACACACTTCTCAGGGTTCAACCTCATCCGGAACGCCCTTAGACTCTCGAACGTCTCGGCCAGATCGGAGGTGAGACTGTCCTTGATCTGCGTTTTAACCACTACATCATCCACATATGCCTCTACGTTGCGTCCGAGCTGATGGTGAAAACATCGCTGTATTGCGCGTTGATAGGTTGCGCCAGCGTTTTTCAGCCCAAACGGCATGGTGACATAGCAATATGCTCCGAATGGAGTGATAAATGAAGTCTTCTCACAATCCTCCTCTTGAAGCTGGATTTGGTGATAGCCTGAATAAGCGTCCAGGAAACTGAGTAGTTGAGATCCAGCGGTGGAGTCCACCACTTGATCGATGCGGGGCAGACCAAAGGGATCCTTCGGGCAAGCCTTGTTGAGGTCGGTATAGTCAACACACATGCGCCAACTTTTATTCTTCTTTTGAACGAGTACAGGGTTTGCCAACCAGTCGGGATGATATACTTCTTTGATGAAGCCTGCGGCTAGCAGCTTTGTGATCTCCTCCCTGATGGCTTCTCGGCGGTCTTGGGCAAACCATCGTAACCTTTGCTTGACTGGCCTGGCCGATTCGTTTACATTCAGCGCGTGCTCGATCACCTCCCTGGGGACTCCGGGCATGTCTGACGGCTTCCAGGCAAAGACGTCTTTGTTTGCCCGCAGAAAGGTGACGAGCGCGTCCTCCTATTTCTCCCCGAGCCCTGTCCCGATCAAGGCCGTTTGAGCTAAATCGGACGGGTCGAGGGCAATTCTCTTGGTATCTTCTCCGGGACCAATCCCAGGGTTCGGCACCTTGCGAGCAGGGATGCTTCCTTCCGGCTTGTCAGAATCCGCCTCTCGTGGAATCCTCTCCCGACCCGCTAGCGCCTCCAGGGACTCGGCCATCTCGCAGCTCTCCTTGTCACAGGAAAAAGACTGCCTTATGTCGCCGCGTAAAGTGATAATACCACTCGGCCCTGGCATTTTCAATGTCAGGTATGCGTAATGGGGCACTGCCATGAACTTGGCCAGCGTCGGTCTCCCCAGGATGGCATGATACGCTGTCGCGAAATCAGCCACCTCGAAGCCAAGGTTCTCTGTCCGGTAGTTTTCCCTTGCACCGAAAGTGACCGGCAGAGTGATTTGTCCGAGTGGTGTGGCAGAAGTTCCGGGTATGACACCGTGGAAAGGCGACGATCCGCGCTTTAGCTCTGACCGCGGGATCCCCATATCGTCATGGGTTTTGACAAAGAGGACATTGAGCCCGCTTCCACCGTCAATCAACACCCTCTTGAGCTTGATGCCGCAGACAACGGGCGCGAAGACAAGCGGGTATCTGCTGGGGAATGGGACTCGATCTGGGTGATCCGAGCGGTCATAAGTTACCGCGACCTCGGACCAGCGTACGTACTGGGGGGTCTCCGGCTCTATCGCGTTGACGTCTCGAGCGGTAAGCTTTTGCTTCCGCTTGGACTTGTACGCAGCCGAACCCCCGAATATGTAGTTGAGCTCAAGATCGACTTCCTGATAGTCCTCCTCGGCTTCAGGGGGAGGCGGCTTGGCGACCTGACCACTCGGACCTTGCTCGGCCTGCTTCTTGCTTTCCCGGGCAAATCTTTTCAAAGTGAAGCAGTCCTTGGCGGAATGTCTCCCCTTTGGATGGAAGGGGCAAAGCGAGTTCATCACCTTGTCATACCCGTCCTCTTTGAGGGTGCGAGGGGGGGTAGGTTCAGCGACTGCCACTAGCTCTTCGCCCTTGCGCTTCTTTTCCTTCCGCCGGGGGGGCTCGGGCTGATCCTTCCGCTCGTCATGCCGTTCCGCCAGGGCCTCGGAGGCTGAAGCGTAGCGGTCCGCCGGGGTGAAGAGCTCACGAACTGACGTTGGTGGCTTCCGAGACATCTTCTTGATGAGATCAGGGTCGCTGACTCCCTTTTGGAAGGCAGCTATCACAACCGCATCCGTGACATCCCGAACAGTGCTTTTCCTATGCATGAAGCGCTTGATGAAGTCCCGGAGGGACTCGTTTCTTTTTTGGTGCAGCTGATAGAGGTCCCAGGGGGTGCCCGGGCGCTCGTACGTGCCTTGGAAGTTTGAAATGAATTGCTCACACAGATCTCCCCAGGAATCTATAGAGTTCGCTGGGAGTCCAGTGAGCCAGGCTTGGCCCAGGGGCGAGAGGGTAACCGGTAAGTAATTTGCCATTACCTTCTGATCCCCCCCGGCAGCCCTGACCGCCAGAGCGTAGACCTGTAGCCAAGCCTCCGGGTCCCTCTCACCGTCAAACCTAGTGATGCCTTTGGGGTTAAACCCATCAGGCCAAACTACTCGGCGTAGGTGAGGGGTAAACGCATGAACCCCTTCTATGACTCCGCGGCCACCTCGAGGCGGTAATCGACGTGGAGGGGATCGCGCTTGGCATGCTTCACGATCTCGTGGAAGGATGCTGTAACGCTCATACTCGTCGGCATGGCGACGTTGCTCCTCCCTTTCTCGATCGCGGCGCCTGGAGTCGAGGTCGGAACGGAGATCGCGGTTGATGCTGTGTCGCAAGTCGTCTCCGCGGTGTGGGACATGATGTGTCTGGCGGGGGGCTTCCCGACCTGACCGGCTGCTGGCCGTTTGGGTCTTCGCCGGACCGCGTGACGGCTCCTTTGCCGGCTGGTCGGTCTGGGCCTGCTGAATAGCTGCCGCCGTAACCATGGCCTTTACTTGGGCCACGATCGGGGCTACTGGATCACCCGCCCCCAGCATAGGGCTCAAGGTATCCAGGAGTGTCTTGGAGGTGACGATATTCTGTTGTGGAGTATGGAAGACCGCTTGGTCCCCCATCTTGGCTTGCAGAATGTCTTCGTTGACAACACGGGCGCGGTCCCGCAGAGCACGCGCCCGCGCGTCCGGTTCTGCGGCTCGGCCACCTTCCAGGTCGGCGGCGGCCGAAGTGTCGAGGCGCTGCTGCGAATCCGCCCGCGAGCCCTCGATTACGCAGACTCTACAGAAATTCCAGCAACTCTCTAGGCTTTCTTCTGACTCGGCCGGTGAGGTGGGCGAGCCTGAAGAAGATAGCTCTAGGCGCTCGTAGGTGCCGAGTGGTTTGGCGGTGAGAACCCCCACCATTCGCGCCTCGGCGCCCATGGGTCCGACTCCCTGGCCAGACCAGACCTTCGGTCCCCTACTCGGCGCTTTAGAGCACGAGACAGGGGGACCCTCCGACCGGAGCGGAAGTCGCGACGCTGGCTCGCCGGAAAACTCACCGCGCTGCAGCGCGGTCCCCTTAGAGAGGGAAAGGTTCCCGAGGCCGTCGGAGATGAAGGTCAGGCTTCCGAAACGGAAAACCTGACCCGGGGAGAAGACTGTGGAGACTCCGCTCGTCGCAGCCATCAAGCTTGAGGAAGATCTTGACACAAGCCCCTACCTGGCGCGCCAACTGTCGACGATCGATTTCGCCAGCAATGAGATTTGTGATTCTAGGGGATTCGTGCGGGACCTTAGCTAGATGGTAACACAGGAGGCAAGGGCGATCTCTCTCTTTTAGACAGGTTCAGGCTCTCACGGTGGAGATAATACCCTAGTCCTGTGTTCTTGGATATATGAGCCTTGTCTTTTTTCTCCCCCCCTTTTCAGGGTTGTTCCCTCCCCGCTTATATACTGGGGGAAAGGGCACGTTACAATAGGGCGCCACCTGGCCTTGAACATGGTGGCTTCATGAGTACATTCTTTGTCTTTTATCGACTGGGCTTCACTACAGCTCGGGGAGGTAGTTGTGCTTTCCCCGACCTACGCCTGCCACTCCGTCAGGTTCCAGCGTCTGCGGGCTCTGCAGGTGGCAGGCTGCATGCTTCGCTTTCGACGGGTTGTCTGGGCATCGCACGAAGCTTCCCCGAAGGATCGACGAGTTGTCTTGGGGGACAAGTCGAGACATCCCCCAGGCCCATCATGGCGCTTCCGGACTCTAGGCCTACTGCTCCGCTTTCGGCCCGGTCGGATGTAGACCCTACTTGCGGGGCCCCTATCTCAGACATCCCACAATATTCTAGTCTCAAGACTTTTGAGATAGACATTGTTTCAAGAACATCCAATGATAACTCTATGGCTCTTAATGCTAATTCCTCTTCATATGATAATGCTACTAGTTCTTCATCATCATATTCCATTATTGCTTTGAGTGCTCTTAGTGATGAACAGCTAGATCAAATACCAGAAGATACACTTGCTCTTCTTTCCAAGCATGTCAATGCAGCTTATATGAGATTAAGGGAGAGAAGAGGAGCCTCCATCCACTGCTACAACTGCGGCAAGGCAGGGCACATCCGTGTTAACTGTTTCAAGAACAAAGATAAAGAGGAGAAGGAGCAAAGCAACTCCTCCAAGTCCTTCCGGCCAAGAGAGAGCAAGGATAAAAATAAGCAACGGACGAAGAAGATGCTCAACAAAGTCTTCGTGGCAATTGGTCGCTTAGACTTAAGCGACATTGATGACTCAACTGAAGATGAGAAGGAAGCAAAGCAAACGAAGCTGAATGAGAAGGATTTCACTGGACTGTGCTTCATGGCAAAAGGGAACACTAGTGATTCTAGTGACAACGACAGCACCTCCAGCGACAGTGATGAGGTAATGCCTTCGTATGATGAGCTTTGTGAAGTTTTAGTCATATTGAGAAAATCTTTAAGAAAATCTTCACTCAAAAATAAAAACTTAGAAAAAGATATATCCATGCTAAAATCTGAAAACTTTGATCTTAGAAATTCAAATTCTGAAAATATTGGTGATACTTGCTTAGATCTCAAATTTGAAATTAAGTCTCTAAAAGAGGAACATGTGATTAAACTAGAACAAGTTTATGCCGAACAATTGAAAAATGAAAAACTTGTGAAAAATATTGGTAGCTCTACTGATAGTTTACATGATCAAATTGCTTGCTCTAAATGTTCAATTCCTGAGTTGAAATTAAAAGATGCAAATTGTAGAGTTACCCAATTAACAAATGACATGTTCACTCATGAAATTAACTCATGTTCAAATTGCCAGAAACAGAAAGCTAAAATTGAGACTCCTTGTGATAATTGTTTAAATCTTGCTAAAAAGGTTGACTACTTGCAAGATTCTCTTTCTAGGTTCACTAAAGGGAAGAAAAATTTGAACATGCTTTTAGATCAATGTAAAGTGAGCTCCAACAAACAAGGTTTAGGTTTTAACTCTTATGCTTCTACTATCATTAAAGTTGTTGAGAGCAAAAATGTGAAAATTGATAATGAGCCTAAAAGAACTTTGTTTAAATCTGCCGGCACTCTATCTCCCACTATTTCAAGTGCAAAAGTTACTTCTAATGCCAAACCATATGTTATGTGACACTACGGAATGGTGTGACATTATCTAATGTGAATGTTAAGGTCAAAAACTTTATGAAATATGGTATTGGAGGTTAAAACCATATGGTAGAAGGTTTAATAGCGTTTCCGGGCCGTTTCCGGGGTTTTGGGCCTTTCCGGGGAAGTTTGGCCCTAAAAGAGGAGATTGTGGGCTTTGGTGGGATGGAGTTTGAGTCCATTTAGGACTAGGAAACCAGGTTGGGGCTGGTAAAAGGGGCTCCCCCTGCCCCTTGTGCGCCCACCCCTCCTCTTGTGCGCCCCCTCCTCTCCTTCCATGCCCTAGCCGCCCCCCCCACCTTCCCCTCCCCACTTGTGCGCCTCCTCTCCCTTGCCCCCATTGCACCCCACCTCTCCACCACCTCTCCTCCACCCCCTTGCTGCCCTAGGGTGGCCTCCCCACCCCCTGCACCTCGAGGATCCATCCATTGGAGCGAGGAGCGAGGAGCGAACCGGGAGAAGATCCATTCAGATTTCGTGCGTTGGGCAAAGGTATGACAATGGGAATCCTTGGGGTTGGTCTAGGTACTGTTCTAAGGGTGTTTATCAAGTTTTTAGATCAATTGGTGGTGCTGGATTTGATTAGATTAGATGGATTCTTGAGTTGGTCACATTCTCTGTTTCGGGCAGCATGAGCAGTCGACGTAGGGCTTAGGTTTTCGCCAATTTAGATTCAGAATCTGGTCGTATGGATGTTCAAGAAGTTGTAGATAATTTCATTATCTTTCAGCGGATATAAAGAACTTTAAATTCCGCCCAGCCGTTTGAAAGTTATGGCTGTTTTACCGAGCGTGTAAAGATATGTGACATGATTGGAACAGATCACGGTATTTTGTAGATTAAACAAATTAGACAGTGTTATTATTTGGAGTCATGATAATGAAAGTATTGCCATGAAACTTGGAGTATTGCTTAACTGTGTGATAGGTCTTATTATTTGATTCGTTTAGCTCATGAAGTGGTTGAATGCTTTATCCTGGACTTATATTGTTGCTATGTCACATGTTATTGCTGTTTTAGATGCTTTCCATTATGATATAACTTGTGATACTGTTGTTGCTCCTTCAATTCATGTTAAAACAAAGGAGATGCTGCCGAAATCTCGGTTTTTAGCATGTGCGCCTTTGCTGGGATTTATGTTTAATTGTGGTATTTAGATGTTGTTTAGCTTATGTTTGGTAGCATTCAGGCATATTAAATGCCGGGGTGTTACAGTTGGTATCAGAGCGGGCTGTAGGTCCCTGGAATGTGTATTTTTAGTGTCATGCTATAGGGTACAACTAAATGTGATGTGGAATAACTTAGAAACATGGCTTAGGTCTTAACTAAAATTTTGTCATAGGATAGCAACATTAAAACTTGCAAAAGTGGTATAACTAATCTAAAATTTGACACACACTGGTTGCACAGTAGGAAAGGGTATGGGTATCGTTTCTTTACGCTTAAATGTTGTATTTAAGCTTTGATGTTGAATGCTTCATTTGTTAATGCATGTTGCTATGTCTATGACATAAATGATTGAATTGTTCCTGTTATTTGTGATATAGTGGGTTGTGGTGCCGAAGGGTTTCGGCCACCTCTCTTATTTCATAGTAAGGTTGATGTTTGACGGAGTGGCCGGTTAGCGCCATCACTGAAGAACTATTAACCCCTGTAGGAGAAGAGTGCTTACCCTTTCTGTCGTAGATCGGGTAGTTGACTGGAGTCAAATAGAAGGGTTTGGTGGTGGATTCCTTCGTATGTTCTTTACCGTTCTGATAGTCGGTTTTGGTTGTTTTTCTTGATTTTAATTGATTGAAATCAAAATAAAAGTGGTTGGTGTTGGATTTTCTCGGATTGTTCCGTATGCGGTGTGTGGTTTTGTCTTCCTTGGTTGAAGACGAAGAAGAGGAGTCTAGTGTTGCACTTCTTTTGGGTGCCTTTCCAGTTTTAATGCCTAGTTTGTTGATTGCTTTATGGGGAAGAAGCATTCAATTTATTCCTTTGTTTGTCTTTTTCCGAGGTTAAAAGAGTTTTTGCAGAGTTGTGCCAGACCTGGCTATCAGGGCTGAAGTTATGTGGCTTTGTAGGAGTAAGTGGTGTTTGATTTCGTTATTTTGCTGGTTTGAGAAATCATCTTTGAAGAACCCTCTTGTTTCGTGAAAGTTTGGAGTTAAGGTTTTATTTGCAAAGGTTTAATTGAGCGCTTGGTTCCCTTTCGAGAAAATTGTCTTTCAACCATTTTCCTCTATGAGAGTCCTTGAGATTTAAAAGTGTTTTGGAGAATTCCTTTTGCATGACCAAGTTTGGGTTTGTCTCGTCGCAATTTTGAGAGTCAAGTTTCCTTATGAATTTGGGATGAGCTTTAAAACTAAAATGCTGCAAACAAAGTAAGTAGTCTTTTGACTGAAATTGTTTGTCCCTAGTAAGAATTGTTGCTTAGCATGTTATGTAGCTTGTACCAATGTGGTTTATGGGATGACGCATTGTTAAGTTAATTTGTGAGTTGAAACAATTCAATGCGGTTGTCATCTCTAGCTTGAGAATAAATAGACTACTAGTGTTGTAGTTTACTCTTAGCGAGAATGAGTAAATGCGTTAATGTACATTCTTAGAATCTGTTGCTTTGCTTTAAAAGTGCTTAGGACCCTTGATTATGTTTAAAGTTTTAAACCCTGATGCATAGTTGAAACATTAAGATGATGAAGACTACTGTTATTGTTAAAGAAACTTTGCGGGTTGTTTAAAGATGCTCTAATCTAATGGATTAATAGAGAAATTTAATCGTGTTGCCTAGTGACTTTAATTTGGAAGTTGATTAGATTTGCTATTTACGTTGTTGCAGACTACTAGTATATTTGGAAGTATGCAGTTGTGTCTCTACAATGCTAGTATTGATATCAATTGAGAAGACATAAGACTTATTGCTAATGATGTTGTTAAGGGCAGTGTTAATGCTAGTATTCAATCTATTTTAAATAGTTGGAGTATGTTGTGTGGTGGTAATTTTGTTATCACCTATGTATAGGGTAGCTAAAAGTAATGTTGTTGGTTGATGATTATGCCCATTTGTTTTTATTGATGACTAAATAGTGGTGGTAACTGTTTAGATTACTCGTTGGAAAACCATGGTTAAAATAGAGGTAAATTTTTAACATGCTGCGATGGAGTGAGCTTTGGATAATTAACCTGATGTAGAATTTTATCCTTAATGAATGTATGTCTTAGAATCATAGTTATGAATTTTATCGTGTAGAGATAATACTTATTTGTTGAAGTCCTGTTATTGATTGAAAGAGTTTTAATCGTCAAGATGTTGATGTATGGATGGTGTGAAATGGATACGTTGATCCTGCTTAAGAATCTGTTGAAGTGCTATGTTTGAAATTTAGAATAAGATGTATTATGTTTTGGTGATCCGTGGGGATCATGTCGTTATAGTCTTGGTTGGGTGTCTTTTTGATAAGCATCATAAACCCTAACTAAAAGTGTTGGGAATGGTAACTAGAGGAAGAATTTGTTGTGAAGCTTTTGGTTTAAATGTGTTGGGGCTTCCCAGGGAGTAAATAGTGATTATTGAAGTCTTTAATGGAAAGCGTAGTGGAGTACTAGAGATGGTTCTTTTTATGCTGAGCTTGTGTTCAAAAGCTTTTGGACTGGTTTGGTTTTTTGCCATTTTGGTTGAAGGGTTTTCGGTCAAGGTGTTCCATATGCTATGTTTCAGAGTTTCCCTAAAACTCATAGAAATTGGTGCAAATATTTGGTTTTGGCTAATTTGTTTAGTTAGTGCTATGAGTATGGATTTACACCCCAAAAGTTTTTGAGTCGATCGCGCCCTTTCGCGTTCGCACTGAACTATCTTTGGAATTAATTTTAAAAGGAAGCAGATGGTCATAAAGGGTTGTGTTGGAAACTTTTGAGTTAAGCCCTTGATGTGTAACTCTGTTTGGCTAGAGTTGAAGTCATTTGGAAAATGTGTCTGGTGTGCAGATGTTTCACAAGTCTGATTTTTTTATGAATGTTTCATAAGTGAATTTGGTTAGTGAAGAGTTTTCTTTTGGGATTGAGTTTCCCTCTCTTTTGATAAATTTTATGGCGGTTGTGTGTGCAGATGTTTGACTTTGGAGTCGATGTTCTGTTCCAAAGGGTTGAGTTTGATTTTGCGAGGTTTTGCAAGGTTAGTTTTAAATGGATGATGGGTTTTCACACGATGTGGTGTTTTGTTGTTAACGATGTTGCCGTCATAGTCTATAGTATTTAGCGCAACCGTCAGTGTTATGTGTATTTCAATCATGTGATACCGAGGAAGTAGTCATCATGTGAATGACTTTTCGGTAGTGTTGTTACGTGATGAAGGAATGGTGAAAAGTAAACAAGACATCGTGTATAGATGTTAAATGATAAAAGAGTCGTTGAGCCAGGTCGGTGAGAAAGTCATATATGGAGATATGACTAATCCGGAGTGCTCTTGAAGAATGTGCATTCATGTCATGAAACGAGATTTCCCTTGCTTTCTAGTATGGAAAGAAAAGAATGAATAATTTCTGGTGTTGGTTGTGGTGAAGAGATTTGTGTTTCCTTTGCGTTTTGGCTTAGGAAATTAAAATGAATACTCTCTGGTTGTTGTCGAATCCTTTCCAAAGTGGTTTTAGCGCTTTGGGGTTTGAGTTGTTAGATGAGGGCCACTTGGGTTCATGTTTATGGTTGAGCTCACTCAATGATTGTGCTCTTTATCGTGGTCCTTTGAGTGGAAGGTTGTGTATGACTCAATGCAAACCTTCGTGGAGAATGGTGTCGTTGAGGTGTTCCTTGGTAGGGTTGATTACATTATTACTGGACCACTTGGTGGTTGCTAGTGATCGCTTTTCCTTTTGAAGTGTATTGGATCTTTTTGTCGTTGGGCAATGAGCGAGTTATGTCAACCGCAGAGGAACGTTCGGTCGTTTCTATTACGTGAGTCTTACGGAAGTAGGTTGTTCGTTCTGGTGGTAATCTTAGAGCGTTGTGTCTCTCCTGTTTCGCATCGTCTTGAGTACAAGGAACCACAGAATGGAGGTTGGTACCGTGTTTTTCTGGAGAGTAGCATGAGTTAAAGGGATCAGGCACTTCAGTGCCAAGGAATGCTTAGAACGGGGAGTTTGAGACCGTTTTCTTTTGTGGGCTGTTGAGGTTTTATCTTACCGCTTGGGGACATGCTGAGACCGTGTGTGAGTACATTGTGTTTCAATGTTGAGTCAAGTTCTCGCAAGTTTTGATTGTGAGTTATCTTTAGAGCTGTCAGTCTTTGATCCTTAGCTCCTTGCCTCTAAATGCTGGCTGGTGCAAGTCGTAGGGGCTTCTAAGCGGGTTCTGAGGCGTGAACCATAACTCCCTTTGATTTGGTTGTTTGCGAAGTGGCGTGTCTCGGATTCAGGGTCGAATCCTGTTGAAGGGGGGAAGAATGTGACACTATGGAATGGTGTGATATTATTTAATGTGAATGTTAAGGTCAAAAACTTTATGAAATATGGTATTGGAGGTTAAAACCATATGGTAGGAGGTTTAATAGCGTTTCCGGGGTTTTGGGCCTTTCCGGGGAAGTTTGGGCCTAAAAGAGGGGATTGTGGGCTTTGGTGGGATGGAGTTTGAGTCCATTTAGGACTAGGAAACCAGGTTGGGGCTGGTAAAAGGGGCTCCCCCTGCCCCTTGTGCGCCCACCCCTCCTCTTGTGCGCCCCCTCCTCTCCCTCCATGCCCTAGCCGCCCCCCCCCCCACCTTCCCCTCCCCACTTGTGCGCCTCCTCTCCCTTGCCCCCATTGCTCCCCACCTCTCCTCCACGCCCTTGCTGCCCTAGGGTGGCCTCCCCACCCCCTGCACCTCGAGGATCCATCCATTGGAGCTAGGAGCGAGGAGCGAGGAGCGAACCGGGAGGAGATCCATTCAGATTTCGTGCGTTGGGCAAAGGTATGACCATGGGAATCCTTGGGGTTGGTCTAGGTACTGTTCTAAGGGTGTTTATCAAGTTTTTAGATCAATTGGTGGTGCTGTATTTGATTAGATTAGAGGGATTCTTGAGTTGGTCACGTTCTCTGTTTCGGGCAGCATGAGCTGTCGACCTAGGGCTTAGGTTTTTGCCAATTTAGATTCGGAATCTGGTCGTATGGATGTTGAAGAAGTTGTAGATAATTTCATTATCTTTCAGTGGATATAAAGAACTTTAAATTCTGCCCAGCCGTTTGAACGTTATGGCTGTTTTACCGAGCGTGTAAAAATCTGTGACGTGATTGGAACAGATCACGGTATTTTGTAGATTAAACAACTTTAGATTCCGAATCAGTCTTTCCCTATAACTAGAAAAAGTTGGGAAATTTCCTAAGCTACGCGAGGATGTACTCGTTTAATTGATTCGGAGTTTTAGAACCCATGTTATGCCTTTTGGAAGGCTGCTGTCCCGACGGGACAGAACCGCTGTTTTCGGGTTTTGCGAGTAGTTGGCAATGTCGGGGTAGATGAGGGTTTGCGTACTGTTTTGTGGGCTTGATTGTGAGTGTGTGGTCCCTATGTGCAGGTGGTGTGACCCCGGGAGGGCCTTCTACTTCTCGCCAATCCGTCGCCCGTGGTTGAGGCAAGTGTATTGTAAAGGATAGCGATTTGTATGTTGCTTGTAGAGACTAGATGAAAATGGATTATATGATATGATCACTTGCCATGCTTTAATGATTGCCAATGATATGATGAGTAGGTTTATCATGTTTAGATGCCATGTGTTAATGTACAAGTTAATTATGATGTGGGCATATTTGCATACATGGCATGATTACATGGCCCGGGCGGTGAGAAAGTCATAACTAGTCCGGGAAGGTCGGTGAGAAAGTTATGACTAATCCGGAGAGCCAATGAGTAAGTCCTACATCGTGATTCCATTCACCGCGGTGAACGGAAGCGAGGAGTAGGCACCCTCCATCTTCAGGATGGAAGGGGGGAGAGGGTGCACACCGACGGGTGTGTACTCAACCGTACCGGTATGAGTTTCCAGGAGATATGTGCATCGCATTGCATTGCATTATATGAGGATGTTAAATTGTAATATCCCGGGTATTTCTATACTCGAATCACTGTACATTTGTACTCAAGCACTGTTTAATAATACACTGCTCTTATGTATTTCTGTATTTTGAGATGAGTATACTTGATTGGCATCAAAAAGAGCCCTACAACTTATTTAACTTCGCTCAAAATCAATTTCCCATTTGATCGCGGTCATTAGACTACCCGATTAAATTAATTGCACTCTCATGAGTAATTGCAAATTGAGTTGGAAAGGTGTTAAATTGACCTAAAAACCTTCCTAAATATCTTAGAATCAATAAAAATCAACTTTGGAAGTTTAATTCTTCAAGATTTGTCACTTGACCATAATGCCCCTTGTAAGTGCATAGTGTCTTTATACCCTTTTATTGCCTCCTTGCCCCCAAAACCAACAGCCACTCCCTTTGCTCACCTCCCTCACGTGCTAAGCAAAGAAGGAGAAGGAGAAAGAGAGGAAGAAGAAGGCAAGGAGCACCCAAATCCGGAGTTTGAGGGCGAATCGACCGACAAAACTTGATTCGGAGGCGGGAATCGACACCACCATCGCGTTCCCCACCTTCTGAACCCTCTCAAGTGAGTATTCCAACATCTCCCATGGATGTTTCCTTGAGCTTGCATGGGGTTTTTGAGTTCTAGGTTGATTTCTAAACTCCCGGGACTTCCCTCTAGCCATTGCTACGACTATCCCCATCGTAGCATCGCATTTCATCAAGTTCTTCTAAACCCTAGCCTAGGTCAAGTCTAGGTACCATGTGTTAGGAACATCGCATGGCAATTGTGCTTCATAAACAAGACTCAGGTCATCGTTAGGTCCATTTAACTCTACTATCGACCTAGCATTTGACCACCTTCAAATCTAGCAACCTAATGCTAGGTTTTCGATTTGTCGGAGTTCTAGTGGAGCAAAGCATGGATAGTAATTTTTGTGGGCACTTCGGTAGCTAGAGCCGCTATCGGAAGAATCGAATTCAATTCGATAAGCCGGATTTTATTTTATTTAATTAGGTGTTAAGTGTTTTCACAAAATACTAGGAGTCCGTAGCTTGAATCGACGATTCTATTAGCTCTTCGATAGCCGTAGTCGCGATCAAAAGAGTCGAATTCAATTTGTCGATCCTACACAAAGTTGTCACTCTAGGTCACTCTATTTGCGAAAAATCCTAGAGGTCCGATGACCGAATGGATAGCCCCTATAGCTTTCTAGCTAGTAGAAACCCCGATAAAAAATACGGAGTTTAGTTCGACCATTTTGCAAAGATACTTTGCTGCTCTAGGTCTCAATTGGTTGAATAAAATCCTAGAGCTCCTGAGCACGAATCGACTTCACCATTAGTCTTCTTAGAGGCTAAAATAAAGCAGGTGGCTAAAAATGCTAGATTTGCATTTTAGCACTTCGCATTTTATTTTAATAATTAGAGGGCCCAAAGCCGTTCTTGGCTTTTCGCTTGATTCGCCTCGTTTAAGGTCCCTAAGGTTGAAAGCATGCTTCACGTGTGCTTTAGATCCCATTTTGGCCCTTTTCCGACTTTTGTCGCATTTCTGTAAATACCGGAGTTATGCGGACGTTTGATCAAAAGTCCGAGTAGGTTAAGTCAATTTTGGCGGTGATTGGCTCCGATAAGTCATTATTACCTCCAAGTGTCTAGCTGCGGGTCCAGAACGAAGTTTCACGACATTCTTGATCAAAACGACCTTCTGTCGGTTTTGATCGTTTTTGGTCGTTAACGGTTGTTTTGATCGTTTTGGCCGTTTTTGCGAATTCGATGCAAATTGCTAATCTACCGAGCGTTTTAGTTAGGTGTTGAGTGTTCGAACCCGTAACAGGAACCCACACGCGGATTCGATCGCGTTTGGACTCAATACGGACTCAAAACGGTTTTGTCGGTAATTACTCCGCGGTTTTTCATTTTGATTCAATTTTGGTCAATTTCATTAGGAATTGCTTTGCAACCGATCCAACTAAGTCCTAAATATCTTGCTTTAGCTTGTTGCGTTGTCGGAAACCTGTTTTGCGCAAAAATCCGCAAAATTGGCCGTTTAACGGATTTCCGACAAAACGATTGTTTTCGGCCGTTTCGGCAAATTTGTCGCTTTTAGGGCCGAAAGGTTTTTTTTTCGATCTTTTGAGCGTTTTAGCACCTAGTTATGTACCTGAGGCCATATTGAGGCTCCACATGCAAATTTAATTGCATTTGTCTTCAATTTACGTATTTTTATTCACGTAGGTAAAGAATACGCCCGTTTTAAATCGTTTTAGCTCCGGTTGATCATTTCAACTTCAAACAAGTTCCAATAAGTCCCATTAGGTATGTTATACCTATTTTTAGGTATTTCACTAAGTTTAGTTGGGTTTTACTTCATTTTGCATGTTTTAATCCATTTTGGCACTTGTTCGGCCGAAATGGACATAATAGGTCATAGTTTCACATTTTCTTCGTTTTCTTCATTTCTTTTTCCTTTAAATATTTAAGTGGGTCTTATTTGATGTTTAGTTGGCATTTGTGCATTTAAATCCTTCTTTGCTAAGTTGTATTTCTTTTGTCGCTTTTGTTGCTTTGACCGATTAGAGGCTAGCGAGTCGGGCTTCGCCTCGAACGACCGAACATCATCCCGACATCACCGAAGTGCAACAACAAGGCAAGCACCTCATTTGACCATCTTGAATCCTATATTTCACAATGTTTACTTTGATTTCTCAAACTAATATGCATCGTTTAAATTCAGTAAAGCGCTAGTTTGTGGGAATGGTAGATATAATCCAAATTGGTGGTTTTCCTTAATCTAATTTCCCTTCCACACATTGATAACCCTAGTAGAGGTTAGACAACTTAATAAATGTCACTTAGGTATAAACGAACTAGTAATCAGATATGCTTAGACATTGCAATAGAAGTGATTACAATGGCAGTCTTGTACCATACATTTTCAACTATGACATTTTTAAGTGGTTTTAAAAATGTGACATGAGAAAGTAATTTGGTAAAAATGTGAAGTGTCTAGTTGGTAATTAGACCGAGCGGGAGGTATAATATGTGCTAGTTAAAGCGGTGGCGATTGGTTGACGAGTTAAGTGGAGTACCCGCTTGAGTCACTAGGAGAAAACTATAAGGACCGAAGCCTTGAAACCATAATTCGATCGACATTACGTGCAACCGCGCATGCCGGGATGGGGCAGCCGCAATTGAGTACTTGAAGTGTGAGGGTTTAACCGTGCCTGTTGGTAGGCCGGTGTGGACCTTTTTCCGTGATGAGCAAGTCAAGCGCGGTGTGAGTGTCCCCACGACCGCCCGTTTGCACCTTCGTGAGTGCGCTTGGTCTTAGCAGCGGAAATCGCTTCGATATCACATCGGGTGATACAACGGTGCACGCCTTGCTATGGGATAAGGGCCGCGGCACGCACTTACAGATTACCCGCCGTCACGAGAAGGTGGCCGCTGTGTGTGCGGTTGGCTCCTTATCGCCATAGTGGTGGATATCGCCACCGGTCTTTGAGGTGTGGCTAAAACCTCAACGATGGGAAAGAATGTGTTCGGGCTTGTACAACGGGTACCTTTGGTATCGCGTGTTCCCTGGATGACAGGGTGCAAGTCTGGTTTTGGGGATAAAGTGTACATACTCTGCGAGTCTTAAAATAAATCTGATCGATTAGCCGTGCTCACGGACATGAGCAATTAACTCGCTTTTGTTTCAAGTATAGACGTTTGGTTTGGTTTTGAAAATGAAAATCTATTTGAGTCTAACTAAAGTATATGAATCGATATGAAACTTGGTGGATTTACATGTGGTTTGATATGGTACTTGATGGAACTATGGATGTGTGGATATAACACTTGGTGGATTTACGCATATATGGATGTCCAATCTTATCTCAATCTGCGATCATGTATGGCGGCAGCTTGAGAAGCTCAAATGTTATATATATATATCGTAAATATGTTTTAGTCAAAGCTGCTGTCTTTCAAATTATGTATTACTTTTCGATGAATTGATTCAACTCTTGCTTTTCGCAATAGACTTAGTGTAGCACCTTTCATTGAATCACCGCATTAAATTTATATTTGCATACACTAAAGTCTTGCGAGTACATACGTGTACTCACCGTTCTTTGCTAACCTTTTTCCAACAGAGGAAGGTACAGTGATGATGTCTGGGTGATCTTGAGCTTGATTCATGCGAGTCTTTGTAACCGTGAGTCCTCCCTCCATCAATTGCCTTAGGGTGTGTTCGGGCTCATTTGCACCGGTTTCGATGTCACTTTTGGTTTCCGTTGTCGTTCTTTCTTTTGTAATCTACTTCGTAGGATATTGTAAGATTTACGCCCGATTATGTAAATTAAGTTAACTTAGTTCGTTTGTGCGTTGATACTTGTGTTGTTGGTACGCGATCTTGGGCTATTGATCCAGGAACCAAGATGTCGGATGCGTCACAGTACCGGTCTGAAGCTAAGGGTTCGATTCCGTCGATCGAATTTTTGGGTTCAGATTTTGATATCGAGGCTTCATGTTGCTATATGGTGCTATACGCTCTATGTAGACGTCGTCTGATGCGGTATAGGACAAGGGGCCCTCACGGCGTTGGTATCGAGCCATTGACTGCAGGAAGACTTAGTTAGCCTGGTCGTTAGACTTAGAGCATTTTTCTTCTCAAAATTTATTTTGAAGTACAAAACTCCATTTTGAAAGTGTAGAATGCTATTCTTGTCCATTCTATAGCTTTTCACTTATCTACTCTTCAAAAGGAATCTAATCTTAATCCACATTTCAAAATTTGATTCCTCCTTCTATCTTGTTCAAAAGAATTAGAAGGAACACGGGTTTAGCTCAAAATGGGTTAAGGTTAGATGTCTGTGTTTGTAATTAGGATTGTTTTGTCGTTTCTTTAAGTTGGCTTTTGTTTTGGATCTTATGCAACTTTAATGAGTGTTTTTGAAATGTTTGTATTGTTTCTTTGCATTCTTTAGGATCAAGCATTTTGCACCTGTTGCACAATTAATTAACTCCACTGTGCATTTCAGGATGCCGCCAAGAAGGCGAGTCACGCGTGCGCTCCCAGCACGGTGATCTTTGGTGGGACAGGGTCACGAGGCGGGGACTCGGCACTCCCGTGTCCCTGGCGATGGGCGGTGAGGCTCGATCTCGGCGACGTGCCCAGTGGAGAGCTTCCTCCACCTCCTCCTCTTTCCCCATGGAGGCAATGATGGAGCGGCAGACTAGGGTGATGGAGATGATGCTTCAGCGGTTCAGGGCCTGCAGCGGCCGCCCAGCGACCACGGCTTCCACATCGATTCCGGTTGTCTGAGTTCGATGAACTCGACCGCCGAACTTCTCCACAAATGGCAGATCCTATGGAGGCCGAGGACTGGCTCGATGACATGGAGAGCAAGCTGGTGCTAGTTGGCTGCACCGATGACGAGAAGGTTCAGTACACCTCCTACTACCTTCGAGGTCCAAAGCGGCGTCATGGTGGAGCGGCTTCAAGGCTGTTCGGTCTGGATCAAAGTTGTTACATGGGCAGAGTTCAAGATTGCCTTCCGCTCCTTTCATATCCCGAGAGGGCTGGTCGAGATGAAGAAGCGGGAGTTCTATAACCTCCGCCAGGAAACAGCTTGATCATGGATTATCTTCATCGCTTCAACCGCCTTTGTCTCGGTATGTTGAGGATGAGGTGACTACAGAGGCCCGCAGGTGTCGTTGTTCAGGGAGCATCTCACCGATGAGATCAAGCACATGCTCGCTGTTTAGGACATCCCAAAGATGCAGTGTTGTTGGATAAGGCCATTCGCGCCGAGGAGAGCACGAGGGCGATTATGGAGAGCCGCAAGCGCAAGTGGGCGCTCAGCGTCAATCGATGGCGGTCCTTCCAGAGCCGGCCCTTCACTCGATCGGGCTCTCACTCTTTAGCACCGCCCGGCTCGAGAGATTCCAGGGCTTACCTCCTCGCCACGCCAGAGTTCAGTCTGATCTCCTAGCCGCCCAGTCTGTGCAGCGGGTCTCGTAACCGTATGGCCATATCACTGTTACACTGTGGTCGAAGGGCCACTTCGCCAATACATGTCCGAGCAGCGGCCAGCACGGCTCGAGTGCACTGGCCGTCCCTGTCGATCTGGTGGGCGTGGGGAGTGGCGATCGGGGCGCCGGTTCTGGCGGCTTATTTCGGGCGCGGCTGAATGTGGCTACCTGTAACACCCCAAAATTTTGCTTTCCTTGAATTCATGTGTGATTTGGCACTTTGATGAATTTTTGGAATTTTCTGGAATTTATTTGGATTTATTTGGAATTTATTTGAATTTATTCCATTTTGAAATAATTAAAGAATTTAATTTTGCAAATAAAATTTTGTTGGAAATATTTTATTTGAGTCCAAAATGATCCAAAATATTTTCCAGAATTTTTAGAATTTTTACGAGTCTTTTGCTATTTTTAATGAATTAAATGAATTATCGGGAATTATTTTAAATATTAAATCGCTGGAAAATCGACCAGAGCGATTCTCGTTCATCCGACCGAGCCCGAGTCGGACTCGAGTTCGAGTCCGACCGAGCCACGTGACTCGGCCGAACCCACTCCTAAACCTAATCAATCCCAACCGTTGGATCAAGATCCAACGGCCGAGATCCGCCTGCACGGCTCGAGCCGTATCCGGCCCGGATCCGATCGCGCCCGGCGATCGTGGCCGTTGATCGCGCCACGTGGGACGGTGGCGTCGTCGTCTTCGCCGAAGTCCGAGCCGACTCCGCCGCACTCCGCCGCCGTGAAGAACTAGGTTTCCGCTTTTCGCACGGACGCCGAGGCTATTTAATGCCCGGATCGCACCGAGGACCGCCGTGACCCGCGCACTTCTTGCCCTAACCGCCGAGCTCTAGCCGCCGTAAGTTCGCCGGAATCGCTCGCCAGTAGTTGCGTGAAGCGCCGCCACGGTCCTTGCCTCGCCTCGCCGCCGTCGCCGAATCCTCGCCCGTTGACCCCGGTCGAAACCCGAAGCCAGGCGCGCCGAAGACACCATCCATCTCGCCGAGCACGCCCCAACCGCCGTTTGGGTGGTCGCTGCCTCGGCGCCCGGCGGCGCAACTCCGCCGTAAAGCCATCGCCGACCCCGAGCTCCACCAACCGTCCGATCAAGATCCAAAGGCCCAGATCGTGCCACGTCACCTCGGTGAGTTTCCCCGTTGAAAATCATAGATCTAATCCCAACCGTTGGATCTAGATCCAACGGCTTAGGTTGCGCCGCGTATCAAGAACTGCACCAGGTTAGATTGGATCTGGACCGTTGGATCAAGATCCAACGGCCCACGATCAGTCACGTGCGCCCCAAGCACATGAGGCCAAACTCAATCCCAGCCGTCGGATTTCAAACCAACGGCCACGATTGTGCCACGCGTCCAGGAAGCCGAGCCGTCGCGCCCACGCGCGCGTGCGTGGTCACTGACACGCGGGCCCCGCATGTCAGAGGGCCCACACGTCAGCCGCGTTTGCGTGAGACCCCGCGACCAGCAGTGGGTCCCACCTGTCGGCCACCCGAGCTGTGGACCGGGTCCACCGTGGACCGAACCGCGCCGTGAGCTGAGCCCATGAGCCGGCTGACGTCAGCCAGCCAATCAGGAGCTGCCACGTGTCCATGATGACGCAATAATTAATTTCCGAAAAAGAAAATGATTTATTAATTCAAATAATGATTTCAGATTTTGTTTCAAACTTCAAACGCTTATAACTTTTGCGTTTCAACTCCGATTTGAGTGATTCAAATTTCTAAATTTGTATAAAATTGAGATCTACCTAAATATGAATTTTATTTAATTTTTGGACTAAAGTTTTTCTCTGTAATATTATTTAATTGATTATTTAAACTTTAAATAATCATAACTTTTGCGTTTTAACTCCGATTTGAACGATTCCAGTTCCTAAAAATCTAGAAAATTATGTTCTCTCTGTTTATGGATTTTATTTGGAGTTTTGGGATGTTTTTGCCTATTGTTTATTTGCGTATTTGCTATTTGCACGCTTTACGAGTAGACGTTGAAGTGCCGGAAGGATTCGAAGGAGAAGTGTTGACTCAGGATCCAACTCAAGACCAAGAACAAGTACTCTTCGAAGGCAAGTTGTGCTTTGACCATGTTGATCCTATTTCGAAATCTATTTTGATTTAAACTATTGCATGCTAGTTCAATTAGAAAAATACTTTAAACATGGGGGTTAGATAAGTACCAATTTGTCAGATGACACCTTGATTATTTAAGTATGTGCCATGACCCTTGTCACCCTAGTTGTGGTTTACTAGTTGGACATAATCAAATTGCCAACATGGGTTTTAGACCGTTGTAGTATAACGCTTAGACTCACGCGTGCTCATGACATGATTTTGGACAATCAAATGTTAATATTGACTTAATGATATATTGAACCTGTTTTGGAAAAGTATCATGTGATGTTGATGGCACGTGGTGCATGGTAATCAATCGGGTTTGATAAACGATTTCGGCCAGGGGCATGTGGCAAAGAGTAATCAAAGGTGGGCCAGCTTGTGGCATTGGGAGTGTTGATTTGGTTCTTCGGGTAGTCTTGCCCTGGTCACTCTAAGGACTTAACCTTGCAAGCCTTTGAACTGGGTCATACTTGCAACCACATGGCTGGAATGGGACGGCCCTAGTTGACTAAGTCGCTAAGGACTCACTTGTGGAGCCTCAGGGTGTCAATTACACCGTTTGTGTGATTGTACGGGGGAGCGTATCGTGGTCGTGGGCCGATACCCATCTAACGGTGTGTTGGTCCCATACTTCGCCTTGGCTAAGGGAAGGGATGGTGTAGAGCACGAACCGGAGAGGACCACCTGTGTTGTTTGAGGCTTCCGAAAGGCTTTGTTACGGGAACTCGCCTTTGTGGTGTTTGACTGTATCTTGTGGGTAAAGTGCATAACCTCTGCAGAGTTTAGAATCTATTCGAATAGCCGTGTCCACGGTACTGGACAATGCTCGGGAATTACAATAAGGGTTAGACTTTCTAAAATAACTTGGATTTGAAAGTTGGGTTGGTTTAATAATGAAGATGATGGAAATTTGGTTTAGGATGGGGAAAATGTTTATTAAACTTCTTGAAAAGTTATTTATGCTTTACTTATTTCTCGCTTCGAATCTACTTATATTACTTTTCAAATGCTGTTTACTGCAAATATACCTTGAGCTATTCCTTTGTACCAAGCCATGCATATAGTATATTAGCTTGCATTCTGTGCATGACTTGCTGAGTACCAAGTACTCACCCTTGCCTCAACACAATATCAGTTGAAGAGGAGATTACGCCAGCTTTGGAGGAGGAACTCCCAGAGGATCCGTCTACTTAGGGAAGCGAGCCCAGTCAGTTGCCTGTGGTATACTGGATGGCGCCACGATGTTACCTTATTTGATTTTCCGCTGCTATTATTTCTCTTTTTAATAAGTTTCGCCTTGCGAGGCATACGTTTGTAACTTGGCCATAAGGTCGAGTAACCACCTTGGTTATTTAAATAAAGTACTTTGTTAATATCGATTGGTATGATTGTGATATTTACCGATGTTAAGACTGTGTGCACTAGCGCGTTCCTGGACTAGTGCTGAATACACAGAGGGTCCGGATTTGCAAATTCGGGGTCCCGACACTACCGCAGAGGAGGCAGTAGCAGCTCCAGATGTTGTATTGGGTACGTTATCTGTGCATTCCGTGCCTACCCTGGTTTTGTTTGACTCTGGAGCAACGCATTCTTTCGTTTCTTCGCACTTTGTTGCTCAGCATGGGGTTCATTCTGTTCGCCTCGAGAGACACTTGTTGATCCGTTCACCTGGATCTGTTTTGACTGCCGAGCTTGTGAGTCCAGGGGTTAGAATTGAGATCAATGAGGTAGGTTTCTTGGGTGATCTCATCAACATTGAGACGTCGGGTCTTGATGTGATTTTGGGCATGGACTGGTTGTCCAAGCACCAGGGATAGATTGATTGTGCTAGAAGGTCTATCTCATTAGTCAACTCTGATGGCATTCTTTGTTACCTTTTCTCCTGTCCCAAAGAAGGCCAGCCTTTGCTTAGTGCTCTTCGTGCGTAGATAGCTCAGTGCCCATAGTCTGTGAGTATCCTGATGTCTTCCCCGATGAGTTGCCGCCTTGCCTCCGGATCGTGATTTAGAGTTCATTATTGATCTCTTGCCTGGCACTTCACCTGTTTCTAAGCGTCCGCACAGGATGCCTTCGATGAGCCGATTGAGTTGAAGAAGCGGCTCAAGGAGCAGCTTGGAGAAGGGGTTCATTCGTCCCAGCTTCTTCTCCTGGGGCGATCCAAAGGTTTCTTTGTGAAGAAGAAAGATGGCACTCTTCGCATGTGCGTCGACTACCGGTCTTTGAATGAGGTCACGGTCAAGAACAAGTATCCTCTCCCTAGGATCGATGATTTGTTTGACCAGTTGGGCGGAGCTCGAATCTTCTCCAAAGTAGACTTGAGATCCGGCTATTTTCAGCTCAAGATCCATCCTGAGGATATTGTGAAGACTGCATTCACTACTCGTTACTGGCCTGCGAGTATACAGTTGTTTCATTTGGCCTCACCAATGCACCAGCCACCTTCATGAATCTGATGAACAAGGTCTTCATGGAATTCCTTGATAGATTTGTGGTTGTGTTCATTGATGACATTCTCATATACTCTAAGGATGAAGAGGAGCACGCACTTCACTTGCATAGGGTGCTTGGCAAGCTTCGCGAGCATCAGCTGTATGCCAAGTTCAAGAAGTGCGAAGTTCGGCTTGAGAAGGTGGAGTTCTTGGGACATGTCTTGTCGAGGGCAGGGTAGCAGTTGATCCACGCAAGGTACAGGATGTACTCGGCTGGGAGCAGCCCCGCAATGTCCCCGAGATTCGCAGCTTTCTTGGTCTTGCCGGATACTATCGCCGGTTCATCGAGAATTTCTCCAAGACCGCTAAGCCCATGACAGCGCTACTCAAGAAGGAGAAGAAGTTTGAGTGGTCGCTGATTGTGAGTCCAGTTTTCAGAGTGAAGAAGAGACTCACCACCGCACGGGCTGGTCCTTCCCGACATTCACAAGAGCTTTGATGTCTATTGTGATGCATCCCGCCTTGGGCTTGGATGTGTGTTGATGCAGGAGGGCAAAGTGGTTGCATATGCTTCTCGACAATTTGAAGCCTCATGAAGCCAATTATCCGACACATGATTTGGAGCTTGCAAATGTTGTTCATGCTCTCAAGCCGTGGCGACATTATCTAATAGGGAACAGATGTGAGATCTATACCGACCACAAAAGCTTGAAGTACTTCTTTTCCCAGCCAGATCTGAATTTGAGACAACGCAGATGGCTAGAGCTGATCAAAGATTATGATCTGGGATTCACTACCACCCTGGCAAGGCAAATGTGGTTGCAGATGCCCTCGATGCAAGCCGCACACGCTGAATGCCTTGGGTGTCATTGGCCACCGCAGCTTAGTCGAGGAGTTTGAAGCTCAATCGGTGGTGGTTGTCTATGGCTATGTTCTTTGCTTTGGCCGCACAACCTACCCTTGATTCTCATATTCGTGAAGCTCAACTCCAAGACAATGCCGTGATAGAGATCGAGGAGCCGACTAGTCGAAGAGTGTGCACCTCCTGAGTTCTCGAGAGAGTGCCGAGGGGCTGGTTATGCATGGGCGCCGATTTATGTCCCCGCTTAATGAAGAAATCAAAGGGAAAATTCTGGATGAAGCCCATGATTCTCCTCTTTCCATCCATCCTGGTAGTACAAAGATGTACCAGACATCCGCAAGCGCTTCGTGGCCAGGTATGAAGAAGGACATTGCTTCTCATGTAGCTCGGTCACGACGTGTGCAAGCGAGTCAAAGCTGAACATCAAAGGCCACCGGATTGCTTCAGCCATTGGAGATTCCGAGTGGAAGTGGGAAGAGATTGGGATGAACTTCATTCTTGGTCTACCGAGGTCGCCCACCGGTCACGATTCTATTTGGGTGATCATTGACCGTCTGACCAAGGTATCACACTTCATCCCAAAGTGCATACCACCTATTCTCGAGCCAAGCTAGCGAGCTCTATTTGCAGAATATTGTTCGGCTCCATGGAGTTCCAAAGGTGATAGTCTCTCGACCGTGGTTCGCAGCTCACTTCCAGATTTTGGGAGAGTTTGCAGTCTATTCTTGGCACTAAGCTATCATTCAAGATCGCTTACCATCCCCAAACCAATGGACAGACGGAAAGGGCAAATCAGATCCTAGAAGACATGCTAAGGGCTTGTGTGTCGTGCTACAACAAGTCGTGGGAGAAATGCTTGCCTTTTGCTGAGTTCTCCTACAACAACAATCACCAAGTCGACCTTCGATGTCGCCCTTCGAGGCTCTTTATGGCGTAAAGTGCGTAACGCCACTCTATTGGTCCGAGGTTGGTGAAAGACAAGTCTTCGCCAGCCATAATTGAGGAAGCCGAAAGGCAAGTCACTGATTCGGGACCGGTGAAGGAAGCTCAGTCCCGCCGGAAGAGCTACGCTGATCGCCGCCGCCGCGAGTTGAGTTTTGAGGTGGGTGACTTTGTCTACCTCAAAGTCTCACCACTTCGCGGCACTCGAAGATTCCAAGTCCGCGGAAGCTAGCCCCGCGATACATCGGTCCGCTCCGATTCTCGTGAAGGTTGGTGTCGTAGCTTATCGGCTTGAGCTACCACCCCATCTATCGGACGTTCACGATGTGTTCCACGTGTCCCACTGAAGAAGAGTCTTCGTATTCCATCGGCTACTCAACCGACAATCTTGATTTGCAACCTGACCTTTCGTATCGAGAGTATCCACTCAGATTCTCGAGACAGCCGAGCGTCATACTCGCAAATGTAATCAAGATGCTCAAGGTCCAAAGGAGCAACCATTCGTAAGATGAAGCCACGTGGGAACGTGAAGATCACATTCAATCAGTACCCGACTTCCTTCGAGAGGATTAGCAATCTCGAGGACGAGATTTTTGTAAGGGGGTAGACTGTAATATCCCTGTATTTCTATACTCGAATCATCAGACATTTGTACTCAAGCAATCGCTTAATAATACACCGCTCTTATGTATTTCTGTATTTTGAGATGAGTATACTTGATTGGCATCAAAAAGAGCCCTACAACTTATTTAACTTCGCTCAAAATCAATTTCCCATTTGATCGCGGTCATTAGACTACCCGACTAAATTAATTGCACTCTCATGAGTAATTGCAAATTGAGTTGGAAAGGTGTTAAATTGACCTAAAAACCTTCCTAAATATCTTAGAATCAATAAAAATCAACTTTGGAAGTTTAATTCTTCAAGATTTGTCACTTGACCATAATGCCCCTTGTAAGTGCATAGTATCTTTATACCCTTTTATTGCCTCCTTGCCCCCAAAACCAACAGCCACTCCCTTTGCTCACCTCCCTCACGTGCTAAGCAAAGAAGGAGAAGGAGAAAGAGAGGAATAAGAAGGCAAGGAGCACCCAAATCCGGAGTTTGAGGGCGAATCGACCGACGAAACTTGATTCGGAGGCGGGAATCGACACCACCATCGCGTTCCCCACCTTCTGAACCCTCTCAAGTGAGTATTCCAACATCTCCCATGGATGTTTCCTTGAGCTTGCATGGGGTTTTTGAGTTCTAGGTTGATTTCTAAACTCCTGACTTCCCTCTAGCCATTGCTACGACTATCCCCATCGTAGCATCGCATTTCATCAAGTTCTTCTAAACCCTAGCCTAGGTCAAGTCTAGGTACCATGTGTTAGGAACATCGCATGGCAATTGTGCTTCAGAAACAAGACTCAGGTCATCGTTAGGTCCATTTAACTCTACTATCGACCTAGCATTTGACCACCTTCGAAATCTAGCAACCTAATGCTAGGTTTTCGATTTGTCGGAGTTCTAGTGGAGCAAAGCATGGATAGTAATTTTTGTGGGCACTTCGTAGATAGAGCCGCTATCGGAAGAATCGGAATTCAATTACGATAAGCCGGATTTTATTTTATTTAATTAGGTGTTAAGTGTTTTCACAAAATACTAGAGTCTGTAGCTTGAATCGACGATTCTATTAGCTCTTCGATAGCCGTAGTCGCGATCAAAAGAGTCGAATTCAATTTGTCGATCCTACACAAAGTTGTCGGCTCTAGGTCACTCTATTTGCGAAAAATCCTAGAGGTCCGATGACCGAATGGATAGCCCCTATAGCTTTCTAGCTAGTAGAAACCCCGATAAAAATACGGAGTTTAGTTTTGACCATTTTGCAGCATACTTTGTCGCTCTAGGTCTCAATTGGTTGAATAAAATCCTAGAGCTCCTGAGCACGAATCGACTTCACCATTAGTCTTCTTAGAGGCTAAAAGCATGGCTAAAAATGCTAGATTTGCATTTTAGCACTTCGCATTTTATTTTAATAATTAGAGGGCCCAAAGCCGTTCTTGGCTTTTCACTTCAGTTCGCCTCGTTTAAGGTCCCTAAGGTTGAAAGCATGCTTCACGTGTGCTTTAGATCCCATTTTGGCCCTTTTCCGGACTTTTGTCGTACTTCGGGTAAATACCGGAGTTATGCGGACGTTTGATCAAAAGTCCGAGTAGGTTAAGTCAATTTTGGCGGTGATTGGCTCCGATAAGTCATTATTACCTCCAAGTGTCTAGCTGCGGGTCCGTAACGGTTTCACGACATTCTTGATCAAAACGACCTTCTGTCGGTTTTGATCGTTTTTGGTCATTAACGGTCGTGTTGATCGTTTTGGGCGTTTTTGGGGATTGGATGCAAAATTCTAATCTACCGAGCGTTTTAGTTAGGTGTTGAGTGTTCGAACCCGTAACGGGAACCCACACGCGGATTCGATCGCGTTTGGACTCAATACGGACTCAAAACGGTTTTGTCGGTAATTACTCCGCGGTTTTTCATTTTGATTCAATTTTGGTCAATTTCATTAGGAATTGCTTTGCAACCGATCCAACTAAGTCCTAAATATCTTGCTTTAGCTTGTTGCGTTGTCGGAAACCTGTTTTGCGCAAAAATCCGCAAAATTGGCCGTTTAACGGATTTCCGACAAAACGATCGTTTTCGGCCGTTCCGGCAAATTTGTCGCTTTTAGGGCCGAAAGGTTTTTTCGATCTTTCGGCGTTTTAGCACCTAGTTATGTACCTGAGGCCATATTGAGGCTCCACATGCAAATTTAATTGCATTTGTCTTCAATTTACGTATTTTTATTCACGTAGGTAAAGAATACGCCGTTTTAAATCGTTTTAGCTCCCGGTTGATCATTTCAACTTCAAACAAGTTCCAATAAGTCCCATTAGGTATGTTATACCTATTTTTAGGTATTTCACTAAGTTTAGTTGGGTTTTACTTCATTTTGCACGTTTTAATCCATTTTGGCACTTGTTCGGCCGAAATGGACATAATAGGTCATAGTTTCACATTTTCTTTGTTTTCTTCATTTCTTTCTCCTTTAAATATTTAAGTGGGTCTTATTTGATGTTTAGTTGGCATTTGTGCATTTAAATCCTTCTTTTGCTAAGTTGTATTTCTTTTTGTCGTTTTTGTTCCTTTGACCGATTAGAGGCTAGCGAGTCGAGCTTCGCCTCGAACAACCCGAACATCATCCCGGACATCACCGAAGTGCAACAACAAGGCAAGCACCTCATTTGACCATCTTGAATCCTATATTTCACAATGTTTACTTTGATTTCTCAAACTAATATGCATCGTTTAAATTCAGTAAAGCGCTAGTTTGTGGGAATGGTAGATATAATCCAAATTGGTGGTTTTCCTTAATCTAATTTCCCTTCCACACATTGATAACCCTAGTAGAGGTTAGACAACTTAATAAATGTCACTTGGGTATAAACGAACTAGTAATCAGATATGCTTAGACATTGCAATAGAAGTGATTACAATGGCAGTCTTGTACCATACATTTTCAACTATGACATTTTTAAGTGGTTTTAAAAATGTGACATGAGAAAGTAATTTGGTAAAAATGTGAAGTGTCTAGTTGGTAATTAGACCGAGCGGGAGGTATAATATGTGCTAGTTAAACTGGTGGCGATTGGTTGACGAGTTAAGTGGAGTACCCCGCTTGAGTCACTAGGAGAAAACTATAAGGACCGAAGCCTTGAAACCATAATTCTGACTGACATTACGTGCAACCGCGCATGCTGGGATGGGGCAGCCGCAATTGAGTACTTGAAGTGTGAGGGTTTAACCGTGCCTATTGGTAGGCCGCTGTGTGGACCTTTTTCCCGTGATGAGCAAGTCAAGCGCGGTGTGAGTGTCCCCACGACCCGCCGTTTGCACCTTCGTGAGTGCGCTTGGTCTTAGCAGCGGGAAATCGCTTCCAGTATCACATCGGGTGATACAACGGTGTACGCCTTGCTATGGGATAAGGGCCGTGGCACAGACTTACAGATTACCCGCCGTCACGAGAAGGTTGCCGCCTGTGTGTGCGGTTGGCTCCTTATCGCCATAGTGGTGGATATCATCACCGGTGCTGGGGTGTGGCTAAAACCTCAACGATGGGAAAGAATGTATTTCGGGCTTGTACAACGGGTACCTTTGGTATCGCGTGTTCCCTGGATGACTATAACACCCCAAAATTTTGCTTTTCTTAAATTCATGTGTGATTTGGCACTTTGGTGAATTTTTGGAATTTTCTGGAATTTATTTGGATTTATTTGGAATTTATTTGAATTTATTCCATTTTGAAATAATTAAAGAATTAAACTTTGCAAATAAAATTTTGTTGGAAATATTTTATTTGAGCCCAAAATGAACCAAAGTATTTTCCAGAATTTTTCCGAATTTTTCTCGAAGTTTTTGCTATTTTTAATGAATTAAATGAATTACTGGGAATTATTTTAATTATTAAATCGCTGGAAAATGCGAGTGGGTTTGTACTATTCATTCGACCGAGCCCGAGTCAGACTCGAGTTCGAGTCCGACCCGAACCCGACCCGAGCCACGTGACTCGACCAAACCAACTCCAAAACCTAATCGATCCCAACCGTTGGATCAAGATCCAACGGTCAGGATTTCCCCATACCGCTTCGGTCGAATCCGGCCCGGATCCTATCGCACCCACGCGATCGTGGCCGTTGATCGTGCCACGTGGATGGCTGTGCGTCGTCGTCTCCGCCCGAGTCCGAGCCGGACTCCGCCGCCGCGCCCGCCGCCGTGGAGAACTAGGTTTCCGTCTCGGGCACGAACGCCGAGGCTATTTAAAGCCCGGGTCACGCCCCGAGGTTGCCCTCTTCCGTGCGCACCCGTGTCCCCGAGCCATCTCGCTGAGCCGCCGCCGCTTGCCCGTGCATTTAGCTCGCCGGAGTAGAATCTCGCTTTCGCCGCGGCAAAGCCGATTCCACCGCCGCCTGGCCCTCCGCCGCCACCGAGCACAGATCTAGGACCCCGTGACGAGACGCAACCAAGAGACCTTTCATCTCGCCGAGCGCCGAACGCCGAGACCGTGGTCATCGCCTTCATCTCCGCCAAGCTAAGCGCCGCTGCGTGAAGCCATCGCCGACCGAAGCTCCACCAATCGTCCGATCAAGATCCAAGGGCTCGATCGCGCCACGCCACCCTCGGTGAGTTCCCCGTTGAAAATCCTAGATCTAATCTCAACCGCTGGATCTAGATCCAACGGCTTAGGTCGTGCTAATGAGCGGAACTGCACCAGGCTAGATTGGATCTGGACCGTTAGATCAAGATCCAACGGCCCAGATCAACCCGTGCGCCCCAAGCACTTGAGGCCCAAATCTAATCGCGGCCGTCGGTTTTCAAACCAACGGCTATGATCGTGCCACGTGTCCAGGGAGCCGAACCGCCGCGCCACGCGGGCGCGCTGGAGTCATCGACACTGTCGCCACTGCGGGCCGAGCCGACGCCCGATGACGCCACCCGAGTGGTCCCACATGTCGCCTCACGTGAGCCGTGGACCGGGTCCACGAGACCCGAGCCGAGCGTGGACCGAGTCCATGGACCGGTGGACGCCAGCAGACCAATCCAGTGCTGCCACGTGTCCATGCCGACGCACAATAATTAATTTCCAAAAGAAAATGATTTATTAATTCGAAATAATGATTTGATTTTGTTTCAAACTTCAAACGCTTATAACTTTTATGCTTCAACTCCGATTTGAGTGATTCAAATTTCTAAATTTGTATAAAATTGAGATCTACCTAAATATGAATTTTATTTAATTTTTGGCCTAAAGTTTTTCTCTGCAAAATTATTTAATTGATTATTTAAACTTTAAATAATCGTAACTTTTGCATCTTAACTCCAAATTTGACGATTCCAGTTTCTAAAAACTCATAAAATTATGTTCTCTCTGTTTATGGATTTTATTTGGATGTTTGGACACTTTTTGCCTATTGTTTATTTGTGTATTTGCTATTTGCACGCTTTACGAGTAGACGTTGAAGTGCTTAAGGATTCAAGGAGAAGTATTAACTCAGGATCCAACTCAAGACCAAGAACAAGTACTTTTTGAAGGCAAGTTGTGCTTTGACCATGTTGATCCTATTTTGAAATCTATTTTGATTTAACCTATTGCATGCTAAGTTCAAATAGAAAATACTTTATTTAAACATGGGGGATTAGATAAACACCAAACTACTGTATGACACCTTGATTAATTAAGTATGTGCCATGACCCCTTTGTCACCCTAGTTGTGGATTACTAGTTGGACATTATTAAATTGCCAACATGGGTTTAGAACGTTGTAGTATACTGCTTAGACCTGCTACGTGCTCATGACATGATTTTGGACAATCAAATGTTAATATTGACTTAATGATATATTGAAACTGTTTTGGAAAGGTATCATGTGATGTTGATGGCACGTGGTGCATGGTAATCAACTGGGGTTTGATAAACAGTTTTCGACCGGGGAATGTGGCAAGAGTAATCGTGTGGGCCGATTGTGGCATTGGGGATGTTGATTTGGTTCTTCGGTAGTCTTGCCCTGGTCACCCTAAGGACTTAACCTTGCAAGCCTTTGAACTGGGTCTAACGTGCAACCACATGTCTCAGCAATGGGACGGACCTAGTTGACTAAGTTGCTAATAACGCACTGTGGGACCTCGGGAGGTCAACTACACCCTTTGTGTAAGTTGTACGGGGAGCGCATCGGGCCGAGGCCAGTACCCATCTAACGGTTGATTGGCCTAGACTTCGCCTTAGCTAAGGGAAGGGTTAGTGTGCAATAACCGGAGGACCACTTGTATTGTTAGAAGTTTCCGAAAGACTTTGTTACTGAACTCGCCTTTGTGGTGTGTGCCTGTCTCGTGTGGGAAAAGTGCATAACCTCTGCAGAGTGTAGAATCTATTCGGATAGCCGTGTCCGCGGTATTGGACATCGCTCGGGAATTACAGTCAAGGGTTAGATTTTCTGAAAATAACTTGGTTTTGAAAGGTTGGGTTGGATTAAAGATGACGTTGATGGAAATGTGGTTTAGGATGGGAAAAATGTTTACTAAAACTTCTTGAAAAGTTATTTATGCTTTACTTGTTTTTACTGCTTTCGAATCTACTTATGCTACTTTTCAAATGTCATTTCGCAAATATACCTTGAGCTATTCCTTTGTACCAAGCCATGCATATAGTATATTAGCCTGCATTCTCAGGCATAACTTGCCGAGTACCAAGTACTCACCCTTGCCACCCTACAACACCGCTTGAAGAGGAGAATACACCAGCTTTGGAGGAGGAGCTCCAAGAGGATCCGTCTACTTAGGAGCGAGCCGGCCGGTTGCCTGTGGTATACTGGATGGCGCCACGAAGTTATTTGATTTTCCGCTGCTACTATTTCTCTCTTAATAAGTTTCGCCCTGTGAGGCGTATATTGTAACTTGACCATAAGGTCGAGTAACCAGTTGGTTATTTAAATAAAGTACCTTGATAGTATCGAATGGTATGATTGTGATATTTACCGATGTTAAGACTGTGTGCACTAGCGCGTTCCTGGACTAGTGCTGAATACACAGAGGGTCCGGATTTGCAAATTCGGGGTCCCGACAATGACAGGGGTGCAAGTCTTGTTTGCGGGGGATAAAGTGTACATACTCTGCAGAGTCTTAAAATAAATCTGATCGATTAGCCGTGCTCACGGACATGAGCAATTAACTCAGTTTTTGTTTCAAGTATAGACGTTTGGTTTGGTTTTGAAAATGAAAATCTATTTCGGAGTCTAACTAAAGTATATGAATCGATATGAAACTTGGTGGATTTACATGTGGTTTGATATGGTACTTGATGGAACTATGGATGTGTGGATATAACACTTGGTGGATTTACGCATATATGGATGTCCAATCTTATCTCAATCATGATCATGTATGGCGGCGCTTGAGAAGCTCAAATGTTATATATATATTGTAAATATGTTTTAGTCAAACTGCTGTCTTTCAAATTATGTATTACTTTTCGATGAATTGATTCAACTCTTGCTTTTCGCAATAGACTTAGTGTAGCAGCCTTTCATTGAATCAGCCTGCATTAAATTTATATTTGCATACACTAAAGTCTTGCGAGTACATACGTGTACTCACCGTTGTCGCTTAACCTTTTTCCAACAGAGGAAGGTACAGTGATGATGTCCTGGGTGATGCCGAAGCTTCAGCTTCATGCGAGTGCCGTGGGCTTCAGAGGTCCTCCCTCCACCACCGCCTTAGGGTGTGTTCGGCTCACAGACCGGTTTCAGTGTCACTTTTGGTTTCCGTTGTCGTTCTTTCTTTTGTAATCTACTTCGTAGGATATTGTAAGATTTACGCCCAGTTATGTAAATTAAGTTAACTTAGTTCATTTGTGCGTTGATACTTGTGTTGTTGGTACACGATACTGGGCTATTGATCCAGGGAACCAGTATCGGATGCGTCACAGTACCGGTCTGAAGCTAAGGGTTCGATTCCGTCGATCGAATTTTTGGGTTCAGATTTTCGGTATCGAGGCTTCATGTTGCTATACGGTGCTATACGCTACAGTAGACGGCGTACAGTACGGTATAGGACAAGGGGCCCTCACATAAATGAGGATGATTTATGATGATGTCAATGATATGCTTACACTATGAATATGAGATGTGTATGATGTTGTATGTGAAAAGTGGTGATGAAGGTATTGGAATGTATTTTCTTGTTCCATTGCATTATACTTGCTGAGTGATGAACTCACGATTGTGTTTATGTTGTTTCTCTTAGGTACCATGAAACCGGCATGCGGGGAAAAGGGTTTAACTACACATCTACACATAGCTCCACACAAATTAGACAGTGTTATCATTTGGAGTCATGATAATGAAAGTATTGCCATGAAACTTGGAGTATTGCTTAACTGTGTGCTCGTTCTTATTATTTGATTCGTTTAGCTCATGAAGTGGTTGAATGCTTTATCCTGGACTTATATTGTTGCTATGTCACATGTTATTGCTGTTTTAGATGCTTTCCATTATGATATAACTTGTGATACTGTTGTTGCTCCTTCAATTCATGTCAAAACAAAGGAGATGCTGCCGAAATCTCGGTTTTTAGCATGTGCGCCTTTGCTGGAATTTATGTTTAATTGTGGTATTTAGATGTTGTTTAGCTTATGTTTGGTGGCATTCAGGCATATTAAATGCCAGGGTGTTACATGTTAAGTACAATTGCACTCATTGTGGGAAAGATGGTCATTTGGTGAATTTTTGCTTTAGACTAGCCAAACAACAAAAGAAAGAAAGAACTAAGGCTAGGTCTAATTTCAGACAGGCACGCTTTGTTTCTCATTATGTGCCTAGGGTGATGCAAACATCTTTTGTTGGTAAGAACACGGGAAAAGAAAAATCTATCTTTGTGCATAAGAATGCTCGTGTTGTGCCTACTGTTGTGCGTCGTGTGTCTTAGTACTGGATTCCTAAACATCTTATTTCTAACCCCAGTATCGAGACCTCGACACTTTCTGCTTATGTGTAGGCTTCTCACGCGAGGAAGGAGAACATATGGCTAGTGGATTCCGGATGCTCACGCCACATGTCCGATGATAAGAATTGGTTCTCCTCCTTCACTCGTGCATCTCGTGCTAAAAGTGTTATTTTTCAAGATGCTTCTTCCACCTCTATTTTCGCAAAAGGCACTAGTCCAAATGGTGCAGGTACAGGTGCATATGTTCAGGGGGAGAGTGTCTTTGTTCGTAAAGATGATGATGATACTGTTGAGGATGAGATAATTGGAGGTTTACATGAGAGATTCTTCCCACGTGCTTGTGTGTGCTTGTGTGCTCGTTTTCAAGCTTCCCACGTGCTTCACATCCACAAGCGGTCAAGCGAATTTTCAGGTATCTCTATGGTACTCAAGATTTTGGCATTTGGCTTTCTGCTTCCTTATGCATTAGTTTAAGAGCTTATTATGATGTTGACTTTGGAGGATGTAGAATTGATAGAAAAAGTACATCTGGTTCATGCCACTTCTTGAGTAATTCTCTTTCTTGGACACATTGACATCAGATTTCACTTTCTTAGAGATCATGTTGAAAAAGGCAACATTGTGCTTCACCATGTGGATACTGAACATCAATTGGCAGACATTTTCACAAAACCTTTGTCTTCTTCTCGTTTTGCTTTCATTCGGGGAGAACTTGGGATTGTTCATCCAATGGGTTTGTTTTGAGGGGGAGTTTCTTTGCCATGGTCTTTTACTTGATGAGCTTACTTTATCATATTTCTTTATATATTATGTAATTATGCTAATATATGATAATCTAAATTGTCTCACTTGAACTAAAAATGACATTGCGGAATTCCCTGGACTGATTGCCTATAGCTAAATACTCTGTGATATCTTTCTCTTCTAGGCTTGTTATTGAATCTTCTTGACAAATTTGGGCTATGGAGCAAGTGTGTTTTCAGCTTTACTCTTTCATAAGACCTTTAATCACTTTTGCATGTTTACAATTAAAGAAAATGGAAAAGAAAAGGGAATCAATATAAAAAAAGGGGGGTTGTTAAAAGCAAAAGCTTCAAGTTATGTGCTTCAGGCTTGCTTTCCCTAAAAAGATAAGATGTATGCTTCAAGCATGCCATTCTCTCAAAGACAAGATGTATGCTTCAAGCATGCCACTCCAAGGAAATAAAAGAAGTATGCTTCAAGCATGCCACATGCAATTTATTGTTTAAAGATTAAATTGGTCTACTAGATTGGAGTTGAAACTACTTGCTCGCCCAGAGTTGTTAGTTGCTTCAATTTTGAGCCTTTGTTTTTCTACTAAAGGTCTTGCTTAGTACTTGGCTATAGTTGACTGAATTGAGGTTGAGATGCATGTCATTCCCTAACTTGTTAAAATCACTTCAAGATCATGTATTTTGCATATCATGTGATATATAAGGTTATATGATCGAATGAGCTCATTTTTCTATCTTGGCACTCCCTTGGTTCTCTTTTGTGAAATCATTGCTACAAGCAAAATTCTGAACTTGTTTTTCTCTTTTTTGTATTTTTGATGAATCCATTGTCAAAGGGGGAGAAATTTGGGAATCGTTGAAAAGTTTAAGAAAATGGGGGAGAAGAAAAAGGGGGATTTGTTTCTGGAATTTTGGGAGAAGTTTGGAGATTTTTGGAATTTTTGGGCACATTGCACATTCACACACATTTTCCTTCTCAGGGGGAGATTTTGTTTTGCATTTAGGTCAAAGGGGGAATTCTGTGTTTTTTCTCTTTTTGGTCATTGATCCTTTGGATTTCAAAATCTTTTGTAAAGTGAATGCCAAATGTTCAATTCTAAATGGTGTTGCCAGTGTTTTCATCAAGGGGGAGATTGTGAAAACATGTGCTGAAAAATTGGCTAAGATTTGAACTTGGAAAATGTGTTTTGTGCATGAGTTCGACAATTTGACAAGAAACAGTGAAGTTCTCTTTTGTGCTAGACCAAACTTTCAAGAAACAGTAAGTTTCCCTTGTACGCCGGACCGCATTTCTTTGGTCCGCCGTGAACGTGTTTTCAAACGTTTTTGAGCCGGACTGAAACTTCCAAAAATCAGTAAGTTTCACGTGTACGACGGACTCTCCCCTCCACAAGCAAGGTGGATTTTTGACGGCTGTTTTCACGTTTGCGCCGGACCGGATCTTTGGTCCGGCGTGAATGGTTTTTTGCTCGATTAGGGTTTTGAGCAATTTTGGAATTGAATTCTGGTTTGAATTTGAGATTATGAAATTTGTGAGAATTTCATGATGCTTGTTTTCAAGCGGACTTTATGCAATGCTCGTGTGAGTATTTGCATGGACTAATGTTGAGTCAAGTCGCGGACTTGTGCTCGGAATCATTTTGTGGTTTGTTCATGTGCAGGTATTGCTCGAGGGCGAATGTGGTCGATGACAGGACCGGAACTAGGTTCATGGAGGAACTGAGGTTCGGGACTAGGTTCAGGGGGAACTGAGGTCTTGGTGGTCAAGGATGTCATGCGGGACGTTCGGGCTAAGAGAATGGTGCACATGAAGAATGGTTAGTCACGTGAGAATAGCAGGAGGTCATTCGCGTGCAAAGTGTTAGTCACGTGAGTATGGTAGGGTTGTCATACGCGTGCAAGAGTTGTACTTGGCCAGGTTGGGCCAAGAGGAGTTGTGTTGAATACATACTCTTTCTAGGATTAGGAGTGAGACTCCTTCTAGGATTAGGAGTAGGAATTGTATTCATGACTCCTTGTGTTTTGCTGCTTTAAATAGGAGGGGTTGTCTCTTGTTGAAGGGCATCAAGCTTTGAGCAAGCTTTAGGGTTGTACTCTTTTGTTTGGAGTACTTTAGACAAAATAAAGGAGAAATAAAGATCAAGTTCATCAAATCTTTCGGAAGCGAGGAGTAGGCACCCTCCATCTTCGGGATGGAAGGGGGGAGAGGGTGCATGCCGACGGGTGTGTACTCAACCATACCGATATGAGTTTCCAAGGAGACATGAGCATCGCATCGCATTGCATACATACTGATGATGATATTGATATGTGATCATGAATGAGATGATAGACATGATATGAGTGGTTGAAGCCATGTAATTGTTTTTGTGTACTATTGCAATATGCTTGTTGAGTGTTGAACTCACGCTTGTGCTTTCTTGTTGTTTTAGGTACCTTGAGATCGGCATGCGGGGAAGGGAAATAGTCACACTTCTACACGTAGCTTCACTCAATTGTCCCACAAGTCGTTCAATTGGGTTTTGACAATAAACTAGTGTGACACTTAATGCTTTATGGTTTAGCTTTGCGTTATGAGAGTCTTTTTGTTCGTTTGGCTCATGGAGGCATTGAATGTTTGGAATCATACTTATTTGGTCGTCATACCTTTATTTATTGCTATTTTAGAAGTCTCTCATATTGCCTTATATTGCTATGCTATTGTGTTTCCTTCAATTCTTGTTAAAACAAAGGAGATGCTGCCGAAATTTTGGTTTTTAGCATTAGTGCCTTTGCTGTAATTTACTTGTAATTGTGGTATTTAGAGGTTGCTTAGTCTATGTTTGGCAGCATTCGGGCATATTAAATGCCGGGGTGTTACAAAATTAGACCATCCCAAGCTCTTAAAAACATCATCAAACATCATATCCTATATCCTCTCAATTGACATCTATACTAGCATTACAGAAACACAATTGCCTACTTCCAATTATGTTAATAGTTCGTAATAGCAAACAAAATAATTCCGGTCAACTATCACGCTAGGGTCGACCACCATCACAATAAAATTGCTCTACTAACCTTATATTAGAATGTCTTTAAACAACCAACAAAATTTCTTTAACCATATCAGTAGTTTACATTATCTCAATATTCTAACTGCACATCAAAGTTTAAAGTTTTAAACATTATCCAAGGTCTCCTACCCATTAAGTAAAAGGTGTGCTGTCTTACTTTAAAAATAAAGCAACAGATTCTAAGCATGTACAGTAACACATTTAATCATTACTCGCTATAGAATAATCTATGTCACTAGAATTTTATTTAGTTTTAAGCTAAAGATAACAATTACATTTAATTGTTTCAACTCACAAATTAACTTAGAAGTACCTCATGTTGGTGATATGCCCTAGAGGAGATCATGTGAGATGATTATATCATACGTCTGTGTTCATGTACTTATCAGTTCCATGAATAAATGTCACTCCTTTGCTCATTGAGTATGACTTAATTGTGCAACACATTGGTTATATGATATTATTCTAAATGATCCCTGGTCACATATCATTATGTGGGACAATAGTGATTTGACCAGCACATATATTGATTTATGGTAATGTTTCACATACCATAGATATGGAGATATCAAATCAATAATGTGGGCACATGTTAGAGAACAGTGTTGGATAGACCCGCTCCGAGACACTGCTGAGATTGTTATCTTAAGAAGTGCCATCAGGATGTAGTCTCGAGTGGTATACCTATATGATCCTTTGACCTGAGATTCTTATTGATTCTCAGCATGTGTAATTGCATACTTTGGGGCTATCAAACGCTTCACCATAACAGGGGAGTTATAAAGGTAGCTTACGGGTATGCCATGAAACATGACGTGAGGTGTAAGAGATCAAGATGGAATTTGCCCCTCCTTGATAACGGGAGAGATATCTCTGGGCCCCTCGGTGTGGATGGATAAGGAAAAGTGCATGGCCATGCCAAAGTGATTAAAGAGTTAATCACGAATTATATCCATTACATTGACGAGTGAATTTGTCGAGCTATCACAAGGGTGGCACGCTTCTCGCCTTGAGCTTGACTGATATCGTGTGGCAAAAGGATCTTATGTGAGTATATCAAGGTTCAACTAATTCGATCATTGTGTACATTCGGGGGTCAATATGTGCTGCTAGGTACCGCTATTGACTTGTGGTCTGGAAAAGGGGTTCTCCGAGACCGCGGCTTACTTGTACATGAGCCTAATGGGTCACACACTTAATGGGTTGGATCATGTGTAATGGATTGGATCCATTAGTGGGTTTATGTGGGTTTGGATCCTCTAGTGTCTTAATGGATTTCTATTGTAGAAGATCCATTAGTGCGAGCCCTAGTGGGCTTCTATTACAGAAGGCCCGTTAGTGCGCTCTATATAAAGGAGGCGTGGGGTTGTGCGGAGTGAGAGTCCCTCCCACCACAAGCCCTAGCCGCCACCAAACTCTTCTATTTGACTTTAGTCAACCACCCGATTTACGACAGAAAGGGTAAGCACTCTTCTCCTACAGGGGTTAATAGTTCTTCGGTGATGGCAATAACCGGCCACACCGTCAAACCTCACCCTTACTATGAACCAAAAAGAGGTGACCGGAACCCTTCGGCACCACAACCCCAGTTTATCACCACCACAAGAACAATTCAATCATTTATCTCACAGACATAGCAACATGCTTTATCAAATGAAGCATTCAACATCAAAGCTTAAATACAACATTTAACCGTAAAGAAACGATACCCATACCCTTTCCTACTGTGCATCCATTGTGTGTCAAAGTTTTAGATTAGTTATACCACTTTTGCAAGTTTTAATGTTGCTATCCTATGACAAAGTTTTAGTTAAGACCTAAGCCATGTTTCTAAGTTATTCCACATCACATTTTAGTTGTACCCTATAGCATGACACTAAAAATACACATTCCAAGGACCTACAGCCCGCTCTGATACCAATCAGAATACATCCCGGCATTTAATATGCCTGAATGCTACCAAACATAAGCTAAACAACATCTAAATACCACAATTAAACATAAATTCCAGCAAAGGCGCACATGCTAAAAACCGAGATTTCGGCAGCATCTCCTTTGTTTTAACATGATTTGAAGGAGCAACACAGTAAAGCAATATAAGGCAATATGAGAGACAGCTAAAACAGCAATAATTAAAGACTTAACGACAATATAAGTCTATTTTCATCATCATTATGTACGCAAACCCGTAGCAAAGCTAAACCTTAAAGCAATAATCATCACACGTAGTTTATTATCAAAACTAATTGAATGACTTGTGGAATCAAAATGAGTGAAGCTACGTGCGGACGTGTGACTATTTCCCTTCCCCGCGTGTCGGTCTCATGGTACCTAAAACAATAAGAAAACACAAGCGTGAGTTCAAAACTCAGCAAGCATAATGCAATGGTACAACAAGAACAATTACATGGCAATAATATCTCACATCGTGTAAACCATCTCATTCATGATCACATATCCTTTTCATCATCATTATGTATGCAATGCAATGCGATGCTCATGTCTTCTTGGAAACTCATACCGGTATGGTTGAGTGCACACCCGTCGGTATGCACCCTCTCCCCCCTTCCATCCCGAAGATGGAGGGTGCCTACTCCTCGCTTCCGTTCACTGCGGTGAATGGAATCACGATGTAGGACTTACTCATTGGCTCTCCGGAATAGTCATAACTTTCTCACCGACCTTCCCCGGATTAGTTATGACTTTCTCACCGCCCGGGCCATGTAACATGCCATGTATATGCAAATATGCCAACATCATAATAAACTTGTACATTAACACATGGCATCATAGCATACTCATCATATCATAGGCAATCATTAAAGCATGGCAAATGATCATATCATATAATCAAGTTCATCTAGTCTCAACTAGCAACCTAAAAACCGCTATCCATTACAATACACTTGCCTCAACCACGGGCAACGGATTGGCGGGAAGTAGAAGGCACTCCCGGGGTCGCACCACCTACACATAGGTACCACACACTCACAATCATGTCCACAAAACAGTACGCAAACCCTCATCTACCCCGACATTGCCAACTACTCGCAAAACCCAAAAACAGAGGTTCTGTCCCGTCGGGACAGCAGCCTTCCAAAAGGCATAACTTGGGTTCTGGGACTCCGAATCAATTAAACGAGTACATACTCGCGTAGCTTAGGAAATTTCCTAACTTTTTCTAGGTATACAGAAAGACTGATTCGGACTCTAAAGTTGTTTAATCTACAAAATACCGTGATCTGTTCCAATCACGTCACAGATTTTAATACGCTCGGTAAAACAAGCATAACTTTCAAACGGCTCGGAGGAATTTAAAGTTCTTTATACCCACTGAAAGTTATTGAAATTACCTACAACTTCTTCAACAGCCGTACGACCAAATTCCGACTCTAAATTGGCGAAAAACCAAACCCTAGGTCGACTGCTCATGTTGCCCGAAACAGAGAACGTGGCAACTTCTAGATCTAAGCCAATCTACTCAATTCCAGCACCACCAATTGATCTAAAAACATGAAAATGACCCTTAGAACAGTACCTAGCCCAACCCCAAGGAGTCCCATGGCCATACCTTCGCCCGACGCACGAAAACCCAATAGATCTCCTCCTGGAACGCTCCTCGCCCCTCGCTCCTCGCTCCTCGCTCCAACGGATGGATCTTCGAGGTGCAGGGGTGGGGAGGCTACCCTAGGGCAGCAAGGGGTGGAGGAGAGGTGGTGGAGTGGTGGGGAGCAAAGGGGGCAAGGGGAGGGGGCGCACGGCCACAAGGAAGAGGGGGAGGTGGGGGTGGCGGCTAGGGCAAGGAGGGAGGGGAAGGGGGCACACATAGGAGGGGGGTGGGGCGCATGGCAGCAGGGGGAGCCCCCTTTTTAACAGCCCAAACAGGATTCCTAATCCTAAATGGACTCATACTCCATCCCACCAAAGCCCACAACCCTTTCCCCTAGGCCCAAAACTCCCCGGAAAGGCCCAAACTCCCGGAAACGGCCCGAAAACGCTATTAAACCTCCTACCATATGGTTTTAACCTCCAATACCATATTTCATAAAGTTTTTGACCTTAACATTCACATTAAATAATATCACACCGTTCCGTAGTGTCACACATTATCTACTCCCACACATATAGCCTAACAAGTCATATTCATCTAATCACATTTAGGAACCAGACATGGCAACCCAACATATCAAACGGTTAAATTGCAACAATACGAAGACATCATGGGATGTAACAATATAGAAAGTGACATTTTAGAATGGGACTTTATAGATTACGGCATTTGGGTACGACTTTATGTCGCGTTTCTGGGCTTTTTAGGGTGTTTGGGCTTTTTCAGAAGAACTTGGGCCTTGGGGGTTTGAGTTTGGGCCTCCGGTGGGAAGGTTTGGGCCCAAGTGGGGGGAATTGTGGACATCAACCCTAGTTTCCCCACCCCTTTGGGGCGTCCCCCACCCCTTCCCCTCCCAAGCCGCCGCCCCCATTGGCCGGCCTTCCCCTCTGTCGGGACCCGAATTTACAAATCCGGACCCTCTGTGTATTCAGCACTAGTCCAGGAACGAGCTAGTGCACACAGTCTCAACATTGGTAAATATCACAATCATACTCAACAAAATAATAAGGTACCTTAAATAGTTAACCAAGCTGGTTGCTCGACCTTAAGGTCAAGTTACAAATATACGCCACGCAGGGCGAAACTTATTAAGAGAGAAATAATAGCAGCGGAAAGTAAGATAACTTCGTGGCGCCATCCAGTATACCACAAGCAACTGACTTGGCTCGCTCCCTAGCTAGACGGTCCTTCTGGGAGCTCCTACTCCAAAGCTGGTGTAGACTTTTCTTCAACTGGTGTTGTATTGTGGCAAGGGTGAGTACTTGGTACTCAGCAAGTCATGCACACGTGTGCTAATACACTACATGCATGGCTTAGTACAAAGGAATAGCTCAGCATATTTGCAAAGAAACAAAGATTTGACAAGTAGCATAAGTAGATTCGAAAGCAGTAGAAACGTGTTCAAGAGCAATAACTTTTCCAGCAATTAAATAAACATTTTTTCCAATTCTAATATATCCACATTTCCATCAACATATCTCGGCGACTTCCCCTCTGCGACTGAGAACCTTGAATGGTCCAACATATCTCGGCGCGAGTTTTCTTTTGGCATGGAATCTCTTAACTCCTCTGAGAGGTGTAACTCTGAGATACACGAAATCTTCCGGTTCAAAACTCAGGTCTCGGCGACGGTTGTCGGCGTAGCTCTTCTGTCTTGACTGTGCTATCTTCAGTCTTTCTCGGATCATGGCAATCTGTTCTTCGGCCTCTTGAAGAATGTCCGGTCCAAAGACACGGCGCTCACCCGTCTCATTCCAGTTTAACGGTGTTCGACAAGGTCGACCGTATAGTGCCTCAAATTGTGACATTTGCAAACTTGCTTGATAGCTATTGTTGTAGCTGAACTCAGCATACGGCAGACTTTTATCCCAAGAGGTAGCATAAGCCAATGCACACGCTCTTAACATATCCTCCAATATCTGATTAACTCTTTCAGTCTGTCCATCCGTCTGCGGATGATATGCTGTACTAAAGTTCAAACGGGTCCACATGGCTTCATGCAGTTTATTCCAGAATCTCGAGGTAAACTGGGTACCTCTGTTTGATACAATCTTTTTTGGCACTCCGTGCAAACAAACGATCCTGGTCATGTACAACTCTGCTAATTTATCTCCCGAGTAAGTGGTCTTCACTGGAATAAAATGGGCGACCTTAGTCAAGCGGTCTATTATAACCCATATGGAGTCATATCCTCCTTGAGTCTTGGGTAAACCGGTAATGAAGTCCATTCCGATTTCCTCCCACTTCCACTCAGGTATCCTCAATGGCTGTAGCAATCCTGCTGGTCTCTGATGCATTGCCTTGACTCTCTGGCATATGTCGCACAGTGCACCATGTTCGGCAACTTCACGCTTCATGCTCGGCCACCAGAATCTTTCCTTCATATCCTGATACATCTTGGCACTTCCCGGATGAATCGAATACTTGGAGTCATGGGCTTCTTCCAAGATCAACTGCTTCAGCTCCTTCCTGTTTGGCACACAGATTCGATCCTGCATCCATAACGTGCCTTGCTCGTCCAGTCTGAAGTCCTTCGCCTTGCCTTCGTCCATCTTGGACTTAATTCTGCGGATCTTGTCATCATCCTTCTGTCCTTCTCGAATCTGATCTTCTAGAGTGGGCTTCACTTCTAATGCGGCCAAGAATCCTTCTGGTACGACTTCAATCTTCATCCAATGGAAATCCTCACATAGCTCATTCTGACTCGTGGCTATCAACATGTTCACAGTATGGTTTTTCCGACTCAGGGCATCGGCTACCACGTTAGCCTTTCCTGGATGGTAATGGATTCCAACATTATAGTCCTTGATCAACTCTAACCATCTCCTCTTCCTCATGTTTAGGTCTGATTGGGTGAAGATGTACTTAAGACTCTTATGGTCCGTGTATACTTCACATCTGTTCCCAATCAAATAGTGACGCCACAACTTCAAAGCATGCACTACGGCAGCTAGCTCTAGGTCATGCGTTGGATAATTTTCCTCATGTGGTCTCAACTGTCTCGATGCATAAGCGACGACCTTTCCATTCTGCATCAGCACACATCCAAGTCCTTGGCGCGATGCGTCACAATAAATATCAAAGCTCTGATTAACATCCGGTAGAACCAACACCGGCGCTGATGTCAATCGCTTCTTTAGTTCTTGAAAACCTTTCTCGCACTCCGGCGTCCATGCAAACTTCTTCTCCTTTTTCAACAATTGCGTAAGAGGTTTCGCAATTGTCGAAAAGCCTTCAATGAAGCGGCGGTAATAACCTGCCATTCCAAGGAAACTACGAATCTGGGTCACGGTCTTCAGCTGCTCCCAGTGTAACACAGCTTCTACCTTGCTTGGATCAACTGCGACTCCTTTGCAGTCATCACATGTCCGAGGAACTCCACCTTGTCCTTCCAAAAGTCACACTTACTGAATTTGGCGAAGAGTTGTTGTTCCCTCAGCTTTTCCAACACTCGCCTCAAGTGTTCCGCATGTTCATCCTCTGTCTTGGAGTAGATCAGGATATCATCTATGAACACAACAACAAATTTGTCCAAGTATTCCATGAAAACCTTATTCATCATATTTATGAAATAGGCTGGCGCATTCGTCAAACCAAAGGACATAACTATAAACTCATAATGTCCATATCTTGACAAAAATGCGGTCTTCGGAATAGCCTCTGATCGGATCTTCAACTGGTGGTATCTCGATCTCAGATCAATCTTGGAGAAAACTCCGGCTCCTCTCAACTGGTTAAACAGATCATCGATCCTGGGTAGCGGGTACTTATTCTTCACGGTGACTTCATTGAGTGCACGGTAGTCAATGCACATCCTGAAACTCCAGTCCTTCTTCTTGACGAACAAAACTGGCGCTCCCCACGCCGACGAACTCGGTCTGATAAATCCTTTCTCCATCAATTCTTCAAGTTGCTTCTTCATTTCTACCAATTCTTCGGTGGACATCCGATAGGGTCTCTTTGCTATCGGCGCTGTACTAGGTAAAAGCTCTATCACAAACTCTATGTCCCTGTCTGGTGGCATACCAGGTAGATCTTCGGGAAAAACATCTGGATACTCATTCACTACTGAGACATCTTCTATGCTGATTGCCTTGGCGCTGTTAACCATCAACTGTCCATCTCTAACGGCGGTGGCTTGGAATTCCACTTTCCTTCCACTCGGGCTTTCAACTGAGATAATCCTTCGACCACAATCCAATACGGCCTTGTACTTGGATAACCAATCCATTCCCAAAATAACATCTAAGGTCTGGGTTTCCAACATAATAAGGTTCGCTAGGAACTCTATCTCATCTTTTAATATTCTTACCCCAGAACATCCTACTTTAGTTCGGAGTTCGGAACCAGGGGTTTGAACTAAAAGCATGCATTTAAGTCTTGCAATCTCCAAATCATTTTTAGCAGCAAAACCTTGAGAAACAAACGAATGCGAAGCTCCAAAGTCAAACAAAACTGTTGCAGGTACTGAGTTAACAAGTAACTTACCCAGTACAACGTTCGTGGCATTCTGGAGTGCCTCTGCGGTGACATGGTTGACTCGGCCTCTCACCACGGTCTGGGGTGCTGCTCCTGGCTGTGATGTCCCGCGGTTTGCTCCTGGTGCTGGCGTCCTAGCTGGTGTAGATCCCAGGGTGAAGCAGACTGGGGTCACTCCTGTTGTCTTCTTAGGGCAACTGTTGGAGAAGTGTCCTGGCTCGTTGCATGTGTAGCAGCATCTCACTGTCCCCTGTTGACTGCCTGAAGCGGCGTTTCTGGCTGGAGCTGGGGTCTGATAGTTCTGATTGACGGGTCTTGGTGCTGGCGACTGTGTCCTTGCAGCATTCTGTGGTTGGAACCTGAAAAACTGATTTGGCGCAACCCTTAAACGTTGCTGCGCTCCCTGACGCTATCCCTACTGTTGCATCATGCGCTTCCGATTCTCATCCATTTCCTTGCGCTTGTCCTCAAGAATAAGCGCTTTGTTCACAAGCTCCTGGAAATCTGGAAAGGTGTGGGTGATCAGTCCCACCTGCAGTCCTGAGTTAAGTCCCTTCATGAAGCGAGACTGTCTGGCTTTATCTGTCGCTTTGTCTTCAGGTGCGTAACGTGCAAGCTGTGTGAACTTATTCAGGTATTCGGCCACCGGCTGATACCTTGCTTCAGTGCTCTGAACTCCTCTTTCTTGAGGTCCATGATTCCTTCCCGCACGTGATACTGACGAAATGCAGCTGTAAACTCCTCCCAAGTGATGTCCTGAGGGTTCTCCTGCGTGGCACAGAAGTTCTCCCACCATTCGGCGGTTGTTCCTTCCAACTGATGAGAAGCGTAGAGTACCTTCTCATTTCCCATGCATTGAGGAATGTATAGCTTCCTCTCAATTGACCTTAACCAGTCATCGGCCTCCAACGGATTGGCATTCCCGGAGAAAGTGGGTGGATGAGTCCTCATGAACTCTGACAGTCTTGAATTCTGGCGTTGTCCCTGATTGACTTGATTAGCGGTGGCCTGAGCAGTGACGTGTTGCATCTGTTGGATCATCGCATGCATCAACTGAGTCTGTGCAGCAAGAAAAGCTCCAAAATTCTGCATGTCAACTCGTGGTGCTGGCTGGGGTGGAGGTGCTCCATCATTGAGGTTACCAGCTGGGCGAGAACCACTTCCATTGCCTCCAAGGTTTCCACGGGTGTTCACCATATGTCGGTTGCTCCAAGTTTTAGGGATAAGGGGAAACAAGAATAGACAAGTAATAGGGAAACTTATGCATGGGAAAAGTGTAACTCAACATCCAACTTTATTACTACTAATAATAATAACTTGGTATGGTTGCTTACAATGCCTAAAGGCCTGCAACACATACTGTACACTCAGCAAGCAAAGAAAATCCAAATGATTAACACAGGAATCTAACGCCTCTAAGGGTGACTCTTATTCTAAAACGCGACTCGACGAAGGAGTCCTAACAGCAAAACCTACGCTCACTCGTCAAGAAAACCTCCACTGCCTCCTCGCGGCGGGTGCGGCGGCATCGGCGCGAAACAATCGCCATGCCCCACAACTGCAGCTGTGGTTGACGACGCGGCATCCTCCTCTGGCTCTGGATCTGGCTGGTATTGTGGCTGTGGCGCGGGTGCAGGTGGCGCCTCTTCTGGGTCCTCCTCTGGCTCTGGGGTGTCCAACTCCAACACTGGATCGGGGCCCTGTCCATAGAGTGCGGTCTCCAGCTCTGCGATCCTTTCCGCAGCATAGGCGACGTACTCACGAGCATTCTCTAAGTGCTTCTTCTCCTCCTCAACCTGCTCGCGAGCCTTCTTCAACTCCTGGACTGTTTCGTCGATAAGCTCCTCCTGGGCGGCGACAAATCTGGCTAAGTGAGTGACGGTAGCATCCTCATCTTCTATCGGCTTCCGCTGAGCTCTGCTGTCTCGGCGTGGGTGGTGACGGAACACTGTGCCTTCCAGCTCCCTGGAGTAAGTGCGAGCGATCTACTGCATCGCTCGACGCGACACCTCCTGGATTCCCATCTCAAAGGTAGACCTCCTGGCGGTGAAGTGGAATGGGCGGCTGAACTTTGTCTTCTCTCGGGCATACACCGTGATCCGGACGTCCCATCCTACGACCACTCCTGCCTGCATGAGTGTAGTCCCTCGGTAGAGTGGTCTCTCAAAACCTCCAAGAAACTGAAGCATACGCCACAACTCGGCGGCATAGCCTCCCTCGCGCTCGGCGTAGTTGTTCTTCATCATCATCTGCCAAAAGACGCTCGCGTAAGAACGCAACATTTTAAAATCAATGTGGAAGACGAAAAGAACTCAGCAAGGGGTATGAATAAGGAAGAAAGGGGTAAGTCGAGAATTCATTCATTATCTTGAAAATTTTATCTTTAGAAAATAGGTTTTATCCCCACTACGACCAATCTAACTATGGGTGAGCCTACAGTCAGTATGGCTCTGATACCACCTCTGTCGGGACCCGAATTTGCAAATCCGGACCCTCTGTGTATTCAGCACTAGTCCAGGAATGCGCTAGTGCACACAGTCTCAACATTGGTAAATATCACAATCATACTCAACGAAATAATTAGGTACCTTAAATAGTTAACCAAGCTGGTTGCTCGACCTTAAGGTCAAGTTACAAATATACGCCACGCAGGGCGAAACTTATTAAGAGAGAAATAATAGCAGCGGAAAGTAAGATAACTTCGTGGCGCCATCCAGTATACCACAGGCAACTGATTGGGCTCGCTCCCTAGCTAGACGGTCCTTCTGGGATCTCCTCCTCCAAAGCTGGTGTAGACTCTTCTTCAACTGGTGTTGTATTGTGGCAAGGGTGAGTACTTGGTACTCAGCAAGTCATGCACAGAATGCAGGCTAATACACTACATGCATGGCTTAGTACAAAGGAATAGCTCAGGGTATATTTGCAGTAAAACAGCATTTGACAAGTAGCATAAGTAGATTCGAAAGCAGTAGAAACGTGTTCAAGAGCAATAACTTTTCCAGCAATTAAATAAACATTTTTCCCAATTCTAATATATCCACATTTCCATCAACATCATTATTAAACCAAACCAAACCCAACCTTTCAAGTCCAAGTTATTTTCAAGAAAGTCTAACCCTTGACTGTAATTCCCGAGCGATGTCCAATACCGCGGACACGGCTATTCGAATAGATTTTACACTCTGCAGAGGTTATGCACTTTACCCACAAGATACAGCCAAACACCACAAAGGCGAGTGTCCGTTACAGAGTCTTTCGGAAACTTCTAACAGCACAAGTGGTCCTCCCCAGTGATTGCACACTAACCCTTCCCTTAGCGAAGGCGAAGTTTAGGCCAATCCACCGTTAGATGGGTACCTGGCCGTAGCCCCGGTACGCTCCCCCGTACAACTACACAAAGGGTGTAGTTGACATCCTGAGGTCCCACAGGTACGTTATTAGCATCTTAATCAACTAGGTCCGTCCCATTACAGACATGTGGTTGCACGTTTGACTCAGTTCAAAGGCTTGCAAGGTTAAGTCCTTAGGGTGACCAGGGCAAGACTACCCGAAGAACCAAAACAACGTTCCCGGTGCCACAACTGGCCCACCCGATCATTCTTGCCACATGCCCCGGTCCAAATCTATTTATCAAACCCCTAGTTGATTACCATGCACCACGTGCCATCAACATCACAACATATGATACCTTTTCCAAAACAGGTTCAATATATCATTAAGTCAATATTACCATTTGTTTGTCCAAAACCATGTCAAGAGCACGTAGCAGGTCTAAGCAATATACTACAACAATCTAACTTCCCATGTTGGCAATTTAATAATGTCCAACTATTTAACTCACAACTAGGGTGACAAGGGGTCATGGCACATATTTAATTAACCAAGGTGTCATACAGCAATCTGGCATTTATCTATTTCCCCGGAATTAAATAAAGTATTATCTAATTAAACTAGCATGCAATAATTTTAACCAAATTAATTTGAAATTGGGATCAACATGGTCAAAGCACAACTTGCCTTCAAAGAGTACTTGTTCTAGGTCCTGAGCTGGCTCTTGGGTCAACACTTCACCTTCGAAGCCTTTGGGCACTTCAACGTCTACTCGTAAAGCGTGCAAATAGAAATAAATAAATAACAGTAGATAAAAAGTATCCAAAACTTCAAATAAAGTTCACAAACAGAGAGAGCATAGTTTTATAAATTTTTAGAAACTTGAATCGTCAAATTCGGAGTTAAAATGCAAAAGTTATAATCGTTTAAAGTTTAAAGAAAGCATTAATTATATAAAAACAGAGAAATATTCATAATCAAAAATTAATTAAAATTTATATTTGAGTAGGTCTCATTTTTATGAAAATTTAGAAATTTGAATCACTCAAATCGGAGTTGAAACGCAAAAGTTATAAGCGTTTGAAGTTTGAAACTAAATTTGAAATCAATAAACCGAATTAATAAATCATTTTCTTTTTCAGAAATCAAATTATTGCGTCAGCATGACACGTGGACCAATCGGGAGCCGCCACGTCGCCTCGGGTCCATGGACCCGGCGCACGGCACGGCTTGGTCCACCGTGGACCCGGTCCACGCCGATGTGTCATCGACACGCCGGGACCCATGTCGACGCCGGCCGGTGGACGCCAAGATGACTCGGCCGAGGACGGCCGACACGCTGGTTCACCGTGACGCTGCCGGTGACGTCATGGTGCAGTTGGCTGGGCCGCTAACACGCGGGTCCCACGCTGACGTCACATGTGACGTTAGCGGTGACCGGGCGGCGACCGCGCTGACCGCGGCGGTCAAACTTCCGCCCACGTGGCTAAATCTCGGCCGTTGATTTGAAAATCAATGGCACAGATCGGATCTGGCTTAATGCGTTAAGAAACTACTCGGCTGATCTGGACCCTTCGATCTTGATCGGACGGTCAAGATCCAATCTGGAGATTACAACGTGGCTAAGCCTAGCCATTTGATCTAGATCTAACGGTTGAGATTAGATCCAGTACGGTGAGGTTAAGGCTACGTGGCACAATCTACGCCGTTGGATCTAAATCCAACAGTTGGAATTAGATCTGAGGATTAGCACGTGGATCTCACCGGGGGGTGACGTGGACGATTCTGGGCCCTTGGATCTGGAACGGACGGTTGGTGGAGCTCGATCGACGGTGATGGCTTGCGGCGGCGCTGGCTCACCGGAGACGAGGACGGTGACACGCCCGACAGCGTTTGGGCGCGATTTCGGCGAAGTGAAATGTCCCCTCCGACGCGGCTTGACCTTGCGGTTCCGGATCTGGGCTCAACGGCGGCGGAGGACGGCGGACGGCGGCGGAATCGGCGATTAACCGCGGTGGAGTGCAAGACTAACTACGACGAGCTCGCGCGGGCAAACGGCGGTGGCTCAGGCGGCGTGGGCTAGGGCTACGGGTGCGCACAGAAGTCGGCTACCCGGTGGCGGCGGCAGCGCATTAAATAGGGCCCTCGGCGTCCGTGAAACTCGCGGAAACCGAGGCCCACACAGTTGCGGCGGCGGAATCCGAATTGGATTCGGATTGGGTGACGTGGCTCAACGCGAGCCGTTGGATCAAGATCCAACGGTGCGAGGGTTTGGGCTCGGGTCCGGCTCGGGCGACTTGGCTGGCTCGGTCGGGCTTGGGTTCGGGCGACGTGGCTCAATCTCGGCCGTTCGATCTTGATCGGACGGTCGAGAGGATTAGGGTTAGGCGACTGGGTTCAACCGGATCAGCTGGCTCGGGTCGGACTCGAGTCTAACTCGGACTCAGGTCCGGTCGGACGAACAGTACAAACCAACTCGGTTTTCCAGTGATTAAATAATCCAATTAATCCCTAGAAATTCATTTAATTCATTAAAAATAGTAAAACACTCAGAAAAAAAATCCAGAAAATTTCTAGAAAATATTTTGGAGCATTTTGGACTCAAATAAAATATTTCCAATAAAATTTTATTTGCAAAGTTAAATTCTTTAGTTATTTCAAAAGGGAATAAATTCAAATAAATTCCAGAAAATTCCAAAAATTCACCAAAGTGCCAAATCACACTTGAATTTAAGAAAAGCAAAATTTTGGGGTGTTACACCCTCCCTCTCCCTTGGCCGTGCGCCCCTCCCCTCCATCCTAGCCAGCCCTAGCTAGGTTTCTTCTCCCCCCTTTTGCTGCCCCACCTCCCACTCCATTGATCTCTCCATGGGAAGCTTTGCAACCGAGAAGATCTGGCGATTTCGGCGTTTGGAGGACGATCGAATGCGGGAGGAGGAGAAGTTCGTTGTTTGTGTGATTCATCAAGAAGAGGTATGTTGATCGGAAGTTCTTGGGGTGGATTAGGTACTGTTCTAGTGGGGAATTTTGGTGCTATTAGACTCTAATGTTGTGCTGCAATTAGATAGATTTGAAGAAAACTAGATCTGTTTTGGCATTCTGTTCTCGGGCAGATTAGGGGTCTGACTTTGGGCGCAATTTAGAGAATTTGAGAGGTGTTTTTTGATCGGCCGGCTGTTACGAAAGTTGTAGGTAATTCAATTACCTTTAATTGGACACTAGAAAGTTAAATTACATCCAGCCGTTTAAAAGTTATGGCTGTTTTACCGAGTGCTATCCAATCTATGACGTGCTTGGGACAGATCGTATTCAACTGTAGATTAGAGGATTTTAGAGGCCGAATCAGTCTTTTCAAATACTTATAAAAAGTTGGAAAATTTCCTAAGCTTCGAGAAAATGTATTCGTTTACTTGATTTGGAGTTGTAGAACTCAAGTTATGGTCTTTGGAGCGCTGCTGTCCCGGTTGGACAGAGTGCTGTTTTTTGAGTTTTGGGAGTGGGTTGCGAAGTCGATATAGATGATAGTTCTTGTATTGCTTTGTGTGCATGTTTTGAGTGTAATGTACCTATGTGCAGGTGGTGTGACCCCGGGATTGCTCTCAACCTCTCGCCACTCCGTCGCTCACAGTTGAAGGCAAGTGTATTGAGATGGATTTGAGGTTTGGGTGGTTATTAGAGTTGCATAGGTGCAATATGAGTACATGATGTGTTAACTTGCCATGCTTGTTATTTGCTTATGATATGATGAACATGATTACATGTTGGCTATGAAATCATCGTATTAAGTATTTATGCAAGTTCCTACATGTTCATGACATAGTGCATTCATAATGGAAGAGGCGACCCATTCTGATGCGGGCCTCTGTGTTCACATGTTGTGAACACGAAAGACCTACCTTGTAGTCCCATCCACGGTTGTGTATAGGAGCGAGTCAGTAAGAGTAGGCACCCTCCATCTATGGGATGGAAGGGGAAAGAGGATGCACACCGACAGGTGTGCACTCGGCAATACCGGTATGTGTTAACAAGAAGACATGTGCATTGCATTGCATGTATGATGATGTTAATGAGATGTATTTATGATGAATCATGAGATGCTTATGACTTTGAATATGAGATGTAATGATGATGGTATTGAAAACTGTTTTGTTTGTTCCATTGCAATACACTTTGCTGAGTGATCAACTCACACTTGTTGTTTTATGTTGTTTTTAGGTACCATGAACTCGGCAGTCGGGGAAGGGAGTTAGCGTCACATCTCCACATAGTTTTATTCACCTAGACAACTACACTCCCATTTGTAGTTGTAATGATTATCTTATGTGCTTGGCTTTAATGTTCTCTTCATATTCGTTCATGAACCATTGGAGTTTATGTTATAGGCTAGAAATGATGCTTTAACTCCTGTTAGTGCTGTTTTAGATGTCATTTATTATGCTATTATGATGTGATAATGTTATTGTTGCTTCAATCCATAGAAAAACAAAGGAGATGCTGCCGAAATTTTGGTTAAAGCATTTAGCGTAGTTGCTGTAATTTACTGATAATTGTGTGTTATTGGTTGCTTCTAGTATCGTTTGGGTGACATTCGCAGCATACACTACAGGAAAACGATATGTTTTCGTCGGCCATACGTATTTTCATCTGCTAAAAAGAAGCCGATGCAATTATATACATTATTTCGTCGGCCACAGTGAAACCGACGAAACTATATGTATCTTCGTCGGCTAAGCCGACAATAACAAATAACCTAGCTAATTTCGTCAGCTTGGCCGACGATAATATGTGGCCCAGCGACCCGCGCAAATTTCGAAATTTTGGGGCAATATTGTCGTCGGCCAGGCCGACACAAATATGTTATTTTCGTCGGTTAAGCCGATGATATTAGGCCACGTCACCAGGGCGATTAATTTCGTCGGCCTGGCCGACACAAATAACGTAATTTCGTCGGCTGAGCCGACGACATTAGGCCACGTCGCCAGGGAAATAATTACCCCCAAATGTTTTCTTGCCGCGCGTCTCGCCACCCCGCGCCAGGCCACAAGAATCCTCGTCTCCGCCGAGCCGCGCTGCCGTCTCGCTCTCCGGCCGAGCCGCTGCTGCCCTCGTCTCCGACCAGCAGCCCGCCGCCGCCACGCCCGCTCCTCGCCCGCGCCGGCAGCCCGCCGGCAGCCCGCTTCGCGCCACGCCCGTCCCGCCCGCGCGGCAGCCTACGCCCGGCGCCACGCCCGTCCGCCCGCGCCCGGCAGCCCCGCCCCGGCAGCCCGTCCCGCCGCCCCGGCGCCGCGCCGCCCGCCCCGTCTGCGGCCACTCCACGGCCGTTCGCCCCGCCCCAAGCGACCTGCGCCGGTCGCCCCATCCCCGGTGTCCATCCTCACGCCTTGCCTCATCGTCGTCCCGGTACATACTGTCATTGTTGCTCCTTTTTGATGCTTGATGAAGCAAGTCTATAATGTAATTCATGCTAATCATGGTTGCAAAAATGGCCTTCAACACTTTACTTCATGCTAATGCTTGATAGTATATAATGTGATTCTCTGTTTAAAGCTTGTACCTATTATTTAGCATAGTTTGTGACCTAGTATAGATTAGTTTGTATATTGTGTGGTAGTGTGCAAGTATGTGATAATTTTAGTTACTGTGATTATGTGGTATATGTTAGATTTAATTATGGTAGTATGCAGATTCAATTGTGATGTTAGTAGGCAAGTTTGTCATAATTGGTTTGTTGGGGTAAGTATGCTTGTATGCAAGTATGTATATGTGATTGTTAGCTTTACATTTATTTCGTGTTTGTAATTGTAATGCATTTGTCATTATGTATCGAAAACTCTAGTATGGATCGAATTTGATGTGTATAATTGTAATGCATTTGTCCATTATGTATCGAATTTCATGTTTGTAATTATACATGCAAGTGTGCTAGTATGCAAGTATGCATTTGTCACTATGCGTTGGACGAAGGGTTAATTTTACTTTTCATACCATGAACATTTAATCATTTCATACTCACAAGTGATATGTATCGAATTTAAATATTTTATACACACAAGTCACCCAACCTATACGTCACCCATTCGGGAGCGACACGGTTCACATTAAGCTGTGAGCTTTGTCGTTCCGGAATTGTCCACGATTTTGGACAGCCTAGGAATGGATGGTTAAACCTTGTTTTTATGACGTGTCGTATAATTCAAACGAAAATTTCGACAGCGTAACCCAGTTGTTCTCCGATGCACATCAATTAGTCGTGCATTCGGGGAACAGCGGGGTTATGCTGCCGAAATTTCGTTCGGATTGTACGGCATGTCATAAAAACTGGGATTAACCGTCTATTCCTAGGTGGGTTTAGGACCTATCCTTACCTAGATCTCTTGTTAGGATGTGTACCTCACTTTCAAAATTATTTATGCATTCAGTATAGCATACAAAATGGGAGATGATCGTGGATGGATGTACGATGGTTGGACAAGCACTGGGTCACACACACAAGAATGGATGGTTAAGACACAAGGTTTTGTGGATCACGCTTATTCCTCATCTCCTGGTGGCGGGTTGGCGAAATGTCCATGTTCTAGGTGCCGGAACTTTGCTCAACAGTCCAAGGCTAGTATGGAGCATCACCTATGTAAATATGGTTTCATGCCAGATTACCTCACGTGGTTCGAGCATGGTGAGTCACAAATAGGAGCGACATCGAATTATGTCGATCAATCAGATGAGCCTGAGGATAGAATGGATGAGCTGGTCAATGATATTGCTCATCAGTTTGAGGATGTCCCTGGGCCAGAGGTCGAGAAATTCTTTAGGATACTTTCTGCTTCAGAAGATTCTTTGCATGAGTTTACAGATGTGACACAGCTAGGCGCTGTGACACGACTCATGGCTATAAAATCGAAGTACAATCTCTCTGTAAGTTGTTACAATGATATAGTCGATTTGATTTGTGATATCCTTCCAAAACCTCATAAGATGCCGAAGGACTTCTACTGTTCGAAGAAGTTGTTGGCCGGTTTAGGAATGCCTTACCAAAAGATTGATGTATGTGTTAACAATTGCATGTTGTTCTGGAAGGAACACGAGGACAAGGATCGTTGTGTGTATTGCATGAAATCGAGATATATGGAGATGGTCGACGAAGAGGGGAATATGCAGATGACAACTGTGCCAGTGAAGGTGTTACGACACATGCCCCTAATACCAAGGCTTCAACGGTCGTACCTATCTAGGACGACTGCGAAGCATATGAGGTGGCACAAGGAAGGCGTTCGTGAGAACAATGGGCTAATGGGTCATCCTTCTGATGCCGAGGCTTGGAAGGCATTGGATCAATATGACGCAGATTTTGCCAAAGACCCCCGCAATGTCCGCATTGGGTTGGCGACTGATGGTTTCACACCTTTCAACACAAGTGCGGCCTCGTACTCATGTTGGCCCATTTTTGCAATTCCATATAATCTGCCACCTTCAATATGCATGAAAGATGAGTACGTTTTCTTAACCCTCATCATACCGGGGCCTGACCATCCAGGAAAGTACTTAGATATGTTCATGCAACCTGTGATCGATGAGTTGAAAGAGTTATGGAATGGGGTGATGACATATGACAGGAACAAAAAAGAGTACTTTAACATGCGTGGTGCATATCTTTGGTCTATTCACGATTTTCCTGCATATGGCATGTTCTCGGGATGGAGCACACATGGTAGATTGTGTTGTCCAATATGCATGGGTGACACGGATGCCTTCCGTTTGAAAAACGGTGGCAAATTCTGCTTCTTTGACTGTCATCGACGTTTCACGTCTCCTAATCACCCGTTCAGGACACAGAGCAACGCTTTTCGCAAAGCAACAACCATTAGTAAAGGGCCACCGAAACGGTTAAACGGTCATGAGATTGTTGCTTGGCACAATAATTTAGTCAATACAGAGGATGGATATGGAGGGTTCAAGGAGACGCACAACTGGACTCACATATCTTGCATTTGGAGTCTTCCTTATGCTCAATCCCTAATCCTCAGACATAATATCGATGTGATGCATCAGGAACGAAATGTTGCAGAAAGCATCATCAGTATGATTTTTGATTTCAAAGACAAAACAAAAGACAATATTAAAGCACGTAAGGACATGGCTGAGATATGTAATTGACCTACCCTAGAGGTGAGGTCAGACGAAGCCGGACGGACAAGGAAGCCACGTGCTCCCTACTGCCTCAAACCTGCCGAGAGAAAGGAGGTATTTTTGTGGTTGAAAAATGTCAAATTTCCTGATGGTTACGCAGCGAACCTAAGACGAGCAGTGAGCATTGTAACAGGCAAGCTAAATGGTTTAAAGAGCCATGACTACCATATTATCATGGAAAGGCTACTACCTGTAATGTTCCGTGGTTATCTGCAAGACGATGTTTGGACAATGTTGGCAGAGCTAAGTTTCTTCTACAGACAGCTATGTTCTAAGCAAATAAATAAAACAGTAATGAAAAAGCTGAAGAAGGACATACCGGTACTTATATGCAAGATGGAGAAGGTATTCCCACCAGGTTTTATGAACGTAATGCAACATCTATTGGTACATTTGCCATATGAAGCAGAGGTTGCAGGGCCTGTACAGTACCGATGGATGTACCCAATAGAACGGAATCTGAAGAAACTTCGAGCAACTGTGCGTAACAAAGCAAGAGTTGAAGGATGTATCGCAGAAGCATTCTACCTTAAGGAGATATCATATTATGCGAGTACATATTTTGCAGATGAACACAACATAAATGCTCATATACCACGGTACGTCCACACACCTGAAGACACCCCTGTCAGTAATCTAAAAATATTCCAATGGAATGGCAAAGCTGTGGGTGGTAGTTCTAATCACGAGCTGTCTCCGCAAGAATGGAATGCCGTGTTGTTGTATATGTACGCCAACATCGAGGAAATGGATAAGTATTTCAAGTAAGTACTTCCATTAAATGAAATTCCCTTAAATATGTTGACACACAAGTACTCAATATCCGTTGAACAATTTCCAGGTTGTTTGACGATCAATACTGGAGATCCGCACGACAACCTACCCCTAAACAACTTGACAAATTACGACGTCATGGTTTACATGGTGGTCCTAGTTTCGTCGCTTGGTTTCGACAACATGTATTGTTCTCTTCAAATTGTATTTAACTAATTCACTTCGAAAACTATAACAAATTGTATTTAAGTAATTCACTTCAAAAACTTAACTAATATTGCAGTGCATGAGGGAATGTGACGTACATGAGGACCTACGCCAATTATCACATGGAAGCACAACTGCAAAGAGTTATGGACGTTATGATGTCAACGGATGGCGCTTTCGTTCCACCAAATTTGAAGCAAAACACCCACAAGTAGCCACAACGAATAGTGGAATTGTCACTAAGGCGTATGATGTGAACGGTCGTGCCACCGAGTTTTACGGTGTTATTCAGGACATAGTAGAGTTCAAGTTCGGAGGGGCAAAAGATTTCAGGGTAGTGTTCTTTTACTGTGATTGGTTTAGCGTTGATCCTAAGAAAGGAACAAAATGTAACAACAAAATAGGGATTGTGGAAGTTAATCATGAGTCGCGCCTTACAGGGTACGATCCGTTCGTACTGGCGAGCCTAGTTGAACAGGTTTATTATATGTCATATCCATGCAACAAGCCGTATTTGTCACCGTGGTGGGTTGTTCATAAGGCCAATCCTCCTGGTCGGTTGAACACCCCTGGAGATGAATGTTATGTGGAAAATGAGATCGATAACAACGGTCAAGAGGCATACCAAGAAGGAGATTTACCCAACTCATTTGGAATAGAGACTGGGATGGCACTTGATCAAATAGTCGGTGACACTAATGATATTATTGTGGATGATTCTCGCAAAAGAAAACGACAAAGGCGTGACTTGGGTACTCAAAAAAAGAAACAGCAGCATAATATTACGATTGAACCACCCGATGCCGATGACTTCTAATCAATGTAACGACATAACTGTTGCATTTTTTATTATGTAACCTTAATGGTTTTTGTAATGTACTAATGTTTTTACATTTTCGTAAACAGGATGAGGTCGTTTGTTCATATTGGTGGCAAGTTGCTTTCAAAGGGCAAGAAGAAAGATGGATCTTCATCTTCAAAAGCCAAGGTTCAAGCGGTTCTTTATTTATGGGTAGTAGTTCTCAGCCGAGGCGACGAAGCGCATTCCAGAAATGCCTCGACGACGCTTCGCGGGAGGTTAATCCATCAGAGGAGGCTTTACCAGAGGCGGAGGAGAATGAGGCTGAAGATAGCGGTGGGAATAGTGAAGAGGCAGAGGAGGAGAATGAGGTTGGGGAAGATGGGGCTGGGGAAGATGGGGCTGGGGAAGATGCAAGGGATGAGGGGGAAGATGTTGATTGTGGTGATGATGCAGGGGATGAGGGGGAAGATGCTGAAACCGTCTTTAGGTCATAATTATTGAAGCAACTTGCAATTATATATTTTATTAGTTGTGCTTAACATTATGTGTATATTTCAGGTATAGGGGATCTAATTTGATTCCTCCTGCAATTACAGACCCTAGGTCAAGAAGGGTGATCGTGCCACATGGTGATTGGTAAGTTTCAACTTAAAATTTATTATCAATTCATTATTGATGATCTAATTTCCTTGAAAATTGTATTTTGTAGGCAATGGATTGATGTTGCCTGGGAGGGTCGAAATCGGTTAAGGCACATGAACGCTACATTAGGATCTCTCTGTCGGTACCACTATCCGGGGATGGTTGTGGTTAGAGGCGTTTCGAAGCCAGCAATGAAGTGGGATCACTATGCGTTGGCTATAGATGGCCAACAGGGAAATGTTGCACAGAGGGTGTGGAAGGACTTTTGGGTAATGATATTGGTTGCACTTTATTTAATAGATTTTGACGTCTATATTACATTATCTAACTCATAATTTTTTCCAATTAGGAGAGGTACCGTTTGCCAGAGGGTCAGGAGGATTTACTTGCAGCTAAAGCTAGATGTGTGTTTGACAAGGCTGCAACCAGGGTTACGAAGGATATGATGTCAAATGCTCGTATACAAGCGGTGTGCCTGTACTACAAAAAGATCAAAAAGGAGGACATGAACAAGAAGTTAGGTGCTTCACAGATCTACCTTCGAGAGGATGAGTACCTCGAGGTGGACTTGCCTTGGTTACGAAAATGCCCAGATGCATGGCAAGCGCTCTGTGCCTACTGGTCGTCAGCAGCTTTCGTGGAGCAGTCACGCAAGAAGAGGGGCAACCAACAGGCGGGTCCAAGGGTGGCTCAGCGGTATGGTGCCGATGGACATCTTCGTCTCGCGCGTCGAATGGTACGTTCTATATGGTGTAATTCTAATTTATTTAACTTTGTTTATACTTATGTTTACTAATTAATATTGAGCTATAGGAGGCTGAAAGTGGCAATGCGCCAAGCTACATCGAAGCATATATTCGGGGCCACAAAGGAGCTGATCCTACACACCCAGAACAGCTTTGTAGTTCATCGGTGATGCAGAACCTGGTTAGTACTATCAACTTGGTACAAACTTAATTAAATGAAGTTCCCTATTATTGCCTTAACGTAATTAATACTGTAGGCACGCTACGGAGAAACAATGGTCTAACGTCATGGGGAAGAGTACTATTGGCGGAGAGAGGATGTTGATCTTGTGGCGTTGTACACTAGTGGAGGTGGTAAGAAACATGGCAGGTTTGCCATGTTCAATGGGGTCGTGGATTCGAGCGAAGCTTTAGGAGAGGCGAGGTCATCTCAATCATCCCAAAGCAGTGCACGGAGCTCACGTGAGGCACGACTAGAGGAGGAGTTAAGGCAACAACGAGAGGCGATGAGGCAACAACAGGATATGATGAGGCAAAGAACACGAGAGTGCAATGCAAACCCAAGCCTATTTTGTTCAATGGCAGGCACAACAACAACAATACTTTCAAGTAAGCTGTTTATGATTTCATGCCTACAATGAGTATATTTTTATTGTTTGTGTAGATTGTATCATTTAGGCTAAAATCAGTTTAAAATGACAATTTCAATAAATTTATTAAATTTACGTCATATGTGCTAGATGTGTTTTCTAATTAATGCTTGTATGTACTTGGAATGACGAATTTTGATGATCCATGCTTTCATGGTTGACCATGTGTGCAATTTCCTATAGAATTGATCATTCAAATAGCATGAAGTGGAATGACAAATTTTGATGATACATGATTGCATATAGTGCTAATGGCCAAATTGTATGCACTTTTTATAAACTTAATCATTTAGTTTGCTAATTGGTGTCACAATACTTATATTTGTTTTTTCTCTTATATCTATAATTTTTTTAGGAAATTTTAGCTACACACCTTGGATCCATTCGTTAACTTGCCTACATTTCGTCCTCCTCCCGCACCTCCTTTCTTCCAACCTCCGCAAATGGTATTTACTAGTAACTTGTCATTTTTGGAATGTTGGTCTTTCCTGTGAAATTAACTAATAACTAATTTGATTCCTATAGGGTTCGACAACACCGCCTGCTAGACCGGGAACAAATGTTGGAGGCGATGTTGCTACTGGTTCGGGGACGCCTGTTGACCAATATCTCAATTCAGGAGGTGATGCAGGTCGTGGCCACAACTTCCACACACCTCCAAGTTGAACAATGTAATTTTATGTTTAACATGTTCTATGTGACTGCATATCATCGTACTGCTTCTATGAATGCATATCGTCATAATGTGTATGAGATGAACTATTATTGTTGTAGTGTGTATGAGATGAATGCATATTGTTGTAATGCATATCATCGTACTGCTTCTATGAATGCATATCGTCATAATGTGTATGAGATGAACTATTATTGTTGTAATGTGTATGAGATGAACTTAAATTCGTCGCATGTGTATGAGATGAATGCTTATCGTCGCATGTGTATGAGATCAATACTTATCGTCGCATGTGTATGAGATGAATGTTATAATTTCTGTGAATTCTGTGTGTTTTCTGTGAATTCTGTGATTTCTGTGATTTTCCAGCTTTTCTTTTTTTTTTTGAAAATACGATACTTTAAATCGGCCAGGTGATGAAAAAAATCCAGGTTATTTTAAATCGGCTAGGCTGATGAAAATAAGGCACAGGATATTTTCGTCGGCCAGACTGATGAAAATAAGACCAAGGTATTTTCGTCGGCCAGGCCGATGAAAATAATGACATGCCACGTCAGCATTTACGCCGACAGCTCTAGTCCATCCAATATTTTCGTCGGTCAGCGGTAAGCCGAAAATCTTACAATTCGTCATTTGAAGCGAAAAAAATTATATTTTCGTCTAGCTATTGTCATCGGCTTATTTTCGTCGGTAGGCCGACGAAAATATATATTTTCCTCGGTTTTCTGCTTATTTTCGTCGGCTTCTGGCCGACGAAAATACATCACTTTCCTGTAGTGATAGTAGGTGCTGGGGTGTTACACATAAGGCTGCCAAGCCACATTCACCACAATACACTTGTCTTTAACCTCTCGAAACGGTATGGCGAGACGTTGATGTCACTCCCCGGGTCACACCACCTGCAAATAGATACATTCCACTCAAAAATGTGCCAACAAAGCAACACAAGACTCATAACTACATCGGTTTCGTGACCCACTCCTAAATCCCGAAAAAACAGTAATCTGCCCAAACGGGACAACAGCCTTCTAACGATCATAACATGAGTTCTACAACTCTAAATCAAGTAAACAAATACATTTTCTCAAACTAAAGGAAATTTCCCATCTTTTTCTAAGTATTCAAAAATACTTATTCTGTAACATCCTCAAAATAAAACAAAGTAGAGATAAAATTAAAAATTTTAAATTATTATTTTAAACTGAATTTTTAGTATTTTGAGAACTTCTTTGAACTTTGTTGCACAAGAAAAACCTTCTATTTTATTTGCAAACGGAATCTTAACCTTGTTTATCAAAAACAAATTTAGCACGAGATCAAAAAAATGTATTTAAATCCTACATTACTTTTATATCAATTCTATAAATTTTCAAAAAGGATTTAAAATGATTTGTTGCTTAGGAAAAGTCAAAAATAGTTTTGATTAATTTGAGCCTTCTTCAATTAAAAGAATTGTAATAAGTATTCTGTCTCTAAACTTTTATTTTGGAATATATATAATTATGAGACAACATGATAAAAGGTTCAATATCATTTTGGATACTTAGAAAAATCCATTTTTACGAAAGGCTCATATCCTCATTAAGCATTTCCATTACTAGTTTGAGCGAGACCTAATACAACCTAACCTTATTAAAAGACTCATCCATCAAGCAATGCTAATCTAAACCACTTCATTTCTAATGGGAGCAAGGCCAAATGCAGTCAAGGCCAAAGATCTCCATACCTTGAAGGACCAATGGAGTGCTTGAGCTGACAACTCAAAAGCGCTAACCTGAGCAAGATCTGCTACAACCAAAAATATCCAAACTTCACTTGAGTACCTACCAGCCTAAAGATCTGTGAGAACAAATGGAGCAGATCAATTGGGACCCCAACCAGAGAAAATGAAATATCAAGAGCTAGTAAACTCTAACTAATTCTAATCCCTAATCCTCAAGCCAATGAGGCAGTGGCGAATGGAACTTTGCACCATAATCTGCCAACAACATAACTCCTAGAAAGTTCAGAACCTTTCCCAGGCTTGATCAACAACAGTAAAGCATCTGGGACCTCATTGAGCTAATAAAGTACATTTTCAAGTAATTCGTAATTCAGCTTTGCGTTGTCATTTTGTGCAAGGACTGATGCATTCAAACTTCATCCAAAAACTTACCAACTAGATGATAATCTAATCAATTTGTGCCAACCAAAAGCCTGAAATTGGCAAACCTAAAGCACTAACTGATGACTGATGACAGTCTGATCTATACTGTATCAAGTGAGCCAATGCAACGCCTGAACCTGACAACTCAATATGCCAACCAATCCAATGCTTGGAGTAGACTGCTCACTGCACCAACCTAAGAGAGGAAGCATTTGTCAGTGTTGAGCGTTGGACAGTTGAGCTAGCACAGTGCGCATGACCATATCATTGAAGAAAGCTGCAGGAGCTTGATCTCTCTTTGCCTGTTTCGGCCGTTCTCTGAACCAATCCTTCCCCCTGCCACGATCATGACTCCCCACTGCCATTCTCGATTGATCTTTGCACTGTAACGTCCAAAGCCTTCTCAAATGGAATAAAGTCCCATTTCATTCTTTTGCAAGCAAAACACCTCATTGCTGTTATGATCAAGGGATGAATGCTTCTAGGAATTCATTTCCAAGTCTACTGGCTTCAGATTTCCATATCTTAATGGGCCAGTCAAATGTTTGAATTGACAATTCACTGTAACAACTAAGGTTACTGCATTTGTCGGAATCCTTGTTGTCTGGACAAGTAGTCTATCTCAAGCAATTCCGATCAGTGCTTTGCTTCGCCAACATGTACCATCTAGCCCAAAGATCTCCAGATCACACTTGCCCAATCCAAAGCTTGGGTCTGACAACTCAAGCAACAATTTGAGTTACTGTATTGTCTGAAACATCCTTAAGCCAGTAAACTGCTTGTTTCAGTCATTTCCCAGGGTCAAGCACTGCATTTTCCAATTGTGCAGTGATTCCAGGACTCATTTCCCTAGTCTATTCACCAAGATTTTCCATATCTTATTAAACCAATCCAATGCCAGGACTTGACTTCTCAGTTGCTTGAACTGGCAAACTTCTAATCCAACAAAATGCACTGCATTTCCTCTGAACCTCAGCACAGAACATTGCGTATCCATTTGGAGCAGAGAAGGGGTGAACCCAGAGATCCTTTTTCCAGTCTATCTACCCAAGATCCTCCTATCTTGTTGAGCCAATCAAATGCAGGAGCTTGACCTCTCTCTGCCTGAATCAACAAATCACTGGACCAACCAAATTTGCTGCCTCTTTTGTCAGGCTCGGCACTGTAGCAGACTCGACAATAGCTTCGCTGCAATATCTGAACTCCAGCACCGTGCATTGGGCGGTTGACTGAAGAACTGGGCGAGCGCTAGCCGTTGTCGTTTCCCCGTGGCATCGAATCAAGCCGCGTTGGGACACAGCTTCTCCACCTCCATCGCCTAATTAAGCGAGCCTAGAGCATGCCTTAGCTCCCCGCGCCCTCTACTACCCCTCTACTACCGAGCGACCTCCCCATTCACCTCCCTTGCCGCCATTGGCACAGAGGTTCGAGTTCGGGCCAACACTCAATTGGAGCAACCCAGTGAGTATTTCTTCAATTAAATTCATCCAAAGCTTGCCTATAGCCCCCTGAAGTTGTCCATCACCCCGATTGCAGCATCCACTGCTTGAAGCTCCGCCGCATTGGGCGCTTTCTTCCCCACGGCCGGCACATGGTGCCGCACCACCTCGGGCCTCCTCCATCATGGTGAGTGATTGGGATAGGACCTACTCGGGCCCCTGATGCTCACCGGCTGCTCTCCCGTGCTTCGACGCCATCGGAGCGCCGCCACCACGACCGCCCTTCTTCCCCAAATCCGGCGCTCGGTGCCGCGCTGTCGGGACCCGAATTTGCAAATCCGGACCCTCTGTGTATTCAGCACTAGTCCAGGATCACGCTAGTGCACACAGTCTCAACATAGATGAATATCACAATCATACACAGCGGAATAGTAAAAGTAACTCAATAATAGAATATAAACTATTGAGCGACCTTAAGGTCAACCTTACATTTGTGAAACCCTGACGGCTTCAACTCCAAATAAGCAAAGAATGAACGAAGAACGTCGGTGAATCCCATCAATACGCCACGAGGCAACCGACAGGTTCGACTCCTAGATAATCGCCTTCTCACGAACTTCTTCTTCTTCGACGATGTAGACTTTTGCTCACCGGTGATTGTTTGTTTTGCAAGGGGTGAGTACATAAAGCACTCAAGCAAGTCATGCACGTAATGCAAGTCTAATAGCTATATGCATGGCTTATTCCAAATGACAGTGAAGGGGTTATTTTGCAATAAACAAGATTTCACAAATATTCATAATAGATTGTAAAGCGGTAAAAGCAGATAATAATAGTAATAATTTCACAGCTTGTTTCAAAAGTAAATCATTCCACATCCTTAACCAATTATCACTTTTCCATAGGCAAATCGCCTCCAAACCCAAGTTCAATTTTGAGAAAATCTAACCCTTGACTTGTAATCCCCGAGCATTGTCCAAAGACTGTGGACTCGGCTATTTAAATAGATTCTACACTCTGCAGAGGTTATGCACTTTACCCACAAGATACAAATCAAACACCACGAAGGCGAGTTCCGTAACAAAGCCTTCGGAAGCCTCAAACAACACAGTGGTCCTCTCCTGGTTCAGGCTCTACACCATCCCTTCCCTTAGCCAAGGCGAAGTATGGGACCAACACACCGTTAGATGGGTATCGCCACGACCACGATCGCTCCCCGCACAATCACACAAACGGTGTAATTGACACCTCGAGGCTCCACAAGTGAGTCCTTAGCGACTTAGTCAACTAGGGCCGTCCCATTCCAGCCATGTGGTTGCAAGTATGACCCAGTTCAAAGGCTTGCAAGGTTAAGTCCTTAGAGTGACCAGGCAAGACTACCCGAAGAACCAAATCAACATCCCCAATGCCACAACCTGCCCACCTGATTACTCTTGCCACATGCCCCTGGCCGAAAAGCTTATCAAACCCCGCTTGATTACCATGCACCACGTGCCATCAACATCACATGATACTTTTCCAAAACAGGTTCAATATATCATTAAGTCAATATTAACATTTGATTGTCCAAAATCATGTTATGAGCACGTAGCAGGTCTAAGCAGTATACTACAACGATCTAAACCCATGTTGGCAATCTAATAATGTCCAACTAGTAATCCACAACTAGGGTGACAAGGGATCATGGCACATACTTAAGTAATCAAGGTGTCATATAGCAAATTGGTATTTATCTAATCCCCATGTTTAAGCAAAGTATGTTTCTAATTGAACTAGCATGCAATAGTTTAAATCAAAATAGATTTCGAAATAGGATCAACATGGTCAAAGCACAACTTGCCTGGCCCTTGCAAACTTTACTGTCTTTTACTCTTTATCCTTGATCCTTGATCCTCGAGCTTCAACTTCCACTTTCTCGATCCTCACTGCTCGAGCGACTTCCGGACGACACGTCTAACGATTAAGGAAGAAGCAAATACAAACCAATTCAAAAGACAAATCAAGTAAACTCCAAATTAAGAACGAACAGCATTGGGCACAACGGCTTGGGAGAGATTTGGGAACTCGAACGGATTAGATCGAAGAGTTGACAAAAGAGAACGGGCTTTCGGCAAAACACCGAAAAGGGAAAGATTAATAACTGGGAAAGAAAGAATAATATTCCGAAGAATATTTCTTCCGAAGTTATTATCTTGATTGGACAGATAGCGACATATGGGCTCTCGATCTATAGATCGGGTCCATACGGATATGTTAGTTCGCAGTGAACTAAACTGATTCTTGAAGTTGACTTTTGTTGACCGAACGGACACAGTCAAACAAAAGAGAGACGGATAGATCGGGCACAGGGGTATGACAGATGGCCAATGGTCTATCGACCAAGTCCACGAAGGAATTCTTGATTAATGGCAGATTAGGTTTTCAGGGATAAAACAAGACAAGTGTCTTACCACGGTTGAAACAACGGGAAAGATTGCAAAGATAACAACGCGGCTCACGATAAACTTAGTTCATCAAACCGGTCTTAGGTTAGGTTTTGATTCGGCTTGAAGATGATATGACGATGAGACTAGGCTCACGTCATGATGATAGAACAGGTGAAGGCATCGCACTAAGGTTTGTGCAAGAATACACGCATGGCGACAACGAGGCGAAGAGAGAGCCAATCGCTAACGATGAAACGTTAACGATGGAACGTTAACGGCGATGAAACGTTAACGGTGGAATGTTAACGGCGAGCGCGTTAACGGCAAAACGTTAACGGAGGAACGTTAACGGCGAAACGTTAACGGCGGAGCGTTACGGGAAACATTAATTCGAGGAGCGTTAACGACAAAGCGTTAACGCGAAACGTTAATGGAGGAACATTAACGGAGCGTTAATGACAAAACGCACGCAAGACGTTATCGACGGAGCGTTAACGGCAGCGTTAACGGTGAAACATTGACGGCAAAACGTTAGCGGAGGAACGTTAACGTTAACGGAAGAACGCATCGGGAAACGTTAACGCTAACGCGTTACGGCAGTAACGCACCGCGGTGGAACGCGTTAACGGTGGAGGTCAACAATGATAGGAGACTTCATGAGCGAAGTAGCGACCGTCGGTGCAACGACATGGCCGCGGTAGAATGCTACAAGGGCGGTTAACGGTGCGCGAACCGGCGACAGCGGTTTAGGTTGAAAGACGACGGGTTTAGGCCGGAATCGGCTTCTCGCAAACGGAGGCCAAAAGAACTCTAAAGATGGACCAAAACAGTACAAGATGATCCTCCGACGCGACAACACGGCCGAGCGAACCAAAATAACCCGGCGTCAAAAGCGGCGGCGGCACGCAAATCGGTGGCCTAAATATATAAAAAAATTCGGAGGATGGGATGGCAAAGGGAGAATGTCTACTGCGTAGAACGCGGCGAGACAATCTCAACGGTATAGGCGGATTTTGCGGCGCCCTTCCGGATTAATCACAAACTGGCGATTAACGGGTTTCGGATCAAAACTTTGGACGGCCATAACTTCTAGAATAATGATCGGAACTTAACGAAATTTGACCGAGAGCTAGATGGGACCAAGAGGCACACCGTGACGCAGGTGGCTCAAAGAAATACCTTCTGGAACAGCGGGGGACGCGCGAGGAAGTTTGCCGCTGTCTGGAACGCAGTCTGAACGGAGAAATTAATTTGCTGCGCCAAATCCAGAGGGCAAAACCTTGGGGCAAGATGTGCATCCTGTAGAGGACATCCCCAGGAGTCTACACAAAAAATTTCACCGTCAAACTCGAAAAATTGAGGGAGTTATGGCCTCAGCAAGATTCGAGATTGAAACGGCCGTAACTTTTGATCCCGTGGACCAAATTGGCTGAATTTTGGACAGCAAGTAGATGGTACCTTGTGGCACACCACGGAGAAGACGGATCTCGAAAAGAGTCGACGAGTTGCCGGGACGCGGCTCCAAAGTCCGGCGGGCGTTGGGGGACGTTCGGCGACATTGGATGGATCTCGGAGTTTTGGAGATGATCCGGAGGTTGTATATCCGTGGGAGAGGTCTAGGGGCACTTATATAGGTTTGGGGAAGAGGCTAGATCAAGAAAAATCAAGTTTGGACGCTGCGTTTGGAGGTGTTTGGGTCGGTTTGGGCATTTTATCGAGCACTTGGTGTGCGTCTCGGATCCGAGTCGACGTGGCAGCTGCGTGGGCGCTGGATCGGGATCCGCGATCGAGGATGACCGGCGACGTGGCTGGCTTTGCGTGCACGCGCGGCCTGGCCCATGCGCCTTAGCCCATCTTGGCGAAGCGCGGAGGAGGCTGGCCGGCGGCGGGGTGGGCCGGCGGGGCGAGTGGCGCGGATGGGTGGCGAGGCGCTACTGGCCGGCCTGGCGCGACGGGCTGGCTGGGACGGGAGGAGCTGGGCCGGCAGAGAGAAGGCCCAATGCCATTTCGGAATTTCCACTCATTTTCCAATGAAAAACAATTCCACAAATTCAATTAAATCAATAGAGGCAATAAAAATTCCCGAAAAATTCTAGAAAAATTCCAGAAAATATTTTGAGACATTTCCAACTCAAATAAAATATTTCTAACAAAACTTTATATAAACTTTCCCAAATAATTAATTAATTTCGAATGAAAGGCTTAGTTTAAATTAATTCCAAATAAATCCGATAAATAGCAAACGAGCTCCGAAAAATCTCAAAAATTACAGAAGAACTTCTTGAAACGCAAGGAATCCAAATAAAATAAAATAAACTTTATTTGGGGTTTAGAATAATCAAATTAAATTATTTTAGCTTTTAGAAAATTCAAATCAAGCTTTATAAACGCGAGAAAATCAACGAAAATTTTTGGGAAGCTAAACTAAACCAAAATTTTTTTGAAAACCCAAATTTTGGGATGTTACACGCGCCGCTACAGACCTTCCCCCACTCGGTGAGTCTCAAAATCGGAACCTTCACGATCCCTAGATGCTCACTGACCCCTCACTTGCGCCTCGACGCCGCACCACCACCTCCACAGCTCGCCGCCGATCTCGCCGCCGCCCTGCTCTGCCGCAAGCATAGCTCCGGCCGGCTTTGGTCCGAATTAACTTGCACCCTAGGATCTCCTCACCGCCCTCTTGCTCTTCCTGCCTGCGCCCGGTCATTTCCGGCCTCCGCTCGCCGCCGGCGAAGACGCCTCCTCCACGCCCTGTTCTGGCTCACTGCCGGGTGGCCCTGCCCTGTCAGTCCCCCACACGCCAATTACAGTTCAAGCCCATGACGAAATACGTTTTCACTAGTTGAAGGCGTATTTCCTATTTAGACCATTTTCCAAAACCGAAAGCATACAAATGATCATAACTTTTGCATTAAAGCTCCACATGAAGTCAAACCAATTCCTAAATTTGTATTAAATCGTTAAGTTTCTGAATATCTGAAAACATTTTAATTTTGCTCCATCAGACAGTATTTAAAATTCAAATTTAAACTATAGGTCTAATATATGATTAATATAAAATTTTTGCAAATGATCACCAAATTCGATGAAACCAATTTTATTGCATTTCTCATGTCATTAGGGTTCCAAATATATAAAAATATTTAGATTTGAACTTAGTTTGTACAAATTATGTGATTAGGTCCTTTTCAACGTGTATGAAATTGAAATGCTTATATCTAGTGCAAATAAACTTCAATTATGGTGAAACAACTTTCAATACTTTCATGAAATAGTATTCCATCTGATTATGTAAAAATTATTAGGCTTAGACTTGTTTAATCATAAGTTCAATGATCATGTAAATTATAAGGTCTAGGTTTTTCCATGTATAAATAGTGTTAGCACATTGCGTTTAGCTTACAATACCTAAACATTTGAAGCATCATAATTATAGGCTCGGTAACAGTAGCTTAGTAAGTTACTTTGTGTACTTTAGTTTATCATTAAGCAAAGTATCTAGTAATCAACTAGGATTAAGCATTAATAATTTTGCAACCAGACTTCGAGGACCTCTCCTTCTTAATATTACCGTGGTTGAATCTTAATTGTAATCATTTACCATTAAAAACATAAGAATGCAGTTTAGCAAAAACTTTAAAATATGAATAATCATAACTATTGCGTGCAAAACCGAATGGTTAGAATGAACTCAATCTTCATGAAATTAATTTAGTTATACCCCTAATGTCACATAGGTTTCAAATATATAAAAATATTTAGGTTTTACCCTAGTGTGCATTAAATGCTTATTAATCGAAGTTCCATTACTTGAATAGTTCGAATAGTCATAACCCTCACAAACAAACTTAAAATTTGGTAAAACCAAATCCTAAGACTTTTTAAAAGTGATACCCTTCCTAGTTATGCAAAAATAATAGATGTTTTCGTATTATTGAACTAAAACCATATAAGGCCCTAATACTCTTTTATATTAAAAACATCGTAGTTGAAAGTGAAATGTCGCAGAACCAACTTTAAAACACTCTTAGAGGTATCCCCTGATAGTTCCTGAAGAATGGTTAAATAATTTATTAAGGTGCAGTCACATTCGTAAAACAAAAACGACACCATCCATGCATGTAAAATTGTGACATTTAAGCCTTTTCGGCCACCCATAGAATACCTCGTCTAAATACAAAGATTAGAGGGAATAGCTCAAAACCATTCTATAATGTTTGTACTACCATAATATGGAAAAACATTTAATTAATGACTTGCTTTGCATCTGAATCCTATTAGCACAACAGGCCTAATTATTATGAAAGTTAGTAACTTGCTATTTGAATAGTTGGACTTATTAAACCCTAAGGTAAAATGTTTATGTCATTAGAATCATCATATAATCATGTAAATATAACCTCTAGCCCTATCCTCTAAACCCAACTTATATAAATCAACTTTTGTGCAAATTATACTTAAGACTAAGTATTGTTCACATGAACACTTTTAATCTTAATTGTATTAATCCAAACAATCTTAGCTTCTTGGATTTGAAAATGAAAATAATCATATATGTAATTTTGGCCCCTTGAATTCGTAAATGGTAACTTTCGTTAAACGCGGTTTTATGTTCTGCACTAGTTGGACCCAAACCCTAACCTCCGCCAAAGCGCACTATCGCACTTGTTTTCCATGAATGGTTCTATTAGGATTGAAGTGGGCAGGTAAAATATCTTTTCTCCTAGGACAACTATTATCAAAGTGTCCCGGCTCATTGCATCTGAAGCAACACTTGACTGACATCCATTGGCTTTCTCCTGACATGGCACTAATCTTGGTAGGGTAGAGCTGAGATCGATGCGATCAGCGGTGATCACTTTCTTTTGAGGGCAGTGGTTAGAAAAATATCCTGGCTGACGGCAGGCAAAGCAGATTCTAGAAACCAGGCTTCTTCCTTGAGAACTTTTCACTAGGTTGATGTTATGGAAACTCTAACCATCGGTAAGCACAGTGAAGGTGTCTCTAACAAAGTCTGAGCAGTATGGCAACTGAACTGTTGAGGGGTACACCTTATTCACTATTGCAGCGGTCCTTCTTGACAAACTTTCTGACGCTTGCGGTGGTCTCCCAATTCCTTGCACTCATCTTCTAGGTCAAGGTCTTGTCAATCAACTCTTCTTGCTTCAACTGACTCCTTAAGCAAGTTGCTTCCATAGCCTTACCATTCACTTTTTGTGTTAAAATCTTTACTGATGTAATTTCTGGGATGATCATGGCTTTCGAAATTGCTTGATCTTTCTGTGGCATTCCTTAACAAATGACCTGACTCGCCACAGTGGTAACATGAACGTTTGGGTCATCGTGCTGGGTTGATGAGGCATTCTCTAGGCCAATGACCTCATTTATCACACAAGAAACAATTCCATGGTGACCAAGTATTACTGATTTCTTGAGGTAGATGGATAGGGTTGACATGTTTCCTCTTCTTTTCTTCACGTGGCACAGCTGGTGCGGATGACAATCCTTCTCTTTTTGCTAACTCTTGAGCAATGACAGCTCGAAAATTCTCTCGCTGATGCCGAGTCACAGCGGTCACTATTGGATCTAAGGGACATTGAGCTGGGCAATGATCACGACCTTCGCAAAGATAGCAGGTGATATAGGACATTCTCCGGGTAAATGGCTTCCTTCACAGCTGGAACAATTGATTGCATGTTCATCAGCAGTGTATCCTATTTCTCCACATCGGATGCATGCACGGTCTTCTAACTTGTTTGGTTGACAACACTTCAAAGAACAACATCTCGGTATGGTATTAGGTGCAGGGGTTGTACTCTTCTCTGAACTCGCGGTAGTCACACTATCTTCTGATGACGCAACAAACTGACGAAGGGCGGTGGCAATTTCCAACCAAGTGATAGTATGTCCATCTTCCGAGGTGGCGTAGAAACCTCTCTTCCAGGCTAATGCATCTCCTTCTAACTGACAAGTAGCATAGGGGACCTTCTCCTCATCTTCACATTGTACCCAAGCAAGCTTCTCTTCTATGACACGAAGCCATATCTTTGCGTCCTTGAGAGTGGCTGATCCATCAAACACGGGTGGTTACAAACTGATCCAAGTGTCGAATTGTCACGGTTGGTACGGTGGGACGGTTGTTGGTCACACTGCTTTAACACCGACTCCACTAGTAGCAATCGAATCGACTTGAATCGCCTCAAGTAATCAGCTGTAGTCGGTCCTTTCCATCTTTTGTCCACTCCAGGTTTTTAGGTAAGAGGGAAAAGCATAGATGAGGTTCAAGAATCCTATTGCAGGGGAGCAGGTCTAACCCAAAAACTTATAAAAACAACTAAAAACTAGGTATGGTTGCTTATCCAAGCCTAAAAGCTTTGCAACACATACTGCACACTCAACAATCAAGAAAGATCCAAATTCCTAAGCACACAATAATCTAGCATCTAAAAGGGGTAACACTCATATCTTAAGAGACGCGACTCTCACACATGAGTCTCAACTTACTACTAAGCACTGGTTCTTCAAGCTTCTGGAATACTTCATCGATCCATTTCTCTTCGAGCTCGATGATTTCTTACTTCACGATCTTCAGGGTTGACGACGACATCCAGTACTTTCTCCTTAAGTGTGAACCATCGTTAACTATTGGGAACAACTCAGGTAAGATTTCCATTTAAATCGAAGGGAAGGATGGAACTTTCAGCAAAGAGGAAAGAATGGAAGAATAAGATAAGTCAAGAATGTATTATTCTTTCAAGTTAAATTTTTTTCTCTTTAGAAAATAATTTTGAAGCTCCTAAAGACGGCCAATCTATCTAGGGTCAAGTCCTACAGTCAGTATGGCTCTGATACCACCTCTGTCGGGACCCGAATTTGCAAATCCGGACCCTCGTATTCAAAGACTAGTCCAGGATCACGCTAGTGCACAGTCTCAACATAGATGAATATCACAATCATACACAAATGAATAGTAAAAGTAACTCAATAATAGAATATAAACTATTGAGCGACCTTAAGGTCAACCTTACATTTGTGAAACCCTCGACGGCTTCAACTCCAAATAAGCAAAGAATGAACGAAGAACGCCGTGAATCCCATCAATACGCCACAGTAATCGACAGGGTTCGACTCCTAGATAATCGCCTTCTCACGGAACTTCTTCTTCTTCGACGATGTAGACTTTTGCTCACTGGTGATTGTTTGTTTTGCAAGGGTGAGTACATAAAGCACTCGACAAGTCATACCACGTAATGCAAGTCTAATAGCTATATGCATGGCTTATTCCAAATGACAGTGAAGGGTTATTTCAATAAACATTTCACAAATATTCATAATAGATTGTAAAGCGGTAAAAACAGATAATAATAGTAATAATTTCACAGTTGTTTCAAAAGTAAATCATTCCACATCCTTAACCAATTATCACTTTTCCATAGGCAAACTGCCTCCAAACCCAAGTTCAATTTTGAGAAAATCTAACCCTTGACTGTAATCCCCGAGCATTGTCCAGTACCGTGGACTCGGCTATTTAAATAGATTCTACACTCTGCAGAGGTTATGCACTTTACCCACAAGATACAGTCAAACACCACGAAGGCGAGTTCCCGTAACAAAGCCTTTCGGAAGCCTCAAACAACACAGGTGGTCCTCTCTGGTTCGTGCTCTACACCATCCCTTCCCTTAGCCAAGGCGAAGTATGGGACCAACACACCGTTAGATGGGTATCTGGCCACAGCCACGATACGCTCCCCCGTATAATCACACAAACGGTGTAATTGACACCCTGAGGCTCCACAAGTGAGTCCTTAGCGACTTAGTCAACTAGGGCCGTCCCATTCCAGCCATGTGGTTGCAAGTATGACCCAGTTCAAAGGCTTGCAAGGTTAAGTCCTTAGAGTGACCAGGGCAAGACTACCCGAAGAACCAAATCAACATCCCCAATGCCACAACCGCCCACTGATTACTCTTGCCACATGCCCCGGCCGAAATCGTTTATCAAACCCCAGTTGATTACCATGCACCACGTGCCATCAACATCACATGATACTTTTCCAAAACAGGTTCAATATATCATTAAGTCAATATTAACATTTGATTGTCCAAAATCATGTTATGAGCACGTAGCAGGTCTAAGCAGTATACTACAACGATCTAAACCCATGTTGGCAATCTAATAATGTCCAACTAGTAATCCACAACTAGGGTGACAAGGGATCATGGCACATACTTAAGTAATCAAGGTGTCATATAGCAAATTGGTATTTATCTAATCCCCATGTTTAAGCAAAGTATGTTTCTAATTGAACTAGCATGCAATAGTTTAAATCAAAATAGATTTCGAAATAGGATCAACATGGTCAAAGCACAACTTGCCTGGCCCTTGCAAACTTTCTTGTCTTTTACTCTTTATCCTTGATCCTTGATCCTCGAGCTTCAACTTCCACTTTCTCGATCCTCACTGCTCGAACGACTTCGGACGACACGCCTAACGATTAAGGAAGAAGCAAATACAAACCAATTCAAAAGACAAATCAAGTAAACTCCAAATTAAGAACGAACAGACATTGGGCACAACGGCTTGGGAGAGATTTGGGAACTCGAACGGATTAGATCGAAGAGTTGACAAAAGAGAACGGGCTTCGGCAAAACACCTAAAAGGGAAAGATTAATAATCGGGAAAGAAAGAATAATATTCAAGAATATTTCTTCCGGTTATTATCTTGATTGGACAGATAGCGACATATGGGCTCTCGATCTATAGATCGGGTCCATACGGATATGTTAGTTCGCATGATGAACTAAATCGATTCTTGAAGTTGACTTTTGTTGACCGAGCGGACACCAAACAAAAGAGAGACGGATAGATCGGGCACGAGGGTATGACAGATGGCCAATGGTCTATCGACCAAGTCCACGAAGGAATTCTTGATTAATGGCGATTAGGTTTTCGTGATAAAACAAGACAAGTGTCTTACCACGGTTGAAACAACGGAAAGATTGCAAAGATACAACGCGGCTCACGATAAACTTAGTTCATCAAACCGGTCTTAGGTTAGGTTTTGATTCGGCTTGAAGATGATATGACGATGAGACTAGGCTCACGCCATGATGATAGAACAGTGAAGGCATCGCACTAGGGTTTGTGCAAGAATACACGCATGCGATGACGAGGCGAAGAGAGCCAATCGTTAACGATGAAACGTTAACGATGGAACGTTAACGATGAAACGTTAACGGTGGAATGTTAACGAGGCGTTAACGGCAAAACGTGAACGGAGGAACGTTAACGCCGAAACGTTAACGACGGAGCGTTAACGGGGAAACATTAACGGAGGAGCGTTAACGACAAAGCGTTAACGACGAAACGTTAATGGAGGAACATTAACGGAGCGCACGACAAAACGTTAACGGCAAGACGTTACCGACGGAGCGCCGATGCAGGCGTTAACGGTGAAACATTGACGGCAAAACGTTAAGCGGAGGAACGTTAACGCACCGGAAGAACGCACGGGAAACGTTAACGGCGAACGCACGGCGTAACGTTAACGGTGGAACGTTAACGGTGGAGGTCAACAATGATAGGAGACTTCATGAGCGAAGTAGCGACCCGTCGGTGCAACGACATGGCCGCGGTAGAATGCTACAAAGGGACGGTTAACCGCGCGCGAACCGGCGTAACGGTTTAGGTTGAAAGACGACGGTTTAGGCCGGAATCGGCTTCTCGGCAAACGGAGGCCAAAAGAACTCTAAAGATGGACCAAAACAGTACAAGATGATCCTCCGGACGCGACAACACGGCCGGAGCGAACCAAAATAACCGGCGTCAAAGCGGACGCGGCGACGGCAAACGGTGGCCTAAATATAAAAAAAAATTCCGGAGGATGGGATGGCAAAGGGAGAATGTCTACTGCGTAGAACGCGGCGAGACAATCTCAACGGTATAGGCGGATTTTGCGGCGCCCTTCCGGATTAATCACAAACTGGCGATTAACGGGTTTCAAAACTTTGGACGGCCATAACTTCTAGAATAATGATCGGAACTTAACGAAATTTGACCGAGAGCTAGATGGGACCAAGAGGCACACCGTGACGCAGGTGGCTCAAAGAAATACCTTCTGGAACAGCGGGGGACGCGCGAGGAAGTTTGCCGCTGTCTGGAACGCAGTCTGAACGGAGAAATTAATTTGCTGCGCCAAATCCAGAGGGCAAAACCTTGGGGCAAGATGTGCATCCTGTAGAGGACATCCCCAGGAGTCTACACAAAAAATTTCACCGTCAAACTCGAAAAATTGAGGGAGTTATGGCCTCAGCAAGATTCGAGATTGAAACGGCCGTAACTTTTGATCCCGTGGACCAAATTGGCTGAATTTTGGACAGCAAGTAGATGGTACCTTGTGGCACACCACGGAGAAGACGGATCTCGAAAAGAGTCGACGAGTTGCCCGGGACGCGGCTCCAAAGTTCGGCCGGCGTTGGGCGACGTTCGGGCGACATTGGATGGATCTCGGAGTTTTGGAGATGATCCGGAGGTTGTATATCCGTGGGAGAGGTCTAGGGGCACTTATATAGGTTTGGGGAAGAGGCTAGATCAAGAAAAATCAAGTTTGGACGCGTTTGGAGGTGTTTGGGTCGGTTTGGGCATTTTATCGAGCACTTGGTGTGCGTCTCGGATCCGAGTCGACGTGGCGGCGTGGGCGCTGGATCGATCCGCGATCGAGATGACCGGGCGACGTGGCTGGCTTATGCAGACGCGCTGGCGGCCGCCCATGCGCCTTTATCATGCGCGAGCGCGAGGAGGAGGCTGGCGGCGCGGGCCGGCGGGGCGAGTGGCGCGGGATGGGTGGCGAGGCGCTACTGGCCGGCTGGCGCGACGGGCTGGCTGGGACGGGGAGGAGCTGGGCCACGCAGGAGAGAAGGCCCAATGCCATTTCGGAATTTCCACTCATTTTCCAATGAAAAACAATTCCACAAATTCAATTAAATCAATAGAGGCAATAAAAATTCCCGAAAAATTCTAGAAAAATTCCAGAAAATATTTTGAGACATTTCCAACTCAAATAAAATATTTCTAACAAAACTTTATATAAACTTTCCCAAATAATTAATTAATTTCGAATGAAAGGCTTAGTTTAAATTAATTCCAAATAAATCCGATAAATAGCAAACGAGCTCCGAAAAATCTCAAAAATTACAGAAGAACTTCTTGAAACGCAAGGAATCCAAATAAAATAAAATAAACTTTATTTGGGGTTTAGAATAATCAAATTAAATTATTTTAGCTTTTAGAAAATTCAAATCAAGCTTTATAAACGCGAGAAAATCAACGAAAATTTTTGGGAAGCTAAACTAAACCAAAATTTTTTTGAAAACCCAAATTTTGGGATGTTACACGCGCCGCTACAGACCTTCCCCCACTCGGTGAGTCTCAAAATCGGAACCTTCACGATCCCTAGATGCTCACTGACCCCTCACTTGCGCCTCGACGCCGCACCACCACCTCCACAGCTCGCCGCCGATCTCGCCGCCGCCCTGCTCTGCCGCAAGCATAGCTCCGGCCGGCTTTGGTCCGAATTAACTTGCACCCTAGGATCTCCTCACCGCCCTCTTGCTCTTCCTGCCTGCGCCCGGTCATTTCCGGCCTCCGCTCGCCGCCGGCGAAGACGCCTCCTCCACGCCTGTTCGGCTCATCGCCGGTGGCCTCACTGTCGATCCCCACACGCCAATTACAGTTCAAGCCCATGACGAAATACGTTTTCACTAGTTGAAGGCGTATTTCCTATTTAGACCATTTTCCAAAACCGAAAGCATACAAATGATCATAACTTTTGCATTAAAGCTCCACATGAAGTCAAACCAATTCCTAAATTTGTATTAAATCGTTAAGTTTCTGAATATCTGAAAACATTTTAATTTTGCTCACTGTACAGTATTTAAATTTCAAATTTAAACTATAGGTCTAATATGTGCTCCATATACAATTTTTGCAAATGATCTCCAAATTCGATGAAACCAATTTTATTGTATTCCTTATGTCATTAGGGTTCCAAATATATAAAAATATTTAGACTTGGACTTAGATTATACAAAATTTATGATTAGGTCCTTTTCAACGTGTTTGAAATTGAAATGCTTATATCTAGTGCAAATAAACTTCAATTATGGTGAAACAACTTTCAATACTTTCATGAAATAGTATTCCATCTGATTATGTAAAAATTATTAGGCTTAGACTTGTTTAATCATAAGTTCAATGATCATGTAAATTATAAGGTCTAGGTTTTTCCATGTATAAATAGTGTTAGCACATTGCGTTTAGCTTACAATACCTAAACATTTGAAGCATCATAATTATAGGCTCGGTAACAGTAGCTTAGTAAGTTACTTTGTGTACTTTAGTTTATCATTAAGCAAAGTATCTAGTAATCAACTAGGATTAAGCATTAATAATTTTGCAACCAGACTTCGAGGACCTCTCCTTCTTAATATTACCGTGGTTGAATCTTAATTGTAATCATTTACCATTAAAAACATAAGAATGCAGTTTAGCAAAAACTTTAAAATATGAATAATCATAACTATTGCGTGCAAAACCGAATGGTTAGAATGAACTCAATCTTCATGAAATTAATTTAGTTATACCCCTAATGTCACATAGGTTTCAAATATATAAAAATATTTAGGTTTTACCCTAGTGTGCATTAAATGCTTATTAATCGAAGTTCCATTACTTGAATAGTTCGAATAGTCATAACCCTCACAAACAAACTTAAAATTTGGTAAAACCAAATCCTAAGACTTTTTAAAAGTGATACCCTTCCTAGTTATGCAAAAATAATAGATGTTTTCGTATTATTGAACTAAAACCATATAAGGCCCTAATACTCTTTTATATTAAAAACATCGTAGTTGAAAGTGAAATGTCGCAGAACCAACTTTAAAACACTCTTAGAGGTATCCCCTGATAGTTCCTGAAGAATGGTTAAATAATTTATTAAGGTGCAGTCACATTCGTAAAACAAAAACGACACCATCCATGCATGTAAAATTGTGACATTTAAGCCTTTTCGGCCACCCATAGAATACCTCGTCTAAATACAAAGATTAGAGGGAATAGCTCAAAACCATTCTATAATGTTTGTACTACCATAATATGGAAAAACATTTAATTAATGACTTGCTTTGCATCTGAATCCTATTAGCACAACAGGCCTAATTATTATGAAAGTTAGTAACTTGCTATTTGAATAGTTGGACTTATTAAACCCTAAGGTAAAATGTTTATGTCATTAGAATCATCATATAATCATGTAAATATAACCTCTAGCCCTATCCTCTAAACCCAACTTATATAAATCAACTTTTGTGCAAATTATACTTAAGACTAAGTATTGTTCACATGAACACTTTTAATCTTAATTGTATTAATCCAAACAATCTTAGCTTCTTGGATTTGAAAATGAAAATAATCATATATGTAATTTTGGCCCCTTGAATTCGTAAATGGTAACTTTCGTTAAACGCGGTTTTATGTTCTGCACTAGTTGGACCCAAACCCTAACCTCCGCCAAAGCGCACTATCGCACTTGTTTTCCATGAATGGTTCTATTTGTGAATATATTCGACTTCTTTTTGCCACATGTATTGTATGTTTACTTATTGTTCTTTCTTTATGGATTTGGATGTTGCTTCGCTTTTTATACGGCGTGTAGACACGACGCTCCAGATACTATTGCAGATGACTCCGACTTCACTACTGAATTCAACAAGCAAGGCAAGCACCCTCCTTTGACCATGTTAAACCTACTATTTTAATTAAGTTTACTTTGTTTGTCAAAACTATTATGCATGCACTATGTTTATTAAACTGCTATATTATGGGATGCGGTAGAACTAAACCTAGCTTGTGGGATTTCCTTAATTAATTGTTGACATGAGAACATTGAAACCCTAGGTTATGGTTAGACAAAAGATAATGTCAATTGGGTATACTCGATTATTATTTGCACATGCTTAGTATGCTCTAGTAATGGGATCATGAATGGATGGTTACACTGTTCATGATAATCAATGAGAATAGACATGTTTTGGAAGAGACACGTGTTGTCTCATGATTTGGAAAGGTTGGTTATGACTAAAGGATACCGATAGTTTGTTAAAAATGAAAATAAAACTATGTTTTGACACAGGTGGATTATGGCAATAGCCGAAGGTGTAAGCTTTAACTTACACGTAGTGTAGGGGGAGTTCCCACCTGGGTTAATTTAAGGACCGAACATAGTGTTGTTAAATCCAAGAATTATCGTACAACCACAATGCTATTTATGGGGTAGCCTCAATCTATTAAGTTGTTTAAAACTGACTTTACACTTTGGAAGGCCGTAGTAGCACGGGTTGTTCTTGCGAGAATTTCCCGTAGGGGTGTCCACACGCGGGTGTGGGTTAGACACATACCAATGCAACGGTGTACGCCTTGCTATGGGGGGAAATGGGTTACCTTGAGTTCTAAATGATCCCTGCTAACCTTCATTTCTGCCACCGTAGTAAGGGTTTGTCGGCACCGGGCTAGTGTAAAGTCAGGGTTAAATAATGTAACGGTTGTGTATGATTTTCCTCGCGGCACACCTAAGGAAGTGTGTTAATATGCATTACAAAAAGGGAAAGTCATTATTTGTGGGTAAAGTTGTACAACTCTGCAGAGTCTAAACTTTTCGAAAAGCCGTTCCCACAGTTATGGGAGTCTTGGTGCGCTCACACTAAGCTAGAGTTTTGTTACTTTTATAAAATGGATGGAACTTAATGGTAGTTGGAAAGAATCATGTCAAAAGTGTTGTGGGCAATAGAAGATGTTGATGTCAATGGTATGGGAATGGACAGTACGTTACTCACAATCATGGAGGATTGTGAGATTGTTACTACTCTACTTATACTTGTTATTTACATATCTGTCAATTGCTTTACAAATTTCGCTTACAATCTATTATTCTGTATTTACAATTCAATTCGGCTTTATGCCAAATAACTTAGTAGCTTACCCATGACATAGCCTGCATTTACTTTATACATTTGTGATACACTACAAGTCTTGCGAGTACATACGTGTACTCAACCTTGCTATTATTGACATTCAGAGAATGAAGAGAATGAGTAGCCAGATCCAGACGCAGAATACGGGGACTTTGCTAACGAGTCTTTCTAAGGTTTTACCCTTGTCAGTTGCCTGTGGTATTTTGGGTAGAAGGCATACTGCCAAGCATTGTATCTTCCGCTGCAAACTCTTAAATTCGGCCAACAGGCCATGTTGTAAGACTTTATTTCTATTAATGTAATATGAACTTGTATGGATGTGATGACAATGTTGTAAATGTGCGTGCTAGCCACTGATCATGGGACTAGTACTGTTTGCACATAGGAATCCCTCTTGGTATTCCACGCCATTAAAGGGAGGGTTCCGACATATTCAGCCTCTAAGTTCCTCTAATTGTAGATGAACACATACACTACCATTCGCGACATCAATTGTACAGTGCTCGGTAAAAAGGGCATAACTTTTAAACGGATGAATGACACTTAGTGATTTCAGTCTTCATTGAAATATAATTCGATTATCTACAACTTTCGCAACAGATGGTCCCCCAGAAAACGAATGTAAAATTTTCTAATTTGTGTTCTAACAGAGCACATAAATCTGTCCACGAATCCAGAATCTGTCCCAAAATTGAATGTATCTCTAACCTCAATTTCCCAACATGAAAAATAGGAACCAATCCATATAAACACTCCCAAAACCAACCTCTACAAGAAAATAAAACCTTACGGAAGAAAGATTTTTCTTACCCAACCATTGGATCGAAGACGACACAAGGAACCCGCCCGATCTGCAGCCCTTCTAGCGATCCGATTCACTGGGGACAGCAATGGGGATCAAAAAGAAGAATAATTGGGAGAGGAGGCTGGGTGGAGGCTCCCAAGGGAGGGGGGCATCCAAGGGATTAATTGATGATTTGCCCTCACTTACATGTGCCATTGATCATTTTCCCTATGATATCTCACTAACATGCGGGTCCTGGGACCGCATGTCAATGAGACACATGGGGCAAATGATCAAATCTCCCAGCGTCCAAGGGGTGGAGGGCGATTGATCTAGGGTTTGGAGGGGGAATCCCCCCTTTCAGGCCCAAAAAGGCCTGACTAGAAGGACTAGAAACTGAAAATACCTCTAAAATTTAGTTTTTCTCCCCTAAAGTTCTCCTGAAATATTACATTCTCATTAAATTCATCTGGGATATTACATCTTGCTAGTGGACTTTAATTGCATAGAATCAAGTTTAGAGTTTTAGAAATGGCAAACCAACTTCAAAATTATAAAAAAGTTTAGAGAGGTACTATAGATCATTTAGAACTCAAATAAAATATTTTAAATAATTTTCAAATTTCAAGGACAGTAACTAAAAATTAGGAATAACAATTTGTTTAATGTAGAACATTCTAGAAAAAGCAAGAAGATGCAAAAAAAAAAATAGGACCTAGAATATACTTTTTAGGGCATTTTGGGATGCTATAGAATTACCCCCCTTAAGAAAAATCCTCCTAATTTGGAAGGCCTAGAAAAGAGATATGAGAATTCAGCTCTACCTTGATCTTCACACTCCCACATCACTTCCTCCTCAGTGTGGTTATTCCACTACACCCTACAGATCTTGATGGTCCAACATGTAGTACAATGCTTTTCTTCCTCTTAGATTCGAATCGGTTACTCTTGGTAGGTGCGATCTTGAGAATGTATGAATGTATGTGTGCAACTAAATTTAGGCTCATTTTATTCTTGTAGAGATGTATGGATGTGTGTGTGCAAACAAATGTATGCTCATTTTATTCTTGTCGGAATGTATGGATGTATGTGTGCAACCAAATGTAGGCTCATTTTATTCTTGTCAAGATGCATGGATGTATGTGTGCAAACAAATGTGTGATGCCTTAGAATTTGGGAGTGACCGTAGGGGGTTTTTTCTCTCTTCTTTCGGTTTCAGAAGGAATGAAGGAAATGTTGGGAGATGAAATAATTGAGTTTTAGGCTGCAATTTAATATTAAATTTGGAGTCTTTGGGCCAAGGAAACCTGGGCCTGGGCCGGGAATTCCCCTTCCCACCCCCTCCTCCCCACGCCCTAGTGGGCCGGCCCACTTTTCCCTCAAGAGGGGTGGCGCCCCTTGCAACCCTAGGCACCTCCTCCCACCACCCCCTGGCAACCGCCCCCTCCTCCCTCTTCCCAGCGTGGAGGCTCAAGGATACACCGCGAAACCCGAAGGGAAAATCGAGAAGAGGATCCGAGAAGGTGTGGAGGACGAGCAGATTTTCAGATTTGGTGTTCGTCGCGCGTTCTTCGTGGGTTCACAAGGGAGAACTCAAGGTAAAATTCCCGATATTTTACCCCCTGTTCTACCTATGATTAGGAGTGTATTAGATCTGGTGGTGTTTGATTTGGATGGTTTTTGATGGGGTAGAAGGGTAGTTGTTCACGTGATGCTGTTTCTGAAAGGGGAGATTGTGCAGCGCGGATTGTTCCGCGGTTTACGTGACATAGATGATTTTTCCTGAAAAAACCTATAACTAGAAAGTTGTAGACAACGTCGAGACCTAGCTTCTGTAATTTTGTCAGAATTTTTGGGCTGTCTGTATGAGAGTTATCGCTGTTGGAAGATGACGAACAGAATCTGGAAACAGATTTCGTCCACTGTTTTGGACGGTTGTTTAGGCATGTTTAACAGCGGAATTGAAATTTTTGACCTTCATGAAAGTTGTAGATCTCGTCAACATCTAGCTACTGTAATTTTTTTGTATTTTTATGAAGATTATAAAAAAGATACGAAATTGGGAAGAGAGGGTGCTGCTGTTCGATCCGGACAGATCGGGGTTTTTTGGCGCTTAAATGGGAACGGGGAGTAGGAAGCGTGTGTTTGAATTGTGTGATCAATTGTGATGTCGCTATGTACTGAAATAATATTTATTCAGGTGGTTCCACTGCTGGGCGCATCTAGGTTCATCGTCCACGTCGGTAAAGGCAAGTGGAAGTAGTTGTATTGTTAAGCTATACATCATTGTTTGCTTCGCCTTCATTATAAACTCCAATTATAGCAATCATACATGGTTTAATCACTTGCTTTGAGGATTGCAATATCTTGACTAGCATTGTGATGTTGTGGTTTGGCTATGAATCATGAGTAATGTTAAGAATGATGTTGTTTACCTGATGAATTGTCTAAATACTTCATCTCAAGGTTATTTGCTTTCTATCTATGCTATAAGATGATAGGCAAACATGTGAACTCAGTGTGGGAGATTCTGAATGAATTCATGCATGAAGCATTAACTGCATAATCATGCATTGGAAGTTTTGTCGACGCCTTGCGTCGCGATCAGACAACACCGTGTGTTCCTGAGAAAGGGCACGGTGAGGAGGATCATGGCATAAGCATGCGCACAATCATATTCATTTTACTGAAGTGGTGTGGACTCCTTGATGTGGTATTGGATATGAGGAATGTGGAATGCTAGATATATGGTGGATGTGTTATTTGTATTAGTTGTTCCGCTTGCTGAGATTACCCAATCTCACTACTTGCTGTTTTGATGTTTACAGGTAGCGCACGTGAGTCGTAAGCATGAAGGGTGGGCTAGCAACACAATAAATCTTCTGGTGTCATCACGACTCACATGAACTAGTGCTTTAAATAATTCATTAGTTGGATGCAATTTTATTACATATCGACCCATTGTTGTTCCCTTTAAACTTGTTCTCGTTTATGGTTGTCCCATTAGAGATGTGTTATACTTATGGTTGATACCTGGTTGAATTAGACTCGTTGTCTCTAGTATTGATGTCGTGATATTATTCCTATTTGAATTGCTTCCGTATTGTCTTGTTTTAGGGGAAATGCTGTCGAATTTTTCTTGTACAACAGTTGAGATTTATGGGGTGTTACAAAATGTAGGCTCAAACAATTTATACTATAATATTAATATATTTGAAATAGAATGACATATGGTGGCGATACAAAGTCTTTAGATACATATTCAAGAATAGGGCTTTGATTACATAGGAAAGATTAACTCCGTACAACTAAAACAATGATCAAACTCCATATAACATTGTAATCATAGATTTTATGATATGCTATCTCTTTGAATGTGTTAATTTTGCTATCTTTGGATTATGTAAATTTCATCATATTGTTATTTGGAATTAGCATTTTAAGCTTGCTCTTATTATCGTATTTTCTATAATAGTTTTTTCTTTACATGTCATTATTGTTCATGTAATATGATCAATGTTAGAGTTTAGGTATAGGAGTCAAAGTCATATGGCCTTTCGTATAATCGCTTGTGATACGCCCTAGCAGTTGCGCTTCCAAAATTGATCAGCTCAATCCCCAGTTGAAGGTAATAAGTGTGTCTCACTAAAAGGTATAGGAGTAAGCTAAACGAATTTACCGTTGAGGCTGGATGTAGGGTTGCATTTCCATGCAAGGAGGATGACATGGTGCATGGTAGCCCTTTGGGGAAGGGCTACATGAGGGTCCATGTGAACTATGTCCACGACGAATTCCTATCTCATGTGCTGGAGTTCCCCCCAAACAAAGATATCACCACTCTCGGGCAAGCATGGATGTCGTTCATCAAGTGACCCACGATGGGTGTCGTACTGCTGAAGGTATAAATCCCCGCATCTTCTCGATCATTCTAGTACTTCAACATGTCATGTTACATATGCATGTGATTTACAGGTTCCTACCGGCTCTGCACTGCGCCTGCTCTTGCATCTGCTCCTTTTCCTACTTCTGCTCCTGCTCCTTCTCCTGCTCCTGCACCTGCTCTTGTACATGCTCCTACTTCTGTTCATGGTCATGCTCATGCTCCTGTTCCTACGCCTGCGCCTGCTCCTACATAGAGTGCAGAGTTGGTGTACAAAAGGACTACTAGCACGATGACGTAAGAACCACATGAGAGCTCGAAGAATCCTTCTGTCAAGAAAGCAAAGTTGTCAGAGGCCACAGGGGGCCCTCAAATACAAGGAAAGCCCCTTGGCTCGACCTCACAGACTTCGTTTGTCTAGAAAAAAAAAGTTAACAGATTTCCTAACGCCCCCATACGATTTTAAAGCGTACAAACAGGGACAGCCCTTTGCCCCTCCTCATGAATTGAATGCTCCTGGCAAGTGCACTCGATTGTTGCATGGATAGTACTTCGATAAGGAGAATGTGGCCGAGCATCACTACGGGAAGCATGGGACATTCCCAGTGAATTTTGATGATCTGTTCTGTTTGTACAACCTAAAAGCTATTGATATTTCTACTGTACAATTATGAACGTTGTGAGTATCGCACCATACATCATGAGTTTATGACTATTATAGGATTTTGTTTCATATTTTTTTAACAATTGATACCAGTTATAGGATAATGAAGCAGCGAGCCATGACGGATCTACCCCCAGTTGGGTTCGTCGACCCCGAGGTGGTGCCTACAACCATGGCTAGGCTTAGATAGAGTTCCTTGCCAATTATATCAAGCATGCATTTCATGCTAAGGCGAAAAAAGACTTCATTCTCTTCCTGTACCACAAGGAGTAACTACTACTCTAATAACTTGCCCGTCAATTACATGTACGCATGTAAATCGTATATGAACTTATTTTCTTGCACTGCATATGATTTTAGAAGAAACCGTTGGGTTCTACTCGTGGTCGCTCCAAGACAAAACAAAGTCTATACTTTTAAATCGCTCGAGAAGAGAACAATGGCCTACGCGATAATGTTTGTTTTGCAGAAGTAGGTACATTCCTCTAAACTAACACTTTCTGTAGTAAACAACGTTCATTTTTTTTCCTCAATGACATCTCTCCAATTTATGTACGGCTTTCTTGCCGTACGTTACTGAAGAAGGGCCACACGATAACAAACGAGGCAACCAGCTGGAGTGAAAACGCTTCAAGGTACAAGTGTCTAGCATAGGATTTTTTTTCTATCATCTATTCTTCATCTCCTAATTTGATTTTCTTTGTTCACAGTATCATCAACAGGGGTGCGACGACCTGTGCGACTTCTACGTCATGCATCACATGATGATACTGGTCGGCGACTTATACCTTTCCCTAAGGTATATATGTACATGCATAATACACTTAGCCTTTTACATACTTATTTTAAAACTTAAATTATTGCACTACTTTATATTTTGCAGAAACTCAATATCCCCCTCATGAGCCTAGACAACAAAGATATCAACAAACTACGAGACCACTTATGCATGTGGTACTGGACATACGTTAAGCGAAGAACGGTAGGTATAGAGACGCGATAAGCTCCTACTAGTCCATATGTTGTAAACAATATATCATGTAAATGTGATATGTGTACTATGAATATGATATGATTGTGTTGTGAATGTTATGTGCTATGTAAAAGCATTGTGAATGTTTTGTGATATTATGAATGTATGTGTACTGTGATTTGTGTTATGAATACATATACTGTGAATTTGGGGTTGTTTTCGAAAGGTGTATAGTTGTAATATGGTCATCACAATCGGTTCTATTGTCATCATAATCGATTCTAGGTGAGAACCGATATCAATTGTGATGACCCCGTCACAATTGGTTCTCAGATAGAACCGATTGTGATGACCGCCCTTATCATAATCGGTTCTCATCTATAGCCGATTATGATGATCGTATTATCATCATCGCACGAAAACTGACTGTGATAGACCTACTCATCGCTATCTAAAGACTTTATAATGCCATCAAAATCGACTGTGGTGACGAAAAAGAACCGATTATGATGTATATTCATATAATAGTGACAATTGCTTTCTAGTTTGTTTGTTTAATTTAGTTTTCTTTCATGGTCTTAGATCCTTTATCCTAGATTGATTCTTTTAGTTTGATTATTATTTTATTAATTATCAGAATTAATAAAAACAACAAAAAATTAAGTTTAGAGGTTAGTTTACACCAATTTACCTCTTTTTTGGTACGTCTTGATCCTTCAATTAAGAAACGACAAAACCTCCACAGAAGAACATTTACTTCTATGATGATGGATCAACCACAATAAGGTCGCACCACATGCATATGTAAACCTACGCACATTTGCTTCATGTATCTCTATGTTCTGAACTTTCTTTGGAGTAGGTAGAGGTGAGTGGGAATAAGGTCAGAAGCTTCGGCTCGCTGGCGCCGCCGCCCCTCCCCGACGGCGACGACGGGTGCAGGCAGAGCCAGCTTTCCTGGACAGCCTTCTCCTCTGCCTCGTCCATCACCACCTCCTCCGCCAGCGTTGACGCCGAAGCCGGTGACAGAAGGTCCACCGCCTTGTTGAGGATGCACGGACCGACCATGTGTGACGACGACCGCGAGAGCGCCTTTGACGAGACGAAGCCGGACACGCGACGCTCCGGCCTGACAATGGTCAGCTTCGCCCGGTGCTGGTGCGCCGGCTTGAAGGCCGGCTTCCGGACGGCAGTGGGCGACCGCGGCACCGCGGCGGCACGGCGAGCAGTGGCGTCGTTCTTGGCCACGGCCGCCGTCTGGCCGGTGAGACGCTGCACCAACTCCTTGAACGTCGACCGGTCGGCCTGCACGAACGTTGCGGACGGCTTGGCCACCGTGAACACGGGGGAAGCCGGTGGCGCCGGTGGCAACGGGCTGCGGTCCATGGCAGCGCCTGGCTCCTGTTTCACAGGTAAGGCTGATTGAATACATACGACGACATAGCTAGGGTTTAGAGTGAGGCAACGCAAGGAAGTTATCAGGTGATGATGGCGACGAGAATGACATGCAATTCTACAATGACTAGGTTGAAGCGATTGCTTGAAATGTTTGGCTTCATACAGGTATTTAAAGCACTAGCTAGTACATATGTTTGTTTGCATGAGCAAGCAAGCGTGTGATGCTAATTCAACGAAGTTCAGAAAGACGTGTGCACTATATGTGGTGGACTATATTATGTATCGCGTGTACTAATGTTATTGGACGGGTATACCTTTCCAATTGACTAAAGAAAATCTTGCTATGGACTAATAGCATGTTCTAGTCTTCTAGTCACAGGAAAAATTGTTTCTTTCACACACAATACATCATTTAATCTAACATGTACCTCCTTTGCATTGCACCGATATTTTTTTTTTCGAGCTAGTGAGTTGTACCCGGAGAGTAATCTGGGGAATGTCTGATTAATTAACTTTAGTTTTTCCCATAATATATAATTAATCATCATTATGAATCGTTACCTGGCTAGTTGGTCCTGTCCTCTGCGGTTCAGCACATTGACAACTCTCCTTCCTAGCAGGCCTATTCGATAAAAATATGTTCAACAACAAACTATAGAAATGAAATCAGGAAATGTGTGTACAAAAGCATTTTGTAACACAATATGCATGTTCCATGGTTCATATATTACTCACGCAAGTCGCAATCACTAGAAAATATATGTTAATTAACTAGCTAGTACCTTACATTGTCAAGGGGAAAAAACTAAATTAAGGAAGAAAAGAACAATATTCAGATAATTATTTTCATATAGGCTACTTGCTAGGAAAACATAAACAAATGTTCTTTTGCAGTTGCTTAGAAGTAAGTATTTCATGTAGAGTGAAAACTAGCTAGATTATATTTTAGTTGTACAAGTACAATTGGCAGAAATTGACGAGGCATCTCGAATTTAATGTGTAATGGCAATATTAGGGCAAAAGAAAGGGAGAAGTTAGGAGCATTTTTCTTGAAGAAACAGCATCGTATCAAATCTGTATCAATATATATGTACAGGTTGAAATCTTGTAATGAATATGTTGCGAGTCTGATGTTTCTTGTTAACAAAGCAACCTGGATATACTATCCTTTAAGCAAAGGATCACGACATACACAAAGTCACTGTTGTTTAGGGAAAATTAGGACTATGCCTTCTCAAAAGAAAATGGCACAATCAAATCGATCATCATGACACTACTACAGAACCAGCTTCTACAAGCGGTTTGGAACCACTTCTAGAAGCGGTTTTACAACCGCTTCTAGGCAACCGGTTGTGATACCTCGAAGGGTATCACAAGCGGTTCTAGGAACCGCTTGTGGTGGTGCCACACGAAGCGGTAAAAGACAGTAATAATATCGTGGGAACGGGATTCGAACCCACGACCAGCACTCCATCCTCGTGACTCGCCTCATCCATCTAGCCAACCCACCCACGCGTGCTCTCTGATAGAGTAGGGCACGCATTCCTTTTATTATTTCTAAAACTGGGCTTCTACAAGCGGTTCGTGACACGAACCCCTTCTGAAGGGGGTCTTTAGAAGCGGTTCGTGTCACGAACCCCTTCTAAAGCCCCAGCTTTAGAAGCGGTTCGTGACACGAACCCCTTCTAAAGCTTTAGAAGCGGTTGGGGACACGAACCGCTTGTAAAGACCTTTAGAAGGGGTTCGTGTCACGAACCCCTTCTAAAGGTGGGGCTTTAGAAGGGGTTCGTGCCACGAACCGCTTCTAGAGATCCCCTCCAACCTGTTACCACGAACCGCTTCTGGTGCGAGCATTACAACCGGTTCGCACCAAACCGTTTCTAATAGACCGTTTGTGATGCCCGATTTTGTAGTAGTGTGATAAATCCAGTTTTTTAATATCCCCAAAATACTCTTAGTTTCACTGTATTAGCATCATTAGCATCACCATCCTGTGTGCATGCATGGACTATAAGGAGCTATAAAATTGAAGGAAAAAAATAATAGTGTTGATCTTTTATGCCTACACAAAATGAAATGCTCTCACCACCCAGTTCTAGATCTCCCCCAAGCTAAAAGCAGTTGTACGGGCTAGCTAAGAAGAAAAAAAACACAATAATTGTACTGTACAGATATTGGAAAACCACTATTAGTATGATAAAATGGACATTCTGGGATGGAAAGAAATATAGTGTGCTATTGTGTATGGATGATGCTGCAGTGTAAACAAATTTATCTTGGCTGTACCAATTCTTCCTTTTATGCATTTCCTTTCATTAATGCAGATATTTAGTTAGGTACCACAAGTTATTTAGGAGGAGCAAGGTCATATAAAGTTCATGCACCACCCTTCGCATATATATGAATATATTTTTTATTAGCAACTTTTTCCATACACAATATCTTTCTAAAATTACTACTAGCTATGCTACTAGGTTCAACTAAGACCCATTTGGAATGCAAGAATTATTTCTGATTTCTGTAGGAATGAAACTATTTACTGTGAAATACCTTAATTCCAAAAGAGCCTAAAATCTGAGATAACTAGTTCTCAACAAACAAAGGGAGATTTCATTGAAACTGAACACCACATAAACAAAACAAGAAGTTCATTTAGCATCATGCAAAGCTACGCAATTAGCTCATATATTTTTCTACCTATAGCACATAATATCATACAACCGATCCATTAAAAGAACCACTTTAAGCACTCAAAGAAAGAAAAATGAACATCTAGCCGGGATCGAAGAACAGAGGTTCCAAGAAAAAGAGAACAGATCATGTATGTTCACCATGACAAACAAATCGAACAACTCCTTATTAACAAGCAAGAACGAAGCATGTTACCTCAACTCCCTAGCCTTCTCGATCGCCTTGTTGTATTCGATTCAAAGTTTAGCTGAATCTCTGCAAAATTTCTATCTGCAGCCGGTTCACCTGTGGCATGCAAAAGAGAAGTAGCATGTGAAGGAAATTGAAGGAGAAGACATAAACTTCGGCAACATCACAAATATATATATATATATATATATAGGAGGGATGGCTTGGTGCATATCTATCTATCCAGCAAGACAGACAGAAGATTAATGGAGGAGGAATTGAAAGCAGCTTGGGGTGCCATCCTTCTTCAGTCTTCTGAGGTAGACAGCATATACATGACCTTCCGTGTGCGGCTAGCAAGATATATACGCCCACCTGGCTCATATCTTCAGACTTGTAACTGAAAAAGATGTTTTTGTGTGACCTTGGCAACACATGCAAAAGAAATGCATTGACTCCTGAGTCTTGGCTACGAGGGGGAGTTAGGTAGACATGGTCTAACAAGTACCAAACAGTTCGCCAGCGAGTCATGACACATATCATGCATGGCTATAATTAAGGTCTATGGGAATTTTTTTTAAATAATACATCTTTTAAATAATTTTATAAAAATAATAACAAAAAAATTACAAAAATATAACTATGTCGCTATTTCAATTGATGACGGAGGTATATTTTTGTAAAAAAAAATTGGTGTATTATTATTGTAAAATTATTTAAAACATGTAGTATTTTAAAAAATCCAAGTCTATGCATGGTGTATATGTTTGGTCGATGTCCTCATTGAAGCTTCGTATACGCATAATTACGTTTCTCGGAAACTATAAAATTTATTATTTTCGTAGTAGACAATATAGAGGAAATGTACCTATTAAAACTTAACTTGTCTAATGCTCTAATGTCTATACCAGCGAAGAAGTCAAGGTTGTCTAATTGTCTTTTAAGTCTTTCTTGGCAACCAGAAAACATCACATCAAATACGGTTCAGGCCAATATGGACTCTACTGGGGGAGAGATAGATGCCGAACTCTAGGAAGTTGGAGTACAGCAATGGCAAACACATTTGACTATATTTCTTGTCCATTAAGGACATTTCAAAGACGGGAAGAATACTCCGTATATTATAGCCCAAAAGTTTTCAGTCAAACTGTGTCGCCATATCGATTTTGGGCCGACGTGAACGCGTCACGTTGCACAGCATCGCCCGTTTCCACTCCTATTCATACAGTTTAAATATTTTTGCTACCCCGTTTACTGCTGAGGCGCCTTATCACAGCGGTATGCTCCTCAGCAAGGTTCCACTTACCGAATTTCGAAAATCGGCTCGAAAATCGAATTTCGAAAATCGACAAAATCGAGCCGAAAATCGGTCGAAAATCGATAAAAATCGAATGGTTTGAAAATTCAAATTTTTTGAAAAAAATTTCAAAAATTTCGATATTTGATCGATAATCGCTCGATATTGCTCGATTATCTCGATATTTTCCTCGAAAATTAGCCGATTACGTGAACCTCCCCGTCGGTCGATTTTTGAGCGATTTTCGGTCGATATACCTCGATAATCGCTCGATATGGCTCGATTATCGCGATATTTGTGTTGGACAAATGTTTTCAAATTTTTGAATTTTTTGAATTTTTTTTTTGAATTTAATCGATTTACCGACCGGTATTATATATCGTGCCGGCTCGGTAAGCTCGAAAATCGCGAAAATCAAAGAATATCGAGCGATAAGTGGAACTCTGCTCCTCAGTGCGAAGCCAGAGACGCGGCTTTGAGTCCAAGCCGTGAGGGTGCACGCATCGATCGGCTAATTTTTGTCACGCGACATATGGCAAGGCCACATGTCGCGGCCATGCGTTGAGTCGAATGTTTTGCGGAAAGTTCCTCAGAAATTCTAGAAATTACGCGTAGTACTTTTTGCAAAAAGCCCCTCAAAAAACTGGAATTTGCCCTTTTTCTAGAAAAGGCCCCAGGAAATTTTAAAATTACGTATATAACCCTTTTTTGGAAAAAGACCCTCAAAAATTTTTAAAATTACGTAAATACCCCCCAAAAATCCAAAATTCACTCTTTTTGTGAAAAGGTCCCCAAAATTTTTTAAAATTATGTAGATGATCCCCAAAAATATAGAATTCGCCCATTTTTTGGGAAAGGCCCCCAAAATTTTTTAAAATTATGTACAGATACCTTTTCCTCGAGAAGACCCAAAAAAAGAAAAAAAAAAACCCCGAAAATTTGGAAAATTACATATAAATCCCTTTTTCCTGAAGAGACAACCAAGCTTTTTTGTAAAAAGGCTCCAAAAAATTTTAAGATTGTAGAAAAACCCTTAGAAATTATTCTATTAATGTGTGAGAGCATTGTGCTTGACACGGCTGCGCTGCGCCCACGCATCTAGTATACCAAAAGGGAGAAAGAGTGTAGAAGAAAAGCAAGCGCAGAAGAAGTCAAGTCGAGGAGGACAATGATTTAACCCTTTCCTGCAAAGCTGGTCTAATCATACATGCATATCAATTGACCACCATTCAAAAATAATAACGAATTCTAATACAAGAATTACCACGCGATTTGGATGTAAAATTTTCATAGTTACTAAAGTCGAGGGCACTTTTTTAACTCCCCTATTCTAATACAAGAATTACTAATGTTGTAATAATAACCAGTTCTGGGTTTTAGTTCGAAAGGTGGTTTCTTTCATTTGGATGTAAAATTTTCATAGTTAATGCTGCAGCAAAATTTCACACGGTACGTACTTACATACAAATGTAAATCTGGTCGACCATTTCACGTCATATATTGTACTAACTATTTTGTCCCCTTGTTCATAATGCATGTAACAGTGTGGTCAGATTGATTAATTAGTTTTTCAAAGTCAAAACTGCATTGATGCTAACGGTTTTATATTGGCCATATGAGTTTAGATATACATGAATTAATCCATCCCAAAAGGGAAAAAAGGATATTTGGATTAGTGGATTACTCTATTCAGAAATATAAGATGTATTTTAAATTTGTATAAGGATTATGATTATGATAAAATTGAGAAAGGTACGAGAGAAAATAACTTAATACTCCACTTAATTATCTTGAAATTAAGATGGGAGATAATATTTTGTGTGGATAGTAATAAATAAATAGAGATGGTTGAGAGAGAACAAATAAGTGTATATATAGTAGGAAAAACCTCATTAAATCTATGTACAAGTCTTATATTTCTAAATAAGACTATTCAAACTATAAACCTTTATTTCTGATCGGAAAGAGTACCATTGTATCGGACGATAAACCTAAGAAACGATGATTTTTTTTTTCAGGTTCTTGGTCGATCTGCAGCATGTTTCTGGTCAATCTCTATTACACACGTACTGTTTGTAGTTTAGAAATTTGACTTGTACTGTACACAAAGGTAAAAACGATCGTGCAAATCGTTATGCATATGCATTTTATCATATTTATACATGGTTGTTGAATTAAAGAAGTTGAAGGAAACATATATAGCAATTAATCTTTGTGCCGACCATGCATATTACAAGATCAACAAGGTGTCCACTAATTTGAACAAGCTAGGGCCAAACATATCCCCCTAAAACAAAAGATGAAATGGGAGCAGGTAGAGAAGAAAATTTCAAATCTAATCATGTAAACAAAGCATAAGATCATTAGTTCCTAACCTCTCGAGACTGATATATGAATCTTGCATATGCCTGGCTCAAACACTCCTCGTCTTCTGATGGACGAAATGTAACATGAGGCCAGCCATCGAATTTTATAGACGCGATTTTGTAGAAGGATAAGGCAGGAAGTCAATGAGAGAGGAAGAAAGGAAATTAATGCCTGCCAAGAGGAAGAATCAAAGAATACGGAAAGTATATGCACAAGAGAGCGAGGACGACTGGTGCATTGAAGAAGAAGATATAGGTTTCGTTCTCCCTTACGTTTCTTGCTAGCTTTGACTCTGGTTGGAGGAGGCTTATTTTTAGTGAAGTTAATGCTGTACTAATGGCGACCGAGTCAACGCAAGGCAGGAAATTGAAGGTTGGAGGTAGCTTTGCCTGCCTGCCTTTCTGTTGACCCTGGTCAACGGCTTGAATGGAGCATTGCATGTTTGGAGAAGGTTGGAGATAGTTTCACAGGTGGACAGTGGCGGAGCCAGAAAGATTCAACGAGGGGGGCTAAAAAAAGAGACATCCAAAATCAACGAGGTGCGCGCGAGGCTGAGCCGCCGAGGCACTAGGCTGAGATAGAGCGGCAAGTCACCGGGAAGACGTGCGTGCGCTGCGCGAGGCTGAGGCACTAGGCAGAGCAGCGCCTCGCCTTGCCGTTGTTGCCATGAAGACGAACTGACGCGATGCGAGTTATGGAGACGCTACGCAGTTTGCTAATTTGTGACTAATGCAATGCATTCAGAATTCCAGATGGCTAATTGCATGGCTAATCGCTAATACCGATGGGCAGAGAGGGTTTTGGGGGCTGGCGTGGGGTGGGCTTCAGCCCCACCCAGCCCCACGAGCAGCTCCGCCTATGCAGGTGGATACCATGTTTTGGGTTGAGTCATTTTATGGTGTGTGGGTGGGTCCGAGACGAAGCGGTTTCATGCGTGGTTCTACATTTAGTTTGGGAGATTTTTTATTATATCTCAAGGCACCAAAATTTACATTAAGATCGTATAAAGAGGTATACAAGGCAAGGAGAAGTCTGTAGTTTGGTATTGCGGCTTGATGACGATGGCATTACATTGTAAGTCTTTGAGTAGGAGTCCAAGTTCGGGTTTGGGTGAGATATTAATTTTGTTGCAATATCATGGATCTCGTAAGCATGCCTTTGACCCACATTCAACTAAACAGAAGACCTCCGCATTTATTTGAATAGAGATCAACATTGATCAATTAATATTTATGAACTGGTTGACTAATAGTAAAGAATATATATATATATATATATATATATATATATAGGAAAATGGTTCCGTACCCCTGGGAGTACATACTCCCACTCTCAATATACCGCTTAACTGATATTGTTATACCTCTTTATCATTTTGAGTATACTCTAATACTGATTATAAGATACTTCAAAGTGAGTTCTACGAAAAATTTCATCAAAGTCCACCCTTTGTAGCATAATTTTTGTATACACTCTTTTTACATACGAAAAAGGGTATATAGCAAAAAATAAATGGTTCTAATGAATTTTTTCAACAATGTCGCATTGTAGCATCTTAGAATTATTATTGGAGTATACTGAAAGTGATAAAGGAGTATAACATATTCGTTTAAGTGGTACATTGGAGGTGGGAGTACGTACTCCCAAGAGTACGGAAAATGCTTCCTATATATATATATATATATATATATGAAAATAAAAGCGTACTACCAGGAGTATGTATTCACTACTCCCTGTATATTAACTGATGTTACGCAAGTGGAAGCATATTCCATAAGTGAAAGTTATTTTTAACCAAATATAGGTAGCAAGTACACACTACTACAGAATCGGGCATCACAACCGGCATATTAGAAGCGGTTTCTTGCGAACCGGTTGTAATGTGCGCACCAGAAGCGGTTCGTGGCAATGGGCAGGAGAGGACTTCTAGAACCGGTTTGAGACACGAACCGCTTCTGATGGTTGAGTTTTAGAAGCGGTTCGTGTATCAAACCGCTTCTGGAAAGTCATAAGCGGTTTGAAACACAAACCGCTACTAGAATTCAACCATCATAAGCGGTTTGTGTCTCCAACCGGTTCTACAAGCCCTCCCACCCAGCGCATTTTAAACCCTTCTTCCTCCCCGAGCCAACAGTCATGAACAAAGGAGGCCGAGCACTGTTCTTCCGGGGAGGTGCTGCCCAAATTTTAAGTTTTTAAATTGAAAGACCGAGATGACGATCAGAGGGGGGTGAATGATCCCAAATAAAATTATCCCCTACTCAACGTACTCCAAACAATCCCGCAAAGAAACTCGGTGCTCCTCAAAATCGCAAAACCCGCAAAATCGGGAACGACTAGACAACTATGTGTATCCCTAGCTTACATGAATGAGAACCAATAATCATGTGAGGGATTTTTAAATCATAATCCTGGTTGTCAAGTGTCCAAAGCAAAGAGGGATCAATTCAAATACTTCTTTTCTAAAAGAGATCAAGCCAAAACAGAAAAGTCTCTTTTAGAAAAGCAAAAACAGATTTTTCAGGAATTGTCCTCACTTAGAGCAGGTGGATGGTGGAATTATGTTGCTCCAAAATATTTGAGAATTTTCAACCTGTGAGCATATGAGTCGTGAAGCACTCCACCAAAAATCACCACAAAAATCCTTCTACAAAAATCAGGAAAAATCAAGAACTACGAACAGTCAGGATCTTCAATCAGGAAATTTGGGGCTCGGTTTTCACCTCACAGCTCCCAAACGGTGCACCCAGTGGACTCCAAAAATATTTCACAGATGGATATATGAGTCAAGCATCTTCTCCAACAAGAATCAATCAAAAAGGATTTTTCTAAAAATCGAAGACTGACTGCTGCGCGAAGAACAAGTTCAGGACATATTTGCATTTGTGATAGAAACTTGATCTTTAGTCTATCCTAGGGTGCAAGAAAGATGTAAAACCAAATGAGCACCCTCAAGACATCCTTGATAAACAGCATTTAGAAGGAGATGAGCAAATCCAAATTGCGAGAAAGTAAATTGCGAGAATTTACATGCGGGAAAGTAAATGCTGAATTTAAATCGCGTAAAGTTAAGACATAATGTAAATACGGAATTTAAATTCACAAGAATGTAAAGAAAATCTTTGTATTTTCTGGTTGGAAGGTTTACAAAGCCTCACTTCATGTGGACAAAGCTCAAAGGAGCAACTCAAACCTTCAAGTGAGGGAGGACACCCCTCCTCCTCTATTTATACTACTCTAGGGCCACCTACCACCCTTGGATGAGTCCCAAACCCTAGGGCACTCCACCAAGGGCTAGGATTAACCCTCTCATTTCACCCCACACATGGGCTTTACATGGGCCACATTGGCCATTCATGGGTTTTAAACACAACCCGATCAACCCGATGCAACGGGCATTCATCCGCCGGACTTGACCGCTCAGTTTCCTCCTCTTCGAGCCTCCAACCCGAACCGGAAACCTTGAGCCACCTCAAGTCCATTTCCATGACATCCAAGTGATCCTGGTTTGAGCCCAACCATCTCGTCGGCATCCTCGACCGCTCCGGACCTCGGTTCTCCCGACCTAGTCCCGGTACTCACCAACGACCATAGCTGCCTCAGGAACCTGTACCACAAGGAACAAACCATTTTGCACATACCACAATGCACATACCTTTTTCTTCCTGCATGTTAGTCCACAATTATCATTAATTGAAACATGCAATACTGAGTCAAATCAAACTCAAACCTAAGCACACCTTGCTCAAGTAAAGTCAAATACTCATCACAAATATGGATGGACCTCCACATGGTCCTTCAATCTCCCCCTTGATGAGTATATTGATAAACCACACAAAAGGCATAAATTTGAGTTTGAAAACAAAAGAAGAAAAGCAATTTGATTGCAAAAATCATATTTGGTCCAATGAAAAGAGAAAGAAAGCTCATGACCAAATAGATGAGAAGATTTTTAGAGCTCAACACTTGAAAGGACAATTTTTCAACAAGAGCTCCAAAAACCAAGAAATGTCTCAAAAAGCTCAATATTACTCATGATCCAAATGCAAGACAATTGTTCAACATGATCATGAGAAATCATTTTTTTAATTCTCTAAGATGTCTTTTCTACGTTTTCTCCCCCTTTTGGCAATATAGGCATCAAGAGAACAATTTTTGCATGAAATGCAACCTAGAAGAGCTTTGAGGATTATGCAAGTGACCACTTAGACAAAGTATAACACCAAGCTACTCAAGTTCAGATTATGTCATCCTAAGTCATATCCAATGGCATATTTCAATTTTTGCTAACTAGCTCAAAAGAAGTTATATTACTTTGGCATGATTTCAACAATAGCAACACTTAGGCCCTGTTTGTTTCGGCTTTTTCACCGGCTTAAAAGCCAAAAAGCCTAAGCCGAAACAAACGACTGGCTTTTAAACCGGGCTTTAAAAAAGCCAAAAGCCCCTGTATAACTAAAAGCCGAAAGCCAGACAAAAGGAGCTTTTTTGGGCTTTTTTGAATGAAATAACCCTTTGCCACTAAAAGTCTCCAAAATTACCCACCAAATGCCATCATATATAAATTGAGAATTCATCCACCATCTCATTTAGGGTATTTTAGACTTTTCATCTATAAGATGTACCATCTAACCCATTAATAAGCCAGGATACCAAACAATATGTCTTGGCTTAAAAGCAGACGGCTTAAAAGCTCATTAAGCCAAAAAGCTAGCTTTAAGCCAAAAGCCAAAAAGCCTAAGCCGAAACAAACAGGGCCTTAGCATAACTTCAAGACTAGAAGCAAAGCCAACCAAACGAGCAAATGGATATACTAGAGTTCAACCTAGTCAACACTTTGGGAAACTACAAGTCCATTAGAGAATTCTCATGCTCAATCATCTCTTTAAATGCAAATTTTTAGATTAATGCTCATAAAGCGGTATGAGAGAGTTAGGCTTAGTGAAGCACATCCTCGACTAGGAGCCATCGACAAAGGCCTCCTAAGCTTCACTCTCCTCCACAAACCTTTGAGGGTTTAGAGAGTTTATCCTAGAGAGACACAACCTCGACTAGGAGCCATCGACATAGGTCTCATAGGCATCACTCTCTTCCTCTAGTTCATTTTGCATTTTTTTGGTATATTGACTCAAGCCATTAGCAACTGTAACACCCCAATTTTTTCTTTTCATAAATTTAAATAAGATTTGGCACTTTGGTGAATTTTTGGAATTTTCTGGAATTTATTTGGATATATTTGAATTTATTCCCTTTTGAAATAATTAAAGAATTTAATTTTGCACATAAAATTTTGTTGGAAATATTTTATTTGAGTCTAAAATGTTCCAAAATATTTTCTAGAATTTTTCTGGAATTTTTCTGAGTGTTTTGCTATTTTTAATGAATTAAATGAATTTCTGGGAATTAATTGGATTATTTAATCGCTGGAAAACCTAACCGGTTTCACTGTTCATCCGACCGGACCCGAGTCCGAGTCAGACTCGAGTCCGACCCGGACCCGACCGCACCAGCCGTTCCGATTGAACCCAGTCATTAAGCCCTAACGCGCGTGACCGTTGGATCGAGATCCAACGGCCACAATCGCGCCAAGTCGCCCGAACCCAAGCCCGACCGAGCCAACCAAGTCGCCCGAGCCGGACCCGAGCCCAAACCCCCGTACCGTTGGATCTTGATCCAACGGTTCACGTTGAGCCATGTCACCCCAATCCGAATCCATTTCGGATTCCGCCGCCGGAGCCATGTGGGCCTCGGTTTCCGCGAGTTTCACGGACGCCGAGGGGCCTATTTAATGCGCCACCGCCGCCATCGTGTTCTCCGTTTCCTTGCGCACCCGTAGCCCTAGACAACGCTACCGAAAGCCGCCCGTTGCCCAAGCGAGCTCGGCCAGAAGCTGGTCTAGCGCCCGCCACTGATTGTCGCCCGTTTTGCCGCCGTCCGCCGTCCTCCACCGCCGTTGAGCTCAGATCTGGAACCGCAAGGACAAGCCGCGCCGGAGGGGACCTTTCACTTCGCCGGAATCGCGCCCAAGTGCCGTTGCCGTGGTCGCCGTCCTCGTCTCCGGTGAGCCAGCTCCGCCGTACGCCATCGCCGTCGCTCGAGCTCCCTCCACCGTCCGATCAAGATCCAATGGCCCAGATTCGTCCACGTCACCCCTGTGAGATCCCACGTGTTAATCTCTAGATCTATTTCCAACCGTTGGATCTAGATCCAATGGTTTAGATCGTGCCACGTAGCTAAAACCGCACCGTGCTTGGATAGATGTCAGCCGTTAGATCTAGATCGAACGGCTAGGGTTAGCCACGTTGTAAACTCAAGATTGGATCTTGAGTCCGATCAAGATCGAACGGTCCAGATCAGCCGAGTAGTTTCCTATTGCATTAAGCTAGATCCGATCTGGGCCATTGATTTTCAAATCAACGGCCGAGATCATGCCACGTGCTCGGAAGTTGGACCGTCGCGGTCAACCCGATCGGCCATGATCGCCCGTGATGTCGGCCCGTGGCGTCACGCGGGGCAGCGATGTCGGCGGCAAGCCAAACCGCAACATGACGTCATGCTGACGTCACGGTGGGGCCCGCGTGTCAACCCACTCGGCTGAACCGTGTGCTGACGTCATGCTGACGTCACCCGAGGGGCCCACATGTTAGAGACACGAGCCGTGGACCGGGTTCACGGTGGACCGAGCCAAACCGTGCGCCGGGTCCATGGACCCGAGGCGACGTGGCGGCCTCTAATTGGTCCACGTGTCATGCTGACACAATAAATTAATTTCCGAAAAAGAAAATGATTTATTAATTCGAATTATTGATTTCAAAAATGGATTCAAACTTCAAACGCTTATAACTTTTGCGTTTCAACTCCGATTTGAGTGATTCAAATTTCTAAATTTTCATAAAAATGAGACCTACTCAAATATAATTTTTTAATTAATTTTTGATTAAGAATATTTCTCTGTTTATATTTAATTAATGTTTTCTTTAAACTTTAAACGGTTATACCTTTTGCATTTAAACTCCGAATTTGACGATTCCAGTTTCTAAAAATTCATAAAATTATGCTCTCTCTGTTTATGAACTTTATTTGGATGTTTGGACACTTTTTGTCTACTGTTTATTTATTTATTGCTATTTGCACGCGTTACGAGTAGACGTTGAAGTGCCCGAAGGCTTCGAAGGTGAAGTGTTGACCCAGGAGCCATCTCAGGACCAAGATCAAGTACTCTTTGAAGGCAAGTTATGCTTTGACCATGTTGATCCCATTTTGAAACCTATTTTGATTTAATTTATTGCATGCTAATTTAACTAGAAAATGCTTTACTTAATTTTGGGAAATTAGATACATGCCAAATTGCTGTATGACACCTTGGTTAATTAAATATGTGCCATGACCCCTTGTCACCCTAGTTGTGGATTATTAGTTGGACATTATTAAATTGCCAACATGGGTAGTTTGACCGATGTAGTATGCTTAGCCTTGCCACGTGGAATGCTTTGAAGAATCAAATGCTAATATTGACTTAATAAGATATTGAACCTGTTTTGAAGAAGTGTCATGTGTTGTGATTGTTGATGGCACGTGATGCATGGTAATCAACTGGGGTTTGATAAATAGTTTTCGACCAGGGCATGTGGCAAGAATGATCGGATGGGCCAGTTGTGGCACCGGGAGCGTTGATTTGGTTCTTCGGGTAGTCTTGCCCTGGTCACCCTAAGGACTTAACCTTGCAAGCCTTTGAACTGAGTCAAACGTGCGACCACATGTCTGTAATGGGACGGACCTAGTTGATTAAGTTGCTGATAACGTACCTGTGGGACCTCGGGGTGTTAACTATACCTTTTGTGTAGTTGTACGGGGGAGCGTACCGGGGCTGCGGCCAGGTACCCATCTAACGGTTGATTGGCCTAAACTTCGCGTTCGCTAAGGGAAGGGTTAGTGTGCAATAACCGGGGAGGCCCACTTGTGCTGTTAGAAGTTTCCGAAAGACTTTGTTACGGACACTCGCCTTTGTGGTGTTTGGTTGTATCTTGTGGGTAAAGTGCATAACCTCTGCAGAGTGTAAAATCTATTCGAATAGCCGTGTCCGCGGCATTGGACATTGCTCGGGAATTACAGTCAAGGGTTAGACTTTCTTGAAAATAACTTGGACTTGAAAGGTTGGGTTTGGTTTAATAATGATGTTGATGGAAATGTGGATTAGGAATGGGGAAAGATGTTTATTTGACTCCTGAAAAAGTTATTGATGTTATACTTGTTTTTACTGCATTCGAATCTATTTATGTTACTTGTCAAATGCTGTTTTACTACAATTGTACCCTGAGATACACCTTTGTACTAAGCCATGCATGTAGTATATTAGTTTGCATTCTGTGCATGACTTGCTGAGTACCAAGTACTCACCCTTGCCACCATACAACACCAGTTGAAGAAGAGTCTACACCAGCTTTGGAGGAGGAGCTCCAAGAGGAACCGTCTAACTAGGGAGCGAGCCCAGTCAGTTGCCTTTGGTATACTGGATGGCACCACGAAGTTATCTTATTTTTCCGCTGCTGTTATTTCTCTTTTAATAAGTCTCGCCGTGCGTGGCATATATTTGTAACTCGACCTTAAGGTTGAGTAACCAGTTTGGTTAACTAATTAAAGTACCTTATTATTTCGTTGAGTATGATTGTGATATTTACCAATGTTGAGATTGTGTGCACTAGCGTGTTCCTGGACTAGTGCTGAATACACAGAGGGTCCGGATTTGCAAATTCGGGTCCCGACAGCAACCATCTCAAGCAAGAAGCTTAAAAGAGTGGTTTTGGTCATACACACTTCATTCCAAGTTCATCCCAAGTGCAATGGGAAGCAGTCTCGTGAATGAAGAGTGTTGAGTTCAATTTTAGCACAAAAGAGTCAATTTATATTTTCAGCACTTAGATTTATGAGCATTGTTGAGGATTCTAGAATGAAACAATGTAGCTAACCCAAGTTGCTCTAGGGACTCTAGTAGAAACCAACTATTTCAATAAGCATGGCATAAGCATCTAGTGAAGAAGTATAGCAAGTAAAAGCCAAGTTTCATCAAGTTTTTAGGAAAGCTCAATTTTAAAATGTTGGCTAGTTTCACAGGATATACCAAATTGGATATGACCTAGATCAGCAAATATCTTCAGAAAAGTAGCTAGGTGCAACATATCTCAATTTTATTAATTGCATAATAGACAAAGCTCGTAAATGAAAAACAAGTCTATATGCAATGCAAAAGAATCAACTCCAAGCTCCCCCTCAACAAGTGAGTAGATTAAGCACAAAATCTGATTGAAGTTGAGTTATTAGCAATTTTAGATTCAAAAAGATGAATTGAACTCAACTGAAACCAGAAAAACAGAAATGAGGAGAAGGAATCAAGAAACTGACAAATGGGTAGTTTAGGAGCATAGATAACATGAAGAGAAACACTAACACTCAGACTTGCTCTCACCTTCCCCATATGACTTATATAGGAAAGCTGCATCTCCAACTCCAACCCAGGAGCAAACACAGACCCTGTCTACCCAGGGGGCCCAACACCTGCTAGACCTAAAAGACTGTGAGTGAGCTCAACCGAGAAGAAGAGAGGAATAGCACCCTAAAGCATAAGGTGAGAGGTCCATGCCGAGGCATGCCAGAAGTCTAGGTGAAGTGGACTCAACCAAATAAAAACCATCCCAAAGATACCCAGAAAGAGGAAATGCTGAAAATACATATAAACAATTAATACAAACCAGCTCCCCCTCAAGATATGCCATATGGGCTCATAATCCCAAGCTCTCCTCTTAGGGCAACAAACCTGGAGCTATCCAAAGGCTTGGTGAAAATATCAGCCAACTGGTGATCACTCTCCACAAACTGAAGCACTATATCACCCTTCTCCACATGGTCTCTAAGGAAGTGATAGCGAATGTCAATGTGCTTGGTCCGAGAGTGCTGCACTGGGTTCTTAGCAATGTGAATGGCAGACGTGTTATCACAGAAAAGTAGAACACAATCTACTACTAACCCAAAGTCCTGCAAGGTCGATCTCATCCAGAGAATCTGGCTACAGCAACTGGCTGCAGTAACATACTCGGCCTCAGCGGTGGACTGTGCAACACTGGACTGCTTCCTAGACGACCAAGAAACAAGAGAAGTGCCAATGAATTGGCAAGTGCCAGAAGTGCTCTTCCTATCTATCCTACAGTCGGCAAAATCTGCATCGGAGAAGGCTCTTAGAGATAGACAGGAGGAAGAAGAGTACCATATACCATAGTCAATGGTAGCTCGAAGGTACCTGAAGATGCGCTTCACCGCCTGACGGTGAGAGACGCGGGGAGAAGCCTGAAACCGAGCACAAAGACATAAAGAAAAATGTATGTCAGGTCTCGAGGTAGTGAGGTACAGAAGGGAGCCAATCATGCTCTGAAACTCTTTCTGATCAACTGGTTCATCATCCTCGTCAGGCTCGAGGACAGCAGTCGTGGCTATAGGAGTCAGGACTAGCTTTCCATCAGATATGTCAAAGCGCTTCAGGAGGTCTCGAGTATACTTGCCTTAATGCAAGAATGTACCCTCCCGAGTCTGCTTAATCTGGAAGCCAAGGAAGTAACTCAACTCGCCCATCATGCTCATCTCAAACTCAGTACTCATCACATCTGAGAACTGAGTAACGAGCGAATGCGAGGAACCACCGAAAATGATGTCGCCGACATAGATTTGGACTAGGAGAAAGTCCGAATCAGAATGTCTGACGAACAGAGTCTTGTCCACTTGACCCATATGAAAACCATGACTCAAGAGGTAGGACTTAAGCCTCTCATACCAAGTTCGTGGAGCTTGCTTAAGTCCATATAAAGCTTTGGAAAGCTTGAAGACATGGTTTGGGTACTTGGGGTTCTCAAATCCTGGAGGTTGTCTGACATACACGTCTTCCTCAATGAAGCCATTGAGGAATGCACTCTTGACATCCATTTGAAAAAGCTTGAAGCCCTTGGATGCTGCGAATGCAAGCAAGATCCGGATGGCCTCTAGTCTGGCTACAGGGGCAAAAGTCTCCTCGAAGTCGAGACCCTCAACCTGAGAGAAACCCTGAGCGACTAGCCTAGCCTTGTTTCGAACTACAACCCCATCCTCACTCTGCTTGTTTTTGAACACCCATTTGGTCCTGATGATGTTGTGACCAGAAGGGGGCTCGACAACCTTCCAAACTTTGTTCCTCTCGAAGTTTTCAAGCTCCTCATGCATGGCATTAACCCATGAATCATTAGATAATGCATGAGAAACATCCTTCGGCTCGAAAGAGGAAACAAAGGCAGAGTGGAGGCAGAAAGTGGACAAAGCTGACTTAGAGCGAGTGAGTCACTCAAACAGATCTCCAATGATCTGGTCAGGTGGATGAGCCTACTGATTGTGACGGGGAGGTCCAGAAGCAGAAGTGACCTCTACTCCTCGCGTGGGAGAGGTAGGAACAGAGCCACTAGCTGCTGAAGAGTCTGAGGGTAAGGGCTGATCTCCCTGAGGTGCAGATATGGAAATGGGAGGCACCTCGGGAGCAGGAATGGTGACAGGATCAGGCAAGGCGCCTTCATCTCCGTCATCAACTTCCTTTGAGAAGATAGACTGAGAAAGAGGAGAAGAGCCTGAAATGTCTGGTCTGGCACCGGGACTAGCCTCATCAAAGGTCACCTCACAGGTCTCTATGATCCTACCCAAGTCTACAACCCAAATCCTGTAGCTACGGGCAGAAGTCGAGTAACCCATAAAGATTCCGTCAGCTGAGCATGACTCGAACTTATCTAGGTTCCCAGACTTCAAGAAGAAGCACTTGCAGCTGAAAACACGAAAATGAGACACACTGGGCTTTCGCCCATATCTCAACTCATAAGAAGTGCGGTGCAAGAGTGCCCTAAGAAAGACTCTGTTGGCAACATGTCATGCCGTAGCTACAGCCTCAGCCCAAAACTACCTAGGAGTACTGTACTCGTCTAGCATCGTCCTGGCCATCTCCACTAGGGTCCTATTATTCCTTTCCACTATGCCATTTTGCTGAGGGACATAGGGAGAGGAGAACTGATGCTCTAAGCCTAACTCCTCACAGAAGCTACTAAAGTAGGAGTTCTTGAACTCCGTGCCATTGTCACTGCGGATCGCTAGTAAGGCACTTGGGAGCTCAACGGACAACCTATGGACCAAACCCCTGAAATGTGAAAAAGACTCATCCTTCGATGCCATGAAAAACACCCAAGAGTACCTCGAAAAATCATCGACAATAATAAGAATATACCACTTCCCACCTGGCCGATCGCACTCGAAATTTGGACCAACAGTGTCCATGTGTAGCAGCTGTCCTGGTGCATCAGTCATCACTCGGGTGACTGGAGGATGGGAGGCAGCAACCATCTTGCCATGTCGGCAAGGAGAACATACAACATCTTTGACCATCTTAAGTTTAGGTAGGCCACGAATGAGATCATGGCCGCTAACTCGAGTCAAATGATCAAAGCCAATGTGACCAAGTCTCCTATGCCAAAAGGAGAGATCACGGGACTCTGAAGCAATAAGGCAATGGAGAGAGTCTCCAGAGGAAGAAGAAAAATCAGTACGAAAGATTCTCCCAAAATGAGAAATCCCGCAAACAAACTCCCTAGAAGAATCGAGGATCCTACAAGAGCTCCTCTTAAAATTGACCTCGAAATCGTCATCAAGAAGCTGAGAGACAGAAAGCAAGTTGAAATGCAGCTTACTGACTAAGGCAACGTCATTAAGAATGAAATTATCGTTAATGCAGACGGTACCTTTAGCAATGACTCTACCCGACGCAGCATCCCCAAAGGTGATCACCTCATCACCGGGATCTCAGTCCAGGGAAGAAAACCAACAGGAGTCTCCGGTCATGTGGTGAGAACAGCCGGAGTCTACGATCCAAACCTCCCCCTTCCCTGTCCTACGGACCTGAATCAAAGAGAGCGCGATGTCTCAAGACCATGATAGATCGGTGCAGATCTAGGAACCCAATACTGAGTCAAGCGTGCGATGAAGCTAAACGATCAATGGAGTAGAAGAATGCAATCTGGCACCTCTCCGTGACTCGACTCTCACAAACTCAGACTACGCTCCAGTCGGACGTCTGGGAACAGGCGCCAGGTTGGTCCGCCGAGGTGCAAAGGCCGAACCATCCCAGTGCTGCTGCCCAGACCTACCGCTGGGGAAAACAAACTCACGTCGTTTGATATCTACCTCGATGGGAAAAATGAGGAATATCAAGAGGACGGCGGAAAGACTGACTCGGGACAGCTCTGAGGTGAAAACCAGAAGTAGAAGCCTGAAAACCAAGCCCCATGCGCTGTCCAAAAACAGGAGACTCTCTAGCTTGTCTATCCTGTCTAAAAGCCGCGTGTGCCTTAGTCGCACTTAGAGTCTGGGGATGACCCTGAATACCCCTAAGGGCACGGACACGCTCACGCCGAGAGATCTTGGCGCATCTGAAGCAGAAATCAGCTATATGTCCATCCTTCTGACAGAAGGTGCATGTATACTTCGCCTTGGGGGCTGAAGTAGCATGAGAAGCACCCTTATCGTCAGACATCCCGTGGACAATCCCTGCTGATCTAAACACAGTGGTGCTCACCTGTGGAGCCACCACTATCTCTCCGCTCTTGGAGGCACGCACAACAGTGGGCGGATGCGCCCGTGTATGCTCCAAGGCATCAAACCCTAGACCTTGATTGAATCTACTAATCTTGGACTGATCTAGGATAAGATTGAGCCTCTTCTTACCTCCAACAAACTTCTCGAGAGTGCTCATAAGGTACTGACACTCTCGAAAAAGTGAGGCACAAGAAGAGCAAGGGGAAGGAGTAGCAGGGGAAGAGCCAGATGGAGAAGAGCGAACTGAACGATCAAATCTCTCCCTATACAAAGCAGCCTCAATCTTGAGGGACTCGCAAGAAACACAGGGGGAGTCTCTAATCCTACCCACCTGAGCTTTGAGCTTCTTCCTAAGCTATACATGAATTTGATTCATGTCCTCTGCTACCCCAACACACAGCATGCAACCATTTTGTGACTTAGCTAGTAGATCCTTAGCAAATTTTGAGTTTTCAAGCATCAAGTCATCATAAGCATTTTTTAGTTGCATACAGCTCTCACATGAGCTGATTGGGTCCTTAGAAGCATGCTTTTCAAGTTCATCATTTCTAGCAGATAGCTTCCTAAGGTGACAACTCATGGCATCAATTTCAGCGAGAAGCTTAGGGCAATTAGCACATGATGCATTTGTGTGAGTGTGAAGAAAACTAGCATCAACAGGAATAGGATCTACTGGACATGTACTAGCATCCTTCGACCTAAGTGACTCAAGATCATAAACCACACTATCATGTAGAGTCCTTAGGTTCTCCAACTCCACAAGCAAAGCATCACACAAAGTACAGCTATCAGAGTCTCAGGAGGAACAAGATCTAAGTGAAGCTAACTCCCGAGATAAGGTACCTACTTCCTTCTCTAAATCCAAACACCTAGCTCTAGACTTGGAATGAAATTTTCCTAGTTTGATAAAAGCATCATGGAGCTGGTCATAAGAAGGTACCTCCTCTGTGTTCTTTGTCAGACTCGATGTCGGGTACTTCCATGGCATTGGAGGCCATGAAGCACATGCCGGAGAAGTCATCGCCGCCCTTCGCCTTCTCTTGCGGTTCATCCTCGTCCTCGTCGCTCCATGTCTCCATGTCGGAGAGGTCAAGGTCGTCGAGCGCGGCGAGGACGCGGTGAAAGAGCTTCTTGCCCTTGGCGAACTTGCGGTGTTTCTTCTCTTGCGCCGGCTCGCGAGCTGGAGGCTTCTTGTTGCGGTACTTGTTGATGTAGTCGTTCTTGCCCGCACCGCCTTGTTCATTATTGCCCTTCTCCAGCTTGGGGCAGTTTGCTCCAATGTGGTTGGGGCCACCACACTCAAAGCAAGTGAACTTGCCACTCCTCTTCCTATCTCTCACCCTCTTGTAAATATTCGAAAATTTTTGAGAGACAAGAGCAAGCTCGTCTTCTGGAAATTGTTCCAGAATGTCATCGCTTACGTCGCAAAGAGCGGGGAGAGAAAAACCAGAAGAGAAGTCAAGAGGGGGTCCAGAAGAGGAAGACCCAGTGGGATCGGTAACCAATGCCATCGTTTGGGACTTCATTGTCGGGACCCCGAATTTGCAAATCCGGACCCTCTGTGTATTCAGCACTAGTCCAGGAACGCGCTAGTGCACACAGTCTTAACATCGGTAAATATCACAATCATACCAATCGATACTATCAAAGTACTTTATTTAAATAACCAAACTGGTTACTCAACCTTATGGTCAAGTCACAAATGTACGCCTCGCAGGACGATACTTATTAAAAAGAGAAATAATAGCAGCGGAAAATCAAATAAGGTAACATCGTGGCTCCATCCAGTATACCACAGGCAACTGACTGGGCTCGCTTCCCTAAGTAGACGGATCCTCTTGGAGTTCCTCCTCCAAAGCTGGTGTAGTCTCCTCTTCAACTGGTGTTGTATTGAAGCAAGGGTGAGTACTTGGTACTCAAAGAAGTCATGCATGAATGCAAGCTAATATACTATATGCATGGCTTGGTACAAAGGAATAACTCAAGGTATATTTGCAAGAAAAGCTTTGGACAAGTAATATAAGTAGATTCGAAGCGGTAGAAATAAGTAAAACATAAATAACTTTTCAAGAAGTTTGGTAAACATCTTTCCCATCCTAATCCACATTTCCATCAACTTCATTATTAGTCCAAATTTCAACCTTTCAAACCAAAGTTATTTTTGAGAAAATCTAACCCTTGATCAGTAATTCCCGAGCGATGTCCAATACCGCGGACACGGCTATTCGAATAGATTCTAAACTCTGCAGAGGTTATGCACTTTACCCACAAGATACAGTCAAACACCACAAAGGCGAAGTTCCTCGTAACAAAGTCTTTCTAAACCTCTAACAATACAAGTGGTCCTCCCCCGGTTATTGCGCAAGACTAACCCTTCCTTCGCTAAGGCGAAGTCTAGGCCAATCAACCGTTAGATGGGTACCTGGCCTCACCCGACGCGCTCCCCGCACAACTTACACAAAGGGTGTAGTTGACCTCCCGAGGTCCCACAGTGCGTTATTAGCAACTTAATCAACTAGGTCCGTCCCATTACGGACATGTGGTTGCACGTTAGACCCAGTTCAAAGGCTTGCAAGGTTAAGTCCTTAGGGTGACCAGGGCAAGACTACCCAAGAACCAAATCAACATCCCCAATGCCACAAGCTGCCCACCTGATTACTCTTGCCACATGCCCCTGGCCGAAATCTGTTTATCAAACCCCGCTTGATTACCATGCACCACGTGCCATCAACATCACATGATACCTTTCCAAAAACAGGTTCAATATATCATTAAGTCAATATTAACATTTGATTGTCCAAAATCATGTCATGAGCACGTAGTGTGTCTAAGCAAAGTGTACTACAACGGTCTAAACCCATGTTGGCGATTTAATAATGTCCAACTAGTAATCCACAACTAGGGTGACAAGGGATCATGGCACATACTTAGATAATCAAGGTGTCATACAAAGAAATTGGTATTTATCTAATCCCCATGTTTAAGCAAAGTATTTTTCTAATTGAACTAGCATGCAATAGTTTAAATCAAAATAGATTTCGAAATAGGATCAACATGGTCAAAGCACAACTTGCCTTCAAAAAGTACTTGCTCTTGGGCTTGAGTTGGATCCTGAGTCAATACTTCTCCTTCGAATCCTTCCGGCACTTCAACGTCTACTCGTAAAGCGTGCAAATAGCAAATACACAAATAAACAATAGGCAAAAAGTGTCCAAACATCCAAATAAAATCCATAACCAGAGAGAACATAATTTTATGGATTTTTAGAAACTGGAATCACAAATTTGGAGTTAAGGCCTTAAAAGTTATGATTATTTAAAGTTTAAATAATCAATTAAATAATTTTACAGAGAACAACTTTAGTCCAAAAATTAAATAAAATTCATATTTAGGTAGATCTCAATTTTATACAAATTTAGAAATTTGAATCACTCAAATCGGAGTTGAAAGCAAAAGTTATAAGCGTTTGAAGTTTAAAACAAAATCAAATCATTATTTCGAATTAATAAATCATTTTCTTTTTCGGAAATTAATTATTGCGTCATCATGGACACGTGGCAGCACTGGATTGGTCTGCGACGTCAGCCGGTCCATGGGCGTAGTCCACGCCGGCTCGGGTCCACCGTGGACTCGGTCCACGACTCCACGTGTCGGCCGACATGTGGGCCCACTCGGGTGACGTCATCGCCGGCGTCGGCGCTTATCGGGTCGGCCCGACATGCGGGCCCTCGACACGCGGGCCCGCGTGTCGGCGTCTACACGCACGCCAGCTGCGTGGGCCCGACCACGACGGTCGAGCTTCCCGACACGTGGCGCAATCCCGGCCGTTGATTTGAAATTCAACGGTCGCGATTAGATCCAGGGTTAACGCGTTGAATCTACTCGATGATCGTGAGCCGTTCGATCTAGATCGGACGGTCCAGATCTAATCCTATAATAATCACTACTACGGCACGTGGCGATTGTGAACCGTTGGATCTTGATCCAACGGTCCAGATCTAACCGGGTTTGGAACACGTGAACTCACCTCAACCGCGACGATCAAGATCGGACGGTCCACGAGCTTCGCGAGGGTGATGGCGACACGCGGTGCTGCAGCCACCGGAGACGAAACGACGACGAGCCCGATGGCGTTTCGGGTTGCTCGGCGAGATGAGTCCTCCCGGTGCGTCTCGTCACGGGGATTAGGATCTGGGCTCCTTCGGCGGAAGACGACGGACGGCGGCGAATCGAGCAAAACCGCGGCGGAGTGGCGCTCAACTACTGGCGAGCTCGCACGGGCAAACGGGCGGCAACAAAGTAGATGGCTCGGGAAACGGAGTGCGCAAGGATGAGGGCAACCTCGGGCGTGACCAGGGCTTTAAATAGCCTCGGCGTTCGTGCGAGACGGAAACCTAATTCTACACGACGGCGCGGGCGCGGCGGAGTCCGGCCGGACTCGGCGGAGACGATGACGCCACCGCCCACGTGGCACGATCAACGGCCACGATCGCGGGGCGCGATCGGATCCGGCCGGATACGGCTCGAACCGGACGGCGGATCTCGGCCGTTGGATCTTGATCCAACGGTTGGGATTGATTAGGTTTTGAGCTGGTTTGATCGAGTCAATCGGCTCGGTCGGACTCGAGTCCGACTCGGGTTCCGACTTCGCCGGATGAACGATACTCGACCGAGTTGGATTTCCAATGATTTAATATTTAAAATAATTCCCAGTAATTCATTTAATTCATTAAAAATAGCAAATGACTCAGAAAAATTCCAGAAAAATTCTGGAAAATATTTTGGATCATTTTGGACTCAAATAAAATATTTCCAACAAAATTTTATTTGCAAAATTAAATTCTTTAATTATTTCAAAATGGAATAAATTCAAATAAATTCCAAATAAATCCAAATAAATTCCAGAAAATTCCAAAAATTCACCAAAGTGCCAAATCACACATGAATTTAAGAAAAGCAAAATTTTGGGGTGTTACATTCATCCTGCGAGCGACGATGTTGAGCTCATGAGTCTTGAGGCGGGAATACAACCCGTCAAGAGTCAAGGTCGGCAAGTCCGTATGGTCCGTGATGGTGGTTACCTTCATCTCCCAAATCCTCAGATTGAGTGCTCGAAGAAAAATGCCTCGCATTCTCCGAATCAGTGTATGAACAACCCACTGACCGAAGATTGCTGAGAATCTTTGCAAAACGAGCAAAGCACTCATCAAGGCTCTCACCAAATCGCTTCAAACTTGTTGTAGTCACGCTTAAATTGATCCTGTCTCACGGACTTGATCTGAGTGGTGCCCTCATGGTAAGCATTGAGGGTCACCCAGATCTCATGAGCCGATCATAGGTGAGAGACGCGATCATACTCACTGCGGCTAAGTCCCTGTATGAGGAGGTTCTTGGCCTTAGCGTTTGCCTCAACGTCAGCCATGTTTGCGGCGTTGATGTTCTCATCGGCCGGAACATCATACGGGTGCTTCACCTTCTGCCATAAAGAAAAGCCCTGGGCAAGGATGTATGTCTCCATCCGAACCTTCCAGAACGGATAATCAACTCCAGCAAAAATTGGAGGATTAGTTGAGTACTTGTCCGTCGCCATGGCTCTTGAGACCGGTCAAGATCTATGAAAGAGCAAAACTGGCTCTGATACCAATTGAAAGACTGAGATGGAGATCAGAGGGGGGGTGAATGATCCCAAATAAAATTATCCCCTACTCAACATACTCCAAACAATCCCGCAAAGAAACTCGGTGCTCCTCAAAATCGCAAAACCCGCAAAATCGGGAACGACTAGACAACTATGTGTATCCCAAGCTTACATGGATGAGAACCATGAATCATGTGAGGGATTTTTAAATCACAATCCTGGTTGTCAAGTGTCCAAAGCAAAGAGGGATCAATTCAAATACTTCTTTCCTAAAAGAGATCAAGCCAAAACACAAAAGACTCTTTTAGAAAAGCAAAAACAGATTTTTTAGGAATTGTCCTCACTTAGAGCAGGTGGATGGTGGACTTCTGTTTCTCCAAAATATTTGGGAATTTTTCAACCTGTGAAAATATGAGTCTTGAAGCACTCCACCAAAAATCACCACAAAAATCCTTCTACAAAAATCAGGAGAAAACAAGAATTACGAACAGTCAGGATCTTCAATCAGGAAATTTAGGGCTCGGTTTTCACATCACAGCTCCCAAACGGTGCACCCAGTGGACTCAAAATTTCTTCCAAAGATGTATATATGAGCCAAGCACCTTCTCGAAGAAGAATCAATCAAATAGGATTTTTCTAGATTTTTCTAAATATCGAAGACTAACTGCTACGCGAATAACAAGTTCAGGACAGATTTGCAATCGAGATAGAAACTTGATCTCTAGTCTATCCTAGGGTGCAAGAAAGATGTAAAACCAGATGAGCACCCTCAAGACATCCTTGATAAACAACATTTAGAAGGAGAGGAGCAAATCCAAATTGCGAGAAAGTAAATTGCGAGAATTTACATGCGGGAAAGTAAATGCTGAATTTAAATCGCGTAAAGTAAAGACATAATGTAAATGCGGAATTTAAATTCACAAGAATGTAAAGAAAATCTTTATATTTTCTGGTTGGAAGGTTTACAAAGCCTCACTTCATGTGGGCAAAGCTCAAAGGAGCAACTCAAACCTTCAAGTGAGGGAGGACACCCCTCCCCCTCGATTTATACTACTCTAGGGCCACTTACCACCCTTGGATGAGTCCCAAACCCTAGGGCACTCCACCAAGGGCTAGGATTAACCCTCTCATTTCACCCCACACATGGGCTTTACATGGGCCACATTGGCCATATATGGGTTTTAAACACAACCCGATCAACCCGATGCAACGGGCCATCATTCGCCGGACTTGACCGCTCAGTTTCCTCCTCTTCGAGCCTCCAACCCGAACCGGAAACCTTGAGCCACCTCAAGTCCATTTCCATGACATCCAAGTGATCCTGGTTTGAGCCCAACCATCTCGTCGGCATCCTCGACCGCTCCGGACCTCGGTTCTCCCAACCTAGTCCCGGTACTCACCAACGACCATAGCTGCCTCAGGAACCTGTACCACAAGGAACAAACCATTTTGCACATACCACAATGCACATACCTTTTTCTTCCTGCATGTTAGTCCACAATTATCATTAATTGAAACATGCAATACCGAGTCAACTCAAACTCAAACCTGAGCACACCTTGCTCAAATAAAGTCAAATACTCATCACAAATATGGATGGACCTCCACATGGTCCTTCATAAATTGCTGGTGATTTATCTTCAAATTAAGTGTTTCAAGGTCAGTAAGAGCATGTTAGCTTCTTTCTCACCTACATATTGCTGTTTTTTATGCATTGGATGTGGAGAAATCATGATTTATTCATGTTGAAATGTGTTGCTTTGCTAGGTCACTCTAGAACATGTTGAAATGTGTATGGTATGAAGTTGTTCCCCAAAATTTCTTTCGTATGCTTGTTTTTGTTATGGTATGAAGATGTATGGTGGAGATCTAGTTCAAAATATGACATTGCAATGAAGTAATTAGTAGTGTATAAAAGAAAATAGGAAAACATGTGAAGGATAAAAAAATAATTACAAAGGTAGAAAGGGATAAAAAAATAATTAGAAAGGTAGATCTTTAATTGCATGAAGGTGTAGGTGGGGTTGTTTTTCTTGGAGAAGAAAAAATATATGAAATTATAACTTGTTGTAGATGAACCGGCAATGGATGTACAATGCGGACCGTCGCTCGAGAGAGTTCATTGATGGCGTGTAGGCTTTTCTCGATGCGGCCATTGCATTCCTGCCTCCAGGCAGCTTCATATGTTGTCCGTGCGTAGATTGCAAGAACGAGAAGGAACACTCACAGCGATGGCAGGTTATGAACCATTTGATGATGATAGGTTTCATGCCAAACTATACCTGTTGGACCAACCATAGCGAAGACGAGGAAGACGATAAAGAAGACGAGGAAGAAGAAGAGGGATTCAACAATATCCCGGACGCCACGCAATGCTATTCCGTGGGAGATACACTCAGTGACTTTGGTGGTGATGAGCTGGACCAAATGTTGCGTGACGGTGAGGGAGACTACACAGATGAAAGACAGTTTGAGAAGTTCCAGCGCATGTTAGAGGACCACAGAACTCCTTTGTACCCAAACTGTGGGCAGGACCACAAAAAGTTGCGTACCACACTTGAACTTATGCAATGGAAGGCCACAAATAGTGTGTCAGATAAGGGATTCGATGAGTTGTTATCACTCATAAAGTAGTTGCTTCCAGAAGATAACACTCTGCTTGAATCTACATATGAAGCAAAGGAAGTCGTCTGTCTTTTGGGACTGAAAATATAGAAGATACACGCATGTCGTAACGATTGCATCCTGTATCGCAATGCGTATGCCAATTTGGATGTTTGTCCAGTGTGCAAAGAATCACGTTATAAGGTGAAAAGAGATGATCCATGTCAAATAGATGGGGAGCGTAACAAGAAGAGACCTCCAGCTAAAGTGTTGTGGTATTTCCCTGTGATTTCCCGATTGAAGCGTATGTTTGCTAACAAAGCGCATGCCCAGATGATGCGTTGGCACAAAGAAGAGCGTAAGGATGACGGTATGCTTAGACACCCTGCAGATGGCTCACAGTGGAGGAAAGTCGATCGGACGTACCCAGACTTCGCACAAGAGGTGAGAAACATAAGGTTTGGGTTAAGTATCGATGGGATGAATCCTTTCGGAGAGTTGAGCAGCAACCATAGCACCTGGCCTGTTACACTATGTATGTATAACATTCCTCCATGGTTGTGCATGAAGCGAAAGTACATCATGATGCCGTTGTTGATCCAAGGCCCCAAGCAACCTGGAAATGACATCGATGTCTACCTGAAACCATTGGTTGAAGATCTTGTGATATTGTGGGAGGATGGTGCACGGGTATGGGATGAGTACAAAAGGGAGTATTTCACCCTAGGTGCATTGTTATTTGTAACAATCAACAACTAGCCTGCTCTCGGTAACCTGTCCGGCCAAACTATCAAAGGATATAGAGCTTGCGTGCAATGCTTAGATGAAACGGATAGCATGTACCTGAAAAACTCTCAAAAGGTTGTGTTCATGGGTCACCGTAGGTTTCTTCCTACGAGTCACCCATGGCGGAAGAAGTGCAGGAAATTTAACAAGCAACTAGACCTTCGTGCTAGGCCTCAGCATCGTAGTGGGCCACATGTGCTTGCTATGGTAAAGAATCTGAAAGTAGTATTCGGAAAGGGTCCTGGAAGCAAACCTGTGCAGAATGAGGATGGTCAGGCACCAATGTGGAAGAAGAAGTCATTATTTTGGGACTTGCCTTATTGGGAAGTCTTGGAGGTTCGTCACTCACTTGACTTCATGCACATCACGAAGAATGTTTGCTTGAACCTGCTAGGCTACATAGATATGTACGGCCAATCAAAAGATACACTGCAAGCTCGGAAGGACCTTAAACTCTTGGAACTGAGGAACGACCTACATCCGAAAAAGAGAGAAAAAGGTCAACATTACCTACATCCTGCGAGCAACACTCTAAGGAAAGAAGAGAAAAAAAGCATGATAGAGTACCTGAATAGTGTGAAGGTCCCTTCCGGATACTCATCGAATGTAAAGAGACTCATAAACACGAAAGAGAATAAAATCGTACACCTGAAATCCCATGACTGTCTTGTGTTGATGACACAGCTGCTCCCAGTGTCTATGAGAGGTATACTTCCCGGGTGGGTACGGGGGACAATAACAAAGTTGTGTTCTTTTTTCAACGCGATTTCGCAGAAGGTCATCGACCCAGATAAACTAAGTAAGCTACAGGATGACGTGGTACAAAGTGTGGTTTGTCTTGAGATGATATTTCCTCCTGCATTCTTTGATATTATGGTTCATCTCACTGTTCACCTTGTCAAAGAGATAGGTATTCTCGGACCAGTATCTCGCACAACATGTTCCCTTTCGAGAGGTACATGAGTGTGCTAAAGAAGTATGTTCAGAACCGTTCTCGCCCGTATGATGCATTGCCGAGGGTTATGGGACAGAGGATGTGATTGAGTTTTGTGTGGATTACATTAATGATCTAAATCCGATCTGCGTCCTTATATCACACCATGAGGGGAGGCTACGGGAAAAGGGACACTAGGAAGGAAAGCAATTGCATGCAATGATCTTCTTACATTTAAGCAAGCACATTTCACGGTTTTGAAACAATCAACTATGGTGGCCCCGTATGTTGTTGAGCACAAGAGTATTATACGCCGTGAATTCCCTGGGAGGTCTGAGGATTGGATAACACTGAAGCACATGGATTCTTTCGGCGTTTGGTTACAAAACTACATCCTTTTCAAAGGGTCAGACAATGAACAGTTGCAACGATTGACACGGGGACCTTCTAGTGAAATCGTGACATTCAAGGGGTACGAGATAAATGGTTACACATTTTACACCAGATCCCAGGATAACAAGAGCACCAATCAGAACAGCGGTGTCCGTATAGATGTCGAAGACAACAAAGGCAAGGTGGACACATATTATGGTTTCATATAAGAGATATGGGAGCTTGACTATGGACCTTTAAAGGTCCCTCTATTTAAGTGCCAATGGGTCAAACTGACTTCAGGCGGCGTAAAGGTCGACAAATACAGCATGACAACCGTAGACCTCACGCAAGTCGGCTATAGGCGCGAACCGTTCGTCCTTGCAAATGATGTGAGACAGGTCTTCTATGTAATAGACATGTCAAGCAAACCTAAGAAGCAGAAAGATAATAATAATAAGCCAAAGCGACATGTGGTTCTCCAAGGCAAACGAAGGATTGTCGGAGTTGAGGACGTCACAGATGAGGAAGAGTATAGTCAGTTCGACGAGCTCCCTCCTTTTGCGGTGGATGTTGACATAAGCCTCCTGAATGACACAGACGTGGATGCTCCTTACATACGTCACGATCATAACGAAGGAAGACTTGTAAAGACATAGTATGGTACTACTTAAAATGTAGTACTACTGTATAAACTTATTTATTTGAACTTGTGTGATCATTTTTAGATGTGTCTTCTATTGCATTACGTGTTTATTTGAAATAAACCTCATGAAATAAACAATAAACAAATAATAAACAAATAAAGAATATAAACAATAAACCTCAAGAAATAAACAATAAACCTCCCTCATGAAATAAACAATAAACAATAAGGAATATAAAGAATATAAACACTTTTTAAAAAAAGAAAGGCCACAAACAAATAAACCTCATGAAATAAACAATAAAGAAACAATAAACAACAAACAATTAAACCTACTGAAATAAACAATAAACAATAAAGAAACAATAAACAATAAAGAAACAATAAAGAAATAAAGAATATAAACATTTGAAGTCATGAAATAAACAATAAACAATTTTTTAAAAAAAGAAGGGCCTGCGGGGCGCAAGTGGGGCTCGAACAGCCGACCTCGCGGCTTGCCACGAGCCCGCACTCAAGCGCCCGCGCTAGCTAAGGGGGAGAGGAGAGTTTTTGTCAACCAGAGTAGGCAACACATTCTTTTAAGTGTTACCTGTCGGTACTTTTACAAGCGGTTCTTAGTCCAAACCGCTTGTAGAGATAATTCTACAAGCGGTTCTTAGTACAAACCGCTTGTAGAGATAGATTCTACAAGCGGTTCCAATTAATAACCGCTTGTAGAGATCTCTCTCTACAAGCGGTTTGAATTAATAACCACTTGTAGAACTCTCTACAAGCGGTTCAAATTACGAACCGCTAGTACAGGGCACGTTTACAAGCGGTTCGTAATACGAACCGCTTGTAAAAGTGGCTTCCCATATATACTTGCGCTCTCTCACACTTGGTCACAACTCCAATTTTTGCCAAGTCTCGCGCCGACGCCTCACGCCGTGCGCGCCCTGCTCGCCTCCTCTGCGCACCGCGCCGACACCGCCTCTGCCACCGCGCCGGACTCTTTCGCGACCACGCCGACATCGCCCTGCGCCACCCCACCCTGGAGGAGCTAGGTATTGCTGTCTCTACACCCCCAGCTCGCTCTCTCACTGTTGCCCATAAGGTGTTCGACGAAATGCCCACAAGGCGTTTTCATGTTGGTGATGGTATATGTATGTTGGTACGTATGTTGGTGATGGTATATGTATGTTTGTACTTATGTTGGTGATGGTATATGTATGTTGGTATGTATGTTGGTGATGGTATATGTATGTTGGTGATGGTATATATGTATGTTGGTATGTATGGACGTTGGTGATGGCATATGTATGTTGGTACGATGGTATACGTATGTTGGTACGATGGTATATGAATGTTGGTTTGTATGTTCGTATATATATGTATGTATGTTATATATATGTATATATATGTGTGCTCACTATTGTATATATATATTGATAGACATTGAGACATTGTATATATATATGTATGTTGGTATGTATATTGGTATATGTTGTTATTAAGAGACATTATTAATTGTATGTATGTTGTTATATATATTGAGAGACATTGTATATATATATATATATATATGTTGGTATGTATATTGGTATATGTTGTTATTAAGAGACATTGTACATATATGTTGTTATAGATGTTTTCGCATTTAAGGTTACATTATATCAACATTTTTTTGGAATTAGGATAGATGGCACAACCAACACGTGGTGACCCTAATTTCGACGAGGAAGAACAGTACCTATTAGACTCCATCTGCGGCTACGAAGGTGATGCTGCAGCCGATGTGTATATTGGCGATGCAGTCGCTGTGGCCGGAAACACTGGTTCCGGTGAGAACGTAGACACCGTTGACATCGAGGTATAGTGAGAAGAATATAATCCCCGTGGGCATGTTAATTAATCGCAATTCATTATTAGAATACACTCTGACATGTTATATATATATATATATGTTTGTGTATTTAAAGCCTGGTACATCGAGCAACCAATCCAAGAATCGGGGACCTAACAAGAAGCTGTCCACAAAGCATGTGTTTACCGACCTTGTCAATGATGGGAAGCCGATTGCCCCTCTTTCAGCAGTTGGGCCGTTCAACAACGCTTGCGGTTACCACGTAAGGGATCACGTCCTAATTAGCATCAAGAAATGGGCCGAAGTTCCTCAAGCTACCAAGGACCTCCTCTGGCAAGATATTATGGAAAATTTCACATTTCCTGAAGGGTCCGGAGATAAGGCCAAGAATTATACTTTGAAGAAGATGGCACTCTCATTTCAGTCATGGAAGACGGCTCTCAGCAAAAAGTACGTGCAGAGGGGAGAAAGACCTGACTTCAACCAATTTCCTAATCTGGCCGATCACTGGGAAGCATTCGAGGAGTACAAGCTGTCAGCTGAAGGCCAGGCTGCAAGTCAGAAGAATAAGACCAATGCACAGATGAAGAAATACCACCACCATCTCGGCACCGGTGGTTACCTCAAGGCTGTACTGAAATGGGAGAAGAAAGAAGAAGAATTAATGGCCAAGTACGTCACACCGGCTACTGCTTTGTGGGAAGAGCGCCTGCGCAATTGGTTCATGGGTCACGGAGGGGCCTTGCAGATGATGGCAGTTTGGTGATGCTACCAACTATGCAAGATGTTGGCCAGAGAATTGTACAAGCGGTCGAGCAGTCCGCGTCAGGCTCTTTTGTGGCTGACAGGGAGAATGATGAGCTAACACTTGCCCTCCAAAACCCTGAGCACCCGGGACGGACACGAGGTTGGGGCAAGACACCATGGAGGTATGGTTTTGCCAAGGATGCGCATTCGTATAGGAGCCGCCAGAGAAGCAGAACAAAAGAAGCAAATAAAATGCGCCAATTGGAACGGGAGCTTAGAGCAATGCAGGCTAGCATCGGAGACCTAGTTGTGCAACAAGTGCAGAGAGCGGAGAGTAACCTTCAGGGAGCAGGTCCGAGCAATCAACCGGACGCCGCGATCAGCCCCTCAGCGCGGCGGAGCAGCTACGCGTCCACCGGGGCCCCTCAAGCGGACGAAGACTTGCAAGCCCATTACCCCGTGGATGACATAAGGGTTCGCCGCCAGTGTGAGCTACACGTTGATGCACGCAACCTCTCCATCAAGGTGGCCTACGGCATGGCATTGCCGGTGTCACCGGGCCAAACCTTCCACTGCAACACAATACCCATGGGTTACTGGAAAGTCGTAGTGGAGGAGGTGCTGAGCGGATTTGAAGAACTACTGCTCGATATTGCTAGAGGCGACGACGTTACCAAGCTTGGACAGGCCCTCCACAATATCATCCTCTGGCGAAAAAGGCTCATCATATTTCCAGATGGCATGGAGGCGTCATCTCCGGCAAGAGATGTATCGCAATCGGAGCCGGCTGGAGGAAGTTCGTCTCCTCCACAACGACAACCGACTCCTCCTCCACAATGACAACCGACTCCTCCTCCATAACGACAACCGACGCCTCCTCCACAACGACAACCGACGCCTCCTCCACAACGACAACCCACGCCTCCTCGATAACCGATGCCTCCTTCAGCGTTGCCTCCTCCACAACGATAGACCACGCCTCCACCATCTCCTCCGAGGACGAAGCCCAAGAGCCATACTCCACCTGCTCCCATAAAGGCACAGTCCAGCCGGTCGAAGAGCACAAAAGAACCTCCAAAGAGGGCATATGATAGGACCGACGAGGAGAATTACACGATCTTCAGCAAAGAAGTGGCTGCACACTTCGCACCAAAGAAGTCAGACCCAAACGTAAAAGTTGATCCAAAAGTGATGGAACACTTCTTGACCTGCCGTGCAATGCCACTCCCTATGCCATCCAACTATGAACGTACAATAAGAAAGGCTACAAGGAAGAGTAAACGGGGTCAGGCGGTGGCGGCAAAGCAGAAGAGAGATCAAGATCAGTTGCGGCAACATCAGGAGAACCTCGATAGATTCATGAAGGAGGCAGGACTCACTAGCGTAGCTGCTACTCTAGGATCAGATCATCTCCCAATGGCAGAAGTCAAATGGCAATATAAGCTTGGCCGGGAGCTAATTGACCCTAAAAAGATAAAGGACCTGCCAACCAAGATGCGACAATTTCATGAATGGTACATGACAGAGTCTGCTCAACAAAGAAAAATGTTCCCTATGCGGGTGACACAAGAAGATTTCTATCGCGGGGAAAACACCAAATGGCTCGAATTCGAAGACATATACAATTTTTACCATCGCGACTCCATGAACGTGTCTCTCATGAGCTGTTGGTGCCTGTAAGTATCGATCTCATAACTTTACCATTTACTTCCTTGTACCATAGAAGTGCAACTCTAATAACTTATCCATTTCTATGTAGAATGGAGATACAACGATGTAGAAAGCAGAACATATTTAACGTGGGCTTCATCGATCCAGAGATTGTCAATGAGCTCGTCTTTCAATACAACGCTAAGGCTCTTGAGGATTACGTTCTAGATGCATTCTTGGCACAGCACTACAAACCATACATACTTCTGCCCTTCAACTTCATGTACGTATATTTACGTGTTGTCAGAACGCATTGATAAACTTATCTTTTCCAAGGCATTGATAATACTGCTAGCTAGTTATATATATGTCGCAATATATGAATAGGTTTCACTAGATCCTTTTGGTCATCAAGTTTGATAGTAGCAAGATCGTTGTTCAAGACTCAAAAAGGGGACCGGTGGAACAATATCAATATATCATTGACGTCCTAAACAGGTATATAGCAAATATATATACAATAGTTTCCTTATTATATTGAAATACCTTGCTAATTCGAACTCTGATAATTGCTATTCATAATAACGCGTCACACAGGGCATTCGCAAGAAGCAACAAGGAGCTTTCGAGAATGTATTCAATGTCCAAATAAGCACTCGAGTATTAAAACAGACAGCTGGAAACAACTTATGTGGCTATTATGTGTGCCACTACATGCAAAATATTACCCACGACGATGTGCCCATAAGCGACATCGAGGTGAGTGCACATGTGTCAATTAATACTTACACTTTAATTACATGCTAAGATATTTATTAATTTCGCGCTTTGTCAGCCCAACATCGATGTGCAAGATGTGATCCCGCCGCACCGGGTTGAAGCACTCCAAGAACAACTCATTGGCTTCATTGTCGACGAGATTGTATCCCCTAATGGCGAGTTCCACAAAGCGGGTTGGAGAGATTGTCCTTCTATAAGGACAGGTGAACTGACATCAACGTCGACCAAAGATGTACAGAGCGATGCACGCAACAATTAAATGAGCTCGAGATTCACCCTTTTATTCTTTGAAACTTGTAAAAGTTGCTTATGTGTCAATCAAACTTGTAAAAGTGCTCATTATTTCATGTGTCAATCAAACTTGTCCATCTTTTAGTCTATTAAGTTCGTACTTTTCTGTAAATGATCTGTGATTATTTGAATGAGTACACATGAGTAATATATATTTAATTGTATACAAAAACCATATATTTCTATTTATTTTTAATGTCAAAATCCATATTGATACACTTCTCAAAAACATATTATATATTGAATATAAGTAAATAATGCCTCTCCACAAACGGTTATTATCTCGAACCGCTTGTGGAGAGAGCACCTCCAAATGTGGTTTTTAACACGAACCGCTTGTGGAGAGATCGTCTTCACAAGCGGTTTATAACACGAACCGCTTGTGGAGATAGCGTTTTCACAAGCGGTTTATAACACAAACCGCTTGTGAATATCTCCCACGTGGCGGCCCCCTGAGCCTTCCTGGACACCTTTCGAACCGCTTGTGGTGTCTCACCACAAGCGGTTGGCCGAACCGCTTGTTATACCCCGAAGGGTATCACTCCCGGTTGCTTACAAGCGGTTCTAAAACCGTTTCTGAAAGTGGTTTCGAACCGCTTGTGATGCCCGGTTCTGTAGTAGTGACAAAACGGGCTTTATATATATTGTGTGCGCGCGTGCGTGTCAAACCTTTTCTGTATTCTTGGGAGTACATACTCCTACATCCAATTTACTACTTAAATAAACGTGTTATACTGCTTTATCACTGTCAGTATACTCTAATAATAATTATAAGATACTCTAATGTGACATGTTTGAAAAAAAAATTTGTTGAAACCCCCTTTTTTTGCTATAAACCTTTTTCCATATGAAAAAGAAGTATATAAATAAATTATGCTATAAAGAGTGGATTTTGATGAAATTTTTCATGAAATTTACTTTAGAGTATCTTATTATTAGTAATAGAGAATGCTCAAAAGGATAAAGAAGTATATAACATCATTTAAGTGGTATACTAACGATGGGAGTACGTACTCCCAAGGTATGGAGCCTTTTCTGTACTCTCGGGAGTACATACTCCCACATTCAATATACTACTTAAATGAACGTGTTATACCCTTTTATCACTTTCAGTATCCTCCGATAATAATTATAAGATACTCCAATGTGACATGGTTAAAAAAATTCATCAAAACCCTTTAATTTTTGCTATATACCTTTTTCCATATGTAAAAGGAGTATATAAATAAATTATGCTATAAAGAGTGGACTTTGATGAAATTTTTCATGAAATTCACTTTAAAGTATCTTATTGTCAGTACTAGAGTATACTCAAAAGGATCAACATAGATGAAATATCATAATCATACACAGCGGAATAATAATTAAAGACTTCATCTATTAATATAACATGTATGGTCGACCTTTTGGTCAACTTACAATAATATGCCATGCAAGGCAAAGACTTAAAAATAAAGAAATCTGCAGCGGGAAAGAAGACTCATAGTAACCCATTAATATGCCACATGCAACTAATAAGGCTCGCATCCTAATTTTTCGTCTACTCGTGGAACTCCTCCATGAGAACTGGTGTAGGCTCATCCTCAACTGGTGAGTTAAGTGTTGCATGGGGGTGAGTACAAAAAGCACTTAGCAAGTCATGCACAGAATGCAAGTCTATTAACTACATGCATGGCTTATTCCAAGTGAATAGCTAACATAATTGTTTTGCATAAAGCAACATTACGAAAGATTTATATGTATAGATTGAAATGATTGTAAAACAAATATCATGATTAAGTATCTTTTTCATTTATTTTTCCAAGATTCCCTGAGATACATCCTAAACCAATTCATCTTCTTCAATGGCACACACAGTTTCCCTTCTCAAGTTTTATTTTTTAAAATCTAACCCTTAACTATAATTCCCGAGCATTGTCCAATACTGCGGACATGGCTATTCGAATAGGTTTGACAATCTGCAGAGATTATACACTTTGCCCACAAGATACAATCAACTCACCACGTCTGTCATGACTTTCCATACAAGAGTATACGAATGAGTGATCATAACAAAACCATTTAGAAACTTCTATCCTAACACAGGAACCTCTCTAGTATTGCCTTCACTATCCCTTTCCTCACACAGAGCTAAAGTATACGACCGACATGCTGTTGGATCGACGTGAGACCAGTCACCACGTCCTCCCCCATAATCACACCCCCCCCGTGTGACTATCAGCTTGATGTATCAGATACTAAGACATAAGTAACTTACTTAGCTAGATCAGCATCGGGCCCGCCTGTCAGTGGCTTGGCCGCGCACGTGATGGCGTCAGCCGTGACGTCATGCTGACGTCACGGTGAGGCCCACCTGTCAGATCGCCTATCGCACTATGTGATGACGTCATCCAGTGGGTCCCGTGCGTCAGCGTCTCGTGGTCCGGTGGATCGAGTCCACCGTGGACTAGAACTAGGCGTCGACCGAGCCCATAAACCGGCTGACGTCAGCGTGATGCAATAAATCGATTTTTCTTTAGAAAAATAATTCGCCCAAAAATCAAATTCAATGCTGACGTCAGCTAACATCATATTTCGGATTTTTTTCAATAGAAAAATAAATGAATTAATTTGGTTTATTCTTTTTAATTGATTTTCAAAACTTCAAACGGCTATAACTTTTGCGTTTCAACTTCGATTGAGGCGATTCCAGTTTCTAAATTTTTATAAAATTGAGCTCTATTTAATGGTGAAATTCATTTAATTTTTGGACATAAGTTTTTCTCTGTTTTTATTTATTTGTTGTTTATTCATTCGATACGCGTAGACGTTGAATTGCCCGAAGGCTTCGAAGGAGATGTTCTGACCCAGGAACAAGTTCAAGACCAGGAACAGGACCTTTTTCAAGGCAAGTTATGCTTTGACCATATTGATCCCACTTTGGAAATTATGTTGATTTAAATTATTGCATGCTAGTTTAATTAAAATGCTTTTAAATAATTCAGGAAATAGTTATATGACCTATTTGTTATATGCCACCTTGTCTATAATAATTGTATGCTATGAATCATTTGCCACTCTAGATTATGGAATATTAGTTGGACATTAATAAACAGCCAACATGGGTTAATTTGGTCGTAATTAGCCTGCTTAGCCATGCAATCGTGTTATTGATATAATTTTGAATGCCAGAAATTAATCTTGACTTAATGAGAGATGGAACATGTTTTTGAAAAATGTGACATGTGTTATTGATGATGTTGATGGCACGTGGTGAATGGTAATAAACTAGGTGATAAAATGATTTAGACTGAGGCAAGTGGCAAGATTATTTCTGGTGGGCCAAGAGTGGCACATGGGAGGTCGTATTTGGTTTTTGCTGATTTGGACACTTGTGAATTCTTGGGTAGTCTTGCCTTGGTCACTTTAAGGACTTAACCTTGCAAGAATTTGAACTGAGTCCATCATACAGCCACAAGTCTAGAATGGGACAGACTTAGCTGATTAATTTGTAATGTCTAGATTCCGGTACTGTCATGGTGGTGTGGGTTCCGGGTATACGGGTGAAAACTCACATGGCGCAAGAGGGGGGCCCTGAGTGTGGTAACCAGTCCCTTCAGTGTTGAAACCTCAGCGGGTAGCGTTGGGTCTAGAAGGAGCATTGTAAAGGTTTTGTTACGGTCACTCGCCTTTGTGGTGTTTGATTGTATCTTGTGGGTAAAGTGTATAACCTCTGCAGAGTGTACAACCTGTTCGAATAGCTGAGTCCACGGTATTGGACACTGCTCGATGATTGTAGTCAAGGGTTAGATTTTTATGAAAATGAACTTGGTTTATGGATACTTAGTATTGGAAATGATAAACTTGTTTAGGTTGATAAATGCTTTACTTGAGAAATCATTTACGAAGTTATTATTGTTATTAATATTTTACCGCTTTCTCAATCTATTACTGTTATTTATGAATATTTCTTATTGCAAAAGAACCACTTAGCCTGTTGTTGGAATAAGCCATGCATGTAACTATTAGCATTGCATTTCTGTGCTTGACTTGCTGAGTGCTTTTAAGTACTCACCCTTGCCACAACACAACCACCGGTTGAGGAAGAATCAACGCCAGCATTGGAGGAGGAGTTCCAGGAGGAGTCGACGAACTAGGGGCGAGCCCAGTCAGTTGCCTGTGGCATATTGGTTGGCGCCACGCATTTCTTTATTTCCACTACATTTTATTTATTTAAGACTTTTCCCTATGAGGCGTACTTTTGTAACTTGACCATAAGGTCGAGCAACTGGTTATATTTTTCTTTGAATAAAGTACTTTACTATTTCGTTGAGTATGATTGTGGTATTTACCAATGTTGAGACTGTGTGCACTAGCGTGATCCTGGACTAGTGCTGAATACACAGAGGGTCCGGATTTGCATATTCGGGTCCCGACAAATACTCCTAGGAAGTTTTGGACTGAGGTTGTAGCTATGGCATGCCATGTTGCCAACAGAGTTATTCTTAGGGCACACTTGCACCGCATGTGACATTACGGAATGTGACAATATAGAATACGGCTTTCGGTACGACTTTATAACGTGTTTTGGGCCGTTTCCGGATGTATGGGCCTTTCCGGGGGACTTTGGGCCTTGGGGGTTGAGTTGGGCCTCCGGTGGAAGGGTTTGGGCCTAAGGGGGGAACTATTGGCCAGCCAACCCTAGCCCCCACCCCTTGGTGCGCCCCCCCTCCCCCTCCACTCCCTAGCGGCCACCCCCAAACCCCCCATGCGCCTCCCCCTTCCCCTCTCTAACCCTAGCCGCCCCTTACCCCCACCTTGCGCCTCCACCTCTCCATCCCCTCCCTAACCGTCATCCTCCCCTCTCCCAACCTAGCAAATCCAAATCCCCTCCATTAGATTGGTTCCTCCGCTGTCCGGGATCGATTCTACAACGAAAAACGACGCAATCCGGTGAGGATCGGCTTCGTTTCGTCTCCGCGGGGGTGAGGTATGGTATGGTGTCTTTAGATCCTGTTTTTGGGCTGTTTTGTGAGGGCTTAGGAACCCTTGTTCATGGCAGATTCGTTGGGAAGAAGAGGCTAGGGCAGATTCCAATCTCGAGGCGAAAACAGGAGTTCAGCCCTGTTCTGGTAGCAGGCTTGCACGGCATTTTTCATCATGATAGATATGTTTTCTGTCCTGCCGTCTTTTGCAAAAGTTGTAGACAATTTAATTACCTTTGAGTGGGTACCAAGAACACGAAATTATGATCAGTCGTTTAAAAGTTATGGCCGTTTTACCGAACATTATCAAATCTGTGAGGCGATTGGGATAGATCGTATTCATCTGTAGATTAGACAATTTTAGAGGCCGATTCAGTCTTCGCAAATACTTAAAAAAAAGCTAGGAAATTTCCTAAACTTTGAGAAAATGTACTCATTTACTCAATTTGGAGTCCTAGAACTAAAGTTATGCTATTTGGAAGCCCGCTGTCCCGTCGGGACAGATTCTCTGTTTTCGGGTTTTAGGAGTAATTTGCGAAGTCGGGGTAGATGATCGTTCTTGTACGGTTTTGTGGGCAAGTTTTGAGTGTGTTGAATCTATGTGCAGGTGTTGTGACCCTGGGAGTGCCCTCAACCTCTGGCCACTCTGTCGCTCACGGTTGAAGGCAAGTGTATTGGGATGGGTTGGGTATTGTATGATTATTAGACTTGCATAGGCGTAATATGATTCCATGATATGTTGACTTGCCATGCTTGTTAATTACTTAAGATATGATGATCATGGTTACACATGGGCTATAAAATTGTAGTATTCAATGTTTATGCAAGTTTTCACATGATCTTGTCATATGTGCATTCATAATGGAAGAGGCGTCCCATTCTAATGCGGGCCTCTATGTTCACACGTAGTGAACACGAAAGACCTACCTCGTAGTCCCATCCACGGTTGTGTATGGGAGCGAGTCAGTAAGAGTAGGCACCCTCCATCTACGGGATGGAAGGGGAAGAGGGTGCACACCGACGGGTCTGCACTCGGCAATACCGGTATGTGCTTCAAGGAGACATGTGCATTGCATTGCATTGCATGAATGAGGATGATTATGAGATGTTTATGAAGATGAACTATGATATGCTTACGATGATGTGTTATGGTATGTGATATTGATGCTATTGAATAATGTTGTTGTTCTATTCCATTGCAATACACTTTGCTGAGTGATGAACTCACGCTTGTTGTTTCATGTTGTTTTTAGGTACTATGAACTCGGCATGCGGGAAAGGGAGATAGTGTCATGACTACACTTTGATACAACATATTGACAACTACACACTTCCATTCGTAGTTGTGTTGTTTATATTAAATGTGCTAGGTTTGGTTCATGCTATATCCTGTGTTTGGATTTAGTATTCACTTCGTGTTAGTCTTGAAACGTTTAAATCCATTAATTGGTCTTAAACTGTTGCTATACCTCATGTTATTGCTATTTTAGATGACATCCACTATGTTATTGCTTGTGATATTATTACTGTTGCTTCAACCCATGGAATTACGAAGGAGATGCTGCTGAAATTTCGGTTAAAGCATGTATGCCTGAATGTGGTATTTAGTTTGTAACACCCCACATCTATTATGCCTGAATGTCACCAAACAAAGACTAAACAACATCTAAATACCACATCTAAAAGTAAATTACAGCAAAGGAGTACATGCAAAAACCGAAAATTTCGGCAGCATCTCCTTTGTTTTTCCATGGTACGGAGCATCAACAATAATATCACAAGTTATATCATAATGGGAAGCATCTAAAGCAGCAATAACATGTGATATAGCAACTATTTGAGTCTAGCATAATGAATTTAACCACTCCATGATCTAAAACGAAGTAAATAATATGACCAAGCACACAAATAAGTCATACTCCAAGTTCTCAACGCATTAACTTATAATCACAACTACGAATGGCAAAATTGTATATATCTTAATGAGTGAAACTTTGTGAAGATGTGCCACTAAGCCCCTTTTCCCGCATGTCGGTTTCATGGTACCTAAAAACAACATAAAACACAAGCGTGAGTTCATCACTCAGCAAGTATATTGCAATGGGTCAAACAGAGCAATTCAAATATTATCATCACTACATAACAACTCAACATCATGATCAAGTCATACTTCATATGCAACATCATATTCATGTCTCAACCTCATTGAGATCATTTCATCATCATCATCATCATGAATGCAATGCAATGCAATGCACATGTCTCCTCGACGCAAATACCGGTATTGCCGAGTGCACACCCGTCGGTGTGCACCCACGTCCCCCTTCCATCCCGTAGATGGAGGGTGCCTATTCCTCGCTTCCACTCACCGCGTGGGTGGAATCACGAGGTAGGTCTTACATCCATGGCGCTCCGGATTAGTCATAACTTTCTCACCAACCTTACCAGAATAGTTATGACGTTCTCACCGACCGGGCCAAGTTTCATGTTATGTATGCAACATATGCCATAATCATTAACCATAAACCAATGCATAGCATCTTAACATACCCTTTTTATTATATCATAGCAAACACTAAGCATGGCAAGATAGCATAACATGGAAACAATTGCATCTAGTCAAGACAAGCAAATAAACCACATGTTACCCATCCCAATACACTTGCCTTAACCTCGGGCGACGGATTGGCGGGATGAGGAGGGCATTCCCGGGGTCACACCACCTGCACATAGATGCCACACAATCACAACATGCCCACAAAACAGTACACCATTGCCCATCTACCCCGATATCGCAAACTACTCCCGAAAACGAAAAACAGAGAATCTGTCCCCCCCCCGGGACAGCAGACTTCAAACTATGATAACTTTTGATATAGGACTCCGAATTGATTAAACGAGTACATCCTCGCATAGCTTAGGAAATTTCCTAACTTTTTCTAAGTATATGGAAAAGCTGATTTGTACTCTAAAGTGGTTTAATCTACAGAATACCGTGATTTGTTCCAATCTCGTCACAGTTTTGAACACGTTCGGTAAATCGAGCATAACTTTCAAACGGCTGGGAGGAATTGGACGTTATTTATGTCCACTGAAAGGTATTGACAATATCTACAACTTTCTCAACAGGCGGCCGACCAAATTCCGAATCTAAAATTGCGAAAATCGCGACCGAAGGTCGATGACCCAATCTGTCCGAGGACAGAACGTGGGACAGCATTGCAAATCTCCTAAATCCTTCTAATCACAGCACCTAAACATCAAATTTAACCCTAATATTCCCCATCTAACTAGCATGTAAACTCCACGAATAAATTCCCCATAGCATACCTCTTCTTGGCGAGCCACCCGATCGACGAACGCCTCCTCCTCGCGATCCAATCTCCCATTTGCTCGCCGGGAACACCGAAATCGCCGGATCTTCTTGTTCGCGAGGCTCCCCAACAGAGGGATCAACTGAGCGGGAGGTGTGGCAGCCATGGGAGGGGAGGGATCCTTTCTAAGGCCGGCTAGGGAGGAGAGGGAGACACAAGGGGGTGGGGGCACCATGGGGGGAAAGGGGGAGGGAGAGAGAGAGGTGGCGGCTAGGGTTGGAGGGGAGGGGGTGCAAGAAAGAGGGGTGGGGCGCAGGTGGGGTGGGCAGCAGCCTTTGCTGCCCAAAAATTCCACCAAACGGCCCAAAACTTCCCCCACCTTCGGCCCACTTCATCCCCCTAAGGCCCAAACTCCCCCGGAAAAGCCCAAACTCACGGAAAAGGCCCAAAAACATGACACCAAAGTCGTACCTTAATGTCGAGATCGAAAATGACATATACCGTCATTCCTTAATGTCACATAGTTGTTGTTATTGCTATGTTTGGTAACATCCAGGGCATACTAGATGCCGGGGTGTTACACCGCACTTCGTATGTGTGAGGTGACCTTTGATGAGGCTAGTCACGATGCTAGACTAGACATTTTAGGCTCTTCTTCTCTTTCCTAGTCTATTTTCACAGAGGATAATGATGACGGAGATGAAGTTGTTTTGCCTAATCCAGTCTCCATTCCTGCTCTCGAAGTGCCTCTAGTTTCCATCTCTGCACCTTAGGGAGATCAACCCTTACCCTCAAACTCTTCAGCAGCCAGTGGCTCTGCTCCTACTTCTCCCATGTGTGGAGTAGAGGCTACTTGTGCTTCTGGATCTCCCCTCACATTCAGCGGCTCATCCACCTAACCAGATCATTAGAGATCTGTTTGAGTGAGTCACTCACTCTAAGTCAGATCTGTTCAATTTTTGCCTTCACTCTACCTTTGTTGCCTGTTTGGAGCCGAATGATATTTCTCATACATTATCTGATGAATCTTGGATTAATGTTATGCGTGAGGAACTTGAAAACTTCAAGAGGAACAAAGTTTGGAAGCTTGTCGAGCCCTCTTATGGTCACAACATCATTGGGACCAAATGGGTGTTCAAAAACAAGCAGAGTGAGGATGGGGTTGTTGTTCGAAACAAGGCTAGGCTAGTCGCTCAGGGTTTCACTATTGTCGAGGATCTCGACTTCGAGGAGACTTTTGCCTTTCACATTGCTAAAAACCCAGTGCTGCATTCTCGGACCAAGCACATTGATATTTGATATCACTTCCTCAAAGACCATGTGGAGAAGGGTGACATAGTGCTCCAGTTTGTGGAGAGTGACCACCAGTTGGCTGACATTTTCACTAAGCCTTTGGATAGCTCTAGGTTTATTGCCTTGAGAGGGGAGCTTGAGATTATGAGCTCTTATGGCATATCTTGAGGGGGAGCTGATTTGTATTATATGTTTATATGTATATTCAGCATTTCCTTTTTGCTTCTTCTGGGCGTCTATGGGGTGGTTTTCATTTTGTTGAGTCCACTTCACCTAGACTTTTGGCATGCCTCGGCATGGATCTCTCACCTTATGCTTTAGGTTGCTACTCTCCTTTCCTTCTCGGTTGAGGTCACTCACAGTATTGTAGGTTTAGCAGGTGTTGGGCCCTCTGGGTAGACAGAGTCTGTGTTTGCTTCTGGGCTAGAGATTGAGAACTAGTTTTCCTATGTAAGTCATATGGGGAAGGTGAGAGTGAGTCTGAGCTTAGTGCTCTCTACATCTTTTCCATGCTCTTAATCACCCAGTTGTCAGTTTCTCCTTTTCCTCTTCTCATTTTGGTTTCTAGTTTCAGTTGAGTTCAATTCTTTTTCTTGGAATTCAAAATTGCTAATGACTCAACTTCAATCAGATTTGTGCTTAAAATTGACTCACTTGTTGAGGGGGAGTTTGGAATTGAATTTTTACATTGCATATAGACTTGTTTCCATTTTCGAGCTTTGTCTTGTATGCAAAGGATGAAACTTGATTAGTTGCACCTAGCTACTTTTTTGAAGATTCTTGTTAATCTAGGTTGTATCTAGTCTGGTGTATCATATTTAAACTAGCCATCATTTAAATTGAGCTTTCTTGGAAACTTGATGAAACTTAGCTTTTACTTGCTATATTTCTTTAATAGATGCTTATAGCATGTTTAGTGAAATAGTGGGTTTCTACTAGAGTCCCTAGAGCAACTTGGGTTAGCTATGCTGTTTCATTCTAGAATCCTTAACATGCTCATGAATCTAAGTGCTAAAATGATAAAATTGACTTATTTGTGCTAAAACTGAACTCAACACTTTATATTCTCGAGACTGCTTCCCATTGCACTTGGGATGAACTTGGAATGAATTGTGTATGACCAAAACCACTCTTTTGAGCTTCTTGCTTGAGATTGCTGAATATGGCTGTAACACCCCGACATCTAGTATGCCTGGATGTCACCAAACATAGACTAACCAACATCTAAATACCACAAATAAGGGTAAATTACAGCAAAGGAGCATATGCTAAAACCAAAAATTTCGTCAGCATCTCCTTTGTTTTTCCATGAATTGAAGAAACAGTAATACTAAGGCAAGATATAGCATGTTAACAGACATCTAAAACAGCAATATCGACTGATATAGCATCACTTATGTCTAAAATAAGGAATTCAACCATTCCACAAATTATAGCAATCAAACGACGAACTTAAGCTCAAAACCAAGCCATACACCTAGTTTCATGGCACTATTCATTATTATCATGACTCCAAATGATTAAACTGTCTATGAGTGTGAAGCTACGTGTAGAAGTGTAGCTAATGCCCTTTTCCCGCATGCTGGTTTCATGGTACCTAAACACAACATGAAACACAAGCGTGAGTTCATCACTCAGCAAGTATATTGCAATGATACAAAAATAATAACAACTCACATACATACTTAATGCCATTCACATAACCTGAGAATCAACTCATGAACTTCATTCATGCTCTCATATAACATCTTCATAAACATCTCAAATAAACATCTTCATATGCATGTGACACTACGGAAGGTCGTAACGATATAAAATATGACATTATATATATTTTGGCTTTTCGGTACGACTTTATAGCGCTTTTCCGGGCCGTTTTCGGTCGTTTGGGCCTTTCCGGGGAAACTTGGGCCTTGGGGGGATCTTTTTGGGCCTGAGGTGGGGGCTTCTTGGCCCATGTGGGGAGGTGGGGGCAGCCACCCTGCCCTAGGGCGCCCCCAACACCTCCCCATGCGCCCCACCTCCTCCTCCTCCCCCTCCCATAGCCGCTGCCCCCTTGCCCCTTGCCATGCGCCACCATCTCACCTTCCCCTTGCACCACCACCTCTCCACCTCCCTTTCTGCCCCTAGGGTAGTTCTCCACCTCAACACCTCGAATATCCATCCGTTGGAGCGCTCCGCGACGAGGAAATCCGGCGGGATTGGAGCGAGAAAGGAGATCGCGCGAACCGGGAGGAGATCTATTGGGTTTTCGTGCGTCGGGCGAAGGTATGGCCATGGGAATCATTGGGGTTGGTCTAGGATATGTTCTAAGGGTGATTATCATGTTTTTAGATCAATTGGTGGTGCTGCAATTGAGTAGATTAGATTAGATCTAGAAGTTGCCACGTTCTCTGTTTCGGGCAGCATGTGCAGTCGACCTAGGGTTCGGGTTTTTGCCAATTTAGATTCAGAATTTGGTCATACATATGTTGAAGAAGTTGTAAGTAATTTCAATATCTTTCCGTGGGTATAAAGAACGTCCAATTCCACCCAGCCGTTTGAAAGTTATGGCTGTTTTACCGAGCGTGTTAAAATATGTGACGTGATTGGAACAGATCACGGTATTTTGTAGATTAAACAACTTTAGAGTCCGAATCAGCTTTTCCATATACTTAGAAAAAGTTAGGAAATTTCCTAACCTACGCGAAGATGTACTCGTTTAATTGATTCGGAGTCTTAGAACTCAAGTTCTGCCTTTTGGAAGGCTGCTGTCCCGATGGGACAGAACCTCTGTTTTTGGGTTTAGCGAGTAGTTTGCGATGTCGGGGTAGAAGAGGGTTTGCTTACTGTTTTGTGGACATGATTGTGAGTGTGTGGTCCCTATGTGCAGGTGGTGTGACCCCGGGAGTGCCTTCTACTTCTCGCCAATCCGTCGCCGTGGTTGAGGCAAGTGTATTGGAATGGGTAGCGGGTTATCGTTTGCTTGATCGGTTGCGATTGAAATTTAATATATGATATGTTCACATGCCATGCTTTAATGATTGCCAATGATATGATGAATATGCTTACTATGCTATGAAGCCATGTGTTAATGTACAAGTGATTTATGATGTTGGCATGTTTGCATACATGGCATGATACATGGCCCGGGCGGTGAGAAAGTCATAACTAGTCCGAGGAAGGTCGGTGAGAAAGTTATGACTATTCCGGAGAGCCAATGAGTAAGTCCTACATCGTGATTCCATCCACCGCGGTGTGGGGAAGCGAGGAGTAGGCACCCTCCATCTTCGGGATGGAAGGGGGGAGAGGGTGCACACCGACGGGTGTGTACTCAACCATACCGGTATGAGTTTCCAGGAGATATATGCATTGCATTATATGAGGATGTTATATGATGATGATATATGATGATGTCAATGATATGCTTACGCTATGAATATGAGATGTGTATGATGTTGTATGTGAAAAGTGGTGATGAAGGTATTAGAATGTATATTCTTGTTCCATTGCAATATACTTGGTAAGTGATGAACTCACGCTTGTGTTTATGTTGTTTTTCTTAGGTACCATGAAACTGGCATGTGGGAAAAAGGGCATTAGCTACACATCTACACGTAGCTTCACATTATTATACAGTTTAATCAGTGGGAGCCATGATAATAATGATTAGTGCCATGAATCTTGGTGTATGGGCTTGAGTTCATCGTTTGGTTGGTTATATTTGTTGGAATGGTTGAATTCCTTATTTTAGACATAAGTGATGCTTTACTTATTGTTATTGCTGTTTTAGATGTCTTATGCTATGATATAACTTGCCTTGTTATTACTCTTGCTCCAATTCATCTTAAAACAAAGGAGATGCTGCCGAAATTTTGGTTTTTAGCATTTACTCCTTTGCTGTAATTTATCTTAGTTTATGGTATTTAGATGTCGTTTAGACTATGTTTGGTAGCATTCGGGCATATTAAATGCCGGGGTGTTATAGTTGGTATCAGAGCAGGCTGTAGGTCCTTGGAATGTGTATTTTTAGTGTCATGCTATAGGGTACAACTAAAATGTGATGTGGAATAACTTAGAAACATGGCTTAGGTCTTAACTAAAATTTTGTCATAGGATAGCAACATTAAAACTTGCAAAAGTGGTATAACTAATCTAAAATTTGACACACACTGGATGCACAGAAGGAAAGGGTATGGGTATCGTTGTTTACGCTTAAAATGTTGTATATAAGCTTTGATGTTGAATGCTTCATTTGATAATGCATGTTGCTATGTCTATGAGATTGTGAAATCATGTGCTGAAAAATTGGCTTTGAACTGAAAAATTAACTTAGAATTGGATTTGCAAAATGTGCTTGTGCATGTGTTTGACAATTTGACAAGAAACAGTAAGTTACGCATTAGCGCCGGACAAAGTTCTCAAGAAACATTAAGTTTCCCATCTGCGACGGACAGTGTTTTTGGGTCTGTTGTGAACATGTTTTTGAGCCCATGACCGAAGTCATTTTCACATGTACAACGGACAGTTTTTCTTGGTCCGTTGTGAACAAGCTTTTTCGGTTTGGATAATTTCTTGGAACCAAGATTTTCACATGTACAACGGACTAATTCTTTTTGTCCGTCGTGAATGGACTTTTCTAGGGTTTTACTTTTGTGAAACCGAAGGCGTGCACGCTTGCGGACAAGCTTCCGGGGTCCGTTGTGAACTTGTTTTGAGCTCATGACCAAGCCATTTTGCATGTACAACGGACCAACTTTGTTTGTCCGTTGTGAACGTGTTTTTCCGCGTTTGGTTGGCTTCTTGGAACGAAACTTTTCCTTATACAACGGACCAACTTTGTTTGTCCGTCGTGAATCGTTTTCGCTCAATTAGGGTTTTGAGCGATTTGGATTTGAATTTTGAATGTGAATTTGAAATTTGTAATGATTTCATGATGCTTCTTTTGAAGTGGACTTTATGCAATACTCATGTGAGTAGTTGCATGGATTGACATTGAGTCAAGTCGTGGACTTGTGCTCGGATTTGTTTGTGGTTTGTTCATGTGCGTGTATTGCTCAAAGACGAATGTGGTCGATGACGGGACCGGAACTAGGTTCATGGAGGAACTGAGGTTCGGGACTAGGTTCAGGAGGAACCGAGGTCTTGGTGGTCAAGGATGTCATGCGGGACGTTCGCTAAGAGAATGGTGCACATGAAGAATGGTTAGTCACGTGAGAATGGCAGGAGGTCATTCGCGTGCAAAGTGTTAGTCACGTGAGTATGGCAGGTGGCCATACGCGTGCAAAGTGTTAGTCACGTGAGTATGGTAGGGTTGCCATACGCGTGCAAGAGTTGTACTCGGCCTGGTTGGGCCAAGTAGAGTTGAGTTGGATACGGATTCCTTCTAGGGAATAGGAATCGTATTCAGAACTCTTTGTGGGTTGGTGCTTTAAATAGGTGGGGGGTCTCCTGTTGAAAGGCACCAAGCAGAGCTGAGCGCATCAAGCTTTGAGCTTGGTTTTAGGGTTTGTACTCTTTTGATGAGAGTATTTTAGACAAGAAATAAAGATCAAATTCTTCCAAGATTTTTGCGTGCTACAGTAACCACGTCGCTACAGTGTTTTCTGTTTTGGTTCTTGTTTGCATGCTTGTTCTAGTTCCAGATTGGTTTTTGTTCTTTAAGTTTTATCTTGATTTGATCCATCAAAAACCTTTCTAGGGTATTGATCTAGTGTTTCTCAAAGTCTAGTTGATCAATCTTTTGTCGTTCTTGTTTAATTTTGAAGTTTAGATTAGATTGATTCTCGTCAAGTTCTGGATCAGCAAGCTTGCGAAGCTTATAACTTTTGATCCGTAAGTCCGATCGAGCTGATTCTTTTTGGGTTCGATTCGTACCGGAATCTAGTTTCTTGTGTCCAAATTTTAGATTAATCTAACGGTTGGATCTCCGGAAATTTGCGTTTTTACCGAACCTCTGTCTTTCTGTTTTTGTCGAAAACGAGGCAATTTTTTGGTTCTGTTTTGGGGTGAACTTTTAATAGGTCAAGAATTTGGTTTTAGCTTTCGCACAATCATTCACCCCCCCTCTGATTGCTATATTCGTATACTTCGATCCTACAAGTGGTATCAGAGCCAGGTTTCTCTAATCTATCTTAATCGGTGATTAGATCAATGGATCATTATTCGACAAAACCTTGTGTGTTCAATGGTGTTGATTTTCAGTTTTGGAAGGCCAAGATGGAGGCGTTCATCCAAGCTCAGGGATTCGCAATTTGGGAGAAGGTCTACAAGCCATATGAAGTCCCTGCAAACGACAACGTCAACGACACCAATCGCACACATGTTGAAGCAAACAAAGAAGGCGCCGCAACTTGATCATCCAAGGTTTGGGACGCAGCGACTTTGACCGTGTGATCCATTTCAAGTCCGCATATGAGGTATGGAAATCTCTTTGTGATTACCATGAGGGTTCTAACACTATTAAAGAGGTTCGTCAAGATCTTTACAAAAAAGAATACATGCGATTTGAGATGAAACCCGGCGAGTCGTTAGATGATTTCTTTGCACGCTTTAATAAGATTCTTAGCAATTTGCGTGCTGTTGGAGTTAGCTTTGATGATGCTGGTAATGCTAGACAATTGCTTGGTGCATTAGACATGTCTATTTGGGAGATGAAAGTAACATCTATACAAGAATCTACTACCATGAGTACACTTACTTTAGATGTTCTTTATTCTAAATTGAAAACTCATGAATTAGATGTTTTTGCTAGAAAGAATGATCATAAATCAATTGCTTTGACCTCTCAATCTAGCATATCTCATAATGGTGCTGCTTCAAGTTTTGCTCTATCTTTCTTGTCTTCACTAACCGATGAACAGATTGAGCAATTCCCAGAAGAAGACTTGTCACTACTCTCTTCTCGCTTTAACAAAGCTTTGCAAAATGTGATAAAAAGAAAGAGAGGTGGTGGTGATCCTCCAAGATGCTATGAGTGTGGTGATCTCGACCATATTCGTCCAAACTGTCCAAAACTTGCAAGTAAAGCATCAAGGGAGGAGAAGGACAACGACAGAAGAAAAGAGAAGAAGAAGTTCTCTCCAAGTGATAGAAAGAAGAAGAACTTCATCAACCGCAAAGTTGTCCATCGAGTTCTTTCCGCTCTTGAACAAGTCAATTTGAGCGATGTGGATTCGGAGAGCAGCGAGGATGATGCAACTCCAAGCAAGCATGAGTTGACGGGGTTGTGTCTCATGGCCAAAAGCAGCGACAGCTTCACCGAGGGCGATCATGACAGCGACTTCAATGTGGTAGATCCTTCTTACGATAAATTAGCTATTGCTGTTGCTCGTCTTGGTAAATTGCTTGATAAACGTGACAAGAAAATTAAGAAACATGATTTTGTTGTTGAATCATTGAATGCTGAAATTGCTAGACTTAAAACTTTGATTCCTAGTGATGATACTTGCAAATCATGTGACTTAATTTACAATGAGCTCACCTTGCTTAGGAAAGAACATGCTCTTTTGTTGCATCTAAATGAGAAAAATGAGAAACATGTTGTACATGCTAGCTGTTCCACTGATGATTTGCATAGTTCAACTTCTTGTTCTAAATGCTCAACTCTTGAATTAAAATTGAAAGATGCAAATGCTAGGGTTTCTCAATTAACTGATAATTTGCTTTCACATGAGGTTCTTTCATGCTCTACTTGTCGTAAACAGAAAGAGAAGGTTGATAATCTTTGCAATAATTGTTTAACTCTTGCCAAGAAAGTTGATTACTTGCAAAGTTCTTTGGAACGATTCACTAATGGCAAGAAAAGATTAAACATGATTTTGGATCAATCTAAGGTTAGCTCAAACAAGAAAGGTTTAGGTTTTGATCTTCATGCTTCATATGAAACTAAACCTCGCTCTGTTGTTTATGCTCCTTGCAATGACAAACTTGAGATTTCAAATGAGCCTAAGAAAATTGTCTTCAAATCTGGCCTTTTATCTTCTACTATGATGAATGCAAATGTTGCTTCTACTGTTAAAGCAAAACATCATGTTAAGTACACTTGCACTCATTGTGGTAGAGATGGACATTTAGTAGACTTTTGCTTTAGACTAGCTAAACAACAAAAGAGAGAAAGGTTTAATGCTATGTCTAATTTCAGAAAGGCACACTCTACTTCTCATTATGTGCCTAGGGTGAAACAAACACCTTTTGATGCTAAAAACACGGGAAAAGGCAAATCTGATTTTGTGCATAAGAATACTCGTGTTGTGCCTACTATTCTGCGTCGTGTGTCTCAGTACTGGATTCCTAAACATCTTATTTCTAACCCCAGCATGCCGAGACCTCGACACTTTCTCGCTTCTATGTAGGCTTCTCACGAGGAGGGAGAACATGTGGCTAGTGAATTTGGATGCTCACTTCATATGTTCAAGTGATAAGATTTGGTTCTCCTTCACTCGTGCATCTCATGTCGAAAGTGTTGCCTTTGAAGATACTTCTTCCACTTCTGTTTTTAAAAGGCACTAGTCCAAATAGTGCAGTACAGTGCATATGTTCAGGGGGAGAGTGTCTTTGTTCATAAAAGATGATGATGATCTTTGTTGAGGATGAGATAATTGGAGGTTTACATGAGAGACTCTTCCCACGTGCTTGTGTGTGCTTGTGTGCTTGTTTTCAAGCTTCCCACGTGCTTCACATCGACAAGCTATCTTCAGGTATCCTCATAGAACTCAAGATTTTGGCATTTGGCTTTCTGCTTCCTCATGCATTAGTTTGAGATCTTTTTCTGATGCTGATTTTGGAGGATGTAGAATTGATAGGAAGAGCACTTCTGGTTCATGTCACTTCTTGGGAAATTCTCTCATTGCATGGTCATCTAGAAAGCAATCTTCATTTGCACAATCAATCTTGAATCTGAATATGTGGTCTTTGCTAGTTGTTGTTCTCAAATTCTTTGGATAGTAGCTACCCTTAAAGATTATGGGGTTAATTTGGATAGTGTTCCTCTTTTGTGTGATAACACTAGTGCAATTTGCATTGCTAAGAACCCCGTGCAACACTCTAGAACAAAACACATTGACATCGATTTCACTTTCTTAGAGATCATGTTGAAAAAGGCAACATTGTGCTTCATCATGTGGATCTTGAACATCAATTGGCGAACATTTTCACAAAACCTTTGTCTTCTTCTCGCTTTGCTTTTATTCGGGAGAACTTGGAATTGTTCATCCAATGGGATTGTTTTGAGGAGTTTCTTTGCCAAGTTCTTTCACTTGATGAGCTCACTTTATCATATTTCTTTATATGTTATGTAATTGAGCTAATATATGATAATCTAATTGTCTCTCTTGAACTAAAAATGACATTGTGGAATTCCACTGGACTGATTACCTATAGCTAAATACTCTGTGATATCTTACTCTTCTAGGCTTGATATTGAATCCTCTTGACAAATTTGGGCTATGAAGCAAGTGTGGTTTCAACTTTACTCTTTCATAAGACCTTTTAATCACTTTTGCATGTTTATAATCAAAGAAAAATGAAAAGAAAAGGGAATCAATAAAAAGGGTTGTTAAAAGCAAAAAACCTCAAGTTATGTGCTTGTGTTTGCTTTCCCTAAAAGATAAGATGTATGCTTCAAGCATGCCATTCCCTCAAAGATAAGATGTATGCTTCAAGCATGCCACTCCTAGAAAATAAAAGAAGTATGCTTCAAGCATGCCACATGCAACTTATTGTTTAAAGATTAAATTGGTCTACTAGATTGGAGTTGAAACTACTTGCTCGCCCTAAGTTGTTAGTTGCTTCAATTTTTAAAGTCTTGCTTTTTCTGCTAAGATCTTGCTTAGTACTTGGCTATAGTTGACTAAATTGAGGTTGAGATGCATGTCATTCCCTAACTTGTTAAAATCACATCAAGATCATGTATTTTGCATATTATGTGATATATAAGGATATATGATCAAATGAGCTCATCTTTTCTTATCTTGGCACTCCCTTGTTTCTCTTGGTGAAATCATTGTTTCAGGAAAAATTTTGAACCTGTTCTCTCTTTTACTCTTGATGAATCCATTGTCAAAGGGGGAGAAATTTGGAAATCTTTCTTTGAAAAGTTTAAAGAAAAAGGGAGAGTTGTATTTGGAAATTTGAGAATTTTTGGGAGAAGTTTGGAGAATTTTTGAAATTTTTGGGCGCATTGCACATTCACACACATTTTCATTCTCAGGGGGAGATTTTGTTTTGCATTTTGGTCAAAGAGGGATTTCTGTGTTTTCTTACTTTGGTCTTTGATCCTTTGGATTTCAAAATCTTTTGTAAAGTGAATGCCAAATGTTCTATTCTAAGTGGTGTTGCCAATGTTTTCATCAAGGGGGAGATTGTGAAATTATGTGCTGAAAAATTGGCTTTGAACTGAAAAATTAACTTAGAATTGGATTTGCAAAATGTGCTTGTGCATGTGTTTGACAATTTGACAAGAAAGCATGAAGTTACGCATTAGCGCGGACAAAGTTCTCAAGAAACAAGAAGTTTCCCATCTACGACAGACAGTGTTTTTGGGTGCATTGTGAACATGTTTTTGAGCCCATGACCGAAGTCATTTTCACATGTACAACGGACAGTTTTTCTTGGTCCGTTGTGAACAAGCTTTTTCGGTTTGGATAATTTCTTGGAACCAAGATTTTCACATGTACAACGGACTAATTCTTTTTGTCCGTCGTGAATGGACTTTTTCTAGGGTTTTACTTTTGTGAAACCGGCGTGGCACGTTCTTGCGGACAAGCTTCGGGGTCCGTTGTGAACTTGTTTTGAGCTCATGACCAAGCCATTTTGCATGTACAACGGACCAACTTTGTTTGTCCGTTGTGAACGTGTTTTTCCGCGTTTGGTTGGCTTCTTGGAACAGAAACTTTTCCTTATACAACGGACCAACTTTGTTTGTCCGTCGTGAATGCGTTTTCGCTCAATTAGGGTTTTGAGCGATTTGGATTTGAATTTTGAATGTGAATTTGAAATTTGTAATGATTTCATGATGCTTCTTTTGAAGTGGACTTTATGCAATACTCATGTGAGTAGTTGCATGGATTGACATTGAGTCAAGTCGTGGACTTGTGCTCGGATTTGTTTGTGGTTTGTTCATGTGCAGTATTGCTCAAAGACGAATGTGGTCGATGACGGGACCGAACTAGGTTCATGGAGGAACTGAGGTTCGGGACTAGGTTCAGGAGGAACCGAGGTCTTGGTGGTCAAGGATGTCATGCGGGACGTTCGGGCTAAGAGAATGGTGCACATGAAGAATGGTTAGTCACGTGAGAATGGCAGGAGGTCATTCGGCGTGCAAAGTGTTAGTCACGTGAGTATGGCGGTGGCCATACGCGTGCAAAGTGTTAGTCACGTGAGTATGGTAGGGTTGCCATACGGCGTTAGCCGGGACCCGAATTTGCAAATCGTCGGACCCTCGTGTATTCAGCACTAGTCGAGGAGCAGCTAGTACTGATTTGTCTTAACATCGGTATATATCACAATCATACCAAAGCGATACTATCAAAGTACTTTATTTAAATAATCAAAGGGTTACTCGACCTTATGGCCAAGTTACAAATATATGCCTTGCAAAGCGAGAACTTATTAAAAGAGAAATAATAGCGGCGGAAAATCAAATAAACTTACGTGGCGCCATCCGGTATACCACGAACTGGCCAGGCTCGCATCCCCTAAGTGAGCGGGTCCTCTTGGAGTTCCTCCTCACGGCTGGCGTAGTCTCCTCTTCAAGCGGTATTGTGTTGAGGCAGGGTGAGTACTTGGTACTCGACAAGTCATGCCTGAGAATGCAAGCTAGTATACTATATGCATGGCTTGGTACAAAGGAATAGCTCTCAAGAGTATATTTGCGATGTGACTTTTGAAAAGTAATATAAGTAGATTGGCTTGGTAAAAACAAGTAAAGCATAAATAACTTTTCAAAGTTTAATAAACATTTTCCCATCCTAAACCATATTTCCATCATCTTCCTTGTTAAACCAACCCATCTTTTCAAAACCAAGTTATTTTGAGAAAAATCTAACCCTTAGCGTAATTCCCGAGAGCATTGTCGATCACAGTGGACTCGGCTATTCAAATAGATTCTACACTCTGCCAGAGGTTATGCACTTTACCCACAAGATACAATCCACTCACCACGTCGGCCGTGAATCGCCATACAAGAGTATGCGAATGACGATCATAACAAAGCCTTCCGGAAGCCTCAAACAACACAGGTGGTCCTCTCGATGCGTGCTCTACACCATCCCTTCCCTTAGCCAAGGCGAAGTATGGGACCAACACACCGTTAGATGGGTACTGGCCACAGACCACGATCGCTCCCCGTACAATCACACAAGCGGTGTAGCCCGACACCACTGAGGCTCCACAAGTGAGTCCTTAGCGACTTAGTCAACTAGGGCCGTCCCATTCGACCATGTGGTTGCAAGTATGACCAGTTCAAGGCTTGCAAGGTTAAGTCCTTAGAGTGACCAGGGCAAGACTACCCGAAAAACCAAATCAACACTCCCAATGCCACAGGCCCACGATTACTCTTGCCACATGCCGTCGAAAAGCGTTTATCAAACCCGATTGATTACCATGCACCACGTGCCATCAACATCACATGATACTTTTCCAAAAACAGGTTCAATATATCATTAAGTCAATATTAGCATTTGATTGTCCAAAAATCATGTCATGAAACGCATTAGCAGTCTAAGCGTTATGCTACAGCGATCTAAACCCATGTTGGCAATTTAGTAATGTCCAGCACTAGTAAAACAACTAGGGTGACAAAGGTCATGGCACATACTTAAGTAATCAAGGTGTCATATAGCAAATTGGTATTTATCTAACCCCCCATGTTTAAACAAAGTATCTTTCTAATTGAACTAGCATGCAATAGTTTAAATCAAAATAGATTTAAATAGGATCAATATGGTCAAGCACAACTTGCCTTCAAAAAGCACTTGCTCTTGGTCTTGAGTTGGATCTGAGTCAATACTTCTCCTTGAATCCCTCAGGCACTTCAACGTCTACTCGTAAAAGCGTGCAAATAGCAAATACACAAATAAACACTATGCAAAAGATCCCAAAACTCCAAATAAAATCCATAAACAGAGAACATAATTTTACGGATTTTTAGAAGCCAGAATCGTCAAATTTGGAGTTAAAAGCATAAAAGTTATGATTATTTAAAGTTTAAATAATCAATTAAATAATTTTACAGAGAAAAACTTTAGTCCAAAAATTAAATAAAATTCATATTTAGGTAGATCTCAATTTTATACAAATTTAGAAATTTGAATCGCTCAAATCGGAGTTGAAGCACTTAAAAGTTATAAAGCGTTTGAAGTTTGAATCTAAATTTGAAATCATTATTTGAATTAATAAATCATTTTCTTTTCGGAAATTAATTATTGCGTCGGCATGGACAGTGGCAGCTCTGATTGGCTTTGGCGGCGTCGGCCGATCCATGGGCTCGGTCCGCGCTCGGCTTTCGGGTCCACGGTGGACTCGGTCCACGGCTCGTGAGGCTGACATGTGGGCCCACGCGCGGTATTTGGGTTTCACGCCGCAGCGTGGCTGCGGTGACCGTGGGCCCCTACGACTCGCGGTCAGCGTGTCGGAACCAGCGCTCCCAGCGGCGTGAAGCGCGGTGAGCACCGTGGCACAATCTCGGCGTTGATTTGAAAATCAGCGGTCGGTTAGAATCTAGAACCTCACGTTCAAAACTACCACGGTTGATCAAGACGTTCGATCTAGATGGGGCGGTCGAGATCTAACCCTATCTCCTTCTAGCAACTAACCACACAATGCGATCTAAATCTAAGCGGTTGAAACCTAATCAAAGCGGAAGCTTGATAGCAGGCGGCGTGGCCTCGCCTCGTGCGTTGGATCTTGATCAGCGGTGCACGAGCTTCATGCGACGGCGATGGCTTCTTGGCGGCGTTGCGAGCTGCCGGCGAGGCAGCGACCACCCTACGGCGCTTGGGCGTCTCCGGCCAAGTGAGTGCACCGCAGTGCGCCTCGGCGCAAAGGTTCTCAGTCCAGGAGCTTGAAAGCGGAGGATAATGAGCGCGAAGCGAAAAAACCGTGGCGGCACTCCCCAAACTTCGAGAAATCGCGAGCGGCAAGCGGCTTAGGCGTTGGAAACTAGGGCAATAAGCGCGCCTGAGCAGCGATCCTCGGGCGATAACCGCCTTAAATAGCCTCGGCGTGCTGCAGCGGAAACCTAATCGACGCGGCGACTCTGTGGCGATCAGCTTCGATTCTGACGGAAAAGGCAGCGAAATCGTGGCCCGTCCGCGTGTCGCGCTCAACCCACGATCGCCTGCGGCGATGGTCGGTCGGATCACTGGCTTTCGGTCGAGTCGGCGGATCTCGGTAGTTGGATCTTGATCAGCGGTTGGGGATCGATTAGGGGTTAAAGTGGGTTGATCGATCAAGCGGCTCAGGTGGGACTCGAGTCCGACTTCGATCGGATGAAACGATGCTTGACCGAGTTGGATTTTCGGTAATTAATATTTAAAATAATTCCCGATAATTCATTTAATTCATTAAAAATAGCAAATGACTCGAGAAAAATTCGAGAAAAATTTGGAAAATATTTTGGAATCATTTTGGACTCAAATAAAATATTTCCAACAAAAATTTATTTGCAAATTTAAATTCTTTAATTATTTCAAAATGGAATAAATTCAAATAAATTCCAAATAAATCCAAATAAATTGCAGAAAATTCAAAAATTCACCAAAGTGCCAAATCACACATGAATTTAAGAAAAGCAAAATTTTGGGGTGTTACAAACCTCCCCCCTTAATAGAATCTAGTCCAGAGATTGAGGGCTTACTAAAGGAATAGGTTTGGAAATTCTTTCTTCAAATCCTCTTGTGACTCCCAAGTCGCTTCACTTTCTTCATGGTTGCTCACTTGAACTCTGAAGCGGGTTGACTTGTTTCTAGTTTCTCGATCCATTGTGTCTAGAATCCTCACGGGTGCTCCTTATAAGTCAAGTCCTCATGCAACTCAATTGACTCTGGCGGTGTGTGTTCTCGGGGAACTCGGAGACACTTCTTTAAGCCGGACACATGGAATACGTCATGTACTCACACCTTCTTATTTGTGGCAACTCCAGGTGTCTGGCGTGCAAGAGTTGTACTCGGCCTGGTTGGGCCAAGTAGAGTTGAGTTGGATACCATTCCTTCTAGGGAATAGGAATCGTATTCGTAACTCTTTGTGGGTTGGTGCTTTAAATAGGTGGGGGTCTCTGTTGAAAGGCACCAAGCAGAGCCGAGCGCATCAAGCTTTGAGCTTGGTTTTAGGGTTTGTACTCTTTTGATGAGAGTATTTTTAGACAAGAAATAAAGATCAAATTCTTCCAAGATTTTTGCGTGCTCTGATAACCACGTCGCTCACGGTGTTTTTCTGTTTTGGTTCTTGTTTGCATGCTTGTTCTAGTTCCAGATTGGTTTTTGTTCTTTAAGTTTTATCTTGATTTGATCCATCAAAAACCTTTCTAGGGTATTGATCTAGTGTTTCTCAAAGTCTAGTTGATCAATCTTTTGTCGTTCTTGTTTAATTTTGAAGTTTAGATTAGATTGATTCTCGTCAAGTTCTGGATCAGCAAGCTTGCGAAGCTTATAACTTTTGATCCGTAAGTCCGATCGAGCTGATTCTTTTTGGGTTCGATTCGTACCGGAATCTAGTTTCTTGTGTCCAAATTTCAGATTAATCTAACGGTTGGATCTCCGGGAATTTGCGTTTTTACCGAACCTCTGTCTTTCTGTTTTTGTCGAAAACGAGGCAATTTTTTGGTTCTGTTTTGGGGTGAACTTTTAATAGGTCAAGAATTTGGTTTTAGCTTCCGCACAATCATTCACCCCCCCTCTGATTGCTATATTCGTATACTTCGATCCTACAGAGATAAATGATTGAATTGTGCTTGTTGTGGTGATAAAGTGGGGTTGTGGTGCCGAACGGTTTCGGTCACCACTTTTGTTCATAGTAAGGGTGAGGTTTGACGGTGTGGCCGGTTAGCGCCATCACCGAAGAACTATTAACCCTTGTAGGAGAAGAGTGCTTACCCTTTCTGTCGTAGATCGGGTAATTGACTGGAGTCAAATAGAAGAGTTTGGTGGTGGATTCCTTCGTATGTTCCGTAGGCGGTCGGTTTTGGTTGGTTTTCTTGGCTTGAGTTGACTGAAATCAAAAGAAAAGTGTTTGGTATTGGATTTTCGCGGATTGTTCTGTACGCGGTTTGTGGTTTTGTCTTCCTTGGTTGAAGACGAAGAAGAAGAGTTTTGAGTTGTGCCGTCTGTTGGTCATAATTTTTCCTTTGACACCCGATTTTGCTGGTTATTGAGGATTGTCTTAGGGAGGAAACATATGTGGTTGTTGTCCTCCCTATCTAAGAAAAGAGTTGAAGTTCTCCTAGTGCCTACCTTAGGTTGGGTGGAGCTAAGTTTTGAATCTTTATCGGAAAAGGTTTGGTTGAACATTTGGTTTTCCCTAGTGCATCCTTCTTCCTTCTTGGAAGTATAGATCTTGAGATTTCTTGAAGAGTTTTGTGGGTAAATTTGGGAATTTGAGAGTTGAGCTCTCCTGCATTTCTGTTGGAGTTTTGTTTTTCTTCCTTGCCAGGAAAAGGAGAAATTGTCTATCGGTGTTCGTTCTTGTTCTTGAGTTGTTGTTATCTTTAAAAGTGGAGTTGCATCCTGTTTGTCAAAAGTGAAAATGGTTGTTTAGCATGTCATGTAGTATGTAACAATGTGGTTTATGGAAATGATTTGTTCTTAAGTTAATTGGTGAGTTGAATTAGTTAAATGTAATATTTGTGTTTAGCTTAAGATTAAATAAACTTCTAGTGTTGTAGATTACTCTATAGCGAGAATGATTAAAGGTATTAATGTACATGCATAGAACCGGTTGCTTTGCTTTAAAAGTGCTTATGATCCCCGATTATGTTTAAAGTTTTAAACCCTGATGCATAGTTAAAACATTAAGATGATGTAGACTGCTGTTATTGTTAAAGAAACCTTGCTGGTTGTTTAAAGATGTTTAATCTAATGGATTAATAGAGAAATTTAATCATGTTGCCTAGTGACTTTAATTTGGAAGTTGATTAGAGTTGCTATTTACGTTGTTGCAAACTACTAGTATATTTGGAAGTATGCATTTGTGTCTCTACAATGCTAGTATTGATATCAATTGAGAAGACATAAGACTTATTGTTAATGAAGTTGTTAAGGGCAGTGTTAATGCTAGTATTCAATCTATTTTAATAGTTGGAGTATGTTGTGTAGTGACAATTTTGTTGTAACCTATGTATAGGGTAGCTAAACGCAATGTTGTTGATTGATGATTATGCAAATTATTGATATTGATGACTTAGTAGTGTTGTTAATTGTTGGAAACCATTGATCCAATAGAGAAAAGTGTAAAACTGTGGAATTATGTCGAGTACATGTTGTGATAGGATGAACAATGGATAATAAACATGATGTAAGATTTTAACCTTAATGAATGCATATCTTAGAATCCTAATTACGAATTTTATCTTGTAGAGATATTACTTATTTATTGAAGTCATTTTATTGATTGAACAAGTTTCAATTGTCAAGATTTTGACATATGGATAGTATAAAATTGATAGGTTGACTTTGCTCAAGTAGCTGTTGAAGTACTACGTTTGAAATGTAGAATACGTTGTTATGTGATTTGGTGATCCGTGGGGATCATGTCAATGTAGTCTTGGTTGGGTGCCTTTGTGATAAGCATCTTAAACCTTAATTAAAAGTGTTGGGAATGGTAACTAGAGAAAGAAATTGTTATGTAAATTTTGTTAAATCCGGTTGGACTCTCTTGATGAGTAAATAGTGATTTTTGAATGCTTCAATGGTAAGTGTAGTGGAATACAAGTTATGGTGGGATTCATGCTGAGCTGGTGTGTAAAACCCTTTCAACTGATTCGGACTCTAAAATAGTCTTTAGATCAATAGCCTAGTATAAGCATGTGTATCATACACTATGAATATGAGATGTGTATGATGTCGTATGCTTACACTATGTCAATGATATGCCAAGAAATTTCTAAGGGAAGACCAAGAAAAGGCCTTATTCCGTGATAGCACTAACGGCCTACATATTGATTTGGCACTTTGGAAGAAAATTGAAAAAACGTAAGATGCCAACATTGTGATCTAATCCTCCGTTTGAACTGCCATATGAAAATAGCCTAGTGAACCTAGCATATCTCTTATATTTGAACGGATCAACACACGTAGTCATGTCGTTTCCCCACCAACAGGTTGAATTGGCTATACTCCGTGAATTATCAAATAGGCAGAAGAAAAACAAAACGGATATCCCAAGTTTATTCCTTTATTCAAAAGTATGAAACCTTACAACTTTCTGCTAATTTATATTTGCACTAATATACACACCATATAATTCTTTTTTTTAGAGAGAGACCATGCAATTCTTCTTCTTCTTCTTCTTCTAGACCATGCAATTATAATTGTGCTTTGATGTATAGTTCAGGTCCTGGCTGACTTAGGAAGCACCTGTGCTAACTTAAATATGATTAGTTTTTTCAGCAAAATAAACTATGTAAGGATCCATAGGGAATTATTCCCATGTCCTTCCACAGTCATTAGTCTTAAGTTATTAAATCAACGCTATTATGCGATGCTAAAAAATGAGCATTATTATGTTTGTATTACTTGTCTAACACATCTGTGATGTCCATTCAGAAGGATTTAAAATACTAGCTATAAAATATGTGTTCCCTGATCTGAGTGGCATATCACAATATGAGCCAAAGTCAAACACTAGAATAATTCTCTCTTTGCACAATTAGAATGTCAAACCTGTTTTTTACTGGTAATCTAGTTGCTTTGCTTCTTGTCAACAGTTGTAGCAATGGATAATGGGTCTAATTAAATAAATAACTTGAGTTACTCTCTTCGACTTGCATAATGATGTTTGGGCTTGGCTGAATGGCATAGTTTAAAATTTACAGCTACTCTCTCCGTTCTTGAATACATGTTATTCTAGCTTTCAAATTTTTTTCCTAAATACATATTGTTCTACAATTTCGAGACCACTTTTAACTATTTTTTTCTTTGCATATCCCTACCATTCATTATTTTCAATGTTATTTATTATTATCGAAAGAGTAACACACATCATCCAAAAGCAATAAGTGGGCTAATGAAGGAGGACTATTTGATCATTTCTACATGTGCCTTGATTGATATGTAAAAATTTAAAACATCATCTATTTAAGAACAAATTAAACGAGCTAGATTAGATCACTGTGTATTTTTAGGCCCCGTTTGGCAACTTGGAACTGGGCCGTTTCTATTAAATTCTGGAAGAAACCCAACCAAACGAGCTAAAGCTCGGAACGATTCTCCTCGAAACGTTTCTTCTTTTTCCACTTTGTGGCTGAATCGGTCTCAACCCCGTTTCACCCGATTCACAGAATCCTACCTGAAATATTTCTACCAAGAATTTGAAACCGTTTCCGTTTCTACTAGAATCTAGAACCGTACCAAACAGGACCTTAGTTCAGAGAATGGTTTGCTGAGTGTTGTCACAAAACCATGTGGTGCATGTGCCCCTCCTTGCAAACGCCGCCTCTAGAATATTTCATTGACTTCACTTGGTTAAACTCCAATCTCTTTGTTTAACTGCGTATAGGGATGACAGTTTTACCCTAGGGTTTGGGTATCCGTGGGTACCCGATCCGATAAGAATAGGTACGGGTAGTACTTTATATCCATGGGTTTTTGGGTTTGGGTACCCGATCCGATAAGAATAGGTACGGGTAGTACTTTATACCCATGGGTTTTTGGGTTTGGGTACCCGATAATACCATGGGATGGGTATGGGTGCCAATTTATACCCATGGGTACCCGATGGGTATCCTATGACATGTGGGTCCAGTTTTATAATATATAAATTAACAAAAATAAAATGTTAACCCTCAGTCATTCACTAGTTTTTAAAAATAAAATATGAACATCATTTTATAGTGGCATTTAATTATATATTTATCATTAAATTGAGATAATATAAGAATTATTTGAGCCCTTTACTGAATAAACTATGAGCACAACCGTGACGGGTATGGGTACCCATTGGGTATTGGGTACCCATTGGGTTTGGGCGTGGGCACAGATTTGTACCCGATAAGTTTAGTGGGTTTGGGTGGGCAGCACAAGTTTAGGTTTCGGATTTAGGTATGAGATAGTTGTAGCCGGAGGTACCTACCCGATTGCCATCCCTAACTGCGTATCACATAAACATGATGTGTTGCGTTTGACCGTCTTATTTTCAAAAATACATACTTCTACTTGTTTTAATTAGTCCGACATACGGGATGTACCTAGCCAACTCGTGGTAGTCCAACGAGGGTTCACAAAACCGTCGGAAACCGCTCGAAAATCGCGGTTTTCGACCGTATCGAGCCGGTTCAAAATCATAAACCAGTTGGTAAAACGGTTTAATTCAAAAAAAAATTGAAAATTTTGAAAAAATTTATGCGATGAAAACCGAGCGATTTTTCCAGAAAACCGCTCAAAAAACCGACCGCCCAAAAGGTTCGAGCCGCCGACCGGTTTTTGTTTTTTTTTATTTGTTTAGAATTTTTTGTTCAAACGCTCGATTTTGAAACTCTTTAATTTTTGACGATTTTCACTCGATTTTCGCGGTAAACTGGTACCACTGGGATCACGATTTTCAGTTCGAAAATAGTTTGGTGAACCCTGAGTCCAACCAATCTAACCATATTCATAGTGTAAGCGTATCATTGACATCATCATATATCATCATCATATAACATCCTCATATAATGCAATGCAATGCGATGCGATGCACATGTCTCCTTGGAAACTCATACTGGTATGGTTGAGTACACACCCGTCGGTGTGCACCCTCTCTCCCCTTCCATCCCGAAGATGGAGGGTGCCTACTCCTCGCTTCCATACACCGCGGTAGATGGAATCACGATGTAGGACTTACTCATTGGCTCTCCGGAATAGTCATAACTTTCTCACCGACCTTCCCCGGACTAGTTATGACTTTCTCACCGCCCGGGCCATGTATCATGCCATGTATGCAAACATGCCAACATCATAAATAACTTGTACATTAACACATGGCATCATAACATAATAAGCATATTCATCATATCAATGGCAATCATTAAAGCATGGCATGTGAACATATCATATATTCAATTTCAATCTCAACCAATCTAGCAAACTACAACCCGCTACCCATTCCAATACACTTGCCTCAACCACGGGCGACGGATTGGCGAGACGTAGAGGGCACCCCCGGGGTCACAACACCTGCACATAGGCACCACACACTCAAAATCATGCCCACAAAATAATACACAAACACTCTTCTACCCCGACTTCGCAAACTACCCGCACAACCCAAAAACAGAGGTTATGTCCCGTCAGGACAGCAGACTTGCAACGAGCATAATTTGGGTTCTACGACTCTGAGTCGATTAAACGAGTACATCCTCACATTGCTTAGGAAATTTCCTAACTTTTTCTATGTATACGGAAAGACTGATTCGGAATCTAAAGTTGTTTAATCTACAGAATACCGTGATCTGTTCCAATCTCGTCACAGTTTTGAACACGCTCGGTAAAACAAGCATAACTTTCAAACGGCTGATCGGAATTAAGTATACTTTACGTCCAATTAAAGTTATTTCAATTACCTACAACTTCTTCAACAGGCGGATGACCAAATTCCTACTCTAATTTGGCGAAAACCCAAACCCAAGGTCGACTGCTCATGCTGCCCGAAACAGAGAATGTGGCAAACTCTAGATTTCATCTAATCTACCCCATTACAGCACCACCAATTGATCTAAAAATATGATATTAACCCTTAGAGCAGTACCTAGACCAACCCCAAGGATTCCCATGGCCATACCTTCGCCCGACGAACGAAGAACCAACGGATCTCCTCCCGGTTCGTGCGATCTCCTTCCTCGCTCCAAATCCACCGGATCTCCTCGTCGCGGAGCGCTCCAATGGACGGATCTTCGGGGTTGTGAGGTGGAGAGGCTTCCCTAGGGCTGCAAGGGGTGGTGGAGAGGGGAGGGGATGGCACAAGGGGGAGAGGAGGCGCCCAAAGTGGGGGGTGGCGGCTTGGGTGGTGGGAGGAGGAGGTGGAGTGGCGGCTAGGGTTGTGGGGCGCATGTCGGCAGGGGGAGGACGCCCCCAAGGCAGGTTATCCTGCCTCCCCCTCCCTCATGGGCCCAAAAATCCTCCCACCAAGGCCCACGACACATCCCCCTTGGGCCCAAACTCCCCCGGAGAGGCCCAAACTCCCGAAAAAAGCCCGGAAATGCGAATAAACCTCACCGCGTATAATTTTAACCTCCGGTTTTCATATTTTATAATGTTTTGACCTCAACATTCACATTTTTTAAGATTACGACACTCCGTGGTGTCACAACCAGGTTGAGGGGGCTTGGTGTGCCCCCTCCCTGCCCTAGCCGCCCCCCCCCCCCACATACCTCTCCCCCATGGGGGCACCTCCCCCTCTACCCAATCTAGCTGCCACCCCTCCATGGCCGTGCACCCCTCCTCCCTCCTCCCCATTGAACCACCACCCCTCCCCTCCCCTCTCCATCACCCTTGCTGCCCTAGGGAAACCTATCCACCTCACCACCCCGCAGATCCGTCCATTGGAGCGCTCCACGACGAGGAGATCCGGTGGATTTGGAGCGAGGAAGGAGATCGCGCGAACCGGGAGGAGATCCGTTGGTTCTTCGTTCGTCAGGCGAAGGTATGGCCACGGGAATCCTTGGGGTTGGTCTAGGTACTGTTATAGGGGTTGATATCATGTTTTTAGATCTATTGGTGGTGTTGTATTTGGGTAGATTAGATGAAATCTAGAGTTTGCCACGTTCTCTGTTTCGGGCAGATTGAGCAGTCGGCCTAGGGTTTGAGATTTCGCCAATTTAGATTCAGAATTTGGTCGACTGCCTGTTGAGGAAGTTGTAGGTAATTGCAATACCTTTCATTGGACATAAAGAACATCCAATTCCAATCAGCCGTTCGAAAGTTATGCTCATTTTACCGAGCGTGTTCAAAACTGTGACGAGATTGGAACAGATCACGGTATTCTGTAGATTAAACCACTTTAGAGGCCGAATAAGTTTTTCCGTATACTTAGAAAAAGTTAGGAAATTTCCTAAGCTACGCGATGATGTACTCTTTTAATCAATTTGGAGTCTTAGAACTCAAGTTATGCTCGTTGGAAGTCTGCTGTCCCGACGGGACAGAACCTCTGTTTTTGGCTTTTGCGAGTAGTTTGCGATGTCGGGGTAGAAGAGTGTTTGCGTACTGTTTTGGGGGCACATTTTGAGTGTGTGGTATGTATGTGCAGGTGGTGTGACCCCGGCAGTGCCCTCATCCTCTCGCCAATCCGTCGCCCGAGGTTAAGACAAGTGTATTGGAATGGGTATCGTTTAGATTGTTGCTACACTTGATTTGATACAACTTGCTTTATGATATGATGCTAAGAATGATGTTTGTCTATGACATGATGAACATGATTTCATATTGATTATGATTGTGTGGTATTTAATGTCTATGCCAATATTTACATGTTTATGTCATATGTGCATTCATAATGGAAGAGGCGTCCCATGCTGATACGGGCCTCTGTGTTCACACGTAGTGAACACGAAAGACCTACCTCGTAGTCCCATCCACGTGTGTGCATGGGAGTGAGTCAGTAAGAGTAGGCACCCTCCATCTACAGGATGGAAGGGGAAGGGGGTGCACGCCGACGGGTGTGCACTCGGCAATACCGGTATGTGCTTCGAGGAGATATGAGCATTTGCATCGCATTGCATACATGAGGATGATGATGATGATGAAATGAGTACAATGATATTGAGACATGAGAATGATGTGGTATATGAATTATGGCTTGTACGTGATGTTGAGTATGGTAGTGATGTTTACGTTGAATTGTTCTTTATGGTCCATTGCAATATACTTGCTGAGTGATGAACTCACGCTTGTGTTTTATGTTGTTTTAGGTACCATGACACCGGCATGTGGGAAGGGGCATTAGCTACACATGTTCACGTAGCTCCACACCTTTAGGCAGATTTATCAGCTTGAGTCATGATAACAAGAATAGTGCCATGAAACTTGGTGCATGGTTAAATTATGTGCTTGTCTCCCTCATTTGCTTCGTTTAGCTCGTGAGATGGTTGAATTCGTTATTCTAGACTTATACTGTTGCTAGAATCCCCGTTATTGATGATTTAGATGTCTTTCTTTATGCTATATCCTGTGATCATATTGTTGTTGCTTCAATTCATGGAAAAACAAAGGAGATGTTGCCGAAATTTTCGGTTTTAGCATTTGCTCCTTTGCTGTAATTTATTTTTTATTTGTGGTATTTAGATGCTGTTTAGTCGATGTTTGGTAACATTCAGGCGTACTAGATGCCGGGGTGTTACAGTTGGTATCAGAGCGGGCTTCAGGTCCGTGGTGTATGAACTTAGTGGAATACCATAGGGTTAACTAAAATTTTAATGTGGTGTAACCTAGAAACATGGCTTAGGGTATACTTAAAATTTTATCATAGGATAGCAACATTAAAACTTGTGTAAGTGGAATAACTAATTTAAAACTTGACACACATGGATGCACAGTAGGAAAGGGTATGGGTATCGTTGCTTTACGCTTAAATGTTGTATTTAAGCCTTGATGTTGAATGTTTTACGTGATAAAGTATGCTGCTATGTGTATGAGATAATAGATTGAATTGTTCATGTTATTGTGATAAAGTGGGGTTGTGGTGCCGAAGGGTTTCGGTCACCTTTTTGTTTATAGTAAGGTTGTGGTTTGACAGTATGGCCGATTAAAGCCACCACCGAAGAACTATTAACCGTTGTGGGGAAAGAGTGCTTACCTTTTCTGTCGCAGTTTGGGTAGTTGATTGGAGTCAAAAGGAAGAGTTAGTGGTGGATTCCCTCGTATGTTCTTTACCGTTCTGACGGTCGGTTTTGGTTGTTTTTCTTGGCTTTAGTTAATTGGAATCAAATGAAAAGTGTTGGCTTTACGCGGATTGTTCCGTAGGCGTTGTGTGGTTTTGTCTTCCTTGGTTGAAGACGAAGAAGAAGAGTCTAGTGTTGCGCTTGTTTTGGTTGCCTTTCCAACTTTGATGCTTAGTTTGTTGATTGCTTTATGGGGAGAAGCATTCAATTTATTCCTGTGTTTGTCTTTCTCCGAGGTCAAAGGAGTTATTGCGGCGTTATGCCAGACCTGGTTGTCAGGGCTGAAGTTCTGTGGCTTTGTAGGAGTAAGTCGTGTTTGATTTCGTCATTTTATTGGTTTGAGAAATCATCTTTGAAAACTTTTGAGAAATCATCTTTGAAAACCCATCTTGATTCGTGAAAGTTTGGGGTTTGGTGTTAAGGTTTTATTTGAAAAGGATTACTTGATCGCTTGGTTCCCTTTTAAGTAAATTGTCTTTCAACCATTTTCCTCTATGGGAGTCCTTGAGATTGAAAGGTGTTTTGGAGAATTCCTTTTGCATGACCAAGGTTGGGTTTGTCTCATGGCAATTTTGAGAGTCAAGTTTCCTTGTGAATTTGGGTTGAGTTTTAAAAATAAAATGCTGCAAACAAAGTAAGTAGTCTTTTGACTGAAATCGTTTGTCAATAGTGAGAATTGTTGTTTAGCATGTTACGTAGTATGTACCAATGTGGTTTATGGAATGACGTATTGTTAAGTTAAATTGTGAGTTGAAACAATTCAATGCGGTTGTTATCTTTAGCTTGAGATTAAATAGGCTACTAGTGTTCTAGAGTACTCTATAGTGAGAATGATTAAAGGTGTTAATGTACATGCTTAGAATATGTTGCTTTGCTTTAAAAGTGCTTATGACCCCCGATTATGTTTAAAGTTTTAAACCCTGATGCATAGTTAGAATATTAAGATGATGTAGACTGTTGTTATTGTTAAAGAAACTTTGCTGGTTGTTTAAAGATGTTCTAATCTAACGGGTTAATAGAGAAATTTAATCATGTTGACTAGTGGCTTTAACTTGGAAGTTAATTAGAGTTGCTATTCATGTTGTTGCAAAATATTAGCATGATTGGTAGTACGCAGTCATGTCCCTAAAATGCTAGTATCGAGGCCAATTGGAAAGGTATAGGTTGTGTTGTTTGATGATATTATAAGAGCTTCGTGAAGGTCTAACTTATTAAATCTAATTTAATAGTTGGAGTATGTTGTGTAGTGACAATTTTGTTGCAACCTATGTATAGGGTAGCTAAAAGCAATGTTGTTGATTGATGATTATGCAAATTATTGATATTGATGGCTTAGTAGTGGTGGTAATTGCTTAGATTAATTGTTGAAAATCCTTGTTAAAATGGAGGTTATTGTAACATGTTGTGATGGAGTGAACCATGGATAATTAACATGATGTAGAATTTTATCCTTAATGCATGTATGTCTTAGAATCATAGTTACGAACTTTGTCTTGTAGAGATAATATTCACATGTTGAAGTCATTGGTTAACTGAATAAGTTTCGATTGTCGAGACGTGGACATATAGGTGGTATGAAATTTGTAGGTTGATCATGCTGAAATATTTGTTGAAGTACTATGTTTCAAATTTAGAATAAGATGTATTATGGTTTGGTGATCCATGGGAATCATGTCATTGTAGTCTTGGTTGGGTGCCTTTTTGATAAGCATCATAAACCCTAATTAAAAGTGTTGGGAATGGTAACTAGAGAAAGAAATTGTTTTGTAAATTTTGTTAAATTCGGTTGTACTTTCTCAATGAGTAAGTAGTGAATTTTGAAGTCTTTAATGGAAAGCGTAGTGGAACACTAGAGATGATTGTATTTATGCTAAGCTGGTGTTTAAAACCTTCTGGACTGGTTTGGTTGTTTGCTATCTCGGTTGAATGCTTTTGGTCAAAGTGTTCCTTATGTTGAGTTTCAGAGTTTCCCTAAAACTCGTAGAAATCTGTGCCAATCTTTGGTTTTGGCCCATTTGTTTAGTTTGTGTTGTGAGTATGGATTTACACCCAAAAGTCTTGGAGTGGATCGCGCTCCTTCGCGTTCGCACTGAATCATCCTTGGAATAAATTTGAAAATGAAACAGATGGACATAGAGGGTTGTGCTGGAAAACTCTCGAGGTTTAATTTGTAATCTCCTTTTTGTCTAGAGTTGGAGATATTTGGAAAATCTGTGTGGTGTTTGCAAGTGTTTCAAAAGGTGGTTTGTGGATGGTTCATAAATGATTTAGTTAGTGAAGTGTTCCCTTTTGAAATGAGTTTCTCTTTCTCTTTGAGAAAATTTTGAATTTAAAGAGATGTTTGAGCATGAGGGTTCTCTAATGGTCTTGTAGCTTCCCAAAGTGTTAACTAGGTTGAACTCTAGTATATCCATTTGCTCGTTAGGTTGGCTTTGCTTATAGTCTTGAAATTATGCTAAGTATTGCTATTGTTGAAATCATGCAAAAGTAATATAACTTCTTTTGAGCTAGCTAGCAAAAAATTGAAATATGCCTTTGGATATGACTTAGGATGACATATCTGAACTTGAGTAAATTGGTGTCATACTTTGTCTTTGTGGTCACTTGCATAATCTTCAAAGCTCTTCTAGCTTGCAGTTCATTCTAAAAGTTGCTCTCTTGATGCCTATATTGCCAAAAAGGGGAGAAAACGTAAAAAAAAGGCATCTTAGAGGCAAGAAAATTTAAAAAAAATGATTTCTCATGATCATGTTGAACAATTGTACTTGCATTTGGATCATGAGTAATATTGAGCTTTTTGAGAGATTTCTTGGTTTTTGGAGCATTTGTCGAAAATTTGTTCTTTCTTGTGTTGAGCTTTGAAAATCTTCTCATCTATTTGGTCATGAGCTTGCTTTCTCTTTTAATTGGACCAAGTATGATTTTTGTAACTAAATTGCTTTGATTCTTTTATTTTTAAACTTAAATTATGTCTTTTGTGTGGTTTGTTAATATACTCATCAAGGGGGAGATTGAAGGACCATGTGGAGGTCCATCCATGTTTGTGATGAGTATTTGACTTTATTTGAGCAAGGTGTGCTTAGGTTTGAGTTTGATTTGAAATGGAATTCAAAAGGAAGCAATTTGAGTTATGTTAGTTTCTTGTTGTACTACCAGCCTATGGCTAGCAGTAGAACCGACTGATGAATGAGACATGATTAATTGTGAGCCTTTGTGATGATTATTGGACAATGCTATGTGATGGGTTTTCCTTATCTTTGATGGTTGAAGGACGACGGTGTTAGGTCATGGTGAGGCGGAGGATGACCAAGACTAGGCGAGGTGCGTCGAAGGTTCAGAAGGTCGAATATCGCCGGAAGATGATCAAAGACGGAGTCCAGGAAAGTCAAGAAGACAAGGAAAGGAGATGATACTAGCTAGATGCCACGAGGATCGATGAGGGCCATTGGATTGCGGTCTAGTTGATAGGTTAGCGGGTCTAGGTAGTATGCTTTGAAAACCGTGCAAGAAAACCCATTACGTGTGTAGGGTTTTAGGTTACCCTTGCATGGTTGTGTGAGAGGGTTAATCCTAGCACTTGGTGAAGTGCTCTAGGATTGAGGGACTCTTCCAAGGGTGGTAGGTGGCCCAAGAGTAGTATAAATTAAGGGGAAGGGGTGCCCTCCCTGACTTGAAGGTTTGAGTTGCTCCTTTGAGCTTTGTACACATGAAGTGAGGCTTTGTAAACCTTCCATTTAGAAAATACAAATATTTTCTTTACTATTCTTGTGAATTTAAATTGTGCATTTACATTATGTCTTTACTTTACGCAATTTAAATTCAGCATTTACTTTCCCGCACTTAAATTCCCGCAATTTACTTTCTTACAATTTGGATTTGGCTCCTCTCCTTCTAAATGCTATTGATCAAGGATTTCTTATGGGTGCTCATTTGGTTTTACATCTCTCTTGCACCCTAGGATAGACTAGAGATCAAGTTTATATGAAGATTGCAAATCTATCCTGAACTTGTTCTTCATGCAGTAGTCAGTCTTCTATTTTTAGAAAAATCTAGAAAAATCCTTTTTGGATGATTCTTATTGTAGAAGGTGCATTACTCATATATCCATCTATTAAAAAGTTTTGGAGTCCACTGGTTGCACCATCTGGGCGCTATGAGGTGAAAATCGAGCCCCAAACTTTCTGATCAAAGTTTCTGACTGTCTGTAGTTCTTTATTTTTATTGATTTTTATACAAGGCTTTTTGAGGTGGTTTTTGGTGGAGTGTTTTAAGACTTATTTTCTCACAGGGAAAAAATTCCCAAAAATTTTAGGGCAACATAAATCCACCAACCACTTGCTCCAAGTGAGGATAATTCCTGAAAAATCTGCTTTTGCTTTTCTAAAAGAGACTTTTGTGATTTTGCTTGACCTCTTTTGGAAAAGAAGTTTTGAATTGATTCCTTTTTGTTTGGGCACTTGACAACCAGGATTGTGATTGAAAAATCCCTAACATGTTTCATGGCTCTTATCCATGCAAGCTAAGGGTACATATATTTGTCTAGTCGTTCCAATTTTTACGGGTTTTGCGAATCTGAGGAGCACCAATTTGAAGGAAAATCTTTGGGTGTTTCAAATTTTATTGCGGGATTGCTTGGAGTACTTTGAGTGGGGGGGAATTTTATTTGGGATAATTCAACCCCCCTCCCCTCTGATTGCCATCTCGATCGTTCAATAGGCTCAAGGTATTTAAATAATTAACGGAGATTCATAACCTACATAGATCCCCAACTTCTGGTGATGTCCCATGGTGGTACGCTGTCGTGGAGAGATTGGCATATATACAGCACAGTCAAAATTTCACAGCTGGAAAATACTTAATTCTCTTCCACACACTATCTACAATGGGGAAATTCCATGATGTGTAGTTGGTTTGAGTTGAATCAATTCCGCAGTATGCAGTACTACATGGCCTCAACAACTGTTGGGTAGCCTTCTTTTCTGCAAGAGTTGCCAAGCAATAAATTTTATTATTTTAAATTAATGAGTCCGCTAGGTCATTTTGAGTGTGGACGTGAGATACAAGATGCTCTACATTATTTTCCGAGTCATGCAATAATCATTAAATGCCTTTGAGGTAAACTCTCTAACATTGCCCATTCGAATAGACTTGATCCTTTCTTCTGGAAAGTAGGCTCTTACCTTAATAATTTGGGCAATTAATTTAGCAAAAGCATGGTTCATAGTAGATGAGAGACATACATAGGATAGTCTAGTAGCAGCATCTATTTGTACCATAAAATATCCGAAAAAAGGCGCAACAGGGGTTGACTGTGAATTTTCTTCAGAAAATTTAGTGATTCTTTCATAACTTTTAGGTAAGAAAATCTAACTATGAGCTTTCCTATAGCACAAACAGGACAAAAAATCTTCAGTTCTAGGAAAGTCTTTTATGCTACGGCCAGCAAAATTATTTATTATTTTCTCGTAATATTTAACTTAGGATAACCCAGTCAATCTGCTAGATCTTAAATATTTCTAGGTTTTCATCTCAACATAAATTTCAGGTTTTATATGTGCTTAGTATAACCCGGAATGAGTTTTTGAACCACACATTTATTACACCATTAATCTTAGTTATGAGTAGGTATTCTGTACCATCCTATTTCTCTGTCTGCATGTGGAAACCATTTAGACCAATGTCTTTAAAACTTACGAGAGTACGACTGGACATAGGGTCTAATATGACATTCTCCCAATTGCAACTTTGAGAGCATCGCTTCTGACGATAGTCATAATATTTTCAAATTACTTAGTGTGGTAAAACAGTCTTCTAGATAGATTTCTCCCTCCGTTATTGGATTATTCTTTGTTCTATATCAAAAGTATGATTTAATAACCAGACAATTGTTGCATCATGAACAAATTGTAGAATATAGAACAAACATAGCACAATTAATCAAATATCTAGGAAATAGGCATTTATTCAATGATAATCGCTCAACAGGAGCGCAGACCAAATATTCATACAGGAACTAAGGCTAAACTGATAAGGAGACTTATAAGGAATATGTGACATCGACTAGCAAAGTAAAGGAATACTTAGGAGACTAATTCAGGCCTCCATATGAGTCCTATATGTCCTTCTGGGACTTCTCGAACTCTATAATTTTAAGAGCCATATCGTCATACTTTTCAACATCCGTGTTAACAATAGGTCATACGGTGAAGTATGACACAACATTATTTCCCTTGGTCTTATTGACTTTTCCGGTGGATTTTTGTAAAGGTCTACCACATGCTTGAGGATGCGATAGTTGCAAGACTAATTGCAATTCATCCATACCTAAAGCAGGGTTATTCAGGTTTTGCAACCTTATTTAGTTGAATCTTGCTTCTGGAATCCCCCTGACCCTTTAACTTTACTTATCTACTATAAATTGCCTCTTTCTCTATCTGATCTGCCATACTTTAATTTATCCACTTTATTCATTTGGCCCTTTCTGCGGCCATGGCTTTTGTTAGCCTGCTGAGCATTTGCACGTGCTTGGGGCATTACATGACTCTCATTAGAAAATACGTGATGATTCTCCACCAGGAGTTCATCACACTTTTCTGCTTATGGCAAAATGCATGTAAGCTCAGAGTACTTCTGGTACTTGGCATTGTGATACTATTACAACCGCATCCTTATGTTGGGGTGGAAGATGCATAGTATCTCGTTGATCATTGTAGCATTGATAACTTTCTGGTTACATAATGTTAATTCAACGAAAAGTTTGCGCATGGCAAAATTATATGCTGTCAAAGCCTTTAAATTCCTGAGAGCGCGGGAAATTTTAGATAATTATCTACTTAATATATAATTAAATTTAAAGGCTTTGATAGCATATAACTTATAGAAAATTACTTACTGATACAAAATTAAATTTCCCATAATGTTAGTTCTATTACTTACTGATAGAAAATTAAATTTTAGCACATACTAAACATGAAATAATGCTAAAAAATAAATTTACAAAATTCACAGAAATGCCCCTTTTTTTCTTTCGAAAAAACTAATTTCTAGGATTAATCATGAATTTTCAGCATTTATTAATTATTTCCAAAAAAAACATGGGGATTACAGGGGTTAAACTGTGAAATGCCCCTTTTTTATTTCGAAAAAACTCTAGGCTGCATTGTAACATCCCAAAATTTGGGTTTTCAAAAAATTTTGGTTTAGTTTAGCTTCTCAAAAATTTTCATTCATTTTCTCGCGTTTATAAAGCTTGATTTGAATTTTCTAAAAGCTAAAATAATTTAATTTGATTATTTTATACTTCAAATAAATAAAAATTTTATTTTATTTGGGTTCCTTGTGCTTCAAGAAATTCTTCTGTAATTTTTGAGATTTTTCGGAGCTCATTTGCTATTTATCGGATTTAATTGGAATTAATTTGTAATAAGCCTTTCCTTTAAATTAATTTAATATTTGGAAAGTTTATATAAAGTTTTGTTGAAAATATTTTATTTGAGTTCAAAATGTCTCAAAATATTTTCTAGAATTTTTGTATTATTTTCATTACTCCAAATGAATTATTTGAATTTTGGATGTTATTTTAATTCGAAAATCTGTGGAAAACCGCAATTCTCTTTTGGGCTCAATCCTCTTTTCCTTTTCCGCCGGCCCGATCGCTCCGGCCCATTCTTTCCGCTGCCCGGCCCGCGCCTTACCCCGCGCCCGACCGGCGGCGTCGTCGCGTCGTCACTCGCCAATGCCATACGCGCGCCTGGCGAGCCCGGCCATGTTGGGCAGCGTTACGCTGCGCCCGCATGGGCCAGCGCCAGGCCGTCGCGCGGTTCCCCTGTTTGGCCACGTCGCCCGCTCCATCTGAGCCGCAGGCAACCAATCCAACGGCTAGAAACGAGCCACGTCATCAAAGTCCGTGTGACGCACGGCAGGTGCTAGTTAAATTGCCTGTAGAGCTTGTTTTTGCGTTTTTCTTTATTCCTATTGACCTAGCCGCCACCCCAACTAATGATAGACCTCCCATTACCTCTCCAACGCCCCCTAGACCTCAGATCAATTTTCCAAAAATCCAAAACCGCCATCGAGACCTCCGGACGTCGCCCGACAATGGCCAAACTTTGGAGCGCGACTGCTGTCAGTTCGTCAACTCTTTTTGAGATCCGTCTTCGCCATGGTGAGATATGATGTCCCATCTATCTTCCCTCCAAATTTCATCCAATTTGTCCCAAGGAATCAAAAGTTATGGCTGTTTCAATCTCAAATCTTGCCGAGGCCATATCTCCCTCAATTTTTCGAGTTTGGCCGTGAAATATTTTGTGTAGACTCCTGGTAATGTCCTCTACATGATTCACATCCTGACCCAAGGTTTTTCCCAATGTATTTTTTTGCAAAAAATTCTTTTCTCCGATCAGACTGCGTTTCAAACAGCGACAATCTTCCTCGCGCGTTCCCCGCTGATCCAGAAGGTAAAACTCCGAGCCACCTATGTCACGGTGTTCCTTTAGGTCACATCTAGCTCTCGGTCAAATTTGGTTAAGTTCCGATCATTATTCTAGAAGTTATGGCCGTCTGAAGTTTAGATCTGAAACCCGTTAATCGGTAGTTTGTGATCAATCCGTTGGGGCGCTGCAAAATCCGCCTATACCGTTGAGTTCATCTCATCGCGTTCTACGTGGTGGACAATCTCTCTTTGCTGTCCCATCCTCCAAAAAAAATTATATATTTAGCCCATCGTTTAGTTGCCGTCGTGCGCCATCTTTTGACGCCAGTTATTTTAGTTCGCTCCGGCCGTGTTGTCGCGTCCGATGGGTCATCCCTTACTGTTTTGGTTCATCCTTAGAATTCTTTTGGCCTCCGTTCGCTGATAAAGCCCGATTCCTGTTTGTAGCCGTCGTCTTTCGACCTAGCCCGTCGTTACCAGTTCGCGTTGCGGTTAGCCATCCTTGGTAGCGTTTCATCGCGGCCATGTCGTTGCACCGACGGTCGCTACCTTCGCATTTCATGAGCATCTTGCAGTCGTTTCGCCTTCACCGTTAATGTTCCGTCGTTAACATTCCACTGTTAACACTTTACTGTTAACGTTCCATCGTTAACGTTCCACCGTTAATGCTCCAACGTTAATGTTCCACCGTTAACGCGCCGCCATTAACGCTTCATCGTTAACGCTTGGCTCTCATCGCTTCGTTGTCATCGCATGCGTGCATTCATGCAAGAGCCCTAGTGCGATGTCCTCATCTATTCTATCATCATGATGTGAGCCTAATCTCATCGTCATATCATCTTCAATACCGAACCAAAACCCTAACCTAAGACCGGTTCGATGAACTAAGTTAATCGTGAGCCGCGTTGTTATCTTTGCAATCTTTCCCGTTGTTTCAATCGTGGTAAGACACTGGTCCTTGTCTTAACCTTGAAAATCTAATCTGCCTTTGAACTAAAATTCATTCGTGGACTTGGATGATAGACCATTGGCCATGTGTCATGTCCTTGTACTCATATCTTATCTATCAGTCTATCCCTCTTTTGTTTGACCGTGTATCTGTTTAGTCAACAAAAGTTAACCTTAAAGCACCAGCTTAGTTCATTGTGAACTAATACATCTTTATGGACTCGGTCTATAGATCGAGAGCCCATATGTCATTGTTTGTCCAATCAAGATAATAACTTCGGAAGAAATATTCTTTGGAATATTATTCTTCTTTCCCAGTTATCAGTCCTTTCCTTTCGGTGTTTTCTGAAAGCCTGTTCTCTTTTGTCTAATCTTCGACCTAATCCGTTCAAGTTCCCAATTTCATCTAATAAGTCGTTGCGCCCAATGCTATTTGTTCTTAATTTGGAGTTTTACTTAATGTGTCTTTTGAGTTGGTTTGTATTTGCTTCTTCTTTAATCGTTGGACGCGTCGTCCGGAAGTCGCTCTATGGAGCCGAAGGTCAAGGAAGTGAAGACCGAAGATCGAGGATCAAGGATCAAGGATAAAGAGTAAAGAACAGTAAAAGTTGCAAGGGCCAGGCAAGTTATGCTTTGAAAAGGATAAAGAGTAAAGAACAGTAAAAGTTGCAAGGGCCAGACAAGTTATGCTTTGATCATATTGCTCCTATTTTTGAAAATTAGTTTGATTCAAATTAATGCATGCTAATTTAATTAGAAATTGTTTAAATTATTTCTGGGAAGTAGATAAATGTCAAATTGTAGTATGACACCTTGGTTAATTAAATTATAGGCCATGAACCCTTGTCACCCTAGGGGTGGATATTTAGTTGGACACTATTGAATTGCCAACATGGGTAATTAGATCGTGTAGTGTATTGCTTAGACCTGCTACTCACACTTGACATGGTTTTGTACAAACAAATGTTAATATTGACTTAATGAGATATGGAACCTGCTTTTGAGAAGTATCATGTGTTCCGTCGTTAACGTTCCGTCGTTAATGTTCCACCGTTAATGCTCCGTCGTTAACGTTTCACCGTTAACGTTCCGCCGTTAACACTTCATCGTTAACGCTTGGCTCTCATCGCTTCGTTGTCATCGCATGCGTGCATTCATGCAAGAGCCCTAGTGCGATGTCCTCATCTGTTCTATCATCATGATGTGAGCCTAGCCTCATCATCATATCATCTTCAAAGCCGAATCAAAACCTTAACATAAGACCGGTTCGATGAACTAAGTTCATCGTGAGCCGCGTTGTTATCTTTGCAATCTTTCTCGTTGTTTCAATCGTGGTAAAACACTTATCCTCGTCTTAACCTTGAAAATCTAATCTGCCTTTGACCTAGAATTCAGTCGTGGACTTGGTTGATAGACCATTGGCCATGTGTCATGTCCTTGTTCTCAGATCTTATCTATCAGTATATCCCTCTTTTGTTTGATCGTGTTCTGTTCGGTCAACAAAAGTCAACCTCGTGAATCAGCTTAGTTCATTGTGAACTAACATATCCTTATGGACTCAATCTATAGATCGAGAGCCCATATGTCCTTGTTTGTCCAATCAAGATAATAACTTCAGAAGAAATATTCTTCGGAATATTATTCCTTCTTTCCCAGTTATTAATCTTTCCATTTCCGGTGTTTTTCCGAAAGAACGTTCTCCTTTGTCCAATCTTCAATCTAATCTGTTCGAGTTCCTGAATTCATCCAAGCCGTTGTGCCCAATGCTGTTCATTCTTAATTTAGAGTTTATTTGAATTGTCTCTTGAGTTTTGTTGTATTTGTGTTTCTTTATCATTAGACATGCCGTCCGGAAGCAGGGTTCGCAAAACCGTCGAAAACCGATTAAAACCGCAGCTAATCGACCGAGCCGCTCAAATCATAAACCGGTCGGTAAACCGGTTCAATTCAAAAAAAAATTGAAAAAATTTGAAAATTTGAAAAAATTTATGCGATGAAAACCGATCGAAAACCGGTGAAAACCGAACGGTTTTTCGAGAAAACCGACGAAAACCGCTCAAGAAACCGATCGCCCAAAAGGTTCAACTCGTCGAGCGGTTTTTCGAGAAAACCGATCGGTTTTCGAGAAAACCGACCGTTTTTTGTTTTTTTTTAAATCTGATTTGAATTTTTTTGTTCAAACGCTCGGTTTCGAAAATCTTCGGTTTTTGACGATTTTCGACCGATTTTCGCGAAAAACCGAAGCCGAGATGGGTTCGATTTTCCACCTCGAAACGGTTTTGTCAACCCTGTCCGAAAGACCTTCGAACGAACTAAGGATCGAGAAAATGGAAGTTGAAGATCGAGGACCAAGAATCAAAGATAAAGAGTAAATAACAGTAAAAATTGCAAGGGCCAGGCAAGCTGTGCTTTGACCATGTTGATCCCCTTTTCAAAAATTATGTGGTTTCAGATTATTGCATGCTAGTTGAATATAATCTGATTTCAATTAATTTGGGATTAGATATTTAACCTACTAGTTAATGCCACCTTGTCTGTAATAGCTGTACGTCATGAATCATTTGTCACCCTAGGTTTCTTGATTAATAGTTTGCTTTAAATACTTTGCCGACATGGGTTAGTTAGACTTTCAGTAGCTGCTTAGTCTTGCAACGTACCATTGACATCATTTTGAAAATACAAAAGCTCAATATTGACTAATGGAATATGCAATGTATTTTGGAACGGTGTGACGTGTTGCCGACACGATGAAGTTGATATGTGGAGGTCTTCGTACTTCTTCAAGGATGTTGAGTTGTTGTTGGCATTGTGTTGTGCAATAATCAACTAGGGTGATAAAATGATTTAGACCGGGGCAAGTGGCAAGATTATGATCGGGTGGGCCAGGTGTGGCACCGGGAAGGTCGATTTGGTTCTTCGGGTAGTCTTGCCCTGGTCGCCCTAAGGACTTAACCTTGCAAGCCTTTGAACTGAGTCAATCATAGAACCACGTGACTGGAGTGGGACGTTCCTAGTTGAGTAAGTTACTAATAACTTGCATGTGGTACCTCGGGGTGTCAACTACATCTTTTGTGTAGCTTGAAGGGGGAGCGTACCAGGGCTGCGGCATGGTACCCGTCCAACGGTATGTCGGTCCCATACTTCGCCTTTGTTAAGGGAAGGGATGGTGTATGGCAAAAACCGGAAAGGTTCGCTTGTGTAGTTAGAAGTTTTCGAAAGGCTTTGTTATGATCACTCATTCGCATACTCTTGTATGGCGATTCACGGCTGACGTGATGAGTTGATTGTATCTTGTGGGTAAAGTGTATAACCTCTGCAGAGTGTAAAATCTATTCGAATAGCCGTGTCCGCGGTACTGGACAATGCTCGGGGATTACAATTAAGGGTTAGCTTTTCTTAAAATGGAACTTGGGCTTGGAGGTGTTCTTGCCTGTGGACGTGATAATTGGTTAAGGATGTGGTATGTTTTACTTGTGAAATAACTGTAAATTCTATTACTGTTATTATTTGTTTTACCGCTTTACAATCTATTATGAATATTTGTGAATGTTGTTTATTGCAAAATAACCCTTTCAGCTTGTCATTTGGAATAAGCCATGCATATAGTTATTAGACTTGCATTCTGTGCATGACTTGATGAGTGCTTTATGTACTCACCCCTTGCAAACAAACAATCATCAGTGAGCAGAAGTCTACATCGTCGGAGAAGAAGTTCTGTGAGAAGGCGATTATCTAGGATTCGAACCCTGTCAGTTGCCTGTGGCGTATTGATGGGATTCACCGATGTTCTTCATTCTGCTGCTGCTTATTTGGAGTTGAAGCCATCAAGGCTTCACAAATGTAAGGTTGACCTTAAGGTCGTACACTAGTTTATATTTTATAATTCAGTTATTTTTATTATTTCGTTGTGTATGATTGTGATATTCATCTATGTTGAGACTGTGTGCACTAGCGTGATCCTGAACTAGTGCTGAATACACAGAGGGTCCTGATTTGCATATTCGAGTCCCGACACGCATGGCCCATGAAGTCCAGTCCGGACCCATGGTCGACCTAAATTGCCCATGAGATGGGTGGCTAGGGTTTATAACCCTAGCCGCCAACTCTATTCCTCTTCTCCACGGCTGGCTGGCGGTGAGTGCTAGCGAGCGCTGGTGCTGGTGCGTGGCGGAGCTCTCGGCAGTGTGACCAAGCAAAGTCATTGGTGGCGGCGGTGTGCAGGGAACTTAGGGTCCCTAGCGGAGGCGCGCGGGCGACACAGGGAGACCGAGCCATCGCGGTGGCTAGTGGTTGCGGGCCGTTGAAAGGCGGAAGACCAGTTTGCAGCTTCGGGCCGCGGGGATCAGAACCAGCGGCTGCGGGTCATGAGGAGAAAGATGGTTGGCCAACGGGCAGGCCGAGATAGCTGGTGAGGAGGTACGGCAACGGCACATCGCACGGGACATGGTGGCAGCCGGACGGGAAGCGCGGGAGCTGAGGGGTCAGCGGCACAGCCATCGACGTGCGCACGGGAGCCAAGTAGTCGGTGGCGCGGGCGACGGCGATGCGACATCGAGCCACGGTCGTCGGTGGCGATGGCTACGAGCCGGTCGAGTTGGTGCGTGGAGGCCATGTGGCAGCAATGGCGTTGGGCCGCCGAGTGACTTTGGGCGCCGGTCAGTAGCGGCCGTTGAGTGCATGACGTCGGGCATCGCTAGTGATCCCCTTTTCCTTTTCCTTTTCTTTTTTTCTATGATGGTGAACAATTAATAATGCCACATAACCAATAATCTATGCATGTATTAGATGCAAACATGAAGGAGTTACCGATCTTTTTCATGCATGCATACTAGGTGATTGTGCGCATGATGCTTGTTTGATGGCTGATTTGGTGGAGTCCGTATGCCGTAGACACATGGCTTGAATCGGAGTAACATTGAGTAGAGTCATTCCTTGTGTTGACAAGATGATCTTCCGTACAAGTAGCATGTGAAACAATCACAAATCAATCTATGATTAGTATCAAGAAAATCAAGATTGATCTACTTGCAAAGAACATAGAACGATAAATGCTGGCTTTAGCCTTGTAGAGCTTTGTGCTGATAACATGTTGTAAAACGTAGCCGTTCGCCCACGCCAATCGACAGTATGACAATTGAATCACACGAATAGAAGTAGAAGAAGCACACACAATGTAAGGGAAAAAAGTCTCTCTTTTTATTAGATTGATTTTTCTGTACTAGGCGATGCCTTGTATAGAGGAGAAAAACTCATGAAGATCAATTTGGATTCGCCCACCAATCGATAGAGTTCTTCCATATAGGGACAGGGATTCTATCCATATCATAACAGTCTATACATTTGTAGTCGACCGTAGTACGGGAACCAAGGTGGTTGTGTTAGAGATGAGTTGTCTATAAAGAAAATAATTGTTTGTACCATTATATAGTTGTCTTTAAGGTTGTCTATAGGTGATATGGCAATTTGTTATAGATAGCAGCTTTCTATAGCATTGTATATGCCCTAAGGTCCCTTTCCACATTCATATTGCAATAGAAAAGATCTCGTGTTTTTTCACCCATTATTTTTCGTTATCCGTTTGTCTTAATCACCCATACGGTTTAATTCGCCCGAGGCTTTGTCATGATGGTATTATCAAATATTGTTCATCAAATTAAGAAACAGACATTAGTTGGTTTATATCCTTTACCAGTTATGCTCCCTGTTTAATTTCCTAGCACATGATGCTAATGTTCTAGCTGAAATTCTGCTGTGAAGTTAATTTAAACGTTTTCACTTTCTTCTTGTGAGTTAGGCCAAGATGATGGCTGTAATTAAGGAAGCATAAAATTTAGGTGCCTGCACGTGGCAGCGAGCTGCTGCTCCTGCCAAAGGCCTCATGCTTCAATTCTTCCGGTCAGGTGTGTTTACAGATAGCGGTGAGGTGTGTTTACAGATCGCGTAAAGTTGTGTCATTGATCATTGTTTTGTCCTGGTTTTTAATTATTGTTCAGTCCTCGTGTTCGCGGACCCCCATCAATTGGATGATCCCGTTCTTGACTGCATTGACCACTTGTACGTTTGGTGTTGCTCTGTTGAAGGTGCAGTCATTACGGTGCTTCCGTTGTCCAGGCCGTCAGAACAGTCAAGGAATTGAGCCCTTCCATGGATTCCATCATACCACCAATCTCTGAGGTTGGCTCATGCGGACCTGGGGAAGCCATTACTGAACCTGCCCAAGAGAGCACTGAGAACCATACCTGTACCGGAAGTGCGTGTTCCTTTTGTTACTCCAAAATGTTAGCAGGATATGTCTACCATAATCTCTGATCTAGAGTTTTCCCTTATTTTGATAATTCTGTCAGTAAGGGGATGCCGGCTAGCCAGGATGCATCGCGAGTCTCTGTCAACATGAATTTACGGCTTAAATCTTGAACTTCATTCCCATGCATCTGATAAAAGCGACAACGAATTCATGACGCATGGCAGCAGATGAACAATATCTAATGAAGTCGTTCACGAAAACAGCAAAGCAAGGCTGCGCCCATAATCAAATATTATCTTCAAGAAAGATGACAAGACCTGCAGATTTCATCTCAATGTATACATTGAAAGTTGAGAGACATACTCGTATGTCAGTGGCTAAAGCATGATCCCGTGATTAGCTAACAAAACACGATTGCCACAAACTCACAATTATCTTTTAGAAAAATATGACGTCGTCACAATCTGTTTCTATCTGATTGAAGTGTACAACGTAACAAAACAAAACAAAACAAAATACCACAGATCATTTCAAATCATAAAAATGATTTAAAAATCAACTGTGTTATTAGTCATATCCGTGGAGAGGCAAAACCGTCTTCCATGCTTGCTACTACCTTACCATGCAGTCATCAGCCATCACCATGGAAGCGCGGTGATAGCAAAAATACCGCAGGGATGATTAGCCATCACTAGGGTAAGGCAAAACCATCTTCCATGCATTCTGTTCTCGTCTCCTGTATCAGCTGCTGCAGGAGGGAAGGGTTGCTTGTCACAATGGCATCAACCTGCTCATACAGCATCCTCTTCATGGAGTCGCTATCCTCAACAGTCCATGCAAAAACTTTTATATCATTTCTGCTTTCAAATACCGGCAGTTCAAGTTTAATTAGCAGTCAATTCATTCCTTTATCTAGTTGCACGACAAAGAAATCTATTATAGGTTACTTGCATGCTCCTACCTGTGCATGATCCTCATCAGCTTCTCATGTATCAAAGGATGATACACACCAGCAACTTTGGCCCCTTTCATCCTCACAAGCTCATTTCTTTTACCAGTGGACTGATCCACCATAACAATGTAGCCAACCTATAACAGATAAGTCACCTCTTGAGTTATACACCAGCAGTGCTTGTAGATTGTAGCCTTGTAGGCATGGAGGACAGACTGATTTACATGAAAGAACTGCAAAGCACAGCAATTTACCACAACATCTTTAGACAGCTTGATTACATCTCTTCCTATGTTGTCACTTTTTGCCCAGATAAGACAATTTTTGCAGTTTGTTCTCTTGATCTGCAAAGAATACAAATGATGTCGAATTAAGAAATGTGTTAACGAATTTTCCAAAAAATTATAACATTACATACTACATGTGAGGACCCTAGAAATTCAATTAGGCAAATGCATCAATTAAGCAACTAATGAAGAATATAATAAGCAACTAAACTGGATAACCAAGTTCATCCACAGGTAGTTATTGTGACCAGTATGCCCTCAGGTAGGGATGAAAACGGTTGGTACATGACTGTTCCGTCTCCGTTTCCACATTTTTTATCGGTGACGGAAACAAAATCGAAAACCCCGGAAACAGATACGGAAACAGGATAGTGACGGAAACGAATGCAGAACGGAACGGATACGAAAACGAAAGTGAAAAATTCCACTAAAACATAGTAGAGAATCACAATATACATGACCACAAGAACAATGTAGCCCATTCCACCTCCAAGGTGGACACAAGAATAATATTATATTTACTGGTATTACTAGAAAATTTTTCTCAAGTTTGTCAACTGAAGGGTGAAGGCATATTATTTATCTCCCATATCAAACCATCATGTCCTCATCCACATAATTATCAGTGATATCCTCTTGCTCCACCAACTACAAAGGTTTAACATCCTAAAATTCGTATATTATTTTTCGATGTTCATTTATGATTTTCTGAGATTTATCTTTGATTTTTTGGAGTTTATAAATACCATTTTGCTATTTTTAGATTTATAAAATTAATTTATTTACAAACAATAAAAACAAAATTATGCTGAAAATAATTTTTCTAGGTTCAAAATGTTCTAAAGTATTTTTGAGAATTTTTTCAGAATTTTTGAACTCTATTTAATATTTAATATATAACCATTTGTATTTATGAAATTATTTTAATTCGAAAATAAATATAAACTCTTCCTTCTCATTTTTGGGCCAAGCCCACTTTCCTTTCCTACTGCTTTCGCTTTTAGTTTCGATTTCACTTATTCGGAATTTCCGTTTCCATTTTCGCTACGAATTGGCTCTCCTGCTTCGCTTCGCTTCCGACAAAAAATTTCCGTTTCCGTCTCCGTACCGGTATTTTCCGTTTCCGTTTTCAAAAAAGGGCTTACGTTTCCGTTTTTCTTCGGAACGGTCGGAAACTTTCCGTTCCATTTTCACCCCTACCCTCAGGTACCAGTAGGAAGCTCATGAGTAAAAAGGTAAAGTGGAGCACAGTGCATAAAATGGGATAAGATCAGCAGTAGCAGTAGGATCACTTTCCCCATTAGTTACAACCGAGGAGCCAGGCCACAGCTCATTTACTCCTTCCCCATTTCCAACCGAGAAGCACAGCCAAGCAACACAGTTTATTCCCCTCCCATTCCAACCGAGAGACAAACAGCCACTTCCTCCCAAAGCCACACTCTCACAACCAAATAAGAACAAGCATCAGCAGCTTCAGCTGAAGCACGGTGAGAAGGCCAAGGAGAGGCCAGAGGGAGCACTAGCTGGGGCAAGAAGCCGGCCGAACCGAACCGAAGGATGTCCAGATCGAGAAAAGACCGCGACTACCTCATCATCTCCGACCCCAACACCTCTCCAGAACTGAACCCCAACCATCAAGAACTCAAGGAAGGCAATAGGTTAGAAGTAGTACAGCAGTATAGCATGCATTAAGTAAATCGGGTAGAATAGCAGTAGGTCGGGGAATCCCTTGAGGTCTCAGTAGGGGAGTCTCACTAGGGGCTTGCGAGGAGCGTCGCGACCATTTCCTTGCCCTCACTGGAGTGCATGCATAGTCGGTGTCGACAACTCGCCCCCCAAACCTAGGATTTCTCACCCAAAGATCATCACTGACCCAATCTCACCTTGAAATCACAGCATGCATCATTCAAGAACTCGCCTCTTATGTTCAACCGAAGCAACAAAATATTTGGCAAAGCAAAGCCAAATGCAAATCTCAAAATAGCAAGAACCCTAGAAACCCAAACTGGTAGAGCCTCAGGTAGGAGCAGGCCGAGCGCGGCTGTGAGTGGCCGGAGCAAGGTGCTGCTGGGCCAAGGGCCGCAGGGGAGAGAGGGGTTGGCGGGACCAGATGCCGGCGTTGAACCTGGGTCAGCCGAGATAGGGATTAGGAGTAGAAGAAGAGGGAGTAGAGAGAGGAAGAGAGAGGCGGGGAGGTGCGACAGTAGGGAGGCCAGAGGGAGCAAGTCGGCCAGGAAGGAGATGCCACAATAGAAGGGGAGTCGGCTGAGACGGAGGTCAGCAGAGAGAGGAGCCGAGAGTTTCGATCGAGAGAGAAAAGAGGAAAGGCAGAGGAGAAAAGAGAGAGGAAAGAAAAAGAAAAAGAAAAAGGGAGAGAAGAGAAAAGAAAAGAGAAAAATTAGAAAATGGGGAGATTGTCGCAAACCACGATTAGTTTAGTTAACCTTCTAACCTAACCGAAAGTTTAAGAAAATCAAAACGATAGCAAAGAACCTCATTTAGTAAATTAAACAACTGCATAAGACTCACAAGTGCATGAATAGCTAAAAATAAGAATTAACACCTTTAAATAATACTGCTACTAGTAGAAATGGTTTGACACCATTATTCATGTTCAAAATTAATGGCCATAAAATTAATACTCTATAATTTTCAGGACCAGAATTGAATCAATCAAACCACCCTCTCCAACTTTCGAGCGAGACCAAACAATCATATATTATACCAGGCAAGTTTCTTTGATCATGTTTTATTAAAGGTTTTCCAATGCTTACATTAATTATCTCACTGCATGGAAAATTTTATATTGCAAATAAAACCTTAAATCGGATGCGGATGGATAGTATGTGTTAAGGATATATTATCTCTTATAGTTATAGATAAGATCCTGTTATAGATAGAGTCCTATTCCTATTCCTTTTCCTCATGTACTCTATATATTGTGGCCATTGGCCCTCATATTCAATACAAGTCCTATTCATAACATGGTATCAGAGCACTAGGTTTTTCTCCTAGCTTCATCCTTCCGCTGTTTTAGATCTAATCTGCTGCCCCGGGAGGAGACTCCCGGGGCGGCTCGTTGGCTTGCGACCGGCGGCACATCGCCATCTGCCTCTTCTTCCCGTCGGTTCCCGGCCGTTCTCTACTGCCGCTTTTCTTCGCCTCAGTGACGTCTTCAACCGCCGCCTCGGCCAACCACTCGTCCACCCGGGAGTTGAATCCCGCACGGTCTCTGGATCGACGACGCCATCACCAGCTCGCCTCGGCTTCCGGCTCACCTCTGCTCCCGTCGGTTCACCGCATCATCTCCGTGTATCGATCTGCGCCATCCGGGCCAACGCGCAAGGAAGGGCCGAGCGCATCTTCCAAAGCGCCTCCTACCCGGCCGCCGAGGACGCCGAGGCCGGCTCTTCCCGCCGCCTTGCACTGCCGCTCGTCCAGCACACTGCCAGGCTATCACGTCTCCAGGCTACCGCGAGCGCCTCCTACCCGGCTGCCGAGGACGCACGTCCGCCGACGCTGTTAACGCTTCGGCCAAGGTTTCAGTCGCTGTGTTCGCCGACGTGTCGATCGCTGCCGCTTCGCCCATCAAGGCGATTCGACTGCCGTGGGTTTCCTCGCCATCTTCCCGGCCGGACACAACCGTCGCCGCTTCTTCTCTCTGCCGACGGAGTGAGGTTTCCAGATCGAGATCCCGAGCTCCTCCACGAGACCTCCAGATCCGGTTCAAACGGAGGAGCCGGAGCCGGCGATTTCGTGCGTCAGCCCGACGCGGCGCCGCTCCACTCTTCAACTTTCTCGCCGGCTGTGGCCTTGCGTCGCTCCCGGTGCTTGAGCATCTCCCGATCTCCTGTGAAGACAATTGGTTCCTCTGTTCCCGTCCGCTGTCGTCGCTTTCTGCTAGTCGACATCGCCTGATCCGGCTGGGCGGCTTCTCTCTGGCTCGCCTCGCCTTGACGCCGTCGGGCCAGCCTCGGCGCTGTCGCCGCCTCGGCTGCCGTCGGGCCGCCTCGTCTCCTTCTCTGGCGGCTTCAAGTCGCGCCTCTCGGCTGACTCTTGACGCCTTCGCCGTCAGCCGATCCGGACGTCGTCGCCGGGAGAGGCCCAGGCCCTCGCCTCCTCGCAGATTCGCCTCCGGCCTTTGCCGCCCGGAGGTCTCCTCCGTGGGGGTGTTGCGAGAAGCCGACTCAGGAGATCTCCCTTGCCGCCCGTGGAGGTCTCCTCTGTGGGAGCTAGTTCGGCTCAGGAGGTCTCCGTGAGGTCTCCTCCGTGAGGTCTCTGAAACATGAAGTCCTTTCAACTTTCAAGTGCGTGGCTCCAAGTATTACCTTGGCTTGGCTTCTTGGATCGGCTATAGCTCATGGTCTTCTACATGGCTGGCTCGGCTTCAGTCCAGTCGGCTCGGTTTCGATTAATCTTGGCTTTCGTTGGCTCGATGGCTTTCGGGCTACTGCTTTTATTTCCTTTAGTCTTCCGTTGCGTCCATCCAAGTCTTTAGTTTCTTGATTCTGTCGTCGCTCGGCTCTTTTTTCGGCTTGACTCATTCTGTCAACACTTATTACCTCGGCTCGGCTCGTTTTGTCGGCTTCGTCGATTCTTCTTCATCGACTCGTACAGTCGGCTCTTCTTCGTCGACTCGGCCCTACCTTCGACTTCCGTTTGTCGATTTGGCTCATCGTCGACTTTTCTTCGTCGACTCGGCCTTACCTTCGACTTCGGTTTGTCGATTTGGCTTCATCGTCAACTTTTCTTCGTCGACTCGACCTTACCTTCGACTTCGGTTCGTCGATTTGGCTTCTTCGTTGGCTATTCTTCGTTAGCTCGATGTTTCAAGAGTTACATGCTACGACGGCTTCTTCAGGACTATGACTTTGGATTTTTCCTATTTTAGTTCATTCCTTCCAAATGCAATGCTATTGCATACGCCTTGCATTTGTGGGGGGTGTTAAGGATATATTATCTCTTATAGTTATAGATAAGATCATGTTATAGATAGAGTCATATTCCTATTCCTATTCCTTTTCCTCATGTACTCTATATATTGTGGCCATTGGCCCTCATATTCAATACAAGTCCTATTCATAACAGTATGGATTGAGGAATGGATTGATATTTGGATTTGGTATTGGATTTGTCATTTAGTGAATGGATTAGCTGGCGTATGTTTAATATGGTTGATAGAGGACACCGATGAGAAGGATTGTCATGCCGGTGGGGTCCTCTACATAGGATATAATATAAGGACAAAAAACTGACACTCGAGCAATGAGCCATAAATTTAGTATCAATAATAGTGTGTGAAATCAGTCAGAAGAGGTTGTCCTATTAAAGTATTAGGATCTCCACATTGGGTAAGAAATCTAGAGGCGTACCTCTGGGATATGCCGGTAGGCCCGGAGGTGCATGACAAAGTAGTGACGGTATATTTGAAGCCATAGGTAGCGTTACTGCCGATAACAGACTGTCGGAGTACAACTGTATCTGCAAGGTTGTGGGGCAACATGGGAGAGGTGTTTCCGACTCGACTACAGGGTTGGAGATTAATAATGGATTAATAATAAACATTCTGAGGCCTCACAGGATGGGATCACTTTGGGTAAAGTGATACAAACCTGCTGTCAGCGTAAGAGCCAACAGACACCTCCGGATCGGGTGTATATGAAGTTCGAACAGGGGGCTTTCGTGGAGATCGCTCGAAAGATGGAGAAAAGGAATCAATGGCGAAGCTTGCGAGAAGACGCTTGGGTTTACCCAGGTTCGGGCCCTCCTAACGAGTAATAGCCCTAGTCTTGTTTATCTGTTCTTGCTTGTGTTCTTGGGGGAAACTGAGACAATCCCAACAGACGGAACGGCTCTTCAGAGGTTGAAGAACTGAACCGAATCAATCGAACCCCTTCTCCCATGCACTCCGGCTTCCTTTTATACTTGGGTTGGCTGGGGCGCATGGGAGCTTACATCAGTGTACCACACTCATTACACTGCCATACCGCATTTAATGCATCTGTCACTATTCTTGCGTCGCACTTAATGCTCTGACATAGCCGACTTCACCTCGCCTGCCCTGCGTGCTCGCTAGCTCCACCGCCGCCGTGTGGGATTTCGCCGTGACATCACCCATAATAAATGCATATGTTGGGAACATGCGCTGTCACACTGTGGCCTCATTACCCCCATTTAATGCGCACGATACGCATTAAATGCTCTTGATCCTCTGTGTGGTGGCACAGACCACTAGGTGGCCTCGGGAGCTGAGCGCCAGCGGCGTGGCCTGGGCGCCACCTGTCCGCTGGGCGACCATCTTGCTGACCGCCAGCGACGTGGCCTGGACGCCACCTGTCCGCTGGGCGACCATCTTGCTGACCGCCAGCGACGTGGCCTGGACGCCACCGTCACTGGCGACCACCTTAAACCCTTATCGCGCGAAGTGGGCACCCTGGTGTAGAATACACCGACAGTAACCCCCGGGCCCACCCTGGAGCGCCTTTGTCCCTTTTTGGAAAACGGCTCAGTCTCCCGGGTGGGTCCATTATAAATGCCCACGTAACTTCGCAACCTTAAATGCCCGCCGCCGTTTCTGGGCACCGAGGCGGAACAGGCAGCCGCCCATGCCTCGTAACCGACGCAGGATCCTTGGGAACGTGCCCACGTTTTGACAGCTTTTTGGGCTTCCCGCCTTTGAACCGCCGCGCCCCTTCGGGTTTCCCGCCAGATCATCCCTTCGTGTGCCTACATATAAGTCGCCACGAGGGGTGCGGTTCTTTCTTTCAGTCTCACTTATCCGCTAAGTCTTCAGCCGTGTTTCTTGCGAACTACCTCCTTGCACCTCGCCTCCTTCGCCCAGATGGCATCTCCAGCACCTCTGCTCCCGCCGTCGACCGTCGAGGAAGGAGATGCCGCAAGGTTTTCAGATATTAGCGGCACTCCTCCGCATCCACGCCGGACTACCGCTACGCCGCCGCCTCGAGAAGTGATCTTCTTCGGCTGGGCGATGCTAGCGGGCCTACTCCCGCCGGTTTCCGACTTCTACCTCTCCGTCCTCAACTTCTACTCCATCCACAATATTCATCTTCCTCCCAACTCCATCGTCCTCCTTGCTGTCTTCTCCTACTTCTGCGAAATGTTCGTGGGAGTGGCTCCCAACCTTCCTCTCTTTTGCTTTTTCTACGCCTTACGTGCGGCCAGGGATCCTTCCATCCCGTCGAGGTGCTGCCACCTTCGCCTCCGAGACGGCGCTGCTTCGCGCTACATCCCGTTGGACTTCATGTCCAACTGGAAGACTTGGCGCAACGAGTGGCTCTACGTCGCGGACGACAGCGGCATTGAAATCCTGGAGTTGCCGACCGGGCCTCGTCACAAGAACTCCCACATGGGAGCACACGCCGACGCAGACGCCCGAAGCTCCAGATGATGCCGCCCGCTGCGTGGACCAGATGCGACAATGGCCTCGACGGAGGCATGGTTCTCCGAGACTTCATATCTCGGAGAATCAGCCCTCGCCGCCGCGTTGCCCGCCTACCGGGCAAGACACGAGCCTCGATGACGTGACCCGGACGATTCCCGGAGGTAGGCTACTTGTCTTTCTTCTTTTTTTTCTTTCTTTTCTCTTTCTTTTTTTTTTGGGTGCTTTTGGCGATTGCCGCCGAGCTAACGGTGTTCTTCTTCCCCCCCTTTTTTTTATATTTTCCGACAGCCACAGGGGACTTAACCTCCGCAAAAGTCGACGCCTGGATGGTGCTGCTAGGCGCCCCCGGCATCATCCCGCCTTTCCCGGCGGGTGCACTCCTGCTTTGCCTCGTGGAGCCCCGGGAGCGCGTGGCGATCACCCGCGCAATGCCTGCCATGGACGCCACGGGACTGGTGAACACGCCACGCCAAGGGGTCCTAACGATCCGGGACCCTCCACCGGGCGACCAGCAGGCTTGGCGGGCAACGCCCGTTGATGACGACGCCCCTGGTGCCAGCCCCAAGAGGCCTTGCGTCCCGGCAGGGGACACGACGATCTTGACCGCACCACGGCTCGACCGGGGCGAGTTTCTACTACGGCCATGGCCACGACTTCAATCGCTTCCCTCGCTTGGTGGTTGGCGAGTAAGCGTTACCTCGACTATAGCTCACGGCAAGACCGACTCTTCCGCCGCACAAGAGTCGCTTCCGCCACCAGCTCTTCCGTCATAGGCCGGCCAAGGTCATATCGCCGCCGCCACGGCCGCCAGTGGAGACTCTCTGCCGGTATTTAAACCAAAGCACGACAAATCATAAGTTCTTTTAATCTGAGAGGCTTACCCTTTACCTTCTTTCAGGGCGACCACTTCAAGTGCCCACCGGCGACAGTGGAACCGCAGCTGCCAGGATACGGCTATGGGCGGCGAGCATCGGCGACGCGAGTGATCGCTAAGTGGCCGCCAGGCGACCACCGCCGACCGAAAGGCGAAGTTGGGCGTCAAACCACTCCGAGGCCTCCAACGCTTGGGCCTCTACAGACGCGGACGCTCATTGCCACTCTGGCGAAGCCGCACTCAAAGATGAGCAATCACCTTGCGACGAGCAAGGAGAGGTTGAAGGAGGCCGCCGTGGAGATCAACCGCCTCCGCATGAGGCGCAGGATCGGGCGCAGCCAAAGTGAGCGACCGAGCTGGGCCGCAGCAGAGAGGGCGCAAGGAGCCTCTCAGGTCGAGGCGCCACCAGGAGCGCGACGTGGAGAGGAGTGACCGGGCCTCGCAGAGTTCGAGACCACCTCCATGTCGCGCCCCGCCGGCCGGTGGCGACTGGCGCTGGGCTGGAGCAACGCTTCTTGAGTAGAGGGCACGGCACTATGCTTTCAGCATGTGCCGTGTCGCCGACTTCCTCACCCTTATGCCCGCCGCCTTAGCCACCCTGGCCCAAGAAGAAGGGCGCGATCGCGGCAGACACGACGGCACGTATAGCGTCTTTGCGCTAGCCGGATGCCAACCCGACCCTGGCCGTCATCCAGGGTGGAAGGGATCGCCCGCAGATGGGCAAACCACGACGCCAGCCGAACAGTCGCCGAGCGGCTCGAGATGGTCAAACCGGCTACCGAAGCGTGGCTGAGGACGGGTTTCTGGTGGACGCCGTCCAAGAGGATTGTGCCGCTGGCCGCTGGCGACGAGGGGTGAAGACCCTCGACTTAGTTTTTCTTGTCTTTTGTTTTGTCTTCATCTGTAAAAAAAAACTCCTGCAAGTTAGCCCTTACTCATGAATGCACGTGCTTCCCTTTACATGTCTTATGCTTGAATGCTTGTTCGCGCGCCCCACTTTGCTGGTTCTGCACGAGCGAACAGATAGCCGCACGCTTTAACGATTAGTCGGGATGCAAGGTTCGAGACCCTCGCGCCGGAACACCGCCATCTCAGGACCTTAGGGCCTTGTGAAATTAACTACTCTCGCGGTCTCTTGGGACCGAACACTTGGTGAGGCGTGACAGGGTAGTACGCTCTCGGTAGCGGTGTTTAAGTCGCCGGTTCTCACGGGGACACCCGGAGCGTCATGACCGTGTTGAGAACCGTGCCAAACCAGTCGCCCGATCGCCCATCCCTGCTCGCCGCGCTCACCCAGTGGTTCCACTTTTACCATCGAGGTTTCAGAGAATCGCAAGGTACTGAGGGCGACTACGCGGATGCGGCCCACCAGGGCGCAAACCAGAAAAAGAGAACGAAGATGTGAATAAAAACCGAGCGCTTGATTAAACAAAGGCTTCCCCCGACCGGCCAAGGAGAGGAAAACTCAATCCGGCTGGTCGAGGCACACAGCTCTGCACTTACAACCATTTTAGGGATAGAACTTGCGCAGAAGCTCTATATTTTGGGAGTTCGCCAACTTCTCCCCGTCTTCAATGGCCAACCTAACCGCCCCGGGGCGAGAGACTGAGACCACCTTGAAGGGGCCCTCCCACTGGGGAGACAGTTTGTGCAACCCGGCATGCGTCTGAATTCTGCGCAAGACCAGGTCGCCCACTGCCAGTGTTCTCTCGCTGACCCGGGCGGCGTGGTACCGCCTGAGACTTTGCTGGTACCGGGCAGCGCGCAAGGCTGCACGGTCTCGCATTTCTTTCAGGAGATTGGCTTCCTCTCGACGCAGATCTTCCTGGCCTTCCTCCGTGAACACCGCGACGCGCGGTGACCCCAAGGCCAGCTCCGAAGGCAAGACAGCTTCCGCGCCGTAGACCAGGAAGGAGTTTCTCCTGGTCTACTGGGGTGGTACGGCGACCACACATCTGCCGGAGCTCTTCATCCACATGGCTCGCTTATGGAGTCGATCAAACGCCTCGTTTTGAGGCCCTTCAAAGACGCAAGATTGGCCCGCTTCAACTTGGCCATTACTCCTTGGGTGGGCCAGAAGCAAAACAAACCTTGGTGCCCATTTCTTCACGTAAACCCAAGAAGGCACCGGTGAATCAGGTGCCATTGTCGGTGATGATGTCTTTGGCGACCAAGCGGATGAAGATTCCTTGCATGAACATGATCATGCGGCGGCGTAATGGTTCATCGCTTTGGCTTCCACCCATTTGGTAAACTTGTCGATGGCGACGAGCAGATGGGTGTAGCCCCTCGTGGCGTGAACAGGCTCAGATATCGGCACCAGGCGCGAAGGGCCATGAGAGCGGGATGTTTTGCGTAACCTGGTGATCGGTGGATTTGCTTGGCGTGGAATTGGCACGCCTCGCACTTCCTCACCACCGCAAGCATCCTGGAGGCGGTTGGCCAATAGAACCCTTGGCGAAGCTTTCCCAACCATCGTTCGACCGACATATGACTCCCGCACACGCCTCCATGGATATCGAGAGCGAGCGGCTCCTCTTCCCGAGTGATGCACTTCGTAAGAATTCGCGTTTCTACCCCGATGCAGTCCCCCGCCACCAGGGTATAGCACTTGGCCTTTCGTGCTATCTTCTCTCGTTGACGCATCATCGCCGAGGCACACTTGATCCCGCAGTAGGCCAGGATCGGATCCATCCATGTGCCTTCAGATCAAGTGTGGCGACCACTCGGTGATCGCCGCACTTCGCCTGGCCAGGCGTTTCACGGCATTACTACTCTCCTTCCTAACGAGGGTGAAGTAGAGTCACTATCGTCCCCACCGTAAACAGGTCGCGATGGATTCGCCGCGAAGCCTTTCTTCAAAGACTCCGACCGGAACAGGGGATCTTGTCGAGGCGAGCTGCGCGAGCCCGTCCGCCAAGTAGTTGTCGCGCCGAGGGATATGAGTATACCCCAGCCCGTCGAAGTGTCGCTCCATTTTTCTGATCTCTGCCAAGTACACCGCCATGACAGGATCAGAGCAGGAGAACTCCTTTCTCGCTTGGTTGACGACCAGCAGGGAGTCGCCCTTGACTTGCAGACGCCGAACACCGATGGCTACGGCGGCGTGAAGTCCCGCCAGCAAGCCTTCGTACTCAGCAATGTTGTTGGTGGCCTTGAAGTCCAGGACGACCACGTACTTGAGGAGGTCTCCGGTTGGGGAAACCAGGAGGACCCCAGCCCCCGCGCCTTCGAGCCTGAAGGAGCCGTCGAAGTAAAGTGTCCAGGAGGAGGGCGTGGGGATTTCTTCAGTTTCAGACTTGGCAGGAGTCCATTCAACAACAAAGTCTGCCAATCTTTGACTCTTGATTGCAGTGCGGGGGGCGAATTTGAGGCCGAACTCCCCCAGCTCCACGGACCACTTGGCAATGCGGCCCTCCGCTTCACGATTGTGAAGGATCTCACGCAGGGGGTAGGCAGAGACCACTATGATCTCCCTTCCTTGGAAATAATGCCGCAACTTCCTGGATGCCACCAGCACGGCGTACACCATCTTCTGGGCTTGCGGGTACCTTGTTTCCGCATCATGCAACACCTTGCTGACGTAGTAAACTGGCCGCTGGACGCCTTCTCGCTCTGCCACCAGTGCCGCGCTCACAACCGCAAGACTGGCCGCCACATATAACAGTAGCGGCTCGCCCGGGGCGACCGATGCTGCGGAAGCAGAGGTACTTCTTCGTGATCTTCGAGTGCTTGTTGTGCTTCGTAGTCCATTCGAAGAAGTCGCTTTTCTTTAACAACTTGAAAAAGCGGAGGCTCCTTTCTCCCACCGGCTATGAACCGTAGAGAGAGGCTGTGACGACCCGACCAAGCAGACTTGCTTGAGCCGTGTGGGTGGTGCATGCGCTCGATGGCGCGATCTTTTCCTGTTGACCTCGATTCCACGATCGAAACGAGGAACCCGAGCGCTTTTCCAGGCGACACACCTAACACACACTTCTCAGATTCACTTCAAACAATACTGCCGGAAGTGGGAGAAAGTCTCTTCTAGATCTTCAACAAGCCCGAGCTTTTGGTCTTCACTACCAAGTCATCAACATACACTTCAAGGTTTCTTCCAATCTGCGGATCAAATACAAGATGCATAGCTCGGCCGGTAGGTTGAGCCAAAGATTCTTCGTGACCGAAAGGCATTCGGACATAACAAAGACACGCCGAGGGGTCACAAAAGCGCCTTCTCCTCGCCTTCCCGCGCCATGCCGATCTGGTGGTAGCCGGAGTAGGCATCCAGAAGCACAAGACCTCGCTCCTGCGTGGAGTCAACGGCGACGCCTATTCGCGATGCAGGGTACGGGTCCTTAGGGCACTTTGTTAAGGTCGGTGAAGTCAATGCACATCCGCCACTTCCGCTTGACTTCTTGACAAGCACGGGTTGGCTACCACTCGGGGTAGGCGGCCTCCCATATGATCCTTGCATGCAACAGTTTCTCACCTCATCCCGAATGGCATCTTGCCGCTCGGTGCCTGCCTCGACTTCTGCCGGATGGGTGCACTCCAGGGCGTTGCCAATCGGTGCTCAATCACCTCCTAGGGACCCGGTCATTTCGGATGGTTCCCGTGCAAACACATCTAGGTTGGACCAGGAGGAAGGTGACAAGCGCGTCTTCCTATTTGGTGCCGAGGTTGGCGCCGATCTTCACGACCTTCCCGTAACTGCCCTCACCCATCGACCACCTTCACCTCACCCGAGGGACCGGTGAAGCGCGAGCCTTGACCGGACTTCAGGCGTCGTCTCGCCGCCGAGCAGTGGCGCCGGCCAGTCCTCGCACTCGCTTGCTGAGGCGCAGGGCTTCCAGCCGATCCACCTTCACAGTAATTGGGCCTCCAGGCCCAGGGATCTTCACCATCATGTAGGCATAATGCGTGGCCGCCATGATCTTGACCAAAGCTGGTCGGCCAAGTAAAGCGTTGTAGGGGAGGTCGAAGTAGGCGACCTCAAAATTGAATCTCTGTCCGGAAGTTCTCCACACTTCCGAATGTGACGGGCAGCCGAACTTGTCCCAGGGGCGTCAAGCCTACCCCGGGGGCAACTCCGTAGAAGAGAGGGGCCGAGCGCAACTCATTAAAGGGAATTTGGAGTGCCCTGAACGCCCCAAGTGACATAAGGTTGATGGAGCTTCCTCTATCAACAAGCACTCGCCCGAGTCTCGCATTTCGGACCGTGGGAGAAACCACGATCTGAAGATGGCTCGGGCCGGAAGCGCTCTCCAGGTGGTCGGCTCGACTGAAAGTGATCGGCTCCTCTGACAATTTCAGTGGCCTGCTCGCCCCGGGGTTGGCACTGTGGCGCACACCTCCCTCAACTCTCGCTTGTACTGCGAGTTTGAAGAGTAGGTGGCGGAGCCACCGTGAATGAACGCCACCGTGTGCTCCGCTTGCTGAAAGGCCAGCGGAGCAGGGTCTTCACCCGCGTCGTCGTGGTCGTCTTCGCGTTGTTCCTTGAGCCGCTGTTCCACTAGTTTGGACACGACCTGGCAATCCGCCAGATCATGTCCGCTGGTCCTGTGGACGGGCAAGAGGGTTTGCCTCGCTGCCTTCTCGCGGGGTGAATCTGGTCCCGGGCCGCCGCGTGGTCTCGGCGATCACCCTCTCGCTCCGACGGCCGCGCCTGGGGCTTGGCTTCCGCGGCCGACCAGATCTCTCGGCCACGGCCTCCTTGCGCTTCTTCTTGTGATCAGAGGCTTTCGAGGTTCCCGCCTCGCTGTGGCCGGAAGGCCCTGCCACGCGCTCCGGGGCCTCCGCCGCCCTGGCGCATTTATGCGCCAAGGAGAACAGCTCGAAAGTGGTCGATATAGTGCGCGTGGCCATCTTCTCCCGCATCTTCTGATCCCGAACCCCCCTCCGGAACGCGATGATCACCGATTGCTTGGAAATCCGGGGGATTGTGTTACGGCAGTGGCTGAACCGCCGGATAAATTCCCTCAGGGACTCCCCCTTTGTCTGTTCTAGGGTGTGGAGGTCGTCCTCCACGCCTGGCTGAGTGTAGAAGCCCTGGAAGTTGGCGACAAAAAGGTCGCATAGTTCTTCCCACGAGTGCACGGAGCCTCGCGGGAGGTTCAGCAGCCAGGAGCGGGCAGAGCCCATCAGCGATGTCGGGAGGTAGTTGGCCATGATCTTTTCGGACCCTCTGCGGCACGCACCACCGTAGTGTAGATCTGCAGTAACTCCTCCGGGTTGGTGGTACCATCGTACTTTTCGATGGACGCAGGGCGGAATCTCTCCGGCCACGCAGCTTGGCATAGGCGGAGGGAAAACGCCTGGCATCCAACGTTGTAGGGGGAGCAGCGTCGCTCGCCCGCTCCTCGGCCCCGAGAGGGGGTCGAGGAGTGCGAGTCTACGCTCTCCCTAGAGTCAGGGGGCGAGATCTCCCCCCGACCGTTAGGCGTCGGGCGGCCAGCGCGATGTTGCGCATGCTCACAACGCCCCCTAAGGGCACTGCGCAAGTCACCATCGCGCTGGAGCCGCCTTTCGTCTAGACGGGCCCTTAGATCCTCGTGGCCCCCGACCGGCTTGGGGGGACCGCGAGAAGGGGTGGGAGCATGTGCACGTCCCCCGATATTCGGCGGGTGCAACTCGCGCACTCTTCCTTTGTCCCGACCCTCATGGCCAGAAAAAACTTTGTTGAGGCGGCTGGAAGCATGTGCATCGATCGCGCGCACGTCCTGCCGCTAACGCCGAAGCACTACCGGGTTTGCCGCTTCTACTGGCTGGCAGATCCACTAAGGCGGCGATGTCCCGCAGCCATGGAGTCGCAGTGGTTTCGCTAGCGTAACTGGAGGGTGATCGAGGAGCAGCCGGGCCGCATGAAGATTCCACGCTTGGGTGTCGTCTCCCATCAACAGGCGCCGTCGGACGGGCTGTCCTTCGAGCGCGGAAGCAAGACGTGTCCCTCCCAGGACGGAGGGACCCGGGAGGTCCGACGCCATGGCCAGGCGCCAGGATCGGCTACGAGCGCTTCTCTCTTCAGGTAGGTTGTCGTGCTTGGAACGTGAATCCGCCATGCCAACGACTGCCAAAGCTTCTTGCAAGCTTCGCGAGAAGGTTGAAGAAGAAAGGGCAATCTAGCCACCGAGCCCCCTACCTGGCGCGCCACTGTCGGCGTAAGAGCCAACAGACACCTCCGGATCGGGTGTATATGAAGTTCGAACAGGGGGCTTTCGTGGAGATCGCTCGAAAGATGGAGAAAAGGAATCAATGGCGAAGCTTGCGAGAAGACGCTTGGGTTTACCCAGGTTCGGGCCCTCCTAACGAGTAATAGCCCTAGTCCTGTTTATCTGTTCTTGCTTGTGTTCTTGGGGGAAACCGAGACAATCCCAACAAACGGAACGGCTCTTCAGAGGTTGAAGAACTGAACCGAATCAACCGAATCAATTGAACCCCTTCTCCCATGCACCCCGGCTTCCTTTTATACTTGGGCTGGCTGGGGCGCATAGGAGCTTACATCAGTGTACCACACTCATTACACTGCCATACCGCATTTAATGCACCTGTCACTATTCTTGCGTCACACTTAATGCTCTGACATAGCCGACTTCACCCCGGCCTCGGGCCCTGCGTGCCTGCCAGCTCCGCCCACCTCGCCGGGGGGGGATTTCGCCATGACGTCACCCGTAATAAATGCGTGTTGGAAAATGCGCCGTCACACTATGGCCTTCATTACCCCCATTTAATGCGCACGATACGCATTAAATGCTCTTGATCCTCTGTGTGGTGGCACAGACCACTAGGTGGCCTCGGGAGCTGAGCGCCAGCGGCGTGACCTGGACGCCACCTGTCCGCTGGGCGACCACCTTGCTGACCGCCAGCGGCGTGGCCTAGACGCCACCTGTCCGCTGGGCGACCACCTTGCACCCTTACTACAGTGAAGTGGGCACCCTGGTGTAGAATACACCGACACCTGCATAGCATAAAATCATGAATTCGTGCCAGTCTCTTGAATTGGAGATTATTGAAGCTAAATCTGTCTCATATACAATGTTAGTAGCTGTTTTCAGGGAATTTAAAATAAAAAACCCTTAAAAAAACCTACTTTCTATAAAAATGGATTTTGAGGGAAGGTGATCAATAGGTGGAATTGAATTGGATCGAGAGATTCATTTATTGCATTTTTGCTAATAATATTTGTTGAGTACTCCCATACTCACTCTTGCTTAAATCCCCCTCTGCTTAGGAGGTGAGTCATATAGATCCACCGTTGAGACATAGGGTGAGGATTGTTCACAGAAGCAAGACCTACCTACAAGAGGAGTACTACTACTATCAGGAGGACAGGGATTTTAGTAGACCGTATCCTTGTTATGGGAGGTCTTCAGGGTAATAGATGGTAGTAAAATATTTTGTTGTACTTGAATCTATTGTATAATTACTGTAAAAGACATGTAGCCCTGCGTGACTCAATGGACTGTAATAAAGGTTCCGTTTCAATCTCTAATTATTGTCATGGTTGTCAAGGCGTCGCCTAGGCGCCGCCTAGGCATCGCGGCGCCAGAGGTTACTCGTCGGACGCGGTCGCCTGGCCGGAGGAGGAGGACGCGGTCGCCTCGCCTCGCCTCACCACGCCTAGGGGCCACGGCGCGAAGGAGGACGCAGTTGGCTGCAGATCGCCAGATCCGTAAGTCCTCCTCCTCCCTCTCCTTCGCCCCCCTCCATGCGCCGAGCGGCTGAGGTGATGAGGCTCCCCGCCGCGCCGACCTCCTCCGCGTCGTGGCCCCCCTCCGCGTCGTCTTCCTCCGCGCTCCTCCGCCCTCCTCCGCGTTGCTCTGCTCTACTCCGCCCTCCTCCGCTCTGCTCTGCTCTCCTCTGCTCTGCCTGCTCTGCGTTCATCCGCCCTCCTCCGCTCTGCTCTGCTCTGGCCGCCCTCCTCTGCTCTACTCTGCTCACCGCCCTCCTCCGCGCTGCGCCCGGGATGGAGAGTGCGGCGGCTGAGGAGAGTGAATGGAGAGAGGAGGGGAGGGTTAGGGTACCGTGATGGGCTGGACCTGAGCCAGAAGACTGGGCTAAGGAGAGAAAAAAGAATAGGAGAGAAGAATAAGTTGGGCTGGAAAACATAGTCATCAGCACAATAATTTGACCTCATCTCCCTTAGCTCTTTACTGATTCCCCATTCGAAACTCCTCAGATATTGCCAAAAATCACAGTTTTTAACCTTCGTCTAATCCTTGCCTAGGCGCCCGCCTTGTCGCCTAGGCGTCCAGGCGATGGGCTAGCGCCTCGCCTCGCCTTGTCGCCTTAACAACCTTGATTATTGTTATGCTGCAACACTTTGAATACGGTATAGTAACTGATAAAGTGTCGAGTTGCCCGATACTTTGTTAGCTACTACACCGAGATTCGTGTAATTAGCTTATCATAATGGCAGTGCCATTGTCATTACCCGAGGTTAATTGTGTGGGTCGCCACACTATATACTACTGTATGATGACAAATTACATAATCTAATAAGAAAATAAAAAAGTTGATAAGTCTAGATAAGTCTCGTTACAGTATTTTAGACAACTTTTCCATGGATGTAATGCTACTATCAGAAGCAACATGTGTTCCAGTGAGCAATGTTAGTTACTTCAAATAGCAGTTGTGCCACTACAAAAATCAGAACATAAATACTCTGTTATAATTAACTATTTGTAGCCATCATTTCAAATGTAGCCGCCAATTTCAATTATGCTCTAAATAATGATGATGCAGATATTACAGATATATGTGAAGAACCAAGAATCACATACAAAGGAAATAGCTTATGCTATTTGAAGGAACTTACAATAGGCAAAATGAGACAGAAGGTACATCGAACTTACAACAGATAGTACTTCTTGAGCTAATTCTTTCTCAAATGTTGGAGGTCCAACTTTGACATCCAGAATAACCTGTCTTATTGATTGTGCTATCAACTGTGGGATGGAAAACGGTCAATACAGATGTATCAATCAATTCATACTCATATGTCTAGTAAAATGCTACCACTTTTGGCAAAGCTTTTACACGTCATTTGAAGCTTAAGTTATTACAATGATTACCACTAAAACATTTCATCCATGAACTAAAATCTGTTGGGTTAAAGCTTACCGTTAAAACATCTTCAGCTTTAGGAACCTCCTGGTTTTGGATTGTTTTTGATAGCTGAAACCTCGTACTTAGTGCTTTTATCTACAAAATGCTAAAATACCACTTCATTAGTGCCCCATCACCATATGGGCACAGCACAAGAATAATCAGATAATCAGGATGTCATTCAAGAAACTAGGAGTGAAACAAAATAATTGCAGCTAGTTCAAGCCATAGATATCAAATATCCATCAAACAGTTTGTTTTGAGCAGTGGGCACAACTTAAATAATGAAGCACAACACATAAAGCAAGAGCAACAAATTTGTCAAGTGACAACTAGATTAAATACATTACTCACCTCATCTGTGCTCCAGTGCCCAACTTTTGCCGAAGAATTACCAGACATTCTTTGCAGATCCCTGCCTGTGTCAATTTTGAATTCGGTCAAAGACATATTGCTTGGAAAACAAAACATTAGCATGCTACCTGCCATTCTCCTAAGAATATTCACCTGATTTATCTTAAATATTCCCGGTTTTTGTTATGATAATTTACTAACTAGTGCTTGAGGACGTCTCCCACTCTCCCCAAATCATGCTGAGCCCCAGGAATTTGAAAAGGATGTTTGAGAAAGTATTTTATAAGTTAGTGTGCTTTGTACCATAAAATGCACACAAACCAATACTAGATGGTGAGCTCCAGCCATTTGATAGCTATGAGCTCCATGGGCATTGGGAGTAACAACAACAACATAAATGCTAATGCCCTGCTTCCAGGTTAATAAAAGTCTGCGTCATTCACAAAATAAAGCAACCTCATGTCATTTAGTAAGAAGCAGAGAATTATTTTGAATAAATACAATTCAAAATTAGTAGTTCATCCGTTTAATCTCTGAAATGTCATCATAGCGACACATATGGAACCTAACTAGAAGCAGGCAGGTTATGATAAGGGTGGTTAGAATGACGAGATAATTACGTATGACAAACGTCATTTTGGAGAAAGATTGTTTGATTTTAAAACACATATTGGTTGAGTATGATTTTGCATCGTTTGGTGTACTTGTTAGAGAAGCAAAGAGTACTTTGATCCTAGATGTCCTGTCTTCCCAGGTGGAGTACTCGCCATGCTCTTGTTATTCTGCAGATCATGTTTTAGCTGCTAAGGGTGCTCTAAGGTCTCGGTCTAGTCCTTGTTTTTGGCTGGATTGTTTCCCTGATTATGTAATTAGTGCAGTGGCCGGTGACTTGTCCGTGTGCTCTGGTTAATGGAATCCTAGATGTTTCATCTCAAAAGAAGAAGGCAGGTCCAGACAGTGTGCTCCAATGCAGACATAAAAATGCCTAATTTTCCCTACAACATGCAGGAGAGCGCTAAAGTAGTATTTATTTTTTTCACTTAGAACATATGCGCCTACCTGTCAACTAGTAAGCCACGGTTCGATCCACATGCAAAAATGGTATACCATGATTAACAGTACACTTAGGTCCGTAAATAACAAATCAAGTAAACCATGTTCCTGTATCAACCGGTACATAACGGAAATGAATCTACTTCCAGTACTACAATTAGTAGTATCCTAGTATTAAACTCCTGTCTCCAGCTCGATTAAACCTGAGGTCCTGAGCTACACTAACGGATGCGATAACCAACATCCAGCTTTGGTACCTAATAAACCAAGCAACAATCATATTTCGAGTAAATGTTGCACAGAAACGTGGGGTTCCTGATCGATTCCACCACCCCAGCCAAGCAGCAATTCAATTACCTGTCATGCAGCACGAAGAGCGCGCCATCCGCGGACCTCGACACATCCACCTCCATACAGTCTACACGGGCGTCCAGAGCCATCCTGAAGGCGTCCATCTGATTCCGCACGAAACCAAGAACCCGTCAACACATTTTTCCAGCCAAAAATTAAAAATCCACCTGTTAAAAATTCACTGAGAATCTGAGATCGCAGCGATCTCCACCCACCGAGTTGGGGAATGCGTTGGTGGAGTCGCCGCCGTGCGCGCACACCATCGGTGGGCTCGCAATCCACCCGCACCTCCTCTCGCGCATCTGGAACCCCAAGAAAAGGTAACAACAAACGGGTCAACAAGAAACACATTGAATCAGTAAAAATCCCCAAGAACGGAGTTGTTGGATTGAACGAGCGCGGAGGACGCACGCGGTGGAAACGGCGGAGGCGGAGGTGGAAGTAGGCCGGGGGAACGAGGGAGAGGGCGGCGAGGAGGAGGAGCAGGCGGAGAAGGCGGCTCGCCGGGAGGAGGCGGCGGAGGAGTCTCGCCGGCGGCGATGCGGCCCTCTTGGCTGCGGGGAAGAGCGGGAGCGGCGGTGGTTGCCTGCCGAGCCCGAGGAGACGCCTCATTCCCTCACAATCGCCTCCTGCGGTTCTCTCACTCCGAGTTGTCTTTTTCTTCTCTTCCACCTTGCCAAATGGAGTGCTCGACCCCGACGGGCCGGATCTACCCAGTGGACACAAAAGCCCTACGGTGGATCGCCAAATGCGCCGTGTCAAACGAGCCGTCTGCGGTCTGCTACTGTAGATAGGTCCGATAGTTTTAGTCGTGCTTAGGCCGATACTTCCGCAAGACCAGACACGGCACGCATGATCCGACACGGTTTGGCACCACACAATTAGGTACGGTCCGACATGATCATCTAGTCCGTTTATTCGAAATATAGCTATTTTATAGCCGTGTTTAACCGTTGGAGTCTTAAAGCAATAAAAAAATCAAAATAATAATGAAACATCCCAAAAAAAAATTCTATGAATAGGGTAGCACCCCCTCATTTCCCACCATTACACTTACAATTTCTTCTCTTCATTCTCTTTTGAAAATTCTTATGCTCTTAGTGATAATTTAGCAAAATTCAAAATAGTTTTGCAAAAAATCAAAAAATTCAAGATTCGAATTCGGCTTCTGTCAAGAAATCAAGGTAAGAATATTGATTTAATTTATAATTTTTTTATTTTCGATGATATGAAATTAATAATAACGCAATTATTTCTTATAGTTTTCTTAATGGAGAACCAGGATTTTCTATTCTTCCCAACATCTGATTTCGGGATTTCACCCGAAGATCTTCTTGCAACCTATCAAGCTGAAGAAGCTGCAGCATCTGTACATCCTAAGGATCTACAAGTGCTACTACATCGGTAGCACTGGGGCAAAAAGATCAAAACGGAGTACATCAGGAGTCTGTGAAGATTTCGACCATATTTTTGAGACATCGGATGCTGTTCAAAACAGATATGTTGTTTGTAAATATTTGAAAGTGCATCTAGGCCCCTTAAAAAAAGGTTTTAGTGATTAATTATGACACAATTAAAGAGATCTAATGTCTTAACTAGAATTGATGCAGATATCGAAAACATATTGCTATCGGAATGCGATTGGACGCCCCTACAATTGTTCAATTTGAAAAGACGGCATCAAGACAAGAATTGTAATTTTCATATTTATTTGAGTCTTAAGGACAGTCGTACTATTAAGAGGGTACACCGGGAAATCAATCTTAGGATGATCATGTGCTCAAAGATCAATCTTGCATTGGAATTAGCACCTAAATACTTGCATTCTCCCACAAACTGTTTTTCAAACCGAGCTGTCTAACCCGGAGTGTCCGGATGTTTTATCCGGAGTATCCGGATTGAGTCCGGAGTATCCGGACAAAAGTCCCGGAGTGTCCGGGTTACACCCTTCGGCCAGAAGTGCTCTATAGCCTATCCGGAGTATCCGGATTAAAATGTCCGGATAGTCCGGACTTTTCGAAATAGAGGGCAACGGCTAGTTTTCCAAAAGACATATATAAACCTCCTCTCTCTCCAAATGGCTAGAACATTAATTAGAGCTCATTCATTGCAAAGTCCTAGCCCTCTCTCACTCATTCAATATACCTTTTAGAGCTCAAGCTTCCTCCTCCATTAATTTGTGTGTGGATTCAAATCTTTGTGAGGAAAGGAAGTAGATTCAAATGCTAAGTGCATTCATTCCCACTTTTGAGCACTAATTCATCCTTCAAGCGATTTCTTGGGGTATTATTACTCTTGGAGGTTGAAGGTCTCCTAGACGACTAGGAGTCACCGGGAGCAACCAAGACTTGTGGTGTGCCCCAGTCGTTTGTGAAGGCAAGTCTCGCCTCCGGAAGGGAAGAGACGCTAAGTGAAGCCGGCGAGTGCATTTGTGCAACACCGGGAGAAAAGTGGGTTGAAAAAGACCCCAGCTCAATTGTGATCGAGCCACCTCAACTGAGACGTAGGATTCCCTTCAAGAATCCGAACTTCGGTAAAAAATTCCTGGTCTTCGCTCTTTCTTTATTCTCTAGCTAAGTTTGTGTTGTCTTGATCTTGCGGAGCCCCGATCTACTTGTGTCATTTGTTTGGCTCCAGATCTGTGCTTACTTAAGGTACTTGATTGCTTTTAGAACTTTTTCATTCAAGTAGCTTGTTGCTAATCTGAGTAGATTTATTTTCTTGTTCTGCTCGAGCTGGTTTATTCGGAGTATCCGGATAAATACACCGGATAATCCGGACCATCCGGAATATCCGGACAAATCATCCGGAGTCTCTGGGTTGACCTGCTCGGGTGTATTTAATTCCGCTGCATTTTTAAAATCGCCTATTTACCCCCCTCTCTAGGCGACATCTCCAGTCCGCTCAATTAGTATTAGAGCCAAATCTCCTTTGTTTTGGCTTAACCGCTTGGAGAACTTGAGATGTCAGACTTAGAAAAGATCACCGGAAGCCACGACCAAGATAAGGCCGCGGTTCCGGCAAAGGGGTAGAAATTCCTTTTGATTATTCCACCTTTGAAGTCTCAAGCTCCTCATCTTACGTTTCTGTGTCTTCCGGCCGAGCGCCTCACTTCGATGGCACTCACTATGCCGCATGGAAACATAAGATGAAGATGCACTTGAGATCACTTCACCCGTGTATTTGGAAGATTGTAGAAACATGTTTCAAGCCCTCCGACCCAAACAATCTCACACCCGACGAGGACAAGGCTCAACATTTCAATGACTTGGCTGTCAATGCCTTGTTCAATGCTTTGAGTGATACAGAGTTCAACCGGGTTGATGGTCTAGATAATGCTAAGGCAATATGGGAAAGACTCATGGTCACTCATCAAGGAATATCAAGCGTCCGTGAGTCAAAGATTGAGCTAATCATTGGTGAGCTAAGCCGGTTCACTTTGGAAGATGGTGAGAGCTACACCAATATGTTTGACCGGCTAATGGTATTGGTGAATCAAGCAAAAGGTCTTGGATGCACCGAGTTATCCGACAAGGCTGTTGTGAAGATTATACTCCGAGTGATCACTCCAACCAACCGCAACTTAGTTCAACTAATCCGAGATCGGCCGAACTTTGACACTCTCACGCCTCATGATGTAATTGGCCGATTAATGATGGATGAAATGATGATTAAGGAGGCCGAAATGGTTGAAGAACTTAAATCCGGGAAGAAGAAAGGGATGGCTTTGAAAGCCGTCAAGATTGTGTAAGAAGCCGAAGAGAGTTCTAGTGATGAAGAGTCAAGTGGTCCTTTGACAAATGAGGACATGGCATTGCTTGTTAGAAGGTTCAACAAGTTTCTCAAGAAGAAGGGTTACAAGCCGGGAAGTCACTCCAAGGGCTATGGAAACAAGGCAAGAGGAAGGCACTCAACTCGCAAATGCTATGAATGCGGGGAACCCGGTCACTTCATTGCCGAGTGCCCACATAGAGAAGAAACAAGACAAGCCCTACAAGAAGGACAAATACCGGGGCAATGACAAGGAAAAGAGCAAGAAGTTCAAGCATTACAAACACAAAGGTCATGCTCACATTGGAAAGGAGTGGGACTCCAACTCCGACTCCGAGTTCGAGTCCGAGTCCGACAATGAAGTAGGACTTGCTTCCGTCGCCATCGCTACTCCACCGACAAAGTCGAAGAGCCTCTTCGACACCTTAAGCGATGAAGATGACGATGCCCAAATGTGCCTTATGGCAAAGGGGCACAAGGTATCATCCAAAAATTCCATCCCTTCCATTGTTGATTATTCTTTAGATGATTGTGATGATGCTAGCGATGATGATGAGGTTATATTCAAGTCCATGAATGACGTTGATATTCAAAAATTAGACTTGCTTCTTAAAGATATTGAAAAATTGGAGGAAGTTATTGAACAAAAGGAGGCTACTCTCGAAGCTTAAGAGGACTTACTCATCCTTGAAAAGGAGAGAAATCTTGAGCTAGAGAAGAGCCTCGCTCTTGAAAGAAAGAAAAACGAGGAATTGGTCAAGGCCTCAAAATTGACCAAGTCGGAAGTAGTTAGTCTTGAGATCACCAATGCTTCACTCGTAGAGCAACTTGCTCAAGCTACGGATGCTTGCAAGGCTCTTGAAGTGAAGCTTGTTGATCTCTCGAATAACTCTTCTACCTCGAGTGACAACTCCATTATTTCAATACCCTCAACTAGCAATGGATGTTATAGATGCTACAATATTGATGTTTATACTTGTGCTACTAACCGTGAGACTTTGAAAGTCTTAGCTCATGAAAATGGAAAGCTCAAGGAGATGCTTGAAGATGGACTTCAAAAGTCCTACAAGGCTAGCAAAGGGTTAGAAGAGTTTCTCGGTAAGCGCCAAGGTAACCCCAATAAGCAAGGGCTTGGGTATGTTACACCAAAGAGCAAAGAGAGCAACATTATGGTTGCTCCTTAAAGCAAGCCCATTCACTTTGTAAAAGGCGAAGGAATGTCCAAGTATAAGGCCCATTCCGAGTTCTTTGCTTCTTATGTACTTAAGAGAACTAATCTTGGTCGTGTAGTTGCATATCATATTGGGTGCAAATCTAGAGATGCTTCTTTTGTTCGCTCAATTTGGGTCCCTAAGTCTCTTGTCACTAATGTGCGTCGACCTAAACAAGTTTGGGTACCAAAGAGCAAATTCTAAATTTTCTTTTGTATGCTTATACCTCCGGTGGAACAAGTTGGATTTTGGATAGCGGATGCACGCATCATATGACCGGAGAGAAAGCTATGTTCACACATTTGGACTCAAATGGATCAAATAGTGAAAGCATCGTGTTTGGAGACAATGGAAAAGGGGAAGTAATTGGATTGGGTAAAATCTCTATCTCAAATGACTTCCATTTAAATAATGTTTTGCTTGTTGAATCATTAAGCTACAATTTGTTGTCCGTTGCACAACTGTGTGAAGCGGGCTACAATTGTTTGTTTAATGAAAAGGGTGTGGATGTTATTAAGAGGATTGATGGTTCAATAGCTTTTAAAGGGCGCTTGAAGGGAAAGCTCTATCTCGTAGACTTTAATACGGATAGGCTTAACCTTGAAACGTGTTTAATGGCTAAATCTAGCATGGGTTGGCTATGGCATCGCCGACTAGCCCATGTTGGAATGAGGAATCTTCACAAACTCGTTAAAGGCAATCACATTCTTGGACTAACTAACATTGTCTTTGACAAAGATAGAGTTTTGTAGTGCCTGTCAAGCGGGAAAACAAGTCGGTGCTCCTCATCCTACCAAAAATGTGATGGCGACCTCAAGACCGTTGGAGATGCTTCATATGGATCTTTTCGGTCCGGTCGCCTACATAAGCATCGGGGGAAGTAAGTATGGTTTTGTTATTGTTGACGATTTTTCTCGCTTCACTTGGGTGTTTTTCTTGCATGATAAAGGTGAAGTCCAAGTGACACTAAAGAAGTTCATGAGAAGAGCCCAAAATGAGTTTGAAGTGAAGATCAAGAAAATTCGAAGCGACAACGGTACCGAGTTTAAAAACAGTGGTGTTGAGGAGTTTCTCGATGAAGAAGGAATCAAGCATAAATTTTCGGCCCCTACTCCCCTCAACAGAATGGGGTGGCTGAAAGGAAGAATCAAACTCTCATCAAGATGGCGCAGACTATGCTTGACGAGTACAAGGTTTTCGACAGTTTTTGGGCGGAAGCCATCAACACCGCATGCCACAGCACTAACCGTCTCTATCTGCACAAGATCTTGAAGAAGATGGCATATGAATTGCTCACTGGGAAGAAACCAAATGTATCCTATTTTCGAGTTTTTGGAAGCAAATGTTACATCCTCAACAAAAGAGCTAAGTCTTCTAAATTTACTCCTAAAGTAGATGATCTAATGCTTATGCGTACCGGGTTTTCAACAACACCACCGGTGTGGTTGAAATCTCGCGTGACGTAACTTTTGATGAGACTAACGGTTCTCAAGTAGGACCAGTTGATCGTGCTATAATTGACAGGGAAGAACCACCTTGCGAAGCTATCAAGAAGTTGGCAATTGGGGAGGTGAAACCTCAAAACATGGAACCCAACCCGAGCACTCCAACCCAGAGTATCCGGACTGGTCCGGAGTCTCCGGTTCCAATACCGGATACTCCGGATGATGGTGCTTCAGGCTATGTTCCGTCCTCATTCAAGCAAGATCAAGATGGTTCAAATGTTTCTCAAGATGACGAGGAACCCATTCAAGCTTCACTCAATCGTACCTCACCCAAGAGTTCATCAAAGTATTCAAAGAGATCATCCGGTCGACAACATACTCAGAGACATCTACAAGGGAGTATCTACTAGATCTCGAGTTGCAAATTTTTGTGAATTTTACTTGTTTGTATCTTCTCTTGAGCCTCTTAAGGTAGATGAAGCACTCGAAGATTCAGATTGGGTGATGGCTATGCAAGAGGAGCTAAATAACTTCAAGCGAAATCAAGTTTGGGAACTTGTCGAGAGACCTAAGCAAAACGTCATTGGTACAAAGTGGGTCTTCCGTAACAAGCAAGACGAGCATGGAATCGTGACGAGGAACAAAGCTCGATTGGTTGCTCAAGGCTACACACAAATCGAAGGTTTGGACTTCGATGAAACATATGCTCCTGTAGCTAGACTTGAGTCTATTAGAATATTACTTGCTTTTGCTACTCACCATGATTTTAAGTTGTATCAAATGGATGTGAAAAGCGCCTTCCTAAATGGACCACTCTCTGAGTTGGTCTATGTCGAGCAACCACCCGGTTTTGAAGACCCCAAACATCCGGACCATGTCTACCTACTACATAAGGCCCTATACGGACTCAAGCAAGCACCAAGGGCATGGTTCTAGTGTCTACGAGATTTCCTCCTCGGACATGGTTTTGTAGTCCGAAAGGCCGACCCTACTCTCTTTACTAAGCACATTGATAATGATTTATTTGTGTGCCAAATATATGTCGATGACATTATATTTGGATCTACTAATGAACATTTGTGTAAAGAGTTTAGCAAGATAATGACTAAAAGATTTGAGATGTCCATGGTGGGAGAGTTGAAGTTCTTCCTCGGTTTTTAAGTCAAACAACTCAAGGAAGGAACCTTCATTTGCCAAACCAAGTACATCAAGGACATGCTCAAGAAGTTCGGAATGGAGGACGCCAAGCCTATAAACAAACTCATGCAAGCCAATAGGCATCTCGACCTCGACAAAGAAGGTAAACCGGTCATCCAAAAGGTATATCGTTCGATGATCGATTCTCTCCTTTACCTTTGTGCATCTAGGCCCGATATTATGCTTAGCGTTTATATGTGTGCACGTTTTCAAACCGCTCCTCAAGAGTGCCACATGGTGGCCGTTAAAAGAATCTTAAGATATTTAGTGCACACTCCTCACTTTGGACTTTGGTATCCGAAAGGATCATCCTTGCTTTGGATGAGACAAACGTTAAATGATTTTGGCCTATCCTACAAAAGAGTTCCACTATTGTGTGATAATCAGAGTGCCATAAAGATTGCCAACAATCCCGTCCAACACTCCCGTACAAAACACATTGATATTCGTCATCACTTCCTAAGAGACCACTCAACCAAAGGCGAAATTGATATCCAACACGTGAGCACAAATAATCAATTAGCCGATATTTTTACCAAGCCTCTTGATGAGAAAAGGTTCTGCGAGTTGAGAAGTGGGTTAAATATTTTGGATTCTCGTAACGTGGCTTGAGAAGTGCTCACATCTTGTTTGATGAGTGGAAAAGAATTTCAATATCTTGTTGATCCTTTTCTTTGCATTTATTTTGTGTGTTTGTTTCTTGTTCCTTAGATCATGTCTTTGCTATGTGACTATAGCTTGGTTGCTTGTTTTTTCGCTAGTCACATAGTAAGTGGACTCTCTAGGGTCTCTTTCGTCCCTTCTTTTCTGCCGAAATCTAGATCCTCCTTGCATCTCTACTTTCTTCCTGAGCAGAGGAACACGGAGTATCCGAGGTTTTGATCTGGAGTGTCCAGATCAACCGGAGTCTCCGGACTAAAAGTTTAGACTGTTCGGGTTGGGCGGTTTGGGTTTAACCCAAACCTCCCGCGCGGTTACTCATTTCTATTCCCACTTCCACCGCGCCTCTCTCTCTCCCGTTCTCATCTTTGGCAAGGGTTCCCCTTCCTCCTCCTCCATCCCCGGGTGCCAAGGCCAAGCCAGTTTGGAGATATCCTGGGTCAGTACACCCAATGCGCGTTATTGACTATCGGACTGGCTCAGGTAAAGGCAAGACAATTGTTGAGGACAGAAACAAGGATCCATTGGAGTTTCACCAGGATGACTATGTGGATCGTCGCTTTTGGAATAGGTTCCAGTCAGACTATTATGAGACGGTGCTCTATCCTCTTGAGCACCCTGTGGTCAGAATGAAGACCATTGACTGGGACTACATGGCAAGAGCTGAGAATGCTGTGTTTGATCAGGTTATCCAGATTTGTGACCAGCAGCAGATCAAGAATCTCATGGCCTTCAAGTATGATTGGAACAATGAGCTACTCATGCAGTTCTATGCTACGCTCTACTTTGACAAGAATGAGGAAGCCATCTGGTGGATGACAGACAGTGTCTGGTTTGTGGCTAACAAGAAGAGATTTGCCAGAGTGCTCAACCTCAGATTGGATGATAGGAGTCCTAAGTTACATGCTAAGAAAGTGATGACTCCTGATTAGATTGAGGCTCTATATGAGACCTCTCAGAGCTTCACAGTTGGTACCATCAAGGGTCTGAAGCATGTGCCAGCTGTGCTTTACAGGCTGCTTCGTGTCACTCTTTGGCCCAAGGAGGGAGATGCGTCTGCCATTAGTTCCTATGGAAGGAACTTGCTTTTTCACCTTGTTGAGCGCTACCACCCGTTTGACATTGTTGACTTCTTGTGGGAGACTATGAGGCAGAACGCGCAGAGTAACATGAGCAGCTGCAGTTATGCACCCTTTGTGATGGCGCTGATCGCCAATGTCAGTGGGCTCAAGTTCATCAGAGATGTGGATCACTTGTCCTACAAGGTCCGACCTCCTTCTGCTCCTCCAGCTCCAGCAGCCGCAGGGCCTACTGCTTGGCCTCCCAGAGGTCGTAGGCCCACCCACCCGGGTGCCACCTCGTCCTCCGCTCTGGCTACTTCCTTAGCTGTCCCCTCTGATCCATCATCTACCTCCAGCAGAACGCTACAGAAGATGATGAAGCACATCTTCTGTCTTTGTCGCGACACCTCCACTCAGCAAAAGGAGCTTCGCAGGGAGGTCAAGAAGAACAGCAAGGGGATTCGAGACATTCGTCACCATCTTGGTGAGGCGCTCTCTCCCAGTGACTCTACAGGATCTTCAGAGGAGAGCGGTGAGGAGTCGTCTGTCAACAGGCTATTTGGCATTGTCTCCTCTCCACCTTCAGCGACTGGCAGTGGCAACGGCAGTGGCGGATCTGAGTATGTAGGTTCCGGTGATGACGAAGACGACGAGTGATCTCTTGTGTCCTCCTCCTTTTGGTGTCTTGATGCCAAAGGGGGAGTGATTTCTATTAGTCGTTGTCTTAGTCGTTATCTTTTTCTTAGTTGTGGATGTTGTGGATGTTTTTGTTATGCTTTTGTCGTCGTGGATCTTATTAACTTTCGTTGTGGATCTTGTTTATCTAATTTGGTTTATTGTGTTATGATTTTATGCTTGATTATTGTCTTGATCATTCCTATCATCTGTGATTCCCGAATGCAAAGATATAGGGGGAGCTCTTGCAATTTCTCACGAAATATGTGCATTTGTTTTACCTCAAAATTTTCCAATGCACACATTTCGGGGGAGCTCCACTATATATTTGGTATTCAAAAAGTTAAGTCAATCTCTTATTATATCTAAATTGCATTTAATTGTGTTGCCATCAATTCACCAAAAAGGGGGAGATTGAAAGTGCATCTAGGCCCCTTAAAAAAAGGTTTTGATGATTAATGATGACACAATTAAAGAGATATAATGTTTTAACTAGAATTGATGCAGATATCGAGAACATATTGCTATCGGAATGCGATTGGACGCCCCTACAATTATTCAAATTTAAAAAGACGGCGTCAAGACAAGAATTGCAATTTTCATATTTATTTGAGTCTTAAGGACAGTTGTACTATTAAGGGGGTACGCCGGGAAATCAATCTTAGGATGATCATGTGTTCAAAGATCAATCTTGCATTGGAATTAGCACCTAAATACTTGCATTCTCCCACAAACTGTTTTTCAAACCGAGCTGTCTAACCCGGAGTGTCCGGATATTTTATCCGGAGTATCCGGACAAAAGTCCCGGAGTGTCCGGGTTACACCCTTCGGCCAGAAGTGCTCTATAGCCTATCCGGAGTATCCGGATTAAAATGTCCGGATAGTCCGAACTTTTCGAAATAGAGGGCAACGACTAGTTTTCCAAAAGACATATATAAACATCCTCCCTCTCCAAACGGCTAGAACATTAATTAGAGCTCATTCATTGCAAAGTTCTAGCCCTCTCTCACTCATTCAATACACCTTTTAGAGCTCAAGCTTCCTCCTCCATTAATTTGTGTGTGGATTCAAAATCTTTGTGAGGAAAGGAAGTAGATTCAAGTGCTAAGTGCATTCATTCCCACTTTTTAGCACTAGTTCATCTTTCAAGCAATTTCTTGGGGTATTATTACTCTTGGAGGTTGAAGGTCTCCTAGACGACTAGGAGTCACTGGGAGCAACCAAGACTTGTGGTGTGCCCCGGTCGTTTGTGAAGGCAAGTCTCGCCTCCGGAAGGGAAGAGACGCTAAGTGAAGCCGGCGAGTGCATTTGTGCAACACCGGGAGGAAAGTAGGTTGAAAAAGACCCCAGCTCAAGTGTGACCGAACCACCTCAACGGAGACGTAGGATTCCCTTCAAGAATCCAAACTTCGGTAAAAAAATTCGTGGTCTTCACTCTTTCTTTATTCTCTTACTAAGTTTGTGTTGTCTTGATCTTGCGGAGCCCCGATCTACTTGTGTCATTTGTTTGGCTCCAAATCTGTGCTTGCTTAAGGTACTAGTGTAGGATCGAAAGACACGAATATAGCAATCAGAGGGGGGTGAATGATTGTGCGGAAGCTAAAACCAAATTCTTGATCTGCTAAAAGTTCACCCCAAAACAGAACCAAATAATTGCCTCGTATTCGACAAAAACATAATGATAGAGGTTCGGTAAAACGCAAATTCCCGGAGATCCCCCGTCAGAACGATCGGAAATTTGGACACAAGAAACTAGATTTCAATACGAATCGAACCCAAAAAGAATCAGCTAGATCGGACTTACGGATCAAAAGTTATTAACCTCGCAAGCTTGCTGTGACAGAAGATGACGAGAATAGATCTAACTAGAATTGTAGCTCGCCGAAAGATTTGAAGAACTTGATCTTTATTTCTCCTTTCTTTTGTCTAAAGTACTCCAAACAAAAGAGTACAACCCTAAAGCTTGCTCAAAGCTTGATGCCCTTCAACAGGAGACAACCCCTCCTATTTAAAGGAGCAAAACACAAGGAGTCATGAATACAATTCCTACTCCTAATCCTAGAAGGAGTCCCACTCGTAATCCTAGAAGGAGTCCCACTCCTAATCCTAGAAAGAGTATGTATTCAACACAACTCCTCTTGGCCCAACCTGGCCGAGTACAACTCTTGCACGCGTATGGCAACCCTACCATACTCACGTGACTAACACTTTGCACGCGAATGACCTCCTGCCATTCTCACGTGACTAACCATTCTTCATGTGCACCATTCTCTTAGCCCGAACGTCCCGCATGACATCCTTGACCACCAAGACCTCAGTTCCCCCTGAACCTAGTCCCGAACCTCAGTTCCTCCATGAACCTACTTCCGATCCCGTCATCGACCACATTCGCCCTCGAGCAATACCTGCACATGAACAAACCACAAAACGATTCCGAGCACAAGTCCGCGACTTGACTCAACATTAGTCCATGCAAATACTCACACGAGCATTGCATAAAGTCCGCTTGAAAACAAGCATCATGAAATTCTCACAAATTTCATAATCTCAAATTCAAACCAGAATTCAATTCCAAAATTGCTCAAAACCCTAATCGAGCAAAAAACCATTCACGCCGGACCAAAAATCCGGTTCGGCGCAAACGTGAAAACAGCCGTCAAAAATCCACCTTGCTTGTGGAGGGGAGAGTCCGTCGTACACACGAAACTTACTGGTTTTGGAAGTTTCAGTCCGGCTCAAAAAACGTTTGAAAACACATTCACGGCGGACCAAAGAAAAGCGGTCCGGCGTACAAGGGAAACTTACCGTTTCTTGAAAGTTTGGTCCGGCACAAAAGAGAACTTCACTGTTTCATGTCAAATTGTCGAACTCATGCACAAAACACATTTTCCAAGTTCAAATCTTAGCCAATTTTTCAGCATATGATTTCACAATCTCCCGCTTGATGAAAACATTGGCAACACCAATTAGAATTGAACATTTGGCATTCACTTTACAAAAGATTTTGAAATCCAAAGGATCAATGACCAAAAAGAGAAAAAACACAGAATTCCCCCTTTGACCAAAATGCAAAACAAAATCTCCCCCTGAGAAGGAAAATGTGTGTGAATGTGCAATGTGCCCAAAAATTCCAAAAATCTCCAAACTTCTCCCAAAATTCCAGAAACAAACCCCCCTTTTTTTTCTCCCCCTTTTTCTTAAACTTTTCAACGATTCCCAAATTTCTCCCCCTTTGACAATGGATTCATCAAGAGTACAAAAGAGAGAACATGTTCAAAAATTTTCTGAAACAATGATTTCACAAGGAGAAACAAGGAAGTGCCAAGATAGGAAATGATGAGCTCATTCGATCATATAACCTTATATATCACATAATATGCAAAATACATGATCTTGATGTGATTTTAACAAGTTAGGAAATGACATGCATCTCAACCTCAATTCAGTCAACTATAGCCAAGTACGAAGCAAAACCTTTAGTAGAAAAAACAAAGGCTCAAAGTTGAAGCAACTAACAAATCAGGGCGAGCAAGTAGTTTCAACTCCAATCTAGTAGACCAATTTAATCTTTAAACAGTAAACGGCATGTGGCATGCTTGAAGCATACTTCTTTTATTTCCTTGGAGTGGCATGCTTGAAGCATACATCTTGTCTTTTGAGGGAATGGAATGCTTGAAGCATACATCTTATCTTTTAGGGAAAGCATCCTGAAGCACATAACTTGAGGTTTTTGCTTTTAACAACCTTTTTTTTACTGATTCCCTTTTCCTTTATTTTTTGATTGTAAACATGCAAGGAGATTAAAAGGTCTTTTGGAAGAGTAAAACTGAAAACACACTTGCTTCATAGCCCAAATTTTGTTAAGAAGATTCAATATCAAGCCTAGAAGAGTAAGATATCACAGAGTAATTAGCTGTAGGCAATCAGACCAAGGAATTCTGCAATGTCATTTTTAGTTCAAGTGGAACAATTTAGATTATCATATATTAGCACAATTACATAATATATAAAGAAATATGATAAAGTGAGCTCATTAAGTGAAAGAACTTGGCAAGGAAACTCCCCCTCAAAACAAACCCATTGGATGAACAATCCCAAGTTCTCCCCGAATAAAAGCAAAACGAGAAGAAGACACAGGTTTTGTGAAAATGTCTGCCAATTGATGTTCAATATCCACATGGTGAAGCACAATATTTTCTTTTTCAACATGATCTTTAAGAAAGTGAAATCCAATATCAATATGCTCAAGAAAGAGGATTACTCAAGAGGTGGCACGAACCAAATCAATTCAACATCCTCCAAAGTCAACATCAGAATAAGCTCTTAAACTAATGCATAAGGAAGCAGAAAGCCAAATGCCAAAATCTTGAGTACCATGGAGATACCTGAAAATTCACTTGACCGCTTGTCGATGTGAAGCGCGTGGGAAGCTTGAAAACAAGCACACACAAGCACGTGGGAAGAGTCTCTCATGTAAACCTCCAATTATCTCATCCTCAACAGCATCATCATCATCTTCATCAACAAAGATACTCTCCCCCTGAACATATGCACTGCACTGCACTATTTGGACTAGTGCCTTTTGCGAAAACAGAGGTGGAAGAAGCATCTTGAAAAATAACACTTTTAGCACGAGATGCACGAGTGAAGGAGGAGAACCAATTCTTATCATCAGACATGTGGCGTGAGCATACGAAATCCACTATCCATATGTTCTCCTTCCTCGCGTGAGAAGCCTACATAGAAGCAGAAAGTGTCGAGGTCTCGGTACTGGGGTTAGAAATAAGATGATTAGGAATCCAGTACTGAGACACATGACGCACAACAGTAGGCACAACACGAGCATTCTTATGCACAAAGATAGATTTGTCTTTTCCCGTGTTCTTACCAACAAAAGGTGTTTGCATCATCCTAGGCACAAAATGAGAGACAAAGCGTGCCTGTCTGAAATTAGACCTAGCCTTAGTTCTTTCTTTCTTTTGTTGTTTGGCTAGTCTAAAACAGAAATTCACCAAATGACCATCTTTCCCACAATGAGTGCAATTGTACTTAACATATGGTTTGGCATTAGAAGTAACTTTTGCACTTGAAGTAGTGGGAGATAGAGTGCCGGCAGATTTAAACAAAGTTCTTTTAGGCTCATTATCAATTTTCACATTTTTGCTCTCAACAGGTTTAATGATAGTAGAAGCATAAGAGTTAAAACCTAAACCCTGTTTGTTGGAGCTCACTTTAGATTGATCTAAAATCATATTCAAAATTTTCTGCCCTTTAGTGAACCTAGAAAGAGAATCTTGCAAGTAGTCAACCTTTTTAGCAAGATTTAAACAATTATCACAAGGAGTGTCAATTTTAGCTTTCTGTTTCTGGCAATTTGAACACGAGTTAATTTCATGAGTGAACATGTCATTTGTTAATTGGGTAACTCTACAACTTGCATCTTTTAATTTCAACTCGAGAATTGAACATTTAGAGCAAGCAATTTGATCATGTAAACTATCAGTAGAGCAACCAATATTTTTCACAAGTTTTTCATTTTTCAATTGTTCGGCATAAACTTGTTCTAGTTTAATCGCATGTTCCTCTTTTAGAGACTTAATTTCAAATTTGAGATCTAAGCAAGTATCACAAATATTTTCAGAATTTGAATTTCTAAGATCAAAGTTTTCAGATTTTAGCATGGATAGATCTTTTTCTAAGTTTTTATTTTTGAGTGAAGATTTTCTTAAAGATTTTCTCAATATGACTAAAACTTCACAAAGCTCATCATACGAAAGCATTACCTCATCACCGTCGCTGGAGGTGCTGTCGTTGTCACTAGAATCACTAGTGTTCCCTTTTGCCATGAAGCACAGTCTGGTGAAATCCTTCTCATTCAAACCGTTTGCTTCGCTTCCTTCTCATCTTCGCTCGATCATCAATGTCGCTAAGTCTAAGCGACCAATTGCCGCCAAGACTTTGTTGAGCATATTCTTCGTCCGTTGCTTATTTTTATCCTTGCTCTCTCTTGGCCTAAGGACTTGGATGAGTTGCTTTGCTCCTTCTCCTCTCTATCTTTGTTCTTGAAACAGCTTAGCACGGATGTGCCCCGCCTTGCCGCAGCTTGTAGCAAAGGATGGAGGCTCCTCTTCTCTCCCTTGATCTCATGTAAGCTGCATTGACACGCTTGGAAAGAAGAGCAAGTGTATCTTCCGGTATTTGATCTAGCTGTTCATCACTAAGAGCACTCAAAGCGAGAATGGAATATGATGATGAAGAACTAGTAGCATTATCATATGAAGAGGAATTAGCATTAAGAGCCATAGAGTTATCATTGGATGTTCTTGAAACAATGTCTATCTCAAAAGTCTTGAGACTAGAATATAGTTTATCCAAAGTCATTTCACTCATCTTGTGAGCTTCCCTAAAAGCGATCACTTTCATTTGCCGATTTTAAGATCAAGAGATGATAGGAAATGTCTAGCATTTTCAGAGTCGAGTGTAGTTTACATCTACAAATTTCTAAGATTGTTTAAGATTCATAAAGCGAGCAAAACAATCATCAAGAGATTCTCCAGAGTTCATTTCAAATCTAGTGTATTCCTTTTAAATTGATCTTGCCTAGCTTCTTTACAGAGTCGCGTGCCCTCATGATAATCTTGAAGAGATTTCCAAATTTCATGAGCAGTGAGTAAATGACAGACTCTATCGAATTCTTTTCTAGCAAGTCCTTGAAGCAATATGTTTCTAGCTCTATTATTGTTTTCAACATCTTTTTCAAACTCGATTTCATCAATATCATCATTTGAAGGAAGCTCGTATGGAATCTTTACCTTGCGCCAAATAGCGTTACCTTCAGCTTGAAGGTATGCAGTCATCCGAATCCGCCAGTGGAGAAAGTCTGTGCCAATGAAGATTGGCGGCTTGTTCGAGTATTTCTCTATTGCCATAACTTACCGTTTACTAATCACCTGTTAAGATGGATTAGTAGAGCCAAGCTCTGATACCACTTGTAGGATCGAAAGACACGAATATAGCAATCAGAGGGGGGGTGAATGATTGTGCGGAAGCTAAAACCAAATTCTTGATCTACTAAAAGTTCACCCCAAAACAGAACCAAATAATTGCCTCGTATTCGACAAAAACAGAATGACAGAGGTTCGGTAAAACGCTAATTCCCGGAGATCCAACTGTCAGAACGATCTGCAATTTTGACACAAGAAACTAGATTCCAATACGAATCGAACCCAAAAAGAATCAGCTCGATTGGACTTACGGATCAAAAGTTATGAACCTCGCAAGCTTGCTGTGACAAAAGATGACGAGAATAGATCTAACTAGAATTGTAGCTCGCCGAAAGATTTGAAGAACTTGATCTTTATTTCTCCTTTCTTTTGTCTAAAGAACTCCAAACAAAAGAGTACAACCCTAAAGCTTGCTCAAAGCTTGATGCCCTTCAACAGGAGACAACCCCTCCTATTTAAAGGAGCAAAACACAAGGAGTCATGAATACAATTCCTACTCCTAATCCTAGGAGTCCCACTCCTAATCCTGGAAGGAGTCACACTCCTAATCCTAGAAAGAGTATGTATTCAACACAACTCCTCTTGGCCCAACCTGGCCGAGTACAACTCTTGCACGCGTATGGCAACCCTACCATACTCACGTGACTAACACTTTGCACGCGAATGACCTCCTGCCATTCTCACGTGACTAACCATTCTTCATGTGCACCATTCTCTTAGCCCGAACGTCCCGCATGACATCCTTGACCACCAAGACCTCAGTTCCCCCTGAACCTAGTCCCGAACCTTAGTTCCTCCATGAACCTACTTCCGATCCCGTCATCGACCACATTTGCCCTCGAGCAATACCTGCACATGAACAAACCACAAAACGATTCCGAGCACAAGTCCGCGACTTGACTCAACATTAGTCCATGCAAATACTCACACGAGCATTGCATAAAGTCCGCTTGAAAACAAGCATCATGAAATTCTCACAAATTTCATAATCTCAAATTCAAACCAGAATTCAATTCCAAAATTGCTCAAAACCCTAATCGAGCAAAAAAACCATTCACGCCGGACCAAAAATCCGGCCCCGCAAGAACGTGAAAAACCGTCAAAAATCCACCTTGCTTATGGAGGAGAGTCCGTCGTACACGCGAAACTTACTGGTTTTGGAAGTTTCAGTCCGCTCAAAAACGCTTGAAAACACGCTCACTGGTGGACCAAAGAAAAGCAAACTGACGTGATAAGGAAACTTATCTTGCTTCTTGAAAGTTTGGTCCGGCACAAAAGAGAACTTCACTGTTTCTTGTCAAATTGTTGAACTCATGCACAAAACACATTTTCCAAGTTCAAATCTTAGCCAATTTTTCAGCATATGATTTCACAACTTGATTGCTTTTAGAACTTTTTCATTCAAGTAGCTTGTTGCTAATCTGAGTAGATTTATTTTCTTGTTCTGCTCGAGCTGGTTTATTCGGAGTATCCGGATAAATACACCGGATAATCGGGAATATCTGGAGTCTCTAGGTTGACCTGCTCGGGTGTATTTAATTCCGCTGCAATTTTTAAAACCGCCTATTCACCCCCCTCTAGGCGACATCTCCGGTCCGCTCAATATTGTAAGCACAAATTAAGTGCAAAATCTTGAAGTGGAACGGGGCACTTGAAGAGACATACTGAGAGCTGTAGAAAAAAAGCGGGACTTGCTATAAGACAGACATAGCTGCAATACAACCCTAATGGTACGGTACGTTATTGGGGCTACAATCCTGAAGTTAAGCACGTATATTGAACATTTTTGCATTGCAATATCTTTTATTATTAATTCTAATATACGAGTAGCATCATACAAGAAGTATTGTCTTGTAATGGGTGTACACCAACGTAAGTTTGGTGTAGATATGCTAATTAGATGAAACTCTACTTTTTTGATGCTTAAGGAACTCATACTTTATAATGACATATTGTCTATTTTTATTAATACAAACTATCATACCCGGAATGGTCAACCGCTACTCACAAAGCAACATTGATATGTTGCTAATTACCTGCTGTCATTTTTGAAAATTTTTATGATGCGACTTGTTCTTTATCTGGAGTTTATTACTCAACCTCTCCTTTAATTGTGCATAATATTCTAAAAATTGCTACTCACTTAAAGAACCATGAAAATGATAGTTTTTTTTGTGTGAAACCGTTTTTGTTATGAAAACTAAAATTTTGAAATATTGAAAAGAAATTCCTATGTTGTAACATCCCAATTTTTGCTTTTCTTGAATTTATTATGCCTTTTGAATTTTTGAGAATTTTTGAGAATTTATTTGAACTATTTGGAATTTATTTAAATTAAGCCATTTGTTAAATACATTACATACTTGAAAAGTTTAAATAAAATTTTGTTGGAAATGTTTTATTTGAGTTCTAAATGTCTCAAAATATTTTTTCCCCGAATTTTTTTGGAATTTTTCTGATAATTTTGCTACTTATTTTGATTTAATTTATTTTATCACATTATTTTAAATTGGAAAAGGCTAAAAACTCAATTAAACAGTATGGTCCGAGATCCACCAAAGGCCAACTCGCACCAACCTAAGCTAGCCTAGTTGCAGCCCGCATAGAGTAAACCCTAATTGTGTTATATGTGGACCATACGATCTTGATCCAACGGCCGTAAATGATCGTGTAGCCATGCTTCCTTGACCACGCGATGGATGCCACATGGAGGGCTCAGATCGCTTCACGCTGCTGTCATTCAAAACCCTAGTTCTAATTGATCCCAGCCATTGATCTCATGCGTGGCCTGGATTGGATCCGGCAATGGCGCATCATGACCGTACGTTGCGACATGTGTATGACTCTGATTGTGGCATTGCACTGTGCTCGCTCTGGACTCCGCTCCGCTGTTCCACCGATCTTGTTGAAATATCCAAGCCGGACACGGACTTGGGGAATCCGTTAGGGGTGGTAGTTTTACCCATGGATTTGGGTACCCGCGGATACTCGACCCGATAAGGATGTGTATGGGTAGCATCTCAGACCCACGTGTTTTTGGGTTCGAGTAGCCGATAAGGTCAAAGGATGGGCGTGGGTACCAATTTATACCCATAGGTACCCAATGGTTATCCTATGATATGTGAACCCACTTGTCATGCATTAAACTAATGTCAGTACAACATGGTACGCACAGGACTCTAGGGCACACCGCACACGAGACTGACCAACCCTGCAACCCAGCGTCCCAGCGTCGCCTGACTCGCCCACTCGCCGACGCTCGCCCCGAGGCCTCAAGCCATTTCCTGATTTCCCCCCAGCCAGCGCAAAGCCGCAAGGGCAAGGCACAAACCTAATCCCCATCTCCGCGGTCGGCCTCCACCCCCCAGGCTCCTGCTGCTGTGCTCGTCGGTCACCACCCCCAGGCTCATCATCAATCATCAACCCAGCCCTAGGCAAGGGTGAAAATGGGTCGGGTAATACCCGATCCGTATCCGTATTTGGGGATATATTTATCCGAAATTGCAAGTACGGGTTCGGGTACTTCTGGTTCGGGTATGGATTCGGGTACTACCCGATAATTATTATTCGGATATCGATCAGAGACAAGATAAAATATACTTGGTAAAAACGGGTTGAATATGGGTACCCAATGGATAAAATCAACCGGGTACTTGAGCTCCCAGCCCATAGAGTCCATTTGGGATTTGGCCCATCTCCTCCCCGAGTGAGCGGCCGAGTCCCCGTCACATCTCCTCTCCACGCAGCCGTCTTCGGTCCTCATTCCATAGCTGTCCCTAGTCATCGCTGCTCCTCCACACCACGTCTCCCCTCGACGCAGCGCTTCCGAGGACCACCGCCGCACGCTGCATCGACCACTCAAGGTCCTCCCTTCCCTAATCCCTTGATCCCCTTCCCTTATTTGCTCAACTGCTCATGTCTTATGGATCCCGATTCCTCCATGCTTGGATCTCCTTCAATGACTAACCGGCTCAACCCCCCTCCCCTCCCAGGCAGAATCCACCATCAAAGCCGCGGGCCTGCGCTGCTGCGTCGAGGAGAAGGAGGCCATGGCCACCGCCTACAACGGCCTCTCCGCCCACTCCGCCAAGCTCGAGAGGGAGTGCTCCCTCTACGAGCACGCCATGGAGTCATGCGATGACCTCGCCAGGGAGAATGACGAACTACGTGCATGCCTCAATGACAACGCCGACGCAGTGACATCAGTACCCCTCGCTCCTTCCTCTCCTCTATTTTCCTCTCTCTCTCTCTCTGACCCTCTTAAAACTAGTACTACATAAAATTTTCTACAATATTAGAGAGCTATCAACAGAAAGAGAGGAACGATTCGTCCCCAAATGGCTGGTACTCGATCATCATTGTGCCACATTACCATTTGTCATATTGCTAGGTTGGACTCCATAAGGTACTCCTTAATTATTAGGGTTTGGGGTTCCATAGATAATGCGTATCATGTTAACTCTTTTTTGATGGATAGCATTGCAGTATACTGCTTTGCCATGTTGCCAATGTACCAATTGGGTTAATGCCTGGTGTACTATATTCGAACAGAACTTGTATTTGCCATGAATGTTGGGTATGCTCAGATTGAATTAAAGCATATTTCAATGCAAGAAACTTGTATCGGCTATTTTGCTGTCCATCTTTTCTTTCCCTGGTGTTTACCCTGGATGCAATTTTCTAAAGTATGTTAAAAGCGGTCATTTGGGTGAGTTGAAGCATACTGAAACGCAAGAAACTGTTTAAGCCATTATGCGCGTCAATAAGTTGTGTGACTTGTGTCTATCTGGTTTTTGCTTCCACAATCCTTACAAAGCATATATACCTTCCTAGTAGATTAATATTGTGATTTAGCAACCTTCAAATCTTCCCCTTCCCTTTTATATCCCAAATTACTTATGCATGGATCGACATTTGATCAACATATGTTGGATATTCTCTGTTCTAAAGGCATATGTAGGCTGTGTAAATATTTTATCGACATTTGTTGAGTATTCCGCTTGCTACAAGCTTTTTTTTCCTGTTCTACTTACATAGTTCAAAGATCTAAGCTCGTGTGCTTAGTGTTAAGAAATACTAAAGGCCCATTTGGTAGGGCTCCAGCTCCAGCTCCTTTCTGATTCTGCTCTGACTCCTCCTAATTCTGATCTCCTGAAGAATCAGGAGCAAAAAATTAAGAACCACAATTATACACAAACTACTACAAATCTCTAAACTGATTCTCTACGGGAGCTACCTATTGGCTGATTCTTGCTCCTAGTGGAAAAACGAGAATCACTCTAAGGTGATTCTGCTTCTTGTATGGGGGAGCTGAAGGCGTTCGATAGAGCTCCGGCTCCTCTAGATGAGAATTCGGGAGCTGGAGCTCTACTGAACGGGGCCTAAGACCTGTTTGTGCAGTCCTGTTTAATCTGATCCTCCAACATTCATCTGACCTATGTAAATCTTAATGTGCAGCTTACTGCATTAACTGATCAAGTGCAAGCTCTACAGAAGGACAAGGAGAACCTAAGAATCAATCTCAATAAAGCAGAGGAGGTAAGATATTGAAGCACACTTGTCCTTGCAATTATTTTTTGTACCTGCAACTTATCGTCTTCTTAGTGAACATCAACTTGTGCAGCATGGTTGTAGTTCTGATTCTTAGAAATTTCTTGCTTGTTGCATTCAAGGTCAAGCTGCTATTTGAGGAAAACAGAATTCAAGAGAACAAAAAGCTGCTGAGTTTGTTGGAGAAAGAGTGACAACACCGGTCTGAAAGAAGGCATTCTGCCAGTACCTCCACCAAGGTAAAATGGCAACCTTAAAGCTTTAATGTTTGTTGATTGTATTACACATCAACTTTGTCTTGTTGAATATCTTAATTTAGCTCTATATGTTACATTATGTGTGATAATTGGGCCACGTGTGTTAGTTAAATTATTTTTATCCCGTACTTTGATCCTAAGTAGTTTGTGTACTATTTGACTAAGTACCTGTTATCTGTATTGTACCCATCCTTATAATATCAGGTATCTGTTTTCTACCCGCTTGTAAATACGCGGTATCCGTATCCGTATCCTTACCGATTTTTCACTACCCGTAACCGTATCCAAAAAAAATAATTAGGGTAGGATACAGGATGACCTACTACCCGACCGTATTCGACCCGTTTTCACCCCTAGCCCCAGGCTCCCACGAGCGCAAACCCTAATACCCAACTCCCCGGCTGGCCGGCGCCCCTCAGACTCCTCCGCTCCTGCTACGCTCGTCGACCGCCACCCCCCGAGCTCCTCCCGCTCCTGCCACGATCGTCAATCGTCGGTCGCTCGTCATCTCAGATCCGGCCATCAGGAAGGGCAGTGCAGATCTGGTATGATGCTGTGATTATTACAACTATAGAATTTGCTGAGTAGAATACTAGCATGTAAACCTGTGACGTGCTTCATTGAGTAACAATTTTCAACTTCTCCTACCTATGTATGATTTATGGCACTTTTGGCCCTCTGCTTAGGCGATCAAATTGGCCCCTCACCTTGAAAACTGTCCAAATTAGTTACACTTTGTCCTTCAATTAGAAAGATGTGGAATCATATCTCTTGAGACATAACACTTTCGCTAATCTTAGAATGGCATGCCATAGCTAAGTGGGAGATTAAGGCTTCAATAAATGAAGAAAAAAAAATCCTGGCTTCCAGTGGGAACAATTGTATATTGTGGGGGCAACAAAATCTTCACCTCAACGGGTCCATTTGGCTATTCCATGCCATCCCCATGCAAATTGTCCAGCTGCTACCCTTTCAGATATTTGTCTACCTCTTCTAATGGAACACCACTTGGATGGATAGTTGATTAGCTACATTGAAGTAGAAGATTTAATCCCATGTACAATGTAAAGGATAAAAGGTCCTAATTACTTATGGAGATACGGAATAGCCCTTTAAGAAATTTCAATAAAATAATGTTTGTAAATAAAAATGATCATTATGAACTGTCTTCACATTGGCAGAACAGAATGGTAGTTTTAGGGGGGCATTTGGTTTGATGTCAAAGTCAAACTTTGCCGAGTGTAATCTTAGTTGCATCCATAGATCTTAGGTAGATGTTTGGTTTGTCGCCACAATTGTGGCTTGCCATGCTATCTTAGCTCCATGGTGTACGTGTCAATACTCAGTTTCTTGACTCTAACTTCGCCACATTTGTGGCGGCTATTTTGTTTGCCACACTTTTCTGTAGTTTCATTCTGGAACTAAGCAATTGAGCAAACCAAAACAAGGATGAAAGGTAGTAATTATGGTATTGCTATTTATTTATTTATTTATTGTATGCTTGATCATCTTTGAATTTTGTATTGAATGATTGCTTTTGTAAAGCATGAACACCGACAAGTTCTTCTCATATCTTCCATTACCAAACTGTAATAATTTTTTATGCCTACTCCTAACATCTCCGTCCATCAATCTTGTAGAAACCATGGTTCATGTATGTTTCTGTATCACCCTAATTTTTGCTTTTCAAGAATTTAAATAAAATTTTGCACTTTGATGAATTTTTGGAATTTTCTGGAATTTATTTGGATTTAATTTGAATTTATTCCCTTTTGAAATAATTAAACAATTAAAAGTTATAAATAAAATTTTGTCGGAAATATTTTATTTGAGTACAAAATGCCTCAAAGTATTTTCTAGAATTTTTCTGGAATTTTTCTGATTATTTTGCTATTTTTCTCGAATTATTTGAATTTCTAGAAATTATTTTGAATATTAAATCGCTGGAAAAATGCCGAGTGGGTTTGTACTGTTCCACCGACCGAACCCGAGTCAGACTCGAGTTCGAGTTCGACCCGAGCCCGACGAAACCCTAACCCGTGCGACCGTTGGATCGAGATCCAACGGCCGCGATTGCGCCACATCACCCACGTGGGAGCCGGGCCCGACCCGTTCGCGCCCGCGCGATCCGAGCCATTGATCATGCCATGTGGACGGCCCGCGTGCGTCCACGTCACCCATTCCGAGTCCTCGCCGGACTCCGCCGCCGCCCGCGTGTGGACCTCGGTTTCCACGAATTTCACGAAAGCCGAGGCCCCTATTTAATGCGCCGCCACCCCTGCCGTGAAGTTCTCTTCCGTGCGCACCCATAGCCCTAACCCGTCGAGGTCAAGCCGCCGCCATTAGCCCGCGAGAGCTCGCTGTAGTTGGATTTGCCATCCACCGCGGTTTTCCGCCGTCACCGAGCCCAAATCCGAAACCGTCGCGACGAGCCGCGCCTGGGAGTACCACTCACCTCGTCGGAGTCACGCCCAAACGCCGTTGGCGTGTCGTTGTCCCCAGCGCCGGCAACCTAGCTCCGCCGCGTCACCATCGTCGACCTCGAGCTCTATCCACCGTCGGATCTTCATCGCACGCCCACGGTGAGTCCACGTCACCCCTTGACCGTAGAAAACCAGATTAGATCTAGACCGTTAGATCTAGATCCGATGACCCACATTCGTCCACGTCACCGTAACGGAATCCACGTTGTGGTATTTAGATCCAATCTTAGCCATTGGATTTAGATCCAACGCACGAGATTGAGCCACGTAGCCCGTAATCGCACCGTGCTTGGATAGATCTCAACCGTTAGATTTAGATCGTACGGTTAGGGTTAACCCACGGTGAAGCGTTAGATGTAATCTCAGCCGTTCGATCGAAATCAAACGGCGTAGATCGTGCCACACGTCGCCATCCGGGACATGCCGCGTCGCCCCCATGACGCGGTGAAACCCGATCCAATTGTAGCCGTCCGATCCGAATCATACGGCTCAGATCGCGCCACGTTACCCCAAACGTGCACGGTCCAGATCCGATCTGGGCCGTTGATTTTCAAATCAATGGCCAGGATCTAGCCACGTGCGCGGGAGCCGAACTGGCGCGGTTAGCCGCGGTCGCCGCTGACGTCACGCGTGATGTTAGTGTGGGGCCCGCGTGTTAGCGGCTGGCCAACGGCTACATGACGTCATCTGTGACGTCACACGCCGACGCGGTGGGGCCGCGTGTCGCATGCGGTGGCCGAGGCGCGGTGACGTCAGCTCTGACGTCACCCGAGGGGTCCCACATGTCAGTGAGACACGTGCCCGTGGCCCGGGTCCACGGTGAGCCGAACTCGAGCCGTGGACCTAGTCCATGGACCCGCTGACGTCATGCTGACGCAATAAATCGATTTTTCAATAGAAAAATAATTCGGTGGAAATTCAAATCCCGTCCTGACGTCATGCTGACGTCATTTTTCGGATTTTTCAATAGAAAAATAAATGAGTCAATTCGGTTTATTGATTTATTTGAATTTTCAAACTTGAAACGCTTATAACTTTTGCGTTTCAACTCCTATTTGAACTATTGCAATTTCTAAATTTTTATAAAATTGAGATCTACTTAAATATGAATTTTAATTAATTTTTGAATATGAAATTTTCTCTGTTTTTATTTAATTAATAGATTCTTTAAACTTTAAACAATTATAACTTTTGCATTTTAACTCCGATTTGGGCGTTTCAAATTTCTAAAAAATTGTAAAATTATGCTCTTTCTGTTATAGACTTTACTTGAATTTTTGAGCAATGTGTATGTACTGTTTTATTTATTTATTGCTATTTACACGCGTTACGAGTAGACGTTGAAGTACCCGAGGGCTTCGAAGGTGAAGTGTTGACCCAGGAGCCAGCTCAAGACCAAGATCAAGTACTTTTTGAAGGCAAGTTATGCTTTGACCATTTTGATCCCACTTTTGAAATAAATTTAATTTAAATTATTGCATGCTAATTTAATTAGAAATTGTTTAAATTATTTCTGGGAATTAGATAAATGCCAAACTGCAGTATATGCCATGAGCCCTTGTCACCCTAGTTGTGGTTATATAGTTGGACATTATTAAGTTGCCAACATTGGGTACTTAGACCGTCGTAGTATATTGCTTAGACCTGCTACGTGCACATGACATGATTTTGGACAATCAAATGTTAATATTGACTTAATGAGATATTGAACCTGTTTTGAAGAAGTATCATGTGTTGTGATTGATGATGGCACATGGTGCATGGTAACCAACTGGGTTTGATAAATAGATTTAGACCGGGGCAAGTGGCAAGAATGATATGGCGGGCCATGAGTGGCACCGGGGATGTCGATTTGGTTCTTCAGGTAGTCTTGCCCTGGTCACCTTAAGGACTTAACCTTGCAAGCCTTTGATCTGAGTCAAGCGTGCAACCACATGTCCGCAATGGGACGGACCTAGTTGAGTAAGTTACTAATAAATTACCTGTGATACCTCGGGGTGTCAACTATACCTTTTATGTAGCTTGAAAGGGGAGCGTACCAGCGCTATCGCATGGTACCCGTCCAACGGTATGTCGATCCCATACTTCGCCTCCGTTACGGGAAGGGATGGTGTATGACAAAAGCCGGAGAGGTTCACTTGTAAAGTTTGCAGTCTCTGAAATGCTTTGTTACGATCACTCGCCTTTGTGGTGTTTGACTGTATCTTGTGGGTAAAGTGCATAACCTCTGCAGAGTGTAAAATCTATTCGAATAGCCGTGTCCACGGCACTGGACATTGCTCGGGGATTACAGTCAAGGGTTAGACTTTCATTAAAACAACTTGGACTTGGAAAGTTTGGTTGGGTTAAATGATGATGTTGATGAAACTGTGGATTAGGAAAGGAAAAATGTTTACTTAACTCCTAGAAAAGTTATTGATATAATCTTTACCTTTACTGCTTTCGAATCTACTTACGCTACTTGTTAACTGCTGTTTTACTGCAAATGTACCTGTTAGCCTATCCTTTGTAATAAGCCATGCATATAGAATATTAGTTTGCATTCTATGCATGACTTGCTGAGTACCAAGTACTCACCCTTGCCACAATACAACATCAGTTGAAGGAGAAGCAACGCCAGCTTTGGAGGAAGAACTTCAGGAGGAGCCGTCTACTTAGGGAGCGAGCCCAGTCAGTTGCTTGTGGTATATTGGATGGCGCCACATTGATGCTTTTATTCCGCTACAATTTATTTCCTTAATAAGTTTTCGCCCTGTGTGGCGTACTCTTGTAACTTGACCATAAGGTCGAGCAACCAGTTTGGTTATCTTAATTAAAGTACTTTATTACTATCGATGTGTATGATTGTGATATTTATCGATGTGCACTAGCGTGATCCTGGACTAGTGCTGAATACACAAAGGGTCCGGATTTGCAAATTCGGGTCCCGACAGTTTCTCATGATTTCTTGTAGATTCTTTGAATGGTGTCTGTGAGTAACAGTTCCTCGTAGGTAGCGCAGAGCTCAGCCATAGGTCAACCTCACACTGAAGATCAAGTATCACAGTCACAAGGTACCAATATTCATACTTTGGATGCACATGCTCAAACTGGTAGTAAGAGAAAACTTAGATCTATAGTATGGAATGAGTTTGAGCAAGTACAGATAGATGGGAAATGGAAAGCTCTATGTCAGTATTGCCACAATAAGCTTTGTGGAGAAACAAGTCATGGCACTTCACACTTAAAGACTCATATGAAATCCTGTCCTGCTAGGAATGCAATAGGTCCAAAACAACAAAAAATTGAGGTTGACAAAGGGAGAGGAAGGGAGAGTGAGTATAGAGAATTATATTTTTGACCAAAAGGTTGCTAGGAAAGAACTGTCACTGATGATATGTGTTCATGAGTACCTTTTGTCTATGGTTGACCATGAAGGTTTTCGAAATTTCTATTCTTCCTTACAACCAATGTTCCAGATGGTGTCTAGAAATACTATTAGGAAGGATATATTGGATCTGTATGAACTCCAAAAGAACTTGATGGTGAAGTACTTTCAAATTTTAAACATCGAGTCGCCATCACTATGGACATGTGGACCGCAGGCCATCAAAAGAGAGGCTACATGGCAGTTACTACACATTATATTGATGCGAATTGGAAACTAAAGAGCTTTCTGCTGAGGTATTAAGTTCATGTTTACTTAGTTATTGTCAATGTGAAATGCTAACTTAGTTCTTGACAATCTAAAGTGCTTGTTTACTTCATGTTTCCTTATGTATTAGGTTCATGTATGTGCCATGCCCACATACGGCTGAGGTTATATATAATGGGCTTCACATATATATAACCTCAGCCTGAATGGCACCTTGAGAGGAAGATATCCACAGTTACTTTGGACAATTGCTCTTCAAATGATAAGGCTATTGGAGAAATGGCAGATAAGTTGGATTCTAATTCTCTTATGTTGCAAGGTAAATTTATTCATACGCGTTGTTGTGCTCACATATTGAATTTGATTGTGCAACATGGAATGGGTGTCATGGGAAAAGGTATTGAGAGGGTACGCGATAGTGTTGCATTTTGGTCAGCAACACCTAAAAGGTATGAGAAATTTGAAAAGATGGCATGCACTTTGAACATTCCATATAAGAAAAGGTTCTCTTGATTGTAAAACTAGATGGAATTCAACCTATTTAATGCTTACCATTGCATTACAATACCAAGAGATTTTTCATCGTTAAAGCTACAAGTAAAATTATTTACTTCTTGTCCAACTAAAGAAGATTGGAAGTTTGCAAAGGATGTATGTGATAGGCTGAAAATATTCTATGATATCACTGAGTTGTTATCGGGTACTAAGTATGTTACCGCTAATCTTTTCTTTCCCAAAATATGTGGCATTTGTTTGGCAATAAGGAAATGGCATGCTAGTGATAATGAACTTATGCAAAAGATGTCTGAGGAAATGACAACGAAGTTAACAGATGTACGTAGTCTTATGGCTATTGCAACAGTTCTTGACCCAAGATATAAGACACATATGCTGTAGGCTTTATATGGATCTATATATGGTTATGAACATGCAACTAAGGATGTTGGTGACATAAAGAAACTCATGGTTGACTTGTTGTTAGAATATCAACATTCTTGTGAGGTTATGGATACATCATATGGTACTAGCACAAGCACATCTGCTATTCATGTTGGAGTAGATGAAGTTTTTGATATATCTGATCAATATATGTCTTCCCAGCCTGCTGTTTGTGCTACCCAGGTGTGCACAGAATTAGACTTGTACTTGGAAGAGGCCCTTCTCCCTAGAACACAAGAGTTAGACATCATCACTTGGTGGAAATTTGGGAGTATTAAGTATCCAACCTTGCAAAAAATTGCTCATGATATATTGCCTATTCATGTAACAATTGTGGCATCTGAATATGCATTTAGTACTAGTGGTAGGGTACTTAGTCCACATCGAAGTTGACTTCACCTAATATGGTTGAAGCTCTTATGTGTATGCAAGCTTGGTCTCGTGCGGATATGTTAGGTAATTGTTGGTTAATGTTTTAATATTGCATTCCATTTCTTTTGCTCTATTTCATAGCTAATTATTGGTTAATCTTTCTATTAGGGGATATTGCTTCCAACCTCTTTGCAGTTCAAACTGTTCTAGAGGATGAAGAAGAAATGATGGAAGATCAACCCATTATCACCGAGTCTGAACTGATACCCTTCTTTTGTGTCATCTTTCCATTAGACTCAAGCTTCCTAATTTGGGATGAATGAAATAAAATGTTTTGGTGGTTAGTTGTTTTTATTTGTTTCTGTGTCATAGTAGCTTCAATCTATTCTGTTGTTAGTTGATTGTACATGCAGTACTACCATTTTTTGTCATTAACAATTTTACTAGGAAACCTATAGTCATGCTATTTTGGTTGCTTGTGATCGTCAGAGTATAGTCTTGTGATCATTAGAGTATAGTCTTTATAGTCATGCTTGTGAGTATAGTCTTTATAATCATGCTTGTGATCATCATAGTATAGTCTTTACTAGGAATCCTATAGTCATGCTTGTGATCATCAGAGTATAGTTATGCTATTTTTTTGGTTGCTTGTGATCATCATAGTATAGTCTTGGACACGATCATAATTCATGATCACTTTGAAAATGTATATAAGTATGTATCATGGATTGATAATATACCCTCTTGTGCAGTTGACTTGTTGCAATGGACAAGTGGGGGTGGACAGAGGCTACAGAACCTGTCATATTAAGTGAAGGAAGACAACTGCATTCCTAGTTGTAGTTGCCTTTTCTCTTTCTAAATCATTTAGTCAGTATGTACATGGTATGAACCCAACTCATCATTGGTTCAGGCTTCTTAATTTGGATGATTCATGGTTTAGCCTTCTTAATTTGGTAGTGCTTGTCAGCTTGTGGGTTGTAGCAGTATTTTTTATTAAACTGAGTTATCTATGCTTGTAATAGATTGTGATTCCTCTTGGTACTGCCTATTTTGCTGTTTGTAGTTTGTACTACTGTAATGGAACAAGCTCTGTACTTCTGTAATTGAAAAAGCTCAGCAGGTTTGGGTTTGGGTTCGGTACCCATCGGGTCACACGATGCACTTGTTCTGCAGATCAGGGTTCGAGTTCGGGTACCCATCGGTTTCAGGTGTGGGCACACATCCGTACCCGAGAAGTCTTGTGGGTTCAGGTGGGTGGTATGGTTTCGGGTTTTGGGTTCGGGGTGGGTGGCAGTTGTACCCGAAGGTACCCATCCGATTGCCATCCCTAGAATCCGTGGACTCGTTGTACGTTGTGTTCTTGGGGAAGCTGAGGTCGTCTATGAGTTCGTCATGAGGTGTCAGTGATAGCCTGAGTCAGGTTCGTAGCATTTTCACTGTAGTTTATGTTTTTGTCACCATCTTCGGTAGCTCGTGTTGTCGCACTGTCGTTGCTGTCCCCTGCCTGCTATCAGCCGTTAGATTGATCTCAAGCGTTCATGATCGTCCCGCGTGTCTTGCAACCACAACCGTTCGATCTCGAGCGTGTGGATCCAATCATGCCGCGCACAGTGCCAATGCAATGCCGACGTGTGTCACATTGGGAAGCTGAGGCGCCATGCGACTGGTCCACTGTGAGTCGCCTGGAATCCATGGCATGGTATGTAGACCGGTGCCACGTGTTGGCCGGTGAGTGGTCCGCTCTAGGAGCTGACACCATAATTAGAGTTTCTTTAGATAATTATTTCGGCCAAAAATTTAATTAGGTGCTGATGTTAGCATGACATCATAAATAGAATTTTTCAACAAAAAATAATTCAATTAGTTTGGTTTATTCTTTTTAATGTATTTTCAAAATTTGGGCAGCTCGTTCTTTCTCATACGAACTCTAATTGATGTGATTCCAGAGCCTGAAAAATTATAAAATCATACTTTATTTAATGGTGAGTTTTATTTAATTTTTGGAGATATATTTGTTCTCTATTTTTTGTATTATTGTTTATTTATTTGTTACATGTTGAAGTGCCCGAGAGTTTCGAAGGATAGTTGGTACTCCAAGAGCAAGGTCCAGAACAGGAGCAGAGCTTTTCCAATAAAAGTTGTGCTTCCATGTTGATCCTATATTTCAAAATTTACATTGTTTTAAACTATTACATGCTAATTCAAATTGAAAATAATTTTAATTAATTTAGAATTAGTTAATCAACCCATTTGAAATAATTTTACCTTGTTATACCATGAGCATTTGTCATCTTAAGTTGATTCAATGTTAGTTGGATGCTATTAAATTGCCAACATGGGTTGCTAGATCATGACTACTATGCTTAGACATGCAATGTGTTATTGATATCATCTTGAAAATACAAACTTAATATGGATAAATGGAATAAGCAATGTGTTTCTAAAATGGTGTGCCATGTGTTGCTACATGATGACGATGATATGTAGAGGCATATGTTGTTCTCCATAGATGTTGACTTGTTGATTGCATGTGTTGCACAATAATCAACTGAGGTGGAAAATGATTTAGACTGGGACAAGTGGCATGAGGCTTTGTGCCATGGTGGGCCTGTGTGGCAATGGGTTGATGAGAGTGAGGGCCGTGTGCCAAATGTTGAGATTCTAGAAGTCTTGGCCAATTGATGACTTAATCTTGCAAGCCTTTGAATTAGGCCAAATATCCAACCACATGTCTGGAATGGAACAGACCTAGTTAAGTAAATTACCTATGACTTGGCATGTAATACCTTAGGGTGATAGTCACACAGGGGCGTGGTTATGGGGGGAGGATGTCTGTGCGTATGCTTAACGTCGATCCAACAGTATATCGGTTCTATACTTCTACTATGTGTGAGGGAAAGGATAGTGAAGGTAATACTAGAGAGGTTCATGTGTTAGGATAAAAGTTTCTGAAAGGCTTTGTTGTAATCTCTCTGCTGACACACCAAGGGAAGTGTGTTAAGTGCATGGCAAAAAGGAGATGATCATGACTTGTGGGTAAAGTGTATAACTGACGACGATTGATATGTCTAAGACCCATAAATTACTACAGATTTTTATAAGCCAGTCGCATCATCATAAATGCGGCCCACATTAAAATGTCTCACGAACGTTTGGTTAAAGTTACCATTGACCATGTAAATAACTGGCCGACCTGCAATATAGGTTGGACAAGAACTTATCTTGATCTGATCCTTACCAGGTTGGGAATGGTCCGACTTGTGAATACTCTATAGGTCGAACATAATACCCTTTATCACGCCAACCTAGACAGGACTGGGAAACCTTCACCCCAACCTGATTCAGGTCAGTAAGGAATCTCCGCACAAGGATAATGTGCAGAAGAAGCTTTCTTTGACAGGTATAGATGACCGTTTGGAGGTTACTCCCTACGAAAAGGCGCCCCTCTAATGAAAAGACATCTTTAGTGAGAAGACACCTTCTGATGAAAAGACATCATTTCACAGGAAGACCTCTCTGAATATAACAATCGCCATCCCTTCGATGCTATAAATATGATACTCTTGCAAGGATTTAAAATGTGTGTGTGGAGAATCATAATTAGAGTGTGTGTCAAGTCTATACACTGTAAAGAGCTTGTGATAATACAATTCCCGTTCTTTCCTACCCCTTTTGGTATTGTTTTATAGATAAAATGCAACCCAAAATTACATTCATAAGTTCAATCTAGGGACCCCGAGTCTTGAACATCAACAGCTGGCGCTAGAGGGAGGGCCTCCGTCTTAATTCAACATTGAAAGAGGTAATGTGTTGTCATCGGAAGCCATGGATGAAGAGAATTCATTTGATCTTGTCGACTACGCTCACCTCACCACCTATGCCTTCGTGGATGATTAAGAAGGTAACTACAACTTCTATTCTGAATATATTACTGAGACGCAGTGGTCCAAGTTGGCAACTTCATCCAAACCAGATGAGGCCACGTTAGGAGCACCATTTTCTGAGAAAAAAAGGAAAACAGAGTGACTCCGTGCCTGCTCCTATCCTAGTGGCAGAAAATTAGGGTGCATGCCCTATGAAAATCGACAATGTATGAACTCACGAGAACGATAATGACTTCTGTGAGTGTTCATCTTCAGAAGATTTTCTCGAAAGTCTTGAACTCGATTATACCCCATCATTATCCTTCGATGAGGGAGTACTCACTCCTTCCGTCAACTCCGAATTTCGCATTTGCGTAGTCACGGAGGAGACAGAGGCATAACAAGTGGAATACGAACACCGTGAAGCTCAAAAAAATTAGGTTTTGGAATCTAAAGCAAATGATGAACCCAAACTAGAAAAAGTGTGGACAATTCGTAGGGCTGATCGAGAGGAAGGATAGTCAGGTTCTGGATCTTACCTTTTTGATGTTTCCCATCTTCTTCTTGTTCTTCTTCCATGCTTTCTTTTTTTTTTCTTTTTTTTTCCAGCACGTTATTGAAGTCTTTCCATTTCTCCACTCTACCTGTTCCTTTTGTTTTGATCTATCGAATATTTGCTTTGTGTTTTTTTTTTTTCTTGTTTCTAACTTGGTATGCAAGTTAGCTTATTGTAGGCTTATAGAGTTGCACGATCACATAATGGGCTGCATAACCTACTCGAGATTCCTATCGTGCCTCTATGGGCTGCATGAATTGGCCGAATAATTACACCCTAAAAATGGTCCATTTTTTTTTGTCATAAAACGCCCAAACTCAACATATGGGCCAACAACATACATGTTTTGTGCAGGATAAGTGACAAACGGGCACAAAACGACTTTTTTGTATGTATATGAAAACTGAGTGCTCTGAACTAGAAAAACACTCGAATCCCATCTAGACACCTTTATTGTATATAAAAATGGAATTGGGAATACGCAGATAGATATGGCATCATATCAGATTAGCGTTTCTCAACATGCAGAAAAAGCAGGCTAACGTATTGCAAAAAATAACCTGTTCTGGAAGTAATTATCAATAGGATCAGGGAAACAAAACTGATAAAGGAGAACATAGATTGCAAAATGTACTCAAGTGTAGTATTTTTTATTGTTGCTAATCCAAATTCCCAACAGGGAACCTTTTTTCTATGTTTTCTTCTTTTATACACACGCATACCTCGCAGAGGCATCGTCGAGACATGAAAAACCATTAGTGACCTGTTTGCTTGTGCAGCAGCAACACCATCCTTATACTTGCCAAGGTACGCAAGTTTGCAATCATAGTTACCAGATTCACTGTAAATCTTACGAATCGTGAACCGGATTCGTCAAATTCGAACTGGTTTAGGATATATGTTCGGTTCGCAGTGAAAATTGAAAGAAAAAGTGACGAACTGTGAACCCAAATCCTTTACCGTAACTCGGATGAACTGCGATTCTGGTAACTATGTTTGCAATCATCTTTGTGTCAACATAAGAGAACAAAATTACCACATCCAAGTGGAGCTACGAGCTGTAGAAAATAGGGGCAGAGCAGCCCTCAGATGGCCCTGAGTGTTAGTAGCACTATTCTTACTATCATCGAGAGAGAGAATGACACACTGAATTGGGGCAATTTTCTGAATTTTATTGCTCATACCAGTGCTATTGCCGCCCTAAGGGGTTGGGCAAGTGCCATATTTATAGCTGCTGGCGCAGCATACACTAATACTAGTCTAAAGGCTGCCCTAAAGGCTGCCCAAAAGCTAGTCAAAAGCTGCCCTAAAGGCTGCCCAAAAGCTAGTCAAAAGCTGCCTAAAAGCTGCCCTAAAAGCTGCCCAAAAGCTAGTCAAAAGCTGCCTAAAAGCTGCCCAAATGGCTAGTCAAAAGCTGCCCACAAATGACCAAGACTTATTCCATCATTCTCCCCCTAAGTCTTGTCTGTCGTCTTGTGGGAAAGTTGGACCATCCCGGTCCTGGAGCGTAGCTCAAGAAACTTGATCCTCCCAAGGGGCTTGGTGAGCAGGTCCGCAAGCTGGTCCTTGTTGTTGATGTAGCTTGCCTTGATGCTTCCTTCCTCCAGACAGCTTCGGATGAAATGATATCTCACCCGGATGTGCTTGCTCCGTTCATGAAAAACGGGGTTCTTTGCCAGGGCTAGAGCGGACTTGCTGTCTACCCTGAGTTCCACCGTGCTGGTGTTTCTGCCAATGAGATCACCAAGCAGTCGGGCAAGCCAGAGAGCCTGAGTTGCAGAGGTGGAGGCCGCTATGTACTCGGCCTCCACAGTGGACAGGCCACCACTGCTTGACCGATCGCCACCGACGAGATACTTGCCTAGGAAGAAGAGCATCCCGCTCGTGTTCTTGCTGGTGTCAACGCCGCCGGCGTGGTCATTGTCATTTGTGCAGCCGAAGTGTGCCTCCCAGGGCACCTCGGGTAGTGGAGACCGTGATCGAGAGTCCCCGCAACGTAGCGGATGATTCTCTTCACACCTGGCTGGTGCTCCGTTGTCGGTCATTGCATGAACCGGCTTAACGAGCCGACGGAGAATGCCAAGTCCGGCCGTGTGTGTGGGTGAGGTAGCGAAGGCTCCCCACAAGGCGCCGCAGATCGTGTAGCGTCCACCTCCTCTGTTGTCTTTGTCGCGGCTCAGCTTCAGCCTCTCCTCCATCGGAGTGGGAGCCGGGTTGCAATCAGTGAGCCCAGCTAGCTCAACGACGCGCCTGGCGTAAGCAGTCTGTTGAAGTGACATCCCGGAGTCGTCCTGGTGCACCTCGATCCCCAGGTAGAAGGAGAGAAGCCCCAGGTCACTCATTTGGAAGGTGGCCTTCATTTGTTCTTTGAATACCGCCACCTCTGCATCCTTGGTGCCGGTGATCACCAAGTTGTCGACGTAGACACCCACCAGCAGGGCATTTCCTCCATTGGCCTGCCGGTAGATGGCCGCCTCGTGCGAGCTTTGCTCGAGGCCCATCCCCTTGAGCGTGGAATCTAACTTGGCATTCCATGCCCTTGGTGCCTGCCGCAAGCCATAGAGAGCCTTGTGCAAACGCAGCACCTTGCCCTCCTTGCCGGGGATCGCAAATCCCGGCGGCTGGTGCACGTAGACCTCTTCCTTCAAATCTCCGTTTAGAAATGCCGACTTGACGTCCATGTGGTGAACCTGCCAGCCCTCCTGAGCAGCCAGTGCGAGGAGGAGTCGCACGGATTCCAACCGTGCTACGGGGGCGAAGGCATCGTCGAAGTCGATCCCCTCCTGCTGCACGAAACCACGTGCCACCAAGCGAGCCTTGTGTTTGACAATGGCGCCGGCTTCATCCCTCTTCAGCTTGAACACCCACTTAAGGGTGATCGCGCGGTGACCACGGGGAAGATCGGCAAGCTCCCAGGTGCGGTTCTTCTTAACCGCGTCCATCTCCGTCTGCATCGCGGCACGCCATGCTGCGTGTCTTTCGGCCTCTGCGAAAGACCGAGGCTCACCATCGTCGCACGCAAGATGCAACTGCGCCTCCAGATCGTGAGGCACCAGTCCTGGCACCGGCTGGTCGCCGAGAAGGTCCTCCATCGTACGATACCGCAATGGCTCGCCGTCGTGGTACGCGTCGATGCGCTCCTCGTCGTGGGAGAGTGGAGTAACGAACTCCACCGGGCTGTGCTCGACACGAGCTGGTGTCGGAGAGGACGTGCCTGGAGGGGTAACCGTTGGTGCTGGAGTAGCGGGCGCCGGAGTCTGTGGGGGTTCGGGGACTGGGGTAGGCACATTCGACGAAGAGGTGCTGCCTACTCCCCCAGCTCCCTTGAAGTGGACGTACTCAATGGTGAAGTCGTCGTACGTCGGAGTCGAGCCATTGTCAACTGCCTTGTCCCACGCCCATCCTCGCCCTTCGTTGAACACAACGTCGCTACGCCAGGCGCATACGCCGTGTCTTTGGGTCGAGAATGCGGTAGGCCTTCGAGCCCTCCGTGAATCGATAAACACTCCCGAGTGCTCCTGTCATCGAGCTTGCCAACATGTCCAAGCTCCTTGGCGAACGCGAGGCAGCTAAAACCCGTAGGTGAGAGACCGCCGCTTGCGTCCGTGCCAGGCCTCGTGACGGCCCCGCCCGTTGAGAGCCTTGGTGGGCGAAATTGAGGATGTAGATCGCCGCTACCACCGCTCTCCCCAGAGAATAGCCGCATCCCTCTCGCTGAGGAGGGCCCGAGCCATCCCCACAACCGTCTGATTACGCCGCCGACGACGCCATTCTCGCTGCGGGTGTACGGTAGCGGAATAGTGGCGCCGAATGCCCTCATCCAGAATACGATGCGAACTCACCGCCATGAATTCGCCGCTGTCGGCGCAAGAAGACACGCAGCTCTGCGGCCGCTCTGCCTCGCAGCAATGCGCGCTGATGGCTTCCGCAGCCTCTCCCTTTGCCGCGAGGACCGTTACCCACATGTAGCGGGTGAGGTCGCCGACGAGTAGCAGGAAGTAGCGTCGTCCTCGGTGTGGCGGTGTCACCGGGCCACACAGTCCCCGCACGAGCTCGAGCCGCTCCTTGGCTCGGAAGTTCGATCTGGGAAAGGGAGCCGCCTGCAGCCGTTGTTACAGATGTCGCAGAATCGCTTCCACGTGGTCGAGACACGGCCAGGCCTCGTACCATCTCCTTGGCACCGAAGTCGCCAGAGCCTCGAAGTGAAAGGTGTCCGGCGCTCGTGCCCGCCACGCCTCGTCGTCCCGACGAGCGGCGAGGCAGAGGGGTTGTGCCACCTGCACGTTGAGGATGTAGAGTCGATTGGTGCCGCTGGTTACCGTGGCAAGAAGGCGACGATGGCGATCCCAAATACTCATGACTCCGTTCTTTACTAACACACCCGAACCATTCTCATCCAGCTGTCCCAAGCTGATGATAGAGTTCCTCAACGCGGGGATGTAGTAGACTCCGGTGAGCAGCCTGTGCTCACCAGACTTGGCGGTGAGGATGACGGAGCCGACACCCTGGATCTCCACGCTGGAGGCGTCCCCAAACTTGACGGAGCCTCGGACGTTAGAGTCAAGCTCGGTGAAGAACTCCCGTCGACCAGTCATGTGATGGGTAGCGCCAGTGTCGAGGTACCACCCGTCGATCTTGTCACTACTGGAGTTGTCGCCAAGGAAGGCGTGTGCTCTCGGCTCATCAAGGTGGAGGAGATTCGCTGCGGCCGATGCCGCTGGAGATAGCTCGATGCTTGCGTTTGCTAGGAGCAGAGCCGGCTCTTCTTCTTCCACTTGTGCGACGTGGACCTGGCCACGTCGTGGCTGGCGACACTCCTTGGCCCAATGGCCAAGCTTGCCACAATTGTGGCAGGAGTCGTCTCGTGCCGGCCTTTGGTTGCCGGCGGCGCCGTCCTGGGCGCCTCCGCGGGTGTCGCCCTTGGCACGTCCTCGCGCCCCAGCCTGGACGCGTCCGCGCGCCTTGCGCGGCTTGGCGTGCTTGCGACCGCCTGTCGCGGCAGAGGACTCCCCCTTCTTCCCGTCACCCTGGCTAGCCTCCCACTGTTCCCGAGTGAGATGTAACTTCCCGCCAATGGTGATAGGCCCCGAGAGAGGCTGTGGCTCGTCGCTGTCGACGACCTTGAGACGACCTATTGCCTCTTCGATCGACATCGTGGAGAGGTCCAATAGAGACTCGATTGAGCGAGCGATCTGCTTGTACTTCTCGGGGATGCAACGGAAGAGCTTCTCGATGGCTCTCTCCTCATCGTAGGTGTCGTCACCGAACTGCACCATCTTCTGTAGTAGAGTGTTAAGGCGGAGAGCAAAATCATCAACATCCTCACCTGGCCTGAAGGCCAGGTTCTCCCACTCCTTGCGAAGTGCCTGCAGTGTGGTCTTGCGGGCGCGGTCGCTGCCGATGCGTGTCGCAGCGATGGCATCCCAAGCCTCCTTGGCAGTCCGCTTCTTGGAAAGCGTGAACTGCATCTCGGACGGGACTGCGGCGATGAGGGCATCCAGCGCCCGTCGATCCTCGTCGTAGTCGACGTCGCCGTACCGGACTGCCTCCCACATGTGCCGCACCTGGAGCCTTATTCTCATCACCGCGGCCCACTCGACATAGTTGGTCTTGGTGAGGGTAGGTCACCCACTACCGGGGCCGATGTCCCTGATAATGGCCTGGGGCCCGCGGTGACCATGGTATCGGTCAGGGAGGAGAGCTGCGCCGCTGTAAGGGCCACGATCTCCGTCGGCCAGCCGCCGCTCTGCCGGAGCGCGATCGCCGCCAAGGCCCTCGCCCAAAACTCTGCCGGGGCGCGATCGCCGCGCTGTCCCGCCGAGCTCTGCCGGCGTCTGCGCTGTCACAGGCTCCTATCGCGCTCATGAGGGTGGGCAACTGCCCACTGCGCCGCCCGCTCACTTGCTGCCTCCCTCTCCCGCTTGAGCCTACCGTCGGCGCCGTCGTCGGCGGCGGTAGCCGCTGGAGCTCTTGCCGCAGAGCCTCGAGCTCTGCATCCGCGGCTGCTGCTGCTTCCACCTCTGCTCTTGCCGCTGCCAGTTCCGCCGCCGCCAGCTTTGCCGCCCTTGCCGCCGTCGCTGCAGTCTCTACTGCTGCTCGCTCGCGGTCCTCTGCCGCGGCAACTTCGGCCTCCTGCCGGCTGCGCGCGCTCGAGGCGACCGAGCGCTGAGACTGTCCTTCTGACATGGCGCGCTAGTGGGGGGCTGCTGCTAGGGGAAGAAGCTGCCTCGAGGCATTTAGCCGCTCGATCGTTCAGAAGATGAAGGGTGAGCAGAAACAGCTGTTGTGACTGCTGCTGCTTGCTGAGAGCGAGGAGCGTGGGAAGGAGATGAGCAAGAGATGTTTAGGCTGCAAGAAAGAACCTGGCTCTGATACCACTTGTTAGTAGCACTATTCTTACTATCATCGAGAGAGAGAATGACACACTGAATTGGAGCAATTTTCTGAATTTTATTGCTCATACCAGTGCTATTGCCGCCCTAAGGGGTTGGGCAAGTGCCATATTTATAGCTGCTGGCGCAGCATACACTAATACTAGTCTAAAGGCTGCCCTAAAGGCTGCCCAAAAGCTAGTCAAAAGCTACCTAAAAGCTGCTCTAAAGGCTGCTCAAAAGCTAGTCAAAAACTGCCTAAAAGCTACCCTAAAAGCTGCCCAAAAGCTAGTCAAAAGCTGCCTAAAAACTGCTCAAATGGCTAGTCAAAAGCCGCCCACAAATGACCGAGACTTATTCCATCACTGAGGAGGTCAGAGGGAGCCTGGCCTTCAGCGAGAGTGACGATGTTTGCGGAGTCCATGGCCACGACGTCCTCCGTCGTGAACCCGTCCTCGTCGCGGAGGAGCTTCTCGCTGCCTCGGGCGACCATGCCCGGCATGATCAACGTCTTGTGCAGCCCCGGGAGGAGCCTCTCGCGGTCGGTGTCGCCCTTCTCGCCGACGAGCACGGCCACCTTGGACAGGTCGATGCCCCACTGTATCGACAGGTATCTACAGGAAATGATCAGAAACAAAAAATGTTCAGTATGACGAACAACCTTTACTACTTGTGTGGCACGTCAGTTTCGTTGATGTCTCTCACCTCAGCGCGCGCGGCCGGGAAGCGGAGAGGGGGATCACGTTGAGGCGCGTGCACGCGCGGGTGTAGACGAGGTTACACCGGAACCCCCGCATCCGCAGCGACTGCCTGATCGAATCGATCTTCTTCACCTGTAAAACAGCACAAAAACTCATTAAGAAGCATGGCCATGGAGGAGGATATGAAACGAGATGCCCAGGAAGCGGTAATGGTTAATGCTCACCTTGGACGCGTCCGTGGCAGCGTAGGCGTGGCAGTGCACGGAGCAGGCGGGCTCGTCAACGGCGAGGTCCGCCTCCTGCGCGCCATCGGCCTTCCCGAGCCTCGGCACGGCCGCCCTGACGTGCTCGCCGGGCCACCGGAACGCCACGTGCCCGGCGTACTCGTCGTCGGCCGCGAGCTCCTTCCACGGGTAGCATATCTCGGCCCCGCTGCTGCAGATCAGCGCGTCGAAGCAGGCCGGGTCGGCGCCGCTGGTCCTGAGCCCGTCGACGGCCTCGCAGATGGTCATGCCGGTCGACAGCACGTATCCGAGCCGGCCGCCGGAGCCGGAGCCGGCCGCCATCGCCAAGTCGATGGCTTTCTTGAGGTGCTCGACGTTCGGTTGGCCGTCATCATTGTAGCAGTCGACGGCAACGACCAGGAGGTTCTGCCGCCGGCCGGGCGCGAAGCCCAGTGCTCGGGCTGAACTCTCCGGCCGGTCCGTGGAGCGGCGCCGGCGGAGGGCGTCCATGATGGCGGCGGCGGAGTCCCCGGCATTGATGTCGTGTGAAGCGTCCACGGAGATGCGGAGGGAAAGGTCGCGGAGCGAGTCGGAGAGCGGCTCGTCCGCGCCCGGGTTGGCCTCGGCTGCGGCGTCGGCCGGGCCGGCGGGTGCGCGGAGCAGCTGGTGCGGAGCGGGGTGGTCGCAGTGCGCGGCGACGTGGGAGAGGTAGAGGCGGCAGTGGTGCGGCCACGAAAAGCGGTGGATGTTGCGGAGGCCGTTTCGCCGGCACTCCAGCCACCGTGCCTTGTCTGCCAGCAGGCTGAGCAACGCGCTGGTGATGGCCGCCGAGTCGTGGGGGTCCACCAGCAGGCCGTTGCTGAGCGCCTTGAGGATGTCCACAGGCCCGCCGTTCTTGGTCGCAACCACAGGCAGGCCATAAGCAGCAGCCTACGCACACATCACGCAACAACAACAATAACATTGGTCTCAGACTCTCAGTGACCAGAAAAATTCTCATTCTGAAAATTTCAGAAGTTGCATTTTGCAATATTCTTATCTCAATGACAGTCAGACCGAATGGCTCGACAAGAGCAGGATTGATGAACACTCCCTGCGAATCACCAAGAGAGTGTCTAGTCTGCTCTGGAACTCTGAAAGGAAAAAAAAATGACGGCATTTTGTACCTTGGTCTTGGCGGCAAGGCGGTAAATGTGCGGCACGTCCGTCTGCTTGTGGTGCTTCGGGTAGGCCACCTGGCCGTACAGGTCGTACCGGTCGACAAGCTTTAGCACGGTCGTCAGCACCATTGCGGCGCCGCCGGACATCTCCTCGATGTCATCCCTGTTCCCCAGTATCAGTGTCTGCCATTCATTGCAGAGGCCAAGGACTACGTTACCTCTGTCATTTTGATGTCTGAATTCTGTTCTGTTTGAAGGTTCGAGTTTGGGTTGTGCAATGTCGCACACTTACCAGGTTTGCGAGCTCTCGTAGGTGGCGGCTCTCGCCGTAGGCCTTGAGCAGCGTGGTGACGTTCTTCTTTGGGTCCGGCCGTGACAGCGCCAGGATCATAGGCTTGTGCCGGTTGGTGAAGAATCTCAACACCTACAACACTAGCAATATCAGCACTGAAAAGCAGAGGAGATCACAGAATTCACAAGACTTGAGCGGTTTTACCTCTGACCAGATGGGAGGCATGGCCTTCTTGGCCTTGCTGGCCTTGTCAGGGCTCATGAGCATCTGCAGGTCGCCCTCCCCTTCGGTGAGTTCCTGGGTGTCGACGTAGCTGAAGTCCATGCCGGGCGGGATGACCACCATGCGCGGCATGTAGCGGCCGAGGCAGCTGACGCCGCGGCGGCGGCGGACGCGGAGCTTGCGCTCCACCTTGAGGTCGAAGCCGTCGTAGAGCCCCCACTGCTCCTCGATCTCCTGCTTGGTGCTGGTGACCACCATCTCCGCCGCATCGAGGCCCGTTTCCTCGGCCTCGATCCGGCGCGCGATCTTGTACGTGCCCTGGATCTCGGCGAGCGGCATGCGGCCCAGCTTGAGTAGCTGCTCCAGCTTGTTCCGCCCCAGCGAGTGGCCCGTCATCACCATCGGCACGTTCAGCGCGCTCGCCAGGTGCGCCGCCACCTCTGCCGCGTCCGCGTAATGCCCGTGGATCACGTACGGCCACACCGGTGCGGCCGCCGCATTGCCGGCGGCCGGAGGCGCGAGCTGCTCGCCGAGGGCGCGCGCGACGTTGGTGACGTGCGCGAGCGCGCGGTCGACGAACTCGGGGATGTGCGGCCAGAGGGACTCCTTGGGGAGGTACTTGTCCCGGGGCCCGCACGGCAGCCGCACGATGTAGGCCCCGCCGTCGCCGCTGCCATCGTCCTCGTCGGCGTCGGGGGACAGGCGCGTGAGCATCTCGACGGGCTCGCCGTATGTCCAGTCGACGTCCGGGCAGGAGATCTGCCGCGTGAGGAGGTCCACGCGGTGCACCCCCGCCGTCGCCGCTAGCGCTCGGGCCAGCTCCACCACGTACTTCACCTGGCAATGGAAACAAAAAAAGTTGAAGTCGATTGAAATCCAGCAGACGTGTCAACGTTTGGACCGGACTTGACCATATCTTAGAGCTTTCTTTTGTTGTACCAGTTGTGATCACAAGGTAAGTCAGTGGTATAGAAATCTTGGTGCTTTTCGTGAAAATGGATTCCTGTAAATGAACATTCTTTGTCATTTAGAGATGTTAGCTGTTATACAAAATTTTGCGAGTTTTTTTTTGTTTTTGCTTCTTTAGTCCTGACACGTTTTTTTTCTTTCAAATATAGTCTTATGTGTGAAAGAATTTGCAAAACTAGTTTTGTTGACTGATCACAAAAGCAACGACAGACGACACGTATAGTCTATCATGATTCCATACCATGGCAATACAGTCCACACAGGAGGAGCTCATAGCAGGTACATCCTTATTTAGATAAGTGATTTAATTAGGTAAAGTTATTAATTAATTGGCATATTCTGCCGAGGAAGAGAGCTCGGCACAATCTCCAGTTATTTATTTTTAAAATAAAAAAATCGGAAGGATTCAAATTTGACAACAGAAATGAATTCGCACTGACCTGGCCTCCGGTGTCAGAGTCTCGTCCAAGCTCCATGTTCTCCCCACGCACGAGCCCATGTATGCTAAATTCGAACATAAATTACAAGATAGCATCACATCTCTTGATCAGTCGTAAGGATGTTGCAAGCGCTCAATTAATTAGTAGCGTTGAGTAATGTGTGACGTGTCAAATCACTAGTCAGTTAAGTTGGCTTAGTTACCTGATGAGCACGATGTAGAGGTTCCTGTTCTTGCCCTCCTCGTCCTCCTCGTCGGAGACGATCCGAACGTCCGAGTTGATCCTCGCGAACCGGCTCTGCTGCTGGTGGTGGTCGCCGCCATCGGCCGCCGCGGAGGGATGCTCGTTGTCGGGCTTGGCGTCCTTCTCGCCTTCGGAGAGCTCCTCGGCGGCCTCCCGGCTGCCCAGCTCCTGCTCCAGCCTCCGCCGAGCCATCTGCCGCGAGTACTCCCACTCCACCTGCCATTTTAGAAGAAAAAAAACAGTTCACGAAAAACATGTGAAAAAGGTAACAATTACAATTCTAAAATATTACTAGGCGAATTACAGCCTTACAAACCGTATTACTGTCAAAAAGATATGTCACTTGTACAAGCTAGAAAACACAAATCAGAACAGATCATTTTCAAATGGAAGCCTTAGAAAAGCGTGCGTCCCACAAACTAAAGCTATAGTCTATCATCTAAAACTTTCCACTTCAGAACATGGTACCTTCGCAATGGGCCCGTAAGATCCGAAGCGACGATCATCTCTCCAACACTATTCTTAACGCATGGTACCTTCACAGTGAATCGGTAAGATCCGAAGCAACTAGGGATTATCGAGTTTCTTTCAAAATTAATATAATTGACACAAAATCATTTTATTTACTATTTGAATGGTTATTTCAAATTTGATCTAACAAACCACTATCGAGCCAAACCTCATTAACCTTTTTTTCGCTCGAAATAACTCATTTCAATTTTAAATTCATTAACTTCTTTAATCCAAGCAATTTTGTTTCAGCCCTAACGATTTTTTTTTTGCTAGCCCTGGAAGCGACCATGCATCCCTCCATCACCATTGACAACAAGGTGATTCTGTGCTTCTCTCTACAGTGATTTGTGTGAATTATAAAGTAGGCATCAAGGATAGATGATGCCTACTTTGAAGCCGTCTTGGAGATTTGGTATGGCGCGCGCGCGCGAGAGAGAGAGAGATTGGGAACGTCTAGAGCTGAGATGCTCTTGTGCAAGTTACTCCTACGGCCTAGTCCGCACCTACAATCATACGTAGTTTTTGTTCTAGGGAGTAATTAATAACTGGCCTTTGAGCTTGAAAGCATCCATGGCGTACCTGCTTCTTCTTCCTGGCGACGTGCCAGATCCTCCAGCACAGGTTCTCCAGCCGGTTGTTCCGCTCCTGGCTATTCCGCATCGCCACCACCTGTAACAACAAGCGTTAGTCCAACCGGAAACGCGTCGCATCGATCGATAAGCAAGCGAACAAGATTACAAGAACAACACGATCCATGGCAACTTAATTGGAACCTAAACCGAGTTGGCAAATGGTTACCTTTGTCCATGTCTTGTGGAGGTCGCGGCCGTCGAAGCGGCTGACGACCTCCTCCACGAAGTACCTCGTCGGGCTGTACGCCGCCGCGCCCGCCCGGGCGTCGTCCGCCAGCGACGACGAAGACGGCTGCAGCCGCGGCAGCGCCACCCCCTGCCCCCGCAGCTTCACCCCGGCGTCCAGGATCGCCTCCAGGTACCCGTTGATCCACTCGTTCCCCGCCGCCATCTTGGCTCCCCACTCCGTCCCTCGCCGCCGGCCGCCGCAGCTAGCCTGCTAGCTAGCAGTGCACGAGAAATCTCAACTAACCTCTCCCTCTATATATATGTGTGCAGCGGTGTCCGTGTTCTTCCTTGCTGAGGTGCAAGGGAAACAAAGGAGACGGCTGTTATATCGTTGAGCAGAGCAGCATAATTTTTTCTAGCCTTTTTTTTTCGTGAAGAGAGAATATTTCGCTTTTATCTATTTGTTTTTGAAGAAACTCTTTTATTTATTAATTAATTTTTGGTGGCGGTGGGATTCTAGGGCAGTTATCTGTTGGTCCATGGATCGATCGATCTATCAATCTCCTCCTTGGAGCGGAGATGGGAAGAGGGGAATAAAGCGAAAAAAATACAAAAGAAAAGATGTGTGTATAGTAGTAGCTACAGATATGGGTGGCTAGCTACGACGTTATTATTGGTGCAAGCAAGATGGGTGCATGGCATTGGCACACGTATCGAATATATCATCGTATACCTGGCATATGCCCGCGCGCCCTTGCGGCTCTGTTACAGATATTATTCCCTTTTTGTTTTTGTTTTTGTTTTTAAATTTTCGGGTGGCAAACTGTACCAGGATATATTCCTACGGTCGTCATACGGTAAGTAGATAGATAGGCCGGATACAATTGTGCGTACGAGATACATTCGGGTGGCAAATTGTACCAGGATATATTGGTACAGCCAGGGGTGGTACCGGTATTATCTTTTCAATAAAATTTGATAATTTGAAAAACACTACTCCCTCTGTCCCACAAAGAGTGCATTTTTAGGATTTTTAAGACAGATTAGTGTGCAAGGTAAATGACTAATGTGACCCTTATTACTCCATACACAAGCATGCTGGTGCTTCAGTTTCCACATGCACTTAAATGAGCATGCATACACTTACAGCTGGGCCCTACGGACTAAAGATGCACTATTTATGGGACAAAATTTGAACACTAGAAATGCACTCTTTGTGGGGCAGAGGGAGTACAATATTATCTTTTCAATAGTCTAAATTTGATAATTGAATTGGTTCTGATTACGGTGGTTTCGGATTTTTAGGATCTAAAGTTTTAAAAATTTGACTACACGTATCTCAAACCGATAAGTTTTTGTGAATTGAAGAGAGTAGAAAAAAAAGTGCTGCCTAGCTACGTGAGAGATGTTGACCGTCTTGTGTGATAGTACGTGTCTAGATGGTAATTAATTACTCTCTATCTCGTTTAAACTAAACGGAGATTGTTTCTTTGACAATGACGTGATTTGTTTTGCCAGACGCAAGCACCAAAAAGAGACTGTTGTGCGATGTTTGACCCATGATATACGGTGCTGTCAGCCGTACGTTTAACACTTTTATCATAACAAACTTCTCTGCTGAAAGAAACCCGGCCCCCTGACAACACACCGAGACCAATTCTGCACCGTCAGACTTCAGAGGAAAACAAACATACTTATCACTAATTTCATTACCTTTTTTTTCTAATTTTCGAATGCCTTCTTCTCTGCTATTTGATTATTATATTTTCAGAGACTTCATTAAATATATCTCTACATTAAAGGCTAGGAAATCGATAATAAACTTATATATTTAGAACATTCGAATATACACAGTCAAACACGAAATCGGTGGCACACGATGTAGATAGGTTCGAGCCTCCGGGTGGAGTAATACCCTACTTCTGTATGGATGTAGTATGGAGTCGGCGATATAGAGTACAAAGTAGGGTGCCTAGCTCTAATTACAATGAAGATTGTCTCTCGAATATGGCTAAGATCTAACTTATGAACTATCGAAGCGCAGCTCGTCGGTTTCAGGATCCTCCTCTTCTCCTGTGCCTCGTTCTTATATAGTGGAGGTAACCCCTTCACAGATTGTAGTCGGTTTGAGATACAAGATCGTACTCGATGAGGAGTCCACCGTTTCGAAAACTTCGTAGCGTATCCAAACTTCCTTTAATGTCCGACGTACTCAAGTTGGTTTCCTTGTAACGGGAACATGACCGAGTCCTTTCCAAACGTGGTGATATCCCCTCCGTGTATATCTCATCCCGCAGAATCGGGCCTGAAATATCTGTAGTTTTCAGATGCTTGTGTAAACATATATGGTATGATTTTTGAGTCTCCTATGCATGCTCATATCCTATATTTAGATATTCGACAGTAGCCCCCGAACTCTGCTTAGTAGAGGGTCTTCTCAAGCGCTCGGTCGATTACTGGCCAAGCTCTTTCATGAATGAGTAATGCCTTACCTGCTTGTGGTCGAATGATTTGAGTAGAGTGGAATCGCTAAGTATCGAGTAGGAACCGTGCTGAGTCGAGCGCCCTGCCATCAGCCCATCCCGAGTCCTTAGGATAACCTCATGTGACTCGTTGCCGACTCAATGACTCAATTCTGAGCAAAGTTAGAAAGAATTCAAAAAATCTAGACACCGGGAAGTTGAGCATTTATTGTCATAGCCTGCAATGCCTGAAGACATCACACCTTTTCATGTTTTTCTCCTGATCGACTCAATGCATGAATGCATCACACCTTTTCATGTTTTTTTCTCTTGATCGACTCACCGCGTGATGGGGAATGAATCGTCCGCCGGTATAGAAAATTTTGGCTTATAAATTCCCATACCTGGAACTGTAGCCATACCCCTCAACCCTATTCTCAAAAACTCTATTGCTCTCCTTAAACCCTAGCGATATAACCTTCGAAGAACTCATCTCGTATTGAGAGGAGCCGCCCAGATCATCCTCGGGCTTTTTGAAGGCTCGGTCGTCCCTATCAGATTTGAAGGCTAACAACGGATCGCCGATGGCGCTCGCAATGTTAGCACCCAAGCCCAATTTGAGACAACAATGAGACCATTCGAATAACTTGACAACAATCCCGGTATTCCCCCGGTATGCGACCCGAAGCTCGTCCAGGATCGCCCCGCATACCGGTTTCCATTGCCATATCAACCCAATTTGCATAAAAGGGGCAACGAACTCAAAACCCCACAACCAAACACGGAACGCGGAAGCACAACAACCAACTCACTCACGCACAAAGACAAAACCCGACCAAGGAACACAAACCAACCCAAAACAACACCACGACAACCACCAAGCAAGCAAGGAACCAACGAGATATGATACGAGTACGATAGCACACTAAAGATTTGCAACAAAATTATCCAGATGTTCAAGTATAGACATGACATAGTTTAAGACTAGCTGTACAACAAAAATGGACATATGACTACTAAACTAAAACAAAAGTACGACATCTCCGGAAGTGTCCTGCCCCTGAACACTCCCGGGCGTAAGCAGCGTCGCCAGTAGCCTCTACTCGGTGCCCCGCCCGGTCACCGAGAGGCAGTACGGACAGAACTCACATCCGCCCTGATCCTCACCTGAAAGCCACAAAGCAGAAGCATGAGTACAAAAGGTACTCGTAAGACTTACCCATGGTCCATATATGACCGACTCGAAAGAATATGCATTTGGACGTAGCAAGGAATAAGCTTACTGTAAAAAGTGCGAAAAAGCTTAACTTTGTTGTATGATTACATTCCACCACTCAAATTCACAGGTTTTATAGCACTTCTGGACAGCACCTATTACTAGAGTGAAATCTGAAACTTTACAATTAAAGTAAAGCAAGTGACATAATAAACAAGTATCACCATCCAAACCAACTAGTATCAAGTTCAAGTTATTACTACGTTGAAATGTCGGATGATACAAGCGTGCTCATATCCGAGAGCGCGGCAATTCGAATAACTTACTCAACCCTGCAGGGGATCATCAATCGCACGACATGTGCCACAAGGAACCTCATGTCAACCCTCCTTCCATCCATACATACTCGTTGAGCCATCTTCATGCTGTCCGAGCACCTAGCACCCCCTCGAGCGGCCCAAGCCTCGCTTGGCCCTCGAGGGTCGGCCTAAGCCTCGCCCTCAACCACGTCCAACCGCATGAGGGCATGACCCATCGGGCAGCATGCGACGAAAGAATAGCTTACCGTACCATTATCAGGCATGCGATTAACAAAGTGTGCTCGATCAACATGGCAAACAACGGATCGATCCTTAACCGACACAGGCGAGACTACACACTTGGGCCTCCACACCCAAATGATCCAACTTTCTCGCTCGGTCTCAATTCAACATTTCAAAACATAAACATATCCATTGCGACCCAATATTTGTGAAGTAAATAATCGCAGGCGATGGAACCATCCATCACTTGGCCCATACACGACATCTAAGCAAACTAAGCATGGACACAATATATTTACCCATATACTAGCTCCAAAGGAGGTATTCAACAAACGTGAAGGAGTGTATGTGCAACAAATGGGATCTAATACCTTTCCCACAATTAAACTCCTAATGCATAACTTAGCTATCCAGTAAACAATTCATTCACAAAAATACCATTACATAAGGTTGAATATGCTTAGGTGCTTGCCTGAGGCTTCTGCTTGATTATCGACAACGACTTGCTCTTCGGCAACCCCCTCAGTCACCTCCGCGCCAATCTCCGCGGAATCATTCTCTACACGAGTGCAATGCATGAATGAGGTGCATGCGATGCAAATGAATTGAAATATGAATGCATTTCCCCACCGAAACAGAACAGACAGCCCGGATAGTCCGGACCTTTCATCCGGACAGTCCGGGTAGGTCGGATACTCCGGACATTCTGTCCGGACACACCGAACACCACACATTTTGCCCAAATGACCCGAGGGGTCGAGATGCTTCCAAGTTCTACGACACCGCGAGCACCCGATCTACAACTTTCCTACACGTGACCAAGCCGGAGAAGCTCCGAGATAGCCCAAAACACGATAGATGGATGCTCACATTTGTAGCCCGCAACCCAAAACTAAATCCGACCCTAGGAATGGCATCACCTCTACACGATTTCTCACCCTATACCCTAACACCGCCTAATCCACCCCCAAATCCAACTACACACCAAAAACCCTAACACTTCCCAAGTTTGCCCCAAACCCCAATCTACATAACCAAACCCCAAATCCACCCCCACGGGAGTTCCTAGAACCCAAGAACTAATGAATCAACTCCAAGAAGAGGTCTTACCTTCAAGGAGGATGAAGGAGAAGGAGGGATGGCCGGCTAGGGAAGGAGGACATCGGCTTGGAGAGGAGCTTGAGGACACCGGGGTGGGAAGTCACCGGGGAGGAGCCACGGAAGGACGCCGGCCGGTGGGGAGGCGCCGGAGAGGAGCTCGAGGTGGATGAGACGCACGGGGAAGTGGAGGTAGGAGAAGAAATGACTAAGGGGCCAAGAAAATGGGATTTTACAACCAAACCCCGCAAAGTCCGGACTCTCCGGACCTTTAGTCCGGATACTCCGAGTTAAGGCCTTCGGTCGACCCAATCCGGACACTCTGGACCTTTTGTCCGGATACTCTGGATTGCCCAGAATTTCCAGCACAGGATTCGATTTCTCCCGCCAAGTTTAAGCTAGGATTAGATGTCGGATCACGGTGCAGACCTCACCATATCGGAGAGGAAAGTTTCTAGTTTGCGACCAAGAAACATGCACATCTTAGATCATCCCGGACCTCAAGTTGCAAGGCCCCAAACTTGGATGAAAGACCCATTTGCGGATTGGAGTGCTCAAACTCCAAACTTGCGGTTGAGCTTTGGACACTTCTAAGGGACGGTTTAGGATACTCTAGGAAGTTACTATTCGAACCCAATAGCAGCTACAGGTTGACTAGGGTTAAAGTTTGCCGCGCGAGTCGAATTTAAATTTAGGGCCCTGACACGTACCTTCTCTAATGGTGTCCGGCCCTTCAGCTAGCACTGGAGCTGCTTCGCTAGAGAAGAAATCTAAGACAGCCACGGCGGCCTTCGAAGACGAAGCCCTTGAGAATGTGTGGCAGAAGCCGATAATGACGGAGAAGCGTCTCGACGATCTTTAGACAAATGGTTTAGTTCCTCCTCGGGAGTTCTTCCATTGGAGGCCGTCAGTTGGTGAGTCATATCCAACCCCCAAACATGAGGATGAAATTGTTGTTTCTGAGGCCTTCTTCCGCTGTGGATTCAATTTTCCCCATTCCCCATTTTTGCTCGAAGTCTTAGACTTCTACCAAATCCAGCTTTTCAACTTGAGCCCCAACTTGATTACGATGCTCAGCGTGTTCGTCGACCTTTGTGAGGCATTTCTGGGCATCAAGGCCAGTCTCAATCTCTTCCGCCACTTTGTATAGCCTGAAGAGAGTAAAAAAGGACGTCGTAGGGGGTGCTAGATTCCATCTCCACAGTGGAAGGTCGGGATCGTACATCCCGGTTTCAGTTACTTCTTCCTAGCAATCAGATTGGAAGAAGTGGTGGTTTTACATCACCTCTCTAGACACCGTCAATTTTCCCTGACCTACCGCACACTCCTCATAAATCCAATTGACCTCTGGATGAAAGTCCCTCCTTCGACTACCCGCAATGCGCATTATATCCAAAGGATCAAGGAGCTGAGGAAAGTCAGACTGAGTGGGTGGCATGTGGCTAGAGACTTCATCTCGCGTTGGATAAGTCCGCTGATGTGCCACGATCATCTGGCCTGGGACTACTCCGGAGCCAGTGATGCTACCAGGGATTATCCTGAATGTAAGCATTGGCAATATTGTTGTTCCTTTTGCGCTTGCCAATAAATCGTGGACTAAATTTCTCTTTGCCAGTTCTATCGAGCGCGAACATATCCTCCAGGCCGAGCAAGATGTTCCAAGGCCCAGAACCTGGCAATTGCGGCATTCGAGCGTATTCGCTCGCCAATCCTCGGCCAGAGGTGAGTACTGTTTTGTGATTTGTAATGCATCATTCGTGCATCTGTCATCTATTTTAACCCAATATCTCCTCAGGAGGCGAGGTTTGATAATGAAAATGGACCAGCTGAGGGAGTCATCGTTCTAGATGACGATGAGCCAACTCGAGATGATGACTGGGTGTTGGACCCTGTCTCCACCAATGTCGGTTCTCCTCCAGAAGATCCGGTTCTTACTACTGTCCCCAGCAAAAGTGGGGCAGCTGTTGGCCAGGCGACAGTCGAGTCTCCCCAGAAGAAAAGATCGACGTCTCCAGAATTCCAGCGACCTACCAAATGGCCTCGGACACTCCCCTCGAGGCCATCCAGCCAGGTAATCTTCAATCGCTTGCTTGGATGTTATGAAGTTTCCTCTGATGTAATCCAACAAACACTATCTTTTTTTTTGAATGCCTTCTTCTCTGCTATTTGATTATTATATTTTCAGGGACAATGAGGTTAACCACGCGAAGTTTTGCTCCAAACTACGAGTGATTTCTTAATTAAAGTAGCCTCTTCCTTTTCTTTTCATGAGAGCTAGCAACCTCATTGCCCATAGTGAAAAACTATGTAAATTATGCTTTGCATAAGTGAAAGTGTGTTCCTTTCATCCTTGAATATAACTAGATAGATTTCACACGCTACGCTGCGTGCGGCTAGTTTTGATGTACAGAAGTATTCAAAAAGCAGGACACACCAACGATTGCACCATATAAAAACATCCATATGATGATTCATCCTACATCATACTAACAGAGTAATAGACATATTGGCAGTAGAACAGATAAGAAATATCCAATTTGCACATGCTAGCTATATAATATATAAACGTAAGAGTTTAGTTCCACGTCTATAAATGTAGTCTCCGAAATTGCGTTTGGTAAAAAAAAAGATTTCGCTGTTTAATTTCTGCAAAGCCAAACCCGCACAGAAATATGATGCATGGAACAGCAGGCCGCTGTGGTGGCGCTGGAGGTGTGTGTGTGTGTGGCTATTGCTAAATGTGTTTCCATCTGTCGTACAAAAGGATGGCTACATGGAGGATCCATCCTATATGCCTGCAATTGCCAAACAGTGACAGTGTCAGTTAAAAATACTTACCGGATTCCCTATTTTCTTTAGCTTATGAGGTATCTATCTGGCGAATAGCTTGTCTTCAACATGTTTGCAAAGACGATGGAACGTTCTATTTGTAAAAGAATTCATTTGTGAATTAGAATAGGTGGTAAGCATACAAACTCACAAGCTAGTAAGAGGAATATTGGGAAGGGCATTTATTGTGCCACTGAATTGATTGTTCTGTTGATAACCAACAAGAGGAGATATTGCATATGTAACCCTATATGAATTTTTATTCTCGTTGACGAACCAAAATGAAATAGAAACATTGTACTCGCAGTGTTGTCAAACTTGTCAACGAACTGAAACTCAGTGGAATATTACCAGAAAATGTATTGGGAATTGGACAATTGATTCAATTTTCCATCAGCTTCGATAGGTTAATGGACATGAGATAGCAAATTGTATGGTAACAAGACAATTACGAGCAGTCAATAAGAAATTACAAGAAAATTACTTACAATGTTGTTAGTCCAGCGAGTTGGTTAAACATATGACGGATGATTGAGAAGCTGATTACAACCAAGATTTGTACATCAAAGATAATAATACAACTCTGTCAGATCTTACAAAAAAATGATTGAGAAAAGAACACAATATATTGCCTTATAGGTGAGAAGTAACTTACAAATTCCTAAGTGCAACCATTCGGGAAATAAAGTATGGTATGGTTCCAGTGAAGCGATTTCTCTCAAGATTTCTACAGATCAAGTTCTTTGTGAGTGCTTAAATATTGTCCTGCGTAAAGACAAGATGAACTTGAGTTATGCGTCAAAGTGTTACTTACAATACTTGAAGATTTGGAAGGAGATTATAAAGAATGTCATTGACTCCAAGATTATCGTTAGTTATATCAATGCACGAAACTAAATTAGATCAAAGATGTATACTCAAATGTTACCTGTGTAACTGTCAGTGCATTGAGACGTGCGACTGTGAGAGACCTCACTAACAGCTGAACCAATGCAGTGAGCAGATTCATGTTGTAATCGCATATCCCATTAAGCCTTATCCACTGGCTTTTTTTTGCTCAAACTATGTCCTTTATTTCACCAACTTTATCAAGATTCACCAAGTAAAAACCCAAAAATAAGAAAAATCGAATTTAAGGGTTACCGTTACCAAAGTAGTGAGGTCGGTGGCATCAACCAACATTTGGATAGAACCAACAAGTTAAACAGTGGGGATGAAAGATCCTCCTCTGTGTATAGTGCATTTCATTACTCAAATTATTAGTCAAACCCATAAAAAAATTTCATGTTTTCCCAACCACAATTACCAGAAGTACAAGGAAATAAAAATTAAAATTTTTGGACTATAATCAATTAAACTTTTGAAATTCACACATCATCTTACTCACAATGTAGATAGGATCAAGTGAGGCTGTGAAATCATATGCTGAAAAATTGGCTTAGAATTGAATTTGCAAAATGTGCTTGTGCATGTGTTTGACAATTTGACAAGAAATAGTACGTTTTGCATTGGCGCCGGACCAAATTTTCAAGAAACAATAAGTTTCCCTTGTACGCCGGACCACTTTTCTTTGGTCCACTGTGAACGTATTTTCAAACGTTTTTGAGCCGGACTGAAACTTCCAAAACTAGTAAGTTCCGCGTGTGCAATGTACTCTCCCCTCCACAAGCAAGGTGGATTTTTGACGGCTGTTTTCACGTTTGTGCCGGACCGGATTTTTGGTCCGGCGTGAATGGTTTTTTGCTCGATTAGGGTTTTGAGCAATTTTGGAATTGAATTCTGGTTTGAATTTGAGATTATGAATTTGTGAGCATTTCATGATGCTTGTTTTGAAGTGGACTTTATGAAATGCTCGTGTGAGTATTTGCATGGACTATTGTTGAGTCAAGTCACAGACTTGTGCTCGGAATCATTTTGTGGTTTGTTCATGTGCAGGTATTGCTCGAGGGCGAATGTGGTCGATGAAGGGACCGGAACTAGGTTAATGGAGGAACTGAGGTTCGGGACTAAGTTCAGGAGGAACTGAGGTCTTGGTGGTAAAGGATGTCATGCGGGACGTTCGGGCTAAGAGAATGGTGCAAATGAAGAATGGTTAGTCACGTGAGAATGGCAGGTGGCCATGCGCGTGCAAAGGGTTAGTCACGTGAGTATGGTAGGGTTGCCATACGCGTGCAAGAGTTATACTCGGCCAGGTTGGGCCAAGTGGAGTTGTGTTGAATACATACTCCTTCTAGGATTAGGAGTGGGACTCCTTCTAGGATTAGGAGTAGGAATTGTATTCAGGACTCTATGTGTTTGCTCTGTATAAATAGGGGGAGGCACCTCCTGTTTATGCATCAAGTTTTGAGCAAGCTTTAGGGTTGTACTCTTTTGTTTGGAGTATTTTAGACAAAATAAAGGAGAAATAAAGATGAAGTTCTTCAAATCTTTCGGCGAGCTACAATTCTAGTAAGATCTATTCTCGTCATCTTATGTCACAACAAGTTTACGAGGTTCATAACGTTTGATCCGTAAGTCCGATCGAGCTGATTCTTTTTGGTTTAGATTTGTATTGGAATCTAGTTTCTTTTGTCCAAATTTCAGATCGATTCGACGGTTGGATCTCCGGGAATTCGTGTTTTACCGAACCTCTGTCATTCTGTTTTTGTCGAATACGAGGCAATTATTTGGTTTTGTTTTGGGGTGAACTTTTAATAGATCAAGAATTTGGTTTTAGCTTCCACACAATCATTCAGCCCCCTCTGATTGCTATATTCGTATACTTCGATCCTTCAAGTGTTTTCAGAGTAAGGTTTTTCTAATCCATCTTAACCGGTGATTAGATTAATGGATCGTTATTCGACAAAACCTTGTGTGTTCGATGGTGTTGATTTTCAGTGTTGGAAGGCTAAGATGGAGGCATTCATCCAAGCTCAGGGCTTCGAAATTTGGGAGAAGGTCTACAAGCCATACGAAGTTCCCGAGAACGGCAACGTCAATGACGCCAACCGCGCACATGTTGAAGCAAATGGCAAGGCGCGCAACTTGATCATCCAAGGTTTGGGACGCAGCGACTTTGATCGAGTGGTTCATCTTCGATCCGCATATGAGGTATGGAAATCCCTTTGTGATTACCATGAGGGTTCTAACACTGTCAAGGAGGTTCGCCAAGATATTTACAAAAAGGATTACATGCGATTTGAGATGAAACCCAGTGAGTCGTTAGATGACTTCTTTGCACGCTTCGATAAAATTCTTAGCAATCTTCGTGCTATTGGAGTTAGCTTTGATGATGCTGCTAATGCTAGACAATTGCTTGGTGCATTAGACATGTCTATTTGGGAGATGAAAGTTACATCCATTAGAGAATTTACTGTCATGAGTACACTTACATTAGATGTTCTTTATTCCATGTTGAAAACTCATGAATTAGATGTTCTTGCTAGAAAGAATGATCATAAATCAATTGCTTTGACATCTTAATCTAGCATATCTCATAATGGTGCTGCTTCAAGTTTTGCTCTATCTTTCTTGTCTTCACTAACCGATGAACAGATTGAACAATTCCCAGAAGAAGACTTGTCACTACTCTCTTCTCGCTTTAACAAAGCTTTGCAGAATGTGAGAATGAGGAAGAGAGGTGGTGGTGGTCCTCCAAGATGCTATGAGTGTGGAGATCTTGACCATATTCGTCCAAATTGTCCTAAACTTGCATGTAAAGCATCAAAGGAGGAGACGGACAATGATAAAAGAAAAGAGAAGAAGAAGTTCTCATCAAATGATAAAAAGAAAAAGAGCTTCATCAACAGTAAAGATGTCCACCGAGTTCTTTCTGCTCTTGAACAAGTCAATTTGAGCGATGTGGATTCGGAGAGCAGCGAGGACGATGCAACTCCAAGCAAGCATGAGTTGACGAGATTGTGTCTCATGGCAAGCAGCAAGGATAGCTTCACTGAGGACAACAACGACAGCGACTTCAATGAGGTAGATCCTTCTTATGATGAATTAGCCAATGCTGTTGCCCGTCTTGGAAAATTGCTTGACAAACGTGATAGAAAAATTAAGAAACATGATATTCTTATGGAGTCATTGAATGCTGAAATTGCTAGACTTAAGACCTTGATTCCTGATGATGATACTTGCAAATCATGTGACTTAATTTACAATGAGCTCACCTTGCTTTGGAAAGAACATGCTCTTCTGTTACATCTAAATGAGAAAAATGAGAAACATGTTAAAAATGCTATCTGTTCCACTGATGAATTGCATGGTTCAACTTCTTGTTCTAAATGCTCAACTCTTGAATTGAAATTAAAAGATGCAAATGCTAGGGTTTCTCAAATAACTGATTATCTGCTCACACATGAGGTTCTTTCATGATATACTTGTCGTAAGCAAAAAGGGAAGGTTGATATTCCTTGCAACAATTGTTTAGAAAGTTGATTACTTGCAAAGTTATTTGGAACGATTCACTAATGGCAAACAAAAGTTGAACATGATTTTGGATCAATCTAAGGTGAGCTCAAATAAGAAAGGTTTAGGTTTTGATCTTCATGCTTCATATGAAACTAAACCTCGCACTGTTGTTCAGACTCCTTGCAAAATTGAGTTTCCTAATGAGCCTAAGAAAATTGCTTTTCAATCTGCTGGTTTTTTATCTTCTACTATGAGTTCTCCCACCATTCGGCGGCTGTTCCTTCCAACTGATGAGAAGCGTAGAGTACCTTCTCATTTCCTATGCACTGAGCAATGTGTAGCTTCCTCTCAATTGACCTTAACCAGTCATCGGCTTCCAACGGGTTAGCATTCCCGGAGAAAGTGGGTGGATGAGTCCTCATGAACTCTGACAGTCTTGTATTCTGGCGTTGTCCCTGGTTGACTTGATTAGCAGTGGCCTGAGCAGTGACGTGCTGCATCTGTTGCATCATGGCATGCATCAACTGAGTCTGAGCAGGAAGAAAAGCTCCGAAATTCTGCATATCCACTGGCGGTGCTGGTGCTCCATCATTGGGGTTTTCTGTTGGGCGAGAACCACTTCCATTGCCTCCAAGGTTTCCGCGGGTGTTCACCATCTGTCGATTGCTCCAAGGTTTAGAGATGAGAGGGAACAAGAATAGACAAGTAATAGGAAAAACTTATGCGGGGAGAAAGTGTAACTCAAAATCCAACTTTATTATTAATAATAGTAATAACTTGGTATGGTCGCTTACAATGCCTAGGGGCCTTGCAACACATACTGCACACTCAGCAAACAAAGAAAATCCAACGCCTCTAAGGGTGACTTTTATTCTATAACGCGACTCGACGAAGGAGTCTCAACCTCAAAACCTATGCTCACTCATCGAGAAAACCACCACTGCCTGGGTACGGGTGCTTCGGCATAGGCGCGAAACAATCGCCATGCCCTGCAACTGCAGCTGTGGTTGACGACGCGGCGTCCTCCTCTGGCTCTGGATCTGGCTTCTTTGTGGGCTGTGGCGCGGGTGCAGGTGGCGCCTCTTCTGGTTCCTCCTTTGGGTCTGGAGCGTCCAACTCCAACACTGGTTCGGGACCCTGGCCATACAGTGCAGTCTCCAGCTCTGCGATCCTTTCCGTAGCATAGGCGACGTACTCACGGGCATTCTCTAAGTGCTTCTTCTCTTCCTCAACCTGTTCGCGAGCCTTCTTCAACTCCTGCACGGTGTCTTCGATCAGCTCCTCCTGAGCGGTGACGAATCTGGCTAAGTGAGTGACGGTAGCATCCTCATCTTCCATCGGCTTCCGTTGAGCTCTGCTGTCTCGGCGTGGGTGGTGATGGAACACTGTGCCTTCCAGCTCCCTGGAGTAAGTGCGAGCGATCTGCTGCATTGCTCGACGCGACACCTCCTGGATTCCAATCTCAAAGGTAGACCTCCTGGCGGTGAAGTGGAAAGGGCGACTGAACTTTGTCTTCTCTCGGGCATACACTGTGATCTTGACGTCCCATCCAACGACCAGTCCTGCCTGCACAAGTGTAGTCCCTCGGTAGAGCGGCCTCTCAAAACCTCCAAGAAACTGAACCATACGCCACAACTCAGCAGCATAGCCTCCTTCACGCTCGGCGTAGTTGTTCTTCATCATCATCTGCCAGAAGACACTTGCGTAAGAATGCAACACTTTAAAATCGATGTAGAAGACAAAAAGAACTCAGCAAGGGGTATGAACGAGAAAGAAAGGGGTAAGTCGAGAATTCATTCATTATCTTGACAAACTTTTAGCTTTAGAAAATAAGTTTTATCCTCACTACGACCATTCTAACTATGGGTTGAGCCTACGGTCAGTATGGCTTTGATACCACCTCTGTCGGGACCCGAATTTGCAAATCCAGACCCTCTGTGTATTCAGCACTAGTCCAGGAACGCGCTAGTGCACACAGTCTTAACATCGGTAAATATCACAATCATACCACTCAATACTAATAAAGTACTTTAATTAAATAGTCAAACTGGTTGCTCGACCTTATGGTCAAGTTACAAATATACGCCACGCAGGGCGAAACTTAATAAGAGAGAAATGATAGTAACGGAAAATAAGATAACTTCGTCGCGCCATCCAGTATACCACAGGCAACTGACTGGGACTCGATTCCTAGTTAGACGGTTCCTCTGGAAGCTCCTCCTCCAAAGCTGGTGTAGACTCTTCTTCAACTGGTGTTGTATTGCGGCAAGGGTGAGTACTTGGTACTCAGCAAGTCATGCACAGAATGCAAGCTAATATACTATATGCATGGCTTAATACAAAGGAATGGCTCAAGGTATATTTGCAGTAAAGAGCATTTGACAAGTATCATAAGTAGATTCGAAAGCAGAAGAAACAAGTATAAGGTTGTTTGCACCAAAATTCAGCATGCATTGAAATCGGTCTGAATCGGAAAAGAAGTATTCGTATAATAAGGAATCGGTAAATGACTCGGAAAAGGAAACCGTTTCTAAAAAGGAAAGGAAATCAGATAAGAGGCCGATACGGGTAAATGCACCGTATCCATGTACAACTCGGATCGGCCAGGCGTGTTATAAAAGGAGGTGGGCGTCAAGCAAAGAGAGGAATCAATCCAACAACACACACATCTACTTTTTACAAGCTTTTCTTTTACATTGTTTTAGCTTCATAGATCTCTCTGCAAGTCGACGGAATCAACATAGTTGCGCATCGCCGATTGTTGATTTTTGCTGATTTCACCCAGGTTTGATCTGCTTCGTTTTGTTGCGCATCGCCTTCCCGAAGCCGATTTTTACCTTGTATCCGGATCAATTGTAACTGGTTGATCTAGTTATCTCCTAATCGGTTCTTGCCGACTAGCGAAAAGCCGATAGATCCTTGTTTATCGGCTTTGATCAAATTACAAACTCTACCTTGTCAATTTCAGGTCAAATTGACTGGCACGCTCTGCAAACCCGGCGTTTGTCTTGTGTGTTCGAGGCCGAAAACCCTCCTTCACGTTTTTAGCGCGAACATATTTTGGCACGCCTGGTGGGACAACAAGGAAAATCAAACATGTCGTCAACTGACAAGCCTGCGGTTACCGCCGATATCAACACTGATGCTATAATCGCGCCTCAAATGGCCGATTTAACCCCTGAACAGCGAAAAGAAATTGAAGACCGAAAGGCAGCTTTAGAAGAAATGATGCTGCGGTGCTTCCAGAAAACACGCCGTGGCGTTACTCAAAAGATCAGACTCCCAAGCCTCAATCCTATCGGAGATTCGCTATCCGAATCGGTAAGCCGATACGCACTCGCTCAAGCTGATTTATCAAGTATGATCGAGCAATCATCCATCACGCATTAATCAATCGAGTCATCGGCTCTAGTATCCACACCAAGCCGATGATAGAAAATAGTGTGAAAACAATTGCTCAGGAATTGGCCGTGTCTCGAAGCCTGCTAGATCCACCACAAACCATCCCTACGCACTCCAAAGATATTCCATAACACCTAACACCAATACAGTAAGATTGTCGGCTCAAACGCCTAGCACAATGCCAACTCAACCTACTATTTTGAAACCAAGCATACAGAGAGATGGATTTACACACTACCATGGGCACACGGATGGGGCTAAGATAAGCACATCAAATCCGTCAAATGGGCCCTCCAATAGCATCGGTTTATCGGCTTATCAGCCGATCGAAACAGATCAGGTCCCGATATCACGGGGAGCCACAACCGTGAAATAAACGCCGTATAGGGTGGCGCCGTACGTCGAACCTTTCGCGCCCATACCCGATGCATTAGGTTTTAATCATGATTGCGACCAAGTGCCAAGACCCCCTGCGGTGCGATTTGGACAAAGACCCGAGTTTGCACTCGGGGGGCAGGGCGTGAACCATGAAAATTGGCAATGTCCGGTTGCACCACAAGCCGACAATGTCAATTGGGCGGAACAAATTGCTAACGTTTTAAGAGAACAGTTCGGTTTACAGCCCAGAGGAAGAGTGATCGGCTATAGGAAGCCGTATCCCGATTACATAGATCGAATGCCATACCCGCACAACTTTCGAATACCGGACTTTGCCAAATTCTCGTGTGATGATTCCGTCACCACGATTGAGCATATCGGACGGTTTATGGCTCGGTGTGGAGAGGCCGCGATCCGATGGACTAAAAATCAGACTATTTCCTTTATCATTGTCTGCGTCTTTGCATTCACTTGGTTCACTAATCTACCCCAAATTCAGTTCACGTATGGAACGATCTAGAAAGCCGATTCCATGAATACTTTTTTCGAACTATGGAGCTTAGGATTTCTGATCTTAGTTCAGTCCGGAAATCTGGCGAATCGGTTTCCGATTATATCAGAAGGTTTAGAGGCGTACGGAATAGATGCTTTAGTGTAACATTACCCGATGATCAATTGACCGATTTAGCATTCCAAGGGCTAATCCCGCCATTAAAAGAGAAGCTATCAGGCCAAGAATTTCCAGATTTAGGCCACTTACTCCACCGTGACGGCACACGAAAGCCGATATGCAGAAAGTAAAGGATTTAAAGATAGATTTAAGCCAAATGGTAATGAAAAGGCCAAAGTAAACATGGTAGATTACAATTCAAGCGACACCTCCGAGGACGAAGCAGAAATAAACATAGCCGAGTGGACCAAGGGTTCTAAAAAGCCACTCGTATGCTCTCTGCTCAAACCGACGAAAAATAGGGCGGAAATCAAGTATTCATATGACGTGTCAAAATGTGACAAGATATTTGATTTATTACTGCAAGAAAAACTCATAAAGTTGCCGGAGGGACACGTCATACCATCGACCGAGGAAATTAAGAAGCGAAGGTATTGCAAATGGCACCATTCGTTTTCACATAATACTAACGACTGCAATATTTTTCGACAACAGATTCAATCGGCCATCACTGATGGCAGGCTAAAATTTGCGGAAGAATCGACTATGCAGATAGATATGAGCCCTTTTCAAGTCAACATGGTTCAATGTTCACGAAAAGAAAAGAGGCCTGCAGAAGAAGATAAGCCGACTAAAGGAATTGTATCACGAGACGAGACAGTGCAGATTACTATCGGTTCTATACAAATAGAAGCCGATAGGAATGGACAAAACTCAAGAACGGTAAAACCAAGAGGGGACTTGGAGGCTCGGTAAATGGTATCGGGTGAGAAGGCTCCAAGAAAAGCCGATTTCAAACCAAAGCCGACATTCTCACAACTCCCGGGAAGTATGAAAGGATAAGTCGGAGGTGTAACACTCAACACCACCGTAATCTTCATCGACTAAGGCAAAAGAGGGACGAACGTTGGCGGCCGATATGTCATGTCGGCCAACTCATCAAGAAGAGAAACATCGGCAATGTCCCTTTTGGCGCTTTCTTTGGGAGAAAGGGATGACCTTACCAACAGCTTGTGTCTTGTCCTATGCAACACTCATCTCAGATATCGGCCAAACCGGCCTCAGAAAAGATAGGTTGTCTAGACCGATATACAATCATCCAGATATGAGAAGCGAGGGCCGATCCATGAAAGGTTGTCAACATCGAGCAAGGCGAGTCCTCCCGAAATCAGAACTATCGGCTAACACAAGTAGAATGGAATCGACAATGAGATGAGCAATTTAGCTGGAAAAATACGAAAGCCGATAGAACCTAAACCTAGGTGGTGCCCCTGTGTCTCAAGAAATCACAACGCAGAAGGCTTCAGTGATTGAAAACACAAGAAGAAAGGGAGGCCGAAAAGGAGAGCGAGAGGGATCGGATGTTCAATAAGTTAAGACCGGTACCATTTTTGAAAAAGGAGTGGAGAAAAAAGGAACAGATCGATAGTGATTCAGACCAATCGATCGAATCCGGTTCTCTGATGATCCGGGATGATACGCCACCGATGGATATAAACATGGTATTCGCTCTACCTGCCGAAGTTCAAAACCGAAGAATCGGTGAAGAAGTGTTCGCCCAATTATGCCTCGGAGCACCAGGCGCTGTGTTTGAAAAGCCACAAGACATGCATCGGCATCTGAAACCATTATATCTGAAAGGGTATATTAATGGCCGACCGATATCTCGTGATGTTGGTCGATGGCGGGCGACAGTCAATCTGATGCCGTTAAGTACTTTCGTAAAATTGGGTAAAGCCGATGAAGACTTGATCAAAACCAATAGTGCTAAATGATTTCACCGAGACCCAACCGAGGCTAAAGGCGTAATGGTGTCGAATCGATACCGGTAATAAAACTTTGCCGATCGCTTTTTGTGATTGAAGCCAAAGGCAATTACAAGATGCTCCTTGGGCGGATCGATCCATGCCAATTGTCAGATATACCATCAACTATGCACCAAAAATTGGTGCAGTGGAACGATGATACAAGAGAAGTCGTGCCGCCGACACATCGGCTCATATCGCCATGGCTAGCCCTCGATACCAACCGCCACACGAAGAAGCCGAATGTATATCAGAAAAGCCTTGGACAATTGCGATTTTATCTGCGTTGAGAAGTCGATTCAAGCCGATCAGCGTTAAACCCAACACGTTTGATCGGACGGACGAAGTAGTAAGAAGATGGAGTACAAGACACTAGCAAAGCTGCAGGAAAAGGCCAGGAGCTATCGGCAAGAAGAATACGAAGAAGCTGTTGAGGATTTTGAAGAAGAAAGAAAAGGGTTAGGATTTATCACGATTTGCTCAAGAGATCGATATTGGGGAAGGTGATAGCAAAAGACCAACGCTTGTAAGTGCTAAATTAGAACCCAGGTTATAAAGCAAAGTTGGTCGAAATACTCAAAAAGTATAAGGATTGCTTTGCATGGGAGTATTATGAAATGCCAGGTTTAAGCCGACTGACTAGTCGAACATCGGCTACCTATAAAACCTGGTATCGGCCATTCAAACAGTACTTAGGCGGTTTAATCCTACGTTGTATGACGCTATAAAGGAAGAAGTAGGACGATTGCTAGAGGTAAAGTTTATCCGCCCCTGCCGATACGCTGAGTGGGTCTCAAACATCGTCCCTGTGAAGAAGAAAAATGGCAAACTTAGGGTATGTGTCGATTTTAGAGATTTAAACAAAGCTACACCAAAAGACGAGTACCCGATGCCCATAGCCGATATGCTTATCGATGCTGCATCTGGGAATAAAATTATAAGCTTTTTGGATGGGAACGCTGGATACAATCAAATATTCATGGCCGAAGCCGATATACCCAAAACGGCTTTCAGATGTCCGGGGGCTTTAGGGCTATACGAGTGGAAAGTTATGACCTTCGGTTTAAAAAATGCCGGTGCTACTTATCAGCGCGCCATGAACCATATTTTCCATGATTTGATCGGCAGTACCGTGGAAATATACATTGACGACGTAGTGGTAAAATCCAAAGAAGACCGGCAACATTTAGCCGATCTGGAAAGGATGTTCGAAAGCACAAGGTTACATGGGTTAAAAATGAACCCTCTCAAATGTGCTTTCGAGTATCTACCGACAATTTCTTGGGTTTACGGTGCATGAAGGAGGAATTGAAGTAAACCAAACCAAAGTAAAAGCCATAGCCGATACTAAACCGCCGACAAGCAAAAAGGAGTTGCAGGTATTGATTGGGAAAATCAACTACTTGCGACGTTTTATCTCAAACTTGTTAGGGCGTATTCGGGCCTTCACACCGCTGCTGAAAATTAAAGATAACCAAGAGTTCAAATGGGAAGCCGATCAACAAAAAGCCTTCGACGACATAAAAGGTTATCTGATGAGTCCACCAGTATTGATCGCACCAAAACACGGTATACCTTTTAGACTATATATATCGGCTGAAGGTGATTCGATTGCGCTTTTGACACAAGAAGCCGATAGGAAGGAACGAGCAATATTTTACTTAAGCCGACGTCTTTTAGATGTAGAAACCAGGTATCCCCTAGTAGAAAAATTATGCTTATCATTGTATTTTGCTTGCACCAAGTTAAGACATTATATGCTGGCTTCCAAATGCGTTATAATATGCAAAACCGATGTAGTTAAGTACATATTATCGGCGCCAATCCTGCGGGGTCGGCTTGGTAAATGGGCATACGCCTTAACAGAGTTCGAGTTAACCTATGAGTCGGCTAAATCTGTGAAAAGACAAGCTGTGGCCGATTTTATCACAGGAAGTGAAACATTAGTAGGAACAACTAGTGTAACTCCTTGGCAGCTGTATTTTGATGGATCTGTTTGCCAAGATGGCGAAGGCATCGGTGTGATATTAGTTTCACCTAGGAAACAGGAGTATGACTTCATGTATCGGTTAAATAGCCGATGTTCAAATAACCAAGCAGAATACGAAGCATTACTAAGGGGCCTACAATTGTTAGATAGCATCGGGGTGAAAGACGCCGAAGCTTTTGGAGACTCGATGTTAATCGTACAGCAAGTCAAAGGAGAATACCGATGCAACGACGGTGCGCTAACTCAGTACTTGCATCAATGCCTCCAGATCATCGAGATGTTCACTACATTTTCTATAAAACATATCCCCAGAGAAGCTAATAATAAAGCAAACCGATTGGCACAATGTGCATCGTGGTACAAGATTGAAAGTCGACAGGGACCAATCGAGCTAAACGCTTGGTCGATTTTATGTGTTCACCACTGGCCGATCGTGAACAGAGATAAGGGATTATTTGTCGATCCAAACAAGCCGATCGAAAGGTAAGGTCAGCGCAAAGCACTCAAATATGTTCTACTAGAAGATGTATTGTACTTTCGGACTATGGAAGGTTTGTTGTTAAGATGTCTGGGAACCGAGGAAGCCAAAGTGGCGATGGGTGAAGTCCATGAAGGCATTTGTGGATCACATCAATCGGCCCATAAGATGAAATGGATACTGAGGCGAACAGGATATTTTTGGCCGACGATGTTAGAAGACTGCTTCAAATATTATAAAGGATGCCAAACGTGCCAAAAGTTTGGTAACATACGATAAGACCAAAGATCGGCTTTGCATCCGATCATCAAGCCATGGCCATTTAGAGGATGGGGTATAGACGTAATCGGCCAAATATTTCCGTCATCCAGCAAAGGACATAAATTCATCCTTGAAGCCACAGATTATTTCTCAAAATGGGTTGAGGCTGTACCACTCAAGAAGGTTACTAGTAAAGAGCTGATCGACTTTGTAAATGAACACATCGTCCATCGGTTTGGAATTCCACAAACAATTACTACTGATCGTGGTCTCGTGTTCATGTCCAACGATTTCAAAGGTTTTGCGGAAAGTCTTGGGATAAAATTACTCAACTCTTCCCCTTACTACGCTCAGGCCAACGGACAGGCCGAGTCGTCAAACGAGACATTGATAAAGCTGATAAAAAGAAAAATTGAGGAAGAGCCAAGGAAATGGCATTCAACGCTATCGGAGGCTTTATGGGCTTATCGGCTATCTCATCACGGATCAACTAAATTGTCACCATTTCAGTTGGTATACGGACAAGAAGCCGTTTTGCCCGTTGAAATCAACATCGGCTCAATAAGGCTACATGAGCAAGATAAGGTATCAGCCGATGAATACAAACAGGCGATGCTTGACAATCTAGATGATTTGGTCGAACTAAGGCCGATCACACTAGATCGGCTTAAAAGAATAAAGAGAGGGTTGCCAGGTCGCATAATAAAAAAGTGATTTCAAAGTCGCTCAATCAAGCCGATTTGGTATGGAAAACCGTGTTGCCGATTGGGTCTAAGGATAATCGATTCGGCAAATGGTCTCCAACATGGGAAGGGCCTTATAAGATCAATCGGCCGATTGACGGAATTCGTGATATACCGGAGTCCTTGGAAGGGTTCGTCCTACCTAAAGCGATCAATGGAAAATATCTCAAGGCATATCACCCAAGCATATGGGTCGGGTCCTAACTACGTAAAGGAAAACATCGTGATCAATTACAAAAGCACATGCATATAAAATCTGTCATACATACGACCGAGTCATTTTAACACCCAACCGAAGATTATAGTTTACAAAATCGGATGCATATAAGATCAAACAAGAGTTCTAAGGACATCATCCCAAGGTTAAAGCAATATTACAAAAAAGATTGGCCACAACCGATACCAATGAATCAAAGTTTAGTGTAGTCCTGATCCAGGCAAATGGGCTCCCAAAGCCGATAGTGCCGCTGCCGCTTTGCCAATAGTGGCTTGGACACCATCTATAAGTTGTTGGTCGGCCACTGCATCACCCGGAACTGGAACTATTTTAGCCGATTGAGTCTTGACTTGCGCAAAAACCTCGCCGATCTCCCGCCTCTGAACGGCCAGTGAGGATGTAGAGTCTGTGATGCCAATTTGGCAGTCTGCAAGTTCTTTTACGACCAAGGCCAGCTGTTCTTCAAGTTTACTCTTGGTCGACTCCAACTCTTGAGCTCTGCTTTTAGCCGATTTGAGTATAGCAGTACCTCGATCGAATATGCTCTTCCGATGTTTGGCATCTGCTATAAGCTTATCCAAGAGCTGTTGATCGGCTTGCTGGGCCTTCCTCTGATCAACCCTTATTTTGGCCAACTCCACATCCAACCGGCGTGCGTCCAAGTGACATACCTCTAGCAATGCGTCCATAGTCATGCGGAGGAAGATCGGCTGCATGGCTGCCATCGCATTTCTCAAAGGTTGAGTGTTGGCGGAAGAGCCGCTTCCGGTTGCAACACTTCATCTAGGAGGCGATTGAGTTGCTCTCGCATACCCGGCAGCAGTAATAAAGAAATGATGTCGGGAGCAGAGGCCGCTATTATACGTTGGATATCGGCCGGTAATCATCGGTGGCCACAATCTCTGGTCGTCAAGCTCGTCCAAGGAAAAGCCTAAAAGATCGGCTAGGTCCATCGATGGAGCTGGTCGAGGCGTGTTTTGGAGGAGGAAACATATGGCGGAGCAGAGCCGAGCCGGCAAGACAAGCACGTCCGTCTGAGTCTTCTACGTCGGCTTCTAACAACTGGACGGAAGGGGTTTCTGAGGAATACGTTACGATAAGGTAAAGAAAACAAAGACAAAGAATCAAGATAAGAGTCGGAACTAACCGCAGCGGGCCGATCCAGCTTGGGGATGATGCTGCATCACGACCCGCAGGTTTTGGGGATCGCTAATGACGACTCTACGGCTCTTCTTCTCTAAAATGACGAACATGGGGTTAGCCGACAAAGAAGCATGAATCTTCGCTTAATGGAAAATGGAACTAGACGTACTTTTGGTGCGGCTGGTCGGCAAGATCGACGATGATGGGCTATTGACCCCAACGTGCGGAAGATAAACCGCAAGAGGGTCGATGACCTTTGCCGCTTTGAGCGATCGTCGGCCGATGGCTTCTTACTGGGTTGATCTTTTGCTAGTCCGAAAAGGGTAAAAGATATGGTTAAGCCGATGAAAATCTTATTCCAATAAAACATCAAAATGAAAATACCTCTAAAGACGAGTTAGCATCGCCGAACTCGAGCTAGACCCAAAGGCCCGGTCTCTGTCGGCTCGAAAGCCAGGGAGAAAAGAGGACAGACCTCGGGAATAGTACGCCTCGCAAGAGCGCCTCAGCTATGGAGGCCCACCATGTGGTAAATTGGCCCGATCGACGTGTGTTTAACACGAGGAATGGCAAGTCTACCACATGGAGCTCATCAGCTAGCTCGGTAATAAGCTCCGCCGCAATAATGTTAGTAACTTTATTTCGTGGCTTAATCATGCTAAGCAAAGGAAAGCAAGGAATTGTTTGTCCAAAACCCAGCTGGCGTGCATACACTGAAGGGTGATAGAACTCGTAGGTCGGCTGAAATGTTCTATTTCGAGTACTTAAGCCGACGTGAAGGATGCAAGGAGAAATCAGCAGGGGAAGCAGATCAAGAGTAGACTGGGCATTAGAGAGCTATCAGAATTTAAACGAAGAAAAGAAGGCCACGGAGATCGGCTAATTGGCTATACGAAAAGAAGTCTCTACGATTAAAAGAGGCTTGGTTAAGATTCAGGAAAAAGGACAAGTACTTATGGAAGCCGGCAGGAGAGATTTTTGGTTCATCGACGAACACATGATGAATTTTTCGCTGAGGATCGGCTAGGTTGAAATTCGAGGATGGCACCCTCAAGAAAGTCTTCCGTTGGAAAAGCCGATTCTTCCGAAGGGTCCGGATAATGAGGCGGCCAAAAACGCAAGAAAGCCAAATCTGGATAAACCAAAGAGGGCCGCCGACATTACCTACGACATAGGAACCATTGCCAGTAAAAAGCCGACTCCGGATGATATGCATCATATGGTATACGGCGCCCAACAAGGATTTCCCTAAAGCTAGCCGATGGTCCATGACTAGTTGCTCGACATAAATTGATAGACCTGGGTTGGTCCTAGGGAAGCGCCACGTAAGAGGAATCGGTCTAACCATAAGTTGATGAAAGCTACGTGTTCCTCATCCGATACAGGGCGGTTACTTTGTTGTTATTTTTGATATATCCGACCAACCTTCTCCCTTTTCTCGTCAATTTGTACCGAGGTTTCCCACTAAAAGCCGATATTTGGTCTCCATCGTGCCTAAGGCAAGATAATTCAGCCATGTCTAGAAGGGTTGGGCCGATAGGACCAGTTGGGAAAAAGAAGGCGTTAAAAGAGTCCGACCAAAAATAGCAAGCGGCGGCTACTAAAGATTCATTGGGCTCGAGCGGCTAAGGACATGGGGATACACTCAAGCAATACCCATTCCTTCCCACTCCGCCTTCTTTTGGGCCGATACTCTAATATACCAGACCTCCACCCTTGAGAGCTGTCGGCCAAGCCCTAAAACTTTTGGTCCACTCATTGATGTTGTAACCAGGAGCCGATAAAGGGAGTCTAGGATCTCATCTCCAATGACAAGATCGGTTTCTATGGTTCCTATTGGACTTAGGAAATACTGATGGTCGCTATCTGGGATCGGAATAAGTACCTGGGATGCATCCATTTCAGCCGATGCTACGGGAAGAAGGGGTTGAAGCGGAAGAAAGCCGATTTCAGGATGAGCGAAAGCACGCCAGGGTGAAAATGACCGCAAGGGGGACCTCATATTTATACCTCGGTAAAAAAGGTGAAAAGGCGGGAACAGTTGCTGCATTAAAAACGCACCGAGAGCATTGCGGCGCCATTAATGGGGAAGTTACCGAGGTGAATCTTAAACGGTAAGCCGATCACGGAGAAAAGTGAAGGATTTTTGAAAGATAGCAAGCTACCTTTCAAAAATGGGGGGCATATGTTTGCACCAAAATTCAGCATGCATTGAAATCGGTCTGAATCGGAAAAGAAGTATTCGTATAATAAGGAATCGGTAAACGACTCGGAAAAGGAAACCGTTTCTAAAAAGGAAAGGAAATCAGATAAGAGGCCGATACGGGTAAATGCACCGTATCCATGTACAACTCGGATCGGCCAGGCGTGTTATAAAAGGAGGTGGGCGTCAAGCAAAGAGAGGAATCAATCCAACAACACACACATCTACTTTTTACAAGCTTTTCTTTTACATTGTTTTAGCTTCATAGATCTCTCTGCAAGTCGACGGAATCAACATAGTTGCGCATCGCCGATTGTTGATTTTTGCCGATTTCACCCAGGTTTGATCTGCTTCGTTTTGTTGCGCATCGCCTTCCCGAAGCCGATTTTTACCTTGTATCCGGATCAATTGTAATCAAGTTGATCGAGTTATCTCCTAATCGGTTCTTGCCGACTAGCGAAAAGCCGATAGATCCTTGTTTATCGGCTTTGATCAAATTACAAACTCTACCTTGTCAATTTCAGGTCAAATTGACTGGCACGCTCTGCAAACCCGGCGTTTGTCTTGTGTGTTCGAGGCCGAAAACCCTCCTTCACGTTTTTAGCGCGAACAAAGGTCAATAACTTTTCCAGGAGTTTAATCAACATCTTTCCCATTCCTAAACCACATTTCCATCAACATCTTTATTTAACCAAACCTAACCTTTCAAGTCCAAGTTATTTTCAAGAAAGTCTAACCCTTGACTGTAATTCCCGAGCGATGTCCAATACCGCGAACACGGCTATTCGAATAGATTTTACACTCTGCAGAGGTTATGCACTTTACCCACAAGATACAGTCAAACACCACAAAGGCGAGTTCCCGTAACAAAGTCTTTCGGAAACTTCTAACAATACAAGTGGTCCTCTCCGGTGTTGCACACTAACCCTTCCCTTAGCTAAGGCGAAGTTTAGGCCAAACAACCGTTAGATGGGTACCCGGCCGCAGCCCCGGTACGCTCCCCCGTACAACTTACACAAAGGGTGTAGTTGACATCCTGAGGTCCCACAGGTACGTTATTAGCAACTTAATCAACCAGGTCCGTCCCATTACAGACATGTGGTTGCACGCTTGACCCAGTTCAAAGGCTTGCAAGGTTAAGTCCTTAGGGTGACCAGGGCAAGACTACCCGAAGAACCAACACAACGTTCCCGGTGCCACAACTGGCCCACCCGATCATTCTTGCCACATGCCCCGGTCAAAAGCTATTTATCAAACCCCAGTTGATTACCATGCACCACGTGCCATCAACATCACATGATACCTTTCCAAAACAGGTTCAATATATCATTAAGTCAATATTATCATTTGATTGTCCAAAATCATGTCAAGAACACGTAGCAGGTCTAAGCAATAAACTACGACGGTCTAAAACCCATGTTGGCAATTTAGTAATGTCCAACTAGTAAACCACAACTAGGGTGACAAGGGTCATGGCACATATTGAATTAACCAAGGTGTCATACAGCAATTAGGCATTTATCTAATTACCCATAAATAAGTAAAGCATTTTCTAATTTAAACTAGCATGCAATCATTTGAATCAAAATAGGTTTCAAAATGGGATCAACATGGTTAAAGCATAACTTGCCTTCAAAAAGTACTTGTTCTTGGTCCTGAGCTGGCTCCTGAGTCAATACTTCTCCTTCGAATCCTTCCGGCACTTCAACGTCTACTCGTAACGTGTGCAAATAACAACAAATGAATAAAACAGTAGACAAAAAGTGTCCAAACATCCAAATAAAGTTCATAAACAGAGAGAACACAATTTTATGAATTTTTAGAAAGTGGAATCGTCAAATTCGGAGTTTAGATGAAAAAGATACAAGCGTTTAAAGTTTAAATAATCAATTAAATAATATTACAGAGAAAAACTTTAGTCCAAAAATTAAATAAAATTCATCATTAGATAGATCTAAATTTTATACAAATTTAGAAATTTGAATCACTCAAATCGGAGTTGAAATGCAAAAGTTATAAGCGTTTGAAGTTTGAAACTAAATCTGAAATCATTATTTGGAATTAATAAATCATTTTCTTTTTCGGAAATTAATTTATTGCGTCAGCGTGACACGTGTCAGCATCTGATTGGTCCACGTCAGCACTGCTGACGTCAACACCGGCCGAACCCCACGATGACGTCAGCCTGGTCCACGGGCCCCGGTCTATGGACCTGGTCCACGGGCCCGGCGGGTCTACGGTGCGCTCGGCGCACGCCACAGTCGCTGACATGCGGGCCCCGCATGTCAGTGGCGTGCTCACACGCGCACGGTGCGGCGGCTGGGCTACGTGGCACGATCTCGTGCGTTGGATCTAAATCCAACGGCTGAGATTGGATCTGGAGTTTTGGATCGGAATCTCATCGGCGGGTGACGTGGCGCGATCTGGACCGTACGATCTTGATCGGACGGCTGAGAAGCTTCTAGGCCCGCCCGGTGATGGCGTGCGGCGGCGCTGTCTGGCCGGAACTGGGGACGGCGACCAACGGCGCGGCGCTGCGGGGCTTCTCCGGCGAGGTGAGTTCTCCCTTCGCGCCTCGTCATGGAACTTCGGATCTGGGGCCAACGGCGGCGGAGAACGGCGGACGGCGGCGGGATTCGACAAAAACCGCAGCGGAACCCCTAAGCAACTACGGCGAGCGATTGCGGCTGAGCGGTGGCGGCTAGGGCTCGACGGGCTAGGGTTTCGGGTGCGCACAGCAAAGGGCAACCTCGGGCGATGTCCCACGCATTAAATAGCCCCGGGATGTGCGCACAAATCGGAACCCTAACGGAACACAGCGGCGGACGCGGCGGCGCAATACGTATCGGACTCGGCGGAGACGAAGCAATCTCGACCGTCCATGTGTTCCATCCAACGGCCACGATCGCCTGGCGCGCACGGATCCGAGCCGGATCCAATCGAAACGGTGCGGCCCAATCCTGACCGTTGGATCTCGATCCAACGGTCGGTATCGGTTAGGTTTAGGGTTGGGTTCGGTCGAGTCACGTGGCTCGGGTCGGACTCAAGTCTGACTCGGGTTCCGACTCGGTCGGATGAACAGTACTTGACTCGACTCGATTTTCCAGCGATTAATAATTCAAATTAATTCCCATAAATTCATTTAAATCATTAAAAATAGCAAAAGACTCAGAAAAATTCTAGAAAATATTTTGGAACATTTTGGACTCAAATAAAATATTTCCAACAAAATTTTATTTGCAAAGTTAAATTCTTTAATTATTTCAAAATGGAATAAATTCAAATAAATCCAAATAAATTCCAGAAAATTCCAAAAATTCACCAAAGTGCCAAATCACACATGAATTCAAGAAAAGCAAAATTTTGGGGTGTTACATTCATGATGCTTGTTTTGAATTGGACTTTATGCAATGCTCGTGTGAGTATTTGCATGGACTAATGTTGAGTCAAGTCGCGGACTTGTGCTCGGAATCGTTTTGTGGTTTGTTCATGTGCAGGTATTGCTCGAGGGAGAATGTGGTCGATGACGGGACCGAAACTAGTTTCATGGAGGAAATGAGGTTCGGGACTAGGTTCAGGAGGAACTGAGGTCTTGGTGGTCAAGGATGTCATGCGGGATGTTCGGGCTAAGAGAATGGTGCATATGAAGAATGGTTAGTCACGTGAGAATGGCAGGTGGCCATGCGCGTGCAAAGGGTTAGTCACGTGAGAATGGCAGGTGGCCATGCGCATGCAAAGGGTTAGTCACGTGAGTATGGAAGAGTTGCCATACGCGTGCAAGAGTTGTACTCGGCCAGGTTGGGCCAAGTGGAGTTGTGTTGAATACATATTCCTTCTAGGATTAGGAGTGGGACTCCTTCTAGGATTAGGAGTAGGAATTGTATTCAGGACTCTATGTGTTTGCTCTGTATAAATAGGGGGAGGCGCCTCCTGTTTATGCATCAAGTTTTGAGCAAGCTTTAGGGTTGTACTATTTTGTTTGGAGTATTTTAGACAAAAGAAAGGAGAAATAAAGATGAAGTTCTTCAAATCTTTCGGCGAGCTACAATTCTAGTAAATTCTATTCTCGTCATCTTCTATCACAACAAGATTATGAGGTTCATAACTTTTGATCCGTAAGTCCGATTGAGCTGATTCTTTTTGGGTTCGATTCGTATTGGAATCTAGTTTCTTGTATCCAAATTTCAGATCGATCCGACAGTTGGATATCTAGGAATTCACGTTTTACAGATCCTTTATCATTCTATTTTTGTCGAATACGAGGCAATTATTTGGTTCTGTTTTGGGGTGAACTTTTAGTAGATCAAGAATTTGGTTTTAGCTTCCGCACAATCATTCACCCCCCTCTGATTGCTGAGGAAAAATTCTCAACTGGGCACAAAAAGCTAGTTCATGAAGAGTAACCAATATTACGAAATTGGATATAACATGCATGCACCATATTGCTATGCCCTCCTAAGCAAATAGGGCTTGGTAATCTACCTAAGCAACTCTAAGCTATTGTACAATTACAGAGTAGAATTGACAACAAACTTGTTGATTCTAAGAAGAGAGAGGTCGAAGCCTTACAGCCTTAGCATTCGTGATGAAGTCCACGTGGTCACCGTGGCGGCGGGAGCTGGTGGAGCCAAGGCCGATGCGACGTGGCATGGAGCCGCCGGCATAGAGGTGTTGTTGAGAAGAACAAATCGCCAAAGGTTAGCTAGAACCAACCTGAGCTGATGAAATCAAGACAGGAAACAAGTATGGAAATCTGTTAATGTGAGATTCAAGCAAGAAGAAAGATGTTATTACTCAGTCGACGAACAAAAAAAGGATAGATTTTTTTGCGAAAACTCGAATCTACCATGAGCAGTGTGGAATTTAAGAACAATCTCTCTCCCAGAAGTGGACTCACACTGTCACACAAGGAGAAATCAACACAAACAAAGAAACTCCTTACAATAAATGAACTTCTATAAGGAATAAGTTTTCTCTAGGAGGGAAAAATGGAAGCCATGAACAAATCAAGAAACACTGAGCACGGATAGCGGCAAGCCTGGATTGTGGCAAGGACTATCCATGAGATGAGACGAAAGATTTACCCAAGCCCCCAGAACTCCAACTCGAACCAGAAACCGTGAAATCTGGGCAAAAAAAGGTAATAGGAAGCTGAGCAGATACAAGGGAATCAACTCCCTCAGATCCTGAAGCCGTGAAATCCATGGTGGTAGGGGCGGCTGTGGAGGTGGGGTGGAGATCGGAGAATAGAGACCGAAGGCTGTAGACACGGTGATGGGGTGGGTTGCGAAGCGTCGGATCCCGAAGCCATGAAATCCATGGTGGCAGGGGCGACTGTGGAGGTGGGGTGGAGATCGGAGACTGGAGACGACGGTGATGGGGTGGGTTGCGACGCGTGGGACTGTGTGTGGGAGGGGGAGCCACCGACGGGGGAGGACAGCGTCGGAGGTGAGGGAGATGGAGGATCTGGCCATCAACCACTGCGCAGCCGGCTGATCCGTCCTTCGGCAGCCGTCTGCCGCCACACTATCGTTGGATCTGGCCTCTCGTGGCCATTGGACGAAGTGAAGGATGTAGGGGCCTCAAGGGCTCCATGAGGCGGTCAGGGCTCGATTCCATGCGTGGCAAGCTCGAGGGTTCCACTGTGTCAAGGCCCGAATTTCAAAAAAATTCTGGGAAATCCGGCGTATCCGGATTAAACATCCAGAATGTCCGGATATAACACCGAGTATCCGGATAAATGATCCGGAGTATCTGAACTGGGTCTACCGAAGGCCTTAACCCGGAATGTCCGGATTAAATGTCCGGAGTGTCCGGATTGGGTCGACCGAACACCCCAACCCGGAGTATCCGGACTAATGGTCCAGAGAGTTCGGACTGGGGGGGGGTTTGTATAAAGTCCCGTTTTCTTGGCTTCTCCCTCATTTCTTCTCCTACCTCTTGCTCCCCACCTCTCCCGTGCGTCTCCTCCACCCCAACCTTGTCTTCGGTGACTCCCCACCGGCCGGTGACCTCCTGTGCTCCTCCCCGATGACTTCCCCATCTTGGTGACCTCAAGCTCCTCCCCAAGCCGGTGTCCTCCTTCCCTACCCGGTTTCCTCTCCATCTTCTTCGTCCTCCTTGAAGGTGAGACCTCTTCTTGGAGTTGGTTCCTTGGTTCTTGAGGTTCTAGGAGCATTTGGGGGCTAGGTTTTGTAGATCGAGGGTTTTGGGGGCCAATCTTGGGATGTTAGGGTTTTTGGTGGGTGGTTGGATTAGGCAATGCTTGGGTTTAGGGTGTGAGATCGGGGGTAGATGATGCCATTCCAAGTGTTGGGGTAAGTTTTGGTTGGGATCGTTAGATGTGAGCGTCTTTTCCTCGTGTTTGGGCTAGCTCAGAGCTTCTCCGGCTTAGCCATTTATAGGGAAGTGGTAGATCGGGTTCTCGCAGTGTCGTAGAACTTGGCGGTACCCCGATCCCTAGCATTGGTTGGGCGAAATGCACCATGTCCGGAGTGTCCGGACAAATGGACCGGAATATCCGGCTTATCCGGATGAAAAGCCCGGACTGTCCAGGTTGGCTGGTCTGTGACTCGCGTAGTTTTCGTCGGTTGCGCTGTTTTTCGGCGGGGTTTGCATTGTATTCATTTCATTTGCATGGCATGCATCTTATTTATGCATTGTACTCGTGTAGAGAACGAGACCGCGGTGACTGACATGGCCGTGGTCGAAGGGATTGCCGAAGAGCAAGTCGTGGTTGATACGCAAGCAGAAGCACAAGGCAAGCACCTAAGCATATTTAACCCTATTTGTAATTCTATTTTTGAGAATGAATTGCTTATTGGGTGTTTAAGTATGCATTAGGAGTCGATTTGGGGAATTGAAAGTAGAACCTAATTGCTGCACTTATCTTCCTTGGGACTTGTTAAACATCTCCTTTGGAGCTAGTTTATGGGTAATTATATGTGTCCATGCTTAGTTTGGCTTAGGTGTCGGGTATGGGCCAAGCGGTGGATGGTTCTGCCGTTTGTGAGTTTTTACTTCACAATCAATTGGTTATAATGGTTATAGTTATGAGGAGAAATGAAAATTGAAATGAGACTGGGCGAGAGGTTGGTTCACTTGGGTGTGGAGACTCAAGTGCGGTAGTCTCGCCCGTGTCGGTTGAGGACCGATCCGTTGTTTGCCCTTCGATCGAGCACACCTTGTTGGTCACATGCCAGAAATGGTCCGGTAAGCTATTCTTTCATCGCATGCTAATTCGATGGGGTGTGCCCTCATGCGGTTCGGCGTGGTTGAGGGCGAGGCTTAGGCCGACTCTCGAGGGCCAAGCCGGGCTTGGACCGCTCGAGGGGGTGCTAGGTGCTCGGACCGCATGAAGATGGCCCAACGAGTTGGTATGGATGGGAGGAGGGTTGACATGAGGTTCTTCGTGGCACATGTCGTGCGATTGATGATCCCCTGCAGGGTGAATAAGCGATTTGAATTGCCGCGCTCTCGGATATGAGCACGCTTGATCTTAGCACACTTCAACGTAGTAATAACTTGAACTTAATGATGGATGTGGATGGGGGTGGTACTTATTTATGTTGGCACTTGCATTATGTTAATTGTAAAGTTTCAGATTTCACCCTAGAGATAGGTGCTGTTCACAAGTGCTAAAACCTGTGAAATTGAGTAGTGGAATGTAATTAAACAACCACGTTAAGCTTTTCCGCACTTTTTACCGTAAGCTTGATTCCTTGCTACATCCAAATGCATATTCTTTCAAGTCGGTCATATATGGACCACGGGTAAGTCTTGCGAGTACCTTCTGTACTCATGCTTTCTGCTTTGTGGTTTTCAGGTGAGGATCCGGACCGATGTGAGTTATGTCCGTACTACCTCTCGGTGACCGGGCGGGGCACTGAGTAGGGGCTACCGCTGCCGTACACGCCCGGGAGTGTTCAGTGGCAGAACACTTCCGGAGACGAATTACTTTTGGGTCTAGTTTAATAGATGTGGGTTCTTTTGCTGTATAGTTGATAGTTGTATGTTCTTTTGTTGTACAGTTAGTTTCAAAACTATGTCATTTCTATCCTTGGTTACTTGGGTTCTTTTGTAGTGAGCACTTATGTATGCTGTTGCTCCCCTACCTGCTTTAAGTACTTGTTTCCGTTTGTTGTTGGCACTTATTGTATGTTGTTACTCCCCTCGTTTTTGTGTTGTTAGTTCTTCCTCTGTTGGTCTTTGCGCTTCTTTGTTGCTGATTGTGGTCGTGGGGTTTTGTCTTTGTGCCGGGGTGGTTTGGTTGTGTTGGTTAGTCTTGCTTCCGCGCGCGTGTCTGGTTGTGGGGGTTCTGAGTTCGTTGCCCCCTTTATGCAAATTGGTTTGATATGGCTTGTAAACCGGTATGCGGGGATCCTGGGCAAGTTCGGGTCGCGTACCGGGGGAATACCGGGATTGTTGTCGAGTTATTCGAAGGGTCTCACTGTCGTCTCAGTTGGGCTTGGGTGCTAACACTGTGAGCGCCATCGGCGGTCCGTTGTTAGTCTCCAAATCCGATGGGGTTAACTGAGTCTTCAAATAACCCGAGGACGGTCTGGGCGGCTCCTCTCACACTGGGCGTCCAACACCCAATCTCGTGGGCTTGCAAACGCAGGAGGAGTGGCGGAGGACGGCAGGGGAGGCGGCTGGGTAAAGGGGAAGCGAGTGAAAGGGAACGGAGGGGAGGAAGAGAGGAAACAGCGATGAGGGCGCGAGGCAAGGGGGCATGGTGATACGGCGGAGTCAACGAGGGGAACGGGAGGGGCAAGGGCACTAGCGCTCGAGAGCACGAGCGGACGGCCGGATCATCCCGTCTTCGCGATTGGACGGCCTGAAGACTGCAGGACACGAAACTAATTCCATAGGAGTTGTCGGCGTGATCGCCAGCCGGACAGTGGCGTCGTGCCACGCCACGCGGTCAAGAAAGGTGATCGCCAAATGGATGTGGCGCTCGAGCCACGCCGCTGGCGGTCAGTAAAGGTGATCGCCCAACGGACAGGTGGCGTCTGGGCCACGCCGCAGGCGGTCAGTAAAGGTGATCGCCCAGCGGAGAGGTGGCGTCCAGGCCACACCGCTGGCGCTCAGTTCCCAAGGCCACCTAGCGGTCTGTGCCGCCGCAAAGAGGGTCAAGGGCATTTAATGCATATCGTGCGCATTAAATGGGGGTAATGAAGGCCACAGTGTGACGGCGCGTGTTCCCAACGCGCGCATTTATTGCGGATGACGTCATGGCAAAATCTCCCCCATGGCGAGGCGTGCGGAGCCGGTAGGCACACGGGTCCCAAGGCTAGGGCAAAGTCGGCTGTGTCGGAAGCATTAAGTGCAATTCAGGAATAGTGACAGGTGCATTAAATGCGGTATGGCAATGTAATAAGAGGGGTACACCGATGTAAGCCTCCCAGGCGCCCCAGCCTGCCCAAGGATAAAAGGTAGCCGTGGTGCATGGGAGAGGGGGTTCGAAAATGTTTTTCCGGGTGAAGGATTTTAGTCCTCCCCAAGAACACAAGCAAGAACACCCAGACAGGACTAAGGCTATTACTCCCAGGAGGGCACAAACCTGGAAAAACTCTCAGCGTCTCCTTGCAAGCTTCGGCTCATCCCCCTTTCCCAATCTCTCGAGCAATCTCCACGAAAGCCCCCCGTTCGAACTTTCTATATACCCGATTCGGAGGTGTCTGTTGGCTCTTACGCCGACAGTGGCGCGCCAGGTAGGGGCTCAGTGGCTGGATTGCCCTTTCTTCCTCCACCTCCTTACGAAGCTTGCAAGAAGCTTTGACGGTCGTCAGCATGGCGGCTTCACGCTCCAAGCATGAGAACCTACCCGAGGAGAGCAGCGCTCGCAGCTGATCCTGGTGCTCGGCCAGGGCGTCGGACCTCCCGGGTCCCTCCGTCCTGGGAGGGACACGTGGTGCTTCAGCGCAAGGAGGACAGCTCGTTCGACGGCGCCTGTTGATGGGAGACGACACCCCAGCGTGGAATCTTCATGCGGCCCGGCTGCTCCTCGATCACCCTCCAGTTGCGCTAGGGGGCGAAACCCCGGCTTCTCCATGGCTGCGGGACATCACCCGCCTAGTGGATGCCGCCCAGCAGCAGGTGGAGGTGGCAAATCAACCAGGGGCTTCCGGCGTCGGGCGGCAAGACATGCGCGCGGTCGATGCGCAAGCTTCCAGCCGCCCTGTCAGAGTTTTTCCTGGTCACGAGGGCCGGGACAAAGGGAAGGGTGCATAGGTTGCCGCCCCCTCGGGTACAGGGGGATGTGCACATGCTCCCACTCCTTCTCGTGGTTCTCCCAAGCCAGCGAGGGGCCACGAAAATCTGAGGGCCCGCCTAGACGAAAGGAGGTTCCAACGCGATGGTGACTTGCGCAATGCCCTCAGGTGGCGCCCTGCGCACGTGCAACGTCGCATTGGCCACCTGATGTCTAGCTGTCGGGGGGAGACCTCGCTCCCTGACTCCAGGGAGAGCGTAGACTCGCACTCCTCAACCCCGTCTTGGGGTCGAGGGGCGGGCGAGCGACGCTGCTCCCACTACAACGTTGGATGCCAGGAGTTTTCCCTCCGCCTATGCCAAGCTGCGTGGCCAGAGAGGTTCCGCCCCGTGTCCATCGAGAAGTACGACGGAACCATGAACCCGGAGGAGTTCCTGCAGATCTACACCAAGGTGGTGCGTGCCGTGGGAGGGTCTGAAAAGATCATAGCCAACTACCTCCCGACGTCGCTGACGGGCTCTACTCGCTCTTAGCTGCTGAATCTCCCGTGAGGCTCCGTGCACTCGTGGGAGGAACTGTGCGACCTTTTCGTCGCCAACTTTTAGGGCTCCTACACTCAGCCGGGTGTGGAGGACGACCTCCATGCCCTAGAACAAACAAAGGGGGAGTCCCTGAGGGAGTTTATCCGGCGGTTCAGCCACTGCCGTAACACGATGCCCTGGATTTCCGAGCAATCGGTGACCATCGCTTTCCGGAGGGGGGTTCGGGATCAGAAGATGCGGGAGAAGATGGCTACCCGCACCATATCGACTACCTACGAGCTATTCTCCCTGGCGCAAAAGTGCGCCAGGGCGGCAGAGGCCCGGGAGCGCACGGCGGGGCCGTCCGGCCACAGCGAGGCGGGAACCTCAAAGGCCTCCGATCACAAGAAGAAGGAGAAGTGCAAAGAGGTCGGTGCCGGAGAGATCCTAGTCGCTGAGCCGGAGGCCAAGCCCGAGAAGCGCGACCGCCGGGACAGGAGGGGTGATCGCCGAGACCCGCGTGGAGACCGCGGGGACCGCCATTCACCCCACCGAGAAGACGATTGTAACACCCCAAAATTTTGCTTTTCTTAAATTCATGTGTGATTTGGCACTTTGGTGAATTTTTAGAATTTTCTGTAATTTATTTGGAATTATTTGGAATTTATTTGAATTTATTCCATTTTGAAATAATTAAATAATTTAACTTTGCAAATAAAATTTTGTTGGAAATATTTTATTTGAATCCAAAATACTCCAAAATATTTTCCAGAATTTTTCTGGAATTTTTCTGAGTCATTTGCTATTTTTAATGATTTAAATGAATTTCTGGGAATTAATTTGAATTATTAATCGCTGGAAAAATGCGAGTGGGTTTTACTGTTCATTCGACCGGACCCGAGTCCGAGTCAGACTCGAGTCCGACCCGAGCCAACCGACCCGGTCGAACCCGCTCGGCCGAACCCAAACCCGCGTGACCGTTGGATCTTGATCCAACGGCCACGATTGAGCCACGTCACCCGAGCCCGAGCCCGACCGAGCCAACACCGCTCGAGTCGACCGAACCCAAACCCACGCACCGCTGGATCTTGATCCAACGGTGCGCGCTGCGTGCCACGTCACCCTCTCCGTGTCGCCGTCGGACTCGCCCGCCATGAGTGAGCCTCGATTTCGCTGCGTTTCACCACGCCGAGGGGCCCTATTTATCTTGCCGCCACACGTGCCATGACGCCGATTTCCGTGCGCACCCGTAGCCCTAGCTCACGCCGCCTGAGCCGCCGCCGTCTAGCCGCAATCGCTCGCCGTAGTTGCCGTAGCGCTCCGCCGCGGTTAAATCTTTATTTGCCGCCGTCCGCCGTCCTCCGCCGCCGTTGAGGTCAGATTCGGAACTGGGAGGTTAAGCCGCGCCAGAGGAGACCTCTCACTTCGCCGGAGCACGCCCGCAGCGCCGTTGCCGTGGTCGCCGTCCTCAACTTCGGTAAGCCATCGCCGGTGCAAGCCATCGCCGCCTCGCGAGCTCCCTCAGCCGTCCGATCCGGATCCAACGGTCCAGATCACGCCACGTCATCCCCGGTGAGTTTCCACGTTGAAAATCCTAGATCCATTCTCAGCCGTTAGATCTAGATCAAACGGTTAGGGTTAGCCACGTTGTTTTCGTTAGATTGGATCTTGACCGTCCGATCAAGATCGAACGGTCCAGATCAGCGGAGTTGTTTTCCAACACGTTACGCTAGATCTAATCCGCGCCGTTGATTTTCAAACAACGGGCGAGATTGCGCCACGTGGCGGGAAGCTTGACCGCCGCGGTCAGCGCGGTCAGCGCCCGTGCGTGGGAACGTGTCTTTGACACGCGGGGCCCGCGTGTCGTGGCCCACTGTCGGCCGCCACCCGGTAGTGCGGTGACGCCAAAGAATGACGTCACCGATGGGTCCCACTCGCCGCATGGGTCGAGTCCCCGCTGACGTCAGCAATGACGTCACCCCCGTGGGTCCCACCTGTCAGTCAAATGTGAGCCGTGGACCGGGTCCACGGTGGACCCAAGCCAAGCCGTGGGGCCGAGCCCGTGTGGCGTCGCCACCGCCAATCGTAGGCTGCCACGTGTCCTTGCTGACGCAATAATTAATTTCCGAAAAAGAAAATGATTTATTAATTCGAAATAATGATTTCAGATTTTGTTTCAAACTTCAAATGCTTATAACTTTTGCATTTTAACTCCGATTTGAGTGTTTCAAATTTCTAAATTTGTATAAAATTGAGGTCTACCTAATGATGAATTTTATTTAATTTTTGGACTAAAGTTTTTCTCTGTAATATTATTTAATTGATTATTTAAACTTTAAATGCTTGTATCTTTTGCATTTAAACTCCGAATTTGACGATTCCAGTTTCTAAAAACTCATAAAATTGTGTTCTCTCTGTTTATGAACTTTATTTGGATGTTTGGACACTTTTTGTCTACTGTTTTATTCATTTGTTGTTATTTGCACACGTTACGAGTAGACGTTGAAGTGCCGGAAGGATTCGAAGGAGAAGTATTGACTCAGAGCCATTTCAGGACCAAGAGCAAGTACTTTTTGAAGGCAAGTTATGCTTTGACCATGTTGATCCCATTTTGAAACCTATTTTGATTCAAATTACTGCATGCTAGTTTAAATTAGAAAATGCTTTACTTAATTATGGGTAATTAGATAAATGCCTAGTTGCTGTATGACACCTTGGTTAATTAAATATGTGCCATGACCCTTGTCACCCTATTTGTGGTTTACTAGTTGGACATTACTAAAATTGCCAACATGGGTTTTAGACCGTTGTAGTATATTGCTTAGACCTGCTACGTGCTCGTGACATGATTTTGGACAATCGAATGATAATATTGACTTAATGATATATTGAACCTGTTTTGGAAAGGTATCATGTGATGTTGATGGCACGTGGTGCATGGTAATCAACTGGGGGTTTGATAAATAGCTTTTGACCGGGGCATGTGGCAAGAATGATCGGGTGGGCCAGTTGTGGCACCGGGAACGTTGTGTTGGTTCTTTGGGTAGTCTTGCCCTGGTCACCCTAAGGACTTAACCTTGCAAGCCTTTGAACTGGGTCAAGCGTGCAACCACATGTTTGTAATGGGACGGACCTGGTTGATTAAGTTGCTAATAACGTACCTGTGGGACCTCAGGATGTCAACTACACCCTTTGTGTAAGTTGTACGGGGGAGCGTACCGGGGCTGCGGTCAGGTACCCATCTAACGGTTGGTTGGCCTAAACTTCGCCTTAGCTTAGGGAAGGGTTAGTGTGCAACAACCGGGGAGGACCACTTGTATTGTTAGAAGTTTCCGAAAGACTTTGTTACGGGAACTCGCCTTTGTGGTGTTTGACTGTATCTTGTGGGTAAAGTGCATAACCTCTGCAGAGTGTAAAATCTATTCGAATAGCCGTGTCTGCGGAATTGGACATCGCTCGGGAATTACAGTCAAGGGTTAGACTTTCTTGAAAATAGCTTGGACTTGAAAGGTGGGGTTTGGTTAAACAATGATGTCGATGGAAATGTGGTTTAGGAATGGGAAAGATGTTGATTAAACTCCTGGAAAAGTTATTGATGTTATACTTGTTTCTACTGCTTTCGAATCTACTTATGCTACTTGTCAAATGCTGTTTTACTTCAAATATACCCTGAGCTATTCCTTGGTATTAAGCCATGCATGTAGTATATTAGCTTGCATTCTGTGCATGACTTGCTGAGTACCAAGTACTCACCCTTGCCACAATACAACACCTGTTGAAGAGGAGTCTACACCAGCTTTGGAGGAAGAGCTCCAAGAGGAACCGTCTACTTAGGGAGCGAGCCCAGTCAGTTGCCTGTGGTATACTGGATGGCACCACGAAGTTATCTTATTTTTCCGCTGCTATTATTTCTCTCTTATTAAGTTTCGCCCTGCGTGGCGTATATTTGTAACTTGACCATAAGGTCGAGCAACCAGTTTGACTATTTAATTAAAGTACTTTATTAGTATCGAGTGGTATGATTGTGATATTTACCGATGTTAAGACTGTGTGCACTAGCGCGTTCCTGAACTAGTGCTGAATACACAGAGGGTCCGGATTTGCAAATTCGGGTCCTGACAGAGGTGGTATCAGAGCCATACTGACTGTAGGCTCACCCATAGTTAGATTGGTCGTAGTGAGATTAAAACCTATTTTCTAAAGATAAAATTTGCCAAGATAATGAATGAATTCTCGACTTACCCCTTTCTATCTTGTTGATACCCTTGCTGAGTTCTTTTCGTCTTCCACGTTGATTTCAAAATGTTGCGTTCTTACGCGAGCGTCTTTTGGCAGATGATGATGAAGAACAACTACGCCGAGCGTGAAGGAGGCTATGCTGCCGAGTTGTGGTGTATGCTTCAGTTTCTTGGAGGTTTTGAGAGGTCGCTCTACCGAGGGACTACACTTGTGCAGGCAGGACTGGTCGTTGGATGGGACGTCCGGATCACGGTGTATGCCCGAGAGAAGACAAAGTTCAGTCGCCCTTTCCACTTCACCGCCAGGAGGTCTACCTTTGAGATTGGAATCCAGGAGGTGTCGCGTCGAGCAATGCAGCAGATCGCTCGCACTTACTCCAGGGAGCTGGAAGGCACAGTGTTCCATCACCACCCACGCCGAGACAGCAGAGCTCAACGGAAGCCGATGGAAGATGAGGATGCTACCGTGACTCACTTAGCCAGATTCGTCGCTGCTCAGGAGGAGCTGATCGAAGACACCGTGCAGGAGTTGAAGAAGGCTCGCGAACAGGTTGAGGAAGAGAAGAAGCACTTAGAGAATGCCCGTGAGTATGTCGCCTATGCTGCGGAAAGGATCGCAGAGCTGGAGACTGCACTGTATGGCCAGGGTCCCGAACAAGTGTTGGAGTTGGACGCTCCAGACCCAGAGGAAGAACCAGAAGAGGCGCCACCTGCACCCGCGCCATAGCCACAGCAACAACCAGATCCAGAGCCAGAGGAGGACGCCGCGTCGTCAACCACAGCTGCAGTTGTGGGGCATGGCGATTGTTTCGCGCCTATGCCGAAGCACCCGTACCCAGGCAGTGGAGGTTTTCTCGATGAGTGAGCATAGGTTTTGAGGTTGAGACTCCTTCGTCGAGTCGCGTTATAGAATAAGAGTCACCCTTAGAGGCGTTGGATTTTCATTGCTTGCTGAGTGTGCAGTATGTGTTGCAAGGCCCCTAGGCATTGTAAGCGACCATACCAAGTTATTACTATTATTAATAATAAAATTGGATTTTGAGTTACACTTTTTCCCCCGCATAAGTTTTTCCTATTACTTGTCTATTCTTGTTCCCTCTCATCTCTAAACCTTGGAGCAATCGACAGATGGTGAACACCCGCGGAAACCTTGGAGGCAATGGAAGTGGTTCTCGCCCAACAGAAAACCCCAATGATGGAGCACCCGGCCGCTTGATTGATATGCATAATTTCGGAGCTTTTCTTGCTGCTCAGACTCAGTTGATGCATGCTATGATGCAACAGATGCAGCACGTCACTGCTCAGGCCACTGCTAATCAAGTCAACCAGGGACAACGCCAGAATACAAGACTGTCAGAGTTCATGAGGACTCATCCACCCACTTTCTCCGGGAATGCTAACCCGTTGGAAGCCGATGACTGGTTAAGGTCAATTGAGAGGAAGCTACACATTGCTCAATGCATGGGAAATGAGAAGGTACTCTATGCTTCTCATCAGTTGGAAGGAACAGCCGCCGAATGGTGGGAGAACTTCTGCGCTACGCGGGATAACCCACAGGACATCACTTGGGAGGAGTTTACAGCTGCATTTCGCCAGTATCATGTGCCAGAAGGAATTATGGACCTCAAGAAGGAGGAGTTCAGAGCACTGAAGCAAGGTAATCAGCCGGTGGCCGAATACCTGAACAAGTTCACACAGCTTGCACGTTACACACCTGAAGACGTAGCGACAGATAAAGCCAGACAGTCTCGCTTCATGAAGGGACTTAACTCAGGACTACAGGTGGGACTGATCACCCACACCTTTCCAGATTTCCAGGAGCTTGTGAATAAGGCGCTCATTCTTGAGGACAAGCGCAAGGAACTGGATGAGAACAGGAAGCGCAGAATGCAACATCAGGGATCGCGTCAGGGAGCGCAGCCACGTTTGAGGGTTGCGCCAAATCAGTTTTTCAGATTCCAGCCGCAGAATACTACAAGGACACCGTCACCAGCACCAAGACCCGTCAATCGTAACTATCAGACCCAGCACGGCCCGAAGCGTCGCTTGAGCGATCAACAAGGGACAAGTGAGATGTTGCTACAAGCGCAACGAGCCAGGACACTTTGCCAACAATTGTCCTAAGAAGACAGCAAGAGTGACCCGATCCGCTTCAATCAGGATCCACACCACCAGGACGCCAAAGACCAGAGCCACACCCTGCATCGTGGTGAGAGGCCGAGTCAACCATGTCACCGCAGATGCACCGCAATGCCACGGACGTCGTCTTGGGTAAGTTACTTGTTAACTCAGTACACCTGCTTGATTTTGTTTGATTACGGAGCTTCGCATTCATTTGTTTCACAAGGCTTTGCTGCTAAAAATGATTTGGAGATTGCAAGACTTAAATGCATACTTTTAGTTCAAACCCACAGTTCCGAACTCTGAGCGAAAGTAGGATGTTCGGGGTAAGAATACTAATAGATGGGATAGAGTTCCTAGCGAACCTTATTATTTTGGAGACCCGGACCTTAGATGTTATTTTGGGAATGGATTGGTTATCCAAGCACAAGGCCGTATTGGATTGTGGACGAAGGACTATCTCGATTGAGAGCCCGTGTGGAAAGAAAGTGGAATTTCAAGCTACCGCCGTTAGAGATGGATGATTGATGGTTAACAAGCACCAAGGCAATCAGCATAGAAGATGTCTCGAGAGTGAATGAGTACCCAGATGTTTTTCCTGAAGATCTACAGTATGCCGCCAGGCAGGGGACATAGAGTTTGTGATAGAGCTTGTACAGTACAAAGACCGATAGCAAAGAGACCTTATCGGATGTCCACCGAGGAATTGGAAGAGATGAAGAAGCAGCTTGAAGAGTTAATGGAGAAAGGATTTATCAGACCAAGTTTGTCGCCGTGGGGAGCGCCAGTTTTGTTTGTCAAGAAGAAGGACGGGAGTTTCAGGATGTGCATTGACTACCGTGCACTCAATGAAGTCACCGTGAAGAATAAGTACCCGCTACCCAGGATCGATGACTTGTTTGACCAGCTGAGAGGAGCCGGAGTTTTCTCCAAGATTGATCTGAGATCGGGATACCATCAGTTGAAGATCCGATCAGAAGATATTCCGAAGACCGCATTCTCGTCAAGATACGAACATTATGAGTTTACAGTTATGTCCTTTGGTCTGACGAATACGCCAGCATATTTCATGAATATGATGAATAAGGTGTTCATGGAGTATTTGGACAAGTTTGTTGTTGTGTTCATAGATGATATCTTAGTCTACTCCAAGACAGAGGATGAACATGCAGAGCACTTAAGGCGAGTTTTGGAAAAGCTAAGGGAACAGCAGCTCTTCGCCAAGTTCAGCAAGTGTGACTTTTGGAAGGACAAGGTGGAGTTCCTCGGACATGTAATGACCGCAGAAGGAGTCGCCGTTGATCCAAGCAAAGTAGAAGCTGTGTTACATTGGGAACAGCCGAAGACCGTGACCCAGATCCGGAGTTTCCTTGGAATGGCAGGTTACTACCGCCGTTTCATTGAAGGCTTTTCGACAATTGCGAAACCTCTTACGCAATTGCTGAAAAAGGAGAAGAAGTTTGCATGGACGCCAGAGTGCGAGAAAGGTTTTCAAGAGCTGAAGGAACGATTGACATCAGCGCCGGTATTGGTTCTGCCAGACGTCAATCAAAACTTCGATATTTATTGTGATGCATCGTGTCAAGGACTTGGATGCGTGCTGATGCAGAATGGAAAGGTCGTCGCTTATGCATCTAGGCAGTTGAGGCCGCATGAGGAGAATTATCCGACGCATGACTTAGAGCTAGCTGCCGTAGTGCATGCCTTGAAATTATGGCGTCACTATTTAATGGGAAACAGATGTGAAGTATAAACGGACCATAAGAGTCTTAAGTACATCTTCACCCAATCAGACCTGAACATGAGGCAGAGGAGATGGTTAGAGTTGATCAAGGACTACAATGTTGGAATCCATTATCATCCCGGAAAGGCCAACGTAGTTGCCGATGCTTTGAGTCGGAAAAGCCATACGGTGAACATGTTGCTTGCCACAAGTCAGGATGAACTATGTGAGGATTTCCAGAGAATGCAGATTGAAGTGGTACCAGAAGGATTCTTAGCCGCATTGGAAGTTAAGCCTAACCTGGAGGATCAGATCCGAGAAGGACAAGAGGATGATGACAAGATCCGCAAGATTAAGTCCAACATGGATGAAGGCAAGGCAGAGGACTTCAAGTTGGATGAACAAGGCACGTTATGGATGAAGGATTGAATTTGCGTGCCGAACAAGAAGGAACTGAAGCAGTTGATTTTAGAAGAAGCCCATGACTCAAAGTATTCAATTCATCCTGGAAGCGCCAAGATGTATCAAGATTTGAAGGAGAGATTCTGGTAGCCGAGCATAAAGCGTGAGGTTGCCGAGCACGTTGCACTGTGCGACATATGCCAGAGAGTCAAGGCAATGCATCAGAGACCAGCAGGATTGCTACAGCCGTTGAAGATACCTGAGTGGAAGTGGGAGGAAATCGGGATGGATTTCATTACCGGTTTGCCTAAGACTCAAGGAGGCTATGACTCCATATGGGTTATAGTAGATCGCTTGACCAAGGTCGCCCATTTTATCCCTGTGAAGACCACTTACTCGGGAGATAAGTTAGCAAAGTTGTACATGACCTGGATCGTCTGCTTGCACGGAGTGCCAAAAAGGATTGTATCGGACAGAGATACCCAATTTACCTCAAGATTCTAGAATAAGTTGCATGAAGCCATGGGAACCCGTTTGAACTTCAGTACGGCCTATCATCCGCAGACAGATGGACAAACCGAAAGAGTTAATCAGATTTTGGAAGATATGTTAAGAGCGTGTGCATTGGCTTACGCTACCTCTTGGGATAAAAGTCTGCCGTACGCCGAGTTCAGCTACAACAACAATTACCAAGCAAGTTTGCAAATGTCACCTTTTGAGGCACTGTATGGTCGACCCTGTCGGACACCATTGAATTGGAATGAGATAGGTGAAAGCCGTGTCTTTGGGCTGGATATTCTTCAAGAAGCCGAAGAACAAATTGCCATGATCAGGGAGAGATTAAAGATAGCCCAATCGCGACAGAAGAGTTATGCTGACAACCGTCGCCGAGACCTGAGTTTCGAACCAGAAGATTTCGTGTATCTCAGAGTCACACCGCTCAGAGGAGTTAAGAGATTCCATGCTAAAGGAAAACTCGCGCCGAGATATGTTGGACCATTCAAGGTTCTCAGCCGCAGAGGTGAAGTTGCTTATCAGCTAGAGTTACCGCAGTCACTAGCAGGAGTACATGACGTGTTCCACGTGTCCCAGCTGAAGAAGTGCCTCCGAGTGCCTGAGGAGCAGACACCGCTAGAGTCAATTGAGTTGCAAGAAGATCTGACCTACAAGGAGCGCCCAGTGAAGATTCTGCACACAATGGATCGAGAAACTAGAAACAAGTCAACCCGTTTCTGCAGAGTTCAATGGAGCAACCACGCGGAGAGTGAAGCAACTTGGGAGCACGAAGAGGATTTGAAGAAAGAGTTTTCGAACCTATTTCTTTAGAAAGCCCTGAATCTCGGGGACAAGATTCTATTAAGGGGGGGAGGTTTGTAACACCCCAAAATTTTGCTTTTCTTAAATTCATGTGTGATTTGGCACTTTGGTGAATTTTTAGAATTTTCTGTAATTTATTTGGAATTTATTTGAATTTATTCCATTTTGAAATAATTAAATAATTTAACTTTACAAATAAAATTTTGTTGGAAATATTTTATTTGAATCCAAAATACTCCAAAATATTTTCCAGAATTTTTCTGAGTCATTTGCTATTTTTAATGATTTAAATGAATTTCTGGGAATTAATTTGAATTATTAATCGCTGGAAAAATACGAGTGGGTTTTACTGTTCATCCGACCGGACCCGAGTCCGAGTCAGACTCGAGTCCGACCCGAGCCAACCGACCCGGTCGAACCCGCTCGGCCGAACCCAAACCCGCGTGACCGTTGGATCTTGATCCAACGGCCACGATTGAGCCACGTCACCCGAGCCCGAGCACGACCGAGCCAAGGCACCGGCTCGCCGAGTCGAACCGAACCCAAACCCACGCACCGTTGGATCTTGATCCAACGGCTGTGCGTGTGCCACGTCACCCTCTCTGTGGCGCCATCGGACTCCGCCGCCGCAACGGAGTGGGCCTCGGTTTCCGCGCGTTTCACGGACGCCGAGGGCCCTATTTAATGCGCCGCCACCGTGCCGTGGCGCCCGATTTCCATGCGCACCGTAGCCTAGCTCACGCCGCTTTGAGCCGCCCGTCTGCGCAGCCGCTCGCGCAATCGCTGCCGTAGCGCTCCGCCGCGATTAAGTCTTTGTTCGGCCGCCGTCGCCATCCTCCGCCGCCGTTGAGGTCGGTCGAATCGGGAGGTTAAGCGCGCCAGAGAGAACCTCTCACTTCGCCGGAGCACGCCCGCAGCGCCGTTGCCGTGGTCGCCGTCCTCAACTTCGGTAAGCCATCGCCGGTGCAAGCCATCGCCGCCTCGCGAGCTCCCTCAGCCGTCCGATCCGGATCAACGGTCGAATCACGCCACGTCATCCCCGGTGAGTTTCCACGTTGAAAATCCTAGATCCATTCTCAGCCGTTAGATCTAGATCAAACGGTTAGGGTTAGCCACGTTGTTTTCGTTAGATTGGATCTTGACCGTCCGATCAAGATCGAACGGTCCAGATCAGCGGAGTTGTTTTCCAACGCGTTACGCTAGATCTAATCCGCGCCGTTGATTTTCAAACAACGGGCGAGATTGCGCCACGTGGCGGGAAGCTTGACCGCCGCGGTCAGCGCGGTCAGCGCCCGTGCGTGGGAACGTGTCTGTGACACGAGGGGCTCGCGTGTCAGAGGGCCCACCTGTCAGCGGCCACCCCAGCCATGCGGTGACGCCAGCAATGACGTCACCAGTGGGTCCCACCTATCGGCCGATGGGTGAGTCCCCACGACATCACCCCGTGGAGTCCCGCTGTCGATCACCGCGTGGCCGTGGACCGGGTCCACGGTGGACCCAAGGCAAGCCGTGGGCTGAGCCCGTGGGCTGGCTGACGTCAGCCGCCCAATCAGAGGCTGCCACGTGTCCTTGCTGACGCAATAATTAATTTCCGAAAAAGAAAATGATTTATTAATTCGAAATAATGATTTCAGATTTTGTTTCAAACTTCAAATGCTCATAACTTTTGCATTTTAACTCCGATTTGAGTGTTTCAAATTTCTAAATTTGTATAAAATTGAGGTCTACCTAATGGTGAATTTTATTTAATTTTTGGACTAAAGTTTTTCTCTTTAATATTATTTAATTGATTATTTAAACTTTAAATGCTTGTATCTTTTGCATTTAAACTCCGAATTTGACGATTCCAGTTTCTAAAAACTCATAAAATTGTGTTCTCTCTGTTTATGAACTTTATTTGGATGTTTGGACACTTTTTGTCTACTGTTTTATTCATTTGTTGTTATTTGCACACGTTACGAGTAGACGTTGAAGTGCCGGAAGGATTCGAAGGAGAAGTATTGACCCAGGAGCCAGCTCAGGACCAAGAGCAAGTACTTTTTGAAGGCAAGTTACGCTTTGACCATGTTGATCCCATTTTGAAACCTATTTTGATTCAAATTACTGCATGCTAGTTTAAATTAGAAAATGCTTTACTTAATTATGGGTAATTAGATAAATGCCTAGTTGCTGTATGACACCTTGGTTAATTAAATATGTGCCATGACCCTTGTCACCCTAGTTGTGGTTTACTAGTTGGACATTACTAAAATTGCCAACATGGGTTTTAGACCGTTGTAGTATATTGCTTAGACCTGCTACGTGCTCGTGACATGATTTTGGACAATCGAATGATAATATTGACTTAATGATATATTGAACCTGTTTTGGAAAGGTATCATGTGATGTTGATGGCACGTGGTGCATGGTAATCAACTGGGGGTTTGATAAATAGCTTTTGACCGGGGCATGTGGCAAGAATGATCGGGTGGGCCAGTTGTGGCACCGGGAACGTTGTGTTGGTTTTTCGGGTAGTCTTTTCCTGGTCACCCTAAGGACTTAACCTTGCAAGCCTTTGAACTGGGTCAAGCGTGCGACCACATGTCTGTAATGGGACGGACCTGGTTGATTAAGTTGCTAATAACGTACCTGTGGGACCTCAGGATGTCAACTACACCCTTTGTGTAAGTTATACGGGGGAGCGTACCGGGGCTGCGGCCAGGTACCCATCTAACGGTTGGTTGGCCTAAACTTCGCCTTAGCTAAGGGAAGGGTTAGTGTGCAACAACCGGGGAGGACCACTTGTATTGTTAGAAGTTTCCGAAAGACTTTGTTACGGGAACTCGCCTTTGTGGTGTTTGACTGTATCTTGTGGGTAAAGTGTATAACCTCTGCAGAGTGTAAAATCTATTCGAATAGCCGTGTCCGCGGAATTGGACATCGCTCGGGAATTACAGTCAAGGGTTAGACTTTCTTGAAAATAGCTTGGACTTGAAAGGTGGGGTTTGGTTAAACAATGATGTCGATGGAAATGTGGTTTAGGAATGGGAAAGATGTTGATTAAACTCCTGGAAAAGTTATTGATGTTATACTTGTTTCTACTGCTTTCGAATCTACTTATGCTACTTGTCAAATGCTGTTTTACTGCAAATATACCCTTAGCTATTCCTTGGTATTAAGCCATGCATGTAGTATTTTAGCTTGCATTCTGTGCATGACTTGTTGAGTACCAAGTACTCACCCTTGCCACAATACAACACCAGTTGAAGAGGAGTCTACACCAGCTTTGGAGGAGGAGCTCCAAGAGGAACCGTCTACTTAGGGTGCGAGCCTAGTCAGTTGCCTGTGGTATACTGGATGGCGCCACGAAGTTATCTTATTTTTCCGCTGCTATTATTTCTCTCTTATTAAGTTTCGCCCTGCGTGGCGTATATTTGTAACTTGACCATAAGGTCGAGCAACCAGTTTGACTATTTAATTAAAGTACTTTATTAGTATCGAGTGGTATGATTGTGATATTTACCGATGTTAAGACTGTGTGCACTAGCGCGTTCCTGGACTAGTGCTGAATACACAGAGGGTCCGGATTTGCAAATTCGGGTCCCGACAACGATGGGGGCAGACCTTACTGCCCCATCCACAGGACCAACGGACATGACCTGGCGGATTGCCAGGTCGTATCCAAGCTGGTGGAGCAGCGTCTTAAGGAACGCCGCGAAGATGACCGCGACGACGCGGGTGAAGACCCTGCTCCGTTGGCCTTTCAGCAAGCGGAGCACACGGTGGCGTTCATTCATGGTGGCTCCGCCACCTACTCTTCAAACTCGCAGTACAAGCGAGAGTTGAGGGAGGTGTGCGCCACCGTACCAACCCCGGGGCGAGCAGGCCACTGGAATAGTCGGAGGAGCCGATCACTTTCAGTCGAGCCGACCACCTGGAGAGCACCTCAGGCCCGGGCCATCTTCCAATCGTGGTGTCTCCCACGGTCCGAAATGCGAGACTCGGGCGTGTGGTTGTTGATGGAGGAAGTTTCATCAACCTTATGTCTGTCGGGGCATTTAAGGCACTCCAAATTCCCTATGAGGAGTTGCGCCCGACCCCTCTCTTCTACGGAGTTGCCCCTGGGGTCGGCTTGACGCCCCTGGGACAAGTCCGGCTGCCCGTCACCTTCGGAAGTGTGGAGAACTTCCGGACGGAGAAAATCAACTTCGAGATCGCCGACTTCGACCTCCCCTACAATGCTTTGCTTGGCCGACCAGCTCTGGTCAAATTCATGGTGGCCACACATTATGCCTACATGATGGTGAAGATCCCTCGGCCTGGGGGGCCGATTACTGTGAAGGTGGATCGGCTGGAGGCCCTGCGCCTCAGCAAGCAGGTGCAGGACCTGGCCGGCACCACTTGCTCAGCCCGAGGCGAGGACGACTGCCCAGAGCTCCCCCCGGTCAAGGCCCGCGCCTCACCTGGTCCCTCAGGTGAGGTGAAGGCGGTCCCCGTGGGCGAGGATGATTCTGGGAAGGTCGTGAAGATTGGTGCCAACCTCAGCACCAAATAGGAAGATGCGCTCGTCACCTTCCTCCGGTCTAAGCTAGATGTGTTCGCCTGGGAACCATCTGAAATGACTGGGGTCCCTAGGGAGGTGATTTAGCACCGATTGGCAACGCTCCCTGGAGTGCACCCAGTCCGGCAGAAATTCTGGAGGCAGGCACCAGAGCGGCAAGATGCCATTCGGGATGAGGTAGTGAAACTGCTGCAGGCAAGGATTGTACGGAGGCCGCCTACCCAGAGTGGCTGGCCAACCCTGTGCTCGTCAAGAAGTCAAACGGGAAGTGGCGGATGTGCATCGACTTCACCGACCTCAACAAAGCCTGCCCCAAGGACCCGTATCCTCTGCCGCGAATAGACATTGTCATTGACTCCACTGCAGGGTGCGAGGTCTTGTGCTTCCTGGACGCCTACTCCGGCTACCACCAGATCAGCATGGTGAGGGAAGATGAAGAGAAGACTGCTTTTGTGACCCCTCTAGGCGTGTACTGTTATGTCCGAATGCCATTTGGGCTGAAGAACGCTGGTTCAACCTACCAGCGAGCTATGCACGCTGTATTTCGGTCACAAATTGGAAGAAATCTTGAAGTGTATGTTGATGACTTGGTAGTGAAGACCAGAAAGACTGCTGGGCTTGTCGAAGATCTAGAGGAGACTTTCTCCCACCTCCGGCTGTATTGCTTGAAGCTGAATCCTGAGAAGTGTGTGTTCGGTGTATCGTCTGGAAAGCTGTTTGGGTTCCTCGTGTCCAGTTGTGGAATCGAGGTCAATCCGGAAAAGATCGCGGTCATCGAGCGCATGCAGCCACCCACACGGCTCAAGCAAGTGCAGTGCTTGGCTGGTTGCTTGGCCTCTCTCGGCCATTTCATAGCCCGGCTGGGGGAAAGGAGCCTCCCCTTCTTCAAGCTGTTAAAGAAGACTAACTTTTTCGAATGGACTACAGAAGCACAACAAGCACACGAAGATTTGAAGAAGTACCTCTCCTCCCCTCCAGTGCTAGTCGCCCCCGAGCCGGGAGAGCCGCTGCTGCTATATGTAGCGGCCAGCCCGTCGGTTGTGAGTGCGGCACTGGTGGCGGAGCGGGAAGGCGTCTAGCGGCCAGTTTACTACGTCAGCAAAGCGCTGCATGATGCGGAAACAAGGTACCCGCATGCCCAGAAGATGGTGTACGCCGTGCTGGTGGCATCCAGGAAGCTGCGGCATTATTTCCAGGGAAGGGAGATCAAAGTGGTTTCTGCCTACCCCCTGCGTGAGATTCTTCACAATCGTGAAGCGGAGGGTCGCATTGCCAAATGGTCTGTGGAGCTAGGGGAGTTTGGCCTCAAATTCGCCCCTCGCACTGCAGTCAAGAGTCAAAGGCTGGTGGAGTTCGTCATTGAGTGGACTCCAGCCGAGCCTGAAGCTGAAGAAACCCCCGCGCCCTCCCCCTGGACACTTTACTTCGACGGCTCCTTCAGGCTTGAGGGCGCGGGGGCTGGGGTCCTCCTGGTTTCCCCAACCGGAGACCTCCTCAAGTATGTGGTCGTCCTGAATTTTAAGGCCACAAACAACGTTGCTGAGTACGAAGGCTTACTGGCGGGGCTTTGCGCCGCCACAGCCATCGGTGTTCGGCACCAACAGGTCAAGGGCGACTCGCTGTTAGTCGTCAACCAAGCGAGAAAGGAGTTCTCCTGCTCTGACCCTGTCATGGCGGAGTACTTGGCAGAGGTCAGAAAGATACACTTCGACGTCCTGGGGTATACTCATATCCCCCGGTGTGACAACTACATGGCGGACGGGCTAGCACAGGTTGCCTCGACAAGATCCCCTGTCCCGGTCGGAGTCTTTGAAGAAAGGCTTCCGCGACCATCCATAGCAGCCCCCGTTCCTGGTGAGGGTGATGGTGACGCTACTTCAGCCCTCATTCCGGAAGGGAGAGCAGTACCGGCAGAAACGCCTGGCCAGGCGGAGTACCCGGGCGATCACCATGTGGTCGCCACACTTGACCGGGAAGGCACATGGATGGATCCAATCCTGGCCTACCTATGGGATCAAGTGTGCCCTGACGATGATGCGTCAGCAAAGAAGATAGCACGAAAGGCCAAGTGCTATACCCTGGTGGGCGGGGAACTGTACCGCTGGGGTAGAAATGGAATTCTTCTGAAGTGCATCACTCGGGAAGAGGGGAGCAGTTTGCTCTCTGACATCCATGGAGGCGTGTGCGGGAGTCACATGTCAAGTCGAACGATGGTTCGGAAAGCTTTCCTCCAAGGGTTCTATTGGCCAACCGCCCTCCAGGATGCTTGCGAGCTGGTGAGGAAGTGCGAGGCGTGCCAGTTCCACGCCAAGCAGATCCACCGACCAACCCCAAGCTCTACAAACCATCCCGCTCTCGTGGCCCTTTGTAGTCTGGGGGCTGGATATCCTGGGCCCGTTCCCGCGGGCCATAGGGGGCTACACCCATCTGTTCGTCGCCATCGACAAGTTTACCAAATGGGTGGAAGCCAAAGCAGTAAGGGCGATTACCATCGCCGCTGCTATCAAGTTCATGCAAGGAATCTTCAGCCGCTTCGAGGTCGCCAACCGCATCATCACCGACAATGACACACAGTTCACCAGCGCTGCCTTCTTGGGTTTCTGCGAAGAAATGGGCACCAAGGTTTGTTTTGCCTCGGTGGTCCACCCAAGAAGTAATGGCCAAGTCGAGCGGGCCAATGCGCTGGTGCTGAAGGGCCTCAAAACCAGGGCGTTTGATCGACTCCATAAGCGTGGAGCCCGGTGGACTGAAGAGCTCCCGGTAGTTTTGTGGTCGCTCCGAACCACTCCCAGCCGGGCCACTGGAGAAACTCCCTTTTTCTTGGTCTATGGCGCGGAAGCTGTCTTGCCCTCGGAGCTGGCCTTGGGGTCACCGCGCATCGCGTCATTCATGGAGGAAGGCCAGGAGGGTCTACGCCGAGAGGAAGCCAATCTCCTGGAAGAGATGCGAGACCGTGCAACCCTGCGCGCTGCTCGGTACCAGCAAAGTCTCAGGCGGTACCACGCCGCCCGGGTCAGCGAGAGAACGCTGGCAGTGGGCGATCTGGTCTTGCGCAGAATTCAGACGCATGCCGGGTTGCACAAATTGTCTCCCCAGTGGGAGGGCCCCTTCAAGGTGGTCTCAGTCTCTCGCCCCGGGGCGGTCAGGTTGGCCACTTAGGACGGGGAGGAGCTGGCGAACTCCCAAAACATAGAGCTTCTGCGCAAATTCTATCCCTAAAACGGCTGTAAGTGCGGGGCCATGCGCCCCGACCAGCCGGACTGAGTTTTTCTCTCTTTAGCTGGTTGGGGGAAGCCTCTATTTAATTAAATGCTCAGTTCATGTTCCAGGCAGTTGTCATCTTCGCTCTCTTTTTTTGGTTTGCGCCCTGGTGGGCTGCATCCGTGTAGTCGCCCTCAGTACCTTGCGACTCTCTGAAACCTCGATGGTAAAAGTGGAACCACTGGGTGAGCGCGGCAAGCAGGGATGGGCGATCGGGCGGCTAGTTTGGCACGATTCTCAACACGGTCGTAACGTTCTGGGGGCCCCCGTGAGAAACGGCGACTTAAACACCGCTACCGAGAGCCTACTACCCTGCCACGCCTCACCAAGTGTTCAGTCCCAAGAGACCGCGGGGGTAGTTAATTTCACTAAGTCCAAGGATCCTAAGATGGCGATATCTCGGCACGAGGGTCTAGAACCCTGCGTCCCTGCTAACCTTTAAAGTGTACGGTTGCCTGTTCGGTCATATAGAACCAGCAAAAGTGGGGTGCACGAACAAGCAATCAAGGCATAAAACATGTAAAGGTAAACATGTGCATTCAAGAATAAGAGCTAATTTGCAGGAGTTGTTTACAGACAAAGACGGAACAAAAAACAAAAAGCTATGTCTAGGGCCTTCACTCCTCGCCAGCCGCGGCTTCCGCGGCCTCCTAGTCCTCTACCGGACCGCCGTCCAGCCCAAGGGCCACGTCCTCGGCCACCGCTTCCAGCGTCGGGTTGACCATCTCGAGCTGCCCAACGACCTGTTCGGCGGCATCGTGGACCTGCGCCTCTGCGCGGGCCCAGTCCACTTCCACCCCCTGGATGGGGACCAGGAGATCGAAGTTCACATCCCGGCTGGCGCAGCACGCTAGCACGTACTTCACCGTGGCCTCCGCGACTACGCGCCCTTCTTCGCTGGACCGGGAGGCTAAGGCGGCGGGCATCATGGTGAGGAAGTAGGCGATGCGGCTCATGCAGAAGGCATAGTGCCGTGCCCGCTGCTCGATAGGGGGCGGCTGCTCCAGCCCCAGCGGTGCCAAGCTGGCCACCATGCGATCGAAGGCAGGGCGCAGCTCTCCGCGTTGCGCTCCCTGGTGAGCGCCTCGACGCGGAGCGCTCCCTACGCCCTCTCCTGCTGCAGCTCCTGCTCCAACCGCGCCGCCTGGCCGCGCCAGTCCTGCGTTTCCTTGCGGAGGCGGTTGATCTCTGCGTTGGCCTCCCTCAGCTTCTCCTTGCTCGTCGCGAGGTGGTTGCTCACGCTGGAGTGAAGCTCGCTGAGGGCGGCCAGCAGAGCGTCCGCGTCCGCCGAGGGAACTGAAGTGGTGGGGGCCTCCGGAGTGGGCTGCAAGCCCAACTCACCCTCGGTCGGCGCGGCGATCGCCCCGGTGGCTGCTGCTGGGTGGCCACCCACGGCGCCCTGAGGCTCCCCCACCACAACTGGCGCTGTTGCGGTCGCTGCGGTCCCCTGATCACCTCCGGCTGGGGCGCTTGAAGTAGCCGCCCTAATGAAGATAAGGAGGTAAGCCTTCCAGATTAAAAGAACTTAACGTTTCTTGTGCTTTGGTTTAAGTACCCGGCAGGAGGTCTCCGGAACCGCGGCGCGGCCGGAGGGAGGTTCAGCACCATCCGTGGCGGTGGCGGCGGCGGTAGGTCCTGCGCAGCCGGCGCGGTGGGAGAATCGGAGCCGGCGGCAGTGGAGGAAGGATCGGAGCAGGCGGCGGCGGCGGAGGAAGGATCGATGCCGGCGGCGGCGGCGGAGGAACAACTGGTGCCGGCGGAGCTATGGTCAGAGCAGCGTCAACATCAACCACCTCGACGGGAGTAGTTGAAGTTGCAGCTGCGGCCGCCGTAGAACTCCCCGCCCCGGTGGAGCCCCGCGGGGCGGATGAGGTCGCCGCATCCCCTGGCGAGGCGTGAACCCTCTTGGGGCTGGCGCTAGGGGCGTCGTTGTCGGCCGGGCGTTTGGCCCTTCCCTGGTCGCAAGCTGGAGGAGGGCCCTGGATCGTCAGGGCCCTTGGGCGCGGCGTGTTCACCAGCCCCGTGGCGTCCATGGCAGGCATGGCGCGGGTGATTGCCACGCGCTCCCGGTGCTCCACCCGGCAAAGCGGGAGTGCCCCCGCCGGGAAAGGCGGGACGGCGCTGGGGGCGCCCAGTTGCCCCATCCAGGCGTCGACTTTCGAAGAGGATAAATCCCCTGCAGCTGTTAAAAAGTAAAAAAAGAAAGAAGAATGTCTTCAACTTGGCAATAGCTACCAAAATCACCAAGAAGGGAAGGCGAGAAGCCTACCTCCGGAAACTGTCCGGGTTACGTCATCAAGGCCCGTGTACTACCAGTAGGGCACGGCCTTGAGGGGCTGATCCTCCGAGAAATGAAGTCTCAGAGAACCATACCTCCCGTCAGGCCCGTTGTCCGCAGCTGGTCCACGCGGGCCAGCATCATCCGAAGCTCGGGTGTCTCGTCGACCTGCACTCCCTAGGTGGGTGTAACACCCCAAAATTTTGCTTTTATTGAATTCATGTGTGATTTGGCACTTTGGTGAATTTTTGGAATTTTCTGGAATTTATTTGGATTTATTTGGAATTTATTTGAATTTATTCCATTTTGAGATAATTAAAGAATTTAATTTTGCAAATAAAATTTTGTTGGAATTATTTTATTTGAGTCCAAAATGTTCCAAAATATTTTCCAGAATTTTTCTGGAATTTTTCTGAGTCTTTTGCTATTTTTAATGAATTAAATGAATTACTGGAAATTATTTTAAATATTAAATCGCTGGAAAATCAACTCGGGTCGAGTCTCGTTCATCCGATCGAAGTCGGAACCGAAGTCGGACCGAGTCCGACCGAGCCGATTGACTCGACCAAACCGGCTCCCAACCCTAAGCAATCCGGCGTTGGATCAAGATCCAACGGTGAGATCCGCCGTCTGCGGTTCGAGCCGTGATCCGGCCGGATCCGATCGCGTCCACGCGATCGTGGCGCTGATCGTGCCACGTGGGCGGCCGTGAGTCATCGTCTCCGCTCCGACTCGGCCGGAGAGCTCGCCGTGGACCGAGCGGAGACACGGTTAGGTTCCGGTTGCACGCACGTCGAGGCCGTATTTAAAGCGTGAGACGTCCCGAGGTTGCCCTCATCCTTGCGCACCGTTCCCGAGCCATCTCGCCGAGCCGCCGCCGCTTTTGCACGTCTGAGTTCGCCGGAGTTGGAACTCTGTTGCGCAGCGGTTGAACGCCGATTCCGCCGCCGTCCGTCGTCTTCCGCCGAGAAGGAGCCCAGATCCGGGATCCCCGTGACGAGACGCACCCGAAGGGAGGACTCATCTCGCCGGAGCAACCCTGAAACGCCGTCGGGCTCGTCGTCGTTCTCAGTTCCGGTGACCTTGCTCCGCCGCGTCGCCATCGCCCTCGCGAGCTCTGTGGACCGTCCGATCTTGATCGTGCGGTTGAGGTGAGTTCACGTGTTCCAAACTCGATTAGATCTGGACCGTTGGATCAAGATCCAACGGTTCACAATCGCCACGTGCCGTGGTAGTGATTAGTATAGGCTTAGATCTGGACCGTCCGATCTAGATCGAACGGCCCACGATCATCGAGTAGATTCAACACGTTAACCCTGGATCTAATCGCGGCCGTTGAATTTCAAATCAACGGTCGAGATTGCGCCACGTGTCGGGAAGTTGGACCGACGCGGTCGGGCGCGCCCAGCGCTGGCAGTGTGACGCTGACACGCGGGGCCCGCGTGTCAGAGGGCCCGCATGTCAGCGGCTGACCCAGCCAAGCGCTGACGTCACCCATGACGTCATCGGTGGGTCCCACCTGTCCGCACCGTGGTGAGCCCGACGTCGGCCGATGACATCACCCGAGTGGGCCCACATGTCAGCGACACGTGGAGTCGTGGACCGAGTCCACGGTGGACCCGAGCCGAGCGTGGACTACGTCCATGGACCGGCTGACGTCAGCCAACCAATCAGAGGCTGCCACGTGTCCATGCTGACGCAATAATTAATTTCCGAAAAAGAAAATGATTTATTAATTCGAAATAATGATTTCAGATTTTGTTTCAAACTTCAAACGCTTATAACTTTTGCGTTTCAACTCCGATTTGAGTGATTCAAATTTCTAAATTTGTATAAAATTGAGATCTACCTAAATATAAATTTTATTTAATTTTTGGGCTAAAGTTTTTCTCTGCAAAATTATTTAAATGATTATGCAAACTTTAAATAATCATAACTTTTGCGTCTTAACTCCAAATTTGACGATTCCAGTTTCTAAAAATCCATAAAATTATGTTCTTTCTGTTTATGGATTTTATTTGGATGTTTGGACATTTTTTGCCTATTGTTTATTTGGGTATTTGCTATTTGCATGCTTTACGAGTAGACGTTGAAGTGCCAGAAGGATTCGAAGGAGAAGTATTGACTCAGGATCCAACTCAAGACCAAGAGCAAGTACTTTTTGAAGGCAAGTTGTGCTTTGACCATGTTGATCCCATTTCGAAATCTATTTTGATTTAAACTATTGCATGCTAGTTCAATTAGAAAAATACTTTGTTTAAACATGGGGGTTAGATAAATACCAATTTGCCGTATGACACCTTGATTATTTAAGTATGTGCCATGACCCTTGTCACCCTAGTTGTGGATTACTAGTTGGACATTATTAAATTGCCAACATGGGTTTTAGACCGTTGTAGTATACTGCTTAGACCTGCTACGTGCTCATGACATGATTTTTGATAATCAAATGTTAATATTGACTTAATGATATATTGAACCTGTTTTGGAAAAGTATCATGTGATGTTGATGGCACGTGGTGCATGGTAATCAACTGGGGTTTGATAAACAGTTTTCGACCGGGGCATGTGGCAAGAGTAATCAGGTGGGCCAGTTGTGGCATTGGGGATGTTGATTTGGTTCTTCGGGTAGTCTTGCCCTGGTCACCCTAAGGACTTAACCTTGCAAGCCTTTGAACTGGGTCTAACGTGCAACCACATGTCCTGTAATGGGACGGACCTAGTTGACTAAGTTGCTAATAACGCACTGTGGGACCTCAGGAGGTCAACTACACCCTTTGTGTAAGTTATGCAGGGGCGTCTGGGCCGAGGCCAGTACCCATCTAACGGTTGATTGGCCTAGACTTCGCCTTAGCGAAGGGAAGGGTTAGAGCGCAATAACCGGGGAGGACCACTTGTATTGTTAGAGGTTTCCGAAAGACTTTGTTACGGGAACTCGCCTTTGTGGTGTTTGACTGTATCTTGTGGGTAAAGTGCATAACCTCTGCAGAGTTTAGAATCTATTCGAATAGCCGTGTCCGCGGTATTGGACATCGCTCGGGAATTACAGTCAAGGGTTAGATTTTCTCAAAAATAACGTTGGTTTGAAAAGTTGGGTTGGTTTAATAATGAAGATGATGGAAATGTGGTTTAGGATGGGAAAATGTTTATTAAACTTCTTGAAAAGTTATTTACGCTTTATTTATTTCTCTTTGCTTTAATCTACTTATATTACTTGTCAAAAGTCTGTTTCTTGCAAAAATACCTTGAGCTATTCCTTTGTACCAAGCCTTGCATATAGTATATTAGCCTGCATTATGTGCATGACTTGATTAGTACCTAGTACTCACCCTTGAATCAACACAACTCCAGTTGAAGAGGTGACTACGCCCGACCGGAGGAGGAACTCCAAGAGGATCCGTCTACTTAGGGATGCGAGCCCGGTCGATTGCTGTGGTATCTTTGGATGGCGCCACGAAGCTATTTGATTTTCCGCTGCTATTATTTTTCTCTGAATAAGTTTCGCCTTGCGAGGCATATATTTGTAACTTGGCCATAAGGTCGAGTAACCACTTTGGTTATTTAAATAAAGTACTTTGATAATATCGAATGGTATGATTGTGATATTTACCAATGTTAAGACTGTGTGCACTAGCGCGTTCCTGGACTAGTGCTGAATACACAGAGGGTCCGGATTTGCAAATTCGGGGTCCCGACAGTGGGGTTACTGACCGCCGGCCCGATCGGCAACTCTAGGACCTCTATGACGCTGTTGTCTGCGACATAGAGCCATTCGTTGCGCCAGGTCTTCCAGTTGGACCTGAGATCCAACTGGATGTAGCGCGAAGCCGCGCCGTCTCGGAGGCGAAAGTGGCAGCACCCCGACGGGGTGGAAGCGTCCCTGGCCACGCGCAGGGCATAGAAAAAGCAAAAAAGAGGAAGGTTGGGGGCCACTCCCACGAACATTTCACAGAAGTAGGCGTAGACAGTGAGGAGGATGACGGAGTTGGGAGGAAGATGAATATTGTGGATGGAATAGAAGTTGAGGACGGAGATGTAGAAGTTAGAAATTGGCGGGAGTAGGCCCGCCAGGATTGCCCAGCCGAAGAAGATCACTTCTCCTGGGCGGCAGTCGGGCGTTGTGGTCCCGGCGCGGACGTTGAGGGAGCCGCCGGAGATTATACCGGGAAAATCTCACGGCGTCTCTGTCTTCGACGGTCGACGGCGGGAGCAAAGGTGCCGGAGGCGCCATCTGGGCAAGTAGGAGGCAGTTCGCAAGAAGGATGGTTAAGGGAGGCGGTTCGCAAGAGGGACGGTCGAAGGCTTAGCAGATGAGTGAGACTGAAAGAAAGAACCGCCCCACCCGTGCATACTTGTATATATAGGCTTGCGGAAAAGTGATCCGGCGGGAAACCCGAAGCGTCGCGGCGGCTCGAAGGCGGGAAGCCCAAAAGGCTGCCAAAGCGTGGGCATGTTTCCCAAAGGTCCGGCGTCGGTTACGAGGCAGGAGCGGTTGCATGTCCCGCCTTAATACCCAGAAACGGCTGCGAGCATTTAAAGCTGCGGCGTTACGTGGGCATTTATGATGGACCCACCCGGGAGACCGAACCGTCTTCCAAAAAGGGTCAAAAGCTCTCCCAGGTGGGCCCAGGGGCTACTATCGGCGTATTCTACACCAGGGTGCCCACTCCACCACAGTAAAGGTAATCGCCCAGCGGACAGGTGGCGTCCAGGCCACGCCGCTGGCGCTCAGTTCCCAAGGCCACCTAGCGGTCTGTGCCGCCGCACAGAGGGTCAAGGGCTTTTAATGCATATCGTGCGCATTAAATGGTGGTAATGAAGGCCACAGTGTGACGGCGCGTGTTCCCAACGTGCGCATTTATTGAGGATGACGTCATGGCGAAATCTCCCCCCTGGCGAGGCGTGCGGAGCCGGTAGGCACACGGGTCCCAAGGCCGGGGCAAAGTCGGCTGTGTCGGAAGCATTAAGTGCAATTCAGGAATAGTGACAGGTGCATTAAATGCGGTATGTCAATGTAATAAGAGGGGTACACCGATGTAAGCCTCCCAGGCGCCCCAACCAGCCCAAGGATAAAAGGGAGCCGGGGTGCATGGGAGAGGGGGTTCGAAAACGTTTTTCCGGGGGAAGGATTTTAGTCCTCCCCAAGAACACAAGCAAGAACACCCAAACAGGACTAGGGCTATTACTCCCAGGAGGGCCCGAACCTGGAAAAACCCTCAGCGTCTCCTTGCAAGCTTCAGCTCGTCCCCCTTTCCCCATCTCTCGAGCAATCTCCACGAAAGCCCCCCGTTCGAACTTCCTATATACCCGATTCGGAGGTGTCTGTTGGCTCTTACACCGACAGGAGTGTGAGGGGCTAAATGTAAAATTGCCTCGCAACAGGCCGTTGCCAATAAAGGTCTTTCCCACAAATAAAAAACTAAAGGTTAATCTCGCAAAAGAATTTTTTTTGAAAGAACTAAAGTTCAAGATTGTGTATTTGAGAAAGGACAGAGAACATTCCTATTGCTAAAATATCTGTTCTAGAGTTAGCACATAGGAGCATATACCTTAGCATTGTTTTGCTCAACAGCGTCTATGGGCGAAAGTTCGGTAGTTGCTGAAGAATAATCCTGTGGTTCCAATAATCAGACACGCATCTCCATACTTTCGGCTCCACTCTACAGTACACTAGTCTAACCACTAGTATTTGCTAATCTGCAAAAAGAGGGGTTTTGTTCCCAATCCCAAAGAGAGAACAGATGGGTGTGGTAAGGATCTTGATCTTCTACAATGGTACCATGCAACCTTGGAGTCTCATGAGCCTAGGTCTACTCAAATTTCATTGATAAATTACTCTCTTCTATTTGCAGCAATTTCAGCAAATCAGTTTGCTAATCGAACTTTACTGTGAACCTTGTTCGAAACTCTTGAATTTCACATAATAGATTTAATATGGAAAAAGATATAATATAATATTCTTTTGACGAACCGAAGAAGCCAGAAGCAACGGGTCTAGTTGAATTGCACCTGTTGAGTTGAGCTGTTCCTAAATTGTTTTCCCGAGAAGTTTTCCTAGGTGTGGTATTGTATTTTTGTGTTTGACTATTGTTTTTTTTTTTTAAATGGTAGAGTTCGCTGACACCACACAATTGTTAGAGCTTCATATGTACTACCATATGGATATATAGTTGTAGAGGATGATAGAACAACAATACGTGGAATCAAATGTATGACCTTACGAGTACAAGCAGTAGGCGCGCATCAATACAAAATCATTGTTTATATAGCCTACTAGACCTTAGGTTTTACAAATTTAGCGTTTTTGCGTGTGTATTTGTAAATTTGGTCTCTTCATTATTGTGAAGGCGCGATAGATGACACGTATCCTTGCTATATCTAGGAAACATGGAAGCTCTCTGCTGGCCCGACGAGCATAGAAGCTTGCCGGTGCCGCGACAATGCGCGCGAGCATGGGAGCAACTGGTGGACCGCGGGAGCGCGGGCACGGGCGAACCTCGTTGCCGCAGTCGGATAGTGTGGAAGCTCTTCTGCCGCGGTTGGATAATGCATAAGCTCTCCTGCTGCATTGGCCCAAGTTGCTCCCGCAAGCTACCATGGCGCTGGCAAACTTCCATACTCACCGGACGTGGTAGTGAAATGTATTTTCTATCACACCTTTCATGGTAGAGAAAAAGGCTAAATTTACAAATAGGAAGGGCAAGATAAACCATGAATTCTATCAATACCCATGGAGAGGTAGAGGCAGGGGAGGTGACGGATGCATAGTCCGCCTTGGATATCCATCGAAATATCCTTCCACTCCTAGTCTCAATCACTGGTTTTTCTCTTTATTCCTCTGCTTTCAGTTTTTTTCCTCCCAAGAAGTTTCAAAGAACCAGAAAAATGCCTCTATGTTAATTCTAGTTGCAAAATGTGCATGTGATGATTAATTTGACAATAATATTTATGAGTATGTGATGATTAATATACAATATTTATGATGAAAAATAATAATATTTGTGATGGAGTAATTTATTTGTTATGAAGCAAGGTACTATGTAGTTTGTTGTTTATGTGTGACAGGAGTTGCAGCGAGGGTCGTAGGTGTAGGAGGCGTAACACGTGAGAGACGCAGGTACAGCAAGACATGACGCGTAGAGGTCTATGCAGACGGACGCAGTGTAGCAATCAGCAGGTCGTGGAAGCGAGCGAAGAATGTGAGAGCGGCAGGTGGTCGTACGTATGGTGTAGACAAGTGAGTCACGTGAGAGTGACAGGTGGGCTGTGCGCGTGCATGCTTGAGTTTTAGGCTTTGTATTTGCATGTATTGGGCTATGTGGATATGCATACATGTATTTAATTAGAGATAACAAGTTAGGGTTTACTAAGGATAAATAGGAAGAGATACGTCTTGATTTTTGTGAATCGCAGAGAAAAAGAAAAGGTGGCTTCGACCAGTGGCGCAGAAACAAGGCTGGCAGCAGGAAGTCGATCGCTGATCAATGTGGTAGGGAGTTAATCGCTGATCGGTGTCACGTGAAAAGAAATAGCGCAACGCAAGAAGAAAAAAAATCAGAAGATGTCAGGCTCTGTACGAGCGGCAGCAGGCAATGCTTTCGGCTATGCATGTGCAAGTAGTACTAAGGTTTTGAATTTTGGTTTTGGATCCTATCACAGGTGACCGAAATCCGAACTCTCAGTGAGATCTCGGAATTTCGGATGAAATCCGAACAAAATTCAAAAAGAAAATTTCAAATTTCGCTTTTTTTGGACTAGGATTTCTAAGATCTTAGCAAAAATTTCCGAGATCTCGGTGAGAAACACCGAAATCTTGGCAAAAAACTTAAAAACTGGTCAAAATACCTCATGTTCACACCATAGACGGTTTTAAACAAAAACTATTTGTGATGTGCATTTTTAAAAATTTTCAATTTTTTTTTATTTTCCCAGAATTTGGAACCTTGTCCCCGACCGAAATCCAAAATCTCGGTCGAGATTTTCAAATTTTCGCTAGGATTTTGATCCTTAAGTAGTACTAGTTCATGCAAGCGATGGCAATCAAAGAGGAGACAGAGAATAGAGGAGAGGAGCATGCACTAGATGTGCACGCAACTGAGAAGAAAAGAGGAGAGAGAATGAAAAGAATAAAGAGAAAAGAAAGAAAGAAAGAAGAAGGAAAAATTAAGAGATTGTTTAAGGTTTGTGCTTTTATGTAAAGGGATTCATATGCATGTTTTTTTTTTATGAAAATCAATGAGTATGGATTCCAATCAACTAATTCTTATTTACGTACAATTGATTTCTAGTTTGCATATTTAATCTAGTTTTATTTCATGATTCTAGATCAATTATTCTAGATTAATTCTTTAAGTTTGATTAATATTTTAGTAAATTTCCAGAATTATTAAAAAATGTAGGATCGAAGTATACGAATATAGCAACCAGGGGGGTGAATGATTGTGCGGAAGCTAAAATCAAAATTTTGATTTATTAAAAATTTACCCCAAAACGGAACCAAATAATTGCCTTGTATTCAACAAAAACAGATTGACAAACGTTTGGTAAAATGTGAATTCCCGGATATCCAACCATCGGAACGATCCGACATTTAGACACAAGAAACTAGATTCCAATACGAATCGAACCCAAAAATAATCAGCTCGATCGAACTTACGGATCAAAAGTTATGAATCTCGCAAGCTTGCTATGACATAACTTGACGAAAACTGATCTAATCAAAACTTGTAGATTAATCAAGAACTACAAAAGATTAATCAACTAAACTTTGAGGAACTCTAAATCAATACTCTAGAAAGATTTTTGATGTATCAAATCAAAGAACAAAAACCAATATAGAACAAGAACAAGCATGCAAACCAGAACAAAACAAAGAACACTGTAGCAATGTGGTTACTGTAGCACGCAAGGATCTGGAAGAATTGATCTTTATTTCTTTTTGTCTAAAGTGCCCCAAACAAGAGATTACAAACCCTAAAACAAAGCTCTAAGCTCTCAATATCTGGATTGCATAAACAGGAGGCGCCTCCCCCTATTTATACAGAGCAAACACATAGAGTCCTGAATACAATTCCTACTCCTAATCCTAGAAGGAGTCCCACTACTAATCCTAGAAGGAGTATGTATTCAACACAACTCCACTTGGCCCAATCTGGCCAAATACAGCTCTTATACGCGTATGGCAACCCAGCCATACTCACGTGACTAACAACTCTTGCACGCGTATGGCCATCATGCCAAACTCACGTGACTAACCATTCTTTATGAGCACCGTCCTCTAGCCTGAACGTCCCGCATGACATCCTTGACCATCAAGACCTCGATTCCTCCCTGAATCTAGTCTCGAACCTCAGTTCCTCTATGAACCTAGCTCTGGTCCTGTCATCGACCACGTTCGCCCTCGAGCAACACCTGCACATGAACAAACCACAAAACGATTCTGAGCACAAGTCCGCGACTTGACTCAACATTAGTCCATGCAAATACTCACACGAGCATGGTATAAGTTCAAAACATGCATTATGAAATTCAAACAAATTTCATAACCACAGATCAATCACCAAACAATTTTCAAAATCACAAAAAAATCAACCCCAAGCAAAAAACCATTCCACGCCGTACCAAACATCGGTTTAGCGTAGCTCACGATGGACCAAATATTTGGTCCGACGTACATGCGAAAGTCTCGGTTCAATTCAAAGCAAACATGTTCAAAAACACATTCACGACGGACCAAATTTTTGGTCCGGCGTACATGCAAAGGCGACGCTCAAAAATGCATTCACGACGGACCGAAAATTTGGTCTGGCATGCATGGTCCGGCATAACATAGAAGCTTATTGTTTTTCAACAAATTTTGGTCTGACGCATATAAACTCAAAAATTCCTTTAACGGCGGACCAAAAAGCTTTTGGTTCGGCGTACATGTGTTATCAAGGACAATTTATCCGGCGCCAAACATGTTCACGCCGGACCAAAGTTTTGGTCCGACGCAACAGCGAAAATCAGTTCGGCGTAGATGGGAAACACACTGTTTTCAGAATTTGGTTCGGCGCATGCACAAGCCAATTTTTCAGTTGTAAGTCAATTTTTCAGCACATGATTTCACAAAAAACAAAAAAATTAAGCTTATGTGTTAGTTTGCACTAATTCACCATCCTCTTGGTGCGTTTAGATCATTCAATTGGTATCAGAGAGGGTTTGCTTTAGATTTAATTTAACAATTAAAAAGCATGGCGCATGTTGCATCTTTTTTTTGACTAAACCTCCTGTTTTTTAGTGATGATGATTACCCTTATTGGAAAGTTAGCATAGAGTCATTTTTAAAATTTGAAGGGTATGAATTGTGGAAATTTGTAGCTACGACATATGTAAAACCGAAAGATAATATCACTAAGAAGGACAAAAGGGTTTTACACCTTAAATCAAAAGCCTATGCATAACTTTTATGGTGCAATATATAAAGATGAGCTTAATAGAATTTCTACATTAACAACCGCTTATGAAATTTGGCATTCTCTAGAGATTATTCATGAAGGTACCAATGAAGTTAAAAATACTAAAATTGAATTTTACACACATGAGTATGAGTTACTGTGGGGGCTCCAGTCTTTGTAACAGTGATTCAGGTACTCACTGTTGCGTCGGACTAGAATTAACGCAACCCGTCAGTAAATCAATCACTAATTACAAACCGTGCCCGGATTGAGGCCAATCAATCGGCACGACACACTCGTCGCGTGGTCATATGCCAAATGATTGATTTCAACCCGAGCTTCCCCGAGATATGTGCCCAGTGCTAGTTCCCTGGATCAGTAGCCTAGCACCCACATATTTCCACGGTAAGTCGCATCAAAACATTTACATTAACAAAATGGTTACTGATGATGCAGTGTCCTGATTACATCGAGATAGTAATACAAGAAAGAAATTCTGCCAAATGGCTACAAGAGCTAAAGAGAGACTTAGAGTACAGCAACGACAGCAGAGTGCCTTCCCAAACCCAAAGGCAGTAGCTGAGTTGCGACCAAGAGAAAACCTAAACTACAGCTGCAAAACCCGACGATCTCTGAACCGAAGCAATCCTCGCCTAGCTCGCCTCCTTCTCACTTGTCTCCGTCTTCTGAGCTTGGTAATCAGTTTTAAAGCAAACGGTGAGTACATGTATGTACTCGCAAGACTTTAGTGTTTGCAAGTATAATAAGTATGCAGGTTAATCAATGAAAAAGGCTGCTAATCCAGTTCAGAGTTGCATAAAGCTAAATTTATTTGCAATGGACTAATAGATTCGAAATGTTGCACAGTTTATAAAGCATTTAGTAAAAGGAAGTAATTTAACATATGATTCAACATACAATATACAATTCATTCCACACTCAATTTCCTCCAATTTATCCAACACCACCATCACATGGCATCAAGAATCACCACCAGCACAATTGAATATCCAACATACCATCATATGGCATCAAGAATCACCACCAGCACAATTGAATTACCAATCCAATCAGTCTCTGAGTCCAACGACTCAACATTTTGCATGTTACAACCCAACATTTAAAATATCTACCGGTTCCAAAATATTTTCCAAAACAAAACCAAAAATACTATACTTGACAATAATTATCCAAGATGCTCGTGACCGTGAGCACGGCTAATCGATTAGATTTATTCTCTGCAGAGATTGTACACTTTACCCACATGACACACTCTAGCAATCATGTCAACCATGCCACGCGATACGAAACGTACCCGTTTTGCTAGACTGTGACGGAACTATTCCACTTGCGAGTTTCTAGTCTTGCGTCAGCCCCGGTGAAGTGCACCCCTTGCTATGGCGGGTGATCAGCCCCACACACAAAACAATTACAACTTTGCGATGGTTTACGATTACCGTCCATCGCCTCACAACCCATAGCAAGCCCCTCACCGTTGTAACGGTACCGTATTGGGACGGTATACTCCAACACCTGTGTGAGGTGAGGGAGACCCTTAGACAAAGACCAAAGACGTCGGTGGATTTGTCCAACTACTTCGTCCTACCACGGCGCAAGACCAGTCACTCACTCCTGTACTACGTTCAGGTCATTCCATACTAAAACATGTGGTTGTACGATTTGACTCAGTTAACAACATCAAGTTCGGTCCTTAGGGTTGCACAGACGAGACCTCCACCCGTCCGTCCGGCATAAAACCACCTTTCACCTTTTTCCTTTTTCTCTTTTTACCAACATAGGTTTTTCCACCAAAACCACCATTTCAAAATTCTAATTAAGTTTCCAAAAGAATTTTATTGACTGCGTCCACCGATCAACAATCAATTGTACTAACGCTGGGCTAAGCGTATGCAATTATTAGACATATAACCCAATTGACACTTAATACGGTGTCTACCTGTAACACCCCAAAATTTTGCTTTTCTTAAATTCATGTGTGATTTGGCACTTTTGTGAATTTTTGGAATTTTCTGGAATTTATTTGGATTTATTTGGAATTTATTTGAATTTATTCCATTTTGAATTAATTAAAAAATTTAACTTTGCAAATAAAATTTTGTTGGAAATATTTTATTTGAGTCCAAAATGTTCCAAAATATTTTCCAGAATTTTTCTGGATTTTTTCTGAGTCTTTTGCTATTTTTAATGAATTAAATGAATTTATGAGAATTTAATTAGATTATTTAATCGCTGGAAAATAGCGAGTGGGTTTGTACTGTTCCACCGACCGAGCCCGAGTCAGACTCGAGTCCGAGTCCGACTCGAACCCAACCGAGCCCTAACCCTCTCGACCGTCCGATCAAGATCGAACGGCCGAGATTGAGCCACATCACCCGGACCCAAGCCTGACCGAGCCAGCCAGCTCACCGAGTCGGACCCGAGTCCCACTCGCGTGACCGTTGGATATTGATCCAACGGCTCACGTTGAGCCACGTCACCCAGTACGTGTCGCCGCCGGACTCCGCCGCCGCCCGTGCGTGGGCCCTCGTTTTCCGCGCGTTTCACGGACGTCAAGGGCCTATTTAATGCGTCGCCACCCGTGTCGGGGCCGCCACTTCATTGCGCCCCCGTAGCCGTAGCTCACCTCGCTGGAGCCGCCGTGGTTGCGTCGTTAGAGCTCGCCGGAATAAGGAGAAGGAGCCACCGCGGTTTTCGACGAATTCCGCCGCCGTCCGCCGTCCTCCGTCGCCGTCGACCCCAGATCCGGACTCCCCGCGTCGAGGCGCACCCGTGGGTAGACTTCACGTCGCCGGAGCGCGCCCAAAACGCCGTCGGCTTGGTCGTCGTCATCGCCACCGGTCAGCCGCACCGCCGCACGACCATCGCCGGACCTCGAAGCTTCTCAGCCGTCGGATCTCCATCGCACGGCTAGGATCGCGCCACGTCGCCCACCGGTGAGATCCCGTTCCAAACCCCAGATCTAATCCCAACCGTTGGATCTAGATCCAACAGTCCAGATTAAACGCGTTCACCCCAAACGCGTGAGTCCAGATCTAATCTGGGCCGTTGATTTTCAAATCAACGGTCGAGATCGCGCCACGTGGCTGGAAGCTTGACCGCCACTCCATGCGCGCGTGAACCCCAGCCGCTGACAAGGCGGGCCCACATGTCAGTGACCGCACCGTGACGTCACCCATGATGTCACCAGTGGGTCCCACCCGTCAGCAATGACGTCACCCCCGTGGATCCCACCTGTCAGTCACACGTGAGCTGTGGACCGGGTCCACGGTGGACCCGAGCCGAGCCGTGGGCTGAGCCCGTGGTCCGGCTGACGTCAGCCGCCCAATCAGAGGCTGCCACGTGTCATGCTGACGCAATAAATGAATTTCCGAAAAAGAAAATGATTTATTAATTTGAATAATTGATTTCAGAATTTGATTCAAACTTCAAACGCTTATAACTTTTGCATTTTAACTCCGATTTGAGTGATTCAAATTTCTAAATTTGTTTAAAATTTAGATCTATCTAATGATGAATTTTATTTAATTGTTAGACTAAAGTTTTTCTCTGTAATATTATTTAATTGATTATTTAAACTTCAAAATGCTATAACTTTTGCAGTTTAACTCCGAATTTGACGTTTCCAGTTTCTAAAAATTTATAAAATTATGCTCTCTCTGTTTGTGGACTTCATTTGGATGTTTGGAAACTTTTTGTTTACTGTTTTATTTATTTGTTGCTATTTGCACGCGTTACGAGTAGACGTTGAAGTGCTGGAAGGATTCGAAGGAGAAGTATTGACCCATGAGCCAGCTCAGGACCAAGAGCAAGTACTTTTTGAAGGCAAGTTATGCTTTGACCATGTTGATCCCAATTTCAAATTAATTCGATTTAAAACTATTGCATGCTAGTTTAATTAGAAAATACTTTATTTAAATTATGTGAATTAGATAAATGCCTAATTGCTGTATGACACCTTGGTTAATTAAATATGTGCCATGATCCCTTGTCACCCTAGTTGAGGATTAAATAGTTGGACATTACTAAATTGCCAACATGGGAATTTAGATCGTTGTAGTATATCGCTTAGACCTGCTACGTGCTCATGACATGATTTTTGGACAATCAAATGTTAATATTGACTTAATGATGTATTGAACCTGTTTTGGAAAGGTATCATGTGATGTTGATGGCACGTGGTGCATGGTAATCAACTGGGGCTTTGATAAATAGATTTGACCGGGGCATGTGGCAAGAATGATCGGGTGGGCCAGTTGTGGCACCGGGAATGTTGGTTTGGTTCTTCGGGTAGTCTTGCCCTGGTCACCCTAAGGACATAACCTTGCAAGCCTTTGAACTGGGTCAAACGTGCAACCACATGTCTGTAATGGGACGGACCTAGTTGAATAAATTGCTAATAACGTACCTGTGGGACCTCAGGATGTCAACTACACCCTTTGTGTAAGTTGTACGGGGGAGCGTACCGGGGCTGCGGCCAGGTACCCATCTAACGGTGGCTTGACCTAGACTTCGCCTTCGCTAAGGGAAGGGTTAGTGTGCAACACCGGGGAGGACCACTTGTGCTGTTAGAAGTTTCCGAAAGACTTTGTTACGGACACTCGCCTTTGTGGTGTTTGACTGTATCTTGTGGGTAAAGTGCATAACCTCTGCAGAGTGTAAAATCTATTCGAATAGCCGTGTCCACGGTATTGGACATCGCTCGGGAATTACAGTTAAGGTTTAGACTTTCTTGAAAATAACTTGGACTTGAAAAGTTGGGTTGGTTTAATAATGATGTTGATGGAAATGTGGATTAGGATTGGGAAAAATGTTTACTAAACTCCTTGAAAAGTTATTGATGTTATACTTGTTTCTACTGCTTTCGAATCTACTTATGATACTTGTCAACTGCTCTTTACTGCAAATATACCTTGAGCCATTCCTTTGTATTAAGCCATGCATGTAGTATATTAGCTGCATTCTGTGCATGACTTGCTGAGTACCAAGTACTCACCCTTGCCGCAATACAACACCAGTTGAAGAGGAGACTACACCAGCTTTGGAGGAGGAGCTCCAAGAGGAACCGTCTACTTAGGGAGCGAGCCCAGTCAGTTGCCTGTGGTATACTGGATGGCGCCACGAAGTTATCTTATTTTCCGCTGCAGTTATTTCCCTTTTAATAAGTTTCGCCCTGCGAGGCGTATATTTGTAACTTGACCATAAGGTCAAGCAACCAGTTTGATTATTTAATTAAAGTACTTTATTAGTATCGAGTGGTATGATTGTGATATTTACCAATGTTGAGACTGTGTGCACTAGCGCGTTCCTGGACTAGTGCTGAATACACAGAGGGTCCGGATTTGCAGATTCGGGTCCCGACAGAGGTGGTATCAGAGCCATACTGACTGTAGGCTCACCCATAGTTAGAATGGTCGTAGTGAGGATAAAACTTATTTTCTAAAGATAAAATTTGTCAAGATAATGAATGAATTCTCGACTTACCCCTTTCTTCCTTGTTCATACCCCTTGCTGAGTTCTTTTCGTCTTCCACATTGATTTTAAAATGTTGCGTTCTTACGCGAGCGTCTTTTGGCAGATGATGATGAAGAACAACTACGCCGAGCGTGAAGGAGGCTATGCTGCCGAGTTGTGGCGTATGCTTCAGTTTCTTGGAGGTTTTGAGAGGCCACTCTACCGAGGGACTACACTTGTACAAGCAGGGCTGGTCACAGGATGGGACGTCTGGATCACGGTGTATGCCCGAGAGAAGACAAAGTTCAGTCGCCCTTTCCACTTCACCGCCAGGAGGTCTACCTTTGAGATTGGAATCCAGGAGGTGTCGCGTCGAGCAATGCAGCAGATCGCTCGCACTTACTCCAGGGAGTTGGAAGGCACGGTGTTCCATCACCACCCTCGCCGAGACAGCTGAGTTCAACGGGAGCCGATAGAAGAAGAGGATGCTACCGTCACCCACTTAGCCAGATTCGTCGCCGCTCAGGAGGAGCTGATCGAAGACACAGTTCAGGAATTTAAGAAGGCTCGCGAACAGGTTGAGGAAGAGAAGAAGCACTTGCAGAATGCCAGTGAGTATGTCGCCTATGCTACGGAAAGGATCGCAGAGCTGGAGACCGCACTATATGGCCAGGGTCCCGATCCCGTGTTGGAGTTGGACGCTCCAGACCCAGAGGAGGAACCAGAAGAGGTGCCACCTGCACCCGCGCCACAGCCACAAAGAATGCCAGATCGTAACTGAGAAGAGGACGCCGCGTCGTCAACCACAGCTGCAGTTGTGGGGCATGGCGATTGTTTCGCGCCGATGCCGCCGCACCCACCGCGAGGAGGCAATGGAGGTTTTCTTGACGAGTGATCGTAGGTTTTGCTGTTAGGACTCCTTCGTCGAGTCGCATTATAGAATAAGAGTCACCCCTTTAGAGGCGTTGGATTTTCATTGTTTGCTGAGTGTGCAGTATGTGTTGCAGGCCCTTAGGCATTGTAAGCGACCATACCAAGTTATTACTATTTTTAATAATAAAGTTGGATTTTGAGTTACACTTTTCCCCCGCATAAGTTTTCCTATTACTTGTCTATTCGTGTTCCCTCTCATCTCTGAAACCTTGGAGCAATCGACAGATGGTGAACACCCGCGAAAACCTTGGAGGCAATGGAAGTGGTTCTCGCCCAGCTGGAAACCCCAACAATGGAGCACCTGCACCCCAACCAGCACCGCCAGTTGACATGCAGAATTTTGGAGCTTTTCTTGCTGCTCAGACTCAGTTGATGCATGCTATGATGCAACAGATGCAACACGTCACTGCTCAGGCCACAGCTAATCAAGTCAATCAGGGACAACACCAGAATACAAGACTGTCAGAGTTCATGAGGACTCATCCACCCACTTTCTCCGGGAATGCCAATCCGTTGGAGGCTGATGATTGGTTAAGGTCAATAGAGAGGAAACTACACATTGCTCAGTGCATGGGAAATGAGAAGGTACTCTACGCTTCTCATCAATTGGAAGGGACAGCCGCCGAATGGTGGGAGAACTTCTGTGCCACGCCGGAGAACACTCAGGATATCACTTGGGCGGAGTTCACAACTGCATTTCGTCAGTATCACGTGTCGGAAGGAATTATGGACCTCAAGAAAGAGGAGTTCAGAGCACTGAAGCAAGGTAATCAGCCAGTGGCCGAATACCTGAACAAGTTCACACAGCTTGCACGCTACGCACCTGAAGATGTAGCGACAGATAAAGCCAGACAGTCTCGCTTCATGAAGGGACTTAACTCAGGACTACAAGTGGGACTGATCACCCACACCTTTCCAGATTTCCAAGAGTTGGTGAATAAAGCGCTTATTCTTGAGGACAAGCGCAAGGAACTGGATGAGAACAGGAAGCGCGAGATGCGGCATCGAGATCGCGTCGAGGAGCACATCAATGTTTGAGGTTGCGCCCAATCAGATTTCAGATTTCAGCGCGAGAATGCTATGAGGACACCGTCACGGCACCAAGACCCGTCAATCGAGAACTATCGAGACCCCAACACAAACGAAACGCCACTTGAGCGATCAACGAGGGGCAGTGAAAGCAGCTGCTACAAGCGCAGCGAGCCAGGACACTTTGCCAACAGTTGCCCTAAGAAGACAAAGCGAGTGACCCGATCCGCTGTCAATCAGGATCCACACGGCCAGGGCGCCCGGCGCCGAGAGCAAACCAAGGGACAGCCACGGCAAAGCGGCACCAGGCAGTGGTGAGAGGCCGAGTCAACCATGTCACCGCGGATGCACCTGCAGAATGCCACGGACGTCGTCTTTGGGTAAGTTTCTTGTTAATTCGATACACCTGCTTGATTTTGTTTGATTCTGGAGCTTCGCATTCGTTTGTTTCTCAAGGCTTTGCTGCTAAAAATGATTTGGAGATTGCAAGACTTAAATGCATGTTTTTAGTTCAAACCCCTGGTTCCGAACTCCGAACTAAAGTAGGACGTTCTGGGGTAAGAATATTAATAGATGGGATATAGTTCCTAGCGAACCTTATTATATTGGAAACCCAGACCTTAGATGTTATTTTGGGAATGGATTGGTTATCCAAGCACAAGGCCGTATTGGATTGTGGTCGAAGGATTATATCAGTTGAGAGCCCGTGCGGAAGGAAAGTGGAATTTCAAGCTACCGCCGTTAGAGATGGAAAGTTGATGGTTAACAGTACCAAGGCAATCAGCATAGAAGATGTTTCAGTGGTAAATGAGTATCCAGATGTTTTTCTTGAAGATCTACCTGGTATGCCACCAGACAGAGACATAGAGTTTGTGATAGAGCTTGTACCTGGTACAGCACCGATAGCAAAGAGACCCTATCGGATGTCCACCGATGAATTGGTAGAAATGAAGAAGCAACTTGAAGAGTTAATGGAGAAAGGATTCATCAGGCCAGAGTTAAATGCGCCGTGAGGAGCGCGATTTTGTTTGTCAAGAAGAAGGACGGGAGTTTCAGGATGTGCATTGACTACCGTGCACTCAATGAAGTCACCGTGAAGAATAAGTACCCGCTACCCAGGATCGATGACTTGTTTGACCAGCTGAGAGGAGCCAGAGTTTTCTCCAAGATTGATCTGAGATCGGGATACCATCAGTTGAAGATCCGATCAGAAGATATTCCGAAGATCACATTCTCGTCAAGATACGGACATTATGAGTTTACAGTTATGTCCTTTGGTCTGACAAATGCGCCAGCATATTTCATGAATATGATGAATAAGGTGTTCATGGAGTATTTGGACAAGTTTGTTGTTGTGTTCATAGATGATATCTTAGTCTACTCCAAGACAGAGGATGAACATGCAGAGCACTTAAGGCGAGTTTTGGAAAAGCTAAGGGAACAGCAGCTCTTCGCCAAGTTCAGCAAGTGTGACTTTTGGAAGGACAAGGTGGAGTTCCTCGGACATGTAATGACCGCAGAAGGAGTCGCCGTTGATCCAAGCAAAGTAGAAGCTTTGTTACATTGGGAACAGCCGAAGACCGTGACCCAGATCCGCAGTTTCCTTGGAATGGCATGTTACTATCGCCGTTTCATTGAAGGCTTTTCGACAATTGCGAAACGTCTTACGCAATTGCTGAAAAAGGAGAAGAAGTTTGCATGGACGCCAGAGTGTGAAAAAGGTTTTCAGGAGCTGAAGAAACGATTGACATCAGCGCCGGTGTTAATTCTACCGGACGTCAATCAAAGTTTTGATATTTATTGCGATGCATCGCGTCAAGGACTTGGGTGTGTGCTGATGCAGAACGGAAAGGTCGTCGCTTACGCATCAAGGCAGTTGAGGCCACACGAGGAGAACTATCCGACACATGACCTAGAGCTAGCTGCCGTAGTGCATGCCTTGAAATTATGGCGTTACTATTTAATTGGAAACAGATGTGAAGTATACACGGACCATAAGAGTTTTAAGTACATCTTCACCCAATCAGACCTAAACATGAGGCAGAGGAGATGGTTAGAGTTGATCAAGGACTATAATGTTGGAATCCATTACCATCCCGGGAAGGCCAACGTAGTTGCCGATGCTCTGAGTCGGAAGAGCCATACTGTGAACATGTTGTTAGCCACAAGTCAGGAGGAGCTATGTGAGGATTTCCAGAGAATGCAGATTGAAGTCGTACCAGAAGGATTCTTGGCAGCATTGGAAGTGAAGCCTACCGTGGAGGATCAGATCCGAGAAGTACAAGAGGATGATGACAAGATCCGCAAGATTAAGTCCAACATGGATGAAGGCAAGGCAGAGGACTTCAAGTTGGATGAGCAAGGCACATTATGGATGAAGGGTCGCATTTAAATTATGGGAATTAGATAAATGCCTAATTGCTGTATGACACCTTGGTTAATTAAATATGTGCCATGATCCCTTGTCACCCTAGTTGAGGATTAAATAGTTGGACATTACTAAATTGCCAACATGGGAATTTAGATCGTTGTAGTATATCGCTTAGACCTGCTACGTGCTCATGACATGATTTTTGGACAATTAAATGTTAATATTGACTTAATGATGTATTGAACCTGTTTTGGAAAGGTATCATGTGATGTTGATGGCACGTGGTGCATGGTAATCAACTGGGGCTTTGATAAATAGATTTGACCGGGGCATGTGGCAAGAATGATCGGGTGGGCCAGTTGTGGCACCGGGAATGTTGGTTTGGTTCTTCGGGTAGTCTTGCCCTGGTCACCCTAAGGACTTAACCTTGCAAGCCTTTGAACTGGGTCAAACGTGCAACCACATGTCTGTAATGGGACGGACCTAGTTGAATAAGTTGCTAATAACGTAGCTGTGGGACCTCAGGATGTCAACTACACCCTTTGTGTAGTTGTACGGGGGAGCGTACCGGGGCTGTGGCCAGGTACCCATCTAACGGTGGCTTGACCTAGACTTCGCCTTCGCTAAGGGAAGGGTTAGTGTGCAACACCGGGGAGGACCACTTGTGCTGTTAGAAGTTTCCGAAAGACTTTGTTACGGACACTCGCCTTTGTGGTGTTTGACTGTATCTTGTGGGTAAAGTGCATAACCTCTGCAGAGTGTAAAATCTATTCGAATAGCCGTGTCCACGGTATTGGACATCGCTCGGGAATTACAGTTAAGGTTTAGACTTTCTTGAAAATAACTTGGACTTGAAAAGTTGGGTTGGTTTAATAATGATGTTGATGGAAATGTGGATTAGGGTTGGGAAAAATGTTTACTAAACTCCTTGAAAAGTTATTGATGTTATACTTGTTTCTACTGCTTTCGAATCTACTTATGATACTTGTCAAATGCTCTTTACTGCAAATATACCTTGAGCCATTCCTTTGTATTAAGCCATGCATGTAGTATATTAGCTGCATTCTGTGCATGACTTGCTGAGTACCAAGTACTCACCCTTGCCGCAATACAACACCAGTTGAAGAGGAGACTACACCAGCTTTGGAGGAGGAGCTCCAAGATGAACCGTCTACTTAGGGAGCGAGCCCAGTCAGTTGCCTGTGGTATACTGGATGGCGCCACGAAGTTATCTTATTTTCCGCTGCAGTTATTTCCCTTTTAATAAGTTTCGCCCTGCGAGGCGTATATTTGTAACTTGACCATAAGGTCAAGCAACCAGTTTGATTATTTAATTAAAGTACTTTATTAGTATCGAGTGGTATGATTGTGATATTTACCAATGTTGAGACTGTGTGCACTAGCGCGTTCCTGGACTAATGCTGAATACACAGAGGGTCCGGATTTGCAGATTCGGGTCCCGACACTACCATTATCCAACGTAACTGATAATCGAGGAAAACCATTCAATCCAGGTTTATCTGCCAATGCCCACAATTTATCATTTGTACCAATTCTTAAGCATGCATAATAGTTTTGGCAATTCAAATTAAATTTGCAAATATGGGATCAATATGGTCAAAGGAGGTGCTTGCCTGTTTGCTTTGTACTTATTACACTTCCGGGAACGCGAACGAGATCCGCGCAGGCGCCCACCACCGCGTCAACATCTACGCGAACGAGCGACAACAAAACGATCAAACTCGGAACAAACAGGGCGAACAAGAATCAAATAAGACAACTAAGAAGCAAGGACAACAACTAAACTAATCGGAGAAACAACGGAGAAAAGGGACTAAAGGAGACCTAATTCGGCCAGTGAAGTCGGCAGTACCGGCGATACAACCCCGGTAGTGCCGCCCTCAAGCCCGGCAGTACCGGCCATGGGGCCCGGTAGTGCCGGCGGTCAACGACCCAAAAGGGCGCTCTTTGGAAAAAAGGTACCGACATTAAACACGCGGTAGTACCGGCTACCCGGCAGTACCGGCCAGGGAGGGCGGTAGTGCCGGATTCCCAGAGACCATAGGAGGAGCTCACTAGAAATTAGCTGCCGGCATTGTGGTTACGGTAGTGCCGCTCGGGCGGCCGTACCGGCCCCATAACGTCGGTAGTGCCGGCCTCAGGGAGAAATTAGGGTTTCGCAAAATGGGATTTTGCGCAAACGGATTCGAAACTTCGCGACGATCGCATGGTTAGGTTCCCGGTGATGCCAGGGACCCATCCATGCAGGTTTCACCAAGTTTTGAGTTCATTTAACCTAATTTCCACTTTTTCGAACTCGATAACCCTAATTACTGTTAGAATTCGACTTTCGATCCAAATCAAGTCCAAACTTGATTCTTTTCGAGGGTCGACTTCTAACGACATCAGATATATTCTAGAGTCATATCCTCGGCTTTTGGAGCTAGGGTTCAAGGAAAACTCCAAAACTCGAGAATTTGACTCGGCTAGCGAACAAATCCGATAAACTTCGAATCAGGGTTTTCGACTCGATCTTTTTCCAGAACTAGAACCATTAGGGCACTAAGAACCAATACGAGTCACTCTCGGGATTTTTGGAGCTTCGGAACTCGAAGATTCTCCAAAAAGTTCAATAGTGCACTTTTCGCAAATGGAATCGAAATGAAGGATTTGCGTCTAACGTATTAATTCTTTTTGCACGTAAGGGTTCCACAGGGCCTAACTCGCACTAAAAAACTCTTCGCTCTACGATCGAACCATCCAAACTCAAAACCTTCAATTGGAACTAAATTCGATTCCAGATCCAGATTGAGTTCAAACTCAAATCTTTTCGCAGGAATCGAACTCAGACAACGTCAGATATGCTCGAAGGTCAATTTCTTGACTTTCCGGAGTTAGGGTTCAAAGGAACTCCAAAAATTCGGGAAAATGACTTTTGGGCGAATAAATCCAATAGAGAACCGATTAGGGTTTTCAGATCGAATCGTCCATGCTAACTTATTCTACTGAGCTAACCTAGGTCTAGCAACAAAGAAACACGTCGATGCACTTCTAGGGTTAGGGTTTCAAGACTAAACCAAAAGAGAAACTAATAGAGAAGAGAGGGGGACTTAGGATTTAGCTCAAAACCTCGGGGATCAAACTGGAACTTGATTCCTTCGGTCTTGACGCTACTCCAAGGCTTGAGGAAGATCCTCCACGTCTCGCGGCTTGTCCTCTTGCTGTTCCTGACCGGCGGTACTGCCGCTCCTGCAGCAAAACTCCGAGTTACTTCGCAAACTTCTCTCCAATCTTTGGGTTTAACCTCGGGAAACTTAAGGGAAGAATTTTGGGACCTCAAAGGCAGGTTTTAGGACTTAGGCTCCTACGAATTTTGGAAGATTTCGACCGGCTTCGAACTCAAAGTTTAGAAACAAAATCAGTCGAGACTACTCGAACAACGAAACACCGACGCAACCAAAACCAACTAAGGGCCAAATTAAGATCCAATGGCACTCAACACACAAACAAGCACACAATTAGCTTAATTAAGCTTAGTTAATCCTAATTAATCTTAATTACAAATTCCAGGATGTTACAGTTACTCAAGATGAACCCTGGGGAGATAGTTAAGAATTTTGGTACTCACTTTAATGAACTTGTTAATAAACTTTTTGCCCTAGGAAAAGTGCTCTCACAAGAAGGTCAATGTAGAAAATTGCTTTGGTCTTTAGTTCAAAAAATTTGGCATGTTAAAGTGACTGCAGTAAATGAGTCTAAGGAATTGAGCTCTTTGAAACTAGATTCTTTAATTGGTTCATTGATGACATATGAGTTAATTTAATAAAGATCTTTCTAATGATACTTCCGTTGCTTTAGCCACTATTGAAAAAGAAAAAGACATTGATGATATGTATTTTGATGAGCTCTCACTTCTGTCTAATAGAATAAACAAGGTTTTAAGAACAAAGCTTTCTAAAAACAATGAAAAAGGTTTTAAAAAGGGAAGAGGTGATCTTAGTGATATACAACGCTTTTAGTGTGATAAATTTGGTCATTATAAGAGTGATTGGCCCAAGCTTGCTAGCAAAAAGTCTAACTCTTTTTGCAAAGGTAATTTTTCAGGTAAAAAGATGAAGCAGGCACTTCATAAGACATTTTTGAAGATGGTGAAGGAGCTTGATCTCTCAAGTGATAGTGATGACGATGATCCACTGGACTGTCTTGAAAAGGATGATGATGATATTGCCAATCTATTTCTCATGGGGAGGAACATGAGCAATGAGGACGACGACGATGAGGACACCGACGACGATGATGAGGTAACTAAGTCTGAAAGTTTTGAAGCTTTTCGTGCACAAGAAAGAATTTCAAAAGCATTGTTGAAGAAGTATAAAGCATTAAAATTGGAATATGATGTGCTTCTTTCTACCACTAGTAATAGGGATGATAAATGTGATTCTTGTGTAGAACTAAAAATAAAACTTAAAAAATGATGCAAATATTATGAAAGTTTGAAAAATAAAATTTTTGATCTTAAGAATGTTTCTTGTGGGTCATGTGAATTTTATAGGAGTGATAATGCATTGATGAAACACTACAACACAACATCCCTGTAGAGACATTTTCTTTGTAGGCTAGAGACGTTTTATTTCATCTCCTCAAGACCATAGAGTCATTTTTATAAAGCGTCGTAGGAGCGTCTCCATATGGATCGTCTCAAAAATATAGAGACGTTTTGTTAAGCATGTCTACATAATTTAAGACGTTCTATAGAGACGTTAAATTACATCTGTATGAACTTAGAGACTCTTTTGTAGAAACATCTACAAGACGTCTTAATTGATGTATAGAGACGTTAAATTGCATCTCTATGAACTTAGAGATGTTTTTGTAGAAACATGTAGAACACGTCTCAATTGATGTATTTTATAGAGACGTTATATGACGTATACATATTATGTACACACATATTTCTAGATGCCCTATCTAATGCGTATTTTTGTTATTTTGGTCAATGCATTGTACTTTATATGAATGTGTATTACCGTATGAAGTCAGTATTCCATATATTTTTTCTCCATTATGTAGCTATTTAATGGGTACCATCATATTTTCAAAGTATATAGAAAGTAGTGAAGTAATATAGTCCATAGCAACAACATGTACTTGTATTAAGAGTAGTGGAGTTCCCAACTAAATCAAACATCCATATAAAATAACAATTCATATCTGAATGAAAAATCAATATGAAAGAAACATATGGATAAAACATCCTATTAAAAGAATGTGCATCAGTTCTTCTCAATTGTTGGAATCCATCTACAAGCTTTCTTCAAGTAGAAACATGTGCATGTCTTCCACTCTGCCCTCTATTCTTTTTATAGTCCTCCATTATCCTGCAAAAGCACCCATTTAAAGAAACTATAATTTGGCATCAGCGCTTATGAGAAATAAAGCACTAGTTTAATTAATGAAATTTGAAGTGACATACGAACTTGTGCCAGTGGAAGTTTTATTCTTAAGCTTTTTTACCGGAACAGAGATAGATATTATATGAGTAACATGATATAAATAAATATTATACACCGAAAAGTAAACTTTTCATCTCTTACTGTATGATCGTGCTCATGTGGTTGTTTGGATAGCGTAGTGATTTGGCAATCGCATTGAGGACGAGGTAGTGGCCTTCAGATCCATATTCATTATAAGATTTTGAAGACCTCGATGACTGTTTCAATCTAAAAACATCTAATGAAGGGCTTTGGTTCTTTTGCTGCGCCGATGCTAATGCATTCGACTTGTTATGCTGCAATTGTTGCACAGCCTGCATTTATAATTTACATAACAGCTTAGTGTCTTCAAACATGTCAAGCACAGTTTGGTTTCTCCATAAGATTGACGAACTATTAATAACATGATACAGAATAAGAAACAATAGGAAAAACGGTTATGTTGATCAAAAGCAAACTTAAAATCCTAGGTACAGATTAGACCTATCTTTTTATAGAATCTAAACAAAGAAAATCATTAGAAGAATATCACAATCAAGTGGAAAATTTACAAACTGACCTGCATGCCGACATAGAAGACAAGAGAATTAACCAGAGGAACATTGTAACTAGTCCCAGCAACATTTGCTTCATTTTGAGGTAGCAGTAACTTCTGCTTTAAATCAGTTAAGGAGGAGCCTTCTGGTCTCTGTAAGAATGCAAATGAGAGAAACATTATGTACACCATCCTGGTATTTATGAGTTATCGACACTATACTCTATCAAGTCAGTTTAGAAGTAGACTAACAACACTGCCTAGTGTCAACTTAAATTAGAGAAATACAGGGTTTTCTACACATTAACCCATCCTTATGACAGAGAAATGCAGAAGTTTCATAAGTGCATGCAAGATACAAAGAACGATAATTTTCACCTTGAGGTACTCGTCAACCTGAGCCTTCATTTGTTTTACCTTCAACACACCTTCCACATCAGACATGATTCCTGGAGCTATCAAAATCTCAGCTAGCAGATCAATATGTGTTAAAAGAAGCAGCTCAAGCTGATTGAACATATAAAAGCATGTGAGAGTTTGCTAGTATTATGCCTTCAGAGCAAGCAAACACCTTCAAGTTAGGTGTAGAGGGATCTGGAAGTCTCATATTGCGTGGAAAAGCACTAAGAATAACATTACGCATTTGAATGCAGCTTGGGGGAATGACATCACAGAAACTGAAGTGATAATGACAAAGAAATTCAGGAAAATCATGCGGTAGCACAAGTTGAAAATGCAGGAACCAGACTTACGGGTTGTCCCAATTCAGCATTTCTTAAATACGGTTCCATGAATTTGAACAAATCAACAAGCAACCTATGACAGAATGGCCAGCCTTTTTGTGAATTGCACATCCATAACTTTGGCATGAAGCTTCTGTGGCTTACCAACTCAAGCCAAGCAAAACTACAGTAAAAATATGTAATTAGTTAATGAGCAACAAAACTTTATAGTGATATAGAGTTAACAGACACAAATATCATAATTACCACACCGATTTCGTAACTTCAAAATTTTAAAAGAACAAATAAGTGGATGTGTGGGAGAGAATCAGGGAGAGGAGGATTATGTAAACATTAACATATCACACTGCACTGATCCACGTAGCAAACTGCGTTTTTTCAAGTTTTTAAAATCAGAATATTATATTATTCTTTCAAGAGCTGTACAAGTTTTCAATAAATTTAGGGACTAAAGTCATCTTAGGATGGTTCGCCCATCATGGGATCATCCACAATTTTGTTGCGTGGACTTATTCATCATCTTCTAATGGCATTATGACCCTATGGAAATTGGAATGGCATGGCGATGGACCAACTCATATTATATCTCAAACAAAACAAGAAGGTTAGGTTCACAATTAGGATCTGGTGATTCTAGGACTAGACCACTCCTCACGCCAAACAGCTCACTATATAGGTGGTGCAAATAAGTTAAACAATTTTGAGACTGCACTACCACATAAAATTGGTGCAGCCAAGTTAAATGTACAGAGCATGTACCTGAAAATTAGCACCACCATGTTGGTCAGAAGTAGTAAGCTCACTTAGCAAATTTATAAAGAGTCGAAAATAAGGCCGAGGGTTGAAAGAAACTTTCTTTTCTTCAGCATCGTTCTGAATGGTCCTAGCTGTTACAGAGAGAATCTGCACAGAACAGTGACGGACGCCTTTTAAGAAATACAAAAGATTAAGTCCTGAAGAGCATCACTAATAAGGGTAAACACTGACCTTAGGAAGAAGGCTGCCTTTATTTGTTCCCGAATCCACAGAGGAGTACTGAAGATAAAAAAAAGGCAAGTATAATTTATCACAGAGCTTAAATATCCTCCAAAAGTCCCTTCATATTATATTTATCATTGATCAATGATTAATAAGTGCCTTTCACTATAATTTCACTTGAAAAACAAGCCCAAAAAGATTCCTTAGTAAAATAAAAACACTTCAATAGAAAGGAAGGCATTTTATCTCTAATGTATATTGGTAGAAGAAATTTTAGCAATGTGAATGGCCCATGTCTACTGCTTCCATATTGTAAAATCAAGCTATCATAATATGTATCAAAATTATCTCAAACTTGAACCGTCTTAGAAAACTACTATAAGCAGAGTAGTTTGAAACTACATATGTATCTAACCAACTGCAATTTTCATACAACTATATATAAACGGGAAGCACAAAAGGTAATATACATCAGACATTGGATTTTTTTCGATACAACAACAAGCTTGATATACTTCAATAAAAATATCTATGTGATCCTATGAGCTAACATATATATCTTCAATGCCTCTACTGCTACTAACACAAAAATGACAGAGAAAGACAGATAATGTGCCAAAAAGTAAGCCCGATGCTTCACACGGCTGCCCCCAGTTTTTTTTCAGATTTGCATGTAAATTTATTTTGAGAATTAGACTATTTAGTGACAGACAACAAAATGATCTAGCAATTAGAAAAAACTTGGATGGATCTGGAAAGCTAACCATAAGAAATAGAAAACCCGAAGCTAACAGTAAGTAGATATACATGCCCCTAGATCGATAAAATGGTGCAAACCACATCAATAGGGTGACCTAGAAATCACGGCCGGTGAGCAGCGCCACGAGGAGGTGGAGCGCCGAGGGGATCACGCTGGCACGAGCGCGGGGGCGAGGGGGAGTGATGGCGGCGGCGGAGGTGGCGATAGTGACACTGGTGGAGGGGACGCGCAGGCAGGGAGGAGGGGAGGGCGATCGCTCTGGGGCAGCAGATTTGGGGGATTGATCTTGTTCTTTTTACGGTAGGAAGAGCAGGGGAATTTTAATATTATACTTCCCCTAAAAACAGTCACGGAACAATGTGAATTACCAATTTGTTAGGGGTACACTACAGTCGTGAGTTCTAGTTTTGCTAGCTGCATTTTTTTAATCTGACTGGCATTATATAATTTCTAATGTGCAGCTGTGTTATATGGTTTTAATTTTTACATTACCAATCATAATGCTACTACAAGATTTTCAAAATAACATTGCAAGGTGTGGGTACTCAACAAATATTTTTCACATCTCGTAAATATTTAATACGTCACTCGGTTCATATCTACAGGTGAAACGAATTCTAAAGCATGCAAGACTACATATAAGACATATTCTAAGACGTCTCAATATACATCCCTACAGGTGAGATGTATTTAAAACGTCTCAAGCTTCGTCTCTATACAATTTAATCTTGTGACGGCTTTAATAGTGTCTCAAAAGACGTCTTTATTTCATATCTAATTCTGAATGTAGAGACGAATTTTAAAGTGTTTTAAGCAAAACGTCTCCATGTGCCTATTTTGTTGTAGTGAAATCTAGTTTTTCATCATGTGACAATTGTCTGATCTTATAAAAAGAGGTAGATTCCTTGAAAAATTCTTTGGTAAAAAATTGCTCCAATTTAGAAAATGATGTAAATATGTTATAAAAAGGTTTTTATTGTGAGGATATTTCTAGAATTAGAAAAAATTAATTGAACTTTAAAAACATCCTTACACCTTTTTATGTTTTTCAAGTTCATAAAAATGACTTGAAGAAAATGGGAGATAGAAAGAAAATATGACTAGGATCATATTTATCATTTTTTTTTCTAAGGTCATTTTCAGCTGAGAAGAAAACAGGAGAGAGAAAGAAAAGGACAGAGAAAAGAAAGAGAGAAAGAAGGAAAATTTTTTAAAAAAATTGAGTGATTCTTTGAGGTTTGCACTTTCATGTAAATAGATGTATATGCATGTTTTTTAAGGAAAATTAGTGACTATGAATTCCACTATACTAATTCTTATTCACATACAATTGCTTTCTAGTTTGCATATTTAATCTAGTTTTGTTTCATGATTTTAGATCAATTATTCTAGATTAATTATTTAAGTTTGATCAATATTTTAGTAATTTCTAGAATTATTAAAAAAAATTAGGTTTAGGTATTAGTTTGCACCAATTCACCTCCCTCTTGGTGTGCCTCGATCCTTCGCTCTACACTAATGTCAAAAGGCCACCAATCTTTGGTTCAAATATCTCAACTATTTGACTCACATTCTCAAAAAGAAAAGATCATCTGAACTCAGACTTCTGTTGATTGAGGCGTGCATTTCTTGGCTTTCTAGCTAGAACTTATTCGTGAGAATTATTTTCAAACGGGGTGTATTGAACATGAAAACTCATCTTGTTCGTTGATTATGGGAAAGTAGATAGTGCATGCATCTCTAGGAAAGTTACTAGCAATAGCATCCTAAAATTAACATTGAAGAAGGATCTATTCTCACGTTTATTAGAAAGCTCATGGTGGAGTTCGCATGTTAGCATAAAAAATGTTAGCGCCTAATATGTTCCTATTTTCAAAAATACCCTGAAATCCCGCACCCTTGCAATTAAAAATTGCGGTCTAAATATAAGCAAAGTTTGCTATATGTTTTGCCGTGCTCTCCAATGAATGGGTTTCATATGTATTTCTTTTGATGTAAAACACTTGCTATGTTTAACTTAAATAGAGTTTTTGGAAAGGAGGAAGCATAGATCTTTATCCAAATCTCTTTGGCAAAATTGGCTACAAAACACCGATATTTTGTGATATTTGATCTAGGACACCGTTTTTTTTTTTTGCTACAAAATTGGGCAGATATGACCGATTGGTAGTTGTAGCCGATTTGAGAAATTAAGCATAAACAAAAAATGTGAGATTGAGGATGTCAATCGGTTTAGGAAAGAGTTTATTTTTTTAGGTTGAGGCCAATACGTATTTCTACAAGAGTTAGAGAAGGATATAATCATCCTAGACACTATAAAATGGGTCAACGGGCAAGACAAGAGGCATCCAACAGCAATCAAAGCAATTCACATCTACTTTGTTTACTTTTCGTCGACTAGGAGTAGCTTTTAGATTTGTAATCCTTTCTCTGTAATTTGAATTGATCAATAAAGTTGCGTATCACCGATTTTAATCATCTCCGAATTACACCACTTCAGGTCTATTTTATCCGATTTTGTTACGCATTGCCTTTTTCGAAGAAAACTACCCTTATTAACTATCACTACTACAGAACAGCACATAGATGATGCCATATTACTGCCGGTTGGGCTAGAGCCGTCAGTGAAAAAATATCACTGCCGGTTCGTAAGAACTGATGCTCTAGAAACTTGTCACTGCCGGTTTGTATAACTAACCGGTAGTGATAACACACTATCACTGCCGGTTGATACGCAAAACCGGTAGTGAAGTATCACTGCCGGTTTGTACTCAAAACCGGCAGTGATAGTTGAACTTTTACTGCCGGTTAAATCTTGAACCGGCAATGATATGTTTTTTCCCGCCCATATGAAAATTCCCGCGTAATCTGACCATATCACTGCCGGTTTTGGGCAGAGCCAGCAGTGATAAACCATTTATATATGGCTCCAGAACAGAGGCCGTCCCGACCTAGCAGACAGAGAGGAGCTCTGTTTGCTCGGTTGGCACTATTTTAGGCAAGGTGTTGCCAAAAATTTGTGCAAATATTTTTCTCATATTTTTTTCCCGAGGTGACATCTTCTCCGACCAAGAGAACAAAGAGGAGCTCTGCTTTGCTCGGTAGTTATTATCTTAACGAGTTGCTGCTGAAAAATTGTTTCAAAATTTATCTCGTCTTTCTCTTATATTTATATGCATGTTTGATGTATATTAATTTAATTTAATAATACATAACTAAATGAAACAAATTAATTAGTAGCTATGTGCTTATAATGTGTTTGTAATTAATTAGCAGTACACAACAAAATAAAATGAATTAATTAGCGATAAATCTAATCATTTACAATTATGTTGTTATTTGCAGTTATGTGCTTATAATGTATTTATTGTTTGGATTAATTAGCACTGCATGACTAATGGAAACAATATATTATTTGTAGATGGACTGAAGGTGGATGTATCACACGGAACGTTGCGGTCCAGAGTTCTTTAATGGTGTGACTTGTTTTCTGAATGTGGCTGCGGCACACAAGTTGAAGAATCTGGCAGACTTTATGTGTTGTCCATGCGTTGATTGCAAAAATGAGAAGCTGTTTTCTAACATAGAGTTGATACGTGCACACTTACTTCGGAGGGGTTTTAAGGCTGGCTATACCTGTTAGACCGAGCACGGTGAAGATGATATTGCACATAAAGGGCAACACATTTATGAAGATGATATTGTACATGAAGGGCAACACATCGATGAAGATCATATTGTACATGAAGGGCAACACATTGATGAAGATGACAGAGACAATGATATGACGGCGGTGGAAGGTACGTTCGTTCATAGCCACGAAGATGATTTAGATCAAATGTTGCGTGATGGGGAGGGGGACTTCACGAGTGAAAGAGAGTTTCAAAAGTTTCAGCGTATGGTACAGGACACTACAACGCCATTATACCCGGGCTGCAAGGAGGAGCACAAAAAGCTTCACACTGTGCTTTCACTACTGCAGTTGAAGGCAAGCAATGGTTGGTCCGATAAGAGCTTTACTGAGTTGTTATCTCTCTTAGGGGACTTGCTTCCAGAGGGTAACGTGTTGCCTACAACTACGTACCAGGCCAAGCAGGTTGTCTGCCCGCTAGGACTGGAAGTACAAAGAATGCACGCATGTCCAAACGATTGCATATTGTATCTCAATGAGTTTGCAGACATGGATGCCTGTGTTGTTTGCAAAGCAAAGCGGTACAAAGGCAATGATGATGATATCGAAAATGATGATGTCGGGGTGAAGCGTAAGAAGAAGAGGTGTCCCCGTAAGGTGGTGTGATATTTCCCTATAATTCCATGTCTGAAGCGATTGTTTGCGCACAAAAAGCATGCTCAATTGCTACGATGACACGCCGAAGAGCGTAAGAAGGATGGAATGCTCCGACACCCTGCTGATTCTGTGCAATGGAGGAACATCGACAGAAAATATAAGAAGCACTTTGCATATGACATGAGGAATATAAGGTTCGGGTTGAGTACGGATGGGATGAATCCTTTTGGCAACATGAGTAGTCGTCACAGCACTTGGCCGATGACTTTATGCATCTACAACCTTCCACCATGGCTTTGCATGAAGCGAAAGTACATTATGATGCCATTATTGATTCAAGGGCCCAGGCAACCTGCCAATGATATCGATGTGTACCTTAAACCATTGGTTGAAGATCTTCTAATATTGTGGAACGACAGTGTACGGGTATGGGATGAGTATAAAAGAGAGAACTTTATCCTACGGGCATTGTTGTTCGTAACCATCAATGATTACCCTGCTCTTGGCAACCTGTCGGGCCAGATGACAAAAGGCTTCAACGGATGCGTCTAGTGCTTGGGTGATACAGCTAGCCGGTGGCTGAAGAATTGCCGAAAAATGGTTTACATGCAGCATCGTAGGTTCCTCCGCAGGGATCACCCATACCGCAATAACAAGAGAGCAATTGATGGGACAAAGGAGACTGCCTTAGCTCCAAAGAATCACACTGGGAAATAGATATTTGCGGCCGTAAAGGATCTTACAATTATTCACAGAAAGCGACCCGGCAGTTGGACTGGCTGACGCCAGCCGACCAAAAAGAAGTTGACACGTGTCACTGCTGACGCAATAAATCATTTTCCGAAAAAGAAATAATTTATTTAATTCGATTTAATGAATTCAAAAATGATTTCAAACTTCAAACGCTTATAACTTTTGCAATTTAACTCTGATTTGAGTGATTCAAATTTCTAAATTTGTATAAAATTGAGATCTACCCAATGGTAAATTTTATTTAATTTTTGGGCCAAAATTTTTCTCTGTAATATTATTTAATTGATTATTTAAACTTTAAACGCTTGTAACTTTTGCGTTTTAACTCCGATTTTGCCGATTCAAATTTCTCAAAATTCATAAAATTATGCTATCTCTGTTTATGGACTTCATTGGATGTTTGAACACTTTTTGTCTACTGTTTTATTCATTTATTGCTATTTGCACACGTTACGAGTAGACGTTGAAGTGCCCGAAGGCTTCGAAGGTGAAGTGTTGACCTAGGAGCCAGCTCAGGACCAAGATCAAGTGCTTTTTGAAGGCAAGTTGTGCTTTGACCATGTTGATCCCATTTTGAAATTAATTTGATTTAAATTATTGCATGCTAGTTCAATTATAAAATGCTTTAATTAATTTTGGGGAAATTAGTTAAAATGCATTGTTGCTGTATGCCACCTTGACATAAATAATTGTATGCCATGAATCCCTTGTCACCCTAGTTGAGTATTAAATAGTTGGACATTATTAAATTGCCACCATGGGAATTTAGATCGTTGTAGTATATTGCTTAGACCTGCTACGTGCTCATGACATGGTTTTGGACAATCAAATGTTAATGTTGACTTAATGATATATTGAACCTGTTTTGGAAAGGTATCATGTGTGGTGATGTTGATGGCACGTGGTGCATGGTAATCAACTGGGGGTTTGATAAATAGTTTTCGACCGGGGCATGTGGCAAGAAATGATCAGGTGGGCCAGTTGTGGCATCGGGAGCGATGGTTTGGTTCTTCGGGTAGTCTTGCCCTGGTCAACATAAGGACTTAACCTTGCAAGCCTTTGAACTGAGTTAATCATGCAACCACATGACCGGAATGGGACGGTCCTAGTTGAGTAAGTTACTAATAACTTGCATGTGATACCTCGGGTGTCAACTACACCTTTTGTGTAGCTTGAGAGGGGAGCGTACCAGGGCTGAGGCATGGTACCCGTCCAATGGTATGTCGGTCCCATACTTCGCCTTTGCTAAGGGAAGAGATGGTGTAGGGCAAAAACCGGAAAGGTTCACTTGCGTAGTTAGCCGTTTCCGAAAGGCTTTGTTACGATCACTCGCCTTTGTGGTGTTTGGCTGTATCTTGTGGGTAAAGTGCATAACCTTTGCAGAGTGAAAAATCTATTCAAATAGCCGAGTCCACGGTATTGGACATTGCTTGGGGATTACAGTCAAGGGTTAGACTTTTATGAAAACAACTTGGACTTGGAAAAATGGTCTGGTTTAAATGATGATGTTGATGGAAATGTGGACTAGGAATGGGGAAGATGTTTATTTAACTCCTAGAAAAGTTATTGATGTTATACTTGTTTTCACTGCTTTCGAATCTACTTATGATACTTATCAAATGCTGTTTACTGCAATTATACCTTAAGCTACTCCTTTGTATTAAGCCATGCATGTAGTATATTAGCTTGCATTCTGTGCATGACTTGTTGAGTACCAAGTACTCACTCTTGCCACAATACAATATCAGTGGAAGAAGAGTCTACCCCAGCCTTGGAGGAGGAGTATCAGGAGGAGCCGTCTAACTAGGGAGCGAGCCCAGTCAGTTGCCTGTGGTATACTGGATGGCACCACGAAGTTATTTTATTTTTCGCTGCTATTATTTCTCTTTTAATAAGTTTCGCCCTGCGAGGCGTATATTTGTAACTTGACCCTAAGGTCGAGCAACCCCGTTTGGTTAACTACTTTAAGTACTTTATTATTTCGTTGAGTATGATTGTGATATTTACCAATGTTGAGATTGTGTGAACTAGCGCGTTCCTGGATTAGTGCTGAATAAACAGAGGGTCCGGATTTGCAAATTCGGGTCCCAACACGCCCCCCTTCCCCCCTCATCCCCCAAGCCGTCGCCCCCTCCTCCTCCACACGCCTCCCCCCTAGCCGCACCTCCCACTTGCGCCACCTCTCCCTCCCTCTCCTCTCCAGCTCCCTAGCCAGCCTAGGGGAGATCCTCACCTCTCCACCCCGCTGTCCTCTCCGTTGGGAAGCTCCACGACGAGGAGATCCGGCGGAACCGACGCGAGGAGGGAGATCGGGAGAACCGGGAGGAGAAGGCTCGCCGTTCGTCGGTTCGTTGTTCGTCAATTGAATGTATGGCTATGGGGAGATATTTGGGGATGGACTAGGTGCTGATCTAGAGGAGGTTTTGGTGCTTTTAGATCGAAAGGTGTTGCTGCGTTTGGATAGAATTGATGAAAACTAGAGATTGCATGGCGATCTGTTTCGGGCAAATTGGACGTCCGACATAGGGTTTGAGTTTTCGCAATTTTAGAGTTGGAATTTGGTCAGCCGCCTGTTGAGAAAGTTGTAGTTAATTTCAATACCTTTTAGTGGACACCAAGAATGCATAATTCCGATCAGCCTTTTGAATGTTATGGCTGTTTTACCGAACGTATTCAAAACTGTGACGTGATTGGGACGAATCAGGTTGATTTGTAGATTAGGCAAATTTAGATGCCGAATCAGCTTTTCCCAATACTTAGAAAAAGCTAGTGAATTTTCTAAGATTCACGATGATGTACTCGTTTACTTAATTTGGAGTCTTAGAACTCAAGTTGTGATTGTTGGAAGCCCGCTGTCCCGACGGACAGATTGGTCTGTTTTTCAGGTTTTCAGGGTTTCAGGTAGAATCGTTGTGTTCTGAGTTTTGTACTTGCTTGGGTGGTATGATATTGAGTGGAAAACATGTATTTGCAGGTGGCGTGATCCCAGGAGTTGCATCATCATCTCACCACACTGTTCCGAAGGGTTAAAGGCAAGTGTATTGGAATGGGTTGTGAGTTGTATGTTTGTGTAACACCCCAAAATTTTGCTTTTCTTAAATTCTTGTGTGAATTGGCACTTTGGTGAATTTTTGGAATTTTTTGGAATTTATTTGGATTTATTTGGAATTTATTTGAATTTATTCCATATTGAAATAATTAAAGAATTTAACTTTGCAAATAAAATTTTGTTGGAAATATTTTATTTGAGTCCAAAATGCCCCAAAGTATTTTCCATAATTTTTCTGGAATTTTTCTGAGTCTTTTGCTATTTTTAATGAATTAAATGAATTACTGGGAATTATTTTAAATATTAAATCGCTGGAAAATCCAAACCGGGTTTGCACTGTTCATCCGACCGGACCCGAGTCCGAGTCCGACTCGAGTCCGACCCGAGCCACGTGACTTGACCGAACCCCATTCGATCCTGACCGTTGGATCGAGATCCAACGGTCCAAATTGGACCGCACCGGTTCGAGCTGAGTCCGGGTCGGATCCGATCGCACCCACGCGATCGTGACCGTCGATCGTGCCACGTGGACGGCCGTGCGTCGTCGTCTCCGCCGAAACCGAGCCGGACTCCGCCGCCGCGTAGCCGCCGCGTTCGGTTAGGTTTCCGTTTTGTGCGCGCATGTCGAGGCCATTTATGGCGTGGGTCATCATCCGAGGTTCGCTTCAACCGTGCGCACCTTTTGCCCCACCTCCCGAAACCCTAGCCGCCGCCGTTCGTGCCCGATTGCTCGCCGGAGTTGGTTGGGTCTCCACGGTGGTTTCTGCCGTCCTCCGCCGTGACCAGAGCCGCTCCGTCGACACCAAGCCCATATCTGGAAACCTCTCGTCGAGATACGCCCGAGCTGTGCACCCATCTTGCCGGAGGAGCACCGCAACGCCGCTTCGAAGGTCGCCTTCCCCAGCTCCGTTCGTCCCCGACCACCGCACCGCCATCAGCCCTCGCGAGCTCTGTGCGCCGTCCGATCTTGATCGTGCGGTTGAGGTGAGTTCACGTGTTTCCAAACCCGATTAGATCTGGACCATTGGATCAAGATCCAACGGCCCACGATCATCACGTGCGGTAGCAGCGTCAGCGTAGGGTTAGATCTGGACCGTCCGATCTAGATCGAACGGCCCATGATCACCGTGTGGTTTTCAACGTGTTAACCCTGGATCTAATCACGGCCGTTGATTTTCAAATCAACGGACACGATCGCGCCACGTGTCCAGGGAGCCGAGCCGCCGCGCCCACGAGCGCGTGTGTGGGTCACTGACACGCGGGGCCCGCATGTCAGCGACCCAGCCAAACTGCACCATGACGTCACGCTGACGTCATGGCGGGCCCGCATGTCAGCGGGCCGTCCCAAGAAGACGACGCCGCAATGACGCCACGCTGGGTCCCACCGCCAAGATCGTGGTGAGCCTCGGCCGACGCCGGCGGTGGCGTCACCCGAGGGGACCCACCGCCGACACGTGGAGTCGTGGACCGAGTCCACGGTAGACCCGAACCGAGCGTGGACCGAGTCCATGGACCGGCTGATGTCAGCAGACCAATCAGAGGCTGCCACGTGTCCTCGCTGACGCAATAATTAATTTTCGAAAAAGAAAATGATTTATTAATTCGAAATAATGATTTCAGATTTTGTTTCAAACTTCAAACGCTTATAACTTTTGCGTTTCAACTTCGATTTGAGTGATTCAAATTTCTAAATATGTATAAAATTGAGATATACCTAAATATGAATTTTATTTAATTTTTGGACTAAAGTTTTTCTCTGTAAAATTATTTAATTGATTATTTAAACTTCAAAATGCTATAACTTTTGCATTTTAACTCCGAATTTGACGATTCCAGTTTCTAAAAATTCATAAAATTATGCTCTCTCTGTTTATGGATTTTATTTGGATGTTTGGATACTTTTTGCCTATTGTTTATTCGTGTATTGCTATTTGCACGCTTTACGAGTAGACATTGAAGTGCCGGAAGGATTCGAAGGAGAATTATTGACTCAGGATCCAACTCAAGACCAAGAACAAGTACTTTTTGAAGGCAAGTTGTGCTTTGACCATGTTGATCCTATTTTGAAACCTATTTTGATTTAACCTATTGCATGCTAGTTCAATTAGAAAATACTTTATTTAAATATGGGGGATTAGATAAATAACAATTTGCTGTATGACACCTTGATTATTTAAATATGTGCCATGACCCTTGTCACCATAGTTGTGGATTACTAGTTGGACATTATTAAATTGCCAACATGGGTTTTAGACCGTTGTAGTATACTGCTTAGACCTGCTACATGCTCATTACATGATTTTGGACAATCAAATGTTAATATTGACTTAATGATATATTGAACCTGTTTTGGAAAGGTATCATGTGATGTTGATGGCACGTGGTGCATGGTAATCAACTGGGGTTTGATAAATAGTTTTTCGACCGGGGCATGTGGCAAGAATAATCAGGTGGGCCAGTTGTGGCATTGGGAATGTTGGTTTGGTTCTTCGGATAGTCTTGCCCTGGTCACCCTAACGACTTCACCTTGCAAGCCTTTGAACTGGGTCTAATGTGCAACCACATGTCTGTAATGGGACGGACCTAGTTGACTAAGTTGCTAATAACGTACCTGTGGGACCTCAGGAGGTCAACTACACCCTTTGTGTAAGTTGTGCGGGAGCGTCTGGGCCGAGGCCAGTACCCATCTAACGGTTGATTGGCCTAAACTTCGCCTTAGCTAAGGGAAGGGTTAGTGTGCAATAACCGGGGAGGCTCACTTGTATTGTTAGAAGTTTCCGAAAGACTTTGTTACGGGAACTCGCCTTTGTGGTGTTTGACTGTATCTTGTGGGTAAAGTGCATAACCTCTGCAGAGTGTAGAATCTATTCGAATAGCCGTGTCTGCGGTATTGGACGTCGCTCGGGAATTACAGTCAAGGGTTGGACTTTCTCAAAAATAACTTGGACTTGAAAGGTTGGGTTGGATTAATAATGATGTTGATAGAAATGTGGATTAGGATGGGAAAGGTGTTTACTAAACCCCTTGAAAAGTTATTTATGCTTTACTTGTTTCTACTGCTTTCGAATCTACTTATGCTACTTGTCAAATGCTGTTTACTGCAAATATACCTTGAGCTATTCCTTTGTATCAAGCCATGCATATAGTATATTAGTTTGCATTCTGTGCATGACTTGCTAAGTACCATGTACTCACCCTTGCCGCAATACAACACCAGTTGAAGAGGAGACTACACCAGCTTTGGAGGAGGAGCTCCAAGAGGAACCGTCTACTTAGGGAGCGAGCCCAGTCAGTTGCCTGTGGTATACTGGATGGCGCCACGAAGTTATCTTATTTTCCGCTGCTATTATTTCTCTCTTAATAAGTTTCGCCCTGCGTGGCGTATATTTGTAACTTGACCATAAGGTCGAGTAACCAGTTTGACTATTTAATTAAAGTACTTTATTAGTATCGAGAGGTATGATTGTGATATTTACCGATGTTAAGACTGTGTGCACTAGCGCGTTCCTGGACTAGTGCTGAATACACAAAGGGTCCGGATTTGCAAATTCGGGTCCCGACAGTTTGCTAGTCTTGCTTAGGTGCAATATGATTACATGATATGCTAACTTGCCATGATTGATGTTTGCCTACGACATGATGAAAATGGTTGGTTATAAGGCCATGCAATGGTTAGTTTGTGTTTATGTGCAAGTTATTTATGTTTATGGCATATTGCATACATGGCATGAAAACTGGCCCGGTCGGTGAGAAAGTCATAACTAGTCTGGTAAGGGCGGTGAGAAAGTTATGACTAATCCAGAGCGCCATTGGGTAAGACCTACCTCGTGATTCCATCCACAGTTGTGAATGGAAGCGAGGAGTAGGCACCCTCCATCTACGGGTTGGGAGGGGGAAAGAGGGTGCACGCCGACGGGTGTGCACTCGGCAATACCGGTATGTGCTTCAAGGAGACATGTGCATTGCATTGCATTATATGATGACGTTATATGATGATGTTATATGATGATGTCAATGAGTTGCATACACTGTGAATATGAGATGTTTATGATGTTGAATATGAAAAGTGGTGATGAAGATATTGGAATGTGTTTTCTTGTTCCATTGCAATATACTTGCTGAGTGATGAACTCACTCTTGTGTTTATGTTGTTTTTCTTAGGTACCATGAAACCGGCATGCGGGAAAAAGGGTTTAGCCACACATCTACACGTAGATCCACACAAATTAGATAGTGTTATCATTTGGAGTCATGATAATAAAAGTAATGCCATGAAACTCGGAGAATTGCTTAACTGTGTGCTCGGTCTTATTATTTGATTCGTTTAGCTCATGAAGTGGTTGAATGCTTTATCCTGGACTTATATTGTTGCTATGTCACCTATTATTGCTGTTTTAGATGCTTTCCATTATGATATAACTTGTGATACTTTGTTGTTGCTCCGAATCATGGAAAAACAAAGGAGATGCTGCCGAAATTTTCGGTTTTAGCATTTGCACCTTTGCTGTAATTTAGCTTTATTTGTGATATTTAGTTGCTGTTAGTCTATGTTTGGTGACATCCAGGGCATACTAGATGCCGGGGTGTTACAGTGGGCCCACCAGACTTATCACTGCCAGTTTGAGGTACAACCGACAGTGATGTTTATTATCACTGCCGGTTGGAGAGGTGAGCCGGCAATGATAATGCTTATCACTGCTTATCACTGCCGGCTATACGTAGAACCGGCAGTGATATATTCTTATCACTGCCGGTTGGAGAAGTGAGCCGGTAGTGATAATTCATATCACTGTCGGTTTAACGTATGAACTGGCAGTGATATGTCATCACTGCCGGCTGTCCGTGCGAACCGACAGTGATAGTCCCTCCCCCTATAAATTCAAAGGGCACGCTCTCCTCTGTCATTTACCCTAACTTAGCCCCGAGCCTCCTTACTACCGTCGCCGTCGCACCCGAGCTCCTCTCATTGCCGTCCTCAAACCCAGCGCCGCCTCCCCGAGGTCGGTGCCACCGCCACCTCCGCCGCCCCCTCCCGAGCCCAGCGCCGCCTCCCCGAGCCCGTCGCATCGCCTCCAGAGCTCGGTGCCTCCCCGAGCCTGAGCCCGAGCCCGGCGCCGCCACCCCGAGCGTGCCGCCACCTCCCCGAGCCCGCCGCACCACCTCCCCGATCCCGACGCTACCCCCGGTCATCGCCGTCGCCTCCTCCACTGTAAATCGTCGTTTATCTGTTAAACTCATACTTGTTTTATGATGGATGTCCTGGCTTTGTATGTGTGCTAATAGCAAGTTAGCTAGATTATAATGTTATATTAATGAATGTAAAGCCAAGCCTATGCTGGTTAACGCAAAGAATACTTACCAAGGTTCTTCATTGTTGTAATCTCCAGTTAAACCATTGTTATTTTTTGGATAATAATTTTCAAACTTAAATTCTGAATATATATATAGTGCTTCCTATGTGTTAATAAATCATAGAATTGTTGCGATAACAAATGTAATGAGTTAGTATTATGTACCCAACTCATGCTTTATGTTGCATATTAGTATCCTAACAAATGTTGTAAAGTTAGTTGTTTTAAGAGTGAAATAATCTCAATGTCCTAATAGTCATAAGAGTTATTTTCTTGTTTAATTTTATTCCACTTGTGTTGCTCTGCAATTCCTGTAAAGCCACTAACTTTTTTGATTTGCATCTTCTAGGATATATGTGCTACATTTTGTTTGATTGGAGATTTAATTTGGCTACTGCATGTGATACAACAATGAGTTCTAACTAATAAAGTGCTTAAGAGTGACAAATGCAATGCAACGCCTAGCTGGCTAATGTCGTTCATTTTTCTTTTTTCTTTTTTCATAAGCCATTCTGCAAATGTAATAATGTATGATATATGACTTTTTGTATTACTCTTGTGCTATCCTCGGATTGGGCCTCAATTGTTATGTGCTTGTATGTGTGTTAATATTATATTGAATGCTGTCTTTTGTCTGCTGAGTGGATGTCCACTATTTTTAGAGGAGGTGCTGCCGAGTTTTTTGATGGCTTCCTTTGACGTTTCATATTTTCATTTTTTTTAATGTTCTCGCAGATATAAAATTTTAGATTGTTAAATGTACTTGCCTTTTTTTAATTGCTCTCACTTTATTACCAACTCTATGAATGCTCTATGATGATTTGGGTTTGTTAATGAGCTAAAATAATTAACTAATCAAATATGGCCTTAAACTCTTAACTTCCTAAATTATGCGACAATATTTAAAACAGTTCAAGCATATGCTATACAACAAACAGGACATCGCCGCCGTTATTAGAAAATAATACTTACTTTATACAGAAAACAATGTTTCTAGAAAACGTGGCATGTCGATTCTAACCATTCTAACCTAAATTGATGGTTAGAACCGACACTGATATATGGCATAAATCACTAACTTGCACTGATACAGCAGTTCACGCAAGCACGATGTCCGTTAGTAATTATTCAAATGTCAAGCAAGAACGGGCATCGTGCCTGCGCGAACTGCTATAGAGCCCGGTAGGGTGCTCCTTTCCTTGGCCTCCCTGAACTTGATCCCTTCCTGGCATTGAGGAGCGTACAACAGCGATGAAGTTGAGACGGCTCCGAGAACAATATGCACCCAGTGATGATTTGCGTGGAACATTTGCGTCAGAGTTTTAGGGACAATATCATTGTCCAGAATTAAAACTTAGTAACTTCTGTCAAAATGTTTATTTCAGGTGAAGAATCTTAGACTGGCATCTGCTGTTTGAGTAGCCTCCCCGCTGTCGCCGTCGGTAATTCTTTAATTTGGCGATAACGTGATAAAACAGTATGTATGTATGTATGTATGTGGGGAATTGAAGCAAGCTTTTAAATGTGGATGTAAACTTACAATGTGGATGTAAACACTTGGCGATTAGTTTCTATTCAATGTTTTTATGTTTAGTTATGTGATAAGATTGTTTGGTAGTTGTGGCAAATGTTAATTTCTTTATCTGTATGGATGCACTGTATCAAAAAATAGAAAAAATGAAGGTTATGAAACCTTGTAATAAGATTGTTTAGTAGTTGTGGCAAATGCTAATTTCTGATAAACTTGCTAGGAATGGCCTCTAATCAGGGACAAGTGCTAGAGGGAGTGCCGCCCTCGAATATAGACGAAGTAGGAATGGGTAGCCTATCGGACTACCTGAACCTACAGGATATTGATATGAACCAACCTGGCACCACCGCCATGGACCAACTAGGCACTGGTGGCTACGTGAAGAAAATATCTGCATGGGATAGGACCGACGAATAGCTAATCCGTAGGGGCGTCATTCCTGCGACTGCCGAGTTGAGCGAACGATCAAAGCACTAGTTGCTTGGAAGGGGGGCTTCTGTCTCAGAAGATGGCAGCTTAAGCTTCAGAAGTGATAGAACCCAGGAAGTGTCGCGAAAAATAGCAGATGCTCACGTGCAGTCTTTCCAAGGCTTTTTCACACCACGAAGGGAGAATGATGAGCTGAGCGTTGCCCTGGGTAACAAGGAGCACCCTGGTCGCACCCGAGGAGTTGGTTTGGTGCCGTGGAAAGAAGGCTTCCCAGCTGACGCATCGTTGTACATGCGGCCGAAGAGGCTAAGAGAAGATCAACTGGACCGTCAAATACAAGATGTTGTGGCAAGAGTGCTGGCGGAACAGAGAGCGGAGCTGGATAAGGTTGTGGAACAAAGAGTGGAGCAAGCAGTAGAGAGAGCTCTCAGCTCACGACCGCCACCCAATGATAGCCCTCGAAACTTCAGTCACGGTGTTCATAAGAGCAGCTGCGCGTCCACAGCAATGCCTGAAGAGCATGGACTCCATTTTCAAGTGGATGAAATCACAGAACCAACACCGTGCAAGCTTCATTTGTCCGCACATGGCATTACCTTCAAGGTGGCTGATGGCAGGGCTTGGCCATGCGGCTCCTCGCAGGTTCTGCACTGCCGCCCGATACCACTGGGATTTGCCAGGGTCGAAGTGGACAGTGTAGTCCGACAATACCGCAAAATGGAGGTAGAGATCCCTCGCGAGGACGGGAACAACAAACTTGGAGAAAACGTGCATGGCTTCCTCGCATGGCGCAAGTGCCTGATTAAGTTTGACTCGGACTATGAGGACGACGACGATGATGCTCAGTGTCACTCTCCACACAGGAAAATTCCAACTCCTCCGTCGGCACCACTCAGGAAAAGTCCGTCTCCTCCGTCGGCACCAGCCAGGCAAAGTCCGTCTCCACAGTCGGCACCATGCAGGCAAAGTCCGTGTCCTCCGCCGGCACTAGCCAAGAAAAGTTCGAATCGAACATCAGCACCATCTCGGAAGTCCGCACTATCTCATAGCAAATCTCGATCATCTTTGAAGTCAGCACAACCTCAAAAGAAATTACCAGCCGAGATGACTGAAGAAGAACGAAAAAAGGAAATAAGCGCCTGTGTAATTTCTCACTTCAAAAAGAGGCCATCACCTCAGAAAACTAAAGTTGATGCTAATGCGCAGAAGTTTTTCTTGAGTATGGCAGAAGTCAAATAGGCAGGGGTTGCTTCTGAACCTTAAAAAATGTCAGACTACGAGCGCATATCCAGGAAGAAATACTTGAAGGAGGCTAGTGCGGACGCGTTGACATCAAAAAATGAAATAGATATTGCTGAACTTCGTGCTCACAAGGAAGGTCTAAGGTGGAGGTTCGTTAACGGGCAACCGCTGGTTGAACCAGCTCATTTAGACAACCTAATGACACAATTGCGGCGCGTCCATCAGTGGTACATGCAGCTGAGCAGAAATGGTATGCATGCATTCCGAGTCAAATACAAAGAATCGGATTTTCACAATGGGGATAATACCTTCTGGGCGTTTTTCACCGAATTGTATATGTTGTACTAGCAAGATGCCCTAAACGTGAATATAATCATAGTGTGGACTTTGTAAGTTTCAATTTATATTATTGTATATATATTCCTGTACCGCTTAACTTCATGTCTAACTTCTTTCTTATGTATGTAGAATGGAGATACAAACATGTAGAAGAAATGTCAATGAAAACTTAGGATTTATCGATGCGGGGATTGTCAACGAGAATATTATCCTTTCGAATCTACAATTTATTGAAGACCATTTATTTAATACTTTCTTGAAGCTGCAATACAAAACCTCCATACTTTTACCCTATAACTTTAAGTACGTATTACCCTACTTCTAATATCGTTTTACTATTTTTGCGTGACACAATGTGGGACTAATAGGCTATGTTAACATATATGACCAGCTTTCACTGGGTCCTCCTCGTCATCGAGTTAGAAGCTAGCAGGATTTTTGTCCTCGACTCGATGAGAAAACCCCTTGATCTGTATCAAGACTTTTGGGACATGATGAACAGGTAAACTCGATCGTTGCGTCATTGCTCTAGTAATATTCCATTATATTGCATTTAACCTTAATTACCATTTGACATCATTCACAGGGCATTCGCACGATATTGCAAGAGAAGTCCTCGGTATCATCCCTACAAGAAAGATTTTCAAATAGTAACGGACTTTCCATGCATGAGACAGGACCCGGGAAATAACTTATGCGCATACTACGTATGTTCAAATATGTATTCAATTGCGACGGAGAGTGTCGGCTATAACGAATCCATGGTATATAATTACATATTGTTATCTACTTTTCTTTCATTTAACATATATCATCATTAATTCAATTTCTCTTTTCTTCAATAACAGCGCTCCAGGTTGAAAACTAACAAGTTATTGCTAACAGAAATTTTAGCAATTCAAGAGCAGATGGCTGGATTCATTCACAGTGAGATCAGCAATCCAAACGGCGAGTTCCATGACAAATTTTAATTCAATCTACTTGAGTCGTTGAAAAATCAAAGTGGATGAGATGTACTTGTAAACAGATTATTGTAAAAACTAAATATTGTGATGCGTGAATTTATTTGAATTACGATTTAACGATGCTTTATATACTATATATTTGAAGGCACCAATCCTGTGCACGCTGGGCTTCCCCGTGTACACACCATGCACACCACCTAACTAAAGTGATGAAAAACTCTTGAAAAATTTGCAGATGTACTTCGAAGATGACTCTACCTATGTATAACATTGTAGGTTCAAATTCGTATGAATTAAATTCTGTACAGAGTGGACTAGTAGTATAGATACTCACTCTACCAGGCCCATCCCACCAACGACGCTGGTTAAAAACTATATAATGCAAAGAAAATATGCAAGAAAAATTCATCACTGTCGGTTCTTGGTAGAACCGACAGTGATATACATATCACTGTTGGATTTTAGTGTGTACCGGCAGTGATATATCTATATCATTGCCGGTTTTTCATTCAAGCAGGCAGTGATAGACACATATCACTGCCGTTTTGTGTTTCACCCGGCAGTGATAGTTAGTTATCACTACCGGTTTGTGTATAACCCAGCAGAGATATCTGTTATCACTGCTGGCTCAGGAACCGGTAGTGATAATCACGAGTATCACTGCCGACCAACCATTGCCGGCACCTATAACCAGCAGTGATAGCGTTTTGGAACCGGTAGTGATTGCCTGTTCTGTAGTAGTGTATCTACTTAGCTCAATCAAGCTGTTTAGATCTATTATTGCCTCGTGATCTAATCAGCATAAATACAAATTTGGATCAAATTATTTTCGTTAACCTAAATTAGTTAAAATAGCCGATTAGATAATCTTTTTCTCTTGTTGACTGCAGAATTAAATCGGCTGGCACACCTATAAGCAAATTAAACCTAGTGTTTGCATGTGTTTGGTCGATTAACCCTTCGTCACATTTTTTGGCGCCAACACACTTTTGACATGCCTGGTGGGACAATGAGTGATGTCTTCATCTGGAAAATATATTTCCCCATCTGACGTCAACACTAAGGACATAATTGTCTGTAACACCCCAAAATTTTGCTTTTCTTAAATTCATGTGTGATTTGGCACTTTGGTGAATTTTTGGAATTTTCTGGAATTTATTTGGATTTATTTGGAATTTATTTGAATTTATTCCATTTTGAAATAATTAAAGAATTTAATTTTGCAAATAAAATTTTGTTGGAAATATTTTATTTGAGTCCAAAATGTTCCAAAATATTTTCCGTAATTTTTCCGAATTTTTCTCGAGTCTTTTGCTATTTTTAATGAATTAAATGAATTATCGGGAATTATTTTAAATATTAAATCGCTGGAAATCCAACTCGGGTCAAATCGTTTCATCCGACCGAAGTCGGAACCCGAGTCCGACTAACCCGACCGGAGCCAGCTTGACTCGACCGAACCCACTCCTAAACCTAATCAATCCCAACCGTTGGATCAAGATCCAACGGCTAAGATCCGCCGTCACGGTTCGAGCCGTAATCGGCCGGATCCGATCGCGCTTCGTCGATCGTGGCGTTGATCGCGCCACGTGGGCGGCCACGATTTCGTCGTCTTCGCCGAGTCCGAAAGCCGGACTTCGCCGCCGCGCCGCCAGAAACGAACTAGGTTTCCGTCTAGGGCACGGACGCCGAGGCTATTTAAAGCGTGAGACGCCCCGAGGTTGCCCTCATCCTTGCGCACCGCTCCTCGAGCCATCTCGCCGAGCCGCCACCGTTGAGCCGCAATCGCTCGCCGGAGTTGTCTCTTCCTCCGCTGCGGTTTCTTGGCCGGTTCCGCCGTCGTCCGTCGTCTTCCGCCGAAGGAGCTCGATCCGAGTCCTCGCGACGAGACGCACGAAGGAGGCTTCATCTCGCCGAGCACGCCCCAAACGCCGTCGGGTTCGCTGCCGCCCCCGCCTCCGGCCAAGCCAGCGCCGCCGTGAAGCCATCGCCGTCGCGAGCTCGGAGGACCCGTCGGATCCAGACGGACGGTTGAGGTGAGCTCACGTGTTCCCAAACCCGATTAGATTCGGATCGTTGGATCAAGATCCAACGGTTCACAATTGCCACGTCTTTGTAGCAAAGGCGAATATAGGATTAGATCTCGACCGCCCGATCTAGATCGAACGCCCACGAGCAACGAGTAGTTTCAACGTGTTAACCCTGGATCTAATCCGCCGCTGATTTTCAAACCAACGGCCGAGATTGGCGCCACGTGTCGGGAAGATGGACCGCCGCGGTCAACGCCGCCCACGCCAGCGTGCAGATTGACGCTGCCGCCCGCGTGTCGAGGGGCCGCATGTCGCTGGTCGACCTCGCCAGCGATGACGCCACCCATGACGCCACAATGGGTCCCACCTGCCAAGACTGCGGCCGAGCCTCACGACGCCGATGACGCTACCCGAGAGGGCCCACATGTCGGCGACACGTGAGTCGTGGACCGAGTCCACTGTGAGACCCAAGCCGAGCGTGGACCAAGTCCATGGACCGGCCGACGCCAAGAGGCCAATCGAGGCTGCCACGTGTCCATGCCGACGCAATAATTAATTTCCGAAAAAGAAAATGATTTATTAATTCGAAATATTGATTCAAATTTAGATTCAAACTTCAAACGCTATAACTTTTATGCGTTTCAACTCCGATTTGAGCGATTCAAATTTCTAAATTTGTATAAAATTGAGATCTACCTAAATATGAATTTTATTTAATTTTTGGACTAAAGTTTTTCTCTGTAAAATTATTTAATTGATTATTTAAACTTTAAATAATCATAACTTTTATGCGTTTAACTCCAAATTTGATTTATTCCAGTTTCTAAAAATCCAGAAAATTATGTTCTCTCTGTTTATGGATTTTATTTGGAGTTTTGGGATCTTTTTGCATAGTGTTCATTTGTGTATTTGCTATTTGCACGCTTTACGAGTAGACGTTGAAGTGCCGGAAGGATTCGAGGGAGAAGTGTTGACTCAGGATCCAACTCAAGACCAAGAGCAAGTACTTTTTGAAGGCAAGTTGTGCTTTGACCATGTTGATCCTATTTCGAAATCTATTTTGATTTAAACTATTGCATGCTAGTTCAAATAGAAAGATATTTTGTTTAAACCTGGGGGTTAGATAAATACCAAATTGTTATATGACACCTTGATTATCTAAGTATGTGCCATGACCCTTTGTCACCCTAGTTGTGGTTTACTAGTTGGACATTATTAAATTGCCAACATGGGTTTAGATCGTTGTAGTATACTGCTTAGGCCTGCTACGTGCTCATGACATGATTTTTGGACAATCAAATGCTAATATTGACTTAATGATATATTGAACCTGTTTTGGAAAAGTATCATGTGATGTTGATGGCACGTGGTGCATGGTAATCAACTGGGGTTTGATAAAGCGATTTTCGGCCGGGGCATGTGGCAAGAGTAATCAGGTGGGCCAAAGGTGGCATTGGGAGTGTTGATTTGGTTTTTCTGGTAGTCTTGCCCTGGTCACTCTAAGGACTTAACCTTGCAAGCCTTTGAACTGGTCATACTTGCAACCACATGGTCGAATGGGACGGCCCTAGTTGACTAAGTCGCTAAGGACTCACTTGTGGAGCCTCAGGGTGTCGATTACACCTTTTGTGTGATTGTACGGGGAGCGTGTCGTGGGTGTGGCCAGGTACCCATCTAACGGTGTGTTGGTCCCATACTTCGCCTTGGCTAAGGGAAGGGATGGTGTAGAGCACGCACTTGAGAGGACCACCTGTGTTGTTTGAGGCTTCAAAGGCTATGTTATGATCGCTCATTCGCATACTCTTGTATGGCGATTCACTACCGACGTGGTGAGTGGATTGTATCTTGTGGGTAAAGTGCATAACCTCTGCAGAGTGTAGAATCTATTTGAATAGCCGAGTCCACTGCGATCGACAATGCTCGGGAATTACAGTCAAGGGTTAGATTTTCTGAAAATAACTTGGTTTTGAAAAGATGGGTTGGTTTAACAAAGAAGATGATGGAAATATGGTTTAGGATGGGGAAAAATGTTATTTAAACTTTTTGAAAAGTTATTTATGCTTTACTCATTTCTACCTTTCGAATCTACTTATATTACTTGTCAAAAGTCACATCGCAAATATACCTCAAGCCATTCCTTTGTACTAAGCCATGCATATAGTATATTAGCTTGCATTCTCAGGCATGACTTGTCGAGTACCAAGTACTCACCCTTGCCCCAACACAATATCGGTTGAAGAGGAGATTACGCCACTTTGGAGGAGGAACTCCAAGAGGACCCGTCTACTTAGGGATGCGAGCCCGATCGGTTGCACTGTGGTATCTTTGGATGGCGCCACGAAGTTTATTTGATTTTCCGCCGCTATTATTTCTCTCAATAAGTTACGCCTGCAAGGCATATATTTGTAACTTGGCCATAAGGTCGAGTAACCCTTTGATTATTTAAATAAAGTACTTTGATAGTATCGTTTGGTATGATTGTGATATATACCGATGTTAAGACTGTGTGCACTAAGCTGCGTTCTGGACTAGTGCTGAATACACAGAGGGTCCGGATTTGCAAATTCGGGTCCCGACAGAGGTGGTATCGAGCCATACTTGACCGTGAGGCTCAACCCTAGCTAGAATGGTCGTAGTGAGGATAAAACCTATTTTCTAAAGATAAAAAGTTGTCAAGACAAGAAATGACCTCTCGACTTATCCCCTTCTCTCTTTTCTTGTCTCTTGCTGGAATTTTCCCTTACCTTGTCACAATTTAAAAATTATGAGTTCTTACGTAAAGCACTCGTGTGACAGATGGAGGAAGAGTTCAACCACGTTGATCTAGGAGTTGGTCACGCCATGAACTTTGGCACATGCTACAAACTCTCTGAGATTTTGAGAAGCCCCAATACCAAGTGGAAGTGATCGGACAAGCGAGATTGATCAAGGCTTGTGACGTGAGGATTGAGGTACTGTCAGAAGAGGGGGCCCAGGCAATCGCCTCGATACACCAGACCGCTAGAAGATCTACAATGCAGATGGGTATCCAAGAAGTTTCACGACGAGCAATGCGGCACATTACCAAGATCCACGCCAGAGTTGGAAAGCACGGTGTTCCATTATCATCCACGAGCGATAACCTTCTTGACCAAGACGATTCGGGATGAGAATGCCACTGTTACATACGCTTGGCACGATTCGTCGTCGCCCAGGAAGATGTACTAGATAATACAAGCAAGGAGCTACGAAGGCCCGCAAGGAGATCACGACAGAGAAGAACAGATGGCGGAAGCTCAAGAGTATGTGGCACACCTTCTACGAAGGATTGACGAGTTGGAGATGACTTTGTACGGACTGCACTCCAGAGCCAAGATTGAGCTACACGAGCCGATCCAGAGGAGTCGATCTCGATGAGGACATCGCTTCTTCGACTACCACAGATGACATAGTCATTTGGACATGGCGATCGTTTCGGCGCCTATGCCGCAAAGACCCGCACTCCAGTGCCGTGGAGGTTTTCTCGATGAGTGAGCTTAGGTTCTATAGTGAGACTCCTTCGCCGAGTCATAGAATAAAGAGTCACCCTTTAGGCGTTAGACTCGAGTTAGTTCGATTTGGATTTGCTTTGTTTGTCGAGTGTGCAAGATGTGTTGCAAGGCCCTTAGGCATTGTAAGCAGCCATACCAAGTTATTAATAATAAAGTTGGACCTTAAAGTTACCCCTTTTGCCCCGCATAAGTTCCATATTACTTGTCTATTCTTGTTTCCCTCTCATCTCTAAAACCTAGAGCAAATCGACAGATGGTGAACACCCGTGGAAACTTTGGAAGCAATGGGAGTGGATCTCGCCCAGCGGAAAACCCCAATGATGGAGCACCAAAGACCGCCATCGGATGTGCAGAATTTTGGAGCATTTCTTGTCGCTCAGACTCCGATTGATGCATGCTATGATGCAACAAATGCAGCACGTCACTTTGCTCAGGCCATGCTAATCAAGTTAATCAGTGACCACGCCGTAATACAAGGTCGCCGAGAGTTCATGAGGACTCACCCACCCACTTTCTCTGGGAATGCCAATCCATTGGAGGCCGATGATTGGTTAAGATCAATTGAGAGGAAGCTACACATAGCTCAATGCATAGGGAATGAGAAGGTACTTTACGCTTCTCATCAGTTGGAAGGAACAAATTGCCAGAATGGTGGGAGAACTTCGTACACGCAGAGAACCCTCAAGATATCACTTGGGAAGAGTTCACAAATGCATTCGACAAGATCACGCGTGCCTCAAGGAATTATGGACCTTAAGAAGGAGGAGTTCAGAGCATCAAGCAAGGTAATCACCAAGGGTCGACTACCTGAACAAGTTCACATTACCTAGCACGCTACGCACCTGAGGACGTAGCTTACGGATAAATCCGCATACCTCGTTTTATGAAGGGACTTAACTCAGATTGCAAGTAGGGTTGATCACCCACACCTTTCCGGATTTCCAAGAGTTGGTGAATAAGGCACTTATTCTTGAGGACAAGCGCAAGGAACTGGATGAGAACAGAAGCGCAGGATGCAACAAAGAAGGATCACGTCGAGGAACGCATAGCGGCGCTGAGAGTTGCACCAAATCAATTCTTGATTCCAACCACGTAATGCAACGAGGACACCATCCTCGGCACCAAGACCTGCCAATCGAACTACCAAACCCCAGCCCCCGCTAGAAACGCTACCCCTGTGCAAGAAGGAACAAGTGAGACGCTGTTACAATCGCAACGAGCCAGACACTTTGCCAACAGCTTGTCCGAAGAAGACAGCAGAGAGCGACCCCGCCGCTTCAATCTAGGAACCACCCCAGCTAGGACGCCAAGACCAGAGCCACACCCTGCATCGTGGTGAGAGGCCGAGTCAACCATGTCACCGCAGATGCACTGCGAATGCTACGGACGTAAATCGGGTAAGTTACTTGTTAACTCAAGTACACCTGATTTTGTTTGACTCGAGCTTCGCATTCGCTTGTTTCGCAAGGCTTTGCTGCTAGAAATGACTTGAGAATTGCAAGACTTAAGTGCATGCTTTTAGTTCAAACCCCTGGTTCCGAACTCCGAACGGAAGTAGGATGTTCCTGGTGAGAATACTAATAGATGGAATAGAGTTCCTAGCAAACCTTATAATTTTGGAGACCTGCACCTTAGATGTTATATTGGGAATGGATTGGTTATCCAAGCACAAGGCCGTATTGGATTGTGGACGAAGGACTATCTCGCTTGAGAGCCCGTGTGGGAAGAAAGTGGAATTTCAAGCCACCTAGCTAGAGATGGACAGCTTGATGGTTAACAAGCATTCAAGGCAATCAGCATAGAGGATGTCCCAAGTAGTAAATGAGTACCTGATGTTTTTCCCGAAGATCTACCTGGTATGCCGCTATTGGACATAGAGTTTGTGATAGAGCTTGTACTGCACAAAGACCGATAGCAAAGAGACCCTATCGGATGTCTACCGAGGAGTTGGTAGAAATGAAGAAACAAATAGAGGAGTTAATGGAGAAAGGATTTATCGAGACCAAGTTAGTGCCGTGGGAGCACCGCTTTGTTTGTCAAGAAGAAGGACGGAGTTTCAGGATGTGCATCGACTACCGTGCACTCAATGAAGTCACCGTGAAGAATAAGTATCCGCTACCCAGGATTGATGATTTGTTTGATCAGTTAAGAGGAGCCGGAGTTTTCTCCAAGATTGATCTCGAGATCGGGATACCATCGCTGAAGATCCGATCAAGATATTCAAGATCGCATTCTCGCCAAGATATGGACATTACGAGTTTCTGATTATGTCCTTTGGGTCATTTAATGCGCCACTTATTTCATGAATATGATGAATAAGGTGTTCATGGAATATTTGGACAAGTTTGTAAATGCGTGTTCATAGACGATATCCTAATCTACTCCAAGACAGAGGATGAACATGCCGAACACTTAAGGCGAGTTTTGGAAAAGCCGAGGAACAGCAACTTTTCGCCAAGTTCAAGAAGTGTGACTTTTGGAAGGACAAGGTGGAGTTTCTTGGACATGTAATGACCGCAGAAGGAGTCGCCAGTAGATCCAAGCAAAGTAGAAGTCGTGGTTACATTGGGAGCACCAAGATCGTGACCCCATTCGAGTTTCCTTGGAATGGCAGGATATTACCGCTGCTTCATCGAAGGTTTTTCGACAATTGCGAAGCCTCTTACGCAATTGTCAAGAAGGAAAAGAAGTTTGTATGGACGCCGAATGTGAGAAAGGATTTCAGGAGTCAAGAAGCGATTGACATCGCACTGGTGTTAGTTCTACCTGACGTTGCTCAAAGCTTTGATATTTATTGTGACGCATCGCGCCAAGGACTTGGATGTGTCTTTGATGCGAGAATGGAAAGGTAAATCGCTTATGCATCAAGGCGCTTGAGGCCGCATGAGGAAAATTATCCGACACATGACCTGGAGTTAGCCGCCGTAGTACATGCCTTGAAGATATGGCGCCACTATCTCGATTGGAAACAGATGTGAAGTGTATACGGATCATAAGAGTTTTAAGTACATATTCACCCAATCGGATCTGAATATGAGGCAAAGGAGATGGCTAGAGTTAATCAAGGACTACAATGTTGGAATCCATTACCATCCTGAAGGCCAACGTAGTTGCCGATGCTCTGAGTCGGAAGAGCCATACCGCGAGTATGTTGCTAGCCATAAGTCAGGATGAGTTATGTGAGGAGTTTCAGAAAATGAAGATTGAGGTTGTACCTAGCGGATTCTTGGCCGCATTAGAAGTAAAACCGACCCTGGAGGATCAGATTCGAGAAGGACAAAAGGATGATGACAAGATCCGCAGGATTAAGTCCATCAAGGAGGAAGGCAAGGCGCAGGACTTCAAGTTGGATGAGCAAGGCACGTTGTGGATGAAGGATCGCATTTGTGTGCCTAACAAAAAGGAGTTAAAGCAACTGATTTTGGAAGAAGCCCATGACTCCAAGTACTCGATTCACCCTGGAAGCGCCAAGATGTATCGAGGATCTCAAGGAGAGATTCTCGTGGCCGAGTATGAAACGTGAAGTTGCCGAGCATGTTGCATTGTGCGACGTATGCCGAGAGTCAAGGCAATGCATCGAGACCAGCAGGATTGCTACAATTACCGAAAATACCTCGAGTGGAAGTGGGAGGAAATCGGAATGGATTTCATTACCGGCTTGTCAAGACTCAAGGGGTTATGACTCCATATGGGTTATAGTGGATCGCTTGACTAAAGTAGCCCATTTTATCCCCGTGAAGACCACTTACTCGGGAGATAAATTAGCGTAATTGTACATGATCAGATTGTCTGCTTGCACGGAGTACCAAAGAGGATTGTATCGGACGCAGGTACCCAATTTACCTCAAGGTTTTGGAATAAGTTGCATGAAGCCATGGGGGCCCGTTTGAACTTCAAGACGGCTTATCATCCACAGACGGATGGACAGGCAGAAAGAGTCAACCAGATTGGAAGATATGCTAAGAGCTTGTGCATTGGCTTATGCTACCTCTTGGGATAAGAGTTTGCCGTATGTCGAAGTTCAGCCATAACAATAGTTATCGTGCTAGTTTACAGATGTCACCTTTTGAGGCATCAGATGGTCGACCATGTCGGACGCCATTGAATTGGAATGAGACCGTGAGCCGTGTCTTTGGACCTGATATTCTTCAAGAGGTCAAGAGCGGTCGCTATGATTAGGGAAAGGTTGAAGATAGCCCAATCTCGACAAAAGAGTTATCTTGACAATCGTCGCCGGGACTTGAGTTTTGAACCGGAAGATTTTGTTTACCTCGTAGTTACGCCTCTCGGGGGAGTTAAGAGGTTCCATGCCAAAGGGAAACTTCGCACCTGCTATGTTGGACCATTTAAGATTTTGAGCCGCAGAGGCGGTTGCTTATCACCGGAGTTGCCCACGATCGTTGGCGAGGAGTACATGATGTATTCCATGTGTCCCAGCTTAAAGAAGTGTCTCCGAGTTCCCGAGGAATGCAGACACCGCTAGAGTCAATTGAGTTGCAAGAGGATTTGACTTATAAGGAACATCCCGTGAGGATTCTAGACACAATGGACCGAGAAACTAGAAACAAGTCAACCCGCTTCCGTAGAGTTCAAGTGGAGCAACCATGAGGAAAGCGAAGCGACTTGGGAGCGAAGAGGATTTGAAGAAAGAGTTTCCAAACCTATTCTTTAGTGAGCCCTGAATCTCTGTGGACGAGATTCTATTAAGGGGAGGTTTGTAACACCCCAAAATTTTGCTTTTCTTAAATTCATGTGTGATTTGGCACTTTGGTGAATTTTTGGAATTTTCTGGAATTTATTTGGATTTATTTGGAATTTATTTGAATTTATTCCATTTTGAAATAATTAAAGAATTTAATTTTGCAAATAAAATTTTGTTGGAAATATTTTATTTGAGTCCAAAATGTTCCAAAATATTTTCCAGAATTTTTCGAATTTTTCTCGAGTCTTTTGCTATTTTTAATGAATTAAATGAATTATCGGGAATTATTTTAAATATTAAATCGCTGGAAATCCAACTCGGTCAAGTATCGTTTCATCCACCGAGTCGGAACCCGAGTCCGACTAACCCGATCGAGCCGCTTGACTCGATCAACCCACTCCTAAACCTAATCAATCCCAACCGTTGGATCAAGATCCAACGGTGAGATCCGCCTGCACGGCTCGAGCCGTCGGCCGGATCCGATCGCGCCGTCGCGATCGTGGCCGTTGATCGCGCCACGGACGGCCACGATTTCGTCGTCTTCGCCGAGTCCGAGCCGGACTTCGCCGCCGCGCCGCCGCCAGAGCGAACTAGGTTTCCGCTCTAGAACGCACGCCGAGGCTATTTAAAGCGTGAGACGTCCCGAGGTTGCCCTCATCCTTGCGCACTCCGTTCCCGAGCCATCTCGCCGGAGCCGCCACCGTTGAGCCGCAATCGCCGCCGGAGTTGTCTCTTCCCTCCGCCGCGGTTTGCGCCGGTTCCGCCGTCGTCCGTCTTCTACCGCCGAGAAGGAGACCAGATCCGGAGTCCCCGCGACGAGACGCACACGAAGGGAGGCTTAATCTCGCCGGAGAACGCCCCAAACGCCGTCGGGTTCGTCGCCCCGCCTCCGGTCAAGCCGCGCCCAGTAAGCCATCGCCGTCCATGGCGAGCTCGGAGGACCGTCGGATCCAGATCGTACGGTTGAGTTGAGCTCACGTTTTCCAAAACCCGTTTAGATATGTATCGTTGGATCAAGATCCAACTGTTCACAATTGCCACGTCTTTGTAGCGATGCGAATATAGGATTAGATCCGACCGTCCGATCTAGATCGAACGCCCACGAGCAACGAGTAGTTTCAACGTGTTAACCCTGGATCTAATCCGCGCCGCTGATTTTCAAACCAACGGGCCGAGATTGCGCCACGTGTCGGGAAGATGGACCGCCGCGGTCAACGCCGTCCACGCGCGCGTGCGTGTGACGCTGACGCGCGGGGCCCGCGTGTCAGAGGGGCCGCATGTCGCTGGTCGACCCGCCAGCGATGACGCCACCCATGACGTCACAATGGGTCCCACTGCCAAGACCGTGGTCGAGCCCGTGACGCCGGCGATGACGTCACCGAGAGGGCCCACATGTCGGGCCGACACGTAGAGTCGTGGGACCGAGTCCACAGTAGACCCAAGCCGAGCGTGGACCAAGTCCATGGACCGGTGACGCCAGCAGGCCAATCGAGGCTGCCACGTGTCCATGCCGACGCAATAATTAATTTCCAAAAGAAAATGATTTATTAATTCGAAATATTGATTCAAATTTAGATTCAAACTTCAAACGCTTATAACTTTTGCGTTTCAACTCCGATTTGAGCGATTCAAATTTCTAAATTTGTATAAAATTGAGATCTACCTAAATATGAATTTTATTTAATTTTTGGACTAAAGTTTTTCTCTGTAAAATTATTTAATTGATTATTTAAACTTTAAATAATCATAACTTTTATGCTTTAACTCCAAATTTGACGATTCCAGTTTCTAAAAATCCAGAAAATTATGTTCTCTCTGTTTATGGATTTTATTTGGAGTTTTGGGATCTTTTTGCATAGTGTTCATTTGTGTATTTGCTATTTGCACGCTTTACGAGTAGACGTTGAAGTGCTTAGGGAAGGATTCGAGGGAGAAGTGTTGACTCAGATCCAACTCAAGACCAAGAGCAAGTACTTTTTGAAGGCAAGTTGTGCTTTGACCATGTTGATCCTATTTGAAATCTATTTTGATTTAAACTATTGCATGCTAGTTCAAATAGAAAGATATTTTGTTTAAACATGGGGGTTAGATAAATACCAAATTGTTATATGACACCTTGATTATCTAAGTATGTGCCATGACCCTTTGTCACCCTAGTTGTGGTTTACTAGTTGGACATTATTAAATTGCCAACATGGGTTTAGATCGTTGTAGTATACTGCTTAGGCCTGCTACGTGCTCATGACATGATTTTTGGACAATCAAATGCTAATATTGACTTAATGATATATTGAACCTGTTTTGGAAAAGTATCATCTGATGTTGATGGCACGTGGTGCATGGTAATCAACCTGGGTTTGATAACGATTTCGGCCAGGGGCATGTGGCAAGAGTAATCGAGGTGGGCGGTGTGGCATTGGGAGTGTTGATTTGGTTTTTCGGTAGTCTTGCCTGGTCACTCTAAGGACTTAACCTTGCAAGCCTTTGAACTGGGTCATACTTGCAACCACATGGCTGGAATGGGACGGCCCTAGTTGACTAAGTCGCTAAGGACTCACTTGTGGAGCCTCAGGGTGTCGGGCCATACACCTTTTGTGTGATTGTGCGGGGAGCGTATCGTGGTCGTGGCAGTACCCATCTAACGGTGTGTTGGTCCCATACTTCGCCTTGGCTAAGGGAAGGGATGGTGTAGAGCACGTCTTAGGAGAGGACCACCTGTGTTGTTTGAGGCTTCCGAAAGGCTTTGTTATGATCGCTCATTCGCATACTCTTGTATGGCGATTCACGGCTGACGTGGTGAGTGGATTGTATCTTGTGGGTAAAGTGCATAACCTCTGCAGAGTGTAGAATCTATTTGAATAGCCGAGTCCACGGTACTGGACAATGCTCGGGAATTACAGTCAAGGGTTAGATTTTCTGAAAATAACTTGGTTTTGAAAAGATGGGTTGGTTTAACAAAGAAGATGATGGAAATATGGTTTAGGATGGGGAAAAATGTTATTTAAACTTTTTGAAAAGTTATTTATGCTTTACTTATTTCTACTGCTTTCGAATCTACTTATATTACTTGTCAAAAGCTGTTTACTGCAAATATACCCTGAAGCCATTCCTTTGTACTAAGCCATGCATATAGTATATTAGCTTGCATTCTGTGCATGACTTGCTGAGTACCAAGTACTCACCCTTGCCCCAACACAATATCAGTTGAAGAGGAGATTACGCCAGCTTTGGAGGAGGAACTCCAAGAGGACCCGTCTACTTAGGGATGCGAGCCCAGTCAGTTGCCTGTGGTATACTGGATGGCGCCACGAAGTTTATTTGATTTTCCGCTGCTATTATTTCTCTCTGAATAAGTTCTGCCCTGCAAGGCATATATTTGTAACTTGGCCATAAGGTCGAGTAACCCTTTGATTATTTAAATAAAGTACTTTGATAGTATCGTTTGGTATGATTGTGATATATACCGATGTTAAGACTGTGTGCACTAGCGCGTTCCTGGACTAGTGCTGAATACACAGAGGGTCCGGATTTGCAAATTCGGGGTCCCGACATTGTCCCGACAATAGACGATCTATCGGCTAAGCAGCGCAAGGAGATTGAAGATTGGAAATTTGCGCTGGAGGAGATGATGCTGAGCTATTTTTAGAAAACTCAACGCGTCGTCACTCAGAAAATTGTGTTGCCTGCTGTAAACTTCCCCTATGATAAGTCGGCTAAAAGTGCTCCAGGAGATAGGTCGGTGACCGATATATACCTGCATAGGCTGAATTATCAGATATGATCAATTAGTCTATACATTATGCCCTCATAAACCAATCGTCAGCTCTGGCGACTCTTCAATCGATGATTGCAAACAGTGTTAAGGCTGTGGTAAAGGAATTAGTATCAGCCAAAACTCTCTTTGAGCCGATGCAACCACTGCCAAACTATCCACTTTACTCTTTGGCACCTGGTACTTGTAAGTCTGCACCAATTACTTGTTCTTGGACCCCCGCCCCAACCATGATGCCGATGCAACCTACTGTGGTTCTACCCCGTGACGCCACCATTGGGTGGAGTCCCACATTATCATGCAGGGGCCAAGAGTTCTCGAGCACACATACCACCATTGGCTCCTTTCTATGTGTTTCCAATGTTGGGCATTAAACCAATGGAATCATCATTGCGACCACAATACACTGAGCTAATTCCACCACTGGATACGACAACATATAGAGTTGTGACATACGCTGAGCCCTTTTCTCCACAACGTGAGCTGACATTCGGTAGGCAAAATGTTGGCCATGAACAAATTCTACCAGCACTGCCAGTGCCAATCCTACCCGAGTTCACACTCAGGGAAACATATCAGTTATGATCATAATAGGCAGAGACTGACACCATCGGTGGCAAGAGTGATTGATTGGGCCAATCAGATTACCGCAGTTCTGTGGGATCAATTCGGCATACAGCCTAAGGGCAAGGTAATCGGCTATCGAAAGCTGTACCTAGACTACATCGACCGTAACCCATACCCTACAGCTATAGGGTCCCCGATTTTGTGAAATTTTCAGGAAATGACTTGACAACAACTCTGGAGCACGTCGGACGTTTTGTCACACAATGCAGTGAGGCAGCATAGTCTGATGGTCTTAAGGTAAAATTGTTCCTGTTGTCCTTGTCTAGGGCATCTTTTACTTGGTTCATAACTTTGCCCCTAGAATTAAGGATTTCTTATTTGAGTTCTATCCAACAAAAGTTCAGGGAGTCAGTAACAGATTATATCAAGAGGTTTTGGGAGATTAAAAATCTGTGCTTTAGTGTTACTTTGCCCGATAATTAGTTGGCTGATTTAGCCTATCAAGGGCTAATTCCTCTCCTAAAAGAGAAGTTCAGTGGCCAAGAATTCATTGATTTAAGTCATCTATTGTGGGCACCCGGAAATATGAATCAAACCTCACTCGTGCGTTGGACTAAAAGTGACACCCATACTCCACTTATGTGTATGCTCGCTGCCACCAATAGTCCCATGAACGGAATGTTAACCAGATAGCCCTCACTCAAACAAATATAAGACACCCAATTGCATCGTACGTTCTTATGCGTCAAAGAGAGTCCCGATTCTTTTCTAAAGAACCATACCGGGTGTAACACCGCGGCATCTAGTATGCCCGAATGCTACCAAACATAGACTAAACCACATCTAAATACCACAAATAAAGATAAATTACAGCAAAGGCAGAAATGCTAAAACCAAAAATTTCGACAGCAACTCCTTTGTTTTGACATGAATTGGAGCAATAGCAATAACATGGCAAGTTATATCATAGCATAAGACATCTAAAACATCAATATCAATGATTAAAGCATCACTTAAGTCTAAAATAAGGAATTCAACCATTCCACCAAACATAACAAACCAAACGATGAACTCAAGCCCATACACTAAGTTTCTTGGCACTAATCATTATTATCATAACTCCCAATGATTAAATTGTATAAGAATGTGAAGCTACGTGTAGAAGTGTAGCTAATGCCCTTTTCCCGCATGCTGGTTTCATGGTACCTAAAAACATCATAAACACAAGCGTGAGTTCATCACTCAGCAAGCATATTGCAATGGGTCATAAAGAATAATTCAATGCCAACAACAATACATACCATACTTTAACATCATGTTCAAATCATAATCTCATCTACAACATCATAGCCATGACAAAGCACTTTGTTCACAACTCATTTTCATCATCATGTATGCAATGCAATGCGATGCACATGTCTCCTGGAAGCATATACCGGTATTGCTGAGTGCACACCCATCGGCGTGCACCCTCTTCCCCCTTCCATCCTGAAGATGGAGGGTGCCTACTCATCGCTTCCACTCACCACGTGGGTGGAATCACGAGGTAGGTCTTACAACCATGGCGCTCCGGATTAGTCATAACTTTCTCACCGACCTTACCGGACTAGTTATGACGTTCTCACCGACCGGACCAGCTTTCATGCCATGTATGCAACATATGCCATAAACGTAAACAACTTGCATCAAACTGAACTAAACATGGCATAGCATCATAATTTCCCATTTTCATCATAACATTAGCAAGCACTACTCATGGCAAGATATCACAACATGTAAGCAATTTGCATCTGGTCACAATTAGCAACACACATTACACTACCCATTACAATACACTTGCCTTAACCTCGGGCGACGGATTGGCGAGAGGTTGAGGGCACTCACGGGGTCACACCACCTGCACAAACATACCATACACTCAAAACGTGCCCCCAAAACCGTACGCAAAAGCTCGTCTACCCCGACTTCACAAACTACTCCCAAAACCTAAAATCAAATAATCTGTCCCTCCCGGACAGCAGACTTCAAACTATCACAACTTGAGTTCTAGGAATCCGAATCGATTAAACGAGTACATCATCGCGAAGCTTAGGAAATTTCCTAGCTTTTTCTAAGTATTGGGAAAAGCTGATTCGGCCTATAAAATTGTTTAATCTACAAAACACTACATTCTGTCCCAATTACGTCACAGATTTGAACACGCTCGGTAAAATGACCATAACTTTCAAACGGCTTGGCGGAATTGGACATTATTGGTGTCCAATTAAAGGTATTGAAGTCCTACAACTTTCTAAACAGGCGGCTGACCGAATTTCGACTCTAAAATCGCGAAAACTCAAATCTTAGGTCGACTGCACAATCTACCCGAAACAGAGAACGTGGCAAACTCTAGTTTTCATCCAATCTACCGAATCACAGCACCACCACTTGATCTGAAAACATGAAATCAACCTCTAGAACAGCATCTAGACCATCCCTAAGGATCACCCATTCCATACCTCTTCCCGACGAACGACGAACGCCAAAATCCTTCCTCCCGGGCTCCCCGATCATCCTCCTTGCGCCGGAACCACCGAATCTCCGCATCGCGGCGCTTCCCCATGGAGGGGACAGCGAGGTGGCGCGGTGGGGAGCTCCCCTAGGGCAGCAAGGGAGGTGGAGAGGGGAGGGGAAGGTGGTGGCGCAAGGGAAAAGGGAGGGGAAGAGGTGGCGGCTAGGGGGGGTGAGGGGAGGGCGCATGGACACTAGGAGGAGGCGGCTAGGGTTTGAGGGAGGGGGTGGGGCGCATGGTGTCGGTGTTTTGTGCACCGGCAATACGAATTTTTGGTTAGTGGGGGTCGCGCGCTCCCTCTCCCCGAATAGTTGACCCAAGAAGCCAGAGGTTTATACTGGTTCGGGCTGAACGTCCCTACTCCAGTTCGTGTCGTTGGGGTACTTGGTATTCGAGAGATGATCAAAGGTTACAGGCGAGACAAGAGGTTCGGTTCGATCTCCCTTACGCTCGGTGGGTTTTCTCGCTCTCTTGCCCGATCGATCTCCCCCCTCCCCCGGGGCCCTGCCTCTCCTTATATAGCCGGAGGCGGCAGGTTACAGATGGGAGTTGGAGAGAAAAAAAGGAAGGGGTACTGTACGCCTTGGAGTCTGGTCTTCTGTCTTGTCGTCCGACCGGGCTCCAACTACTTCCACACCGGGTTGGTAGCCCTGCAGTGGAAGTCTTTGACTGTGCTGACGAGGTGACGCACCGTTCCGCACGGACGTCAGTCTGGCATTTAATGGTATTTGACCTTAGCTTGGTCTCGGGAGGGGGCGTCTCTCCGTGGTGTGTCAGTGACGATGGGACCGGGGCTTGACTTCTTGATACTCCCTCTAACACTCTCGGGAAGGGACCGCCTACCCTGCATGCGGACGTCGAGGGCGTCACGCGTACATAGGACTCGCTGGCCCTTTACCGGTCGCGGTCTTGGCCCTTCGTGCGTTAGCGGAGCCGGCCGACCATGCGCCCCAGACACAGGAGGTCGGAGTCATGCCCGCTTTGGGGCTGGCTCTGAATAGTGCCAGGCCATCTCTTCGCGGCCCACGAGCCTTTGCCAGAACTGGGCTTTCGAAGGATGTCAGCCCGCTCGTGGTCTCGGGCTGATGGGGGTACCCATGGTATGGGTACTCGTCACATGGGCAGGGGGCAGCAGGCTTGCTGCCCCCAAACTCCCCCCCACACGGGCCTAAAACTCCCCCACCTTCGGCCCAAATTAGCCCCGCAAGGCCCAAACTCCCCCGGAAGCCTAAATTCTCCCCTGAAAAGCCCAAATTCTCCCCCGGAAAGATCCAAACTCACGAAAAAGGCCCAAAAGAATGACACCAAAGTCGAACCTTAGTGCCGACATCGAAAATGACTTAAAACGTCATTCCGTAGTGTCACATTACGTCATTCCGTATTGTCACACCGGGTTTGAAACCAACCCTTCCGGGCATATCACATGCTGACCGCATATACAAAGACAGTAGCATTATTAGAATTTAAAAAATACACATATCTGATCATTATCTAATTTTTTTTAAAAAAAATCATTATCATTGTCTCAGTAACTCATAAATTTTTTTGTAAAAATATTAAACTTTATTTAGTGCCCCTAGAAAATAAAAAATATAAGAGCATATACAAAGATAGTAGCACTATCAAATTTTTTTAAAAAAATACATATGTCTGATAATCATCTGAAAATTTTACAGCATCATTAGCATTACCTTAGAACCTCACACAAAAATTGTTAACACTTTTTGATAATTTTTTTTAAATTTTCTGAATTTTTAATATGAATTTAAATTAGACCAGTTTACCGATTGGTTTTAAATGCTGAGCCACAATTTTTGAGCGGTTTTCACGATTTTGTAAACCTGCATATGCCCTTTGCAGTTTGCTTGGAAACTTTCTCCATAGCCTATCCAAACTCCCTCCCAGGATGGATCAGGCTTGTGACCCTCTTGTCAGCTGGAAAACCCGCAATCGGAAGGCTTCTGATGACATTATCCTCCATAATCAGGGCAATAGGGCATTGTCGCCTCGCAACTCGCAAGGCGCCCATTTAGAGGTATGGCTCTCATGCAGTAACAACCGTCGATCGAAAGATCAAGCCGCATCCTAGAGGACCATGATTCAGACTGTATCTTGATTAGTATTTTGAATGTTCCCCGTTAATAATCGCCGAGTGAATGATCGAGCCACAGCCTGGGTAACCATGATTCAGGCTGCAGTGAAAGATCGAGCCACAGCCTGGGTAACCATGATTCAGGCTGCAGTGAAAGATCAAGCCTGTCATTTTCTTTGAGTACAGCAATCTGTACGATTCTCTTCTGTTGATTTTGGAAAGAGGCAGAGGAACAAAATGGTATCAACACCTCAACATTGCGTGGTATTGGCTAATTTTTCTCCTGTACTAGATTTTACCTCCCATTACCATGTGTCTGTTTTGACCTACGAACGAGGAATTACTAATCATTCCGTCAGTTAGATTAGCTGATTTTTGAAATACAAGCGACTGTTCGACTTTGATGACTTTCCGAAACTACAAAGTATAGACCTGATACGATTGTACGAAGGTTACAAACTTCATAAACCAAGTGAGAATACTACTACAGAATGATACATCACTATCGCTTCATCTGTGTCGGTTCCAAACTTTTAACTAAAAAACCGATTGTGATACGTGTATGTCATTTGTAAATTTTGGTAACAGGTTATCACAATCGGTTCTGAGAAAGAACCGATTGTGATGAGGAAACGGGTTATTACAATCGGTTCTTTCTAAGAACCGATTGTGATGATGGACCATTTATCACAATCGGTTCTGAGAAAGGACCGATTGCGATGAGGACCTCATCACAATCGGTTCTTTCTCAGAACCGATTGTGATGAGCCTTGCTAGGTTTTATATCCTCTTGGGATGAACTCTCCTCTGTTGGTGTTCTAGAGCAAAAAAAAAAAAAAAAAAAAAAAACCGTCGCCACTCCGAAAAACAGAACATACTCTTGTTGAAACTTAGACTTGGGTGATAAAATCTGAAATCCTTGAGGATGTGTGTTAAGAGGGTAAGTTGAAGCCCCAACTTGAGAAAATTTCCCCTCTATTTTCCCTCATTTGAGGTTTTCAGCATATTTATAAGCAAGCATTTAGTGGTGACGACGACACACATGGAACAAATTACATGCGTGTAGATCATCAAGAATAGTTGTATTGTAAATAAAGTTGTAAGATTGCTAGGTCTAATTGAGACAAGCTAATGACATTTCAAGGGTAATGTACCAGCAATGTAAAAGTACAAACTTGCCAACTTGTTCTCTATAACTTGTTGTTGAACCTGTTTTAGTTAAAATATACAGAACAATACTTCCATAAGGAAGGAAAGGGAAGAATTTTTCCACTCAACGCAAAATTATTAGTAATTACTTGCACATTCTTTTCACTCCATCCAAGCACAGCATATAATCCCAAACAATTATTAGAACAATACCCAGAACAATACCGACACTACTAGTCCTTTCATATTGCAGTCGATTTTAGTTAAAATCGACACTACTAATCAAACCTATTGCTTTTTGTGAAGGCAATGAAAGGAATGCATTTCAATAGCATATATACAGAAAGTTTAGTAAAGTGGAGACCGACTCGGCTTGAACTTAAATTAGATGGCAAATAGAATTAAAGGTGTGATGGACACCACATCACAATCGGTTCTATCTTAGAACCGATTGTGATGAGGGTGTTCATCACAATCGGTTCTTACTCAGAACCGATTGTGATAAGGGGGCCCCTCATCACAATCGGTTCTTAGCTAGAACCGATTGTGATGAGGGGCCCCTTATCACAATTGGTTCCTACTAACTGATTGTGATAAAGGGCCCCTCATCACAATTGGTTCCTACTAACTGATTGTGATAAAGGGCCCCTCATCACAATCGGTTCTAGCTCAGAACCGATTGTGATGTGCTCGGGATAGTCCCGCCAAAGTGAAAATTGGGCGCCAAAGTGAAATTTGGGTGTCGAGCGGGTTCCTATTTCAAAATAATTTTGCTGGGAGAACCACTGGCCTATATATTTATACACACCCTTGTGCTCACCACTCATCTCCTCCACTTGCTCCTCTCCCTCTCACTTGCTCTGTAGATAGATGCATAGACAGATAGATATAGAGAGAGAGAGAGAGTGAGAGAGATAGGAGCCAAGGTGAAATGCGACTGCATTAGGATGTGGATCTTGGTTTTGCATTTCTTGGTTTTGGAAGAAATGACTGCATGGAGCACTTCGGTAATGGTAAGGAACTAAACTTGGATTTATTGTGATTCGTTCTTGTCCAAATTAAATGTATTTCTTTATTTGCCCATTATATCATGTACTAGTTTTTTGTTCATTTTCAGATTCATATTAATGGCAAATGGGCATGGCTATAAAGATGAGGAGGTGGTGTAGACCAAGTACAATGCAAACATGGAGTATCACTAGCTCTATAAACTGTTGTCATGTATATTCCATAAACACGTGCATAATATTTTGTCAAGTGTATCACTGTCTTTTAATTGGATGAACGGGTAGATGATGCATGTATACTGACTGTTAAGTATGTTTATGCTCTATATTCATGTAAACGAATGTGATATGTGTACTGTAAAATATTTGTGTTCAATATATATTATGAATGATATTCATACCGTAAAACAATCAAAAATAGTGAAATGGGCTCATCACAATCCTCCCCTTATCACAATCGGTTCTTTGCTAGAACCGATTGTAATGACCGTTTATCACAATCGGGGAAAAAACCAACTGTGATAGCGCTTCCTCATTACAATCGTTGGACTTTCTATCGCCATCAAAACCGATTGTGATGACGAAAAAGAACCGATTCTAATGTACATTCATGTAGTAGTGGAAAACACTGATAATTCAACCAACTAAAGCCCTATGGTGGAATTTGATCATGTTTTCAATTACGTATCCAGGTGAGTTCCCTTGAGTGAACCAGATTGTAAGTTCAAAATTTCATATCTAGCCTAACGACAACAGTTTTTTTCCCCTCAGCAGCACAAATCACAAGTGAGCCTTGCCTGCAACGACACCATCTCCTTGGCTGCAGCAGCATCTGCCTAGCCTAGGGTTGTGTGTGTGCGCGCGCGCCCACCGCAAGAAGGCAAGAAGCAGATCATCGGAGCTGTAATTTGACTGTACGTGAAGGATTACTACCTTTTATGTGGCTTTCCTTTTAGGTAAGATGGATGTCAGTTCTGAACATAGGTCATGCCATGGTGCAGCTCGCATGGCCATGTGGCCAATTCTTTCCTGATGCAAGGTTCTTCGTGGTAATTCAGGAGTCAGCGACATCACTTTGGTGATCATGTGGCAGTTTCTTTGGTGAAGTTCTGCTTCATCAACAAGCGACCCAAGATGTTTGTAACAGGTCGCATCTTTTTTGAAAAGAAAAATGTATGAGGTGACATTCAGCGTGTTGTTGCTCATTGGTTTGTATGGAGTATATATGGACTAGGCGATATATGTTCCTTATTTTCTAAACTAAATTAACGCCTTACACGATCTGATTTATTTTTTCTTTTTGCGTCGTATTCACTCTTATTTTGAACAGATCGTGTACTTGCATACAGGGAGTAAACTTAGGTGTTGTTTGGTTGAGCTAAAAGCAAGGAGTTTCCCTGAGCAAGCATGTTAATTTGAGAAGCATACATGCTACGGCTCACATTCCCCTCATCGTTTTTTACGGATGTGTCGGATTGCATATAAAAGTATTGCATATGTAAGCAATGTTATGCTGGTTCTGAACTTTACCATGGGAACTTCATGTGCGTATCAATGTAGCTAGGTGCTGTTTAGATTCAAACATACTGTTGGCATGTGGAATTTATTTTTTCAATTTTATAAATTCAAATTATTTTCTGTGAAATTTCTCCAATCCAAACGGGTCTCGGAATTGTAACATAAATTATAGTGGGTTTTGACATGCTTAAGGTATTTGTTTTGGTTCGGAATTGTAATTGCAATCGTGATGGGTTTGGATAAATTTGAGATTATATTAGAGAGTATTTAAGGAGCAACAGTGCCCGGACGTCTAGTATCGTACGTCCTTGATAGTCCTTGGATCATCGTAATGTAAACTGATGTAGTAGGTTGATTTCCCGTCCCATAAATGCGTACAGCAAAACACCCTCCCATTTTTCTTCCTAATAGGCATCCGGTACTGTTGGGACACAAATATGCGAACATAGACAAAATACTCTAAATACAATGAAATAATAACAAATAACTAGATTTAATAAATAAATAAATAAATAAGTAGTTTGATGACCCTATGGTTGAGTTTACATTTATCATGCCTCGCATTGCTTTATTTACTAGATAAAATGCATCAGAACACTTCAGTGCACAGGCAATCGACAAGCTCAATCCTAATAACTTATCTTCTTATGGAATTTTTTTTAATAATCCTTTTTAAATCCGAAAATTCAAAAATATACCCCCTTAAAAAAATTGCAAAAGTGAACTCATGTCGCGCTACGTGGCAGCGAGATACACGCCAGTCGCGCTACGGTGGCGCGAAAGAATCCGGGGCTGCCATGTGGCAACGAGGCACTGGCCAGTGGCGTGGGCGGGAAAAAAAGGGGGGGTTGTCGGGGAGGCTTCGGCCGGCCAAAAAACAGAAGGGGGAAAGAAAGAAGAAGAGAAAGGAAGAAGAGAAAGGAAGAGAAGAGGAAGAAAAGAAGAAAGAAAGAAGAAGAGGAAGAAAAGAGGAAAGAAAGAAGAAGAGAAAAGAAGAAGGAAAAGAGAAAGAAAGGAAGAAGAAGAGAAAAAAAGAAGGAAAATCGTGTGATCGTTCTTCGTTCGTTCGTCGTTCGTTGGTTAGTAATTTATATAAATCATTTTTCCTCGTCATAATTGATACGTAGTTAGTAAAAATATAGTTAGTGTCCAAAAATATTAGGTTAGTACAAAAAATGTAATAATCGATTAATTTTGTTTAATGTATTCATATAATTATTTTTTATTAGTATAATTGATTTGTAGTTAGAAAAAACATAGATAGTCTCAGAAAATATTAGGGTAGTACGAAAAACATAGATCGTTCGTTCGTCGTTCATCGGTTAGTAATTTCTATAATTATTTTTTCGTCAATATACTTGGTATGTAGTTAGAAAAATACTAGGATAGCTCAAAAAATATAGAAACTGAGTAATTTTGTTTTGCGTATTTATATAATTCCTTGCGCATGTTATACAATATTGTTTTCATATTGCAGTAGGCTTGCCGGGCCGTACCCCCTGCAAGGCATTTCTATAATTATTTTTTCGTCAATATAATTGGTATGTAGTTACAAAAAATATAACTAGTCGAAAATTACTAGGGTAGCTCAAAAAATGTAGAAACTGAGTGCATTATATAATTCATTGCGTATGTTATACAATATTTTTTCCGTATTCCAGAAGGTATGTCTGCTATGGATGCATTCAAAGTGCATTACGGTGAAGGAGAAGTTCAGGAGGGCCCATATCGGGTTGATTTGAATGGTTTTCAGCACCGTGTTTTATACCATCAGAATCCGGAGGACATAAATTTTGAAAATCTATGTGGGTTGCTTTGTGACGGTCTTTCATTGAATCCTACGGAGTTTGATGTCAGCGCCAAATGCTTGTGGCCGAGAGGTACACATGACTCGGTATAGGTACTTAGACCGTTGGAGCGGTCGCAGTCTTGGAGGAACTACATCAATGCAACAAGGCGGCGTGGTTGGGGTTTCATCCTCTTTGTGCAGGCGATGATCAAAACAAACTTGCCTAGTGATGAAACCCCTATCACGGTGCAGGCACAAACTATGGCGGAAGTTCATGAGAATGTTCGTTCATGTGCTGCACCGACGGGACAAGCAGATGAAGGGGAGGAGTTGGAGGGGTTAGTTGATGTGATGGAGCAGGACGATCAGCGAGCGGCAGAGGAAGAAGAGGCACTGTCCATAGAGGACTATGATGAATCTTTGTCGGACGATGATAGAAATATGTCCGTAGAGGTGCCCGATGCTTGGAATAGGGCCGAAGTGGGAGCCCTAGCAGTGAACGATGCCCATGAATCCACATGTGAGTACCGACCAAGTGAGGTACGCGTGCATGCAATGTACGCGGAGAAGTCCACTTTGCAGGATGCTATAAGGGTATGGGCGATGAGCTTGCAGCGGCCGACGAAAGTGGTCAAATCCAGTAAAGACTGTTACACAGTGAAGTGTGAGAATGCCGAATGTGGTTGGCGGGTTCATGCCCACAAGCCCAAGTACGAGATGAAATGGGTTGTCACGAAGGTGGTGCAGCACAGTTGTGTTCTTAGCAATGTAACATGCAGACACCGTAACTTCACATCCTCTTTCATCGCAAACGTGATGTACGAAGAGATTGTCGAGAAGGTTGACATGGAGGCATAGCACATAGTTCTTGCCATGAAGAACAGATATAAATACCAAATCAGCTATGCTAAAGCCTGGAGGGCGAAGCAGAAGGCATTGGAGAAGCACTTCGGGACCTTCGAGGCATCTTATGACAACCTTCCCTGACTTCTGGAGGTCCTGAAGGAGAGAAACCCCGGGACATATACTGTTGTACACGAAAGGGAATTTCATAACCCCCCGGCTTCCTGGTCATGGAGTGTGCTTTCTTAGCAATTGGGCCATGTGTGCAGGCTTTCAGGCATTGCCACCCCGTCATGTGCGTGGACGGGACTTTCCTCACCGGCAAGTACAAGGGTCAAATCCTGATGGCCATCAGTGTGGACGGAAACAACCAAATACTTCCAATGGCCTTCGCTTTTGTGGAGGGTGAAAATTAGGAGAGTTGGCTATGGTTCTTTAGGAGACTGAAGATCGGTGTTGTGAAGGATAGGCCCAATGTGTGCATAATACATGACCGCCATGCTAGGATGATGAAAGCAATAAAGAAGATGCATGAAGATGTGGAAGAGCCATTTCTGGGTCCAGATTTGCAGAACCGGTGGTGCATGCGACACATGGGGGCAAACCTATTCAAATATTTGAAGAGTAAGAGGTTCATGAACCTGTTCAAGAGGTTGTGCAAGCAAAATTAGCACAGGAAATTTGTTGCCATCTGGGAGAAGCTTGACGAGCTCACTACCAAGCAGATACGTGACGGAGAGAGGCAAGCCGGGGGGAGTAATTGGGAGGCACCGCAGCGTTTGCAGCCCTTATCGGGCATTGACCCACCAAACATCAGAAGGAGGCCTACGAGAAACATCAAGTGTTTCTCACATTGGATCGAGTCAGAACCACTCGAGAAGTGGGCATTGTTGTACGACACAAACGGGGCAAGGTACGGGCTGATGACAACCAACCTGGCCGAGGTGTACAACTGGGTGATAAGGGGTGTTCGTGGTATGCCCCTCGTTGCTATCGTCGAAGGTGTACTGCACGGTACGGTGAAGTATTTCTAGGAACGGCATGCTGCGGCAGTGTTGCATGCAAGTACCATTCAGAGTCCTTACTGAAGTGTCGTTACAGCTTGGATGGCGAAGAAGGTTGAGAAGGCCCTCCTACACTCGGTCGTCGTCATGGGTACCACAGAGTTACGATTTGAGGTCACACTAAGGAATAATGAAAGGCTCAGAATGGCTAGTGGAAGAATCACCCATGAAGTGAACTTGGGGGGCGGTACAGACCACACCTACACTTGCACTTGCCTAAAGCCGTAACTTCTTCATAAACCATGTTCGCATGTCTTGGCGGCCTGTGGCCAGATCCAGATGAGTAGCGTACAATTTGTTTCTTCATGCTACATGGCGGAGACTGTCGTTCAAACGTGGTCCGGTGAACTGCATGGGTTTCGTGTCGCCGAAAACTTCACTGAAATTGATCATGCCACACGTACATGGGTCCCTGACATCAGCAGAGTCAAGGGCGGGAAAGGTTGTCGCCAAACGCGCCGCATCCGCAACGATATGGACAAGTTCGAGGTGGGAGGCCCTGTCCGGAGGTGTGCCTTCTGTGGAGAGTACGGCCACAGGAAGAACAAATGTCCTAGGAAGGAAGTTTCGGGTGGAGGGGTTTGACTTTCATAACTGTAAGGCATGTTGCCATGTTGTGGAGTGCGTTCTCTTTGTATGGAATGTAATAATCGTACAACTCCCTTACGCGTGTATGTTGCGTTACTACAATTTTCATATGTGTGATTGAATTTCGTGTTGTCGGCACTATTATGCATGCGTGTATGTTCAAGAAAGTTGCAGTATTATGCGAATTGTTAGCTACATCCTATAATTGCTGGAATTTCCTTACTACCTTTTTTGTAGTATCTATTTACATCGTATGTTTGGTATCTCTATTTCTATGATTGGAATTTCCTTACTACCTCACCAATTGAAATTATTAAATTATTTGTTGTGTGTAGGTATGGCTGATGTGGGCGACGTTGCCGATTGGCCGTACGGCCTTCTAGATCACCACTTGGACGCACGTCACCGTGGACGGTTACACGCTACTATCGTCGATCCAGGTGTCTTGTCCACACGGACTCCAGCACTCGCCTGGGGCCTCAACAGACGCTGGTTTCCCAGGTATGTAAGAATACAAATTTTTTCGCACCACTTAGTTGGTCGCGACACGTTGTGACCTTACATGTAATGGTTTGTTGCAGGTTGGAGGCGGCGGGATTGCTCCTGTGAAATCATGTGATGAAAAAATTGGCTTAGTGATGAATTTGGTATCGCAAAATGCATGTGCTTAACTAAGTTTCCAGGATACATTTGCGTCGGACTGAGTTTGAGAAAAATAGTGTGTTTTGCTTTTGCGCTGGACTGTTTCTCGCATCTACGCCGGACTAAATATTCGGTCCGCCGTGAACATGTTTTGAGGCCTGAATTCGCATCTACGCCGGACCAATTTTTTGGTCCGTCATGAATGGGATTTTGAGCGCTGTTTTCGTATTTGCGCCGGACTAAATTTTATGAAAAACAGTAGGTTTCCCATGCGGTCGTGAACAGTTTTTTGAAGGCTGTTTTTCACGTGTGCGCCGGACCAAATCCTTTTTTGTCCGCCGTGAACGTGAATTTGATGTTTTTGCGCCGGACAAAGTTTTTCAAAAACTAGTAAGTTTTGCATGAACGCCGAACCAATTTGTTGGCCCGTCGTGAGTTGCGCCGGATCGATGTTTGGTCCGGCATGAATGGGTTTTTCTAGGGTTTTGCTCCCTGTGTGCGCAGGACCAATGTTTGGTCAGTCGTGAACACAATTTTCTCAGGTTGGTTTGTTTTGTATGAAATGCTCGTGTGAGTGATTGCATGGATTGACCTTGAGTCAAGTCGTGGACATGTGCTTGGATTCGTTTCTTTTTGTTCATGTGCAGGTGTTGCTCGAGGGCGAACGTGGTCAATGACGGGACCCGAACTAGGTTCATGGAGGAACAGAGGTTCGAGACTATGTTCATGGAGGAACCGAGGTCTTGGTGGTCAAGGATGTCATGCGGGACGTTCGGGCTAAGAGAATGGTGCACATGAGGGTTTGTCAGTCACGTGAGTATGGCAGGTGGGCCATACGCGTGGAGAGTTGTAGTCGTTTGGGGTAGCTTATATGTATTGGGCTAGGTTGGGCCAAGTGGATATGTATGCATACTCCTTGTGTTTGCTTCTTTAAATCGGAGGGGTGTCTCCTATTTAGAGGCAATAGAGGGATTGAGATCAATCCAGAGCTTTAGGGTTTGTACTCTTTTGATGGGAGTACTTTAGACAAAAAAAATAAAGATTAATTCCTTCCAGATCCTCTACATGCTACAGTAATCGCGAAGCTACAGTGCACGCGTTGCTACAGTGTTTTCTGTTTTGGTTCTTGTTTGCTTGCTTGTTCTTGTTTTAGATTGGTTTTTGTCCTTTGAGTTTCATCTTGATTTGATCCATCCAAAACTTCTCTAGGGTATTGTTTTAGAGTTTCTCAAAGTTTAGTTGATTAATCTTTTGAAGATCGTGTTTAATCTTGAAGTTTTGGTTAGATCAATTCTCGTCATATTCTGCCACTGCAAGCTTGCAAGGTTCATAACCTTTGATCGGTAAGTCTGATCGAGCCGATTCTTTTTTCTGTTCGATTCGTCTTGGAATCTAGTTTCTTTTGTTCAAATTTCAGATCGATCCGACAATTGGATCTCTAGGAATTCGAGATTTACCAAACATTTATCATTCTGTTTTTATCGAATACGAGGCAATTATTTGGTTTTGGTTTGGGGTGAACTTTTTGTTAGATCAAAGATTTGGTTTTAGCTTCCACACAATCATTCAACCCCACTGATAGCTATATTCGTTTACATCGATCCTACAAGTGGTATCAGAGCAAGGTTTTTCTAATCTATCTTAACCGGTGATTAGATTATTGGATCGTTATTCAACAAAACTGTGTGTGTTCGATGGTGTTGATTTTCAGTTTTGGAAGGCCAAGATGGAGGCGTTCATCCAAGCGCAGGGCTTCGCAATTTGGGAGAAGGTTTAGAAGCCATATCAAGTCCCTGAGAACGACAATGTCAATGACGCAAATCGTTCACATGTTGAAGCAAATAGCAAGGCGCGCAACTTGATCATCCAATGCTTGGGACGCAGCGACTTTGACCGTGTGATCCATCTCAAATCCGCATAAGAGGTATGGAAATCTCTTTGTGATTACCATGAGGGTTCTAACACTATCAAAGAGGTTCGTCAAGATCTTTACAAAAAGGAATACATGCGATTTGAGATGAAGCCCAGTGAGTCGCTAGATGATTTCTTTGCACGCTTTAATAAAATTCTTAGCAATTTGCGTGCTGTTGGAGTTAGCTTTGATGCTGCTGCTAATGCTAGATAATTGCTTGGTGCATTAGACATGTCTATTTAGGAGATGAAAGTTACATCCATTAGAGAATCTACTGTCATGAGTACACTTACATTAGATGTTCTTTATTCTAAGTTAAAAACTCATGAGTTAGATGTATTTGCTGGGAAGAATAATCATAAATCAATTGCTCTGTCATCTCAATCTAGCATGTCTCTTAACAATACTTCTTCAAGCTGTGTTTTGTCTTCCTTGTCTTCACTAACCAATGAACAAATTGAAGAATTTCCCGAAGAAGACTTGGCACTACTCTCTTCTCGCTTTAACAAAGCTTTGCAGGATGTGAGAATGAGAAAGAGAGGTGGTCCTCCAAGGTGCTTTGAGTGTGGTGATCTCAACCACATGCGTTCAAATTGTCCTAAGCTTGCAGGTAAAGTTTCAAGGGAGAAAAAAGACATCGACAGAAGAAAAGAGAAGAAAAAATTCTCTTCAAGTGATAGAAAGAAGAAGAGCTTCATCAACCTCAAAGTTGTCCACCGAGTTCTTTCCGCTCTTGAACAAGTCAATTTGAGCGATGTGGACTCGGAGAGCAGCGAGGATGATGCAACTCCAAGCAAGCATGATTTGATGGGGTTATCTCATGGCAAGCAACAAGGATAGCTTCACAAAAAATGACCATGACAGCGACTTCAATGAGATAGATCCTTCACATGATGAATTAGCTATTGTTGTTGCTCGACTTGGTAAATTGCTTGACAATTACGTGACAAGAAAATTAAGAAACATGATTTTATTATTGAATCATTGAATGCTGAAATTGCTAGACTTAAAACTTTGATTCCTAATGATGATGCTTGCAAATCATGTGACCTAATTTACAATGAGCTCACCTTGCTTAGGAAAGAACATGCTCTTCTGTTACATCAAAATGAGAAAAATGAGAAACATGTCAAACATGCTAGCTGTTATACCATTGATTTGCATGATACAACTCCATGTTCTAAATGCCCCATACTGGAATTGAAGTTGAATGATGCAAATGCTAGGGTTTCTCAAATGACAGATGCTTTGCTTGCACATGCTCAACTTGTCGCAAGCAAAAAGGAAAAGTGGATGTTCCCAGCAATAATTGTTTAACTCTTGCTAAGAAAGTTGATTACTTGCAAAATTCTTTGTAACGGTTCACTAATGGCAAGAAAAATTTGAACATGATTTTTGATAAATCAAATGTTACCTCAAATAAAAAAGGTTTAGGTTTTGATCTTCATGCTTCATTTGAAACTAAACCTCGCACTGTTGTTCATGCTCCTTGCAATGACAAGATTGAGATTCTTAATGAGCCTAAAAAGATCGCTTTTAAATCTGCTGGTTTCTTTTTTCTACTATGATGAATGCAAAATGTGCTTCTACAGTTAAATCCAAACATCATGCTAGGTATACTTGCACTCATTGTGGTAGAGATGGACATCTAGTAGATTTTTACTTTAGGCTAGCCAAACAACAGAAGATAGAAAGAAACAAGGCTAGGTCTAACTTCAAATAGGCTTGTTTCATTTCTCATTATGAGCCTAGGGTGAAGCAAACACCTTTTGTTACTAGAAACACGAGAAATGGCAAATCTGATTTTGTGCATAAGAATACTCGTGTTGTGCCTACTTTGTTGCGTCGTGTGTCTCAGTAGTGGATTCCCAAAAATCTGATTTCTAACCCCAGTACTGAGACCTCGACATATTTTGCTATGTAGGCTTCTCGCGCGAGGAAGGAGAACATATGGCTAGTGGATTCCGGATGTTCACGCCACATGTCGGGTGATAAGAATTGGTTCTCCTCCCTCACTCATGCATCTCGTGCTGAAAGTGTTACCTTTGGAGATGATTCTACCTCTTCAGTTGTGGCAAAAGGTACAATGAAGGTAAGTGACAAGTTTATGTTCAAGGATGTCGGGACCCCGAATTTGCAAATCCGGACCCTCTGTGTATTCAGCACTAGTCCAGGAACGCGCTAGTGCACACAGTCTTTAACATCGGTAAATATCACAATCATACCAATCGATACCATAAAAGTACTTTATTAAAGTAATAAAACTGGTTACTCGACCTTATGGCCAAGTTACAAATATATGCCTCGTAGGGCGAAACTTATTCGAGAGAAACAATAGCAATGAAAATCAAATAAACTGTGGCGCCATCCAAGATACCACGTGCAACCGACCGGGCTCGCATCCCTAAGTAGTCGGGTCCTCTTGGAGTTCCTCCTCCAAAGTCGCGTAATCTCCTCTTCAACCTGGTATTGTGTTGAGGCAAGGGTGAGTACTTGGTACTCAAGCAAGTCATGCACATGCAAGCTAATATACTATATGCATGGCTTGGTACAAAGGAATAGCTCAAGGTATATTTATGTAAATGACATTTGACAAGTAATATAAGTAGATTCGAAAGCAAGAAAACAAGTAAAGCATAAATAACTTTGCAAGAAGTTTAAATAACATTTTCCCCATCCTAAACCACATTTCCATCATCTTCTTTGTTAAACCAACCCAACTTTTCAAATCCAAGTTATTTTCGTAAAGTCTACCCTTGACTGTAATTCCGAGCATTGTCCAAGATCGTGGACTCCGCTATTCAAATAGATTCTACACTCTGCAGAGGTTATGCACTTTACCCACAAGATACAATCCACTCACCACGTCACCGTGAATCGCCATACAAGAGTATGCGAATGAGCGATCATAACAAAGCCTTCTAAGCCTCAAACAACACAGTGGTCCTCTCCGGACGTGCTCTACACCATCCCTTCCCTTAGCCAAGGCGGTATGGGACCAACACACCGTTAGATGGGTACCTGGCCACAGCCACGATACGCCTCCCGCACAATCACACAAAAGGTGTAATCGACACCCTGAGGCTCCACAAGTGAGTCCTTAGCGACTTAGTCAACTAGGGCCGTCCCATTCCAGCCATGTGGTTGCAAGTATGACCCAGCTCAAAGGCTTGCAAGGTTAAGTCCTTAGAGTGACCAGGCAAGACTACCCGAAACCAAATCAACACTCCCAATGCCAAATCTGCCCACTGACATTCTTGCCACATGCCCCTGGCCGAAATCATATCAAACTCCCGCTTGATTACCATGCACCACGTGCCATCAACATCACATGATACTTTTCCAAAACAGGTTCAATATATCATTAAGTCAATATTAGCATTTGATTGTCCAAAATCATGTCATGAGCACGAGGTGTCTAAGCAGATACTACAACGATCTAAACCCATGTTGGCAATTTAATAATGTCCAACTAGTAAACCACAACTAGGGTGACAAGGGATCATGGCACATACTTAGATAATCAAGGTGTCATATAACAATTTGGTATGTATCTAACCCCATGTTTAAACAAAGTATCTTTCTAATTGAACTAGCATGCAATAGTTTAAATCAAAATAGATTTTCAAATAGGATCAACATGGTCAAAGCACAACTTGCCTTCAAAAAGTACTTGCTCTTGGTCTTGAGTTGGATCCTGAGTCAACACTTCTCCCTCGAATCCTTCCTGCACTTCAACGTCTACTCGTAAAGCGTGCAAATAGCAAAAACACAAATGAACACTATGCAAAAGATCCCAAAACTCCAAATAAAATCCATAAACAGAGAGAACATAATTTTCTGGATTTTTAGAAACTGAATCACAAATTTGGAGTTAAAACATAAAAGTTATGATTATTTAAAGTTTAAATAATCAATTAAATAATATTTCAGAGAAAAACTTTAGTCCAAAAATTAAATAAAATTCATATTTAGGTAGATCTCAATTTTATACAAATTTAGAAATTTGAACCACTCAAATCGGAGTTGAAACGCATAAGTTATAAGCGTTTGAAGTTTGAATCTAAATTTGAATCAATATTTCGAATTAATAAATCATTTTCTTTTCGAAATTAATTATTGCGTCGGCAAGATGGACACGTGGCAGCTCCTCGATTGGCCTGGCCGACGTCACGGCCCATGGGCTCGGTCCACACTCGGCTTTGGGTCCACCGTGGACTCGGCCCACGCTCCACGTGAGATCGACATGTGGGCTCACTCGTGACGCCATTGCCGACGTCGGCCGGGCTCACCACGGTGCCGACAGTGGGTCCCACCGATGACGCCATGGGTGACGCCACGCATCGCCGGCCGACACGCGCCCCGCGTGTCGCTGATCACGACGCGCTGCGTGGCGCGATTGCTCGGCTTCCTCGACGCACAATCGTGGCCGTTGGTTTGAAATCCGACTACCGGGATTGAGTTTGGCCTCATGTGCTTGGGGCGCACGTGATCGATCGTGGGTCGCTGGATCTAGATCCAACGGTTGGGATTAGATCTAGATTTTCAACGGGAAACTCACCGGCGACGTGGCACGATCTCGGCCTTTGGATCTTGATCGGACGGGTTGAGTGGAGCTCGTCGGCGATGGCTTCACGCGGAGTTGCGCCGGCCGAGGACGGGCGACCACCCAAACGGGCGGTTGGGCGTGCTCGCGAGATGGAGGGTGTCTTCGGGTGCGCCGCCGGGTTTCAATCTGGGGTCAATGGCGGCGGAGGATTCGCGACGGCGCGAGGCGAGGCAAGGACCGTGGTGGCGCTTCACGCAACTACGGCGAGCGATTCCGCGAACCTCACGGCGGCTAGAGCTCGGCGGGTTAGGGCAAGAAGTGCGCGGGTCACGGCGGTCCTCGGTGCGATCCGGCATTAAATAGCCCCGGAGGCGTGCTCAGCATGAGCCCTAATCGGTCACGCACGCACTTCGGCGCGGAGTCCGGCTCGTTACGGAAGACGACGAAATCGTAGCCGCCCACGCGTCGCGATCAACGCCACGATCGCGACGGGCGCGATCGGGTCCGGTCCGAACACGGCTCGGTGGTCGGCGGATCTCACCGTTGGATCTTGATCCAACGGCTGGGATCGATTAGTGGTTAGGAGTGGGTTCGGCCGAGTCAACTGCTCGGTCGGACTCGAGGTCCGACTTGGCCTGATGAACAAAGATTTGACCCGAGTTGGATTTTCCAGCGATTTAATATTTAAAATAATTCCGATAATTCATTTAATTCATTAAAAATAGCAAATGACTCGTAAAATTCTAAAAATTCTGGAAAATATTTTGGATTATTTTGGACTCAAATAAAATATTTCCAACAAAATTTTATTTGCAAGATTAAATTATTTAATTATTTAAAAATGGAATAAATTCAAATAAATTCAAATTAAATCAAAATAAATTCCAGAAAATTCAAAAAATTCACCAAAGTGCCAAAACAAACATGAATTTACGAAAAGCAAAATTTTGGGATGTTACAAACCTCCCCTTAATAGAATCTCGCCCCGAGATTCAGTGGCTCACTAAAGAAATAGGTTTGGAAATTCTTTCTTCAAATCCTCTTCAAGGCCCCAAGTCGCTTCACTTTCTTCATGGTTGCTCCAATCGAACTCTCTACAGACCCGGTTGACTTGTTTCTAGTTTCTCGATCCATTGTGTCTAGAATCCTCACAGGTGCTCCTTATAAGTCAAATCCTCTTGCAACTCAATTGACTCTAGCGGTGCCTGCTCTCAGAACTCGGAGACACTTCTTCAATCGGGACACATGGAACACGCCATGCACTCGCTGCTAACGATCGTGGCAACTCCGGTGATAGGCAACTTCACCCTGCGACTCAAAATCTTAAATGGTCCAACATAACTGGTGCGAGTTTCCCTTTGGCATGGAACCTCTTAACTCCCCGAGAGGCGTAACTCGAGGTATACAAAGTCTTCTCGTTCAAAACTCAAATCTCGGCGACGATTGTCAAGATAACTCTTCTCGTCGAGATTGGGCTATCTTCAACCTTTCCTAATCATAGCGATCCGCTTCTTCACCTCTTGAAGAATATCAGCCCAAAGACACGGCGCCACGGCCTCATTCCAATTCAATGGCGTCCGACATGGTCGACCATACAAAGGCCTCAAAAGGTGACATCGTCAGAACTAGCCTCGATAACTATTGTTGTAACTAAACTCAAAGATACGGCAAACTCTTATCCCAAGAGGTAGCATAAGCCAATGCACAAGCTCTCAACATATCCTCTAGAATCTGGTTGACTCTTTCTGGCCTGGCTCCATCCGCCTCAGGATGATAAGTCAGATCAAGTTTAAACGGGTCCCCATGGCTTCATGCAACTTATTCCGTAACCTTGAGGTAAATTGGGTACCTCGTCCGACATAATCCTCTTTGGCACTCCGCAAACAAACAATCCCGATCATGTACAACTCTGCTAATTTATCTCCGAGTAAGTGGTCTTCACGGGATAAAATGGGCTACTTTAGTCAAGCGATCCACTATAACCCATATGGAGTCATAACCTCCTTGAGTCTTTGGCAAACCGGTAATGAAATCCATTCCGATTTCCTCCCACTTCCACTCGTATTTTCAGCGGCTGTAGCAATCCTGCCGGGTCTCTCGATGCATTGCCTTGACTCTCGCATACGCCGCACAATGCAACATGCTCGGCAACTTCACGTTTCATACTGCCACCGTAATCTCTCCTTCGCATCCTCGATACATCTTGGCGCTTCCAGATGAATCGAGTACTTAGAGTCATGGGCTTCTTCCGTAATCGCTGCTTTAACTCCTTTTTGTTAGGCACACAAATGCGATCCTTCATCCATAACGTGCCTTGCCTGCCTAGCTTGGAAATCCTTTGCCTTGCCTTCCTCCATTTTGGACTTAATCCTACGGATCTTGTCATCATCCTTCGTCCTTCTCGGATCTGGTCCTCTAAAGTAGGCTTTACTTCCAAGGCGGCCAAGAATCCGCTTAGGTACAACCTCAATCTTCATTTTCCTGAAATCCTCACATAACTCATCCTCGACTTGTGGCTAGCAATGTACTCACGGTATGGCTTTTCCGACTCAAGGCCGGCTACTACATTGGCCTTCCCGGATGGTAATGGATTCCAACATTATAGTCCTTGATCAACTCTAACCATCTCCTTTGCCTCATATTCAGATCCGACTGGGTGAATATGTACTTAAGGCTCTTATGATCTCAGATATACTTCACATCTGCTTTCCAATCGATAGTGACGCCATATCTTCAAAGCATGCACTACTACAGCCTAACTCTAGGTCATGTGTCGGATAATTTTCCTCATGCGGCCTCGGCTGCCTTGATGCATAAGCGACGACCTTTCCATTCCGCATCGAGACACATCCAAGTCCTTGGCGCGATGCGTCACAATAAATATCGAAGCTTTGAGCAACATCCCAGAACTAACACCGGTCGATGTCAATCGCTTCTTCACTCCTCAAATCCTTCCTCACATTCTCAAGCGCCCATGCAAACTTCTTTTCCTTCTTCAAAGAATTGCGTAAGAGGTTTCAGAATTGTCGAAAAACCTTCGATGAAACGGCGGTAATATCCTGCCATTCCAAGGAAACTCCGAACTGGTCACGCTTCTACGCTCCCAATGTAACACGCCTTCTACTTTGCTTGGATCTACGGCGACTCCTTCCCATGGTCATCACATGTCCAAGAAACTCCACCTTGTCCTTCCAAAAATCACACTTGCTGAACTTGGCGAAAAGTTGCTGTTCCTCGCCTTTCCAAAACTCGCCTTAAGTGTTCGGCATGTTCATCCTCTGCCTTGGAGTAGACTAGGATATCGTCTATGAACACGACGACAAACTTGTCCAAATATTCCATGAACACCTTATTCATCATATTCATGAAATAAGTCGCGCATTGGTCACCCAAAGGACATAATCAGAACTCGTAATGTCCATATCTTGACGAGAATGCAATCTTCGGAATATCTTCTGATCGGATCTTTAACTGATGATATCCCGATCTCAGATCAACCTTGGAGAAAACTCCGGCTCCTCTTAACTGATCAAACAAATCATCAATCCTGGGTAGCGGATACTTATTCTTCACGGTGACTTCATTGAGTGCACGGTAGTCGATGCACATCCTGAACTCCCGTCCTTCTTTTTGACAAACAAAACCGTGCTCCCACGGCGACTAACTTGGTCTGATAAATCCTTTCTCCATTAACTCTTCTAGTCTGTTTCTTCATCTCTACCAACTCCTCGGTAGACATCCGATAGGGTCTCTTTGCTATCGGTCTTTGTGACAAGTTCTATCACAAACTCTATGTCCCTGTCGCGGCATACCGTAGATCCTCGGAAAACGTCTGGTACTCATTCACTACCGACATCCTCTATGCTGATTGCCTTGGTACTGTTAACCATCAACTGGCCCATCTCTAATCGCAGTGGCTTGAAATTCCACTTTCTTCCCACGGGCTCTCAATCGAGATAGTCCTTCGTCCACAATCCAATACACCTTGTGCTTGGATAACCAATCCATTCCCAATATAACATCTAAGGTCCCGGTCTCCAAAATTATAAGGTTTGCTAGGAACTCTATTCCATCTATTAGTATTCTCACCCGGAACATCCTACTTCCGCTCGAGTTCTAACCAGGGGTTTGAACTAAAAGCATGCACTTAAGTCTTGCAATCCTTAAATCATTTCGAGTAGCAAAGCCTTGCGAAACAAACGAATGCGAAGCTCCAGAGTCAAACAAAATCGCCGCAGTATCGAAAGTTAACAAGTAACTTACCCAAGATTTACGTCCGTAGCATTTTGCAATGCATCCGCTGACATGGTTGACTCGGCCTCTCACCACGGTCCTGGGGTGTGGCTCTCGCCGGGCGCCCTAGCTGGGTGGTTCCTAGATTGAAGCGAATCGGGTCGCTCTGCTGTCTTCTTCGGGCAATCATGGCAAAGTGTCCTGGCTCGTTGCAGCTTGTAACAAATGCCTCACTGCCTCTTGCCGACGCCTGGGTAGCGTTTCTAGCGGGGCCGGGTCCGTAGTTTTGATTGGCAGGTCTTGGTGCCGGGATGGTGTCCTCGTTGTATTCGTGGTTGGAATCAAGAATTGATTTGGTGCAACTCTCAGCGCCGCTATGCGTTCCTCGACGTGATCCTTGCCGCTGCATCTCGCTTCTCGTTTCTCATCCGGGCCTTGCGCTTTGTCCTCAAGAATAAGTGCCTTATTCACCAACTCTTGGAAATCTGGAAAGGTGTGGGTGATCAACCCTACTTGCAATCCCGAGTTAAGTCCCTTCATAAAGCGAGACTGCCTGGATTTATCCGTCGCTACATCCTCAAAGCGTAGCGTGCTAGGCTGTGTGAACTTGTTCAGTAGTCGGCCATCGGGCCGATTACCTTGCCTCGATGCTCTCAACTCCTCCTTCTTAAGGTCCATAATTCCTTCAGGCACGTGATATCGCCGGAATGCAGTGAACTCTTCCCAAGTGATATCTTGAGGGTTCTCTCAAGTGTGGCACAAGTTCTCCCACCATTCGGCAATGTTCCTTCCAACTGATGAGAAGCGTAAAGTACCTTCTCATTCCCTATGCATTGAGCTATGTGTAGCTTCCTCTCAATTGATCTTAACCAATCATCGGCCTCCAACGGATTGGCATTCCCAGAGAAAGTGGGTGGGTGAGTCCTCATGAACTCTGACAGCCTTGTATTCTGGCGTGGTCCCTGATTAACTTGATTAGCAGTGGCCTGAGCAGTGACGTGCTGCATTTGTTGCATCATAGCATGCATCAACTGAGTCTGGGCAGCAAGAAACGCTCCGAAATTCTGCATATCTAGTGGCGGTGCTGGTGCTCCATCATTGGGGTTTTCCGCTGGGCGAGATCCACTCCCATTGCTTCCAAAAGTTTCCACGGGTGTTCACCATTTGTCGATTTGCTCTAGGTTTAGACATGAGAGGGAACAAGAATAGACAAGTAATATGGAACTTGTGCGGGGCGAAAGGTGTAGCCTTAAGGTCCAACTTTATTATTAATAACTTGGTATGGCTGCTTACAATGCCTAAGGGCCTTGCAACACATACTGCACACTCAGCAAACAAAGCAAATCCAAATCGAACTAACTCTGGAATCTATCGCCTAAAGGGTGACTCTTTATTCTATGACTTGACTCGGCGAAGGAGTCTCACTATAGAACCTATGCTCACTCATCAAGAAAACCTCCATCTGTCACAAGAGTGCTTTACGTAAGAATTCGAAATTTTTAAATTGTGACAAGGTAAGGGAAAATTTCAGCAAGAGACAAGAAAAGAGAGAAGGGGATAAGTCGAGAGGTCATTTCTTGTCTTCACAAATTTTTAGCTTTAGAAAATAGGTTTTATCCCCACTACGACCATTCTAGCTAGGGTTGAGCCTCTGAGTCAAGTATGGCTCGATACCACCTCTCGGGACCCGAATTTGCAAATCCGACCTCTCATGTATTCAAAGACTAGTCCAGAACGCCGCTAGTGCACAGGCTTTAACATCGGTAAATATCACAATCATACCAATCGATACCATAAAAGTACTTTATTAAAGTAATAAAACTGGTTACTCGACCTTATGGCCAAGTTACAAATATATGCCTCGTAGGGCGAAACTTATTCAGAGAGAAACAATAGCAAATGAAAATCAAATAAACTGCGGCGCCATCCAAGATACCACAGCAACCGATCGGGCTCGCATCCCTAAGTAGCCGGGTCCTCTTGGAGTTCCTCCTCCAAAGCCGGGCGTAATCTCCTCTTCAACTGTATTGTGTTGAGGCAAGGGTGAGTACTTGGTACTCAAGAAGTCATGCACGTAATGCAAGCTAATATACTATATGCATGGCTTGGTACAAAGGAATAGCTCAAGGTATATTTATGGTAAACAAGATTTGACAAGTAATATAAGTAGATTCAAAGCAAGAAAAACAAGTAAAGCATAAATAACTTTGCAAGAAGTTTAAATAACATTTTTCCCCATCCTAAACCACATTTCCATCATCTTCTTTGTTAAACCAACCCAACTTTTCAAATCCAAGTTATTTTCGTAAAGTCTACCCTTGACTGTAATTCCCGAGCATTGTCCAAAGATCGTGGACTCGGCTTATTCAAATAGATTCTACACTCTGCAGAGGTTATGCACTTTACCCACAAGATACAATCCACTCACCACGTCACCGTGAATCGCCATACAAGAGTATGCGAATGAGCGATCATAACAAAGCCTTTCTAAGCCTCAAACAACACAGTGGTCCTCTCCAGACGTGCTCTACACCATCCCTTCCCTTAGCCAAGGCGAAGTATGGGACCAACACACCGTTAGATGGGTACCTGGCCACAGCCACGATACGCCCCCCGCACAATCACACAAAAGGTGTAATCGACACCGAGGCTCCACAAGTGAGTCCTTAGCGACTTAGTCAACTAGGGCCGTCCCATTCCAACCATGTGGTTGCAAGTATGACCAGTTCAAAGGCTTGCAAGGTTAAGTCCTTAGAGTGACCAGGCAAGACTACCCGAAAACCAAATCAACACTCCCAATGCCAAATCGGCCCACCTGATTACATTTTGCCACATGCCCCTGGCCGAAATCGCTTATCAAACCCCGCTTGATTACCATGCACCACGTGCCATCAACATCACATGATACTTTTCCAAAACAGGTTCAATATATCATTAAGTCAATATTAGCATTTGATTGTCCAAAATCATGTCATGAGCACGAGCGTGCCCTAAGCAGATACTACAACGATCTAAACCCATGTTGGCAATTTAATAATGTCCAACTAGTAAACCACAACTAGGGTGACAAGGATCATGGCACATACTTAGATAATCAAGGTGTCATATAACAATTTGGTATTTATCTAACCCCATGTTTAAACAAAGTATCTTTCTAATTGAACTAGCATGCAATAGTTTAAATCAAAATAGATTTTCTAAATAGGATCAACATGGTCAAAGCACAACTTGCCTTCAAAAAGTACTTGCTCTTGGTCTTGAGTTGATCCCGAGTCAACACTTCTCCCTCGAATCCTTCCCACTTCAACGCCTACTCGTAAAGCGTGCAAATAGCAAATACACAAATGAACACTATGCAAAAGATCCCAAAACTCCAAATAAAATCCATAAACAGAGAGAACATAATTTTCTGATTTTTAGAAACTGAATCACAAATTTGGAGTTAAAACGCAAAGTTATGATTATTTAAAGTTTAAATAATCAATTAAATAATATTTCAGAGAAAACTTTAGTCCAAAATTAAATAAAATTCATATTTAGGTAGATCTCAATTTTATACAAATTTAGAAATTTGAACCACTCAAATCGGAGTTGAAACGCAAAAAGTTATAAGCGCTTGAAGTTTGAATCTAAATTTGAATCAATATTTCGAATTAATAAATCATTTTCTTTTCGAAATTAATTATTGCGCCAAAGATGGACACGTGGCAGCTCCTGATTGGCCTGTTGACGCCAAACGGCCCATGGGCTCGGTCCACACTCTGGCTTGGGTCCACCGTGGACTCGGCCCACACCCACGTGAGATCGACATGTGGGCCCACTCGGTGACGCCATTGCCGACGCCGGGCTCACACGGTGCCGACAGGTGGGTCCCACCGATGACGCCATGGGTGACGCCACGGCATCGTCCGACACGCTGGCCTCCGTGTCGCTGACCACGACGCGCTGCCGCGCGCGATTGCTCGGCTTCCGACGCTGGCACAATCGTGGCCGCTGGTTTGAAATCCGACTACCGATTGAGTTTGGCCTCATGTGCTTGGGGCGACGTGATCGATCGTGGGCCGTTGGATCTAGATCCAACGGTTGGGATTAGATCTAGGATTTTCAACGGGAAACTCACCGGCGTGACGGGCACGATCTGGGCCTTTGGATCTTGATCGGACGGTTGGTGGAGCTCTTCGGCGATGGCTTCACGGCGGAGTTGCGGCTGCCCGGCCGAGGATCGGCGACCACCCAAACGGCGGTTGGGGCGTGCTCGGCGAGATGGAGGGTGTCTTCGGTGCGCGCTGGCCGGGTTTCAACTGGGGTCAATGGCGGCGGAGGATCGCGACGGCGAGGCGAGGCAAGGACCGTGGTGGCGCTTCACGCAACTACGGCGAGCGATTCCGGCGAACCTACACGGCTAGAGCTCGGCGGGTTAGGGCAAGAAGTGCGCGGGTCACGGCGGTCTCGGTGCGATCCGGCATTAAATAGCCCGGAGGCGTGCTCGGCATGAGCCCTAATCGGTCACGGCGCACTTTCCGGGCGGAGTCCGCTTCGTTACGGAAGACGACGAAATCGTGGCTGTCCACGTGTCGCGATTCAACGGCCACGATCGCGACGGCGCGATTGGTCCGGTCCGAACACGCGCTGGCTTGGTTTGGGCGGATCTCACCGTTGGATCTTGATCCAACGGTTGGGATCGATTAGGGTTAGAGTGGGTTCTGGCCGAGTCAACTGCCTGTCGGACTGAGTCCGACTTCGGTCGGATGAACAAGATTTGACCCGAGTTGGATTTTCCAGCGATTTAATATTTAAAATAATTCCCGATGAATTCATTTAATTCATTAAAAATAGCAAATGACTTTAAAATTCCAAAATTCGAAAATATTTTGGATTATTTTGGACTCAAATAAAATATTTCCAACAAAAATTTATTTGCAAAATTAAATTCTTTAATTATTTCAAAATGGAATAAATTCAAATAAATTCCAAATAAATCCAAATAAATTCCAGAAAATTCCAAAAATTCACCAAAGTGCCAAATCACACATGAATTTAAGAAAAGCAAAATTTTGGGATGTTACAAAGGATGTGGCTCTTGTTGAAAATGATTGATGAAGATCTTGAAATAAGCTTTAAGAAAAATGAATGCAAAGTGTTAGATGCTTCAGGTGACCTTGTTTTCAGGATTTCACGCTTTGGAAGAGTATTTAAAGCTGACTTTGATGTATCACCTTCTTCTAAGCATAGGTGTCTAGTTGCCAATATTTCTAAAGATTTATTCTTTTGGCATTGTAGACTTGGTCATGTTGGTTTTGATCATCTTACTCGTGTAAGTGAATTAGATCTCATATGTGGTTTGCCTGAGCTTAAAGGTGATAGCGATCTAGTATGCTCTTCTTGTAGACATGGTAAGATGATTGCAGGATCACATCCTTCTCTTACCATGGTGATGATAAACGCTCCAGGACAGCTTCTACATCTTGACACGGTTGGACCATCTCGAGTTCAATCTTTTGGAGGCAAATGGTATGTGATTGTTATTGTTGATGATTTCTCTAGATATTCTTGGTTGTACTTTATGGCATCTAAGGATGAGGCTTTTAGTCATTTTAGAAGTCTTGTTCTTAGGCTTTCTGTTGATCATCGAGGAGCTCTTAGAGCTATTCGAAGTGATAATGGAACTGAGTTTAAAAATTCTTCTTTTGATCACTTTTGTGCTGAAAAAGGAAATGATCATAAATTTTCATCACCTAGAGTGCCTCAACAGAATGATATAGTTGAAAGGAAAAATAGAACATTGGTTGAAATGGCTAGAACTATGCTAGATGAACATCACACTCCTAGGAATTTTTGGGCTGAAGCGATTTCAACTGCATGTTATGTTTCAAACCGTGTGTTTTTGAGATCAAAACTGGGTAAAACTCCTTATGAACTTCGGTTTGGATATAGGCCTACTGTTTCTCACTTTAGAGTTTTTGGATGCAAATGCTTTGTCTTGAAATATGGAAATCTTGATAAATTTGAAGCTAGATCAATGGATGGCATTTTTCTTGGATATCCTGCTCATACTCGTGGCTATCGTGTGCTTGTTTCGGAGACTAACAAAATTGTGGAAACTTGTGAAGTTACTTTTGATGAGGCTAGTCCTAGCACTAGTCCAAGTGATGCAGATACAGGCGCATATGTTCAGGGGGGATCTTTAAAGACAATGAGGATGGCCTTGACTCTTCCTAATGCACAACAAACTGTAGCACCTTTGGCACCTACTACTACATCACCTACAGCTAACCATCCTCGAGCTACAACATCATCTGTACATGCTGAAAATGAAGAAGGAGAAGGAGAAGTTTCAAAAGCCAAAGATCCCTTGCACATTCAGAAAATGCATCCATCTGAACAAATGATTGGAGACCTAAATGAGAGAATCACCCGATCCAGGTTTATTCATTCTGATACTCATGCTCATTCTGCTTTAGTTGCTTCTTTTGAACCCAAAGATATATCTTATGCATTATCTGACGAATCTTGGATCAATGCCATGCATGAAGAATTAGAGAATTTTGATCGAAATAAAGTTTGAAACTAGTTTCACCACCTCCTGATTTTAATGTTATTGGAACTAGATGGGTTTTCAAAAATAAAAAAAGTGAGGACGGCGTTGTTGTTAGAAATAAGGCTAGATTGGTTGCTGAAGGTTTTACCCAAGTTGAAGGCTTAGATTTTGATGAAACCTTTGCTCCTGTTGATAGAATTGAAGCCATTAGAATTCTTTTAGTATTTGCTGCATCTAAAGGTTTTAGATTGTATCAAATGGATGTGAAAAGTGCTTTTATTAATGGCTACATAAATGAGGAGGTTTATGTCAAGCAACCACCTGGTTTTGTAAATCCAAAGTTTCCAGATCATGTGTTCAAACTGTCAAAATCTTTGTATGGTTTGAAACAAGCCCATGTAGCATGGTATGATAGGCTAAAAACCTTTTTATTTGAAAAGGGGTTTACAATGGGAAAAGTTGACAAAACTCTCTTTTTACTCAAGCAAGGCAATTATCAACTGTTCGTTCAGATTTATGTTGATGATATTATCTTTGGTGGTTCCTCTCATGTTTTAGTGTCTAAGTTTTCAGAAACCATGAGGGACGAATTTGAGATGAGTATGATGGGTGAGTTGACATACTTTTTGGGACTGCAAATCAAGCAAACAAAGGATGGTACTTTTGTGCATCAAAGCAAATACACAAGAGACTTGTTGCATCGTTTTGGGATGGAAAACAGCAAGCCGATCATGAATCCCATGGAAAGCACCTGCACACTTGATCCGGATGAAGATGGTGAGCCAGTTGATTAAAAGGAATATAGAAGCATGATAGGTTCACTTTTGTACCTAACTGAATCAAGGCCGAATATACAATTTTCTGTGCGCTTGTGTGCTCATTTTCAAGCTTCCCCATGTGCTTCACATCGACAAGCTGTCAAGCGAATTTTCAGGTATCTCCATGGTACTTAAGATTTTGGCATTTGGCTTTCTGCTTCCTCATGCATTAGTTTAAGAGCCTTCTCCGATGCTGATTTTGGAGGATGTAGAATTGATAGAAAAAGTACATCTGGTACATGTCATTTCTTGGGCAATTCTCTTATTGCATGGTCATCTAGAAAGCAATCTTCTGTTTCACAATCAACTGCTGAATCTGAATATGTGGCTGCTGCTAGTTGTTGTTCTCAAATTCTTTGGATAGTAGCTACACTTAAAGATTATGGGGTTATTTTGGATAGTGTTCATCTTTTGTGTGATAACACTAGTGCAATTAGCATTGCTAAGAACCCTGTGCAACATTCTAGAACAAAACACATTGATATCAGATTTCACTTTCTTAGAGATCATGTAGAAAAAGGAAATATTATGCTTCACCATGTGGATACTGAACATCAATCGGCTGACATTTTCACAAAACCTTTGTCTTCTTCTCATTTTGCTTTTATTCGGGGAGAACTTGGGATTGTTCATCCAATGGGTTTGTTTTGAGGGGGAGTTTCCCTGCCAAGTTTTTACTTGATGATCTTACTTTATCATATTTCTTTATATATTATGTAATTGAGCAAATGTATGATAATCTAAATTGTTCCACTTGAACTAAAAATGACATTGCAGAATTCCTTGGTCTGATTGCCTATAGCTAAATACTTTGTGATATCTTACTCTTCTAGGCTTGATATTGAATTTTTGTTGACAAATTTGGGCTATGGAGCAAGTGTGTTTTCAGCTTTACTCTTACATAAGACCGTTTAATCTATTTGCATGTTTACAATAAAAGAAAGAGGGAATCAGTAAAAAAAAGGGGTTGTTAAAAGCAAAGGCCTCAAGTTATGTGCTTTAGGCATGTTTTCCCTAAAAAGATAAGATGTATGCTTCAAGCATGACATTCCCTCAAAATAAGATGTATGCTTCAAGCATGCCACTCCAAGGAAATAAAAGAAGTATGCTTCAAGCATGCCACATGCAGTTTATTGTTTAAAGATTAAATTGGTTTACTAGATTGGAGTTGAAACCACTTGCTCGCCCTGAGTTGTTAGTTGCTTCAATTTTGAGCCTTGCTTTTCTGCTGAGATCTTGGTTAGTACTTGGCTATAGTTGACTGCATTGAGGTTGAGATGTATGTCATTCCCTACCTTGTTAAAATCACTTCAAGTTCATGTATTTTGCATATTATGTGATATATAAGGTTATAGGATCGAATGAGCTCATCTTTTCCTATCTTGGCCCTCCTTTGTTTCTCTTTTGTGAAATCATTGCTACAGGGAAAATTCTGAACATGTTGTTCTCTCTTTCGAATTCTTGATGAATCCATTGTCAAAGGGGGAGACGTTTTGGAGAATTTTGAGAGAAGTTTGGAGTCTTGGGCACATTGCACATTCACACACATTTTTCTTCTTAGGGGGAGATTTTTCATATTTTCACCTAGGGGGAGTTTTTCACTTTGCATATTGGCTAACGGGGGAGATTTTGTGTTTTTCACTTTGGCTTGTGATTTTAAACTTCTTGATTTAAAAAAAACTCTTCTTATGAAGTGAATGCCAATGTTCAATTCTAAAGTGGTGTTGCCAATGTTTTCATCAAGGGGGAGATTGTGAAATCATGTGATGAAAGAATTGGCTCAGTGATGAATTTGGTATTGCAAAATGCATGTGCTTAACTAAGTTTTCAGGATACATTTGCGCCGGACTGAGTTTGAGAAAAACAGTGTGTTTTGCTTTTGCGCCGGACTGCTTCTCGCATCTACGCCGGACTAAATATTTGGTCCCCCGTGAACATCTTTTGAGGCCTGAATTCGCATCTACACTGGACTAAATTTTTGGTCCGTCGTGAACGGGATTTTGAGCGCTGTTTTCGTATTTGCGCCGGACTAAATTTTACGAAAAACAGTAAGTTTCCCATGTACGCCGGACCAAATTTTTTGGTCCGTCGTGAACAGTTTTGTAGGATCGAAGTATACCAATATAGCAATCAGAGGGAGCTGAATGATTGTGCGGAAGCTAAAACCAAATTCTTGATCTACTAAAAGTTCACCCCAAAACGGAACCAAATAATTGCCTCGTATTCGATAAAAACAGAATGACAAAGGTTCGGTAAAACGCGAATTCCTGGAGATCCAACTGTCGGATCGTTCTAAAATTTGGACACAAGAAACTAGATTCCAATACGAATCGAACCCAAAAGGAATCAGCTCGATCGAACTTACAGATCAAAAGTTATGAACCTTGCAAGCTTGCTGTGACAGAAGATGACGAGAATAGATCTTACTAGAATTGTAGCTCGCCGAAAGATTTGAAGAACTTGATCTTTACTTCTCCTTTCTTTTGTCTAAAGTACTCCAAACAAAAGAGTACAACCCTAAAGCTTGCTCAAAACTTGATGCATAAACAGGAGGCGTCTCCCCCTATTTATACAGAGCAAACACATAGAGTCCTGAATACAATTCCTACTCCTAATCCTAGAAGGAGTCCCACTCCTAATCCTAGAAGGAGTATGTATTCAACACAACTCCACTTGGCCCAACCTGGCCGAGTACAACTCTTGCACGCGTATGGCAACCCTACCATACTCACGTGACTAATCCTTTGCACGCGCATGGCCACCTGCCATTCTCACGTGACTAACCATTCTTCATATGCACCATTCTCTTAGCCCGAACATCCTGCATGACATCCTTGACCACCAAGACCTCAGTTCCTCCTGAACCTAATCCCGAACCTCAGTTCCTCCATGAACCTAGTTCCGGTCCCGTCATCGAACACATTCGCCCTCGAGCAATACCTGCACAAGAACAAACCACAAAACGAATCCGATCACAAGTCTGCGACTTGACTCAACATTAGTCCATACAAATACTCACACGAGCATTGCATAAAAACCACTTAAAAAAACATCATGAAATTCTCACAAATCTCAAATTCAAACCAAAGTTCAATTCCAATTCTTGCAAAACCCTAACCGAGCAAAATGCATTCACGACGGACCAAAAATATGGTCCGACGTACACATGAAAAAGTCACTCGAAAACCCATTCACGACGGACCAAAAATTTGGTCCGGCGTAGATGCGAAAGAAACCCTAATTTGGTTCGACGCTTATGCAAAGGAATGATCCGGCGCAATTTGCTTTGGAACTTTTGGTCCGGCGCCAATAGGAAAATTTGGTCCGGCATAAAGTACCTCGAGAACACGTTCACGCCAGATTAAAAGTTTAGTCCGACACAGTAGCGAAAACCGGTCCGGCGCAAAAGGGAAACTTATCGTTTCAAACTCGTCCAGCGCTAATGCGAATCTTACTGTTTCTTGTCAATTTGTCAAACACATGCACAAACACATTTTGCAAATTCAATTCTAAGCCAATTTTTCAGTACATGATTTCACAATCTCCCCTGTCTGCGTATTCTACCCCAAGGTACCCACTCCCCCGCACTAAAAAGCGCTCAACTGATGGTCAGGGCATGCCTGGGCCCAACGCCACGAGAAAGAGCCCAAAGGAGGACGCCCAGTGGACACGTGGCGTACAGGCCCTGCCACTGGGCGCCCAGCGAGGTGGTCGCCCAGCGGACGCATGGCGTACAGGCCAGGCCGTTGGGCGCCCAGCAAGGTGGTCGCCCAGCGGACACGTGGCGTCTGAGCCAGCTGGCGCCAAGAAGGTGGTCGCCAATGACACGTGGCGTCTGAGCCCGGCCGTGGCGCCCAGCAATGTGGTCGCCCAGTGGGGTGATCGCCCAGTGGACACGTGGCATACAGTCCTGGCCACTGGTGCACCATTCCCAGGATGGTCCAGACAAGATCAAGGGTGTTTAATGCGGATCGTGCGCACTAAATGCCGAAGCGTAGAGGCTCCAGTGTGGCGGCGCGCCTTCCCCAGGCGCATCATAATTGCTGGAGACGTCACGGCGGCACCTCATCTCCCGACGAAACGAGCGGCGTTGGTGGGCGCGAATGTCGAGACAGGAGTGTAAACGGCTACGGCAAACATTTATTGAGACGTCAGGACAGTGACAGGCGCATTAAATGCGCCCGTGGCAGTGTAATGAGTATGGCTTGCAGTATAAGCCTCCCATGCGCCCCCAGCAGCCCGAGTATAAAAGGGAGCCGGGGTGCATGGGAGAAGGGGTCGAAAGGCTGTAAGGTTTTCATCCTCTCCAGTTAGAACACTAGCAATACCAAGGAAAGCAGGACTAGGGCTATTACTCTGAGGAGGGCCTGAACCTGCGTAAAAGTTCTTGCGCCCCACTGTTCCCCCGGGCTTCCCGGTACTCCGGCCATCTTCTTTCTTTCCCCGGGCAATCGCCCCGAAAGCCCCCCGTTTGAACCTCATAAGCACCCGATTCGGAGGTGCCTGTTGGCTAGTACGCCGACATCCCCCTTGATGAAAACATTAGCAACATCACTTAGAATTGAACATTTAGCATTCACTTCACAAAAGATTTTGAAAACCAAAGGATTAAAATGAAAGACCGTAAAAACACAAAATCTCCCCCTTTGACCAATATGCAAAGTGAAAAAACTAAAAAACTCCCCCTAAGAAGTAAAATGTGTGTGAATGTGCAATGTGCCCAAAAAGTCCAAAATTTTCCAAGCTTCTTCCCCTTTTTCCTTAAACTTCTCAAAGATTCCCAAACTTCTCCCCCTTTAACAAAGGATTCATCAATAGTACAAAAAAGAGGACATGTTCAAAAATTTCCCTGTAGCAATGATTTCACAAGAAGAAACAAAAGGAGTACCAAGATAGAAAAGATGAGCTCATTCGATCATATAACCTTATATATCACATAATATGCAAAATACATGATCTTAATTTGATTTTAACAAGTTAGGGAACGACATGCATCTCAACCTCAATTCAGTCAACTATAGCCAAGTACTAAGCAAGACCTTAGTAGAAAAAGCAAATGCTCAAAACTGAAGCAACTAACAAGTTAGGGTGAGCAAGTTGTTTCAACTCCAATCTAGTAGGCCAGTTTAATCTTTTAACAATAAACTGCATGTGGCATGCTTGAAGCATACATCTTTTATTTTCTAGGAGTGGTATGCTTGAAGCATACATCTTAACTTTTTAGGGAAAGCATGCCTGAAGCACACAACTTGAAGCTTTTACTTTTAACAACCCTTTTTTTACTGATTCCCTTTTCTTTTCCTTTTTCTTTGATTGTAAACATGCAAAAGTGATTAAAAGGTCTTATAAACTATCATTTTTAGTTCAAGTGAGACAATTTAGATTATCATATATTAGCTCAATTACATAATATATAAAGAAATATGACAAAGTAAGCTCATCAAGTAAAAACTTGGCAAGGAAAACTCCCCCTCAAAACAAACCCATTGGATGAACAATCCCAAGTTCTCCCCGAATGAAAGCAAAATGAGAAGAAGACAAAGGTTTTGTGAAAATGTCTGCCAATTGATGTTCAGTATCCACATGATGAAGCACAATATTGCCTTTTTCTACATGATCTCTGAGAAAGTGAAATCTAATGTCAATATGCCCAAGAAAGAGAATTACTCAAGAAGTGGCATGAACCAGATGTACTTTTTCTATCAATTCTACATCCTCCAAAATCAGCATCAGAGAAAGCTCTTAAACTAATGCATGAGGAAGCAGAAAGCCAAATGCCAAAACCTTGAGTACCATGAAGATACCTGAAAATTCGCTTGACAGCTTGTCGATGTGAAGCATGTGGGGAAGCTTGAAAACAAGCACACAAGCACATAACAAACTCCAATTATCTCATCCTCAACAGCATTATCATCATCTTCATGAACAAAGATGCTCTCCCCCTGAACATATGCACCTGTACCTGCACCATTTGGACTAGTGCCTTTTGCGAAAACAGAGGTGGAAGAAGCATCTTCAAAAATAACACTTTCAGCACGAGATGCACGAGTGAAGGAGAACCAAAACTTATCACCGAACATGTGGCGTGAGCATTTGGAATCCACTAGCCATATGTTCTCCTTCCTCGCATGAGAAGCCTACATAGAAGCAGAAATTGTCGAGGTCTCGGTACTAGGGTTAGAAATAAGATGTTTAGGAATCCAGTACTGAGACACATGACGCACAATAGTAGGCACAACACGGGCATTCTTATGCACAAAAACAGATTTGTCTTTTCCCATGTTCTTAGCAACAAAAGGTGTTTGCATCATCCTAGGCACATAATGAGAAACAAAGCGTGTTTGTCTGAAATTAGACCTAGCCTTAGCTCTTTCTTTCTTTTGTTGTTTGGCCAGTCTAAAGCAAAAATCTACTATATGTCCATCTCTACCACAATGAGTGCAAGTGTACTTAACATGATGTTTTGCTTTAACAGTAGAAGCACATTTTGCATTCATCATAGTAGAAGATAAAACTCCAGCAGACTTAAAAACAGTTTTCTTAGGCTCATTGATAATTTCAAATTTTCCACTTTCAACTGTTTTAACAACAGTGGGAGCATGTGATTTATGATGAGCATAAGAATCAAAACCTAAACCTTTGTTTTGAGTGCTGACTTTTGATTGATCCAAGATCATGTTTAGGTTTTTCCTTCCTTTAGTGAAACGTTCTAATGACTTTTCCAAGTAATCAAATTTTCGAGAAGGAGTTAAACAATTATTACAGGGAACATCCACTTTTCCTTTTTGTTTGCGACAAGTTGAGCATGAAAGAACCTCATGTGTAAGCAAATCTTCTGTCATTTGAGAAACCCTAGCATTTCATCATGCAACTTCAATTCTAGTATGGAGCATTTAGAACATGGAGTTGTATCATGCAAATCAATGGTAAAACAACTAGCATGTTTAACAAGTTTCTCATTTTTCTCATTTTCAGCATTGATTTGCTCTAACAAGGTAACATGTTCTTTCCTAAGCAAAGTAATCTCGTTGTAAATTAAGTCACATGATTTGCAAGCATCATCATCAGGAATCAAGGTTTTAAGTTTAGCAATTTCAGCATTCAATGACTCCACAACAAAATCATGTTTCTTAATTTTCTTGTCACGTTTATCAAGCAATTTACCAAGTCGAGCAATAGCAATAACTAATTCATCGTAAGAAGGATCTACCTCATTGAAGTCGTTGTCGTGGTCGCCCTCGCGAAGTCAAGTGTCGCTTTTAGCCATGAGACACAGCCCCGTCAACTCATGCTTGCTTGGAGTTGCATCGTCCTCCCTGCTCTCCGAATCCACATCGCTCAAATTGACTTGTTCAAGAGCGGAAAGAACTCGGTGGACAACTTTGCTGTTGATGAAGCTCTTCTTCTTTCTATTACTTGAAGAGAACTTCTTCTTCTCTTTTCTTCTATCGTTATCCTTCTCCCTTGATGCTTTACCTGCAAGTTTAGGACAGTTTGGACGAATATGATCGAGATTACCACACTCAAAGCATCTTGGAGGATCACCACCACCTCTCTTTCTCTTTCTCACATTTTGCAAAGCTTTGTTAAAGCGAGAAGAGAGTAGTGACAAGTCTTCTTCTGGGAATTGCTCAATCTGTTCATCGGTTAGTGAAGACAAGAAAGATAGAGCAAAATTTGAAGCAGTACCATTATGAGATATGCTAGATTGAGATGTCAAAGCAATTGATTTATGATCATTCTTTCTAGCAAGAACATCTAATTCATGAGTTTTCAACTTGAAATAAAGAACATCTAATATAAGTGTACTCATGACAGTAGATTCTCTAATGGATGTAACTTTCATCTCCCAAATATTCATGTCTAAAGCACCAAGCAATTGTCTAGTATTAACAGCATCATCAAAGCTAACTCCGATAGCACGAAGATTACTAAGAATTTTATTGAAGCGTGCAAAGAAGTCATCTAGCGACTCACCGGGTTTCATCTCAAATAGCATGTAATCCTTTTTGTAAAGATCTTGACGAACCTCTTTGATTATGTTAGAACCCTCATGGTAATCACAAAGAGATTTCCATACCTCATATGCGGATTTGAGATGGATCACACGGTCAAAGTCGCTGGGTCCCAAACCTTGGAGGATAAAGTTGCGCGCCGTACTGTTTGCTTCAACATGTGCGCGATTGGCGTCATTGACGTTGTCGTTTGCAGTGACTTGATAAGGCTTGTAAACCTTCTCCCAAATTGCGAAACCCTGCGCTTGGATTAACGCCTCCATCTTGGCATTCCAAAACTGAAAATCAACACCATCGAACACACACGGTTCTGTCGAATAACGATCCATTAATCTAATCACCGGTTAAGATAGATTAGAAAGACCTTGCTCTGATACCACTTGTAGTATCGAAGTATACAAATATAGCAATCAGAGGGGGGTGAATGATTGTGCGGAAGATAAAACCAAATTCTCGATCTACTAAAAGTTCACCCCAAAACAGAACCAAATAATTACCTCGTATTCGACAAAAATAGAATGACAGAGGTTTGGTAAAACATGAATTCCTTAAGATCCAACCGTCAGATCGATCTGAAATTTGGACACAAGAAACGGGATTCCAATACGAATCGAACCAAAAAGGAATCAGCTCGATCAGACTTACGAATCAAAAGTTATGAACCTCACAAGCTTGCTGTGATAGAAGATGACGAGAATAGATCTTACTAGAATTGTAGCTCGCCGAAAGATTTGAAGAACTTGATCTTTACTTCTCCTTTCTTTTGTCTAAAGTACTCCAAACAAAAGAGTACAACCCTAAAGCTTGCTCAAAACTTGATGCATAAACAGGAGGCGCCTCCCCCTATTTATACAGAGCAAACACATAGAGTCCTGAATACAATTCCTACTCCTAATCCTAAAAAGAGTCCCACTCCTAATCCTAGAAGGAGTATGTATTCAACACAACTCCACTTGGCCCAACCTGTCCGAGTACAACTCTTGCACACGTATGGCAACCCTACCATACTCATGTGACTAATCCTTTGCATTCGCATGGCCACCTGCCATTCTCATGTGACTAACCATTCTTCATATGCACCATTCTCTTAGCCCGAACATCCTGCATGACATCCTTGACCACCAAGACCTCAGTTCCTCCTGAACCTAATCCCGAACCTCAGTTCCTCCATGAACCTAGTTCCGGTCCCGTCATCGAACACATTCGCCCTCGAGCAATACCTGCACAAGAACAAACCACAAAACGAATCCGATCACAAGTCTGCGACTTGACTCAACATTAGTCCATACAAATACTCACACGAGCATTGCATAAAAACCACTTAAAAAACATCATGAAATTCTCACAAATCTCAAATTCAAACCAAAGTTCAATTCCAATTCTTGCAAAACCCTAACCGAGCAAAATGCATTCACGACGGACCAAAAATATGGTCCGACGTACACATGAAAAAGTCACTCGAAAACCCATTCACGACGGACCAAAAATTTGGTCTAGCGTAGATGTGAAAGAAACCCTAATTTGGTTCGGTGCTGATGCAAAGGAATGATCCGGCGCAATTTGCTTTGGAACTTTTGGTCCAGCGCCAATAGGAAAATTTGGTCCAGCATAAAGTACCTCGAGAACACATTCACGCCAGACTAAAAGTTTAGTCCCGCAGAGCTAAAATGGTCCTGCCGCAAAGGTAAACTTACTGTTTTCTGAAACTCTGGTCTGGCGCTAATGCGAATCTTACTGTTTCTTGTCAATTTGTCAAACACATGCACAAACACATTTTGCAAATTCAATTTGTGGGATGTCCGAGACGGGGGTCCCGCAGGAGAAGCCAATGACCAACCGGGCCGAAGATGGTGCAGTAGGCCCAGAGCCTAGAAGCGGCACGAGGAGCCCATAGCATGGCCCGACTTTTTCCCCAAGGCAGCTGGCTGACCCCTCGGCGAAGCTTCGTGCCGCGTCCAGACAATCCCGTCAAAAGCAAAGCCTGCGACCTGACATCAGCAGAGCCTGCAGGCACCAGAACCTGGCGGAGTGGCAGGCGTGGGTTGGGAAAGGAACGACCACACCCCCTGGACGTAGTGGGGCTCAGCCGATAGAAACAAATTACATACTCATGAAGCCACCATGTTCAGGGCCAGGTGGCGCCCATTTGTAACGTACCCCTCCCCCAGTATATAAGGAGCAGGGAACAACCCTAAGGAAGAGAGAAAAAAAGGAGACCACTTCCAGATATCCAAGAACACAGGACTAGGGTATTATCTCCTCTGCGAGAGCCCGAACCTGTCTAAAAAAGATTGCCCTCGCATCCTGTGTTACCATCTTGCTCCGATCTCGCACGAATCCCCTAGAATCACAAATCTCATTGCCGGCGGAACCGATCGTTGACAATTGGCGCGCCAGGTAGGGGATTGTATCAAGATCTTCGTCGACCTTGATGGCTGCGATGAGCGGAGTCTCCACAGTTTTCTCCCCGGATCAGGTTTTTCGCTTCGGAAGCCTGACCTTCATCTCCAACAGCCTCGGGAACCTTTCCCTCTAGGAGGAGGCCGCGTGCCAGCACGACGAGGTCTCCGGCGAGCCATCGTCATGACTTCCGCGCAGATCGGGAGGTCCCCCTATCTCGTGCTCTAAAGCACTGAGTAGGGGACTGAAGGCCTGGTCCCGCCAAAGAGTTGGACCCACGGGCGCCGAGACACGAATGGTGGGGGTTCTCACCGCCAAACCACTCGGCACCTCCGAGCGCCTGGAGCTATCCCCTTCAGGCTCGCCCAGCTCACCGGTCGAGTCAGAAGAGAGCCTGGAGAGTTGCTGGAATTTCCGTAGAGTCTGCGTAATCGAGGGCTCGCGGACGGATTCGCAGCAACGCCTCGACACATCGACCGTCGTCGACTTGGAAGGTGGCCGAATAACAGAGCCAGACGCGCGAGCGCGTGCCCTGCGGGACCGCACCCGCGGCGTCAATGAAGACATTCTGCAAGCCAAGATGGGGGACCAAGCGGTCTTCCGTACTCCACAGCAAATATCATCGCCTCCAAGACACTCCTGGATACCTTGAGCCCTATGCTGGGGGCTGGCGATCCAGCCGCCCCGATCGTGGCCCAAGTAAAGGCCATGGTGACGGCGGCGATCCAAAGAGCCAGGCATCGACCCGGCCGGCAAAGGAGCGGTCACGTGGTCCGGCGAGGACCCAGACGGCCAGCAGCCGGTCAGGTCGGGAAGCCCCCCGCCAGGGACGTTATGTTCCTCCCCGCGGAGACGACTTGCGACACAGCCTCAACCGCGACCTCCGTTCCGACCTCGACGCCAGGCGCCGCGACCGAGAAAGGGAGGAGCAACACCGTCACGCCGACGAGTATGAACGTTACGGCATCCTTCCACGAGATCGCGAAGCACGCCAAGCGCGATCCCCTCCACGTCGATCACCGCCCGGGGGTTGCCGCGGGGTCATCGAAGGGGTTCGCGCGTTTACCCCTCACCTACGCTGAGTGGTTTGGCCTGATGGGTTTAATCCCAAGGGCATCACTAGGTTTGACAGTGAGAGGGACCCGGAGGCTTGGTTACAGGTGTACGCTCTGGCGGTCAAGGCTGCCGGGGGGGATTAGAAAGTAATGGCAAATTACTTACCGGTTACCCTCTCGCCCCTGGGCCAAGCCTGGCTCACTGGACTCCCAGCGAACTCTATAGATTCCTGGGGAGATCCGTGTGAGCAGTTTATTTCAAACTTCCAAGGCACTTACGAGCGCCCTGGCACCCCCTGGGACCTGTATCAGCTGCACCAAAAGAGGAATGAGTCCCTGCGGGAGTTCGTCAAGCGCTTCATGCACAGAAAAAGCACTGTTCGGGATGTCACAAATGCGGTCGTGATAGCTGCCTTCCAGAAGGGGGTCAATGACCGTGATCTTATCAAAAAGATATCCCGGAAGCCGCCAACGTCGGTTCGTGAACTGTTCGTTCTGGCGGACCGCTACGCTTCCTCCTCCGAGGCCTTGGCGGAACGGCACGACGAAAGGAAGGATGAGGCCGAGCCCTCCAGACGGAAGGAAAAGAAGCGCAAAGGTGAAGAGCTAGTGGCAGTCGCTGAACATGCCCACCCTCGTGCCCTCAAAGAGGATGGGTATGACAAGGTGATTGTAACACCCCAAAATTTTGCTTTTCTTAAATTCATGTGTGATTTGGCACTTTGGTGAATTTTTGGAATTTTCTGGAATTTATTTGGATTTATTTGGAATTTATTTGAATTTATTCCATTTTGAAATAATTAAAGAATTTAATTTTGCAAATAAAATTTTGTTGGAAATATTTTATTTGAGTCCCAAATACCCTAAAATATTTTCCAGAATTTTTCTGGAATTTTTCTGAGTCATTTGCTATTTTTAATGAATTAAATGAATTATCGAATTATTTTAAATATTAAATCGCTGGAAATTCAACTCGGTCGAGTATCGTTCATCCGATCGAAGTCGGAACCGAGTCGGACTCGAGTCCGACCGAGCCGATTGACTCGACCAAACCAGCTCCCAACCCTAATCAATCCCAACCGTCGGATCAAGATCCAACGGTGAGATCCGCCCGTCACGGTTCGAGCCGTATCCGGCCGGATCCGATCGCGCCCGTCGCGATCGTGGCGTTGATCGTGCCGCGTGGGCGGTAGCGTCATCGTCTCCGCCGACCGAAGCCGACTCACGCCCGCGCGCCGCCGCCGTGTAGAACTAGGTTTCCGCCTCGCACGAACGCCGAGGCTATTTAAAGCGTGAGACGTCCCGAGGTTGCCCTCATCTTTGCGCACCCGTTCCCGAGCCATCTCGCCGAGCCGTCGCCGTTTGCCCGTGCGTGCTCGCCGGAGTTGGAGCCCTGCGGCGCAGCGGTTGAACGCCGATTCGCCGCCGTCCGTCGTCTTCCGCCGAAGGAGCCCAGATCCGGAACCACCGTGACGAGACGCAACCGAAGGAAGGATTCATCTCGCCGAGCGACCCGAACGCCGTCGGGCTCGTCGTCGTTCGTCTCGGTGCCCAAGCCTCGCCGCGCCATCGCCAGACCAGCGAGCTCGGTGAACCGCCGATCGGTCGGACGGTTGAGGTGAGTTCACGTGTCCCCAACCCGATTGGATCTCGACCGCTGGATTAAGATCCAACGGTTCACAATCGCCACGCGCCGTAGTAGTGTTATTATAGGATTAGATCTGGACCGTCCGATCTAGATCGAACGCCCACGATCAACGAGTAGTTTCAACGTGTTAACCCTGGATCTAATCCGCGCGTTGATTTTCAAACCAACGGGCCGTGATTGCGCCACGCGTGTCGGGAAGTTGGGACCGACGCGTCGGGCCAGACGCTGGCTGGCAGGTACACCGACACGCGGCCCGCGTGTCGGCCGATCGCACCGTGGCGTCACCCATGACGCCATCGGTGGACCCACTGCCGCCGACCGTGGGCCGAGCCCCGACGCCGGGCCGATGACGCTACCCGAGTGGGCCCACATGTCGGCGACACGTAGAGTCGTGGACCGAGTCCACTGCGGACCCGAGCCGAGCGTGGACTACGCCCATGGACCGGCCGACGCCACCGCCCAATCAGAGGCTGCCACGTGTCTAGGCTGACGCAATAAATGATTTTCCGAAAAAGAAAATGATTTAATAAATCGGTTTAATAATTGATTTGAATTTCAAAACTTCAAACGCTTATAACTTTTGCGTTTCAACTCCGATTTGAGTGATTCAAATTTCTAAATTTGTATAAAATTGAGATCTACCTAAATATGAATTTTATTTAATTTTTGGACTAAAGTTTTTCTCTGTAAAATTATTTAAATGATTATTTAAACTTTAAATAATCATAACTTTTTGCGTCTTAACTCCAAATTTGATTTATTCTAGTTTCTAAAAATCCAGAAAATTATGTTCTCTCTGTTTATGGATTTTATTTGGAGTTTTGGGATGTTTTTGCCTAGTGTTTATTTGTGTATTTGCTATTTGCACGCTTTACGAGTAGACGTTGAAGTGCCGGAAGGATTCGAAGGAGAAGTATTGACTCAGGATCCAACTCAAGACCAAGAGCAAGTACTTTTTGAAGGCAAGTTGTGCTTTGACCATGTTGATCCTATTTCGAAATCTATTTTGATTTAAACTATTGCATGCTAGTTCAATTAGAGAAATACTTTGTTTAAACATGGGGATTAGATAAATACCAATTTGTTGTATGACACCTTGATTATCTAAGTATGTGCCATGATCCCTTGTCACCCTAGTTGTGGATTACTAGTTGGACATTATTAAATTGCCAACATGGGTTTAGACCGTTGTAGTACACTGCTTAGACACCTTACGTGCTCATGACATGATTTTGGACAATCAAATGTTAATATTGACTTAATGATATATTGAACCTGTTTTGGAAAAGTATCATGTGATGTTGATGGCACGTGGTGCATGGTAATCAACGGGGTTTGATAAACGATTTCGGCCGGCATATGGCAAGAGTAATCAGGTGGGCAGCTTGTGGCATTGGGGATGTTGATTTGGTTCTTCGGGTAGTCTTGCCCTGGTCACTCTAAGGACTTAACCTTGCAAGCCTTTGAACTGGTCATACTTGCAACCACATGGCTGGAATGGGACGGCCCTAGTTGACTAAGTCGCTAAGGACTCACTTGTGGAGCCTCAGGGTGTCAATTACACCGTTTGTGTGATTGTGCGGGGAGCGTATCGTGGCTGTGGCCGGATACCCATCTAACGGTGTGTTGGTCCCATACTTCGCCTTGGCTAAGGAAGGGATGGTGTAGAGCACGAACCGAGAGGACCACCTGTGTTGTTTGAGGCTTCCAAAGGCTTTGTTACTGAACTCGCCTTTGTGGTGTTTGACTGTATCTTGTGGGTAAAGTGCATAACCTCTGCAGAGTGTAGAATCTATTTAAATAGCCGAGTCCAGTGCTTGGACAATGCTCGGGATTACAACAAGGGTTAGATTTTCTGAAAATAACTTGGATTTGAAAGGTTGGTTTGGTTTAGTAATGAAGATGATAGAAATGTGGTTTAGGATGGGGAAAATGTTTATTAAATTTCCTGAAAAGTTATTTATGCTTTACTTATTTCTACTGCTTTCGAATCTACTTATATTACTTTTCAAATGCTGTTTACTGCAAATATACCTTGAGCTATTCCTTTGTACCAAGCCATGCATATAGCATATTAGCTTGCATTCTGTGCATGACTTGCTGAGTACCAAGTACTCACCCTTGCCTCAACACAACACCAGTTGAAGAGGAGACTACACCAGCTTTGGAGGAGGAACTCCAAGAGGATCCGTCTACTTAGGGAAGCGAGCCCAGTCAGTTGCCTGTGGTATACTGGATGGCGCCACGAAGTTTATTTGATTTTCCGCTGCTATTATTTCTCTCTGAATAAGTTTTGCCTTGCGAGGCATACATTTGTAACTTGGCCATAAGGTCGAGTAACCACTTTGGTTATTTAAATAAAGTACTTTGATAATATCGAATGGTATGATTGTGATATTTACCAATGTTAAGACTGTGTGCACTAGCGCGTTCCTGGACTAGTGCTGAATACACAGAGGGTCCGGATTTGCAAATTCGGGGTCCCGACAGTGATGAACTTGCTTTGCCCTTTCCATCCGAAGGGGAGACATGCCGCCAAGGACTGCTTCACTTTGAGGAGATTTGCCCGGGAGAGCAAGAAGTAGGCTGGACAAGGTCCGAGTGGACACGCCGCCAAGCTGCCTCCCCCCGAAGCTGAGGAAGACTATCAGGAAGTCGATCTCGAGCTTAATTACATATTCAGGGGTTCGGCTGCGTACGAGTCCAAGCGGAAGCAAAAGCTTACCGCCCGAGACATCAACGCAATAGAGCCGGAGACCCCCCAGTATGTACGGTGGTCCGAGGTCACGATAACTTACGACCGCTCGGATCACCCAGATCGAGTCCCATTCCCCGGTAGATATCCGCTTGTCTTGGCGCCGGTTGTCCGCGGCATCAAGCTCAAGAGGGTATTGATTGATGGTGGAAGTGGGCTCAATGTCCTCTTTGTGAAAACTCTTGACGACATGGGAATTCCACGGTCGGAGCTTAAACGCGGGTCGTCGCCTTTTCACGGCGTCATACCCGGAACGTCCGCGACACCACTCGGACAAATCACTCTGCCGGTCACTTTCGGTGCAAGAGAAAATTACTGGACAGAGAACCTTGGCTTCGAGGTGGCTGATTTCTCGACAGCGTATCATGCCATCTTGGGGAGACTAGCGCTAGCCAAGTTCATGGCTGTGATGCCTTAGAGCGTCAGAGCGATTCTAGGGTTCCTTTTCCTGGTTTTGTTTCGGGAGAGGAATGAAGGATTTGTCGGGGGATGAAATAATTGAAGTTTATCCGGCGTATTAATATTAAATTTGGAGTTGTCGGGCTAGAAACAGTGGGCCGAGGAAAACTGGGCACTGGCTGCGAATCCTCCCCACCTCTCTCTTTTCCCCTAGTGGGCGGCCCACCATATAAAAGGGTGTCACCCCCAAAAGCCCTAGGGCACCCCCCTTCCTCCCCTAGCAGCCACACCACCCCTCCTCTTCCTCCCCTTGCGTGGTGGCTCAAGATCCACCGCGAAACGCGAAGGAGCAAGCGAGAAGAGGATCCGTGGAGGCGTGGAGGACGAGCAGATTTCCGTTTCGGGAATCGTCGCGCGTTTTTCGTGGGTTCTCAAGGGAGAACTCAAGGTAAAATTCCCAATATTTTACCCCTGTTCTACCTAGGGATTAGGAGTGTATTAGATCTGGTGGTGAGTGATTTAGATGGATCTTGATGGGGGAGAAGGGTAGATGTTCACGTGGTGCTGTTTTTGGAAGGGGAGATTGTGCAGCGCGGATTGTTTCGCGTTGTACGTGGCATAGACGATTTTTCCTGCAAAAACCTATAACTAGAAAGTTGTATATAACGTCGAGATCTAGCTTCTGTAATTTTTTCAGAATTTTTGGGGCGTCGGTCTGAGAGTTATCGCTGTTGCAAGATGACGGACAGAATCTGGAAACAGATTTTGTCCACTGTGTTGGACGTTTGTTTAGGCATATTTAACAGTAGAATTGAAATTTGTGATCTTCATGAAAGTTGTAGATCTCGTCAATATCTAGCTACTTTAATTTTTTTGTATTTTTATGATCTGTATAAAAAAAGATACGAAATTGTGAAGAGAGGGTGCTGCTGTTTGACCCGGACAGATTGGGGTTTTTGGCGCTTAAGAAGGGAACGGGGATTAGGAAGCGTGTGTTCGAGTTGTGTGATCATTTGTGATGTCGCTATGTACTGAAATAATACTTGTACAGGTGGTGCCCCTTCTGGACGCAACTAGGTTCGTCATCCACGTTGGTAAAGGCAAGTGGAAGTAGCGGTCTTGCTAAACTATGATTCGCTATTTGTTTCGTCTTCAATATAAACCTTAATTGCAGCACACCTACATGGTTTAACTACTTGTTTATGAGATTACAATATCCTATCCTGCATTGTGATGTGGTTGTTTGGCTTTTGAATCATGAGTAAGAATGAAGAAAGATGTTGTTTGCAAGATGAATTGTGGAGATATTCTATCTCAATGATGTTCGCATTCTATCCATGTTATTTGATGGTATGCAAGCATGTGAATTCAGAGTGGGAAGTTATGAATGTATTTATGCATGAAGCATTAACTGCATAATCATGCATTGGAAGTTTGTCGACGCCTTGGCGTCTTGGACCGTGCAGTACAACACCGTGTGTTCCTGAGAAAGGGCACGGTGAGGAGGATCATGGCATAAGCATGTGCACAATCATATGCATTTTACTGAGGTTGTGTGGACTCTATAATGTGGTATTGTACATGAGGAATTTGGTATGCTAGTTTTGCTATGGCTGTGTTATTCGTTAGAAGTTGTTCCGCTTGCTGAGATTACCCAATCTCACCCCTTGTTATTTTGTTGTTTTCGTGTAGTTCTCGCGTAGTCGTAAACTTGAAGGGTGGGCTTAGTAGCACAATCAACCCTCCGGGGTCATCACGAATCACATGGACTAGTGCATTTAATAATTCATTAGCTTGCTGAAATTTTATTAATCATAGACCTGTTGATGTCCTCTTTGGAGCTGTTTTACGTTTATGTTTGTTTTCTGGTTGATTTAGACTTGTTATCTCTAGTATTGATGCTTTTATGTTATTCCTGTTTATAATGGTTATTATGAATCTTGTTGTCGCTTCCATTTTGTCCTAATTTTAGGAGAGATGCTGTAACACCCCAAAATTTTGCTTTTCTTAAATTCATGTGTGATTTGGCACTTTGGTGAATTTTTGGAATTTTCTGGAATTTATTTGGATTTAATTGGAATTTATTTGAATTTATTCCATTTTGAAATAATTAAAGAATTTAAATTTGCAAATAAATTTTTGTTGGAAATATTTTATTTGAGTCCAAAATGATCCAAAATATTTTCCAGAATTTTTCTGGAATTTTTCTGAGTCATTTGCTATTTTTAATGAATTAAATGAATTACTGGGAATTATTTTAAATATTAATTATTGGAAAATCCAACTCGGTCAAGTATCGTTTCATCCGACCAGTCGGACTCGAGTCCGACCGAGCCGCTTGACTCGACCAACCCACTCCTAACCCTAATCAATCCCAACCGTTGGATCAAGATCCAACGGCCAGATCCGCCGACCACCGAAGCCGCGTGTCGACGACCGATCGCGCCGTGCGATCGTGGCCGTTGAGCGCGACACGCGGACGGCCACGATTTCGTCGTCTTCCCGTAATCGAAGCTGGACTCGCCGCCGCGTAAGCCGCTGGCCCGATTAGGTTTCCGCCGTGCACGCCGCCGAGGCTATTTAAGGCGTGGGTTATCGCCGAGGATCGCCGTTAGTGTGCGCGCTTATTGCCCTAGTTTCCAACGCCCAAGCCGCCGCTGTCGCCTCGCGATTTCGCGAAGTTTGGGAGTGCCGCCACGGGTTTTTTCGCTTCCGGCCGTGCCGTCATCCTCCGCCGCTTCAAGCCCGGATTCGAGAACCTTGCGTCGGCGCACTGTGGTGCACTCACTTGGCCGGAGACGCCCAAGCGCCGTTAGGGTGGTCGCCGCCTCGCCCGGCAGCCGCAACGCCGCCGCAAGCCATCGCCGCCGCGAAGCTTTGCACCGTTGGATCAAGATCCAACGACGAGGTGAGCCACGCCTGCTATCGTTTCCGCCTTCGATTAGGTTTCAACCGTTAGATTTAGATCGTGCGGTCGTGGTTAGTTGTGTTGTAGCTTTAGGGTTAGATCTGACCGTCCGATCTAGATCGAACGGCCGGATCAACCGTGTAGTTTTGAACGTGAGGTCTAGATCCAATCCGACCGTTGATTTTCAAATCAACGGCCGAGATTGTGCCACGTGTGCTCACCGCGCCACGCCGTGGGAGCGTGTCTCTCGACACGCCGACCCGCGAGTCGAGAGGGCCCACGTGTCACCGCAGCCACGCGTGCGTGAAACCCGCGCGAGTGGGGCCCACATGTCGGGATCACGTAGAGTCGTGGACCGAGTCCACGTAGACCCAAGCCGAGCGTGACCAAGTCCATGGATCACCGACGCCGCAGCCAATCGAGGCTGCCACGTGTCCATCGACGCAATAATTAATTTCCGAAAAAAGAAAATGATTTATTAATTCGAAATATTGATTCAAATTTAGATTCAAACTTCAAACGCTTATAACTTTTATGCGTTTCAACTCCGATTTGAGCGATTCAAATTTCTAAATTTGTATAAAATTGAGATCTACCTAAATATGAATTTTATTTAATTTTTGGACTAAAGTTTTTCTCTGTAAAATTATTTAATTGATTATTTAAACTTTAAATAATCATAACTTTTATGCTTTAACTCCAAATTTGACGATTCCAGTTTCTAAAAATCCAGAAAATTATGTTCTCTCTGTTTATGGATTTTATTTGGAGTTTTGGGATCTTTTGCATAGTGTTCATTTGTGTATTTGCTATTTGCACGCTTTACGAGTAGACGTTGAAGTGCCTAAGGATTCGAGGGAGAAGTGTTGACTCAGATCCAACTCAAGACCAAGAGCAAGTACTTTTTGAAGGCAAGTTGTGCTTTGACCATGTTGATCCTATTTGAAATCTATTTTGATTTAAACTATTGCATGCTAGTTCAAATAGAAAGATATTTTGTTTAAACACAGGGGTTAGATAAATACCAAATTGTTATATGACACCTTGATTATCTAAGTATGTGCCATGACCCTTTGTCACCCTAGTTGTGGTTTACTAGTTGGACATTATTAAATTGCCAACATGGGTTTAGATCGTTGTAGTATCTTGCTTAGGCACTCGTGCTCATGACATGATTTTTGGACAATCAAATGCTAATATTGACTTAATGATATATTGAACCTGTTTTGGAAAAGTATCATGTGATGTTGATGGCACGTGGTGCATGGTAATCAACCGGGGTTTGATAAAGCTGATTCGGCCAGGGCATGTGGCAAGAGTAATCAAGTGGGCCGTGTGGCATTGGGAGTGTTGATTTGGTTTTTCGGGTAGTCTTGCCCTGGTCACTCTAAGGACTTAACCTTGCAAGCCTTTGAACTGGTCATACTTGCAACCACATGGCTGGAATGGGGACGGCCCTAGTTGACTAAATCGCTAAGGACTCACTTGTGGAGCCTCAGGTGTCGATTACACCTTTTGTGTGATTATGCAGGGAGCGTATCGTGGTCGTGGCTGTACCCATCTAACGGTGTGTTGGTCCCATACTTCGCCTTGGCTAAGGGAAGGGATGGTGTAGAGCACGTCTGAGAGGACCACCTGTGTTGTTTGAGGCTTAAAGGCTTTGTTATGATCGCTCATTCGCATACTCTTGTATGGCGATTCACGGTACGACGTGGTGAGTGGATTGTATCTTGTGGGTAAAGTGCATAACCTCTGCAGAGTGTAGAATCTATTTGAATAGCCGAGTCCACGATCTTTGGACAATGCTCTGAATTACAACAAGGGTTAGATTTTCTGAAAATAACTTGGTTTTGAAAAGATGGGTTGGTTTAACAAAGAAGATGATGGAAATATGGTTTAGGATGGGGAAAAATGTTATTTAAACTTTTTGAAAAGTTATTTATGCTTTACTTATTTCTCGCTTTGAATCTACTTATATTACTTGTCAAAGTCTTTCGCAAATATACCTCAAGCCATTCCTTTGTACTAAGCCATGCATATAGTATATTAGCTTGCATTCATGCATGACTTCGAGTACCAAGTACTCACCCTTGCCCCAACACAATATCATTGAAGAGGAGATTACGCCACTTTGGAGGAGGAACTCCAAGAGGACCCGTCTACTTAGGGATGCGAGCCGGTCGTTGTGGTATCTTGGATGGCGCCACAGTTTATTTGATTTTCCGCTATTATTTCTCTCTGAATAAGTTCTGCCCTGCAAGGCATATATTTGTAACTTGGCCATAAGGTCGAGTAACCCTTTGATTATTTAAATAAAGTACTTTGATAGTATCGTTTGGTATGATTGTGATATATACCGATGTTAAGACTGCGGTGCACTAGCGCGTTCCTGGACTAGTGCTTTGAATACACAGAGGGTCCGGATTTGCAAATTCGAGGGTCCCGGCAGTGGTATCGAGCCATACTTGATCAGAGGCTCAACCCTAAGCTAGAATGGTCGTAGTAAGGATAAAACCTATTTTCTAAATCTAAAAATTTGTGAAGACAAGAAATGACATCTCGACTTATCCCCTTCTCTCTTTTCTTGTCTCTTGCTGAAATTTTCCCCTTACCTTGTCACAATTTAAAAATTCGAAGTTCTTACGTAAAGCACTCTTTGTGAGATGGAGGTTTTCGATGAGTGAGCATAGGTTCTTTAGTGAGACTCCTTCACGAAATCGCATCATAGAATAAAGAGTCACCCTTTAGGCGATAGATTCCGAGAGTTAGTCTGGATTTGGATTTGCTTTGTTTGCTTTGAGTGTGCATTATGTGTTGCAAGGCCCTTAGGCATTGTGCGGCCATACCAAGTTACTAATAATAAAGTTGGACCTTAAGGCTACACCTTTCGCCCGTAAGTTCCATACCACTTGTCTATTCTTGTTTCCCTCTCATCTCTAAACCTAGAGCAAACCGACAGATGGTGAACACCCGTGGAAACTTTGGAAGCAATAGGAGTGGTTCTACTTGATAGAGAAAACCCCAATGATGGAGCACCAGCACCGCCACTGGATGTGCAGAATTGTGGAGCAGTACTTGCTGCTCAGACCCAGTTGATGCATGCTATGAGGCAACCAATGCCGCACGTCCCTGCTCAGGCCACGCTAATCAAGTTAATGGGGACCACGCCGAATACAAGGCTGTCGAGTTCATGAGGACTCACCCACCCACTTTCTTCGGGAATGCCAATCCGTTGGAGGCCGAGACGATTGGTTAAGATCAATTGAGAGGAAGCTACACATAGCTCAATGCATAGGAAATGAGAAGGTACTTTACGCTTCTCATCAGTTGGAAGAGCATGCTTGAATGGTGGGAGAACTTCGGTGCCCACGCAGAGAACCTCAAGATATCACTTGGGAAGGAGTTCACAAACGTGATTCGACAGCGATATCACGTGCTGAAGGAATCATGGACCTTAAGAAGGAGGAGTTGAGACCTTTAGCAAGGTAATCAGCCGTGGTCGACTACGAACAAGTTCACACGGCTAGCACGCTACGCACGAGGATGTAGCGACAGATAAATCCAGGCGATACTCGTTTCATGAAGGGACTTAACTCAGGATTGCAGTAGGGTTGATCACCCACACCTTTCCATTTCCAAGAGTTGGTGAATAAGGCGCTTTATTCTTGAGGACAAGCGCAAGGCTGGATGAGAACAGAAGCGCAGGATGCAAAGCAAGGATCACTGTCGAGAACGCAATAAACGCTTGAGAGTTGCACCAAATCAATTCTTCGATTCCAACCACGTAATGCAACAAGGACACCATCCTCGGCACCAAGGCCGCCAATCAAAACTACGCATCCCACCCGCTAGAAACGCTACCCTGTGCGGTCGACAAGGAACAAGTGAGACGCCGTTACAAGCCCCGAGCCAGACACTTTGCCAACGATTGTCCAAAGAAGACAAGCAGAGCGGCTCCCAGCCGCTTCAATCTAGGAACCACCCCGGCCTAGGACGCCAAGACACGAGGAGCCACACCCTGCATCAGTGGTGAGAGGCCGAAGTCAACCATGTCACCGCAGATGCATCCTGCAGAATGCTACGACGATAAATCTTGGGTAAGTTACTTGTTAACTCGATGCACTGCATGCTTTGTTTGACTGCTGGAGCTTCGCGTGATTCGCTTGTTTCCTGCAAGGCTTTGCTGCTAGAAATGACTTGAGAGTTGCAAGACTTAAGTGCATGCTTTTAGTTCAAACCCCCGGTTCCGAACTCCGAGCGAGTAGGATGTTAGGGAGTGAGAATACTAATAGATGGAATAGAGTTCCTAGCAAACCTTATAATTTTGGAGACCTGCACCTTAGATGTTATATTGGGAATGGATTGGTTATCCAAACACAAGGTATTGGATTGTGGGACTAAGAACTATCTCAGTTGAGAGCCCGTGTGGGAAGAAAGTGGAATTTCAAACCACTTTGCAGTTAGAGATGGACAGCTGATGGTTAACAAGTACCAAGGCAATCAGCATAGAGGATGTTCCATTAGTGAATGAGTACCCGATGTTTTTTCCGAGGATCTACCCGGTATGCCTTGAGACAGGGACATAGAGTTTGTGATAGAACTTGTATCGTCTGACCGATAGCAAAGAGACCCTATCGGATGTCTACCGAGGAGTTGGTAGAGATGAAGAAACACTAGAAGAGTTAATGGAGAAAGGATTTATCGCACCAAGTTCGTGCCGTGGGGAGCACCGCTTTGTTTGTCAAGAAGAAGGGACGGGGTTTCGGGATGTGCATTGACTAGTGCACTCAATGAAGTCACCGTGAAGAATAAGTATCCGCTACCAGATTGATGATTTGTTTGATCGATTAAGAGGAGCCGGAGTTTTCTCCAAGATTGATCTAAGATCGGGATACCATCGATTGAAGATCCGATCGAAGATATTCAAGACTGCATTTCGTCAAGATATGGACATTACGAAGTTCTGATTATGTCCTTTTGGGCCGACGAATGCGCGGCTTATTTCATGAATATGATGAATAAGGTGTTCATGGAATATTTGGACAAGTTTGTCGTCGTGTTCATGTGACGATATCCTAATCTACTCCAAGACAGGAGGATGAACATGCCGAACACTTAAGGCGAGTTTTGGAAAAGTGAGGAACAAAGAACTTTTAGCCAAGTTCAAGAAGTGTGATTTTTGGAAGGACAAGGTGGAGTTTCTTGGACATGTAATGACCGCGAAGGAGTCGTAGTAGATCCAAGCAAAGTAGAAGTCTGTTACATTGGGAGCGGCCAGATCGTGACCAGATTGAGTTTCCTTGGAATGGCGGATATTACCGCCGTTTCATCGAAGGTTTTTAGACAATTGCGTAAACCTCTACGCAATTCTTTGTCAAGAAGGAAAAGAAGTTTGCATGGGCGCTTGAGAATGTGAGAAAGGATTTGAGGAGTCAAGAAGCTTATTGACATCAAGACCGGTGTTAGTTCTACCGATGTTGCTCAAAGCTTCGATATTTATTGTGACGACGCGCCAAGGACTTGGATGTGTGCCTTGTCTCCGAGAATGGAAAGGTCAGCCGCTATGCATCAAAGGCTGATTGAGGCCGCATGAGGAAAATTATCCGACACATGACCTAGAGTTATTGGTCGTAGTGCATGCCTTGAAGATATGGCGTCACTATCGATTGGAAGCAGATGTGAAGTATATACGGATCATAAGAGCCTTAAGTACATATTCACCACGATCCGAATATGAGGCGGAGGAGATAGTTAGAGTTGATCAAGGACTATAATGTTGGAATCCATTACCATCTGGGAAGGCCAGCGTAGTAGCCGACGCCTGGAAAAGCCATACCGTGAGTGCGTTGCTAGCCACAAGTCGGGATGAGTTATGTGAGGATTTTCGAAGATGAAGATTGAGGTTGTACCTAGCGATTCTTGGCCGCATTGGAAGTAAAGCCTTCTTTAGAGGACCCGGATCCGAGAAGGACGTAAGGATGATGACAAGATCCAGTAGGATTAAGTCCAAAATGGAGGAAGGCAAGGCAAAGGATTTCAAGCTAGGCGAGCAAGGCACGTTATGGATGAAGGATCGCATTTGTGTGCCTAACAAAAGGAGTTAAAGCAGCGGATTCGAAGAAGCCCATGACTCTAAGTACTCGATTCATCCTGGAAGCGCCAAGATGTATCGAGGATCACAGGAGGAGATTCTCGGTGGCGAGTATGAAACGTGAAGTTCGCGAGCATGTTGCATTGTGCGGCGTATGCCGAGAGTCAAGGCAATGCATCGAGACCGGCGAGATTACAATACCGAAAATACGGAGTGGAAGTGGGAGGAAATCGGAATGGATTTCATTACGGTTCTTGTCAAGACTCAAGGAGGTTATGACTCCATATGGGTTATAGTGGATCGCTTGACTAAAGTAGCCCATTTTATCCTCCGTGAAGACCACTTACTCGGGAGATAAGTTAGCGTGAGTTGTACATGATCAGATTGTTTGTTTGCACGGAGTGCCAAGGAGGATTGTATCGGACGAGGTACCCAATTTACCTCAAGGTTTCGAATAAGTTGCATGAAGCCATGGGGACCCGTTTGAACTTCAGATGACTTATCATCCACAGACGGATGGGCAGACCGAAAGAGTCAACCAGATTCGAGGATATGTTAAGAGCTTGTGCATTGGCTTATGCTACCTCTTGGGATAAGAGTTTGCCGTATGCCGAGTTCGATTACAACAATAGTTATCGAGGCTAGTTTACGATGTCACCTTTCGAGGCATCAGTATGGTCGACCTGTCGGACACCATTGAATTGGAATAAGACCGCGAGCGCCGTGTCTTTGGGCCTGATATTCTTCAAGAGGTCAAGAGCAGATCGCCATAATTAGGAAAGGTTGAAGATAGCCCAATCTCGACAAAAGAGTTATCTTGACAATCGTCGCCGGATTTGAGTTTTGAACCGAAGACTTTGTATACCTCGAGTTACGCCTCTCGGGGAGTTAAGAGGTTCCATGCCAAAGGGAAACTCGCACCCTGTTATGTTGGACCATTTAAGATTTTGAGTCGCAGAGGTGAAGTTGCCTACCACCGGAGTTGCCATCGTTGGCGAGAGTGCATGACGTATTCCATGTGTCCCAGCTTAAAGAAGTGTCTCCGAGTTCCCGAGAACAGACACCGCTAGAGTCAATTGAGTTGCAAGAAGATTTGACTTATAAGGAGCATCCGTGAGGATTCTAGACACAATGGATCGAGAAACTAGAAACAAGTCAACCCGATTCTGTAGAGTTCGATTGGAGCAACCATGAAGAAAGTGAAGCGACTTAGGGCGCGAAGAGGATTTGAAGAAAGAATTTCCAAACCTATTCCTTTAGTAAAGCCCCGAATCTCTGGGGACGAGATTCTATTAAGGGGAGGTTTGTAACACCCCAAAATTTTGCTTTTCTTAAATTCATGTGTGATTTGGCACTTTTTGGTGAATTTTTGGAATTTTCTCGAATTTATTTGGATTTAATTGGAATTTATTTGAATTTATTCCATTTTGAAATAATTAAAGAATTTAAATTTGCAAATAAATTTTTGTTGGAAATATTTTATTTGAGTCCAAAATGATCCAAAATATTTTCCAGAATTTTTCGAATTTTTCGAGTCATTTGCTATTTTTAATGAATTAAATGAATTAAGAATTATTTTAAATATTAATTAGCTGGAAAATCAACTCGGGTCAAAATCTTGTTCATCCGATCCAAAGTCGACTCGAGTCCGACTGAGCGATTGACTCGGCCGAACCCACTCCTAACCACTAATCAATCCCAGACCGCTGGATCAAGATCCAATCGGGCGAGATCCGCCCGAACCAAAGCGATGTCAGACCACGGACCCGATCGCGCCCGTCGATCGTGGCGTTAGCGCGACACGTGGGCGGCCACGATTTCGTCGTCTTCCGAATAGCAAGCTGGACTCCGCCGCGTGCGCGCGTCGGTTAGGTTTCCGCGGTATTGCTGCCGCGAGGCTATTTAAGGCGTGGGTTATCGCCGAGGATCGCTGCTCAGGCGCGCCCTATTGCCCTAGTTTCCAACGCCCAAGCACGCTGCCGTCGCCTCGCGATCTCGAGAAGTTTGGGGAGTGCCGCCACGGGTTTTCTTCGTTTAGGCGCCGATTCGTCATCCTCCGCCGCCTTCAAGCCGGATGAACCTTGCGTCGGCGCACACAGTAAGTGCACTCACTTGGCCGGAGACGCCCGGCGCCCGTTAGGGTGGTCGCCGTCCTCGCCAGCCGACCTTAACGCCGCCGCAAGCCATCGTCGCCGCGAGCTCGGTGCACCGTTGGATCAAGATCCAACGCACGAGGTGAGGCCACGCGTCGCTATCAATTCTTGTTTCGTCTCACGATTAGGTTTCAGCGTTAGATTTAGATAAAATGCGGTCGTGGTTAGTTGTGTTGTAGCTTTGGGGTTAGATCTGGCCGTCCGATCTAGATCGAGCGGCCGGATCAACCCGTGTAGTTTTGAGCGTGAGGTCTAGATCCAACTGGACCGTTGATTTTCAAATCAGCGGCCGAGATTGTGCCACGTGTGCTGGGCGCGCGGCGTGGGGAGCGTGTCCTCGACGGGACCCGCTTGAGTCGAGAGGGCCCACGCAATGTCGGCCGCGATCGCAGTCGCGTGAAACCCAAACCGTGTGGGGCCCACATGTCGATCCACGTGAAAGTGCGTGGACCAGGAGTCCACGGTAGACTAAGCCAGCGTGGACCAAGTCCATGGGCCTGGTAGCGTCGGCAATCAGAGGCTCCGCCACGTGTCCATCTTTGGCGCAATAATTAATTTCCAAAAGAAAATGATTTATTAATTCGAAATATTGATTCAAATTTAGATTCAAACTGGCAACGCTTATAACTTTTATGCGTTTCAACTCGATTTGAAGCGATTCAAATTTCTAAATTTGTATAAAATTGAGATCTACCTAAATATGAATTTTATTTAATTTTGGACTAAAGTTTTTCTCTGTAAAATTATTTAATTGATTATTTAAACTTTAAATAATCATAACTTTCTAAGTGCTTTAACTCCAAATTTGTGATTCCAGTTTCTAAAAATCCAGAAAATTATGTTCTCTCTGTTTATGGATTTTATTTGGAGTTTTGGGATCTTTTGCATAGTGTTCATTTGTGTATTTGCTATTTGCACGCTTACTGAGTAGGCGTTGAAGTCTTAGGAAGGATTCGAGGAGAAGTGTTGACTCAGGATCAACTCAAGACCAAGAGCAAGTACTTTTTGAAGGCAAGTTATTGCTTTGACCATGTTGATCCTATTTTAATCTATTTTGATTTAAACTATTGCATGCTAGTTCAAATAGAAAGATATTTTGTTTAAACACTCGGGGTTAGATAAATACCAAATTGTTATATGACACCTTGATTATCTAAGTATGTGCCATGACCCTTTGTCACCCTAGTTGTGGTTTACTAGTTGGACATTATTAAATTGCCAACATGGGTTTAGATCGTTGTAGTATACTGCTTAGGCACTCGTGCTCATGACATGATTTTGGACAATCAAATGCTAATATTGACTTAATGATATATTGAACCTGTTTTGGAAAAGTATCATGTGATGTTGATGGCACGTGGTGCATGGTAATCAACCGGGGTTTGATAAACGCTTTTCGGCCAGGGCATGTGGCAAGAGTAATCGTGGGCCAGTGGTGGCATTGGGAGTGTTGATTTGGTTTTTCGGGTAGTCTTGCCCTGGTCACTCTAAGGACTTAACCTTGCAAGCCTTTGAACTGGGTCATACTTGCAACCACATGGCTGGAATGGGACGGCCCTAGTTGACTAAATCGCTAAGGACTCACTTGTGGAGCCTCAGGGTGTCAGTTACACCTTTTGTGTGATTGTACGGGGAGCGTATCGTGGCTGTGGCCAGTACCCATCTAACGGTGTGTTGGTCCCATACTTCGCCTTGGCTAAGGGAAGGGATGGTGTAGAGCACGTCATCGAGAGGACCACCTGTGTTGTTTGAGGCTTCCAAAGGCTTTGTTATGATCGCTCATTCGCATACTCTTGTATGGCGATTCACTACGACGTGGTGAGTGGATTGTATCTTGTGGGTAAAGTGCATAACCTCTGCCAGAGTGTAGAATCTATTTGAATAGCCGAGTCCACTGTGATCGACAATGCTCGAATTACTAAGGGTTAGATTTTCTGAAAATAACTTGGTTTTGAAAAGATGGGTTGGTTTAACAAAGAAGATGATGGAAATATGGTTTAGGATGGGGAAAAATGTTATTTAAACTTTTTGAAAAGTTATTTATGCTTTACTTATTTCTACTGCTTTCGAATCTACTTATATTACTTGTCAAAAGTCAAGCATCGCAAATATACCCTGAAGCCATTCCTTTGTACTAAGCCATGCATATAGTATATTAGCTTGCATTCTGTGCATGACTTGCTGAGTACCAAGTACTCACCCTTGCCCCAACACAATATCAGTTGAAGAGGAGATTACGCCAGCTTTGGAGGAGGAACTCCAAGAGGACCCGTCTACTTAGGGATGCGAGCCCAGTCAGTGCCTGTGGGTATACTGGATGGCGCCACGAAGTTTATTTGATTTTCCGCTGCTATTATTTCTCTCTGAATAAGTTCTGCCCTGCAAGGCATATATTTGTAACTTGGCCATAAGGTCGAGTAACCCTTTGATTATTTAAATAAAGTACTTTGATAGTATCGTTTGGTATGATTGTGATATATACCGATGTTAAGACTGTGTGCACTAGCGCGTTCCTGGACTAGTGCTGAATACACAGAGGGTCCGGATTTGCAAATTCGGGGTCCCGACAGATGCTGTCAAAATTTTCTTGTACGACAGTTTAGATTTGTAGGGTGTTACAGTTGGTATCAGAGCGGGCTGTAGGTCCTTGGAATGTCTATTTTTAGTGTCATACTATAGGATACAACTAAAATGTGATGTGGAATAACTTAGAAACATGGCCTAGGTTTTAACTAAAATTTTGTCATAGGATAGCAACATTAAAACTTGTGTAAGTGGAATCACTAATTTAAAATTTGACACACATGGATGCACAGTAGGAAAGGGTATGGGTATCGTTGCCTTATGCTTAAAGGTTGAATTTAAGCTTTGTTGTTGAATGCTACTTTTGATGATGTATAATGCTATATTTATGATATATTTGATGGAGTTGCTTCATTTGTGATAAAGTGTGGTTGTGGTGCCGAAGGGTTTCGGTCACCTTTTGTTTGTAGTGAGGCTATGGTTTGACGGTGTGGCCGGGTAGAGTCACCACCGAAGAACTATTAAACCCCTGTAGGGAAAGAGTACTTATCCGTGTCTGTCGTAGATCGGGTAGTGACTGGAGTCAAATAGAAGAGGTTGGTGATGGATTCCTTCGGATGTTCTTTACCGTGCTGACGGTCGGTTTTGGTTGGTTTTCTGGGTATGTGGTTGGTTCGAAACCGAGGAAAATGCTTAGTTTTGAGCACTCGCTGATTTGTCCTTTTGGTGGTTTGTGGTTTTGTCTCCTTTGAGTGAAGACACAGAAGAAGAGTTCTACGTTACGCGTCTTTTGGTCACAATTTTGCTTTGGCACCTGATTTATTGTGATGGACTATCGTTGGGAGGAAATTTCTGTGGTTGTTGTTTCCCCGATTTTTTTTTTAAAAAAAAGGGGGTTGGAGTTTCTCCTATTGCAGATCAAGCTGGATGGAGCTAAGTTTGAATCTTTATCGGAAAATTTTAGTTGGACATTTGGTCTTCCCTTTTGCATCCGTCTTCCTTTGTGGAAAGTGTAGGTTTTGGATTTCTTGAAGAGTTTTGGCTACTATGATTGGACATTTGAGGGTCGAACTCTCTTGCATTTATGTTTGGATTTTGCTTTTCTTCCTTGCCTGAAAAGAAGAAATTTTTATCGGTGTTTGTTCTTGATCTACAACTGTGTTTGTTTTTTTTAATGTTTGGGATTGCCTCCTGTTTGTCAAGGGTAGGTGACCCATGACGGTGTTTAGAAATTTTATGTCTGTGTTACGTAGTATGTAACAATGTGGTTTATGGAATGATGTACTTCTAAGTTAATTTGTGAGTTGAATCAATTAAAATGTAATTGTTATCTTTAGCTTGAGATTAAATAAACTTCTAGTATTGTAGATTGCTCTATAGCGATAATGATTGAATGTGTTAATGTGCATGCTTAGGATTTATTGCATTATTTTAATGTGCCCTTGACCATGGACAATGTTTAAAGCTTTAAATCTTGATGCGTAGTTAGAACATTACGATGATGTAAACTACTATGAAGGTAATAGAAAATTAGTGGGTTATTTAGAGACATTTTAATATAAGGTCGGTAGAACAATTTAATTGTAATGGTGGACTACCGATATTGTTAAAGAAACCATGCTGGTTGTTTAAAGATGTTCTAATTTAATCGTGTTGGCTAGTGACGTTAACTTGGAAATTGATTAGAGTTGATATTTATGACGTTGCAAACTATTAGTAGATTCGGAAGTATGTAGTTGCGTTCCAATAATGCTAGTATCGATATCAATTGGGAAGACATAAGTTTTTGCCATTGCCGTAAGAGCTTTGTGATGATTTCACCTATTCATTCACTTTAAAAAGGCTGGAGTATGTCTTGGAGTGGCAATTTTGCTATAACCCGTGTATAGGGTAGCTAAAAAAATTAAAAAAATTAAATTTAATTTAGCGTTGTTGTTATAAGAGCTTTGGATGGCTTAAATTATTCAATCTATTTTACATAGTTGGAGTATGTTGTGTAGTGACAGTTTGTCATAGCCTATGGATAGGGTAACTAAAAGCAATGTTGTTGTTTTACAATTATGCCAATTATTGATATTGATGACTTAGTAGTGGTGGTAACTGATTAGATTAATTGTTGAACACCTTTGTTAAAATGGTGGAAATTGTAACATGTTGTGATGGAGTGAACCAGGGATAGTTAGCATGACGCGTGATTTTGTCCTTAATAAATGTATGTTTTAAACTTCTATTTACGATTGGTGCCTTGTTGAGATAATATTTACTTGTTGAGTCATCTTTTAGGTGAATAAATTTCCATTGTCGAGATGTTGACGCGTATGTGGTATGGAATTTATAGGTTCATCATGCTGAAAGACTTGTTGAAGCACTGCCTTTCAAATTTAGAATATGATGATATAGGTTAGGTCGCTCAGTGGGGATCTTGATGAGGTAGTGTTGGTTGGATGTGTTTTTGATAAGCACTGTGAACTTTATTTATAATTGTGGAAAAGGTAATAAGAGTAAGAATTTGTTGTGTAGTTGTTGTTAAATCCTGATGGGCCTTCTCAATGAGTAAATAGGGAATATTGAAATCTAAATGGTAAGGGTAGTGGAATGCTATAGATGGCGGGAGTTATGCTGAACTTATGTTTAAAAAAATTCATATGGATTGGTTTGTTTGTTTGATATTTGGGTTGAATACTTTCGGTCAAAGTATTCTTTGTGCTGTGTTTCAGAGTTTCCCTAAACTTAGAATGATTCTGCCAAATGTGGGTTAATTTCGAGGCTTAAAACAAGGATAAAAGAATGATTAACCTTGAAGTAATTTGTGGAGATTTTGGAATGTTATTCTATTAAATATCGTCATTCATTCATCTTTGATAAGAAAACTAGCTTATGTTATGAATGCGACATTTATGCTCAAGGATGTATGCTTTGACTGTGTCCGTAGTTTTCAAGGTCGAGTTATCGGTTGCATTGTTGATCAAAAGAAGTAGCTAATCCAATGTAAGATTTGGAACTTCATGATCTGGAAATATTTGTATTTCTATTTTGGGCTAGAGTTGTGTTGTGGTGTGAGGTGTTTGATGCTTTTGTTTAAGAGACGATTCTTCCGTTGTGACATGAATGATATTCGTGGTTGAAACAATTTTTCTGTTGGGAAGTGAGTTTGGTTCCTTTTAAGGAAAAAGAGATGGTGGTTGTGTGGAAGCATTTAATTCCTTGATCGGTTTCTTTTACGAATGGCTTGGCCTTGGATAAAAGTGAGATGATTTGTTTTGGTAAAAGTGAAATGCATTTGCGTAAGACTTTCGCGGTGTTTCTCTTTTGAATAGAGCTTCTCCCCGAAGAAAATTTTTTTGGTGGTTTTGGTTCTATGGAGTTCCTCTTCCAAGTTGAGTTCCCGTGTATGTGAATTTCAGCCCTTCGGTTTAAAGGTGGTGATTGTCGTTCATTGTGTTAGTGAGAATTAAGATTTCTTTTACGTTCAAGCTTGGGGGTAAGAAAATGAATGTTTATGTTATGGTTGAGTATATTCAAGGATTGTACTCCTTGCCCTGGTCCTTGGGTGGAAGAATGTGAAGGCGAAACCTTCTTACAAGGGAAAACTAGTGTGGGTCGCTGATCGTAAGTAGTTTAAAAGTGAAGAGTAAAGGAAGGTTGTGTATGACTCAATTCAAACCCTTTTTGGAGAATTGTTTTCATTGATGTGTTCCTCGGTGGGGTTGCTTAATTTAGTAGTGGACAACTTGGAAGTTGCAGGTAATTACATTAATTTTTTGGAACTTTTGTCGCTGGGTTCGAGCGAGTTTGTGTCAACCGTAGTGATTGTGTTCGGTTGTTGTTGTTTCTGCGGATTTACGGACCCTAGTTGTAAAGTAGGCTATCTCTGTCGTTGGTAAGGGTGGATATTGGTTCTTTTTGTAAAAGATCAATCACTTGTAGGAGATAGGAGTTTGTGTTTGGGTTGATTTAGAGACTTACCTAGAGCGTTGTGTCTCACATGGTTCAAGCGTCGTCAATGCGACGAACTGTGGTAGAGGAGTTGAGATTGGAATGCGGAGTTTCGCGATCGGGTTGAAGAGAGAAGTGGGAGTTGAGATTCCAGATCGATACAAGATTCACCTAATAGGTGTCCTTTATTTAATAGGGGAATAGTTCGTGTTAGTGTCAAATGAAAGATTTGTGGACCAATTAGTCTGAGCGGGATGCAACTTGGGAACTTGAGGACCAGATGCGGAAGAAGTATCCTACACTCTTTGAGGATGCTGAAGGTAAAGTGTTGATTACTATTTTGCCTTCCTTTTTAAGGTTCCGTAGCAAAGAGGAGTAGATTCGGGACTAATCCTTTTAAGGAGGAGAATGTGATGCCTTAGAGCGTCGGAGCGATTCTAGGGTTCCTTTTCTGGTTTTGTTTCGGAGAGGAATGAAGGATTTGTCGGGGGATGAAATAATTGAAGTTTATCCGGCGTATTAATATTAAATTTGGAGTTGTCGGGCTAGAAACAGTGGGCCGAGGAAAACCTGGGCCTAGGCTGCGAATCCCATCCCCACCTCTCTCTCTTTTCCCCTAGTGGGCCGGCCCACCATATAAGAGGGGTGTCACCCCCCCAAAAGCCCTAGGGCACCCCCCTTCCTCCCCTAGCAGCCACACCACCCCTCCTCTTCCTCCCCTTGCGTGGTGGCTCAAGATCCACCGCAAAACGCGAAGGAGCAAGCGAGAAGAGGATCCGTGGAGGCGTGGAGGACGAGCAGATTTCCGTTTCGGGAATCGTCGCGCGTTTTTCGTGGGTTCTCAAGGGAGAACTCAAGGTAAAATTCCCAATATTTTACCCCTGTTCTACCTAGGGATTAGGAGTGTATTAGATCTGGTGGTGAGTGATTTAGATGGATCTTGATGGGGGAGAAGGGTAGATGTTCACGTGGTGCTGTTTTTGGAAGGGGAGATTGTGCAGCGCGGATTATTTCGCGTTGTACGTGGCATAGACGATTTTTCCTGCAAAAACCTATAACTAGAAAGTTGTATATAACGTCGAGATCTAGCTTCTGTAATTTTTTCAGAATTTTTGGGGCGTCGGTCTGAGAGTTATCGCTGTTGCAAGATGACGGACAGAATCTGGAAACAGATTTTGTCCACTGTGTTGGACGTTTGTTTAGGCATATTTAACAGTAGAATTGAAATTTGTGATCTTCATGAAAGTTGTAGATCTCGTCAATATCTAGCTACTTTAATTTTGTTGTATTTTTATGATCTGTATAAAAAAAGATACGAAATTGTGAAGAGAGGGTGCTGCTGTTTGACCCGGACAGATTGTGGTTTTTGGCGCTAAGAAGGAACGGGATTAGGAAGCGTGTGTTCGAGTTGTGTGATCATTTGTGATGTCGCTATGTACTGAAATAATACTTGTACAGGTGGTGCCCCTTCTGGACGCAACTAGGTTAAATCATCCACGTTGGTAAAGGCAAGTGGAAGTAGCGGTCTTGCTAAACTATGATTCGCTATTTGTTTCGTCTTCAATATAAACCTTAATTGCAGCACACCTACATGGTTTAACTACTTGTTTATGAGATTACAATATCCTATCCTGCATTGTGATGTGGTTGTTTGGCTTTTGAATCATGAGTAAGAATGAAGAAAGATGTTGTTTGCAAGATGAATTGTGGAGATATTCTATCTCAATGATGTTCGCATTCTATCCATGTTATTTGATGGTATGCAAGCATGTGAATTCAGAGTGGGAAGTTATGAATGTATTTATGCATGAAGCATTAACTGCATAATCATGCATTGAAGTTTGTCGACGCCTGGCGTCTTGCGACCGTCGCAGTACAACACCGTGTGTTCTGAGAAAGGGCACGGTGAGGAGGATCATGGCATAAGCATGTGCACAATCATATGCATTTTACTGAGGTTGTGTGGACTCTATAATGTGGTATTGTACATGAGGAATTTGGTATGCTAGTTTCTTTGTGGCTGTGTTATTCGTTAGAAGTTGTTCCGCTTCTTTGAGATTACCCAATCTCACCCCTTGTTATTTTGTTGTTTTTAGGTAGTTCTCGCGAGTCGTAAACTTGAAGGGTGGGCTTAGTAGCACAATCAACCCTCCGGGGTCATCACGAATCACATGGACTAGTGCATTTAATAATTCATTAGCTTGCTGAAATTTTATTAATCATAGACCTGTTGATGTCCTCTTTGGAGCTGTTTTACGTTTATGTTTGTTTTCTGGTTGATTTAGACTTGTTATCTCTAGTATTGATGCTTTTATGTTATTCCTGTTTATAATGGTTATTATGAATCTTGTTGTCGCTTCCATTTTGTCCTAATTTTAGGAGAGATGCTGTCAAAATTTTCTTGTACGACAGTTTAGATTTGTAGGGTGTTACAATGGCAGTGCCCCACTATGCGTACCTGACGTTGAAAATGCCAGGGCCGAGTGGTATTATCGCTTTACGCAGTGATATCAGGCAGTCTTTTTCTTGCGACAGGGAGAGCTGCGAGATGGCCGAGTCGCTGGAGGCGCGAGCGGGTCGGGAGAGAATTCGACAAGAGGCGGATTCCGACAAGCCAGAAGGTAGCGTCCCCACCCGCAAAGCGCCGAACCCCGGAATTGGTCCCGAAGAAGGTACCAAGAGAATTGTCCTCGACCCGTCCGATTCGGCTCGGACGGCCATGATCGGGACAGGACTCGGAGAGAAATAGGAGGACGCGCTCATCACCTTTCTGCGGGCAAACAAAGACGTCTTTGCTTGGAAGCCGTCGGACATGCCCGGAGTCCCCAGGGAGGTGATCGAGCATGCGCTGAACGTAAATGAATCGGCCAGGCCGGTCAAGCAAAGGTTACGACGGTTCGCCCAAGACCGCCGAGAAGCCATCAGGGAGGAGATCACAAAGCTGTTAGCCGCAGGTTTTATCAAAGAAGTGTATCATCCCGACTGGTTGGCAAACCCTGTACTCGTTCAAAAGAAGAATAAAAGTTGGCGCATGTGTGTTGACTATACCGAACTCAACAAGGCTTGCCCGAAAGATCCCTTTGGCCTACCCCGCATCGATCAAGTGGTGGACTCCACTGCTGGATGTCAGCTCCTCAGTTTTCTGGACGCCTACTCAGGCTATCACCAAATCCGGCTTCGAAAGGAGGATTGCGAGAAGACTTCGTTTATCACCCCATTTGGAGCATATTGCTACGTCACGATGCCGTTCGGGCTGAAAAACGCTGGCGCAACTTATCAGCGCGTGATACAGCGGTGCTTTCACCATCAGCTCGGACGCAACGTGGAGGCATATGTGGATGATGTGGTGGTTAAAACGCAAGCAAAGGACAGCCTCACCTCCGATCTGGCCGAGACATTCGAAAGTCTAAGGGCGTTCCAGATGAGGTTGAACCCTGAGAAGTGTGTTTTCGGAGTCTCTTCCGGGAAACTACTCGGATTCATCGTCTCATCGCGGGATCGAGCCAAATCCAGAGAAGATCAGGGCCATCATGAGGATGGCGCCACCTACCAGCCAGAAAGATGTTCAAAAGCTTACGGGCTGCATGGTAGCGCTTGGCAGGTTTATCTCCCGGTTGGGGATAAGGGGGATGCCTATCTTCAAGCTCCTCAAAAAGCAGGATCGCCTCGAGTGGACAGCTGAGGCACAGCAAGCCTTCGAAGAACTCAAAGTGTTCCTCTCCACCCCCCCAATCTTAGTCTCGCCGATGCCAGGTGAACTCCTCCTGCTTTACTTAGCAGCAACAACTCATGTAGTCAGTGCCGCAATAGTTGTGGAGCGGGAGGAGTCAGGACACCGCTACGGTGTACAACGCCCGGTCTACTTCGTCAGTGAAGTACTGGGCGAATCCAAGGCACAATATCCTCAAGTTCGGTTCTTTGTCATGCGCAATTTTGATCTCGTCGCGGAAGCTGAAGCATTATTTCCAAGGACACTCGATTTCAGTAGTGACTTCTTTCCCTGTGGGAGAGGTCCTCCATAATCGAGAAGCTACTGGGAGAATCTCTAAATGGGCGGCTTAGCTTGGAGCCTTCGACATCTCGTTCAAGCCACGCACCGCCATCAAGTCCCAGGCCTTGGCCGACTTCACAGCCGAGTGGACCGAATTCCAAGCTCCCCGCCTCGAAGAAGAGCCGAAGTATTGGACCATGCACTTCGATGGATCTCTCATGCTCGGCGGGGCCGGGGCGGGAATTCTCCTCGTCTCGCCGAGAGGCGATAGATTAAAGTACGTCCTTTGGATTCAGTTTCCGGCCTCGAACAACGCCGCAGAGTATGAGGCACTCATCCAGGGGCTTCGCATCGCCATATCGCTTGGGATCCGGTGGTTGGCGGTCCGCGGAGATTCGCAGCTGGTGGTGAGCCAGGTACAGAAGGACTGGTCGTGCGTCGATCAGACTATGACGGCGTATTGTCAACAGGTCCAAGAATTGGACGGCAAGTTCGATGGACTGGAGCTGGTCCATGTCCTGCGCCGCAATAATGAAGCAGCGAACGAGCTGGCCAAGATGGGAGCCACTCGGGCAGAAGTCCCGAGTGGAATCTTCGTCCAGGATCTTTACGAGCCAACAGTCGCAAAACGATGAGAACCATGTATGAATCCTGAGGCTGAAGTCCTGGTCATTAACCCCGACTGGACGGTCCCATATCTAGATTATCTCCTGAAGGACAAACTTCCAGAGGCAACCACTCTGGCCGAGCGCATCTTTCGACAAGCCAAATCCTATGTGGTGATTGGCGAGGAGCTCTTTCGGAAGAGCACCTCCGGTGGCCTCAGGCGGTGCATTTCGGAATAAGTGGGAAGAGACTTGCTCAAAGAAATCCACTCGGGGATGTGCGGCCATCACGCGGCGTCAAGCGCCTTGGTTGGGAAAGCCTACCGCCAGGGCTTCTTTTGGCCTACGGTGGTGACGGATGCTAAGGAGATCGTTCGAACTTGCGAGGGCTGCCAGTTCTATGCAAGGCAGACACATTTGCCGGCACAGGAGCTGCAAACTATCCCCATCTATTGGCCCTTTGCGGTCTGGGGGCTCGACTTAGTCGGCCCGCTCAAGAAGGCGCAAGGCGGTTTCGCCTACCTTTTCGTAGCCATTGACAAGTTAACCAAGTGGATCGAAGCTAAACCAGTCGCCACGATCATTGCGGTCAAGGCCAAGGAGTTCTTCGAGGATATCGTGGTCAGATTCGGAGTTCCCAACCGGATCATTATAGACAATGGTACCCAATTTAGGAGCGAAGAATTTCAAGAGTGGTGCGAGGGCGTCAGAATCAAGATTTGCTTCGCCTTGGTAGCTCATCCACGAAGCAATGGGCAGGTGGAGCGGGCTAATGGCTTGGTCCTCCAGGGCCTCAAGGCCAGGATTTTCGATCGCCTCAAACCATATGCTGCCCAATGGGTGAAAGAGTTACCGTCAGTACTCTGGGGACTCAGAACCACTCCCAGCAGGGCAACTGGGCAAACTCCCTTTTTCCGAGTTTACGGTGCAGAGGCGGTTCTGCCGACCGAACTAGAATTCGAATCCTCGAGGGTTCGAAATTACAAGGAAGCCGAGTTCGAGGAAAGCCGAATGGTAGACCTTGATCAACTCGAGGAGGCTCGAAATGTTGCAGCCATCCAGTCGGCCAAGTACCTCCAGGGACTTCGGCGTTACCATTCTCGCAATGTCAGAAGTAGAGCCTTTTCAAAAGGATATCTGGTCCTCAGAAGGAACCAGAAAAGTGAGCACAAGCTCTCTCCAATTTGGGAAGGTCCGTACATTGTAGAGGAGACGGTTCGACCGGGTGCCTATCGACTCAGACGCGAAGATGGTGCAGTCTTGGTGAACATCTGGAACGCCGAACATCTGCGTCGCTTCTACGCTTAAGCTTTGTATCCTGCTCCCATGCATTAAATAAAGCTCCCGACTATCTGGTTCTTTGATCAGTTTTGACTAGAGTGACCCGATTAATCCCGAGTGGTTACCACCCTACTAGCGTATCGTCTGATCCGAGCCGTGCCGATAACAGAATATGCGGAAATGCATGTTCGAGATGAGATCGCATCAAGCGGCAACATCCGAACGTCTGCACCAGCGCACGAGATAGAAAAGACTAAGCTAGAAGAAGGTACTAACCACTCGAGAATAACGATCGATAGTTCAGGAATTTTACTGAACAGAGATCGGGGTCACTAGACTGTAGTTGATAAAAATTCGGCCCTCCAACACCTCGCTGCGGGGGCTGGGGCTGTCGATTAGTGTAAACTACTCAAAGAAAAACGTTCAAACTCAGAAGAGTAAAAGGGCACCGATTTATATTCCATAATAACAGTAATTTACATTACTAACTTTTTTTCATTTTCTCACATAAAAAAAGGAGAGGGGCAGCCCCTGCCGCCGATCCCGCTGCTGTTGGTGCTGCTGGTGCTGGTGCCGCGGAGCCAGGTGCAAGCGGCTAGCCACGACGCGCCTGCCTCAGGGCTTCGCGGATCAAGTCCGCAACCACCCAGAGTGAAGGTACGAGAAGAAGAAGGGCCTCCACGGCGGCGGCGTCACGATGCTCCCGCCCGAGAGCCTCCTTCAGCACGTCCTCCACCTCCGCAAGCGCCGGCACAGCCTCGATGAGAGCGGCGACGGTGGCCGCGTCTTTCGCCGCTGCCCTCTCCTCCGCCAACTCCATCCTGGCGAAGTCGAGGTCCAACCAGAGCTCTGTGTTCTCCGAATCGCTGTCCGACATTGGAAGCGGCACTACAGAAAATCTCGAAGAAGAAGAAGAAGTTTAACAAAGGGGCGATCGCTTTACTTGCGGTGACGCCCTATTTATAAACCATCCCAGCTCCGGAGATCGAAGTGTCTCCAAGGGCAATCAAACACGCCACCTCACAATCAATGAAGCACAAAAAACAAAGCGACTGCGCAAATACCAAAGAAGATCAGCACGATTCAACAAGATCAAGAGATATTTCGCCAGACACGTGTCAAGTTCAGTTCAAATTGGTCTAATTTAATTCAGCCCTCCCGCTCATTTGGATCAAATAAGCGAGGAGTCGGGGGCTGGACACCAGCCACTCGAAAGAGCGTGCCTGGGGCGAGAAGGCTACGAGCTAAGTCCCGACGCTCGGGGGCTGGACAAACTCCAGCCACTCGGAAAAGCATGCGGGGGATGAAAAGGCCATGAGCCAAAGTCCCGGCACTTGGGGGCCGTACCAATCGCCTGTGAGCTCACTTATCGGAGAGCAAAGCAGACAAGTCATATTCAAGTAAGAAATACAATGCTCCAAACAAGGGGGGCCAGCACTCGGCGGGAAGGTCCACATCGGAGTCAGAATTCAAGATTCTCTAACAAGGCCCGCGATGTACCGGAGACCTCTTCGAGGAGTGCGTTGTCTTTGTCTTCGTCACAGGCAAAACCCTCTTTGACAGCTTCAAGGTCAACTCTTGGATAGTGAGATTTGACCACCGCCAACGCCTGGTTAGCACTCATGGTCGCCGACTCCTTCGCGTAAGCCTTGATCCTGTCAGCTCCTCCCGAGAGAAGCGGAACGGCGTCATCTCCCTGGCTTGGTTCGGCTCCTTCGATACGCAGAAGGTGCAGAACTGGCTCGCAGGCCACGCGGAGCTCGGTGCGGCTTCGTTCGGCAGCGGTTATCTTCTCCTTGCATTCTGCACCAAAGCCAAGCTGCCGTCAGAAAACACACCCAGCGTCAAGTACGTTCAATTCCAGTCAAAGAAGCCTACCCTCCAGCTCTTGCTGTGTCTTCTCCAAGCCAGCTCGAGTTTCGAGATTAGAACTTTCTGAAGCCTCCAGTCGTGCCCTCAGCTCAGCGATGGTTGAGTCACGCTCTGAAACGCGAGGGCGCCGTCATTCTTCCCAGTTATTTAAGAAAGTGTCCATGCCAAACCCAGGGGAGAATCTTACCTTCGAGCGTATGCTCAAGCTCCGCTTTTGCCTCTCAGAGTGTCATACACTGGGCCTCTCTCCACCTTTCGTCGCCGATCTCGTTGATCTTGTCTTGATACTTTTGGTGCTCTTGGAGCTTGGGGAGCACCTTCCGAAAAAATTGTGACCGCTTCTCCGAGCGCTCCCCCATGTCCTAGGTGACACGGCGAAGTCTCAGGGGGGCAGCATTTTGTCATGTTAGCAGACTAAAGAAAGATAAAAGACTTACCCTGACAAGCTTGCTACACCTGACGGTGAGCTCGTAGAGCTCCATCCGAGCCGCAACCTCCGCTTCCTCATCCTCCTCCATCCCTTTCCAGTCGGAACCCCCCTCACACCACACGGTCCGATTCGGGGGCTTCGGGAGAGGGCCAAGCGGCGGTGGCTCTCGATGGACCTCCTCCGCTTCGGGAGTCGAAGCCGGATCAAGCCCGTCGGCAGCTGGATCACTCGACGGCTCGGCGGTCGACCCCGCAGCAGGAGGAGGCGACGCCCCAGCCGCCGAAGGAGACGGCGACCTAGCCGGCGAGGGGGGGTCCCCCTTGGAGAAGCCGGCTCCGGGGGCTCCTTTTCAGGAGACCCCTCCACTGGGACATCCATAGTAGGAGTCCTGAGTTGACAAAAAGGAAACATCTCAGCACAGGTAAGAACAAAAAGACAAGGATTACCCGAAAGAATACCTCTTGGATTTCTTAAACTTCATCCCAGGCCTCATTCAAGTCCCGGCACAGCTCGAAGGGGAGCCCGACCTGACACCAGCACTCAGGGCAGCTCCTGAGTCGGAGGGCCGGGGCTCTGCGCCTAGTGGCCCGGGGACACTGGAGGTCGAAGGCCCGGCCGGTGAGGGATCAGCAGCCTCCTCCACTGATTGCCGGCGCAGCTCATCGGCCAAAATGTCAGCCGCTCGCTTGGCCTGAACATTCCTCAGCCGAGAGAGGCCGACGATCGGAGCGTCAGAAAAGAAGGATTCACGCTCCTGAAAGGTGAACGATTGCACATTGTCAGAATCACAAATCAGGCAAAAATTATGGAACAACTTCTCGAGAGAGAGGGACACTCACAGGAGGGGGAGGGCTCGCCGACGAAAACTTGTGAGGGCAGCCCCTATTGGTAATCTCGGTGCCAGGCGCAAAGAAGTCAACCACCCGCACCGCCAATGCATCTCTCGGAAGGGACGCGCTCGTCTCCCGGGTGGGATCCTGAGTCCCGCTATACTGGAACCCCAAATGGATTCTTTCCTTTAAGGGTTGCACCCGGCGCTTGACAAAGCTGATCGCGATCTCGGGGCCAGACAGCCCCCGGCTTTTCAGATCATTAATCAACCCTAGAAGCTCGGCGACTTGGTTCAACCCGCTGCCATCTGGGGCATCACCCCAACATCGAGAAGCTTTAGGGGCGCGGCCAGTGAAAGGGGCGAGAAAAGGATCAGCATTCGCACAATAGAACCACTCTCGCCTCCAACCTTTGAGGGAAGTCTTGAGGGGGATGGAGAAGTAATGTTTCTTCAAGCCTTCTCGCAGCTGAAGTCCGGCGCCCCCAATGACACTAGGAGCAGTCCGATTCGGATGAGGCTTGAGCAGGAAGAGGGAACGGAACAAGTCAAAGTGAGGACGTATCCCAAGATACGCCTCGCAAAGTTGAACGAAGAGAGCGATGTGAAGAATGGAGTTGGGATTCAAGTTGATCAGCTCGATCTCGTAAAAGTGAAGGAGCCCTCGGAAAAAGGTGCTCCCAGGAACGCTAAACCCCCGCCAAAAGAAGGACTCGAAGACAACGATCTCATTCTCCAGGGGTAAGGGGTAAGGTTCACCTGCGGCGGGTCGGGCGGAGATCAACTCCAGCGGAGGAAGAACGCCGGCCGCGACCATCTCCTCCAGGTGGGACTCCGTAGTAATGGAGGCCTCCCACCCCGCGGTCGCCGGGTCGGCGTAACCCTTCGACGACGACGAAGAGTCCGAAGAAGAAGACATCTCGAAGAAGTAAACCCTGTGGGAGGAACCGCCGCGAGTCTTGGGCGCGAAACCAGAAACCCTAGGTCGCCAAGATCGCCAAACGAGATTCGAAGATTTCTCAGCCGTGGTGCGGGAGGGGCAAAGATGTCTTTACCCTGACAAGGGTTTCCTCATTTATAAGAAATGAGCCTCAATTTTCGCCTTACGGCGGGAAAAGTAAGGGCTTCCGTGCTTAATTCTGGACCAGATCTAGGGCACGCCCCACGTTGGGCCAAGAGCTGTGTTGCGCAAAACACGAACAGGTGTCAAGTCTGGTTCGAGGTTTGGGATAAAGTGCACCCCACGATGGGCCTGAACGCCGGCCGCCACGGAAGATTGGGGCCGGGCATTTTCCGAACATCCTCCAGCGGTATGCTCCATAATTTGGGGTCAATTGCCGGTCACTGCTGCATAGCGTGATCGGGTATCGTGGGAGGATTTTACCAACACGGTCTTGAGAATGCGCTCCATCAGAGTCTGAAGCAGTGCGCCGTAAACGGGCACAGGCATTACTCTGAATGACCAAGGTATGCCCCATGAGGGTCGGTCGAGCTTTGCAAGCCGATTGCCGCACACCGTAAACGGGCGCGGGTACCGCCCGGCCACGAACCACTCGGCCATGAGCCAAACAACTATGGAACGCCCCATGAGGGTCAATTGAGCTCGATGAGCCAGTTGCCGCGCACCATAAACGGGCGCAGGTACCACTCGGCCACGAGCCGACCAACCGCAATGATCCATCCCTCTATCCCCTGCAAAGATCGATGACGAGCGTAAGCGCTACTCAGACATCGAGTTGGGGAAAACGTGGGAAATAAATCCAGCAATTAATAAGTCCTTTACGATCGTTTTTCCCATGAAATCTTTCTAACAGGACCAGAGGGGGAAATCCGATCTTAAAGCACTTGGGGGCTACTGTGGGATGTCCGAGACGGGGGTCCCGTAGGAGAAGCCAATGACCAACCGGGCCGAAGACGGTGCAGTAGGCCCAGAGCCTAGAAGCGCCACGAGGAGCCCATAGCATGGCCCGACTTCTTCCCCAAGGCAGCTGGCTGACCCCTCGGCGAAGCTTCGTGCCACGTCCAGACAACCCCGTCAAAAGCAAAGCCTGCGACCTGGCATCAGCAGAGCCTGCAGGCACCAGAACCTGGCGGAGTGGCAGGCGTGGGTCGGGAAAGGAACGACCACACCCCCTGGACGTAGTGGGGCTCAGCCGATAGAAACAAATTACATACTCATGAAGCCACCATGTTCAGGGCCAGGTGGCGCCCATTTGTAACGTACCCCTCCCCCAGTATATAAGGAGGAGGGAACTACCCTAAAGGAGAGAGAAAAAAGGAGACCACTTCTAGAAATCCAAGAACACAGGACTAGGGTATTATCTCCTCTGCGAGAGCCCGAACCTGTCTAAAAAAGATTGCCCTCGCATCCTGTGTTACCATCTTGCTCCGATCTCGCACGAATCCCCTAGAATCACAAATCTCATTGCCGGTGGAACCGATCGTCGACACAATTCTAAGCCAATTTTTTAGCACATGATTTCACAAGATTTTTGAAGGCTGTTTTCACGTGTGCGGTGGACCAAATCATTTTGACAGAAGTGGTATAAAGTTTTGGGGTACGAAGGGGAATTCCAGTGTTGCTTACCATCCCCCGACCGATGGCCAGACGGAAAGAATCAATCAGATCTTAGAAGATGCGTTGAGAGCGTGTGCGTTGACATGTCAAGGTTCGTGGGATCAGAATAACAACAGTCTCCGACGAAGCTGAAGATGGCGCCTTTTGAAGCTCTGTATACAAGAAAAGGCATAATACCCTTGTGTTGGAAAGAGACTGAAGGAGGGCAGATAATCGGACCTGATGTTCTGAAAAAAAAGCCGAAAAGCAAGTTAGACAGATCCGTGTAAATCCGAAGACTGCCCGGTTGAGATAGACGAGCTATGCTGATAACTGCCGTCAGGAATCAAGTGTAGCGCAGTGCCTGAGCATCAGAGGCTGTTTAAAGATATGGAACCAGAAAGAGACCTGTCATGTCTGGAGTATCCCGCCAGGATTGTAGATGAAGCAAAGCGCCGAACCAGAAGTCGGGTGGTCAAGTTCTGCAAGGTTCAGTGGAGCAATCAGGCAGAGAAGAAAGCTACCTGGGAGCGAGAAGAGGATCTCCAAGCAGAATTTCCCGATCTTTCTCTTTCTTCGTCCGAATCTCGGGGACGAGATTCTTTCTAAGGGGGTAGGTTTGTAACACCCTAGGTTTCGCTTTCTGGAGAAAAACCTAATTTAAATAAATTAAATTCAAAACTTGGAGTTTCTTTGGTGTTTATATTAACCTGGCATCCATTCCTATCCAAAATCGGGATTTAATTCCCCTTCGGTCGAAAAATCGAATTTTCCAGTTCCCGCCGGTACCCGAAATTTCACCCGAGTCCAAAAATGCTCCAAAAATCCCCAAACCACTTCAATTGTGTTCCAAATATTCCAAAATGATTTTAGGAATCATTCCCCGGATTTTTGGACCTCCGTTCCTATTTTATCTCGCGCGGCTTTTGTTTAATGCCTGCGATCCGCGCCCAAATATTTAATTCCACAAATTTCATCCAAATTCCGCGAAACCAATTTTATTGGGTCCCAAATATTCTAAAATGGTTCTAGGAATTTTTCCGGAATTTTTAGACCATTTTTCCTAATTTTTCTCTAGGGCGAATCATTCGCGTAAAGGAGGACCAATGGGAGAGCGCCATGTGGCAAGGGAATAGTGCCCCTTCTTCTACCTCCAGCCAACTCAAAACAATAGAGAGCTTCAACATGCTCTAATGGCTAGGGCAATCTTCAAATGCTCATAACTTCCTCAATTCAACTCCAAAATGCGAACGGTCGGTTGCGTTGGATCCGCGACGTCGATCTCTTGCCATTCCTCACCCTCACTCGCCGTCAACCTCGCCAAAAACGGCCACATTAATGAAAAACCGAAATCCACTTAATCGCCATTATCTCGATCGTTTCACCTCCAAACGCCGCACCACCACCTCCATTCTCTTCGTATAAGAATCCCCGTTCCAGGAGTGTGCTCCTCTTTCCATCTACTCCACCCATGTGCCCGTGAGATCAAGAAAACCGAAGTTGGGTCGCACTTTTTCGGTGTTCTTCGAGTTCGTGCTTGTAGATCCTTCTCCGATGAGCCATTCTTCATGCCACTTGGTTCCTTGTGATCGTGGATGAGTCTAGAGGCTAATCCAACAATCAATTTTAGGTTGCATCAAGTTTTGGAGGCGAATTTTGAGTTTTTGTTCTTCCGGCCGAAACTCCATTTGTCGCCGATTTCATCGTCTCCGGTGAAATTCAACTCGACTCCTTCCTCCCTTGTGTTCCTAAGGTTGTAATCTAGAGAATCCATGTTTTTGTTTGATCAAAATCCATGCGAAATTGGGGCAAAAATCCAATTTTCGGATTTTTGTTTGGGTCTCTGTTCCATTTTGTGCTCTCTGTGGTTGGGCTTATGCCCATGCGTGTGTGCGGGCCCGAGCTTGTCGCCGGCCGCCACGCCGCCGCCCCGCCGCCGCCGCCCCTCATCGGCCGGACCCCCACCCCCTCCTTCCCAAGCTCCAAATCCCATCCATGGCTATGGGCAAGCCAAGCTTGAAGATGAAGCCTTGAGAGCATGACATGTGGGGCCCAATTGCCATAGAGACCAGTCAAAGTCAAGAAGTCAGCCCAGTCAACGAAGGAATATTCCGTGGAATATTCTCGGTTTTCCATTTTTTCGAATTTCAAACTTCGGAAGCTCATAACTTCTCCGTCCGAACTCCGTTTGACTCCATTCAAATTTCTAAATTCATATAAAATCAAGATCTACCTGCCAGTATTATTTTTTTAATTTTTAGATTTTATTTATTTTCTTTTATTTATTTGTTGTCTCGTTTTGCGCGTAGTCGACGACTCCGACGCAACCGCCGACCCCGCCGCCGGACTTCCCTCGTGCAACGATCTTCTCGCTGTGGCCGAGGCAAGTCTCCTTGACGCATGTTGATCCTACAATTTACAACTGTTTTACCACTGTTTTATAAATTGCATTGCTATTTATATTAAATGGATGATGTTAACGTTAGATTATTAGTTATACCTGTTGTTCCTACCTTCTTGACATTGTTATCCCTGACCCCTTGTCGCCCTAGTGTAGTAATCCACCAATATAAGTGTTTTTGGAAAAATATTCTGTTATTAGAGAAATTACTGTTTGGAAGAAAGTTTGGATGTAACATATTAGTATAGAATGTGGATTGAAGCTAGAACTCAATTTGATTGGAGATTACATGAATATTAGTGTTGATGGGGATTGTTAATTATGAAGTTGATCTATGAACGTTGATGATTGAAGTATTATGAAGTTGGATTATTATAGTAGTTCACATTATAATGGATTGGGGGAAATTTTGGAAGATGTATGGTATTGTGAAGTATTCTTGTTGGATAAAATAGGGCAGTATAAGTAAATAATATGTTGAATTGGATTGCTTGGGTTGATAAAATAGTATCAAATGAGAATCCAAGTTAGTTGGATTATTAGTGCTTGTTGGGGAATTATTACTAACTGATCGATTAAGAAATAGATGATTGTGGAAATATAGATATGTGTTAATCAGTTATGGAGAATGGTGAATGACCCAGAATATTTGGTGGTTTAGTAAATGATAATATTCCTTATTTTCGGTGGATTATATTCTAGATGATTAAAGGTGATGTTGTGAAGTATTCTCGGTGGTTTAGTGGATGATTTTGTGAAATATGGTCTCGCGATAACCATTTATGTGGATTTATGAATAATGTGGATTATGTGTGATTTGTTTAAGTCGATCGGATGTCACTATGTATGAAGATCATTATAGTCGATGAATTAATAAAGTCTTGGTTTCGGGAGTCTTGGTTAAAAGATGCTTGGGGATGAGATTGTGAATTATTCGTGGTGGATCAAGTAGATTACAAAATTAATCGATGTATGGATGATGGGTAATCGATAATGAGAATTATATTTTGAGGAGATTGTTTCATATACAATGATAATAATAGCTTGGTATGATTTTGGAGTTATGATGGCATGGTATCAACTTTACATGGTAAAAGTACCATACTGGATTGGATTATTCTTATGATTATCAAATTATGGCAATAGAAGGATTATTAGAGATTATAAAATTGATTATAGGGATTGTAATCAAAACCTGAGCTTTGTATTTTTTTATATAAACTATTGGCGGAATAGAATAGTACGGTAGAAATGCTTAGCCTCGCTATCGGTCAATATTCACCTATGGGTGGGAATTTCAATTATCCCTTGAAAACTTGTATTGGAAGTTATAGGCAAGGAGTATTGCCAATGGTTTACAAAATAAAAATAAAATGAAAAATGGTTTTGGACTGGGGCGGAATGGTTTGTCTGGTGGGCGCGGATGGAGTGCTAGCTTTCATTGCGCAAGTACCGCCCCAAGTTAGTTAAGGACCAACGCTTATGACTGTCTCCATTCTAAGCATAACCGTACAACCACATGTCAAAGTGGGCACGACCTGGCTAACTAATTTGTAGAAACCTGACTTAGACTCACCACTCGGTGGAATGTGGGAGCCGGAAGGAGGCAATGTTGTTTTTCTCACACGGCGCAAGAGGGGGCTTCTGTACTAGGCGGATGGAACCCTAACAGCGGTGAAACCTCAGCGGGTGGGTCAAGTTAGGTAGATATATTGTAAAGGCCTTGTCATGATATCCCTGCCAGCACACCCAAGAAAGTGTGCTAATTGCATGGAATCAAGGGAATATCATGTCTTGTGGGTAAAGCTATACAACCTCTACAGAGTTAAAACTATTCGAATAGCCGTGCCTACGGTCAAAGGCAAAGCTTGCTGAATGCTTTCATACTAGTAGACTTTGGTTTTTGGTTTCAAACTAAACAATGATTTGTTTTGGGATCCGAGAGCGGATAGAACTCTCGGGTGTGCTTCTGGCGGCTAAAGCCAGGTAGGTGGAAGGAACCTGATTTTGTGAACTGTGGCAGTTAGAGCCATGTGAATGGATTAAACCCTGATCTTTTTGGATTGTGGCGGATAGAGCCTGTATATTAGTGAGTGGTGGTTAGAACTTTCACTACAATATTACATAATTCAATTATTAAAAAGAATTGCTCAAATATGCTTTGTGAAAATTATTAACAAGTATGATTTGATGAAACTTGGCTTTATGCAAAAGAACCATATTAAGCCATCCTTGGATAGCCTACATTGTGCATAATTTCCCAGACTTGCTGAGTACTTTATGTACTCACGTGCTACATTCTAATCGTGTCTCAGAAGTGAAAGAAGCTGTCAAGGAATTCCAACGACTAGGGCGCGCTCCCCACTCGATTGCCTGTGGGTATTTGGATGGGTCGCTTGGTGTTTTTGTCTTCCGCTGCAGTTGTTCTAGTCGTTCAGCCTGTTCAGGCCGTAATGGTAAACTTTGACCATAAGGTCTTTGCTTTTATTTGGTATTATTCTTATTTAGTTATATGTATTCGTGATATGGTTGTTGATTCATCACTTTTGACTGTGTGTACTAGCTACTGATCTGGGACTAGTACAGAAATACACAGAGGACTCCGGATAGCCGATCCGGGGGCCTACAGCAAGCTTGAGAGGTTCATAACTTTTGATCCGTAAGTCAAATCGTGCTGATTCTTTTTATTTCAGATTCGTCTTGGAATCTAGTTTCTTTTGTTCAAATTTAAGGTCAATCCGACGGTTGGATCTCCAGGAATTCATGATTTACCAAATGTCTATCATTCTGTTTTTATCGAATACGAGGCAATTATTTGGTTTTGGTTTGGGGTGAACTTTTTGTTAGATCAAAGATTTGGTTTTAGTTTCTGCATAATCATTCACCCCCTCTGATTGCTATATTCATTTACATCGATCCTACAGGCCCCCTAGCGCGGATGGTCGAGGCGACACAAGAGGACCTTGTCGATGGTCCGGATGGTGCGGCCATCTTTGTCGAGAGATCCCGACGCTTTCCGTTCGACCAATCCCTCCTTACTTCCCTCGTGGACCGTTGGAGCCCGGAGACGCATACGTTCCACTTGCCCTGCGGAGAGATGACACCGACTCTACAGGATGTTTTGTTCCTCACCAGCCTCCCGATCGCTGGCGAGGCGGTTGTCCCACAGGAGGTGGATGACGACTGGCGCGATGACCTTGTTGGCAGGTTCGCGGGAGTGCTCCCCCTTGGACCAGCAGGCCAGGCGCAGTATGCCCCACTACACCCACGACAGAAGCACGGTCCTACTCTATCGTGGCTACGCCAGTTCGAGGTACGTGTTGTCGTGGTTCATAATTGGTACGAATTAATTTACTCCTCTAACCAACTAAATTTTCTTCCTGCAGGTTAGTAGGATGGTCGATGCCGATGCGTGCAGTCAAGAGGGCACCTGGAGGCTTACCTTTTGTGGCTGTTCGGATGGGTGATGTTCACCACCACCCATGGAGACAGCGTCGATGCCAGGCTCATTGCGATCGCCCGGGCTATTGCTGATGCTGCACCCGACAAGGTCCCTTAGTACAGCTGGGGGTCTACACTACTTTGTGCCACCTACCGAGGGTTGTGCGACGAGTGCCTGCGACAGCGCGATGGTTCGATACTCTCCGGGTGTCCACTCCTGCTCATGCTGTGGTCGTTCGAGCGCTTCCACATTGGACGACCATGGATTGGAGGGGGAGCGTATGGGCCAGAGTTCTACGACGACACTGAGGTGGACGCCCCTACGATGGGGTCCCTTTGGTGCCGCAGACGGGTACCTGAATTTTTCTACCTTTCTAATATCGCATTCCTGCCTCTATTGTACTAACTTTTTGCCGGTAACGTCTACAGCCGCAATGGGCTGGTCTGTAGGTACGGAGTGTGTACGCACACTTCACAGAGGCGTTCGACCTCCTGTGGCCAGAGCGGGTCCGGTGGGAGCCTTACGCCCCTCAGGAGGTACAGGAGCGCGTACCCCATGGTTTGTCTATCCTCTGCACCCGAGATATTCCGTACGTGCTGACATGGCGGAAGCTGGTGTTCGATGTCTACGTCGAGGATTACCCAACTCACCGGGTAATGAGGCAACTCGGACTGTGACAAGAGGTGCCTGTCCCGCACGGCGTCCCAGTCCCGGTAGAGGCTCACACGTAAGTAACTATTCATGTCTTCACATTTTTAATGGCGCCGACTGAACATGCTAACGGGTTGATAACTTATGCAGGCATTTGAGGAAGGGTATGCAGGGCCACCGAACTGACTTGGCCGCGAAGATGGCCCCTTGGGATGGTTAGACCGACTGTAAAATGCTTAGCCATGCCAGGTAGTAATGACATGATTTTGGAATACCAAATTTAATATTGACTTAATGAGATATGGAGTGTGTTTACAAAGATGCGACATGTGTTATTGAGAATGTTGATGGCACGTGGTGCATGGTAATCAATTGGGGTGATAAAATGATTTAGACTGGGGCAAGTGGCAAGATTGTTTCTGGTGGGCTAGAAATGGCACTTGGGAGGTCGTATTTGGTTTTTGCTATTCTGGACATTGTGATTTCTTGGGTAGTCTTGCCTTGGTCACTTTAAGGACTTAACCTTGTAAGAATTTGAACTCAGTCTGACATACAGCCACAAGTCTGGAATGGGACAGACATGGCCGAGTAAACTGTGATTTCTAGATTTTGGTGCTGTCATGGTGGCGTGAGCCCCGGGTTAACAGGTGGACTCACAGGCGCAAGAGGGGGGCCCTGAGTGTGGTAACTAGTCCCTTCAGTGTTGAAACCTCAGCGGGCAGTACCGGGTCTAGAAGTAGCTTTGGAAATGCTTTGTTATAGTCACTCGCCTTTGTGGCATTTGATTGTATCTTGTGGGTAAAGTGTATAACCCCTGCAGAGTGTACAACCTATTCGAAAAGCCAAGTCCACGGTATTGCACATTGCTCGGTGATTACATTCAAGGGTTAGACTTTTATGAAAGTAAACATGGTTATGGATACTTGATATTAAAAATGATGAGCTTGTTTATGTTGATAAATGCTTTACTTGAGAAATTGATTATGAAAGTTATTATTGTTATTACTGTTTTACTACTTTCAATCTACTACTGTTATTTGTAAATGTTGCTTTACTGCAAATGAACCACTTAGCCTGTTATTTGGAACAAGCCATGCATATAGCTATTAGACTTGCATTCTGTGCATGACTTACTGAGTATTTTAAGTACTCACCATTGCCACAACACAAACACCAGTTGAGGAAGAATCAATGCCAGCATTGGAGGAGGAGTTCCAGGATGAGCCGACGAACTAGGGGTGAGCCCAGTCAGTTGACTGTGGCATATTGATTGGCGCCACGCGTTTCTTTACTTTCCCCTGCAAGTTTATTTGAGTAAGACCTAAGCCCTGCGAGGCGTACTTTTGTAACTTGACCATAAGGTCGAGCAACAGCTTATACTTTCCTTTGAATAAAGTACTTTACTATTTCATTGAGTATGATTGTGGTTTTTACCGATGTTGAGACTGTGTGCACTAGCGTGATCCTGGACTAGTGCTGAATACACAGAGGGTCCGGATTTGCAAATTCGGGTCACGACAGACCACAAGAATTTAAAGTATATTTTCACTTATTCAGATCTCAATATGAGACAACGACAATGGTTGGAGTTGATAAAAGATTGTGATGTGGGAATTCATTATCATCATGGAAAAGCCAATATGGTGGCAGATGCTTTGAGCTGCAAGAATTACAGTGTCAATATTCTAATTCAAGAGAGTCAGCCTGGGTTGTATGAAGATTTCCATAAGCTAAAGTTGGAAGTGGTTCCTAAAGGATTCTTGGCCACCTTGGAGGTAAAACCGATTTTAGAGGATCAAATCCGTGAAATGTTAGAAGTACTATGTGGTTTAAGATTTGAATTTGTGTACTAAATCATAAGTATTTGAAGTAATTGATTCTTGAGAAATTTCATGATTCAATGTATTCAATTCACCCAGGAAGTGCTAAGATGTATCAGAATTTTAAAGAGGGTTTTGGGGGCCTAGCATGAAGCATGAAGTTGTCAAACATGTTGCTTTTTGTGATGTGTGTTTGAAGGTGAAAGCAATGCACCAAATGCTAGCTGGATTGCTGTAGCCACTTAAAATTCTGGAATGAAAGTTGAAAAAAATTTGTATGAATTTCATTACTGGTTTGATCAGGATTCCGAATGGTTATGATTCTATATGAGTCATAGTGGTTGACGAAAGTTACCCATTTAATACCGGTTAAGACTACTTATACTGGATATCACTTGACAGAGTTGTATATCAAGGATTGTCTGTTTGCATGGTGTGCCAAAAAAGTGTCAGATAGAGGTTCTTAGTTCACATCGAGATTTTGGAATAAGTTCCTTGAAGCATTTGGAACCCATTTGAACTTCAATACAGACAGATGATTAGACTAAAAGAGTTAATCAGATTTTGAAGAACATGGTAAAAGCATGTACTCTAGCTCATGTTGGGACGAAAATTTTGCGTATGAAAAAATTAGTTACAATAACAATTATCAAGATAATTTACAGGTGTCACAGTTTGAAGAATTATATAGTCATTCCATCATACTCCATTGAACTGAAATGAGATAGGAGTGCGTCTTGTATTTGGGCCTGATATTCTCAAGAAATAGAATAGCAGATTGCTATGATCAGAGAAAGGTTAAATGTAGCCCAGTCAAGACAGAAGAACTATGTTAATAATCACCAAAGAGAATTGACTTTTGAACCTATGGATTTTGTTTATCTCAGAGTTACCTCTCTTTAAGGAGTTAGAAGGTTTCATGCCAAAAGGAAATCTTGCCCCAATATTTGTTGGTCTGTTCAAGATCTTGAAGCGTAGAGGAGAAGTTGCTTATCAGTTGGAGCTGCCTCAATTTTTAGCAGGAGTGCATGATATTTTTCATATCTCTCAGCTTGAAAAGTGTCTTCGAGTGCCAACAAAATAGACACCATTGGAGTCGATCGAGTTGCAAGAGGATTTAACTTACAAAGAGCAACTGATTAAGATTTTAGATATTGTTGATCGTAAAACTAGGAGCAAGTCAGCTTGTTTATGCAGAGTGCGGTGGAGTAATCACTCTAAAGGTGAGCAACATGGGAGTGTGAAAAGGATCTGAAGTTAGAGTTCCCTAACATGTTTCTCTTGTCAGCCTGAAATCTTGGGGTCGAGATTATGTTAAGAGAGGAGGTTTGTAACATTCCAATTTTTGCATTTTTAAAATTAGTTTTAGTATTTTAGGATTTCTAAAAAAAATATAATTTTTATTGCTAATTAATTCTTAAATTAGAATTTCTTTAATTCAAAAAGGATTTAATATGATTAATGCTCAAGTGAACAATTTTGAAACTATTTTATTTGGGTTCTATTGCTCTAAGTTATTTTACATAATATGTTGGGTTTTTTCAAAATCTATTTGCTATTTATTTGTAGTATTTTTGGATTTTTGTATTTTCTAAAAAGGAAAAACCAAATAAAAATGCCTTAATGGAGTTTAGGCGGAAACCCAACCCATCTGGCCTAAGCCCAACGCCGTGGCCCAACCTACTAGGGCATGCCAGCCTAGTCGTGCGCCTTAGATCAGCCTAATATGTCGTCGTACGAGACATTGACTGGTGGGGCCCACTAAGTAGTTGTCGCCGTGGATTCCACCTCCAAATCGCGCGCTACACGGACATCGAAGGGGGATTTAATGGGATGAGATTGAATAGGATGTGATGGTTCTGTATCATTTGGTTTTATTATTTTGGGTGAATGAAATGGTTTAGTATTTATAGGGAATATTTCTTAAATTTATATCACTTGATTCAGGATTGATTGGTTTTATTCAATCAACCAAGCACATGAATAGCTTTTTTCTTAAACCATTTTATACATGTAAAACTTGGTACAAACAATCAAACACACCCTTAAAGTCTTCTACAAATGTGTTTGGCCCATACGTCTATTGTCCTAGACCTTGCCGCTCATCCCCAGCTCACCCTATTGTTCTCGTAGATCTGGCGGTGCAAGTGTACATTATCTCTGCACCATTAAATTGCTGCACATACACTCGTCATCCCCAGCCCAGTCTATTGATTGATTGCTGCATCTACACAACACACCCGCTAGCAGCTAGAAGCGCGAGTCCACTCCACTGCACACTGCAAAGTTCTGAATCCTGCCACCACAAAACAAGTCCTCGATCGATTCTGATTCAAAAATCCTCGATCTGAGTCTATCCGCGCGCGCGCGAGAGAGAGAGGATCGATTGCAAGGGGAGTTGATGCAAGGAGTTGGGGAGAAAATCGTAGAGAGCGCCTTCACATCCTGTCCTCGGCAAACTCACCAACCTCATGGGTGAATGCTCAAAGGTGTCGGAAAGAGGCTCAAATCTCTCACCACTCACCAACGAACTGATCACCATCAACGCTTTCCTAGAGAAGTATTCAGCCAAACAGAGGAACGTGGTTTTACCCGATTGAGATCCTTTGCCAGCCACTGACATGCAATGGCCGACAGTGACGACAGAGGATTCCAGTCAGGTTTTATCACATGTAGTGCCCGAGTCTGAAAAATTTAGTAGTTTAGGTAAACTTAACTATTTGATCGAACTAAAGGGTTGCCCAGAAAAACATTGAATTCATAGTGTTTACGACGGTGAAGCGGCACTACACCTTTATGGCTCACCGGGGAGCCCATGCAATCACTCGTTGTAACATCCCAAAAATTTCACAAGAATTGAAATTCAAGTTTCTAAGTTGACTTTTGACCTTAGTATGAATTTTCAGCATTTTCTGGATTTTCTAGAATTTTTGCATTTAAAGAAAATTTTTTTAAAATAACCTAGTTATGGTTTCTAGGGGTGAAAATGGGTTGGATATTTCCCGCCCGATCCGGGTCTGGATCTGGGAAAACCCAGATCCAGGAGGATGATTTTATATCCGGTCGGATCCAGATATTTAAATACGGATATGGATACGGATTCGGAGCATCAAATACCCGTCGGATCCAAATAATTCCCGTTTTTACTCCGGATATTGTCCCACATTTCTATCCGGATATCCGGCACCGCAACTATTCCGCTATTCGTCTATTCAGCTATTCCCATAAGTCATAAACTGATAAACCTAATCCTCTGCTCCTCATTTCCTCAATCATTCAATCCTCAGGGCTCCACCGCCTCCACGCCGCCGCCCAGATCTGAACCACGCCATCGTCCACCGCACCCTTCGCCTCGTCCACCGTGCCGTCGTCCATTGCGCCCTCCGCCCTCGTCCACCTCCTCATGGTGAATGCTGGCTGGGCAGCCAAGCCATGGCCGTTATGGTTGCAGCAGCGCCGAGCTGGCGCCATCCATCAAGGCTTTCCGCCCTCATCCACCGCCGTCAATCCTAGTTTTGATCTCCATCCGGGCCGGGGATGGCTTCCACAATCTCAAGGTACCCTCCTCGCCACGAGAAATGGTTTACAATATCATGAATTCTAGGTTTTGATATGCTCTCGATGGTAAGAGCACCTCTCAATGGTTGTTGATTTTGGACCACATATTCACATGCGTGACTCCTCGAAAACCCTATGTTAGGAGCAATTTGGCTTAGTTTGCCTTGGCGCTCATCCTGTACTAAACTAAAAACTGATATCAGGTTGTGATTAAATGGTTTGTGTATTTGGGTTACTCGACTTATGTGCTAGGGTGTATTATGGTATGACATAGGATTACACTATGTAGTTGTGGCTTAATTTTCTCTCGGGGATACTTGGTCTCTTCTACTATGCTTCTTTGCATTGCAAGAAGCTGTCCACTGAAGACTGAACTAATCGTTGGAAACCTTGAGTTTACTGTGTGATAATGTTGCCTTGAAACTGTGGAAATTAAAACTCATGCTTCCAGGAAATTAAAACTGTGGAGCTTGAGTTTACAAATGCATTGCAAGAAGCTCATGCTTCTAAGAAATTAAAACTGTGGAGCTTTCAAAGCTAGTTGGATGGGTTCACATCTGGAGTTGTATGCATTTGTAACTTCAAATATTAATATGATTCAAAATTGTCTTGCGCAATTGCAGGAATATGCCATAAGTTCTAGGGTGGCTTTATTTGGTCTCTTCTAGCATTAAAATTTGAAAAAAAAAATTGGCATTACTATCTGATCAGTGATCACATACTTATGAATTTAGGTTATAGAGTTGCCATATGAATATATTCCATCTAGACTTGTTCGATGACCCAAATTTTGTGGATAGTGCCTTTGCAGGCTGCTGCTCGCATTTCATTGTTCACTAGTATGGTACTAATGTTGTTTTTGCTATCAGCTGAATACTTTATTTTACCCTGAAAAGGTTAGATATTTTTTCAAGTTCATCTGCCACTACAATCAATTCATTTCGTTTGAACAATACCCTATGTTGGACCTGATGAAGGGGATGCCGAGGCAGCCGAGGGTGAGGTTCCGGCAGTTTGCTGAGTACGTGGACGTCGACGAGCAGGCCGGCAGGAGCCTCTTCTACTACCTCGCCGAGATCAACAAGCCTCATTCAGTGTGCGTACTATTTCTTCTTTAGTTCAGTCCACACTGAGGTAATTGGATTAGTAGCATCTCTTTCTTCTTCAGTAGTAGCCATGTTTAGCTTATTGAATTTGTTATGTTTGTGCTTGTTGTTGCTTCTCAGAGATATTTATCATCTCTCTTGCAAAGTTGAGATTTGAAGATCATGAAACTCTTTGCTGATAAGTAACCATGACTTGCCCTTTTAGTTAATATTGATTTCTTCTTATTTCTCTATAGGTGCAGTCATGGCATCAAGTGCAAGTGGAAGTATAGCTCAGAGTGTGGGTTTGCATGAATCATCTGCAACACCTATTCCTGCTCAAAGTGAAGGGCTACATCAATAGTCTGGAATCACTTCATGAAGTCAATAGTGACGGTTGTGGAAAATGACAAGAAGGTTATTCAACAGTGGGCCAAATGCAACTTATTCACATACAAAGCTAGATGTGAGAGCAACAATGGCACAAAGGTCTTCTAGAACCATTTGAAGAACAAACATGTATTGAAGCTAGGCCAGCAACTACTGAAAGTAGAAAAGAAGCATGAAGGTACAACCGTTGTTGAACCTTTTAGGTATGATCAAGAAGCTAGCTTGAGAAAGTTTTATGTGGCTATAATCATGCATGAGTACCCTTTCAATATTGTTGAGCATGAATACTTTGTTCAATTCATCAAATCTCTGCATCCTAGCTTTCCAATTAAAAGTCGTGCCACTGTTAGGAAAGAACTAATGGACATCTTTACCCAAGAAAAGGATAAATTGTATGAATATTTCAAAATAGTTAATTGTCGCTTTAGCACAACTATGGATATATGGACATCAAACCAGAACAAAGCCTACATGTGTGTCACTGTACATTGGATTGATGAAAATTGGAAGATTCAAAAAATAATTATCAAATTCATGCATGTAGAAGGACGACATACTGGTGCTAATTTAGCTGATGCATTCACTACTAGTGTTATGAGATGGTTTATTGAGAAGAAGTTATTTTCTCTAACACTTGACAATGCGTCTGCAAATGAAGTATGTGTGAAGGATGTGATTGTTCAACTCGGAAAATAGTCCTCCCTTCTTTGTGATGGTCTGTTCTTTCATGTCAGATGTGCAAATCACATACTTAATCTTGTTGCTAGATATGGTATGCAAGCAATTGCAAGTGCAATTCAGAATATTCGATCTTTGGTTATGGTGGTAAAGGGTTCTCCCTTGCGGTGGGAGGAATTTATTAAGTGTGCATCTAAATGTAAATTGGATACATTGAAGGGTGTCTCACTGGACGTTGCTACCAGGTGGAATTCCACCTATCACATGTTGATGGATGCACTTTATTATAGGAAAGCTTTTGAGAGGCTTCTTTGCTTGGAACGCTGTAGGTATGAGAAGATGGCTCCATCAGATGTACAATGGGGTAAAGCTCTAACTCTTTGCAAATGCTTGAAGAAATTCAATGATGAACTGAGCTATTTTCTGGCACTTTATATCCAACAGCAAATCTGTTTTATCAGAATTTTTGTGATATTAAGCTTTTGATTGATGATTGGTGTGCTATTAATGATACCATCATTAGTATGATGGGGCTATCTATGAGTGCTAAGTTTGAAAAGTATTAGAAGAAGACCAACATTGCTCTAGCTGTAGCTATTTTTCTAGATCCTAGATACAAGTAGGCTGTGGTAGAATTTTACATGAAGAAATTTTATGGTGATTTGTTGTATCGATATGAACTTGAAGAAGTTATCAAGATTGTCAGGCAGCTATATCAACCATATGCTTCTTCTGCATCTAATGTTACCAAGAATGCTACTAGTGCTTCACATAGTCCTATTGAGAGTTCTGAACCATTTTATCTCTTTATGGAAGAACAGAGTAATGAACTTGAAAGTTTCTTATGTGACACCTATGGGACTAATCAAGATGAAACAAATGACTTGGACAGATATATGGTAGAACCAAGACTAAAGCTTAGTAAATCCAATAAAAATTTGATGTTTTAGTGTGGTGGGGTACTTAACAAGATGAATATCCAATCCTCTCACATGTTGCTTGTGATGTCTTGGCCATGCAAGTGTCAACTGTTGCTTCTGAATCTGCGTTTAGTGCTAGTGGTCGTGTTATTGATCCATTTCGCAGTCGTCTAGATCCTGATATGGTAGAAGCATTGGTTTGTGCCAAAGATTGGACATCTGCATCTAGAAAAGCTGGCAATTTTAATAGTTTGTCATTTTTTAATTTAATCTATATTTTTACTAATGATGCTTTCTTAAATTTTGTAGATTGTACTACTAAGGTTGCATCTATTATTGGAGATCTAGAGGTTTTAGAGACCATTGCTACTAATATGGTTTTTCAGGTATGAATATGACAATATGTACTTATCTTTATCTACTTCATTCCATTTGCTTGCTTTGTGGTACACTAATGAATTAGATGCTTTGTGGTACAACTGATTAGGATATTGTCCAACCAACTTCATTCAATTAGCTTGCTTTCTATGATGTACACAAAATCTCATTACATTCGGTTGTTTTGGATACCCTAGTTACTACTTACTAATTCTTTGAAATGTTGCTATCATACATTACACAAATTGTAGTAAGAAGAAGAAGAAATAGCCAATGACGAAGATTGAGACGCTTCAACATATCCTAGTGAATAAATCAAGGAAGTCAAAACTTATTTATGAATCACTTATGTTGGACTTATGCATGAATTATGATTATGTCGATGTGATCATGTATGTGTGTTATCATGTGAGGAAATTTTTATTAATAATACATTTTTTATTCAAAATTGCAAAAATATACCACAAAAAAAGAAAATTACACAAATATACCTCTGTAGCTCGTTGATTGGGCGATAGATAAATGTAGCCCAACCAACGGGCGACAGAACAATATGTAGCCTATTGAACTGGCGACTGAGAGTGTCGCCCATGCTTGATAAAAAGTCGCCCGATGATTAGGTGACAAAATAAAAATCGCCCGATGATTAGGTGACAAAAAAGTGGATTAGGTTTTTGTGATTTTCGAAGCTCCGAATCGAACGAAATAAATTTCTAAATTTTAATTAAGCTATAAGGATTCGTAATATATCGAAAAAACTATTATGTTGCATGCAAAATTAAATTGTACAAATTAAGTTAACATCAACCATTTTATGATTTCTGAAGAAAGTATGTGCAAAAACCATGGCTCAAAACAAGATGGAATAAATAGCAGTTGTTCCTAGGGTCTTAGATGTCTCATTTTTGCAAAAATATTTAGGAATGAACTGAGTTGAATAAACCAAATGGCTATAAGAAGCATCTATTTCATGAAATGCATAAGGCTTTTCGGCAGTGTGTAAAATATCGTATTTGAATATATTTTTTCGGAAGACTATGGCAGATTTGCTCATTTATATATGGACCACCATATTGTGGAAAAATATTTTATTTACAATTGGCTTTGCATGTAAAATGCACTAAGTATTATAGTCCGTAACAAACTATAACGCTTAAGAATGTATGAGATTACGAGAAACAAACATCGGGGTTACAGATCCGGTGTTGTGTTGTCATGTACGGTCCAATACAATACATAGGAAATGCAGAAATACAATACATAAGTATATAAGCAAGAAAATAACATTACAACGCAGATGGCATCATAGAAATACAATACTCAATCGACGCCTTAGGTAATGCAGAAGTAACGGCTTAAAGTTAACATGCCTTAGGTAAACGAAACAACAAGGGCCCTTCTGGTACACTACTGAGTGCATCAGGGATATTTCCCCTTGCGCAACCCATCGGTGCCTGCAGCCCTGGCCCTAGCCGCCCTCTCGCGCTACCTGTCACGCTCGGCCTCCCGCTCGGCTGCCAAGCTCTGCCGTTCGGCCTCCCTCTCTGCACGCATTTCTTCATGATGCTTGATGCGTTTCTCCTCCTCGTCTTGCTCACGCAACTGCTGCTCTACCATAGCTCTACGATACGAGTACTCCCAATCCCGCATCCTCTCCATCTCAGGAGTCTGCTCCGCGTCGTAGAATTTGATGACCTCACACAATGGAGGCTGCAATTGGTCGAACCAGATGGTATTACAGTATTAAGGTTTGCACGGTTTGATGTAACATCAAATGCGAGTACGAACATATCGGGCTTCTCCGCCGCATCCGCATCTCTAGCTTTGACTCGGAGTCGTGGTTGCGGCAGCCCCAGTACCTCATACCGTAGGTGTATGAGTTGTCTTGAGACTTCTTGAACCGGCAAGGATCCCCGCATAGGCACATGGGGACCTGCGTGCCTTCAGGGATAACTTTGAGAACACTGTGCCTTGGGGGCGAGGGGAACTCCATTGGCACTGGTTGGTTGGTTGGCGAACTTGTGCTTCGTGTTTTGGCTTTGCTTGCTTGCTACGATTGTTGGGAGGCGACCATTGGGGCCTAAATAGCCAGCCGCCAACCATAGGAGAGTGGCGAACTTAAGAGAAGTTGAAATCCGTGAGCATCGGATTCCTCTGCAGCTTTTCATGTGATAGGACATGAGCCTGCCTATGGCCACAGCTTTAGAGAGGGAATCTCTCCCATAGTCAGCTAGAGTGCAGCTTCGTCGTGTTGTCGCTTCACTCTGAGACTGCTTGGACACTACGCTTCTTAATGCGATGTGACACCACGCTGTTGTCAGCTTTCTCAGACTGATTGGACACCACTATGCACACCACCAAGCGACGAAGCACTGGCAACCTCAGAGCAGGGGGCTAAGGTCAGCTAGAATGTTTTATACAGCTTTGTAGATGACAAAAGCTGAAAAAGTTGATATGACAAAAAGCTGGAAAAGCTGAATATGACAAAGGCTGAAATAATTGATATAACATGTCGGAAAAACTGATTTGACAAAACGCTGAAAAAGATGACAACACGAACACCCAGCTTTGTCAGAGTAAAATGACCACACGCTGGCTACTAATTTATCAGCTCGAATTGAATGCACTGGCAACAAATTTTGCTAGGCCACTTGGACAACATGCTGCCACTAAACACTTGCTATAAATACAGAGGCACCCAACACATACATTCCACACAAAGCGCATAGATGAAATCTGCGAGCATCGGATTCCTCTACAGCTTTATTTGTGATGGGACATGAGCCTAGCTATGGCCACAGATGTAGGCTGTGAATCCCTCCCATAGCCAGCTGGAATGCTTTATACAGCTTTGCAGATGGCATCGACCCATGTTGTCCCATCGCCCTGAAAAAGTTGCACTGACAAAGGGCTGAAAAAGTTGATATGATAGAAAGCTGAAAAAACTAATTTGACGAAAAGCTGAAAAAGGTGACTACATGCACGAACAGCTTTCTCAGAGAAAAATGACAATACGCTGTTACCGAACGCTTGCTATAAACAGGGAGGCACCCATCACATACATTCCACACTGAGCATTTCATATCCTCTTCTTGCTCTTGCTCATAACGTCTTTCTCGTCATCCCACTGGAGTGTTCGTAACTTCTTTGAAGGGCATGTCTCAAACCTCAAGCTCAACGAATCGGAGGGCCCTTGCGCTTGCCAATGCAAGGCGGGTCAATTGCCCTAACTTCCATGTAGAAGCTAATGTGCTCTACTCCACCACTCCGACAAATAACGGTCGGGTGTTTTACAAATGCCCTAATTTCTCTGTACATGAAAATGTATTTCGATTTGTCTATTTTGTCTGAAATATTCGTTGTTGGTACTAATATAAGCATGTTCACACTGTCATGTAGTCTACAGGATGCCAATATTTCCAGTGGGCAGACAACTTGCATACATCGAGGGAGCATCCTACCCCCACAGTACCAGAGAGGATGCTGGCCGGGGTAGAGCAGAGGATGGAGCTCGAGCAAAAACTTAACATGCTGACGTTTAAGGTGGAGCACATTTTAGATCACATCAAGTGGTTAGAAAAAATGATGTATATGGTTATCCTTGTGATAATTTTGTCTGCAGTTCTGCACTAGTTCATTATGTATGCGTCATGCATGTTTACATCTTTTCCTATATCATGCAATGCAACGGTTCAGTTTGTGTGGTCTACTTTATGTCATTTTTATGGATTGGTACCCCCGCAGACATACATCATGTGTGTTTTCACAGAGAGGAAGTAAAAGCGATGAAAGCATAATTAACGGTGCGAAATAATAAAACATACGTAATGTGATAAAGTACGACGATACATGAGTCGTCAATGTCATGAAAAGTACAATATATAAGTATTGTCAAAAGTAGTAACAATCCTAAACAAAAGAAACTACCGTCGGCCCTGCTTCAGCTGGGGGGGCTCTGGCAGATCTGGTCCCGCGAGTACGTCAGGTGAGCCGGCGCGCGGTGCGGCCTCAGTGGTCTAGCGTCCGGTGTAGCGTAGCCCTGCTGAGTATCCTGTGTCGGTGGTGGTACCCCGTGCAAATGCGACGGTCCATGCTCCTCAGGAAAGAACCTCGACAGACCAACATCGTTGAGGTTGTGGTCCACGTAAGCTAAGTCGTCAGGCTGGTCCTCGTAGTCCTTAGGTGCAGCTGTAGACGAAGACGGGAACAACCGTGCCTGTGAGCCTATACGAAATGGAGAATTGTTGGGTGAGTTAAAAAGTGATTGAAAAACAGAGAAAGTGATTGAAAAAGAGAGTAAGTGCGATGGAGTACTCACCTCCAGCATGACCTGAGTGGCCAGCCCCTCGCCCTCTCACAGTCGGCGGCATGACGATGGCACGGGAGGATGTAGCATGCGCAGACGTATCAGTAAGACCCGTGCCTCCTCCAAGTGGTACCTGGTCGTCTACCACATCCGAAGGCTGCCGGCAGCCTGCCATCTCTAGGACGCGTCTGGCACTGAGCTGTAACCTCACGGAGAAGGTGTTCACCTCATCTCGGGTCACCTCAGCTTCGCTGGTCAGACGGGAAATGTAGCTCCCTGCCTCGTCATGGTACTGCGCCAAAACGTCAGTCTGGACAAACATTATGAATTAGTTAGCACTGTTACCAACTAAGCGTACACGAGATCATAGAAAGGACGCAACATACTGCAGCGTGGAGAGCCGAGTCGGTGTGGGATGGATACGTGTCCGCTACCCTAGGAACGTGTCTAGGAGGATCGGAGTTGACACGTACCAAACGCAGGCGCGTACAGGAAGTGTACCACCATCGGTAGGCGCGGTACGTCTATGGGTCATACATCGCCTCATCAACGTGGACGTCCCCCAGGGCTCCCGCCCACTCCTCAACCCACGACGCCATGCGTATGTGCCAGGGGGTGGCCCCATGCACACCCTTCCTACTGTGCCTGTCGATAAGAAATACCAATAGCATGAATAGATTGCATCACACAACAATAATTATGGAACATAGATGGACGAAACTTACACGTGGTCGGCGGGTGGGACCAAACGGTCAACCTGCACTGGGAAGGCCTGCCGTAGGCTGAACTGCCTCATCACTCGATGGACAGTGTAGCCCTCAACCTGTACGTCGAACACGAGGCATCGACGCGTGCACCAGTACGTCGCGTCTCGTGTGCAAAGGGTGGAAAGGCCACCTGACGCACGAACCTAGACCTCAGCATCTGCATACGACATCCAGCATACGTGGTCCTCAGTGAGGTGGACGAACGCAGCGACGAACTGTGGGTAGCCCGTCCGCACCGTCTTATGTGCCCAACTAGGCTGCAGTCACAAGTGAAAGTTACTGCTATTAGTCACGGATGGAAAAGCAAATTTAACAAAATTGTTATTGCAATACCTTACCCGTCTGTGGCACCAGATGGTGCCCATGGTCAGACCGTCAATGTCGCCATCGCCTGCCGGCTGAAGAGGGTGCAAGTCGATGTCGGGCCGCCCGATCTGGAACCTCTCGTATGCCCACAGTTGTAGAAGCAATGGACATCCTCCGAAGATGGCGCCGTCAGCGGTCCGTGTACAACCGTCGCAGAGCACCCGGTACGTCGTGCACAGCACAGCAGACCCCCAAGAGTACTGTCCCTCGCGAAGTGGGGAGTCCGCGATCTCCCTCACGAACTGGATGAGGTGCCTATCCACGTTATCCCCATGGGAGCTCGTGAACATGCACCAGCCAAAGAGCCACAACAGGTACGCCTCCAGGTGCCGGCTCACCCAGTACTCGTCTACTGGCTCGATGATCTCCGCGGGCTACAAATTGAAGGCCTCTTGTTATTTTAAGGAGTACATGCAAACATAAGTTTTAAAGTCCAGTAGCGTACCATGAACTGTCGAAGCCACCGCAGCGTTGGACCATGTGTACTGTCGAAGGTCCAGTACCCAACGGCTGGTAGCACACCGTGGAACCTGTCGGGGGTGTCCTTCCGCCATGTCAGCCCGATGTCCTCCGGCACCACAGGGTGACCGGCGATCGGTAGGCCAAGAAGGTAGGAGACGTCCTGCAGCGTGATCGCCATCTCCCCGATGGGTAGATGGAAGGTGTGGGTCTCCGGTCTCAACCGATCCACCAGAGCGGTGATCAGGGACCTGTCAAAAGGGAACCGGTGACCACCCACATCCTCCACCATGCGGGCGAGTGGCAGCAACCCTGAAGCTCAAAGCCTGCGAAACACAAGTAATGTAATTAATGTCAGTACAATACTAATCATCATACAACAACAATCTAATTTGGAAAATTTTGTACTAGTATGTTACCTGGGGATCCAACGAGGATCGAGGGCCCAAGCGTACTGTGGTGTCCTCGGCCAAAGCACACCGAGCTGCACAGGATCCCCTCCCTCCTGTGAAAAAGCGGTCACAAAGCGGGCACGGTGACGACGATCCACAACCGGATCCAGCAACTCGAAGGGTCACTCGTCATCTGCATGCTGCTGAGCCATACCTGCAAATTACATAAATGAAAGTGAGAATTGTCATGCATGTACAAACAAAAGCGTACGGAAAACTACGAAAGCATGACAACAATACGTTGAAACAAAAGAGCACATAAAACATTACAACATTGAACATGCTAGTTCCGAAACAAATGGGTCGTGAAGACACAACACTCACAACTATATGGAACAAGCTTACAACTAGGTACAAAACAGAGTTCGCACAACACGCATTACATCGATAAAATGTAAATTTGACAGAGTTCACGAAACGCGCATTACATCGCTAAAATGTAAATTTGACAGAGTTCACACAACATACATTACATCGATAAAATGTAAATTTGACATCATTTAGGTGATATTTCAAGTTGTTTCTTATCTGGTACGATGGGCTCGTGCACCACGCCTCGTAGAGGATGATCCTTCCCCCACTGTTGGATTGACATCTCCTCCAACTCCTTCATTCCGTGCAAGGCAGTTCTTGAACGTATGTCCTCTTTGCTTGCACAATAAACATTTCTTTGCGCGTTTGCCAGCTTCTAACTCGTCCATATCATTTCTCATACGCCTTGTTTTTCGACGCTCTGCTTTCCATCTTCTAGCATCGAAATCAGGGACCCAAAACCTTTCATCAATAGAAGGAGTTGTGGTGAAAGAACCCACAACACCATAACCATAAAGCTCCTCGCTCCAAGTTGCCATCACTCTTTCCTTTCTGAAATATTCAGATAGATACGTACCAGGTTGCATTCCAAACAAAGCACATGCGGCTATGACATTAGAACATGGCCTATGCAAAAGGTAGGGTTTGTTACACGAGCATTTGCAATCATCCTGTAATATGCACTCCTGGGTGACAACCCTCTGGTTGGTTCCACGCTATCCTTTATCCCTGCAGATCACCTCGAAGCGCAGTGTTCGTGCACCAACTTTGATAACCCTATGTTTCGCCCCTTCTGACTCTTCTCATCCATGTATTTACTGATCATGGAAGAGTAAAGGCACTTCTCATCTCTCATAACTATCTCAGCAGCTTGATACCTATCCACAAAATACTTGGTTGTGCCACGTAGCACTCCCTCAACAATTCCAACCAGCGGGAGGCACCTCATTCCTCTCATTACCCAGTTGTAAACTTCTGCAAAGTTAGTGGTCATCACACCATATCTGGCACCATGTGTGTCATGTAACAGTGACCATTTCTCTTTCTGTTCGTGCTTGATCCAATCAGAGAAACATTTTATTGGCCTTTGCCTTCGACGATGAATGGTCACCTCATATTCTGTTGGTAGGGGGAAAAGAGGCCCCGCCTACTCGTGTGTTTCACTCGCACTAGTCATGTTCGTCAGCTCGTCCTTGTGTTTTCTTGTGAGCTCATCTAGGTTTCTCCACAGTGTTCTAAACTTGCTCTCCTGGTTCTGCTTGCACAGTCTTTTGAACATGTTCATCAGTTCCTTGTTCCTGAATTGCTTATAGAAGTTAGCACCCAAATGCCACATGCACCATCGGCTATGCAAGTCCGGCCATGGAAATGGCTCCTCTTTTCCTGTTTGCAATTGGTTGATAGCACTAAGCAGACCAGCATGCCTGTCATGCAGCACGCACACATCTCGAAGAGTTTGACCACCCCCATCTTCAAGTTCCGTAAGAACCACAACGAACTATCATAGTTCTCGCTTTCCACAAAGGCGAAGGCAACTGGCAGAATCTGGTTGTTTCCATCAACGCCCACATCGGTCAATATTTGCCCTATGTATTTCCCGGTCAAGAATGTTCCGTCCATGCACAACAGTGGACGATCATAGTAAGTGCCAGGATTTCTTCCCTAATGCAAGGTTCGAATGCGAAGAACACTCTCCTGAGATGCATTTTAGTTGGCCACTTCATTGACGGACAATCATGCAAATCATAGTAAGTGCCATGATTTCTTCCCTGAATGCAACTGAGCAGTGCGGGCAGATTGTGGTACGAGTCTTCAAACTTGCCGAACCTCATTTCTAATGTCTTCTGTTTCGCTGTCCATGCTTTCCCATAGCTAATTGTGTACTGATATCTATTCTCGATTACTCGGATAATAGCATGGGGCTCAAAACTCAGGTTCTCCACTATCTCCGCGTACATAATGTTCGCGACAAACCCGGATGACAGGTTCCTATGAGCCATCAGTGTTTCCTCGGTCATACAGCTATGCTGCTCAACCTTCGAACATTACCAATGGGTGCCCCATTTGGGTTTGTACGCGTGCACTCTCCACGGACACCTATCGATCTCACACACCACGTCATAGGATGTTGGGGTGGATTTCTTAACCCTGAAAGTCCTTCTTAACGATAAGGTCCAATCTTTCACAGCATCTTGCACAGCCTCTTTTGTCGGGTACATATTGTTAAGCCTCACCTCATTTTCACTATACTGCCAAGGTGTCTCGCGGCTTTCGTTGACAATCAAATTATCAAATTGATGCGTGCTCCACTCGGCTGGCACAAGCGGCTCTGTATCTACATCTTCCTCATCCGACTCATTGTCGTCTTCCACTCCTTCTCTGTTGTACTCACGGTCTTCCTCTTCCATCCTAGCAGTTATTTCGTCAATTTCCTCGCCTTCGTCCACCTGTCCCCGCGCTTCTTGTCCAACACTCTCATCATCATCGTCAAACTCAACTTGTTCACCACTCTGGCAAATAATGTCCTTGTTGCATTGCTGAACATACTGCTCACAGCCAAATCCCCCAATTTCAGTCTCACCTAAACTGAACTCATTTCCAGCCTGACTACATTGACCACCGTCCAACTGCTGCTGTAGGGCAACTTCCCTCTCATATGCTTGCACAAGAAGGACCCGACTCCATCCCCGTTGCTGTGCCCCCCTCACATATGATCTCCACGATGCGGTTCCCTTCAGCTCAACTAGCTCCCAACAAATAGGATCGTTTTGCATATTACATAGCCAAAATACCTTTAGCTGGCACTTCTCCTCTTCCATCCTAAAAGTATAATACAACCACTTCAACACAGATGAAAATGTGCGCTCTCCAACCCTGGTCAAACTTTTGTTCACGTACTGGAAGTTGCTTAGATCTGCACCCTCCGAACCATACATTACAACCCCTTCTCAATAGATTCTAAATGGAACTCGTTCTCCCATATCTGCGAATCCATTCATTCATGCACGAATTAATTACTTTCCATAAAAAATACTATGACACCTAACATAACTATGTCTACGTGCTACAAATATACATATCTATCTATAGAAAAAACAGCTACATTCCTACAAATATATATCTACCTATATCTAACTACATAATTTCTACTCTGACTACATTCCCATGAATATATATGTACGTACTTGTATCAATGAATTTATTTAGATCTAAAATTATTTGCACTACAACATCATTTACTTCTAACAAAATAACCCAGTACATAATCTCTAACTTATTTGTACTCCACCATCATTTCTTCCACTACCATCATTTACTGCTAAAACATCTACATTCGCTACATCTATCCGTAACCTAAAAATTTATCTACATCTAAAATTATATCTACACTGCTAAAGGAATAAACAACTACATAATCACTAAATCTACATCTACATTTACAACTTCATTTGCTAAATCTACATCTTCATTTGCTAAATCTATTCGTAGTCTCTACATTTGCTAAATCTATTTCTACTCTACATCTAAAATCATCTAGATCTAATTTACTACTAATAAAAATAAACAAGAAAATATTACTTGATGTCACACAGTCTTTCCTCCTCCTCCTTTTCCTCCCCCTCCCCTTTTCCCTTCTCTTCTTCCTCCTTTTTCTTTCTCTCCCGCGCCCCCCTCTCTCTCTATCGCTGGCTCAAATGGCCACAGTGCCGAGCGAGCTTTTTTTATAGCGCTCTCTGTCGCCATTCCATCGGGCGACAGAGAGTGCCTCCCTCTCTGTCGCTAGATCATCTTGCGGTTTTTGATCAGTCGCCCGACCATTAGGCTACTGATTGAAAGTCGCCCTACCATTAGGTTTTTGATCTTCAGTCGCCCGACCATCAGACTATTAATCTTTAGTCGCCCAATCAACGAGCTACAGAGGTATATTTATGTAATTTTCATTTTTCGTGGTATATTTTTGCAATTTTTATTAAAAAAATGTATTATTAGAAAAAAAATTCATCATGTGAGATCTATGTTATGTATGTACTTGTGTTGAAAAGTTCATTGGTTCATGTGAATGTCGTATGGTTCATGCATTTTTTTGCCTTGCATACTATCTGACTATATCATCCGTTTTCGATCCATATCTGTCATGTATCCGTCCCGTGTCCGAATCCGGACTACTCTGAAGTTGTATCCGTATCCGACTCTAAATCCGGGATAATAATATGGGTTAGGATACGGGACAAGCAATATCCGACCGAATCCGACCTGTTTTCACCCCTAATGGTTTCTAATTCTCATAATTCACATTTAAAACATCACAAAGCTTGGAAACATCTTATTTGACCTCTAAATAATCCAAGAGGTCTCTCTAATATTTTTTGTAAATGTTTGAATTTATTTGATGCTTCTGAAATATAAAACACTAGATTTTGCATTAAAACAATAATACTAAAAGAATTTTCAAGGAAAATGTGGGGTTGCTTATGCTCTAAAATTTTTACCAAAGCATTAAATACCATTCCGAGAATCTCCCAAAAAAAACTTTCAGAAAATTTGAAACTAGTTTGATAGCTCAAAAAAAAATTCAAAACGAGTTAGCTGCTAATTTAAGACATAATAGAATTTAGTAAAATCCAAAAATGAAAAACGTCTTTTTCCCTAAAGACGTGACCACGGTGGGGGAAATGTAATCAGCCAAAACCCATTTTCCCAGTTTTGCTTTCTCACTTAGTCTCCCTCTCTCTCTTCTCGCTCACAAGATGGGCCTACTTGTCAGGCCGGGCTCCCGTCACATGTTAGTAGGGGTGAAACCGGGTCGGATACGGGCGGATATTGCTTATCCCGTATCCTAACCCATATTTTTTTTCCGGATTCGGAGTCGGATACGGATACGGATACGAATTCGGATTATTCGGGATTTGGATACGGAGCGGATACCTGACGGATTCGGGTCGGGATCGGATATCATAATCGGATAGTAGTATAGTACATAATTGTGTACGTAAAAGAAAGAATGAAGCATTAACCTTACAACATTAGCTTCAAGTAGGTCGAGACATAAAAAAACAGAGAACAAGGGGAGCTCTTCCATCAAAATTAACCTTACGGAATAAATTCCTGCAGATATTAAATAGTGTTAAATTGTCACATTCTGACAAATTGAAGATAGACTTCTCTCATAATGAGGACTACTCGGATTTGTTTGTTATGCTTCAATTTAGTGACTCAACTAATTCCAGATATTTGAATAGAAAAGAAGTTTATCAAATAAGTTGAACAAATCAATTTAGGTAAAAGTATTATGTCATCACTCTATTTGTTTGTTGATAGATTTGTTGAAGTTCATGCTTAATAACAAAGTAGTGCTTTTTAGTGCCAGTATCAAACAACTACTCTATCTATCCAATAATGAACCAAATTAATGGAAGAATAACTGATTTTATCCGGATATCAGGTCGGATATTTACCGGATATTGGATCGGATATTGCTCTTCCCATATCCTAACCCATATTACATGAGATTTTCCGGATACGGATCGGATATTGCTCTTCCCATATCCTAACCCATATTATATCGGATTTTTCGGATACGGATACGGATAACATCGGTACGGATTTTAAACGGATTCGAGATCGGATCGGGCGGATATTTCCTGTCTTGTTTTCACCCCTACATGTTAGTGCCCCCAGAGCACGCCTATGCCACGATAGGGAACTCCAGCACGCACGCTGGCCTGTGCTCACGCCCAGGGTTTTAAATCTCGTTTCGGGATCATTTATCGAGCAGCCACCGATACCAAGATTCATCGAATTTTGATCAAAATTCGATAAAAATCGAAGTGTTTCGGAATTCAAACGTATTTGAATATTGGTCAAATAGCCGAACGAATTTCCAACGAAAAGCGTCAAATTTTGATGACAGGTAAAAAAATGAAAAAATGTGAAAAATTGCAAATAAAATGTTGTAAAATTTGTAAAACTCAATTCACATAATTAAAACTTGTCACATATCAATACAAGTGAAAAAAATAGACATTCACATAATTAAAATATTAAAATATACCATAGCAAGATAACATTAACATATTACATATACCATATCAATACAAGTAAGTTTTCAATATTGGATAACATTAATATAGTAAAATAAATACCATACATTTGCTATATTTTAAATAATAGAAAGTTGTCACATACCAATACAAGAAAAATTTTCAATATTGGATAACATTAACATATTAAATATACCATAGCAATATAAGTAAGTTTTTAATATTGGATAACATTAATATATTAAAAAATATCATACCTTTGCTATATTTTAAATAATTGAAAGTTGTCACATATCAATACAAAGAAAATTTTCAATATTGGATAACATTAACATATTAAAATATACTTCAACAAATATTGCTACTAAATATAATTGAACAAATATTGATACAAAATAGTAAGCTGGTTCTAGAAGAAGCTAGCGTTAAAGAAACTTGGTGGGTTTGACCTAAATATCAGCTCCAAAACAATCCAAATACACTTTGACGGTTTTACCCCTAAAAGATCATTTATTACTCAATGCGCCTTTTATAAGGTATTCATACATTTCAAGATTCGAATTTTTTAATTTTTATTAGCAATTAGTCCAGCAATGCATATGTTTAATCTTGCAAAAGTGATTCTAAATATTGCTATTTACCATAATTGAAAATATATTGCTACTTGACGTACTTCAACAAATATTTCTACTAAAAATACTTCTAATTTCTTTTTTTTTATTTGTTTCTATTTTCTACATTTTGAACGCTTCAAAAACGTCGCCAAACTTTTTTTGTTCAAAAAAATATTCACACCAAAGGTCATAAGACTATTAATAATAATTATAGCGAAATTTTGGATAAATTTTGTCAAATTTTTTATTTTTTAATTTTGAATTTAAATTTAAACGAAAAACCGAACGAACCGTGCTCACGCCCATAGACCCCGCGACACGTCGTCGCGTTGACCGATCTTGTCCCCTCTGCCATTGCTGCACCCTAGCTGGACCATCACACTGCCTGCTTGCTCCGTCGCCTCACCCCGCTGCATCCGTCAGTGCATGTCACCTCGATGGCACGATTGATCCTTCTAAGTCATATCCAACGGTGGAGATTCCGACGTACGATGAAAAATTTCCCATCTTACGTACGAGCACTAGTCGCCTCCATTTATAAAAGACAAAACTTTAACAATGGCTACTGGGTGATCTTATTGAATATATTTGCCGAAACCGCAGAAGTAATTTCTATTGGTACGAAATTTGGGGTAAATTTCTTAAAGCAAATGTGGTCTTGGCTCGACAAGCATTCATAGAACCCCAGACACCTTTCATGTACTCAACAAAGCTTCACTGCAAAAATTATGAAGAGTTCTAGAAGAACTATATGCGTGCGTCGCAAAGTTATTGATAGTGTTGATGACCTGTGGCCACACTTTTTGTTGGATGGTTTCCTGTTCAAGCTTCTCTATTTTTTTTTCACAGGCCTGCAAAATAGTCGATCCCTCTTCTGTAAATTTTTGCTTCTGCCCTAGAAGGCAGAAGTTTTGGATTATGGGAAATGCTTCTAAGAGATTGACTTGACACATATACATTTGTTTATAGCTGGTATATATCGTTTGTGTGTGTGGTCGTGGGTGTACGGCTTTAAATGCATGGCACCCTAAGTTTGCAGTTTAGAGAAAAGAAAACTGACATAATGTTTCACTAGTCACTAACACTAGGTCGAATCGAGCACGATGCCGCGTTGTATAAAATTTGGTCCAAGATTCTTGTTATAAAAAATGTAATTTCGGTTTTCTTGATGGTGTTTTTTAAAATTGGTTGGTTAGGAGTCGTCGAAATATTTACATAACCACGGGGTCATCTGTACCGAAAACGGTTTGAGGATCTGTTAGTGAATTTGTGAAAGCAAAAAAGGGTAATTTCGGTTTCTTTGGTGGTGTTTTTTAAAAATTTGGTTGGCTATGCGGAATTTGCGAAACCACGGGAAGGATCTATCCGCAATTACGAAAAAACTGATGGATAATCTGTTCGTGAATTTGCGAAAGCAAAAAACGTAATTTTGATTTTCTTGGTGGTGTTTTTTTTTAAAATCGGTTGGCTATAAACCGTCGCCAAATTTGCGAAACCACGGGAAGGACCTATCCACGATTGCGAAAAAATCGCTAGAGAACCCGTTCACGAATATGCGGAACGACGGGATTTTTTTTGCAAAATTATCGTGAAAGGATCTAGACATAATTTTGAATTTTATGGAAGACTCAACACGAAGACGCTGACGTGGCTGCCTGGCTAGAATCCCACGTGCTTTATGATATTAGATTAGATACTAGAAATTGCATGCCATATATTACGAGAAGTGTGACCTGGGTCACATGTCACTCGGGCACCAACATCTTACATCTGAACCATAAACATAGAGGAAGCCCATGTCCAAAATGCCGTTGCCCCTCACAAGTCCCAACCATTAGCTCTAGGACTATTTTGCTGAGCCCTACTAACTAAGATATTATTTGGATTTTGTGTTTTAAGAAAACTTGCAAAACGGGTTCGATTCAGTTATCCTAAAACCCCTGCATCAAACCAATTTTTCTATATATCACGATCAGACCAAAATCTGCACAAATTTTTGCAAGAGAGCGTGAACGAGGAGATAAACTTTTCTCTTGCCCCGTTTTTGCAGCACAAGACGTCATGAGTGGGGGACGGATTGGGGGGGTGTTTGGTTCAAACTTAGGAGGTGTAACGGTAATGGGATCAAATCCCAGGGTTATCCATTCCAGGGTAAGGGAAAACACCATTTGTTTGGTTCATTCATGTAAAGTCTTCCATTTCCTTAATCTTGTTTGGCTAGAGACAAGTAACCATTTCCTTAGCTCAAACACAAGTTAAACTGGGAAGCAAAGTGAGCACATTCTTCAACACAGCACAAGAAAACCAATTTTTTTGAGCCTTCGTAAACTATCAGAACACACACACACAGGCTCAATAAACTGGAAAGAAACTCGTAAACGTGAGCACAAGTTCAACACATCACATTCTTCAACACAACACATTCTTCAACACGACACATAGAATGAGTTTGCCGATTATCGACAGAGAACCACTGAACACAACACATTCTTCAAGGCATTCTTCAACCACGAACACCGCGAGCACAGGAAAATTATCAGAACCCTGAACTACATATGGCCGATTATCACAGATCCAACTAGATACGCTGCTCACCTCCAACAAGCACATCACAGATAACAGGACTCACTTCTGAGAACACAACAGACACAGAACAGCTAGTAGTTGCTTAGGAAATACGAAGTTATAAAAGAACATGTCTTCTTCTTTTGAGCGGGACTCACTTACGAGATAACGGGACTCACTTCTTCTTCAGATGAAGCTATAGCAGGACTCACTTCTTCTTTTGAGCATCATATAATGAAGGGAAAAGTGCAAACATAAGTACAAGTCATATTTGCATATATAACAAATGCAAGTAAAGGAAGATTACATATTTGCATCTAATCAAAAGGAAGATAGCATATGAATTATCAAATTGCAAAACTTACAGTGATCGAGCATGTGCAGTATGAATTCCCTCCTTAGAGTCTCTGGAAGTGCAAAAAGCATAGTCATCTGACTTGGGACATTGACAAAGGCAGCTTGCTGCCTTGATAAGTTCGATGCCAGCGAAACCAAGCCTAGTCAACTCATCTATAGACTTCTTTTTGTAGATTTTGCATTGGGTCCTCATGTGTTGCTTCCTCTTGGGCCTTAGCTTCACGGTCCATAATTTCAGCCATTTTCAGTGATTTGAAGCATTCTTAAGATCACCCACGAAGTCCACCAACCATATCCAAAAGCAGGTCACTAGACTTCTTTGAACTCATTCCCTTTGTCTCGCTTCCTTCTCTTAGAGGTTGATGAAGTTGAGTCATGAGTTTTGTCCGAAGTCAATCGTGGTGTTTCTCTAGAACATAGAGTCTTCTTCCACCTCCGACCATGATTCTCTTCCAAAGCAATTTCCTTCTCCATGTTTGAAAGACATCAACAAGACCTCTGCTCCTTCTCCTGTAGCAATGTCTCTCCCATATATAGCAGCTAAGGTATCAAAGGTGTGGGAATGAAATGCCATACAAGCCCTTTGCATCAGGATTTTCCTACAAGAAATCAATACGAACATTGGATATTTGTAAAAGCAAGTATGTAGCCCACAAATAATAATGAAACTTACCTGCAATGGTTGTCATATTGTTGCTTCTCACATTGTACCATCTTCTGTTTTCATCCCAAGAAAACCCACTTTTTGGCTAGCATAATCTCGATTGCACCATACTTTGTTCTAAAATGTCTAACCCTAGACTCAATATGTGGAATTGCGGTGAGATTACAAATGGTATTTTTGAGCAAGCACACTTTCTAGAACAGACCAGATGTAGCCATTCTTGAAACCACCCTCACTTTTCCACTTTGGATCTAGGGATAGCTCATAGAGTGCCTTGATCAACTCCTCATCCTCAAAATAAGTCCACACTCTTTTATTTTTCCTCTTCCACGTCACGTGTGAGTTGAGCTCATGGCTTCATTCATCTGTAGAAGTGTTTATGTTAATTAGTTACACCTAGAAGCTCTATAGCTATTATACATCCCTTGAGCAAGATTATTACGAAAAACCAGTCCACTCGTTAGATGTTGATACAGTTGTGATAAATTCGGTTCACTAATTTCTCCTTCCATTACTTCAAATGAAGCCTCCATTCTTTGGTTCCTCACATTCAAGTGGGTCTCTAGACATCTTTTGCAAAATTAAGTTGTGCAAGAGAGCACATGCCATTATGATTAAACCTTTGAGTCTTGGTGGAAAATAAGATGGAGCCCTCAAAATAGCCCAACGACCCTTGAGCCTTCCAAAAGCCCTCTCAACAATATTCCTAGCTCTAGCATGGCACAAGTTAAAAATACTCTTAGGCTATGTGGTGGATTTTGGCGCGTGAAACCTCCTAGATGGTATCTTTGACCCCGTATGGCGCTAAAAAGCCATTTGCATTGGTGTAACCAGCATCAACAAGATAATAGCAGCCTTGAGGATTCTTAAACCATCGGACCTTGAGGACAAGACATCTCAAGCCACACGACCATCATGTGCGAGAACCACCCTCCCAACCAGGTAACATATATATAAGCGCATGTCAGGTGCACAAACACCTAATACATTTGTCACAATATCTCCCTTTCTTGACCTATACCTCCCCTTCAGCTTAGTTGGGACAGTAACTTTCACATGTGTACCATCCAATGCACCCAAACATTTCTTAAAATACTTCCATCTAAAGTCTGTGCAGTCCTCAGATATTGGTTCGGGTTTCTTAAGTAGTAACTGGTGAAGTTTCAGAACAGCTAGTAGACATGAGTTGAAATCTTGGCTCACGATCTCACCACGGAAGAAAAAGCCTCCTATTGTTCTATTTTTCAAATGATGAGACAACGTATACAAGAATGCCGCTACTATCTCTTCTAACGGCATATGCCTTGTTCCTTTCAAACCAACATCTCTAAGCATCTCACACAATGTATCAAAGGTCCTCCTATCCATGCGAAGCTCACTTATACAAGGAACATCACTCTCACGAATAAGATGATATAGACGCGTTCACTTCTAAGTTCTCTAACTTGTATCCTCCTTTCTATTTTCCAACACTTCCACTTATATGAGAGGAGTAATAATACCCAAATATAATAGAACATTAGCGAGAACGCCTTGAACATCATATTTCTAAGAACTAGATTTCTCTTCCTTTTTTGGGTAGTTAATGGAAGGCGTGCCATAGTCTTTGTACAAAGATAACACATGAACAAATAAGAATATATGCTCTGACACTAAACAAGATTAATAGAACAAGATATAAACGACATCAAAATCTGATCATACCCAAATATAATAGAACAAGATCTGAACTACAATATACTGAACAATCTCTACGAACTATAATATCACCGAACTACAATATCTGAACAATCCTCACGAACCACAAGATCTGAACAATATCTAAACTACAACAACCAATATTCAGTGTAGATATTATCACCTTTGTACACTGATTAACAACATCGTGCATTTTAGTAAACTATATAGATTGAACAAGATCGCAACAAACTGGTAGAATCCTGAAAATGAATAGCAATCATCCATGCAGTCAACACTTACACAGCCACACAGGTAATCATATGCCTACATAGTACAGAATATTTCAGAAATAACAACAAGCAGCACACGATGTCAACTGGATGCTCCCATGGATCTGAACCACTACCCAACCCAGTTAATCCCCTAAATCAATGATCCAAATTAGCAGAGCCTAACTACTATTAGCAGCTACATTCCATTCAAGAACACAACAGAACATCACATACCGAGACTGGTAGGATCGCCTGAAGGAAGCTTGATTACCTCGCAACTCTCGGCGTTTCAAGCAAACGCCTCCTCAATCAAACTCGCCCGTTTCAAGAACCGGCTGCCTCCTCCAATCAAACCCAAGCAAGCACGATGGATCAAACCAAAAACCGAAAGAGATTGGAAAATATTAGATGCAACTCTCACCTACCTTCGATCTCGCCTCGTCTGTGGGTTGTAGTCTTGTGCGACCACCTACCGCACCATCCGCAGTTCCGCCCACGCATCATGTGGCGAGCCGGCGATGACCGGCTGGAGGAGAGGAGGACTGGAAGGTAGTGTTTCGGGACTCACGCCGCGGCGAAGCGATGGGCGGCGTGTTGGAGGTGGCGCGGAGGCGGAAGCGGGGGGCTCCAACCTAGCGCATGGGAGCGGATGTGAAGCGGGCTACCGTCAGCGTGGCGCCTCCGACGAAGAAGGAATCGATAACGCGGTGGCGGATTGCCATGCGATGAGGGAGCGATATCTGTTACGCTGCGATGGATTACAGAGTCCCCAAACCAAACAAAAGGTAACGTTGTTCGATAGCGCCGTTAACGGTTACGGGCTCAAAATGGCCTAACCAAACAGCTCCTGGATTCGGTCGGCTTCCTCTAATCCTACTTTCACATTTGGACCTATTCGCTATTTTAAAAAATTAGAAAAGGGCTCGTTCGCGATTCGTATTTAACGGGTGTCTTCTTCTGTAAAATGGCAAACAAGTGGTCTAAACGCGATCCAGGAAAAAAAATCTTCACCTCACATAAAATCGCAAAGGACCTCTTCGTAATTCGGAAGGATCTATCCACGATTTGGAGGAATAAATGGACTTTTTCAGAAAATTAGAGGAGGGTGAGGTGGATGCCTGAGGAGGCTTGAAACCTCCCGAATGTAATCTATGGATAATGTGGACGGTATTTTTCTGCATCACAGGACGGGACGGAAGCCTTTGTGTCTGGCTAGGGCCTGGCTAGCCGGTTTCCTGTCGCGGAAGCATTTTCCAGCTTGTCGACTTCGAGATCGAGGGCATGCGCAACGGCCTATGTGTTGTTATAGACGGAAGAAATTATCAAGATGGGTAGAATTTTTAACAAGATAAAAAATTTTCGGGAATACTTCCAAAAAAACAAAAAGTGTTGATTATCTTTTAAAAAATTTTCTTTGAAATTTTATAAAAATATTTCTTTAAAAAAGTTTTAAAAATACAAAAATAATTTAATTTCATATTCCTCAAAAAAAAATGAAACAAAAAGTGTTGATTTTATTTTAAACAATTTTAAAAATATTTCTTTAATTTTTAAAATTATTCATATGAAAAAGTTTTAAAACCTAAAAAATATTTTTTAAAAAAATGCTAACATCTCTATAGTTGTTCACGGTAGAATCTACTGTCTCTAAAAAGCTAAAAAAATTATTATTTTTTTCAAAAAACACTGTTGCCGGTCTGGATACGGTCAAATTAATGTAATTAGATTAAAACATTTGCAAGGACGGGTCATTGGCTTGGTAGTTAGAGTGAGGTTGTTCGTTTTTAGACATAGTGTGTCTTATTTAATCAGAATACACAAAGTATGTGTTTAACGAAAAAACATGTACCCATGAAGTAATCGATAAGATATTGGCTCTGAGTTACAGTGATCTACCTCATGATTTAAAGACTTGCTTACTGTACCTCAGTACATTTCCCGAGGATCACGCGATTGACAAAGATATTTTGGTTTGGAAATGGATAGCTGAAGGGATTATCACTGCAAAACAAGACTATACTTTGGAGGAAGGAGGAGCGAGTCACTTTAACGATCTCATAAATAAGAGTTTGATCCAACCTATAGGCATGGCATATGATGGAAAGTAAAGCAAAAGGATGTCGTGTCCATGATATAGTACTCAACTTTATCATCTCCCGGTCAATTGAAGAAAATTGGTCAGGACCTCTCGTCTTCTCATAAAAGGATTCGGAGGCTCTCCAGAGGCAAAGCCACCTATGGGCGCACTGGGGCGTGCGCCCTTGCTCCAATACGGTGACAGGAAGGATGACATATCACGCTCACAAAAAAATTCGAGGATATCACGCTCATCCTTTCTGTCAGGCTGAAACAAGGCACGATCAGATTAGCCCAAAAAAGATAGATCATCACTAATGCAATATCAAATAAATTTTAAAGAAAGGATCTAGATATTGTTCATCTTGCATTTGATGTTAGATTTGTTGGGTATCACTAATGCAATGTCAAATGAATTTTAAACAAAGGATCGAGATATTGTTCATGCCATGGGCCTAATTATGGATGTGAAAGGGAACTTGCAAAATTGGATTTTTTCGGCAATGAAGGTTATCAAGACTGATTTGCGCAACAAAGTCTCCGATGATTGGCTCAATGATTTAATGGTGTGCTACATCCAGAAAACAATATTCAAATCTATTGATGATGAAGCAATTATGGACTGCTTTTAAAGGATGAAAACCCGTAGAATGTGCTTGTCTGTTGCCTCCAAATCCAACTCGTAACTAGTGTGCCTAACAACTTTATTTATGTGAGTATCTTATAAATTTCTACTTTGTTTCACTTGTTAAATAGTTATTTATATATAAATTTGACTTTTACTAGTAGTTGAAATGTTTAGCTTAGCCCCCCTCTAATTTAGTTCAGGCTTCGCCCCTTAGGCTCTCCATATGGGACAATGCAAGAACATGCAGAGGCAATATCACAAGGAACCATGGATTTGTCTCATCTCCGTTCACTTAACATCTGCCGTGTTGTTGGCTGGATGATGCTCCCTGTATTGGACCTACCTGTTCTTCGATTTTTGGATGCATAGAATCTTTATTAATGTTGGAGTTAATCTTGTAACAGAGTCCAAGTTTTAGGAAAGGTTGTTTAGGAAAGTATTGGAGTAGAATAAGAAAATATGAGATGGAGTAGGACAAGGGAGTAGAGTCCTGTTCTATCACTTTGTCTCTAGTTTTAGTATAAATATAGGGGTAGGGTTGAGTTTTGTAAGTACGAAGTAAGCCAACAAGAGAGAAATAAAGAAGAGTAAATTGTCCCAAAAATTTTCCTAGGTATCCTGTTCCAACATTTGGTATCAGAGCACAGGAATTCGTCGAGTTTTTTTTTTGGTGTCATAGCGTTCTTCGTCGGATTCAAGATCCGAGGCGGAGTTTTGCTTAGACGGATTGGATGCAAGATGTAGCTGTGGGGCGTCACGACGATTCGCGTGCGGCTGCTAGCGAGGTTTCAGGCAGCGTCAACACGCAAAGCAGGGGAGACAGCAAACGCTCGTGACGGACAGCAGCAAACAGCATTGTGGTGGACGACGAGTTCAGCTACGTGTTCGTGCCCAATGTGGAGTCGCTACTCAAGTGGCTGGACCCGCAATGCGTGAGGAGGTGCAAAAGGCTGGTGCGCAGAGTGGACGTATTGTTGGTCTGGAAGGCAGTACGGCATGAGGGGACGCGACATGTTCGCAAGACCATGTAAGGGTCAAGTCCATAGAAGGTCACGTGTAGCGGTGGAAGCAGATTGCTCCCTCCTGATGGCAGTGTAGTGCATGAAAGAACAAAAAGCTTCTGAGCAAAAAGCAGTGACGTGGGTATTCTGGAGGTTGTACAGCACATGTAGGAGAGAAAGGAAGTCTATTGAAAAAAGTGAACATGGACAAGCATATGAAGTTGATGCAGAGGTGCAAGCGAAGGTGTTCGCATACGTGGTTGTGAGGGCGTCAGACTGCATGCAATAAATCATATGGTGCTATCCAGCATGGAGAGCAAGGCGGCTGTTGTGGCTAAAAAGTGATGTGTGGCTGAAGGACGTGAAGTCGTGAACTTGTGCGACCTGCTCGAGGAGGTCCCCGAGTACACGGCAGCAAAGATGGTTAGTGTCCAAGAAAAATCTGTGTGGTTTTTCTTAATCTACTTTGTGAGTTTGATTGTTACTCTGTGTGAGCTTCAATCAATCGTGTGTTATACTCTGTGTGAGTATTCTGTGTGAATTTGATTGTTACTCTGTGTGAGTTTCAATCAATCGTGTTTATACTCTGTGTGAGTATTCTGTGTGTTTATACTCTGTGTGAGTATTTTGTGGGCTTATACTCTGTGTGAGTATTTTGTTGATTTGGGAAGATGTCTTCGTTGCCGGCATGTAAGACTCCGGGATCTGGTGAGAGCACGGATCTGGTGGGAGCACTGTGAAGAAGCCATCCTTTGTGGGTAGTGAAGAAGAAGGCGAAACTCCTTGAAGAGGCGATCATGGTGAAGAAGGCGAAACTCCTTGAAGAGACGTTCATCGTCATGTGTCGAGTAAAAGAGTCACTGTTAAAATTAGGTGTTACAAGATTACGGGGGTGAATGTTGGAGTTAATCTTGTAACAGAGTCCGAGTTTTAGGAAAGGTTGTTTAGGAAAGTATTGGAGTAGAATAAGAAAATATGAGATGGAGTAGGACAAGGGAGTAGAGTCCTGTTCTATCACTTTGTCTCTAGTTTTAGTATAAATATAGGGGTAGGGTTGAGTTTTGTAAGTACGAAGTAAGCCAACAAGAGAAAAATAAAGAAGAGTAAATTGTCCCAAAGATTTTCCTAGGTATCCTGTTCCAACAATTAAACTAAACTTGTAACGGTGATTGCCTCTCTCCCGTCTCTACTACGTTTGTCCTTCCCGTCCTCACGAAAACAAAAGCGCGTTGATGGAGTCGTCCCTGCTGTTGTTCGACGAATTGCTAGGTCATTTCGCCCCATTGCATAGTCGAGAAGCTCAGCCTCGACGAGGAGGTGAGGGGTAGAGGTAGCCTCACTTCGTTATGGTGTTCAGCTGGCTCCGATCGTGCCTCTCGATGTGCTGGGTGTGCGGCACTCGCAGCCAGGTAGACGGATTGTTTCTAGCTCTGTTTATATCTCTGTCCATCTACGGGATAATTGGGTTTCTGTGCTTCAATTTCGTAGAGCAACTGTCTGAGGGCATGCTCATGAAATCGTGGCTTAGTTCTTCTCTCTGTTTGTGGTGTGGCAGGAGCATTTGATGAATCGTTGCACTCTAGCTGCCGAGTAAAAGTGCAGACTTCAGACTTGCAATAGTCTCACACTTTTCCTCTCATGTGACTAGAATTTCTGATCCTACTCACTCCTGCTCAGTAAATGTAAACTGTGTTGTGTTGGAATGATCTGGCTTACCTTGAATTAAGATGGCCCGTGGCAAGAAGGTTCTTGTGGTTGGCAGGCTAACGTGAGTGTGTTACAACATACTACCATTTCTTCAGCAATGTTCATATGCTGTACTCTAAAAAGGCAATGGTGTGAGGACAATCCCTTCTTGGTGATGGGGGTTCAATGGTGATCCAGCTCAGCATCACCGGCGGCCAAGAAGTGTTTGGTGGCAGTACTTCCCTTGCAATCTTGGCGGTCAGTTTGTTAAAGAAGTTGGTTTGAAGAGAGAAGGAAGTGATTTGGTTAGCGTGAGATTTTTAAACAAAACGTATATTTGTTAGGAGTTAGTTTGCACTGATCTTTTCTTGCCGAATTTTGTTTTGGGTTTAAATTTGAGATCAGATTTATTAGGAGTTCGTTCGTGGGAAGCTACTTTCTCCTTTTCATTGTGGTTTTTGTTGGATGTGATTATGTTTCTAGGGTCCTCGAAGCACAACCAAAAGATCGATTGAAAGTATAATATAATATGTAGATTTTTGCAATGGTTGAAACAAAAATATTAGCTGAAATACGAAATGTTATAGGGTTTTAGAGCATGCAAATATAATTTTTCAATCCATAGCAACGTACGGACGTTCAGCTAGTTGTTCAAAATTAAGGAATGTTCCTCTCGATGGCATTGTAAGTTTATTTCATCTGAGATAGCTGGGGCTCCGTATGGCAGGCATTGAGAAGCTACCGTTCCAAATTGGGAAGCTAAAGTATTTACAGACGCTCGATATAAGTAGAAATTCGATACATGAGTTGCCAGAAAGTATCGTTCAGCCCAAACGGTTGATACGAATTGTAGGCAATGAACTCAAATTGCCGGATGGGTTTGGCAACATGGAAGCCCTTGAGTTAGGGAAGCTTGCACTATTACAGAATGATACAACATTATCGTTTCATCTGTGTTGATTCCTAACTTTTAAGGAAAAAATAGATTATGATATGTATACTGTAATATGTGTTTTCAAAAATGGGGCCCTCATCACAATCGATGCTGAGCTAGAACCGATTGTGATGTGCACATTCACATCAAAACCGGTTTTGCAATAGAACCGACACAAAATGCTATAGCCTCATTGCAATCGGTTCTATTGAAAAACCGACACAAATACTTGTCTCATTGCAGTCGGTTTTATGGGAGAACTGACACAAATAATATACTCATTGCAGTTGGTTCTATTGAAGAACCCACACAAATAATATTGACATTATAATTGGTTCACTAGGGCCACCGCCTACCCTTTTTCCCTTCTCCTTTCGCTCGCCTCCCTCTGTACTCCCGAGCTCCATTGCCCGTGCTCCCCCGGGCCTCCACCCCTCTGCTAGTCTCCTCTTCCTCTGGCCCCGACCGTCGTTCCTCGGTCTCCTCCCCGCTTCCCTCTCTTGAGCCGCCGCCGTTCCCTCCTCTCTCGCCCTTACTCCCTCATGCTCGCCGGTGCCCAAGCACTGTTGATTCCCCTCTACACTGGCATCGCCACCCTTTTCTACCCTTTGGTGCCTGCATCCAGCACTGGCGCCCCTCGGTCTCTCTCTCTTATTTCCCCCACTCGGCCGTCGCCCCTTCTACTCCCTCTCTTTCTCGCGCACGCTCGATTCCGAGGGCCGCCGTCGCCCGATCTGCTTCCTTCGGCTCCCTCATCACACTGTCATCCTTCGGATCTAGGGGATCCGGCCATCCTCCCCGGCACTGATGGCCCCTCCCTTCTGCCGAGCTAAGTGAAACCCTTTTTTTCATTCTCCTCCTCCTTTACTCACCCCTCCCCTCCCTTTTTCCTGTTCTCTAGGTCGCCACCTCGTGATCGCAGCCGGGCCTAGGTCTCTGACATCGTCGGTGGCCATGTCGACAGCATCGCCCTTGACCACGGGTCGGCCATAGATACCTCCCCCTAAGCTAAGTACTTGTTCCCCCCTTGTACAGACTAGTGTGCTGCTAGTTCTTATGTGATTTTTTATGTATGGGTTAGAAGTATGATCCTTGAACATTGCATGTATGTCGAGTTATCTGTGATTTAGGGTATTTTAGCATTAGTCTTCATATGTTTATCTGTCGAGTGTTAATGTGATTGAATGTGTATGAGCTAAAATTTGGCATAGAAAAGGTGTTAAGATTGCTTTTTATATATTACCTTCTGTGAATGATCCCCAAAATCAGATAGGGTACCAGTGTATCCCTATCCAATCTATGGCTCTCTGGTTCTTGATCAGCCTGTGATAATCATAGTTTTGTCTTATTATGAATTGTTTTATCTATCCAATTTGGGATGTATGAGGTTCATTCATGTCTGCTACTGCATTTCCCTTATAAACAGTAGGATTACTAGGTCATTCAACCAAGCTATTTGATTAATCTTTAGTCTTTTATTCTAAGTAGATTCTCTAGTTATTTTGTGATTGCATACGCTTTCAATTAGTATGAGTCAATCTAATAGAAATTTGATATTGTGCTATCCTTGGATAGGGGTAGCATTCAAATACCTGTAACTGGACAGTTCTATGCTTAGAAAAAATGTGCTTAATCTTTGCATTAATTTCTTTATGAATTCATAAATGTAGTGCTACTCATAGCAAGAAGAGATGTTTGAGTGTCATTGGTAAAATTGACTTGGAAGTCTGGGTATATGGTAGTCTTGTCATTGTAGTTACTTATCCTGATTTTGTGTTCAACAAGGTTGCCCCTAGTTATTTTGATACTTAATGACTATGTGTTAAGTTCAGATTCTTCATTTCTGTCACTGGGTGTATTGAAATAGCAATGATACTCGATTGGGCATGCTCTTTCTTTTTACAGATAAGCTCAGAGACTATTCACTGCTATATACTCAAAATAGTGGCTAATGTCTTCATACTGAGGATGGAGTTTGGGTATATAACCCTAGTGTTGAGATTATGTTATGATTGAAATATTTATGCTTTTTTTTCTTGACTATTATACAATGTTCTAGCTATAGCATCGTCAATGTACGGTAACGTTGTAACTTAATTTCCATGGTGTGGCTATTGTTTTTCCTAATGGTCCTTTTTTATGCGCTCGTCGGTCATCCATTTATTAATCTGTTGTCCTACATGCAAGTATTTAAATCATTTAAAATAACTGAAAATGGTGATCAACATCTCCCTTGATAAAAAAGAAGCTATCATTTTGGATATTTGCATATAATTTGCCTAATTATTTACCAAAATGAAATGCGTGCAATCCTTGTATGGCGAAATCCTCTATATCGCAACTATGTTGTAAGAAACATACATATTTGGCCATCTCTCTCTATATATATTAGTATTACATCTCATAGTGCATTATTTTGTTGAACCAAAGTATATATGTCAAGTTCCCTTTTGATTCTTCTACACAGGAGGAAGGCAAAGCATCAATATTCATCTCCTTTTTATTATTAGAAGGTATATTGGCAACCATCTATAGAAAGAAAAGTACTATGATAGAATTCCTTTAGGATGTTGTTCAATACTATTTATCCATATTTTTCTATTGCTTGAATGTTCAAACTGCAAACTGTTCATTTAGACTCAACAACTAAATGTGGAAAACAATAATTATTGCATACCACCTAGCTTATTGCATGCTGTGTAAATGAGCGTATTATGTTTGCTTGACTTCAACCATTGTAAGTGTACATAGTGGAAAGTAGCTATTTAATAATGTGAATATTTCTAATTTATTTGCATTCTTGAATCATTCAGGATGTTGTCTTCAATTTTAGTCTGGGAGACAAACTTTGTATTTGCTACTTGATATTGTCTTCTATTGAAAGCTAGGTTCTTTTCCTTTTAGTAGTCACTATGCTATGCTTCCCATTAGTAGTTTGTCCATGCTAACTAATGCCTTGCTCAGAAATTAGGCCATGATGTCACATGAACCAAAAACAACCTATTTCTTGCACTCTGGATAGAATATTGTGTGTTATAATTGTATAATATCCATGTCACTAGCAGTTAATATGCTCAGAGGTCTCATGTTTGAAAGCTCCAGTATATTGTAGAGCTTGAGAGAAATCTAGGCATTATAGGTGAGCTCACAGCAACAAATGGTTTCTAACTACTATTCCACAATAGAGTGTTATATTTGATTAAAAAAATATTCATGTCTGAATAATGCAGTCAAAAGGGATAGAAATGTTTACTTAGATGGAATTTATTACAGTGGAATATAATGTTGGACTTGAAAAATAAAGCCTTGAAGCACAAGCTGGAGTCTTAAATTACATTTCATCTATAAAACTAGCAAATTTTTTTGGTATAATTAGATTTATAATCCTCTATTTGAATAACTGTAGTTTCCATATTCGGTTAGTTTTTAACTTCTTCTGGTATAATTACATTTATAATCCTTTCCTTGGTTTATTGTCAACTTATGATGCAATTCTTTAATTATAGCAACATAACATGGCTGATCATCTGGGTGCTAATTATTTTATCATATTTATTCTATTGGAATTAATATTGTCGATTTAACATACAATTTATCTTGATATTTACTTAACTACTAGCTAGCTCATTCTCAACTATCAATTTGGCCATTCAAATTGTCACTTGTGGATACTTAGGTGTAGCATTTTGGTATGATACTAGATGTATGAATAATCAATAATAGTGAAATAGGCTCATCACAATCGGTCCTTTGCTACAACCGATTGTGATGAGACCCATCACAATCAGTTCTATATTAGAACCAATTGTGATGACCCCCTCATCATAATCGATTCTTTGCTAAAATCGATTGTGATGACTGTTTATTACAATCGAGCGAAAACTAACTATGATAGGGCCTCCTCATCACTGTCTAAAGACTTTCTATCGCCACTAAAATTGACTGTGATAACGAAAAAGAACATATTGTGATGTACATTCCTGTAGTAGTGTTGATGGCTGCCACGTCTGTACGAAAGATCTACAATTTCCAAGCAAGTTAAGGGTGCTTTGAGTAATTTTTGAGTGGGGAGGAATTAGTGATGTGCAAACTAGAAAGGAACCTCTGATGTCACCCCTCATAAACTTGGGACAAGTAACCTTCGATCTCTACGTATTTGCAAGAGACTTTTTATCATTCTAAGGAGGTATCAAAATTTGCATTAAGTTAGTACCAAGAGGTATCAAAAGTTTTAATGGTGAAGGTACTAACATTTAGTATTTCTTGGTACTATCTCAATGTAAATCTTGATACCTTTTAAGGATGGTAAAAAGTATTGCAATAGTGTTAGTGGTGTAGACCGCTTCACTGATTCATGGTGCCCTCCTACACTTCTCCATGTTAGTGACTCAATTTTCAAATACTAGTTTAATTTATAAATTGAGCTATTAATCTCACCTAGGCCCACATGTCAATGACTCAGTTTTCAAAACCCAGTTTTAAAAAGAAAATTGATAGGTGTGGCTGACTTGTGAATGAGTGAGTGAGAGAGAGAGATAGAGCAAGAGATATGACCCTTAACAAGTGGTGCCTGCTCGTCAGCAACCCATAGCAGAGCAGCATCTTGGGTAAGGCTGCCGGTAGCGAATGGTAGCGAATTATGTGGCGATGATGCTCGAGATAATAAGAGGGGGTTTGGAAGAGGTGCTAGAAGAGCAGTCGATGGTGGCCGGGGATGGTTGGTAAGGGTTGGTGACTAAGCTCCACGGCGATGGACATGGCATGCAATGGGGAAGGAAATGTGGGGGTGATGGTCCTCAATTGAGGGAGAGGGAAGCATTTGGGAGGTGGTAAGATCTTGTTTTGAGGGTTGGCGATGGTGGAAGCTCACTGGGGAAGTTTGACGATGGTGACCGTGGTCGGGAAGAAGGAGATTGTGGCGGTAGCGCTCTCAACTAATTGAGCTGCAAAGGAGTAAGATCAAGGATGCCGATTAGAGGGGGGAATAGGCGGTTTTTAGAAATTATCTCTTAAAATCACTTTGGCCAAAACCTATTTTATATGCGGAAGCATAAATCAAAATAGTTTTGTCCAATTAAAGCCTAAATTGACTAGTCTCAATTATGTGCACCAACAACATAGGTCTAGATAAAGGTTTGCAATCCTAAATAGATAGTTAAGCAATTTAATTATATGAATGTACATTGCAATAATGTAAATAGCAATAGAAAGCAAACCAAGAGATTGACACACAATCTTTGTGCTATGGTGTTCAGAGACTTGCTGATCTCCCCTAATCCACATTGAGGTAAGCCCAAACGAATTGGACCGGCTCCACGAATTAAGCCAAACACCTCGAATCCACAGTGGTAGCTCTTTTCCCCTTTGGGTAGGTGAGCTCCAATGTTCACAACTTGCCGGGCCTTCACACAACCTTATTTCAGAAGGTCATCGAACCATGACACCTCTACACCATATAGGTATCGACAAACACCAAAAATAATAGGTTAAGTCTCTTGCTTGATCCTCACCAAGTGCAAAACCTGCACAAGAATGCTCAATCATTCTCTAGATGCAATACATGCATCTAGAGTTCTTTTCTCTTTGCTCACAAGGTGCAATTGAGGGGAGATGCTTACATTAGCTAGAGAGAAAAAAAAAGTGAAATACCAAGGGTCATCAAACAATAAAATCAAGCTCAAAAGCTTCTCAAATCACTCAAATATAGTTTTGTGAGCTCTATATGTTTTGCTCTAAAGTGTATGCCTTAAGTAGGTGCAAGAACAGCAACAAACATCCCCTAGCTCAGGCCCTTTTATTGCCCCTCAAGAAAACTAGCTATTGGGGACAAAATGCCCCAAAAATTAGTAATTTCTGACACTACCACCATGTAAGGTGTGGTAGTACCAGCCTCAACCCCAATAGCTAGTTTTGTGCATTAAATGCACAAAACTAGTTTTTGCATTAAATGCACAAAACTAGTTGTTACTACAGTACCCCAGTACTACCGTCATGCAAACCCCGGTAGTGCCAACCATTTTGACCCCCAAACAACTCCAAAACACTTCTCTGAAAAATAACTACCGACCTTCTGGAGTGTTACTACCGCTTAGGCAACATTACCATTGCCCAAGGGAGGTAGTGTCGACGTTTAGTATCGGCAATGAATGTAGGGGTGTGTATTTTTGGGGTTAGGCGCTAGATCGAGAACTTGATGGTAACACAAGACAAAGGTTTAGACAGGTTCGAGCCCTCTACGGTGGAGGTTAAACCCTAGTCCTGTGTTCAGTGATTGTCTGTCGTTGTTCTTGTTGTTGTCCCTATTTCTCTTATATAAAGGGAGAGATAGTAGAGTCCGACTTGGTTACAACGGGGGGAATCCGAGTTGGTTACAAACCTGTGGATCGTGTCCTTCCTTATCGGGGACAATGTCCTTTTCGGTTACAATCGTATTTTACAAGGGGATGATCTCCTTCTGTTACTCCTTGCGGTTCACGGCGGGGTGATTTGCATGGCGCTGGGAACGCTTGCTTGGTCCCACCTATCTCTTCTTACCGGGTCTTCTTAAACTCTTGTGAGCATACACGGTAGCTGTGTTCTCCACAGGTAGTGTCGCCCCAAGAGTTAAGAAACCTTAGATATTTCCAAATATCATAAAAACTCTCCGCGAACCGCCAATCGTCGAATGCCGAGTGACGTGGCGATACAGAGCCCGTGGATGAGTGCTTTGTATTCTGCAGCATTATTTTATGTTGGGAAATGAATTTGCAGAACGTATTTTAGCTTTTCCCCCTTTGGAGAGGTAAGCACCATGCCAGCCCTCGCGCCGCTGAGCATGAGAGAGCCGTCAAAATGCATTGTCCAGTATTTGAGCTCCCCGCTGGTCGACGAACTCTGCAATTCTGTCCACTCAGCGGTGAAGCCAGCGAGTGCTTGTGATTTTATGGCGGTACGAGGCTTGAATATGATCTCAAAGGCTCCAAGCTCGACTGCCCACTTAGCGATTCTCCCGGTGGCTTCCCGATTGTGGAGTATGTCTCCAATCGGAAATGAAGTAACCACCGAAATTGCATGCTCCTGGATGTAATGCTTGAGCTTTCGAGAGGTGATTAACACAGCGTAAATAAGTTTTTGAATCTGTGGGTACCGAACTTTGGATTCGCCCAATACTTCGCTGACGAAGTAGACCGGACGTTGTACCCTCTGTTGATGCCCGTCTTCCTTGCACTCTACAACAATTGCGGCACTAACCACGTGGGTAGTCGCGGCTATGTAGAGCATTAGTGGTTCTTCTGGTAATGGAGACGCCAGTACCGGAGGTTTCGTCAAGAAAGCTTTGAGGTCTTCGAAGGCCTGTTGTGCCTCAGATGTCCACTCAAATTTATCTTGCTTTTTTAGCAGTTTGAAGAACGGTGTTCCCCGCATCCCTAAGCGGGAAACGAATCTCCCGAGTGCCACCATGCACCCTGTGAGCTTCTGGACATCCTTCTGACTCGCCAGCGGCTTCATTCTCAGGATGGCATTCACTTTCTCCAGATTTGCCTCGATGCCACGATGTGACACAATGAACCCAAGAAGTTTTCCCGAAGGGACTCCGAAGGTACACTTCTCGGGCTTTAGTTTCATCTGGTAGGCTCTTAGGCTCTCGAATGTCTCGGTTAAGTCGGAGATAAGGTCCCCTTTTAATCGGGATTTGACCACGACATCATCCACGTAGGCCTCCACGTTGCGTCCTAGCTGATTGTGAAAGCACCGTTGTATCGTGCACTGGTAAGTTGAGTTGGCGTTTTTCTACCCGAATGGCATCGTGACGTAACAAAAGGCTCCGAATGGTGTGATAAATGAAGTCTTGATGCAGTCTTCCTCTTTGAGACTGATTTGGTGATATCCTGAATAAGCATCCAGGAAACTCAGTAGTTCACAACCAGCCGTGGAATCTACAACTTGGTCAATACGAGGCAACCCGAAGGGGTCCTTTGGGCATGCTTTGTTCAGATCGGTATAATCAACGCACATGCGCTAGCTTTTATTCCTTTTCCAAACAAAAACTGGTCTCCTCGATCGGGATGATACACTTCTTTTATAAAGCCTGTGGCTAATAATTTAGTGATCTCCTCCTTGATCGTGTTACACCGGTCTTGGGTGAATCGCCTGAGCCGCTTCTTAACAGGTTTGGCGTTCTCGTTGACATTTAGCGAGTGCTCGATCACCTCCCTCGGGACACCAAGCATATCAGACAGCTTCCAAGCAAAGATGTCCTGGTTTTCCTGGAAAAAAGTGACGAGCGCGCTTTCCTATTCTTGATCGAGCCCTGTCCCAATTAAAGCCATTTTGGCCGGGTTGGACGAGTCGAGCATTATCTTCTTGACCTCCTCACCTGGCTGGATTCCTGCCTTAGCTTGCTTTTTGGTCGGAATATCCTCGTCCAGTGAAGCGGAAGCTGCTAACCGAAGCTTTTGCAAGTTGATTGAAGCTTGTAAGGCCTCGACCAACTCACAACTTTCTTTGTCACACTGGAAAAACTGTCGTATGTCTCCCCGGATCGTGATGATGCCTTTGGGGCCTGGCATCTTGAGCACCGAGTAGATGTAGTGCGGCACTGCCATAAATTTTGCTAAGCCGGGTCGTCCCAAGATGGCGTGGTACGCTGTCTCAAAATCGGCTACTTCAAAATTCATGTATTCTGTTCTATAATTATCCCTTGTGCCAAACGTGACAGGCAAGACGATCTGCCCGAGTGGCATAGAGGAAGTTCTTGGAATCATGCCGTGAAAAGGCGATGAACTCTGCTTGAGCTCTGACTGTGGTATCTTCATGTTGTCGAGGGTCTTGGCGAACAGAATATTGAGCCCACTTCCCCCGTTGATCAGCACTCTCTTGAGCTTCACGCTGCGGATGGATGGGTCCAACACCAGAGGGTATCTGCCGAGGAAAGGTATGTGATCGGGATGATCCGAACGATAAAAAGTGATGGGGGTTTCCGACCACCTTAAATACTGGGGGGTAGCTGGCGTGATTGCATTGATGTCCCGAGCGGTAAGCTTTTGTTTCCGATTGGACTCGTATGTGCCCAGGCCCCCAAATATGAAATTGAGCTCCTGCTTGATCTCTGAAAATTCTCCCTCTGCCGAGGGGTCATCTTTCTTCCCATCCTCCTTCTTTTCCTTTGGGCCTGACTGGCTGCGGTTTTCTCACGCGAATCTTTTTAGGGTATAGCAATACTTCGCTGCATGCCTCCCCTTTGGGTGGAAAGGACATGGAGCGTTCATCACCTCGTCGTAGTAGTCTTTGCCCTGAGGGGCCTTAGTCTTTCCACGCTCGGCTGCCGCAACCAGATCGTCGCCCTTCCGCTTCTTGTCCTTTGATCTTGAGGGTTCGGCGTGGTCTCTCTTGTCTTTCTGTGGATGCCGGTCCTCTCGGTGCTCTGCTAGCACATCCGAGGCGGCTGCATAACAGTCGGCTAGGACAAACATCTCGCGTGTCGTGGTTGGAGGTTTCCGAGACATCTTCTTGATGAGATCAGGATCACTAACCCCCTTTTGGAAGGCATCAATGACGACCGCATCAGAGATGTCCTGAACGGTGTTCTTCTTCTGTGTGAATCTCCGGATGAAATCTCTCAGAGACTCACTCTTCTTTTGGTGAAGCTGGTAAAGATCCTAAGGGGTTTCATGCTTCTCTAAAGTGCCCTGAAAGTTCACAATGAACTGGTCACAGAGGTCACCCCAAGAGTCGATGGAATCTCTTGGAAGCCCTGTAAGCCATGCCTGCGCTAAAGGAGCGAGCATGACCGGCAAGTAATTTGCCATTACATTGCGGTCACCTCCAGTTGTTTTTACAGCAAGGGAGTAAACTTGCAACCAAGCCTCCGGGTCTCTTTCTTCGTTGAACTTGGTGATGCCTTTTGGATTGAATCCATCGGGCCACTGCACTCGGTGAAGGCGTGCTATGAATGCCCTGATCCCATCTATGGGCTCCTCATCGCACCTAGTATGGTGGCGGCGTGGCGAGGAAACCACTCCGCTGTCACTGCTCCACTGCGGGCTATGACGGTTTCTGTGATCATCACGTCTAGCCATCGGTTCTTGGTGACGCCATCTGTTTTGGTCTCGGCGGATGCCAAAACGCTCGCAGTCGTCTTTGTGTTGACGTCGCTCATCCTCCTCCCGTTCTTGCCTCCTGGAATCTAGGTCTCGACGAAGATCACGGTGGATGGTGGAGCGGACATCCTTGTCGTGAAGGGTCCTGTGCTGACTTCTTCCCGTTCGACTGCGACTGGTCTGGCTGCCGGCCGTGTAAATTTCTTCCACTCCACGATGGGTTTTGGTCGTCTAGCCGTGCTGGTTCTGCTGGATCGCAGCAGCCATCACCATGGCCTTGACTTGGGCCATGATCGGAGCAGCCGGACTGTTTGGCTTGATCATTGGGCCCAAGGTGTCCAAGAGGGTCTTGGTGGCCACAATGTTCTGTTGTGGTGTTCGGAAAACTGACTGGTTTTCCATCCTCGTTTGCAAAATATCCTCATTGACAGCATGAAGCGATCGGGCGCGCGTGTCCCGATCCTCATCCCGGACGGGCTCCGTATTTACTTCAGCTCCCCCTCAATTATGTGATTCAGGTAGGTCTTTCCCAATCACAAAGATCGGATCTGATCTGCTTTCGTGGAGACGAGGACACCGAGGTCGTTGGCGATGAAGTGGAGGCTTCCGAAGTAAAAAAACCTGCCCCGGAGCGAAGGTGATGTCGCTGCTGAAAGCCATCAAGGTCGCATGTGTTGATCTTCGTGCACCCATACCTGGCGCGCCAATTGTCAACGTTTAGTATCGGCAATGAATGTGGGGGTGTGTATTTGTGGGGTTAGGCGCTAGATCAGGAACTTGATGGTAACACAAGACAAAGGTTTAGACAGGTTCAGGCCCTCTGCGGTGGAGGTAAAACCTTAGTCCTGTGTTGTCGGGACCCCGAATTTGCAAATCCGGACCCTCTGTGTATTCAGCACTAGTCCAGGAACGCGCTAGTGCACACAGTCTTAACATCGGTATATATCACAATCATACCAAACGATACTATCAAAGTACTTTATTTAAATAATCAAAGGGTTACTCGACCTTATGGCCAAGTTACAAATATATGCCTTGCAAGGCAAAACTTATTGAAAGAGAAATAACGGAAAAATCAAATAAACTTAGTGGCGCCATCCGGTATACCACAGTAACCCAGGCTCAGCATCCCCCTAAGTAAGCGGGTCCTCTTGGAACTCCTCTTCCGAAAGCTGGCGTAGTCTCCTCTTCAAGCCGGTATTGTGTTGAGGCAAGGGTGGAGTACTTGGTACTCGACAAGTCATGCACTGAGAATGCAAGCTAATATACTATATGCATGGCTTGGTACAAAGGAATAGCTCGGGTATATTTGCGATAAACAGCTTTTGACAAGTAATAAAAGTAGATTCAAGCGGTAGAAATAAGTAAAGCATAAATAACTTTTCAGGAAATTTGATAAACATTTGCCCCATCCTAAACTACATTTCCATCATCTTCATTATTAAACCAACCCAACTTTTCAAATCCAAGTTATTTTTGGAAAGTCTAACCCTTATTGTAATTCCCGAGCATTGTCGATGCAGTGGACTCGGCTATTCAAATAGATTCTACACTCTGCAGAGGTTATGCACTTTACCCACAAGATACAATCCACTCACCACGTCAGTAGTGAATCGCCATACAAAAGTATGCGAATGAGCGATCATAGTAAAGCCTTTCGGAAGCCTCAAACAACACGGTGGTCCTCTCCGGTTCGTGCTCTACACCATCCCTTCCCTTAGCCAAAGGCGAAGTATGGGACCAACACACCGTTAGATGGGTATCTGCCCACAGCCGATACGCTCCCCGTACAATCACACAAAGCGGTGTAAGCGACACCCTGAGGCTCCACAAGTGAGTCCTTAGCGACTTAGTCAACTAGGCGTCCCATTCCGGCCATGTGGTTGCAAGTATGACCAGTTCAAAGGCTTGCAAGGTTAAGTCCTTAGAGTGACCAGGACAAGACTAGAAGAACCAAATCAACACTCCCAATGCCACAATGGCGCCCACGATTACTCTTGCCACATGCCCGGCCGAAAAGCTGTTTATCAAACCCCAGTTGATTACCATGCACCACGTGCCGTCAACATCACATGATACTTTTCCAAAACAGGTTCAATATATCATTAAGTCCATATTATCATTTGATTGTCCAAAATCATGTCATGAGCACGTAGCAGGTCTAAGCAGCATACTACAACGGTCTAAACCCATGTTGGCAATTTAATAATGTCCAACTAGTAAACCACAACTAGGGTGACGAGGGATCATGGCACATACTTAGATAATCAAGGTGTCATAAAGCAAATTGGTATTTATCTAACCCCCATGTTTAAACAAAGTATCTTTCTAATTAAACTAGCATGCAATAGTTTAAATCAAAATAGATTTCGAAATAGGATCAACATGGTCAAAGCACAACTTGCCTTCAAAAAGTACTTGCTCTTGGTCTTGAGTTGGATCCTGAGTCAACACTTCTCCCTCGAATCCTTCCGGCACTTCAACGTCTACTCGTAAAGCGTGCAAATAGCAAATACCCAATAATAAATATGTAATTACATCCAAATACTCCAAATAAAATCCATAAAGCAGAGAAAACGTAATTTTACGGATTTTTAGAAAGCTAGAATAAATCAAATTTGGAGTTAAAAGCATAAAGTTATGATTTATTAAAGTTTAAATAATCAATTAAATAATATTACAGAGAAAACTTTAGTCCAAAAAAAATTAAATAAAATTCATATTTAGGTAGATCTCAATTTTATACAAGTTTAGAAATTTGAATCGCTCAATCGGAGTTGAAGCGCTTAAAAGTTATAAGCGTTTGAAGTTTGAATCTAAATTTGAATCAATATTTCAATTAATAAATCATTTTCTTTTTTGGAAATTAATTGTGCGTCGGCATGGACACGTGTCAGCCTCGATTGGCTGGTGGCGTCGGCCGGTCCATGGACTCGGTCCACGGCTTGGCTCGGGTCCACGGTGGACCTCGGTCCCGCGACTCGTCTCAGCGACATGTGGGCCCCACCGCCGCCGGCGGGTTTCACCGCAGCGTGGCTGGTGACACGTGGGCCCTCGACTCAGCGGGTCCGCGTGTCAGAGACACGCTCCCACGCGGCGTGGGCGCGAAAGACACGTGGCACAATCTCGGCGTTGATTTGAAAATCAGCGGTCAGATTGGATCTAGACCTCTCGTTCAAAACTACCACGGTTGATCCGGGCGTTCGATCTAGATCGGGCGGTCGGATCTAACCCTAAAGCTACAACACAACTAACCACGACCGTGCGATCTAAATCTAGCGGTTGAAACCTAATCGAGAGGCAAGCGATTATGGCGGCGTGGCCTCACTCGCGCGTTGGATCTCGATCCAAGCGGTGCACCGGCTTCATGCCAGGCAGCGATGGCTCATACGTGGCGGCGTTGCGTGGCCCGAGGGCGGCGACCACCCTAACGGCGCTTGGGCGTCTCCGTGTAAGTGAGTGCACCCGGTAGGTGCGCCCTCGGCCTTAAGGTTCTCGAATCCAGACTTGAAGGCGGCGGAGGATGACGAACGGCGCGGAACGAAGAAAACCAGCGGCACTCCCCAAACTCGAAATCGCGAGCGGCAGCGGCGCTTAGGCGTTGGAACTTAGGGCAATAAGCGCGCCTGACAGCGATCCTCGAAGGCGATAACCCACGCCTTAAATGGCCTCGGCGAGGCGTGCACGCGGAAACCTAATCGGTCACTGGCGGCTATGCGAGTCGCGGCTTCGATCCGCAGGAAGACGCAGCGCAATCCCAGCGTAGTCACGCGTCCGCACGATCAACGAGCCCACGATACGCCACGGCGCAATCGGTCGGGTCCAGGCCCAGCGGCTTTCCGAACTTCCGTCTTGAGGCGGATCTCGGCGGATGGATCTTGATCAGCGGTTGGGATCAGTAGGTTTTCAAGTTGGTTGATCGAGTCAAGCGGCTCCGGTCGGACTCGAGTCGACTTTCGGTCGGATGAACGAGTACTTGACCGAGTTGGATTTTCCAGCGATTTAATAATTAAAATAATTCCCGCAATTCATTTAATTCATTAAAAATAGCAAAAGACTCGAAAAATTCAGAAAAATTACGGAAAATATTTTAGATCATTTTGGACTCAAATAAAATATTTCCAGCAAAATTTTATTTGCAAAATTAAATTCTTTAATTATTTCAAAATGGAATAAATTCAAATAAATTCCAAATAAATCCAAATAAATTCCAGAAAATTCCAAAAATTCACCAAAGTGCCAAATCACACATGAATTTAAGAAAAGCAAAATTTTGGGGTGTTACATGTGTTCTGGGATTGTCTGTCGTTGTTCTTGTTGTTGTCCCTATCTCTCTTATATAAAGGGAGTGATAGTAGAGTCCGACTCGGTTACAATGGGGGAATCCGAGTTGGTTACAAACATGCAGATCGTGTCCTTCCTTATTGAGGACAATATCCTTTTCGGTTACAATCGTATTTTACAAGGGGATGATCTCCTTCTGTTACTCCTTGCGGTTCACGGTGGGTGATTTGCATGGCGCTGGGAACGCTTGCTTGGTCCCACCTGCCTCTTCTTACTGGGTCTTTCTAAACTTTTGTGAGCATACCCGGTAGCTGTGTTCTCCACAGGTAGTGTTTCCCCAAGAGTTAAGAAACCTTAGATATTTCCAAATATCATAAAAACTCCAATGTAGTCACTCAGGTCTAAAATATAATTTCCTCGAAATCCCTCATATATACTTGATCAAGAGCATGACTACAAGCTCGCAAGAGTTTAGAAATGATCAAAGCATGAACTTCATCAATTTGCAAAACTTATTTGCAAACTTTTGTCACATGCCCACAAAAGCAAATGCATAACTTTCAACTATTTGCAAAAACAGATTTGCAAATTTAGCATCATACAAGGAATAGCAACCAAGAACAAGCACGAACTCTTGTTTAGCTATGTGATGGTGAACTCATGATCTCTAACAATTTGAAAAATATATTTGCAAAATTTTAGTCACATGCTAAGAAACCAAGTGCATGAGCTTTAACTATTTGCAAACACTTTCACAAATATTAGCTCTATGCAACGAAAGCAACCAATAGCTAGCATGAACTTAAACGCTTTGCAAAAATACATTTGCAAACTTAAGCCTCATACTAACAAAAGCAAATGCATGAGCATCAACTTTTTGCAAAACATATTCACAAATATGAGCTTCAAGCAAAAACCAATTCAATTAAAAGTTGAGCCAGAGCAAACGGGATTGAGCCATCAATTGTAACACCCCAGCACCTCACGTGCCCGAAGTGCTACAGAAAAACTATCTAAATTTTTTCCATATAATTTTTTTGCAAGATTTCCCTTGCTAAATGGACATCCACTCAGCAGGCAAAGAGATGACAAATAACAAATTAATAACAACAACAAGGAAACCACTAACCATCATGACCCACTAAGCACATACAAAGGGTCATGGTCTTCTAACACCTATAAATCCTCAACTTCAAAGAGGTCACAAAATGCATAATTAACAACAATATCACATGTCATGGAATCAATCAACCATCGTGACATGTGAGCAAAACAACTACACTAAACAATCAAGAAACAACTACGATGCATCATAAAGAAACTATCGGCATAAACCATACATAACCATGCAAGAGTAGTTTAACCGAAAGCATACTACTTGAAGAATCCAACACTAATTATCATCAAGGAACATTCTTTCAAGCTATAATTTAAATGTGTGTCCTGAAGTGAGTGAGGGTGATCTAAGTCCCAACCCGGCGAGTCGTCCTCAGGGTACCTAAAAACATTAAACAAATAAGCATGAGTCCCAGACTCAGCAAAGTGCATCCCAACTCAATTAACACAATTAAATCAACAGTAAGAGCATAATTCTTATTTAAATGCACAAATTCATAGAACAATAATCTCAACAACTTTACCTCTTTCACTTCCTTACTTAGTTCCTACACATACCTCTTGGATTCTCTTTGGATGAGTCCACGACTCGATCCCAATTCTACACATTTCCATTTAACTCGATACCATCGTTAGTATGCAATGCGATATGCATGCTCATGTATGCTCTTTTCGATGCACGTACCGGTACTGCCGAGTGCACACCCGTCAGTGTGCACCCTCACGTCCCTTCCATCCCGTGGAAGGTGCCTACTCTTACTGTCTCTATAACACCCCGGTACCGCACGTGCCCTGAATGTTTCACCCTCAACCAACAATTAACACAAGACACTAGAGTAAATTAGCAAAGCAAGCCAAATACTAGCATGTTACCTAATTTACTAAGAATTTCGGCAGCACCTCCCCTAAAACTAGGACATCCACTCAGCAGACAAAAGACAACAGTTAATATATCACAACATTAAGCGACTTAAGATAACTAACCAAGTACAAACATGGGTCATGGTATCAACTAACCATCATGACCCAACAAAGCACATACCACAACCACAAATTAAATACAAAACATAAACTCAATAGGATTAAATGCGACAATTTAATAATGAGATTGTGGTGATAAGATGTGAGCGTGCTACTACTCCCATCCTAGCATGCCGGCTTCAAGGTACCTACACACATTAAATAACAAGCGTGAATCAAAGACTCAGCCAAGTAAAACAAAAATCAAAGACAATATCAATTAACGCATTTAAAGCAATAACACGCTCATACCTCTCATGTCAAACTACAAAATATAGAAAACAAGGAAATCACCGTAAATGACTTCTTCAACTACATTTCTCACTTAATTTGCATATCTCATTGGACCACGTTGGACGAGTCCACAACTCGATCCATTCTTAACCTGTAAATTATCCTCAGCTTCAAGGAACATCAGTTGCAATTCATCATGAGCATTACCATGCAGTGCATCAGACAAAATCGTAATACACACAAATTGTCAGAGCCAACACGTGACCATCACTCATTCTGCGATGCTATGCATTTATACTTTCATGTTCATATACACACTTTCATAACTAAATATACATAAGCATTAGTAAGCTATTCAACACAAATGCAGTGCAAGATGCGTCTTTTCCTCTGAGCTCATACCGGTATAGCTAGGTGTGCACCCGTCGATGCCACACCTTGCCCCATCCTTTTTCATAGGGGTCAAATCCTCCACTCCCGTGGAGTCCCTACAGGGTTCCCACTCCCATGGAGACTACATCTGTAGGACTTTTTCGGAGCACCCAAGTCTAGTCATATAACTTTCTCACCGGCCTGGCCCACGGAGCTCTCGGGGCAAAAATCCCATATCTTTCTCATTGACCTAGCCCGTGGCACTACAGACTAGTTATATGACTTTCTCTGACCTGGCTCCTATGCACATGAATACAAAAAGTGCAATACGATACAATGCCACAGTAATAGTTGCAAGCATAAACATAACTAGTAATTCACAATCTGCAACACGCAACATCAACATATATAATTCAACAAGCATTCAACAGTCTGAAGTGCATCATTAGCATACAAGTAACTCATCAGACTTTCTACCACTTGTTACCCAATTTGGTTAACATATACTTGCCTTAACTGCGGGAAGTGGAGTGGCGATGAAGAAGAGGCCACTCCCCCTTCAACAATGCAAAGGACGATACACCTCCAGCAATAAGAAAGGTGCAAAGATACTCCAGAAATGTATACTTAACACCATAGAGTAGAGTCCCCATCAACATCACTGAACATATTAAATCATTAGTGAGAAAGATAAGTACACCACTGTACAAGCTAAGAAGCATACAAGGTTTGTTGTGAATCAAAATCCTTTGTACAGATTGCTTAGTTACACAATTACTGACACTGCACCACCAACCAAAGACCAACACAAACGAAACTACACAAGCCTTGAGATTGGTATAGTTTTCATAAATAATGCATGCAAGATCCGTTCAGTTGTGCAGAACTGTACTGATAGCTTAAGCAGTTACATCATGATAGCAAACTTGAATCAAATTTCCAAGAATTTCATTAGTGGTACAGAGGGTTTGTCTGAGTGTCGGGACCCGAATATGCAAATCCGGACCCTCTGTGTATTCAGCACTAGTCCAGGATCACGCTAGTGCACACGGTCTCAACATCGGTACATATCACAATCATACTCAGCGAATTAATAAAGTACTTTATTTAATTAACCAAACTGGTTGCTCGATCTTATGGTCAAGTTAGAAAAGTACGCCTCGCAGGGCGGAAACTTATTAAGAGAAATAACTACAGCGAAAAAATAAAGAAACACGTGGTGCCAACCAATATGCCACAGACAACTGACTGGGCTCGCTCCCTAGGTAGACGGCTCCTCCTGAAGTTCTTCCTCCAAAGCTGGCGTCGCTTCTTCTTCAACTGGTGTTGTATTGTTGCAAGGAGTTGAGTACTTGGTACTCAGCAAGTCATGCACAGAATGCAAAGCTAATATTCTACATGCATGGCTTAATACAAAGAAAAGGCTCATGGTTCATTTGCAATAAAACAACATTCATAAATACAGTAATAGATTGCAAAGCAATAAAAGAATAGTAAAGGTAATAACTTTCACAATCATTGCAAAAGTAAAGCATTTCACAACCTAAGTCCAATTCTCAGACCCAACACAACCATTTACAAAAACCAAGTTATTTTCATGAAAGTCTAACCCTTGACTGTAATCCCCGAGCAATATCCAGTACCGCGGACTCGGCTATTCGAATAGATTTTACACTCTGCAGAGGTTATACACTTTACCCACAAGATACAGTTAAACACCATAAAGGCGAGTGTCCGTAACAAAGCCTTTCCAATGCCTATCTAAACCCAATACTACTCGCTAAGGTTTCAACACTGGTGGGACTGGTTACCACATCCAGGGGCCCCCTCTTGCGCCATGTAAGCCACCCGTGCGAGGGCTGGTTACCACTACCCGGGCCTCACACCACCATAATAGTAGTAAAGTTTAGAATCAACAAATTAATTAGCTAGGTCCGTCCCATTCCAGACTTGTGGTTGTATGAATGACTCAGTTCAAAGGCTTGCAAGGTTAAGTCCTTAATTGACTAGGACAAGACTACCCGAAGAACCAAAATGACTTTCCCAATCCTAGCCCACCTGATCAAACTTGCCACTTGCCCCGGTCTAAAGCATTTTATCAAACCCAGTTGATTACCATGCACCACGTGCCATCAACATCATCATCAATAACACATGACACTTCTCCAAAATAGGTTCCATATTTCATTAGGTCAACATTAGCATTTAATTATCCAAAATCATTTCATGTCTACGTGGCATGGCTAAGCATGATACTCTAGCGGTCTAATTACCCATGTTGGCAATTTAATAATGTCCAACTAAATAATCCTCAACTAGGGTGACAAAGGGTTCATGGCATACAATTATTTATGTCAAGGTGGCATACAACAAAATTGGCGCTTAACTAATTCCCAGGAATAATTAAAGCATTTTATAATTAAATTAGCATTCAATAAATTGAATCAAAATAATTTTCGAAAGCGGGGACAATATGATCAAAGCATAACTTGCCTTCAAAAAGTACTTTTTTATGGTCTTGAGTTGGCTCCTGGGTCAAAACTTCACCTTCGAAGCCTTCGGGAACTTCAACGTCTACTCGTAACGGATGAAAATGGCAATAAATAAATAAAACAGAGAGCAACTCAAGTCCAAAAATTAAATAAAATTTAGAATCAAATAGAGCTTGATTTTACAAAAATTTAGAAATTGGAATAACTCAAATCGGAGTTAAAACACAAAAGTTATAGCGATTTGAAGTTTGAAAATCAATTAAAAAGAATAAACCGAATTAACTCATTTATTTTTGAATTGATAATTCGGAAATATGATGTTAGCCTGACGTCAGCGCCGATTTCTATTTCGGCCGGATTATTCTTCCAACGAAAAATCCGTATTATAACGTCAGCAACGAAACGATAAAAATAAACATATATTTTTCGGAAAATAATGTGTCGCTGACAAGTGGACCTACCGATGACGTCATCATGATGTCATCGCGCGCGTGGCGTGCTATTTCCACGCACGAGACATGCTATTTAATCCTGACCGTTGATTCTAAATCCAACGGTCTAGATCTAACCGATACCGGATCGGCCCGAACTTAAATGGTATACGTGGCCTAATCCAAACCGTACAATTTCAATCCTAAAGTTATGATTCTACCGAGTTCGAAGCGGTATGAACTCGACTCCAGATCCGAGCCGTTCAAACTAAATCTGACGGTCAAGTTTTCTAGGAGGTCAGAGCGGTCCGAACTCAACAGGCATAAGTGGCGCAATCTATGGCGTTCAATCCAGATCCAACGGCTATAGTTTCACCTACTTCAGAGCGGTCCGAACTCAACGCTAGATCTGAGCCGTTCGATCTAAATCCGATGGCCCAACGGCAACGTGCTAAGGCATGCTATTCATGTGCTATTGGCGTGCTATTGCGACATGGCCCAATCTATGCCATCCATTCTAGATCCGACGGTTGATAATAGATCTAATCTTTTGAAATAACAAAACTACGCGATTCAATCTAACCGTATGATCTTGATCCGACGGTCAAAACAAACGTGCTACGGTGTGCTATTTTGCTAGCCACAACGTGCTATTCCATCCACGCCGTTCAATTTAGATCCAACAGTCTAGATCTAATCTAGTTAAATTACTGGGATGGCTACGTGGATGAACCTGCATCATTGTATGGAAATCGGAAATGTAACACCCCGGCATTTACTATGCCTGAATGTTACCAAACATAAGCTAAACAACATCTAACTACCACATTTAACATCAAATTCCAGCAAAGGCGCATAGACTAAAAACCGAGATTTCGGCAGCACCTACTTTGTTTTATCATGAATTTAAGGAACAGCAACAATATAGCATTATATGGCAATAAGAGAAACATCTAAAACAGCAATAAATAAAGTCTTAACGACAATAAGAGACTAACATTAAGCTCTTAAGGTTCCAAGTGTCAAACAAACAATAGAACTCTCATTAACCAAGCTAAGACTTAATTTTAAAGACCATCACACGCAATTTATTATCAAACTAAATGAATTGACTTGGGGAAACATTAAGGTGAAGCAACGTGTGAGCGTGTGACTATTCCCGTTTCCCGCATGCCGTTCTCATGGTACCTAAAACAACAAGAAAACACAAGGGTGAGTTCGAAAACTCAGCAAGCATACTGCAATGGACAACAAGCATAACAACATGGCAATAACATCTTCCATCATGTATATCATCTCATTCATGATTACTTATCAATATCATCATCAATTTGTATGCGAAGTAATGCAATGCTCCTGACCCTCTGGAACCTCATACCGGTATGGTGGAGTACACACCCGTCGGTATGCACCCTTTCCTCCCTGCCATCCCGAAGATGGAGGGTGCCTACTCGCTCCCAAACACCACGTGGATGGAATCACGACATAGGACTTACTCAATGGCGTTCCGGATTAGTCATAACTTTCTCACCGACCTTGCCGGACTAGTTACGACTTTCTCACCGCCCTCGCCCTATCTCATGACATGCATGCAACCATGCCAATTATCATATTTAATTCACATATTGACACATGGCATCATAATAGGTTAAACATGCTCATCATATCATATCAATCATTAACACATGGCAAGTGGACATATATCATGTAAACAATTCCATCTAATCTCAACATGCAACCTACAACTCGCTATCCATCACAACACACTTGCCTCAACCACGTGCAACGGATTGGCGGGAAGAAGAGGGCTCTCCCGGGGTCACACCACCTGCACATAGGCATCACACACTCACAATCATAGCCTCCAAATAGTACACAAACCCACATCTAACCCGACATTGCCAACTACTCGCAAAACCTAAAAACAGAGGTTCTGTCCTGGTGGGACAGCAGCCTTGCAAAAGGCATAACTTGAGTTCTGGGACTCCGAATGAAATAAACGAGTACACCCTCGCGTAGCTTAGGAAATTTCCCAACTTTCTCTAGGTATAAGGAAAGTCTGATTCGGCCTCTAAAGTTGTTTAATCTACAGATTACCGAGATCTGTTCCAATTACGTCACAGATTTTTAGGCGCTCGGTAAAACAGCCATAACTTTCAAACGGCTGATCGGAAATTAACGTGCTTTACGTCCACGGAAAGATAATTAGATTATCTACAACTTCCTAGAAGTCCGTACGGTCAGATTCGAATTCTAAATTGACGAGAACTCGAACCCTAACTCGACTGCTCAATCTGCCCGAAAACAGAAACGTGGACAAGTTTAGATCTAACCCAAATTACTTCAAACCAACGCCTCCAATTGATCTAAAAACTTGATAAACATCCTAATAACAGTACCTAGATCAATTTCAAGGATCCCCAAGATCATACCTTTGCCCGACGAACAAATCTCCAATCAATCTCCGCGGATCTCCTCGCGAATCGCTCCTCGCTCCACGCTCCTCGCTCCTCGCTCCTCGCTCCACGGGATGGATCCACGAGGTGCAGGGGTGGGGAGGCCACCCTAGGGCAGCAAGGGGTGGAGGGGAGGTGGTGTGGAGGTGGAGGAAGGGGAGGGGGCGCACGGTATGGGGGGCGGCTAGGGCTTAGGGAAGGGGGAGGGAGGAGAGGTGGAGGGAGGGGGCGCATGGGGCTGATGTGGGGCACAAGGGGGGCAGGGGGAGCCCCTTTTACCAGCCCCCACACCCTGCCCTAGTCCAATAAGAGTCCCTCTCAATCCCTCCAAAGCCCACCAAGGCCCAAAACTCCCCCGGGAAGGCCCAAAACCCCGAAAACGGCCCGAAAAAGCTATTAACCTCCAATTCTTATGGTTTTAACCTTATTTCCACATCTCATACTGTATTTAACCTTATCATGTTCAATAATTAAGGATACGACACTCCGAGGTGTCACATTCTTCCCCCCTTCAACAGGATTCGACCTCGAATCTAAACGCACCAACACGAAACCCAGCAAAACCAAAGACAGCTAGGTTTTCACATCACATACCTGAGGCGAAAAGCTCGGGATACTTCTCGCGCAAGCGAGATTCCAGCTCCCAAGTCGCTTCTCTCTCGGTCTGATGTGACCACAGGACCTTGACAAACTTAAGCGTCCTGTTCTTCATCACTCGCTCTGAAGTCCCTGCATTTCCACAGACGGGACTCGAAGGTGAGGTCCTGCTGAAGCACTAATGGTTCCAATGGAACCACCAACTCCGGATCATGCAAGTATTTCTTCAACATCGAGACATGGAACACATTATGCACACCTTGCATGGATTCCGGTAGCTCTAGGCGATAGGCCAACCTGCCAACTCGGGCGAGGATAGGAAAAGGCCCAACATACCTTGGACTGAGCTTTCCTTTGGTGCCAAAACGCACCACACCCTTGGTGGGAGATACTCGCAAGAGTACGCTATCACCCACCTCAAACTCCAAGTCTCGCCGCCTCACATCAAGATAGCTCTTCATGCGCTCTGCTTGGCTGCGAGAAGGTTCTGCTGCACCTCCGCCACGCGATCAATAGTCTGCTGAACCCAATCCGGTCCAAGAACTGCTCTCGCCCACTTGCATCCCAACAAAGTGGCGATCTGCACCTCCGGCCATATAGTACCTCATAAGGAGCAGCCCGGATGCTGGAATGATAGCTGTTATTGTAAGCAAACTCCGCAAGAGGCAAATGATCTTCCCAGCTACCCTTCCAAGCCATCACACAGGCCCTGAGCATGTCCTCCAAAGTTTGGATGGTACGCTCAGACTGCCCATCTGTCTGAGGGTGAAAAGCGGTACTAAGGCAAAGCTGCGCACTCCAAAGCACTCTGCAAACTCTCCCGTAACTTGGAGACGAACTTCGCATCCCGATCAGAGATAATGGTCTTGGGTACACCATGCAATCTCACAATCTCCCGCACATAGATGGGAGCCAACTCGTTCACTGAATTGGTCGTGCGGATGGGAATGAAATCTTGTGAGACTTCTTTGAGACGGTCCACCACAACCCAAACAGCATCCTTCCTCGAGGAGTACGAGGTAAGCCGACCACAAAATCCATAGAGATGTCATCCCATGGCCACACAGGAATCTCCAAAGGCTGCAACAGGCCGTAGGGCGCTTATGCTCGGCTTTGATCTTCGGCAAATCCCACAAGATGCCACGTACTTGGCAATATCCACTCTCATCCTTTTCCACCAGAAATTCTTCTTCAAGTCCCTGTACAACTTGGTCTCCCAGGATGGACCGTGTATGCGGGTGCGATGAGCTTCTTTCAGATGTCTTCTTTCACTTGAGATTTCGGGGCACGCATGACGGCCCTGAAACCTCAAAGCTCCCGCATCATCAAAAGTAAAGTCTCCGGACTTGCCTTCCCAAGGCGTTTCCTCACTTGCTGGAGCAAACGATCATGTCTTTGTGCCTCTCGCTGACACGCCAGAATCGCGACTCAAGAATCATTTGAGTTTCAGCCTGCACGGTCCCATAAAGCAATAGGAGACTCCCAAACGCGCTCAAAATCAGCAACAAGACAATCAACAACAGGGGCATTGTCTTGCGACTGAGGGCGTCGGCCACCACATTTGCTTTCCCCGGATGATACTGGATAGTGAGGTCATAATCCTTTATCAACTCTAGCCACCTCCTCTGCCTCAAGTTCAAATCTTTCTGAGTAAAGATGTACTTGAGGCTCTTGTGATCAGTGAAAATATCACAAGACTCACCGTACAGGTAATGCCTCCATATCTTCAATGCAAACACCACGGCGGCTAGCTCAAGATCATGCGTGGGATAATTCTGCTCATGCTTTTTCAGCTGCCTCGAAGCATAAGCAATCACCTTGCCATCTTGCATGAGCACACAACCAAGTCCCAACCGAGAAGCATCAGAATACACAGTGAAGCGCTTTCTGGGCTCGGGAAGGGTAAGAACAGGAGCAGTCACTAACTTCTCCTTCAAAGTGCGAGCCGTGCTCACACTCTGTGCATCCACTGGAACTTCATCCCCTTCTCGAGTCACCGTGAAAGTGGCTTGGCAATGATAGAGAAATCCTGCACAAAACGCCGATAGTAGCCAGCCAACCCAAGGAAACTACGCACCTCTTTGACATTGGAAGGCCTCTTCCAATCCAAAACTGCTGAGACTTTGCTAGGATCTACAGATATGCCCTCTGGATTGATGATGTGGCCAAGAAAACCCACTTCTAAATCCGTAACTCGCACTTTTTCAGCTTAGCAAAGAATTGATTCTCCTCAGGTACTCAGACAAGCCTCAAGTGTCGCTCATGCTCCTCTTCCGATTTAGAGTAAATCGAATGTCATCGATGAACACTACCACAAACTCATCAAGGTACTTGTGTAGCATAATGTTCATCGCCTCCATAAAGACAAATAGGCATTAGTTAGTCCAAAAGACATAACTTTAAATTCATAATGCCCATACCTAGTGGAGAAAACAGTCTTCTCAATGTCCTGCTCCCTCACACGGATCTCGATTGTACCCGATCAAGATCAATCTTGGAGAACACCTTTGCTCCCTTCAGTTGGTCAAACAGATCCTCGATGCGAGGCAAAGGATACTTGTTTTGACTGTTACTTGATTAAGAGCACGATAATCAATGCACATACGCCAACTCCCATCCTTCTTCGAGACGAAGAGGACGGGTGCTCCCCATGGCGATACGCTACGCCGAATGAAGCCCTTGGCCAACAGATCCTCCAACTACTTCTTCAACTCGTCTTGAAAAGGACGAGCCAAGCGGTATGGAGAGATAGAAATAGGCATAGTGCCCGGAGCAAGATCAATACGAAACTCCACATCCCTCACGGGAGGTAAACCAGGCAACTCATCAGGAAACACATCAACAAATTCCTTCACTACAGGAATCTCCTCAATGGAAACTGAGGAAGATGGTTTCTCAGACAAAGTCATGAGGAAACCCAACAGCCTCAAACGCCGACCAGAAAACAAACTAGTCAAAGCAAAGACGGAACTGGAGGGTATACCACCCTGAAAGGTCAACTCTTCCCCGGACGGGGCCTGCAAGGCAACTGTCTTCCAGAAACAACAGATCTTAGCACGGTACTGATGCAGCCAGTCCATGCCCAAAATGACATCAAAAGGAGCCAACTGGATCACCATGAGATTGGCAAAGAAAACCTCATCATCAATGGCAATGGTGCAACCAGGGCAAACCCAAGAACTAGCAATCAACCCCCCAGGAGAACTGACTAACACGGACTCAGAAATCCGCTGAACTCCCAACTTAGCTCTACTAGCAAACTCCGACGACACAAAAGAGTAGGATGCTCCGGAATCAAATAGAACAAAGGCATCAACGGAATCCACGAGCAGAGTACCTGAAACCACCTCTGGATGCCCGGTGACTCGGCGATCGGCAAAGCGTACACTCCTGGTGGCGGCCGACGAGAAGAGCCCGACTCGGTGATGCCCCATCAAGGCTGGGGCGGAGGAGGCAATCGAGGAGGAGCAGACGGCCGGGCACCAAGACGCCGCTGGTGGCGTCCACGCAAAGGGCGGCCGAGAAACAGGGCAGCCATCATGTGCACCGATCCTCTGGAAGACGCCCGGCTGAGTGGGAGGAGAAGGCGCCGTCTCCCACTTGATGATGCTATCGATTCATCCGGCAGACTCGTCCGTATGGCCGGGCTTGCCACGATGGTTGCAACTCCGGTCCAACCACACTCACGAAGCACGGTGCTCACCACCGCACTCGTAAGCGATCGCGAAAATCCAATACAAAACACTTTTCTTTTGGTTCAGCTCAACTAAAGCCAAGAAAAACAATAAACCGACCGGCCGTAACGGCAGAGAACATCCGAAGGGAACCACCATCAACTCTTCTATTTGACTCCAGTCAACTACCCGATCAAGGACAGAAAGGATAAGCATTCTTCTCTTACAGGGGTTAATAGTTCTTCGGTGATGGCGCTAACCGGCCACACCGTCAAACCTCACCGTTACTATGAACCAAAAAGAGGTGACCGAAACCCTTCGGCACCACAACCCCACTTTTATCACCACAACAGGAACAATCCAATCATTTATACAGACAGACTCCGCAACTCTTTGGGAGCCTCGCCCCTGGCCTCCACAGCCACGGCGTCCACGGCTTCTACCCCTCGGCATGGCTGCTTAGACAGACAACCATCCAAACACAAAAACATAAACACAAAATCACACAATCAAGATCAGAGATCAAACATCATCATAAGCATATCCTTCATTAAATAATTAAGCGCAATGCAATGATGAACCAAAACCCCATCCTACTGTGCAACCAAGTGTGTCAAATTTTAGATTAGTTATACCACTTTTGCAAGTTTTAATGTTGCTATCCTATAACAAAGTTTTAGTTAAGACCTAAGCCATGTTTCTAAGTTATTCCACATCACATTTTAGTTGTACCCTATAGCATGACACTAAAAATTCACATTCCAAGGACCTACAGCCCGCTCTGATACCAACTGTAACACCCCGGCATTTACTATGCCTGAATGTTACCAAACATAAGCTAAACAACATCTAACTACCAAATTTAACATCAAATTCCAGCAAAGGCGCATAGACTAAAAACTGAGATTTCGGCAGCACCTACTTTGTTTTATCATGAATTTAAGGAACAGCAACAATATAACATTATATGGCAATAAGAGAAACATCTAAAACAGCAATAAATAAAGTCTTAACGACAATAAGAGACTAACATTAAGCTCTTAAGGTTCCAAGTGTCAAACAAACAATAGAACTCTCATTAACCAAGCTAAGACTTAATTTTAAAGACCATCACACGCAATTTATTATCAAACTAAATGAATTGACTTGGGGAAACATTAAGGTGAAGCAACGTGTGAGCGTGTGACTATTCCCGTTTCCCGCATGCCGTTCTCATGGTACCTAAAACAACAAGAAAACACAAGGGTGAGTTCGAAAACTCAGCAAGCATACTGCAATGGACAACAAGCATAACAACATGGCAATAACATCTTCCATCATGTATATCATCTCATTCATGATTACTTATCAATATCATCATCAATTTGTATGCGGTAATGCAATGCTCTGACCCTCTGGAACCTCATACCGGTATGGTGGAGTACACACCGTCGGTATGCACCCTTTCCTCCCGCCATCCCGAAGATGGAGGGTGCCTACTAAACTCCCAAACACCACGTGGATGGAATCACGACATAGGACTTACTCAATGGCGTTCGGATTAGTCATAACTTTCACCGACCTTGCCGGACTAGTTACGACTTTCTCACCGCCCTCGCCCTATCTCATGACATGCATGCAACCATGCCAATTATCATATTTAATTCACATATTGACACATGGCATCATAATAGGTTAAACATGCTCATCATATCATATCAATCATTAACACATGGCAAGTGGACATATATCATGTAAACAATTCCATCTAATCTCAACATGCAACCTACAACTCGCTATCCATCACAACACACTTGCCTCAACCACGTGCAACGGATTGGCGGGAAGAAGAGGGCTCTCCCGGGGTCACACCACCTGCACATAGGCATCACACACTCACAATCATAGCCTCCAAACAGTACACAAACCCACATCTAACCCGACATTGCCAACTACTCGCAAAACCTAAAAACAGAGGTTCTGTCCCGGTGGGACAGCAGCCTTGCAAAAGGCATAACTTGAGTTCTGGGACTCCGAATGAAATAAACGAGTACACTCTCGCGTAGCTTAGGAAATTTCCCAACTTTCTCTAGGTATAAGGAAAGTCTGATTCGGCCTCTAAAGTTGTTTAATCTACAGATTACCGAGATCTGTTCCAATTACGTCACAGATTTTTAGGCGCTCGGTAAAACAGCCATAACTTTCAAACGGCTGATCGGAAATTAACGTGCTTTACGTCCACGGAAAGATAATTAAATTATCTACAACTTCCTAGAAGTCTGTACGGTCAGATTCGAATTCTAAATTGACTAGAACTCGAACCCTAACTCGACTGCTCAATCTGACCGAAAACAGAAACGTGGACAAGTTTAGATCTAACCCAAATTACTTCAAACCAACGCCTCCAATTGATCTAAAAACTTGATAAACATCCTAATAACAGTACCTAGATCAATTTCAAGGATCCCCAAGATCATACCTTTGCCCGACGAACAAATCTCCAATCAATCTCCGCGGATCTCCTCGCGAATCGCTCCTCGCTCCACGCTCCTCGCTCCTCGCTCCTCGCTCCTCGCTCCCCGGGATGGATCCACGAGGTGCAGGGGTGGGGAGGCCACCCTAGGGCAGCAAGGAGTGGAGGGGAGGTGGTGTGGAGGTGGAGGAAGGGGAGGGGGCGCGCGGTATGGGGGGGGGGGCGGCTAGGGCTTAGGGAAGGGGGAGGGAGGAGAGGTGGAGGGAGGGGGCGCATGGGGCTGATGTGGGGCACAAGGGGGGGCAGGGGGAGCCCCTTTTACCAGCCCCCACACCCTGCCCTAGTCCAATAAGAGTCCCTCTCAATCCCTCCAAAGCCCACCAAGGCCCAAAACTCCCCCGGGAAAGCCCAAAACCCCGAAAACGGCCCGGAAAAGCTATTAACCTCCAATTCTTATGGTTTTAACCTTATTTCCACATCTCATACTGTATTTAACCTTATCATGTTCAATAATTAAGGATACGACACTCCGAGGTGTCACAGGAAAGCTGTGGGAGTTCGCAGTTCCGGTGATAGCACGGCGGAGCTGGTGCACCGGAGAGGAAGATGACAACCTGGCCAACAACGCTTCGAGGCGATTCCGGCGAAGTGAGTGGTCACGTTCAACGCGCCTTGACTCGGGGATCCGAGATCTGGCCTTGGTCACGGCGGGGGACGATGGAGATCGGTGAAAACGGTGAAAACCATGGCGGCGCTAGCGCAACTACGGCGAGCAATTGGATGCAGGCGACGACGGCTCGAGCGAGGAACCTTAGGGCAAAACGTGCGCACGGCAAGGGCGATCCTCGGGGATCGGTCCACGCATTAAATAGCCCCGATGTCCACGCATAATTCGGAACCCTAGGCCCACACGGCGGCGCAATCCGTATCGGAGACGGAGATGACGTGGCACAATCACGGCCGTTGGATCGAGATCCAACAGTTCGTGTGAATAGGTTCTGGCGCAGTTTTGATCTGGCGCAGAGTGGCTCGAGTCAGACTCGGGTCGGTGGAACAGTGAAACCCATTAGAGTTTTCCAGCGATTTAATATTTAAAATAATTATAGAAATTCAAATAAATAAAGAAAAATAGCAAAATGCCCAGAAAAATTCCAAACAAATTCTAGAAAATACTTTGAGACATTTTGGACTTAGATAAAATATTTCCAATAAAAATTTATTTAAAACTTTTAATTATTCAATTTTCTCTAAAGGGAATAAATTCAAATTAAATCGAAAAAATCCAAATAAACTCCAGAAAATTCCAAAAATTCAAATAACTCAATAAATTAAATAAAAGAAAACTTTTGGGATGTTACACTAAGTCATTAGTCATTTTAGCCAAAGACATTCAGTTTCGAGGAGCTGCATATACTCAGACTTGACATAAGAGGCAATAGAAGTAATAATTCATGCAACAATTTCCTACAGTTTTGATTGGAAAACATTGATCCAAAATGGATATCACTAGCTCCATTTCCTAGCCTAGTTCATGCATTGGCTATTCTCATCTATTTCCATGAGACAGCAAACACACAAAAATCCCACATTAACATTTCACAATCAACTAATAAAGGATGCATGCCAGTACAACATTACCCCCAATCGGTATGCAGGGAGGGGCGTCGGCTGCGTCATTCGGTAGGGGAGCTAGAGGAGCAGGTGAGGGAGGCGCTCGGCCAGGAGCTCGCTGGCCAGGGGCGCCGGTCAGGGGCTCGCTGCCCAGGGCTTCGGCTGGGGAAGGGCGACGGAGGAGGCACCGGGGCGGCGTCAGCCGTAGGGAGGCGCCCCAGGGAGGAGCCGGGCAGTGCTGGCTGCAGGAATCGAGCGTTAGGCTGGGGAGGTCGGCCGGAGGAGGCGACGGCGCGGAGGAAGTCGTCCAGGGGAGGCGGCTGCGCTCGGGAGGAAGGACCGGGGGTAGCGGCACTCGGGAGGAAGGACCAGGGGTAGCGATGCTCGGGAGGAAGGACAGGGGGTAGCGCGCGGCCAAAATCTGGGGAACTGGGAAGAGCGGTGGCGGCGCTGAGCCAAGGGAGGCGCCAGGGGAGCGGCATCAGCCGAGCTGCGGGAAAGGCGCCGCTCGGGGAAGGTGAGAACCGGGTGGGGAGGGAGGGAGGGAGGGAGAGAGAGAGAGAGAGAGAGAGGGGTAAGGTTAGGTGGGGGAGAGATTAAAAAGAAGAGCAAAAATCCTCCCACACCTAGACTTAAACCCCTAAAAACTCTTAACAGGTCCCCACACACCCGGATCAGAAATCCCAAAACTTGGATATCCAATCGTGATATTACAGTCTCGCTCCCATTCACCTCGATGAATGGGATTACGAGGTAGGACTTTTGAGTTCACTATGTGTGAACACAGGCCCGCATCAGAATGGGTCGCCTCTTCCATTATGAATGCATAAATGCAATTAACACAATTAAATTGCAAAATTCATGCATTTCTAACATTTCACATAGCCCAAATTTAAATACATGAACAATAACCACACTCACATCCAATACGTAACATTCAATAATCATTTAATCGATTCACACGCATATGATGTACCAATATAACTATGAACTTAGCATTTACATCATCATAGTTATCAACATGATCAAAAATCACAAAGCAAAGCATGCCACATCCCTTTAGCATTTAAAACGACATGATGCACTTGCCTTCTACCAAGAGGAGTGGAGTGGCGGGAAGAAGAAGCCACTCCCGAAGCTACTCCACCTGGAAACACAATTACATACTCAATTTCACAAGTTCTAGATTCAACAAACAACAACAAACAACAATTTCACTCCCTAAATCAAATTTGCCCCAAAATTCTGAATTTCAAACACACTAGAATGGATAGCCCACTTTGCCATAGCATAACTATTACTATACAACTTCAAATTGAGCAAACAAAGACATTTTAGAGATCTACTCAGAATTTCGTATCTATCTCTAGGCAGTCTTAAATCCCAATTTGGCCTTCAACTTACTCTAAATCACAGCACAAAATTGAATCTACTAATAGTCGCAATTCGAACAGCATACGGTAAAACTTGCATAACTTTTTAATGGTTCAACCAACATTCAAGTTCTTGGACTCTAAACGAGCACAAGAGGATGGGATACAATTACCCCATAGCCATTTGTTCAGTACATGAATTTAAAGTCCTCTAATTGAACTCTGAACTTCAGACCAAAGTCTGAACATTCAGAAAAATAAGCATTCTGGACAGCACTTTCAAATTGAGATAACTTTTGATTCCTAACTCCAAATCAAGAAAAAAAGTACATTTTATGAAACTACAGAAAATTTTCTAAATTTTTCTAGGCAAAGGGAAGACCTGAATCGGCCTGTAGCTAGCTCGAAATCGCAGTTGAACTTTTCAGCTCCACTAACCACTCAAACTGGACAGAAGACACTAAAAGTGGCATAACTTTTAATTGGCTTGATGGATTTTCGAGTTCTTGTGCTCAAATTAAAGAGGAAAGGAATATATACAATATCCTCTACGTACGACTGAGCATTAGACCTCTCTAACTACCTAAAAAATGATCTACAAAAACAGCCACAAATCTGCTCGAAAACAGATTTTAGAGTTTCCCTCCAAAACTAGTTTTCCCTCCAAAAGAACTAACCCTAGAACCCTAGAACCACCTATATCCTGGCTAGGGACTCCATATCTGAGCTCAAGAGCAAACCCGCATGGAAAAGCTTCACTTACCAAGAAGAAGATAGGGAGGAGGGAGAGGCCGGCTGCAGGGAGGAGTAGCTGGGCGCCGGTTGCAAGGGGAGGAGCAGATCTTGGGCAGGGAGGAAGGGTGCCAAGCTGGGCTAGCCAGGGGAGGAGGAGATCCTCAACTTGCTACTGGTTTTGGAGGAGGTGGAGGCTGCTTTGGATGGAGAAGAAACCCAAGTTGGGTGGCTGCTGAGTGGGAGAGAAAAAGAGAGGGAGAGAGAGGGTTAGGTGGATTAGGTGGATGGGGTGGGAGGAAAAGTAGGTGATCCCACTCTTCACTCCCACACAGATCAAATCAAAAATCCTGTTGATCAATAGATTGGTCCACCAAAAACCAGATGAGAACTATAATACTTGGAAAAGAGTTTAGTGATGTTACATCAACACATGATGAAGCTCAAGCTACAAGAGTCAACCCCTCTTAATAGTACGGCAACATAACTAGCAACCCGGTCTCCTAACTAAACACCGAGAATGGTAAAAGACTAGGAACACATCCTTAGCCCCAGCTAGTTATAGCTTTGCCTCGTGCAAATCCGCTTAGATCTTTGTCTTGTTCATCAACACATGATGAACTCCGTCACTTCACTTGGGATCTTCCTTGATGCTCATCAACCCATGATGACATCCTTCTTCCTGGTTCTTGATTAGATGGCTATCAACACATGATACCATTCAAATCTTCATCAACGTTGGACTCAACCTATTTCACAACCTCAAGAAAAATGTTAGTCCAACGTACACAGTTGTTTCAATCAACAACGCACTCTATTAACATATAATAGATGCCCCAAGATCCTTTGATCTACTTCTTTAATGATTAACCACAACCCAAAGACAATTGATTGAAATTAATATTTTTCTTGAATATATTAGTACTACTAAAACTTCATATACTCAAGCACTTTTGATAGTCCTTAGTCAATAAAGCACACCATCAACACATGATGGAGAGCCTAGATCCATTGATCTAATTATTTGATGATTGAACAACAAACAAACACAATTTAAATTGTTATGAGTATATTTCAACCACGCAAGTTTCATATACTCAATTTGATGGGTTTCAATGTAACGATCCATATTATGTGGAATTATGGAAATGGATCAATAAATTTAGACCATCAAACATAGAATAAACTCCCATAAATGTGTGCACATATAAAATTGAACATAAACCAATATGCACATATTTAATTTGAGATTGCTTTGGAGTTTCTCCTATATTAATATGAGTATACTACAACTACACAAGTTTTATATAGACTCAAGAGTTTGTTTCAAAGTAATGATCCCTTATGGATGGAAAGAGGTTAAGGGATCAATACTATTGAAACTTCAAGATCAAGCATGAACTCCCCATAAATATGTGCATTCATGTAAATATGGACTTGGAAACAACATGTACAACTAAAAGTGAATCTATGGTGGAGTTCACCCTATTTTTTTGAATCCAATGAATGTATCTAGAAATAATAGAGTTGTATTGGATGCATACCTTTAGGATTTCTATTTTTCAATGAGATGAGACTAAATAAAAGTATACTCAATAAAAGAGTTAGTCTCATATTCAATATGATCAAACAATATTATATCCAAGGAATGTAACAAGATATGATGATATGAACTCGAGTCCATACCTTTGATATCTTCATCTTTTTTATCCAAAAGAGACTAATAAAAATTACTCTAAATAAGTGTGTTAGTCTCATAAAAGATTTGCCATTAATTAACAATTGAGACTAATCAATATTATGATTATCAAAAGGGTTAGTCTTATATTAGGTTCATCATTAACACCAAAACCACATGGATGGAACTTGAACTTCCAGAATGTGGGGAACATTTTCAGGGCATAATGAGGATGCTTCAATTAAAAGGAATCAAGAAATCGCTTGCCGAGGGAAAAGAAAGAGCTCGACTTGCCCTTGCGGTTCCCAACGGCAATGGAATTTCCTAGAGCAGCAATGGGCCGGCTTCTGGGGGAAAGAGAAGGAGCTCTGTGGGGTTTAGGGACAGCATGAGGAGCTCCTTAAATAGGCATGTCAGCGATGCCTTTGGCTCAGGCCCATGAGCGAGGTTCTGCGGCTAAGGGAAATAGACTACGGCTAGTGCGAATCCAGTTTTTTTGGAGGTTTGTAGTGCAAGTGGAGATCTCTGATTGCAGTAAAGTGACCTCTTGGTAGGGAGTTCTGCGCAGGTGGTGAGGCAGCGGAGCAAAGAGCTAGTGAAATGTACAAGGCGAGGGCACAAGTTCCAATTGCCCACGCGGCATGGTTGGTACGAGACGGCATAGACGAAGATGGCGATGACAGTCGATCAGGGGCAGTGATGTGGCGGTAAGGGTCTGCAAGCATCTGTAGCCTAGCTCATGGGCAGGCGGGGCGTGGGCTTGGCCTGGGCACGATCTGGCTCGCGAGGGGCTAACGTGCAGGCTTGGCATGTCAGAGAGAGGGCAAGAGAGAGCAGTGCTACAAAAGAAAAGCATCATTTGCTGGGGTACGCGTTCCCACAACAAAACAGGTTTTCAAGATATGCACTTTCCATTTCTAAATTTTAAACGATTTTTAAATATGCTCTTAATTGCCACTAGACATTTCTATAATTCGTAGCGGCATTAATCAAACTTCAAAATTTATAAAACTATTTTTGGATGTCCTTGAGTTAGTACTAATGTTTCTCTAACATTTTTAGAATTTTTTACCGCCCACATTTTTCTTATATAGTGCCTTAGTTTTAGTGATAAGAATAATTCTAGATTTTTCAAAGGTGTCAACTTAACACAAAAATTTGTGACACTACGGGATGTCGAGACACCGTAAAAGGTGAAATTAGAGAATGTGACTTTATAAAATGTGAAATTAGGGGATAAAACTATACGTTATGAAGTTTAATTGCGTTTCCGGGCCGATTTCAGGAGTTCGGGCCTTTCCGGGGCGAGTTGGGCCTTAGGGGGGATCCCACGTGGGCCAAAAGTGGAACTTTTTGGCCCATGAGGGGGGAGGAGGGCAGAAAGGGCTGCTGCCTGCGCCCCCCTGGTTCCCCATGCACCCCCTTGGAAAACCCTAGCCGCCCCCAATTGCTCCTCCCCTCCACGCCTCCACACCCCCCTAGCCGCCTTCCCTCATTGCACCTCCACCTCTCCCCACCCCTCTCCACCCTTGCTGCCCCTAGGGGAGTTCTCCATCTCACCACCCCGCAGATCCATCCATTGGAGCGCTCCGCGACGAGGAGATCCGGTGGATTTGGAGCGAGGAAGGAGATCGCGCGAACCGGGAGGAGATCCGTTGGTTCTTCGTTCGTCGGGCGAAGGTATGGCCACGGGAATACTTGGGGTTGGTCTAGGTACTGTTATAGGGGTTGATATCATGTTTTTATATCAATTGGTGGTCCTGTAATTAGGTAGATTAGATGAAATCTAGAGTTTGCCACGTTCTCTGTTTCGGGCAGAATGAGCAGTCAACCTAGGGTTTGAGATTTCGCCAATTTAGGTTCGGAAGTTGGTCGGCCGCCTGTTGAGGAAGTTGTAGGTAATTTCAATACCTTTCAGTGGACATAAAGAACGTCCAATTCCGCTCAGCCGTTTGAAAGTTATGCTCATTTTAGCAAACGTGTTAAAAACTGTGATGAGATTGGAACAGATCACGGTATTCTGTAGATTAAACCACTTTAGAGGCCGAATCAGTTTTTACGTATACTTAGAAAAAGTTAGGAAATTTCCTAAGCTACGCGAGTATGTACTCGTTTAATCAATTTGGAGTTTTAGAACTCAAGTTATGTTCATTGGAAGTCTGCTGTCCCGACGGGACAGAACCTCTGTTTTTGGGTTTTGCGAGTAGTTTGCGATGTCGGGGTAGAAGAGTGTTTGCGTAATATTTTGGGGGCACATTTTGAGTGTGTGGTTTGTATGTGTTGGTGGTGTGACCCCGGGAGTGCCCTCATCCTCTCGCCAATCCGTCGCCCGAGGTTAAGGCTAGTGTATTGGAATGGGTATCGTTTAGATTGTTGCTAAACTTGATTGGATACAACTTGCTTTATGATATGATGCTAAGAACGATGTTTGCCTATGATATGATGAACATGATTTCATATTGATTATGATTGTGTGGTATTTAATGTTTATGCCAATATTTACATGTTTATGTCATATGTGCATTCATAATGGAAGAGGCGTCCCATGCTGATGCGGGCCTCTGTGTTCACACGTAGTGAACACGAAAGACCTACCTCGTAGTCCCATCCATGTGTGTGCATGGGAACAAGACAGTAAGAGTAGGCACCCTCCATCTACGGGATGGAAGGGGAAGGGGGTGCACGCCGACGGGTGTGCACTCGGCAATACCGGTATGAGCTTCGTGGAGATATGAGCATTTGCATTGCATACATGATGATGATGAAATAAGTACATTGATGTTGAGACATGAGTATGATATGGTATATGCAACTATGACTTGTTCATGATATTGATCATGGTATGTAGTGATGATAACGTTGAATTGTTCTTGTTGGTCCATTGCAATATACTTGCTGAGTGTTGAACTCACGCTCGTGCTTTCTTGTTGTTTTAGGTACCATGAGATAGGCATGCGGGGAAGGGAACTAGTCACACTCCTACACGTAGCGTCACACATTTGTTTCCACAGTTATTCAGTTGGTGTTTTGATAATAAATTTTGTGTGATGCAAACTGGTTTATGGTTTAGTTTTGTGTTATGAGAGCCTTACTGTTCTTTTAGCTCATGGAGACTTCAAATGCTTAAAGTTGGACTTATATTGCTGTCATACCACTATTTATTGCTGTTTTAGATGTCTCATTTATTGCCATACATTGCTATGATATAGTTGTTGCTTCAATTCATGTTAAAACAAAGGAGATGCTGCCAAAATTTCGGTTTTTAGCATTTGTGCCTTTGCTGTAATTTATCTTTATTTATGGATTTTTAAGTGTTGTTTAGTCTATGGTTGGTAGCATCCGGGCATACTAGATGCCGGGGTGTTACAGTTGGTATCAGAGCGGGCTTCAGGTCCGTGATGTATGAACTTAGTGGAATACCATAGGGTTAACTAAAATTTTGCTGTGGAGTAACCTAGAAACATGGCTTAGGTTATACTTAAAATTTTGTCATAGGATACCAATATTAAAACTTGTGTAAGTGGAATAACTAATTTAAAATTTGACACACATGGATGCACAATAGGAAAGGGTATGGGTATCGTTGATTTACGCTTAAATGCTCCATTTTCATGAAGTATGATGTTATATTTATGAAAGTATTGATTGAGATGCTATATGCATGATAAAGTGGGGTTGGGGTGCCGAAGGGATTCGGTCACCATTTTTGTTTATGGTAATGTTGTGGTTCGACGGTATGGCCGGCTAAAGCCATCACCGAAGAACTATTAACCCTTGTGGGAAAAGAGTGCTTACTTTTTCTGTCGTAGATCGGGTAATTGACTGGAGTCGGATAGAAGAGATTGGTGGTGGATTCCGTTAGGTGTTCTTTATCGTTCTGTGGTCAGTCTTGGTTGGTTTTCTTAATTTTAGTTGATTGAGACCAAAAGAAAGGTGTTTGGTATTGGATTTTCGCGAATTGTTCCGTATGCAATGTGTGGTTTTGTCTTCCTTGGGTGAAGACGAAGAAGAAGAGACTAGTGTTGCGCTTCTTTTGGTTGCCTTTCCAGCTTTGATGCTTAGTTTGTTGATTGCTTTATGGGGGAGAAGCATTCAATTTATTCCTGTGTTTGTCTTTCTTCGAGGTCAAAAGAGTTATTGCGGCGTTATGCCAGACCTGGTTGGCAGGACTAAAGTCCTGTGGCTTTGTAGGAGTAAGTGGTGTTTGATTTCATCATTTTACTGGTTTAAGAAATCATCTTTGAAAACCCTTCGTGTTTCGTGAAAGTTTGGGGTTTGGTGTTAAGGTTTTATTTGAAAAGGATTACTTGATCGCTTGGTTCCCTTCTAAGAAAATTGTCTTTCAACCATTTTCCTCTATGGGAGTCTTTGAGATTGAAAAGTGTTTTAGAGAATTTCCTCTTGCATGACCAAGTTTGGGTTTGTCTCATTGCAATTTTGAGAATCAAGTTTCCTTATGAATTTGGGATGAGTTTTAAAACTAAAATACTGCAAACAAAGTAAGTAGTCTTTTGACAGAAATCATTTGTCACTAGTGAGAAATGTTGTTTAGCATGTTATGTAGTATGTACCAATGTGGATTATGGAATGATGTATTGATTAAGTTAATTTGTGAGTTGAAATAATTCAATGCGGTTGTTATCTTTAGCTTGAGAATAAATAGGCTATTAGTGTTGTAGAGTACTCTATAGCGAGAATGATTAAATGTGTTAATGTATATGTTTAGAATCTGTTGCTTTTTCTTTAAAAGTGCTTATGACCCCCGATAATATTTAAAGTTTTAAATCCTGGTGCATAGTGAGAACAATAAGATGATGTAAACCATTAACATTGTTATAGAAACTTTGGTTGGTTGTTTAAAGATGTTTTAAATTAACGTGTTAGTAGGGAAATTTAATCATGATGGCTTGTGACCTTAATTTTGAAGTTGATTAGAGTGCTATTTTTGTTGTTGCAAACCATTAGTATTTGGAAGCACGCAGTTGTGTTTTTGAAATGCTAATACAGTTGTCATTTGAGAAGACATAGGACTTGTTGTTTGATGATGTTGTTAAGAGCTATGGGATGGTCTAACTTACTAAGCAATTTTAAATAGTCAGAGTATGTTGAGTAGTGGCAATCTGTTATAATTTATGGAAAGGGTAACTAAACAATGTGTTGTTTGTATGCTAACGCAAATTAATGATATGGATGAATTAGTACTGTTGTTAATTGTTGGAAACCATTGATCCAATAGAGAAAAATGTAAAACTGTGGTATTATTGTCGAGTGCATGTTGTGATGGGATGAACAATGGAAAATAATCATGATGTAGAATCTTATCCATAATGAATGCATATATTAGAATCCCATTTACGAAATTTTATCTTGTAGAGATAATGTTTATTTGTTGAAGTCATTTTATTGATTTAACAAGTTTTAATTGTCAAGATGTTGATATATGGATGGTATAAAATTGATAAGTTGATCATGCTTAAGTATCTGTTAAGTACTATGTTTCAAATTTAGAATAAGATGTAGTATGATATGATGATCCGTGTGGATCATGTCGATGTAGCCTCGGTTGGGTGTCTTTTTGATAAGCATCATAAACCTTAATTAAAAGTGATGGAATGGTAACTAGAGAAAGAAATGGTTATGTAAATCTTGTTAAATCCAGTTGGATTTTCTCAATGAGTAAGTAATGAATTTCGAAGTCTTGAATGGAAAGCGTAGTGCAACACTAGAGATGATTGTATTTATGCTAAGCTGGTGTTTAAAACCTTCTGGACTGGTTTGGTTGTTTGCTGTCTTGGTTGAATGCTTTCGGTTGTGGTGTTTCTTATGTTGAGTTTCAGAGATTCCCCAAAACTCGTAGTGTTTGGTGTCGATCTTTGGTTTTGGCCCATTTGTTTAGTTTGTGTTGTGAGTATGGATTTACACCCAAAAGTCTTTGAGTGGATCGCGCTCCTTCGCGTTCGCACTGAATCATCCTTGGAATAAATTTGAAAATGAAACAGATGGACATAGAGGGTTGTGCTGGAAAACTCTCGAGGTTTAATTTGTAATCTCCTTTTTAGCTAGAGTTGGAGTTATTTGGAAAATCTGTGTGGTGTTTGCAAGCGTTTCAAAAGGTGGTGTGTGGATGGTTCATAAATGATTTAGTTAGTGAAGTGTTCCCTTTTGAAATGAGTTTCTCTTTCTCTTTGAGAAAAATTTGTGGTGGTTGTGTGTGTAGATGTTTAATTTTGGAGTTGATGTTCAATTCCAAAATGTTGATTTTAGTTGGTATGCGAGGTTTTGCAAGGTTAGCTTTAAATGGATAGTCGGTTGTGACACGTTGTGGTGTTTTCCTGTTAACTATGATGCCGTCATAGTTTATCTGAATTATTGCAATCATCGATGTTATGGGCGTTTTATCATGTGATACCGAAGAATAAGTCTTTTGGTGAATGACTATTCGGTATTGTTTGTTACATGATGAATGAATGGTGAAAAAGAACAATGACAATGTTTATGTACAACTAAACATTACAGAGTCGATGAGCTAGGTCGGTGAGAAAGTCATATATGGATATATGACTAATCCGGAGTGCTCTTGAAAAGTGTGTATGCATGTCATGAATCGAGATGTCCATTTCTTTCTAGTATGAAAAGAAAGAATGAAGAATTTATGGTATTTTGGTTGTGGTGTAGGGGATTTGTGTTTCCTTTGCGATTTGGCTTGGATGTTGCCGAATTCTTTCCAAAGTGGTTGTTAACGCTTTGGGTTTGAGTTGTCGTGTGTGGTCCACTTGGGTTCAAAAGAATTGTACTTCTCTTGCTCTATAGATGGGAGTGAGGATATAAATGTTCTTGGTTTATGGTTGAGTATGCGAAATATGTGTACACTTGGTCTTGGTAACTAAGTATTTTTGTGTGAGGGCGAGACCCTCTTAAGAAAGGAGCCAATTGTGGTTTGGTAAGGTTTTACGATCCTAGCTTGGGGCTAGGTGTCGAACCTTAGTGGTATAAGGGTGGTTTGTGATGGAGGTTGTTGATGTATGGGTTTAACCTTTATTAAGAGTATCGATAGGTGGAAGTGAAGTTGACGGTAGTTCGGTGATAATTGTCCTGCCGTGAGCAATTGTCTTAACTAGTTGTTTCTGGGTTTGAGTCTTGCCTGGGAGAGGATGGAATGAAATGCTAGCATGATCGTGTATCGAAAGGGCAAATGTGCTTTAATGAGTTATTCCTCTCCATGGAAATTTTTGGGAATGTAGAGAGATCGTTAAAGGAATTGTGACTCGCTTTGATTGTGTCATGTTGAGTTTTAATGAAGTGGGGTAGTCAGGTTGGTTGTGATAGTAGTGTGAAGTGTTTTTCACGAGGTTTCGGGCGTTTTGGGTTGATGGATCCCTTTGTGGTTGAAACGCAGATTCTGTTTGGGAATTGAAGTGAAGGTGGAACCGTGACAGGTTGCACTCTGTTGAACTAAATAAACATTTTCTCGCCAAGTGTTGGTTTTGAGAACTCGCTTGTCGTTTGTTCCGGTTTGAGTCTTCGTGCGGATGTTTTGTGCTGTAGAGAAGTCTTTTGTCCCTTGAGGACTTTGGCGTTCTTCGGATTCGAGGTCGAATCATGTTTAAGGGGGGGAGAATGTGACACTACGGGATGTCGAGACACCGTAAAAGGTGAAATTAGAGAATGTGACTTTATAAAATGTGAAATTAGGGGATAAAGCTATACGTTATGAAGTTTAATTGCATTTCCGGGCCGATTTCAGGAGTTCGGGCCTTTCTGGGGCGAGTTGGGCCTTAGGGGGGATCCCACGTGGGCCAAAAGTGGAACTTTTTGGCCCATGAGGGGGAGGAGGGCAGCAAGGGCTGCTGCTTGCGCCCCCTAGTTCCCCATGCGCCCCCTTGGAAAACCCTAGCCGCCCCCAATTGCTCCTCCCCTCCTGTAACGCCCTAGTTTTCGGCCTTCTGGAGAAAAATCTAATTTAAAGTAATTAAATTCAAAAATTGGAGTTTCTTGGTGTTTATGTTAACCTGGCATCCTTTTCCCGTCCAAAATCGGGATTCAATTCCCTTCCGTTCGAAAAATCGAATTTCTAGATTCCCGCCGGTGCCCGAAATTTCACTCGAGTCCAAAAATGCCCCAAAAATCCCAAAACCACTTCAATTATGTCCCAAATATTCCAAAATGATTTTTGGAATGTTTCCCCAGATTTTTGGAGCTTCGCTCCTATTTTATCTCGCGCGGCTTTTGTTTAATGCCCGCTATTCGCTCCCGAATATTCAAATCCCCAAATTTCATCCAAATTCCGTGAAACCAATTTTATTGGGTTTCAAATATTCCCTAATATTTTTGGGAATTTTTCCGGAATTTTTAGACCCTTTTTGATATTTTATCTCGCGCGCTGTTTTTTCTTCAATTTTCGGCCAATGACGCGCTGCCATGTGTTGGCACTGTAGCACCGGCTACTGTAGCGTGGGGGCACTGTAGCACGTGGTACTGTAGCACGTGTCACTGTTTATCTTCCCTGTGCGCTTGAAATTCCATTCCAGGGAAGCTCTCTCTCTCCCCTTCCATAGCCTTCCTCCTTCAACCACCCATAACTTTTGCTACAAACCTCCAATTCGCGAACAGCCAGTTGCGTTTGAAAGGGGGTGATGAGGAGATCCCATTCCTCATAATCTTGCGCCTTCAATCTCGCCGGAATTTGAACAGGTAAGCAAAAACCGAAAATCATTATTCCCTCCTTATCTCATCCGTTTCTCCACGAAACGACTAGCTTCCACCTCTCAACTCTTCGTCTCGGAGCCCTCTTTCCAGTGCTCACACCCTCCCACTGCCACTCCTCTCCATTCGGCCGGGATCTCGAGAAAACCGGCGCCGGGACACGTTTTTCGTGTTCTTCGCGTTGACGTCCCGAGCAAAAGCCCTCAACTAATTTCACTTTTCGTTGTAGGACGACAATGAATTTCGCCGTTGAAATCTTCTTTGGGAGCTCGGTTTTTCATCGATTACTCTCAATCCGGTGAGTTCCTCGTGAATCCGACCACACCGTTGAATTTGTCTCGTCAAGACCTACGCGGTGCTTACTTCCTTTTTGTCGTTGCGTGTTCCGAAATTTTTTTCTATTATTTGGGATTACTATTCATGGCCGCCGGCCGAACTCGTCCAAGACCGCCGCCGTTCCGGCGATCCTCCGGCCGAACCGGAGTGAGCATCATGTTCCTCGTGTCGTGCCGCTCCTTTTCCGGTCTTCGGCCGCCCGCGCCCGTGCCCGAGCCGAGCCGACGCCGTGCGCCATGGCCGGCCGGCCGAGCTCCTTGCCGCACCGCCGAGCCGGCCCCACCATAGCCCAAGCCGACCGGCTTCCGCGCGCCGCACCCACCACCCGGCCTCGCGCCGCCCCTGGCCGGCTAGCCCGCACGCACCTATGCGTCGCCAGCAACGCATGTCGCCCTGAGCGCCGCCGCACGCGCTTCCAGTCATAACTTCGGTGAGCTTTTCCCGATAATTCGCTAGTCCGATTGTCCTACAATTTGAAACCCAGAACACTCTCATCATTCCCTACACAACCCAATTAGAATTTCTCCAATCCGACCTACGGATCTCCCTGTAGAAGCCGTTCTTTCCAAAACTTCGGCGAGCTCTCCCAGTCACTCCCGACCTCCGTTCGGCCTGAAATTTTTACTAGAGCTCCCTATTGTTTTCCTCTACCTCCAGTAAAATCAGATTTTCAATTTGATTGCCAGAGCTCCGCCGGCAACCATTTCTTTTCCTAGTCCGACAGGAGGTTCGAAACGCTCGTTCTCTTCCGTCGTACCTCCGAATCGAGTGATTCAAATTTCTAAATTCATCTAAAATCACCCTCTATCTGCCAGTACTAATTTTATAATTTTTAGATTTATTTTATTTTCTTGTATTTATTTGTTGTTCCGTTTTGCCAGTGGCAACGATCCTTGAGTCGCCGAGTCCATGCCGGATTTCAAGTGTTCGACATTCTCGCTGTGACCGAGGCAAGTCTCCTTGACGCATGTTGATCCTATGCTTTCTAAATGTTTTACCATGTTTTACACATTGCATCGCTATTTATATTAAAGAATGATGTTAATGTTAGGTTGTTAGTTATACCTGTTGTCCATCCCTCCTTGATATTGTTATCCATGATCCTTTGTTGCCCTAGTATAGTAATCCACCAATACAAACGTTTTTGGAAAAATAATCTTTAATTAGGGAAAAAGGACTATTGGGAGGACACGATCGGTGGAACAAGTGGTATGAAATGTAAATTGGCGATTTCATGAATATTAACGATGTGGGGGTAGTCGTTATGGAATTGATCTATGAATGGTAATCCGTATAATTTGTGTGGATTGGGACAGTATTGGCAGATGTATGATGTCAAGAATAATAGTCGGTAAAAGTAAATAAATGATATCGAGTGGCATACTTGTGGATTAAATAGAATTAGTGGTGACTTATATTTCGGTGGATTTTAACAAACACACTATGTGATAATCATTTATGGAGAATTGTGAATAAGCCAGAATGTTTGGTGGTTTAGTAAATGATAATATTATGTATTTTTGGTGGATAAAATGTAGATGATTTAGCGATGACAATATGAAGAGTTACAATAGGTGATGTGGAGAATGATACTCGATGATTTAATCAATGATATTATCAAATATACTCGATGTATTAAGTGGAAAATGCTGAGAATCGTATTCGGTGGTTTAGTAGATGATTTTGGGAAATATGGTTTTGCGATAACCATTTGTGTGGGATTATGAATAATATGGATTGGGTGTGATTTGCTTAGTCAACTTGGTGTCATTGTTGATGGAAACAGCTCTAGGCAATGAATTAATGAAATCTTGGAATTGTAGGATCTTTCATGAAATATGCTCGGGGATGAGATTACGAATTATTCTCGGTGGATCAAGTAAATTAAAAGACCAATCGATGTGTGGATGATGGGTAATCAATAAGGAGACTCATATTTTGAGGAGATTGTTTCATATACAATGATAATAATAGCTTGGCATGATTTTGTAGTTATGATGGCACATGATATCAACTTTACATGGTGGAAGTACTAAATTGGACTGGATTATATAGTACCATGATAAGAATGGGGGAATCTTGGTGGTCTCATGAATTTTGGAAAGTACCGATTTAATTATAATCACGTTTTATCAACACTAAGATTTGTATTTTATAAAATAAACTATTGGTGGAATAGAATAGTACGGTAGAAATGCTTAGACTCGCCATCTGTCAGTATTCACCTATGGGTGGGAATTTTATTTAACTCTTGAAAACTTGTGTTGGAAGTTATAGGCAAGGAGTATTGCCGATGGTTTACAAAATAAAAATTTAAAATGAAAAATGGTTTGGACTGGGGCGGAATGGTTTGTCTGGTGGGTGCGGATGGAGCGCTAGCTTTCATTGTGCAAGTACCGCCCCAAGTCAGTTAAGGACCGACGCTTATGACTGTCTCCATTCTAAGCATAACCGTACAACCACATGTCAAAGTGGGCACGACCTGGCTGAATAATTTGTAGAAACCTAACTTAGACTCACCAAACGGTGGAATGTGAGCGCCGGATAGAGGCAATGTTGTTGTTTTTCTCACACGGCGCAAGAGGGGCTTCCGTACTGGGTGGATATAACCCTAACAGCGGTGAAACCTCGTGGTGGAGTCGTTAGGCGTATACATTGTAAAGGCCTTGTCATGATATCCCTGCCGGCACACCTAAGGAAGTGTGCTAATAGCTTGGCATCAAGGGAATATCATGTCTTGTGGGTAAAGTTGTACACCTCTGCAGAGTTAAAACTATTCGAATAGCCGTGCCTACGGTCAAAGGCAAAGCTTGCTGAATGCTTTCATACTGGTAGACTTTGGTTTTTGGTTTCAAACTAAACAATGGTTTGTTTTGGGATCCGGGAGTGGTTAGAACTCTCGGGTGTGCTTCTGGCGGCTAAAGCCAGGTAGGTGGAAGGAACTTGATTTTGTTAACCGTGGCAGATAGAGCCATGTGGATGGATTGAACCCTGATCTTGTTGAGATGTGGCGTATAGAGCCTGTATATTAGTGAGTGGTGGTTAGAACCTTCACTGCAATATTACATAATTCAATTATTAAAAAGAATTGCTCAAATATGCTTTGTGAAACTTATTAACAAGTATGATTTGATAAAACTTGGCCTTATGCAAAAGAGCCATATTAAGCCATCTTTGGATAGCCTACATTGTGCATAACTTCCCAGACTTGCTGAGTACTTTATGTACTCACGTGCTACATTCTAATTATATCTCAGAAGTGGAAGAAGCTGTCAAGGAATTCCAACGACTAGGAAGCGCTCCCCACTCGATTGCCTGTCGGCATATGGATGGGTCGCCTTGGTGTTTTCATCTTCCGCTGCAGTTGTTCAAGTTGTTTTGCCTGTTAAGGCCGTAATGGTAAACCTTGACCATAAGGTCTTTGCTTTTATTTGGTGTTATTATTATATGTATTCGTGATATGGTTGTTGATTCATCACTTTTTGACTGTGTGTACTAGCTACTGATCTGGGACTAGTACAGAAATACACAGGGGTTTTCGGATAGCCGATCCGGGGGCCTACACCTCCACGCCTCCACACCCCCCTTGCCGCCTTCCCCCAATGCACCTCCACCTCTCCCCACCCCTCTCCACCCTTGCTGCCCCTAGGGGAGTTCTCCACCTCACCACCCCGTAGATTCGTCCATTGGAGCGCTCCGCGATGAGGAGATCCGGTGGATTTGGAGCGAGGAAGGAGATCGCGCGAACCGGGAGGAGATCCGTTGGTTCTTCGTTCGTCGGGCGAAGGTATGGCCACAGGAATCCTTAGGGTTGGTCTAGGTACTGTTCTAGGGGTTGATATCATGTTTTTAGATCAATTGGTGGTGCTGTAATTGGGTAGATTAGATGAAATCTAGAGTTTGCCACGTTCTCTGTTTCGGGCAGAATGAGCCGTCGATCTAGGGTTTGAAATTTTACCAATTTAGATTCGGAAGTTGGTCGGCCACCTGTTGAGGAAGTTGTAGGTAATTTCAATACCTTTCAGTGGACATAAAGAACGTCCAATTCCGCCCAGCCGTTTGAAAGTTACGCTCGTTTTACCGAACGTGTTAAAAACTGTGACGAGATTAGAACAGATCACGGTATTCTGTAGATTAAACCACTTTAGAGGCCGAATCAGTTTATACGTATACTTAGAAAAAGTTAGGAAATTTCCTAAGATACGCGAGTATGTACTCGTTTAATCAATTTGGAGTTTTAGAACTCAAGTTATGTTCATTGGAAGTCTGCTGTCCCGACGGGACAGAACCTCTGTTTTTGGGTTTTGCGAGTAGTTTGCGATGTCGGGGTAGAAGAGTGTTTGCGTACTGTTTTGGGGGAACATTTTGAGTGTGTGGTTTGTATGTGCAGGTGGTGTGACCCCGGGAGTGCCCTCATCCTCTCGCCAAACCGTTGCCCGAGGTTAAGGCAAGTGTATTCGAATGGGTATCGTTTAGATTGTTGCTAAACTTGATTGGATACAACTTGCTTTATGATATGATGTTAAGAATGATGTTTGCCTATGACATGATGAACATGATTTCATATTGATTATGATTGTGTGGTATTTAATGTTTATGCCAATATTTACATGTTTATGTCATATGTGCATTCATAATGGAAGAGGCATCCCATGCTGATGCGGGCCTCTATGTTCACACGTAGTGAACACGAAAGAGCTACCTCGTAGTCCCATCCACGTGTGTGCATGGGAGCGAGTCAGTAAGAGTAGGCACCCTCCATCTACGGGATGGAAGGGTAAGGGGGTGCACGCCGACGGGTGTGCACTCGGCAATACCGGTATGAGCTTCGTGGAGATATGAGCATTTGCATTGCATACATGATGATGATGAAATGATTACAATGATGTTGAGACATGAGTATGATATGGTATATGCAACTATGACTTGTTCATGATATTGATCACGGTATGTAGTGATGATAACGTTGAATTGTTCTTGTTGGTCCATTGCAATATACTTGCTGAGTGTTGAACTCACGCTTGTGCTTTCTTGTTGTTTTAGGTACCATGAGATCGGCATGCGGGGAAGGGAACTAGTCACACTCCTACACGTAGCGTCACACATTTGTTTCCACAGTTATTCAGTTGGTGTTTTGATAATAAATTTAGTGTGATGCAAACTGGTTTATGGTTTAGTTTTGTGTTCTGAGAGCGTTACTGTTCGTTTGGCTCATGGAGACTTTAAATGCTTAAAGTTGGACTTATATTGCTGTCATACCACTCTTTATTGCTGTTTTAGATGTCTCATTTATTGCCATACATTGCTATGTTATAGTTGTTGCTTCAATTCATGTTAAAACAAAGGAGATGCTGCCGAAATTTCGATTTTTAGCATTTGTGCCTTTGCTGTAATTTATCTTTATTTATGGATTTTTAAGTGTTGTTTAGTCTATGGTTGGTAGCATTCCGGCATACTAGATGCCGGGTTGTTACAAAATTAATGAAACATTTTGATGGGGCTCTTTATACAATTTCAAATGTAAGTAAAATATTTCCAGCATTTGTGCTAATTTAAATTTTTGATTTTTAATTTTAGAAGTAATGACTAGAAAATAAGAAGTGTTTTCTTTAATTGGTAAAAATCTAGAAAAGTCAAATCAATTATGAAAATTCACAATAAATTTAGAAAATAACTTGCATTATAATATTTCAATCTGGTGAAAACTTGAGATGTTACATAAACTTTTCAAACAAAAAGATTTTCATTAAAAAACTTGTGAACTGAAAGTTTTTCAAATCAAAAATTTTAAACCAAAGGTTGTCGAACCAAAAAATTTTGGAATCAAAAGTTTTTGAAATTTCCTATTCAGAAAATTTTCCACTTGAAATTTTTCTTATTTGATGTTTTCCTAGTTGAAAGTTCTCGATTTGAATTTTCCGGAGTTAAAACTAAAATTTCCTAAGTTGATAATAACCCAATTTGAAATTTTTTGTGCTATTCAAATATTTCTGATTTGAAATTTTCAAAGTTGAAATTTTGCATAGTTAATTTTTTCGAGTTGAAATTTCTTGAGTTGAATTGTTCCGAATTCAATATATTTTTGAGTTAAATTTTTCTGAGTTGAATTTTATCGGGTTGAAACTTTCTATTTAAAATTTTCAAAGTTAAAATTTTCTCATTTGAACATTTTATGTTAGAGAGGAAGGAATGGGATGAGGAAGTGAGTAGGGAAGACGAAAGGCAGAAAGATGGAGGTGAATGAAGATGACATTTGGCATCCTAGCAGGATGTCCTTAGATATTTTAGTTTAACTCTAACCTCAAAACTAGTCTTACACAGAAGGGTATAGCGGAGGAAAGTGATATGGAGAGGATGTTGCCCTGTGTCGTGACAGGAGAGAATTTAAGGCTAAAGGAAATAAGGTAAGGAATGATGCGCCACCACTCGGGATGAAAACGGTCGGTAAATGACTGTTTCGTTTCCGTTTCCACATTTTTTACCGGTAACGGAAACGAAATCGGAAACCCCGGAAACGGATACGGACACGGATAGTGACGGAAACGAAATCGGAACGGAACGGAACGGATACGAAAACGAAAGTGAAAAATTCCACAAGAACATAGTAGAGAATTACAATATACATGACCACAAGAATAATATAGCCCATTCCACCTCTAAGGTGGACACAAGAATAGTGCTATGTTCACTGATATCACTAGAAAATTTTTCTTAAGTTTGTCAGCTAATGGCACATTATTTGTCTCCCATATCAGATCATCATGTCCTCATCCATATAATTATCATTGATATCCTATTGCTCCACCAACTACAAAGGTTTAGCACCCTAAAATTTGTATATTATTATTCGATGTTCATTTATGATTTTTGAGATTTATCTTGGATTTTCTGGAGTTTATAAATACTATTTTGCATTTTTTAGATTTATAAAATTAATTTATTTATAAAAAAAATTATGCTGAAAATAATTTTTCTAGGTTCAAAATATTCCAAAGTAATTTTGAGAATTTTTGTGGAATTTTTGAACTCCATTTAGTATTTTATATTAAACCATTTGTATTTATAAAATTATTTTAATTCGAAAATAAATATAAACTCTCTTCTCATTTTTGGGCCAAGCCCATTTCCCTTTCCGGCCCGTTTCCGTTTTTAGTTTCCAATTTCACTTATACGGAATTTTCGTTTCCGTTTCCGCCGGAATTGGCTCTCCCGTTTCCGTTTCCGTACCGATATTTTCCGTTTCCGTTTCCGAAAAAGAGCTTCCGTTTCCGTTTTTCTTCGGAACGGTCGGGAACTTTCCGTTCCATTTTCACCCCTAGCCACCACATATCACAACAAGGTCTTATTTGGGAGGCTTATTTTCAGCTAGAATCGATGTGGATGGACTGGGATTTTAGCCTCAAATCTCGATCCATCCATATAGATCCCATAGTAAATAGGCATTCCAAACAAGCCTCGAGATCGAGAGAGCATTTTCGTTGAAGTGCACCATTCTGTAGAAAAATAGACAGGACGGTCATTTGTTTCTCTAAAGGTAAGAAAAGAAATGGCAGCACAGCAACGCCAACGCCAATCTACTCTTCTTTACCCCTTTATAATTCACCAGTTAATTCTTTTCTACATGCACACCCTTTTCTGCCCCCACAGAGGATAATTTTTCTTTGTTCACCCCAAAACGTGCACACAGAAATCCTATTTCCTCATAATCAAGCGCTAGGATGTTTTAAAACATCACTTCATCAAATCTGATGGACCAAATCACCCGGTTCATCCCATCATCAATCCCATCATCCCCAATCGCCGCTGCCTCCATGGATCAAGACCCCCGAGGCGCAGGCCAACGCCACCGTCTTCCTCGCCAAGTTCTACAGCCGCGCCAGACTCGTCAACCTCCTCGCCGGGGGGCCCAACCACCTCCGCCCGGCCGTCTTCCGCTCGCTGCTCTACGAGGCCTGCGGCCGGATCGTCAACCCGATCTACGGCTCCGTCGGGCTATTCTGGTCAGGCCAGTGGCAGGCGTGCCAAGCCGCCGTCGATGCCGTGCTAGAGGGGGACCGCATCGTGCAGGTCCCGTCCGAGGCAGCGGCCGCCGCGCAGGCCACCCCGCTGCACAGGGCGTACGAGATCCGCCATGTCGCCAAGGACCTCGACGCCGCCGCCGCAGCCGACCTTCTCCGCGTAGCGCGAGCCGGGTGCACCCGTTTCAAGCGCGCGTTGTCCTCGAGGGGCGGCGTACCTCACGAGAAGGGCAAGTACGTGTGGGTGGACAGGTGCATGTACGAGGGGGGGTGGCGCGGGAAAGCGTCCGGGAAGGGGAGGTTCTCGTGACCGTCGGGGGCCACCTTCGAGGGGGAGTTCCGCGGCGGCCAGATCGAGGGACAGGGCGTCTTCATCGGGCCCGACGACACCACCTACCGCGGCGCCTGGGCGGCGGACCGGCGCCACGGGGTGGGCGCCAAGAGCTACACCAACGGCGACTACTATAAGGGGCAGTGGCGCTGCAACCTCCAGGACGGCCACGGCCGGTACGTCTGGGCCTGCGGCAACCAGTACGTTGGGGAGTGGCGTGGCGGGGTGATCTCCGGCCGCGGCGTGCTGATCTGGGTCAACGGGAGCCGCTACGACGGGGTTTGGGAGAACGGTGTGCCCAGGGGAACGGGGGTGTTCACGTGGCCCGACGGGAGCCGGTACGTCGGTTCCTGGCCGCGGAGCTGTGTGGACCTTCCGGCCATAACCGACACCTTCTTCCCGCCGGTTGACACGGGGGGTAGGGGTGCGGTGCGGAAGAGATCCTCCGTGGAGGGGATTGGGGGGAAGGCGGCGACCGTGCCACGGATCTGCATCTGGGAGTCGGAGGGCGAGGCGGGGGACATCACCTGTGACATCGTAGACGCGCTCGAGGCGTCCATGCTCTACCGGGAGGCCGCTACCGTTGGAACTGGGGCGACCTACATGCGGACGAGTGCTCCGCGAGGAACCAGCGGAGGCCCGTGCTGGGCGTCGTCGTCGGCGGCGGCCTCACCAGAGGGGAAGCGACCCGGGCAGACCATCTCCAAGGGCCATAAGAACTACGAGCTCATGCTGCAGCTGCAATTGGGCATCAGGTGATTACTGTTTAGTTATTGCCGTGGCGAAATGCTGGCAATGTGTCGTGGGTTTTAGCGAGGTTGTGGATTTGGTGGTGTTTATGGTGGACATCTTGCAGGCATTCGGTGGGGAAGTCTGCGGCGGTGCCGATGCGGGAGCTGGCACCGGCGGATTTTGACCCAAGGTAGAAGTTCTGGACACGTTTCCCACCTAAAGGGTCAAAGGTCACACCACCACATTCGTCCTCAGATTTCAGGTGGAAGGACTACTCCGCTATGGTGTTCAGGTGCTTGCTTGCCATTCCTTCTAATCAATGTGTGTTGTGCTTTAGTTTTTCTGTTTTGTACCTTACTGTATTATTTAGTGGGTTTTTGGATTTTGCAGGCATTTGAGGAAGTTGTTCACTGTTGATCCGGCGGATTACATGGTCGCGATTTGCGGGAATGATGCTCTTAGGGAGCTGTCTTCTCCTGGGAAAAGTGGGAGCTTGTTTTACCTCACCCAAGATGATCGCTTCATGATTAAGACGATGAAGAAATCGTAAGTCAAGGTAGTTTTTTTGTTCGTGCCATTGATGTAAACTTTATTTGCTGAGTGACTACATAAAATTGGATAAATTCTTTATCAGGATACTGGATACAATGTCGCTTGTGAAACAGTTTGCGCTGTTATTCGAATTGCATTGTGGAAATGCTATTGAATTTGGAAAACCTTGTTTCTCGTGTTTGAGTTACAAGCCTTGCAAGCATGTTCCTATCTATGCACTTAGACTTAGGTTAGGTAGCTGAGTACATTTTCCCCCTGTATGGAATGCATACCCTAACTATGTTCCTTTTTCAATCATGTTTTCTGCTTCAAAAGCCTTCGGAGTACAACACATACTATGACATAGAGGCTGTCTATGACTGTTTGAAAAAGGAGTATGGGATAGAACAAGAGGATCTTGTTGTCAGTGATCTTTTTCTCGGAGTGAGTCTCTGTCATTTATTTCTGCATTTTCTGTCACGGGTAGAACCCGATTTTGTTCCTTTCAATAAAGAAATCACACATGCTCAGCCTCTGAAGTTATAATAGATCACTGCAAAAGCTTGTTACTATTTTGAAGTCTAAAGCATTGGTTTTTGAGAGGATGCTTTTCCGAGCTACGAGGGGAAATATGTTTTTCAATCAGGCACCTACAGGGGAACCTGTTACCGATCCCATATCTGGTGAAGAGGTCTGATTCGTGGTTTGCTGTTTCTTATTGTGTGTATATTGAGTAGCTATTGCTAAATTTGCCTCAAATTATTTAGAGTGCCTCAAATCAAAGGAGTATGTATTTTTGTTCCATGTTTGGCGCACTAATTCATTTATTTATGTTGAATTGCAAAGATTGATTTGACTGTAGTTGTTGAATTTTTTCTCGGAGGGAGCTTGAAACTTGTATGATACCTGACTTTGGCAACTTATTATTTGATACCTGACTTGTATGGTGCCAAATGCTTGAAAGGTATGTTTTTTGAGAGATGCTTCTATGCTCTTCCTTTTAAAAGTTGCACAACTATTAAAGCATGATTGAAGGGTAGATAGTGATTACTTACCCCTTCGCTTGCTTCAAGATTTGTGCAACTTGTACTAGAAGGAAGAGCATAGAAGCACCTCTCATGTTTTTTTTGTGCTAGGAAACTTTAGGTAGTGATTGATTGATTATAAATATGCTTATAACATCTGCTAGAAGAAAGTTGGGTCATAGGAAGTTGCCGGTTCTCTTCTTAACATTACAATGATTTGTTAAAAAGGATGAAAAGTGAAACATCGTTCTACTCCATGGAAGGTCAGGAAGGTGAAAAGGAAGGCCCCATTCTTTAGATGCTATGCACTCTAAATGCTAGGTATTCTGCATTGGAAGTCTGTAAGAATTAGAGAAAGTTGTTTGTTGGTCTTCGCTCTTTGTATATAATTATTTTGTAGTTAGCTTCAGTAATGCAATAAGATCTGTGTGCCACGGCGCACGACGCATCGGAAAGGAGGTAGGCCGGGCTGTGTGCTACGGTATAAAAAGAAGGCAAGCAACCGGATGGATGTGCGACGACGTGAGGGATTCCTGATCCGAGGCGGCGCACCACATACGTATACATATATAAATACACACACACATATATATAATATATATATGGTTGGCTTCAATAGTAGTAGGCAGAAAAAAGAGGGTTTTCCACAGGGTAATCAACTTCATGCGCTCTTGGGATGGTATAAAATTACCATCAATTTGTATTGTGAGTACTATTATTTATTTAATTATAATTTGTCTTACCGTAGCACAATTAATATTTTTTGATGATGGTCCATAATAATGCATGTATAGGATGGGAAGCTGTTGAGGGCTAAGTTTCTCATGAGTCTATTGAACTACAATGAGAATGAATCAAAAGACAATATTCCTGAAGTTATACGGGAAATCCTAAAGCGTATCAGGGATTAGATGGATTTTAATGATAAACAGTTCTTATGTTACTTTATGCACTTGCTTGTGTAGTCAACGATATAATACATCTCTGTATCTTTCTTTTGTGCACATCTTACTACACTTTATTACCAAAAAAACATATAACACTTTTTGCTTATTTGAATTGTATTACCAAATATCGCCGTAGCGTTAGCACGGGCAATATACTAGTAAAGAAATGATAGACTGCTTAGTCAAATAGTGCACCGTGAGCCCTTGTCTTGCTCAGACCGGCCATATAAGAAAGTGATGAGGCTCTCTTCAAGGATGGCCTGGAAAACACTTTTTTTGGATATTTGGAGATCTATTTAGGCCTGTAGCCATTCCAAGGGAGTGTGCTATGTGCGCCTCTATTGAAGAGGCCGGAGGGGTTCATCCCTATATAGAGAGGCTATTCTCGTGTGTGCTATATGAGAATGAGAGGTTTGTCTGATGGTTGATATACAGGCAGGGAATTCAGGCTATGGTTGGGAATTAACTCAATATAAAGGCCCAAATCAAATGCAGACCGCACTGTTCAGGACATGTACAGGCCTAATTTTTTAGGGCATCGTTGGGTTCAGTCTGAAGAGTTAACACAATAGCTGGATAAAACTAGTGATGGAGAACTAGTACCAAGTGTTGGCAACAAAGGTTTCACTATCAATCTGCTCCGGGAAGCTTCCCCGTAAAAAGTCTCCTTGTGGTTATCATACACCTGTCTTCTCAACTGCTCTAGCAAAATCTCCATTTTTTTTTCTTCGCTTCAGTACAACCGCCTTTTTATAACCAACTAGTTACATGCCCGTGCATTGCTACGAAAAACAAAATTGATAACGAAAAATAAAGATTAAAAAATAAAAAAATTATTTCACAAGATCAAACATCTTTAACGCTTCGTTTCTTGCAAAAGCTGGCTAATTAAAGCAACGCTTCGTTTTTTGTGTAGGGCAATTAAGCAGGGCAATTAAGTAGGGCAATTAAACAGGGCAATTAATGACATGGGTAGAACTCACCACTGCCACCAACTGTTGCTTTATAATAGTAGAGATAGAGATAACCACTGTATGTAAAATGACCTGTCTTTAAAATGGCAAAATCCTTTCTCGCACTATCAAACAATTCATCAGAGTTTGGAAATTTTTGTATTTGATACCAGATTTGACCCATATTCACAAAACGATACAACACTTTTGCGTATTTACAGAAAAGTCACTCGTACCCGAAATTTGAAATGCCGTTTTTGAATATCCGAAATTTTAAATTCAGTTTACATTTTTTCGGAATTTCAAATCTCGGTTTTGACGTATTTGGAATTTGAAATCTCTGTTTTGGGGTATATTCACCATATCCGGTTTTTAAAAAACCGGTTAAGCATACCCGGATTCTCAAAAACCGGGTACGAGCAGGCGTCCGCATGGAGACTTCCAGAAGTAAACAGGCGCAGCCTGGTCAGCAATGGCTTTGGATCAAAGGAAAGGCAAGGAAGACAGTAGGCACAAGCTAGTCTTGATAGCGTTTTTCCTGACAAGGAAGGAGTAATTTGGAAGCAGAGCTGAAAGGGAAAGGTTCTTACGGTTGATTGGAGAGGATTTTTCTAAATGCAACTTTTAAGTCAGAAAAATTTTAATTGAACCTTTGAATTTTTAAAACACTTTGAGGGGAAAGACAGAAGATTCAAAAATATTTTAAAGATAAATTTCGTATTTGGAAGTTGAAAATTTTGCCAAAATTTCAGGATGTCACACTGTTTTGCTCACGACCTACAGCCAAATTCTTGAAACTTGGTACGGGAATTCTTGGCCCAAATTTTGGCAACAAAATAAACTAGAAATGGAATAAAAAAAACAAATCTCACCAAACTATAGTAACACATTGGTAACAAATAAAATAAATGTCAATACACGCATGGCCACATGGTGTAAGAAATTACCGTTCGGTTTGACGCCAAAATTTTGCTCCACTATCTTGGCAAGATTGGGAGACTGCTTAGCTCTAATCCTACGCATGCATATAATTTGGTAGTAACTTTGACATTTATTGGATTTGTTACCAATGTGTTACTATAGTTTGGTGAGATTTGTTTTTTTATTCCATTTCTTGTTTATTTTGTTGCCAAAATTTGGCCAAAACATGGGCCAAGAATTCCCGTAACCAAGTTTCAGGAATTTGGCTGTAGGTCGTGAGCAAAACAATGTGACATCCTGAAAATTTTGGCAAAATTTTCAACTTCCAAATACCAAATTTATCTTTAAAATCATTTTGAACATTCTGTCTTTCCCCTCAAAGTTGTTCTAAAAATTAAAAGGTTCAATTAAGATTTTTCTGAATTAAGGCTCTGTTTGATACGGTTTCAGATTCTAGCAGAAACAAAAATGGTTCCAGATTCTTGTTAGAAACGTTTCAGGTAGAATCAGAATCACTGTCTGGAAATCGTTTGGCTAGCTGTCTGGATTCTGTGAATCGGGATGGAACGGGGTTGAGGGCGATTCAGCCCCAGTGTAGAAAAAGAAGAAACGATCCGAGGAGAATCGTTCTGAGCTTTAGCCCGTTTGGCTGGGTTTCTCCCAGATGCTATTAGAAACAATCCGGTTCCAAGTTGCCAAACGGGGCCTAAAAGTTGCATTTGGAAAAATCCTCTCCAATCAACCGTAAGAACCTTTCCCTTTCAGCCCTGCTTCCAAATTACTCCTTCCTTGTCAGCAAAACCGCTATCAAGACTAGCTTGTGCCTACTGTCTTCCTTGTCTTTCCCTTGATCCAAAGCCATCGCTGACCAGGTTGCTGCTCGAAGTATTTATTGCTAGAAGTCTCGATGCGAATGCCTGCCCATACCCGGTTTTGAGAATTTGGCTATGTTTAACAGGTTTTTCAAAAATCAAGTATGGCGAATATACCCCAATACCGAGATTTCAAATTCCAAATACGCCAAAACCGAGATTTCAAATTCCAAAAAAATGTAAACTAGAATTTGAAATTTCGGGTATTCAAAACAAAATTTCAAATTCTGGGTATAAGTGACTTTTCTGTAAATACGCAAAAGTTTTGTATCATTTTGTCAATATGGGTCAAATTTTTGTATCAAATACAAAAATTTCCTCAGAGTTTTCGTTCACTTGTGAATTTGAAGCAATAATTAACAATCTCACACGTCAGTCCTATCAGACATTTTCACCCTCCACGAAATCACCTACTGGCTAAAAAGTACTTAATTTATATCACTTACTAATCCGACTCACACCAAACTTAATTAGCAAAAGTATGATTAATAATCATCACACGCAAGCAAGCACACCAAAACCTAAAAAAGCCCAAGTCTTCTCTCTTTTCTATTCTAGTTGCTCCCGCACTTTTTTTTATGTTATGGTTACAAACCAAACAATAAAGATGGAGGACCGTTAGAAATTGGCCTATGGGTGGTCAATTTTCTTTAATTCAAAAGCATGCAAGGTTTAGTACCATATTGTAGACGAACGTGGTATGCTACTCTAGCGCAAATTAAAATTTCTACCACATAATCAGAAAGCTACTCGCAAGAAGTAGATCACAGATTAGATTACCACTAGACGCGCAGTTGCGGAATCATTCGCGCGTTGATGTAGTGGATCATTGTCGGTGTGGATTGTCCTCGCCGCGAATCGTCCTCTCCATACCGCAGTAGCAACAACGTCACCACAACAGTCCACACGTACGGGGATGGAATGCCGTGTGTCGGCGTGCAAGCACCGTGTCACTCGGCAGGGGCAGCGAGAGGTGGAGGCTAGGGTTCTGGACGAAAGATCTGTATCACGCCCACCCTTCTTCTCTCCTTATATAGCCACGCGACGAAACCCTAAGCTAGGGCCCATCAGCGCGTTAAGCCCACGAGGTCCATTAATTATGGATCCAATCCGAATTAATGCGTCCCAGCCCGTTAAGTGTGTGACCCTGTAGGTTCATGCGCATTTGGACATATATTCGGAAAACCTTTTTCTAATCCAATAGTTGGTAGCGGCTCCTTACAGAGCATGCTAACTCCCAAACGCATATGATCAAAGTACTAATGTAATAATCCCTTTGCCAAACTATATGAAGATCGAACTCAAGGCGAGAAGTATGTCATCCTTTGACAGTTCAATCCATCTCTCGTATCCGTGATATATTAATAAGTTGTGATTGACTTCTCAATCACAGCATGGCCATGCACTTCCTTAATCGTATCACACGAGTGGCCTAGACATATATCTCCGTTACACTGAAGTGGCAAATTCTATCTTGACTGTTCACTTCCCTCTGCATGCTTCATGGTAAACATGAAAGCTACCTTTATAACTATCCGGTTAGGAAATAGTGTTTGGTAACCCCAAGGTAAACTATTACATATGTAGAGAATGTGACAATCTTAGGTCTAAGGATCATACATCTACTATGTATGAGATACACTGATGACATATAAGAAAGTAACATTCTCGCAGTGTCCCATTGCGGGTCTATCTAACACATGTTCTTCAACATGTGTTCACAATGTATTGATGATATCTCCATATCCCATGATCTATGAAACATGATCATCAATCAATACATGTGCTGATCTATTCATCGTTGTCCTATACGATGATACTCGATCAGAGATACTTACAGAATTATATCAATGAGTAGAGAGTTTCATAAGCAAGTCACATACTTGCTGATCAATATAATGATATACATTCATTGGACCAATAATCATATTATTATTCATAAACACAGTCATGTTACAATCATCTTTATGACCGCCTCAAGGGCATAACACTAACATATATTGCCTAGCCAAGTGGAGGAAAGGCAACTTAAAAGGTGGAGTCCTTGTCACCTCTTGATTAATGTGACACTTGGCATGAGGATGGCATTGGGTGAATACTAGCAAAACACACACGCATGCACGTATTCATGTATTTCGCGTGAAAATCCGTGTGACTTGTGACTTTGGACTTGCACCGCGTCGTCGTGTGTCTCCTAGCACTTTAACTTCACCTTTTATTTTGCTAAATCTTGCAATTATCTCTCTATTCATTCTGTTTAAATGCGATTTAAACATTCTAGTAACTGCCGATATTATGCAGTCAGTTATTAGTAACTGCCAACATTACTCTATCAGTTACTGATGCACGTGTGTAAAAACACCTGGAGACGTCCAGACTTGATGCGTTGAATTCCTCCATTCTTCCTGCTCCTCTCTGCAAAAGCTGTACTGTTGTGTTGAGTTGTTGAACCTCGCCGGCCTTCCTCCTCGGCGTGCACCGTGAAGGAGAGTGAGCGGTATCTCTGAGCCATTGCCGTAGAGTTCACCTGCACGGGGCGGCAATAAGGTTTATGGGTAGCGCTTCAGCGCGACCACTTTTCTTCTTCCTCGTCGTCGCCTACTTTCACGATCGTGTCTACACTGCGCTGCTTCCAATTCTTCAGCAAGCCCAACTGTAAGTCGTTCGTGATTGTTCGACTCAAACATATTCTGTTTCTTGAGTATATATATGTTTCAAAGTACAATATGTAGCCTACTGTTAGATTTACTGTGTACATCAATATTTATCTGTGATATTTGTCTCCTGGTAAAATTTGGAATTAAAATATTGCACACATTTCCATCAAGGACTTCGATCCCACACCCCACGGCCTATGAAGGATGAGGGGGCGGTTTCAGAGACCCCCGTAAGCGGGGAAGACACAGGGAATATGTGGTTTTGATAACGTAAACCGGAATTTCTTGAAGAAAAAAGTTCTCTCTATAACACCCCGGCACCTAGCATGCCGCGAATGTCACCCAAACAATACTGGAAACAACCAAAAACACATATTTAACATTAAATTACAGCACTACGTTAAAAGTTTACACAAAATTTTGGCAGCATATCCTTTGTTTTTCCATGGTTTTAAGCATCAATATTAGAGGCATATCATAATATCAAAATCAAAGATGACAATAGCAAGGCAATCAGGGCTTTCAACAACAATTCAACTAAGGATATAAATCTATCTGTCACAAGACAAATATGGGCTAAACATTTACTCATGACAACCAACGAGGCATCAAACCATAATTTAGTTCCATGAGGTAACCATCACAACTAAAGGAAGGGTATGACATTGATTAAAAGAGTGATGGTAAGTGATGTCGTGTGTCTAGCTCCTTTTCCCACATGTCGGATTCAAGATACCTAAAAAAACATAAACAACAAGCGTGAGTTCATCACTCAGCAAAGTGTATTGCAATGGAACAAAACAATAGCAGTATTCAGTAACATCTTCATTAACATCTCATAAAACATCATCACAAGCCTCTCGTAAAACATATTCATAAGCATCTCATAAAACATCATCACAAGCCTCTCATAAAACATCTTTATAAGCATATCATAAAAACCTCTTCATTCATGCAATGCAATGCACATGTCTCTTTGCTTAGCACATACCGGTATTGCCGAGTGCACACCCGTCGGTGTGCACCCTTTTTCCCTTCCATCCCGTGGAGGGTGCCTACTCTTACTGACTCGCTCCTATTCACAACCGTGGATGGGACTACGAGGTAGGTCTTTCGTGTTCACTACGTGTGAACACAGAGGCCCACATCAGAATGGGGCGCCTCTTCCATTATGAATGCACATATGCCATAACATGATTTAACTTGCATAAATACTCAATATAACAACTACACAACCATTAACTAATCATGTTTATCATATCACAAGCAAGGATCAAACATGGCAATTTAGCACATCATATAGTATTATTGCAATACTACAAATCTATTTGGTCATCCAATTCCAAAACCAACACAATACACTTGCCTTCAACCGCGTGGGACGGAGTGGCGAGATGTGGAAAGCACTCCCGGGGTCACACCACCTGCACATAGGCACAATACACTCAAAACATGTGTAACACCCCGACATCTAATATGCCTGAATGCTACCAAACATAAGCTGAACCACATCTAAATACCACAATTACAAGTAAATTCCAGCAAAGGAACAAATGCTAAAAACCGAGATTTCGGCAGCATCTCCTTTGTTTTTCCATGAGTCGGAGCAACAACAAAGTATCACAAGTTATATCATAATGGAAAGCATCTAAAACAGCAATAACATGTGACATAGCAACAATATAAGTCCAGGATAAAGCATTCAACCACTTCATGAGCTAAACGAATCAAATAGTAAGACCGAGCACACAGATAAGCAATTCTCCAAGTTTCTTGGCAATACTTTCATTATCATGACTCCAAATGATAACACTGTCTAAATTGTGTGGAGCTACGTGTAGATGTGTAGCTAACCCCTTTTTCCCGCATGCCGGTTTCATGGTACCTAAGAAAAACAACATACACACAAGCGTGAGTTCATCACTCAGCAAGTATATTGCAATGGAACAAGAAAATACATTCCAATACCTTCATCACCACTTTTCACATACAACATCATACACATCTCATATTCATAGTGTAAGCATATCATTGACATCATCATAAATCATCCTCATATAACATCCTCATATCATGCAATGCAATGTAATGCAATGCGATGCACATATCTCCTGGAAAGTCAAACCGGTGGTTGAGTACACACCCGTCGGTGTGCACCCTCTTCCCCCTTCCATCCCGAAGATGGAGGGTGCCTACTCCTCGCTTCCAAACACCGCGGTGGATGGAATCACGATGTACGACTTACTCATTGGCTCTCCGGAATAGTCATAACTTTCTCACCGACCTTCCCCGGATTAGTTATGACTTTCTCACCGCCCGGGCCATGTAACATGCCATGTATGCAAATATGCCAACATCATAATTAACTTGTATATTAACACATGGCATCATAGCATACTCATCATATCATAGGCAATCATTAAAGCATGGCAAGTGATCATATCATATAATCAAGTTCATCTAGTCTCAACTAGCAACCTACAAACCGCTATCCATTACAATACACTTGCCTCAACCACGGGAAACGGATTGGCGGAAAGTAGAAGGCACTCCCGGGGTCGCACCACCTGCACATAGGTACCACACACTCACAATCATGTCCACAAAGCAGTACGCAAACCCTCATCTACCCCGACATTGCCAACTACTCGCAAAACCCAAAAATAGAGGTTCTGTCCCGTCGGGACAGCAGCCTTCCAAAAGGCACAACTTGAGTTTTGGGACTCCGAATCAATTAAACGAGTACATCCTCGCATAGCTTAGGAAATTTCCCAACTTTTTCTAGGTATAGGGAAAGACAGATTCGGACTCTAAAGTTGTTTAATCTACAAAATACCGTGATCTGTTCCAATCACGTCACAGATTTTAACACGCTCCGTAAAACAGCCATAGCTTTCAAACGGATGGGCGGAATTTGACGTTCTTTATATCCACTAAAAGATAATGAAATTATATACAACTTCTTCAACAGCCGTACGACCAAAATCCGACTTTAAATTGGCAAAAACCTAAGCCCTAGGTCGACTGCTCATGCTGCCCGAAACAGAGAACGTGGCAACTTCTAGATTTCATCTAATCTACTCAAATCCAGCACCACCAATTGATATAAAAACTTGATAAAAACCCTTAGAACAGTACCTAGACCAACCCCAAGGATTCCCATGGCCATACCTTTGCCCGACGCACGAAAACTGAAAGGATCTCCTCCCGGTTCGCTCCTCGCTCCTCGCTCCTTGCTCCTCGCTCCAATGGATGGATCCTCGAGGTGCAGGGGTGGGGAGGCTACCCTAGGGCAGCAAGGGGGGTGGAGGAGAGGTGGTGGATAGGTGGGGAGCAATGGGGGCAAGGGGAAGGGGCGCACGGCCACAAGGGGAGAGGAGAGGAGGTGGGGTGGCTAGGGCAAGGGAGGAGGAGGTGGGGGCGCACAATGGCAGGGTGGGCGCACACAAGGGGCAGGGAGAGCCCCTTAAACCAGCCCAAAAGGAATCCTAGTCCTAAATGGACTCATACTCCATCCCACCGAAGCCCACAACCCTTTCCCCTAGGCCCAAAACTCCCCGGAAAGGCCCAAACTCCCGGAAACGGCCCGGAAAAGCTATTAACCTCTATACCCTATGGTTTTAACCTTAATTCCACATCTCATAATGTTTTTGACCTCATCATGCTCAATAAATAAGGATACGACACTCCGTGGTGTCACATTCTTCCCCCCTTCAACAGGATTCGACCCCGAATCCGAGACACGCCACTTCGCAAACAACCAAATCAAAGGGAGTTATGGTCCACACCTCAGAACCCGCTTAGAAGCCCCTACGATTTGCACCAACCAGCACTCAGAGGCAAGGAGCTAAGGATCAAAGATTGACAGCTCTAAAGATAACTCACAATCAAAACTTGCGAGAACTTTACTCAACATTGAAACACAAAATACTCACACACGGTCTCAGCACGACCCCAAGCGATAAGATAAATCCTCGAACAGCCCACAAAAGAAAACGGTCTCATACTCCTCGTTCTAAGCATTCCTTAGCACTGAAGTGCCCGATCCCTTTAACTCATGCTACTCTCCAGAAAAACACGGTACCAACCTCCCTTCTGTGGTTCCTTGTACTCAAGACGACGCGAAACAGGAGAGACACAACGCTCTAAGATTACCACCAGAATGTACAACCTACTTTATATCCAGGATCCGTAAGACTCGCGTAACAGAAACGACCGAACGTTCCTCTGCGGTTGACATAACTCGCTCATTGCCCAACGACAAAAAGATCCAATACACTTCAAAAGGAAAAGTGATTACTAGCAACCTCCAAATGGTCCACTAATAATTTAATCAACCCTACCGAGGAACACCTCAACGACACAATTCTCCACGAAGGTTTGCATTGAGTCATACACAACCATCCATTCAAAGGACCACGATAAAGAGCACAATCATTGAGTGAGCTCAACCATAAACATGAACCCAAGTGGCCCTCATCCAACAACTCAAACCCCAAAGCGCTAAAACCACTTTGGAAAGGATTCGACAACAACCAGAGAGTATTCATTTTAATTTTCTAAGCCAAAACGCAAAGGAAACACAAATCCCTTCACCACAACCAACACCAGAAATTATTCATTCTTTTCTTTTCATACTAGAAAGCAAGGGAAATCTCGTTTCATGACATGAATGCACATTCTTCAAGAGCACTCCGGATTAGTCATATCTCCATATATGACTTTCTCACCGACCTGGCTCAACGACTCTTCTATCATTTAACATAAAAAAAACGATGTCATGTTTACTTTTCATCATTCCTTCATCATGTAACAACACTACTGAATAGTCATTCACATGACGACTTCTTCCTCAGCATCACATGAATAAATCTCGAATAACATCGAGAGTTGCGCTAATTCATATAAACTATGACGGCAGCATAGTTAACAGTAAGGCACCACATCGTCTCAGAACCCACTCATGATAGAAAGCTAAACTCGCAAAACATCGCATTTTAACCAAAATCAACATTTGGAAAACAAGACATCGACTCCAAAGTTAAACATCTGCTTCCTTTTAAAATTAATTCCAAAGATAATTCAGTGCGCACGCGAAAGGGCGCGATCGACTCAAAAACTTTTGGGGTGTAAATCCATACTCATAGCACCAACTTAAACAAATTAGCCAAAACCAAATATTTGCACCATTTTCTACGAGTTTTAGGGAAACTCTGAAACATAGCATAAGGAACACCTTGACCAAAAACCCTTCAACCAAAATGGCAAACAACCAAACTAGTCCAAAAGCTTTTGAACACAAGCTCAGCATAAAAAGAACCATCTCTAGTACTCCACTATGCTTTCCATTAAAGACTTCAATAATCACTATTTACTCCCTAAGAAGCCCCAACACAATTAAACCAAAAGCTTCACAACAAATTCTTCCTCTAGTTACCATTCCCAACACTTTTAATTAGGGTTTATGATGCTTATCACAAAGGCACCCAACCAAGACTATATTGACATGATCCCCACGGATCACCAAATCATAATACTTCTTATTCTAAATTTGAAACATACTACTTCAACAAATCTTTCAGCAAGATCAACATATAAATTTCATACCTCCTATATATTCACGTCTCGACAACCGAGCCTTATTCAGTTAAACAACGACTTCAACATGTAAATATTATCTCCACAGGGAAGAATTCGTAAGGGAGACTCTAAGTTATACTTTCATTAAGGATAAGATCATTTATCATGTTAATTATCCAAAGCTCACTCCATCGCAACATGTTAAAATTTTCTTCTATTTTAACCATGGTTTTCCAACGAGTAATCTAAATAGTTACCACCACTACTTAGTCATCAATAACAACAAAAGGGCATAATCATCAACCAACAACATTACTTTTAGCTACCCTATACATAGGTGATAACAAATTACCACCACACAACATACTCCCACTATTTAAAATAGATTGAATACTAGCATTAACACTGCCCTTAACAACATCATTAACAATAAGTCTTATGTCTTCTCAATTGATATTAATACTAGCATTGTGGAGACACAACTGCATACTTCCAAATATACTAGTAGTTTGCAACAACGTAAATAGCAACTCTAATCAACTTCCAAATTAAAGTCACTAGGCAACACGATTAAATTTCTCTATTAATCCATTAGATTAGAGCATCTTTAAACAACCAGCAAAGTTTCTTTATTAATAACATCAGTCTACATCATCTTAATGTTTCAACTATGCATCAGGGTTTAAAACTTTAAACATAATCGGGGGTCATAAGCATTTTTTTATAACAAAGCAACAGATTCTAAGTATGTACATTAACACATTTAATCATTCTCGCTAAGAGCAAACTACAACACTAGTAGTCTATTTATTTTCAAGCTTGAGGTAACAACCGCATTGAATTGTTTCAACTCACAAATTAACTTAACAATACGTCATCCCATAAACCACATTGGTACATGCTACATAACATGCTGAACAACAATTCTTACTAGCGACAAACGATTTCAGTCAAAAGACTACTTACTTTGTTTGCAGCATTTTAGTTTTAAAGCTCATCCCAATATTCATAAGGAAACTTGACTCTCAAAATTGCAATGAGACAAACCCAAACTTGGTCATGCAAGAGGAATTCTCCAAAACACCTTTTTTTAAATCTCAAGGACTCCCATAGAGGAAAATGGTTGAAAGACAATTTTTTCGATAGGGAACCAAGCGCTCAATTAAACCTTTGCAAATAAAACCTTAACACCAAACCCCAAACTTTCACGAAACAAGAAGGGTTCTTCAAAGATGATTTCTTAAACCAGTAAAATAACGAAATCAAACACCACTTACTCGTACAAAGCCACTGAACTTCAGCCCTGACAGCTAGGCCTGGCATAACACCGCAATAACTCCTTTAACCTCGGAGAAAGACAAACACAGGAATAAATTGAATGCTTCTTCCCCATAAAGCAATCACCAAACTAAGCATCAAACTGGAAAGGCGACCAAAAGAAGCGCAACACTAGACTCTTCTTCTTCGTCTTCAACCAAGGAAGATAAAACCACATACCGCATACGGAACAATCCGCGAAAATCCAAGACCAAACACTTTCCTTTTGGTTTCCATCAACTAAAACCAAGAAAACCAACCAAGACCAACCACAGAACGATAAAGAACATCCGAAGGAATCCACCACCAAACTCTTCTATTTGACTCCAGTCAACTACCCGATCTACGACAGAAAGGGTAAGCACTCTTCTCCTACAGGGGTTAATAGTTCTTCGGTGATGGCGCTAACCGGCCACACCGTCAAATCTCACTCTTACTATGAATAAAGAGAGGTGGCCGAAACCCTTCGGCACCACAACCCCATTTTAACACAACCACAAGAACAATTCAATCATTTATCTCATAGACATAGCAACATGCTTTATCAAATGAAGCATTCAACATCAAAGCTTAAATATAACATTTAAACGTAAAGAAAGGATACCCATACCCTTTCCTACTGTGCATCCATTGTGTGTCAAATTTTTAGATTAGTTATACCACTTTTGCAAGTTTTAATGTTGCTATCCTATGACAAAATTTTAGTTAAGACCTAAGCCATGTTTCTAAGTTATTCCACATCACATTTTAGTTGTACCCTATAGCATGACACTAAAAAAATACACATTCCAAGGACCTACAGCCCGCTCTGATACCAACTGTAACACCCCGGCATCTAATATGCCTGAATGCTACCAAACATAAGTTGAACCACATCTAAATACCACAATTACAAGTAAATTCCAGCAAAGGAACAAATGCTAAAAACCGAGATTTCGGCAGCATCTCCTTTATTTTTCCATGAGTCGGAGCAACAACAAAGTATCACAAGTTATATCATAATGGAAAGCATCTAAAACAGCAATAACATGTGACATAGCAACAATATAAGTCCAGGATAAAGCATTCAACCACTTCATGAGCTAAACGAATCAAATAGTAAGACCGAGCACACAGATAAGCAATTCTCCAAGTTTCTTGGCAATACTTTCATTATCATGACTCCAAATGATAACACTGTCTAAATTGTGTGGAGCTACGTGTAGATGTGTAGCTAACCCCTTTTTCCCGCATGCCGGTTTCATGGTACCTAAGAAAAACAACATACACACAAGCGTGAGTTCATCACTCAGCAAGTATATTGCAATGGAACAAGAAAATACATTCCAATACCTTCATCACCACTTTTCACATACAACATCATACACATCTCATATTCATAGTGTAAGCATATCATTGACATCATCATAAATCATCCTCATATAACATCCTCATATCATGCAATGCAATGTAATGCAATGCGATGCACATATCTCCTGGAAAGTCATACCGGTGGTTGAGTACACACCCGTCGGTGTGCACCCTCTTCCCCCTTCCATCCCGAAGATGGAGGGTGCCTACTCCTCGCTTCCAAACACCGCGGTGGATGGAATCACGATGTACGACTTACTCATTGGCTCTCCGGAATAGTCATAACTTTCTCACCGACCTTCCCCGGATTAGTTATGACTTTCTCACCGCCCGGGCCATGTAACATGCCATGTATGCAAATATGCCAACATCATAATTAACTTGTATATTAACACATGGCATCATAGCATACTCATCATATCATAGGCAATCATTAAAGCATGGCAAGTGATCATATCATATAATCAAGTTCATCTAGTCTCAACTAGCAACCTACAAACCGCTATCCATTACAATACACTTGCCTCAACCACGGGCAACGGATTGGCGGGAAGTAGAAGGCACTCCTGGGGTCTCACCACCTGCACATAGGTACCACACACTCACAATCATGTCCACAAAGCCGTACGCAAACCCACATCTACCCCAACATTGCCAACTACTCGCAAAACCCAAAAACAGAGGTTCTGTCCCGTCGGGACAACAGCCTTCCAAAAGGCACAACTTGAGTTCTCGGACTCCGAATCAATTAAACGAGTACATCCTCGCGTAGCTAAGGAAATTTCCCAACTTTTTCTAGGTATAGGGAAAGACTGATTCGGACACTAAAGTTGTTTAATCTGCAAAATACCGTGATCTGTTCCAATCATGTCACAGATTTTAACACGCTCGGTAAAACAGCCATAACCTTCAAACGGATGGGCGGAATTGAACGTTCTTTATATCCACTGAATGATAAGGAAATTATCTACAACTTCCTCAACAGCCGTACGACCAAAATCCGACTTTAAATTGGTGAAAACCTAAGCCCTAGGTCGACTGCTCATGCTGCCCGAAACAGAGAACGTGGCAACTTCTAGATTTCATCTAATCTACTCAAATCCAGCACCACCAATTGATCTAAAAAGTTGATAAACACACTTAGAACAGTACCTAGACCAACCCCAAGGATTCCCATGGCCATACCTTTGCCCGACGCACGAAAACTGAAAGGATCTCCTCCCGGTTCGCTCCTCGCTCCTCGCTCCTTGCTCCAATGGATGGATCCTCGAGGTGTAGGGGTGGGGAGGCTACCCTAGGGCAGCAAGGGGGGTGGAGGAGAGGTGGTGTAGGGGTGGGGAGGCTACCCTAGGGCAGCAAGGGGGGTGGAGGAGGTGGGGCGCACGGCCACAAGGGGAGAGGAGAGGAGGTGGGGCGGCTAGGGCAAGGGAGGAGGAGGTGGGGGCGCACAATGGCAGGGTGGGCGCACACAAGGGGTAGGGGGAGCCCCTTAAACTAGCCCAAAAGGAATCCTAGTGCTAAATGGACTCATACTCCATCCCACCAAAGCCCACAACCCTTTCCCCTAGGCCCAAAACTCCCCGGAAAGGCCCAAACTCCCGGAAACGGCCCGGAAAAGCTATTAACCTCCATACCCTATGGTTTTAACCTTAATTTCACATCTTATAATGTTTTTGACCTCATCATGCCCAATAAATAAGGATACGACACTCCGTGGTGTCACAACATGCCCACAAAACAACACAAGAACTATCAACTACATCGACTTCGCAACCCACTCCTAAAACCCGGAAAACAGAGATTCTGTCCAACGGGACAGTAGGCTTTCAACAAGCATAACTTGAGTTATGCAACTCCAAATAAGGTAAATGAGTACATTTTCTCGAACCTTAGGAAATTTTCCATCTTTTTCTAAGTATTCGCGAAAACTGAATCGACTTCTAAAATCCTCTAATCTACAGTTGATCACAGACTGTACCATTCACGTCACAGATTGGATAGTGTTCGGTAAAACGACCATAACGTTTAAACAGCTGAACGGAATTTAGCGTTTTCAGCGCCCAATTAAAGGTAATTTGATTACCTACAACTTTCTCAACAGCTGGACCCCCAGAAAACGAATCTAAAATTCTCTAAATCGCGCCTGAAAACAGATCTCTAATCTGTCCGAGCAGAACGGCAAACAGATCCAAACTTTTTCAGATCTAACTAATGGTAGCACCTAATTGGAGGCTAAAAGCATTAGATCTACCCACTAGAACAGTACCTAATCCACCCCCAAAACTCCCAATAACCATACCTCTCCTTGACGAAACGAAAAACCGACGAAAACTTCCTTCTCCCGTATTCGATCCTCCTCCAATCCGCAGGAAAACGCTGTTTTCCCTTCGGTTGGATGAACTCCGCAACAAGGACAGTAGGGAGAGGTGATGTGGGGGAGGTAGAGGCGGCTATGGGGGAAACCCTAGCTAGGGTGGGAAGGAGAGGGGAGGGGCGCATGGGTGGAGGAAAGGGGGCGGCTAGGGTTTGGTGGGAGAGTTGGGGCGGCTAGGGGGAAGGAGGTGGAGGCGCCCAAGGCTAGGGTTTGCTGGTTTGCCCCCCACCCCCCACCCCCCACCCCCGCCCTCATGGGCGCAAAAAAACCCCCACTGACGGCCCATAACTCAACCCATAGGCCCAAATCCTCCTGGGAGGGCCCAAACCCTCCCGGAACGGCCCAAAAACCTCTAAAAAACCCAAAAACTCAACATACTTCATACCTAAATATCACATTATCTAATTTCATATCCTATGATGTCACACTCTCTTTACAAGGCTGGGGTCGAAGCCTATTTATAGGCCTAATGCGATATTATAATAGTACCCTTGCAAACCTCGTAGGGTCGTAGGTGTCTACCGTATTTTTCCTCTTCTAAGAACTTGTCCTTAGGTACAATGAAGCCCCGTAGGGTAGGCCTGACATCCCGTCATATCGGCATCCTCGCCTCGGTCTATGTTCCTGAGGCCTATCGGAGCCTCCGGCTTGGCACCGAAGACTATTGACGGTGCACCACTTCGGTGGTTGGTGAAGGCTGTCGTGGCCACCTCGGGATTGAGCCATTCGGTGGCCAGCCTAGGCCTTCGGCATGGCCCCGAAGGTGTCATCTTCGGACCTAGCTCCTTCGAAAGTTGGTGGGTGTTGCTGTGGGCACCTCATGGTTGATTCCTTCGGCTATCTCCCAATCCTTTGATGTGGTTCCGAAGGTGTCATCCTTGGGGTCGGCCCCTTCAGAACCAACTCGGAGGGAGGATGGCATTGTTTCCTTCTGATAGTCCGTCGAGTTGTAGGGGGTGGTTGTTGCTCCCGACAACATTTGCAAATCTGATTTCTATGCGAACGAATTTGCAAAACTGGTCCTGTCCTCAATCGCGGAAGCAACGGCGACGACACATCACCTATAGGCTACAACACTCCCTTACCACAGCACCCCACTGGTGCAGCTGCCGTGCAACCGGAGGTCGACAAGACCTGTCGAGCATCCCCACCTTAGTAGGCTAGCTCCATCTGTTAATTAAGTGATTTAATTAAGCAAAGTGTTAATTAAGTGATTGTTAATTAATTAAAAAATTTATTAAGTAAGAAAAGTGATTAATTAATCAATTTGATAGGCTAGTTCCTACTGAGAAAGAGGAGTTCGCAGGACCTGTTGTGGCTCCACAATGCAGCAAGCTAGTGGGCCCTGCCTGCTACGCTGACAGTGTTTTGTCACAATAGGAGAGTGCGAAAGGTGGCAAATGCCTTCCACGATCTGAGAGGTACCATTTTTGAAAATTTTGAAGAGACAAGATTAGAGACGTCAAAAAAAAAGTGTCAACACAACGCAACACTTGCAGCGCCATCCCGACTACACAAGCAGGCGTACGTAACAATATGCAGCTGCACACGCACGCCACAACACTGACTACAAGCATGCCGTCGAACACCTCGTCCTCCTCCCATTCCGATCACTTGCAGCAGGCGACGAACTCGGCGATGCGTATCATTAGGTCGCGCGCGTCGTGGAACTCGGAGAAGACGTAGAACGCGTGGATGGCGTCCGGGTACTCGAACACCCTCACATCCTTGCCTCTGCCCCTAGCATCTCACAGTACCGCCGCCGTCAGTCACTACGTACTACAAAGAAGGACATCACAGACGGTTTAAAAACGTTATCACAGACAGTTTTTCGAATCGTCTATAACTATGTGTCTATGATTATCGTTGCATATCACAGACGGTTCAGAAACCGTCTGTAAAAAGCACATCACAGACGGTTCTAATTATGAACCGTCTGTGATAATCTGTTATCACATACGGTTTAGCCAAGAACCGTCTGTGATATGCATAAAACCCACATTGATTCAGCACTAATAACATATGGTACATCATCATATTTCTAAATTTTCTAGTTGGTATTATTCTCGCCCAAGCATGCTTAACTAATGAGTTTTATCGTCGATTTTAACGCAACACGAGCACTTCACAAAAGGTCACCCATCCTAGTACTACTCTCACCCAACCACGCTTAACTTTAGAGTTCTTACATGATCTAATACTATAGAGTCCGTATGATGGCATTTGAAATATAACGTGTCCCCCTCCCCTTAACCTCACAAGCACCCGAACAATGATTTTAGTATTCTCATGCTCTGAATACGGTTTGGAGAAGAAAAATACTAGCATGTCAGCACTAAAAAAACCGAATGAAATACATATGGTAAATTTGGCAAATACATATGAAATACATTCGATTTTTGCACAATCAAAGTCATGGCAAATTTGTACACTTAGCCAAAATTTGTATCACAGATAGTTTGTAGCTAGAACCATTCGTGATAATAATAATATATCACAGACGATTCTATTTTAAAATCGTCTGTGATATCTACAGGAGTCATCACAGACGGTTCTATATTAAAACCGTCTGTGATATTGCTGTATATCACAGACGGTTTTTATATAGAACCGTCTGTGATATTGTCACTTACGGTTGCACTATAGAACCGTCTGTGATGTTTCTCATCATATACGGTTTATCAAAACTGTCTGTGATGAGACATTTAATATAAGACTTTCTGTAGTAGTGAGTGCATCACAGGCGAGAACGCCGGGGAGTCGACGCCGGCTGTGACCGCTGGGGACACAAAGTTCGCGGCCTGGTGGGTTTGGTCCGCGCTGGGTGGGAGGAACGCACGTGCGCCACCTCCAGTCGGCGTGGGAGATATTCACGATGGGCATAGCGCCATCGAGGCGGAGCTCAGACGGTGTTCACTCCTCGCCACCGAAGAAGGGCTGGATGGCAACAAAGTCGGTGAGGCAGACGTTCTTGAAGGTGGAGGGGTCCGTGGCGTAGCGGCGGGTGACGTGGTGGCGATGTTGCGCCACACTGTAGCCGGCAAGGAAGCAGTGGGAGGCGTCGAGCGGGACATCCACGGGGTGGTTCATGGGGTCGTCAATGAAAGGAGTGATAATTTCCTAGAGGGGGTGAATAGGCTATTATAAAATTTAAATGAAATTTACTACAGCGGAAATGGATCAGAACTTCTGATAAGTGAATCGGAACTTTCAATGCAATATCGAAACTTCCGATTAAATACCGGAATGTCCGATCATAGCGGAAAAGATAGATATGAATGACAAGGAAGCTAATTCAAAATCTAACTTTACTCCAAGCTAACTTAAGATAGAACAAGTAAGCTAGAGTAGATTGACAATAAGAATAAAGCTCAACTAAGGAGATTAAAATTAATTTCACAAGAGAAATCAAATCGAGGAGACAAAGAATTTGTTGTTACAGTTTGGATCCTTGAGGGGATCTTACGTCTCCGTTGAGGAAGCTCACAAAGAGCCGGGTCTTTTCCAACGCTTTCCTCCCAAACCTCGGTCACACTAGAGATTTGGTTCCTTTTTTATCTCTTCCCTTTCGGAGGCGACATCGACCTTCACAAACTTCTCATGGCTACCCACAATTTCGGGAGCTCGTGAGTGACGCCTGGCCATCTAGGAGTCCTTCAACCTCCAAGAGTAATGAGTCCAATGTGCACTCGATCTTGGAGATGAACTCTAATGCTCAAAGTGAATAACTCTTCTTTTTTCTCTTAACTCTAAATTCTTTTGAACCCTTACTCTTTAATTGATCACTAAGATAAAAAAGGAGATGAAGAAAAGAAAGCTCAAGGAGTGTATTGAATGCTCAAATGAGGACCCAGCCAACTAGCTAACCTCATTAAAGAGGGGCGGAGGGGTATTTATAGATTTGGAGAAAAACTAGCCGTTATGCCACCACTCAGCCACATATCGGAATTTCCGATGTTGATATCGGAACATCTGATATGTCTAAATTTTCAGAAAACAACTCACTCCAACGGTCGAAACAATACACATCCGAACTTCTGATTTCCACGATCGGAACTTCCGATGTATTTAGAGAGTTACCTTTGAAACACTATTTTGAGGAGTTTCTAAGTCAGTATCGGAATATCCGATACACAGATCGGAACATCCGATTCTTGGAATCGGAATGTTTGATCTATCCAGAGAGCAGTTTTAACAAAGAGCTATTGGAAAAACTTCGAAGTCCTCATTGGAACATCCGATCCAAAGATCGGAACATCCAATGTATCCAGAGAGTACCTCAAACGCATACACCGGAAACTCCGATGGATCGGAACATCCGATTTAATATCAGAACATCTCATCCGGATAGAAGAGAAGAACACTCGGTGTGTGTGTTGTGACTCGTGTCTCCTTGACAAAATAAGGTGACCATTCATTTGACCATAGAGACTTATCCTAGATTGACTACATTGCATCCTTCTTAATAGTACAACATGCTTATGACTCAATAATAAATGTACAATACATTTGAATGACGCCATTTTTCTTTCTCGTTCCTTTTTTAGGGTAGCCATTATTTGTAGATGACCTCACTTTTGAACTTTCACCTGTTCATAAAACTAATTGAACACATTAGTCCCTTTAATCGTTTGTTATTAATCATCCAAAATTCACTTAGGGGCCTAGATGCACTTTCAGTGAAGGAACTGGAGGGCCGCGAACCCATCGTCGTAGGGCACAGGGAAGCAGTACTCCGGGGAGCAGCGGTAGTCGATTGATAGCACAGCCGTGGATGCGTACCGCACTATGTGGTGGCAGGCCACGTCGTAGGCTAGGGATGCCGCAGAGAGGAACGCGAACCCACTGCCGTGGAAGAAGACGATCATGGGGAGAGGCACCGTGTCCTCGTCATCGCTGGGTTCGCCGGGTGGAAGAGGCGCGCGCGGAGGCAGAGCGCCGGGTCGATGACAACGTCGCGAGCGGTGACGCCGCGGCACTGGGAGGAGATGGTGGGGACGCGTGGGTCCAGGAGGGAGAGGACGCAGCAGTTCAGTGTGCCATCAGCACGGCGGGTGGTATCAGTGACACAGTCCATGGCTGGCATCAGTGACACAGTCCACGGCCTTGAGGGAGAGGCGCATGAGGCGCGACATTGGTGGCTTTAGCTTCCATCGCAGCGCTGGAGCTGTCTCCACCATAGTCATCTTGGTCTTCTTAGAATTAATCGGGATGGTGTTTTGGTGTATTTATGGGACGGTGTTTTGGTATCACTACTACAGAAAGGCTTATATTAGACACACCATCACAGACGGTCTTCAAAAACTGTCTATAATATGCAATATCACAGACAGTTCTATAATCCAACCGTCAGCGTACCTATCACAGACGGTTGTTAATTATACCGGTCTGTGATAAACACAAAATCACATACGATTTTATGTTAACACCGTCTTTGATATTATCACAGACGGTTGTATATTAAAACCATCTGTGATGTGAACTAATATCACAGACGGGTTTATATTAAAACCATCTGTGACTATATCACAGACTGTTATAAACACAAACCGTTTGTGATATTGGTTATTATCACAGACGGTTTGTGTTTATAACCGTCTGTATTTAGGTTGGTCATCTAGCTTGTAAGCAGAGACATCTGTTGCAGTTTTGTGTTTTCGGTTCAGGTATAGTAGCCGATCCGTGTTGATATTTTTATAACTGTGATTGAGTGATTTTTAATTTTTTTTAACATATCTAATTGCATTCTCACATTGCTTTTTTGATATTTTTTGTGATCGACAAACGATGGCATAACAAAGTATAATAATTAAAACAATGCAATGGTTTCATTAAACACTATATTAAGCCCATAACAGCATAACCAAAAGTACAATAGTTAATAATTAACATAAAACATTATATTAATTATAATATATATATATATTAATCAACATATGATGAGGAGGAGCCTGATCTCTGGTACCACAACTTGTCATCGCTGCACAGGGGGGTTGTCGTCGTCATCGTCATCGTCAATGGCGAATTTATCATGATCGTCATCGTTGTCGTCCTCCGATGAGCTCCCCTAGTGGATGACGGAGGTGACCTCCTCCTCCTCCTCCTCTGCCTCCTCCTCTTCCTCCTTCGTCTCCTCCCATTCCTCCTCCTCCTCCTCCTCCTCCTCTTGCTCCTCTGCCTCCTCCGTCTCCTCCCGTTCCTCCTCCTCCTCCCGCGGCGGCGTCGGGGGCGGTGATGGAGAGGCGCCGGAGGAGGCAGAGCATGCGGGAGAAGGAGGAGATGCCATGAGTATGGGAAGAAGAAGGAGTAGTAGCGCCAGAGGAAGGTGTTCGAAGTTTGTTTTAATAGGCATACGGGAATTGAAGACAAGCGAGAAACGAAGAATTTTTAAAGTCGCAAGGGAAACGAAGAGACGAAGATAGTATCACAGATGGTTGATTTATATACAACCGTCAATGTACATATCACAGACGGTTTATTCACTATATCATAGACCGTTTTAAGTTAAAACCATCTGTTATCTAATTGATTATCACAAACTATTTTAAATTTAAAACCGTCTGTATGAATCTCTATATAAAGTGATGAAGGCAAGTCCCCAAACCCTAGCCTTCATTCATGAGTAAACCGACCCAGCCGTCCTCCATGGTGTCCCCCCTAATCGTGGCCATCGTTGCCACCCCCCGTTGCCGAGGTACGTTCATTACTCTTTGTCGAGGTACGTTCATTACTCTTTGCTGTGGCACGCCGAAGGAGACGGCGAGTACGCCTACGAAAGCAACCAAGACCGACACGCAGCACGAGGAAGAGGAGGAGACAACAGCCACACCCTACTCACTTGCCGGAGTAGGTCGTGGCTGTTGTCTCCTCCTCTTCCTCGTGCTGTGTGGCGGTCTTTGTTGCTTCCGTAGGTGTACTCACCGTCTTCTTCGGTCTAACAGCACAGGCGGTTCTGTTTCGAAACCGTTTGTAAACTTATCATCACAGACGGCTTGGAGTTTAGTACCATCTATGATGTTTCATTACCACAGACGGCTCGTAGTTAAGAGCCGTCTATGATATTTCATTATCACAGACGGTTCAAAGATGAAAATCATTTGTAAAACATTCGTCATCACAGACGTTTGGTATTTATAAACCGTCTGTAAATAATTATCATAGACGGTTTTTGTTAATAACCGTCTGTGATATCTCCTATATAAAACAGATCATCGAGCCGCTTCGTGCATTTTAGGGTTTTGGGATCGTCGAGCCACTTCTTGTGACTGGCTGCGGTTGTGAGGCAATTTTCTTAAAGGCAACCATTGTTTTTGAAGGGTGATAGTAGATTCATTTGATTTTGGTGATCTAATATTAGTAATGTGTTTTAATTACATTTTATTCAACATCTAGCTATAGCTTGATCATAAGGAAGGAATTTGATGATTTTTTTAGATCTAGCTTGTACAGCCATGTTGTTTGATCTAATTGTTTTATTTGCATTATATTCATGATGTATAGCTTAATTAATTTGTAAGGATAGAATTTAAAGATTGTTTAGATCTAACTTATAGATCAATTCAAGTCATTTGGCGATCTAGCTTATAGATCTAAGATTGGTGTGATGTAAGGTAGTAATTGCATAATTAATTTAAGAATGTATGCGTATGAACACCTGGCGTACTTAATATTTAACACTAGGTGTTACATGTGTAGCGTAGATGGATCGAAGCTGGATGTACTCTGCGAACCGTACGAGTGTTGAGTACATTAATGACATATCCACCTTTAAAAGAGCTGTAGAGGAGGATATGTTTAATAAGGGGGGCAATTTATGTCTTGTCCGTACATTGATTGCAAAAATCTGAAGATGTTTCGAAACTCAGCACAGATTGAAGCACATTTGATTCGAAGGGGTTTCAAGGGGGCCTATACATGTTGGACTAGTCATGGCGAAGAGCAGAATATGCAGGAAGCAACTAGTACTGTTAATATCGTTGACGAAGTCAATGATATGTCGGATGATCATATTGATTGTGATTCCGATGAGGATAAGTTGCAAGATGACAATCTGGATCAGATGCTGCACGACGCAGAAGGAAACCTTGATTATAGGGAATATGGAAAGTTCCAGGGCTTGATGGAGGACTCAGAGAAACCTTTGTTCACAGGGTGCAAGTTGAAATACACAAGGTTGTCATCCGTGCTTGAACTACTGAAATTGAAGGCAAGCAACGGTTGGTCCGACAATAGTTTCACAACGCTGTTACGTCTATTGGCGGACATGCTTCCAGAGGGAAATGAGTTGCCGACAACCACCTACAAAGCCAAGAAGGTTCTTTGTCCCTTAGGAATGGAAGTAGAAAGAATACATGTATGTCCGAACGACTGTATCCTGTACCGCAAAGAGTATGCAAACTTGCATGTATGTCCTGTGTGCAACGTATCCCGGTACAAGCGTAAGAGTCATTCAGATGATGATGGCGAGAGGATCGAGTTGGAAAAAGGACCTCCTGCTAAGGTGGCATGGTATCTGCTTGTAATTCCCCGTTTGAAGCGTTTGTTTGCGAACCCAAAGGAGGCAAAACTGTTGCGTTGGCACTCCGAGGAGCGTAAGAATGATGGAATGCTAAGGCACCCTGTTGATTCCATCCAATGGAGAAACATCGATAGGAGCTTTCAAGAATTCGGTGCGGATCCGAGGAATACAAGGTTTGGATTGAGTACAGATGGAATGAATCCTTTCGGTAACATGAGCAGCCGGCATAGCACTTGGCCCGTAAATCTCTGTATCTACAATCTTCCTCCTTGGTTGTCGATGAAGCGGAAGTACATTTTATTATCTGTACTTATCCAAGGACCGAAACAACCTGGGAACGATATTGATGTGTACCTAGCTCCATTGGTGAAAGATCTAAAAACATTGTGGGTTATTGGGGAACACGTATGGGATGCGTACAAACAGGAGAACCTCACTTTGCACTATCTGTTGTTCTGCACCATAAATGATTACCTTGCCCTTGCTAACCGGTCAGGCAAAAGTACAATAGGATCTAAAGCCTGCACTCACTGCTTAGGTGATACTGAGAGTGTATGGTTGAATCACTCCCGCAAAACCATGTACATGCGTCACCGTAGGTTCCTTCGGAGGAATTACCCATATCGCAAGTTGAAGCAACTTTTTGATGGAAGGAACGAAAACGATTCAGCTCCAAGGCCTTTGAGCGGGAGAGATCTTCATGACATTGTTAAGGACTTCGATGGTGCCCATGGAAAGGGACGTAAATCAAGTACTCGTGAGAAGAGCATGTGGAAGAAGAGATCAATATTCTAGGACCTACCTTACTGGGAGCACTTAGAAGTTCGCCACAGCATGGATGTCATGCATGTCGAGAAGAATGTCTGTGACAGCATGATTGGTCTCTTACTCAACATTAAGGGCAAAACAAAGGATGGTATCAATGCACGACTTAACTTGGTCAATATGGGCATAAGACCTGAGTTAGCACCGAAAGAGACTAATAAAGGCCGTACGTACTTGGAACCTACTTGTTATACTCTATCAAAGGCCAAAAGAACTGAACTGTGCCAGTGCTTACATGGTGTGAAATTTCCGTCCGGATACTCCTCCAATATGAAGAGACTTGTTTCAATGGAAGATTTGAAATTAACCGGTATAAAGTCTCATGATTGTCATGTGCTGATGACACAGATGCTCCCTGTCGCAATTAGAAGCATTTTGACGGTAAAGGTCCGGGAGACAATCATGAGGCTGTGTTATTTCTTTAACACAATCACTCAGAAGGTCATCGATCCCGAAAGACTAGATGCTCTGCTGGCTGTGGTGGTGATGACTCTATGTAATCTTGAGATGTATTTCCCTACATCATTTTTTGATATCATGATCCATCTCATTGTTCAACTTGTGACAGAGATAAAGATGTGCAGGCTGGTATTCCTATGTAGCATGTACCCGAGAGGTACATGGGAATTCTCAAGTCTTATGTACGGAATCGATCTCGTCCGGAGGGTAGCATTGTCGAAGCTTATGCAACCGAAGAGGTCGTCGAGTTCTGCGTTGATTACATGGCCCAGGTCGAACCGATTGGTGTGCCTCGATCTCGCCATGAGGGGAGACTACAAGGTATCGGGACCATCGAAAGGAAAGCAATAACACCTGATTCGGTTGCGTATGCTCGAGCCCATTTCACAGTTTTGCAACACATGGCTGTAGTGTCTTCCTATATTGTTGAGCACAAGCAATGGCTAAGGTAAGAGAATCCGACACGGTAGGAGTCTTGGATCACGAGACAGCATAACCTTCAGTTCTACAAATGGTTCAAGGAGCGACCCATCACTGGGAGCTTGTTAGATGACACGCTAGCATTGTTGGCAAAAGGACCAACTTTTATAGTTGTTACATGGAAAGGATACGACTTAAATGGGTACACATTTTATACGAGAGATCAGGATATGAAGAGCACAAACCAGAACATCGGTGTCCGCATAGATGCGTTCAATACCACTGGTGTGACACCACGGAGTTTCGTAACCTTATTTAATGTGCTTGATAAGGTCAAAAACATTATAAAATGTGGAATTAAGGTTAAAACCATACGCTTTGAGGTTTAATCGCGTTTCCGGGCCGTTTCCGGGGTTTTGGGCCTTTCCAGGGGAGTTTGGGCCCAAGAGAAGGGGTTGTGGGCTTTGGTGGGAAGGAGTATGAGTCCATTTAGGACTAAGAAACCTGGTTGGGGCTGGTAAAAGGGGCTCCCCTTCCCCTTATGCGCCCCACCTCTCCCCTTGGGCGCCCACAAGCCCCACCTTGCCCTAGCAGCACCCCCTCCCCCATTGGCCGTGCGCCCCTCCCCTTTGCCCCCTTGCCTCCCCACCTCTCCACAACCTCTCCTCCACCCCTTGCAACCCTAGGGTAGCCTCCCCACCCCTACACCTCGAGGATCCATCAATTGGAGCGAGGAGCAAGGAGCGAGGAGCGAGGAGCAAGGAGCGAGGAGCGAGGAGCGAGGAGCGAAACGGGAGGAGATCCATTCAGTTTTCGTACGTGGGGCAAAGGTATGGCCATGGGAATCCTTAGGGTTGGTCTAGGTACTGTTCTAAGGGTGTTTATCAAGTTTTTAGATCAATTGGTGGTGCTGGAATTGAGTAGATTAGATGAAATCTAGAAGTTGCCACGTTCTCTGTTTTGGGCAGCATGAGCACTCGACCTAGGGTTTGGTTTTTCGCCAATTTAGTGTCGGAATTTGGTCGTACGGATGTTGAAGAAGTTGTAGGTAATTGCAATACCTTTCAGTGGGTATAAAGAACTTCAAATTCCACCCAGCCGTTTGAAAGTTATGATCGTTTTACCGAATGTATTAAAATCTGTGACGTGATTGGAACAGATCACGGTATTTTGTAGATTAAACAACTTTAGAGTCCGAATCAGTCTTTCCCTATACATAGAAAAAGTTGGGAAATTTCCTAAGCTACGCGAGCATGTACTCGTTTAATTGATTCAGAGTCCCAGAACTCAAGTTGTGCCTTTTGGAAGGCTACTGTCCCGACGGGATAGAACCTCTGTTTTTGGGTTTTGCGAGTAGTTGGCAATGTCGGGGTAGATGAGGGTTTGCGTGCTGTTTTGTGGACATGATTGTGAGTGTGTGGTCCCTATGTGCAGGTGGTGTGGCCCCGGGAGTGCCTTCTACATCTCGCCAATCCGTCGCCCGTGGTTGAGGCAAGTGTATTGGAATGGGTAGCGGGTTATTGTTTGCTATATCGGTTGTGATTGAGATCTAATACATGATATGTTCACATGCTATGCTTTAATGATTGCCAATGATATGATGGATATGCTTACTATGTTATGATGCCATGTGATAATGTACGAGTTAAATATGATGTTGGCATATTTGCATACATGGCATGATACATGGCCCGGGCGGTGAGAAAGTCATAACTAATCCGGGGAAGGTCGGTGAGAAAAGTTATGACTATTCCAGAGAGCCAATGAGTAAGTCCTACATCGTGATTCCATCCACCGCGGTGTGGGGAAGCGAGGAGTAGGCACCCTCCATCTTCGGGATGGAAGGGGGGAGAGGGTGCACACCGACGGGTGTGTACTCAACCATACCGGTATGAGTTTCCAAGGAGACATGAGCATAGAATTGCATTGCATACATAATGATGATGATAATGATATGTGATCATGAATGAGATGGTTTACATGATGTGAGATATTATTGCCATATAATTGCTCTTGTTGTACCATTGCAATATGCTTGCTGAGTTTCGAACTCAAGCTTGTGTTTTCCTGTTGTTTTAGGTACCATGAGATCGGCATGCGGGGAAGGGAAATAGTCACACTTCCGCACGTAGCTTCACTCATTTGATTCCACAAGTCATTCAACTAGTTTTTGATAATAAATTGCTTGTGATGATTATTGCTTTATGGTTTAGCTTTGCTGTATGAGAGTTTTATTATTCGTTTGACTCTTGGAGACATTAAATGCTTGAAACTAGACTTACACGGTTGTTAAGTCGTTATTTATTGCTGTTTTAATGGTCTCTCATATTGCCGTATATTGCTATGCTGTTGTTGCTCCTTCAAATCATGTTAAAACAAAGGAGATGCTGCCGAAATCTCGGGTTTTAGCATTTACTCCTTTGCTGTAATTTACCTTAATTCTTGGTATTTAGATGATGTTTAGCTTATGTTTGGTAGCATTCAGGCATACTAAATGCCGGGGTGTTACAGTTGGTATCAGAGCGGGCTGTAGGTCCTTGGAATATGTATTTTTAGTGTCATACCTTAGGTTACAACTAAAAATGTGATGTGGAATAACTTAGAAACATGGCTTAGGTTTTTACTAAAATTTTGTCATAGGATAGCAACATTAAAACTTGCAAAACTGGTATAACTAATCTAAAATTTGACACACATGGATGCACAGTAGGAAAAGGGTATGGGTGTCGTTTCCTTACGCTTAAATGTTGTATTTAAGCTTTGATGTTGAATGCTTCATTTGACAATGCATGTTGCTATGTCAATGAGATAAATGATTGAATTGCTCTTCTTGTTGTGATAGAGTGGGGTTGTGGTACCGAAGGGTTTCAGTCACCTCTTTTTGTTCATAGTAAGGGTGAGGTTTGACGGTGTGGCCGGTTAGCGCCATCACCGAAGAACTATTAACCCCTGTAGGAGAAGAGTGCTTACCCTTTCTATCGTAGATCGGGTAGTTGACTGGAGTCAAATAGAAGAGTTTGGTGGTGGATTCCTTCGGATGTTCTTTATCGTTCTATGGTCGGTCTTGGTTGGTTTTCTTGGTTTTAGTTGATGGAAACCAAAAGAAAAGTGTTTGGTATTGTATTTTTCTCAGATCGTTCCGTATGCGGTGTGTGGTTTTGTCTTCCTTGGTTGAAGACGAAGAAGAGGAGTCTAGTGTTGCGCTTCTTTTGGGCGCCTTTCCAGTTTTGATGTCTAGTTTGTTGATTGCTTTATGGGGAAGAAGCATTCAATTTATTCCTGTGTTTGTCTTTCTCCGAGGTTAAAGGAGTTATGGCGGAGTTGTGCCAGACCTAGCTGTCAGGGCTGAAGTTCTGTGGCTTTGTTGGAGTAAGTGGAGTTTGATTTCGTTATTTTGTTGGTTTAAGAAATCATCTTTGAAGAACCCTTCTTGTTTCGTGAAAGTTTGGGGTTTGGTGTTAAGGTTTTATTTGCAAAAGTTTAATTCAGCGCTTGGTTCCCTTTCAAGAAAATTGTCTTTCAACCATTTTCCTTTATGGGAGTCTTTGAGATTGAAAAGTGTTTTGTAGAATTCCTTTTGCATGACTAAGTTTGGGGTTTGTCTCATTGCAATTTTAAGAGTCAAGTTTCCTTATGAATTTGGGATGAGTTTTAAAACTAAAATGCTGCAAACAAAGTAAGTAGTCTTTTGACTGAAATCGTTTGTCCCTGGTAAGAATTGTTGTTTAGCATGTTATGTAGCATGTACCAATGTGGTTTATGGTATGATGTATTGTTAAGTTAAATTGTGAGTGGAGTCAATTCAATGTGATTAATATCTCTAGCTTGAGAATAAATAGACTACTAGTGTTGTAGTTTACTCTTAGCGAGAATGAGTAAATGTGTTAATGTGCATGCTTAGAATCTGTTGCTTTGTTATAAAAGTGCTTATGACCCCCGATAATGTTTAAAATTTTAAACCTTGATGCATAGTTAAAACATTAAGATGATGTAGACTGCTGTTATTATTAAAGAAACTTTGCTGGTTGTTAAAGATGTTCTAATTTAAACATGTTAGTAGAGAAATTTGATCATGCTAGCTTGTGACCTTAACTTGGAAGTTGATTAGAGTTGCTATTCATGTTGTTGCAAAATACTAGTATATTTGGAAGTATGCAGTTGTGTCTCTACAATGCTAGTATTGATATCAATTGAGAAGACATAAGACTTATTCTTAATGATGTTGTTAAAGGCAGTGTTAATGCTAGTATTCAATCTATTTTAAATAGTGGGAGTATGTTGTGTGGTGGTAATTTTGTTATCACCTATGTATAGGGTAGCTAAAAGTAATGTTGTTGGTTGATGATTATGCCGTTTGTTGTTATTGATGACTAAGTAGGGGTGGTAACTGTTTAGATTACTCGTTGGAAAACCCTAGTTAAAATAGAGGAAAATTTTAACATGTTGCGATGGAGTGAGCTTTGGATAATTAACATGATAAATGATCTTATCCTTAATGAAAGTATAACTTAGAGTCTCACTTACGAATTCTTCCCTGTGGAGATAATATTTACATGTTGAAGTCGTTGTTTAACTGAATAAGGTTCGGTTGTCGAGACGTGAATATATAGGAGGTATGAAATTTATATGTTGATCTTGCTGAAAGATTTGTTGAAGTATTATGTTTCAAATTTAGAATAAGAAGTATTATGATTCGGTGATCCGTGGGGATCATGTCAATATAGTCTTGGTTGGGTGCCTTTTTGATAAGCATCATAAACCCTAATTAAAAGTGTTGGGAATGGTAACTAGAGGAAAAATTTGTTTTGAAGCTTTTGGTTGATTTGTGTTGGGGCTCCTCAAGGAGTAAATAGTGATTATTGAAGTCTTTAATGGAAAGCGTAGTGGAGTACTAGAGATGGTTCTTTTTATGCTGAGCGTGTGTTTAAAAGCTTTTGGACTGGTTTGTTTGTTTGCCATTTTGGTTGAATGCCTTCGGTCAAGGTATTCCTTGTGTTGTGTTTCCCGAATTTCCCTAGAACCCGTAGCTATTGGTGCCAATCTTTGGTTTTGGCTATTTTGTTTAATTTGTGTTATGAGTATGGATTTACACCCAAAAGATTTTGAGTAGATCGTGCTCCTTCGCGTTCACCCTGAATTATCTTTGGAATAAATTTTAAAAGGAAACAAATGGACATAGAGGGTTATGTTGGAAAACTCACGAGGTTTAATTTGTAATCTTTTCTTTGCTAGAGTTGGAGTTATTTGGAAAAATCTGTGTAGAGTTTGCAAGTGCTTCAAAAGGTGGTTTTTGTGGTTGTTTCATCGGCGATGCTGTTAGTGAAGTGTTCTCTTTTGGAAAATGAGTTTCCCTTTCTCCATGAGAAAAAAATTATGGCGGTTGTTTGTGCAGATGTTTAACTTTGGAGCCGATGTCCTTTTCCAAATGTTGATTTTGGTTAAAACGCGATGTTTTGCGAGTTTAGCTTTCTATTGTTGGTGGGATTCTGGTATGATGTGGTGCCTTACTGTTAACTATGCTGCCGTCATAGTTTTTATGAATTAGCGCAAATCTCGATGTTATTCGAGATTTATTCATGAGATACCGAGGAAGAAGTCGTCCTGTGAATGACTTTTCTGTAGTGTTGTTACATGATGAAGGAATGGTGAAAAGTAAGCATGACATCGTTTTTAGATGCTAAATGATTAAAGAGTCGTTGAGCCAGGTCGATGAGAAAGTCATATATGGAGATATGACTAATCCGGAGTGCTCCTGAAGAGTGTGCATTTATGTCATGAAACGAGATTTCCCTTGCTTTTTAGTATGCTAAGAAGCAATAAAGAATTTCTGGTATGTTGGTTGTGGTGTAGGGGATTTGCGTTTCCTTTGTGTCTTGGCATAGGAAATTAAAATGTGTGCTCTTTGGATGTTGTCAGATCCTTTCCAAAGTGGTTTTAGCGCTTTGGGGTTGAGTTGTTGTAGGTGGACCAATTGGGTTCATGATTTTGGTTGAGCTCACTCAATGATTGTACTCTTTATCGTGGTCCATTGAGGGGAAGGTTGTGTTTGACTCAATGCAAACCTTCTTGGAGAATTGTCTCGTTGAGATGTTCCTCGGTAGGGTTGATTAGATTATTAGTGGACCACTTGATGGTTGCTAGTAATTGTTTTCCTTTTTAGAGTGTATTGGACCTTTCTGTTGCTGAGGTTGAACGAGGTTGTGTCAACCGTAGCGATTTTGTTTGGTTGTTACATTTTCTTGCGAGTTTAAGGACCCTGATTGTAAGGTGGGCCTTTTCCTTTAGGCGGTAGTATTGGGTATTGGTCTTTTGTAAAAGAGCAATCCTTTGCAAGGTCTTAACCTCGTTTGTTCAAATAGTTGGTGGTCTTGGAGTATTTGTCTCACTTGGTTCGTCGTCGTTTTGAATATGGCGAACCATAGTAGAGAGGTTGAGGTGTGAAAACACGTTTGTGCATGGGAGATGAAGAGGGTTCTAGAGGCTGGTACCGTGCCCTTCTGGAGAGTAGTTTCGATTAAAGGGATCGGGCACGTTAGTGCCAATGAGGAATGGATGGAGGAGTGTGAGACCGTTTTTCTTTCATTGTCTATTTGGGAATTGAAGTGAAGATGGAATCGTGAGAGGTTGCACTCTGTTGAGCTAAATCAACACAAGTGTTGGTTTTGGGAGCTCGCTTGTCGTTTGTTCAGGTTTAAGTTTTTGTGTGAATGTTTTATGTTGCGAAGAAGTCCTTTGTCCCTTGGGGACTTTGTTGTTGATTTTGGCGTCTTTCGGATTCGAGGTCGAATCCTGTTGAAGGGGGGAAGAGAGTGACACCACGGAGTGTCGTAACCTTATTTAATGTTCTTGATAAGGTCAAAAACATTATAAAATGTGGAATTAAGGTTAAAACCATACACTTTGAGGTTTAATCGCGTTTCCGGGCCATTTCCGGGGTTTTGGGCCTTTCCGGGGGAGTTTGGGCCCAAGAGAAGGGGTTGTGGGCTTTGGTGGGAAGGAGTATGAGTCCATTTAGGACTAGAAAACCTGGTTGGGGCTGGTAAAAGGGGCTCCCCCTGCCCCTTATGCGCCCCACCTCTCCCCTTGGGCGCCCACAGGCCCGCCCCTTGCCCTAGCCACACCCCCCTCCCCCTTTGGCCGTGCGCCCCTCCCCTTTGCCCCCTTGCCTCCCCACCTCTACACCACCTCTCCTCCACCCCTTGCTGCCCTAGGGTAGCCTCCCCACCCCTGCACCTCGAGGATCCATCCATTGGAGCGAGGAGCAAGGAGCGAGGAGCGAACCGGGAGGAGATCCATTCAGTTTTCGTGCGTGGGGCAAAGGTATGGCCATGGGAATCCTTGGGGTTGGTCTAGGTACTGTTCTAAGGGTGTTTATCAAGTTTTTAGATCAATTGGTGGTGCTGGAATTGAGTAGATTAGATGAAATCTAGAAGTTGCCACGTTCTCTGTTTCGGGCAGCATGAGCAGTCGACCTAGGGTTTGGTTTTTCGCCAATTTAGTGTCGGAATTTGGTCGTTTGAAAGTTATGATCGTTTGAAAGTTGATCGTTTTACCGAACGTATTAAAATCTGTGACGTGATTGGAACAGATCACGGTATTTTGTAGATTAAACAACTTTAGAGTCCGAATCAGTCTTTCCCTATACTTAGAAAAAGTTGGGAAATTTCCTAAGCTACACGAGGATGTACTCTTTTAATTGATTCGGAGTCCCAGAACTCAAGTTGTGCCTTTTGGAAGGCTGCTGTCCCGACGGGATAGAACCTCTGTTTTTGGGTTTTGCGAGTAGTTGGCAATGTCGGGGTAGATGAGGGTTTGCGTGCTGTTTTGTGGACATGATTGTGAGTGTGTGGTCCCTATGTGCAGGTGGTGTGGCCCCGGGAGTGCCTTCTACATCTCGCCAATCCGTCGCCCGTGGTTGAGGCAAGTGTATTGGAATGGGTAGCGGGTTATTGTTTGCTATATCGGTTGTGATTGAGATCTAATACATGATATGTTCACATGATATGCTTTAATGATTGCCAATGATATGATGGATATGCTTACTATGTTATGATGCCATGTGATAATGTACGAGTTAAATATGATGTTGGCATATTTGCATACATGGCATGATACATGTCCCGGGCGGTGAGAAAGTCATAACTAATCCGGGGAAGGTCAGTGAGAAAAGTTATGACTATTCCGGAGAGCCAATGAGTAAGTCCTACATCGTGATTCCATCCACCACGGTGTGGGGAAGCGAGGAGTAGGCACCCTCCATCTTCGGGATGGAAGGGGGGAGAGGGTGCACACCGACGGGTGTGTACTCAACCATACTGGTATGAGTTTCCAAGGAGACATGAGCATAGCATTGCATTGCATACATAATGATGATGATAATGATATGTGATCATGAATGAGATGGTTTACATGATGTGAGATATTATTGCCATATAATTGCTCTTGTTGTACCATTGCAATATGCTTGCTGAGTTTCGAACTCACGCTTGTGTTTTCCTGTTGTTTTAGGTATCATGAGACCGGCATGCGGGGAAGGGAAATAGTCACACTTCCGCACGTAGCTTCACTCATTTGATTTCACAAGTCATTCAACTAGTTTTTGATAATAAATTGCGTGTGATGATTATTGCTTTATGGTTTAGCTTTGCTATATGAGAGTCTTATTGTTCGTTTGACTCTTGGAGACATTAAATGCTTGAAACTAGACTTACACGGTTGTTAAGTCGTTATTTATTGCTGTTTTAATGGTCTCTCATATTGCCGTATATTGCTATGCTGTTGTTGCTCCTTCAAATCATGTTAAAACAAAGGAGATGCTGCCGAAATCTCGAGTTTTAGCATTTACTCCTTTGCTGTAATTTACCTTAATTCTTGGTATTTAGATGATGTTTAGCTTATGTTTGGTAGCATTCAGGCATACTAAATGCCGTGGTGTTACAACTGGATTGACGAGAAGCTCCTACTATGGGTTCATAGAGGAGATTTGGGAGCTCGACTACGTACTTTTCAAGATTCCACTATTTCGGTGCCGTTGGGTCCATCTCCAGCACGTGAAGGTCGACAAGTATGGCGTCACTACTATGGAACTCGAACGTGTCGGATACCAAAATGAACCAATCGTACTTGCTAACCAAGTTGTTCAGGTCTTCTATGTAATCGACCCATCCAACAAGAAGCGCCACATAGTTCTTCAGGGAATAAGAAGAATTATCGGAGTTGAGAATGTAGTAGATGAGGAAGAGTACAATCAATTTTATGAGTTGCCTCCTATCGAAAATGCCATCATGGTCCCAGAAGAACAAATTGAGGATGCAATCTAAACACGCATCGATCATTGTGAAGGGCTAATTTTCATACAAAGGAATAAGCAAGTCTAGTTGTGAGAAGGTGTCATCATGTTTATTATTTTTCATGCGTAATATTAAAATTCTAAACTTGTAATCAAGTGGATAATCATGTACTTCGTATATATTATTGTGATGAACTTTGTATATATGTGAGCTGAAATATATTTCACGCTGTCGGACACAAAGTATCACAGACGGTTCTATTATAGAACCGTCTTTGAAAACTAAACATCACAAACGGTTCTATTATAGAACCATCTGTAATATGTCCTCTATATAACACAAGTCCACGAAAAACCCTAGCCTGACTTAAGCCCTCCCGCCCCGCCCCCGCCCTCCCGGTGCTCGTCCAGCCCCCACCCTCCCCGCGCCCGGTGCCCATCGCCGCCTTGCCCTCCCGGTGCTCGTCCCACCCCGACCGGTGCCCGCCCTCGCCCCGGCCCTCCCGGTGCCCGCCCGGTGCCCGTCGCTGCCCCCGCCCGGTGCCCGTCGCCGCCCCTGCCCGGTGCCCATCACCATCCCCGCTCGGTGCCTGCCGCCGCCCACCCGGTTCTCATCGCTGCTCGCTCGGTTCTTCCTGCCCGCCCTATTGTTTTACAATTTTTATTTAAGGATCCATATTGTTGCTACCTCTATTTAGGCAAATTTCTTCATTGTTGTAATTAAGTTTGTTAGGATGACAAAATGTTGCATACCTATACATAAAAAGTGATAGTGGAGCACCCACAACTCATTTGTTATGATAAAACGAGTCTTTTAATTGAAGCAAAATAATTAGATGAATGCTACCATCTTGTTCTTATTGTTGTCAATGAGATATTCATGTTGTTGTGAATGATATGATTATTATCTCATTTGTCTGCTGAGTGGATGTCCGAGTTTTATGGAAGGTGCTGCCAATTTTTTTAATTATTTCGAACGCTTGCGTAAAGAGAGGAAGATTAGTTTGAAATTTATGATTAAACATTGTCAGAGTTGAAAGCAGTGCAGTTTGCGAGGCCTAGAGCTTGCACAACATCTTGCTTGTTTAAAAGCAAAACCATAATGGCCTCTACTGACAATAACACTTCTCTCCTTGCTATGAAATGCTGCTCACAAACTTATTCACTCTAAAATGAAATGCTGCTCACAAACTTATTCTCTCCTTGCAATGAAATGCTCCTCTTACTTATCTTCTATAAAATCTTTCTATTTGCATTGACATTTTCTGCTCACAAACTTATTCACTCTAATTTGATTTTATATGTTATTCGCTTTTAGTTCGCCTGAAACTATTTTAACTTACAAAGAAGATGACATCCTCTAATTAGTCGCCTCAAGGCTGTGATGAGCCGCCAAAAGGAAAATTGACCCGCGGTACAAGAGGAGCAAACAAAAGGCCAATAGACCGATATACCATCACGGCGATCGATCCAAAGGATGGCTCCCCCCTACAGAGCCAAAAAAGGCAGCGAATGCATTCCGTACAATGTGCGGTATAGTCGCACGGGAACGGAACCCCATCATGATATCATCTTGGAAGTTGTTGCCTGATGAGACTCGCAATGCCCTGCTGACAGAAATGTTTTCATCGTTCAACATTCCATTCAAATCCGCTCGTTTAGTGCAACGGTATGCACTGCTAGTGGCAGGAAAGGTGTGGAAGACCTTCAAGAGCACGCTTGTCAATGAATACGTCAAGAAGGATGTGACTCCATACTATAAGTATGGGTTCATTGATGAGGACATGTGGTGGAGTTTTGTCGAGATGAAGACGACAGACGAATTCGTGCGTCAAAGTGAATCACACAAGGCCTTGCAGGCAAGGAACACTCACCCCCACAGACTCGGCACTACTGGCTACACGGGGAAGAGGGCGCAATGGGATAGGGAGGACGAGGAGGCTTCCTCGCCATTTGCATCGATCGTAGACCAGCGCGCTAGAGACTAGATAAGAGCGAGGTCAACTGCCACGTCTTCCACATCCTTCTCCTTTAAAAACCCCGTAGATGAGGAAGTCTGCCAACACCTAGTAATATATAAATTGAACTACTAATTTTGTACGTAATTAGTCCATGACTTCATAAGTGAAATAACTTGTCGGGATCTTGCAGGTAACGTTGAGTACATAATCAGTCGAAGGCTCTTTTTTCCAAACAGGGAGAAAGATGCACTATTTATGGCCTTGGGAAACAAGGAACACCCTAGTCGTACGCGAGGCAAAGGGTTTTTGTTCCATGGAAAACTGGATTCCCAGACGACTCGGACAAATACCGATATAAGAAGAGAACTAAAGCCGAGCGCGAGTCAATGCTTATAAAGATTTTGGAGGTCAAGTTGAGAGAAGAGTTGAGAGAAGAATTTCATGATAGGTTAAGAAGCCTCGAGGAGAGGCTCAATAATAAAGAAAGACAGACTACGCAAGCCCCAGAAGTATTTCCGCAAAGTCAGCCCCACTGCCCATAAGAGAAGTGGTGCATCTGTCCCTAACATAGATGAACAAATTGGGAATTTTCCTATCTGTGCCATTAAGGTACTATAATATATATATTTTCAATGCTCCATAGATATAGTTGTTGGACACATTAGCTAATTGTGTACTGTTGTGTAGGAGACCACGTGGTGCAATCTCCAAGTGAGAATTAACAATGGCTCCATTCCTCTTACGGCTGCTTGGGGGATCGTGTATCCATCCACTGAGGGGGCGATGGTGCACGGTACCATGATAGCGACGGGTTTCACGAAGGTCAATGTGGACGGGGTACATGATACTTTCAAGATCGTCGACATTCAGAAGCCGCCAAGCGACGAGATCGTGAAACTGGGGGATGCCATTAGCACATTCTGTAGGACCGAGTAGGCAACTAGAGGGGGGTGAATAGATGCCGAATAAAATTCAACTATTTCTTTCGGAAAATTAAAGACCCCTAAATAGCGGAAGAATATCTAATATCGTAGAGATCAAAACCCTAGATTAATTAGCGAGACAAATCGAACATAAATCAGAACTAGTTCTAACAAAAGAAGAACATATTTTCTAATCAAGAATCAAAGCAAAAAGGATAAAAGAATTGCATAACCTTTTCTTCTTTATTCCAAAGCCATCTTCCACATGATGACACCAAAAATCTTCTAATCTTAAAAGATTAGAAAACCCTAAATCAACTAGATAGAACACACAAGCTCTTCTTTGTTGTAAGCACCTTTTGCTTCTTGCCCTTTGAATTGGATGATTTCTAAGCCCCTAGAACCCCCTATTTAAAGGACAAGGAAGCACCAAAATTCTATCCACCAATCCGTATCGCTGGCTGTCTTTTCTTCCAATCCGAGTCGCCGGCTGCCTTCTTCAAATCCGACTCGCCGGCTGCACTTGCGGCAGAGAATCAAACCGAGTCGCCCACTTGCTTGCGGCAGCACAGCAACAACACTAATCCGAGTCGCATACTGCACAAGCTCTCGGCAGCAGCACCAATCCTACTCGCAAGCAACCTCACATGCAAACACAACACACACATGCAAGCATTAAGTGTTGCATGCATGTAGTCAACACACACATGCACTCACGCCATGCAAGACTACTCAACACATGTACTCACACATGCATCTCACACTTGTATGCGACAGTATGCAACACACACACTCCATGCATGCACACACACATGCATTAAATGCATTCACACACACATACATGCACACACATGCATGTATACTGCACCCATACTCAAAACTCGTATGCACGCATATATAGCCTCCCTGCCATAACGCTGCAACGATCTCGACTTCACGTGCACTGTTCTTTAGTCCAAACGTCCCGCATGACAACTTCGACCCTCACGACCTCAGTTCCTCCCTGAACCTAGTCTCGGTCCCGTCACCGACCACGTTCAACCTCAAGCAACACCTGCACATGAACAAAACACAAAAACAATTTCCGAGCCCAAGTCCGCGACTTGACTCACATTAATCCATACAACCACTCACATGAGTGCATTGCATCAAATTAACTATAAACACAATTTCCAAAACACAAACCAAACTCTTTGCAAATTCAAAATCTTTTCAAATAATCAAACCACTTTCAAATCTTCAAATCTTTTCAACTGACCAAATTGATTTTAAATCTTTTTGAAAATAATCAAACCACTTTCAAATCTTTTCAAATACTCATCATCAAAATAATATGGATCAAAAAACAATGATCCTTCAATCTCCCCCTTGATGAGTAATTTGACAAAACTTATTACAAGATTTGACAAAAGTATAGAAAAATACCAAATGAGAGTTTGAGAGAGTTTGAGACCAAAAAGATTCCAAGACCAAGTAATGACCAAGTAAATCCAAATTCTCAAACAGTTTGAATTTCTCCTTTCTTTTTATTTTTCTTCTTCTTGACTTGCTCTCCCCCTTTTTGACAAAATAGTCATCAAGAACTCAAAACTCCCCCTTAATGAATGCAGTATCTCAAGCTTTGGAAGTATATGCAAGATATATAATCAAAGTAAAGCATTTGGAGAGTTTTTACGAGAGTTTTCACATTTTGTATCAATTTATCCAATGAGAAAGCAAATTGTGAGAATATGGAGGCTCTAACACATAGAATAGTTGTTGCATAAGCAAATTAGAGCAAACAAGTAAAATGTCATAAACTGATTTTGCCAAAGCTAAAAAAAATCTATCATGAGCAAAGAGAGACTTTCAAATTCACTAATGTTTGTCTCAAGTCTTTTCAAAAACATTTGAATTTCCATTTTCTCTTTTAGCAAGTTTGACAATTTTTCTTTGTTGATCAAAAGGGATGACAAGTAACTGCACACTAGCCCATACTTGTGTATGAGTAGGTAGTTCTTTCTTGTATCTTTCTCAGTTTAAATTGACAAGTGGCTTCACATTGTTCTGAGCTTTTGTTTAGACAAGTAGCCTTTTCTTGCATCTTTTAAATCCCTGGCAAGGAAGCTGCACATTGTACTAAACTTGTGTTTAGCCAAGTAGCTTTTGCTTGCATCTTTTTCAACTTGCTTTTAACATTAAAACACTGATTTTGCTTGAGACTCATAATGATCATTTGAAGTCCAACAAAAAGCTCACACATAGTTTCTAATCAGCTCTAGCCTTTCAACAGATGACAAAAACTTTTAAGCCTATTTCACAAATGCAATACCATAATGAGCAAGAGCCAAAATATTCTCGAAAAGCATCTCAAATTGAATTATTTTAGTCTTTTAGTGAGAAGTGAAGTAATGATAGCATTAATTTGACTATATACACAAGAATAGTCAACAAAGCTTTGTACTACATGATGCAATGAAAACAGGGGATTTTTCTTTAAGTGTAATGTCAAAAAAAGCTCCTTGTAGTAACCAAATGCAAGTAACCCAAAATGTAAGAGTTAGAATCAAGACTCCCCCTTAAATCAACCCATGAGGATGAATGATCCCAAGTTCACCGCATAAGAAAGCAAAACGAGAAGAATCAAGCGGTTTAGTGAAAATATCAGCAAGTTGAGCACCCGAATCAACAAATTTCAGTTCAATAGCTCCTTTTTCAACATGATCTCTAAGAAAGTGAAATCTGATGTCAATGTGTCCAAGAAAGAGAATTACTCAAGAAGTGGCATGAACCAGATGTACTTTTTCCATCAATTCTACATCCTCCAAATTCAGCATCAGAGAAAGCTCTTAAACTAATGCATGAGGAAGCAGAAAGCCAAATGCCAAAATCTTGAGTACCACGGAGATACCTTAAAATCCTCTTGATGGCTTGTCGATGTGAAGCATGCGGGGAAGCTTGAAAATGAGCACACAAGCACAAGCAAACTCCAATTATCTCATCCTCAACAGCATCATCATCATCTTCATCAACAAAGATACTCTTCTCCTGAACATATGCACCTGTACCTGCACTATTTGTAGTGCCTTTTTGCGAAAACAGAGGTGGAAGAAGCATCTTGAAAAATAACACTTTTAGCACGAGATGCACGAGTGAAGAAGGAGAACCAATTCTTATCATCGGACAAGTGGTGTGAGCATCCGGAATCCACTAGCCATATGTTCTCCTTCCTCGCGTGAGAAGCCTACATAGAAGCAAAAAGTGTCGAGGTCTCGTGATCAAGTTAGAAATACGATGTTTAGGAATCCGATCTTGAGACACACGACGCACAACAAGAGGGGCACAACACGAGCATTCTTATGCACAAAGATAGATTTGTCTTTTCCCGTGTTCTTACCAACAAAAGGTGTTTGCATCACCCTAGGCACATAATGAGAAACAAAGCGTGCCTGTCTGAAATTAGACCTAGCCTTAGTTCTTTCTTTCTTTTGTTGTTTCGTTAGTCTAAAGCAGAAATTCACCAAATGTGTGACACTATGGTTTGGTGTGACGTTATAGAAGGTGAAACTAGAGAATAAAACCTTTCGGCTTAGGGTTTTCTCGCGTTTTTGGGCCGGTTGAAGTGTTATGTCGCCACGGAGTGTCGTAACCTTATTTAACGTGCATGATAAGGTTAATAACATTATGAGATGTGGAATTAAGGTTAAAACTATAGGATATGGAGGTTAATAGCTTTTCCGGGCCGTTTCCGGGGTTTTGGGCCTTCCCGGGGGAGTTTGGGCCTTGGTGGGCTTTGGTGGGATGGAGTAGGTCTCCGTAACGGACTAGGTTTGGGTGTGGGGGCTGGTAAAAGGGCTCCCCACCAGCCCTTGGGGCGTCCACCCCTGCCCCATGCGCCCCTAACCCTATCCGCCACCCTTCCTCCTCCCTCCACCTCCTAGCCGCCCCATCTCTTGCCCCCATGGCGCCCCCATTGCTCCCCATTGCACACCACCTCTCCTCCACCCCCCTTGCTGCCCTAGGGTGACCTCCCCACCCCTGCATCCTCATGGATCCATCCGAGGAGCGAGGAGCGAGGTGCGAGGAGCGAGGAGCGAGGAGCGAGGAGCGAGGAGCGAGGAGCGAGGAGGAGCGAGGAGATCGATTGGAGTTTTAAAGGCCGGGCAAAGGTATGATCATGGGGCTCCTCGGGGATGAGCTATGTACTGTTATTAGGGAGTTTATCAAGTTTTTAGATCAATTGGAGGCGCTGGATTTGAGTAATTTGGGTTAGATCTAGATGTTGCCACGTTTCTGTTTTCGGGCAGATTGAGCAGTCGAGCTAGGGTTCGCGTTTTCGCCAATTTAGAGTTGGAATCTGGCCGTACGGACTTCTAGGAAGTTGTAGATAATTTCATTACCTTTCAGTGCATATAAATAAATTGAAATTCTGCCCAGCCGTTTGAAAGTAATGACTGTTTTACCGAGCGTGTTAAAATCTGTGACGCGATTGGAACAGATCTCAGTAATCTGTAGATTAAACAACTTTAGAGGCCGAATCAGACTTTCCATATACCTAGAGAAAGTTGGGAAATTTCCTAAGCTACGCGAGGGTGTACTCGTTTAATTCATTAGGAGTCCCAGAACTCAAGTTATGCCTTTTGCAAGGCTGCTGTCCCGACGGGACAGAACCTCTGTTTTAGGTTTTGCGAGTAGGGAGCAATGTCGGGTTAGATGGGGGTTTGCGTACTGTTTTGTGGTTATGATTGTGATTGTGTGATACCCCTGTGCAGGAGGTGTGACCCCGGGAGTGCCTTCTACTTCCCGCCAATCCGTTGCACGTGGTTGAGGCAAGTGTGTTGTGATGGATAGCGAGTTGTAGGTTGCATGTTGAGATTAGATAGAATTGTTTACATGATATATGTCCACTTGCCATGTGTTAATGATTGCTATGATATGATGAGCATGTTTAAGATGTTATGACGCCATGTGTTAAAATATGAGTTTTATATGATGTTGGCATGCTTGCATTCATGACATGTTACATGGCCCGGGCGGTGAGAAAGTCATTAACTAATCCGGAAAGGTCGGTGAGAAAGTTATGACTAATCCGGAGAGCCAATAGAGTAAGTCCTACATCGTGATTCCATCTACCGTGGGTTGTGGAAGCGAGGAGTAGGCACCCTCCATCTTCGGGATGGAAGGGGGGAGAGGGTGCACACTGACGGGTGTGTACTCAACCATACCGGTATGAGTTTCCAAGGAGATATGAGCATTGCATTGCATTGCATTGCATACACAATGATGATGATTTTGTTAAAGTGTTCATGATTGAGATGATATACATGATGTGAGATGTTATTTTCTATGATATTGTTATTGTTGTCCATTACAATATGCTCACTGAGTTTCGAACTCACGCTTGTGTTTTATGTTGTTTTTAGGTACTTTGAGATCGGCATGCGGGAAAAAGGGGTTTAGCTACACTTCTACACGTAGCTCCACCATCATAGTCTATGATTAATCACTTGGAGACATGATTTTAAGAGTTGTGCCATAAAGTTAATGTATGGTTTAATCTAGCATGCTTGTGATCCCTTATTTGCTTCGTTATAGTTTATGAAGTGGTTGAGCGTGGTATTATTGGCGTAGTTTGATGATACATCCATTTATATTGATGTTTTAGATGTCGTGTGCTATGATATATCTTGCCATGATATTGATATTGTGTTAATTCATGGAAAAACAAAGGAGATGCTGCCGAAATATCGGTTTTTAGCATATGTACCTTTGCTGGAATTTATGTTTAAATGTGATATTTAGTTGTTGTTTAGCTTATGTTTGGTAGCATTCGGGCATATTAAATGCCGGGGTGTTACAAAATGACCATCTTTCCCACAATGAGTGCAATTGTACTTAACATATGGTTTGACATTAGAAGTAACTTTTGCACTTGAAATAGTGGGAGATAGAGTGCCGCCAGATTTAATCAAAGTTCTTTTAGACTCATTATCAATTTTCACATTTTTGCTCTCAACAGGTTTAATAATAGTAGAAGCATAAGAGTTAAAACCTAAACCCTGTTTGTTGAAGCTCACTTTAGATTGATCTAAAATCATGTTCAAATTTTTCTTCCCTTTAGTGAACCTAGAACGAGAATCTTGCAAGTAGTCAACCTTTTTAGCAAGATTTAAACAATTATCACAAGGAGTGTCAATTTTAGCTTTACTTTACGGCAATTTGAACACGAGTTAATTTCATGAGTGAACATGTCATTTGTTAATTGGGTAACTCTACAATTTGCATCTTTTAATTTTAACTCAAGAATTGAACATTTAGAGCAAGCAATTTGATCATGTAAACTATCAGTAGAGCAACCAATATTTTTCACAAGTTTTTCATTTTTCAATTGTTCGGCATAAACTTGTTCTAGTTTAATCACATGTTCCTCTTTTAGAGACTTAATTTCAAATTTGAGATCTAAGCAAGTATCACAAATATTTTCAGAATTTGAATTTCTAAGATCAAAGTTTTTAGATTTTAGCATGGATAGATCTTTTTCTAAGTTTTTATTTTTTAGTGAAGATTTTCTTAAAGATTTTCTCAATATGACTAAAACTTCACAAAGCTCATCATACGAAGGCATTACCTCATCACCGTTGCTGGAGGTGCTGTCGTTGTCACTAGAATCACTAGTGTTCCCTTTTGCCATGAAGCATAGTCCGGTGAGATCCTTCTCATTCAGCTTCGTTACGCTTCCTTCTCATCTTCAGTTGAGTCATCAATGTCGCTTAAGTCTAAGCGACCAATTGCCTCGAAGACTTTGTTGAGCATCTTCTTTGTCCGTTGTTTATTTTTATCCTTGCTCTCTCTTGGCCGGAAGGACTTGGAGGAGTTGCTTTGCTCCTTCTCCTCTCTATCTTTGTTCTTGAAACAGTTAGCACGGATGTGCCCTGCCTTGCCGCAGTTGTAGCAGTGGATGGAGGCTCCTCTTCTCTCCCTTGATCTCATGTACGCTGCATTGACACGCTTGGAAAGAAGAGCAAGTGTATCTTCTGGTATTTGATCTAGCTGTTCATCATTAAGAGCACTCAAGGCAGAAATGGAATATGATGATGAAGAACTAGTAGCATTATCACATGAAGAAGAATTTGCATTAAGAGCCAAAGAGTTATCATTGGATGTTCTGGAAACAATGTCTATTTCAAAAGTCTTGAGACTAGAATATAGTTTATCCAATGTCATTTCACTCATCTTGTGAGCCTCCCTAAAAGCAGTTACTTTCATTTGCCAGATTTTAAGATCAAGAGATGATAAGAAATGTCTAGCATTTTCAGAGTCAGTGTATTGTACATCAACAGCTCTAAGATTGTTTAAGATTCTATTAAAGCGAGCAAAACAATCATCTAATGATTCTCTAGAGTTCATTTCAAATCTAGTGTATTCCTTTTTAAATTGATCTTGCCTAGCCTCTTTGACAGAGTCAGTGCCTTCATGATAATCTTGAAGAGATTTCCAAATTTCATGAAGCGTTGAGTAAATGACAGACTCTATCGAATTCTTTTCTAGCAAGTCCTTGAAGCAATATGTTTCTAGCTCTATTATTATTTTCAACATCTTTTTCAAACTCGATTTTATCAATATCATCATTTGAAGGAAGCTTGTATGGAATCTTTACCTTGCGCCAAATAGCGTTACCTTGAGTTTGAAGATATGCAGTCATCCGGATCCGCCAGTGGGGGAAGTCTGTGCTATCGAAGATCGGCGGTTTGTTCGAGTATTTCTTTGTTGCCATAACTTACCGTTTTACTAATCACCTGTTAAGATGGATTAGTAGAGCCTTGCTCTGATACCACTTGTAGGATCGTAATGGCCTTCTCAACCCCAAAAGCTAGCTTAAGAGGTTAGGTCCTTTGCCCTTCCACAACTAATGTGGGACTATTCTAACAATCCCCCCTTCACACATTGGTATCTCTCAGCCGTTCACCGCCCCTTCACCGTACACCGACGGTCCCTCAGGGCCACGGTCCATCAGGCCTTCACACCCTAGTGTCCATCGGGGCAAAGATGTTAGAACCGGGCTATGACACCAATTGTTGGATCGTAATGGCCTTTTGTCGAGATGAAGACGACAGACGAATTCGTGCGTCAAAGTGAATCACACAAGGCCTTGCAGGCAAGGAACACTCACCCCCACAGACTCGGCACTACTGGCTACACGGGGAAGAGGGCGCAATGGGATAGGGAGGACGAGGAGGCTTCCTCGCCATTTGCATCGATCGTAGACCAGCGCGCTAGAGACTAGATAAGAGCGAGGTCAACTGCCACGTCTTCCACAACCTTCTCCTTTAAAAACCCCGTAGATGAGGAAGTCTGCCAACACCTAGTAATATATAAATTGAACTACTAATTTTGTACGTAATTAGTCCATGACTTCATAAGTGAAATAACTTATCGGGATCTTGCAGGTAACGTTGAGTACATAATCAGTCGAAGGCTCTTTTTTCCAGACAGGGAGAAAGATGCACTATTTATGGCCTTGGGAAACAAGGAACACCCTAGTCGTATGCGAGGCAAAGGGTTTTTGTTCCATGGAAAACTGGATTCCCAGACGACTCGGACAAATACCGATATAAGAAGAGAACTAAAGCCGAGCGCGAGTCAATGCTTATAAAAAATTTGGAGGTCAAATTGAGGGAAGAGTTGAGAGAAGAATTTCATGATAGGTTAAGAAACCTCAAGGAGAGGCTCAATAATAAAGAAAGACAGACTGCGCAAGCCCCAGAAGTATTTTCGCAAAGTCAGCCCCACTGCCCATAAGAGAAGTTGTGCATCTGTCCCTAACATAGATGAACAAATTGGGAATTTTCCTATCTGTGCCATTAAGGTACTATAATATATATATTTTCAATGCTCCATAGATATAGTTGTTGGACACATTAGCTAATTGTGTACTGTTGTGTAGGAGACCACGTGGTGCAATCTCCAAGTGAGAATTAACAATGGCTCCATTCCTCTTACGGCTGCTTGGGGGATCGCGTATCCATCCACTGAGGGGGCGATGGTGCACGGTACCATGATAGCGACGGGTTTCACGAAGGTCAATGTGGACGTGGTACATGATAGTTTCAAGATCGTCGACATTCAGAAGCCGCCAAGCGACGAGATCGTGAAACTGGGGGATGCCATTAGCACGTTCATCCAATGGCCCAGCAGCGACATCTCCCTAGTCGGCCCTCAAGCCACGCAACTAACACAATGATCTGAATCTCCTGCTGCATTTGATTAGTTGGTTACAAAATCATTAGTCCTACCTTGCACTCCACTTGATCTACAAAACTTTGATTACTTTCCTGCCCATTCGTCTCCTGTGAAGGCTCCGTACAGTAGAAAGAAAGGCAAGGGCAAATCGAAGATCACAAAGACTCTAGACTATCCAATTGCCCCGTTGGCCCAACAATACACGCTAGGAGAGCCTTTAGTGCCGAAGGACCGCATGAATTCACTTGGTATATCTTGCCAATAATTGCATTCTTGGTACATGAAAGAATGTAAAATGCCAGAGAAAGAACATACAACAACTTCACGATTAGCTTCATGTATGAGCATCTATTCAACGATTTAGGGGGGCTTCTTCGTGGTCGATTTTCTAGACTTGTTACATCTCTACAACCTCGACGCCCTCGACGCCGCGCTCTTGAGAGCCTGGACATTGTAAGTGTGTGTTATCATAGTCTACATTCGTCTAATTAATAGCGATAAATGTTCGCCAATATATATATATATATGTGAAATCATGTGCTGAAAAATTGGCTTAGAATTGAATTTGCAAATATGTTTGTTCATGTGTTTTGTCAATTTGACAAGAAGCAGTAAGTTTCGCTTTTGCGCCGGACCAAGATCTCAAGAAACAGTAAGTTTCCCATCTACGACGGACAAACTTTGTTGGTCTGTCGTGGACATGCTTTTGAACTCATTGAGCCAAACTCAATTTTCCTCAAAAACCAGTAAGTTGTGCATGTACGACGGACAAAGTTTTTGGGTCTGTCGTGAACGTGTTTTTGAGCTCATGAGTCGAACTCAATCTTCCAAGAAACCAGTAAGTTTTGCTTGTACGGCGGACAAACTTCTTTGGTCAGTCGTGAATGTCTTTTTGAGGTTTGATTTCGCATGTACGACAGACCGATTTTGTTTGTCTGTCGTGAACGTGTTTTCGCCAGAATGATTTCTTCTTGGAACCGAAACTTTCACTTGTACAACGGACCGATTTTGTCTGTCCGTTGTGAATGGTTTTTTGAGTGATTTTTCATGTGTACGCCGGACCATATTTCCTTGTCCGTCGTGAATGCGTTTTTGCTGAATTAGGGTTTTGAGCAGAATTGAAATAATTTGAATTTGAGATTATGAAATTTGTGATGATTTCATGATGCTTCTTTTGAAGTGGACTTTATGCAATACTCATGTGAGTAGTTGCATAGATTGACATTGAGTCAAGTCGTGGACTTGTGCTCGGATTTGTTTTGTGGTTTGTTCATGTGCAGGTATTGCTCGAAGACGAATGTGGTCGATGACGGACCGGAACTAAGTTCATGGAGGAACCGAGGTTCGGACTAGGTTCAGGAGGAACTGAGGTCTTGGTGGTCAAGGATGTCATGCGGGACGTTCGGGCTAAGAGAATGGTGCACATGAAGAATGGTTAGTCACGTGAGAATGGCAGGAGGTCATTCGGCGTGCAAAGTGTTAGTCACGTGAGTATGGCGGTGGCCATACGGCGTGCAAAGTGTTAGTCACGTGAGTATGGTAGGGTTGCCATACGCTGGCGTGCAAGAGTTGTACTCGGCCAGGTTGGGCCAAGTAGAGTTGTGTTGGATCACAGATTCCTTCTAGGAATAGGAATCGTATTCAGAACTCCTTGTGGGTTGGTGCTTTAAATAGGTGGGGGGTCTCCTGTTGAAAGGCACCAAGTAGAGCTGAGCGCATCAAGCTTTGAGCTTGGTTTTAGGGTTTGTACTCTTTTGATGAGAGTATTTTAGACAAGAAATAAAGATCAATTCTTCCAAGATTTTTGCGTGCTACAGTAACCACATCGCTACAGTGTTTTCTGTTTTGGTTCTTGTTTGCATGCTTGTTCTAATTCTAGATTGGTTTTTGATCGTTGAGTTTCAACTTGATTTGATCCATCAAAAACTGTTCGAGGGTATTGATTTAGAGTTTCTCAAAGTCTAGTTGATTAATCTTTTGAAGATCTTGTTTAATCTTGAAGTTTTGATTAGATTGATTCTCGTCAAGTTCTGAAACAGCAAGCTTGCAAAGCTTATAACTTTTGATCCGTAAGTCCGATCGAGCTAATTCTTTTTGGGTTTGATTCGTATTGGAATGTAGTTTCTTGTGTCCAAATTTCAGATCATTTCGACGGTTGGATCTCCAGGAATTCTCGTTTTACCGAATCTCTATTATTTTGTTTTTGTCGAAAACGAGGCAATTATTTGGTTCTGTTTTGGGGTGAACTTTTAGTAGATAAAGAATTTGGTTTTAGCTTCCGCACAATCATTCACCCCCCTCTGATTGCTATATTCGTATACTTCGATCCTACAAGTGGTATCAGAGCAAGGTTTCTCTAATCTATCTTAACCGGTGATTAGATCAATGGATCGTTATTCGACAAAACCATATGTGTTCGATGGTGTTGATTTTCAGTTTTGGAAGGCCAAGATGGAGGCGTTCATCCAAGCACAGGGCTTCACAATTTGGGAGAAGGTCTACAAGCCATATGAAGTCACTGCAAACGACAACGTCAACGACACCAATCGCACACATGTTGAAGCAAATAGCAAGGCGCGCAACTTGATCATCCAAGGCTTGGGACGCAGCGACTTTGATCGTGTGGTTCATCTTCGATCCGCATATGAGGTATGGAAATCTCTTTGTGATTACCATGAGGGTTCTAACACTGTCAAAGAGGTTCGCCAAGATATTTACAAAAAGAATACATGCGTTTTGAGATGAAACCTAGTGAATCAGTAGATGACTTCTTTGCACGTTTCAATAAAATTCTTAGCAATCTACGTCTTTGTTGGAGTTAGCTACACCGATGCTGAAAATGCTCGACAATTGCTTAGTGCTTTGGACATGTCAGTGTGGGAGATGAAAGTAACATCTATACAAGAATCTACTACCATGAGCACACTCACATTAGATGTTCTTTACTCTAAGTTGAAAACTCATGAGTTGGATGTTCTTGCCAGAAGGGTAACATTAAATCAATTGCTTTGATCTCTAACCCTAACATGTCAAATGCAAATTCTTCTTCTAGCTTTGCCTTGTCTTCCATGTCTTCTTTAACAGATGAGCAACTTGAAGAGTTTCCTGAAGAAGATCTGGCACTACTCTCTTCTCACTTTAACAAAGCTTTGCAGAATGTGAGAATGAGAAAGAGAGGTGGTCCTCCAAGATGTTATGAGTGTGGTGACCTCAACCATATTCGCACAAATTGTCCTAAGCTTGCAGGAAAAACATCAAAGGAGGAGAAGGACAACGACAGAAGGAATGAGAAGAAAAGGTTCTCGTCAAATGATAGGAAGAAGAAGAGCTTCATCAACCGCAAGGTGGTTCACCGAGTTCTTTTCGCTCTTGAACAAGTCAATTTGAGCGATGTGGACTCGGAGAGCAGCGAAGATGATGCAACTCCAAGCAAGCATGATTTGATAGGATTATGTCTCATGGCAAGCAGCAAGGATAGCATCACCGAGGACGACCACGACAGCGACTTCAATGAGGTAGATCCCTCTTATGATGAATTAGCTATTGCTGTTGCTCATCTTGGAAAATTGCTTGACAAACGTGATAAGAAAATTAAGAAACATGATTTCATTATTGAATCATTGAATGCTGAAATTGCTAGACTTAAGACTTTGATTCCTAGTGATGATACTTGCAAATCATGTGACTTAATTTACAATGAGCTCACCTTGCTTAGGAAAGAACATGCTCTTTTGTTGCATCTAAATGAGAAAAATGAGAAACATGTTGTACATGCTAGCTGTTCCACTGATGATTTGCATAGTTCAACTTCTTGTTCTAAATGCTCAACTCTTGAATTAAAATTGAAAGATGCAAATGCTAGGGTTTCTCAATTAACTGATAATTTGCTTTCACATGAAATTCTCTCATGCTCAACTTGTCGCAAGCAAAAGGAAAAGTAGATGTTCCTGCAATAATTGTTTAACTCATGCTAAGAAATTTGATTACATGCAAAATACAATGTAACGATTCACAAATGGCAAGAATAAGATGAACATGATTTTGGATCAATCTAAGGTTAGCACAAACAAGAGAGGTTTAGGTTTTGATCCTTATGCCACATATGAAACTAAACCTCAGACTGTTGTTCAGGCTCCTTGCAAAATTGAGTTATCTAATGAGCCTAAGAAAATTGCTTTTCAATCACTGTTTTTATCTTCTACTATGATGAATGCAAAATGTGCTTTTATTGTTAAAGCTAAACATCATGTCAAGTACACTTGCACTCATTGTGGTAGAGATGGACACTTAGTAGATTTTTGCTTTAGACTAGCCAAACAAAGAAAAGAAGGAAAGAAGCGAGGCTAGGTCAAATTTCAGCAAAGCACATTTTTATGCGCCTAGAGTGATGAAAACACCTTCTGTTCCTACAAACATGGGAAAAGGCAAATCTGATTTTGTGCATAAAAATTATCGTGTTGTACCCTCTTGTTGTGCGTCGTGTGTCTCGATCTTTGGATTCCCAAAAATCTCATTCCTAACCCCAAGATCGAGGCCTCGACATGTTTTGCTATGTAGGCTTCGCGAGGAAGGAGAACATATGGCTAGTGGATTCCGGATGCTCACGCCACATGTCCGGTGATAAGAATTGGTTCTCCTCCTCACTCGTGCATCTCGTCTTTGAAAGTGTTACTTTTGGAGATGCTTCTTCCTCTTCTGTTGTGGCAAAAGGTACAATAAAGCTAAGTGACAAGTTTATGTTCAAAGATGTGGCTCATTTTGAAAATTTGAAATATAACATGAATACTGTCTCACAAATTATAGATGAAGATCTTTAGACAATCTTAAAGAAAAATGAATGCAAAGTGCTAGATGCTTCAGTGATCTTGTGTTCAAAATTTCTCGTTTTGGAAGAGTCTTTAAAGCTGATTTTGATGCATCACCTTCTTCTAAGCATAGGTGTCTAATTGCCAATGTTTCTAAAGATTTATTCTTTTGGCATCGTAGACTTGGTCATGTTGGTTTTGATCATCTTACTCGTGTAAGTGGTTTAGATCTTATACGTGGCCTGCCTAAGCTTAAGGGTGATAGCAATCTAGTATGTTCTTCTTGTAGACATGGTAAGATGATTGCAGGTTCACATCCACCTCTTACCATGATGATGACAAACGCTCCAGGACAGCTTCTACATCTTGATACAGTTGGACCATCTCGAGTTCAATCCTTTGGAAGCAAACGGTATGTGCTTGTGATTGTTGATGATTTTTCTAGATACTCTTGGGTGTATTTTATGGCATCTAAGGATGAGGCTTTTAGTCATTTTAGAAGTCTTGTTCTTAGGCTTTTGACCATCCAGAGCTCTCAAAGCTATTAGAAGTGATAATGGAACTGAATTCAAAAATGCTTCCTTTGATCTCTTTTGTGCTGAAAAAGGAATTGATCATCAATTTTCATCTCCTAGAGTGCCTCAACAAAATGGTGTAGTCGAAAGAAAAACAGAACGTTAGTTGAGATGGCTAGAACCATGTTAGATGAACATCTCTCTCCTAGAAATTTTTGGGCTGAAGCTATTTCAACTGCTTGTTATGTTTCAAACCGTGTGTTTTTGAGATCAAAATTGGGTAAGACTCCATATGAGCTTCGGTTTGGACATAGACCTTCTGTTTCTCACTTTCGAGTTTTTGGATGCAAATGTTTTGTCTTGAAATCTGGAAATCTTGATAAATTTGAAGCTAGATCAACTGATGGCATTTTTCTTGGATATCCTGCTCATACTCGTGGCTATCGTGTGCTTGTTTTGGAGACTAACAAAATTGTGGAAACTTGTGAAGTTACTTTTGATGAGGCTAGTCCAGGCACTAGTCCAAGTGATGCAGGTACAGGCGCATATGTAACACCCCAGCTTTTACTAAGCCCAGAATGTCACCAAACATAGATCATGACACATTTAATACCATAATTTAAGGTAAATTACAGCAAGTAATCATTTGGAATAATTGGAAATTTTGACAGCATCTCCTTTGTTTTTGCATGAAACTTAACAACATAGCATCATATCAATATGTAAGACAAACGAGATATCCATACGCAGCAATAAGGATAGCTAATCATCAACTAAAACATCAATAAGCATCGATAGCAAAATAATAAGCATCAATTTAACTCTAGGAAGTTAAAACAACTCCCTCCATAGCCCCACATGATATACATGAGGGAAACAACCAAACATACAGACCATACACTAATGATTATTGTAATACTTAATGTCGTGTCTCCAAAACAGGTGAATTAGCTAGATTATGATACTACGTGGAGGAGTGTAGCTAGATCCCTTTCCCGCCGCGCCGATTTCATTGTACCTAAACAAACAAACAACATAAAACACAAGCGTGAGTTCGAAAACTCAGCAAGCATATTGTAATGGACAACAAGATCATTTACAAGACAATAATACCTCACGTCACATATAACATTTCAAACTTGAACACATAACAACATCCTCATCATTTAATATGTATTGTAATGCAATGCAATGCAATGCAATGCTATGCTCATATCTCCTTGGAAACTCATACCGGTATGGTTGAGTACACACCCGTCGGTGTGCACCCTCTCCCCCCTTCCATCCCGAAGATGGAGGGTGCCTACTCCTCGCTTCCACCACCCACGGTAGATGGAATCACGATGTAGGACTTACTCTAATGGCTCTCCGGATTAGTCATAACTTTCTCACCGACCTTCCCGGATTAGTTAATGACTTTCTCACCGCCCGGGCCATGTAACATGTCATGTATGCAAGCATGCCAACAATATAAAACTCATATATTAACACATGGCATCATAACATCTTAAACATGCTCATCATATCATAGCAATCATTAAAACATGGCAAGTGGACATCACATCAATTATAACATGTAGTTCATGGCAAGACAGCATGTTATCTATCCCAAACACTATCAAGCAATTCTAGCAACACGTATAATGTTCAATCCACACAACACACTTGCCTTCAACCGCGGGCAACGGAGTGACGAGAGGTTGAGGGCACTCCCGAAGGCACACCACCTGCAAACACGTGCCACACACTTAATTCGACTCCTCAAAACAGTACCCACTACACCTAATACGCTAAATACTCCAAAACCCCGAAATCACAGATTTTGCCCCGTTCTGGACAGCGGCTTCGAAAAATCATAACTTGAGTTCTAGAACTCCAAATTGAATAAACGAGTACATCCTCGCGTAGCTTAGGAAATTTCCCAACTTTTTCTTGTTATAGGTAAAGACTGATTCGGAATCTAATGTTGTTTAATCTAACGTTGAACACGAACTGTCTCAATCTCGTCACAGATTTGACAGCGCTCGGTAAAACAGGCATAACTTCCAAACGGCTGGGCGGAATTTCAATTTCTTAATATGCACTGAAAGATATTGAAATTATCTACAACTTCCTAGAAGTCCGTACGGTCAGATTCGAAATCTAAATTAGTTTAATCTAATGTTGAACACAGACTGTCCCAACCTCGACACAGATTGGACAGCGCCCACCAAAACGGCCATAACTTTCAGACCGTAACTCCAAAAATTCTCAAACAAATACACAAAATAGGTCTTGACGATACCTACAACTTCTTCAACAGGAGGTCGGCCAAATCCTGAATCTAAAATTGCGAAATCGCACCCCCTAAAACGGACTCCAAATCTGCCCGAAACTGGTACAATACGAACTCTAGTTCTTTTCAGATCTACTCCATGGCAGCACGTCCTCTTGATCTAACAACTCCAAATCTACCATGAGAACAGAACCTAGACCTTCCCCAAGGTTTCCCCATGGACATACCTTAGTCCGACGAACGACGAACACGAAGAATGCCTCTGGATCGCCCGATCTCGCTCCCACGCGTCGTGGCCACTGGTTCTCCTCGTCGCGGATCCTCCTACCGGCGAGGGCAGCACCATGGCGTGGCATGGCAGCGAGGGGGACGCAACAAGGGCACGTGGTGGAGCAAGGGGAGGCGCAAGGGTGAGGGAGGGGTGGCGGCTAGGGAGGAGGAGGCAATGGGGTGGAGGGGAAACAAGTGGGGGCTAGGGCTAGGGAGGGGACTTGTTTGGGGCGCAGGTAGGGCTAGGGCAGCAGTTTTGCTGTCCTAGACCACCTCCAAAAGGCCCAAATATGTCCCACCTTCGGCCCATATGGACCCCCCAAGGCCCGAACTCCCCCGGAAGGCCCAATTCCCCTCCGGAAAGGCCCAAAATCCCCCGGAAAGGCCCACACTTGCAGACACGGCGCAAAAACATGTTACAAGAGTCGTACCTTATGGCCGAGATCGAAAATGACTCATACCGTCATTCCGTAGTATCACAGCATACATTCAGGGGGAGAAAATCTTTGAAGATGATGATGATGATGTTGAAGATGAGGTCTTGACTCTTCCTAATGCACAACAAGATGTAGCACCTTTGGCACCTACTACTACATCACCTACAGCTAACCATCCTCAAGCTACAACATCATCTGTACATGCTGAAAATGAAGAAGGAGAAGGAGAAGTCTCAAAAGCCAATGCTCCCTTGTACATTCAAAAAATGCATCCATCTGAACAAATGATTGGAGACCTAAATGAGAGAGTCACTCGATCCAGGTTTATTCATTCTAACACTCATGCTCATTCCGCTTTAGTTGCTTCTTTTGAACCCAAAGATATATCTCATGCATTATCGATTTAATCTTGGATCAATGCCATGCATGAAGAAATAGAGAATTTTGAACGAAATAAAGTTTGGAAACTTGTCTCACCTCCTCCAGATTTTAATGTTATTGGAACTAGATGGGTTTTCAAAAATAAACAAAGTGAGGATGGTGTTGTTGTTAGAAACAAGGCTAGATTGGTTGCTCAAGGTTACACTCAAATTGAAGGCTTAGATTTTGATGAAACCTTTGCTCCTGTTGCTAGAATTGAAGCCATTAGAATCCTTTTAGCTTTTGCTGCATCCAAAGGTTTCAAATTGTATCAAATGGATGTGAAAAGTGCTTTTCTTAATGGCTACATAAATGAGGAGGTTTATGTCAAGCAACCACCTGGTTTTGAAAATCCAAAGTTTCCAAATCATGTGTTCAAACTATCAAAAGCTTTGTATGGTTTGAAACAAGCCCCTAGAGCATGGTATGATAGGCTAAAAACCTTTTACTTGAAAAGGCTTTTAATGGGAAAGGTTGACAAAACTCTCTTTTACTCAAGCAAGGCAATGATCAATTATTCGCTCAGATTTATGTTGATGATATTATCTTTGGTGGTTCATCTCATGTTTTAGTGTCCGAAGTTTTCGTAAACAATGAGGAAGGAGTTTGAGATGAGTATGATGGGTGAGTTGACATACTTTTGGGATTTCAAAACAAGAAAACCAAGTATGGTACTTTTGTACATCAAAGCAAAAACACGAAAGACTTGCTACATCGCTTAGGAATGGAAAACAAAGAAGCCGATCATGACACCCATGGAGAGCACTTGCGCACTTGACCCTGATGAAGATGGTGAGCAGGTTGATCAAAAGGAATATAGAAGCATGATAGGTTCACTTTTGTACCTCACTGCATCAAGGCCGGATATACAATTTGCTGTATGCTTGTGTGCTCATTTTCAAGCTTCCCCACGTGCTTCACATCGACAAGCTGTCAAAAGGATTTTCAGGTATCTTCATGGAACTCAAGATTTTGGCATTTGGCTTTCTGCTTCCTCATGCATTAGTTTGAGATCTTTTTCTGATGCTGATTTTGGAGGATGTAGAATTGATAGGAAAAGCACTTCTGGTTCATGTCACTTCTTGGGAAATTCTCTCATTGCATGGTCATCTAGAAAGCAATCTTCTGTTGCACAATCAACTGCTGAATCTGAATATGTGGTCGCTAGTTGTTGTTCTCAAATTCTTTGGATAGTAGCTACACTTAAAGATTATGGGGTTATTTTGGATAGTGTTCCTCTTCTGTGATAACACTAGTGCAATTTGCATTGCTAAGAACCCTGTGCAACATTCAAGAACAAAACATATTGACATCGATTTCACTTTCTTAGAGATCATGTTGAAAAAGGCAACATTGTGCTTCATCATGTGGATACTGAACATCAATTGGCAGACATTTTCACAAAACCTTTGTCTTCTTCTCGTTTGCTTTTATTCGGGGAGAACTTGGAATTGTTCATCCAATGGGATTGTTTTGAGGGGGAGTTTCTTTGCCAAGTTCTTTCACTTGATGAGCTCACTTTATCATATTTCTTTATATACTATATAATTGAGCTAATATATGATAATCTAAATTGTCTCACTTGAACTAAGAATGACATTGCGGAATTCCCTGATCTGATTGCCTATAGCTAAATACTCTGTGATATCTTACTCTTCTAGGCTTGTTATTGAATTTTCTTGACAAATTTGGGCTATGGAGCAAGTGTGTTTTCAACTTTACTCTTTCATAAGACCTTTAATCACTTTTGCATGTTTACAATCAAAGAAAAAGGAAAAAGAAAAGGGAATCAATATAAAAAAGGGGCTGTTAAAAGCAAAAGCTTCAAGTTATGTGCTTCAGGCTTGCTTTCCCTAAAAAGATAAGATGTATGCTTCAAGCATGCCATTCCCTCAAAGATAAGATGTATGCTTCAAGCATGCCACTCCTAGAAAATAAAAGAAGTATGCTTCAAGCATGCCACATGCAACTTATTGTTTAAAGATTAAATTGGTCTACTAGATTGGAGTTGAAACTACTTGCTCGCCCTAAGTTGTTAGTTGCTTCAAATTTTAAAGCCTTGCTTTTTCTACTAAAGGTTTTGCTTAGTACTTGGCTATAGTTGACTGAATTGAGGTTGAGATGCATGTCATTCCCTAACTTGTTAAAATCACATCAAGATCATGTATTTTGCATAATATATGATATATAAGGTTATATGATCGAATGAGCTCATCTTTTTCTATCTTGGCACTCCCTTGTTTCTCCTTGTGAAATCTTTGCTACAGGAAAAATTTTGAACCTGTTCTCTCTTTTGTACTCTTGATGAATCCATTGTCAAAGGGGGAGAAATTTGGGAATCATTGAAAAGTTTAAGGAAAAAGGGGGAGAAGAAAAAGGGGGAGTTGTGTTTGGAAATTTGAGAATTTTGGGAGAAGTTTGGAGAATTTTGGAATTCTTGGACACATTGCACATTCACACACATTTTCCTTCTCAGGGGGAGATTTTGTTTTGCATTTTGGTCAAAGGGGGAATTCTGTGTTTTCTTTTTGGTCCTTGATCCTTTGGATTTCAAAATCTTTTGTAAAGTGAATGCCAAATGTTCAAATTCTAAGTGGTGTTGCCAATGTTTTCATCAAGGGGGAGATTGTGAAATCATGTGCTGAAAAATTGGCTTAGAATTGAATTTGCAAATATGTTTGTTCATGTGTTTTGTCAATTTGACAAGAAGCAGTAAGTTTCGCTTTGCGCGGACCAAGATCTCAAGAAACAAGAAGTTTCCCATCTACGACGGACAAACTTTGTTGGTCTGTCGTGGACATGCTTTTGAACTCATTGAGCCAAACTCAATTTTTCTCAAAAACCGAGAAGTTGTGCATGTACGACGGACAAAGTTTTTGGGTCTGTCGTGAACGTGTTTTTGAGCTCATGAGTCGAACTCAATCTTCCAAGAAACCAAGAAGTTTTGCTTGTACGCGGACAAACTTCTTTGGTCGATCGTGAATGTCTTTTGAGGTTTGATTTTCGCATGTACGATGCACCGATTTTGTTTGTCTGTCGTGAACGTGTTTTCGCTGTAATGATTTCTTCTTGGAACCGAAACTTTCACTTGTACAACGGACCGATTTTGTCTGTCCGTTGTGAATGGTTTTTTGAGTGATTTTTCATGTGTACGCCGGACCATATTTCCTTGTCCGTCGTGAATGCGTTTTTGCTGAATTAGGGTTTTGAGCAGAATTGAAATAATTTGAATTTGAGATTATGAAATTTGTGATGATTTCATGATGCTTCTTTTGAAGTGGACTTTATGCAATACTCATGTGAGTAGTTGCATAGATTGACATTGAGTCAAGTCGTGGACTTGTGCTCGGATTTGTTTTGTGGTTTGTTCATGTGCAGGTATTGCTCGAAGACGAATGTGGTCGATGACGGGACCGGAACTAAGTTCATGGAGGAACTGAGGTTCGGGACTAGGTTCAGGAGGAACTGAGGTCTTGGTGGTCAAGGATGTCATGCGGGACGTTCGGGCTAAGAGAATGGTGCACATGAAGAATGGTTAGTCACGTGAGAATGGCAGGAGGTCATTCGCGTGCAAAGTGTTAGTCACGTGAGTATGGCAGGTGGCCATACGCGTGCAAAGTGTTAGTCACGTGAGTATGGTAGGGTTGCCATACGCGTGCAAGAGTTGTACTCGGCCAGGTTGGGCCAAGTAGAGTTGTGTTGGATACAGATTCCTTCTAGGAAATAGGAATCGTATTCAGAACTCCTTGTGGGTTGGTGCTTTAAATAGGTGGGGGGTCTCCTGTTGAAAGGCACCAAGTAGAGCTGAGCGCATCAAGCTTTGAGCTTGGTTTTAGGGTTTGTACTCTTTTGATGAGAGTATTTTAGACAAGAAATAAAGATCAATTCTTCCAAGATTTTTTGCGTGCTACAGTAACCACGTCGCTACAGTGTTTTCTGTTTTGGTTCTTGTTTGCATGCTTGTTCTAATTCTAGATTGGTTTTTGATCGTTGAGTTTCATCTTGATTTGATCCATCAAAAACCGTTCGAGGGTATTGATTTAGAGTTTCTCAAAGTCTAGTTGATTAATCTTTTGAAGATCTTGTTTAATCTTGAAGTTTTGATTAGATTGATTCTCGTCAAGTTCTGAAACAGCAAGCTTGCGAAGCTTATAACTTTTGATCCGTAAGTCCGATCGAGCTGATTCTTTTTGGGTTTGATTCGTATTGGAATCTAGTTTCTTGTGTCCAAATTTCAGATCGTTTCGACGGTTGGATCTCCGGGAATTCTCGTTTTACCGAATCTCTATTATTCTGTTTTTGTCGAAAACGAGGCAATTATTTGGTTCTGTTTTGGGGTGAACTTTTAGTAGATAAAGAATTTGGTTTTAGCTTCCGCACAATCATTCACCCCCCTCTGATTGCTATATTCGTATACTTCGATCCTACAATATATATATAGTTGCTTTTGTATATGTAGATAACATTGGTCATTTAAGTTGTTCCAATTTTATGTTGCTCTTGGAATGGCTGAGGCTAAACTTTTGCAATCACGTAGGGCGTACAAAGCATACAAGGATGGGGCAAAACTACAACACGATTTTAACTTTCTGGTATCTGCTATACACAATAGTACTATATCAAACTACGTAATAATGTATCTAGAACTAACTTATTTCTTGTTTGCAGTGCCACCAGCAAAGTCAGGGAAATAACCTATGTGGATTTTATGTTTGCCACAACATGCAACTCATCCTCGAGACCAGAAAGAGCCCTAAGGCTGTAACTGCGTTGAACAAGAACGATTTGATCAAGATTCAAGGACAAATTTGCTTTTTCCTTCTCTCTGAAGTTATAAATAAGGATGGCGTGTACCACGCTAACTTGTAACAATTGGAATTGTATAATTGCGGTTATTCTTGTTTGTACACTTCTCATTTTTCTTTATTTGATACGATTCATTGTATTGTCACCTGATATTATCCTTATTACAATTTTACTCATCTTGAATGCAACTGTCTTGCTTATTGGAACTAAATGTTCCTCCATCATTCTGATTTGTTGTAGACCTATCTGTATATCACAGACAGTTCTATTTAGAAACCGTGTGTGACACTTCAATACCACAGACGGTTCTAATTAGAAACCGTGTGTGACACTTCAATATCACAGACGGTTCGAATTATACACCGTATGTGAAATGCAAGTATCACAGACGGTTGTGTGTGATACTTCAGTATCACAGACGGTTCGAATTATACACCACCTGTGAAATGCAAGTATCACAGATGATTCGAATTATACACCGTCTAAATTTCATAGACGGTTTCGACTTACAACCGTCTGTGATACTTGCATTTCACAGACGGTGTATAATTCGAACCGTCTGTGATATTTATTTTCACAGACGGGTAAAAAACCGTCTCTGATGATCGCTTTCATCATAGACACATTGTTACTAACGGTTCACAAAACCGTCTGTAATGACGTTTGTGAACCGTCTGTAATGACGTTTTCTGTAGTAGTGTGTATTTATGGGACTTGGGAGCAGCTAGGAACAGTGTGGTGTTCGTTGACTGAGTGAGCTCTGGTTTTCGAACGCCAGATTGCCAGTGGGATGATTGGGTGTTATGTTGAATTTTGTGGGTTTCTTTTGTTGAGATAGGCACAGAAGGCAACGTTGCAGCAGCAATAATTGCATGCTATTAAAATTTTTTTGGGCTGATGCAATAGATTACCGTAACTTTATTTTTGTTTGGTACAAAGTTTTGATTATTCGTCCTCTAGCGAACATTGCACTACTACACAAAAACTTATATTAGACACCTCATCACAGATGATTTTAATAAACCGTCTGTGGTGAGAAATATCACTGATGGTTCTATAGTGCAACCGTCAGTGACAATATCATAGAGGGTTTTAGTATAAACTGTCTTTGATAACTCATGTAGCTATCACAGACGGTTTTAAACTAAAATCGTTTGTGATATCTGATTATCATGGACGGTTCTAGCCCCAAACTGTTTGTGATACGAATGAGACCTATATAATTATAGCGAAGTTCCTCACACAGACATTAGCACTTAGCGCATTTTGTCGCTCCCAAACCCTAGCCCCACATCATCCTCCTCCTCGGCGACCTCCCTCTCAGCGATCTCCTTGGTGACCTCCTCCCCCAATGTCCTCTCCCCCGGCGACCTACCCGTCATCCTCCCCCTCGGCGACGTCCTCTTCCTCCCGCGAGCCCTTGCTTCATGCTTCCTAACCCGGCTCCCCAGCTTCACGAGCAGCAAGGTGCATCCCCTATCTCTGCTATCCTTAGTGATGCTGCTATCTTAATCCAGCAAATGTCGATTCGGTACCATGAAAGACAGGAAACACTTTAGGTCAGTGTGGATCAGTACAAATAGAATTGTTCTTTAGTCTATTGAAATCAGGTGGTGCAGCTTTTTTCACATGCCTATCTTAATTTGGGAATTTTGAATCTTATTGCAAGATGAAACATATTATGTTGGGATGAAGAAGTGTTCCATATTTTTTATAACAACTTGACAAACAAATACTTGTGGCATTGAAAAGAACCTCGTCCTGATGCAGCATTAATGGTCAGCATGATAAAAGATAGGTTCCTAGATATCTTAAATCAAAACAACTTGATAGCACTCGTTCTGTAGCTGTTGGGAAACTAGACCTCTGCCACTAACTTCCTCATTTTCAATTTTCTAATTGGACTTTGAAAGATTTATCTATGAACATAACTAAGACACTAAATACCTTTGCCTTAGTATTGCTGCAGCTTTATTTCAGTTATTTGTAGAAGCCTAGCAATCTGACACAAATTAGTGTCTCATACATAGCTGGTTATTTGATCTTACCTGAAGTTTGATATGTAACACCCTGGCATCTAGTATGCCCTAGATGTCACCAAACATAGACTAAACAATATCTAAATACCACATCTAAAGGTAAATTACAGCAAGGGAGTAAATGCAAAAACCGAAAATTTTGGCACCATCTCCTTTGTTTTTCCATGGTACGGAGCATCAACAATAATATCACAAGATATATCATAATGGGAAGCATCTAAAGCAGCAATAACAGGTGACGTAGCAACTATTTAAGTCTAGCATAATGAATTTAACCACTCCATGATCTAAAACGAAGTAAATAATATGACCAAGCACACAAATAAGGCATACTCCAAGTTCTCAACGCATTAACTTATAATCACAACTACAAATGTCAAAATTGTGTATGTCTTAATGAGTGAAACTTTGTGAAGATGTGCCACTAAGCCCCTTTCCCGCATGCCGATTTCATGGTACCTAAAAACAACATAAAACACAAGCGTGAGTTCATCACTCAGCAAAGTGTATTGCAATGGAACAAGAAAACACATTCCAATACCTTCATCACTACTTGTCATATTCAACATCATAATCATATCATATTCACATTGTATGCATCTCATTGACCTCATCATATAACATCATCATATAATGTAATGCAATGCACATGTCTCCTTGAAGCACATATCGGTATTGCCGAGTGCACACCCGTCGGTGTGCACCCTCTTTCCCCTTCCATCCCGTAGATGGAGGGTGCATACTCCTTGATTCCATTCACAACCGTGGATGGAATCATGAGGTAGGACTTACTCAATGGCGCTCTGGATTAGTCATAACTTTCTCACCGACCTTACCGGACTAGTTATGACTTTCTCACTGACCGGCCCAGTTTTCATGCCATGTATGCAACATATGCCATAAACATAAACAACTAATCATTGCATAGCATCATAACGTACCATTTTCATCACATCATGGGCAAACACTAATCATGGCAAGATAGCACATTATGTAAACAATTTGCACTTAATCAGGACTAGCAAACATACAACACATTCACCATTCCAATACACTTGCCTTAACCGCGGGCGACGGATTGGCGAGATGATGAGGGAACTCCCGGAGTCACACCACCTGCACGTAAGTACCACATACTCAAAACGTGCCCATAAAACAGTACGCAATCACTCATCTACCCCGACTTCGCAAATTACTCCCAAAACCGAAAAACAGAGAATTTGTCCCGACGGGACAGCAGGCTTCAAACTAGCATAACTTGAGTTCTAGAACTCCAAATAAAGTAAACGAGTACATCATCGCGAAGCTTAGGAAATTTCCTAGTTTTTTCTAAGTATTGGGAAAAGCTGATTCGACCTCTAAAATTGTCTAATCTACAAAACATTACGTTCTGTCCCAATTACGTCACATATTTGAACACGCTCGGTTAAACGATCGTAACTTTCAAACGGCTGGGCGGAATTGGACGTTCTTTTTGTCCAATTAAAGGTGTTGAAGTTATCTACAACTTTCTAAACAGGCAGCCGACCAAATTCCGGGGGAGTTTGCATTGCATTATATGATGATGTTATATGATGAGGTCAATGAGATGCATACAATGTGAATATGAGATGATTATGATGTTGAATATGAAAAGTAGTGATGAAGGTATTGGAATGTGTTTTCTTGTTCCATTGCAATACACTTTGCTGAGTGATGAACTCACGCTTGTGTTTTATATTGTTTTTAGGTACCATGAAATCGGCATGCGGGAAAGGGGCTTAGTGGCATATCTTCACAAAGTTTCACTCATTAAGACATACACAATTTTGCCATTTGTAGTTGTGATTATAAGTTAATGCGTTGAGAACTTGGAGTATGCCTTATTTGTGTGCTTGGTCATATTATTTACTTCGTTTTAGATCATGGAGTGGTTAAATTCATTATGCTAGACTTAAATAGTTGCTACGTCACCTGTTATTGCTGCTTTAGATGCTTCCCATTATGATATATCTTGTGATATTATTGTTGATGCTCCGTACCATGGAAAAACAAAGGAGATGCTGCCGAAATTTTTGGTTTTTGCATTTACTCCCTTGATGTAATTTACCTTTAGATGTGGTATTTAGATGTTGTTTAGTCTATGTTTGGTGACATCTACGGCATACTAGATGCCGGGGTGTTACAGTTGGTATCAGAGCGGGCTTTAGGTCCGTGGAATGTGAATGTAGTAATTTACTCTAGAGTAAACTAAAATATTGACTTGGAAGAGTAGAAACATGGCATAGGTTTACTTGTTAAAATTTGGCCTTAGGGCAATAACCTTAAAATCTGAAATAGTTTGGTTAACTAATTTAAAACTTGACACATTCTGATGCACAGTAGGAAGGGTATGGGTACCGATGCTATCCGCTTAAATATTGTATTTATGCTCTGATGTTAAATGCTGCATTTTGATAAAGTATGATGTTATATTTATGAAAGTATTGATTGAGATGCTATATGTTTGATACAGTGGGGTTGTGGTGCCGAAGGGTTTCGGTCACCTCTTTTTGTTCTTAGTAAGGGTGTGGTTTGACAGTGTGGCCGGTTAACGCCATCACCAAAGAATTTTAACCCTTGTAGGAGAAGAGTGCTTATCCTTTCTGTTGTAGTTCGGGTAGTTGGTTGGAGTCAAATGGAAGAGTTGATGGTGGATCCTTTTGGATTTCTTTTACCGTTCTAACGATCGGTTTGGGTTGGTTTCTGTGGTTTTAAGTGATTGGAAATCAAGGAAAGGTGCTTGGTGTTGAGTTTTTCGCTGATGGTATTTCGGCGGTTTTTGTTTGGTTTTGCCTTATTTGTGTGATTGGTCATATTATTTACTTTGTTTTAGATCATGGAGTGGTTAAATTCATTATGCTAGACTTAAATAGTTGCTACGTCACCTGTTATTGTTGCTTTAGATGCTTCCCATTATGATATATCTTGTGATATTATTGTTGATGCTCTGTACCATGGAAAAACAAAGGAGATGCTACCGAAATTTTTGGTTTTTGCATTTACTCCCTTGCTGTAATTTACCTTTAGATGTTGTTTAGTCTATGTTTGGTGACATCTAGGGCATACTAGATGTCGGGGTGTTACATGATAGTTCATCTTCAGCTTTCATGGAGTGTGCCTTCCCTAGCTCTTGTTGTGCTATCACATTTCGTAGGCTGATGTTGGTAATCAGATATTCAAATCTTTTAAACACCGATAGCAGTTAAAGTGACTTCATGTCATTAAATAGAGCCTTCACATCTTCTTGATACATATCTTTCCAATCTAAATGCATATCGTGCAGCTGTGTAGGTTGCTTGTTTAGGCCAAAAATATGTATATTTCAGCACCTGGTTTTCTTAAATTTCATACTTGGCTAGATCTGTTAGTAACATTGCTTGGGTTGGCAATTATGTTTGCTACTAGTGATTGCTTTGCCAACCCAGGTCTGTTGCATTTCCATGCCCAGGTCAGCTAGTAACGTACTGCCTAATGCTTGCTTTCTCAATTTTGTGAATGTGATCCTTTTCTAGTAATGTAGAGCTATTATGGTGACTAGTGAAACGTTGAATATTAAGCATTGTGTTCTTATGTGTGAATGCTCCATTTGGTAAAAATAGACGACATGGAAAAGCTGTTAGAAGCTAATTAAACAAAAACTTGAGGTGGAGATCAAACAACTAAAGGGCAAGTCTGAGATAACAGAAAAGATTTATAAGATGAAATAAGAACTGAAAGACATAAATGATCACTTGCAAGATATCGAATTGTTAACACGACACTCATCACTAAGGATTGTAGGGCGAATGCAGATCTGGAAGAAGCCAAAGCTGGGCTTATAGAGGTAATATAAATGTTTCTAGTCTTTAATTCGATGTGATTATTCATAATATACCAAGACACCATTTTGACAACCACATGATCGCTTTTGTAGGATTTAAGAGAGATGATTGGAGATCAATTGGTTATTGGTGTCAAACACATGGGCACTGAACTGAAGTTGTGGAACTTCAGAGAGAACCGAAAAGCCTCTTTTGCAGAAGCTATGGCACATATGATGGCAGACATGAAAAAGCCCTAAAGTATTTTTGTCTCAACTGTGAAAAAGCCCTAAGGACTTCTTATCAATTTGTCGTATCATATTTTGTCAATGTATTGTCACCTGACATTATCCTTAATATATATTTGATCACCTTGAATGCAATAACTTAATAGTTTCTTGTTTATTGGAACCAAATATTTTTCCTACACCCCTCAGCAGAACTTCCATCATTATTATATGTTGTTCAAAATTTTCATCTACTTAGATATTTTTTGCAACGATATTTATAAGGCGCAACAAGTTATAGATTTTGTAATTGAATATCCAAATATTCTAGATGTTATTATAATAGTTCGAAGATGAGGATAAAGTGATAGCGATAAATCAACAGATGACACCTTTCAGGATGAACTATGGAATGAAATGGATTTTTTTCTTAGAATCCATCAATATTATAATAACAAAGGATATAAAAGTGATACAAAACTTTATATTTTTCGTACTTGTTGTCCCTCGTTCCGACTGGCAGGATAGTTTTCCATACTAAATCGCCTTCCTCGAACGACTTGGGTATGACCTAGCCTTGTTTTTCTGGATATGTTCCATCACTCTCAGACTCAACTCTGTTAAGTCTTCGAGGTTATCGGCCAACGCATTCTTGTAGTCCTCAGTTGATAGAGTGTCTTGCATGGTGGTTCTAAGCGAGCTTATGCTGATTTCCAATGGCAATATCGCTTCTTGTCCGTACACCAACTGGTACGGGGATACTTTGGTGGCCCCATGGCCCAATACTCTGTACGCCCACAGTGCATCAGCTAGTGTTGTATGCCATCTTGTTGGTTTATGATCTATTTTCCTTTTGATCAACTTGATCAATGTTTTATTCGACGACTCGGCATATCTGTTGGCCTGAGAGTAGTATGGTGGGGAGTTCAACATTCTGATCCCTAAACCTTGGGCAAAGCTTTGGAATGCTTCTAACATGAATACGATGCCTTGATCGGTCGTAATAGTTTGTGGGATCCTGAACCGATGAACGATGTGTTCTCGGACAAATGCTATTGCCTCCGTGCTAGTGACTTTCTTTAGTGGTACCGCATCGACCCACTTGGAAAAGTAATCTATGGCGTCCAATATAAGCTTGTGACCTTTGCTGGAAGCTGGATAAATCTCCCCGATGATGTTAATGCTCCATCCGCGGAATGGTCAGGGTTTCACAATTGGGTGCAAAGCCACGGCGGGGGCGTTCTGTATGTTTTTGAACTTCTGGCATTATTGGCACCCTTAGTAATATCAAAAACAGTCTTCCAGCATTGTCGGCCAATAGTAACCAGTGCGCCTAAGCAACCACCTCATCTTATGAGCTGATTGATGCGTTCCGCAAATTCCTTCATGGACCTCTCCTATGGCTGATTTTGCTTCCTCGGTGTCGAGGCAGCGGAGAATCAAACCCTCCATCGTCCGATAATACAGGGTATTATTGATCATCACGTATTTTAGCGCTTGTCTTTTAGTTTTTACATATGTATTGGCTCACAATCGGTGGTTTGCTCAAGAGGTGCATACCCGGATGCTTGCTGAGCCAAGGCATTAGCCTGATCATTCTTCTCTCGGGGTATATGGCTTATTGTGAAGGAGCTGAATGCCTTTATCAACTCTCAGCAGCGTGCTAAATACTTGGCCAGGACGTCGTCGTAGCAATTGAATTCCTCTCGCACCTGTTGGAACACAAGCAGAGAATCTCCAAAGGCTTCAACAGAATCTGCTCTGATATTTTGTAGCATGTATAACCCTTTAATTAGGGCCTCATATTCAGCCTGATTATTTGAGCATCGGCTGTCCAACTTAAAGGCGAACTCGTAGCAATATCCTTTAGGAGATACTAAAACTATCACAATATCGTCTCCTTCCTTACATACTAACCCATCAAAATATAGCTGCCAGGGAGCAAGGCCCACTAATCCACAAGCAGGGGTGTGGTCTGCCATAAAATCGGCTATTACCTGCCCCTTCATTGCCTTAGCCGATTCGAACACGAGGTCGAACTCTGTAAGCCTGTAAGCCCACTTCCCGAGTCGCCCTTTCATTATAGGAGCTGACAGCATATATTTTATGACATCGGCTTTACCAACGACCATGCATGTTGATGTCAATATATAATGTCTCAGCTTCGTGCATGCAAAATAGAGGGACAAACAAAGTTTCTCAACTGGCGGGTATCTAGTTTCTGCATCTATCAACCACCGGCTTAAGTAGAATATCGGCTGTTCTTTTCCTTTGACCTCTTGCATAAGAACTGCTCCGATTGTCATTTCTTCTGCCGATATGTATAATCTGAATGGTGCTCCCTTCTGTGGTGCTATCAACAGTGTTGGTTCCGACAAATATGTCTTGATATCATCAAAAAGCCTTTTGCTGCTCTTTTCCCCATACAAATTCTTGATTCTCTTTCAACCTCAACAAAGGGGTGAATGTGTTGATCCTCCCTGATAAATTCAACATGAATCTCCTCAGATAACTAATCTTTCTGACCAGTTTTTGCAAGTCTTTCTTGTTCTTTGGAGGCTTCGTATCAGCTATGGCCCTGACTCATTCTTGGTTTACCTCTATTCCCCTTTCGTGTACCATGAACCCGAGAAATTGCCTAGCCGATACTCCAAATGCACACTTCAATGGATTCATTTTCAAACCGTGCATTCGAGTCTTTTTGAGCACTTCCTCCAAGTTGGCTAAGTGCTGTTGATCTCCTGCTGATTTTACCACTACATCGTCTATATAGATTTCCACAATGCGGCCGATCAACTCATGAAATATCAGATTCATAGCTCTTTGGTATGTAGATCCAGCATTTTTTAATCCGAAGGTCATAACAATCCACTCGAATAGTCCTAGTGCTCCAGGACATCTGAAGGCCGTTTTATGAATATCGGCTTCGGCCATGAAGATCTAGTTATAGCTTGCATTGCCATCAAGAAAGATGATGATTTTATGTCCTGATGCAGCGTCGATAAGCATATCAGCTGTAGGCATCAGGTATTCGTCCTTGGGGGTGGCTTTATTTATGTCACCGAAATCAATGCATACTCTAATCTTCCTATTCTTTTTTTTACCGGAACGATGTTAGAAACCCATTCAGCATACCAACATGGTCTGATGAACTTAGCTTCCAGTAATCGCTCTATTTCTTCTTTAATTTTATCATACATTGCTGGGTTGAAACATCTCGGAGGTTGTTTGAAAGGCCGATACCCAGTTTTCATTGGCAGCCGATGTTCAACCAGTTGACGATCCAAACCGGGCATCTCGTGATACTCCCAGGTGAAACAATCATTGTATTCTTTTAATAGTCTTACAAGACCCTCTTTATGCTCGGCGTACAACCTAGCATTAATGAAGGTTGGCCTTTTTCGATCCCCGTTTCCTATATCTACTTCTTCCATGGATCGGCTGAGGTAAATCCTTGTCTGAGTCTATCGTCGTCCTCAAAGTCCCCGATAGCCTCGGAACTATCGGCCATGTATTGGCAGCTTCTTGTTCCTCCTCGCAACCATCTTGTGTTCAGGTAGGCTTCCATCGTCGCAGAACTTCATTTATCCGATCAACTGCACTAGATCTTATGGTGAACGGACCTATCTTTGCATCGTTGATGCAAACAAAATCACAGCCTTCTAATGCTTTACCCGAGATGCACCTGGCTCCTTTATGTGGCCAATTTGCATCGGGACTGGCCATGGCAATATGAGCCGACGTATCGGCTTCCACAATTTTGACCGCATCTCTATCCCATTGCACCAGTTTTTGATGCATGGTAGACGGGATGCAGCAATTGGTGTGGATCCAGTCTCTTCCTAGCAGCACACTGTAACTTCCTTTGGTGTCCACTACAAAGAAAGCGGTCGGCAAAGTTTTGCTGCCGACTGTTAATTCCGTGACCATGATGCCTCTGGCTTAAGAACCATATTGGTCCTTATGAGATCTTCGTCGGATTTTCCCAGTTTCTTACACGTCGAATATGGCATCAGGTTGACAGTTGCACCTCCATCTACCAGCATCCTAGATATCGGCTTGCCATTGATATACCCTTTTATATACAATGGCTTCAAGTGCTGGTGATCTTCCTGCGGCTTCTCCAAAATCGCCTCCTGGGACCCCAGGCACAACTGCGCGCATGATTCTGGGGTCATAGTGGCTTGAGCCTTGAACTCAGCCGGTAGGGTGAACACCATATTGATGCTTACCGGAGAGGGCATGCCGTTTTGTGTTGCTAGTGATCTCGCATCATCTGGCGCAAAACTATTTGTATTGTTAGCCGTACGTGCGTCGTTTCCGGTCGTAGATGTTTCTGCTTCTCTGGTCCCAGATCTATTCGCGTATTTGGCCATTAAAGCCTTTATGTCCTCATCTGTGGGTGTCTCTACATCCTCAGCCATGGGTGTGTCCATAGCTTCAACCATAGAAAGGCTATCTGGACCAACTTCTTTCCTACGCCATTCTTTCTTTGGAATCTTTACAGGGTGCAGTTTATTGAAAACATCATCTCTCTGCTTTTCTTCTTCAGTCCTCCTGGATTCTTGCGTCTTGAGGCGCTGGAGCCGACGTCTTTGCGATTTCGTGAGACCAACCAGGCACCATCGCGGTTTTGGTTCCAGAGATTGGCGAATTTTTCCAGCCACCTCGGCTGTGTCATCATTTTGACTATGTTTCCCTTTTGGGACTGCCCTTTCACGGTTCCCGGATTTAGCCGATTCTAATTGATCAGCCTTGCGTTTTTCCCCAGCGCTTGTTGGGTTCTCTCCTGGCCATGAAATTCTTTCATGGACTGACTTTCTCTGATGTCCCTGTTTGGCCGATCTTGGCCTTTTGGCCTCGCTTTGTTCTGTCGACCGTTCGGGTGTTCTTTTTCTTCTGCCGATCCTTTCATGGACCGGCCTTCGATAGCTTTCTGAGTGTAGTTCGTATTTCTGCCTCGGCTTTGTTCCTAATGGAGAGCGGAGACGTTCCTGGTTTTGCCTTGGGTAATGCTGCATGGGAAAGGCATGAGGGGATGGCAGAGTCAATCTCCTTTACCAACAGAAACGCCAGAAGGGGCACCGTTCGTGGGCTTTTTCACCAGCTGTCGGTCGATATTCTTTTATCGGTGCCTACCAAGACACGTTGGCTGTTTTCTGTCCCCTCCTCTCGTATCTAGCTAATAGTTGAGCGAAAGAAGGTCCAGCCTTCACTATCGACTTCTTTGGCGGCATTTGCCTTTCGGCCTTCTGCCATTTGCTGATTTAAGGTTTACCTTTCACTTTAACCGTCTTGGACCGTCTTCCTTCAAGATCGGCCTCTATTTGGATCGAGCCGATAGTGATCTGCATCATTTTTTCGTTGTTCACCGTCTTCCTATCGGCTTTTGTGGCCGATACCGCTAGTGAGCAGACTTCGTCTTGTTGTATCTCCTTCCCCTTAAGCGACCAACTGACCATGTTGACCAGAAAGGGGTTCTTGTCGACCTACAAGTCCCGCTCCTCTGCGAACTTCAGTCGTCCGTTTTCTATGGCCGATTGTATCTGTTAACGAAAGATATTACAATCATTAGTGTTATGCGAGAAAGATTTATGCCATTTGCAATATCTGCGCTTCTTTAATTCTTCAGCCAATGGTATAACGTACCCCTTCAGGACCCGCACCAGCTTCTCCTGTAAAAGCAAGTCGAATATGTGGTCTCATTTGGTCACATCAAATGAATATTTGACTTCCGACTTGGCCTTAGTCAGTTTTAGCCAGGAGCATACCAAAGGTTTTTCATTACCCTTGACCCACTCGGCTGTATAAATATACGTTTCCTCATCATCATCTGAATCATCTGACTCGTACTCCATGAAATTAACCTTCGGTTTTTTCTTTTTCTTTACCACTTTTAAACTTATCTTTAAACCCTTTATTCTTGTACGATCGGCCTTCCTGAGTCAATACCCTGTGCAATAAGTGGCTTAAATCGGCAAATTCTTGTCCACCGAACTTCTCTCGTAGGGGAGGGATTAAGCCTTGAAAGGTCAAGTCGGCAAGTTGATTTTTGGGTAGAGTAACACTAAAGCATCGGTTACGCACTTCTCTGAATCTCTTGATATATTCAGCCACTTATTCTCCGGACCTTTGCTGTACGGAGCTCAGATCAGAGATCCGTAACTCTAGACTTCCGCATAAGAAGTACTCGTGAAATCGGCTTTCTAAATCAGTCCAAGTGTTGACCGAGTTTTGAGGTAGAGTGGTGAACCATGTGAATGCCGCCCCAGACAGGGATAGTGGGAACAGTTTTATTCTGAGCCCGTCGGAATGTCCCGCTTCTCTGCATTGCACTATGAAGCAGCTGATGTGTTCCATGGTGGTGGTTGTGTCATCTCTTGAGAACTTAGCAAAGTCAGGGATCCGGTATCCGTTGGGATATGGGATCCTATCAATGTTATTAGGGTAAGGTTTCCTGTAGCCGAGAGTTCGTCCTCTCGGCTGGATGCCGAACTGGTCTCGCAGGACGTTTGTGATCGCGTCCATCCAGTCGGCTTCTCTGGGCGGTGCGACCGGTGGTGGGGGTGCTGGCCTGTCTAGTCCGTGCCAATATCCCCCGAGTGCAAATTCGGGTGTTTCACGATGCTGCCCCCCGAGTGCAAACTCGGGCATGTCGTGGTGGTGCCCCCCGAGCGGGAGCTCGGGCTAAACCCGGCACTGCCCCCCAAGTTCAAACTCGGGTTGTGCCACCAGTCTGTGCTATCGGTGATTCTGCCTGGCCTCCTAATCGATTACTTGGTGCCACACATGATCTGGCTATGGTATGAAAGGTTCCGTGTACGCAGCTACCTGATGTGAATGCTACGCATTCAAGACCGAGCTAACCGTGGCACCTATTTTTGCACCATCGGTGTGGGCATAGTACTGCCTGACCTCACTTGTCCCAGGATCCCTAGGCAAGGTGACGGTCGGCTGTGGTGGTGTAGGCATCATAATCGCGGCCGATGGTTTGTTTTCAACCATCGGATTAGCCCCTGAGTACCAGGACCGATTGAGTAGACTGGGTACGTGGGGAGAGCCTGTGGTGGATCAAATAGGGTTTTGGTTGTTACAAGCTCCTGCGCTACTTCCTTTACGCTGTTAGATATCAACGGCCTGAGTGTGGTGACTAAAGCTGATGAATGGTTCAGCAACGTGTGATTGATAGACTGATTAATCATTTCCGATAATTCTGCTTGTGCGGGCATGTATCGGCTTACCCCAGGTTCGTCGTTGGTGTTTGGGGCGATGTCTCCGAAAGAATCGACCGTTGGCAGCGCCATCTTTTGGGTGACACCGCGCCGTGTCTTCTGGAAGCAGCTTAGCATCATTTTCTCGAATGCCGCCTTCTGATCTTCAATCTCTTGGCGTTGTTCTGGAGTTAAATCGGCCAAGGTAGGCGCGATTATTGCATCGGTGTTGATGTCGGTAGGAGAGACAGTCTTTCCTAATGACGTCATAGATGTTTCTTCATGTCCCACCGGGCGTGCCAAAAGTATGTTGGCGCCGAAAAACGCAGCGTCGAGTCGATCACCACCAACACACGAGAATGCCGGGTTTAAAGGGTTGCGAGAGTGCTAGCTGATTTGATCACGTAATCGGCAAGAGATGTATATCTAAATACGATAGTTCCAGGGAGAATGATCTGAGTATTGGTATCGATACGGCCCTTGCTAGCTCAGTACGAACCAGCACAAACCGTGTAAACAGATCTAATCTGCTCTCACGAGCCGATCAGACAGGGTAAAAGCTTGCTTCTCTGAAAAAAGCGATGCGCAACAAGATCAGAAGAAACGAGAGCTTGGTAACGCAGCAGAGATCAATAACCAGCGATGCACAACTCGTATTGATCAATGTGAATTACATAGTAAAGATTACAAAGCTACGAGAACTACTCCTAGTGCAGGGAAATAAAAGTAATTGGTAGATTGATTGGTTGGTTTTGGATTGATGTCCCGTTCTCTATGCAACACGTCGCCTTTTATAGCCGGTGTAGCTTGATCGCGATCATCACGGACTCTTCAATCGTATCGGCCTTGATCTTGTATTTCCATCTTGACCACAACCGTATAGGATCCATGTTGTATCGGCTTCAGTTTCTTCCCGTCTGTCCCTTGTACGACCATGCCGTTTTTCCGATATGACCCATATCCCATCGCTCATTGCCAATCTGACTTGCGCTATCTTCCTGGCTCGTGCCACGACCGAACACATCTCGGTCAGCCAAATTTAGGTGCCAACAACATCTTTCGTTACCTCCAAGGAAGCAAAGATCTCAGCTTGTTCTATAGAAGAAATAATGAATTGAATTTGGTTGGCTATGCCGATGCCGGGTACCTATCGGACCCGCATACTGGCAAGTCACAAACCAGGTATGTTTTCCTTAGTGGTGGAACAGCAATTTCTTAGGAGTCTTCTAAGCAAACTATTGTCTCGACGTCGACAAAACACTCGGAAATCATTGCCTTGTATGAAGCCTTCCGAGAATGTGCATGGCTTCGAAGAATGGTTTACCACATCCAGAAGTCATGTGTCTTGAACATTAAGAAAACTCCCACTATCATATATGAAGATAATGCAGCTTGTGTTGCTCAAGTGCAAATGGGATATGTGAAAAGCAAGCTCACGAAGCATATCAACTCCAAGTTCTTTTATGCTAATGAAATGCATAAGATGAATGAGGTCAAGATACTGCATACTAAGTCGTGTGAAAACTCGCAGATTTATTCACTAAGTCACTCTTAGCATCTTCTTTTGAAAGGTGCGTTTGAGGAATTGGGATGATAAGACTTAGAGAAGTGCAGATTTCAGGAGGAGATTTTTTGCATACTCCTATATAAAATCTCGAACGTGAAGTTTGAGTACCCAACGTAGATCTCAAAGATTAGCTTTGAAAGTTTGGGTGAATTGTACTCATTTCCCTTAGTTTTTCATGGAAGTTTTCTTACATAAGGTTTTAATGAGGCAATTCGTCCAACACAACGAAGCATATGCTATGTACTCTTTCTCCAAGTATTTTTCCAACTGGGTTTTTCTGGAGTTTTGATGAGGCATATGCATCTCGCGGCAAAGGGCCCAAGGGGGAGTGTTGGGAAACCACGTGGCCCACGATGGTCCCTTAGCCGAAACCCTAGATGTAGACTATAAATAGGAGGCAGGGGGCCACCCCATTGTACACAAAAACAAGCAATCAGAATAATAAGGCAGATTAGTCCCTCATATCCTCTGTCTCTCGTTCTCTCTATTCTCTACTTTAGATCTAGACTATTCGGTAGCGAGGCTGTCTACCATAAGCTACCATTCCGTCGGCCATGGTTAGTCATAGCCTTAGAGGGTGCATCGCCGGTGTACGAAGCTCCGGGCCAAGGCGGACCACATTTAGCACTTGCGGGACACCGGCCTGACAGGGGTGCTGGTGGTCCGGGACTACATGTCCTGAAGGATCAGCCCCTTGCGACTCCGTGTTCGCCCAGTGTGGTAGTACACGGATGACAATGACCTGACCAGGACGTTCCCGGGCAGTAAGTCTCCGTCTTTCTTGTATGCATGGTTCCCTTTATAGTCACTATCTTTTGATTTCTCTTCTTCCTTTTCGACAGGCGCCGGGAACTTGTCTAGTCCCAACATCATGAGATGGGTGAGCAGGTTGCTCCCCGTCCCGGCGGGTGACCTGGTCTTCCCTGCCGGGGCCTGGCCACTGGCTGACGTGGATCCCGCGGAGCGGCTCCAGGTTGTCAGGATGTTTCCAACGATGGACACTCTAGGTCATGTGGTGGTGCCATCCAGAGGCCCCTTGGTGATTATGGATCAGACGCCAATTGAGGATCGTCATGCTGAGAAGCGCCCGATCACTGAGGACCCCCAAAGTGCAGATCCAAAATGGCCCCGCACCATGGGGGAATCTTCTAGCGCTGCCACTCCCACCACTCCTGCTGCGACGATGGGGGGAGTGGGGTTTTCCTCCGAGGCACCGACGCCCATTGCCCTGGAGACGGCGCCGGCTCCTCTGGTGCCACGCACTTCTGCGCAGGTTACCACTGCGCAGACATCCTTGATGCCACCTCCTGTGGCATCGTATTCTTCCCCCTCGGTCCCTGCGGAGACGAGTGATGCGGCTCCTGCCCGCTCACGCGGAGTTGCGGTCCCAGCATCGGGATTCACCTTCCAGTCGCCTCCTAAGGCGACTGTGCAGGTGACTGCGGCCCAAAAGGTGCCGTCGGCACTAGCTGGGACTGCGGGGGCTTCAGCTCCAAGGCCCGCCGCCGCTACTGACACAGCCTTGGGGACGGGCACTAGCGGCCAGGCCCCTACTGCCTTAGTGGCAGTAGATCCTCCTATCCCTGGACCCGACCCTGGTTGGGTGGTCACCGACCTCTCGCCGACCTCAACCGGGTGTACACGGGCATCGGCACTCTCCTTACCACCACCGCCGCACAGCTAGAGTGGTTTCCCCAGCAGCTGGCGGCACTGCGAGAGGAGAAGGAGAGTGCGGAGGCGACACTGACCCGGGAGAATGCGGCGTTGCTCGCCCAGGTCCAGGCGGCCGAAGTGGCCTTGACGAAGGTGTCTGCGGAGCACCGGCGGGCGCTCCACAACGTCATTGTCATTCTCCGCAGGGCATACAGGAGCATGGTGTCGGGACCCGAATATGTAAATCCAGACCCTCTGTGTATTCAGCACTAGTCCAGGATCACGCTAGTGCACACAGTCTCAACATAGATGAATATCACAATCATACACAATGGAATAATAAAAATAGCTCAATTACCGAATATAAACTATTGAATGACCTTAAGGTCAACCTTACATTTGCGAAGCCTTCACGGCTTCAACTCCAAATAAACAGCAGCGGAACGAAGAACAACGATAAATCCCATCAACACGCCACAGGCAACTGACGGGGTTCAACTCTTAGATAATCGCCTTCTCACGGAACTTCTTCTTCTTCGACGATGTAGACTTCTGCTCACTGGTGATTGTTTGTTTGCAAGGGATGAGTACATAAAGCACTCAGCAAGTCATGCACAGAATGCAAGTCTAATAACTATATGCATGGCTTATTCCAAATGATATGCATGGCTTATTCCAAATGACAGGCTGAAGGGGTTATTTTGCAATAAACAGCATTCACAAATATTCATAATAGATTGTAAAGCGGTAAAACAAATAACAATAGTAATAAAATTTCACAGTTGTTTTACAAGTAAACCATTCCATCTCCTTAACCGGTTATCACTTTTCACAGGCAAGAATGCCTCCAAGCCCAAGTTCCATTTTAAGAAAAGCTAACCCTTGACTGTAATCCCCGAGCAATGTCCAATACCGCGGACACGGCTATTCGAATAGATTTTACACTCTGCAGAGGTTATACACTTTACCCACAAGATATAATCAACTCACCACATCAGCCGTGAATCGCCATACAAGAGTATGCGAAAGAGTGATCATAACAAAGACTTTTGGAAGCTTCTAACTCCACAAGTGAACCACTCCGGTTGCCATACACCATCCCTTCCCTCAGCAGAGGTGAAGTACGGGACCGACACACCGTTGGACAGGTACCATGCCGCAGCACCTGGTACGCTCCCCCTTCAACTACACAAAAGGTATAGTTGACCACCGAGGTACCACATGCAAGTTATCAGTAACCTACTCAACTAGGTCCGTCCCATTACAGACATGTGGTTGTACGTTTGGCCCAGTTCAAAGGCTTGCAAGGTTAAGTCCTTAGGGTGACCAGGGCAAGACTACCCAAAGAACCAAAATGACTTTCCCGGTGCCAACCATGGCCCACCAGCTCATTCTTGCCATTTGCCCCAGTCCAAAACATTTTATCACCGCAGTTGATTATGGCGCAACACAATGCCAACAACAACTCAACATCCTTGAAGAAGCACGAAGGCCTCCGCATATCAACATCATCGTGTCGGCAACACGTCACACCATTTCAAAATACATTGCATATCTCTTTAGTCAATATTGAACCTTGTACTTCCAAAATGATGTCACTAATACGTTGCAAGTCTAAGCAAACTAATACATTATATCTAACCCATGTTGGCAAAGTATTTAAAGCCAACTATTAATAAAGAAACCTATGGTGACAAATGATTCAACGCATACAATTATTATAGAAAAGGTGGCAATAACAAGTAGGTTGATTATCTAATCCCAAATTAATCGAAATCAGTTTAACTTAAACTAGCATGCAATAATTTGAAACAACATAAGTTTCAAAAATGGGATCAACATGGTCAAAGCAAAACTTGCCTAGCCCTTGCAACTTTTACTGTTCTTTACTCTTTATCTTTGATTCTTGATCCTCGATCTTCAATCTTCGCGTCCTTGACCTTCAGCTCCGTAGAACGATTTTCGGACGACGTGTCTAACGATTAAAGAAGAAGCAAATACAAACCAATTCAAAAGACAACTCAAGTAAAACTCCAAATTAAGAACGAATAGCATTGGGGACAACGGCTTAGAAGGATTCGGGAACTCAAACGGATTAGATCGAAGAGTAGACAAAAGAGAACGGCCTTTTGGGAAAACACCGAAAAGGGAAAGATTAATAACTGGAAAAGAAAGAATAATATTCCGAAGAATATTTCTTCCGAAGTTATTATCTTGATTGGACAAACAATGACATATGGGCTCTCGATCTATAGACCGGGTCCATAAAGACATGTTAGTTCACAATGAACTAAGCTGAGGCTCAAGGTTGACTTTTGTTGACTGAGCGGAATACGGTCAAACAAAAGAGAGACAGATAGATTAGATGGGGCACAAGGGCATGACACATGGCCAATGGTCTATAAACCAAGTCCACGAACGATTTCTGGATCAATGGTGGATTAGATTTTCAGGGATAAGACAAGGACAAGTGTATTACCACGATTGAAACAACGGGAAGATTGCAAAGATAACAACGCGGCTCACGATGAACTTAGTTCATCGAATCGGTCTGAGGTTAGGGTTTTGTTTCGGCTTTGAAGATGATATGACGATGAGGCTAGGCTCACATCATGATGATAGAATAGATGAGGACATCGCACTAGGGCTCTTGCATGAATGCACTCATGCGATGACAACAAAGCGATGAAAGCCAAGCGTTAACGATGAAGCGTTAACGGCGGAACGTTAACGACAAAACATTAACGATGGAGCTGTTACATCCCAAAATTTAGGTTTTCAAAAAATTTTGGTTTAGATTAGCTTCCCAAAAATTTCTACTAATTTTCTCTCTTTAATAAAGCCTAATCTAGTATTTTCTAAAGCTAAAACAATTTAATTTGATTATTCTAAACCTAAAATAAAATAAACTTTATTTTATTTAGGTTTCTTGTGCTCCAAGGAATTTTTCTGTAATTTTTGAGATTTTACGGAGCTCGTTTGCTATTTATCATATTTATTTGGAATTTAATTTAAACTATGTCTTTCATTTGAATTAATTAATTAATTGGAAAGTTTATATAAAGTTTTGTTGCAAATATTTTATTTGAGTTCAAAATGCCTCAAAATATTTTCTAGAATTTTTCTGGTATTTTTATTGCCATAAATAATTAGTTTTATTTTCCTCGAATTGTTTTATTCGAAAAAGGCTGGAAATTCGGTTTCACGCATTGGGCCGAATCTACTTCTCTCTCTCCCGCTCGACCCGCTCCGCCTATCCCGCTGCCAGCGTCGGCCACGCCCGACCGCTCGCCGACCACGCCACGCGTCGTGCCCGCTTGGGCCGCACACGCGCCGCGCCTCACGCGCATGTCTTGCGCCACCGGCCAGCTGCACGCCAGGCCGCGCCCCGCCCACATGGGCCACGTCACCCGATCGCCTGCGGTCGATCGGACGGCACAAAAACGGGCACGTCGCCCCCGAGCCCGAGATGCACGCCATCTACTCGTATAAATCCCTATTCGGTCCGTTTTTGCTCCAAACGCCTCCAAACTTGATTTTTCTTGACCTAGCCGCCACCCTAACCTCACGTAGAACTCCCATGGCCTCTCCCACGCATGAGCAAACTCAGAACATTTTTCCAAACCCTAGAATCCATCCCATGTCCTCCAAACGTCGCCCAAACGATAGCCGAAATTTGGAGCCACGTCCCGGGCAACTCGTCTACTTTTTTCAAGATCCGTCTTCACTATGGTGAGCCACTATGTGCCATCTATCTCCCCTCCAAAGTTCAGCCAATTTGGCAGAAGGAATCAAAAGTTATGGTAGTTTCAATCTCGAATTTTGCCAAGGCCATATCTCCCTCAATTTTTTGAGTTTGACCATGAAATTTTTTGTGTAGACTCCTGGTGATGTCCTCTACGTGATACACATACTGTTCCATGGTTTTGCTCTTTGGATTTTGCGCAGAAAATTCTTTTCTCCGATCAGACTGCGTTTCAAACAGCGACAATCATCCTCGCGCGTTCCCCACTGATCCAGAAGGTAAATCTCTGAGCTACCTACTTCACGGTGTTCCTTGAGGTCACATCTAGCTCTCGGTCAAATTTCGTTAAGTTTCGATCATTATTCTGAAGTTATGGCCGTCTGAAGTTTGGATCCGAAACCCGTTAATCGGCAATTTGTGATCAATCCGGACGGGCGCCGCAAAATCCGCCTATACCGTTGATTTCGTCTCGCCGCGTTCTACGTGGTAGACATTCCCCCTTTGCCATCCCATCCTCTGAATTTTTTTTATATATTTAGGCCGCCGTTTAGCCGTTGCCGCACGCCGCCTTTTGACGCCGACTATTTTAGCTCGCTCCGGCCGTGTTGTCGCGTCCGGTGGATCATCATGTACTATTTTGGACCATTATTAGAATTATTTTGGCCTCCGTTCGCCGACAAAGCCCGGTTCCGGCCTAAAACCGTCGTCTTTCAACCTAGCCTGTTGTTACCGGTTCGCGTTCTGTTTGCCATCCCTGTTGGTATTTGTAACACCCCAAAATTTTGCTTTTCTTAAAGTCATGTGTGATTTGGCACTTTGGTGAATTTTTGGAATTTTCTGGAATTTATTTGGATTTATTTGGAATTTATTTGAATTTATTCCATTTTGAAATAATTAAAGAATTTAAATTTGCAAATAAATTTTTGTTGGAAATATTTTATTTGAGTCCAAAATGATCCAAAATATTTTCCAGTAATTTTTAGGAATTTTTCGAGTCATTTGCTATTTTTAATGAATTAAATGAATTTCTTGGGAATTATTTTAAATATTAATTATTTGGAAAATCCAACTCGGGTCATCTTGTTCATCCGACCGAAGTCGGACTCGAGTCCGACCGAGCCGATTGACTCGGCCAGAACCCACTCTAACCCTAATCAATCCCAACCGTTGGATAAAGATCCAACGGCCGAGATCCGTCACCAGACGGCCGTGTCGGGCCAGGACGTCGCGCCATGTGATCGTGGCCGTTAGTTGTGCCACGTGGGCGCCACGATTTCATCGTCTCCGCCCGAGTCCGAGCTGGACTCCGCCGTGTCACGCCGTGAGAGCTAGGTCTCCGTTTTACGCAGACGCCGAGGCTATTTAATGCCCGGGGCATACCACCGAGGATCGCCATCCCACGCCGGTTCCGAAACCTAGCTCGCGCCGCTAGGATCTCACCGCCTCGCCGTTATTGCTCGCCGAGTTGGAAAGTCTGCTCCGCCGCGATTAAACGCCGATATTCGCCGTCGTCGTCTCCGCCGTCATCAAGCCCGGATCCGGATTCCCCAAGACGAGGCAGCGTTCGAGTACCTCACTTCGCCGGAAGCGCGCGCCGAAACGCCGACGGCAAGGTCGTCGTCCGTCTCGGTCAAGCCGGTAGCCGCCGCGTGCCATCGCCGTCCACGAGCCGTGCACCGTTGGATCGGTCGGACGGCAGCGGTGAGTTCACGTGTTTCCCAAACCCTAGAAACCCGATTAGATGCGGGCGTTGGATCAAGATCCAACGGTTCACAATGTCGCCACGTCTTTGTAGCGATGCGATTATAGGATTAGATCGACCGTCCGTCTAGATCGAACGGCCCACGAGCATCAGTAGTTTCAACGTGTTAACCCTGGATCTAATCCGCGCCGTTGATTTTCAAATCAGCGGTCGTGATTGCGCCACGTGTCGGGAAGTTGGACCGACGGTCGGCGCCCACGCAGCGTGCGTGTGACGCGACACGCGCGGCCGCGTGTCGAAGGCCCGCATGTCGATGGCTAACCCTGATAGCGCCAGCGTCACGATGGACGTCACCCGAGTGGGCCCACATGTCGATCACGTGAGCCGTGGACCGAGTCCACCGTGGACCCGGCCGAGCATGGGACCGAGCCCATGGACCGGACGTCGGCAGGCCAATCAGAGCTGCCACGTGTCCATCTTGTGACGCAATAATTAATTTCAAAAGAAAATGATTTATTAATTCGAATAATGATTTCAAATTTAGATTCAAACTTCAAACGCTTATAACTTTTGCGTTTCAACTCCGATTTGAGTGATTCAAATTTCTAAATTTGTATAAAATTAAGATCTACCTAAATATGAATTTTATTTAATTTTTGGACTAAAGTTTTTCTCTGTAATATTATTTAATTGATTATTTAAACTTTAAATAATCATAACTTTTGCGTTTTAACTCCAAATTTGATTTATTCTTCTAAAAATCCAGAAAATTATGTTCTCTCTGTTTATGGATTTTATTTGGAGTTTTGGGGATCTTTTGCATAGTATTTATTTGTATTTGCTATTTGCACGCTACGAGTAGACGTTGAAGTGCCTAAGGATTCAAGGAGAAGTATTAACTCAGATCCAACTCAAGACCAAGAGCAAGTGCTTTTGAAGGCAAGTTGTGCTTTGACCATGTTGATCCCATTTCAAATCTATTTTGATTTAAACTATTGCATGCTAGTTTAATTAGAAAGATACTTTGGTTTAAACCTCGGGTTAGATAAATACCAATTTGCTATATGACACCTTGATTACTTAAGTATGTGCCATGACCCTTTGTCACCCTAGTTGTGGTTTACTAGTTGGACATTATTAAATTGCCAACATGGGTTTAGATCGTTGTAGTATCGCTTAGACCGCTACGTGCTCATGACATGATTTTTGGATAATCAAATGCTAATATTGACTTAATGATATATTGAACCTGCTGGAAAAGTATCATGTGATGTTGATGGCACGTGGTGCATGGTAATCAACTGGGTTTGATAAACAGCTGACCGCATGTGGCAAGAGTAATCGTGGGCCAAGGTGGCATTGGGAGTGTTGATTTGGTTTTTCGTAGTCTTGCCCTGGTCACTTAAGGACTTAACCTTGCAAGCCTTTGAACTGGGTCATACTTGCAACCACATGGCTGGAATGGGACGGCCCTAGTTGACTAAGTCGCTAAGGACTCACTTGTGGAGCTCAGTGGTGTCAGCTACACCTTTTGTGTGATTGTACGGGGAGCGTATCGTGGTCAGGCCGTGCACCCATCTAACGGTGTGTTGGTCCCATACTAGCCTTGGCTAAGGGAAGGATGGTGTAGAGCACGCATCGAGAGGACCACCGTGTTGTTTGAGGCTTCCAAAGGTTTTTGTTATGATCGCCCATTCATACTCTTGTATGGCGATTCACTTACCACGTGTGAGTGGATTGTATCTTGTGGGTAAAGTGCATAACCTCTGCAGAGTGTAGAATCTATTTGAATAGCCGAGTCCACAGATCGACAATGCCTCGGAATTACAACAAATAAGGGTTAGATTTTCTGGAAAATAACTTGGTTTTGAAAAGTTGGGTTGGTTTAACAAAGAAGATGATGGAAATATGGTTTAGATGGGGAAAATGTTATTTAAACTTCTTGAAAAGTTATTTATGCTTTACTTGTTTTTACCGCTTAATCTACTTATATTACTTGTCAAATGTCAAGCATCGCAAATATACCTTAAGCTATTCCTTTGTACCAAGCCATGCATATAGTATATTAGCTTGCATTCTCAGGCATGACTTGCTGAGTACCAAGTACTCACCCTTGCCTCAACACAATACCACTTGAAGAGGAGATTACGCCGGCTGAGGAGGAGTTCCAAGAGGACCCGACTACTTAGGATGCGAGCCTACCGCTGCCTGTGGTATACTGATGGCGCCACTAAGTTTATTTGATTTTCCGTCCGCTATTATTTCTCTTTAATAAGTTTCGCTTTGCAAGGCATATATTTGTAACTTGGCCATAAGGTCAAGTAACCACTTTGGTTATTTAAATAAAGTACTTTGATAATATCGATTGGTATGATTGTGATATTTAATGATGTTAAGACTGTGCACTAGCTGCTCCTCGACTAGTGCCGAATACACAGAGGGTCCTGATTTGCAAATCTCGGGTCCCGACAGAGGTGGTATCGAGCCATACTTGACTGTAGGCTCAACCCTAAGTTAGAATGGTCGTAGTGAGGATAAAACCTATTTTCTAAAGCTAAAAATTTGTGAAGATAAGAAATGACATCTCGACTTATCCCCTTCTCTCTTTTCTTGTCTCTTGCTGAAATTTTCCCTTACCTTGCCACAATTTGAAAATTCCAGTTCACGTGAAAGCACTCTTGTGACAGATGGAGGAAGAGTTCAACTACGTTGATCTGGGAGTTGGTCACGCTCATGAACTTTGGCATATGCTACAAACTCTCTGAGATTTTGAGAAGCCCCAATACCAAGTGGAAGTGATCGCACAAGCAGATTGATCAAGGCTTGTGACGTGAGGATTGAGGTACCGCTAGGAAGAAGGGCCTGTAATCGCTCGATACACCGCGACCGCTAGAAGGTCTACAATGCGTATGGGTATCCAAGAAGTATCACGACGAGCAATGCGCACATTACCAGATCCACGCCAGAGTTGGAGAGCACGGTGTTCATATCATCCCAAGAGCGATAACCTTCTCGACCAAGGCGATTCAGGATGAGGACGCCACGGTTACACAGCTTGGCACGATTCGTCGTCGCTTCGTGAAGATGTACTAGATAATACAAGCAAGGAGCTGCTAAGGCCCGCAAGGAGATCACTTACAGAGAAGAACAGATGGCGGAAGCTCAGAGAGTAGGTACACCTTCTACGAAGGATTGACGAGTTGGAAATGACTTTGTATGACCAGACCCAGAACTGCAAGATTTGAGCTACACGAGCCAGATCCAGGAGTCGATCTCGATGAGGACACTGCTTCTTCGACTACCACAGATGACATAGTCACGACATGGCGATCGCTTCACGCTTATGCCACAAAGACCTCGCAGTGCCGTGGAGGTTTTCGATGAGTGAGCATAGGTTCTATATAGTGAGACTCCTTCACGAGTCGAGTCATAGAATAAAGAGTCACCCTTTAGGCGTTAGGACTCCAGGTTAGTTCGACGGATTTGCTTTTGTTTGCGAGTGTGCAAAGATGTGTTGCAAGGCCCTTAGGCATTGTAAGCGCCATACCAAGTTATTAATAATAAAGATGGACCTTAAAGTTACCCCTTTCACTTATAAGTTCCATATTACTTGTCTATTCTTGTTTTCTCATCTCTAAACCTAGAGCAAATCAACAGATGGTGAACACCATGTGGGAACTTTGGAAGCAATGGGAGTGGATCTCGCCCAAACGTAAAACCCCAATGATGGAGCACCAGCACCGCCAATCGATATGCAGGATTTCGGAGCGCTTGTCGCCTGCACTCGGGCTTGATGCATGCTATGATGCAACAAATGCAGCATGTCATCACAAAGCACGCTAATCAAGTTAATCAGTGACCACGCCAATACAAGGTCAGCCGAGTTCATGAGGACTCACCCACCCACTTTTCTTCTGGGAATGCCAACTGCTTGGAGGCCGACGATTGGTTAAGATCAATTGAGAGGAAGCTACACATAGCTCAATGCATAGGAATGAGAAGGTACTTTACGCTTCTCATCGCTTGGAAGGAATGCACGAATGGTGGGAGAACTTCTCGCCACGCAGAGAACCCTCAAGATATCACTTCTGGGAAGAGTTCACAATGCATTCGACAAGATCACGCGCCTCGGCGAATCATGGACCTTAAGAAGGAGGAGTTCAGAGCACCAAGGTAATCAGCCAGCTGGGTCGACTACCCGAACAAGTTCACACGCTAGCACGCCACGCACCGAGGATGTAGACAGATAAATCCGCATGCCTCGCTTTTATGAAGGGACTTAACTCAGATTGCAAGTAGGTTGATCACCCACACCTTTCCAGATTTCCAAGAGTTGGTGAATAAGGCGCTATTCTTGAGGACAAGCGCAAGGAACTGGATGAGAACAGAAGCGCAGGATGCAACAAAGAAGGATCACGCCAGAACGCAATGCTTGAGAGTTGCACCAAATCAATTCTTCGATTCCAACCACGAATCGCAACAAGGACACCATCCTCAAAGACCAAGACTCCGCTAATCAAAACTACCAAACCCCAGCCCCGCTTAGAAACGCTACCCCAGGCAAATAGGAACAAAGTGAGACGCCGTTACAACCGCAACGCAGCCGTGACACTTTGCCAACAGCTTGTCCGAAGAAGACAAAGCAGGAGCGACCCGGCTCGCTTCAATCTAGGAACCACCCCAGCTAGGACGCCAAAGATTAGGAGCCACACCCTGCATCGTGGTGAGAGGCCGAGTCAACCATGTCACCGCGGATGCACCGCAAAAATGCTACTGACGTCGTGATCGGTAAGTTACTTGTTAACTCAAGACTGCAATGCTTTGTTTGACTCGAGCTGCGCGATTCGCTTGTTTCGCAAGGCTTTGCCGCTAGGAATGACTTGAGAATTGCAAGACTTAAGTGCATGCTTTTAGTTCAAACCCCTGGTTCCGAACTCCGAACGGAAGTAGGATGTTCGAGGTGAGAATACTAATAGATGGAATAGAGTTCCTAGCAAACCTTATAGTTTTGGAGACCCGGACCTTAGATGTCATATTGGGAATGGATTGGTTATCCAAGCACAAGGTCAGTATTGGATTGTGGATCGAAGAACTATCTCGCTTGAGAGCCCGTGTGGGAAGAAAGTGGAATTTCAAGCCACTGCAGCTTAGAGATGGACAGTTGATGGTTAACAGTACCAAGGCAATCAAGCATAGAGGATGTCCCGGTAGTGAGTGAGTACCCGATGTTTTCCCGAAGATCTACCCGGTATGCCGCACAGGGGACATAGAGTTTGTGATAGAACTTGTACGTACAAAGACCGATAGCAAAGAGACCCTATCGGATGTCTACCGAGGAGTTGGTAGAAATGAAGAAACAATAGAAGAGTTAATGGAGAAAGGATTTATCGACCGAGTTCGCCGCCGTGGGGAGCACCGCTTTGTTTGTCAAGAAGAAGGACGGAGTTTCAGGATGTGCATTGACTACCGTGCACTCAATGAAGTCACCGTGAAGAATAAGTATCCGCTACCCGTGATTGATGATTTGTTTGATCAGTTAAGAGGAGCCGAGTTTTCTCCAAGATTGATCTCGAGATCGGGATACCATCGATTGAAGATCCGATCGTAAGATATTCAAGATCGCATTCTCGCCAAGATATGGACATTACGAAGTTTACGGTTATGTCCTTTGGGTGACGAATGCGCCACTTATTTCATGAATATGATGAATAAGGTGTTCATGGAATATTTGGACAAGTTTGTCGTCGTGTTCATAGACGATATCCTAGTCTACTCCAAGGACAGAGGATGAACATGCCGAACACTTAAGGCGAGTTTTGGAAAAGCCGAGGAAAGCAACTTTTTGCCAAGTTCAGCAAGTGTGATTTTTGGAAGGACAAGGTGGAGTTTCTTGGACATGTAATGACCGCAGAAGGAGCCGCCGTAGATCCAAGCAAAGTAGAAGCTGTGTTACATTGGGAGCAGTAGAAGGCTGTGACCCAGTTCGAGTTTCCTTGGAATGGCGTGATATTACCGCCCGTTTCATCGAAGGCTTTTCGACAATTGCGAAACCTCTTACGCAATTCAAGAAGGAAAAGAAGTTTGCATGGACGCCTTAATGTGAGAAAGGATTTGAGAGTCAAGAAGCGATTGACATCAGCACCGTGTTAGTTCTACCTGATGTTGCTCAAAGCTTCGATATTTATTGTGACGACGCGCCTAAGGACTTGGATGTGTCTTTGTCTGAGAATGGAAAGGTCGCCGCTTATGCATCAAGGCGCTTGAGGCCGCATGAGGAAAATTATCCGACACATGACCTAGAGTTAGCGCCGTAGTGCATGCCTTGAAGATATGGCGTCACTATCTCGATTGGAAACAGATGTGAAGTATATACGGATCATAAGAGCCTTAAGTACATATTCACCCAGTGATCTGAATATGAGGCAGGAGATGGTTGGAGTTAATCAAGGACTATAATGTTGGAATCCATTACCATCCTGGAAGGCCAACGTAGTAGCCGACGCCTGGCCGGAAAAGCCATACCGTGAGTACGTTGCTAGCCACAAGTCGATGAGTTATGTGAGGATTTTTAAAATGAAGATTGAGGTTGTACCTAAGCGGATTCTTGGCCGCATTGGAAGTAAAGCCTACTTTAGAGGACCGGATCCGAGAAGGACGTAAGGATGATGACGGGATCCGTAGGATTAAGTCCAAAATGGAGGAAGGCAAGGCAAAGGATTTCAAGCTGGGCGAGCAAGGCACGTTATGGATGAAGGATCGCATTTGTGTGCCTAACAAAAAGGAGTTAAAGCAACTGATTTTGGAAGAAGCCCATGACTCTAAGTACTCGATTCATCCTGGAAGCGCCAAGATGTATCAGGATCTGAAGGAGAGATTCTGGTGGCCGAGTATGAAACGAGAAGTTGCCGAGCATGTTGCATTGTGCGACGTATGCCAGAGAGTCAAGGCAATGCATCGAGACCAGCGGGATTGCTACAAAATACTCGAGTGGAAGTGGGAGGAAATCGGAATGGATTTCATTACCGGTTTGTCAAGACTCAAGGAGGTTATGACTCCATATGGGTTATAGTGGATCGCTTGACTAAAGTAGCCCATTTTATCCCCGTGAAGACCACTTACTCGAGATAAGTTAGCGAGTTGTACATGATCGTGATTGTTTGTTTGCACGGAGTGCCAAAGAGGATTGTATCGGACAGAGGTACCCAATTTACCTCAAGGTTACGGAATAAGTTGCATGAAGCCATGGGGACCCGTTTGAACTTCAAGACTTATCATCCACAGACGGATGGGCGATCAAAGAGTTAACCAGATTCGAGGATATGTTAAGAGCTTGTGCATTGGCTTATGCTACCTCTTGGGATAAAAGTTTGCCGTATGCCGAGTTTAGTTACAACAATAGTTATCAGGCTAGTTTACAGATGTCACCTTTTGAGGCAATCAGATGGTCGACCTGTCGGACACCATTGAATTGGAATGAGACCGCAGCGCCGTGTCTTTGGGCCTGATATTCTTCAAGAGGTCAAGAGCAGATCGCCATAATTAGGGAAAGGTTGAAGATAGCCCAATCTCGATGAAGAGTTATCTGACAATCGTCGCCGAGATTTGAGTTTTGAACCGTAAGACTTTGTATACCTCGAGTTACGCCTCAGGGAGTTAAGAGGTTCCATGCCAAAGGGAAACTCGCACCTGTTATGTTGGACCATTTAAGATTTTGAGTCGCAGAGGTGAAGTTGCCTACCACCGAGTTGCCCACAAGTTGGCGAGGAGTGCATGACGTATTCCATGTGTCCTGGCTTAAGGAAGTGTCTCCGAGTTCTGAGGAACACACCGCTAGAGTCAATTGAGTTGCATGAGGACTTGACTTATAAGGAGCACCCGTGAGGATTCTAGACACAATGGATCGAGAAACTAGAAACAAGTCAACCCGTTTTCAGAGAGTTCAAATGGAGCAACCATGAAGAAAGTGAAGCAACTTGGGAGCCAAGAGGATTTGAAGAAAGAATTTCCAAACCTATTCCTTTAGTAAGCCCCGAATCTCGGGACGAGATTCTATTAAGGGGAGGTTTGTAACACCCCAAAATTTTGCTTTTCTTAAAGTCATGTGTGATTTGGCACTTTGGTGAATTTTTGGAATTTTCTGAATTTATTTGGATTTATTTGGAATTTATTTGAATTTATTCCATTTTGAAATAATTAAAGAATTTAAATTTGCAAATAAATTTTTGTTGGAAATATTTTATTTGAGTCCAAAATGATCCAAAATATTTTCCGAATTTTTCTGGAATTTTTCTCGAGTCATTTGCTATTTTTAATGAATTAAATGAATTATCGGGAATTATTTTAAATATTAATTTGGAAAATCCAACTCGGTCAAATCGTTTCATCCGACCGAAGTCGACTCGAGTCCGACCGAGCCGTTGACTCGACCGAACCCACTCCTAACCCTAATCAATCCCAACCGTTGGATAAAGATCCAACGGCCGAGATCCGTCCGACCTGCACTGAAGCCGTCCGACGACGCCGCGCCGCGATCGTGGGCCGTTGCGCCACGTGGGACGGCCACGATTTCATCGTCTCCGCCGAAGTCCGAAAGCCGACTCACGCCCGTGTCGCCGTGAGAGCTAGGTCTCCGTTTTCGCGACGGACGCCGAGGCTATTTAATGCCCGGCATACCCCGAGATCGCCATCCCACGCCGTTCCAAACCTAGCTCGCGCCGCTAGGATCCCCACCGCCTCGCCGTTATTGCTCGCCGGAGTTGGAAGTCTGTTCCGCCGCGATTAAACGCCGATATTGCCTGCCGTCCGTCGCCCTCCGCCATCAAGCCAGGTCCGATTCCCCGAGACGAGGACGCGTTAGTACCTCACTCGCCGGAAGCGCGCCAAACGCCGACGGCAAGGTCGTCGCCCTCGCTCGGTCAAGCCACGCCGCGCGCTATCGCCGCCCTCGAAGCCGTGCGGCACCGCTGGATCCAGATCGGACGGCAACGGTGAGTTCACGTGTTTCCCAAACCCTAGAAACCCGATTAGATTCGACCGTTGGATCAAGATCAACGGTTCACAATCGCCACGTCGGCTGTAGCAAAGGCGATTATAGGATTAGATCTGGACCGTCCGATCTAGATCGAACGCCCACGAGCATCGAGTAGTTTCAACGCGTGTTAACCCTGGATCTAATCGCGCCGCTGATTTTCAAATCAACGGCCGTGATTGCGCCACGTGTCGGGAAGTTGGACCGACGCGGTCCGCCCACGCAGCGGCAGTGTAGACGACACGCGGGCCCGCGTGTCGTAAGGCCCGCATGTCGCTGGCTAACTTGACCAGCGCCGACGTCACCGATGACGTCACCCGAGTGAGCCCACATGTCGGGCCACGTGAGCCGTGGGACCGAGTCCACCGTGGACCCAGCCGAGCATGGACCGAGCCCATGGACCGGCTGGACGCCGAGCCAATCAGGAGCTGCCACGTGTCCATGCCGACGCAATAATTAATTTCCAAAAGAAAATGATTTATTAATTCGAATAATGATTTCAAATTTAGATTCAAACTTCAAACGCTTATAACTTTATGCGTTTCAACTCCGATTTGAGTGATTCAAATTTCTAAATTTGTATAAAATTAAGATCTACCTAAATATGAATTTTATTTAATTTTTGGACTAAAGTTTTTCTCTGTAATATTATTTAATTGATTATTTAAACTTTAAATAATCATAACTTTTGCGTTTTAACTCCAAATTTGATTTATTCCAGTTTCTAAAAATCCAGAAAATTATGTTCTCTCTGTTTATGGATTTTATTTGGAGTTTTGGGATCTTTTGCATAGTGTTTATTTTTGTATTTGCTATTTGCACGCTTTTACGAGTAGACGTTGAAGTGCCTAAGGATTCGAAGGAGAAGTATTAACTCAGATCCAACTCAAGACCAAGAGCAAGTGCTTTTTGAAGGCAAGTTGTGCTTTGACCATGTTGATCCCATTTCGAAATCTATTTTGATTTAAACTATTGCATGCTAGTTTAATTAGAAAGATACTTTGGTTTAAACCTGGGGGTTAGATAAATACCAATTTGCTATATGACACCTTGATTACTTAAGTATGTGCCATGACCCTTTGTCACCCTAGTTGTGGTTTACTAGTTGGACATTATTAAATTGCCAACATGGGTTTAGATCGTTGTAGTATGCTGCTTAGACCTGCTACGTGCTCATGACATGATTTTGGATAATCAAATGCTAATATTGACTTAATGATATATTGAACCTGTTTTGGAAAAGTATCATGTGATGTTGATGGCACGTGGTGCATGGTAATCAACTGGGGTTTGATAAACGATGGCCGGGCATGTGGCAAGAGTAATCAGGTGGGCCAGTGTGGCATTGGGAGTGTTGATTTGGTTTTTCGGGTAGTCTTGCCCTGGTCACTCTAAGGACTTAACCTTGCAAGCCTTTGAACTGGGTCATACTTGCAACCACATGGTGGAATGGGACGGCCCTAGTTGACTAAGTCGCTAAGGACTCACTTGTGGAGCCTCGGGTGTCGGGATTACACCTTTTGTGTGATTGTACGGGGAGCGTATCGTGGTGTGGCCAGTACCCATCTAACGGTGTGTTGGTCCCATACTTCGCCTTGGCTAAGGGAAGGGATGGTGTAGAGCACGCATCGAGAGGACCACCTGTGTTGTTTGAGGCTTCAGAAGGCTTTGTTATGATCGCTCATTCGCATACTCTTGTATGGCGATTCACTACCGACGTGGTGAGTGGATTGTATCTTGTGGGTAAAGTGCATAACCTCTGCAGAGTGTAGAATCTATTTGAATAGCCGAGTCCACGATCTTGGACAATGCTCGGGAATTACAGTCAAGGGTTAGATTTTCTGAAAATAACTTGGTTTTGAAAAGTTGGGTTGGTTTAACAAAGAAGATGATGGAAATATGGTTTAGGATGGGGAAAAATGTTATTTAAACTTCTTGAAAAGTTATTTATGCTTTACTTGTTTTTACCGCTGAATCTACTTATATTACTTGTCAAATGCTGTTTACCGCAAATATACCTTAAGCTATTCCTTTGTACCAAGCCATGCATATAGTATATTAGCTTGCATTCTGTGCATGACTTGCTGAGTACCAAGTACTCACCCTTGCCTCAACACAATACCAGTTGAAGAGGAGATTACGCCAGTTTCGGAGGAGGAGTTCCAAGAGGACCCGACTACTTAGGGATGCGAGCCCAGTCAGTTGCCTGTGGTATACTGGATGGCGCCACGAAGTTTATTTGATTTTCCGCTGCTATTATTTCTCTTTTAATAAGTTTCGCCTTGCAAGGCATATATTTGTAACTTGGCCATAAGGTCAAGTAACCACTTTGGTTATTTAAATAAAGTACTTTGATAATATCGATTGGTATGATTGTGATATTTACCGATGTTAAGACTGTGTGCACTAGCGCGTTCCTGGACTAGTGCTGAATACACAGAGGGTCCGGATTTGCAAATTCGGGGTCCCGACAGTATTCCTTCGCAGCCATGTCATTGTACCAACAGCCGGTATCTTATTTCATGCACATCTTGCTTTCGCTTCGCGTTCGCCGTCAACGTTCCGTCAACGTTTCGCCTTTAACGTTCCTCCGTTAAAGTTTTGATGTTAACGTTTCATCATTAACGCTCTGTCGTTAATGCTCCACCGTTAACGTTCCACCGTTAACACTTCGCCATTAACATTCCACCATTAACGTTCTGTCGTTAACGCTCTACCGTTAACGCTTGGCTCTCATCGCTTCGTTGTCATCGCATGCGTGCATTCATGCAAGAGCCCTAGTGCGATGTCCTCATCTACTCTATCATCGTGATGTGAGCCTAGCCTCATCGTCTTATCACCTTCAAAGCCAAACCAAAACCCTAACCTAAGACCGGTTCGATGAACTAAGTTCATCGTGAGCCGCGTTGTTATCTTTGCAATCTTTCTCGTTATTTCAATCGTGGTGAGACACTTGTCTTGTCTTATCCCTAAAAACCTAATCTACCATCGATCTGGAATCGTTCGTGGACTTGGTCGATAGACCATTGGCCATGTGTCATACCCTTGTGCCCGATCTATTCTATCCGGCTCTCTTTTGTTTGGCCGTGTTTCGTTCAGTCAACAAAAGTCAACCTTGAGCCTCAATTTAGTTCATTGTGAACTAACATATCTTTATGGACCCGGTCTACAGATCGAGAGCCCATATGTCGTTGTCTGTCCAATCAAGATAATAACTTTGGAAGAAATATTCTTCGGAATATTATTCTTTCTTTCCCAGTTATTAATCTTTCCCTTTTCGGTGTTTTTCTGAAAGCTCGTTCTCTCTTGTCTACTCTTCAATCTAATCCGTTCGAGTTCCCGACTTCATCTAAGCCGTTGTGCCCAATGCTATTTATTCTTAATTTGGAGTTTATTTGATTTGTCTTTTGAGTTTTGTTGTATTTGTGTTTCTTTATCGTTAGACGCGTCGTCCGGAAGTCACTCGAAGGAGCTGAGGATCAAGGAAGTGAAGGTTGAAGATCGAGGATAAAGAATCGAGGATAAAGAGTAAAGAATAGTAAAAAATTGCAAGGGCCAGGCAAGTTGTGCTTTGACCATGTTGATCCCATTTTCGAAAATTATGTTGTTTCAAATTATTGCATGCTAGTTTGAGTTAAACTGATTTCAATTAATTTGGGATTAGATAATCAACCTACTTGTTATCGCCACCTTGCCTATAATGATTGTATGCCATGATTCATTTGTTACCCTAGGTTTGTTGATTAATTATTGGCAGCTAAATACTTTGCCAACAAGGGTTAGTTAGACCGTTAGTAGTTGCTTAGCCATGCAACGTACCTTTGACATCGTTTTGGAAATACAAATGCCAATATTGATTAATGGAATATGCAATGTATTTTGAAATGGTGTGATGTGTTGCCAACACGATGATGTTGATATGCGGAAGCATTCGTGCTTCTTCAAGGATGTTGAGTTGTTGTTGGCATTGTGTTGCGCAATAATCAACTAGGGTGGTAAAATGATTTAGACTGGGGCAAGTGGCAAGAATTATGGTAGGCCAGTTTGGCGGTTGGGAATGTTTGAAACATGATATATGTATGAGTGATGGTGAGATGGATTTCTTTGAGAGTATTGATGTAAGTCTTGCCCTGGTCACTCTAAGGACTTAACCTTGCGAGCCTTTGAACTGAGTCAAACATACAACCACATGTCTGTAATGGGACGGACCTAGTTGAGTAAGTTACTAATAACTTGCATGTGATACCTCGGGGTGTCAACTACATCTTTTGTGTAGCTTGAAGGGAGACCTTACCAGGGCTGCGGCATGGTACCCGTCCAACGGTATGTCGGTCCTATACTTCGCCTTTGTTAAGGGAAGGGATGGTGTATGGCAAAAACCGGGGAGGTTCACTTGTGTAGTTAGAATTTCTGAAAGGCTTTGTTATGATCACTCATTCGCATACTCTTGTATGGTGATTCACGGCTGACGTGGTGAGTTGATTATATCTTGTGGGTAAAGTGTATAACCTCTGCAGAGTGTAAAATATATTCTAATAGCCGTGTTCGCTGTACTGGACAATGCTCGGGGATTACAGTCAAGGGTTAGCTTTTCATAAAATTGAACTTGGGCTTAGAGGCAGTTTGCCTGTGGAAAAGTGATAATCACAATGCACGGTTGCCATACACTTTGCATGTGGTACGGTAGTTTGTCCAGTACCGCGGACACGGCTATTCGAATAGATTTTACACTCTACAGAGGTTATACACTTTACCCACAAGATACAATCAACTCACCACGTCAGCTATGAATCACCATACAAGAGTATGCGAATGAGTGATCATAACAAAGCCTTTTGGAAGCTTCTAACTCCACAAGTGAACCTCTCCGGTTGCCGTACAACATCCCTTACCTCAGCAGAGGCGAAGTATGGGACCGACACACTGTTGGATGGGTACCATGCCGCAGCACCTGGTACGCTCCCCCTTCAACTACACAAAATGTATAGTTAACACCCCGAGGTACCACATGCAAGTTATCAGCAACCTACTCAACTAGGTCCGTCCCATTCCAGACATGTGGTTATACGTTTGGCCCATTTCAAAGGCTTGCAAGGTTAAGTCCTTAGGGTGACCAGGGCAAGACTACCCAAAGAACCAAAACGACTTTCCTGGTGCCAACCATGGCCCACCAGTTCATTTTTGCCACTTGCCCTAGTCCAAAACATTTTATCACCCAGTTAATTATTGCGCAACACAATGCCAACAACAACTCAACATCCTTGAAGAAGCACAAAGGCCTCCGCATATCAACATGATCGTGTCGGCAACACGTCACACCATTTCAAAATACATTGCATATCTCTTTAGTCAATATTGAACCTTGTACTTCCAAAATGATGTCATTAATACGTTGCAAGTCTAAGCAAACTAATACGTTCTATCTAACCCATGTTGGTAAAGTATTTAAAGCCAACTATTAATCAAGAAATCTAGGGTGACAAATGATTCAACGCATACAATTATTATAGACAAGGTGGCAACAACAAGTAGGTTGATTATCTAATCCCAAATTAATCGAAATCAGTTTAACTTAAACTAGTATGCAATAATTTGAAACAACATAAGTTTCGAAAATGGGATCAACATGGTCAAAGCACAACTTGCCTGGCCCTTGCAACTTTTACTATTCTTTACTCTTTATCTTTTATTGTTGATCCTCGATCTTCAATCTTCACGTCCTTGACCTTTAGCTCTGTAGAACGATTTCCGGACGACGTGTCTAACGATTAAAGAAGAAGCAAATACAAACCAATTCAAAAGACAAATCAAGTAAAACTCCAAATTAAGAACGAATAGCATTGGGGACAACGGCTTAGAAGGATGTCGGAACTCGAACGGATTAGATCGAAGAGTAGACAAAAGAGAACGGCCTTTCGAGAAAACACCGAAAAGAGATAGACTAATAACTGGAAAAGAAATAATAATATTCCGAAAAATATTTCTTCTGAAGTTATTATCTTGATTGGACAAACAATGACATATGGGCTCTCGATCTATAGACCGGGTCCATAAAGACATGTTAGTTCACAATGAACTAAGCTGAGGCTCAAGGTTGACTTTTGTTGACTGAACGGAATACGGTAAAACAAAAGAGAGACGGATAGCTTTCATGACACATGGCGAATGGTCTATCAACCAAGTCCGCGAACGATTTCTGGATCAATGGCGCATTAGATTTTCAGGGATAAGACAAGGATAAGTGTCTTACCACGATTGAAACAACGGGAAGATTGCAAAGGTAACAACGCGGCTCACGATGAACTTAGTTCATCGAATCGGTCATAGGTTAGGGTTTTGGTTCGGCTTTGAAGATGATATGACGATGAGGCTAGGCTCACACCATGATGATAGAACAGATGAGGACATCGCACTAGGGCTCTTACATGAATGCACGCATGCGATGACAACGAAACGATGAGAGCCAAGCGTTAACGATGAAGCATTAACGACGGAACGTTAACGGCGAAACGTTAATGGTGGAACGTTAACGGCGAAACATTAATGATGGAACATTAACGGCAAAACGTTAACGGTGGGACGTTAACGACGGAACATTAATGACAGATCATTAACGGTGGGACGTTAACGAAGGAACGTTAATGGTGAAGTGTTAACGGCGAAACGTTAACGGTGGAACGTTAACAACGGAGCGTTAATGGCAAAACGTTAACGGCAAAGCGTTAACGACGGAGCGAAGCGACGGCGGGACGCTCATGAGACAAGGTATCGACCGTCAGTGCAACGACATGGCCGCGACAAAACGCTACCAAGGACGGCTAACCGAAACGCGAATCGGTAACAATGGCTATGTTGAAACACAACGGTTTTAAGCTGGAATCAGGCTTCGTCGGCGAACGAAGGCCAAAAGAGTTCTAAGGATTGTCCAAAACAGTAAGGGATGACCCACCGGACGCGACAACACGGCCGGAACGAACTAAAATCACCGGCGTCAAAGGACGGTGCGCGGCGGTTGCACAAAGACGGCCTAAATATATTAAAAAAAACTTGGAGGATGGGAAAGAAAAGGGGGAATGTCCATCATGTAGAATACGACGAGACGAACTCCACGGTATAGGCGGATTTTGCGGTGCCCCAATAGATTGATCACAAACTGCCGATTAACGGGTTTCGGATCCAAACTTCAGACAGCTATAACTTCTAGAATAATGATCAGAACTTAACCAAATGTGACCTAGAGGAACACCTTGACATAGGTGGCTTGGAGATTTACCTGCTGGAACAGCAGGGAACGCGTGAGGATGATTGTCGCTGTTTGAAACGCAGTCTGATCGGAGAAAATAATTTTCTGCGCAAAATCCAGAGAGCAAAACCATGGGTTCATGTAGAGGACATCAAGGAGAGTCTACAGTAAAAATTTCAAGGTCTAACTCAAAAAATTGAGGGAGATATGGCCTCGGTAAGATTCGAGATTGAAACGGCGATAACTTTTGATTCCGTGGGCCAAATTGGACGACATTTGGAGGGTAAACAGAGGGGACATCATGGCTCACCATGGCGAAGATGGATCTCAAAAAGAGTCAACGAGATGATGGGGGACACGCTCCAAAGTTTGGCCATCGTTGGGCGACATCCGGGCTTCTCAGCGCGGCTCGGATGTTTTGGGCAATTGATCTGAGGTTGAGGACATGGGGGAGGTTCTAGGTACGTCCACAAAGGTTAGGGGAGGTGGATAGGTCAAGAAAAATCAAGTTTGGAGGAGTTTGAGTCGGTTTGGGCATTTAAACAAACACCTTACGTGCGCAGGTCGGACTGGCGACTTGGCCTCCCGGGAGCGCGACACGTGGCTCAGGCGGGGGCGCGCCCGGTGGGCTAGCGCGGCTGGACCGGCGCAAGGAGAGAGAAGGGGATTCGGCCCAAACGCAAAAATCCGATTTTCCAGCATTTTCCCACTAAAAATAAATCCAAAAATTCCAATAAATCATTTAGGGCAATAAAAATACCAGAAAAATTCTAGAAAATATTTTGAGACATTTTGAACTCAAATAAAATATTTTCAACCAAACTTTATATAAACGTTTCCAAATAATTAATTAATTTCAATAAAAGGGCTTAATACAAATCGATTCCGAATAAATCCAATAAATAGCAAACGAGCTCCGAAAAATCTCAAAAATTATAGAGGAATTTCTTGAAGCACAAGGAACCCAAATAAAATTAAATTTATTTTATTTGAAATATAAAATAATCAAATTAAATTGTTTTAGCTTTTAGAAAATTCAAATCAAGCTTTATAAACGCGAGAAATAAACGAAATTTTTTGGGAAGCTAAACTAAACCAAAAATTTTTGAAAACCCAAATTTTGGGATGTTACATACCTCCCCCCTTAACAGAATCTCGTCCCCGAGATTCAAGGCTAACTATAGAAATAGTTTCAGTGGACTCAACTCTTGAGGCTTCTTCGAACTTCCAAGCAACTTTACACTGGACAAGGTCGCTTCTGAACAAACGCTTGATAACATCCAAAATTTGCAGGTGGTACTTTGCGGATGAGATCCTCTTGCAAATCCACTGACTTCAACAATGTCTATTTTTTTTTTGCACAAGAAGGCACTTCTTCTGCGGGAAATCTTGATACTTCCTCTGTCGGAAATCTTGAACATCCCATGCACTCATTCTAATGTTTCCAACAACTCCTTATTCCTGAACACTTGATTTTCTGCTTCTTGTAAAATTGAACAAGCTGCATCTAACGACGAAACTTACATGAAATTCTATGGCCTCGAACGAGACTTGAACGGTATTCCGGTTTGTTCTGTGATATCTTTGTCAACTTGATTCTCGAGCACCGACTTAAATTCCATGTCAACTGAATACTCCTTCACATTGAACTCAAGCTTCAACTATTATTGGGGTAATGGTATTGGCTTCCTGGCGTACACTGCGGTGGCATCTTCTTGACTCAACCATAACGGAATAGGTGGTTCTCAGTTGTCTCAGGTATACTAAAGTCAACCTGAATGCAATTTATCTCAGAAACTCTCTAACTCCTCTTAACTGATTACATCTCCAACCATAGACCAAAACTACCCTTCTCTTGGGTAACTAATTCAATCCCAGGGATAAACATCTCAAGCATGGTTTCCAACATGATAAGCTTTATTGAAAACTTAGTCTTAACAAGGGGCAAATTAAATCTCAGCATCCTGTATTACATATGACTTTTGATCAGTCAACATCTGATGCTTTCTAAGCTTCATCAGTCATAACGTGATTGACATGATCTTTCACTGGCGCTTGCGGCATAGCTTCACCTTGAACTTCTTCACAATTCACTTTCTAGCGCAAGTGACTCGGTAGGTGGGGGACTAGGATTGAAGTGGATAGGTATAACACCTTTTCTCCTAGGACAACTATTAGCAAAGTGTCCCGGCTCATTGCATCTGAAGCAACGCTTGACTAACGTCTGCTGGCGTCCTCCTGATGTAGCACTGGTATTTGTAGGGGTAGAGCTGAGATTCACGCGGTCCAAAGTGATCACTTTCTTCTGAGGGCAGTGGTTAGCAAAATGTCCTGGCTGGTGACAAGCAAAGCAAATTCTAGAGAGCAGGCTTCTTCCTTGAGAACTTTTCACCGGGGTGGTGTTATCAAAACTCTGACCATCAGGGCGAAGTACAAGTGAAGATGTCTCGAACAAAGTCTCAGTAGTATGACAGCTGAGTTGTTTAAGGCACTCCTCATTCGCTGTTGCAGTGGTCCTTCTTGCTGAACTTTCTGACGCTTGCGATTGTTCTTCAATTCCTTGCACTCATCTTCTAGATCAAGGATCTTGTTAATCAACTCTTCTTGCTTCAACTGACTCCTTGAGCAATTTGCTTCCATAGTCTTACCATTCACTTTCTGTGTCATAATCTTTACTGAAGTAATTTCTGGAATGATCATTGTTTCAGAAATTGCTTGATCTTTCTGTGGCATTCCTTAACAAAATGACCTAACTCACCACAGTTGTATCATGAATGTTTGGGTCATCGTGCTGGGTTGATGGAGCATTCTCTAGCCCAATGACCTTGTTTATCACACAAGAAACAATTCTATGGTGACCAAGTATCACCGATTTCCTGAGGTAGACGAATAGGGTTGACATGCTTCTTCTTCTTTTCTTCACATTACACCAAAGCCAACTGCTCTTCTATGACACGAAGCCAGATTTCTGCATCTTTGAGAGTGGCTGATCCATCAAACGTGGGTGGTTTGGTATTCATAAACAAGGCAAACTTTGACTGTGAATAGAAGATTGTGACTTCAGTTGTGGAGGGGTTGATTTTGGCACTGATAACATTCATCTGTTGCATCATCATCTGCATGAGCTGAGTTTGGGCGGTTACAAACTGATTCAAGTGTTGAATTGTCACGGTTGGTGTGGGGGACAGCTGTTGGTCACAATTTGCGTTGTCACTAACACTAGTAGTAGCAACTGTACTGACTTGAGTTGCCTCGAAATCACTGCTGCAGTTGGTCCTTTCCATCTGTTGACCACTCTAAGGTTTAGGTAAGAGGGAAAAGCATAGATAAGGTTCAAGAATCCTTTTGCGGGGAGAACTGGTTTAGCCCAAAAACTTATACAAACATTATTAATAACTTGGTATGGTTGCTTATCCAAGCCTAAAAGCTATGCAACGCATACTGCACACTCAGCAATCAAGAAAGATCCAAATTCCTAAGCACACATTAATCTAGCGTCTAAAAGGGTAACACTCCTATCTTAAGAAATGTGACTCTCACACATGAGTCTCAACTGACAACTAAAGCACTAGTTCTTCAAGCCTTTGGAACACTCCATTGATCCACTTCTCTTTAAGCTCGATGATTCCTTACATCACGATCTTCAGGGTTGGCAGCAACTCCCAGTACCTTCTCCTTAAGTGTGAAACATCGTTAGCTATTCAGAACGACTCAGGTAAGATTTCCGTTTAAACCAGTGGGAGGACGCCGAGGAGGATGATGACAGAGACATCATCGTCGTCGATGCCGCCAGCCAGCAGCCGTTAGGGTACTTCTTCAACTTTCTTTTCGCTTTCCTTAATTTTCTGCAAGCACAGACTTGATCAGTACTTTTTGGGCACTTTTATGGCTTTGGATGTTACCTTTGTGCTTGTTTATTGTGTTTGCTTGTGCTTGCCCAAAGTCGCCAATGGGCGACCAGACCCCGAACCAACGCCGAAGTAAGTCCTACTTGCCAAAGTGCATGAAATGCCTTGGGGCCTAGCTGAGGGGTCTGGGATTGCTGCAAACAAAAGCCAATTATTACGTAGCGCACAAAGGAGATACATCCCAATGAACTTTGGGTCTTGCTGCGGGGTTGCCACAGCTTTCTTTCTTCACGCCCATCTTCTTCCAGGGGACTTAGACTTTTGTGATTCAGAATTAGGCTTACGGGACTGCGTGCTAGGGAGACGGAGACGCCAGGGGCTGGGGACTTAGCTGTGTCAGCGGAGCTGGCCATCTTAGGAGACCGCGCCGTGCACAACCCCTGGACGTTCGGCCCTGTACGACTTAGGCGTCATAAACAACCGTTCATCACAAAAGAAGCCTCACGCTACACCCTTGCGTGTGGTTCGTCATGGTTCTTGTGTTTTTGGGACTTAGATTTCTTGTGACCTGGAATTACGCTTGCGGGGCTGCATGTTAGGGAGACGGAGACGCCAGGGGTGGGGGACTTAGCGGTGTCAGCGGAGCTAGCCGTCTTAGGAGACCGGGCCATGCGCAACCCCTGGACGCCCGGCCCTGTACGACTTAGGCGCCGGAAGCACCGTTGATCAGGCAAGAAACGATCGCAACAGCTCAGAACCAATGACGACCACGGCAAAGGAACACACTTCAGGGTCTGCACAGGAAGGAAAAGGAATCAAAGCAAAGATACTTTTGAAACCAACAACTTCCCTGCCAAATGGCAATCGTTAAAAGGAGCTCGCCCTAGACCGCCAAATATCTACATCTTCTCAGGGGTAGAACTTCCGCAGCAGCTCGATGTTCTGGGAGTTCACCAATTCTTGACCACCTTCCGTCGCCAACCGAACCGCACCTGGTTGGGACACAGAGACCACCTTGAAGGGTCCCTCCCAACCGGGAGATAGCTTGTTGCGACCGGCGTGCATTTGAACCCTTCGCAACACCAAGTTGCCCACTGCCAACGTCCTTTCGCAGATCCGAGTGGCATGGTAACGCCAAAGGCTTTGCTGGTACCGAGCGGCTCACACAGCGGCTCGATCTCTTGCCTCCTCTAGTAAGTTGATGTCTTCTCGGCGGAGGTCCTCCTGGCCTTCCTCAGTGAAGGCTGCCACGCGCGGGGATCCGAACACCAGCTCAGATGGGAGGATTGCCTCGGCACCGTAGACCAGAAAGAACGGCGTCTCACCGGTCGCCCGGTTGGGGGTGGTGCAGATTGACCACAGCACAGTCGGGAGTTCTTCTGTCCACGATGCCCCTCGCTTCTGGAGTCTGTCGAACACCCTTGTCTTGAGACCTCTCAGCACCAGCGCATTGGCGCGCTCCACTTGACCATTGCTCCTGGGATGCGCCACTGAAGCAAAGCACACTTTAGTGCCCATTTCTTCACAAAAGCTCAAGAAGACCACGCTGGTGAATTGAGAGCCATTGTCGGTGATGATTCGGTTGGTGACTCCGAAGCGGATGAAGATCCCACGCATGAACTTGACAGCAGCGAGGGCCGTGATGGTGCGCACTGCTTCAGCTTCAACCCACTTGGTGAACTTGTCAGCAGCGATGAACAGGTGGGTTAAGCCTCCTGTGGCCCGCGGGAACGGACCCAGGATGTCCACCCCCCAGACCGCGAACGGCCATGAGAGGGGTATAGTCTGGAGGGCCTGGGCGGGGCGGTGTGAGCACTTGGCATGGTATTGGCATGCTTCGCACCGTCTTACCAACTCGCAGGCATCCTGGAGAGCAGTAGGCCAATAGAATCCTTGGTGAAACGCTTTGCCGACGAGCGCCCGGCCGGACAGGTGGCTCCCACACATGCCTCCATGGATATCAGAGAGTAGAGTACTCCCCTCTTCCCGAGTGATGCACTTCAGTAGAAGCCCGTTTCTACTCTGGCGATATAGGTCCCCACCTACCAGAGTATAGCGCTTGGCCTTTCGTGCAATCTTCTCAGCTGTGGCATCATCATTGGGGATCACTTGGTCTTGCAGGAAGGCAAGGATGGGGCCCATCCACTCTTCTTCCCGGCCAAGTGTGGCAATCAGAAGGTCGACTGGGTACTCCGCTTGGCTAAGCTTTTCCCCTGGCACCGCCGCAGCGGGGCCGGTGCTCTCTGTCCCGGAAAGGCGGGCCCCAGGCCACTCGCCACCTTCAAAAGCAGAACACCACTCACCAATGCCGGGGGCTGATCGCCGTGCTGCGACATCGGGGGCTAAGACACCAACACCATTGTACCCATCAAACCCATGGGCAACAATGGACGATCGAGGTGGGCACCCTTTGCAGCCCTCGACCGGATGGACACCTTCGTCGTGGCCCCTAGGGACAGGGGCGACGTTGGACGGTCGTGTCAGCCTTCCTCCAAAGGCCCCGACCGGAAAAGCCCCCGTTCCTACCTTGTTTAGGGGCTGCGATGGCAGGCGGTTGTGATAGCTCTCTCGAGAGCCCTCACCGCTGCATCACCATTGTGCCTTCCTTGTTCAGGGGTCACAACGAATGGACACGGATGTCCTCCTCCGAGGACACCGACCGGCAGTGCAGTGTCATTCCTACCTTCTTCAGGGGCTATGACAGACGGTCTCAAAGGTCCTCTCCTGAGGTCCCAGACCGGAGCTGCACCACTGCGCGTGCCTTATTCAGGTGCTACGGTGATAGCTCGCGGTTGTCCTCCTTCGAAGGCCCCTACCGGACATGTACCACCACTCCTACCTTGTTCAGGGGCTGTGGCGGACAGTCGCGGGGACCTTCCTTCGAAGGTTTCGACCGGGCTCACGGCGTCGTTCCCGCCCTCACCGGGGGTTGCAACGGACGGCCACGATAGTCTTTCTTCAAAAACTCCAGTTGGGATGGACGATCTGGACGACGCGAGCTGGGACAGCTCATCCGCCAGATGGTTGTCACGACGAGGGATATGGGTGAAACCCAACCCCTCGAAGCGACGCTCCAACCTTCGAACTTTCGACAGGTAGGCAGCCATAGTTGGGTCGGAGCATTGGAACTCCTTGCGCACTTGGTTGATGATCAGCAGGGAGTCGCCCTTGACCTGAAGGCATCGAGTGCCCAAGGCTGAAGCGACGCGCAACCCTGCTAGCAGTCCTTCGTACTCGTCGATGTTGGTGGAGGCCTTGAAGTCAAGGATGACCACGTACCGAAGGACGTCGCCGGTCGGGGAGACTAGGACCACTCCGACCCCTATGCCTTCGAGCCTGAATGAGCCGTCAAAGAACAGCGTCCAGGGGAAGGCGTAGGGCTTTCTCCATCTTCTGGGGTAGCGGGAGTCCATTCAGCAATGAACTCCGCTAGCTTCTGGCTCTTGACGGCGGTGCGAGGGACACACTTGAGGTTGAACTCCCCCAGTTCCACCGACCACATGGCGACACGGCCCTCTGCCTCCCGGTTGTGGAGGATCTCCCTCAGGGGATAGGCCGTGACCACCACAACTTCTCACCCCTGGAAGTAATGCCGCAGCTTCCTGTATGCCACCAGGACTGCGTACATCATCTTCTGGGCCTACGGATACCGAGTTTCCGTGTTGCGTAGAACCTTGCTGATGAAGTAGACCGGCTTCTGAACACTGTCCCGTTCCGCTACCAGCACATCGCTCACCACTGCGGGAGTGGCAGCAATGTACTGAACAATCGCTCGCCCACGGGGCGACCAAGACGCAAGCGGGAAGAGAGGTATCGCCAGGTCTTCAAGGCTCTTTGGGCCTCCTCCGTCCACTCGAAGTGATTGGTCTTCTTGAGCAGCTTGAATAGAGGCAAGCTTCTTTCTCCCAGCCGGGCGATGAATTACCCGAGGGACGCCAGGCGACCAGTCAGGCACTGTGCCTACTTGAGTCGCGTTGGCGGCTTCATGTGCTCAATCGCCACTATTTTGTTCGGATTAACCTCGATGCCACGACTGGACACGAGGAACCCCAACAACTTCCCAGAAGGCACACCGAACACACACTTCTCGGGGTTGAGCTTTAGTCCATTCTTCCGGAGGTTGGCGAAAGTTTCCTCCAGGTCTTCAATTATTCCTTCGCTCTGCCGGGTCTTCACTACAAGATCGTCGACGTATACTTCCAGGTTGCACCCTATCTGAGGGCGGAACGTGGCATGCGTAGCGCGCTGGTAGGTTGAACCCGCATTCTTCAACCCAAATGGCATTTTTACATAGCAATAAACGCCCATCGGGGTTACGAATACGGTCTTCTCTTCGTCTTCAGTCGCCATGCTAATCTGGTGGTACCCAGAGTACGCATCCAGAAAGCACAACAGTTCATAGCCTGCCGTCGAGTCGACAATGAGATCGACTCGAGGCAGTGGGTAAGGATCCTTCGGGCAGTCCTTGTTGTGGTCAGTAAAGTCAACGCACATTCGCCACTTCCCGTTGGATTCCTTACGAGCACGGGGTTGGCGAGCCACTCAGGGTGAGAGACTTCACGAACAACCCCCAAGCTTAGCAGCTTCTCTACCTCCTGCCGGATGGCGTCTTGCCGCTCGGGGGCCTGTCTCCGGATCCTCTGCCGGATCGGCCGTGCTCCGGGCAGTGTTGCCAACTGGTGCTTGATCACCTCCCTGGGGACCCCAGTCATATTGGATGGGTGCCAAGCAAACACGTCGGAATTAGACCGGAGGAAGGTGACGAGCGCGTCTTCCTATTTGGCGCTGAGGCTGGCACCGATGGAGGCACTCTTTCCAGGCTCGCCCTCCCTCAGGGGGACCATTTGCACGTCACCGGCCACAGCGGGCGAGGCACGGTTCACCGTCGAGGGTCACTGGGGGAAACGACATCACCTCGGCTAGCATAGGCAGCTCCGACCATATCCATTGCGCGCTTGTGGCAGCGCAAGGCTTCTGGCTTGTCCACCTGGATGGTGATGGGACCAATGGGTCCCGGGAGCTTCACCACCATGTAGCCGTAGTGTGTCACCACCATGAACTTGGCCAACGCGGGTCGACCAAGCAGGCGTTGAACGGGAGGTCAAAGTCGACGACTTCGAGGTCGACCATCTCCATGCAATGTACGCTACGGTGTGGTCCGCCCGCTGGAAGGCCAGCGGAACGGGGTCTTTGACTTCATCTTGGCGGGGGCGGCGATCCTTCAGCCGCTGTTCCACGATCTCACTCATGACTTGACAATGAGCCAAGTCATGAGAGTGGGTCTGGTGGAATGGGCAAAAGGGTTTGCCCCCATTATCCTCTCAGCGGTCGGTACGATGGTTATGGCGGTCACCCCGCCGTTCAAGGCGGTCGCGCTCTTGGCCAGGGCGGTCGTCCCGCCGGTTAGGGCGGTCGCGCCTCTTGGGCCTGTTGTCCCGATGCGTGCGCTCGGCAATCAAGACCCGCCTGGTCTCGTCTGCCTCACGCTTCTTCGTCTTCTTGCTCATGGGACTGGGGTCCCGCGAGGGGCCGACTTCATCTCTGCCTCGGGGGGCTGCAGGAGTGGGCACTGGCCCTCGAGCTTCTGCTGCCCTCGCACAGCGGTGCGCGAGGGAGAAAAGCTCGGAGGTGGTGGTGATGTCATGGGTATCCATCTTCTCCCGCATCCTGGGGTTCCGCACGCCTCTCTGGAAGGCGATGACGACTAACTGCTCGGAAATCCAGGGGACCGTGTTGCGATAGTGGCTGAAACACCGCACAAAGTCACGCAACGACTCCCCTCGTCCCTGCTCGTGGGCATGGAGATTGTCCTCCATGCCCGGCTGCACGTATGAGCCCTGGAAATTGGCGACAAAGATGTTGCACAGCTTTTTCCACAAGGGAACCGATCCTCGTGGAAGGTTCAACAGCCAGGACCGGGCAGACCCCGTCAAGGCCATGGGAAAGTAGTTCGCCATGACCCTTGCCAGACCCGCCCGTAGCATGCACCACCGTGGTGTAGATCTAAAGGAATTCCTCCGGGTTGGTGGTGTCGTCATACTTCTCAAGGGACAATGGGCAGAACCGCTCGGGCCACGCACATGGCGCAGCTATCGTGTAAACGCCTGGCACCCCGCACTATAGGGGGAGTCATGCTATGGCTCCTCGTCCCGCCGCGGGGATTGCGCTGGGGAGTGCCAAGCACGGCTCCCTGGAGAGTGGGAGGAGTAGACCTCCTCCGAACTCCAAAGATGGGGGTTATAGGAGGAGATCTCATCCCCAGAAGCCGTCCGCTGGATGCGTTCGCGCTCCCGGGAACGGCGACGCCGCAGATGATGAAGCAAATCATCGCAACGGCACTGACGATGCCCCTCCAGTCGACCCCTTGAGTCCCGGCGGCCCCTCGCGGGGCCGAGACTCACGTCTCCGGTGACCCTATTCCTGCTCTGGCCCTCCTGTCCAGCGCGCCTCTCATCTGGATGACTCGAGGTTGGAGTAGGGTGGGAACGCCCCCTCATGGGGGGAGTCCCGCCAGTCGGAGACCAGACGAATACTCCCACCCGAAGCTGGACCGCGTCCACGAGACAAGCAACATCCCATAGCCACGGTGCAGCAGGGGTATCTCCTGTAAGCTCCACCGGGGGGTGGCTCAGGAGCAAACGTGTTGCATGTAGGTTCTGGGGCGGAGTGGCCTCCTCCATGTCTAGCCATCGTCGGACTGGAAGCCCTGCCGCCCCTAGAGAGGTGTCATTGCCTCCCACGGGGGGAGGCGTGGGACCGTCCCCTTCTCTACGAGAGCGGTGGGACGGCTCCAGAACGTCGGTAGCTCTTGTCGCGAGTGGCGGCGATCCGTCCAAACCCGCCATTCTCGTGATGAGTAGACCTTCAAGTAGATCAGCCGGAAGCGGCTGGAGCTAGATCAGGGTAGGCCAACTGCTAGCCCCCTACCAGGCGTGCCCCTGTCGGTGTTTTTTAGCGACATGATCCTCTGAGTTGGGAGGTTTTAGTTCGATAGGGGATGCATCTTTGCGACGACAAACCCTAATCTATCTACCACAGCATATCTGGGATGAAGAACAGCACACAAAGCACTTTTACCCAGATTCGGGCCCCTGGAGTGGGTAATAGCCCTACGTCCTGCTTATCTTCTTGTTAACTTCAAGGTGGAAAGAGGTTACAACGTCCTCCTCGCAGGCCTTGACACTGGTCGCCCCGGCTAGTGAGGAGGAACTCTACCTTCTACCCTTCTTCTATCATTCTCCTTCGCCAAAAGTCTCTGGAACTCAGAACCTATCTCCCCTCCAACCTTGAACTCAAACCAACTTACCCTCACTCAACCCCCTCCCCCCATGCACTGGCCATCCCTTATATAGCGGGGCAGGCTCGAGCAAGTGGGGAGGTGACACTATGCCGACGTGCGGCTCATTAATTACATTCCATTAATGTCATCTTGTCCCACAAGCCTCCTTCTTTGTGCCGCCGTGCCACTGTCCACGGGCCGTCAGGGTTGCGCACTTCCCACGACGGGTTAGGTGGGGAAGTGTCAGAGGCGTGGGGTGTCATCGAATCAGCAGTGTATCGTTGCATTAAATGCCCTAACACAGTGTGTCGGGAGAGGGAGACTTCATGGGGAAGCCTCCTTCGGTTCCTTTGCTACGCGCCGCCATGTGGGTCTCTGTAACACCCCAAAATTTTTGCTTTTCATGAATTTAAATAAGATTTGGCACTTTGGTGAATTTTTGGAATTTTCTGGAATTTATTTGGATTTATTTGGAATTTATTTGAATTTATCCCCTTTTGAAATAATTAAAGAATTTGATTTTACAAATAAATTTTTGTTGGAAATATTTTATTTGAGTCCAAAATGTTCCAAAATATTTTCTAGAATTTTTCTAGGATTTTTCTGAGTGTTTTGCTATTTTTAATGAATTAAATGAATTTCTGGGAATTAATTTGAATATTTAATCGCTGGTAAAAATCGAGTTGGTTTGTACTGTTCCTCCGACCTGGACCCAACCTGAGCCCGAGTCTGACTCGAGCCCGAGTCTGACTCGAGTCCGAGTCCAACTCGAACCCAACCTAACCCTAACCCTCTCGACCGTCCGATCAAGATCGAACGGCCGAGATTGAGCCACGTCGCCGAACCCAAGCCCGACCGAGCCAGCCAAGTCGCCCGAGCCGGACCTGAGCCCATACCCCCGCACCGTTCGATCTTGATCCAACGGCTCACGTTGAGCCACGTCACCCCAATCCGAATCGAATTCGGATTCCATCGCCGCAGCCGTGTGGGCCTCGGTTTCCGCGGTTTTCACGGACGCCGAGGGGCCTATTTAATGCGCCGCCGCCAGCGTGTGCTCCGTTTCCGTGCGCACCCGTAGCCCTAGACCACGTCGCCTAAGTCGCCGTGGTTGCGCCGCAATCGCTCGTCGTAGTTGCATTAGGGCTCCGCCGCGGTTAAGCGTCGTTTCCGCCGCCGTCCACCGTCCTCCGCCGCCGTTGAGCCCAGATCCGGAACCGCAAGGACAAGCCGCGTCGGAGGGGACCCTTCACTTCGCCGGAGGAGCCCCGTAGCGCCGTTCGAGTGGTCATCGTCCCCGTCTCCGGTGACCGAGCGCCGTCGCACGCCATCGCCGGACCCCGAGCTCACTCCACCGTCCGATCCAGATCCAAGGGCCCAGATTCGTCCACGTCACCCCCGGTGAGATCCCATGTGCTAACCTCCAGATCTATTTCCAACCGTTGGATTTAGATCCAACGGTTTAGATCGCGCCACGTAGCCTTAACCGCACAATACTAGATCCAATCTCAGCCGTTAGATCTAGATCGAACGGCTAGGGTTAGCCACGTTGTAAACTCTAGATTGGATCTTGACCGTCCGATCAAGATCGAATGGTCCAGATCAGCCGAGTAGTTTTTAAACGCGTGAGCTTGGATCTGATCTGGACCGTTGATTTTCAAATAAACGGCCCAGATCGTGCCGCGTGTACAGAACTTGGACTGTCGTGGTCAGCGCGGTCGACCGCGGTCGCCGCTGACGTCACGCGTGACGTCAGCGTGGGGCCCGCTTGTCAGCGAGACAGCCAACCGCACCATGACGTCACCGCTGACGTCACGGTGGGGCCCACGTGTCAGCCCACTCGGCTGAACCGTGTGCTGACATCACCAGAGGGGCGCACATGTCAGAGACACGAGACGTGGACCGAGCCAAACCGTGCGCCGGGTCCATGGATTCAAACTTCAAACGCTACAACTTTTGTGTTTCAACTCCGATTTTAGTGATTCAAATTTCTAAATTTTCATAAAAATGAGACCTACTCAAATATGAATTTTAATTAATTTTTTATTATGAATATTTCTCTATTTATATTTAATTAACATTTTATTTAAACTTTAAACGGTTATAACTTTTGCATTTAAACTCCAAATTTGAAGATTCCAGTTTCTAAAAATTCATAAAATTATGCTCTCTCTGTTTGTGAACTTTATTGGGATGTTTGGACAATTTTTGTCTACTGTTTATTTATTTATTGCTATTTGCACGCTTTACGAGTAGACGTTAAAGTGCCCGAAGGCTTCGAAGGTGAAGTGTTGACCCAGGAGCCAGCTCAGGACCGAGAACAAGTACTCTTTGAAGGCAAGTTATGCTTTGACCATGTTGATCCCATTTTCAACCCTATTTTGATTTAATTTATTGCATGCTAGTTTAACTAGAAAATGCTTTACTTAATTTTGGGAAATTAGATACATGCCAACTTGCTGTATGACACCTTGGTTAATTAAATATGTGCCATGACCCTTGTCACCCTAGTTGTGAGTTATTAGTTGGACATTATTAAATTGCCAACATGGGTAGTTAGACCGATGTAGTATGCTTAGCCTTGCCACGTGAAATACTTTGGACAATCAAAAGCTAATATTGACTTAATGAGATATTGAACCTGTTTTGAAAGGAGTATCATGTGTTATGATTGTTGATGGCACGTGGTGCATGGTAATCAACTGGGGGTTTGATAAATAGATTTCGACCGGGGCATGTGGCAAGAATGATCGGGTGGGCCAGTTGTGGCACCGGGAACGTTGTTTTGGTTCTTCGGGTAGTCTTGCCCTGGTCACCCTAAGGACTTAACCTTTCAAGCCTTTGAACTGAGTCAAACGTGCAACCACATGTCTGTAATGGGACGGACCTAGTTGATTAAGTTGCTAATAACGTACCTGTGGGACCTCGGGGTGTCAACTATACCTTTTGTGTAGTTGTACGGTGGAGCGTACTGGGGCTGCGGCCAGGTACGCATCTAACGGTGGATTGGCCTAAACTTCGCCTTCGCTAAGGGAAGGGTTAGTGTGCAATCACCGGGGAGGACCACTTGTGCTGTTAGAAGTTTCCGAAAGACTTTGTTACGGACACTCGCCTTTGTGGTGTTTGGCTGTATCTTGTGGGTAAAGTGCATAACCTCTGTAGAGTGTAAAATCTATTCAAATAGCCGTGTCTGCGGCATTGGACATCGCTCGGGAATTACAGTCAAGGGTTAGACTTTCTTGAAAATAACTGGGACTTGGAAGGTTTGGTTTGGTTTAATAATGATGTTGATGGAAATGTGGATTAGGATTGGAAGAGATGTTTATTTAATTGCTGGAAAAGTTATTGCTCTTAAACTTGTTTCTACTGCTTTTGAATCTAATTATGTTACTTGTCAAATGCTGTTTTACTGCAATTATACCCTGAGCTATTCCTTTGTACTAATCCATGCATGTAGTATATTAGTTTGCATTCTGTGCATGACTTGCTGAGTACCAAGTACTCACCCTTGCCGCAATACAACACCAGTTGAAGAGGAGTCTACGCCAGCTTTGGAGGAGGAGCTCCCAGAGGAACCGTCTAACTAGGGAGCGAGCCCAGTCAGTTGCCTGTGGTATACTGGATGGCGCCACGATGTTATCTTACTTTTTCCGCTGCTATTATTTCCCTTTTAATAAGTTTCGCCCTATGAGGCGTATATTTGTAACTTGACCATAAGGTCGAGCAACCCGTTTGGTTAACTATTAAAGGTACTTTATTATTTCGCTGAGTATGATTGTGATATTTACCAATGTTGAGACTGTGTGCACTAGCGCGTTCCTGGACTAGTGCTGAATACACAGAGGGTCCGGATTTGCAAATTCGGGTCCCGACAAAGGTGGTATCAGAGCAAGATTGACTGTAGGCTCACCCATAGTTAGATTGGTCGTAGTGAGGATAAAACCTATTTTCTAAAGATAAAATTTGTCAAGATAATGAATGAATTCTCGACTTACCCCTTTCTTTCTTGTTTATACCCCCTTGCTGAGTTCTTTTTGTCTTCCACTTCGATTTTAAAATGTTGCGTTATTACGCGAGCGTCTTTTGGCAGATGATGATGAAGAACAACTACGCCGAGCGTGAGGGAGGCTATGCCACCGAGTTGTGGCGTATGCTACAGTTTCTTGGAGGTTTTCAGAGACCGCTCTACCGAGGGACTACACTCGTGCAGGCAGGAGTGGTCATAGGATGGGACGTACGGATCACGATGTATGCCCGAGAGAAGATGAAGTTCAGCCGCCCTTTCCACTTCATCGCCAGGAAGTCTACCTTTGAGATGGGAATACAGGAGGTGTCACGTCGAGCGATGCAGCAGATCGCTCGCACCTACTCCAGGGAGTTGGAAGGCACAGTATTTGAAAGACCGAGATGGCGATCAGAGGGGGGGGGTGAATGATCCCAAATAAAAATATCCCCTACTTCAACGTACTCCAAACAATCCCACAAAGAAAACCGATGCTCCTCAAAATCGCGAAACCCGCAAAAATCGGAACGACTTGACAACTATGTGTATCCCTAGCTTACATGGATGGAAACCATGAATCATGTGAGGGATGTTTAAATCACAAATCCTGGTTGTCAAGTGTCCAAAGCAAAGGAGAATCAATTCAACTACTTCTTTTCTAAAAGAGATCAAGCCAAATCACAAAAGCCTCTTTTAGAAAAGCAAAAGCAGAAATTTCAGGAATTGTCCTCAATTGGAGCAGGTGGATGGTGGACTTCTGTTGCTCCAAAATTTTTGGGAATTTTTCACCCTGTGAGCATGTGAGTCGTGAAGCATTCCACCAAAAATCACCTCCAAAAGCCTTGCATAAAAATCATGAAAAATCGCACACTACAGACTGTCAGGAACTTTGATCAGGAAATTTGGGGCTCGGTTTTCACCTCATAGCTCCCAAATGGTGCAAGCAATGGACTCCAAAATTTTTCCACAGATGGATATATGAGCCACGCACAATCTCTAACAAGAATCAATCAAAAGGATTTTTCTAGATTTTTCTAAAAATCAAAGACTGACTGCTGCGCCAAGAAGAAGTTCTGGACAGATTTGCGATCTTGATAGAAACTTGATAAAATAAATTCTTGCGGCATACAAACTTTAGCAAATGAACTCGATCTTGAGCGAAGATCCAAATAGAGTATAGAAGGAGGTGAATGCGAATCGCTCAAGTCAAGAACAAAATCCAGCAATCATAAATGTAAGAGCGGGAATGTAAATGCTGAATTTAATACATGAAAGTAAATGCCGAAAGTAAAGACATAATGTAAATTGTAAGAATTAAATTAAGTAGAGAATAAATTTGGATCTTGGAACTTCTATTTCATTCAGAGATGTGTGATTACAAAGCCTCACTTCATGTGGGCAAAGCTCAAAGGAGCAACACAACAACTCAAAGAATGAATGGGCGTGGAGGCCTTCCTCCACCCCTCTATTTATACTACTCTTGGGCCACCTACCACCCTTGGATGAGTCCCAAACCCTAGGGCACTCCACCAAGGGCTAGGATTAACCCACTCATGCCTTGCCCACACTTGGGCCTTACATGGGCCAACATGGCCTTTCATGCACACGCACGCTTCTCAAAGCGACTAGACTTAACCACTACACTATCTTCTTGAACCGCGATCCAACGGCTCCCCTTGATCCGTGCAGCGTCAAGCTAGCTCCATTGCCTTTTCCTTGTCTTCTTGACTTGCACGAACTCCGTCTCCGATCATCTTCTGGCGACCTTCGACCGTCTGGACCTCCGACGCACCTCGCCTAGTCCCGGTCATCCTCCGCCTCACCATGACCTAGCACCGTCGTCCTGCAATCATCAAAGACAAGGAAAACCATTTTGCACATTCCAAAATATAATCTTACCTTTTTCTTCCTGCATGTTAGTCCGTATTATCATAAATTTAAACATGCAATACCGAGTCAAATCAAACTCAAGCCTGAGCACACCTTGCTCAAATAAAGTCAAATACTCATCACAAAAATGGATGGACCTCCACATGGTCCTTCAGTATTCCGTCACCACCCACGCCGAGACAGCAGAGCTCAGCGGAAACCGATAGAAGATGAGGATGCTACCGTCACACACCTAGCCAGATTCGTCGCCGCCCAGGAGGAGCTTATCGACGACACAGTCCAGGAGTTGAAGAAGGCTTGCGAGCAGGTTGAGGAGGAGAAGAAGCACATGGAGAATGCTCGTGAGTACATCGCCTATGCTGCGGAAAGGATCGCAGAGCTGGAGACCGCACTGTATGGACAGGGCCCCGATCCAGTGTTGGAGTTGGACGCCCCAGAGCTAGAGGAGGACCTAGAAGAGGCGCCACCTGCCCCCGCGCCACAGCTACAACACCAGCCAGATCCAGAACCAGAGGAGGACGCCGCATCGTCAACCATAGCTGCAGTCGTGGGGCATGGCAATTGTTTCGCGCCGATGCCGCCGCACCCACCGCGAGGAGGCAGTGGAGGTTTTCTTGACGAGTGAGCGTAGGTTTTACTGTTAGGACTCCTTCGTCGAGTCGCGTCATAGAATAAGAGTCATCCCTTTAGGCGTTAGACTCCAGTAAGAGTCGATTTGGATTTGCGTTGTTTGCTGAGTGTGTAGTATGTGTTGCAGGCCCTTAGGCGTTGTAAGCAACCATACCAAGTTATTATTAATAATAATAAAGTTGGATTTTGAGTTACACTTTTCCCCCGCATAAGTTTCCCTACTACTCGTCTATTCTTTTTCCCTCTCATCTCTGAAACCTTGGAGCAATCGACAGATGGTGAACACCCGCGGAAACCTTGGAGGCAACGGCAGTGGTTCTCGCCCAGCTGGAAACCCCAATGATGGTGCACCTGCACCCCAACCAGCACCGCCAGTTGACATGCAGAACTTTGGAGCCTTCCTTGCTGCACAGACTCAGTTGATGCATGCGATGATGCAGCAGATGCAACAGATCACCGCTCACGCCACTGCTAATCAGAATAATCAAGTCAATCAGGGACAACGCCAGAATTCAAGACTGTCAGAGTTCATGAGGACTCATCCACCCACTTTCTCCGGGAATGCCAATCCGCTAGAGGCAGATGATTGGCTAAGGTCAATAGAAAGGAAGCTACACATTGCCCAATGCATGGGAAATGAGAAGGTACTCTACGCTTCTCATCAGTTGGAGGGGATAGCCGCAGAATGGTGGGAGAACTTCTGCGCCACGCGGGAGAACCCTCAGGACATCACTTGGGAGGATTTTACCGCCGCATTTCGTCAGTATCACGTGCCTGAAGGAATCATGGACCTCAAGAAGGAGGAATTCAGGGCTTTGAAGCAAGGCAGCCAGTCAGTGGCTGATTACCTGAACAAGTTCACACAACTTGCACGCTACGCACCTGAAGATGTAGCGACAGATAAGGCCAGATAGTCTCGCTTTACGAAGGGACTTAACTCAAGACTACAGGTGGGACTGATCACCCACACCTTTCCAGATTTCTAAGAGTTGGTGAACAAGGCGCTTATTCTTGAGGACAAGCGCAATGAACTGGACGACAACAGGAAGCGCAGGATGCAATAGCAGGGATCATGTTAGGGAGTGCAGCAACGCTTGAGGGTTGCGCCAAATCAGTTTTTCAGATTCCAGCCGCAGAATGCAACGAGGACGTCGTCACCAGCACCTGCACTGGCCAATCGAATTATCGCACCCGGCTTCAGCGTAAACGCCGCTTGAGCGATAACAGGGGACAGTGAGACGCTGCTACACATGCAACGAGCTAGGGCACTTTTCCAACAGCTGCCCCAAGAAGACAGCAGGAGTGACCCAAATCCGCTTCAATATGGGATCCACACCAGCCAGGACGCTAGCACCAGGAGCCAACCGAGGGACAGCACAGCCAGGAGCCGCACCCCAGACCGCGGTGAGAGGCCGAGTCAACCACGTCACCGTAGATGCACTTCAGAATGCCACGGACATCGTACTGGGTAAGTTACTTGTTAACTCAGTACCTAAAACAGTTTTGTTTGACTCTGGAGCTTCGCATTCATTTGTTTCTCAAGGCTTTGCTGCTAAAAATGATTTGGAGATTGCAAGACTTAAATGCATGCTTTTAGTTCAAACCCCTGGTTCCGAACTCCGAACGAAAGTAGGATGTTCTGGGGTAAGAATATTAATAGATGGGATAGAGTTCCTAGCGAACCTTATTATATTAGAAACCCAGACCTTAGATGTTATTTTGGGAATGGATTGGTTATCCAAGCACAAGGCTGTGTTGGATTGTGGACGAAGGATTATTTCAGTTGAAAGCCCATGTGGAAGGAAAGTGAAATTTCAAGCCACCGCCGTTAGAGATGGACAGTTGATGGTTAACAGCGCCAAGGCAATCAGCATAGAAGATGTCTCAGTGGTGAATGAGTACCCAGATGTTTTTCCAGAAGATCTACCTGGTATGCCGCTAGACAGAGACGTAGAGTTTGTGATAGAGCTTGTACCTGGTACAGCGCTGATAGCAAAGAGACCCTATCGGATGTCCACCGAAAAATTGGTAGAGATGAAGAAGCAACTTGAAGAGTTGATGGAAAAAGGATTCATCAGACCAAGTTCGTCGCCGTGGGGAGCGCCAGTTTTGTTCGTTAAGAAGAAGGACGGAAGTTTCAGGATGTGCATTGACTATCGTGCACTCAATGAAGTCACCGTGAAGAATAAATATCTGCTACCCAGGATCGATGATCTGTTTGATCAGCTGAGAGGAGCCGGAGTCTTTTCCAAGATTGATATGAGATCGGGATACCACCAGTTGAAAATCCGATCAGAGGGTATCTCGAAGACCGAGTTTTCGTCCAGATACGAACATTACGAGTTTACCGTTATGTCCTTTGGTTTGACGAATGCGCCAGCCTATTTCATGAATATGATGAATAAGGTGTTCATGGAATATTTGGACAAGTTTGTTGTTGTGTTCATAGATGATATCTTAATCTACTCCAAGACAGAGGATGAACATGCAGAGCACTTGAGGCGAGTTTTGGAAAAGCCGAGGAACAAAGAACTTTTCGCCAAGTTCAGCAAGTGTGACTTTTGGAAGGACAAGGTGGAGTTCCTCGGACATGTAATGACCGCAGAAGGAGTTGCCGTAGATCCAAGCAAGGTAGAAGCTGTGTTACATTGGGAGCAGCCGAAGACCGTGACCCAGATCCGGAGTTTTCTTGGTATGGCAGGTTACTACCGCCGCTTCATTGAAGGCTTTTCGACAATTGCGAGACCTCTCACGCAATTGCTGAAAAAGGAGAAGAAGTTTGCATGGACGCCGGAATGCGAGAAAGGTTTTCAAGAATTGAAGAAGCGATTGACATCAGCCCCGTTGTTGGTTCTACCAGATGTTAATCAGAGCTTTGATATTTATTGTGACGCATCGCGCCAAGGACTTGGATGTGTGCTGATGCAGGGTGGAAAGGTCGTCGCTTATGCATCAAGGCAATTACGGCCGCATGAGGAGAATTATCCAACGCATGACCTAGAGCTAGCTGTCATAGTGCATGCTTTGAAGTTGTGGCGTCACTATTTGATTGGAAACAGATGTGAGGTATACACGGACCATAAGAGTCTTAAGTACATCTTCACCCAATCAGACTTGAATATGAGGCAAAGAAGATGGTTAGAGTTGATCAAGGATTATAATGTTGGAATCCATTACCATCCAGGAAAGGCTAACGTGGTGGCCGATGCTCTAAGTCAGAAAAGCCATACCGTGAACATGTTGATAGCCACGAGTCAGGATGAGATATGTGAGGATTTCCAGAGAATGCAGATTGAAGTAGTACCAGAAGGATTCTTGGCCGCATTAGAAGTAAAGCCTACCCTGGAGGATCAGATCCGAGAAGGACAGAAGGGTGAGGACAAGATCCGCAGGATTAAGTCCAAAATGGATGAAGGCAAGGCGAAGGACTTCAGACTGGACAAGCAAGGCACGTTATGGATGCAGGATAGAATCTGTGTGCCAAACAGGAAGGAGCTGAAGCAGCTGATCCTAGGAGAAGCCCATGACTCCAAGTATTCAATTCATCCGGGAAGTGCCAAGATGTATCAGGATCTGAAGGAAAGATTCTGGTGGCCGAGCATGAAGCGTGAAGTTGCTGAGCATGTTGCGCTATGCGACATATGTCAGAGAGTCAAGGCAATGCACCAGAGACCCACAGGATTGCTGCAGCCGTTACGGATACCTGAGTGGAAATGGGAGGAAATCGGAATGGACTTCATTACCGGTTTACCCAAGACTCAAGGAGGATATGACTCCATATGGGTCATAGTGGGTCGCTTGACTAAGGTCGCCCATTTTATCCCTGTAAAGACCACTTACTCGGGAGATAAGTTAGCAGAATTGTATATGACCAGGATCGTCTGTTTGCATGGAGTGCCGAAGAAGATTGTATCGGACAGAGGTACCCAGTTTACCTCGAGGTTCTGGAATAAGCTGCATGAAGCCATGGGAACCCGTTTGAACTTTAGTACAACATATCATCCGCAGACGAATGGGCAAACCGAAAGAGTTAATCAGATTCTAGAGGACATGCTACGAGCTTGTGCTTTGGCTTATGCTACCTCTTGGGATAAAAGTCTGCTGTACGCTGAGTTCAGTTACAATAACAGTTATCAGGCCAGTCTGCAGATGTCACCTTTTGAGGCATTGTATGGCCGACCCTGTTGAACACCGTTGAACTGGAACGAGACAGGTGAACGCCGTGTCTTCGGGCTGGACATTCTTCAAGAGGCCGAAGAACAGATTGCCATGATCCGAGAAAGACTGAAGATAGCAAAGTCAAGACAGAAGAGCTACGCCGATAATCGTCGCTGAGACCTGAGCTTTGAGCCGGAAGATTTCGTGTATCTCAGAGTTACGCCACTCAAGGGAGTTAAGAGATTTCATGCCAAAGGAAAACTCGTGCCGCGATATGTTGGACCATTTAAGGTTCTCAGCCGTAGAGGTGAAGTTGCGTACCAGCTGGAGTTACCGCAATCACTAGCAGGAGTACATGATGTGTTCCACGTGTCCCAGTTGAAGAAGTGTCTCCGAGTACCTGATGAGCAAACCCCGCTGGAGTCGATAGAGCTTCGACAGGATCTGACTTACAAGGAGCACCCCGTCAAAATTTTGGACACAATGGATCGAGAAACGAGAAACAAGTCAACCCGTTTGTGCAGAGTTCAATGGAGCAACCATGCAGAGAGTGAAGCGACTTGGGAGCGCGAGGAGGATTTGAAGAAAGAGTTTCCGAACCTATTCTTTAGTAAGCCCTGAATCTCGGGGACGAGATTCTATTAAGGGGGGAGGTTTGTAACACCCCAAAATTTTTGCTTTTCATGAATTTAAATAAGATTTGGCACTTTGGTGAATTTTGGAATTTTTTGGAATTTATTTGGAATTTATTTGAATTTATCCCCTTTTGAAATAATTAAAGAATTTGATTTTACTAATAAACTTTTGTTGGAAATATTCTATTTAAGTCCAAAATGTTCCAAAATATTTTCTAGAATTTTTTGGGATTTTTCTAAGTGTTTTGCTATTTTTAATGAATTAAATGAATTTCTGGGAATTAATTTGAATATTTAATCGCTGGTAAAAATTGAGTTGGTTTGTACTGTTCCTCCGACCCGGACCTGACCCGAGCCCGAGTCTAACTCGAGTCCGAGTCGGACTCGAACCCAACCTAACCCTAACCCTCTCGACCGTCCGATCAAGATCGAACGGCCGAGATTGAGCCACGTCGCCGAACCCAAGCCCGACCGAGCCAGCCAAGTCGCCTGAGCCGGACCCGAGCCCAAACCCCCGCACCGTTGGATCTTGATCCAACGGCTCACGTTGAGCCACGTCACCCCAATCCGAATCCAATTCGGATTCCGCCGCCGCAGCCATGTGGGCCTCGGTTTCCGCGGTTTTCACGGACACCGAGGGGCCTATTTAATGCGCCGCTGCCGCCAGCGTGTGCTCCGTTTCTGTGAGCACCCGTAGCCCTAGACCATGTCGCCTGAGTCGCCGTGGTTGCGCCGCAATCGCTCGCCGTAGTTGCATTAGGGCTTGTAACACCCCAAAATTTTGCTTTTCTTAAATTCATGTGTGATTTGGCACCTTGGTGAATTTTTGGAATTTTCTGGAATTTATTTGGATTTATTTGGAATTTATTTGAATTTATCCCTTTTGAAATAATTAAAGAATTTAACTTTGCAAATAAAAATTTGTTGGAAATATTTTATTTGAGTCCAAAATGTTCCAAAATATTTTCCAGAATTTTTCTGGAATTTTTCTGAGTCTTTTGCTATTTTTAATGAATTAAATGAATTTCTGTGAAATTAATTGGATTATTTTAATCGCTGGAAAATCGAGTGGGTTTTACTGTTCATCTGATCGGACCCGAGTCCGAGTCAGACTCGAGTCCGACCCGAGCCAACCGTTCCGGTCGAACCCGCTTCTACCGAACTCCTAACTCGCTGCGGACCGTTGGATCTTGATCCAACGGCCATGATTAAGCCACGTCACCCGAGCCCGACTCCGACCGAGCCAGCTAGCTCGCCCGAGCCAGACCCGAGCCCAAACCCCCGAACCGTTGGATCCTGATCCAATGGCTGAGCGTGTGCCACGTCGCCCCTCTCCGAGTCCTCGTCGGACTACGCCGCCGCCTGCGGGTGGACCTCGGTTTTCGCGAGATTCACGGAAGCTGAGGCACCTATTTAATGCGTCGCCACCACGGTCGTGACCGCCTCTTCCGTGCGCACCCGTAGCCCTAACTCACCTCGCCTGAGCCGCCGCCGTCTAGCCGCTAGAGCTCGCCGTAGTTGATTCTCCCCTCCGCCATGGTTTCTTGCGCCTCCCGCCGCCGTCCGTCGTCCTCCGCCGCCGTCAAGCCCAGATCCGGATTCCCCAGGCCGAGACGCGTTCAGGGGTGCCACTCACTTCGCCGGAGACGCATGGAAACGCCGTTCGAGAGGTCTTCGTCCCCAGTTCCGGCCAACTTAGCTCCGCCGCACCCTCGCCGTCCCCGCGAGCTCTGCCAGCCATCGGATCTTCATCAAACAGCCCAGGTCGACCACGTCCGCCCCAACGCGTGTCGCCCTGATCCAATCCTAGCCGTCGGATTTCAAACCAACGGCTCGGATCGAGCCACGTGTCCGGGGAGCCGAACCGCCACGCCCACGCGGGCGTGAGCGTGGGTCACTGACACGCCGGGCCCGCGTGTCAGCGACCGCACCGTGACGTCACCCATGACGTCATCGGTGGGTCCCACCTGTCAGACGCCTAGGCCGAGCCCCGCTGACGTCACCTGAGGGGTCCCACCTGTCAACCGCACGTGGAGCCGTGGACCGAGTCCACGGTGGACCCAAACCGAACCGTGGACCAAGTCTATGGACCGGCTGACGCAATAAATCGATTTTTCAATAGAAAAATAATTCGGAGGAAAATCACGCTGACGTCATAATCGGTTTTTATTTAAGAATAAAGATTTAATTCGGTTTATTGATTTTAAATTGAATTTCAAACTTCAAACGCTTATAACTTTTGCGTTTTAACTCCGATTTGAGTGATTAAAATTTCTAAATTTGTATAAAATTGAGATCTACCTAACGATGAATTTTATTTAATTTTTGGACTAAAGTTTTTCTTTGCAATATTATTTAATTGATTATTTAAACTTCAAAATGCTATAACTTTCGCGTTTAAACTCCGAATTTGACGATTCCAGTTTCTAAAAATTCATAAAATTATGCTCTCTCTGTTTATGAACTTTATTTGGATGTTTGGACACTTTTTGTCTACTGTTCATTTATTAATTGGTATTTGCACGCTTTACGAGTAGACGTTGAAGTGCCCGAAGGCTTCGAAGGAGAAGTGTTGACCCAGGAGCCAGCTCAGGACCAAGAGCAAGTACTTTTTGAAGGCAAGTTGTGCTTTGACCATGTTGATCCCAATTTCAAAATTAATTCGATTTAAAACTATTGCATGCTAGTTTAATTAGAAAATACTTTATTTAATTATGGGAAATTAGATAAATGCCAAATTGTTGTATGACACCTTGGTTAATTATATATGTGCCAAGATCCCTTGTCACCCTAGTTGAGGATTAAATAGTTGGACATTACTAAATTGCCAACATGGGAATTTAGATCGTTGTAGTATATCGCTTAGACCAGCTACGTGCTCATGACATGATTTTTGGACAATCAAATGTTAATATTGACTTAATGATATATTGAACCTGTTTTGAAAAGGTATCATGTGATGTTGATGGCACGTGGTGCATGGTAATCAACTGGGGTTTGATAAATAGTTTTCGACCGGGGCATGTGGCAAGAATGATCGGGTGGGCCAGTTGTGGCACCGGGAACGTTGTGTTGGTTCTTCGGGTAGTCTTGCCCTGGTCACCCTAAGGACTTAACCTTGCAAGCCTTTGAACTGGGTCAAGCGTGCAACCACATGTCTGTAATGGGACGGACCTAGTTGATTAAGTTGCTAATAACGTACCTGTGGGACCTCAGGATGTCAACTACACCCTTTGTGTAGTTGTACGGGGGAGCGTACCGGGGCTGCGGCCAGGTACCCATCTAACGGTGGTTTGGCCTAAACTTCGCCTTCGCTAAGGGAAGGGTTAGCGTGCAACACCGCAGAGGACCACTTGTGCTGTTAGAAGTTTCCGAAAGACTTTGTTACGGACACTCGCCTTTGTGGTGTTTGACTGTATCTTGTGGGTAAAGTGCATAACCTCTGCAGAGTGTAAAATCTATTCGAATAGCCGTGTCCGCGGTATTGGACATCGCTCGGGAATTACAGTTAAGGTTTAGACTTTCTTGAAAATAACTTGGTCTTGAAAGGCTAGGTTTTGTTTAATAATGATGTTGATGGAAATGTGGATTAGAATCGGGAAAGTTGTTTATTTAACCCCTGAAAAAGTTATTGATGCTATACTTGTTTCTACTGCTTTCGAATCTACTTATGATACTTGTTAAATGCTCTTTACTGCAAGTATACCTTGAGCCACTCCTTTGTATTAAGCCATGCATGTAGTATATTAGCTGCATTCTGTGCATGACTTGCTGAGTACCAAGTACTCACCCTTGCTGCAATACAACACCAGTTGAAGAAGAGTCTATACCAGCTTTAGAGGAGGAGCTTCCGGAGGAACCGTCTAACTAGGGAGCGAGCCCAGTCAGTTGCCTGTGGTATACTGGATGGCGCCACGAAGCTATCTCATTTTCCGCTGCAGTTATTTCTCTTTTAATAAGTTTCGCCCTGCGAGGCGTATATTTGTAACTTGACCATAAGGTCAAGCAACCAGTTTGGTTAACTATTTAAAGTACTTTATTAATTCGTTGAGTATGATTGTGATATTTACCGATGTTAAGACTGTGTGCACTAGCGCGTTCCTGGACTAGTGCTGAATACACAGAGGGTCCGGATTTGCAAATTCGGGTCCCGACAGAGGTGGTATCAGAGCCATACTGACTGTAGGCTCACCCATAGTTAGATTGGTCATAGTGAGGTTTAAACCTATTTTCTAAAGATAAAATTTGTCAAGATAATGAATAAATTCTCGACTTACCCCTTTCTTCCTTGTTCATACCCCATGCTGAGTTCTTTTCGTCTTACACATTGATTTTAAAATGTTGCGCTCTTACGCAAGTATCCTTTGATAGATGATGATGAAGAATAACTACGCTGAGCGTGAAGGTGGCTATGCTGCCGAGTTGTGGCGTATGCTTCAGTTTCTTGGAGGTTTTGAGAGGCCGCTCTACCGAGGGACTACACTTGTGCAAGCAGGACTGGTCATAGGATGGGACGTCCGGATCACGGTGTATGCCCGAGAGAAGACAAAGTTCAGTCGCCCTTTCCACTTCACCGCCAGGAGGTCTACCTTTGAGATTGGAATCCAGGAGGTGTCGCGTCGAGCAATGTAGCATATCGCTCGCACTTACTCCAGGGAGCTAGAAGGCACAGTGTTCCATCACCACCCACGCCGAGACAGCAGAGTTCAACGGGAGCCGATAGAAGATGAGGATGCTACCATCACTCACTTAGCCAGATTCGTCGCTGCTCAGGAGGAGCTGATTGAAGATACAGTTCAGGAGTTGAAGAAGGCTCGCAAACAAGTTGAGGAGGAGAAGAAGCACTTGGGGAATGCTCGTGAGTATGTCGCTTATGCTGCGGAAAGGATCGTAGAGCTGGAGACCGCACTGTATGGCCAGGGTCCCGATCCAGTGTTGGAGTTGGACGCTCCAGAGCCAGAGGAGGAACCAGAAGAAGTGCCACCTGCACCCGCGCTAGAGCCACAACACCAGCCAGATCCAGAGCCAGAGGAGGACGCCGCGTCGTTAACTACAGCTGCAGTTGTGGGGCATGGGGATTGTTTTGCGCCGATGCCGTCACACCCGCCGCAAGGAGGCAGTGGAGGTTTTCTCGATGAGTGAGCGTAGTCGTTAAGGTTGAGACTCCTTCGTCGAGTCGCGTTATTGAATAAGATTCACCCTTAGAGGCGTTGGATTTTCATTGCTTGCTGAGTGTGCAGTATGTGTTGCAGGCCTTTAGGCATTTTAAGCAACCATACCAAGTTATAATTATTATTAATAAAGTTGGATTTTGAGTTACACTTTTCCCCCGCATAAGTTTCCCTGTTACTTGTCTATTCTTGTTCCCTCTCATCTCTAAAACTTGGAGCAATCGACAGATGGTGAACACCCGTGGAAACCTTGGAGGCAACGGCAGTGGTTCTCGCCCAGCTGGAAACCCCAATAATGGAGCACCTGCACCCGAACCAGCACCGCCAGTTGACATGCAGAATTTTGGAGCTTTTCTTGCTGCTCAGACTCAGTTGATGCATTCTATGATGCAACAGATGCAACACGTCACTTCTCAGGACGCCGCTAATCAAGTCAATCAGGGACAACGCCAGAATACAAGACTGTCAGAGTTCATGAGGACTCATCCACCCACTTTCTCTGGGAAGCCAATCCGTTGGAGGCCGATGATTGGTTAAGGTCAATTGAGAGGAAGCTACACATTGTTCAATGCATGGGAAATGAGAAGGTACTCTACGCTTCTCATCAGTTGGAAGGGACAACCGCCGAATGGTGGGAGAACTTCTGTGCCACACAGGAGAACCCTCAAGACATCACTTGGGAGGAGTTTACAACTGCGTTTCGTCAGTATCATGTGCCAGAAGGAATTATGGACCTCAAGAAGGAGGAATTCAGAGCACTGAAGCAAGGCAGCCAGCCAGTGGCCGAATACCTAAACAAGTTCACACAGCTTGCACGCTACGCACCTGAGGATGTAGCGACAGATAAAGCCAAACAGTCTCGCTTTATGAAGGGACTTAACTCAGGACTGCAGGTGGGACTGATCACCCACACCTTTCCAGATTTCCAAGAGTTGGTGAACAAAGCGCTTATTCTTGAGGACAAGCGCAAGGAACTGGACAACAACAGGAAGCGAAGGATGCAACATCAGGGATCGTGTCAGGGAGCACAGCAACATTTGAGGGTTGCACCAAACCAGTTTTTCAGATTCCAGCCACAGAATGCAACAAGGACACCGTCACCAAAGACTAAGACCCGCTAATCGTAACTATCGCACCCAAAGATCTACCAAATGCCACTTGTGCAGCCAACAGGGATGTTGAGACGCTGCTACAACTGCAACGAGCCAGGATACTTTGCCAATAGTTGTCCTAAGAAGACAGCAGGAGTGACCCCAGTCCGCTTCAATCTGGGATCCACACCAGCCAGGGTGCCAGCACCAGGAGCAAACCGAGGGATAGCACAGCCAGGAGCAGTACCCCAGACCGTGGTGAGAGGCCGAGTCAACCATGTCACCGCAGATGCACTGCAGAATGCCACTGACGTCGTACTGGGTAAGTTACTTGTTAACTCAGTACCTGGAACAGTTTTGTTTGATTCTGGAGCTTCGCATTCGTTTGTTTCTCAAGGCTTTGCTGCTAAAAATGATTTGGAGATTGCAAGACTTAAATGCATGCTTTTAGTTCAAACCCCTGGTTCCGAACTCCGAACGAAAGTAGGATGTTCTAGGGTAAGAATACTAATAGATGGGATAGAGTTCCTAGCGAACCTTATTATGTTGGAGACCCAAACCTTAGATGTTATTTTGGGAATGGATTGGTTATCCTAGCACAAGGCCGTTTTGGATTGTGGTTGAAGGATTATCTCAGTTGAAAGCCCGTGTGGAAGGAAAGTAGAATTTCAAGCTACCGCCGTTAGAGATGGACAGTTGATGGTTAACAGTACCAAGGCAATTAGCATAGAAGATGTCTCAGTAGTGAATTAGTATCCGGATGTTTTCCCTGAAGATTTACCTGGTATGCCGCCAGACAGAGACATAGATTTTGTGATAGAGCTTGTACCTGGTACAGCGCCGATAGCAAAGAGACCTTACCGGATGTCCACCGAAGAATTGGTAGAAATGAAGAAGCAACTTGAAGAATTGATGGAGAAAGGATTTATCAGACCGAGTTCGTCACCGTGGGGAGCGCCAGTTTTGTTTGTCAAGAAGAAGGACAGGAGTTTCAGGATGTGCATTGACTACCGAGCACTCAACGAAGTAACCGTGAAGAATAAGTACCCGCTACCCAGGATCGATGATTTGTTTGATCAGCTGAGAGGAGCCGGAGTTTTCTCCAAGATTGATCTGAGATTGGGATACCACCAGTTGAAGATCCGATCAGAAGATATCCCGACGACCGCATTCTCGTCAAGATATGGACATTATGAGTTTACTGTTATGTCCTTTGGTCTGACGAATGCGCCAGCATATTTCATGAATATGATGAATAAGGTGTTCATGGAATATTTGGACAAGTTTGTTGCTGTGTTCATAGACGATATCTTAATCTACTCCAAGACAGAGGATGAACATGCAGAGCACTTGAAGCGAGTTTTGGAAAAGCTAAGAGAACAGCAACTTTTCGCCAAGTTCAGCAAGTGTGACTTTTGGAAGGACAAGGTGGAGTTCCTCGGACATGTAATGACCGCGGAAGGAGTCGCCGTTGATCCAAGCAAGGTAGAAGCAGTGTTACATTGGGAACAGCCGAAGACCGTGACCCAGATCCGGAGTTTCCTTGGAATGGCAGGTTACTACCGTCGCTTCATTGAAGGCTTTTCAACCATTGCGAAACCTCTTACGCAATTGCTGAAAAAGGAGAAGTTTGCATGGACGCCAGAGTGCGAAATAGGTTTTCAAGAGTTGAAGAAGCAATTGACATCAGCGTCGGTGTTGATTCTACCGGATGTCAATCAAAGCTTTGACATTTATTGTGACGCATCGCGCCAAGGACTTGGGTGTGTGTTGATGCAGAACAGGAAGGTCGTCGCTTATGCATCAAGGCAGTTGAGGCCGCATGAGGAGAATTATCCAACGCATGACCTAGAGCTAGCTGCCGTAGTGCATGCTTTGAAGTTATGGCATCACTATTTGATTGGAAATAGATGTGAAGTATACACGGACCATAAGAGTCTTAAGTACATCTTCAACCAATCAGACTTGAACATGAGGCAAAGGAGATGGTTAGAGTTGATCAAGGATTATAATGTTGGAATCCATTACCATCCCGGAAAGGCCAACGTGGTAGCCGATGCCTTGAGTCAGAAAAGCCATACTGTGAACATGTTGACAGCCACGAGTCAGGATGAGCTATGTGAGGATTTCCAGAAGATGCAGATTGAAGTAGTACCAGAAGGATTCTTGGCCACATTAGAAGTGAAGCCAACCTTGGAGGATCAGATCCGAGAAGGACAGAAGGATGATGTCAAGATCCGCATGATCAAGTCCAAGATGGATGAAGGCAAGGCAAAAGACTTCAAGTTGGACGAACAAGTCACGTTATGGATGCAGGACCGAATCTGTGTGCCAAACCAGAGGGAGCTGAAGCAATTGATTCTAGAAGAAGCCCATGACTCCAAGTATTCAATTCATCCTGGAAGTGCCAAGATGTATCAAGATTTGAAGGAAAGATTCTGGTGGCCGAGCATGAAGCGTGAAGTTGCCGAGCATGTTGCGCTGTGCGACATATGTCAGAGAGTCAAGGCAATGCATTAGAGACCAGCAAGATCAAGCATGTACTGCTGAAGATACCTGAGTGGAAATGGGAGGAAATCGGAATGGACTTCATTACCGGTTTACCCAAGACTCAAGGAGGATATGACTCCATATGGGTTATAGTGGACTGCTTGACTAAGGTCGCCCATTTTATTCCGATGAAGACCACTTATTCGGGAGATAAGTTAGCTAAATTGTATATGACCAGGATCGTCTGTTTGCATGGAGTGCCAAATAAGATTGTATCGGACAGAGGTACCCAGTTTACCTCGAGATTCTGGAATAAACTGCATGAAGCCATGGGAACCCGTTTGAACTTTAGCACAGCTTATCATCCGCAGACAGATGGGCAAACAGAAAGAGTTAATCAGATTCTAGAGGATATGCTACGAGCTTGTGCATTGGCTTATGCTACCTCTTGGGATAAAAGTCTGCCGTACGCTTAGTTCAGCTACAACAATAGTTATCAAGCAAGTTTGCAGATGTCACCATTTGAAGCACTATACGGTCGACCCTGTCGGACACCGTTGAATTGGAACGAGACAGGTGAATGCCATGTCTTTGGGCCAGATATTCTCCAAGAAGCCGAAGAACATATTGCCATGATCAGGGAGAGATTGAAGATAGCCCAATCACGACAGAAAAGTTATGCTGACAACCGTCGCCGAGACCTGAGTTTTGAACCAGAAGATTTCGTGTATCTCAGAGTCAGACCACTCAGAGGAGTTAAGAGATTCCATGCCAAAGGAAAACTCACGCCGCGATATGTTGGACCATTCAAGGTTCTCAGTCGCAGAGGAGAAGTTGCGTACCAGCTGGAGTTACCGCAATCACTAGCAGGAGTACATGACGTGTTCCACGTGTCCCAGTTGAAGAAGTGTCTCCGAGTACCTGAGGAATAGACACCGCTAGAGTCAATCGAGTTACAAGAGGATCTGACTTACAAGGAGCACCCTGTCAAGATTTTGGACACAATGGATCGAGAAACGAGAAACAAGTCAACCCGTTTCTGCAGAGTTCAATGGAGCAACCATGAGGAGAGTGAAGCAACTTGGGAGCGCGAGGAGGATTTGAAGAAAGAGTTTCCGAACCTATTCTTTAGTAAGCCCTGAATCTCGGGGACGAGATTCTGTTAAGGGGGGAGGTTTGTAACACCCCAAAAATTTGCTTTTCTTAAATTCATGTGTGATTTGGCACCTTGGTGAATTGTTGGAATTTTCTGGAATTTATTTTGAATTTATTTGAATTTATCCCCTTTTGAAATAATTAAAGAAATTAACTTTGCAAATAAAAATTTGTTGGAAATATTTTATTTGAGTCCAAAATGTTCCAAAATATTTTCCAGAATTTTTCTGAGTCTTTTGCTATTTTTAATGAATTAAATGAATTTCTGAGAAATTAATTGGATTATTTTAATCGCTGGAAAATCGAGTGGGTTTTACTGTTCATCCGACCGGATGCGAGTCCGAGTCAGCCTCGAGTCCGACCCGAGCCAACCATTCCGGTCGAACCCGCTCGGCCGAACCCTAACCCGCGTGACCGTTGGATCTTGATCTAACGGCCACGATTGAGCCACGTCACCCGAGCACGACTCCGACCGAGCCAGCCAGCTCTCCCGAGCCAGACCCGAGCCCAAATCCCCGAACCATTGGATCTTGATCCAACGGCTGAGCGTGTGCCACGTCGCCCCTCTCCGAGTCCTCGTCGGACTCCACCGCCGCCTGCGGGTGGACCTCCTTCGCGAGATTCACTAAGCCGAGGCCCCTATTTAATGCGCCGCCACCACTTGCCGTGATCGCTTCTTCCGCGCAAGCACCGTAGTCCCTAACTCACCTCGCCTGAGCCGCCGCTGTCTAGCCGCTAGAGCTCGCCGTAGTTGATTCTCCCCTCCGCCACGGTTTCTTGCGCCTCCCGCCGCCGTCAAGCCCAGATCCGGATTCCCCACGTCGAGACGCGTTCAGGGGTGCCACTCACTTCGCCGGAGATGCACGGAAACGCCGTTCGAGAGGTCGTCGTCCCCAGTTCCGGCCAACTTAGCTCCGCTGCACCCTCGCCGTCCCCGCGAGCTCTGCCAGCCGTCGGATCTTCATCAAACGGCCCAGATCGACCACTTCCGCCCCAACGCATGTCGCCCTGATCCAATCCTAGCCGTCGAATTTCAAACCAACGGCTCGGATCGAGCCACGTGTCCGGGGAGCCGAACCGCCGCGCCCACGCGGGCGTGAGCGTGGGTCACTGACACGCCGGGCCCGCGTGTCAGGGACCGCACCGTGACGTCACCCATGACGTCATCGGTGGGTCCCACATGTCAGACGTCTCGGCCGAGCCCCGCTGACGTCACCTGAGGGGTCCCACCTGTCAGCCGCACGTGGACCGAGTCCAGTTTGGTTAACTATTTAAAGTACTTTATTAATTCGTTGAGTATGATTATGATATTTACCGATGTTAAGACTGTGTGCACTAGCGCGTTCCTGGACTAGTGCTGAATACACAGAGGGTCCGGATTTGCAAATTCGGGTCCCGATAGGGCTCCGCCGCGGTTAAGCGTCGTTTCCGCCGCCGTTGAGCCCAGATCCGGAACCGCAAGGACAAGCCGCATCGGAGGGGACCCTTCACTTCGCCGGAGGAGCCCCGTAGCGCCGTTCGAGTGGTCATCGTCCCCGGCCCCAGTGACCGAGCACCGCCGCACGCCATATCCGGACCCCGAGCTTGCTCCACCGTCCGACCAGATCCAAGGGCCCGGATTCGTCCACGTCACCCCCAGTGAGATCCCACGTGCTAACCTCCAGATCTATTTCCAACCGTTGGATTTAGATCCAACGGTTCAGATCGCGCCACGTAGCCTTAACCGCACCGTACTAGATCCAATCTCAGCCGTTAGATCTAGATCGAACGGCTAGGGTTAGCCACGTTGTAAACTCTAGATTGGATCATGACCGTACGATCAAGATCGAATGGTCCAGATCAGCCGAGTAGTTTTTAAACGCGTGAGGTTGGATCTGATCTGGACCGTTGATTTTCAAATCAACGGCATGCATCGCGCCGCTGCGGTACGTAACTTGGACCGCCGTGGTCGCCAGCCGATCATGCCGGCCGCCGACGCCACGCTGCGGACGCCGGCGTGGGCGCCCGCTTTGTCGGCCAACCAACCGCACCATGACGTCAACACTGACGTCACAATGGGCCCCCGTGTCACCACTCGCTGAATCAGGTGCCGACGCCATGCCGACGCCACCGTGAGGGGCCCACATGTCAGAGACACGAGCCGTGGACCGGGTCCACGGTTGACCGAGCCAAACTGTACGCCGGGTCCGTGGACCCGAGGCGACATGGCGGCCTCTGATTGGTCCACGTGTCATGCTGACGCAATAAATTAATTTCTGAAAAAGAAAATGATTTATTAATTCGAGTTATTGATTTCAAAAATGGATTCAAACTTCAAACGCTTATAACTTTTGCGTTTCAACTCCGATTTGAGTGATTCAAATTTCTAAATTTTCATAAAAATAAGACCTACTCAAAGATGAATTTTAATTAATTTTTATTATGAATATTTCTCTGTTTATATTTAATTAATGTTTTCTTTAAACTTGAAACGGTTTTAACTTTTGCATTTAAACTCCGAATTTGACGATTCCAGTTTCTAAAAATTCATAAAATTATGCTCTCTATGTTTGTGAACTTTATTGGGATGTTTGGACATTTTTTGTCTATTGTTTATTTATTTATTGCTATTTGCACGATTTACGAGTAGACGTTGAAGTGCCCGAAGGCTTCGAAGGTGAAGTGTTGACCCAGGAGCCAGCTCAGGACCAAGAACAAGTACTCTTTGAAGGCAAGTTATGCTTTGACCATGTTGATCCCATTTTGAACCCTATTTTAATTTAATTTATTGCATGCTAGTTTAACTAGAAAATGCTTTACTTAATTTTGGGAAATTAGATACATGCCAACTTGCTGTATGACACCTTGGTTAATTAAATCTGTGCCATGACCCTTGTCACCCTAGTTGTGAGTTATTAGTTGGACATTATTAAATTGCCAACATGGGTAGTTAGACCGATGTAGTATGCTTAGCCTTGCCACGTGAAATACTTTGGACAATCAAAAGCTAATATTGACTTAATGAGATATTGAACCTGTTTTGAAAGGAGTATCATGTGTTATGATTGTTGATGGCACGTGGTGCATGGTAATCAACTGGGGGTTTGATAAATAGATTTCGACTGGGGCATGTGGCAAGAATGATCGGGTGGGCCAGTTGTGGCACCGGGAACGTTGTTTTGGTTCTTCGGGTAGTCTTGCCCTGGTCATCCTAAGGACTTAACCTTGCAAGCCTTTGAACTGAGTCAAACGTGCAACCACATGTCTGTAATGGGATGGACCTAGTTGATTAAGTTGCTAATAACGTACCTGTGGGACCTCGGGGTGTCAACTATACCTTTTGTGTAGTTGTACGGGGGAGCATACCGGGGCTGCGGTCATGTACCCATCTAACGGTGGATTGGCCTAAACTTTGCCTTCGCTAAGGGAAGGGTTAGTGTGCAATCACCGGGGAGGACCACTTGTGCTGTTAGAAGTTTCCGAAAGACTTTGTTACGGACAATCGCCTTTGTGGTGTTTGGCTGTATCTTGTGGGTAAAGTGCATAACCTCTGCAGAGTGTAAAATCTATTCGAATAGCCGTGTCCGCGGTATTGGACATCGCTCGGGAATTACAGTCAAGGGTTAGACTTTCCTGAAAATAACTTGGACTTGGAAGGTTTGGTTTGGTTTAATAATGATGTTGATGGAAATGTGGATTAGGATTGGAAGAGATATTTATTTAATTGCTGGAAAAGTTATTGCTCTTAAACTTGTTTCTACTGATTTTGAATCTACTTATGTTACTTGTCAAATGCTGTTTTACTGCAATTATACCCTGAGCTATTCCTTTGTACTAAGCCATGCATGTAGTATATTAGTTTGCATTCTGTGCATGACTTGCTGAGTACCAAGTACTCACCCTTGCCGCAATACAACACAAGTTGAAGGAGAGTCTACACCAGCTTTGGAGGAGGAGCTCCAAGAGGAACCGTCTAACTAGGGAGAGAGCCCAGTCAGTTGCCTGTGGTATACTGGATGGCGCCACGAAGTTATCTTATTTTCGCTGCAGTTATTTCTCTCTTATTGAGTTTTCGCCCTGCGTGGCATATATTTGTAACTTGACCATAAGGTTGAGCAACCCGTTTGGTTAACTATTTAAGGTATCTTATTATTTCGTTGAGTATGATTGTGATATTTACCGATGTTGAGACTGTGTGCACTAGCGCGTTCCTGAACTAGTGCTGAATACACAAAGGGTCTGGATTTGCAAATTCGGGTCCCGACAGTCTCCTCGCCTGGTAGGGGGACCTGCAAGACGTGGTCATCCACTTGCTAGCCAGGCGCCACATGGGCCTTCTCGCCCTGTGAGAAGGGCTTCGCCGCCAGGATGCTCGCCATGTCGCCACGTGGGCCTTCTCGCCCTACGATAAGGGCTTTACCGCCAGGGCGCTCGCCACGTCGCCACGTGGGCCTTCTCGCCCTGCGAGAAAGGTTTTGCCGCCAGGCTTCTCGCCACGTCGCCACGTCGCCACGTGGGCCTTCTCGCCCTGCGAGAAGGGCTTTGCCACCAGGCTGCTAGTGGCTTGAGCCTTGAACTCAGCCGGTAGGGTGAACACCATATTGATGCTTACCGGAGAGGGTATGCCATTTTGTCTTGCTAGTGATCTCGCATCATCTGGCGCAGAACTATTTGTATTGTTAGCTGTACGTGCGTCGTTTCCATCGTGGATGTTTCTGCTTCTCTGGTCCCAGATCTATCCGCGTATTTGGCCATAAAAGCCTTTATGTCCTCATCTGTGGGTGTCTCTACATCCTCAGCCATGGGTGTGTCTGTAACACCCCAATTTTTGCTTGTCATGAGTTTAAATGAAAATTGGCACTTTTGTGAATTTTTGGAATTTTCTGGGATTTATTTGGATTTATTTGGAATTCATTTGAATTTATCCCCATTTGAAATAACTAAAGAATTTGATTTTACAAATAAGGTTTTGATGGAAATATTTTATTTGAGTTCCAAATGCCCTAAAATATTTTCCGGAATTTTTCTGGAATTTTTCTGATCATTTTGCTAGTTTTCTTGAATTATTTGAATTTCTAGAAATTAATTAAAGTATTTAATCGCTGGAAAAACCAAACCGGGTTTTACTGTTCATCTGACCGGATCCGAGTCCGAGTCAGACTCGAGTCCGACCTGAACCACGGTCGAACCGGACTCGAGTCCAACCTAACCCTAAACCGCGTGATATATGATAACTTCGTAGCGCCATCCAGTATACCTCAGGCAACTGACTGGCCTCGTTCCCTAGTTAGACGGTTCCTCTTGGAGCTCCTCTTCCAAAGCTGGTGTAGACTCTTCTTCAACTGGTGTTGTATTGTGGCAAGGGTGAGTACTTAGTACTTAGCAAGTCATGCACAGAATGCAAACTAATATACTACATGCATGGCTTAGTACAAAGGAGTAGCTCAGGGTATAATTGCAGTAAAACAGCATTTGACAAGTAACATAAGTAGATTCAAAAGCAGTAGAAACAAGTTTAAGACCAATAACTTTTCCAGGAGTTAAATAAACATCTTTCCCATTCCTAATCCACATTTCCATCAACGTCATTATTAAACCAAACCAAACCTTTCAAGTCCAAGTTATTTTCAAGAAAGTCTAACCCTTGACTGTAATTCCCGAGCGATGTCCAATGCCGCGGACACGGCTATTTGAATAGATTTTACACTCTGCAGAGGTTATGCACTTTACCCACAAGATACAGCCAAACACCACAAAGGCGAGTGTCCGTAACAAAGTCTTTCGGAAGCTTCTAACAGCACAAGTGGTCCTCCCCGGTGATTGCACACGAACCCTTCCCTTAGCGAATGCGAAGTTTAGGCCAATCCACCGTTAGATGGGTACCTAGCCGCAGCACCAGTACGCTCCCCCGTACAACTACACAAAAGGTATAGTGACACCCCGAGGTCCCACAGGTACGTTATTAGCAACTTAATCAACTAGGTCCGTCCCATTACAGACATGTGGTTGCACTTTTGACTTAGTTCAAAGGCTTGCAAGGTTAAGTCCTTAGGGTGACCAGGGCAAGAATACCCGAAGAACCAAATCAACGCTCCCGGTGCCACAACTGGCCCACCCGATCATTCTTGCCACATGCCCCGGTCGAAAACTATTTAGCAAACCCCAGTTGATTACCATGCACCACGTGCCATCGACAATCACAACACATGATACTTCTTCAAAATAGGTTCAATATCTCATTAAGTCAATATTAGCATTTGATTGTCCAAAGCATTTCATGTGGCAAGGCTAAGCATGCTACATCGGTCTAACTACCCAGGTTGGCAATTTAATAATGTCCAACTAATAATCCACAACTAGGGTGACAAGGGGTCATGGCACATATTTAATTAACCAAGGTGTCATACAGCAATAAATAAATAAACAGTAGACAAAAAGTGTCCAAACATCCAAATGAAGTCCATAAATAGAGAGAGCATAATTTTATGAATTTTTTAGGAATTTGAATCGGCAAAATCGGAGTTAAAACGCAAAAGTTACAAGCGTTTAAAGTTTAAATAATCAATTAAATAATATTACAGAGAAAAACTTTGGTCCAAAAATTAAATAAAATTCACCATTAGGTAGATCTCAATTTTATAAAAATTTAGAAATTTGAATCACTCAAATCGGAGTTAAATTGCAAAAGTTATAAGCGTTTGAAATTTCAAAATTCAAATAAATCAATAATCCGAATTAATCCATTTATTTTTATACTGAAAAACAGAATAATGACGTCAGCATGACGTCAGCGTGGATTTTGATTTTCCACCGAATTTTTTTTCTATTGAAAAATCGATTTATTGCGTCAGCCGGTCCATGGATGTGGTCCACGGTTCGGTTTGGGTCCACCGTGGACCCGGTCCACGAGTACATGTCTCACTGACATGTTGGCCCCACCGGATGACGTCATCACGCTCGGTTGAGGACGGCTGAAAGCTGGACCCCACTGTGACGTCATCATGACGTCACGGCTGACGTCATCGAGCCGTTGGAACGGCCGCTAACACGCTGGTTCACGCCGACGCCACGCATGACGCCGGGCGGCGACGGGCGGCATCGCGGCCGACCGCTGCCGGCCACGCTTCCGGCCACGTGGCTCGATCCGACCGCTGATTTGAAAATCAACGGTCGTATTGATCTCGGCCGCGACGCTAAGTGCAACATGGCCGATCTGGGCCGTTCGATTTGGATCGGATGGTCCGGATTGGATCGGGTTTCACCACGTCAGGGGTGACGCGGCATGTCCCGAGCGACGGCACGTGGCGCAATCTACGCCATTCGATCTCGATCGAACGGCTGGGATCTAATCAACGCACGGTGCACGCGGCTACGCGGCTTGATCTAAGCCGTTGGATCTAGATCCAACGGTTGAGATTGGATCTAAAAGCCGCAACGTGGATTTCGTTGCGGTGACGTGGACTAACGTGGGTCGTTGGATCTTGATCCAACGGTCCAGATCTAATCTGGGTTCTACGATTTCGGGAACACGTGAACTCACCGTAGCCGTCTGATCTTGATCGGACAGTTGTCCGAGTTCGAGGCGACGATGGCGACGCGGCGGAGCAGAGGGCACCGGAGACGGAGACGACGACCAAGGGCGCGGCGCTACGGGGCTCCTCCGGCGACGTGTGTGGTCACGTTCGAATCGCCCTGGCTCAAGGATCCCAGATCTGACCTCCTTCTCCTCAGGCGACGGCGAACGGCGACGGAAGGTGAGGAAAACCGAAGCACAACCCTAGGCAACTACGGCGAGCAATAGATGGCAGACAGCGGCGGCTAGGGCTAGGGCAAGCGGGGCAAATGGCGCACGAGGGAAAATCGAACCTCGGGAGCGCATCCGGGCTTTAAATGCCGGCCCCAACGTCGAGATCGACGCGGAAATCGTGGCAGAGCTGGTACGGGCGGCGGAGCTGGTACAGGAGGCGGAGTCCGGCTCGGACACGGCCGAGCAACGTGGCGCAATCCCTGCCGTCCACGCACGACCAACGGTCAGGATCGCACGGGCGTGACCGGGTCTGGCTCAGCCCGCACGTGGGCGACGTGGCGCGATCGTGCCCGCTAGATTGAGATCCGACGGTCGCGATCCTAGGGTTCGGCTGGACTGGGTCCGACTCGGACGCGGCACGGGTTAGGTTCGGGTCGTACTCGGACTCGAGTCCGACTCGGGCTCGGTTGCATGAACAGTGCAAACTAACTCGATTTTCCAGCGATTAAATAATTAAAATAATTTCCAGAAATTCATTTAATTCAAGAAAAATAGCAAAATACTCAGAAAAATTCCAGAAAAATTTTAGAACATTTTGGACTCAAATAAAATATTTCCAACAAAATTTTATTTGCAAAATTAAATTCTTTAATTATTTCAAAGGGGAATAAATTCTAATAAATTCCAAATAAATCCAAATAAATTCCAAAAAATTCCAAAAATTCACAAAAGTGCCAAATTTCATTTAAACTCACGAAAAGCAAAAATTGGGGTGTTACAGTCACCGAGTCCAAACCCTCGCGACTGTTGGATCTTGATCCAACGGTCCACGTTGAGCCATGTCACCCAATCCGAATTGGATTCGGATTCCGCCGCCGCAGCCGAGTGGACCTCGGTCTCCGCGAGATTCACGGAAGCCGAGGCCCCTATTTATTGCGCCGCCGCCGCCATCGTGTTCTCTGTTCCATTGTGCACCCGTAGCCCTAGACCATCACGCCTGAGCCGCCGCTGCTCACCCGCTAGAGCTCGCTGAAGTTGGAGAAGGCTTCCGCCGCGGTTTTTCGCTGCTTGCCGCCGTCTCCGCCGTCCTCCGCCGCCGTTGAGCCCAGATCCGGAATCGCGCTTGGGAGTACCATCCACCTCGCCGGAATCGCGCCCAAACGCCATCGGGCGTGTCGTCGTCTTCGTCTCCAGTAACCTCGCTCCGCCGCACGCCATCGCCGAATCACGAAGCTTCTCTGCTGTTGGATTTTCATCGCACGGCTGAGATTCGTCCATGTCATCCCCAGGTAATTTCCACGTTTTAGTTTTTAGATCTGTTTCCAACCGTTGGATCTAGATCCAACGGTTTAGATCATGCCACGTAGCCACAACCGCACCGTGCTAGATCCATTGCCAACCGTTAGATCTAGATCGTACGGCTAGGGTTAGCCGCGTTGTAGCATTAGAACGGATCTCGACCGTCCGATCAAGATTGAACGGTCCAGATCAACCGAGTTGTTTCCCAACGTGTGAGGTTGGATCTGATCTGGACCGTTGATTTTCAAATCAACGGCCCAGATCGTGCCGCTGCGGTCCAAGAGTTGGACCGTCGCGTCGGGCCAGCATGGCCACCATGGCCGCCACCGACGCCAAAGATGGGGCCCGCGTGTCGGCCCGGCCACCGACCGCACCATGACGCCACCGCCGACGCCACGGTGGGCCTCATTGCCACCGCCCTCACCGAAGCGTGATGACGCCATCGGCCGACGCTATCCGAGGGGTCCCACATGTCAGTGAGACATGAACTCGTGGACCGGGTCCACGGTGGACCCAAGACGTACCGTGGACCATGTCCATGGACCGGATGACGTCAGCCGACGCAATAAATCGATTTTTTAATAGAAAAATAATTCGGTGGAAAATCAAATTCCACGTTGACGTCCTGCGTCATTAATCGGATTTTTCAATATAAAAATAAATGGATTAATTCGGATTATTGATTTAGTTGAATTTTGAAACTTCAAACGATTATAACTTTTGCATTTTAACTCCGATTTGAGTTATTCAAATTTCTAAATTTTTATAAAATTGAGATCTACCGAATGGTGAATTTTATTTAATTTTTGGACCAAAGTTTTTTCCCTGTAATATTATTTAATTGATTGTTTAAACTTTAAACGCTTGTAAATTTTGCGTTTTAACTCCGATTTTGATGATTCAAATTTCTAAAAACTCATAAAATTATGCTCTCCCTGTTCATGGACTTTATTTGGATATTTGGATACTTTTTATGTACTATTTTATTTATTATCTGCTATTTGCACGCGTTACGAATAGACGTTGAAGTACCCGAAGGCTTCGAAGGAGAAGTATTGACCCAGGAGCCAGCCCAAGACCAAGAACAAGTATTCTTTGAAGGCAAGTTGTGCTTTGACCATGATGATCCCATTTTGAAATTAATTTGATTTAAATTATTGCATGCTAGTTCAATTAGAAAATGCTTTAATTAATTTTGGGAGAGTAGTTAAATGCCTAGCTGCTGTATGCCACCTTGACATAAATGATCGTATGCCATGACCCCCTTGTCACCCTAGTTGTAGGTTAAATAATTGGACATTATTAAATTGCCAGCATGGGTATTTAGACCGTTGTAGTGTAATGCTTAGACCTGCCACGTATATCTGACACGATTTTGCCAATTACATGTTAACATTGACATAATGATATATGGAACGTGTTTTTAAGAAGTGTCATGTGTTATTGATGGCACGTGGTGCATGGTAATCAACTGGGGGTTTGATAAGTTTTCAAGCGGGGCATGTGGCAAGAATGATCGGGTGGGCCAGTTGTGGCACCGGGAATGTTGATTTGGTTCTTCGGGTAGTCTTGCCTTGGTCACCCTAAGGACTTAACCTTTCAAGCCTTTGAACTGAGTCAAACGTGCAACCACATGTCTGTAATGGGATGGACCTAGTTGATTAAGTTGCTAATAACGTACCTCTAGGACCTTGGGGTGTCAACTATACCTTTTGTGTAGTTGTACGGGAGCGCATCGGGCTGCGCCAGTACCCATCTAACAGTTGATTGGCCTAAACTTCGCCTTCGCTAAGGGAAGGGTTAGTGTGCAATAACCGGGGAGGCCCACTTGTGCTATTAGAAGTTTCCGAAAGACTTTGTTACGGACACTCGCCTTTGTGGTGTTTGGATGTATCTTGTGGGTAAAGTGCATAACCTCTGCAGAGTGAAAAATCTATTCGAATAGCCGTGTCTGCGGCATTGGACATTACTCGGGAATTACAGTTAAGGGTTAGACTTTCTTGAAAATAACTTGGACTTGAAAGGTTTGGTTTGGTTTAATAATGACGTTGAAGGAAATGTGGATTAGGAATGGGAAAGATGTTTATTTAGCTCCTGAAAAAGTTATTGATAATATAATGTTTCTATTGCTTTCGAATCTACTTATGTTACTTGTTAAATGCTGATTTTTGCAAATGCACCCTGAAACCTTCCTTGTACTAAGCCATGCATGTAGCATATTAGTTTGCATTCTGTGCATGACTTGCTGAGTACCAAGTACTCACCCTTGCCACAATACAACATTAGTTGAAGAAGAGGCGACGCCAGCTTTGGAGGAGGAATATTTGGAGGAGCCGTCTAATTAGGGATCGAGCCCAGTCAGTTGCCTGTGGTATACTGGATGGTGCCACGAAGTTATCTTATATTCCGCTGCTGTTATTTCTCTTTTAATAAGTTCTTGCCCTGCGTGGCGCATATTTGTAACTTGACCTTAAGGTTGAGCAACCAGTTTGGTTACTATAATTAAGGTACTTTCTATTTCGTTGAGTATGATTGTGATATCTACCAATGTTGAGACTGTGTGCACTAGCGTGATCCTGGACTAGTGCTGAATACACAGAGGGTCCGGATTTGCAAATTCGGGTCCCGATAGTGTCCATAGCTTCAACCATAGAAGGTCTATCTGGAGCAACTTCTTTCCTGCGCCATTCTTTCTTTGAGATCTTTACAGGGTGCAATTTATTGAAAACATCGTCTCTCTGCATTTCTTCTTCAGTCCTCCTGGATTCTTACTTCTTGAGGCGCTGGAGCCGACGTCTTTGCGATTTCGTGAGACCAATCGGGCACCATCGCGGTTTTGGTTCCACAGATTGGCGGATTTTTCCAGCCACCTCGGCTGTGTCGTCATTTTGACTATGTTTCCCTTTTGGGACTGCCCTTTTAGGGTTCCCGGATTTAGCCGATTCTAACTGATCAGCCTTGCATTTTTCCCCAGCGCTTGTTGGGTTCTCTCCTAGCCATGAAATTCTTTCATGCACTGACATTCTCTGATCTCCCTGTTTGGCCGATCTTGGTCTTTTGGCCTCGCTTTGTTCCGTCGACCGTTCGGGTGTTCTTTTTCTTCTGCCGATCCTTTCATGGACCGTCCTTCGATAGCTTTCTAAGTGTAGTTCGTATTTCTGCCCCGGCTTTGTTCCTGATGGAGAGCGGAGTCATTCCTGGTTTTGCCCTGGGTAATGCTACATGGGGCAGGCATGAGGGGATGGCAAAGCCAATCTCCTTTCCCAACAGAAACGCTAGAAGGGGCACCGTTCGTGGGATTTTTCAGCAGCTGTCGGCCGATATTCTTTTATCGGTGCCTGCTGGGACATGTTGGCTATTTTCTGTCCCCTCCTCTCGTATCTAGCTAATAGTTGAGCAAAAGTCTGTCCAGCCTTCACTATCGACTTCTTTAGCGGCATTTGCCTTTCGGCCTTCTGCCATTTGCTGACTTCAGGTTTACCTTTCACTTTAACCATCCTGGACCGTCTTCCTTCAAGATCGGCCTCTATTTGGATTGAGCCGATGGTGATCTGCATCGTTTTTTCCTTGTTCACCGTCTTCCTATCGGCTTTTGTGGCCGATACCGCAAGTGAGCAGACTTCGTCTTGTTGTATCTCCTTCCCCTTAAGCGACCAACTGACCATGTTGACCAGAAAGGGGTTCTTGTCGAACTGCAAGTCCCGCTCCTCTGCGAACTTCAGTCGTCCGTTTTCAATGGTCGACTATATCTGTTAATGAAAGATATTATAATCATTAGTGTTATGCGAGAAAGAGTTATGCCATTTGCAATATCTGCGCTTCTTTAATTCTTCAGCCGATGGTATAACGTACCCCTCTAGGACCCGCACCAGCTTCTCCTGTAAAAGCAAGTTGAATATGTGGTCGCATTTGGTCACATCAAATGAATATTTGACTTCCGACTTGGCCTTAGTCAGTTTTAGCCAGGAGCATACCAAAGGTTTTTTGTTACCCTTGACCCACTCGGCTGTATAAATATCCGTTTCCACATCATCGGCTGAATCATCTGACTCGTACTCCACGAAGTTAACCTTAGAGTTTTTCCTTTTCTTTACCACTTTTAAACTTATCTTTAAACCCTTTATTCTCGTACGATCGGCCTTCCTGAGTCGATACCCTGTGCAATAAGTGGCTTAAATCGGCAAATTCTTGTCCGCCGATCTTCTCTCGTAGAGGAGGGATTAAGCCTTGAAAGGCCAAGTCGTCAAGTTGATTTTTGGGCAGAGTAACGCTAAAGCATCGATTACGCTCTTCTTTGAATCTCTTGATATATTCATCCACTGATTCTCTGAACCTTTGCCGTACGGAGATCATATCAGAGATCCATAACTCTAGACTTCCGCAAATGAAGTACTCGTGAAATCGGCTTTCTAAATCGGTCCAAGTGTTGACCGAGTTTGGAGGTAGAGTGGTGAACCATGTGAATGCCGCCCCGGACAGGGCTAGTGGGAACAGTTTTATTCTGAGCCCGTCGGAATGTCCCGCTTCTCCGCATTGCACTATGAAGCGGCTGATGTGTTCCATGGTGGTGGTTGCGTCATCTCTTGAGAACTTAGCAAAGTCAGCGATCCGGTATCCGTTGGGATATGGGATCCTATCAATGTTATCAGGGTAAGGTTTCCTGTAGCCGAGAGTTCATCCTCTCGGCTGGATGCCGAACTGGTCTCGCAGGACATTTGTGATCACGTCCATCCAGTCGGCTTCTCTGGGCGGTGCGACCAGTGGTGGGGGGTGCTGGCATGTCTAGTCCGTGCCAAGATCTCCCGAGTTTAAATTTGGGTGTTTCACGACGCTGCCCCTCGAGTGCAAAATCGGGCATGTCGTGGTGGTGCCCCCAGAGCGGGAGCTCGGGCTGAACCTGGCGCTACCCCCCGAGTGCAAACTCGGGCTGTGCCACCAATCTGTGCTGTCGGTGATTCTGCCCGGCCTCCAAATCGATGACTTGGTGCCACGCATGATCTGGCTATGGTATGAAAGGTTCCATGTACGCAGCTACCCGATGTGAAAGCTGCGCATTCGAGACCGAGCTAATCGTGGCACCTATTTTTGTGCCTTCGGTGTGGGCATAGTACTGCCTAACCTCGCTTGTCCCAGGATCCCTAGGCAAGGTGATAGTCGGCTGTCGTGGTGTAGGCGTCATAATCGCGGCCGATGGTTTGTTTTCAACCATCGGCTTTAGCCCCTGAGTACCGGGACCAATTGAGTAGACCGGGTACGTGGGGAGAGCCTGTGGTGGATCAAATAGGGTTTTGGTTGTTACAGGCTCTTGCGCTACTTCCTTTACGCTGTTAGATATCAACGGCCTGAGTGTGGTGACTAAAGCCGATGACTGGTTCAGCAAGGCGTGATTGATAGACTAATTAATCATTTTCGATAATTCTGCTTGTGCGGGCATGTATCGCCTTACCCCAGGTTCGTCGTTAGTGTTTGGGGCAATGTCTCCGAAAGAATCGACCGTTGGCAGTGCCATCTTTTGGGTGACACCGCGCCGTGTCTTCTGGAAGCAGCTTAGCATCATTTTCTCGAACGCCGCCTTCTGATCTTCAATCCCTTGGCGTTGTTCTGGCGTTAAATCGACCAAAGTAGCCGCGATTATTGCGTCGGTGTTGACGTCGGTAGGAGCGACAGTCTTTCCTGATGACGTCATTGATGTTTCTTCGTATCCCACCGGGCGTGCCAAAAGTATGTTGGCACCAAAAAACGCAGCGTCGAGTCGATCGCCGCCAACACACGAGAACGCCGGGTTCAAAGGGTTGTGAGCGTGTTAGCCGATTTGATCACGCAATCGACAAGAGATGTATATCTAAATACGATCGTTCCAGGGAGAACGATATGAGTCTTGGTATCGATACGGCCCTTGCTAGCTCGGTGCGAACCAGCACGAATCGGGTAAACAGATCTAATCTACTCTCACGAGCCGATCAGACAGGGTAAAAGCTTGCTTCTCCGAAAAAGGCGATGCGCAACAAGATCGGAAGAAACGAGAGCTTGGTAGGGCATAACGCAGCAGAGATCAATACCAGCGATGCGCAACTCGTATTGATCAACGTGAATTACAGAGGAAAGATTACAAAGCTACGAGAACTACTCCGAGTGCAGGGAAATAAAAGTAATTGGTAGATTGATTGGTTGGTTTTGGATTGATGTCCCGTTCTCTATGCAGCACGTCGCCTTTTATAGCCGATGTAGCTTGATCGTGACCATCACGGACTCTTCAATCGTATCAGCCTTGATCTTGTCTTTCCATCTTGACCACAACCGTATAGGATCCAGGTTGTATCGGCTTCAGTTTCTTCCCGTCTGTCCCTTGTACGCCATGCCCTTTTTCCGATATGACCCCTATCCCATCGCTCGTTGCCAATCCGACTCGCGCTATCTTCCTAGCTCGTGCCACGACCGAACCCGCCTCGGTCGGCTAAATTTTGGTGCCAACAACATCTTTCGTTACCTCCAAGGAAGCAAAGATCTCAGCTTGTTTTATAGAAGAAATAATGAATTGAATTTGGTTGGCTATGCCGATGCCGGGTACCTATCGGACCTACATACTAGCAAGTCACAAACCGGGTATGTTTTCCTTAGTGGTGGAACAACAATTTCTTAGGAGTCGTCTAAGCAGACTATTATCTCGACGTCGACAAAACACTCGGAAATCATTGCCTTGTATGAAGCCTCCCGGGAATGTGCATGGTTTCGAAGAATGGTTCACCACATCCAGAAGTCATGTGTCTTGAACATTGAGCAAACTCCCACTATCATCTATGAAGACAATGCAGCTTGTGCTGCTCAAGTGCAAATGGGATTTGTGAAAAGCAAACTCACGAAGCATATCAACCCCAAGTTCTTTTATGCTCATGAAATGCATAAGATGAACGAGGTCAAGATACTGCATACTAAGTTGTGTGAAAATCTCGCAGATTTATTCACTAAGTCACTCTCAGTATCTTCTTTTGAAAGGTGCGTTAGAGGAATTGGGATGATAAGACTTAGAGAAGTGCAGATTTCAGGGGGGATTTTTTGCATACTCCTATATAAAATCTCGAATGTGAAGTTTGAGTACCCAACGTATATCTCGAAGATTAACATTGAAAGTTTGGGTGAATTGTACTCTTTTCCCTTAGTAAGTTTTTCATGAAAGTTTTCTTACATAAGGTTTTAATGAGGCAATTCGTGCAACACAACGAAGCGTATGCTATGTACTCTTTCTCCAAGTATTTTTCCCACTCGGTTTTCCTGGAGTTTTGATGAGAAAACTGCGTGGCCCACGATGGTCCCTTAGCCGAAACACTAGATGTAGACTATTAATAGGAAGCAGGGGGCCACCCCATTGTACACATAAACAAGCAATCAGAATAATAAAGCAAATTAGTCTCTCCTATCCCCTGTGTCTCTCCTTCTCTCTATTCTCTACTTTAGATCTAGATTATTCGGTAGCGACTAGGGATGGCAACGGGTCCGGGTACCTCCGGGTCCAACCTCCGTGGACCCGGACCCGAGACCCGAAGTTTGGACCCGGACCCGGACCCGAAGTTAGTCACGGGTCCAAACTCGGACCGGACCGGAAAGTGCGGGACGACCGAACGGGTACCCGGACCCGAAAATATAATTCTATTTTTATTTGTTCGAGTAGCTAAAGTTTATAGGATTTGATTAAATTTTAAGGCAAATATTTTCATTTATTACTCGGATTAAGAAATAGACTACATGCATATAATAACAAAGCAACAATAAGCAACAATAGATGATATTTGTTATCTACAATTCTATTTTATACAATGGATATTTTCTTGTGGTCCGGTGCAGGTACCCACGGTCCAAAATGAGACCCGGACCCGGACCCGGACCCGAACCCGGACCCGAAATAACATACCCGTGGGTCCAAACTGGGACCCGGACCCGGACCCATCGGGTCGGGTACCCACGGGTACCCGGACCCACGGGTATTTTTGCCATCCCTAGTAGCGACCCTGTCTACCATAAGCTACCATTCCGTCGGCCATGGTTAGTCATAGCCTTAGAGGGTGCATCGCCGGTGTACGAAGCTCTACGCTAGGAACCGACAGACTTGTAGAGGGCCATGTGACTATGTGAGAGCTCCGAGACTTTCGGTGGTCATTGCTGCCCCCACCCTCGCCCTGTAGACGCCTTCACCGCCATTGGGCCAGGAAGGCATTGGGGCTACGGCCAACGACCTGACAAGGAGATCACATGCAATAGGGCCCACAGCGGGATGCCACTCTACAGTTGGATTTTTTTTTTTAATAATACTCCACCACTTTCCATGGGGTGGACCCCAAGTCCCCTCTAAGCCCTGTTTTACAAAGAAGACCATGGTCCGAAGACTTCAAGATTAGGGGTGCAAACGGAACGGATATTTCCCGACCGATCCGATACCGTATTAAAAAAAAATCCGTACCGATGTTATCTGTATTCTTATCCGAAAAATCAGATATAATATGGATTAGGATATGGGAAGAGCAATATCCGATCCGTATCCGAAAAATCTCATGTAATATGGGTTAGGATATTGGAAGAGCAATATCCGATCCGATATCTGGTAAATATCCGACTCAATACCCGGTAAATATCCGACCCGATACCCTTGCAATATTGTTCATAATGTGTGTATTTGAATTACAGTGCTTGCTAGCTGTATTTTAGATGTTGCGTGTTGGTTATGTGCTATCTGATTAGGCAAGTTGTAATATAATGTGAAACATAGTGCTGTTGTGAGCCTGTGATATAATGTGAGCAAGTTGTAATAAAATTGCACTACTTTCTGGAGCAAGCTCTTATAATTGCACTACAAAATACTTGATTGCAGTTGGATGTGCTACATCATATAAGTGCATATGTTGATTGGAATTGTACTTGGTTGTATATTATTCTTATGTAGGGAATGCAACTATTATTGAAAATGAAACACTTACATGTCTTGAAAGTTATAGTAAAGTTTTGTGTGTGGTTGATTAATCCTAATATATGTGATATATATGGTTTCTGCTTTCACGCATTATCCGACTAACTATTCGTGACCGAGACTAGCCGTATCCGGAACGACCTGTATTCGCTCTGTATTCGTGACCGAAGTAATCCGTATTCGTATTCGAATCCGGCACTGTCCGTATCCGATTATGTATCCGAGAAAAAATTTAGAATAGGATACGGGATGAACAAAATTCGTCCGTATCCGCTCCGTTTGCACCCCTATTCAAGATGCCCACCATGGAGTATAGGAGGGGGTGGATTCCGAATCCAAAAGGACTAAAGGATATAATGAGCGAGTAAAATAGCTATCCATGAAAACCCCCTCCTGTACTCTATTGTTTGTACTGTTTGCATCACAAATTGCATATTTCTCCTTGTACTTTTATGGCTAGTTTGGAACGTATGAAATATACAAAAACTTTTTCAGAAACGGAGTAAATCATCCAGACTCTATTCGTTCATTGTTCTAATGCGAGCCTTCATCAGATTTGAGATTTGTTACGCAACAATTACTTGAGTTTTTTGCCGAACAAATCCTTCTTAGTCCACCTTGACGTTCATGCACCTCACCTCTACGTAACCCAAGATTTAACCAGGCAGTGAGAATTTAGTGGTGGGTAATGAGAAGGCACCATTGGCCACGGACGTCGTGGTTGCCATAGGGGCTGATTGGTTGTCTTCTCTCGCGAGTCTGGCCCGTTCAACTCAATCAAACTGATGTGATACGGGATGTACAGATGTAGAGACGGTGTTTGGTTGAATATTTAGTAGGTAGGTATTTTGAAATTTAAATATTTTAAAATTTATATAGCAAGTGTGGTCTAATTTTGTTCGAAAAAATGTTAGGAACTCATTTTTGAAATCGGTTCAGTAATCGGAGATGCTAATCAAAAGATATAATTAAAAAAGAAAAAAGAAAAAAAAACTTGCATACCCACGTGGCACCCCATGTATGGTTTGATATATTGTGGCTGACAGTGGCCCCTTGCGCAGAAACACGAGGCTGTCATGCGCTGCATCCAGAGACACGCTCATTTTCTACGTATCTCCAGAGCCAGACTGCATGGAGAATCTTGCATACAGAGAGCCAGGCTCAAAATTAGATACAAGCAACCAAACACAAGAAAAAAAGTAAGATTCTGCATCTGTGGATGCAATTTTCTGTGCATGCAGGCAACCAAACAGCCCCATAGAGTTCGTAATCTTGCCTAGATTTCGAAAAATCTCGACTAATATTTTGGTTTCGGCCAGGACCGAGATTCTAAATATCAACAGGATAATTTTTTTCCAAATTTTTAAATTACTATAGTGATTTTGGGATTTTTTTTTTGGGGTGAAATTTCAATTTTTTGAAGTGAGATGATCATAAATTTGATCAGTTTTCTTTTTTTTCACGACCATTTTTCATACCAAAATTTTGTAGAGAATTGTGATGCCTTTTATGAGGAATACATAAGAAATTTTGCCAAAAAATATGTATACAAATTATGTAATGCTAGTTGTCATGTGAGGAATGCTATGTGCTTCTGCTCCTGCACAACCTAACATAATGTATCAATGGATTACCTATTTCTTTTCTGATGCTAAGATGTATTTTGTTTTGATTAAAATAATTCTGGTATGTTTGGACTTAGTTGCTTTTAAAATAAATAAGTTTAAGAATCATGCTTTAAAGATCTATGAATTGATTATTGATATTGTGGCCCTTATGGTTTTACCGACTTGCTACCGGTTGGATTCATCATACTTTAAATGATTTCTCATCTTGTTTTCTTGACATTTTTTTTCACAAGCTGTTGAACTACAACTAGTCTTCAGTCTCTTGAAAACAAAGATATACATAATAGGTAAGGCAGAAGGAGCAAAACCAGACTTATTTTTTAGAGGAAAGATTGTGTATTGAAAGTTTTTTTACAAAAGCTTTTTGTTTCTCCATAACATCTTACACTCAAACATACATTTAATATGCATCACCTACTCTTGATTTGTACCTTCCACTTTGATTTTTTAAAGGCCAACCTATAAAGATATGTTATGCTCATAGAAAATTATCACAAATATACAGTAAAATATCTGAAGTTTCCTTTATATAAATTAGCATATCTCTAGCCCTGAGGAAAGGATCCCTTTTGAAATATATGAAAATCTACATGGCACAATCCCTGAAGTGTCTATGCTTGATTTGTAAGGGTGTTTAATATGCAATTACTCAATACTTTGTATATTAAGCTTTAGAGGAAAGGAGCCGGGCAGAGTGTCGCTAGCCCATTTTGCGAAATAGTCCCTCCATTTCTTTGAATTACTATGAAAAAGTCCCTCCGCTTCTTTGAATTACGGATAGGTCCCTGCGAATTTACAAAAAGGTCCTTTGTGATTTTTTGTGAGTGAAAGAAAAATTTTCTCGGATTGTGTTTAGGTCCCCTGTTCATTACTTTACAGAAAGAGACTCCCGTTAAATACAAATCGCAAATGAGCTCTTTTCTACTTTTTTGAAATAGCGGTGAGGTCCAAAAATATAGCAACTAGGTCCTCGGTTTTTACATCTAGGTCCTTTCTCTGTTTTCCCCGAAAAAAATATGTTCGACGACAAAAAAAAGTGTATCTTTTCCCCGGCTCGGTCTCTAAGATTTCTCGAGCCTCAAAAAATTTTGAAAATACATTTAGGTCTATTTTTTCTAAAAAAAACACAAAATTATTTTTTGTTCACTCGCGCGGCATGTGCCGCGCATATTGCCTAGTATTTTTTGCATTCAAAAAGATAGAAAATGTAGAAATGCTTACATGATTTTTTCATATTTTTTCTTTATTTTTTCTATCCTTTGGAGACCATTTAACAGTAGCAAAAATAGCCAAAATTTTGGTCATTTTGGTTGAAATTTCGATTTTGCTGGCCAAAAAAATACCAAATTTGAAATTTAGTTTTTGAATTATAGTCAAAATTCCAAAATCTTACCGAAATTTTGGATTTTGGCCACCCCAAGTGTGGTTCAAAAACGAAATTTGTAACCTTAGGTTGACAAGGGTGTTGTCGGTGGTGAGTGACAAATGTAGACAACATTGACATTATAAATTTTAACAAAAACAGTTTGTGCGGCAAGGTGATGAATTAGTGATGACATTGATGGCCACAACAAGTCGCTGGTGGCTATAGTTGTTAAAATGCTCGAGGCTTGTGAACTATTAGAGCTCGACTCACTCTAAGCTTGATTTGAGTTTGGTTTGAGCTCCAAATGAGCCGAACTCGAGCTTGATATCGAACTTGCAAGCTTCACCGAGCCAAGCTCGAATAGCTTATGAGCATGGTAATATTACTATATGTTAACTCTTACCGAGCTTACTCGAGTCGAGCCCAAGATTACTCAAGCCGAGCTCGAGCTTGAGCATTTTTTTTAATTATTGAAAATTAGTGCATATCAAATTATTTATTGTTACTGAGCCTACTCGAGTTTGGACCGAGCCGAGCTCGAGCCTAGGTCCATGTTCGGACCCCAACTCGAGCTAGGTTCAAACTTTTACCGAGCTCAAGCTTGAAAGGCTAGGCTTGCTCGAACTCGGCTCGCTTACAGGCCTATTGTGATGGGTTCTAAGCATGGAAAACAAAATTTTTCCTAAGAATGCAACCAAACACCAAGATCATATCTAGGAGATGCATGCAAACGGTTTCAGAAGGACTCACCCTCATAGACCGAAAGCGGGAATAACGTTCCCGCAAACAAACATGGTTGAAGTAGAGGTACACGCCCGACTTCAAAGTCGCGAAGATGAGCGCCACAAACGACAGCGCCTCCGTACTTGGTCACACGTACGGAACAACGACGACCTCCAATCCCTCGATCCAGCGGGGCAGCGGAAGTAGAGGATCCACGGGAAACTCCAACAACACTACGACTTAGTGGTGGTGGTGGAGAAACTATTTCAGCGGCTCCGCTTAAGCTCATCGCTTGAAAGGTGGAACAGCAGGAGGAGGGAGAAAGGACCAACCAAAGGGTTATGGAGATTAGTACATGAGAGAGGAGCTCCACCCTCCCTTTTATAGGAGTGAGTGGACTCTCCACTCTCTCCATGTGAATGGACTCTCCATTCTCTTCATGTGAATGGACTCTCCATTCTCTTCATGTGAATGGACTCTCCATTAAATAAATAAACAATTTTATTTCTGTTATTTTAATATTTGTTAATTCTTTTAATTAACAAAAATTAACACATACCCCCTTGAACTATTCCGATATCCCGAAACTATTCCGGTGCTGTCCAAACTTTTCTCCTGTTCCGCACTCCACTCAAAAGCGTCGATGAACCTTAAGTGTGTCACCCTACGGTTCGTGAATAAAATGGACATGATCAAGACACCTCTCGATCAATAATCATCGGCGGGATCCGAGATCCATAATGACTCCCACTTACTCAACGATGAACTAGTGATCGTGTGAACCAAAAACAACATAACCAATTCCTTTTGTCTCGCGATATATTACTTATCCGTAATCCGATCATTGGTATCAACTATACCTAGTTCGATCCCGTTACCGACAAGTACTCTTTACTCGTTCCGTGATATGACATTCTTGTGACCTAGTCACGTGCTTGCAAGCGATGTCAATGTGATATCACCGAGAGGGCCCAGTATATCTCTCCGTCATCCGATGGACAAATCCCACTCTTGATGCATGAGCCTCAACTAATACTTTCATAGTACCCAAATCCATCTTTATAGTCACCGTGTTACGGAGTGACGCTTGATGTCATCAAAGTACTCTTCCTGAGTTAGTGATTGACATCATCTCATGGTCTAAGGAAAAGAGCTATTTTGTATATGTTCAAGATAAAGAACAAACTTTAATGACTTGATCGAATTTGCTATACCAACTTGGGTGTGTGTTCATCACATCATTCTTCTAATAATGTGACCCCAAGTATTAACAACATCCAATGTTCATGATCAGAAACCTTGATCATCGCTAATCAACGAGCTAGTTTAAAAGAGAGGCTTTACTAGGAACCTTTTTGTTTATTAAACACACATGTATCAACGTTTCCGGTTAATACAATTTTAGCATGAGAAATAAACATCTATTATAAACATGGAATAAGATAATAAACAATTTATTATTGCCTCTCGGGCATATTCCCTTCATATTGGTGGTAGTTGCAACTTAGAAGACCAAACATTTGGGTTGAGGGGAAAGGGGTAGGAGAGGGCCAGGGTTTACAAAACTGAATCAAGGTTGAAAATCGAAGATCAGGCAGTACTGATTTATCATGAGAATCAAACGAAAATCACTAAAAATTGAAGGGTTTCACAATCACTCTTTTTGGAAAAAAAAATTTAAAAAATAAAAAATCGCTCTATTTTCACCACAAATTGACTGGGCAAATGAATTTTTTTGACAGTCGATTTTTTGAGCGATTTGCGTTAGTTTCATCGAAAATCGAGCTAGTTTCACCGATTTTTGACTAATTTTTTGTCGCATGAATTTTTTTTAGAATTTTTTGAATTTGACCCGTTTATCGACTAGTTTCAAATAATGAGTCAGCTCGATACGGTCGATTTTCATGATTTTTGAGCCGATTTTTATGATTTTGTTAACCCTAGGGAGGTGTAACACACTAACACCCCAATTTTTGCTTTTCATGAATTTAAATAAGATTTAGCACTTTTGTGAATTTTTGGAATTTTCTGAGATTTATTCGGATTTATTTAGAATTTATTTGAATTTATTCCCTTTTAAAATAATTAAAGAATTTAATTTTGCAAATAATTTTGTTGGAAATAATTTATTTGAGTCCAAAATGTTCCAAAAAATTTTCTAGAATTTTTCTGGAATTTTTCTAAGTGTTTTGCTATTTTTAATGAATTAAATGAATTTCTAGGAGTTAAATTGAATATTTAAATCGCTGGAAAATCAAATCGGTTAGCTCTATTCATCCGACCAAGCCCAAACCCGAGTCAGACTCGAGTCCGACCCGAGCTGTGTTCGAGCCGAACCCGGTTCCAACCTAACCCAAACCGTGTGACAGTTGGATCAAGATCCAACGGCCACGATCGCACCACGTCGCCCACGTGCGGGCCGAGCCAGACCTGGTCACGCCCATGCGATCCCGACCGTTGGTCGTGCCACGTGGACGGCAGGGATCGCGCCACGTCGCCCGACCGTGTTCGAGCCGGACTCCGCCGCCCGTACCAGCTCCGCCACGATTTCCGCGTCGATCTCGACGTTGGGGCCGGCATTTAAAGCCCGGGTGCGTGCCCGAGGTTCGCCTTTCCCTCGTGCGTCGTTTGCCTCGCTTGCCCTAGCCCTAGCCGCCGCAGACTGCCCGCTATTGCTCGCCGTAGTTGCCTAGGGCTTTGCTTTGGTTTTCCTCACCTTCCGCCGCCGTCCGCCGTCGCCCGAGGAGAAGGAAGTCAGAGCTGGGATCCCCGAGCTAGGGCGATTCGAACGTGACCACGCACGTCGCCGGAGGAGCCCCGTAGCGCCGCACCCTTGGTCATCGTCCTCGTCTCTAGTGCCCTCTGCTCCGCCGCGCGCCATCGCCGCCTCGCGAACTCCATCAACCGTCCGATCAAGATCCGAGGGCCCAGATCCGTCCACGTCACCACGGTAAGATCCCACGTTGCAATCTCTAGATCTATTTCCAACCGTTGGATCTAGATCCAACGGTTTAGATCGTGCCACGTAGCCGTAGCTGCACCATACTAGGATAGATCTCAGCCGTTAGATCTAGATCGTACGGCTAGCATTAACCCACGTTATAGCGTTAGATTAGATCTTGACCGTCCGATCAAGATCGAACGGTCCGGGTCAGCCGAATAGTTTTCTATTGCGTTAAGCCAGATCCAATCTGGGCCGTTGATTTTCAAATCAACGGCCGAGATCTAGCCACGTGTACGGGAGCCGAACCGACGCGTCCGCGTGAGCTGAGACAAGGGTCACTAACAGGGCGGGCCCGCCTATCAGTGACACCTGTCAGGTGGACCAGGGCCACCGTGGACCGGGCTGTGCGCGTAGACCGCGTCCGTAGACCGGGACATTGTCGGGACCCCGAATTTGCAAATCCGGAGCCTCTGTGTATTCAGCACTAGTCCAGGAACGCGCTAGTGCACACAGTCTTAGCATCGGTATATATCACAATCATACCAAACGATACTATCAAAGTACTTTATTTAAATAATCAAAGGGTTACTCGACCTTATGGCCAAGTTACAAATATATGCCTCGCAAGGCGAAACTTATTAAAAGAGAAATAACAAAGGAAAATCAAATAACTCGTGGCGCCATCCAAAGATACCACAGGCAACCGATCGGGCTCGCATCCCTAAGTAGACGGGTCTTCTTGGAAATCCTCCTCCAAATCGCGTAATCTCCTCTTCAACTGGTATTGTGTTGAGGCAAGGGTGAGTACTTGGTACTCGACAAGTCATGCACAGAATGCAAAGCTAATATACTATATGCATGGCTTGGTACAAAGGAATAGCACAAGGTATTTTTGCAGTAAACAGCATTTGAAAAGTAATATAAGTAGATTCGAAAGCAGTAGAAATAAGTAAAGCATAAATAACTTTTTCAAGAAGTTTAATAAATATTTTCCCCATCCTAAACCACATTTCCATCAACTTCATTACTAAACCAACCCAACTTTTCAAATCCAAGTTATTTTCAGAAAGTCTAACCCTTGACTGTAATTCCCGAGCATTGTCCAAGATCGTGGACTCCTGGCTATTTAAATAGATTCTACACTCACAGAGGTTATGCACTTTACCCACAAGATACAATCAAACACCACGAAGGCGAGTTCCTCAGAACAAAGCCTTTCTAAGCCTCAAACAACACAGTGGTCCTCTCCAGGTTCGTGCTCTACACCATCCCTTCCCTTAGCCAAGGCGAAGTATGGGACCAACACACCGTTAGATGGGTATCGGCCACAGCCACGATACGCTCCCGCATAATCACACAAACGGTGTAATTGACACCCGAGGCTCCACAAGTGAGTCCTTAGCGACTTAGTCAACTAGGGCCGTCCCATTCCAGCCATGTGGTTGCAAGTATGACCAGTTCAAAGGCTTGCAAGGTTAAGTCCTTAGAGTGACCAGGGCAAGACTACCCAAGAACCAAATCAACATCCCCAATGCCACAACTGGCCCACCTGATTACTCTTGCCACATGCCCTGGTCGAAATCGTTTATCAAACCCCGCTTGATTACCATGCACCACGTGCCATCAACATCACATGATACTTTTCCAAAACAGGTTCAATATATCATTAAGTCAATATTAGCATTTGATTATCCAAAATCATGTCATGAGCACGTAGCAGGTCTAAGCAGCATACTACAACGTTCTAAACCCATGTTGGCAATTTAATAATGTCCAACTAGTAAACCATAACTTAGGGTGACAAAGGGTCATGGCACATACTTAAGTAATCAAGGTGTCATATAGCAAATTGGTATTTATCTAACCCCCATGTTTAATCAAAGTATCTTTCTACTTGAACTAGCATGCAATAGTTTAAATCAAAATAGATTTCGAAATAGGATCAATATGGTCAAAGCACAACTTGCCTTCAAAAAGTACTTGCTCTTGGTCTTGAGTTGGATCCTGAGTCAACACTTCTCCTCGAATCCTTCCCAAGACTTCAACGTCTACTCGTAAAGCGTGCAAATAGCAAATACACAAATAAACACTAGGCAAAAACATCCCAAAACTCCAAATAAAATCCATAAACAGAGAGAACATAATTTTCTGGATTTTTAGAAACTGGAATCGTCAAATTTGGAGTTAAAACGCAAAAGTTATGATTTATTAAAGTTTAAATAATCAATTAAATAATATTACAGAGAAAAACTTTAGTCCAAAAATTAAATAAAATTCATATTTGAGTAGATCTTAATTTTATACAAATTTAGAAATTTGAATCACTCAAATCGGAGTTGAAACGCAAAAGTTATAAGCGTTTGAAGTTTGAATCTAAATTTGAATCAATATTTCGAATTAATAAATCATTTTCTTTTTCGGAAATTAATTATTGCGTCAGCATGGACACGTGTCAGCTCTGGATTGGTCGGCTGACGCCAGCAGTCCACGGACTCGGTTCGGGTCCACGGTGGATCTGGTCCACCGGGACGGCGGCCGACACGCGGGTCCCACCCGTCGCTGGGTCGCCACTGCGGTGCGGCAAGGCTACGTGGCAGCCTCGGGTTAGCTCGGCTCTCGGTCAATCTCGACCGTTGATTTAATCTCCAACGGTCCAGATCACCCCGGCCGACACGCTTGACCCGAGCACGATGCGTGGCGAGATCTCAACCGTGCAATACCAATCCGACGGCTAAGAACCAATCTACCGATAAAACTTGATCCAATCTGACCCGTACGATCTAAAATCAACGGTGGAGATTCAATCTAAAACCGCAACGTGGGGAATACACGGGGGTAATGTGGGCTAACCTGGACCGTTTGATCGAGATCCGACGGTCGATGGGGCTCAAAAACGACGGCGATGGCGCGGCGGCGCTGATTCGCCGAGCGGGGAAGACGACGCATCGGCCGCCGCCGGTCGCGTCTCTGCGTGATCAAGACGTCCCTCAGCGCGCTTTGTCTTGAGGGTTCCAAACCGGCTCCAACACGGCGGGGAAGGGCTAATCGCCACGAGAAGACGGAAAAACCGCAGCGGCTCCACCCAACTTCGCGAGCAATCGGCACGGCTTGGCGGCGGCTTGAGCTCTAAAAGCTAGGGCAAACAGGCGCACGGGAGAGGGCAACCTCGGGACCTGGCTCGAGCTTTAAATAGCCTCGGCGGTCGTGGCGCAATCCGGATCCCTAGATTCTCGCGGCCAGTCCGAGCTAACGAGTCGAGGCGGCGCTACGTGGTGCATCGCTGCGTGCATACACGCGTCCGGATCGGACGGTGATGCGCGCGCGACGCGGGCGGTCTCTTGGCCGTTGGATTCGGATCCAACGGTCGGATCTCAATAGGGTTAGGGTTAGGATTCTAAACGCGGTTGAGTCAAGTCACGTGGCGCGGTCCGCTCGGTCCTGGCTCGAGTCGGAGGAATGATTAAACCCGACTTGGATTTTCCAAATGATTTAATATTTAAAATAATTCCCAGTAATTCATTTAATTCATTAAAAATATCAAAATACTCAGAAAAATTCCAGAAAAATTCTGGAAAATACTTTGGATCATTTTGGACTCAAATAAAATATTTCCAACAAAAATTTATTTGCAAAATTAAATTCTTCAATTATTTCAAAATGGAATAAATTCAAATAAATTCCAAATAAATCCAAATAAATTCCAGAAAATTCCAAAAATTCACCAAAGTGCCAAATCACACATGAATTTAGGACAAGTAAAATTTTGGGGTGTTACAGACATGTGGCAGCACCCGGGTGGTGCCACGTGGCCGATGATGTCATGCTGACATCATCGGTGGGTTCGGCCGGCGCTGACGTCAGCATGTCCACGTGGACAAATCCGGTGCCGACATGTGTCAATGCTGACGCAATAAATCATTTTCCGAAAAAGAAATAATTTATTTAATTCGGTTTAATGAATTCAAATATGATTTCAAACTTCAAACGCTTATAACTTTTGCAATTTAACTCCGATTTGATTGATTCAAATTTCTAAATTTGTAGAAAATTGAGATCTACCTAATGGTGAATTTTATTTAATTTTTAGACCAAAGTTTTTCTCTATAATATTATTTAATAGATTATTCAAACTTTAAAAGCTTATAACTTTTGCGTTTTAACTCAGATTTCACGGATTCAAATTCCTAAAAACTCATAAAATTATGCCCTCTCTATTTATGGACTTCATTTGGATGTTTGGACACTTTTGTCTACTGTTTTATTTATTTATTGCTATTTGCACGCGTTACGAGTAGACGTTGAAGTGCCCGAAGGCTTCGAAGGTGAAGTGTTGACCCAGGAGCCAGCTCAGGACCAAGATCAAGTGCTTTCTGAAGGCAAGTTGTGCTTTGACCATGTTGATCCTATTTCGAAATTAGTTTGATTTAAATTATTGCATGCTAGTTCAATTATAAAATGCTTTAATTGATTTTGGGAGATTAGTTAATTACCTAGTTGTTGTATGCCACCTTGACATAGACAATTGAATGCCATGAATCGCTTGTCACCCTAGTTGAGGATTAAATAGCTGGACATTATTAAATTGCCAACATGGGAATTTAGATCGTTGTAGTATATTGCTTAGACCTGCTACGTGCTCATGACATGATTTTGGACAATCAAATGTTAATATTGACTTAATGATATATTGAACCTATTTTGGAAAGGTATCATGTGTTGTGATGTTGATGGCACGTGGTGCATGGTAATCAACTGGGGTTTTGATAAATAGATTTGGACCGGGGCATGTGGCAAGAATAATCGGGTGGGCCAGTTGTGGCATCGGAAGCGTTGTTTTGGTTCTTCGGGTAGTCTTGCCCTGGTCAACCTAAGGACTTAACCTTGCAAGCCTTTGAATTGAGTTAATCGTGCAACCACATGTCCATAATGGGACGGACCTAGTTGAGTAAGTTACTAATAACTTGCATGTGATACCCCGGGTGTCAACTACACCCTTTGTGTAGCTTGAAAGGGGAGCGTACCGATGCGATGGCATGGTACCCGTCCAACGGTATGTCGGTCCCATACTTCGCATTTGTTAAGGGAAGGGATGGTGTATGGGAAAAACCGGAAAGGTTCACTTGCGTAGTTAGCCGTTTCCGAAAGGCTTTGTTACGATCACTCGCCTTTGTGGTGTTTGGCTGTATCTTGTGGGTAAAGTGCATAACCTCTGTAGAGTGTAAAATCTATTCGAATGGCCGTGTCCGCGGTATTGGACATTGCTCGGGAATTACAGTCAAGGGTTAGACTTTCTTGAAAATGACTTGGACTTGGAAGGTTTGGTTTGGATAATAGATGATGTTGATGGAAATGTGGACTAGGAATGGGAAAGATGTTTATTTAACTCCTGGAAAAGTTATTGATAATAGACTTGATTTTATTGCTTTCGAATCTACTTATGATACTTGTCAAATGCTGTTTACTGCGATTATACCTTGAGCTATTCCTTTGTATTAAGCCATGCATGTAGTATATTAGCTTGCATTCTGTGCATGACTTGCTGAGTACCAAGTACTCACCCTTGCCACAAAACAACACCAGTGGAAGAAGAGGTGACGCCAGCTTTGGAGGAGGAATTTCAGGAGGAGCCTTCTAAGTAGGGATCGAGTCCAGTCAGTTGCCTGTGGCATATTGGTTGGCACTACGCGTTTTCTTTATATATTCCGCTGCAGATTTTATTTGAATAAGTCTTAGCCCTGCGAGGCATACTTTTGTAACTTGACCATAAGGTCGAGCAACCAGTTTGGTTATCATAATTAAAGTACTTTATTATTATCGATGTGTATGATTGTGATATTTACCAATGTTGAGACTGTGTGCACTAGCGTGATCCTGGACTAGTGCTGAATACACAGAGGGTCTGGATTTGCAAATTCGGGTCCCGACAGAGGTGGTATCATAGCCATACTGACTGTAGGCTTAACCCATAGTTAGAATGGTCGTAGTAAGGATAAAACTTATTTTCTAAAGCTAAAAGTTTGTCAAGATAATGAATGAATTCTCAACTTACCCCTTCTCTCTTTCCTTACCCCTTTTTGCTAAATTCTCTTGTCTCCCAACTTGATTTAAAATGCTGAGTTCTTACGCGAGTGTTTTGTGACAGATGGAGGGAGAGATCAACTACGTCGATCTTGAGGTTGGCCACGCCGCAGAACTTTGGCGTATGATGCAGTTTCTCGAAGGATTTGAGAAGCCGCAATACCAAGTGAATATCATCAGACAAGTGGGACTGATTAAGGCTTGTGATGTGAAGATCACGATACATGCTAGGAAGAAGGGCAAGGGCAACCGTCCGATATACTGCACCGCCAGGACGTCGATAATGCAGATGGGAATTCAGGAGGTATCACGACGAGCAATGCGACACATCGCCCGCATCTACGCCAGCGAGCTGGAGGGCACGGTGTACCGCTACCATCCACACAACAACAACCTTCTTGACCCGAAGCTGATTCAGGATGAGAATGCCACGGTCACACAGCTGGCACGACTTGTCATCGCTCAGGATGATGTGCTCGATGATACGAACCGGGAGCTACAGAAGGCTCGCGAGGAGGTCACGATAGAGAAGAACCGATGGCGGGAGGCTCAAGAGTATGTGTCTCACCTTTTGCGAAGGATTGACGAGTTGGAGATGGCATTGTACGGACCAGGACCAGAGCCAGTACTCAAGCTACATGAGCCAGACCCAGAGGAGTCAGATCTTGATGAGGACACCGCTTCTTCGACTACCACAGTTGCAGGGCATGGTGATCGTTTCGCGCCGATGCCACCGCACCCGCACCCAGGCCGAGGATGTTTTCTTGACGAGTGAGCCTAGGTCTTGTAGTTGGGACTCCTTCGTCGAGTCGCGTTATAGAATAAAGATTCACCCTTAGAGGCGTTGGATTTTCATTGCTTGCTGAGTGTGCAGTATGTGTTTCAGGCGCTTAGGCATTGTAAGCAACCATAACAAGATATTATTATGGTATAATTAATAAAGTTGGATTTTGAGTTACACCTCCCCGCATAAGTTACTCTATACTTGTCTATGCTTGTTTCCCTCTCGTCTTTAAACCTTGGAGCAATCAACAGATGGTGAACACCCGCGGAAACCTTGGAGGCAATGGGAGTGATTCTCGTCCAGCTGGGAACCCTAATGATGGAGCACCTGCACCTCACCTAGCACCGCCAGTTGACATGCAGAACTTTGGAGCTTTTCTTGCTGCACAAACCCAGCTGATGCATGCCATGATGTAACAGATGCAGCAGGTCACTGCTCAGGGCCACCGCTAACCAAGCAAATCATGGACAACGACAGGGAGCAAAGTTATCGGAATTCATGAGGACTCATCCACCCACTTTCTCTGGGAATGCCAACCCGTTGGAGGCGGATGATTGGCTAAGGTCAATAGAAAGGAAGTTACACATTGCCCAATGCATGGGGAATGAGAAGGTGCTTTACGCATCTCATCAGTTGGAAGGGACCGCCGCTGAATGGTGGGAAAACTTCTGCGCTACGCAGGAGAACCCACATGACATCACGTGGGAGGAGTTTACGGCTGCGTTTCGTCAGTATCATGTGCCAAAAGGGATCATGGACCTTAAGAAGGAAGAGTTTAGGGCATTGAAGCAAGGTAATCAACCGGTGTCAGAATATCTGAACAAGTTCACACAGCTTGCACGCTACGCACCTGAAGACGTAGCGACAGATAAGGCCAGACAGTCTCGCTTTATGAAGGGACTCAACTCAGGACTGCAGGTGGGACTGATCACCCACACCTTTCCAGATTTCCAGGAGCTTGTGAACAAAGCGCTTATTCTTGAGGACAAGCGCAAGGAGTTGGATGAAAATAGGAAGCGCAGAATGCAGCAGCAAGGATCACGTCAGGGAGCGCAGCAGCGTCTGCGGGTTGCGCCAAATCAGTTTTTCAGATTCCAACCGCAGAATGCAGCAAGGACACCGTCGCTAGCACCAAGGCCCGTGAATCAGAATTTCCAGACTCCAGCACCAGCCAGGAACGCCGCTACAAGCAACCAGCAGGGCACGGTGAGGCGTTGCTATACATGCAATGAGCCAGGGCATTTCTCCAACAACTGCCCCAGGAAGACAGCCGGAGTGACGCCAGTTCGCTTCAACTTGGGATCCACACCAGCCAGGACCCTAGCCGCGGGAGCAAACCGCGGAGCAGCACAGCCAGGAGCCGCACTCCAGACCGTGGTGAGAGGTAGAGTCAATCACGTGACCACAGATGCACTCCAGAATGCCACGGACGTAATACTGGGTAAGATACTTGTCAACTCAAGACTGCAATGCTTTGTTTGACTCTGGAGCTTCGCATTCGTTTGTTTCCCGAGATTTTGTTTCTAAGAATGATTTGGAGATTTTGGATCTTAAGTGCATGCTTATAGTTCAAACCCCTGGGTCAGAACTCCGATCTCAAGTAGGATGTTCTGGGGTGAGAATACTAATAGATGGGGTAGAGTTCTTAGCGAACTTGATTATACTGGGAACCCAGACCCTAGATGTTATCTTGGGAATGGATTGGCTATCCAAGCACAAAGCCGTATTGGATTGTGGGCGAAGGATTATATCAATTGAGAGCCCATGTGGAAGAAAGGTGGAATTTCAAGCGACCACCGTTCGCGATGGACAGTTGATGGTTAACAGCGCCAAGGCGATCAGCATAGAAGATGTCTCAATGGTGAATAACTATCCAGATGTCTTTCCTGAAGACCTACCTGGATGCCACCCGACAGAGACATAGAGTTTGTGATAGAGCTTGTACCTGGTACAGCACCGATAGCGAAGAGACCATATCGGATGTCCACTGAAGAATTGGTGGAGATGAAGAAACAGCTTGAAGAGTTGATGGAGAAAGGATTCATCAGACCGAGTTGGTCGCCATGGGGAGCGCCAGTTCTGTTCGTCAAGAAGAAGGATGGGAGTTTCAGGATGTGCATTGACTACCGTGCACTCAATGAAGTCACCGTGAAGAATAAGTACCCGCTACCCAGGATCGATGATCTGTTTGACCAGCTGAGAGGAGCCGGAGTTTTCTCCAAGATTGATCTGAGATCAGGATATCACCAGTTGAAGATCCGATCGGAAGATATTCCGAAGACCGCATTCTCGTCAAGATATGGACATTACGAGTTTACTATTATGTCCTTCGGTCTGACAAATGCGCTAGCTTACTTCATGAATATGATGAACAAGGTTTTCATGGAGTTCTTGGATAAGTTTGTCGTTGTGTTCATAGATGACATTCTCATCTACTCCAAGACAAAGGAAGAACATGCAGAGCACCTGAGGCGAGTTTTGGAGAAGCTGAGGGAACATCAACTCTTCGCCAAGTTCAGCAAGTGCGATTTTTGGAAAGACAAGGTAGAATTCCTTGGACATGTAATGACCGCAGAAGGAGTTACGGTAGATCCAAGTAAGGTAGAAGCTGTGTTACATTGGGAACAGCTGAAGACCGTGACCCAGATTCGTAGTTTCCTTGGGATGGCAGGTTACTACCGCCGCTTCATCGAAGGCTTTTCGACGATTGCGAGACCCCTTACGCAATTGTTGAAGAAGGAGAAGAAGTTTGCCTGGACGCTAGAGTGCGAGAAGGGTTTTCAAGAGTTGAAGAAGCGATTGACATCAACACCAGTGTTAGTTCTACCAGACGTCAATCAAAGCTTTGATATTTATTGTGATGCATCGCGCCAAGGACTCGGGTGTGTGCTGATGCAGAACGGGAAGGTCATCGCTTATGCATCAAGGCAGCTGAGGCCGCATGAAGAGAATTATCCGACGCATGACCTAGAGTTAGCTGCCGTAGTGCATGCTTTGAAGTTGTGGCGTCATTATTTGATTGGGAACAGATGTGAAGTGTATACGGATCATAAGAGTCTTAAGTACATATTCACCCAATCGGACTTGAACATGAGACAGAGGAGATGGTTGGAACTGATCAAGGATTATAATGTTGGAATCCATTACCATCCTGGGAAGGCTAACGTGGTGGCTAATGCTCTGAGTCGGAAAAGCCATACCATGAACATGTTGATAGCCACAAGTCAGGATGAGCTATGTAGGGATTTCCAGAGAATGCAGATTGAATTAGTACCAGAAGGATTCTTGGCAGCATTAGAAGTAAGGCCAACCCTGGAGGATCAGATTCGAGAAGGACAGAAGGATGATGACAAGATCCACAGGATCAAGTCCAAGATGGATGAAGGCAAGGCAAAAGACTTCAGGCCGGACGAGCAAGGCACGTTATGGATGAAGGATCGAATCTTTGTGCCAAACAAGACGGAACTGAAGCAGCTGATCTTAGAAGAAGCCCATGACTCCTAGTATTCAATCCATCCAGGAAGTGCTAAGATGTATCAGGACTTGAAGGAAAGATTCTGGTGGCCGAGCATGAAGCGTGAAGTTGCCGAGCATGTTGCGCTGTGCGACATATGCCAGAGAGTTAAGGCAATGCATCAGAGACCAGCAGGATTGCTACAGCCATTGAAGATACCTGAGTGGAAGTGGGAAGAAATCAGAATGGACTTCATTACTGGTTTGCCGAAAACTCAGGGTGGATATGACTCCATATGGGTTATAGTAGACCGCTTGACTAAGGTCGCCCATTTTATCCCGGTGAAGACCACTTACTCGGGAGATAAGTTAGCAGAATTGTACATGACCAGGATCGTCTGTTTGCATGGAGTGCCGAAGAAGATTGTATCGGACAGAGGTACCCAGTTTACCTCAAGATTCTGGAATAAGCTACATGAAGCCATGGGGACCCGTTTGAATTTCAATACAGCTTATCACCCTCAGACAGATGGACAGACCGAAAGAGTGAATCAGATATTGGAGGACATGTTAAGAGCGTGTGCATTGGCTTATGCTACCTCTTGGGATAAAAGTCTGCCGTATGCTGAGTTCAGCTACAATAATAGCTACCCGGCCAGTTTACAAATGTCACCTTTTGAGGCACTATACGGTCGACCTTGTCGAACAGCGTTGAACTGGAATGAGACGGGTGAACGACATGTCTTTGGGCCAGATATTCTTCAAGAAGCCGAAGAGCAGATTGCCGTGATCCGAGAAAGACTGAAGATAGCACAGTCAAGACAGAAAAGCTACGCCGATAACCATCGCCGAGATTTGAGCTTTGAACCAGAGGATTTCGTGTACCTTAGGGATACACCACTCAAGGGAGTCAAGAGATTCCATGCCAAAGGAAAACTCGCACCAAGATATGTTGGGCCATTCAAGGTTCTCAGCCGTAGAGGTGAAGTTGCATATCAGCTAGAGTTGCCGCAGTCATTGGCAGGGGTACATGACGTGTTTCACGTGTCCCAGCTGAAGAAGTGTCTCCGAGTACCTAATGAGCAGACACCGCTAGAGTCAATCGAGCTACAAGAGGATCTAACTTACAAGGAACACCCCGTCAAGATTTTGGACACCATGGATCGAGAGACGAGAAACAAGTCAACCCGTTTCTGCATAGTTCAATGGAGCAACCATGCAGAGAGTGAGGCAACTTGGGAGCGTGAGGAGGATTTGAAGAAAGAATTTCCGAACCTATTCTTTAGTAAGCCCTGAATCTCGGGGACGAGATTCTCTTAAGGCGGGAGGTTTGTAACACCCCAATTTTTGCTTTTCATGAATTTAAATAAGATTTGGCACTTTTGTGAATTTTTGGAATTTCTGGGATTTATTTGGATTTATTTCGAATTTATTTGAATTTATTCCCTTTTGAAATAATTAAAGAATTTAATTTTGCAAATAAAATTTTATTGGAAATAATTTATTTGAGTCCAAAATGTTCCAAAATATTTTCTAGAATTTTCCTGGAATTTTTTTGAGTGTTTTGCTATTTTTAATGAATTAAATGAATTTCTAGGAGTTAAATTGAATATTTAAATCGTTGGAAAATCGAATCGGTTAGCATTGTTCTTCCGACCGAGCCCAAACCCGAGTCAGACTCGAGTCCGACCCGAGCCGTGTTCGAGCCGAACCCGGTTCCGACCTAACCCAAACCGCGTGACCATTGGATCAAGATCCAACGGCCACGATCACGCCACGTCGCCCACGTGCGGGCCGAGCCAGACCCGGTCACGCCCGTGCGATCCCGACCGTTGGTCGTGCCACATGGACGGCAGGGATCGCGCCACGTCGCCCGGCCGTGTCTGAGCCGAACTCCGCCGCCCGTATCGGCTCTGCCACGATTTCTGCGTCGATCTCAACGTTGGGGCTGGCATTTAAAGCCCGGGTGTGTGCCCAAGGTTCGCCTTTTCCTCGTGCGCCGTTTGCCCCGCTTGCCCTAGCCCTAGCCGCCGCTGACTGCCCGCTATTGCTCGCCGTAGTTGCCTAGGGCTTTGCTTTGGTTTTCCTCACCTTCCGCCGCCGTCCGCCGTCGCCCGAGGAGAAGGAGGTCAGATCTGGGATCCCCGAGCTAGGGCGATTCGAACGTGACCACGAACGTCGCCGGAGGAACCCCGTAGCGTCGCGCCCTTGGTCGTCGTCCTCGTCTCCGGTGCCCTCTGCTCCGCCGTGCGCCATCGCCGCCTCGCGAACTCCATCAACCGTCCGATCAAGATCCGAGGGCCCAGATCCGTCCACGTCACCACGGTAAGATCCCACGTTGGAATCTCTAGATCTATTTCCAACCGGTTTAGATCGAGCCACGTAGCCGTAGCTGCACCGTACTAGGATAGATCTCAGCCGTTAGATCTAGATCGTACGGCTAGCATTAACCCACGTTATAGCGTTAGATTAGATCTTGACCGTCCGATCAAGATCGAACGGTCCGGGTCAGCCGAGTAGTTTTCTATTGCGTTAAGCCAGATCCAATCTGTGCCGTTGATTTTCAAATCAACGGCCGAGATCTAGCCACGTGTAAGGGAGCCGAACCGGCGCATCCGCGTGAGCTGAGACATGGGTCACTGACTGGGCGGGCCCGCCTGTCAGTGACACCGGTCCGGTGGACCAGGGCCACCGTGGGCGGCGCGCGTAGACGCGTCAGAGGCCGGGACACGTGGCAGCACCCGGGTGGTGCCACGTGGCCGATGACGTCATGCTGACGTCATCGGTGGGTTCAGCCGGCGCTGACGTCAGCAAGTCCACGTGGACCAATCCGGTGCTGACACGTGTCACTGCAGACGCAATAAATCATTTTCCGAAAAAGAAATAATTTATTTAATTCGGTTTAATGAATTCAAATATGATTTCAAACTTCAAACGCTTATAACTTTTGCAATTTAACTCCGATTTGAGTGATTCAAATTTCTAAATTTGTAGAAAATTGAGATCTACCTAATGGTGAATTTTATTTAATTTTTAGACCAATGTTTTTCTCTATAATATTATTTAATTGATTATTTAAACTTTAAACGCTTATAACTTTTGCGTTTTAACTCAGATTTCACCGATTCAAATTCCTAAAAACTCATAAAATTATGCCCTCTCTGTTTATGGACTTCATTTGGATGTTTGGACACTTTTGTCTACTGTTTTATTTATTTATTGCTATTTGCACGCGTTACGAGTAGACGTTGAAGTGCCCGAAGGCTTCGAAGGTGAAGTGTTGACCCAGGAGCCAGCTCAGGACCAAGATCAAGTGCTTTTTGAAGGCAAGTTTTGCTTTGACCATGTTGATCCTATTTCGAAATTAGTTTGATTTAAATTATTGCATGCTAGTTCAATTATAAAATGCTTTAATTGATTTTGGGAGATTAGTTAATTACCTAGTTGATGTATGCCACCTTGACATAGACAATTGAATGCCATGAATCGCTTGTCACCCTAGTTGAGGATTAAATAGCTGGACATTATTAAATTGCCAACATGGGAATTTAGATCGTTGTAGTATATTGCTTAGACCTGCTACGTGCTCATGACATGATTTTGGACAATCAAATGTTAATATTGACTTAATGATATATTGAACCTGTTTTGGAAAGGTATCATGTGTTGTGATGTTGATGGCACGTGGTGCATGGTATATCCTGGGGTTTTGATAAATAGATTTGGACCGGGGCATGTGGCAAGAATAATCGGGTGGGCCAGTTGTGGCATCGGAAGCGTTGTTTTGGTTCTTCGGGTAGTCTTGCCCTGGTCAACCTAAGGACTTAACCTTGCAAGCCTTTGAATTGAGTTAATCGTGCAACCACATGTCCATAATGGGACGGACCTAGTTGAGTAAGTTACTAATAACTTGCATGTGATACCTCGGGTGTCAACTACACCCTTTGTGTAGCTTGAAAGGGGATCGTACCGATGCGATGGCATGGTACCCGTCCAACGGTATGTCGGTCCCATACTTCGCCTTTGTTAAGGGAAGGGATGGTGTATGGAAAAAACTGGAAAGGTTCACTTGCGTAGTTAGCCATTTCCGAAAGGCTTTGTTACGATCACTCACCTTTGTGGTGTTTGGCTGTATCTTGTGGGTAAAGTGCTTAACCTCTGTAGAGTGTAAAATCTATTCGAATAGCCGTGTCCGCGGTATTGGACATTGCTCGGGAATTACAGTCAAGGGTTAGACTTTCTTGAAAATGACTTGGACTTGGAAGGTTTGGTTTGGATAATAGATGATGTTGATGGAAATGTGGACTAGGAATGGGAAAGGTGTTTATTTAACTCCTGGAAAAGTTATTGATAGTATACTTGATTTTATTGCTTTCGAATCTACTTATGATACTTGTCAAATGCTGTTTACTGCGATTATACCTTGAGCTATTCCTTTGTATTAAGCCATGCATGTAGTATATTAGCTTGCATTCTGTGCATGACTTGCTGAGTACCAAGTACTCACCCTTGCCACAAAACAACACTAGTGGAAGAAGAGGCGACGCCAGCTTTGGAGGAGGAATTTCAGGAGGAGCCGTCTAACTAGGGATCGAGTCCAGTTAGTTGCCTGTGGCATATTGGTTGGCACTACGCGTTTTCTTTATATATTCCGCTGCAGATTTTATTTGAATAAGTCTTAGCCCTGCGAGGCATACATTTGTAACTTGACCATAAGGTCGAGCAACCAGTTTGGTTATCATAATTAAAGTACTTTATTATTATCGATGTGTATGATTGTGATATTTACCAATGTTGAGACTGTGTGCACTAGCGTGATCCTGGACTAGTGCTGAATACACAGAGGGTCCGGATTTGCAAATTCGTGTCCCGACAGGAGGGCAACACTCACATAGAGCATTTATATTGGTCTGCACTATAAATGGTGCTACCATTGCTCTGGTTCATAAATTGGTTCAGTTTGTTGAAAAAATTCTAAAAAAATTACACAGCTACTCCAGTCATAAATAGATATCGTTTTGGACATAAGTATAGGCAAATCTTTTAAAAATTTAACTGTTAATATTTTGTTAAATACTTAAATTAGATACATGAAAATCATATGTGTAGATTTGTTTCAAAAAGTACTTTCATGATATTATAATTTTATTGAGTTTTATAAATATATTATAATAAAAATTATTCCATTCATCTATGTTTGTAAGGCGTACTTTTTAATGGTCGATAAGACATATTTCATATTTCGATACAAAATTAATATGATGTTCCCTATATACTCCTAATAAATATCTATCTTTACTTCTTATTATTTACATACATGCATAGAATACAACGCTTGGTGATAATAAGTAAGAGTAAACTAGTCATTTTTAATATCTTCTTGATATGTGTGTTGAGAAGAAATACATCTTATAAATTTAAACGAATGAAGTAGTTATCGAAGGCGTGCTTTGAAGATCATATCAATGTTCAAAATGACAATTAATTCTTAGCTAAGGGAATAAGATACTCCCTCTGTTCACTTTTATAAGAGCAAGTACAATAGCAAAGCCCCCTACTTACTCTATCTCTCACCCATATCATCTAGAATAAGCAAAAAGGCAGCTTGTACAATAACCGTCCGTAAGGGTTGTCTCTAAATGATGTGCAATAACCATCTCTTATCTCTTGTACATAAATAATTTACATATGCTTCCGTGCAAAAGTTGGCTCTTAACTAAGAGCTAGCTCTCTTCTCTCTCACCTATTCTCACTCTTCAGCATAGAACAAAGTTAACGTGTACAAGTTGAGAGTATGGTGAGGTGGCCTTATTGTACTTCTCTAAGGCTTACTTTTGAATGGTCTTCTTCATAAATATAAGGCTTGCATGTAGATTTAATGAGCCATTTCCTTCTATATTCCTATTTATTCTCTTAACCATATTGTTGGGGACTGAAAATTCCTTGCCCGGTCAACAGTACAGTCAACTAACACCCCCCCAGCTCGAGTTCGGGCTGGGAGCCCCTGACAGCAGCTTTGGTCGAGCGGCCCCCGCTCGACCTCGAGCGGGAGAGCTGGGAGCTAGCGTTTGTCCGAGGGGTCAAGCTTGGGCGGATTTCACATGTTTCAAATGATTCAAAATCAAATGAGGTTAGAAGTCCATCACCATGGAGTTTCTTCATGCGCTTTTCATTTATGTGATCTAAGCGACAATGCCATAAAAAGGTAGGGTTCAAATCATTTGGCCGAAGCCTTTTGACATAAATGTTATAGACGGGTTTTTCTTTGAGTTTAAGGACGTACAACCCATCCACCATGGGGCAACGACCATAATAGATATCATTCAAAAATATTGAACAAACAAAGTCCTTTATTCTGAATTCATAACCTTCATGTTCCAAACAAGAAGATGAAATAATGTTTCTACTCAAAGCTAGAACAAAATAACAATTATTAAGTTCTAAAATTAATCCTGAAGGAAAATGCAATGGGTAGGTGCCAACGGCAAAACCAGCAACTATTGCTTTATTCCCCACGCGGAGATCCACTTCTCCTTTTGCCAAGTCTCTACTCTTTATCATCCCCTGCATCGAATTACAAATGTGAGCAACTGAACCGGTATCATATACCCATGAGCTGTGAGAAGAAGTAGCAAGATTAATTTCTATAACATTAATACCTGAAGTGGAAGTCACATTTCCATTCTTCTTATCTGCTAGGTACTTTTCGCAGTTTCGTTTCTAATGTCCTGACTTCTTGTAATAGAAGCACTGGGTTTCAGGCTGAGGGCCAACTTTAAGCTTCTGAAGCTTAGTTTTGAGGCTCGCGATCTCATCTTGAGCCTTGCCCTTGCCCTTTCCCTTTCCCCAAGCCTTATCTTTCTTCTTTTTGAAGGCAGTTGTCTTCTGAACCATCATCACATGATTGAATTTTTCTTAATGCTTTCCTCGGCAGCCTTGAGCATCCCATGTAGTTCGGTCAGGCTCTTCTCCATGCTATTCATATGAAAATTCATAATGAATGGCTCAAAGCTCTAAGGCAGAGACTGGAGAATTACGTCTGTAACTAGACCAAGGCTAAGAGAAAACTCAAGTTTTTCCAATATCCCAATGTATATGTAACATCCCAAATTTGTGCTTTTATTTAATATATTGAGTTATTTGAATTTTTGGAATTTTTTGGAATTTATTTGGATTCAATTTGAATTTATTCCCTTTTGAGATAATTAAATAATTAAAAAAAATTCATAAAAAAATTTGTTGGAAATATTTTATTTGAGTCCAAAATGTCTCAAAGTATTTTCCAGAATTTTTCTGGTATTTTTCTGAGTATTTTGCTATTTTTCCCGAATTAATTGAATTTCTAAAATTAATCTAAATATTAAATCGCTGGAAAACGCTAACATGTTTCACTGTAGCACGGACCCGAGTCGGACTCGAGTCCGACCGAGCTGGACCGAACTGCGTTCATGTGCGACCGTTGGATCGAGATCCAACGGCCAGGATTGAGCCACGTATACGCATGCCTTGCACCGTTGGATCGGGATCCAACGACCGTGCTCGTGATCGCGTGTGCTCACGCGTGTGGCCGTGGGATCGGGCCGCGTGGACGGCCGAGATGCTGCCACGTAGCGCCACCGTCATCTCTGTCTCGGGCTCGGACTCTGCCGCCGTGTGGGCCTAGGGTTCTGATTCTTGCGCGCACACCGAGGCTATTTAATGTGCCGGCCCAACCGCCATGTTCCTCTCTACCGTGCGCGTCGGATGCCCTAGATGATCGAGCACAAGCTATCGCCTCGCACCAGCAATCGCTCGCCGTAGTTTCCTAGGGTTCTGCTCAGGTTTTGGAGCTTTTCCGTCGTTGTCCGTCGCTTTCCGGCGTGATCAAACCCAGATCCAGACCCCCCGCGTTAAGGCGACTCGAGCGCGACCACTCACTTCGCCGGAGACCGCACAAAACGCCATTCGGGTGGTCGTCTTCCCCAGGTCCAGCCACCTTTGCTCCGCCGCGACACACCACGCACCCTCACGGTGATGCAAAAACCCGATCCAATCTCAACCATCCGATCCAAATCGTACGGTACAGATTAAACCGCGTAGATCCACTGTAGCGAGATTAGATCTAATCTGGACCGTTGGATTCCAAACCAACAGCCCAGATTGCGCCACGTGGCTGGGAGCCGATCCAGCGAGATTAGTCGAGCCGCGCCCGGTCGTCGCTGACGTCACACGTGACATCAGCGTGGGGCCCGCGTGTTAGTGGCGCGTCCACCCGCACGGTGGGGTCCAGCTGTCAGCGCTGCTCGGCCGAGCCATGCTGACATCAACAATGACGTCATCGAGCCGGGCCCACGTGTCAGTGACACTGTTCCTGTGGACCGGTCCACAGTGGACCGAGCCCGAGTCGTGGACCGAGTCCATGGACCGGCTGACGTCATGCTGACGTTATAAATGGATTTTCCTTTAGAAAAATAATTCGACCGAAATTCAAATTCACGCTGACGTCATCCTGGCTCATATTTCGGATTTTTCTTAGAAAAATAAATGAAATAATTCGGTTTATTCTTTCATTTGTTTTTTCAAACTTTAAACGGCTATAACTTTTGCGTTTTAACTCCGATTGAGGCGATTCCAATTTCTAAATTTTTATAAAATTGAGCTCTATTTAATGTTGAATTTTATTTAATTTTTGGACTTGCATTTTTCCTCTATTTTAATTATTTTTGTTTATTTATCCGATACGTGTAGACGTTAAGTGCCCGAAGGCTTCGAAGGTGAAGTTTTGACCCAAGAGCCAGCTCAAGACCAATAACAAGTACTTTTTGAAGACAAGTTATGCTTTGATCATGTTGATCCTGTTTTTCAAACATATATTGATTCAAGTTATTGCATGTTAATTTAATTAGAAAAATGTTAAAATAATTATGGGAATTAGATAAATGCCTAGTTGCTGTATGCCACCTTGACACAAATAATTTTATGCCATGAACCCTTTGTCACCCTAGTTGTGGATTATTTAGTTGGACATTATTAATATGCCAACATGAGTTAATTAGATCGTTGTAGTATGCTTAGCCCAGCCACGTGTTAATAACATGATTTTGGAGTATCCATTAATATTGACTTAATGAGATATGAAACATGTTTTTGAGAAGTGTCATGTGTTGTTGAAGATGTTGATGGCACGTGGTGCATGGTAAACATTAGGCGTTGATAAAATGGTTTAGACTGGGGCAAGTGGCAAGATTGTTTCTAGTGAGCCAAGAGTGGCAATTGGGCGGTCGATTTGGTTTTTGCTGGTTTTGGAATACTTGTGGACACTTTGGTAGTCTTGCCTTGGTCACCCTAAGGACTTAACCTTGCAAGCCTTTGAACTAAGTCAATCATGCAACCACATGTCTGTAATGGGACGGACCTAGTTGAGTAGGTTGCTAATAACTTACATGTGGTACCTCGGGGTGTCAGCTATACCTCTGCGTAGTTGTGTGGGGGGAGCGTACTAGGGCTGCGACTAGGTACCCGTCCAACGGTTGGTTGTCCTAGACTTCGCCTTTGCTAAGGGAAGGGTTAGTGTTCAACTACCGGGGAGGTCCACTTGTATAGTTAGAGGTTTCCAAAAGACTTTGTTATGGACACTCGCCTTTGTGGTGTTTGACTGTATCTTGTGGGTAAAGTTCATAACCTCTGCAGAGTGTAAAATCTATTCGAATAGCCGTGTCCGCGGCATTGGACATTACTCGGGGATTACAGTCAAGGGTTAGACTTTCAAGGAAATAACTTGGACTTTGGAAAAATGGTTGGGTTGGAGATGTGAACTAAATGTGGGATGTGAAATGCTTTACTTGTGAAATTACTTGTGAAAGTTATTATCTTTATTATTGTTTTACCGCTTTACAATCTATTACTGTATTTATGAATGCTGTTTTACTGCAAATGAACTTGTTAGCCTATCCTTTGTAATAAGCTATGCATGTAGAATATTAGAACTATATTATGTGCATGACTTGCTGAGTACCAAAGTACTCACCCCTTGCAACAATACAACATCAGTTAAAGAAGAAGCAATGCTTGCACTGGAGGAGGAGTTCCAAGAGGAGCCAACGAACTAGGGGAGCAAGCCCAGTCAGTTGCCTGTGGTATACTCGATGGCGCCACGAAGTTATCTTATTTTTTCGCTGCTGTTATCACTTTTAATAAGTCTTCGCCCTACGAGGCGTATCTTTGTAAACTTGACCATAAGGTCGAACAACCAGTTTGGTTAATTAATTAAAGTACTTTGTTAATTCGCTGAGTATGATTGTGATGTGTACCGATGTTGAGACTATGTGCACTAGCATAATCCTGTACTAGTGCTGAATACACAGAGGCTCCGGATTTGCATATTCGGGTCCCGACAGAGGTGGTATCAGAGCCATACTGACTGTAGGACTACCCTTAACTAGAATGGTCGTGGTGAGGATAAAACTGTTTTCTAAAGAGAAAAGTTTGCTAAGATAATGAATGAATTCTCGACTTATACCCTTCTCTCTTGTTCATACCCCTTGCTGAATTCTTTTTGTCTGCACTTTAATTTAAAATGTTGCGTTCTCACGTAAGTGTCTTTGACAGATGAAGATGATCAATAACTATGCTGAACATCAGGGAGGTTACGCCGCTAAGTTGTGCTGCATGATGCTGCTACTTTGAGGTTTTGACATATTGATCTACCGGGGAACCACCATAGTGAAGGCAGGACTGGTCATAGCATGGGACGTCAAGATCATGGTGTATGCTCAAGAGAAGACGAAGTTCAGTCGCCCTTTTCACTTCACCGCCAGAAGATCTACGTTCCAGATCGGGATCCAGGAGGTGTCGCGTCGAGCGATACGGCAGATCGCTCGCACCTACTCCGCAAAGTTGGAGGACACTGTGTTTCGTCACCATCTGCGCAGAGATAACCGACTTGATCGGGAGGTGATAGCAGGCGAGAGGCTCGGGAGTACATTGCTCACTCTTCACGGAGGATCGACGAGCTGGAGATGGCACTGTACGGGCCAGCACCGGAGCCAGTGTTGGAGGTACACGACCCAGATCCTGAGGAGCCAAAGCAACAGCCGGAGCCAGAGCCAGAGGAGGATGTTGCGTCGTCAGCCACCATTGTTTAGGGACACGGTGATCGCTTCGCGCCGATGCCGTCACACCCGCCCAAGTGTACCCCAGGTTGTTCCCATGGGGGATGGATCGATGAGTGAGCGTTTAGGTTTAGCAGCTGAGACTTCAATGTTGACTCGCGTCTTAGAATAATAAGAGTCGCCCTTTAGGCGTTAGACTCCATTGTGTTAGTTTAATTTGGATCTTCTTGATTGCTGAGTGTGCAGTATGCGTTGCAAAGCCCTTAGGCATTGTGAGCAACCATACCAAGTTATTAATAATTAATAAAGTTGGATTTTGAGTTACACCTTTCACCCCGCATAAGTTTATCTACTACTTGTCTATTCTTATTTCCCTCTCGTCTCTAAACCTTGGAGTAACCAACAGATGGTGAACACTCGCGGAAACCTTGGATACAACGGGAGTGCTTCTCGCTCAACTGGAACCCCAATGATGGAGCACCTGCGCCCCAGCCAGCACCACCAGTTGACTTGCAGAATTTTAGAGCTTTTTTGGCTGCGCAAACACAGCTGATGCATGCGATGATGCAGCAAATGCAGCAGGTCACTGCCCAAGCTGCTGCTAACCAAGCAAATCAGGGACAACGTCAGAATTCTAGACTATTAGAATTCATGAGGACTCATCCGCCCACATTCTCTGGAAACGCCAATCCACTGAATGCAGATGATTGGCTGAGATTGACCGAGAGGAAGCTGCACATTATCAAGTGTGTAGGGAATGAGAGTGTTATATGCATCTCATCAGCTGGAAGGAACTGCAGCTGAATGGTGGGAGAACTTTTGTGCCGTACGTGAGAACCCAGAAGATATCACTTGGGAGGAGTTCACAGCTGCATTTCGCCAGTATCATGTGCCAGAAGGGATCATGGACATCAAGAAGGAGGAGTTCAGGGCGAAACTTATTAAGAGAGAAATAATAGCAGCGGAAAATAAGATAACTTCGTGGCGCCATCCAGTATACCACAGGCAACTGACTGGGCTCGCTCCCTAAGTAGACGGTTCCTCTTGTAGCTCCTCCTCCAAAGCTGGTGTAGACTCCTCTTCAACTGGTGTTGTATTGTGGCAAGGGTGAGTACTTGGTACTCAGCAAGTCATGCACAAAATGCAAGCTAATATACTACATGCATGGCTTAATACCAAGGAATAGCTCAGGGTATATTTGCAGCAAAACAGCATTTGACAAGTAGCATAAGTAGATTCGAAAGCAGTAGAAACAAGTATAACATCAATAACTTTTCCAGGAGTTTAATCAACAACTTTCCCATTCCTAATCCACATTTCCATCGACATCATTGTTTAACCAAACCCCACCTTTCAAGTCCAAGTTATTTTCAAGAAAGTCTAACCCTTGACTGTAATTCCCGAGCGATGTCCAATACCGCGGACACGGCTATTCGAATAGATTTTACACTCTGCAGAGGTTATGCACTTTACCCACAAGATACAGTCAAACACCACAAAGGCGAGTTCCCGTAACAAAGTCTTTCGGAAACTTTTCACAATACAAGTGGTCCTCCCCGGTGTTGCACGCTAACCCTTCCCTTAGCTAAGGCGAAGTTTAGGCCAACCAACCGTTAGATGGGTACCTGGCCGCAGCCCCGGTACGCTCCCCCGTACAACTTACACAAAGGGTGTAGTTGACATCCTGAGGTCCCACAGGTACGTTATTAGCAACTTAATCAACTAGGTCCGTCCCATTACAGACATGTGGTTGCACGTTTGACCCAGTTGAAAGGCTTACAAGGTTAAGTCCTTAGGGTGACCAGGGCAAGACTACCCGAAGAACCAAACCAACGTTCCCGGTGCCACAACTGGCCCACCCGATCATTCTTGCCACATGCCCCGGTCAAAAGCTATTTATCAAACCCCAGTTGATTACCATGCACCACGTGCCATCAACATCACAACACATGATACCTTTCCAAAACAGGTTCAATATATCATTAAGTCAATGTTAACATTTGATTGTCCAAAATCATGTCATGGGCACGTAGCAGGTCTAAGCAATATACTACAACGGTCTAAATTCCCACGTTGGCAATTTAGTAATGTCCAACTAGTAAAACCACAACTAGGGTGACAAGGGTCATGGTAGATATTTAATTAACCAAGGTGTCATACAGCAATTAGGCATTTATCTAATTCCCCAGAATTAAATAAAGAATTTTCTAATTGAACTAGCATGCAATACATTGAATCAAAATAGATTTCAAAATGGGAGCAACATGGTCAAAGCACAACTTGCCTTCAAAAAGTACTTGCTCTTGGTCCTGAGCTTGCTCCTGGGTTAATACTTCTCCTTCGAATCCTTCCGGCACTTCAACGTCTACTCGTAACGCGTGCAAATAGCAACAAATGAATAAAACAGTAGACAAAAGTGTCCAAACATCCAAATAAAGTTCATAAACAGAGAGAACATAATTTTATGAATTTTTAGAAACTGGAATCGTCAAATTCGGAGTTCAAATGAAAAACATACAAGCATTTAAAGTTTAAATAATCAATTAATCAATATTACAGAGAAAAACTTTAGTCCAAAAATTAAATAAAATTCATCATTAGGTAGATCTCAATTTTATACAAATTTAGAAATTTGAATCACTCAAATCGGAGTTGAAACGCAAAAGTTATAAGCGTTTGAAGTTTGAAACAAATTCTGAAATCAATATTTCGAATTAATAAATCATTTTCTTTTTCGGAAATTAATTATTGCATCAGCAAGGACACGTGGCAGCCTCTGATTGGACGGCTGACATCAGCCGGTTCATGGACGTGGTCCATGGTTTGGCTCGGGTCTCAGTGGACCAGCCCACGGCTCACGTCTTGGCGAGCGAGTGGGACCCAAGGGGTGACGTCATTCTTGGCGTCGGCGAGGACTCGACCAGCTGGCGGCGTGGGACCCACTGGTGACGTCAAGGCTGACCTCATCGCACGGCTGGGGTGGCCGCTGATAGGTGGGCCCTCTGACACGCGGGCCCCGCGTGTCAGAGACACGTTCCCACGCACGGGCGCTGACCGCGGCGGTCAAGCTTCCCGCCACGTGGCGCAATCTCGCCCGTTGGTTTGAAAATCAACGGCGTGGATTGGATCTAGCGTAATGCGTTGGAAAAACAACTCCGCAAATCTGGACCGTTCGATCTTGATCGGACGGTCAAGATCCAATCTAACGCAAACAACGCGGCTAACCCTAACCGTTTGATCTAAATCTAACAGCTGAGATCCAATCTAGCCTGGTGCAGTTCTAGCTACGTGGCACAATCTAAGCCGTTGGATCTAAATCCAACGGTTGAGGATAGATCTAGGATTTGCAACGGAAATAACGCACGGCGACGTGGCCGAACGTGGGCCGTTGGATCTTGATCCGACGGTCCAGATCTAATCTGGAGGGTGAGGGTTTTGGGAACACGTGGCTTACCGTGGCCGTTCGATCTTGATCCGACGGCGGTGCAGGCTCATGGCGGTGATGACGCGGCGGGCGAGCTGGTGGCCGGAGGCGGTGATGAAGACGAGCCCGACGGCGCTCGGGGGCGTCTCCGGCGAAGTGAGAGGTACCCACGGGTGCGCCTTGGCTTGAGGACTCCGGAACTGGGCTCCAACGCGGCGGAAGACGGCGGACGGCGGCGAGACGAGGCAAGAACCGTGGCGGAGGCGTCTCCAACTACGGCGAGCAATAGCGAGTTGACGGCGGCGGCTAGGGCTAGCGCGCTTGGGGCAAACGACGCACGAGGCAAAGGCGAACCTCGGGCGCGGGTCCGGGTATTAAATACCGGCACAGACGCCGAGATCCCCGCGGAATTCGCGGCGAAACCGGTACGGGCGGCGGAGTCCGTCCCGGACACGGCGAGGCGACGTGGCTTGATCTCAACCGTCCACGTGGCGCAACGGACGGCTGGGATCGCTCGGGTGCGGCCGTGATCTCGCGCGGGTTGATCCTGACCGTTGGATCTCGATCCAACGGTCGGGATCGGTTAGGGTCCGGGTTGGGTTCGGTCGAGTCAACTGGCTCGGGCCGGACTCGAGTTCGACTCGGGTTCCGACTCGGTCGGATGAACAGTACTCGACCCGATTGATTTTCCAGCGATTTAATATTCAAAATAATTTCCAGAAATTCATTTAATCCATTAAAAATAGCCAAAGACTCAGAAAAATTCTGGAAAATATTTTGGAGCATTTTGGATTCAATTAAAATATTTCCAACAAAATTTTATTTGCAAAGTTAAATTCTTTAATTATTTCAAAATGGAATAAATTCAAATAAATTCCAAATAAATTCCAGAAAATTCCAAAAATTCACCAAAGTGCCAAATCACACATGAATTTAAGAAAAACAAAATTTTGGGGTGTTACAGTAAGTTACTGGTCAAATCAGTACATGCAACAGTTTTGTTTGATTCTGGAGCTTCGCACTCGTTTGTTTCTCGAGATTTTGTTGCTAAAAATGATTTGGAGATTGTGAATCTTAAATGCATGCTTGTAGTTCAAACCCCTGGATCAGAACTCCGATCTCAAGTAGGATGTTCTGGGGTAAGACTAATAATAGATGGGGTAGAATTCCTAGCGAACCTCATTATATTGGGTACCTAGACTCTAGATGTTATCTTGGGAATGGATTGGTTATCCAAGCACAAGGCCGTGTTAGACTGTGGACAAAGAGTCATATCAGTTGAGAGCCCTTGTGGAAGAAAAGTGGAGTTTCAAGCGACCTCCGTTCGGGATAGACAGTTAATGGTCAACAGCGTGGAGGCAGCCAGCATTTAAGAGGTACCGGTAGTATGTGAATATCCGGATGTTTTTCCGGATGATTTACTTGGTATGCCACCGGATAGAGACATAGAGTTTGTGATAGAGTTGGTACCTGGAACAGCCCTGATAGCTAAGAGGCCTTATCGGATGTCTACCGATGAGTTGGTAGAAATGAAGAAGCAGATCGAGGAGTTGATGGAGAAAGGATTCATAAGACCCAGTTCGTCACCATGGGGAGCACCCATCTTGTTTGTCAAGAAGAAGGATGGGAGTTTTTGGATGTGTATTGATTATCATGCAGTCAATGATGTAACGATAAAGAACAAGTACTCGTTACCCAGGATCGATGACTTGTTTGATCAGTTAAGAGGAGCTTGAATTTTCTCCAAGATTAACCTGCGATCAGGGTATCATCAGTTGAAGATCCGATCAGAAGATGTGCCGAAGACTGCATTTTCATCAAGATATGGACATTTTGAATTTACAGTTATGTCCTTTGGTCTGACAAATGCACCTGCTTAGTTCATGAACTTGATGAATAAAGTTTTCATGGAATACTTGGATACGTTTGTCGTTGTGTTCATAGACGACATACTTGTTTACTCCAAGACAAGAGGACAACACGCCAAGCATTTGAGGCTAGTTCTCGAAAAGTTGCGAGAGCAACAGTTGTTTGCTAAGTTTAGCAAATGCGACTTCTGGAAGAGTAAAGTGGAATTTCTCGGACATGTGATGACTGCCGATGGAGTCGCGGTTGACCCAAGCAAGGTAGAAGCCGTATTGCATTGGGAGCAGCCGAAGTCGGTAACCCAAATTCGGAGTTTCCTTGGGATGGCAGGTTATTACCGCCGGTTCATTGAAGTATTCTCGACAATTGCGAGACCCCTTACGCAATTGTTGAAAAAAAGAGAAGAAGTTCGCATGGACGCCGAAGTGCGAGAAAAGTTTTCAAGAGCTAAAGAAGCGATTGACATCCGCCCCAATGTTGGTTTTACCGGACGTGCATCAGAGTTTTAATATTTATTGTGATGCATCGCGCCAAGGACTGGGATGCGTGCTGATGCAGAACGGAAAGGTCGTTGCATATGCATCAAGGCAGTTGAGGCAGCATGAAGAGAACTATCTGACGCATGACCTGGAGTTAGTAGCCGTAGTACATGCTTTAAAATTATGGCGTCACTATCTAATTGGAAATAGATGTGAGGTGTATACAGATTATAAGAGTCTTAAATACATATTCACCCAATCGGACCTGAACATGACACAACGGAGATGGTTGGAGCTGATCAAGGATTATAATGTCGGAATCCATTACCATCCCGGAAAGGCCAATGTGGTGACCGATGCTTTGAGTCGGAAGAGCCATACCAATATGTTGATAGCAGAAGATCAGGACGAGATATGTAAGGAATTCCAGAAGATGAAGCTGGAAGTCGTACCTGAAGGGTTTTTAGCTACCCTGGAAATGAAGCCTACTTTGGAGGATCAGATCTGAGAAGGACAGAAGGATGATGACAAGATCTAGAGGATCAAGTCCAAGATGGAGGAAGGCAAGGCGGAAGACTTCAAGCTGGATGAGCAAGGCACGTTGTGGATTAAGGATCGCATCTGCGTGCCGAACAAGAAGGAGCTGAAGCAGTTGATTCTGGAAGAAGCTCATGACTCCAAGTATTCCATTCATCCAGGAAGTGCCAAGATGTATCAAGACCTGAAAGAGAGATTCTGGTGGGCGAGCATGAAACGTGAAGTTGCCGAGCATGTTGCACTATGCGACATATGTCAAAGAGTCAAGGCAATGCACCAGAGGCCAGCTGGATTGCTGCAGCCATTGAAGCTATCGGAATGGAAGTGGGAGGAAATTGGTATGGAATTCATCACCAGTTTGCCAAGGACTCAGGGTGGATATGACTCCATATGGGTTATAGTAGACCGTTTGACAAAGGTCGCCCATTTCATTCCCGTGAAGACTACCTATTAAGGGGATAAATTAGCGGAATTGTATATGTCAAGGATTGTCTGTTTGCATGGAGTACCGAAGAAGATCGTATCGGACAGAGGTACCCAATTTACCTCAAGATTTTGGAATAAGCTACATGAAGCCATGGGGATCTGTTTGAACTTCAGTACAACATATCATCCGCAGACGGATGGACAGACTGAGAGAGTCAATCAGATTCTGGAGGACATGCTGAGAGCTTGTGCACTGGCATATGCTACCTCGTGGGACAAGTGCCTGCCTTATGCCGAGTTTAGCTACAACAATAGTTACCAAGACAGTTTACATATGTCACCATTTGAAGCCTTGTATGGTTGACCCTGTCGAACTCCATTGAATTGGAATGAGACAGGTGAACGCCATGTTTTTGGACCGGATATTCTTCAAGAAGCCGAAGAGCAGATTGGCATGATCAGGGAAAGATTGAAGATAGCTCAATCAAGACAAAAGAGTTACGCCGATAACCGTCACCGAGAACTAAGCTTTGAGCCGGAAGATTTCGTGTACCTCAGAGTTACACCTCTCAAGGGAGTTAAGAGATTCCATGCCAAAGGAAAACTCGAGCCTCGATATGTTGGACCATTCAAGATCCTAAGCCGCCGAGGTGAAGTTGCTTACCAATTGGAATTACCACAATCATTGGCAGGAGTGAATGATGTGTTCCATGTGTCACAACTGAAGAAGTGTCTGCGAGTGCCAGACGAGCAAACGCCTTTGAAGACGATCGAGCTGCAAGAAGATCTGACGTACAAGGAGCACCCTGTGAAGATTTTCGACACAATGGATCGGTAGACAAGAAACAAGTCAACCCGTTTCTGTAGAGTACATTGGAGCAACCATTCAGAGAGTGAAGCGACTTGGGAGCGCGAAGAGGATTTGAAGAAAGAGTTTCCGAACCTATTCCTTAGTCAGCCCTGAATCTCAAGGTCGAGATTCCATTAAGGGGGGAGGTTTATAACATCCCAAATTTGTGCTTTTATTTAATTTATTGAGTTATTTGAATTTTTAGAATTTTTTGGAATTTATTTGGATTTAATTTGAATTTATTCCCTTTTGAGATAATTAAATAACTAAAAAGTTTAAATGAAATTTTGTTAGAAATATTTTATTTGAGTACAAAATGTCTCAAAGTATTTTCCAGAATTTTTCTGAGTATTTTGCTATTTTTCTCGAATTAATTGAATTTCTAGAATTAATCTAAATATTAAATCGCTGAAAAAACCTAACGGGTTTTACTGTAGCACGGACCCGAGTCGGACTTGAGTCCGACCAAGCCGAACCGAACCGCGTTCATGTGCCTTGCACCGTTGGATCAGGATCTAACGGCCAGGATTGAGCCACGTATAAGCATGCCTTGCACCATTGGATCGGGATCCAACGGCCGTGCTCGTGTCCTCGTGTGCTCGCGCGCATGGCCGTGGGATCGGGCCATGTGGACGGCCGAGATGCTACCACGTAGCGCCACTGTCATATTCGTCTCGAGCTCGGACTTGCATGTGGTACCTCGGGGTGTCAACTATACCTCTGTGTAGTTGTGTGGGGGAGCGTACCAGGGCTGCGGCTAGGTACCCATCCAACGGTTGGTTATCCTAGACTTCGCCTTTGCTAAGGGAAGGGCTAGTGTTCAACAACCGGGGAGGTCCACTTTGTAGGATCGAAGTATACAAATAAAGCAATCAGAGGGGGTGAATGATTGTGCGGAAGCTAAAACCAAATTCTTGATCTACTAAAAGTTCACCCCAAAACAGAACCAAATAATTGCCTCGTATTCGACAAAAATAGAATGACAAAGGTTTGGTAAAACACGAATTACTGAAGATCCAACCGTTGGATCTATCTGAAATTTCGACACAAGAAACTAGATTCTAATACGAATCGAACCCAAAAATAATCAGCTCGATCGGACTTACAGATCAAAAGTTATGAACCTCGCAAGCTTGATGTGACAAAAGATGACGAGAATAGATCTTACTAGAATTGTAGCTAGCCGAAAGATTTGAAGAACTTGATCTTTATGTGACACCACGAAGTGTCGTAATCTTATAAAATGTGAATGTTGAGGTCAAAACATTATAAAATATAAAATCGGAGGTTAAAACTATACGCTGTGAGGTTTATTCGCATTTCCGGACTGTTTTCGGGAGTTTGGGCCTCTCCGGGGGAGTTCGGGCCCAAGGGGGATGTGTCGTGGGCCTTGGTGGGAGGATTTTTGGGCCCATGAGGGAGGGGGAGGCAGGAAAACCTGCCTTGGGGGCGTCCTCCCCCTGCCCACATGCGCCCCACAACCCTAGCCACCACTCCACCTCCTCCTCCCACCACCCAAGCCGCCACCCCCCACTTTGGGCGCCTCCTCTCCCCCTTGCGCCATCCCCTCCCCTCTCCACCACCCCTTGCTGCCCTAGGGAAGCCTCTCCACCTCACCACCCCGAAGATCCGTCCATTGGAGCGCTCCGCGACGAGGAGATCCGGTGGATTTGGAGCGAGGAAGGAGATCGCGCGAACCGGGAGGAGATCCGTTGGTTCTTCGTTCGTTGGGCGAAGGTATGGCCATGGGAATCCTTGGGGTTGGTCTAGATACTTTTATAAGGGTTAATATCATGTTTTTAGATCAATTGGTGGTGCTGTAATTGGGTAGATTAGATGAAATCTAGAGTTTTCCACGTTCTCTGTTTCGGGCAGCATGAGCAGTCGACCTAGGGTTTGGGTTTCGCCAATTTAGAATCGAAATTTTGTTGTCCGCTTGTTGAAGAAGTCGTAGGTAATTGAAATACCTTTATTTGGACATAAAGTATGCTTAATTCCGATCATCCGTTTGAAAGTTATGCTTGTTTTACCGAGCGTGTTCAAAACTGTGACGAGATTGGAACAGATCACGGTATTCTGTAGATTAAACCACTTTATATTCCGAATCAGTCTTTCCATATACTTATAAAAAGTTAGGAAATTTCCTAAGCTACGCGAGGATGTACTCGTTTAATCGATTCGGAGTCTTAGAACCTGAGTTATGCTCGTTGCAAGTCTGCTGTCCCGACGGGACAGAACCTCTGTTTTTGGGTTGTGCGAGTAGTTTCGAAGTCGGTGTAGAAGAGTGTTTGCGTATTGTTATGTGGGCATGATTTTGAGTGTGTGGTGCCTATGTGCAGGTGGTGTGACCCCGGGGGTGCCCTCTACTTCTCGCCAATCCGTCGTCCGTGGTTGAGGCAAGTGTATTGGAATGGGTAGCGGGTTGTAGATTGCTAGTTTTGTTGAGTTGAAATTGAATATATGATATGTTCACATGCCATGCTTTAATGTTTTCCATTGATATGATGAATATGGTTTATTATGTTGTGATGCCATGTGTTAATGTACAAGTTATCTATGATGTTGGCATGTTTGCATGCATGGCATGACACATGGCCGGGTCGGTCAGAAAGTCATAACTAGTCCGGTAAGGTCGGTGAGAAAGTTATGACTAATCCGGGGCGCCATTGAGTAAGTCCTATATCGTGATTCCATCCACTGCGGTGAATGGAAGCGAGGAGTAGGCACCCTCCATCTTCGGGATGGAAGGGGGGAGAGGGTGCACACCGACGGGTGTGTACTCAACCATACCGGTATGAGTTTCCAGGAGACATGTGCATCACATCGCATCGCGTTGCATACATGATGATGATGATAATGATATGTGATAATGAATAAGATGATAGACATGATGCGAGTTGTTGTAGCCATGTAATTGTTCTTTTGTACCATTGCAATATACTTGTTGAGTGTTGAACTCACGCTTGTGCTTTCTTGTTGTTTTAGGTACCATGAGACCGGCATGCGGGGAAGGGAAATAGTCACACTTCTACACATAGTTTCACTCATTTGTTCCCACAGTCATTCAATTGGGTCTTGATAATAAATTAAGTGTGATGCTTATTGATTTATGGTTTAGTTTTGCGATATGAGAGTCTGTCGGGACCCCGAATTTGCAAATCCGGACCCTCTGTGTATTCAACACTAGTCCAGGAACGCGCTAGTGCACACAGTCTTAACATCGGTAAATATCACAATCATACCACTCGATACTAACAAAGTACTTTAATTAAATAGTCAAACTGGTTACTCGACCTTATGGTCAAGTTACAAATATATGATTTGCAGTATAAACTTATTCAGAGAGAAATAATAGCAATGAAAATCAAATAGCTTGCGTGGCGCCATCCAAGATACCACGTGCAACCGATCGGGCTCGCTTCCCTAAGTAGACGGATCCTCTTGGAGTTCCTCCTCCAAAGCTGGTGTAGTCTCCTCTTCAACTGGTGTTGTATTGTGGCAAGGGTGAGTACTTGGTACTCAGCAAGTCATGCACAGAATGCAAGCTAATATACTACATGCATGGCTTAATACAAAGGAGTGGCTCAAGGTATTTTTGCAAGAAACCATTTAACAAGTATCATAAGTAGATTCAAAGCGGAGAAACAAGTAAAGCATAAATAACTTTTCAAGGAGTTTAACAAACATCTTTCCCATCCTAATCCACATTTCCATCAACATCATTATTAATCCAACCCAACCTCTCCAAACCAAGTTATTTTTGAGAAAATCTAACCCTTGACTGTAATTCCCGAGCGATGTCCAATACCGCGGACACGGCTATTCGAATAGATTCTACACTCTGCAGAGGTTATGCACTTTACCCACAAGATACAGTCAAACACCACAAAGACGAGTTCCCGTAACAAAGTCTTTCGGAAACTTCTAACAATACAAGTGGTCCTCCCCGGTTATTGCACACTAACCCTTCCCTTAGCTAAGGCGAAGTTTAGGCCAATCAATCGTTAGATGGGTACCTGGCCTCAGCCCCGGTACGCTCCCCCGTACAACTTACACAAAGGGTGTAGTTGACCTCTTGAGGTCCCACAGGTACGTTATTAGCAACTTAGTCAACTAGGTCCGTCCCATTACAGACATGTGGTTGCACGTTAGACCCAGTTCAAAGGCTTGCAAGGTTAAGTCCTTAGGGTGACCAGGGCAAGACTACCCGAAGAACCAAATCAACATCCCCAATGCCACAACTGGCCCACCTGATTACTCTTGCCACATGCCCCTGGCCGAAAACTATTTATCAAACCCCAGTTGATTACCATGCACCACGTGCCATCAACATCACATGATACCTTTCCAAAACAGGTTCAATATATCATTAAGTCAATATTAACATTTGTTTGTCCAAAATCATGTCATGAGCACGTAGCAGGTCTAAGCAGTATACTACAACGGTCTAAAACCCATGTTGGCAAGTTAATAATGTCCAACTAGTAAACCACAACTAGGGTGACAAGGGTCATGGCACATATTTAAGTAATCAAGGTGTCATACAGCAAATTGGTATTTATCTAACCCCCATATTTAAATAAAGTATTTTTCTAATTGAACTAGCATGCAATAGTTTAAATCAAAATAGATTTCGAAATAGGATCAACATGGTCAAAGCACAACTTGCCTTCAAAAAGTACTTGCTCTTGGTCTTGAGTTGGATCCTGAGTCAATACTTCTCCTTCGAATCCTTCCGGCACTTCAACGTCTACTCGTAAAGCGTGCAAATAGCAAATACACAAATAAACAATAGGCAAAAAGTGTCCAAACATCCAAATAAAATCCATAAATAGAGAGAACATAATTTTATGAATTTTTAGAAACTGGAATCGTCAAATTTGGAGTTAAAATGCAAAAGTTATGATTATTTAAAGTTTAAATAATCAATTAAATAATTTTACAGAGAAAAACTTTAGTCCAAAAATTAAATAAAATTCATATTTAGGTAGGTCTCAATTTTATACAAATTTAGAAATTTGAATCACTCAAATCGGAGTTGAAACGCAAAAGTTATAAGCGTTTGAAGTTTTGAAATTCAAATCAATTATTAAACCGAATTATTAAATCATTTTCTTTTTCGGAAAATCATTTATTGCGTCGGCTGGACACGTGGCGATCTGATTGGTTGGCTGACGTCAGCCGGTCCATGGACTCGGTCCACGCTCGGTTTGGGTCTACCGTGGACCCGGTCCACGGCTCACGTGAGACTGACAGGTGGGTCCCCTCGGGTGACGTCATCGCTGACGTCAGCGGGGCTCACCAGTCTTGGCAGTGGGACCCGTGGCGTCATTCTTGGCGACGCCGCCTTACCGACGACGGCCCGACATCTTGAGCCCGCCATGACGTCGGCGTGACGTCATGGTGCGGTTGACCAAGCCGGCCCGACACGCGGGCGGCGTGTCGGCGTCACACGCGAGTGCGCCGATCATGGCGGTCAGGCTTCCCGACACGTGGCGCAATCTCGGCTGTTGGTTTGAAAATCAACGGCCCAGATTAGATCTGGCTCTCACGCGTTTGGGTTAATGCGTTTGATCTGGACCGTTGGATCTAGATCTAACGGCTGAGATTGGATCTGGGATTTTGGACGAAATCTCACCGTGGGATGACGTGGCGCAATCTGGGCCCTTGGATGAAGATCCGACGGCTGAGGGAGCTCGAGGTCCGGCGATGGCGAGCGGCGGCGCTGGGTCACCGGCGCGGGGGACGACGACCTAGCCGACGGCGTTTCGGGCGGGCTCCGGTGAGGTGAGTTGGACTCCCGGACGCGTCTTGACCTCCCGGTCTCGGATCTGGGGTCAACGGCGACGGAGGACGGCGGACGGCGGCGGAATTCGACGAAAACTGCGGCAGCTCCTTCTCCCTACTCCGGCGAGCTCTAGCGGCGCAACCACGGCGGCTCAGGCGACGTTGTCTAGGGCTACGGGTGCGCAAGGTCAAGGCGATCCTCGGGGTGTGAACCGGGCATTAAATAGCCTCGGCTTCCGCGCAGAAAACGGAAACCTAGTTCCCCACGGCGGCGGGCGCGGCGGCGGAGTCCGGCTCGGACTCGGGCGGAGACGACGACGGACAGCCGTCCACGTGGCACGATCAGCGGCCACGATCGCACGCGCGGGATCGGATCCGGGCCGGATTCGATCGAAGTGGTACGGGGAAATCCTGACCGTTGGATCTTGATCCAACGGTTGGGATCGATTAGGTTTTAGAGCTGGTTCGGTCGAGTCACGTGGCTCGGGTCGGACTCGAGTCCGACTCGGGTTCCGAATCGATCGGATGAATAGTACTTGACCCGACTTGATTTTCCAGCGATTTAATAACTAAAATAATTTCCAGAATTCATTTAATTCATTAAAAATAGCAAAAGACTCGAGAAAAATTCGAGAAAAATTACTGAAAATATTTTAGGGTATTTGGGACTCAAATAAAATATTTGCAACAAAATTTTATTTGCAAAATTTAATTCTTTAATTATTTGAAAATGGAATAAATTCAAATAAATTCCAAATAAATCCAAATAAATTCCAGAAAATTCCAAAAATTCACCAAAGTGCCAAATCACACATGAATTTAAGAAAAGCAAAATTTTGGGGTGTTACAAACCTCCCACCCTTAATAGAATCTCGTCCCCGAGATTCAGGGCTTACTAAAGGAATAGGTTTGGAAACTCTTTTCTCAAATCCTCTTCGCGTTCCCAAGTTGCTTCACTCTCCGTGTGGTTGCTCCACTGTATTCTACAGAAACGGGTTGACTTATTTCTGGTCTCTCGATCCATAGTGTCCAAAATCTTTACGGGATGCTCCTTGTAAGTCAAATCTTCTTGCAACTTAATTGACTCTAGCGGTGTCTGTTCCTCAGGTACTCGGAGACACTTCTTCAACTGGGACACATGGAATACGTCATGTACTCCTGCTAACGACTGTGGCAACTCCAGTTGATAAGCAACTTCGCCTCTGCGGCTCAAAATCTTAAATGGTCCAACATAACGGGGTGCAAGTTTTCCTTTGGCATGGAACCTCTTAACTCCCCTGAGAGGCGTAACTCTGAGGTATACAAAGTCTTCTGGTTCAAAACTCAAGTCTCGGCGACGGTTGTCAGCATAACTCTTCTGTCGTGATTGGGCGATCTTCAACCTTTCCCTAATCATGGCAATCTGCTCTTCAGCCTCTTGAAGAATATCAGGCCCGAAGACACGGCGCTCGCCGGTCTCATTCCAATTCAATGGCGTCCGACAGGGTCGACCATACAGTGCCTCAAAAGGTGACATCTGTAAACTAGCTTGGTAACTATTGTTGTAACTGAACTCGGCATACGGCAAACTCTTATCCCAAGAGGTAGCATAAGCCAATGCACATGCTCTTAACATATCCTCCAGGATCTGGTTGACTCTTTCGGTCTGTCCATCCGTCTATGGATGATAGGTCAGATCTTGAAGTTTAAACGGGTTCCCATGGCTTCGTGCAACTTATTCCAGAACCTTGAGGTAAATTGGGTACCTCTGTCCGATACAATCCTCCTTGGCACTCCGTGCAAACAGACGATCCTGATCATATACAACTCTGCTAACTTATCTCCCGAGTAGGTGGTCTTCACGGGAATAAAATGGGCTACTTTGGTCAAACGATCCACTATAACCCATATGGAGTCATAACCTCCTTGAGTCTTAGGCAAACCGGTAATGAAATCCATTCCGATTTCCTCCCACTTCCACTCAGGTATTTTCGGTAATTTGTAGTAATCCTGCTGGTCTCTGATGCATTGCCTTGACTCTCTGGCATACATCGCACAATGCAACATACTCGGCAACTTCACGCTTCATGCTCGGCCACCAGAATCTTTCCTTCAAATCATGATACATTTTGGCGCTTCCAGGATGAATTGAGTACTTGGAGTCATGGGCTTCTTCCAAAATCAGTCGCTTTAGTTCCTTCTTGTTGGGCACACAAATGCGATCCTTCATCCATAACGTGCCTTGCTCATCCAACTTGAAGTCCTCTGCCTTGCCTTCCTCCTTGATGGACTTAATCCTACGGATCTTGTCATCATCCTTCTGTCCTTCCCGGATCTGATCCTCTAGGGTAGGCTTTACTTCTAATGTGGCCAAGAATCCGCTAGGTACCACCTCAATCTTCATTTTCTGAAAATCCTCACATAACTCATCCTGACTTGTGGCTAGCAGCATACTCACAGTATGGCTTTTCCGACTCAGAGCATCGGCAACTACGTTTGCCTTTCCTGGATGGTAATGGATTCCAACATCGTAGTCCTTGATCAACTCTAACCATCTCCTCTGCCTCATGTTCAGATCCGACTGAGTGAATATGTATTTAAGGCTCTTATGATCCGTGTATACTTCACATCTGTTTCCAATCAGATAGTGACGCCATATCTTCAAGGCATGCACTACGGCAGCTAACTCTAGGTCATGTGTCGGATAATTCTCCTCATGCGGCCTCAACTGCCTTGACGCATAAGCGACGACCTTTCCATTCTGCATCAGCACACATCCAAGTCCTTGGCGCGATGCGTCACAATAAATATCAAAGCTTTGAGCAACATCCGGTAGAACTAATACCGGTGCTGATGTCAATCGCTTTTTCAGCTCCTGAAATCCTTTCTCACATTCTGACGTCCATGCAAACTTCTTCTCCTTTTTCAGCAATTGCGTAAGAGGTTTCGCAATTGTCGAAAAGCCTTCAATGAAACGGGCGGTAGTATCCTGCCATTCCAAGGAAACTCGGATCTGGGTCACGCCTTCTTGGTGCTCCCAATGTAACACAGCTCCTACTTTGCTTGGATCTACGGCGACTCCTTCTGCGGTCATTACATGTCCAAGAAACTCCACCTTGTCCTTCCAAAAATCACACTTACTAAACTTGGCGAAGAGTTGCTGTTCCCTCAGCTTTTCCAAAACTCGCCTCAAGTGTTCGGCATGTTCATCCTCTGTCTTGGAGTAGATTAGGATATCATCTATGAACACGACAACAAACTTGTCCAAATATTCCATGAACACCTTATTCATCATATTCATGAAATATCTTTGGCGCATTTGTCGACCCAAAAGACATAATCAGAAACTCGTAATGTCCATATCTTGACGAGAATGCAGTCTTGGGATATCTTCTGATCGGATCTTCAACTGATGGTATCCCGATCTCAGATCAATCTTGGAGAAAACTCTGGCTCCTCTCAGCTGATCGAACAAATCATCAATCCTAGGTAGCGGATACTTATTCTTCACGGTGACTTCATTGAGTGCACGGTAGTCGATGCACATCCTGAAACTCCCGTCCTTTTTCTTGACGAACAGAACTGGTGCTCCCCACGGCGACGAACTCGGTCTGATAAATCCTTTCCCCATTAACTCCTCTAGCTGTTTCTTCATCTCTACCAACTCCTCGGTGGACATCCGATAGGGTCTCTTTGCTATCGGTCTTTGTGCAGTACAAGCTCTATCACAAACTCTATGTCCCTGTCTGGCGGCATACCAGGTAGATCTTCGGGAAAAACATCTGGGTACTCATTCACTACTGAGACATCCTTTATGCTGATTGCCTTGGTACTGTTAACCGTCAACTGTCCTTCTCTAACGGCAATAGCTTGAAATTCCACTTTCTTTCCACACGGGCTCTCAACTGAGATAGTCCTTCGTCCACAATCCAATACGGCCTTGTGCTTGGATAACCAGTCCATTCCCAAAATAACGTCTAAGGTCTGGGTCTCCAAAATTATAAGGTTCGCTAGGAACTCTATTCCATCTATTAGTATTCTCACCCCGGAACATCCTACTTTCGTTCGGAGTTCGGAACCAGGGGTTTGAACTAAAAGCATGCATCTAAGTTTTGAAATCCCCAAGTCGTTTCTAGCAGCAAAGCCTTGCGAAACAAACGAATGCGAAGCTCCAGAGTCAAACAAAACTGTTGCAGGTACTGAGTTAACAAGTAACTTACCCAGTACGACGTCCGTAGCATTCTGCAGTGCATCTGCGGTGACATGGTTGACTCGGCCTCTCACCACGGTCTGGGATGTGGTTCCTGGTGTTGGCGTCCTAGCTGGGGTGGTTCCTAGATTGAAGCGAACTGGGGTCACTCCTGCTGTCTTCTTTGGACAACTGTTGGCAAAATGGCCTGGCTCGTTGCAGTTGTAGCAGCGTCTCACTGTTCCTTGCTGACTGCCTGGAGTAGTGTTTCTAGCGGGGGCTGGGGTCTGGTAGTTCTGATTGACGGGTCTTGGTGCTGGTGACGGTGTCCTTGTTGCATTTTGTGGCTGGAATCTGAAGAATTGATTTGGTGCAACTCTCAGGCGCTGTTGCGTTCCCTGGCGTGATCCCTGCTGTTGCATCCTGCGCTTCCTGTTCTCATCCAGTTCCTTGCGCTTGTCCTCAAGAATAAGCGCCTTATTCACCAATTCTTGGAAATCCGGAAAGGTGTGGGTGATCAATCCTACATGCAATCCTGAGTTAAGTCCCTTCATGAAGCGAGATTATCTGGCTTTATCTGTCGCTACATCCTCAGGTGCGTAGCGTGCTAGCTGTGTGAACTTGTTCAGGTAGTCGGCCACTGGCTGATTACCTTGCTTCAGTGCTCTGAACTCCTCCTTCTTAAGGTCCATGATTCCTTCTGGCACGTGATACTGACGGAATGCAGCTGTGAACTCTTCCCAAGTGATATCTTGAGGGTTCTCTTGCGTGGCATAGAAGTTCTCCCACCATTCGACGGCTGTTCCTTCCAACTGATGAGAAGCGTAGAATACCTTCTCATTTCCTATACATTGAGCTATGTGTAGCTTCCTCTCGATTGACCTTAACCAATCATCGGCTTCCAATGGATTGGCTTTCCCAGAGAAAGTGGGTGGGTGAGTCCTCATGAACTCTGACAGTCTTGTATTCTGGCGTTGTCCCTGATTAACTTGATTAGCAGTGGCCTGAGTAGTGACGTGTTGCATTTGTTGCATCATAGCATGCATCAACTGAGTCTGAGCAGCAAGAAATGCTCCAAAATTCTGCATATCAATCGGCGGTCTGGTGCTCCATCATTGGGATTTTCTGGCTGGCGAGAACCACTTCCATTGCTTCCAAAGTTTCGCGGTGTTCACCATCTGTCGATTTGCTCTAAGTTTTAGAGATGAGAGGAAACAAGAATAGACAAGTAATATGGAACTTATGCGGGCGAAGGGTGTAACTTTAAGGTCCAACTTTATTATTGATATTAATAACTTGGTATGGCTGCTTACAATGCCTAAGGGCCTTGCAACACATCTGCACACTCAAGAAACAATGAAAATCCAAATCGAACTAACACTGAGTCTAACGCCTAAAGGTGACTCTTTATTCTATGACGCGACTCGGCGAAGGAGTCTCACTATAGAACCTATGCTCACTCATCAAGAAAACCTCCACGGCACTGAGTACGGATCTTTGAGGCATAGGCGCCAAACGATTGCCATGTCCAAAGAATCGTGTCATCTGTGGTAGTCGAAGAAGTAGTGTCCTCATCGAGATCGACTCCTCCGGATCTGGCTCGTGTAGCTCAATCTTGGCTCTGTTCCGGTCCGTACAAAGCCATCTCCAACTCGTCAATCCTTCGCGAAGGTGTGACACATACTCTTGAGCTTCCCGCCATCTGTTCTTCTCTGTCGTGATCTCCTTGCGGGCCTTCAGCTCCTTGCTTGTATCATCGAGTACATCCTCCTGGGCGATAACAAGTCGTGCCAACTGTGTAACCATGGCATCCTCATCCTGAATCGCCTTCAGGTCAAGAAGGTTATTGCTGCGCGGGTGATAACGGAACACCGTGCTCTCCAACTCTCTGGCGTGAATACGGGTAATGTGTCGCATTGCTCGTCGTGATACTTCTTGGATACCCATCTGCATTGTAGATCTCCTGGCGGTCTGCGATGTATCGAGCGATTGCCTGGGCCCTTCTTCCTAGCAGGTACCTCAATCTTCACGTCACAAGCCTTGATCAATCCTGCTTGTCTGATCACTTCCACTTGGTATTGCGGCTTCTCAAAATCTCCGAGAGTCTGAAGCATATGCCAAAGTTCCGCGGCGTGACCAACCTCCAGATCAACGTAGTTGAACTCTCCCTCCATCTGTCACAAGAGTGCTCTCGTAAGAACTCGAAATTTTAAATCGTGACAAGGTAAGGGAATATTCAGCAAGAGACAAGGAAAGAGAGAAGGGGGTAAGTCGAGATTTCATTTCTTATCTTGACAAATTTTTAGTTTTAGAAAATAGGTTTTATCCTCACTACGACCATTCTAGCTTAGGGTTGAGCCTACGGTCAAGTATGGCTCTGATACCACCTCTGTCGGGACCCCGAATTTGCAAATCCGGACCCTCTTTGTATTCAGCACTAGTCCAGGAATGCGCTAGTGCACACAGTCTTAACATCGGTAAATATCACAATCATACCACTCGATACTAACAAAGTACTTTAATTAAATAGTCAAACTGGTTACTCGACCTTATGGTCAAGTTACAAATATATGCCTCGCAGGGCGAAACTTATTCAGAGAGAAATAATAGCAGCGGAAAATCAAATAGCTTCGTGGCGCCATCCAGTATACCACAGGCAACTGACTGGGCTCGCTTCCCTAAGTAGACGGATCCTCTTGGAGTTCCTCCTCCAAAGCTGGTGTAGTCTCCTCTTCAACTGGTGTTGTATTGTGGCAAGGGTGAGTACTTGGTACTCAGCAAGTCATGCACAGAATGCAAGCTAATATACTACATGCATGGCTTAATACAAAGGAGTGGCTCAAGGTATTTTTGCAAGAAACATTTAACAAGTATCATAAGTAGATTCAGCGGTAGAAACAAGTAAAGCATAAATAACTTTTCAAGGAGTTTAACAAACATCTTTCCCATCCTAATCCACATTTCCATCAACATCATTATTAATCCAACCCAACCTCTCCAAACCAAGTTATTTTTGAGAAAATCTAACCCTTGATCAGTAATTCGCCGATGTCCAATACCACGGACACGGCTATTCGAATAGATTCTACACTCTGCAGAGGTTATGCACTTTACCCACAAGATACTGAGTCAAACACCACAAAGGCGAGTTCAGTAACAAAGTCTTTCGGAAACTTCTAACAATACAAGTGGTCCTCCTAGTTATTGCACACTAACCCTTCCCTTAGCTAAGGCGAAGTTTAGGCCAATCAACCGTTAGATGGGTACTGGCCTCACTTCCGACGCCCCCCGCACAACTTACACAAAGGGTGTAGTTGACCTCCCGAGGTCCCACAGTGCGTTATTAGCAACTTAGTCAACTAGGTCCGTCCCATTACAGACATGTGGTTGCACGTTAGACCCAGTTCAAAGGCTTGCAAGGTTAAGTCCTTAGGGTGACCAGGGCAAGACTACCCAAAGAACCAAATCAACATCCCCAATGCCACAACTGGCCCACCTGATTATTCTTGCCACATGCCCCGGTCGAAAACTATTTATCAAACCCCAGTTGATTACCATGCACCACGTGCCATCAACATCACATGATACCTTTCCAAAACAGGTTCAATATATCATTAAGTCAATATTAACATTTGTTTGTCCAAAATCATGTCATGAGCACGTAGCGTGTCTAAGCGATTTACTACAACGGTCTAAAACCCATGTTGGCAAGTTAATAATGTCCAACTAGTAAACCACAACTAGGGTGACAAGGGTCATGGCACATATTTAAGTAATCAAGGTGTCATACAGCAAATTGGTATTTATCTAACCCCCATATTTAAATAAAGTATTTTTCTAATTGAACTAGCATGCAATAGTTTAAATCAAAATAGATTTCGAAATAGGATCAACATGGTCAAAGCACAACTTGCCTTCAAAAAGTACTTGCTCTTGGTCTTGAGTTGGATCCTGAGTCAATACTTCTCCTTCGAATCCTTCCGGCACTTCAACGTCTACTCGTAAAGCGTGCAAATAGCAAATACACAAATAAACAATAGGCAAAAAGTGTCCAAACATCCAAATAAAATCCATAAACAGAGAGAACATAATTTTATGAATTTTTAGAAACTGGAATCGTCAAATTTGGAGTTAAAATGCAAAAGTTATGATTATTTAAAGTTTAAATAATCAATTAAATAATTTTACAGAGAAAAACTTTAGTCCAAAATTAAATAAAATTCATATTTAGGTAGGTCTCAATTTTATACAAATTTAGAAATTTGAATCACTCAAATCGGAGTTGAAACGCATAAAAGTTATAAGCGTTTGAAGTTTTGAAATTCAAATCAATTATTAAACCGAATTATTAAATCATTTTCTTTTCGGAAAATCATTTATTGCGTCGGCTGGACACGTGGCAGTCTCGATTGGTTGGTGGCGTCGGTAGGTCCATGGACTCGGTCCACGCTCGGTTTGGAGTCTACAGTGGACCGGTCCACGGCTCACGTGAGGCCCGACAGTGGGTCCCTCGGGTAGCGTCATCGGCCCGACGTCGGCGAGGCTCGGCCACGGTCTTGGCAGTGGGACCCATCTGGCGTCATTCTTGGCGTCGGCGCTCGGCTGGGACGGCCACGACATCTTGAGCCCGCCATGATGTCAGCGTGACGTCATGGTGCAGTTTGACCAAGCCGCTGACACGCGGGCCCGGCGTGTCAGCGTCCTACCTGAGTGCGGCCCGATGGCGGTCAGGCTTCCCGACACGTGGCGCAATCTCGGCCGTTGGTTTGAAAATCAACGGCCCAGATTAGATCTGGCTCTCACGCGTTTGGGTTAACGCGTTTGATCTGGACCGTTGGATCTAGATCTAACGGCTGAGATTGGATCTGGGATTTTGGACGAAATCTCATTGTGAGATGACGTGGTGCAATCTGGGCCCTTGGATGAAGATCCGACGGCTGAGGGAGCTCGAGGTCCGGCGATGGCGAGCGGCGGTCTTTGAGTCACCGGCGGCCCAGCGACCTAGCCAAGCGGCGTTTGGCGCCTTCCGGTGAGGTGAGTTGGACTCCCGGACGCGTCTTGACCTCCCGGTCTCGGATCTGGGGTCAATGGCGACGGAGGACGGCGGACGGCGGCGGAATTCGACGAAAACCGCGGCGGCTCCTTCTCCCTACTCCGGCGAGCTCTAGCGGCGCAACCACGGCGGCTCAGGCGACGTTGTCTAGGGCTACGGGTGCGCAAGGTCAAGGCGATCCTCGGGGTGTGAGCCGGGCATTAAATAGCCTCGGCTTCCGCGCAGAAAACGGAAACCTAGTTCCCCACGGCGGCGGGCGCGGCGCGAGTCCGGCTTCGGACTCGGGCGGAGACGACGACGGACAGCCGTCCACGTGGCACGATCAGCGGCCACGATGCGCGCGCGGGATCGGATCCGGGCCGGATTCGATCGAAGCGGTACGGGGAAATCCTGACCGTTGGATCTTGATCCAACGGTTGGGATCGATTAGGTTTTAGAGCTGGTTCGGTCGAGTCACGTGGCTCGGGTCGGACTCGAGTCCGACTTCGGGTTCGACTTCGATCGGATGAATAGTACTTGACCCGACTTGATTTTCCAGCGATTTAATAATTAAAATAATTTCCAGTAATTCATTTAATTCATTAAAAATAGCAAAAGACTCAGAAAAATTCCAGAAAAATTCTGGAAAATATTTTAGGGTATTTGGGACTCAAATAAAATATTTGCAACAAAATTTTATTTGCAAAATTTAATTCTTTAATTATTTCAAAATGGAATAAATTCAAATAAATTCCAAATAAATCCAAATAAATTCCAGAAAATTCCAAAAATTCACCAAAGTGCCAAATCACACATGAATTTAAGAAAAGCAAAATTTTGGGGTGTTACAGAGTCCTATTGTTCGTTTGGCTCATGGAGACATTGAATGCTTGGAATTAGACTTATATTGCTGTCATGCCTTTAATTATTGCTATTTTAGATGCCTCTTATATTGCCATATATTTCTATGTTATTGTTGTTCCTTCAACTCATGTTAAAACAAAGGAGATGCTGCCGAAATTTTGGTTTTTAGCATTCGTGCCTTTGCTGTAATTTACTTGTATTTGTGGTATTTAGAGGTTGCTTAGTCTATGTTTGGTATCATTCGGGCATATTAAATGCCGGGGTGTTACACTTTATTTCTCCTTTATTTTGTCTAAAGTACTCCAAACAAAAGAGTACAACCCTAAAGCTTAACAAAACTTGATGCATAAACAGGAGGCGCCTCCCCGTATTTATACAGAGCAAACACATAGAGTTCTGAATACAATTCCTACTCCTAATCCTAGAAGGAGTCTCACTCCTAATCCTAGAAAGAGTATGCATTCAACACAACTCCACTTGGCCCAACCTGGCCGAGTACAACTCTTGCACGCGTATGGCAACCCTACCATACTCACGTGACTAACCATTCTTCATATGCACCATTCTCTTAGCCTGAACATCCCGCATGATATCCTTGACCACCAAGACCTCAGTTACTCCTGAACCTAGTCCCAAACCTCAGTTCCTCCATGAACCTAGTTCCAGTCCCGTCATCGACCACATTCGCCCTCGATCAATACCTGCACATGAGCAAACCACAAAACGAATCCGAGCACAACTCCACGACTTGACTCAACATTAGTCCATGCAAATACTCACACGAGCATTGCATAAAATCAACTAAAAAACAAACATCATGAAATTCTCACAAATCTCAAATTCAAACCAAAGTTCAATTCCAATTCTTGCAAAACCATAACTGAGCAAAATGCATCACGACGGACCAAAAATATGATCCGGCGTACACATGAAAAAGTCACTCGAAAACCCATTCACGACGGACCAAAAATTTGGTCCGGCGTAGATGCGAAAGAAACCCTAATTTGGTTCGGCGCTGATGCAAAGGAATGATCCGATGTAATTTGCTTTGGAACTTTTGGTCCGGTGCCAATAGGTAAATTTGGTCCGGCATAAAGTACCTCGAGAACACGTTCACGCCAGACTAAAAGTTTAGTCCGGTGTAGTAGAGAAAACCGGTCCGGCTCAAAAGGGAAACTTGCTGTTTTCTGAAACTCTGGTCTGGCGCTAATGCGAATCTTACTGTTTCTTGTCAATTTGTCAAACACATGCACAAACACATTTTGCAAATTCAATTTTAAGCCAATTTTTCAGCACATGACTTCACAATCTCTCCCTTGATGAAAACATTGGCAACATCACTTAGAATTGAATATTTAGCATTCACTTCACAAAAGATTTTGAAAACCAAAGGATTAAAATCAAAGACCGTAAAAACACAAAATCTCCCCCCTTTGACCAATATGCATAGTGAAAAAACTGAAAAACTCCCCCTAAGAAGTAAAATGTGTGTGAATGTGCAATGTGCCCAAAAAGTCCAAAATTCTCCAAATTTCTTCCCCTTTTTCCTTAAACTTCTCAACTTAAAGATTCCCAAACTTCTCCCCCTTTGACAATGGATTCATCAAGAGTACAAAAAAAGAGAACATGTTCAAAAATTTCCCTGTAGCAATGATTTCACAAGAAGAAACAAAGGGAGTGCCAAGATAGGAAAAGATGAGCTCATTCGATCATATAACCTTATATATCACATAATATGAAAAATACATGAACTTAATGTGATTTTAACAAGTTAGGGAATGACATGGATCTCAACCTCAATTCAGTCAACTATAGCCAAATACTAAGCAAGACCTTAGTAGAAAAGCAAAGGCTCAAAATTGAAGCAACTAACAAGTCAGGGCGAGCAAGTAGTTTCAACTCCAATCTAGTAGACCAATTTAATCTTTAAACAGTAAACTGCATGTGGCATGCTTGAAGCATACTTCTTTTATTTGTTTGGAGTGGTATGCTTTGAAGCATACATCTTGTCTTTGAGGGAATGGCATGCTTGAAGCATACATCTTATCTTTTTAGGGAAAGCATGCCTGAAGCACATAACTTGAGGCTTTTGCTTTTAACAAACCTTTTTTTTGTTGATTCCCTTTTCTTTTCATTTTTCTTTGATTGTAAACATGCAAAGAGATTAAAAGGTCTTACGAAAGAGTAAAGTTGAAAACACACTTGCTTCATAGCCCAAATTTGTCAAGAAGATTCAATACCAAGCCTAGAAGAGTAAGATATCACAGAGTATTTAGCTATAGGCAATAAGACCAAGGAATTCCGCAATGTCATTTTTAGTTCAAGTGGAACAATTTAGATTATCATATATTAGCTCAATTACATAATATATAAAGAGATATGATAAAGTAAGCTCATCAAGTAAAAAACTTGGCAAGGAAACTCCCCCTCAAAAATAAACCCATTGGATGAACAATCCCAAGTTCTCCCCGAATAAAAACAAAACGAGAAGAAGACAGACGTTTTGTGAAAATGTCTGCCAATTGATGTTTAGTATCCACATAGTGAAGCACAATATTTCCTTTTTCAACATGATCTCTAAGAAAGTGAAATCTAATGTCAATATGTTTTGTCTTTGAATGTTGCACAAGGTTCTTAGCAATGCAAATTGCACTAGTGTTATCACACAAAAGCGGAACACTATCCAAATTAACCCCATAATCTTTAAGTGTAGCTACTATTCAAAAAAATTGTAGAGCAACAACTAGCAGCAGCCACATATTCAGATTCAGCAGTTGATTGTGCAACAGAGGATTGCTTTCTAGATGACCATGCAATGAGAGAGTTACCCAAGAAATGGCATGAACCAGATGTACTTTTTCTATCAATTCTACATCCTCCAAAATCAGCATCAGAGAAAGCTCTTAAACTAATGCATGAGGAAGCAGAAAGCCAAATGCCAAAATCTTGAGGACCATGGATATACCTGAAAATTCGTTTGATAGCTTGTCGATGTGAAGCACGCGGGGAAGCTTGAAAATGAGCACACAAGCACATAGCAAACTCCAATTATCTCATCCTCAACAGCATCATCATCATCTTCATGAATAAAGATACTCTCCCCTGAACATATGCACCTGTATCCTCACTGTACCTTTTGCCACAACAGAAGTGAAAGAAGCATCTCCAAAAGTAACACTTTCAATACGAGATGCACGAGTGAAGGAGAACCAAATCTTATCATCGAACATGTGGCGTGAGCATTTGGAATCAACTAGCCATATGTTCTCCTTCCTCTCGTGAGAAGCCTACATAGAAGCAGAAATTGTCGAGGCCTCGGTACTAGGGTTAGAAATAAGATGTTTTGGAATCCAGTACTGAGACACACGACGTACAACAGTAGGAACAACACGAGTATTCTTATGCACAAAAACTGATTTGTCTTTTCCCGTGTTCTTAGCAACAAAAGATGTTTGCTTCACCCTAGGCACATAATGAGAAGTGAAATGTGCCTGTTTCAAATTAGACCTCGCCTTAGTCCGTTCTTTCTTTTGTTGTTTGGCTAGCCTAAAGCAGAAATCTACTAAATGTCCATCTTTACCACAATGAGTGCAAGTGTACTTAACATGATGTTTTGCTTTAACAGTAGAAGCACATTTTGCATTCATCATAGTAGAGGATAGAAAACCAGCAGATTTCAAATCAGTTTTCTTAGGCTCATTGACAATTTCAAATTTTCCACTTTCAAGTGTTTTAACAACAGTGGGAGCATGTGATTTATGATGAGCTGTGAGACCCCGGATCGGCTATCCAAAATCTCCTGTGTATTTCCGTACTAGTCCCAGATCAGTAGCTAGTACACACAGTCACAGTGATACTTCATTGCCGAACAAAACGAAAATTGTAATATAAATATTCAAGTATGGGCCACATGGCCACTTATTACAATACTCGGTCCAACGACCGGAGACAAAGCAGTGGAAAAACGAAAGAAAAACAAGCGAACGCCACAACGCCACAAAGCATTTACTAGCGACGCAACTAGTTCTCTCCGTGCAATCCTCCTCGTACTCCTCCTGGACGAACTCGCCCTCCTCGGCGGCATCTTGAAAGTTCTCTGATGATGACAATGTTGATGTAGCACGTGAGTACAAAGGTACTCAGCAAGTCGGGAAGGTATGATCATGTGGGGCTTTCCAAAGGAAGCTTAATAGGGTTTATTTGCATAAAGCCACATTTTATTAAACCATACTTAAGTAATAAATTTCACAAAGCATCTTTTACAATTCTTTTTATTAATTGAATTATTTAATATTGTAGTGATGTTCTATCCACCTGGTTGGCTCTATCCGCCAAACAACATTCGAGAGTTCTAACCACTCCCGAATCCCAAAACAAAACACTTTTCAGTTTTAAAAACAAAATCAAAGTCTACCAATATGAAAGCATTCTTTGCTTTGCCCTTGACCGTAGGCACGGCTATTCGAATAGTTTTACTTTGCAGAGGTGTACAACTTTACCCACAAAGACACGATCAACTCTTAATGCCAAGCTATTAGCACACTTCCTTTTGTGTGCCGGCAGAGAGATCGTGACAAGGCCGTTACAATGTATCTACCTAACTAGACCCACCCGCTGAGGTTTCACCGCTGTTAGGGTTCCATCTGCCCAGTACAGAAGCCCCCTCTTGCACCGTGTGAGAAAAACAACATTGCCTCCGTCCGGCATTCACATTCAACCGAGTGGTGAGTCTAAATTAGGTTTCTACAAATTAGTTGGCCAGGTCGTACCATTATAGACATGTGGTAGTACGATTATGCTCAGAATGGACAGTCACAAACGTCGGTCCTTATATGACTTGGGGCGGTACTTGCACAAGACAAAACGTGCTCCATCCGCACCCACCCGACAAACCAATCCGCCCAAGTCCAAAACATTTTCCTTTTCTTTTGATTTTAGAAAACAGTGCTAAAATCATAATAATAACTTTCAAATCATATTTGAAACCATTCTTTTTAAATAATCCCACCCATGGGTTGTTTTATCGGGAAAGGCCCTAAGCATTTCTACCGTACTACTTAGCAAAGGATACCATATAAACATAAGTATGGTGTAAACAATGTCCTAAGGTTACAATGGATATGATTAATAATGTCAAGGAGGAATCAACAATTTCGGAATAACTAGTACTTATATTTGACATATTTCATTAAACATAGCCATTCAATTTTATAAACAGTTTAAAACATTTCGCAAACATAGGAGCAAAATGCGTCAAGGAGACTTGCCTTCTGTCGCGGCGGAGGTGTCGAACCCTGAAAATTCGGCGGCGGAGTCGGCGGTCGCGGCGGGATCGTCGACTACACGCAATTCGAGGCAACAAATAAATAACGGAAAATAAATAAAAACCAAAAATTATAAAAATAATACTGGCAGGTAGATCCTGATTTTAGATGAATTTAGAAATTTTAATGGGGTCAAACGGAGTTCGGACGGAGAAGTTATGAGCTTCCGAAGTTTGAATTTTGAATAAATCAGAAAACCGGGAATATTCCCGGAATATTCCTTCTCTGGTTGACTGGTCAAACGTGGACTTTTACTTGACTTTGACTGGGAATGGCTAGTGTCTATGGCATGTGGCGCCACCATGTCATTGAGGGAAAGGTTGTCTTCTAGCTTGGGCTTCATGGCAACCATGAATGGAGAAGTGGAGCTTGGGAAGGAGGATGGAGGTGGTGGTGCGGTGTTTGGAGGTGAAACGGATGAGTTAATGGCATTTTAGTGGAAATTGGTTTTTCTTGAATGGGGCCGTTTCCGGCGAGCTTGACGTCTCACCAAGGTGGGGAATGGCAAGAGATCGTCGCCGCGGATCCAACGCAACCAACCGTTCGCGTTTTGGAGTTGAAACGACGGAGTTAGGAGCCCATGAATGCAAGCCCTAGCCATTGTTGGACTTGAGAGCTCTCAGTTACTTTGGGGTTGGCTGGAGGTTGAAGAAAGCTACTATTCACGTGACGCGTGGCAAGCCACCATTGGTCCTCTTTTACGCAAACAATTCGCCCTAGAGAAAAATAAGGAAAAATGGCCTAAAAATTCCGGAAAAATTCTTAGAGCCATTTTAGAATATTTGGGACCCAATAAAATTGGTTCCACTGAATTTGGATGATTTTTGCGGAATTGAATATTCGGGCGCTGATTGTAGGCATTAAACAAAAGCCGCGCGAGATAAAATAGGAACGGAGGTCCAAAAATTCGGGGAATGATTCCTAAAATCATTTTGGAATATTTGGAACATTTTAGAAGTGGTTTGGAGATTTTTGGAGCCTTTTTGGACTCGAGTAAAATTTCGGGTACCGGCGGGAACTGGAAAATCCGATTTTTCGCCTGGGAGGGAATTAATTCCCGATTTTGGAAGGGAATGGATGCCAGGTTAATATAAACACCAACGAAACTCCAAATTTTGAATTTACTTTATTTAAATTAGGTTTTTCTCCAGAAAGCGAAAATGAGGATGTTACAAACCTACCCCCCTTAGATAGAATCTCGTCCCCGAGATTCAGACGGATAAAGAAAGAGGTCAGGAAACTCTGCTCGAAGATCTTCTTCACGCTCCCAGGTAGCTTCCTTCTTAGAATGGTTGCTCCACTGAACCTTGCAGAACTTGATCACTCGACTGCGGGTTCGACGCTCTGCTTCATCCAAAATCTTGACCGGGTGCTCCGGGTATGACAGGTCTTTTCAGCTCCATTTCTTCCAACGACATCTGATGCTCGGGTATTCTGAGACATTTCTTCAATTGAGACACATGGAAGACGTCATGTACACCTGAAAGCTGTGGAGGCAACTCCAACTTATACGCCACTTCTCCTTTTCTGGCAACCACTGGGAATGGTCCGATGTAGCGGGGCGCTAACTTTCCACTGACTCGAAACCGCTTCATTCCTTTCAACGGGGATACTTTCAGATACACATGATCCCCAGGTACAAAGCTTAATTCCCTCCGACGGTTGTCCGCATAGCTCTTCTGTCGTGACTGGGTAGTCTTCAGATTGGCACGGATCTGTCTGACTTGCTCTTCGGCTTCTTTAAGCACATCAGGTCCGATTATCTTCCCTCCGTCAGTCTCCTTCCAATACAAGGGTGTCCGGCACTTTCTCCCGTACAGAGCTTCAAAAGGCGCCATCTTCAAACTGGCTTGATAACTTGAAAGGACCGGGATGTCGACCTAGAGGGGGTGAATAGGCGATTACAAAATTATACCCAATTAAAATTAAACAAACAGAGATAATGCGGAAGCAAAGGGTATAATTAAGTTTTGCAACTTAAACAATTTAGCCCGAGACAATTAACTCGGAGACTCCGGATATTTAGTCCGGATACTCTGGGTTATCCGGATACTCCGGATCAATGTACCGGATACTCCGGATGATCCGGATAGTTCGGATAAAATACCGGATACTCCGGGTTGAGTGTCTCGGCCAAGAATTCAAGATCTGAGCAATCTAGAAGCAATCCACTTGAACAAGAAGTAAGTAAATACTACCAAGAACCTATATCAAGTGGAGAACGGGAGCCAAGCACAAAAACAAGATAGATCGAGGCTCCTAAATAAATCAACCCTATACAATCAACTCAATCACACATATAGGAATGAATTCAAGCAAGTAATGAAAGAGATGAAACCGAAATGAAGATGGAGACACAAAGATTTTATCCCGAAGTTCGGATCCTTGAGGATCCTACGTCTCCGCTGAAGCGGCTCGGTCACACTTGAGCCGGGTCTCTTTCAACCCTCTTCCTCCGGTGTTGCACAATGCACTCGCCGGTCTTCACTTCTTTGATTCCTTTCCTTGCGGAGGCGGAATCGGACCTTCACAAACCTTCGATGGCCTTTCACACAAAGCTTGGAAGCTCACCAGCAACTCCTAGCCGTCTAGGAGACCTCAACCTCCAAGAGCAACAAATGCTCCCGAAGAACTCACTTAGAGTCCACCTCAAGTGCTCAACACACTAATCACACTCAATCCGATCACTACCCACTCTCACACCCAAACCTTCACTCAAAAGGGATCACTAAGATCTAGGGTTAGAGGGGCTTTTGGGAGCTCAAGATCACTAAGAAGAACACATCAAAGCACCAAGGAACCAGCTCCCCTCCACAAATCAATTCTCAATCCAAACACCTCTCTCCACTACCCAACCCTTCACAAAAGGGGATCACTAAGATCTAAGGAGTAGGGAGGAGTATTGGGGGCTCAAACACTCACAAAGAACACCTCTAATACCCAGCAAAAACCTCCCCAACAGCTACTTTGAAGTGGGCAAGAAGGGGGCTTTAAATAGAGGAACCCCAAAAACTAGCCGTTGGGACCGAACTGGGCAACCCGGAGACTCCGGATATTTAACCCGGACACTCCGGATCATCCGGATACTCCGAATTGTCCAGATACTCCGGATCATCCGGAGTCTCCGGACAAAATGTCCGGATACTCCGGATCTCCTAGGCAGCACACAGCAGCCGGACGAAAACGGACATAACTTTTGATCCCGGACTCCGATTTCGACGAATTCGGACTTTTCGGAAAGCTATGAACGGTGGATATCCAACTAACAAGGTCTCACTACCAAAATCCCAAAGGATAAAAACAGGTTGCACAAAGAATCCACAAGGTGACCTCAAATTCTCACTTTCCGAAACTAACAACACTTCTAACCCTCACACCAACCCACCTACACCTAGGTGAACAAAGTGTGACTTGGGTTTCTCAACCTTAGACAAGGGTAGACCACTTTGAGCACTTGAGACATGTCTAAGTGATTTCAATGATTGCATCCCTCTTAATAGTACGGCAATCCTTAGACTCAAATTTAACACAAAATCTAAGTCTTACACTAAGCTTACATGCCGACTTCTTCCGGATGCACGGTGCATGATGACGCTTCCACAAAGATTGATGATGCCCTTCGTCTTGTCAACCTCAACGCGCTTCACCTCATGAGACTCTCGTCCTCTCGACCTTGACCTCGATCATCACCAAGACGATCCTCCATCAAGTCGAATCTGACTTAGTCCTCAGCTGTTGGTGACACCGCTGTCTTGTTGACTTTGACTCGCTTATCATCCTTCAAACCACTTGGTCATCATACACACAGCTTTGGGACCTAATTCTTATCAAAGCACTCAGCAAACACATTAGTCCCACAAGCTCAAAAGATATGAATTAGAATTAAATGAATGAGATGAAATACAACAAGTGCTTCATATAAATAGGCATGATATCAACGAAAACACTTGACATAAGAATTGTTCTCTACTAAGTGCAGCATGATGAATATGTGATTGATCTATATGCACTTAGAGAGATAATTGCCAATAAGATGAATCATTTAAATCAAGGCAAGGATCACATACTTTGCTTAAATGAAACACATGATAGAATATACATGAATTGTACATGTGCAAATAATATTTGGAATGAGAGTAAATGATGTGATCCAATTCTAGATTAAACTTCACTAGGAGAGGTGCATTAGAAGATATACAACTAAGACATGTATGCACCAAGTCAATATGAAGCAATGTAGTTTAACTCTAGTTAACACAAGCATATTAAAAACAAAACACATAATGAACTCAAATGAATATATATATGCACAAGCAATTATGACATGAATTAATGTGCACATATGAAATCAACAAGTTACTTAGAGTTCAATATGCATTTGCTAAAGAGGAATGCAATGACAAATATGGAAGGAATACCGAGATTGCATACCTCATTTTTGCTTAACCATCCCAATTGATTTTCCTCTAAAATAGATGAGACTAATATTCAACTAGGCAATAAACATGTTAGTCTCATAACAATATAAATATATTAGAGGTTTGTCATTTGTTAAGCACTAAGTTAATATTTATACAATTACATTGATTGATATTACATGCGTTTGTCATTAATCGTTTGTCATTAATCACCAAAACAACATAAGTGCCTAAACGCACTTTCATAACTGTTGTTATAAGAAAACTCTGCATAGGGCAAATTCTGGTCCCAAGAACCTTTGTATGTTAGAGCACAAGCTCTCAGCATGTCTTCTAAGATCTGATTGATCCTTTCCGTCTGGCCATCCGTCTGGGGATGATAAGCAGTACTGAAATTCAGATTTGTGCCTAATACTTCATGCAATTTCTGCCAAAACCACGAGGTGAACTGGGAACCTCAATCAGACATAATCTTCTTTGGCACACCGTGTAAACACACAATCTTGGCCATATACAACTCGGCAAGCTTATCTCCAGAGTAAGTCGTCTTCACCGGGATAAAGTGGGCCACTTTGGTCAATCGGTCCACGATAACCCAGATGGAATCATAACCGGATTTAGTTTTGGGGAGTCCGGTTATAAAATCCATTCCAATCTCTTCCCATTTCCAGACAGGCACTTGCAAAGGCTGCAACAGACCGGCTGGTCTCTGATGTTCTGCTTTTACCAACTGGCACACATCACAACGTGCTACGAAGTCCGCGACTTCCTTCTTCATATTGGACCACCAATATTTCTCTTTCAAATCTGCATACATCTTGGTGCCTCCTGGGTGAATGGAATACACTGAATCATGAGCTTCCTTCAAGACCACATTTTTGATCTCTTCCTGGTTAGGGACTACTATTCTTTTCCCGAACCAGACAGTGCCTTGGTCATCTTCTGAAAATCCGGGGTGTTTTCCTTTCTTCAAGCCCTCTTTCAGGTCGGCGATACCTTTATCATTTTTCTGAACCTCTCTGATCTGATTTTCCAAGGTCGATTTGACCTCCAAATTATAAATACAACCTTGCTTTACCAATTCCAGGTTAAGACGCCGGAATTCCTCATGAAGTGCAGGTTGGCTTTCTTGTATCGTAACATTGTTGCAGTGAGCTTTCCTGCTCAATGCATCCGCAACAACATTTGCTTTTCCAGGGTGATAATGAATTCCAACATTATAATCCTTCACTAATTCCAACCATCTCCTTTGCCTCAGGTTGAGATCAGGCTGAGTGAAGATATACTTTAACTCTTGTGATCCGTATATATCTCACATCGATTGCCGATCAAGTAATGCCTCCAAATCTTGAGCGCATGCACGACTGCGGCTAACTCCAAGTCATGATTAGGATAGTTTTCTTCATGAGGTCGCAGCTGTCTTGAGGAATAGGCTATCACCTTTCCTTCTTGCATCAAAACACATCCAAGTCCTTGTTTTGAAGCGTCACAGTACACTTCAAAGTCCTTGTGAATATCGGGCAAGACAAACACTGGGGCTGAGGTTAACCTCTTCTTCAACTCCTAAAAACTTTGCTCACACGCTTTAGTCCATTCAAACTTCTTTTCCTTTTTCAGAAGTTGAGTAAGAGGCCTGGCTATCTTCGAGAAACCTTCAATGACTCTCCGATAATAACCAGCTAACCCAAGAAAACTTCTGATGTCCGGGACTGTCTTAGGCTGCGTCCAATCCAAAACATCTCTTACTTTCGCTGGATCCACTGCTACTCCTGCAGCAGAGATGATATGACCCAGGAAAGATACTTCTTTCAACCAGAAGTCACATTTACTGAACTTAGCATATAGCTGATGCTCTCTTAACGTCTCTAGGACGATCCTCAGATGATATTCATGTTCTTTTCTGCTCTTGGAATAAACAAGAATGTCGTCAATGAAGACTACGACGAACTTGTCTAAATACTCCATAAACACCTTATTCATCAGATTCATGAAATAAGAAGGAGCATTGGTTAACCCAAAGGACATGACTGTGAACTCGTACAGTCCATATCTGGTGGTGAAGGCTGTCTTCGAAATATCTTCTTTTCTTATCTTCAACTGATGATATCCCGACCTCAAATCTATCTTGGAGAAGACTTGAGCTCCCTTCAGCTGATCAAACAAATCATCAATCCGAGGCAACGGGTATTTGTTCTTGATGGTAACCTCATTCAAAGATCTGTAGTCTATGCACATCCTCAGACTACCATCCTTCTTGGACACAAAGATCACTGGCGATCCCCATGGTGACGAACTAGGTCTGATGAATCCTTTTTCTTGCAACTCTTCGATCTGCTTCTTCATCTCGACCAACTCATTGGAAGGCAGTCCGTAGTTCGATTGAGTCTTGGTCTTTGAGGATGGTGTCCTTGTTGCACTCTGTGGTTGGAATCAAGAATTGATTTGGTGCAACTCTCAAGCGCCGTTGCGTTGGCGTGATCCTTCTTTGTTGCATCCTGCGCTTCTGTTCTCATCCGGGTTCCTTGCGCTTGTCCTCAAGAATAAGCGCCTTATTCACCAACTCTTGGAAATCTGGAAAGGTGTGGGTGATCAACCCTACTTGCAATCCCGAAGTTAAGTCCCTTCATAAAACGAGGACTGCCTGGATTTATCTGTCGCTACATCCTCAAAAAGCGTAGCGTGCTAGCTGTGTGAACTTGTTCGGTAGTCGGCCACGGTGATTACCTTGCTTGATGCTCAACTCCACCTTCTTAAGGTCCATGATTCCTTCAGGCACGTGATCTTTGTCGAATGCAGTGAACTCTTCCCAAGTGATATCTTGAGGGTTCTTCTTGCGTGGCACAGAAGTTTTCCCACCATTCGGCGGCTGTCCCTTCCAACTAATGAGAAGCGTAGAGTACCTTCTCATCCCCTATGCATTGAGCTATGTGTAGCTTCCTCTCGATTGATCTTAACCAATCATCGGCCTCCAATGGATTGGCATTCCCAGAGAAAGTGGGTGGGTGAGTCCTCATGAACTCGATAGTCTTGTATTAGCGTGGTCCCCGATTAACTTGATTGGTCGTGGCCTGAGCAAAGGACGTGCTTGCATTTGTTGCATCATAGCATGCATCAATTGAGTCTGCAGCAAGAAAAGCTCCAAATTCTGCATATCCAAGGCGGTCTTTGGTGCTCCATCATTGGGGTTTTCTACTGGGCGAGAACCACTTCCATTGCTTCCAAAGTTTCCACGGGTATTCACCATCTGTCGATTTGCTCTAGGTTTAGAGATGAGAGGGGAACAAGAATAGACAAGTAATATGGAACTTATGCGGGGCGAAAGGTGTAACCTTAAGGTCCAACTTTATTATTAATAACTTGGTATGGCTGCTTACAATGCCTAAGGGCCTTGCAACACATACTGCACACTCAGCAAACAAACCAAATCCAAATCGAACTAATTTTGGAGTCTAACGCCTAAAGGGTGACTCTTTATTCTATGACTCGACTCGGCGAAGGAGTCTCACTATAGAACCTATGCTCACTCATCGAGAAAACCTCCATCTGTCACAAGAGTGCTTGACGTAAGAACTCGGAATTTTTAAATTGTGACAAGGTAAGGGAAAATTTCAGCAAGAGACAAGAAAAGAGAGAAGGGGATAAGTCGAGATGTCATTTCTTATCTTGACAAACTTTTAGCTTTTAGAAAATAGGTTTTATCCTCACTACGACCATTCTAGCTTAGGGTTGAGCCTACAGTCAACCTGGCTCTGATACCACCTCTGTCGGGACCCCGAATTTGCAAATCCGGACCCTCTGTGTATTCAGCACTAGTCCAGAACGCAGCGCTAGTGCACACAGTCTTAACATCGGTAAATATCACAATCATACCAAACGATACCAATAAAGTACTTTATTTAAATAACCAAACTGGTTGCTCGACCTTATGGTCAAATTACAAATGTATGCCTCGCAAGGCGAAACTTATTCAGAGAAAAATAATAATAGCAGCGGAAAATCAAATAACTTCGTGGCGCCATCCAGTATACCACAGGCAACTGACTGGGCTCGCATCCCTAAGTAGACGGATCTTCTTGGAGTTCCTCCTCCAAAGCTGGCGCAGTCTCCTCTTCAACTGGTATTGTGTTGAGGCAAGGGTGAGTACTTGGTACTCAGCAAGTCATGCACAGAATGCAAGCTAATATACTATATGCATGGCTTGGTACAAAGGAATAGCTCAAGGTATATTTGCAGTAAACAGCATTTGAAAAGTAATATAGGTAGATTCGAAAGCAGTAGAAATAAGTAAAGCATAAATAACTTTTCAAGAAGTTTAAATAACATTTTTCCCCATCCTAAACCACATTTCCATCAACTTCACTATTAAACCAGCCCAACCTTTCAAATACAAGTTATTTTCAGAAAATCTAACCCTTGACTGTAATTCCCGAGCATTGTCGATCAGTGGACTCGGCTATTTAAATAGATTCTACACTCTGCAGAGGTTATGCACTTTACCCACAAGATACAGTCAAACACCACAAAGGCGAGTTCAGTAACAAAGCCTTTGGAAGCCTCAAACAACACAGTGGTCCTCTCCGGTTCGTGCTCTACACCATCCCTTCCCTTAGCCAAGGCGAAGTATGGGACCAACACACCGTTAGATGGGTATCTGGCCACGACCACGATCGCTCCCCGCACAATCACACAAACGGTGTAATTGACACCCTGAGGCTCCACAAGTGAGTCCTTAGCGACTTAGTCAACTAGGGCCGTCCCATTCCAGCCATGTGGTTGCAAGTATGACCCAGTTCAAAGGCTTGCAAGGTTAAGTCCTTAGAGTGACCAGGCAAGACTACCCGAAAAACCAAATCAACATTCCCAACGCCACAAGCTGGCCCACCTGATTACTCTTGCCACATGCCCTGGCCGAAAATCAAGTATCAAACCCCGCTTGATTACCATGCACCACGTGCCATCAACATCACATGATACTTTTCCAAAACAGGTTCAATATATCATTAAGTCAATATTAACATTTAATTTTCCAAAATCATGTTATGAGCACGTAGCGTGTCTAAGCAAAGATACTACAACGGTCTAAACCCATGTTGGCAATTTAATAATGTCCAACTAGTAATCCACAACTAGGGTGACAAGGGATCATGGCACATACTTAGATAATCAAGGTGTCATACAAAGAAATTGGTATTTATCTAACCCCATGTTTAAACAAAGTATTTTTCTTACTTGAACTAGCATGCAATAGTTTAAATCAAAATAGATTTTCGAAATAGGATCAACATGGTCAAAGCACAACTTGCCTTCAAAAAGTACTTGCTCTTGGTCTTGAGTTGGATCCTGAGTCAACACTTCTCCTTCGAATCCTTCCCAGACTTCAACGTCTACTCGTAAAGCGTGCAAATAGCAAATACACAAATAAACACTAGGCAAAAACATCCCAAAACTCCAAATAAAATCCATAAACAGAGAGAACATAATTTTCTGGATTTTTAGAAACTGGAATCGTCAAATTTGGAGTTAAAAGCATAAAAGTTATGATTATTTAAAGTTTAAATAATCATTTAAATAATTTTACAGAGAAAAACTTTAGTCCAAAAATTAAATAAAATTTATATTTAGGTAGATCTCAATTTTATACAAATTTAGAAATTTGAATCACTCAAATCGGAGTTGAAACGCAAAAGTTATAAGCGTTTGAAGTTTGAATCAAAATGCAAATCATTATTTCGAATTAATAAATCTTTTTCGTTTTCTTAAATTAATTATTGCGTCAGCATGGACCCGTGGCAGCCTCTGATTGGTGGGCTGACGTCAGCCGGTCCATGGACTTGGTCCACGCTTGGCTCGGGTCCACCGTGGACTCGGTCCACGACTCCACGTGAGACTGACATGTGGGCCCCCTCGGGTAGCGTCATCGCCGGCGTCGGCGGGGACTCACCACGGTGGCGACATGTGGGACCACTGTGACGTCATGGGTGACGTCGGCGCTTGGCTGGGACGGCCGGCCCGACATCTTGGGCCCTCGACACGCGCGGGCCGCGTGTCGGCGTCACGACGCTGCCAGCGTGCGTGGGCCAGCGACCGCGTCGGTCCAACTTCCCGACACGCGTGGCGCAATCACGGCCGTTGGTTTGAAAATCAACGGCGCGGATTAGATCCGTGGTTAACACGTTGAAACTACTCGTTGATCGTGGGCGTTCGATTTAGATCGGACGGTCGAGATCCAATCCTATAATAACACTACTCCCAGACGCGTGGCAATTGTGAACCGTTGGATCTTGATCCAACGGTCCGTATCCAATCGGGTTGGGGACACGTGAACTCACCTCAACCGTCCGATCTAGATCCGACGGTTCACCGAGCTTCGCGAAGTCCCGGCGATGGTGCGGCGAGGCTTGGGCACCGAGAGGCGAACGATGACGAGCCCGACGGCGTTTGAGGGTTGCTCGGCGAGATGAATCCTTCCTTCGTGTGTCTCGTCACGGTGGTTCCGGATCACAGGCTCCTTCGGCGGAAGACGACGGCCAGACGGGCGAATCGAGCAAAAACGCGATGGTCACTTCCTCCAACTACGGCGAGCTCGCACGGCAAACGACGGCGGCTCAGGCGAGATGGCTTGGGGAAGCAGTGCGCGCAAAGATGAGGGCAACCTCGGGGCGTCTCACGCTTTAAATAGCCCGGCGTTCGTGCGAGACGGAAACCTAGTTCTACACGGCGGTGCGGCGGCGGAGTCCGGCTTCGGTCTCGGCGGAGACGACGACGCCACCGTCCACGTGGCACGATCAGCGGCCACGATCGCGCGGGCGCGATCGGATCCGGGCGGATACGGCTCGAACCGTGCAAGGCGAATCTCGGCCGTTGGATCTTGATCCAACGGTTGGGATTGATTAGGGTTTTGAGTCGGTTTGATCGAGTCACGTGGCTCGGTCGGACTCGAGTCCGACTCGGGTTCCGACTTCGATCGGATGAACAAGATTTGACCCGAGTTGAATTTCCAGCGATTTAATATTTAAAATAATTCCCGATAATTCATTTAATTCATTAAAAATAGCAAATGACTCGTAAAAATTCGGAAAAATTCGAAAATACTTTGGATCATTTTGGACTCAATTAAAATATTTCCAACAAAATTTTATTTGCAAAATTAATTTCTTCAATTATTTCAAAATGGAATAAATTCAAATAAATTCCAAATAAATCCAAATAAATTCCAGAAAATTCCAAAAATTCACCAAAGTGCCAATCACACATGAATTTAAGAAAAGAAAAATTTTGGGGTGTTACAAACCTCCCCCCCTTAATAGAATCTCGTCCCCGAGATTCAGGGCTTACTAAAGGAATAGGTTTGGAAACTCTTTCTTCAAATCCTCTTCGCGCTCCCAAGTCGCTTCGCTTTCTTCATGGTTGCTCCACTGAACTCTACAAAAACGGGTTGACTTGTTTCTAGTTTCTCGATCCATTGTGTCTAAAATCTTCACGGGATGCTCCTTATAAGTCAAATCCTCTTGCAACTCAATTGACTCTAGCGGTGTCTGTTCCCCAGGAACTCGGAGACACTTCTTCAACTGGGACACATGGAATACGTCATGCATTCCTGCCAACGACTGTGGCAACTCCAGCTGATAAGCAACTTCGCCTCTGCGGCTCAAAATCTTAAATGGTCCAACATAGCAGGTGCAAGTTTCCCTTTGGCATGGAACCTCTTAACTCCCCGAGGCGTAACTCGAGGTATACAAAGTCTTCCGGTTCAAAACTCAAGTCTCGCGACGATTGTCGAGATAACTCTTCTCGTCGAGATTGGGCTATCTTCAACCTCTCCTAATCATAGCGATCCGCTCTTGACCTCTTGAAGAATATCAGGCCCAAAGACACGGCGCTCGCGGTCTCATTCCAATTCAATGGCGTCCGACAGGTCGACCATACTGATGCCTCAAAAGGTGACATCTCAGAACTAGCCTCGATAACTATTGTTGTAATCGAACTCGGCATACGGCAAACTCTTATCCCAAGAGGTAGCATAAGCCAATGCACATGCTCTTAACATATCCTCCGAATCTGGTTGACTCTTTTCTGCCTCGTCCGTCTGTGGATGATAAGTCAGACTTGAAGTTCAAGCGGGTTCCCATGGCTTCATGCAACTTATTCCGGAACCTTGAGGTAAATTGGGTACCTCTCGTCCGATACAATCCTTTTCGCACTCCGTGCAAACAGACAATCCTGATCATGTACAATTACGCTAATTTATCTCCGAGTAAGTGGTCTTCACGGGGATAAAATGGGCTACTTTAGTCAAGCGATCCACTATAACCCATATGGAGTCATAACCTCCTTGAGTCTTGACAAGCCGGTAATGAAATCCATTCCGATTTCCTCCCACTTCCACTCAGGTATTTTCAGCGGTTGTAGCAATCCTGCTGGTCTCGATGCATTGCCTTGACTCTCTGGCATACGTCGCACAATGCAACATGCTCGGCAACTTCACGCTTCATACTCGGCCACCGAATCTCTCCTTGAGATCCTGATACATCTTGGCGCTTCGAGATGAATTGAGTACTTGAGTCATGGGCTTCTTCCAGAATCGATTGCTTTAACTCCTTTTGTTAGGCACACAAATCCGATCCTTCATCCATAACGTGCCTTGCTCATCCAACTTGAAGTCCTCTGCTTTGCCTTCCTCCTTGATGGACTTAATCCTGCGGATCTTGTCATCATCCTTCATCCTTCTCGGATCTGATCCTCTAGGGTAGGCTATACTTCCAATGAGGACAAGAATACGCTAGGTACAACCTCAATCTTCATTTTCGAAAATCCTCACATAACTCATCCTGACTTGTGGCTAGCAACGCGTACTCACGGTATGGCTTTTCCGACTCAGAGCATCGGCTACTCGTTGGCCTTCCCGGATGGTAATGGATTCCAACATTATAGTCCTTGATCAACTCTAACCATCTCCTCTGCCTCATATTCAGATCCGATTGGGTGAATATGTACTTAAGGCTCTTATGATCCGTATATACTTCACATCTGCTTCCGATCGAGATAGTGACGCCATATCTTCAAAGCATGCACTACGGCAGCCTAACTCTAGGTCATGTGTCGGATAATTTTCCTCATGCGGCCTCAAGCGCCTTGATGCATAAGCGGCGACCTTTCCATCCTTGCATCGGCACATCCAAGTCCTTGGCGCGATCGTCACAATAAATATAGAAGCTTTGAGCAACATACGGTAGAAACAAAAACGGTGCTGATGTCAATCGCTTCTTCAGCTCCTGAAATCCTTTCTCACATTCTGGCGTCCATGCAAACTTCTTTTCCTTCTTCAGCAGTTGCGTAAGAGGTTTCGCAATTGTCGAGAAGCCTTCGATGAAACGGCGGTAGTATCCTGCCATTCCAAGGAAACTCCGAATCTGGGTCACAGTCTTCGGCTGCTCCCAATGTAACACCGCTTCTACTTTGCTTGGATCTACGGCGACTCCTTCTGCGGTCATTACATGTCCAAGAAACTCCACCTTGTCCTTCCAAAAATCACACTTGCTGAACTTGGCGAAAAGTTCTTTGTTCCTCAGCTTTTCCAAAACTCGCCTTAAGTGTTCGGCATGTTCATCCTCTGTCTTGGAGTAGATTAGGATATCGTCTATGAACACGACGACAAACTTGTCCAAATATTCCATGAACACCTTATTCATCATATTCATGAAATAAAAATTTGGCGCGTTAAATCGATCCAAAGGACATAATCAGAACTCGTAATGTCCATATCTTGGCGAGAATGCGATCTTGAATATCTTACGATCGGATCTTCAATCGATGGTATCCCGATCTCAGATCAATCTTGGAGAAAACTCCGGCTCCTCTCAACTGATCAAACAAATCATCAATCCGGGGTAGCGGATACTTATTCTTCACGGTGACTTCATTGAGTGCACGGTAGTCAATGCACATCCTGAAACTCCCGTCCTTCTTCTTGACAAACAAAGCTGGTGCTCCCCACGGCGACGAGCTTGGCTTGATAAATCCTTTCTCCATTAACTCTTCTAGCTGTTTCTTCATCTCTACCAACTCCTCGGTAGACATCCGATAGGGTCTCTTTGCTATCGGTCTTTGTACCAGTACAAGCTCTATCACAAACTATATGACCCTGTCTGGCTGCATACCAGGTAGATCTTCGGGAAAAACATCGGGGTACTCATTCACTACTGGGACATCCTCTATGCTGATTGCCTTGGTACTGTTAACCATCAACTGTCCATCTCTAACTGCAGTGGCTTGAAATTCCACTTTCTTCCCACACGGGCTCTCAACTGAGATAGTCCTTCGTCCACAATCCAATACGGCCTTGTGCTTGGATAACCAGTCCATTCCCAATATGACGTCTAAGGTCTGGGTCTCCAAAATCATAAGGTTTGCTAGGAACTCTATTCCATCTATTAGTATTCTCACCCCGGAACATCCTACTTTCGTTCGGAGTTCGGAACCAGGGGTTTGAACTAAAAGCATGCACTTAAGTCTTGCAATCCTCAAATCATTTCTAGTAGCAAAGCCTTGCGAAACAAACGAATCTGAAGCTCGAGTCAAACAAAATCAAGCAGGTGTATCGAGTTAACAAGTAACTTACCCGAAGACGACGTCCGTAGCATTCTGCAGTGCATCTTCTTTGACATTGTTGACTCGGCCTCTCACCACGATGCAGGGTGTGGCTCTGATCTTTGGCGTCCTAGCTGGGGTGGTTCCTAGATTGAAGCGAATCGGGGTCGCTCTGCTGTCTTCTTTGGACAATCATGGCAAAGTGTCACGGCTCGTTGCGATTATAGCAGCGTCTCCTTTGTTCCTTCTTGCTGCACAGAGTAAGCGTTTCTAGCGGGGCTGGGGTGCAGTAGTTCGATTGGCGAGTCTTGGTGCTTTGAGGATGGTGTCCTTGTTGCACTCTGTGGTTGGAATCAAGAATTGATTTGGTGCAACTCTCAAGCGCTGTTGCGTTCCCTGGCGTGATCCTTGCTGTTGCATCCTGCGCTTCCTGTTCTCATCCAGTTCCTTGCGCTTGTCCTCAAGAATAAGCGCCTTATTCACCAACTCTTGGAAATCTGGAAAGGTGTGGGTGATCAACCCTACTTGCAATCCTGAGTTAAGTCCCTTCATAAAACGAGACTGCCTGGATTTATCTGTCGCTACATCCTCAGGTGCGTAGCGTGCTAGCTGTGTGAACTTGTTCAGGTAGTCGGCCACTGGCTGATTACCTTGCTTCAGTGCTCTGAACTCCACCTTCTTAAGGTCCATGATTCCTTCAGGCACGTGATACTGTCGGAATGCAGCTGTGAACTCTTCCCAAGTGATATCTTGAGGGTTCTTCTTGCGTGGCACAGAAGTTTTCCCACCATTCGGCGGCTGTCCCTTCCAACTAATGAGAAGCGTAGAGTACCTTCTCATCCCCTATGCATTGAGCTATGTGTAGCTTCCTCTCGATTGATCTTAACCAATCATCGGCCTCCAATGGATTGGCATTCCCAGAGAAAGTGGGTGGGTGAGTCCTCATGAACTCTGATAGTCTTGTATTCTGGCGTGGTCCCTGATTAACTTGATTGGCTGTGGCCTGAGCAGTGACGTGCTGCATTTGTTGCATCATAGCATGCATCAATTGAGTCTGGGCAGCAAGAAAAGCTCCGAAATTCTGCATATCCAGTGGCGGTGCTGGTGCTCCATCATTGGGGTTTTCTACTGGGCGAGAACCACTTCCATTGCTTCCAAAGTTTCCACGGGTATTCACCATCTGTCGATTTGCTCTAGGTTTAGAGATGAGAGGGGAACAAGAATAGACAAGTAATATGGAACTTATGCGGGGCGAAAGGTGTAACCTTAAGGTCCAACTTTATTATTAATAACTTGGTATGGCTGCTTACAATGCCTAAGGGCCTTGCAACACATACTGCACACTCAGCAAACAAACCAAATCCAAATCGAACTAATTTTGGAGTCTAACGCCTAAAGGGTGACTCTTTATTCTATGACTCGACTCGGCGAAGGAGTCTCACTATAGAACCTATGCTCACTCATCGAGAAAACCTCCATCTGTCACAAGAGTGCTTGACGTAAGAACTCGGAATTTTTAAATTGTGACAAGGTAAGGAAAATTTCAGCAAGAGACAAGAAAAGAGAGAAGGGATAAGTCGAGATGTCATTTCTTATCTTGACAAACTTTTAGCTTTTAGAAAATAGGTTTTATCCTCACTACGACCATTCTAGCTTAGGGTTGAGCCTACAAATAACCTGGCTCGATACCACCTCTGTCGGGACCCCGAATTTGCAAATCCGACCCTCTGTGTATTCAAGACTAGTCCAGAACGCGCTAGTGCACACAGTCTTAACATCGGTAAATATCACAATCATACCAAACGATACCAATAAAGTACTTTATTTAAATAACCAAATCAAGTTGCTCGACCTTATGGTCAAATTACAAATGTATGCCTACAAGGCGAAACTTATTCAGAGAAAAATAATAATAGCAATGAAAATCAAATAACTTGGCGCCATCCAAGATACCACAGGCAACCGATCGGGCTCGCATCCCTAAGTAGACGGATCTTCTTGGAGTTCCTCCTCCAAAGCCGGGCGCATCTCCTCTTCAACTGGTATTGTGTTGAGGCAAGGGTGAGTACTTGGTACTCAAGCAAGTCATGCACAATGCAAGCTAATATACTATATGCATGGCTTGGTACAAAGGAATAGCTCAAGGTATATTTGCAAGAAACATTTGAAAAGTAATATAGGTAGATTCGAAAGCAGTAGAAATAAGTAAAGCATAAATAACTTTTCAAGAAGTTTAAATAACATTTTTCCCCATCCTAAACCACATTTCCATCAACTTCACTATTAAACCAGCCCAACCTTTCAAATACAAGTTATTTTCAGAAAATCTAACCCTTGACTGTAATTCCCGAGCATTGTCGATCTGCAGTGGACTCGGCTATTTAAATAGATTCTACACTCTGCAGAGGTTATGCACTTTACCCACAAGATACAGTCAAACACCACAAAGGCGAGTTCCCGTAACAAAGCCTTTCGGAAGCCTCAAACAACACAGGTGGTCCTCTCCGGTTCGTGCTCTACACCATCCCTTCCCTTAGCCAAGGCGAAGTATGGGACCAACACACCGTTAGATGGGTATCTGGCCACAGCCACGATACGCTCCCCCGTACAATCACACAAGCGGTGTAATTGACACCCTGAGGCTCCACAAGTGAGTCCTTAGCGACTTAGTCAACTAGGGCCGTCCCATTCCAGCCATGTGGTTGCAAGTATGACCCAGTTCAAAGGCTTGCAAGGTTAAGTCCTTAGAGTGACCAGGGCAAGACTACCCGAAAAACCAAATCAACATTCCCAACGCCACAATCGCCCACTGATTACTCTTGCCACATGCCCCGGTCGAAAACTGTTTATCAAACCCCAGTTGATTACCATGCACCACGTGCCATCAACATCACATGATACTTTTCCAAAACAGGTTCAATATATCATTAAGTCAATATTAACATTTAATTTTCCAAAATCATGTTATGAGCACGTAGCAGGTCTAAGCAGTATACTACAACGGTCTAAACCCATGTTGGCAATTTAATAATGTCCAACTAGTAATCCACAACTAGGGTGACAAGGGATCATGGCACATACTTAGATAATCAAGGTGTCATACAGCAAATTGGTATTTATCTAACCCCCATGTTTAAACAAAGTATTTTTCTTACTTGAACTAGCATGCAATAGTTTAAATCAAAATAGATTTTCGAAATAGGATCAACATGGTCAAAGCACAACTTGCCTTCAAAAAGTACTTGCTCTTGGTCTTGAGTTGGATCCTGAGTCAACACTTCTCCTTCGAATCCTTCCGGCACTTCAACGTCTACTCGTAAAGCGTGCAAATAGCAAATACACAAATAAACACTAGGCAAAAACATCCCAAAACTCCAAATAAAATCCATAAACAGAGAGAACATAATTTTCTGGATTTTTAGAAACTGAAATCGTCAAATTTGGAGTTAAAACGCAAAAGTTATGATTATTTAAAGTTTAAATAATCAATTAAATAATTTTACAGAGAAAAACTTTAGTCCAAAAATTAAATAAAATTTATATTTAGGTAGATCTCAATTTTATACAAATTTAGAAATTTGAATCACTCAAATCGGAGTTGAAGCATAAAGTTATAAGCGTTTGAAGTTTGAATCAAAATCTGAAATCATTATTTCGAATTAATAAATCATTTTCTTTTTCGGAAATTAATTATTGCGTCAGCATGGACACGTGGCAGCCTCTGATTGGTTGGCTGACGTCAGCCGGTCCATGGACTTGGTCCACGCTTGGCTCGGGTCCACCGTGGACTCGGTCCACGACTCCACGTGAGACTGACATGTGGGCCCCCTCGGGTGACGTCATCGCTGACGTCAGCGGGGACTCAGCCCACGGTGCTGACATGTGGGACCCACTGTGACGTCATGGGTGACGTCAGCGCTCGGCTGGGACGGCCCGACATCGCGGGCCCTCGACACGCGCGGGCCCGCGTGTCGGCGTCTACTGCTGCCAGCGTCGCGTGGGCGGCGGCCCGACCGCGTCGGTCCAACTTCCCGACACGCGTGGCGCCAATCACGGCCGTTGGTTTGAAAATCAGCGGCGCGGATTAGATCCAGGGTTAACACGTTGAAACTACTCGTTGATCGTGGGCGTTCGATTTAGATCGGACGGTCGAGATCCAATCCTATAATAACACTACTCCGACGCGTGGCAATTGTGAACCGTTGGATCTTGATCCAGCGGTCCGCATCCAATCGGGTTGGGGACACGTGAACTCACCTCAACCGTCCGATCTAGATCCGACGGTTCACCGAGCTTCGCGAGTCCGGCGATGGTGCGGCGAGGCTTGGGCACCGGAGGCGAACGATGACGAGCCCGAAGCGGCGTTTGGGGTTGCTCGGCGAGATGAATCCTTCCTTCGGTGCGTCTCGTCCACGGTGGTTCCGGATCTGGGCTCCTTCGGCGGAAGGCAGACGGACGGCGGAATCGAGCAAAAACGCGGCGGTCACTTCCTCCAACTACGGCGAGCTCGCCTGCAAACGACGGCGGCTCAGGCGAGATGGCTTGGGGAAACGGGTGCGCAAAGATGAGGGCAACCTCGGGGGACGTCTCACGCTTTAAATAGCCCCGGCGTTCGTGCCCGAGACGGAAACCTAGTTCTACACGGCGGCGGGTGCGGCGGCGGAGTCCGGCTCGGTCTCGGCGGAGACGACGACGCACAGCCGTCCACGTGGCACGATCAACGGCCACGATCGCACGGGCGCGATCGGATCCGGGCCGGATACGGCTCGAACCGGTACAGGCAGATCTCAGCCATTGGATCTTGATCCAACGGTTGGGATTGATTAGGGTTTTGAGCTGGTTTGATCGAGTCAACTGGCTCGGGTCGGACTCGAGTCCGACTCGGGTTCCGACTTCGATCGGATGAACGATACTTGACCCGAGTTGAATTTCCAGCGATTTAATATTTAAAATAATTCCCAGTAATTCATTTAATTCATTAAAAATAGCAAATGACTCAGAAAAATTCCAGAAAAATTCTGGAAAATACTTTGGATCATTTTGGACTCAATTAAAATATTTCCAACAAAATTTTATTTGCAAAATTAATTTCTTCAATTATTTCAAAATGGAATAAATTCAAATAAATTCCAAATAAATCCAAATAAATTCCAGAAAATTCCAAAAATTCACCAAAGTGCCAATCACACATGAATTTAAGAAAATAAAAATTTTGGGGTGTTACACTTCTATCCCCTTAGTATCCAATAGTATTAAGTTCGCTAGGAACTTTACCCCTTTTATTACTATATCCATTTTCGGGCAGACAACAGTTGTTCTTAATTCCTTTCCAGGGGATTGCACTAACAAAGGGTTTCTTAACTGTATTGTATTCCAGTTATGCTTTTTAACCAAGTACTCCGATATAAAAGAATGGGTTGCACCAGAATCGAACAGAACTAAAGCAGGTACTGATTTCACATGGAACTTACCATAAACCACGTCTGGCGCCTCCTGAGCCTCCTCTGCCGTGATATGATTCACGCGCCCTCTTCCAGCCGTCCTTGGCGTGCGCGGGGTCTGTGGGTCTCCTCTTCCTTGAGCTGGCGCTGGAGCGCGGGCTGGCGTCGATCCCAGGTTGAACCTCACCGGGGTGACGGGCTGACGCTTGTGAGGGCAGTTGTTGGCATAGTGCCCCATCTCTCTGCAGTTGAAGCACTGCACTCCTGCCATAGCAGTTCCACTCCTCTGAGATTGAGCTCCTGCATTGCCGGCAGGGGCTTGTCCAGTGGGGCGCGGAGTGGACATTGGGGTCCTTGGGGCATTGGCGGCTGCTGGCCTGCTAGGCTGCTGCTGCTGAAAAGTGCGGGGCCTAGAGCTGCTGGCGCCGCGCTGATTCTGGAACAGCATCTTCCTCTTCCTGGAATCAAAGAGCTGACGCTGAGCATCCTCTTGAACCAGAGCTTTATTGACCATATGTTGGAACGACGGGAAGTCGCTCGACACCAGCTGAACCTTCAGATTAGGGTCAAGGCCCTCCATGAATCGCCAAATCTTGGCCTCATCAGTCGCGACATCTGCGGTCGCGTAGCGTGACAGCTAAGTGAATCGATTCAGGTACTCTGATACTGACAAATTCCCCTGTTGAAGCTGGTGAAACTCTCTGCGCTTAATTTCCATGGTGCCCCTTGGGATATGGGTAGCCCTGAAGGCTTCAGCGAACTCATTCCACGGGATGTTCTGCGGGTCGGCATGGGCAGCACAGTAATTCTCCCACCAGTTGGCTGCCGTACCCTTGAGCTGATATGAAGCAAAATGCACGCTCTCAGTGTCATCGCATTAAGCCAAATGCAGTTTGCGCTCAACTTCCTTGAGCCAGTCGTCCGCATCCAGCGGGTCTCCGGATCCAGCAAAAGTCGGGGGTCGCGTCCTCATGAACTCCCCAAACTTGGATTCGGGCGGTTGAACTTGAGCTGGTGCTGCAGCGGCTTGAGGTTGGTTCAGGACGTTCTGAGCCAACACCTGAAGGAGTTGAAGCTGCATCGCCATCATCTGTTCCATATTCGGCGGTTGAACTGGCGGTGGGGGTGACGGCGGATCATGCTGAGCTGTCGGGTGTTGAACTTGCTCTTGTCCCTGCTGCTGAGGGGGCTCCACAACTTCTTCGCCCTGAAAGTGCACTGGTCCCCGGGCACGTCCACGGCCTCTGCCACGGCCTCCTGGTCTTCCACGGCCACGGCCACGGCCAACGTTCTCCATCTGCAACAAGGCGGCAAGCAGAAGGAAAGAGGGAAAAGAACAGGTAAGAGTCAGGGGACTAAACCACGTCCTCAACAACAAGAGCCCAACCACAAAAGCACACCACAGAAGGAAAAACCAACTGAACTTCAATTAAAACCAAATAGTTTGGAGATGGCTGTATCACAAATGCCTAAGGGCACGATACAATCCAACAATCACTTATTCATCGTTCTAATCGAAAACAAAACAAAGTAAAGGTCCTCCAGGCTAGACAACTAATCACTCGCGTCGCTCGCAGAGCCACGCGGGGACGGGTCCTCCTCCTCCTCGTCGCTCCTGCTGCGGGAAGGCGTAGCTGATGAAGATGGTCCTGCTCCTCCCCAAGAAGCCCAGGGACACTCCTAACGGCGACTGGGGCCGAACTGACTTGCGCGCCGTGCAACGAAGCCTCAGACCCTGATGACGCTTGGCTGGCGGAGCGTCCATCGGGATGTCACGGATCGGCGGGTCCTCCAAGACCGAGGCTGGTGGCGGGGGCGCCACGGGCTGTGCCTCCTGCACAGGCGCTGGTGGTGGAAGCGTCTGGGTGTTCCTCCTCTCCTCCTCGAGCCGATGGACCGTCTCCCTCGATGCAGTCAGGTCCCGACGCAGATTCTGCAGCTCGTCGACCATCCGCACGTAGGCCTCATCCTGCGCCTGGACGAGGGACCCCAAGTGGACCACGGTCGGGTCAGCCTCCTGTGCCTAGGGGTGAAAACGGAACGGAAAGTTCCCGACCGTTCCGAAGAAAAACGGAAACGGAAGCTCTTTTTCGAAAACGAAAACGGAAAATATCGGTACGGAAATGGAAACAGAATTTTTTTGTCGGAAACGGAAACGGAAACGGGAGAGCCAATTCCGGCGGAAACGGAACGGAAATTCCGTATAAGTGAAACCGGAAACTAAAAACGGAAACGGGCCGGAAAGGGAAATGGGCTTGGCCCAAAAATGAGAAGAGAGTTCATATTTATTTTCGAATTAAAATAATTTCATAAATACAAATGGTTTTATATAAAATACTAAATAGAGTTAAAAAATTCCATAAAAATTCTCAAAAATACTTTGGAATATTTTGAACCTAGAAAAATTATTTTCAGCATAATTTTTTTTATAAATAAATTAATTTTATAAATCTAAAAAATGCAAAATAGTATTTATAAACTCCAGAAAATCCAAGATAAATCTCAAAAAAATCATAAATGAACATCGAATAATAATATACAAATTTTAGGGTGCTAAACCTTTGTAGTTGGTGGAGCAATAGGATATCAATGATAATTATATGGATGAGGACATGATGATCTGATATGGGAGACAAATAATGTGCCATTAGCTGACAAACTTGAGAAAAATTTTCTAGTGATATCAGTGAACATAGCACTATTCTTGTGTCCACCTTAGAGGTGGAATGGGCTATATTGTTCTTGTGGTCATGTATATTGTAATTCTCTACTATGTTCTTGTGGAATTTTTCGCTTTCGTTTCCGTATCCGTTCTGTTCCGTTCCGATTTCGTTTTCATCACTATCCGTGTCCGTATCCGTTTCCGGGGTTTCCGATTTCGTTTCCGTTACCGGAAAAAAATGTGGAAACGGAAACGGAACAGTCATTTACCGACCGTTTCCATACCGTTTTCATCCCTACCTGCGGCTAAACTCCCGAATCGGGCCAGACATCCGCCCAACCTGGAAGCTGGAAACAATGGGTCGATGCGGGAGTCCTCCAACATATCACGGTAGCTCTGCCCCAACATGAGGATAGCCTTTCTGGCCGTGTCCTGAAGCGCGTACGCCAGAATCGGCCTCTCGGCCGTGAAGTAGAACGGTCGGTCCTCGACGCGAAGTCGTCTCCTCGCGAAGACCAGCAAGTGAACCTGCCACATGTCCTGGCCAAGACCAGGCATCGACTGGTAGCGATACTCCGGGCGGTGGGGGAAGCCCAACTCCATGAGCATCAGTGACAGCTCCTCGCAAAAGCCTCCAGCCTGGGCAGCGAAGGTGGTGAAAGTCGGCATCTACAATTTGAAAAACAAGGGGGGATTAGTAACCAAATTTTTATAAAGCATAGGATGAGCGCAAGATACTAAGATAGAAGAGATAGAAGCAAAGGAACTTAAACTTTTGTAAGTATGTTTTTATACAATATAAGTCCTTAAGGCTTTGCCATGCTAACTAGGTCACGCCCTACAGTCGTCCAGGCTCTGATACCACCGCTGTGAAACCCCGGATCGGCTATCCGAAATCTCCTGTGTATTTCCGTACTAGTCCCAGATCAGTAGCTAGTACACACAGTCACAGTGATACTTCATTGCCGAACAAAACAAAAATTGTAATATAAATATTCAAGTATGGGCCACATGGCCACTTATTACAATACTCGGTCCAACGACCGGAGACAAAGCAGTGGAAAAACGAAAGAAAAACAAGCGAACGCCACAACGCCACAGGCGACGACTAGCGACACAACTAGTTCTCCAGGCAATCCTCCTCGTACTCCTCCTGGACGAACTCGCCCTCCTCGGCGGCATCTTGAAAGTTCTCTGATGATGACAATGTTGATGTAGCACGTGAGTACAAAGGTACTCAGCAAGTCGGGAAGGTATGATCATGTGGGGCTTTCCAAAGGAAGCTTAATAGGGTTTATTTGCATAAAGCCACATTTTATTAAACCATACTTAAGTAATAAATTTCACAAAGCATCTTTTACAATTCTTTTTTATTAATTGAATTATTTAATATTGTAGTGAGGTTCTATCCACCTGGTTGGCTCTATCCGCCAAACAACATTCGAGAGTTCTAACCACTCCCGAATCCCAAAACAAAACACTTTTCAGTTTTAAAAACAAAATCAAAGTCTACCAATATGAAAGCATTCTTTGCTTTGCCCTTGACCGTAGGCACGGCTATTCGAATAGTTTTACTCTGCAGAGGTGTACAACTTTACCCACAAGACACGATCAACTCTTAATGCCAAGCTATTAGCACACTTCCTTTGGTGTGCCGGCAGAGAGATTGTGACAAGGCCGTTACAATGTATCTACCTAACTAGACCCACCCGCTGAGGTTTCACCGCTGTTAGGGTTCCATCCGCCCAGTACAGAAGCCCCCTCTTGCGCCGTGTGAGAAAAACAACATTGCCTCCGTCCGGCATTCACCTTCAACCGAGTGCTGAGTCTAAATTAGGTTTCTACAAATTAGTTGGCCAGGTCGTACCATTATAGACATGCGGTAGTACGGTTATGCTTAGAATGGACAGTCACAAGCGTCGGTCCTTATATGACTTGGGGCGGTACTTGCACATGACAAAACGTGCTCCATCCGCACCCACCCGACAAACCAATCCGCCCAAGTCCAAAACATTTTCCTTTTCTTTTGATTTTAGAAAATAGTGCTAAAATCATAATAATAACTTTCAAATCATATTTGAAACCATTCTTTTTGAATAATCCCACCCATGGGTTGTTTTATCGGGAAAGGCCCTAAGCATTTCTACCGTACTACTTAGCAAAGGATACCACATAAACATAAGTATGGTGTAAACAACGTCCTAAGGTTACAATGGATATGATTAAAAATGTCAAGGAGGAATCAACAATTTCGGAATAACTAGTACTTATATTTGACATATTTCATTAAACATAGCCATGCAACTTTATAAACAGTTTAAATCATTTCGCAAACATAGGAGCAAAATGCGTCAAGGAGACCTGCCTTCTGTCACGGCGGAGGTGTCGAACCCTGAAAATTCGGCGGCGGAATCGGCGGTCGCGGCGGGATCGTCGACTACACGCAATTCGAGGCAACAAATAAATAACGGAAAATAAATAAAAACCAAAAATTATAAAAATAATACTGGCAGGTAGATCTTGATTTTAGATGAATGTAGAAATTTGAATGGGGTCAAACGGAGTTCGGACGGAGAAGTTATGAGCTTCCTAAGTTTGAATTTTGAATAAATCGGAAAACCAGGAATATTCCTTCTCTGTTTGACTGGTCAAACGTGGACTTTGACTTGACTTTGACTGGGAATGGCTAGTGTCTATGGCATGTGGGGCCACCATGTCATTGAGGGAAAGGTTGTCTTCTAGCTTGGGCTTCATGGCAACCATGAATGGAGAAGTGGAGCTTGGGAAGGAGGATGGAGGTGGTGGTGCGGCGTTTGGAGGTGAAACGGATGAGTTAATGGCATTTTAGTGGAAATTGGTTTTTCTTGAATGGGGCCGTTTCCGGCGAGCTTGACGTCTCACCAAGGTGGGGAATGGTAAGAGATCGTCGCCGCGGATCCAACGCAACCGACCGTTGAAACGACGGAGTTAGGAGCCCATGAATGCAAGCCCTAGCCATTGTTGGACTTGAGAGCTCTCAGTTACTTTGGGGTTTGCTGGAGGTTGAAGAAAGCTACTATTCACGTGACACGTGGCAAGCCACCATTGGTCCTCTTTTACGCAAACAATTCGCCCTAGAGAAAAATAAGGAAAATGGCCTAAAAATTCCGGAAAAATTCTTAGAGCCATTTTAGAATATTTGGGACCTAATAAAATTGGTTCCACTGAATTTGGATGATTTTTGCGGAATTGAGAGAACTTCTTCTTTTCTTTTCTTCTGTTGTTGTCCTTCTCCTCCCTTAATGCTTTTCTTGCAAGTTTAGGACAATTTGGACGAATATGGTCGAGATCTCCACACTCATAGCATCTTGGAGGACCACCACTACCTTTCTTCCTGATTCTCACATTCTGCAAAGCTTTGTTAAAGCGAGAAGACAGTAGTGACAAGTCTTCTTCTGGGAATTGCTCAATCTTTTCATCGTTTAGTGAAGACAAGAAAGATAGAGCAAAACTTGAAGCAGCACCATTATGAGATATGCTAGATTGAGATGTCAAAGCAATTGATTTATGATCATTCTTTCTAGCAAGAACATCTGATTCACGAGTTTTCAACTTGGAATAAAGAACATCTAATGTAAGTGTACTCATGACAGTAGATTCTCTAATGAATGTAACTTTCATCTCCCAAATAGATATGTCTAAGGAACCAAGCAATTGTCTAGCATTATGTAACACCCCAATTTTTGCTCTTCATAAGTTTGAATGTTATGTTGCACTTTTGTGAATTTTTGGAATTTTTTGGAATTTATTTGGATTTATTTGGATTTAATTTGAATTAATCCCTTTTGAAATAATTAAATAATTAAAAGTTTTAAATAAAGTTTTGTTGTAAATATTTTATTTGAGTCCAAAATGTCTCAAAGTATTTTCCAGAATTTTTCTGATTATTTTGCTATTTTTCTCGAATTATTTGAATTTATAGAAATTAATTAAATTATTTAATCGCTGGAAAATCTATCGGGTTAGCACTGTTCATCCGACCCGAGTCAGACTCGAGTCCGACCCGAGCCGGACCGACCGGACCAAACCCATTCGCGTGCAACCGTTGGATCTTGATCCAATGGCCACCATTGCGCCACATCGCCCAATCCGAATCCAATTCGTATTCCGCCACCGCAGCCGGGTGGACCTCGGTTTCCGTGATTTTCACGAAAGCCGACGCCCCTATTTAAAGCGCCGCCGCCGCCATTGTGTAGCCCTCTTCCGTGCGCACCCGTAGCCCTAGATCTTCGCGCCTGAGCCGCCGCCGTTCGCCCGCTAGAGCTCGCCGTAGTTGGATTAGGGTTCCGCCGCGGTTTTCCGTCGTTTGCCGCCGACTCCGCCGTCCTCCGCCGTCACCGAGTTCAGATCCGGAACCGTTGCGACGAGCCGCGCCTGGGGGTACCACTCACCTTGCCGGAGTCGCGCCCAAACGCCGTTGGGCGTGTCGTCGTCCCCAGCGCCGGCAACCTCAGCCCCCTCGCGCCATCGCCGGAACCCCGAAGCTTCTCAGATGTTGGATCTTCATCGGACGGCTACAGTGAGTCCACGTCACCCCGTTAGATTTCACGTTTCGGTTTTTAGATCTAATTCCAACCGTTGGATCTAAATCCAACGGCTTAGATTACGCCACATGATCGTAAACTGCACCGTGCCTAGATTAGATCTCAGCCGTTAGATCTAGATCATACGGTTAGCGTTAACCACATTGTAGCGTTAGAGGTAACCTCGGCCGTTCGATCGAGATCGAACGGCGTAGATTGAGCCACGTGTCGCGCGCCGGGTCAAGCCACGTCACCCCTAGAGACGCGGTGAAACCTGATAGGATCTCGACCGTCCGATCAAGATCGAACGGTCCAGATCAACCGCGTTATTTTCCAAACGTGTGAGGTTAGATCTGATCTGGACCATTGATTTTCAAATCAACGGCCCAGATTGTGCCACGTGCGCGGGAGCCAGACCGACGCGGTCAGCGCGGTCGCGCCCAGTAGTCGCTGATGTCAGCGCGTGACGTCAACGAGGGGCCCGCATGTCAGCGGCTGGCCCAACGTCTCCATGACGTCACGCGTGACGTCATGTTGATGTCACGTGGGGCCCGCGTGTCAGCCGTCCTCGGCCGAGCCATGCTGACGTCAGCTGCTGACATCAGCAGTGGGTCCTGCGTGTTAGTGACAAGTGAACCCGTGGACAGAGTCCACGGTGGATCAGGCCCGGGCCGTGGACCGAGTCCATGGACCGGCTGACGCAATAATTCGATTTTTCAATAGAAAAATAATTCGGTGGAAAATCAAATCCCGTGCTGATGTTATTAATCGGAATTTTCAATAGAAAAATAAATGAATTAATTCGGTTTAATGATTTATTTTAATTTTCAAACTTCAAATGCTTATAACTTTTGCATCTTAACTCCTATTTGAACGATTCTAGTTTCTAAATTTTTATAAAATTGAGATCTACTTAAATATGAATTTTAATTAAATTTTTAATATGAAATTTTCTCTGTTATTATTTAATTAATGGATTCCTTAAACTTTAAACAATTATAACTTTTGCATTTTAACTTCGATTTGGGCGATTCCTATTTCTAAAAATTCGTAAAATTATGCCCTTTCTGTTTATGGACTTTATTTGATGTTTTGAGCAATGTGCATGTACTATTTTATTTATTTATTGCTATTTGCACGCATTACGAGTAGACGTTGAATTACCCAAGGGCTTCGAAGGAGAAGTGTTGATCCAAGGGCCAGCTCAAGACCAAGAACAAGTACTCTTTGAAGGCAAGTTGTGCTTTGACCATGTTGAGTCTATTCCTTTGAAATTATGTTGTTTAAAAGTATAGCATGCTAATTTAATTGGAATTTATGTTGATTAATTCTGGGATTAGTTAAATACCTAGTTGTTGTATAACACCTTGATGTATATAATTGTATGCCATGAACCCTTGTCACCCTAGTTGTGGATTATTAAGTCGGACATTATTAAATTGCCAACATGGGTAATTAGACCGTTGTAGTATATTGCTTAGACTTGCCACGTAGTCACAACAGGATTTTGGATAATTACATGTTAACATTGACTTAATGACATATGGAACATGTTTTTGAGAAGTGTCATGTGTTATTGATGTTGTTATCGATGGCACGTGGTGCATGGTAATCAACTGGGGTTTGATAAATAGATTTAGACAAGGGCATGTGGCAAGAATGATATGGTGGGCCATGATTGGCACCGGAGAAGTTGATTTGGTTCTTCGGATAGTCTTGCCCTGGTCAACCTAAGGACTTAACCTTGCAAGCCTTTGAACTGATTCAAACGTGCAATCATATGTCTGTAATGGGACAGACCTAGTTGATTAAGTTGCTAATAACGTACCTGTGGAACCTCGGGGTGTCAACTATACCTTTTATGTAGTTGTACGGGGGAGCGTACCGGGGCTGCGGCCAGGTACCCATCTAACGGTTGATTGGCCTAGACTTCGCCTTTGCTAAGGGAAGGGTTAGTGTGCAATAACCGGGGAGGACCACACATCGACACCATCGAACACACATGGTTTTATCGAATAACGATCCATTAATCTAATCACTGGTTAAGATAGATTAGAAAAATCTTGCTCTGATACCACTTGTAGGATCGAAGTATACGAATAAAGCAATAAGAGGGGGGTGAATGATTGTGTGGAAGCTAAAACCAAATTCTTAATCTACTAGAAGTTCACCCCAAAACAGAACCAAATAATTGCCTCGTATTCGACAAAAACAGAATGATAGAGGTTTGGTAAAACGCGAATTCCCGGAGATCCAACCATCAGATCGATCTGAAATTTAGACACAAGAAACTAGATTCCAATATGAAGCGAACCCAAAAAGAATCAGCTCGATCGGACTTACGGATCAAAAGTTATGAACCTCGCAAGCTTGCTGTGACAGAAGATGACGAGAATAGATCTTACTAGAATTGTAGCTCGCCGAAAGATTTGAAGAACTTGATCTTTATTTCTCGTTTCTTTTGTCTAAAGTACTACAAACAAAAGAGTACAACCCTAAAGCTTACTCAGAACTTGATGCATAAACAGGAGGCGCCTCCCCCTATTTATACAGAGCAAACACAGAGTTCTGAATACAATTCCTACTCCTAATCCTAGAAAGAGTCCCACTCCTAATCCTAGAAGGAGTATGTATTCAACACAACTCCACTTGGCCCAACCTGGCCGAGTACAACTCTTGCACGCGTATGGCAACCCTACCATACTCACGTGACTAACCATTCTTCATATGCACCATTCTCTTAGCCCGAACATCCCGCATGACATCCTTGACCACCAAGACCTCAGTTACTCATGAACCTAGTCCCGAACCTCAGTTCCTCCATGAACCTAGTTCCGATCCCGTCATCGACCACATTCGTCCTCGAGCAATACCTGCACATGAACAAACCACAAAACGAATCCGAGCACAAGTTCGCGACTTGACTCAACATTAGTCCATGCAAATACTCACACGAGCATTGCATAAAATCCACTTAAAAACAAACATCATGAAATTCTCACAAATATCAAATTCAAACCAAAGTTAAATTCCAATTCTTGCAAAACCCTAACCGAGCAAAATGCATTCACGACGGACCAAAAATATGGTCCGACGTACACATGAAAAAGTCACTCAAAAACCCATTCACAACGGACCAAAAATTTGGTCCGGCGTAGATGCGAAAGAAACCCTAATTTGGTTCGGCGCTGATGCAACGGAAGGATCCGGCACAATTTGCTTCGAAACTTTTGGTCTGGCGCCAATAGGAAAATTTGGTCCGGCATAAAGTACCTCGAGAACACGTTCACGCCAGACTAAAAGTTTAGTCCGGCGCAGTAGCGAAAACCGGTCTGGCGCAAAAGGGAAACTTACTATTTTCTGAAACTCTGGTCTGGCGCTAATGCGAATCTTACTGTTTCTTGTCAATTTGTCAAACACATGCACAAACACATTTTGCAAATTCAATTCTAAGCCAATTTTTCAGCACATGATTTCACACACTTGTATAGTTAGAGGTTTCCAAAAGACTTTGTTACGGACACTCGTCTTTGTGGTATTTGACTGTATCTTGTGGGTAAAGTGCATAACCCCTACAGAGTATAAAATCTATTCGAATAGTCGTGTCTGCGGCATTGGACATTACTCGGGGATTACAGTGAAGGGTTATACTTTCATGGAAATAACTTGGACTTTAGAAAAATGGTTGGGTTGGAGATGTGAACTAAATGTAGGATGTGAAATGCTTTACTTGTGAAAGTTATTATCTTTATTATTGTTTTACCGCTTTACAATCTATTACTGTATTTATGAATGCTGCTTTACTGCAAATGAACCTGTTAGCCTATCCTTTGTAATAAGCCATGCATGTAGAATATTAGAATTGTATTCTATGCATGACTTGCTGAGTACCAAAGTACTCACCCCTTGCAACAATACAACATCAGTTGAAGAAGAAGCAACGCCTGCACTAGAGGAGGAGTTCCAAGAGGAGCCAATGAACTAGGGGAGCGAGCCGAGTCAGTTGTCTATGGTATTCTGGAAGGCGCCACGAAGTTATCTTATTTTTCCACTGCTGTTATCACTTTTAATAAGTCTTCGCCCGGCGAGGCGTATCTTTGTAAACTTGACCATAAGGTTGAGTAACTAGTTTGCTTAATTAATTAAAGTACTTTGTTAATTCACTGACTATGATTGTGATATGTACCGATGTTGAGACTGTGTGCACTAGCGTGATCCTGGACTAGTGCTGAATACACAGAGGGTCCGGATTTGCATATTCGGGTCCCGACAGTATCCAATCATTTTGATCACATGTGGGCTGACCGGACTGCCTTCAGCCAGCCTACAAGCAAACAAAAGTTTTGAGATACCATAACTCTCTGCCCTTGCTTGATTCCCAAATATGCCCTTTAAGCCCACAATCATATTGTAAGCATCCTGGTCCTCATATTGCTTTTGCAGCTCAGAGTCCATGGTGACAAGCATGAGAAGCTAACCTCTACAAAGGCATTAACATATTTTTCATAGTCAACCTTCAAATTTTGAGGAGCATTTTCGGTTGGTTCATCATGAATCGGATTCTCTAGAACATATTCTTTCTTTTCATGTTTGAGAACAATTCTCAAGTTGCGATACAATCCACAAAATTTATTCCATTTAGTTTTTCCCTTTCCAAAACCGATCTCAAAGCAAAACCAGGTGCAGCGGCGGCGGTAGTAGTAGTAGGTGCCATTGAACTACAACAAAAACATACAAAGTTTCTAAGCACTATGTTTATGTGAAACTTTCCTTAAATATTTTAACAAAAGAAACTCCTATTTTATGTCCCCTTTATGGACATATAGTGAGTATTCAAGATCCATATTCATTAAATTCTAGTGAGCTTTGGCATCACTGCTAGAATTTGAATGACGTAGGTAAGCAACACCTTTGCTAATTACATCTTCTGTAATTCTTGTTGGTTGGGCATGAAAACATGTAATGAATACCTCCATCAACTTGACTCTTGGCCAGGTCAACCCGCCCCGAGGGCTCACATGAGGAAGGGAGCACTTCCCGTTTTCGGGTGCCAATTAAGAAACCTATCCCCATGTGTGTTTTCCTTAGACACCAATTGTCTTGTATCCGTTCCTTCAAAACTAAAATAAAAAACCCAACCACTTATGTCCTCAAGCCCAAAACCATTTTGATAGCTTGATTAAATCAACCATTGTAACGTACGATGTGTCCGACACAACCCTATCATCTATTAAGATAGCCATTGATACACTGCTTTGGCAGTCATATGAACAACGATCTAAATTCTTGATAGGTGCTACAATTGGATGGACAAAAGATTTAAGATTGTAACTAGAGGGTTGTTAATTATCTATTATGAACATGGCATCACATGCAATGAGTATCATAAAAATAGCAACGATTAAAACATATTCACATATAATCAAATTAAGATGTGCAATAGTATGGCCCTTAGCACAAAGAACTCCATCATGCTGCCCTGTTCACCGAGCCATCTTGTTTTGGTGCCACCGTCTTCATCATTATAGATGCAACTCCTTACAACTTTGATAATGAAATTTACAAAAGGATTTCAAACATCACAAGTCGACACGTAGGCTGTTATACAATTTAGATTGAAATAGCCTTATAGCTTGACACAGCATGCAGGCTATGCAAAATTACATACATCACATACACATAGGCCATACTATTCACATAGTTGCCTGCAAAAACAAGATAAACGAAAATGATGTTTCTACGGCGCAACATGCTCACAAAATATTAACGGGGTCAAAGGGGCAGCACCCCTGGCCAAAAAAAATTTTAGGCATGTTTCCGCCATGCCAAAACGCCCTCAAAATTTCCATGGATCAATCAAATTGAACCAATCTAATTCAATCTGATTGGCTTGGTCCCATATGGTTGTAATTCGTAAACCCTGATGGCGGTAACCCGACCGATAAGGGCAATGTCGTACTATGAACGGACTCACCCAAATCAAGATTGAATCGGTTTGCACTTCCCTCAAACCCTAAACCGATTGATCTTATCGATGGCTGCCTCCACCGATTCATCATATGAACCGGCAGAACATGTAATAGATCCAATCTACTACCCTCACATATCGCTTATGTAACATCCAGATCACATATCTACGCGAGATGGCTCTGATAACACTGTAGAGGAACGCGGTATGCTACTCTAGCGCAAATTAAAATTTCTACCGCATGACCAGAAAGCTACTCGCAAGAAGTGGATCACAGATTAGATTACCACTAGACGCGCAGTTGCAGAATCCTTCGCGCATTGATGTAGTGGATCGTCCTCGCTGCGGATCGTCCTCGCCACGAATCGTCCTCGCCACGGATCGTCCTCTCCACGCCGCAGTAGCAGCAGCATCACCACAGTAGTCCACAAGTCCGGGGATGGAACGCCGTGCGTCGGCGTGTAAGCACCGTGTCGCTCGGCAGGGGCAGCAAGAGGTCGAGGCTAGGGTTCTGGACGAAAGATCTGTAGATGCCCACCCTTCTCCTCTCCTTATATAATCACGCGACGAAACCCTAAGCCATGGCCCATCAGCGCGTTAAGCCGGATCCAATCAGAATTAATGCGTCCCAGCCCATTGTGTGTGACCCTGTAGGTTCATGCGCAGTTAGACATAGATTCGAAAAACCCTTTTCTAATCCAATAGTCGGTAGCGGCTCCTTTCAGAGCATGCCAACTCCCAAACGCATATGATCAAAGTACTAATGTAATAATCCCTTTGCCAAACTATATGAAGATCGAACTCAAGACGAGAAGCATGTAATCCTTTAACAGTTCAATCCATCTCTCGTATCCGTGATATATTAATAAGTTGTGATTGACTTCTCAATCACCATATGGCCATGCACTTCCTTAATCATATCACACGAGTGGTCTAGACATATATCTCCGTTACACTGGAGTGACAAATTCTATCTTGACTGCTCACTTCCCTCTGCATGTTTCATAGTAAACATGAAAGCTACCTTTATAACTATCCAGTTAGGAAATAGTGTTTGGTAACCCCAAGGTAAACTATTACATATGTAGGGAATGTGACAATCTCAGGTCTAAGGATCATACATCTACTATGTATGAGATACACTCATAACATATAAGAATGTAACATTCTCACAGTGTCCCATTGCGGGTCTATCTAACATTGTTCTTCAACATGCGTTCACAATGTATTAATGATATCTCCATATCCCATGATCTATGAAACATGATCATCGATCAATACATGCGCTGATCTATTCATCGTTGTCCTATACGATGATACCTGATAGGAGATACTTACAGCATTATATCAATAAGTAGAGAGTTTCATAAGCAAGTCACATACTTGATGATCAATATAATGATATACATTCATTGGACCAATAATCATATTATTATTCATAAACATTGTAATGTTACAATCATCTATATGACTACCTCAAGGGCATAACACTAGCACGTTCGTGGTGTAGTCGAATGCCGCCTTCCCGAACATCTCGACCATCCTGGCTGCTAGCCAGGGCTCCTTCGATGCTGCTGGGAAAGACAATACAGTTAGATGAAGCTAAGCTCGAGCTCGGGCATTCCTTCGTTCGAAAGGACTTACCGGTTGGGCTCTCACGGGTTAGGTCTTCTCTTCCTGTGATCTCGAAGAATGGGTGCAATCTCTTTCGGAGAGGATACACCCAGTTCCGAACAAAGTCGTTGGTGATGGCTTGGCCAGTGAGTCCCCGCGTAGCGCAGATGTGTATGGCGGCGATGGCCTCTTGATCAACCGCTAGGTCGTCCGCCTCGGAAGTCTGGCGCTTGCCGTCGATAGGGGCCCCGTTGTACGCAAGCGCACCGTCCTCGCCCCTCTTCAGGTAAAACCATCTATCGGCCCAAGGTCCAAGAGAGTCTCGGGCGTGGAGCAAGGGGAAAGACCAAGGGAGTCCTGCTCGCAACAGGAAGTAAAGACACCGACCATGGAGTCTTTCCCGGTGCGGGACAGGGAGAAGAAGCGGAAAAAGAGAGGGGTTAGGGACAATTCCCAGGAACCCCTCGCATAGATGGGAGAAGATAGAAAGGAGAAGGACGGAGTTATGTACCAGGTTGACAAGCTCGATCTCACATTGTGCGAGAACCGATGCCAGGAAGTCGCTCTCCGGTATCCGCAGGCCGAAGAGCATGTACTGCTTAGAGCTGACAAGCTCGTCTTCCCTTGGTAACGGCTCGATCTCCCCGCCCAGCAACCGCCACGTCGCCGGGTCCAACAGCCCTAATCCTTCGAGCTCCTTCATCCTCACAAGAGTCAGAGTGCTCTTGCCGAACTTGGCCATGGATTCTAGCTCGCGTCTAGACGGGGGGGGGGAGGTTAGATCGCCAAGGGATCGAAAGCAAAGAGGATTGGGAGTTTTCTTAGAGCAAGGATTGGGAATTTTTGCAGAGTAGATGATGGTTCAGACTTTATACGGCCTCGATTACCGACAGTTGGAGCCTGTCACGCCTCAAAAGGCACGCCGAGTGCGCTTTAAAAGGTGCGTCTAGGGAATCGATGATGAAACCAAAGGGACATCAATTGTTCCTCTTCACTTTCGCACTTGAGCCAGGAATTTGAAGTCCAAGGGTCTACAGAGGCAATTGCACTGTGCCCCTCGGGTGACCTGGACCCAACCCTGAGCTCGTGCATCTCCTAACTCGATTAAACGTCGAAACCCGAATAGCAGTCTTGATGCGGCCTCGAGAATGGAGCAGTTCCAGAAGTCCGTCCCCTTCTAAGTCATGAGACTCAAGGTCATCCCGAGCACCAGAATCACGACTTCAGCCTCAAGGGCTTGCTGTCGGGGACTGGAAATTCCTTGCCCGGTCAATAGTACAGTCAACTAACCACCCAGCTTGAGTTCGGGCTGAGAGCCCTCGACCGCAACTTTGGTCAGGCGGCCCCGGCTCGATCTCGAGCGGGAGAGTTGGGAGCTAGCGCTTGTCCGAGGGGTCAAGCTCGGATGGATTTCATTCAGACGACCACGCCACCAGTTACCATGATCCTTAATTAAAGGAGTCAAGCTAGACGTGGGCGAGGATTATGGAATGGTTACAATCCGGATTAAATGCGCATGAAGCCACTTACCCGGGATTTTCTCCCGACCGTTTTAGATAGTAATTAGAAGTCACGTACAGCCTCCCTCCCCCCTCTACGATAAAAGGGGGGAGGGCAAGACAAACGGCAGAGATCCATGAGATAGAAATCAAGAGCTTAACCTCGAAAATACCCCTTGTACTGAGATATAGTAAATCCCTTCACCTCAGGGCAAGACTGGAGTAGAGCTATTACCCTAACAGGGGGCTCGAACTAGTATAATTCTCGGTGTTTCCCTCTCTCTCTCCGACCCGCGATCATCCTCTGTGAGCGAAGTCACATTTGGGTTCCACATCAACATCAACCCCTCTACACATCTGCGGTCAGGCGATCCCGATCGTCGACACATATGCATTTATTCATTACCATCCACACAAAATATATCTTTTATCTTCCAAGGCAATTAAGTGAGGGCATCTAAGTTATTTTCTTTTATATTTTTTTTCAATTTTAACGCAACCTTAATCTTTGTGTAAAGTTAAAATACACCTTGTAAAAATAAATGGAGAAATATATAATCTTAAAATCCTACAAAATTTTAAATCTAAATTCTTAAGTTTATATTTGGTGTACACACTGAGAAACAATCAAGAGAAAATATGTTGAAATCGAGGCTAGCTACGTTGAAATCGAGCCTAACTAATACTCCATCCGTTCACTTTTATAATACTTATTTTTTTGAATGATCTGGGCATCTCCAATGGTGTAGTCAACTACTAGCTATAAGAAGTGTACATCTCATCTATAGATAGCTAATAGACAACCTCTCTAATGGACTAGCTATATCATTGTCTACAAAATTAAATATGGGCCCATATGTAAGAGGTGATAAATGCCTTAGAATCAGCTATAGCCTGACTATAAGTTAGTTGTCAGTCTATATCTCTCTCTTCTTTTTCTCTCATCCACCTAAGCAAAATGCTGAGTTAGCACCCTTATAGTTAGCTGAAGTGGCACCATTGGAGATGAAGACTTGCATGTAGATTTAATGAGACATTTGCTTCTATACCCCTATATATTATCTCTCAATCATATGCATTTACTCATTACCAGCCACACAAAGTATATTTTTAATCTTCTAAGACAATTAAGTGAGAATATTTAAGTCATTTTCCCAAGTAACTTTATCAAATTTAACACCACCTTAATTCTGATGCAAAATCAAAATACATCTAGTAATCACTACCGTACTAGCTTACCCAACCGGTCCACGTCACTACTCAGCCCATCACGCAAACCTACCCAATCCTCAGCTCCTCCTTCGGTCCTACCACAGCGACAAACACTGCCGTACGTTACGAACCCTTTCCGACCACACACGCGACACGCCGCTGACACCACGCGACACGACACTACCCCTTCACTTGCCGCCGCTGCCGGTGACGAACTCCTTGATCCGCAGCATGAGGTCCTTGGACTCGGCGAACTCCGGGAACACGTAGAAGGCGTGGATGGCGTCGGGGTACTCCAGCACTCGCACCTCCTTCCCCTTCGACTTGAGCGTCTCGCAGTACCGCCGCTGCCAGTCCTGCAGCGGGTCGTACCCGCCGATCACCACCACCGCCGGGGGGAATGCCGGGGAGTCAATGCCGGCCACGCCTGCAGGGGAGTCGGCGTACGCGGCCTCATGTGTCCGGTCGGCCCCTGGCGGGAGGAACGCGCGCCACATCCAGTCGGTGCGGGAGATGGACACGATGGGGGCTCCATCGAGCCAAAGCTCGGCTGGGGTCCTTTCCTCGCCGCCGAAGAAGGGCTGGATGGCGATAAGGCCAGAGATGCGAAGGGTGGTGAAGGTGGGGGAGGAGAGCGCGTAGCGGCGGGCGACGTGGTGGGCGATGTTGGCGCCGGCGCTGTCCCCAGCAAGGAAGCAGCAGGAGACGTCGAGGGGCGGCAAGTCGGCGGGGTGGTTCTTGTGGTCGTCGAGGAAGCGGAGCGCGGAGAAGCCGTCGTCGTAGGCGGCCGGGAACCGGTGCTCCGGGGAGCGGCGGTAGTCGACGGACAGCACTGCCGCGCCGGCGTACCTGGCGATGCGGCGGCACGCGGCGTCGTAGGCGGGGGAAGCCGCGGAGAGGTAAGCGAACCCGCCGCCGTGGAAGAACACGACGACGGGGAGCGGGCCGCAGGCTGTGCCGGGGCCCACGGGATGGAAGAGGCGCGCCCGGAGCGGGAGCGCAGGGTCGACGTCCATGTCGCGGGAGGCTACGCCGTTGCGCGGGGCCGCGGAGGCCGCGACGCCGGGGTCGAGAAAGGAGAGCACGCGGCGGTTGATGGTGCCATCGGCGCGGCGGGTGGCGTCGGTGAGGTACCCCGCGGCGAGGACAGACAGCCGCATCCGCCACGACATCGGCGGCGCCAGCTTCCCCCGCTTCGCCGCCGGATCCACCATGGCTTCTTCTCCTGGGATGAGTATTCGAGGCAGATGCGTCCGAGATGCGGCGCTTGGCGTATTTATCGGGTGGGCTTCAGAGCGAGTAACTGACTGACCCGTGGGACCGCGAGTAGATGGGACATGCCGCTAGTCGGGACTCGGGAGGGATGTATCGCTGCTGTGGCTGTGGGTTTCCGTCGGCGTATTTTCGACTTTTTACGAGGGCCATGCTGGCATGCCCCTGTGTCGTCGAGATATTTATGAGCAGTAAAACAAGATGTACAACGGAGAGGCGCGACCAGCTTCCGTGTTCGTGTTCGCCTACGGTGGCGGCGAGTTAAACTGTGGTTAGCTGGTTCCTCGCCGGGAGTTGGCAGCTAGCGGTTGCCGGCCACGACGATTGTATGCTACGCCATTCAATATTCATTGCGGCCGCGTGGGTGGGCGGCGCTCTTGCTGTGAGAGGATTAAGAAAGGAAGGACAGAGCAGCGTCATCCTGACATAAGTCATTGTCTGCAATTGCTCTTGCCTCTCAAATGCAACGTTCTGTAGCCCCAAATATTCGAGAAAACGTACAAAATTCATCTCTTCAAAGAATTAAATTTTTTGATTGAATTTATTTTAATTTTAGTGGTTTAGATTTTTTAAGAACTTAGAACTATTTTGTATGGTACTTTTAGCAAATTTTAAATAAATATATTGAATTTATGATAATATAAAATCTTTGTAGAAGACTATAGAATTATACGTGTGAAATGTATATCCATATCAAAATTTCTCTAGCTCCGTTGTTGGGTATGTGTTGGGTGCCAGTACGGCTGCCAAACCAAGATACGTACACTATCTGGGGTGTTTTGCTTGGAGGGATCACCTCTCCTCCTTAGGTCTTGTTTGGGAGGCCCCTTCTCGACCGGGACATGATCCTGACCGGGAATGGGCCTTCCAAACAAAGCCTTAGATGGAATTATTTGTCTAATGGTCCACCATGCAAAATCTTGTAAATTCAGTGGAATAACGTCACTTATTAAGTTTATGTTGCAAAAGATAAGGTGACCATAGGATAAACTATTTTTTAAATCAAATAAATAAGTTTGGTAAAAAGTTAGAATAGGACGACCCACTCAATGATCCTGTGCCAATCACTCCATATACTTTGCACGGACGAGTCCCGCGATGGCAAGTTACATGCTCCATGGGATTACCGCTACCATACAACTACGATTACATGCACCACGGGACTGTTAGGAAACCCGGCCCGTCGTGGCCCATGTGAACTCTTACTGAAACTCTGATTGTAGGTTATAAATAGGAGGCAGGGGTTCCCCTATTGTACACGTACAATCAGAAATAAAGCAGACCAGTTATTTGTGTCTCGCTCTCTCTCTCTGTTCTCCACTTTAGATCTATTAGGCAATCCTAGACTATTCGATAGCGAGGTTGTATAACACGTTATCAACACGAAGCTCTACCCGACAAATAGATCGAAAGGTGAGAAAATGTGAGAATCGGGTGATTAAATCTAATCGCTCGTTCTATGCATGCATCTAGCTCTACCCGGCAAATAGATCGAAAGGTGAGAAAAGGTGAGAATCGGGTGATTAAATCTAATCGCTCGTTCTATGCATGCATCTATTTCTACGTGGCACGAAGCTACGTTATGTATTCTTTTACAAATTATGGCATGAAGCTACAGCACATGAAAAATATAATTTGGCATGAAGCCATCGCCAAGCCTTCCCAACAACCGTGGCATGCAGCCACCAACCGACTGCCCTTGGTCGCGCACGAAGCGCCAACCGGCCTGGCAACCGGCTCGTTTCCTTCCGCGGCGGCTCGCAGCCACGCTGGCCCTGAGCCGTCCTCGAAACCGCCGCTCGAGGTGACGCCGCCCGGCCGCTTCGAATGGCCACCGGCCATCGACTCCTGCCAAGCTCGCCATCAGACGCTGCGGTTTAGCTACCGCCACGCTGCTCGGCCCGATCTGGCGACGCGACTCGCCATCGCATCGGCCGCCCGCCGCACGCCACCCTCTCATGGCTCCTGCGCGCTGGCCGGCAAACGCATACAGCTCCAGGCCTTGTCGGCCAGAGGGCCTGCCGCCGCCGAGCCCTTTGCTGTTGCCGCCAATTGTCCTCGCGCATGAAGCGCCTGAGCTCGTTGCCGCCATCGGCCGCATCTGCTCCCGCCGCCCGTGACGACCGCGTTTGCCGGACCAATCCCTCCTGGTCTCGCAGGCCGCCGATGCCGCCGATGCCCTGCCGCCAGCTTCAAGAGCGCTGCTGGCCCAGCATCGACTCGGCCTAGCTCTCCGCGCCTAAGTCGGGCGTTCAGCGCCCACCGAGCATGCTCCGGCCCCCAGCACGCATCCGCGCCTGGCCGCCCGCTTTGCTCCCACGGATCGCAGCCGACACCGGCCCCGCCAGACCGCCGCGCCCGACACCGACCCCGCAGCTGCCATGGCCTAATCGGCCTAGACATGAAGTCTAAAGCTTCATGGACATGAAGTCCCTTTTTACTCTAATCCGACTTTGGAATCCTCAGGCACGGGGAGGGCAGGGGAAATTACCCCTTTGCCCTCCCCCAATTTATTTACCCTTTTTACTGTTTTCCTTTTTTCTAAAATTGTTTTAGAAACTCAGAAAATTGATTAGAAAATTCTAGAAATTCTAAAAATTCCCAGAAAATTCCAGAAATTTATGGCTCTGATTTTAATTACGGAATTTATAAACATGCAGATGTCTGGAATTGTGAACCGTGAGTTTGAAGAGCTGGCCCCTCATGGTCAGAACTACCTCACTTGGGCATCCGATGTGAAGATCGTACTCGGCGGCAAGAAGCTCCGAGCTGCCATCAGCTTAGGGTCCTCGAAGGATGCGCCACCTACTGCCGAGCAGAACGATCAAGCATTGCACTTCCTCAGGCACCACCTCTCAGCCACCCTGAACAATGAATACATGGCTGAAGAGAGTGCACTTGAGCTATGGACTGCACTCCAGAAGTGGTTCGAGAAGCTCAAGTACACAATCTTGCCCCAAGCACAACAAGATTGGGTTCACCTGAGGTTTACGGACTATAAAACAGTGGCCGAGTACAATTCTGTCTTGCATAGAATTTGTACCAATCTCTCCCTATGTGGCAAGAAGATCACTGATGAGGAGAAGATTGAGAAAACTCTTTCCACTTTCCACCCTAATGCTATCCAGAGTGCCCGCAGCTATCGTTAGGATGCATACAAGGAGTATAGCGAACCGATTGATGTTATGCAAGTTGTGGAATCACAAGATGAAGTTCTTCGCAAGAACTTAGTCTCATAGCCACCTGGAAGGGGCATTGTACCAGAAGTCAATGCCAACAGCAATAAGGTGAAAAAGCCCGCCCATAGAAGAGGGGTAAGAAGGGTGGAAAAGAGAAACATCAGGCCAAAGAAAAGTCCATAGCCCAAGAGAAGAAAGATGACAAGGAGAAGCCGCTGTTGGTGTCGAAAATGTAGCGTTGGGTCGATCGCCGCCAACACACGCGAGAACGCCGGGTTCAAGGTTCGCAAGCGTGCCAGCCGATTTGATCCCGCAATCGGCAAGATGGTGTATCTTCAGACGATGATCGCTCTAAAGGAACCGATCTACACCTTGACGATAGGGTGATCCTCGTCTGCTCGGGAATGAACCAACTTGGATCGGATAACTGGGTCTAATTGACTCTTTCGAATCGATCAGAAAGGGTAAAAGCCTGCTTTTCCGAAAAAGGCGATGCGCAACAAGATCGGAAGAAACAAGAGCTTGGTAGGGCGTAATGCAGCAAGGATCAACAACCGGCGATGCGCAACTCCTATTGATTAAAGTGTATTACAGAGGAAAGATTACAATGCTACAAAAACTACTCCTAGTGTAAGAAAGGTAAAGGTATTGGTAAATTGATTGGTTGTTTGGATGTGTGTCCCTTCTCTCTATGCAGCTCGTCGCTTTTTATAGTTGGTGTAGTTTTGATCGTGACCATCACGAACTCTCCGACCGTATCGGCTTTGATCTTGTATTTCTATCTTGATCGTAGTCGTTTAAATCCAAGTTGTACTGTCTTTGGTCTCTTTCCGCTTGCGCCTTACACGATCATGCCCTTTCCGATATAACTCCCATCGTTCATTGCCATCCTGACTTGCACAACTTTTCCAGCCCATGTCACGACCGGACTGATCTCGGTAGGTCAAATTTGGGTGCCAACATATGCCCCCCATTTTTTGGATATGTATGAACATGTCCCAAAAATCGCCCATCAGAGCCTGAGCAGATTATCACTCCCATTTTCCTTCCTGATCAACAGTTATCTCCTCGGGACGCCGCATCATAAATTTTCTGCGTCAAATCACCTCGTATTTCACCAGCCTCTGCTTTGAAAAACGCCTCGTTTCCCGTGCCATGGCGATTCATCTACTCATTTTGCTCTATAAGTACCGGATGAACATACTATCCTGGGGTAACTTTCACAATCTGTGCCATGTCTCCTTCTTCTTCCAACTTTTCTTCTGGTTATTATTTGTCATCGGACGATGACTTGGTTATTGCCTCGGCCCTTCAGGAGGAGTTATCGGCTGAGGTCCATGCCGAAAAGGAGGTCGCCGACAATGAGGTCATCGCCTGCGCCCTTAAGGAAGAGCTCGACGTCGAAGCCATCGAAGATCCTGCAGCGGCTGCCCCTCTTCCTGCAGGAACTAGAGTATCTGATACTGGTGCAGACGTTGCTCCCGCGGAGGCTGCAGCAGGGGTTTTCGCTCCTCTGCCAGACGATAATGGCCCGACACTCCCACTAGCACCTCCTGCTGATGTTGCCCTCCATGAACCATCGGCAGCAGTTCTGGCGTAGGTAATGCTCCTGGCGGGAAGCGTCATCGGCTTCATTAGGCCCAGGGATTTTTCATTTCTTATGTATGGATGGTGCCCTTCCCCCTTCTTTTCTTCTCCTTGAGGTAGCCACGATCCCAGAGCACTTCGCCTGGGTGTTGTGATACCTCTTCTCCTTCCAGTCCTTTTTGCCTCTTTCCTTTTTAATCTTTATTCTCTACATCTGTCGCGGGACTTCTGTGTTTCCCTTTAGCCGATTTCATGTAATCGCTATTTTGCTGTGTAATCCGATCATGCAAACGGCCTCTTCAATGAAACATGTGAATATTTTTGCATTTAAATCGGCCCTTGTATGTTTTTGTCTATCTTCATATTGACTCGCAATATCTTAATATGGGACGCTTTTGTAACGGATCGGCTTTGTAACACATCGGCCGGATATGTCATCCATCGGCAGATAGGATTCTTGAACTGATCAAAACCGGTCGTTTCTTCTACTATACGCTAACCAGCAAATGTATCGTTTTTCTCTCTCCTCATTAACTTCCTTGCAGCCTTCACGTCATGTTCCACCACTCCTCTGCATAGTGGGTGCGCTGTCTGGGGCGCAACGCTCGGTGCCTTTTCTGAGCGAAACGTACTTTCTTTTTATAAAATCTTTTCTTTTCTTTCGAATACCTTCATCTTCTTCCTCTTAGCTGACCCCCTAGAGAAAAAACTCTCTTCTTTGGCTCGGCTATTCCTCATTGTTCTTTTGACGATTTGTTTTACATTTTCCCTCCACCGGCTTCTCTACTGTATTCCCTTTCTTCACCGATGGCCGATTACCGATCCATGATTCTGATTCCGGTGCCCGAATCAGATGGCCATTTTCTGTTGGGGCCAGAGGGGAATGAGGACCCAACGGATTACATCAGCAAGGAGGTCATGCGGATTCCTCTGAACGCTACTGGCCACAATCTCTCCGGATGGGCAAATAGTTTCAAAGCTTGGCCTTCTGATACTGCAGGTTGGATGATGAGACCATGCTCATCATGGACAGAACTAACAATGCATACATATGGTCATCACCAAGTGTTGCCGCAATTATATCAACTGCATGGCTTCATCGGCCCCCACCTTGGCCAGGACCATTAAGTTGGCGACACTTTATGGCATCCTCTACTCCATCTACATGGCTTCATCGGCCCCCACCTTAGCCATCCTTCTACATCTTCGTCGGTTCAAGGACCATTGACTCGAGCTCAAGCCCGTCAACTCAATTATCAGATCTAAAGCAATACTTGGGAGAAGATGATGAACTTGAGTCGAGGATGACTCAAATGCAAGAAGGGAAGGATGATGAGGACATCACTACCATGGATACGGCCATGCCTACAAACCCAATTGAAACCAACAATGTAATACAAGGGCCAATTACTCGAGCTCGCGCACGTCAATTCAATTGCCAGGTGAATGCGTTCCTCGGGTTGCATACAAATAATTTAATGAATGGAATGCTATTTAATCTTTGTGATGATTTTATTGTCCTTAGGAACCAAGGAGAAGGACTCCCAAACGTAAAGCATGAAGCCAATTCTTCCAGTGCACAAGTTCAACTCGGATTCGGCCTCCGGGACAGCACCAACTTAAAATGACCATAACTTTTGTTCCACAAGAGTGTTTGGGGTCTATGAGTACTGGTTTGAAAGGTTTCGTTGTCCTCTTTCCAATGGATCCGTCCTCATGTCCAAATTCCTTACGAGTCAACGGGAATCTGCAAAACAAGTTCGGTCATCTTTCAAAATCCGAGTCAAACTAGGAATAGGAGTCCTACTCGACCATGGATGTATTTTGGACGCCCCTAGCACGGTTTTGGCCTCCTATTTCTCCTATATATAGCTAGGGAGTCCCCCAAAATAACTTGGGTTTTGGTTATTTGATAGTTTAGCCTTTTGCTACTATTTTGAGTCTTTTAGACGTGCTCAACAGCCGCCTAACAAGCTCCTTGTATCGGAACCCCAAATTTTTCTATACTTCATCTATATTTGCAATTTTTAGATTGCTTTTGCCTTGTTCTTGCTTGTTCTTCGATTGCTTGCAGGAATTGATCTTCGTGATCAAGTTGATCGTGCCCACGGCTAGGTCAATAACCCTTTGGAGTTGGTTTAGCGATTGCTAAGGCGCATCGTCGTTGTACGTTGTAGTCGGATCATCAAAGTCGTCTCCACCCAAATCGAAGATTATCATTCTCATCGAAAGATTGGGACACCCAATGTTACATCATTGGAGAAACTGGTACAATCGAGTGGCTGCCCGCAAGAAGGCAGACTGGGAGGCTTGGGAGATAGCCGATTGCATCGCCCTTTTGTAACACCCCAATTTTTGCTTTTCATGAATTTAAATAAGATTTGGCACTTTGGTGAATTTTTGGAATTTTCTGGAATTTATTTGGAATTTATTTGAATTTATTCCCTTTTGAAATAATTAAAGAATTTGATTTTACAAATAAATTTTTGTTGGAAATATTTTATTTGAGTCCAAAATGTTCTAAAATATTTTCTAGAATTTTTCTGGAATTTTTTCTGAGTGTTTTGCTATTTTTAATGAATTAAATGAATTTCTGGGAATTAATTGGATTATTTAATCGCTGGAAAACCTAATCGTTTCACTGTTCATCCGACCGGACCTGAGTCCGAGTCAGACTCGAGTCCGACCCGGACCCGACCGAGCCAGCCGTTCCGGTCGAACCAAGTCACCAAGCCCTAACGCGCGTGACCGTTGGATCGAGATCCAACGGCCACGATCGCGCCACATCGCCCGAACCCGAGACCGACCGAGCCAGCCAGGTCGCCCGAGCCAGACGCGAGCCCAAACCCCCGTACCATTGGATCTCGATCCAACGGCTCACGTTGAGCCACGTCACCCCAATCCGAATCCAATTCGGATTCCGCCGCAGCAGCCGTGTGGGCCTCGGTTTCCGTGGTTTTCACGGACGCCGAGGGTCCTATTTAATGCGCCACCGCCGCCAACGTGTTGCCGACTTCCGTGCGCAGCCGCAGCCCTAGACAACGTCGCCTGAGCCACCGCCGTTTGCCCGCGCGAGCTCGTCGTAGTTGGTTTGGTGTTCCGCTGCGGTTAATCACCGTTTCCGCCACCGTCCGCCATCCTCCGCCGCCGTGGAGCTCAGATCCGGAACCGCAAGGACCAGCCGCGTCGGAGGGGACCTTTCACTTCGCCGGAATCGCGCCTAAACGCCGTCGGGCGTGTCGCCGTCCCCGTCTCCGGTGAACCAACTCCGCCGCGCGCCATCGCCGTCGCTCGAGCTCCCTCCACCGTCCGATCCAGATCCAAGGGCCCAGATTCGTCCACGTCATCCCCGGTGAGATCTCACGTGCTAATCTCCGGATCTATTTCCAACCGTTGGATCTAGATCCAACGGTTTAGATCGTGCCACGTAGCTAAAACCGCACCGTGCTTGGATAGATGTCAGCCGTTAGATCTAGATCGAACGGCTAGGGTGAGCCACGTTGTAAACTCTAGATTGGTTCTTGACCGTCCGATCAAGATCGAACGGTCCAGATCAGCCGAGTAGTTTTCCTATTGTGTTAAGCCAGATCTGATCTGGGCCGTTGATTTTCAAATCAACGGCCGAGATCCAGCCACATGGCTGGGAGACTAACCGTCGCGATCGTAGCGGCCGCCGCCGATCGCCCGTGGCGTCGGTAGTGGCGTCACGCAGCCCGCGTGTTAGCGGCAAAAGCCAAACCGCACGCTGACGTCACGGTGGGGCCGCGTGTCAGCCCACTCGGTGAACCAGGTGTCTTGGCGTCATCTTGGCGTCACGAGAGGCCCACATGTCGAGAGACACGAGCCAGTGGGCCGGTCCACGCGGTGGGCCGAGGAACAAGCCGTCTTGGCGGGTCCATGGACCCGAGGTGACGTGGTGGCCTCTGATTGGACCACGTGTCATGCTGACGCAATAAATTAATTTCTGAAAAAGAAAATGATTTATTAATTCGAATTATTGATTTCAAAAATGGATTCAAACTTCAAACGCTTATAACTTTTGCATTTCAACTCCGATTTGAGTGATTCAAATTTCTAAATTTTCATAAAAATGAGACCTACTCAAATATGAATTTTAATTAATTTTTGATTATGAATATTTCTCTGTTTTTAATTTAATTAATGTTTCCTTTAAACTTTAAACGGTTATAACTTTTGCATATAAACTCCGAATTTGACGATTCTAGGTTCTAAAAATTCATAAAATTATGCTCTCTCTATTTATGAACTTTATTTGGATGTTTGGACACTTTTTTCTAATGTTTATTTATTTATTGCTATTTGCACGCTTTACGAGTAGACGTTGAAGTGCCCGAAGGCTTCGAAGGTGAAGTGTTGACCCAGGAGCCAGCTCAAGACCAAGAACAAGTACTCTTTGAAGTCAATTTGTGGTTTGACCATGTTGATCCCATTTTCAAATTAAATTGGTTTAAATTATTGCATGCTAGTTTAATGAGAAAATACTTTATTTAATTTTGGGAAATTAGATAAATGCCAAATTGCTGTATGACACCTTGGTTAATTAAATATGTGCCATGACCCCTTGTCACCCTAGATGTGGATTACTAGTTGGACATTAGTAAATTGCCAACATGGGTAGTTAGACCGACGTAGTATGCTTAGTCTTGCCACGTGAAATGCTTTGGACAATCAAATGCTAATATTGACTTGATGAGATAATGCACGCCGAGCGTGAGGGAGGTTACGCTACCGAGTTGTGGCGTATGCTTCAGTTTCTTGGAGGTTTTGAGAGGCCGCTCTACCGAGGGACTACACTCGTGCAGGCAGGACTGGTCATAGGATGGGACGTCCGAATCACGGTGTATGCCCGAGAGAAGACAAAGTTCAGCCGCCCTTTCCACTTCACCGCCAGGAGGTCTACCTTTGAGATTGGAATCCAGGAGGTGTCGCGTCGAGCAATGCAGCAGATCGCTCGCACTTACTCCAGGGAGCTGGAAGGCACAGTGTTCCGTCACCACCCACGCCGAGACAGCAGAGCTCAGCGGAAGCCGATAGAAGATGAGGATGCTACCGTCACTCACTTAGCCAGGTTCGTCGCCGCTCAGGAGGAGCTGATTGATGACACAGTTCAGGAGTTGAAGAAGGCTCGCGAACAGGTTGAGGAGGAGAAGAAGCACTTAGAGAATGCTCGTGAGTACGTCGCTTATGCTGCGGAAAGGATCGCAGAGCTGGAGACCGCACTGTATGGACAGGGCCCCGATCCAGTGTTGGAGTTGGAAGCCCCAGAGCCAGAGGAAGAGCCAGAAGAGGCGCCACCTGCACCCGCGCCACATTTACAGCACCAGCCAGATCCAGAGCCAGAGGAGGACGCCGCGTCGTCAACCACAGCTGCAGTCGTGGGGCATGGCGATTGTTTCGCGCCGATGCCGTCGCACCCGCCCCGAGGAGGCAGTGGAGGTTTTCTCGACGAGTAAGCGTAGGCGTTAAGGTTGAGACTCCTTCGTCGAGTCGCGTTATAGAATAAGATTCACCCTTAGAAGTGTTGGATTTTCGTTGCTTGCTGAGTGTGCAGTATGTGTTGCAAGGCCCTTAGGCATTGTAAGCAACCATACCAAGTTATTATTATTAATAATAAAGTTGGATTTTGAGTTACACTTTCCCCCCGCATAAGTTTCCCTATTACTTGTCTATTCTTGTTCCCCCTTATCTCTGAAACCTTGGAGCAATCGACAGATGGTGAACACCCGTGGAAACCTTGGAGGCAACGGCAGTGGTTCTCGCCCAGCTGGAAACACCAATGATGGAGCACCTGCACCCCACCTAGCACCGCCAGTTGACATGCAGAATTTTGGAGCTTTTCTTACTGCTCAGACTCAGTTGATGCATGCTATGATGCAACAGATGCAGCAGGTCACTGCTAATCAAGTCAATCAGGGACAACGCCAGAATTCAAGACTGTCAGAGTTCATGAGGACTCATCCACCCACTTTCTCCAGGAATGCCAATCCGTTGGAGGCCGATGACTGGTTAAGGTCAATAGAGTGGAAGCTACACATTGCTCAATGCATGGGAAATGAGAAGGTACTCTACGCTTCTCATCAGTTGGAAGGGACAGCCGCCGAATGGTGGGAGAACTTCTGTGCCACGCAGGAGAACCCTCAAGACATCACTTGGGAGGAGTTTACAGCTGCGTTTCGTCAATATCATGTGCTGGAAGGAATTATGGACCTCAAGAAGGAAGAGTTCAGAGCACTGAAGCAAGGTAATCAGCTGGTGGCAGAATACCTGAACAAGTTCACACAGCTTGCAAGCTACGCACCTGAGGATGTAGCGACAGATAAAGCCAGATAGTCTCGCTTTATGAAGGGACTTAACTCCGGACTACAGGTGGGACTGATCACCCACACCTTTCCATATTTCCAAGAGTTGGTGAATAAAGCGCTTATTCTTGAGGACAAGCGCAGGGAACTGGACGACAACAGGAAGCGAAGGATGCAACAACAGAGATCGCGTCAGGGAGCGCAGCAGTGTTTGAGGGTTGCACCAAATCAGTTTTTCAGATTCCAGCCACAGAATGCAATGAGGACGCTGTCACCAGCACCAAGACCCGTCAATCAGAACTATCAGACTCCAGCCCCAGCCAGAAACGCCACTTCAGGCAGTCAACAGGGGACAGTGAGACGCTGCTACAACTGCAACGAGCCAGGACACTTTGCCAGCAGTTGCCCTAAGAAGACAGCAGGAGTGACCCCAGTCCGCTTCAATCTGGGATCCACACCAGCCAGGACGCCTGCACCAGGAGCCAACCGAGGGACAAAGACCAGAGTAGCACCCTGCATCGTGGTGAGAGGCCGAGTCAACCATGTCACCGTAGATGCACTTGAATGCCACGGACGTCAGATCGGGTAAGTTACTTGTTAACTCAGTACACCTGTGATTTTGTTTGACTCTGGAGCTTCGCATTCGTTTGTTTCTCAAGGCTTTGCTGCTAAAAATGATTTGGAGATTGCAAGACTTAAATGCATGATTTTAGTTCAAACCCCTGGTTCCGAACTCCGAACGAAAGTAGGATGTTCTGGGGTGAGAATATTAATAGATGGGATAGAGTTCCTAGCGAACCTTATTATGTTGGAAACCCAGACCTTAGATGTTATTTTGGGAATGAATTGGTTATCCCAGCACAAGGCCATTTTGGATTGTGGACGAAGGATTATTTCAGTTGAAAGCCCGTGTGGAAGGAAAGTGGAATTTCAAGCCACCGTCGTTAGAGATGGACAGTTGATGGTTAACAGCGCCAAGGCAATCAGCATAGAAGATGTCTCAGTAGTGAATGAGTACCCAGATGTTTTTTCCTGAAGATCTACCTTGTATGCCGCCAGACAGAGACATAGAGCTTGTGATAGAGCTTGTACCTGGTACAACACCGATAGCAAAGAGACCCTACCGGATGTCCACCGAAGATTTGGTAGAGATGAAGAAGCAGCTTGAAGAGTTAATGGAGAAAGGATTTATCAGACCGAGTTCGTTGCCGTGGGGAACGCCAGTTTTGTTCGTCAAGAAGAAGGACGGGAGTTTCAGGATGTGCATTGACTACCGTGCACTCAATGAAGTCACCGTGAAGAATAAGTACCCGCTACCCAGGATCGACGACCTGTTTGATCAGCTAAGAGGAGCCGGAGTTTTCTCCAAGATTGATCTGAGATCGGGATACCACCAGCTTAAGATCCGATCGGAAGATATTCCGAAGACCGCATTCTCGTCAAGATATGGACATTACGAGTTTACTGTTATGTCCTTCGGCCTGACAAATGCGCCAGCTTACTTCATGAATATGATGAACAAGGTTTTCATGGAGTACTTGGATATGTTTGTTGTTGTGTTCATAGATGACATTCTCATCTACTCCAAGACAAAGGAAGAGCATGCAGAGCACCTGAGGCGAGTTTTGGAGAAGCTGAGGGAACAGCAACTCTTTGCCAAGTTCAGCAAATGCAATTTTTGGAAAGACAAGGTAGAATTCGTTGGACATGTAATGACCGCAGAAGGAGTTGCCGTAGATCCAAGCAAGTTAGAAGCTGTATTACATTGGGAACAGCTGAAGACCGTAACCCAGATCCGGAGTTTCCTTGGGATGGCAGGTTACTACCGCCGCTTCATTGAAAGCTTCTCGATGATTGCGAGACCTCTTACGCAATTGTTGAAAAAGGAGAAGAAGTTTGCATGGACGCCGGAGTGCGAGAAAGGTTTTCAAGAGCTGAAGATGCGATTGACATCAGCGCCAGTGTTAGTTCTGCCCGGTGTCAATCAAAGCTTTGATATTTACTGTGACGCATCACGCCAAGGACTTGGGTGTGTACTGATGCAAAACGGAAAGGTCGTCGCTTATGCATCAAGACAGTTGAGGCCGCACGAGGAGAATTATCCAACGCATGACCTGGAGCTAGCTGCCGTAGTGCATGCTTTGAAGTTGTGGCGACACTATTTGATCGGAAACAGATGTGAGGAATACACGAACCACAAGAGTCTTAAGTACATCTTCACCCAATCAGACCTGAACATGAGGCAGAGGAGATGGTTAGAGTTGATCAAGGATTATAATGTTGGAATCCATTACCATCCCGGAAAGGCCAACATAGTTGCCGATGCTCTGAGTCGGAAAAGCCATACTGTGAACAAGTCGATAGCCGCGAATCAGTAAGAACTATGCAAGGATTTCCAGAAGATGCAGATTGAAGTGGTCCCAGAAGGATTCTTGGCCGCATTGGAAGTAAAGCCTACCCTGGAGGATCAGATCCGAGAAGGACAGAAGGATGATGACAAGATCCGCAGGATTAAGTCCAAAATGGATGAAGGTAAGGCCAAAGACTTCAAGCTGGACGAACAAGGTACGTTGTGGATGGAGGATCGAATTTGTGTGCCAAACAAGAAGGAGTTGAAATAGTTGATACTAGAGGAGGCCCATGACTCCAAGTATTCAATTCACCTTGGAAGTGCGAAGATGTATCAGGATTTGAAGGAAAGATTCTAGTGGCCGAGCATGAAGCGTGAAGTTGCCGAGCATGTTGCGTTGTGCGACATATGCCAGAGAGTTAAGGCAATGCATCAGAGACCGGCAGGATACCTGAGTGGAAGTGGGAGGAAATCGGAATGGACTTCATTACCGGGTTGCCGAAAACTCAGGGTGGATATGACTCCATATGGGTTATAGTGGACCGCTTGACTAAGGTAGCTCACTTTATTCCCGTAAAGACCACTTACTCGGGAGACAAGTTAGCAGAAGTGTATATGACCAGGATTGTCTGTTTGCATGGAGTACCGAAGAAGATTGTGTCGGACAGAGGTAACCAGTTTACCTCGAGATTCTGGAATAAGCTGCATGAAGCCATGGGGACCCGCTTGAATTTCAGTACAGCTTATCACCCTCAGACGGATGGACAGACCGAAAGAGTCAACCAGATTCTAGAGGACATGTTGAGAGCTTGTGCATTAGCTTATGCTACCTCTTGGGATAAGAGTCTGCCGTATGCTGAGTTCAGCTACAATAATAGCTATCAGGCCAGTTTACAGATGTCACCTTTCGAGGCATTATACGGTCCACCCTGTCGAACACCGTTGAACTAGAATGAGACAGGTGAACGCCGTGTCTTTGGGCCGGACATTCTTCAAGAAGCCGAAGAGCAGATTGCCATGATCCGGGAAAAGTTGAAGATAGCACAGTCAAGACAGAAGAGCTACGCCGATAACCGTCGCCGAGACTTGAGCTTTGAACCAGAGGATTTCGTGTACCTTAGGGTTACACCCCTCAGGGGAGTTAGGAGATTCCATGCCAAAGGGAAGCTCGCACCGCGATATGTCAGACCATTTAAGATTTTGAGCAGCAGAGGCGAAGTTGCTTACCAGCTGGAGTTACCGCAATCATTGGCAGGAGTACATGACGTGTTCCATGTGTCTCAGCTAAAGAAGTGTCTCCGAGTACCCAATGAGCAGACACCGCTAGAGTCAATCGAGCTACAAGAGGATCTGACTTACAAGGAACACCCCATCAAGATTCTGGACACAATGGATCGAGAGACGAGAAGCAAGTCAACCCGTTTCTGCAGAGTGCAATGGAGCAACCATGAGGAGAGTGAAGCAACTTGGGAGCGCGAGGAGGATTTGAAGAAAGAGTTTCCGAACCTATTCTTTAGTGAGCCCTGAATCTCGGGGATGAGATTCTGTTAAGGGGGGAGGTTTGTAACACCCCAATTTTTTGCTTTTCATGAAATTAGATGTTATTATTGTACACTCTGGTGAATTTTTGGAATTTTCTGGAATTTATTTGGACTTAATTTGAATTTATTTCCTTTTGAAATAATTAAAGAATCCAAAGTTGCAAATAAAATTTTGTTGGAAATATTTTATTTCAGTCCCAAATGGCCTAAAGTATTTTCCATAATTTTTCTGGGATTTTTCTGAGTATTTTGCTATTTTTCTGGATTTATTTGAATTTTCTACGAATTAATTGATTATTTAATCGCTGGAAAAATCGAGTTGGTTTTACTATTCCACTGACCGAGCCCGAGTCGGACTCGAGTCCGAGTCCGACCCAGACCCGACCGCGCCGCACGGTTCGATCGAACCGCGTCCAACCCTAATCCCGCGGACCGTCGGATCGAGATCCAATGGTCAGGATCTGCGCCGCACCGTTCGATCGGATTCGATCCGGATCCGTGCGTGCTGGGCCATCGTGGCCGTTGATCGCGGCACGTGTACGGCCCTCCGTCGTCATCTCCATCCGAGTCCGAGACGGACTCCTCCGCCGCGTAGCCGCCGTGTCCGTTAGGGTTTCGCGGATTGCGCGCACGCCGAGGCGCTATTTAAAGCCCCGACGCCACCCCGTTGAAGCTCTTTGCCGTGCGCACCTTTCGCCTCAAGTTTCCGAGCCTTAGCCACCGCCGCGGAGCCACAATCGCTCGCCGTAGTTGGAGAAGCCCTCCGCCTCGGTTTTTGCCTCGCCCCGTCGTCGTCCGCCGCCCTCCGCCGCGTCCGTGGTCAGATCTGGGACCGTCGCGTCAAGACGCACCCGTGAGTACCACTCACCTCACCGGAGAAGCCCCGGAGCGCCGCTGCGTTGGTCGCCTTCCTCCTCTCCGGCCAAGCCCGCACCGCCGCGACAACATCACCGTCGGTGCACCGTCGGATCCAGATCGGACGGCAATGGTGAGTTCACGTGTTTTCCGAACCGTAAAACCTAGATCGGATCTGGACCGTTGGATCTAGATCCAACGGCCCACGATCGCCACGTCCTGGTAACTGTGTTAACCTAGGGTAAATCTAGACCGTTAGATCTAGATCCTACGGCCAAGGTTAGTTGCGTTGTAGCCTTAGGGTTAGATCTGGACCGTCCGATCTAGATTGAACGGCCCGGATCGACCGTGCAGTTTTGAGCGTGCCATACCTAGATCTAATCGCAGCCGTTGATTTTCAAATCAACGGGCACGATCGCGTTACACGCGGCCACCGCCGCACCGCGGCGCTGGCTGAAGACGCCATCGACATGCGGGACCCGCATGTCAGCGACTGTGATGTGCGCCGAGCGCACCGTAGACCCGCCGGGCCCGTAGACCAGGTCCATGGACCGGGACACGTGGCAGCACCCGGGTGGTGCCATGTGGCCGATGACGTCATGCGGACGTCGTCGGTGGGTTCGACCGGCGCTGACGTCAGCAAGTCCATGTGGACCAATCCGGTGCTAACACGTGTCACTGCTGACGCAATAAATCATTTTCCGAAAAAGAAATAATTTATTTAATTCGGTATATTGATTTCAAATTTAGATTCAACTTTCAAACGCTTATAACTTTTGCATTTTAACTCCGATTTGAGTGATTCAAATTTCTAAATTTGTATAAAAGTGAGCTCTACTCAAATATGAAATTTATTTAATTTTTCGACCAAAGTTTTTCTCTGTAATATTATTTAATTGATTATTTAAACTTTAAATGCTTGTAACTTTTGCATTTAAACCCCGAATTTGACGATTCCAGTTTCTAAAAATTCATAAAATTATGCTCTCTATGTTTATGAACTTTATTTGGGTGTTTGGACACTTTTTGTCTACTGTTTATTTATTATTTGCTATTTGCACACTTTACGAGTAGACGTTGAAGTGCCCGAAGGCTTCGAGGGAGAAGTGTTGACCCAGGAGCCAGCTCAGGACCAAGAACAAGTACTTTTTGAAGGCAAGTGGTGCTTTGACCATGTTGATCCCATTTTCAAATTAAATTGGTTTAAACTATTGCATGCTAGTTTAATTAGAAAACGCTTTATTTAATTATGGGAAATTAGATAAATGCCAAATTGTTATATGACCCCTTGGTTATTTAAATATGTGCCATGACCCCCTTGTCACCCTAGTTGAGGATTAAATAGTTGGACATTACTAAATTGCCAACATGGGAATTTAGATCGTTGTAGCATATTGCTTAGACCTGCTACGTGCTCATGACATGATTTTGGACAATCAAATGTTAATATTGAATTAATGATATATTGAACCTGTTTTGGAAAGGTATCATGTGTTGTGATGTTCATGGCACGTGGTGCATGGTAATCAACTGGGGTTTGATAAATAGTTTTCGACAGGGGCATGAGGCAAGAATGATCGGGTGGGCCAGTTGTGGCACCGGGAACGTTGTTTTGGTTCTTCGGGTAGTCTTGCCCTGGTCACCCTAAGGACTTAACCTTGCAAGCCTTTGAAATGAGTCAATCGTGCGACCACATGTCTGTAATGGGACGGACCTAGTTGATTAAGTTGCTAATAACGTACCTGTGGGACCTCAGGATGTCAACTACACCCTTTGTGTAGTTGTACGGGGGAGCGTACCGGGGCTGCGGCCAGGTACCCATCTAACGGTGGATTGGCCTAAACTTCGCCTTCGCTAAGGGAAGGGTTAGTGTGCAACACCGGAGAGGACCACTTGTGCTGTTAGAAGTTTCCGAAAGACTTTGTTACGGACACTCACCTTTGTGGTGTTTGACTGTATCTTGTGGGTAAAGTGCATAACCTCTGCAGAGTGTAAAATCTATTCGAATAGCCGTGTCCGCGGTATTGGACATCGCTCGGGAATTACAGTCAAGGGTTAGACTTTCTTGAAAATAACTTGGTCTTGAAAGGTTGGGTTTGGTTTAATAATGACGTTGATGGAAATGTGGATTAGGATTGGGAAAGTTGTTTATTAAACTTCTGAAAAAGTTATTGATCTTATACTTGTATCTACTGCTTTCGAACTACTTATGATACTTGTTAAATGCTCTTTAATGCAAATATACCTTGAGCCACTCCTTTGTATTAAGCCGTGCATGTAGTATATTAGCTGCATTCTGTGCATGACTTGCTGAGTACCAAGTACTCACCCTTGCCGCAATACAACACCAGTTGAAGAGGAGTCTATGCCAGCTTTGGAGGAGGAGCTCCCAGAGGAACCGTCTAACTAGGGAGCGAGCCCAATCAGTTGCCTGTGGTATACTGGATGGCGCCACGATGTTATCTTACTTTTTCCGCTGCTATTATTTCCCTTTTAATAAGTTTCGCCCTACGAGGCGTATATTTGTAACTTGACCATAAGGTCGAGCAACCCGTTTGGTTAACTATTAAAGGTACTTTATTATTTCGCTGAGTATGATTGTGATATTTACCAATGTTGAGACTGTGTGCACTAGCGCGTTCCTGGACTAGTGCTGAATACACAGAGGGTCCGGATTTTCCAATTCGGGTCCCGATAGCAATGTGAGGATTTCCAGAGAATGCAGATTGAAGTCCTACCAGAAGGATTCTTGGCCGCATTAGAAGTGAAGCCTACCCTGAAGGATCAGATTCGAGAAGGACAGAAGGATGATGACAAGATCCGCAGGATCAAGTCCAAGATGGATGAAAGCAAGGCAAAAAACTTCAGACTGGACGAGCGAGGCACGTTATGGAAGCAGGATCGAATCTTTGTGCCAAACAAGAAGGAGCTGAAGCAGTTGATCTTAGAGGAAGCCCATGACTCCAAGTACTCAATTCATCCGGGAAGTGCCAAGATGTACCAGGACTTAAAGGAAAGATTCTGGTGGCCGAGCATGAAGCTAAAGTTGCCGAGCATGTTGCGCTGTGCGACATATGTCAGAGAGTCAAGGCAATGCACCAGAGACCCTCAGGATTGCTGCAGCCGTTACGGATACCTGAGTGGAAATGGGAGGAAATCAGAATGGACTTCATTACCGGTTTACCCAAGACTCAAGGAGGATATGACTCCATATGGGTTATAGTGGACCGCTTGACTAAGGTCGCCCATTTTATTCCAGTAAAAACCACTTACTCGGGAGATAAGTTAGCAGAATTGTATATGACCAGGATCGTCTGTTTGCACGGGGTGCCGAAGAAGATTGTATCGGACAAAGGTACCCAGTTTACATCGAGGTTCTGGAATAAGCTGCATGAAGCCATGGGGACCCGTTTGAACTTTAGTACAGCATATCACCCTCAGACGGATGGACAGACCGAGAGAGTTAACCAGATTCTAGAGGACATGTTAAGAGCTTGTGCGTTAGCTTATACCACTTCTTGGGATAAAAGTCTGCCATATGCGGAGTTCAGTTACAACAATAGCTACCAAGCCAGTTTGCAAATGTCGCCATTTGAGGCATTGTATGGCCGACCCTGTCGAACACCGTTGAACTGGAACGAGATAGGTGAACGCCGTGTCTTTGGACCGGACATTCTTCAAGAAGCTGAAGAGCAGATTGCCATGATCCGGGAAAGACTGAAGATAGCACAGTTAAGACAGAAGAGCTACGCCGATAACCATCGCCGAGACCTGAGTTTTGAACCAGAAGATTTCGTGTATCTCAGAGTCACGCCACTCAAGGGAGTTAAGAGATTCCATGCCAAAGGAAAACTCGCGCCGCGATATGTTGGGCCATTTCAGATTCTCAACCGTAGAGGTGAAGTTGCGTACCAGCTGGAGTTACCGCAATCACTAGCAGGAGTACATGACGTGTTCCACGTATCCCAGCTGAAGAAGTGTCTTCGAGTACCTGATGAGCAAACGCCGCTGGAGCCGATAGAGCTGCAAGAGGATCTAACTTACAAGGAACACCCCGTCAAGATTTTGGACACAATGGATCGAGAGACGAGAAACAAGTCAACCCGTTTCTGCAGAGTTCAATGGAGCAACCATGCGGAAAGTGAAACAACTTGGGAGCGCGAAGAGAATTTGAAGAAAGAGTTTCCGAACCTATTCCTTAGTAAGCCTTGAATCTCGGGGACGAGATTCTGTTAAGGGGGGGGAGGTTTGTAACACCCCAATTTTTTCTTTTCATGAATTTAAATAAGATTTGGCACTTTGGTGAATTTTTGGAATTTTCTGGAATTTATTTGGATTTATTTGGAATTTATTTGAATTTATTCCCTTTTGAAATAATTAAAGAATTTGATTTTACAAATAAATTTTTGTTGAAAATATTTTATTTGAGCCCAAAATGTTCTAAAATATTTTTTAGAATTTTTGTGGAATTTTTTCTGAGTGTTTTGCTATTTTTAATGAATTAAATGAATTTCTGGGAATTAATTGGATTATTTAATCGCTGGAAAAACCTAATCGGTTTCACTGTTCATCCGACCGGACCCGAGTCCGAGTCAGACTCGAGTCCGACCCGGACCCGACCGAGCCAGCCGTTCCGGTCGAACCAAGTCACCAAGCCCTAATGCGCGTGACCGTTGGATCGAGATCCAACGGCCACGATCGCGCCACGTCACCCGAACCCGAGCCCGACCGAGCCAGCCAGGTCGCCCGAGCCAGACCCGAGCCCAAACACCCGTACCGTTGGATCTCGATCCAACGGCTCACGTTGAGCCACGTCACCCCAATCCGAATTCAATTCGGATTCCGCCGCCGCAGTCGTGTGGGCCTCGGTTTCCGCAGTTTTCACGAACGCCGAGGGGCCTATTTAATGCGCCGCCGCCGCCAACGTGTTGCCAACTTCCGAGCGCACTCGTAGCCCTAGACAACGTCGCCTGAGCCGCCGCCGTTTGCCCTCGCAAGCTCGCTGTAGTTGGTTTGGTGTTCCGCCGCGGTTGATCACCGTTTTCGCCGCCGTACGCCGCCCTCCGCCGCCGTTGAGATCAGATTCGGAACCGCAAGGACCAGCCGCGTCGGAGGGGACCTTTCACTTCGCCGGAATCGCGCCCAAACGCCGTCGGGCGTGTCGCCGTCCCCGTCTCCGGTGAACCAACTCCGCCGCGCGCCATCGCCGTCGCTCGAGCCCCGTCCACCATCCGATCCAGATCCAAGGGCCCAGATTCATCCACGTCATCCCTGGTGAGATCTCACGTGCTAATCTCCGGATCTATTTCCAACTGTTGGATCTAGATCCAATGGTTTAGATCGTGCCACGTAGCTAAAACCGCACCGTGCTTGGATAGATGTCAGCCGTTAGATCGAACGGCTAGGGTGAGCCACGTTGTAAACTCTAGATTGGATCTTGACCGTCCGATCAAGATCCAACGGTCCAGATCAGCCGAGTAGTTTTCCTATTGTGTTAAGCCAGATCTGATCTGGGCCGTTGATTTTCAAATCAACGGCCGAGATCCAGCCACGTGGTCGAGATCGACCGTCGCGGTCGGTAGCGGCCATCTTGGTCAGCCGACGTCGGCCAGTGACGTCACGCGGGGCCCGCGTGTCAGTGACCGAGCCAAACCGCACCATGACGTCACGCTGACGTCACGGTGGGCCAGCGTGTCGACCCACTCGGTGAGCAGTGTCGCGACATCATGCTGACGTCACCAGAGGGGCCCACATGTCAGAGACACGAGCCGTGGACCGGGTCCACGGTAGACCAAGCCAAACCGTGCGCCGGGTCCATGGACCCGAGGCGACATGGCGGCCTCTGATTGGTCCACGTGTCATGCTGACGCAATAAATTAATTTCCGAAAAAGAAAATGATTTATTAATTCGAATTATTGATTTCAAAAATGGATTCAAACTTCAAACGCTTATAACTTTTGCGTTTCAACTCCGATTTGAGTGATTCAAATTTCTAAATTTTCATAAAAATGAGACCTACTCAAATATGAATTGTAATTAATTTTTGATTATAAATATTTCTCTATTTTTAATTTAATTAATGTTTCCTTTAAACTTTAAACGGTTATAACTTTTGCATATAAACTCCGAATTTGACGATTCCAGTTTCTAAAAATTCATAAAATTATGCTATCTTTGTTTATGAACTTTATTTGGATGTTTGGACACTTTTTGTCTACTGTTTATTTATTTATTGCTATTTGCACGCTTTACGAGTAGACGTTGAAGTGCCCGAAGGCTTCGAAGGTGAAGTGTTGACCCAAGAGCCAGCTCAAGACCAAGAACATGTACTCTTTGAAGGCAAGTTGTGCTTTGACCATGTTGATCCCATTTTCAAATTAAATTGGTTTAAATTATTGCATGCTAGTTTAATGAGAAAATACTTTATTTAATTTTGGGAAATTAGATAAATGCCAAATTGCTGTATGACACCTTGGTTAATTAAATATGTGCCATGACCCCTTGTCACCCTAGATGTGGATTACTAGTTGGACATTATTAAATTGCCAACATGGGTAGTTAGACCGACGTAGTATGCTTAGTCTTGCCACGTGAAATGCTTTGGACAATCAAATGCTAATATTGACTTAATGAGATACTGCACCTGTTTTTGAAAGAAGTATCATGTGTTATGATTGTTGATGGCACGTGGTGCATGGTAATCAACTGGGGTTTGATAAATAGATTTCGACCGGGGCATGTGGCAAGAATGATCGAGTGGGCCAGTTGTGGCATCGGGAACGATGTTTTGGTTCTTCGGGTAGTCTTGCCCTGGTCACCCTAAGGACTTAACCTTGCAAGCCTTTGAACTGAGTCAAATGTGCAACCACATGTCTGTAATGGGACGGACCTAGTTGATTAAGTTGCTAATAACGTACCTGTGGGACCTCGGGGTGTCAACTATACCTTTTGTGTAGTTGTACGGGGGAGCGTACCGGGGCTGCGGCCAGGTACCCATCTAACGGTGGATTGGCCTAAACTTCGCCTTCGCTAAGGGAAGGGTTAGCGTGCAATCACCGGGGAGGACCACTTGTGCTGTTAGAAGCTTCCGAAAGACTTTGTTACGGACACTCGCCTTTGTGGTGTTTGGCTGTATCTTGTGGGTAAAGTGCATAACCTCTGCAGAGTGTAAAATCTATTCGAATAGCCGTGTCCGCGGTATTGGACATCGCTCGGGAATTACAGTCAAGGGTTAGACCTTCTTGAAAATAACTTGGACTTGAAAGGTTGGGTTTGGTTTAATAATGACGTGGATGGAAATGCGGATTAGGAATGGGAAAGAAGTTTATTTAACTCCTGGAAAAGTTATTGATCTTATATTTGTTTCTACTGCTTTCGAATCTACTTATGCTACTTGTCAAATGCTGTTTTACTGCAATTATTCCCTGAGCTATTCCTTTGTACTAAGCATGCATGTAGTATATTAGTTGCATTCTGTGCATGACTTGATGAGTACCAAGTACTCACCCTTGCCACAATACAACACCAGTTGAAGAAGAGTCTACACCAGCTTTGGAGGAGGAGCTCCAGGAGGAACCGTCTAACTAGGGAGCGAGCCCAGTCAGTTGCCTGTGGTATACTGGATGGCGCCACGATGTTATCTTATTTTCCGCTGCCATTATTTCTCTTTTATTAAGTTCTCGCCCTGCGTGGCGTATATTTGTAACTTGACCTTAAGGTCGAGCAACCAACTTGGTTAACTATTTAAGGTACCTTATTATTTCGTTGAGTATGATTGTGATATGTACCAATGTTGAGACTGCGTGCACTAGCGTGTTCCTGTACTAGTGCTGAATACACAGAGGGTCCGGATTTGCAAATTCGGGTCCCGACACCTTTCCCTATCGGGTATGTGCCGAGACGAATCCTTGATTGCCACCGCTTCTTATTTTTGGTCGGGTGCCTTCAATGCTTTCTCCTTCCGGCCCGGCTTCTTTGTTTCGACTCTCATCGATGTGGTAGTACTAACCGGTCTCAAACCGACGGGCCAGCAATTTCATGCCTTTGACGCAACTCACTCCCATCGGTTGCCAACCAAGACCAGTTGGTCCCGTTATCTCAATGAGTTCAGCCAATCATCAGGTCCGGTAGGGCCCCGTGAGCACGTCGCCTTCTTGACTATGTGGTTGGAGAAATTCCTCTTATGTGGCGCTACAGTGGGTCCCACTACCAACTTCCAAGGCCTAGCAGAGGCTCTGGTCGCTGGCAAGGATATAGCCATGGGGAAGCTGTTCTTGGGTGCGGTATTCCGGACAATGCACCTTATCACTTCAAAGCTGAACAATGCGGCTGAATTTCATACTGTCGGGCACTTGGGAGGCCCCCTTTGGTTCATTCAATTATGGCTGATGGCCCAATTTCAGACGCCTTTTGGATTCACACCCTCTCCAGACATTCGCTTTCCGCGTGAAGACGTGTCGGAGGAAGAAACGGCATCCGAGGAACCTCCTCTCCGGCGCTGCCGCTCGTATGGAGAGGCTCTATCTTAACTTCCCCTGGGCGACCGTAAGGTGGATATGGTGGCCTTTGCCCAATACTTCACTTCTATTCCATAGAGCATCTCCCTACTGTGGACTTTCTCCCGTATCGGCAAATCGACTTCTTGGAGTATGAGCGTCCCAGCCTCTGCCGACCGGACCGTCCTGATGCTGAGTGGCTCAGACATTTCATTTCCCCAAGCATCTTTTCAGTCGGCCTTAGCTCTTCAAGACGCACCCAGAAGACGTCATACGAGTATTATCATCTGGCTGTCTATGCCAGGCAGTTAGGATTTGGGCAGATCCCTCCCCAGCTGGTGCTCTTCGATAGGCTTCGGGAGCGGGAAGTGCTGGAGTGTCCCCTTGATTTAAATAGTGCACTGGACCAGAGTGGGGAGTTGCTGATAGATTCTGTGTCTAGGGTAGTCAAGGCATCCCGGTCTCGCGCGACGAGATGCTTCATTGCTTCGATGAATCCCATCCATTACCTCCTTCACCCCAGGTATTTTTCGATATGCTGCTCTTTCCTACTTAGCATTTGCTGCTGATCTTCTTTTGCTACTTTTGTACTTCAAGGGTATCGCAGACGCGCGGCCACTATTGTCGACCAGTGGCAAAGTTATTGAATTCTTTACCAATATTACCAAGCGCACAAATGTTGGTCTTACTTCCCCAACTCTGAAGGATGACAAGAGAAGGGGTCGCGGATGGGTACCGGTTCAGTCTCGGCGCAAGAGAAAATCGGCCGATGCGTCCAAAGACCTACCTCCCCCAAGACCTGGGATGGTTGGTGTGATACAGCCGATGCCTTCTCAGGATGGTACGGCTTCCGTCCAGCAGGGTAAGTATTTACGTTGTCCGTTCCCCTGCGGGTTGATGTTTTGCTTATGGCCCCCACTTTCCGTTATGCTTCATGGCACAAGCGGATTGCTGGTCGGAGAAGACTTACGAAGGTCTCTACTCCTTCCCCACCTGCTTCGCCGGTCCCTCAGGTATCTGCATTTTCTCTTTTGGCTCTTTGCTTGACTATTGCTAAGAGTTTCTCTTCTGTTCAGCCGCCTGTGGGGGACATAGCGTTGGAAGCTTCTGCAACAGCCCATGATGTGCTTTCGGCCCCAGCCGTTGCTGCTGATGTTGCTTCTGAGGACATTGTTTTGGAGACCACAGCGGCCGTTGTTGCAGACATTGACGGGAGCACTGCTATGGCGGACATCCAAACGGTTGACACGTGACAAGGTGCTGACGTTGTTTCTGCGGAGATCGCCGTGGAGGACATAGCAGCAGGGACTGATGTGACTACTTCCGCGGGGTTGCCGTGGCGTTGTCTTTGCACCCCCCCTGTGGTTAGCCTGATGGAATCAGCCGATGTCTCTTCTGCTGGGGAGCCTTCAGGCGTCGCTATCCCTTCGAGCCCTTGCTCTAGTGAAGAGGTATCTTCTTCTACTCACTACTTTTGTTCTTTTCTGAGTGTTCCATACTTCCGGCTGATGTCTTGCCCTTTAGCTGATGGCGAGCACCCTCCTTGGATTCACCCCAGGGGAGCTCAGCTTCCCTCCCGACGGTGCACCTCCTGCATTTTAGTCGATCCAAGTAGGACTGGACCCTTCATCAGCGTCGCGGTGGGACAAACTGAAGTAGCTTCATCGGCTTTTGGTGTGATCAGGGCCGATGGTGCTAGACTCATATCAGTTAATTTCTGCTTTGCTTGCTGAAGTAACTCCCTGCCTCTCGTCGTCATCTTCAGACGCGTTCCGTTGCCTACACGGGCACTTCTTGGAAAGGGATGTTGTTCGATCAGCACAGGAGTGCCACCGGCAGCGGGAGGAAGTTGCGAAGGAGCGTGCAGAACTTGTTCTTCAGGCGGCCAACGTGAAGAAGGAGAAGGCTGCCTTTGACGCTGCAGTTGCTTCGGCTCAGGCTTTAGTGCCGTCGAGAGCAGAGCTGGTTGATGAGATAGCCCGCTTGAAACAGGCATTAGCCGAAGCAGAGGTCCGCCTCTCCGAGATGGACCGCAAGGCTGCCTTGGCAAAGGCTGACATTCAAATGCGTCGAGCCAGTCTAGTGGAATCCTATCAGCGGATCGATGCCAGAGTCAAAGTGATCGTGCCAGTCCCAGGCAGCGCGTCGGATGATGAGGCTCTGATCTGAAGCGTGGGTTAGGCTGCACAGGAGGCCGCTGATAGCATTATTCACTTCATTTAGACGATGTATTTAAACAACACAGCGCCTTTTCGTCTTGTAATGTTTTGATTTGCGACCGAACTTATTCCATACTGATCTTGATTCGGCCACCAACGCTCTTCTTGTTCCCTGTTTTTCTAAGCTCCAATCCACACGCTAGGGTAGTACTTCTTCACATAGTTTCCATTGATGGCCTTGACGTATGCTTCCCCTTCCAAGGTTTCAAGTATGTATGAGTTTCCTGGTACCAGCCGATTGACTTTGCATGGCCCCTCCCATGTGGGTGACCATTTTCCGTACTTGTTATCTCTCGTTCCGATTGGCAGAATAGTTTTCCATACGAGATCACCTTCCTCGAATGACTTGGGCACGACCTTTTTGTTGTATGCTCTTGCCACCCTAGCTTTATTCGTCTGGATATGTTCCATCGTTCTCAACCTTAACTCTGTTAAATCCTCGAGATTATCGGCCAACGTATTCTTGTAGTCCTCAGCTGATAGAGTATCTTGCATGGCGACTCTAAGTGAGCTTATGCCAATTTCCAATGGCAATACTGCTTCTTGCATGTATACTAACTGGTACGGGGATACTTTGGTGGCCCCGTGGCATGATACCCTATATGCCCACAGTGGATCGGCTAACGTCGTATGCCATCCTATAGGTTTATCGGCTATTTTTCTTTTAATCAGTTTTATCAATGTCTTGTTTGATGACTCGGCCTGCCCATTGGCCTGAGCGTAGTATGGCGAGGAATTCAGCATCCTGATCCCTAAACCTCGGGTGAAGTTTTGGAAAGCTTCTGACATGAACACAGCGCCTTGATCGGTCGTAATAGTTTGTGAGATCCCGAACCGATGGACAATGTGTTCTTGGACAAATGCTATTGCCTCCGTACTGGTGACTTTCTTTAGTGGTACCGCCTCAACCCACTTTGAAAAGTAATATGTGGCGGCCAATATGAATCTGTGCCCTTTGCTGGAAGCTGGATAAATCTGCCCGATGATGTCGATACCCCACCCGCGGAATGGCCAGGGTTTCACAATTGGGTGTAAAACCGCTGTCGGTGTATGAGCCAATAGACCCCTTCCGGCGAGGGGTATACTAAGTTCTAACTGGGGCTTTCGTGGAGACTGCTTGGGAAAGGGAGAATCGGGGCCGTAGTATGCAAGGAGACTCCGGCGTTTTGTCAGGTTCGGGCCCTCCTGAGAATAATAGCCCTACTCATGTGCTCTTGTATTTTGGTATGCTTGGGGGGAGCTGGAAGATGAACAGCCACCCGAAGCCGCTCAGATCAGCCCGCCCAGAACGGGGAGTCTAGTCTGATAAAAATGATCGAACCCCTTCTCCCATGCACCCCGTCTCCCTTTTATACTCGGGATGGCGGGGGCGCATGGGAGGCTTACACAGCAAGCTATACTCATTACCCTGCTCTAAGCTATACTCATTACCCTGCTCTATGGCATTAAATGCCCCTGCAACACATTTAATGCCCTGGCGCAGACATCCTCTCCCCCACCCTTGAGCGTCGCGCCTGCCGGCTTCGCCCGATCCACCGGGGTGGGAAATTGCACCCTGACGTCGCTCGTCATTATGGCGCGCGTTGGGGACACGCGCTGCCATACTGTGGCCTTCATTACCCCCATTTAATGTGCACGACACGCATTAAATGTCTTTGACCTCCCGATCCACTAGGCGCCAGCAGCATGGCCTGACCGCCACCTGTCCGCTGGGCGACCTCGAAGCTGACCGCCAGAGGCGTGGCCTGGTCGCCATATTCCTGCTGGCGATCACTCAGCTGACCGCCAGAGGCGTGGCCTGGTCGCCATCTTCCTGCTGGCGATCACTCAGCTGACCGCCAGAGGCGTGGCCTGGTCGCCACCTTCCTGCTGGCGATCACTCAGCTGACCGCCAAAGGCGTGGCCTGGTCGCCACCTTCTCGCTGGCGATCACTCAGCTGTCCGCCAAAAGGCGTGGCCTGGTCGCCACCTTCCCGCTGGCGATCACTGAGCTGACCGCCAGCTGTAACATCCTCAAAAATTTATAAAAGAATAAAATGAAATATTAAAATATAAATTTGATTTAGTATCGTTTCTCCAAAAACTTAAATACATTTGTTAGATATCCTGCTAAACAAATATTTGAGTTTTAGAGTTTCGGGAAAAGAAATGGATAAAAGGGATAAGAAGGTAGAAGTGAAAAACCTTAGTTTAAGAACAATGTGTTGATAAGAAAGAAATTTAAAAAGATTGCATTGATAACTAGCAAGGTAACCATGGCCTTATGAAAAGAATTTAGTTGATGTTTTTCTTAAGACTTTGAGTAGTAGTGAGTCAACATTGAAACTGATAAAGTTATCTATAATCATTAGGTGTATTGTGAATACACTGAATAATAGGATTTGCTTATTAACAAGAGGATAATAGATAATACGAATCATTACTGTTCCTGATCAGAAACAATCATTGCACGAGATTAAACTGCAACACTAATTTTATTGATATGATGTAGTTCATATTTACAATAAATAGGAAGTACAAGAATTTTTTATAAAGACATACAACAACTATATTAATTACATCACATAAGACTGTTCGATTACAAGTCCGATTATAAATTACATCATAAGAAAATAAATTACAAGATCCTAAACTACAGCTCCTGTGCTGTCTTGATCTGCATTTGTAAACCTGCATATTCAATAGTACACATGTGAGAAAAAGAATAAAATAAATGCATTAAATTGGATACATTAAATGGAAAGGGAAATAATTGCCGTCAGCCAAGTTAGATCGCTCAGTGAGGTACCCTAGATTGTCCGGGGGCCAATCTGGCTCCTCTCGCGATTAGGTTTGCATCACTCGGCAAATTACAAACCTGTTTGATCCGTAGACGCGAATATTCAGAAAATATCGCGAGGTAGAAATATTTTACCACAAGAAACAAAGGAACCTCGGTGAGTAGAGATGAAGCCAGGCAACAGCACCCACGGGACAGCACACCCAATCCGTAACTCCACCGAAACCTCCAGACCTTGAGGTGATAAGGTAAAGCCCAACCGGTGTTCCAGGAACCAGCCACGGCAACACAATGAACCCAGAGCAAACACACGGCCCAAGTCGATGACCATAATGGTGTCATTTAGACCACAAGATTTAAAGTATTTTATATAATTAAGATAAGGCAATCTCAGTAAAACCTCTAGGACAACACCCACCCGACCAAGCACGTTGGTCAAGGCAAAGACCAAGGCACATGAGCAAAGTTACCAAGCCATTTCATCCACCCAACCGAGATCTCCGAACATTACGGAGGACCAAAGCAAGAAACAACAGGGAACCAGGATAAAGCAGTCAAACCAAAGAACCCAGGCAAATAGCCAACCGGCTACTTAGATCACAAGACTCGAGATCAATGCACCGACAAGATGAATAAATGAGCAAATAAACCACCAGTAAAGACCATTCTACCGAGCTCCCTTTCAAACCCTGCTCACACCACCATTACCATGCTATATAAACCAGCCAAGCCTCACTAAGGAGACACAAAACAAACCATTGCCCAGAGCAAACCCACACAAGATAGGAGAAGCCGTGAAAGGCAAGCCTCAAAAATTGGCGCAAGAAATCACCAAATAGGAAGCTAGGAGAAGCCATATCTCAGGAGCAAGAATGGGAGATCAAGCCTCCAATTATATAATACCTGATCACCCCCTTTTACAAAAGTAAGTTCCCAATATTTGATTCCATTAGAAGTATGTTACCACAACTAGTAAGCATGAAGATGAGCTGGATTAGAGAAGGATAGTAGAAGAGAAAATATAGAGTTAGTGGTCTCAGATTAGATGCCTAACAAACATTACGAGGGTTGCATCATATGTTTCCTTGAATTGCTAATACTCCCCCCGGCGTATTGCAACTCAAGATCATCGCTATGACGCCATCCTACCCGCAAGTTTAAAAATGCACGAATCATCACAGACCTTGGTGCTCAGTCTTTTATGACCAGTTTATAATATCATCGCTACAGAGCGACATCATAGCACCAATAAATATTCTTAGGTCCTGTCATTTAACCCCTCAGTCCATATATTCAGATTCTGATTCATCATCATATAGTCATAGCTATTGGGCGAAGCATGATGTCAATTCCATCATCTACCATGCGAATGAGACATTAGAAAGCCACGATTAATATGCCCTAAATCCATAATGGAAGATCATTCCAGACCTTGGTAATTAATCAAAACCATGTAAGCAAACCATACACATAACCGATTTATAATGCTTCAGTGCATAGCATGGATCAAACCACTCAGTTAAGACAATAACAGACATGAAAGGATCTCATGTGTTCCAATGACCCATTTTAGCCCCTTTTTCCCATTTTCTAACATGAGCATAAATAGTAAGCACAGATAATACTCCCCTATTCGAGATTTCATACATCAATAACTCAATAGATTCAATGTATTTATGATGATTCAATAACTCAAATGCCTAGCATATTATCAATCCTATCCTTTACCATATATGCAGTTTAAAACCAAAGTTACTATCCTTATGCCTTAATCAAGTGTTAAGAACATCAGAGTAGAGCAAAGTATCAACTCAATATGTGCTAAATTCATCCATTTCCATCATAAGTTCAGAACAAGTACTACCCATCAATCCGTTCAACACATCATAACAATAATCAAGACAATGAACTACTAAAACATCTTCTAAACACCACAGATCAAGGAAGCATGATCTCAAAGATCAATATCTAAATCTCAATCATCATGAAACCCTAACATTAAGCAACACGTAATAATCCCCAATCACAATAAGGAATCGGCATGTAAGGAAAAGGGGACAAGAACTTAGGGGATATCAAACCCTAAATTAAATGGAACCATCATCAATCGGCATCCGTGAGAGGGAGTGAGGAAGAGAGAGGATTAGGGTTACCAACCTTATTTAAGAGAAAGGAGAAGGGATGGAGAACCAAACCGCAAGGACGGGAAAAGCCAGTGGAGCCGGTGTGTGACCTCGTTGGAGGCGGCGCGATCTTTGGCCGGTGCGAGTAGGCATGAAGGCGGCCGACGCCATAGGAAGCGCGACGTAGGGAGTCCTGGCGGCAGCCTAGGGCAGAGGACCGGCGCAGGGCGGGCGGCGGCTGTGCCAACGTCGCTCGCTCGAGCCAAACGGCCGGTGGCGCCGAGCCAACCAACCAGATCAAGAGAAAGAGCAAAGAGATTTGAGGAATGGGGAAAGGTTTAGGAAGGTGCTAGAAAGAGAGAGGGAGAGCTCATTCGGCCGAAGAGATGAGGGAGAGAGAAGAAATTAGGAGAAAAGGAAGTTTGAAGAAAAAGTATTTCTTATGCAAATTGGAGATGTTATTTCAAATAATCCAAAATTTTAGTTAATTACAATCTGTATAAGAAATAGTTTCAGCTAATCAATTTATTCACTTAAAACCCGACGAGAAAGTAGCTATATAAACTTGGCACCCATTAGGGATAATTATTATTGTTTGATAACCGCTTAAATTAATCCTTCTCTCCCAATCTATATACTTAGAATATAATATAATTATAATACATAGGTGGATAAACATACTTGTTCAGCTCATTCTTTTTTTTATGCAATCCATAAAAACACGATCGTTTGATACTACGATGATGATTAGATTTACTACTAGCCTAATCTGTTTCTATATATGTACTAAACTTTAAGCATATGGAATATTTAGCCCTTAATTGACACATACTTCCAATCGGTTGATAAAACATTTAACAATATATTAATATTGGTAGAATCATTCCTAGAATACTATTTAAAGCACTACGATTTCATTTTGTCTAAAATCATTTCTATTATAACCTGCTTTGCATCTGAATCCTATTAAAACATGACCCTGCGAAAGATAAACCCCAAAGTCTGGAATACCAATGCATGTACCTAAGTTTAACCATACAATTTGTAGTTACTCTCACATCTGTTATTATATAGACTAATTGATATCATTACGAGTAGTCTTACACCTTGAAAATGAATTATAGTATTTTAAATCTTACAATCTTAGCTTCCTGAATTCGTAAAATAAAATGAAATAATTCATAAAGAATAAATGATGTGTGTTGTTCAACCCATACCGTTAATAACAATAAAGGTCACAACGTAAGATATTATACACGCACACGAGATCACAACCAACCATACTCGTTTTATGTAATGATTGCTTATTTGAATTTCCATCCGATTTCCTTTTGCCCTTATTGAAAGTGTTATTTGCTATTTGTTATTCTTTTCTGTTACACGACGTGTAGAATCCGACGTCTCGGACTTCGTCGTCAACAATCTCAAGATGACGTCTTCAACTCGTCGCTAAAGACAACAAGTAGCAAGGCAAGCACCCCCTTGATCATCTTGATCCCAGATTTCATAAATCCACTAAAATGTGATTAAGAATCTCCCTGCATGCTCATAATTTGATAAACTATTATTTTGTTACTTGGTAGATATTAACCCAAATTGATGGATTCCCTTAATCACATGGACATACGATCCATGAAAACCCTAGGAATGGTTAAGTTCATTAAATTGGGTATAATCGCTATTAATCTGCATATGCTTAGCAATCGCTTTAGATTAATGTCGAAACATTTACACCCACACATCATTCTTTATGAAATCTTTTATGGTTTATTTAAGCGATGAAAGGATACTGGTAGTTTGATAAAAATGAAAATAAAACTATTGCTTCGACGTGGGTGATTATTGGCAATAGCCAGGTTGTACATGTTTTAACGTGTAATGAGCTAGGTGGAGTTATCGCCCATGTCATTTTAAGGACCGAACATGGTGTCCCGCGATCCAAGATAACCGTACATCCACAAGTACCGGATCGACAGTCTTAACTTATTAAATTATTTGGGAATTAGCTTTGCACATTGGTAGGCGCTGTAGCACGGGCATTCCGGATATAGGTTTGCTCGAGGGAGGTGTCATCACCGAGGTGTTGGCATCTGCCGTTGTAACGATGTACGCCTGGCTATGAATTGGGGCTGTTGTTGTACCATTTGAGCCGCGGGCTCCTGAATACTATTGCTTCACCGTTTGTTTGCTTCCATCATAGTCAGGAGTAACGTCATTGGGCTAGTGCAAAGTTAAGGTTCAAGTAATCGAACGGTTTCGTTATGAACTCTCTGGCGGCACACCAAAGGAAGTGTGTCTATATGCATTGCCACAACGGGAGGACATATCTTGTGGGTAAAGCTGTACAACTCTGCAGAGTCTAAAACTATTCGAATAGCCGTGTCCACGGTCATGGACGACTTGGTGAACCCACACTAAGTTAGTTGTTTTCTATTTTTGAAAACCTTGGTAAAAGACTTTGGAAAATGTTTCACAAATCATAAATATCACTTGTCATTGTATTTTCTTCAGTAAGACCATGGAGGGTCTTGTTCATATTTTACTCACGAAAGGGGCCGTGAGTAAAATGTTACTATCCTTTTTATTACTTGTTATCTCAATTACTTATCAAACTGTCTTAAATTTTTATTTATGCTTTCCATTACTATTCAGTATTACTTCATTCAAAACTTTCGCTTTATGCAAAACAACCATAGAAACCCACTTTCTATTCAGCCTGCATATATTTCAGGTATTGCAAACACTACAAGTCTTGCTGAGTACGCAACGTACTCACCCTTGCTATTATTGTTGTTTTTAGACAGGAATCCTCGACAGGTACTGCGACGCAGGAAAACGGGATTTTTAACGACGTTTCTTTCTAAGGCTTTACCTTGTCAGTTGCCTGTGGATTATGTGGCAAACTACAAGACATCTGATTCTTTCGGCTATGTTTAGACGACCTTGTCGGTCATATTGTATCATTACTTCCGCTGTAATAAAATATGAAATTTTTGTATGGTTGTGATTCCAAATTGTGTTTTGTGCGTGCGACCATCGATCATGGGAATGGTACAAGATGCACATTAGAACCTTGCTTTTATGTTTGCAATCAGAGCATAAAAGTGAGGGTCTTACGATTTGGTATCGAGCCATCTTGATCGCAGCAAACCTTAGATAGAATGGCCAAGTTAGTTGAAATTTTAAAATTTGAAATAGACAATTTTATATTTAGGAATGAAAGCTGCTATATATATGTTATTAACCTCCTGTTGTTTTATATTATCTCATTATTAATTCTTTCCTCATCACATTATAGTCAAGTATTACTACTCTTTCCCTTAATTACCTTTGTTATTATTCTCCCTTATTATATTATCTAAATACTCTCCTCCTCATTAAACATTCTCAGATGATCATTCCTTTCGGTAGATCTTTCTTTCCTGTTCTTTCTATAAGAGTTCTTCCTCTTATCTACGTTCTTATTAAACCCCCGCCAAGAAACCTTCTTGAAAATAATAATCTTTATTGATTGCTAAAACACATAGTGCACCGCTACCGATAACTTTAGGATGTCGGTGCTATATCATTATTCTCCTCCCTACATAACCAAGGAAGACTATTGCATCCACGCCGATAACCTCAGAAAGACAGATGCTACACTCCGTCAATTTCTTCATTGTCGTGGAAGCTTTGGACTATCATCCTCGACAAGTGATGCAAGAGTTCGAAGAAAGTCGATGCCAAGTAGTCTACCTTAAGAGGCAGTGTCCCCTAAAGTTATAAGTAGCTTGGACAACACGTCCAAACTCGTTTTAAGACCATGTACTACTAAGTTAAGAAGAAACATTAGAACACCTTAGAACTTCTATGTATTGCAGTTTAAGGACGCGTTCTTTTGTTGATGGTAATTGCTGAAATCTTTCTGTGTTGCTCCTCGGGATGCACTCGTGAATGTTTGGCATAAAGTTAAAAGCTTCACGATGTCGCAACCCTTAAATTAATAAGAAATTATAATTAAGAAATTTTAAACAAAAAGTTATCTTGTATCAAATAAAAAGTAGACTTAGAATTTAATTCTCTCTTTATACCTATTTGTCTCTTCCCTCGTATAGAAATTCTAAATAAAACCTTTAAGGAAAGTAATGTTGTCTAAAATAAGGTAACTTGAACTTTTAGACAAGTAACTTTGGGATAAAATACTCTCATATAACTTACCTCTTCCCTTTGTAGGACTTTCCACCTCTATATTATTCTAAGTTATTAATCTCCTCCAATTCCTATTAACAAAGTCAATATCTAGCAAGAAGTTTTGTGACCTCCAAAACCATACCATAAGCCGAGGCAGTATGTCAAAAACTATTTTACCACTTATGCAAACTCTACTGCATAGATAATAATACCTTATTGTTTCCGTGCTACTCACGCTAGACAGCAAGAACCTTGTTAGAACCAGCTCCAAAAGAATTAATACTACAATCTTCGTCACCACTCCATTTATGCTTGAGCCTATGCAACTTACAGAAAAATCGAAATTAATACCTCGCCATACTGGTAATTGCAAAGAATACCTAAGAAACTTTAGGATAGTTACTATCCAATTACCTCTACAAGTAACAACTGGCCATGCCTATGAACCCGAAAAGTGTCCACTTTATTACCCTACCCTAGAATGGAATCACAATAATAAGTCACTTCTTGTAAGGCTAAATATAGCTTGGGTCGAATAAAAATGCTTAAAACTAGAATGGTAGTCATAAACTTAAAATTTTCGTTGTGTGTTAATATTAAGTGCAATCTTTTGTATTGTTATTCATTGTGATTAAATTCTGTGTATCATTGTAAGGATTGCTCTCGCGAATATTAAACCTTTGGGTTGAAGATTCACGACGAGACGATCTCAATAAATAATGACAATGTTAACAAATGGAAGGTAGGCCCAAATCAACTACCTCATCCCTTCTAAATTGTAGAAACTCTATTTAATAAAATTTTTAGGGAATGAAATGTTGCCTTGTAACCCGATAGATCTTATCTAAACAGTCTTATTGTCATTACTGCAGAATGCCTATGACAAGATCTCTCAGTAAAATACCTAAAGAAGAAACCAGGCATAGTTTATAATCTCTCCAATAAACCACAAGACAGCCACCCAGAAAAATCTTTGCCAGTATTCCAAACCGGAATTCAAACACTCTCTATGATGGAACAGCATTATCAAAATTCCACCCCTCTTAGTCAGCCAATGGGGCAGAATGCTGCCAATATGGACGTACCTCATGCCAGAAAAAGAAAATATACAGCTCAAAAAGCCATCCTTACATCTTATTCAAAGCCTAAAAGCTGCCCCTTGAAATGTTGCCAACCAAATCAAATTGAAGATCGCGCATGCATTCGCTGCGGAGAAATAGGTCATACCGCTGATGAGCATGCAATAAATTGTTCTAGTTGTGAAGAAAACCATTCTCCAGGAAAATGTCCTATGAACGATATTACTTGTTATCTTTGTGAAAGTAAAGATCATTGCCCATCTCAATGTCCCCTCGATCCAATAGTTACCACTGTAATTAGACTTCAACAAGAAAATCTTCGAGCCTTAATTGCCCAAAAATTTTCATGTAGAAAAGAAACTGCACAAGAAATGACGGAAGAAGAATTGGAAAATCAGCATATCTATTCTACCAGCCATCATCAAGAAAGTAATAATTGGCAATCACCAACAGCCTGTTTCTTATGTGATAAAGAAGGCCACTGGGCTAGAAATTGTCCTAAGCAACAACAAGTTAAAACTCAGAAGAGCAAAAGTATAGGACCTCCTCTTATACCCAGCAAAGCGTCACGAAAGGTATCTAAGTGCTTTGTCTGTCACAAAACATATCGTATTGCTAAACAATGCCCCCGAAGAAACCAAACATCTTCTAACACGATAGCCCTGCCAAAAATCGCCTCAGTCAAAATAATAACCTCAAGAATAGGAAAAAACAAAATCTGAAGCTATCTTCCCGAAGGATCAAGGAATGAAGAGACGTCCAAACAAAGATGCCTATTCCAAGAAGAATTCTACGCAATTCCATTCTCAACTCCAACCATCGTTTGATCAACCATCCAATGAAATCAATGAACAATTTTCTGATCCTCCAAATCATGTAACTAATGTTACCTGCTACCGCTGTCTTGAACTCGGATACTATGCCAATAAATGCCCAGAAAGGAAGAAGCAAAATTTACTTCAGCTCGGTGAAGCTACCCCGCAAACATGTGGACAACTTCAAGAATTTGAAGACCAACAAGTTCTTAAGTCTGCATCTACTTCAATTTAAGACATCAACCGTGGCATACCTAATAAAATGCCAGGTACATTCTTCGTAAATACAGTCTCTATCAGAACTTAATTTAAATCATCCTGTCTCTTTAAATTTACCTTGAGTCCACCTTGCATCGATAATTGAATTTCATGATCATTCGTAAGACCTGAAGTTATATTCGATAATCTTTTCTTCCAGAATAATCTTACATATCACTTAATCATCCAACTCTCACTCACCTCTTTTTAACCCTGCGAATCTCGGGGACGAGATTCCTGTTAAGGGGGGTAGTCTGTAACATCCTCAAAAATTTATAAAAGAATAAAATGAAATATTAAAATATAAATTTGATTTAGTATCGTTTCTCCAAAAACTTAAATACATTTGTTAGATATCCTGCTAAACAAATATTTGAGTTTTAGAGTTTCGGGAAAAGAAATGGATAAAAGGGATAAGAAGGTAGAAGTGAAAAACCTTAGTTTAAGAACAATGTGTTGATAAGAAAGAAATTTAAAAAGATTGCATTGATAACTAGCAAGGTAACCATGGCCTTATGAAAAGAATTTAGTTGATGTTTTTCTTAAGACTTTGAGTAGTAGTGAGTCAACATTGAAACTGATAAAGTTATCTATAATCATTAGGTGTATTGTGAATACACTGAATAATAGGATTTGCTTATTAACAAGAGGATAATAGATAATACGAATCATTACTGTTCCTGATCAGAAACAATCATTGCACGAGATTAAACTGCAACACTAATTTTATTGATATGATGTAGTTCATATTTACAATAAATAGGAAGTACAAGAATTTTTTATAAAGACATACAACAACTATATTAATTACATCACATAAGACTGTTCGATTACAAGTCCGATTATAAATTACATCATAAGAAAATAAATTACAAGATCCTAAACTACAGCTCCTGTGCTGTCTTGATCTGCATTTGTAAACCTGCATATTCAATAGTACACATGTGAGAAAAAGAATAAAATAAATGCATTAAATTGGATACATTAAATGGAAAGGGAAATAATTGCCGTCAGCCAAGTTAGATCGCTCAGTGAGGTACCCTAGATTGTCCGGGGGCCAATCTGGCTCCTCTCGCGATTAGGTTTGCATCACTCGGCAAATTACAAACCTGTTTGATCCGTAGACGCGAATATTCAGAAAATATCGCGAGGTAGAAATATTTTACCACAGTAAAACAGTGGAACCTCAGTGAGTAGAGATGAAGCCAGGCAACAGCACCCACGGGACAGCACAGCCCAATCCAGAACCCACCGAAACCTCCAGGACCTTGAGGTGATAAGGTAAAGCCCAACCGGGTGTTCCAGAACCAGCCACGGCAACACAGCTGAACCCAGAGCAAACACAGCCCAAGTCGACAGCCATAATGGTGTCATTTAGACCACAAGATTTAAAGTATTTTATATAATTAAGATAAGGCAATCTCAGCCGAAACCTCTAGGACAACACCCAGCCAGCCAAGTACGTTGGTCAAGGCAAAGACCAAGGCACATGAGCAAAGTTACCAAGCCATTTCATCCACCCAACCGAGATCTCCAGAACATTACAGACCAAAGCAAGAAACAACAGGGAACCAGGATAAAGTAGTCAAACCAAAGAACCCAGGGCAAATAGCCAACCGGCTACTTAGATCACAAGACTCAGATCAATGCACTGACAAGATGAATAAATGAGCAAATAAACCAGCCGTAAAGACCATTCTACCGAGCTCCCCTTTCAAACCCTGCTCACACCACCATTACCATGCTATATAAACCAGCCAAGCCTCAGCTAAGGAGACACAAAACAAACCATTGCCCAGAGCAAACCCACACAAGATAGGAGAAGCCAGGAAAGGCAAGCCTCAAAAATTGGCGCAAGAAATCACCAGCAGGAAGCTAGGAGAAGCCATATCTCAGGAGCAAGAATGGGAGATCAAGCCTCCAATTATATAATACCTGATCACCCCCTTTTACAAAAGTAAGTTCCCAATATTTGATTCCATTAGAAGTATGTTACCACAACTAGTAAGCATGAAGATGAGCTGGATTAGAGAAGGATAGTAGAAGAGAAAATATAGAGTTAGTGGTCTCAGATTAGATGCCTAACAAACATTACGAGGGTTGCATCATATGTTTCCTTGAATTGCTAATACTCCCCCCGGCGTATTGCAACTCAAGATCATCGCTATGACGCCATCCTACCCGCAAGTTTAAAAATGCACGAATCATCACAGACCTTGGTGCTCAGTCTTTTATGACCAGTTTATAATATCATCGCTACAGAGCGACATCATAGCACCAATAAATATTCTTAGGTCCTGTCATTTAACCCCTCAGTTCATATATTCAGATTCTGATTCATCATCATATAGTCATAGCTATTGGGCGAAGCATGATGTCAATTCCATCATCTACCATGCGAATGAGACATTAGAAAGCCACGGTTAATATGCCCTAAATCCATAATGGAAGATCATTCCAGACCTTGGTAATTAATCAAAACCATGTAAGCAAACCATACACATAACCGATTTATAATGCTTCAGTGCATAGCATGGATCAAACCACTCAGTTAAGACAATAACAGACATGAAAGGATCTCATGTGTTCCAATAACCCATTTTAGCCCCTTTTTCCCATTTTCTAACATGAGCATAAATAGTAAGCACAGATAATACTCCCCTATTCAAGATTTCATACATCAATAACTCAATAGATTCAATGTATTTATGATGCTTCAATAACTCAAATGCCTAGCATATTATCAATCCTATCCTTTACCATATATGCAGTTTAAAACCAAAGTTACTATCCTTATGCCTTAATCAAGTGTTAAGAACATCAGAGTAGAGCAAAGTATCAACTCAATATGTGCTAAATTCATCCATTTCCATCATAAGTTCAGAACAAGTACTACCCATCAATCCGTTCAACACATCATAACAATAATCAGTACAATGAACTACTAAAACATCTTCTAAACACCACAGATCAAGGAAGCATGATCTCAGCATCAATATCTAAATCTCAATCATCATGAAACCCTAACATTAAGCAACACAGAATAATCCCCAATCACAATAAGGAATCGGCATGTAAGGAAAAGGGGACAAGAACTTAGGGGATATCAAACCCTAAATTAAACTGGAACCATCATCAATCGGCATCCAGAGAGGGAGTGAGGAAGAGAGAGGATTAGGGTTACCAACCTTATTTAAGAGAAAGGAGAAGGGGATGGAGAACCAAACCGCAAGGACGGGGAAAAGCCAGTGGAGCCGGTGTGTGACCTCGTTGGAGGCGGCGCAGTGCTGAGCCGGTGCGAGTAGGCATGAAGGCGAAGCCGACGCCATAGGAAGCGGCGACGTAGGAAGTCCGGCGCGCAGCTAGAGGCGAGAGGACCGGCGCAGGGGCGGCGGCGAAGCCAGGCCAACGTCGCCTGCCTCGAGCCAAACGGCCGGTGGCGCCGAGCCAACCAACCAGATCAAGAGAAAGAGCAAAGAGATTTGAGGAATGGGGAAAGGTTTAGGAAGGTGCTAGAAAGAGAGAGGGAGAGCTCATTCGGCCGAAGAGATGAGGGAGAGAGAAGAAATTAGGAGAAAAGGAAGTTTGAAGAAAAAGTATTTCTTATGCAAATTGGAGATGTTATTTCAAATAATCCAAAATTTTAGTTAATTACAATCTGTATAAGAAATAGTTTCAGCTAATCAATTTATTCACTTAAAACCCGACGAGAAAGTAGCTATATAAACTTGGCACCCATTAGGGATAATTATTATTGTTTGATAACCGCTTAAATTAATCCTTCTCTCCCAATCTATATACTTAGAATATAATATAATTATAATACATAGGTGGATAAACATACTTGTTCAGCTCATTTTTTTTTATGCAATCCATAAAAACACGATCGTTTGATACTACGATGATGATTAGATTTACTACTAGCCTAATCTGTTTCTATATATGTACTAAACTTTAAGCATATGGAATATTTAGCCCTTAATTGACACATACTTCCAATCGGTTGATAAAACATTTAACAATATATTAATATTGGTAGAATCATTCCTAGAATACTATTTAAAGCACTACGATTTCATTTTGTCTAAAATCATTTCTATTATAACCTGCTTTGCATCTGAATCCTATTAAAACATGACCCTGCGAAAGATAAACCCCAAAGTCTGGAATACCAATGCATGTACCTAAGTTTAACCATACAATTTGTAGTTACTCTCACATCTGTTATTATATAGACTAATTGATATCATTACGAGTAGTCTTACACCTTGAAAATGAATTATAGTATTTTAAATCTTACAATCTTAGCTTCCTGAATTCGTAAAATAAAATGAAATAATTCATAAAGAATAAATGATGTGTGTTGTTCAACCCATACCGTTAATAACAATAAAGGTCACAACGTAAGATATTATACACGCGCTGCGAGATCACAACCAACCATACTCGTTTTATGTAATGATTGCTTATTTGAATTTCCATCTGATTTCCTTTTGCCCTTATTGAAAGTGTTATTTGCTATTTGTTATTCTTTTCTGTTACACGACGTGTAGAATCCGACGTCTCGGACTTCGTCGTCAACAATCTCAAGATGACGTCTTCAACTCGTCGCTAAAGACAACAAGTAGCAAGGCAAGCACCCCCTTGATCATCTTGATCCCAGATTTCATAAATCCACTAAAATGTGATTAAGAATCTCCCTGCATGCTCATAATTTGATAAACTATTATTTTGTTACTTGGTAGATATTAACCCAAATTGATGGATTCCCTTAATCACATGGACATACGATCCATGAAAACCCTAGGAATGGTTAAGTTCATTAAATTGGGTATAATCGCTTATTAATCTGCATATGCTTAGCACTGCTTTAGATTAATGTCAGAAACATTTACACCCACACATCATTCTTTATGAAATCTTTTATGGTTTATTTAAGCAGTAAAGGATACTGGTAGTTTGATAAAAATGAAAATAAAACTATTGCTTCGACGTGGGTGATTATTGGCAATAGCCGGTTGTACATGTTTTAACGTGTACGTAGCTAGGGTGGAGTTATCGCCCATGTCATTTTAAGGACCGAACATGGTGTCCCGCGATCCAAGATAACCGTACATCCACAAGTACTGGACTGGGACAGTCTTAACTTATTAAATTATTTGGGAATTAGCTTTGCACATTGGTAGGCAGTTGTAGCACGGGCATTCCGGATATAGGTTTGCTCGAGGGAGGTGTCATCACCGAGGTGTTGGCATCTGCCGTTGTAACGATGTACGCTGGCTATGAATTGGGGCTGTTGTTGTACCATTTGAGCCGCGGGCTCCTGAATACTATTGCTTCACCGTTTGTTTGCTTCCATCATAGTCAGGAGTAACGTCATTGGGCTAGTGCAAAGTTAAGGTTCAAGTAATCGAACGGTTTCGTTATGAACTCTCTGGCGGCACACCAAAGGAAGTGTGTCTATATGCATTGCCACAACGGGAGGACATATCTTGTGGGTAAAGCTGTACAACTCTGCAGAGTCTAAAACTATTCGAATAGCCGTGTCCACGGTCATGGACGACTTGGTGAACCCACACTAAGTTAGTTGTTTTCTATTTTTGAAAACCTTGGTAAAAGACTTTGGAAAATGTTTCACAACTGTTAAATATCACTTGTCATTGTATTTTCTTCTGTAAGACCATGGAGGGTCTTGTTCGTTATTTTACTCACGAAAGGGGCCGTGAGTAAAATGTTACTATCCTTTTTATTACTTGTTATCTCAATTACTTATCAAACTGTCTTAAATTTTTATTTATGCTTTCCATTACTATTCAGTATTACTTCATTCAAAACTTTCGCTTTATGCAAAACAACCATAGAAACCCACTTTCTATTCAGCCTGCATATATTTCAGGTATTGCAAACACTACAAGTCTTGCTGAGTACGCAACGTACTCACCCTTGCTATTATTGTTGTTTTTAGACAGGAATCCTCGACAGGTACTGCGACGCAGGAAAACGGGATTTTTAACGACGTTTCTTTCTAAGGCTTTACCTTGTCAGTTGCCTGTGGATTATGTGGCAAACTACAAGACATCTGATTCTTTCGGCTATGTTTAGACGACCTTGTCGGTCATATTGTATCATTACTTCCGCTGTAATAAAATATGAAACTTTTGTATGGTTGTGATTCCAAATTGTGTTTTGTGCGTGCGACCATCGATCATGGGAATGGTACAAGTATGCACATTAGAACCTTGCTTTTATGTTTGCCTTTGTAGCATAAAAGTGAGGGTCTTACAGTTTGGTATCAGAGCCATGCTGACTGCAGGCAAACCTTAGATAGAATGGCCGTTAGTTGAAATTTTAAAATTTGAAATAGACAATTTTATATTTAGGAATGAAAGCTGCTATATATATGTTATTAACCTCCTGTTGTTTTATATTATCTGTTATTAATTCTTTCCTCATCACATTATAGCTGTTACTACTCTTTCCCTTAATTACCTTTGTTATTATTCTCCCCTTATTATATTATCTAAATACTCTCCTCCTCATTAAACATTCTGTATGATCATTCCTTTCGGTAGATCTTTCTTTCCTGTTCTTTCTATAAGAGTTCTTCCTCTTATCTACGTTCTTATTAAACCCTGCCAGTAAAACCTTCTTGAAAATAATAATCTTTATTGACTGCTAAAACACATAGTGCACCGCTACCGTTAACTTTAGGATATCGGTGATATATCATTATTCTCCTCCCTACATAACCAAGGAAGACTATTGCATCCACGCCGATAACCTTAGAAAGACAGATGCTACACTCCGTCAATTTCTTCATTGTCGTGGAAGCTTTGGACTATCATCCTCGACAAGTGATGCAAGAGTTCGAAGAAAGTCGATGCCAAGTAGTCTACCTTAAGAGGCAGTGTCCCCTAAAGTTATAAGTAGCTTGGACAACACGTCCAAACTCGTTTTAAGACCATGTACTACTAAGTTAAGAAGAAACATTAGAACACCTTAGAACTTCTATGTATTGCAGTTTAAGGACGCGTTCTTTTGTTGATGGTAATTGCTGAAATCTTTCTGTGTTGCTCCTCGGGATGCACTCGTGAATGTTTGGCATAAAGTTAAAAGCTTCACGATGTCGCAACCCTTAAATTAATAAGAAATTATAATTAAGAAATTTTAAACAAAAAGTTATCTTGTATCAAATAAAAAGTAGACTTAGAATTTAATTCTCTCTTTATACCTATTTGTCTCTTCCCTCGTATAGAAATTCTAAATAAAACCTTTAAGGAAAGTAATGTTGTCTAAAATAAGGTAACTTGAACTTTTAGACAAGTAACTTTGGGATAAAATACTCTCATATAACTTACCTCTTCCCTTTGTAGGACTTTCCACCTCTATATTATTCTAAGTTATTAATCTCCTCCAATTCCTATTAACAAAGTCAATATCTAGCAAGAAGTTTTGTGACCTCCAAAACCATACCATAAGCCGAGGCAGTATGTCAAAAACTATTTTACCACTTATGCAAACTCTACTGCATAGATAATAATACCTTATTGTTTCCGTGCTACTCACGCTAGACAGCAAGAACCTTGTTAGAACCAGCTCCAAAAGAATTAATACTACAATCTTCGTCACCACTCCATTTATGCTTGAGCCTATGCAACTTACAGAAAAATCGAAATTAATACCTCGCCATACTGGTAATTGCAAAGAATACCTAAGAAACTTTAGGATAGTTACTATCCAATTACCTCTACAAGTAACAACTGGCCATGCCTATGAACCCGAAAAGTGTCCACTTTATTACCCTACCCTAGAATGGAATCACAATAATAAGTCACTTCTTGTAAGGCTAAATATAGCTTGGGTCGAATAAAAATGCTTAAAACTAGAATGGTAGTCATAAACTTAAAATTTTCGTTGTGTGTTAATATTAAGTGCAATCTTTTGTATTGTTATTCATTGTGATTAAATTCTGTATCATTTTAAGGATTGCTCTCGCGAATATTAAACCTTTGGGTTGAAGATTCACGACGAGACGATCTCAATAAATAATGACAATGTTAACAAATGGAAGGTAGGCCCAAATCAACTACCTCATCCCTTCTAAATTGTAGAAACTCTATTTAATAAAATTTTTAGGGAATGAAATGTTGCCTTGTAACCCGATAGATCTTATCTAAACAGTCTTATTGTCATTACTGCAGAATGCCTATGACAAGATCTCTCAGTAAAATACCTAAAGAAGAAACCAGGCATAGTTTATAATCTCTCCAATAAACCACAAGACAGCCACCCAGAAAAATCTTTGCCAGTATTCCAAACCGGAATTCAAACACTCTCTATGATGGAACAGCATTATCAAAATTCCACCCCTCTTAGTCAGCCAATGGGGCAGAATGCTGCCAATATGGACGTACCTCATGCCAGAAAAAGAAAATATACAGCTCAAAAAGCCATCCTTACATCTTATTCAAAGCCTAAAAGCTGCCCCTTGAAATGTTGCCAACCAAATCAAATTGAAGATCGCGCATGCATTCGCTGCGGAGAAATAGGTCATACCGCTGATGAGCATGCAATAAATTGTTCTAGTTGTGAAGAAAACCATTCTCCAGGAAAATGTCCTATGAACGATATTACTTGTTATCTTTGTGAAAGTAAAGATCATTGCCCATCTCAATGTCCCCTCGATCCAATAGTTACCACTGTAATTAGACTTCAACAAGAAAATCTTCGAGCCTTAATTGCCCAAAAATTTTCATGTAGAAAAGAAACTGCACAAGAAATGACGGAAGAAGAATTGGAAAATCAGCATATCTATTCTACCAGCCATCATCAAGAAAGTAATAATTGGCAATCACCAACAGCCTGTTTCTTATGTGATAAAGAAGGCCACTGGGCTAGAAATTGTCCTAAGCAACAACAAGTTAAAACTCAGAAGAGCAAAAGTATAGGACCTCCTCTTATACCCAGCAAAGCGTCACGAAAGGTATCTAAGTGCTTTGTCTGTCACAAAACATATCGTATTGCTAAACAATGCCCCCGAAGAAACCAAACATCTTCTAACACGATAGCCCTGCCAAAAATCGCCTCAGTCAAAATAATAACCTCAAGAATAGGAAAAAACAAAATCTGAAGCTATCTTCCCGAAGGATCAAGGAATGAAGAGACGTCCAAACAAAGATGCCTATTCCAAGAAGAATTCTACGCAATTCCATTCTCAACTCCAACCATCGTTTGATCAACCATCCAATGAAATCAATGAACAATTTTCTGATCCTCCAAATCATGTAACTAATGTTACCTGCTACCGCTGTCTTGAACTCGGATACTATGCCAATAAATGCCCAGAAAGGAAGAAGCAAAATTTACTTCAGCTCGGTGAAGCTACCCCGCAAACATGTGGACAACTTCAAGAATTTGAAGACCAACAAGTTCTTAAGTCTGCATCTACTTCAATTTAAGACATCAACCGTGGCATACCTAATAAAATGCCAGGTACATTCTTCGTAAATCTGATCTCTATCAGAACTTAATTTAAATCATCCTGTCTCTTTAAATTTACCTTGAGTCCACCTTGCATCGATAATTGAATTTCATGATCATTCGTAAGACCTGAAGTTATATTCGATAATCTTTTCTTCCAGAATAATCTTACATATCACTTAATCATCCAACTCTCACTCACCTCTTTTTAACCCTGCGAATCTCGGGGACGAGATTCCTGTTAAGGGGGGTAGTCTGTAACATCCTCAAAAATTTATAAAAGAATAAAATGAAATATTAAAATATAAATTTGATTTAGTATCGTTTCTCCAAAAACTTAAATACATTTGTTAGATATCCTGCTAAACAAATATTTGAGTTTTAGAGTTTCGGGAAAAGAAATGGATAAAAGGGATAAGAAGGTAGAAGTGAAAAACCTTAGTTTAAGAACAATGTGTTGATAAGAAAGAAATTTAAAAAGATTGCATTGATAACTAGCAAGGTAACCATGGCCTTATGAAAAGAATTTAGTTGATGTTTTTCTTAAGACTTTGAGTAGTAGTGAGTCAACATTGAAACTGATAAAGTTATCTATAATCATTAGGTGTATTGTGAATACACTGAATAATAGGATTTGCTTATTAACAAGAGGATAATAGATAATACGAATCATTACTGTTCCTGATCAGAAACAATCATTGCACGAGATTAAACTGCAACACTAATTTTATTGATATGATGTAGTTCATATTTACAATAAATAGGAAGTACAAGAATTTTTATAAAGACATACAACAACTATATTAATTACATCACATAAGACTGTTCGATTACAAGTCCGATTATAAATTACATCATAAGAAAATAAATTACAAGATCCTAAACTACAGCTCTGTGCTGTCTTGATCTGCATTTGTAAACCTGCATATTCAATAGTACACATGTGAGAAAAAGAATAAAATAAATGCATTAAATTGGATACATTAAATGGAAAGGGAAATAATTGCCGTCAGCCAAGTTAGATCGCTCAGTGAGGTACCCTAGATTGTCCGGGGGCCAATCTGGCTCCTCTCGCGATTAGGTTTGCATCACTCGGCAAATTACAAACCTGTTTGATCCGTAGACGCGAATATTCAGAAAATATCGCGAGGTAGAAATATTTTACCACAGTAAAGCAGTGGAACCTCAGTGAGTAGAGATGAAGCCAGGCAACAGCACCCACGGGACAGCACAGCCCAATCCAGAACCCACCGAAACCTCCAGGACCTTGAGGTGATAAGGTAAAGCCCAACCGGGTGTTCCAGAACCCGACCACGGCAACACAAATTGAACCCAGAGCAAACACAGCCCAAGTCGACAGCCATAATGGTGTCATTTAGACCACAAGATTTAAAGTATTTTATATAATTAAGATAAGGCAATCTCAGCCGAAACCTCTAGGACAACACCCAGCCAGCCAAGTACGTTGGTCAAGGCAAAGACCAAGGCACATGAGCAAAGTTACCAAGCCATTTCATCCACCCAACCGAGATCTCCAGAACATTACAGACCAAAGCAAGAAACAACAGGGAACCAGGATAAAGCAGTCAAACCAAAGAACCCAGGGCAAATAGCCAACCGGCTACTTAGATCACAAGACTCAGATCAATGCACTGACAAGATGAATAAATGAGCAAATAAACCAGCCGTAAAGACCATTCTACCGAGCTCCCCTTTCAAACCCTGCTCACACCACCATTACCATGCTATATAAACCAGCCAAGCCTCAGCTAAGGAGACACAAAACAAACCATTGCCCAGAGCAAACCCACACAAGATAGGAGAAGCCAGGAAAGGCAAGCCTCAAAAATTGGCGCAAGAAATCACCAGCAGGAAGCTAGGAGAAGCCATATCTCAGGAGCAAGAATGGGAGATCAAGCCTCCAATTATATAAAACCTGATCACCCCCTTTTACAAAAGTAAGTTCCCAATATTTGATTCCATTAGAAGTATGTTACCACAACTAGTAAGCATGAAGATGAGCTGGATTAGAGAAGGATAGTAGAAGAGAAAATATAGAGTTAGTGGTCTCAGATTAGATGCCTAACAAACATTACGAGGGTTGCATCATATGTTTCCTTGAATTGCTAATACTCCCCCCGGCGTATTGCAACTCAAGATCATCGCTATGACGCCATCCTACCCGCAAGTTTAAAAATGCACGAATCATCACAGACCTTGGTGCTCAGTCTTTTATGACCAGTTTATAATATCATCGCTACAGAGCGACATCATAGCACCAATAAATATTCTTAGGTCCTGTCATTTAACCCCTCAGTCCATATATTCAGATTCTGATTCATCATCATATAGTCATAGCTATTGGGCGAAGCATGATGTCAATTCCATCATCTACCATGCGAATGAGACATTAGAAAGCCACGGTTAATATGCCCTAAATCCATAATGGAAGATCATTCCAGACCTTGGTAATTAATCAAAACCATGTAAGCAAACCATACACATAACCGATTTATAATGCTTCAGTGCATAGCATGGATCAAACCACTCAGTTAAGACAATAACAGACATGAAAGGATCTCATGTGTTCCAATGACCCATTTTAGCCCCTTTTTCCCATTTTCTAACATGAGCATAAATAGTAAGCACAGATAATACTCCCCTATTCGAGATTTCATACATCAATAACTCAATAGATTCAATGTATTTATGATGCTTCAATAACTCAAATGCCTAGCATATTATCAATCCTATCCTTTACCATATATGCAGTTTAAAACCAAAGTTACTATCCTTATGCCTTAATCAAGTGTTAAGAACATCAGAGTAGAGCAAAGTATCAACTCAATATGTGCTAAATTCATCCATTTCCATCATAAGTTCAGAACAAGTACTACCCATCAATCCGTTCAACACATCATAACAATAATCAGTACAATGAACTACTAAAACATCTTCTAAACACCACAGATCAAGGAAGCATGATCTCAGCATCAATATCTAAATCTCAATCATCATGAAACCCTAACATTAAGCAACACAGAATAATCCCCAATCACAATAAGGAATCGGCATGTAAGGAAAAGGGGACAAGAACTTAGGGGATATCAAACCCTAAATTAAACTGGAACCATCATCAATCGGCATCCAGAGAGGGAGTGAGGAAGAGAGAGGATTAGGGTTACCAACCTTATTTAAGAGAAAGGAGAAGGGGATGGAGAACCAAACCGCAAGGACGGGGAAAAGCCAGTGGAGCCGGTGTGTGACCTCGTTGGAGGCGGCGCAGTGCTGAGCCGGTGCGAGTAGGCATGAAGGCGAAGCCGACGCCATAGGAAGCGGCGACGTAGGGAGTCCGGGCGCGGCAGCTAGGGCAGAGGACCGGCGCAGGGGCGGCGGCGAAGCCAGGCCAACGTCGCCTGCCTCGAGCCAAACGGCCGGTGGCGCCGAGCCAACCAACCAGATCAAGAGAAAGAGCAAAGAGATTTGAGGAATGGGGAAAGGTTTAGGAAGGTGCTAGAAAGAGAGAGGGAGAGCTCATTCGGCCGAAGAGATGAGGGAGAGAGAAGAAATTAGGAGAAAAGGAAGTTTGAAGAAAAAGTATTTCTTATGCAAATTGGAGATGTTATTTCAAATAATCCAAAATTTTAGTTAATTACAATCTGTATAAGAAATAGTTTCAGCTAATCAATTTATTCACTTAAAACCCGACGAGAAAGTAGCTATATAAACTTGGCACCCATTAGGGATAATTATTATTGTTTGATAACCGCTTAAATTAATCCTTCTCTCCCAATCTATATACTTAGAATATAATATAATATAATTATAATACATAGGTGGATAAACATACTTGTTCAGCTCATTCTTTTTTTTATGCAATCCATAAAAACACGATCGTTTGATACTACGATGATGATTAGATTTACTACTAGCCTAATCTGTTTCTATATATGTACTAAACTTTAAGCATATGGAATATTTAGCCCTTAATTGACACATACTTCCAATCGGTTGATAAAACATTTAACAATATATTAATATTGGTAGAATCATTCCTAGAATACTATTTAAAGCACTACGATTTCATTTTGTCTAAAATCATTTCTATTATAACCTGCTTTGCATCTGAATCCTATTAAAACATGACCCTGCGAAAGATAAACCCCAAAGTCTGGAATACCAATGCATGTACCTAAGTTTAACCATACAATTTGTAGTTACTCTCACATCTGTTATTATATAGACTAATTGATATCATTACGAGTAGTCTTACACCTTGAAAATGAATTATAGTATTTTAAATCTTACAATCTTAGCTTCCTGAATTCGTAAAATAAAATGAAATAATTCATAAAGAATAAATGATGTGTGTTGTTCAACCCATACCGTTAATAACAATAAAGGTCACAACGTAAGATATTATACACGCACACGAGATCACAACCAACCATACTCGTTTTATGTAATGATTGCTTATTTGAATTTCCATCTGATTTCCTTTTGCCCTTATTGAAAGTGTTATTTGCTATTTGTTATTCTTTTCTGTTACACGACGTGTAGAATCCGACGTCTCGGACTTCGTCGTCAACAATCTCAAGATGACGTCTTCAACTCGTCGCTAAAGACAACAAGTAGCAAGGCAAGCACCCCCTTGATCATCTTGATCCCAGATTTCATAAATCCACTAAAATGTGATTAAGAATCTCCCTGCATGCTCATAATTTGATAAACTATTATTTTGTTACTTGGTAGATATTAACCCAAATTGATGGATTCCCTTAATCACATGGACATACGATCCATGAAAACCCTAGGAATGGTTAAGTTCATTAAATTGGGTATAATCGCTATTAATCTGCATATGCTTAGCAATCGCTTTAGATTAATGTCGTAAACATTTACACCCACACATCATTCTTTATGAAATCTTTTATGGTTTATTTAAGCAAGAAAGGATCTTGGTAGTTTGATAAAAATGAAAATAAAACTATTGCTTCGACGTGGGTGATTATTGGCAATAGCCAGGTTGTACATGTTTTAACGTATCCGTAGCTAGGGTGGAGTTATCGCCCATGTCATTTTAAGGACCGAACATGGTGTCCCGCGATCCAAGATAACCGTACATCCACAAGTACTGGACTGGGACAGTCTTAACTTATTAAATTATTTGGGAATTAGCTTTGCACATTGGTAGGCAGTTGTAGCACGGGCATTCCGGATATAGGTTTGCTCGAGGGAGGTGTCATCACCGAGGTGTTGGCATCTGCCGTTGTAACGGTGTACGCCTGGCTATGAATTGGGGCTGTTGTTGTACCATTTGAGCCGCGGGCTCCTGAATACTATTGCTTCACCGTTTGTTTGCTTCCATCATAGTCAGGAGTAACGTCATTGGGCTAGTGCAAAGTTAAGGTTCAAGTAATCGAACGGTTTCATTATGAACTCTCTGGCGGCACACCAAAGGAAGTGTGTCTATATGCATTGCCACAACGGGAGGACATATCTTGTGGGTAAAGCTGTACAACTCTGCAGAGTCTAAAACTATTCGAATAGCCGTGTCCACGGTCATGGACGACTTGGTGAACCCACACTAAGTTAGTTGTTTTCTATTTTTGAAAACCTTGGTAAAAGACTTTGGAAAATGTTTCACAACTGTTAAATATCACTTGTCGTTGTATTTTCTTCTGTAAGACCATGGAGGGTCTTGTTCGTTATTTTACTCACGAAAGGGGCCGTGAGTAAAATGTTACTATCCTTTTTATTACTTGTTATCTCAATTACTTATCAAACTGTCTTAAATTTTTATTTATGCTTTCCATTACTATTCAGTATTACTTCATTCAAAACTTTCGCTTTATGCAAAACAACCATAGAAACCCACTTTCTATTCAGCCTGCATATATTTCAGGTATTGCAAACACTACAAGTCTTGCTGAGTACGCAACGTACTCACCCTTGCTATTATTGTTGTTTTTAGACAGGAATCCTCGACAGGTACTGCGACGCAGGAAAACGGGATTTTTAACGACGTTTCTTTCTAAGGCTTTACCTTGTCAGTTGCCTGTGGATTATGTGGCAAACTACAAGACATCTGATTCTTTCGGCTATGTTTAGACGACCTTGTCGGTCATATTGTATCATTACTTCCGCTGTAATAAAATATGAAACTTTTGTATGGTTGTGATTCCAAATTGTGTTTTGTGCGTGCCAGCCACTGATCATGGGAATGGTACAGTATGCACATTAGAACCTTGCTTTTATGTTTGCACTGTAGCATAAAAGTGAGGGTCTTACACCAGCGGCGTGGCCTAGTTGCCACCTGCCTGCTGGCAATCACCGCTAGCCGCCAGCGACGTGGCCTGGCTGCCACCTGTTCGCTGGACGGCGACCTCTCCGACCGCTAGTGGCATGACCTGGATGCCACATGTCCGCTAGTGGCGGCTTTTACTAAAGTGCAGTGGGCACCTTGGTGTAGAATACACCTACAGTAGCCCCCGGACCCACCTTGGAGCGCTCTTTTTACCTTTTTCCGTCTCCTGGGTGGGTCCAGAAAAAGTGCCCATGAAACGTTGCGGCTTTTTAAATGCCGCCGCCATTTCCGGGCCCGAGGAGGATCGTGCGGTCGCCTTTGCCTCGTAACCGGCGCGGGTCTGAGTAGCATGGCCGCGCCTCTTCTGATTCTTTCGGGTTTCCCGCCAGCGAACCGCTGCGCTTCCTCGAGTATCCCACCTTTCCAACTGCCATGCCTCCCCGGGTTCCCCGCTGAGGCACTCCTTCGTGCGTATAAATAAAGGTGCTCCGGGGGGAGGCGGTCCGTTTGCTTCTCAGTTTTTTACTTGCTGCACACTGCCTCTTCACCCTTGTTTCTTGCGAACCGCCTCTCTGCCTCCGTTCTCTGCACACTGCTCCTTTGCTCATATGGCGCCGCCAGCACCCCTGCTTCCTCCATCAACCGTCGAGGAGGTCGACGCCGAGAGGTGTTCCCAGTATGTCGTCGGCGGCACTGTCCGTACTCGCGCCGGGACTACCGTGCCCGGCAACCGCCCGGGCGAACTAGTCTTCTTTGGCTGGGCGATGTTGGCGGGCCTTCTTCCGCCAATTTTCGACTTCTACCTTGCCGTCCTCAACTTCTTCTCCATCCACAACCTTCATCTTCCTCCTAACTCCATCGTCCTCCTCGCTGTCTTTGACCACTTCTGCGAGATGTTCGTGGGAGTGGCCCCCTAATCTCCCCCTCTTCCGCTTCTTCTATTCCTTGTGCGCGGCCAAGGATCTTTCCACCGTGACCGGCTCCTGCCACTTCCGCCTTCGCGACGGCGCAGTTTCCCGCTACATCCTGCTGGACCTCTGTTCCAACTGGAGGGCTTGGCGCAATGGGTGGCTCTATGTCGAAGACGACAGCGGCTTAGAGGTCCTGGAGATGCCGACTGGGCCAGCGGTCGGCATCCCTACCTGGGGAGCTCATGTCGACGAGACGCCTGAGCTCCAGGTGATGCTGGCCCGCGTGGACCAGCTGCGAGCAGCGGGCCTGACGGGGGCCATGGTTCTTCGGGACTACATCTCCCGAAGAATTAGTCCCCTGCGCCGCCGTGCTCGCCTCGCCTGGCAGTACACGGGCCCTGACGACATGACCCGGACAACTCCCGGAGGTAGGTTACTTTTCACTTTGCTCCCCTTGTTTTCTTCTTCTTTCTTTCAACTGCTACCGGACTGACGGCGCCTTCACTCCCTTTTCTTATTTTTTCTAGCCACGGGGAATTAACCCCCTACCAAAATTGATGCGTGGCAGGCGCAGCTGGGCGTCTTCGGCCCCGTCCCGCCCTTTCAATGGCGCACTCCGCTCTGCTGTGGAGCCGAGCGCTGCGTGGCGATCACCCGTGCCATGCCCGTCATGGACGCCATGGGGCCGGTGACCACGCCTCGCCAAATGACGCTAACCATCCGGGGCCCTCCTCCAGCAGGCGGGGGGAGGGACAAGCGCCCTGCCGACAACGACGACCCCGGCAACAGCCCCAGGCGGGTCCGCGCCGCACCGGGGGGCGCGGCGACCACGACCGGAGCGGGTAGCTCTACAGCGGCCGCCGCTTCAACCTCGGCCGGTGCCGCCCCGCCAACAGCTCTGCCAGCTCCGGTTCTGCCTCCGCCGCCGGCGTAGGCCGATCCGCCCTGCGATAAATCGCCACGCACAGGGCGATCTGCCTCCGCCGGTGCAGTGTCGATCCACCCGCCTGGCGCAGTCGATCTGCCCCGTTCTTGCTGCACCGGCGCAGGCGATCCGCCGCCAGCACCGGCGCAGGGTGATCCACCCCCGCCACCAGCACCAATTTTTCCCCCGCCGCCGCCGGCGAGGGTCGCTCCGCCGGGACCGGTGCCGCGCGGGGGGATAACCCTTATCCCGGGGACTCCCCGGTTTGGGAGGCCTTCTGCTGGGTACACACAAAAACACGTAGCAAGCTTATCAGGTTCATGTAATTTGAGAGACTTAACCCCCTTCTTTTTTCTTCAGGGCATCTTCTTCGAGGGCTTCCGTAGGGGTAGACCAGGGCACTGCTGCAGCCGCGGCCGCGTCGGCTGCAGTGAACACCAAGGTGGCCTTGGCGACCACCCGATGCCTGCCGCCTGGGTGGACGTCTTACCGCCCGGTGGCGGGCTGGGCCTACCGGCCACTCCGAAGGCCCTCGGCGAACGCGGACGCTCTACTGGCCGCCCTTGGCGAGCTACACTCCAGCGTGAGCGGCTGCCTTGCGGTGAGCAGGGAGAGGCTGTCGCGAAGATCGCCCGCCTCCGGGCAGAGGTACAGGACTGGCGCGGCCGGTCGGAGAGGTTGGAGCAGGACCTGCAGCGAGAGAGGGAGCAAGGTGCCCTCCACCTCCATGCTGTGCCCAGCCTTCGACCGGATGGTGGCCAGCCTGGCGCCACTAGGGTTGGAGCAGCCGGGCCCGATTGAGCAGACGACCCGGCACTATGCCTTCTGCATGGGCCGGATCGCTGACTTCCTCACCTTCCTGCCTGGCGCCCTAGACACACGGTCCAGCCAAGAAGGGCGAGCAGTTGCGGCGGCCACGGCGTCGTACATGCTTGCTCACTTGCGCCACCGGATAAAGACCGACCCCCTGGTCACCATCCAGGGGGTGGAAGGAGAATGGGCCCGCGCCGCCGAAAGGGTAGCCGATCAGCTCGAGATGGTCAACCCGGCGCTGGAAGCGATGGCCGAGGACGTGGCCCTCGAGCTGGACGTCGCCCCGGTGGAGGACCAGGAGGCTGCGGAGGCTGCGGCAGATGAAGACTGAGGGACTTTTCTTTTTCTTTTGCCGTTGTTTTGCCTTCCCTTGTAGTGGACTTCTGCAAGTTAGGATCTATATTTATAAAAATGTGTATTTCCCTTTCGCATGCCTTACGTTTGGACGCCTGTTCGTGCTTCCACCATGCTGGCTCTGAGTGAACAGAAAGGCAACAGTGCATGCTAAAGGTTAGAGTGCAGGGCCCGGATCCCTCGTGCCGGAAAGCCGCTGTACCAGGGCATTAGGACTCTGTGAGATTAGTTACTCTCGCGGTCTCTTAGGGCCGAACACTTGGTGAGGTGTGGTAGGGTAGTAGGCCTTCAGAGATGGTGTTTGAGTCGCCGGTCTACACGGGGGCGCCCTAAGCGTCATGACCGTATTGAAAACCGTGCCAAACCAACCGTCTGACCACCCATCCCTGCACGCCACGCTCATCCAGTGGGCCAATATCTACCGTCGAGAACTCAGAGAGCATTAATGTACTGAGGGCGAGTGCGCGGACGCGACCCATTGGGGCGCAGAACAAAAAAGGGAACAAAGGCGATAACCGCTTTGAATAGAGACTAGACATTGAATAAAACAGAGGCTCCCCCCGACCAGCCTGTGGGGAGGAAGGCTCAACTTAGCTGGTCGAGGTGTAGAACTCTGTACTTACAGCCTTTTTAGGGGTAGAACTTGCGCAGAAGCTCTATGTTCTGGGAGTTCACCAACTCCTCCCCGTCCTCAGTGGCCAGCCTGACCGCCCCGGGACGAGAGACTGAGACCACCCTAAAGGGGCCCTCCCACTGGGGAGATAGTTTATGCAACCCGGCATGCGTCTGGATTCTGCGCAAGACCAGGTCGCCCACTGCCAGTGTCCTCTTGTTAACCCGGGTGGCGTGGTACCGCCTGAGACTCTGCGATCTGGCGGCAGCGCACGATCAAGGTCTCGTACTTCTTCCAGGAGATTGACATCCTCCCGACGCAGATCTTCCTGGACTTCCTCAGTGAACACCGCCACACGTGGTGACCCTAAGGCCAACTCTGACGGTAGGACCGCCTCCGCACCGTAGACCAGGAAGAAGGGAGTTTCTCCGGTGACCCGGCTGGGAGTGGTACGAAGTGACCACAGCACCGCCAGGAGCTCTTCAGTCCATCGGGCTCCACGCTTGTGGAGTCGATCAAACGCCCGGGTCTTGAGGCCCTTCAGCACCAGCGCATTAGCCCGCTCAACTTGGCCGTTGCTTCTCGGGTGAGCCATGTAACACCCCAAAATTTTGCTTTCCTTGAATTCATGTGTGATTTGGCACTTTGGTGAATTTTTGGAATTTTCTGGAATTTATTTGGATTTATTTGGGATTTATTTGAATTTATTCCATTTTGAAATAATTAAAGAATTTAATTTTGCAAATAAAATTTTGTTGAAAATATTTTAATTGAGTCCAAAATGATCCAAAATATTTTCCAGAATTTTTCTGGAATTTTTCTGAGTCATTTGCTATTTTTAATGAATTAAATGAATTACTGGGAATTATTTTAAATATTAAATCGCTGGAAAATCCGAGTCGATTCTTTCGTTCACCCGATCGAGCCCGAGTCGACTCGAGTTCGAGTCCGACTCGAAGCCACGTGGTCGAGCCGAACCCGCCGTCTCGAACCCTAGCCACACGACCCTTGGATCAAGATCCAACGGTTGTGATTGGCGCCACGCCACCGAACCCGAAGTCCGACCGAGCCGCCAGCTCGCCGGCCGACCGAGTCCAACTCACGCCGATCGCTGGATCGAGATCCAACGGCTCACGTTGCGCCACGCCGCCTCTCCGTCAGGCCGCCGGACTCAGCCGTCGAAAGCAGTGTCGACCTCGGTCTCCGTGCGTTTCACGGACGCCGAGACCCCTATTTAATGCGCCGCCACCACGGTCGTGACCTGAGACTTCCGTGGCGCACTGCGTGCTCCCAAGCCATCTCGCCTGAGCCGCCGCTTGCCCGTCTGAGCTCGCTGGAGTTGGAATTCCGTTCCACCGGTTAAACGCCCGATATCGCCGCCGTCTGGCGTCGCTCCTCCGCCATCAAGCCCAGATCCGGATTCCCCAAGACGAGACGCGTTCGAGTACCTTCACTTCGCCGGAGAAGCCTCGGCGCCGTTGGACTCGTCGTCGTCTTCATCTCCGGTGGCCTCTGCTCGCCGCTGCCGCCATCGCCGTCCGCGAGCTACGCTTAGCCGTCCGATCGTAATCCAAGGGCTCGAACGCGCCACGCCACACCGCGGTGAGATCTCACGTGCAACCTCTGGATCTATTTTCAACCGTCGGATCTAGATTCAACGGCTTAGATTGTGCCACGTAGCTAGAATCGCACCAGGTTAGATTGGATCTTGGACCGTCCGATCAAGATCGAATCGGCCTGGATCGGCGGAGTTGTTTTTCCAAAGCACTACGCTAGATTTAATCCGCGCCGTTGATTTTCAAACCAACGGCCGGATTGCGCCACGTGTCGGGAAGATGGACCGACGCGGCCGGGCCGCCGCCCACGCCGCTGCAGTGTGGCGTAGACGCTGACACGCGGGGCCCGCGTGTCAGAGGGCCGCATGTCAGTGGCTAATCCAGCCCAGCGCTGACGTCACCCATGACGTCATAGTGGGTCCCACATGTCAGCACCGTGGGCTGAGCCCCGCTGCCGTCAGCGATGACGTCACTCGAGTGGGCCCACATGTCGGCCGACACGTCTGGTCGTGGACCGAGTCCACTGTGGACCCGAGCCAAGCGTGGACCAAGTCCATGGACCGGCCGACGTCCACCAACCAATCGAGGCTGCCACGTGTCCATGCCGACGCAATAATTAATTTCCGAAAAAGAAAATGATTTATTAATTCGAAATAATGATTTCAGATTTTGATTCAAACTTCAAACGCTTATAACTTTTGCGTTTCAACTCCGATTTGAGTGATTCAAATTTCTAAATTCGTATAAAATTGAGATCTACCTAAATATAAATTTTATTTAATTTTTGGACTAAAGTTTTTCTCTGTAATATTATTTAATTGATTATTTAAACTTTAATAAATCATAACTTTTGCATTTTAACTCCGATTTGAACGATTCCAGTTCCTAAATCCAGAAAATTATGTTCTCTCTGTTTATGGATTTTATTTGGAGTTTTGGGATGTTTTTGCCTAGTGTTTATTTGTGTATTTGCTATTTGCACGCTTTACGAGTAGACGTTGAAGTGCCGGAAGGATTCGAAGGAGAAGTGTTGACTCAGGATCCAACTCAAGACCAAGAGCAAGTACTTTTTGAAGGCAAGTTGTGCTTTGACCATGTTGATCCTATTTCAAATCTATTTTGATTTAAACTATTGCATGCTAGTTCAATTAGAAAAATACTTTGTTTAAACACAGGGTTAGATAAATACCAATTTGCTATATGACACCTTGATTACTTAAGTATGTGCCATGACCCTTTGTCACCCTAGTTGTGGTTTACTAGTTGGACATTATTAAATTGCCAACATGGGTTTAGGCCATTTGTAGTATCTTTGCTTAGACACCTACGTGCTCATAACATGATTTTGGATAATTAAATGTTAATATTGACTTAATGATATATTGAACCTGTTTTGGAAAAGTATCATGTGATGTTGATGGCACGTGGTGCATGGTAATCAACTGGGGTTTGATAAACGAGTTTCGACCAGGGCATGTGGCAAGAGTAATCAGTGGGCCGGTTGTGGCGTTGGGAATGTTGATTTGGTTCTTGGGTAGTCTTGCCCTGGTCACTCTAAGGACTTAACCTTGCAAGCCTTTGAACTGGTCATACTTGCAACCACATGGTCGAATGGGACGGCCCTAGTTGACTAAGTCGCTAAGGACTCACTTGTGGAGCCTCAGGGTGTCGATTACACCGTTTGTGTGATTGTACGGGGAGCGTATCGTGGGCTGTGGCCAGATACCCATCTAATCGGTGTGTTGGTCCCATACTTCGCCTTGGCTAAGGGAAGGGATGGTGTAGAGCACGAACCTGAGAGGACCACCTGTGTTGTTTGAGGCTTCCGAAAGGCTTTGTTACGGAACTCGCCTTTGTGGTGTTTGATCAGTATCTTGTGGGTAAAGTGCATAACCTCTGCAGAGTGTAGAATCTATTTAAATAGCCGAGTCCACGGTACTGGACAATGCTCGGGAATTACAGTCAAGGGTTAGATTTTCTGAAAATAACTTGGATTTGAAAGGTTGGGTTGGTTTAAGAATAAAGATGATGGAAATGTGGTTTAGGATGGGGAAAAATGTTTATTAAACTTCTGGAAAAGTTATTTATGCTTTACTTATTTCTACTGCTTTCGAATCTACTTATATTACTTTTCGAATCTTTGTTTCGCAAATATACCTTGAGCTATTCCTTTGTACCAAGCCATGCATATAGTATATTAGCTTGCATTCTGTGCATGACTTGCTTTGAGTACCAAGTACTCACCCTTGCCTCAACACAATACCGCTTGAAGAGGAGACTACACGGCTTTGGAGGAGGAACTCCAAGAAGATCCGTCTACTTAGGGATGCGAGCCCGGTCGATTGCTGTGGTATCTTTGGATGGCGCCACGATGTTGCCTTCATTGTTTTTCCGCCGCTATTATTATTTTTCTCTGAATAAGTTTCGCCTTACGAGGCATACATTTGTAACTTGACCATAAGGTCAAGTAACCCTTTGGTTATTTAAATAAAGTACTTTGATAATATCGATTGGTATGATTGTGATATTTACCGATGTTAAGACTGTGTGCACTAGCGCGTTCCTGGACTAGTGCTGAATACACAGAGGGTCCGGATTTGCAAATTCGGGGTCCCGACAGAGGTGGTATCGAGCCATACTTGATCAGAGGCTCAACCCTAGCTAGAATGGTCGTAGTGAGGATAAAACCTATTTTCTAAAGCTAAAAATTTGTGAAGACAAGAAATGACATCTCGACTTATCCCCTTCTCTCTTTTCTTGTCTCTTGCTGAAATTTTCCCTTACCTTGTCACAATTTAAAAATTCCGAGTTCTTACGTAAAGCACTCTTGTGACAGATGGAGGTTTTCTCGATGAGTGAGCATAGGTTCTATAGTGAGACTCCTTCGCCGAGTCGAGTCATAGAATAAAGAGTCACCCTTTAGGCGTTAGACTCCAAAATTAGTTCGATTTGGATTTGCTTTGTTTGTTGAGTGTGCAGTATGTGTTGCAAGGCCCTTAGGCATTGTAAGCAGCCATACCAAGTTATTAATAATAAAGTTGGACCTTAAGGTTACACCTTTCGCCCCGCATAAGTTCCATATTACTTGTCTATTCTTGTTTCCCTCTCATCTCTAAACCTAGAGCAAATCGACAGATGGTGAACACCATGAAACTTTGGAAGCAATGGGAGTGGTTCTCGCCAAAAAACCCCAATGATGGAGCACCAGACCGCCACTGGATATGCAGAATTTCGGAGCTTTTCTTGCTGCCCGGACTCGATTGATGCATGCTATGATGCAACAAATGCAAATGCACGTCCTTTGCTCGAGGCCACACCAATCAAGTTAATCGTGACCACGCCGTAATACAAGACTATCAGAGTTCATGAGGACTCACCCACCCACTTTCTCTGGGAATGCCAATCCATTGGAGGCCGATGATTGGTTAAGATCAATCGAGAGGAAGCTACACATAGCTCAATGCATAGGAAATGAGAAGGTACTCTACGCTTCTCATCGCTTGGAAGGACAACAGCCGAATGGTGGGAGAACTTCGTGCCACGCAAGAGAACCCTCAAGATATCACTTGGGAAGAGTTCACAGTGCATTCGACAAGATCACGTGCCTGAAGGAATCATGGACCTTAAGAAGGAGGAGTTCAGAGCATTAAAGCAAGGTAATCAGCCAGTGGCCGACTACCTGAACAAGTTCACACAGCTAGCACGCTACGCACCTGAGGATGTAGCGACAGATAAATCCAGACAGTCTCGTTTTATGAAGGGACTTAACTCAGGATTGCAAGACTTAAGTGCACGCTTTTAGTTCAAACCCCTGGTTCCGAACTCCGAACGAAAGTAGGATGTTCCGGGGTGAGAATACTGATAGATGGAATAGAGTTCCTAGCAAACCTTATGATTTTGGAGACCCAGACCTTAGACGTCATATTGGGAATGGACTGGTTATCCAAGCACAAGGCCGTATTGGATTGTGGACGAAGGACTATCTCAGTTGAGAGCCCGTGTGGGAAGAAAGTGGAATTTCAAGCCATTGCAGTTAGAGATGGACAGTTGATGGTTAACAGTACCAAGGCAATCAGCATAGAGGATGTCCGGTAGTGAATGAGTACCCAGATGTCTTTCCGAAGATCTACCCAGTATGCCGCCAGACAGGACATAGAGTTTGTGATAGAGCTTGTACTGCACAAAGACCGATAGCAAAGAGACCCTATCGGATGTCTACCGAGGAGTTGGTAGAGATGAAGAAACAAATAGAAGAGTTAATGGAGAAAGGATTTATCGAGGCCGAGTTCGTCGCCGTGGGGAGCACCCGCTTTGTTTGTCAAGAAAAAGGACGGAAGTTTCAGGATGTGCATTGACTACCGTGCACTCAATGAAGTCACCGTGAAGAATAAGTATCCGCTACCCAGATTGATGATTTGTTTGATCGATTAAGAGGAGCCGGAGTTTTCTCCAAGATTGATCTCGAGATCGATACCATCGATTGAAGATCCGATCGTAAGATATTCAAGATCGCATTCTCGTCAAGATATGGACATTATGAGTTTACGATTATGTCCTTTGGGGTGACAAATGCGCCTTATTTCATGAATATGATGAATAAGGTGTTCATGGAATATTTGGACAAGTTTGTCGTCGTGTTCATAGACGATATCCTAATCTACTCCAAGACAGAGGATGAACATGCCGAACACTTAAGGCGAGTTTTGGAAAAGTCGAGGAACAGCAACTTTTCGCCAAGTTCAGCAAGTGTGATTTTTGGAAGGACAAGGTGGAGTTTCTTGGACATGTAATGACCGCAGAAGGAGTCGCCGTAGATCCAAGCAAAGTAGAAGTCGTGTTACATTGGGAGCGTACCAAGATCGTGACCCGGTCGGAGTTTCCTTGGAATGGCAGGATACTACCGCCCGTTTCATCGAAGGCTTCGACAATTGCGAAACCTCTTACGCATGGCCGAAGAAGGAAAAGAAGTTTGCATGGGCCTTGAGAATGTGAGAAAGGATTTCAGAGTCAAGAAGCGATTGACATCGGCACCGGTGTTAGTTCTACCGGATGTTGCTCAAAGCTTCGATATTTATTGTGACGATCGCGCCAAGGACTTGGATGTGTCGATGCAGGATGGAAAGGTCGCCGCTTATGCATCAAGGCGATTGAGGCCGCATGAGGAAAATTATCCGACACATGACCTAGAGTTAGCCGCCGTAGTGCATGCCTTGAAGATATGGCGTCACTATCGATTGGAAAGCAGATGTGAAGTGTATACGGATCATAAGAGCCTTAAGTACATATTCGCCCAATCGGATCTGAATATGAGGCGAGAGGAGATGGTTAGAGTTGATCAAGGACTATAATGTTGGAATCCATTACCATCCGGGAAGGCCAACGTAGTAGCCGATGCTCGAGTCGGAAAAGCCATACCGTGAGTACGCGTTGCTAGCCACAAGTCGATGAGTTATGTGAGGATTTTCGTAAGATGAAGATTGAGGTTGTACCTAGCGGATTCTTGGCCGCATTGGAAGTAAAGCCTACCCTGGAGGATCAGATCCGAGAAGGACGAAGGATGATGACAAGATCCGCAGGATTAAGTCCATCAAGGAGGAAGGCAAGGCGAGAGGACTTCAAGTTGGATGAGCAAGGCACGTTGTGGATGAAGGATCGCATTTGTGTGCCTAACAAAAGGAGTTAAAGCAATCGATTTTGGAAGAAGCCCATGACTCTAAGTACTCAATTCATCCTGGAAGCGCCAAGATGTATCAGATCTCAAGGAGAGATTCTCGTGGCCGAGTATGAAACGTGAAGTTGCCGAGCATGTTGCATTGTGCGACGTATGCCGAGAGTCAAGGCAATGCATCGAGAGACCAGCGAGGATTGCTACAACCGCTGAAAATACCTCGAGTGGAAGTGGGAGGAAATCGGAATGGATTTCATTACCGGTTTGTCAAGACTCAAGGAGGTTATGACTCCATATGGGTTATAGTGGATCGCTTGACTAAAGTAGCCCATTTTATCCCCGTGAAGACCACTTACTCTGGAGATAAATTAGCGTAATTGTACATGATCGGGATTGTCTGCTTGCACGAGTGCCAAAGAGGATTGTATCTGACAGAGGTACCCAATTTACCTCAAGGTTCTGGAATAAGTTGCATGAAGCCATGGGAACCCGTTTGAACTTCAAGATGTGACCTATCATCCACGCAGACGGACAGACCAGAAAGAGTCAACCAGATTCGGAGGATATGTTGAGAGCTTGTGCATTAGCTTATGCTACTTCTTGGGATAAGAGTTTACCGTATGCCGAGTTCAGTTACAACAATAGTTATCGAGGCTAGTTTACGATGTCACCTTTTGAGGCCTTTGTATGGTCGACTCTGTCGACGCCATTGAATTGGAATGAGACCGTGGCCGCGTGTCTTTGGGCCTGATATTCTTCAAGAGGTCAAGAGCGGTCGCCATGATTAGGAAAGGTTGAAGATAGCCCAATCTCGGCGTAAGAGTTATCTTGACAATCGTCGCCGAGACTTGAGTTTTGAACCGTAAGACTTTGTTTACCTCAGAGTTACGCCTCTCCGAGTTAAGAGGTTCCATGCCAAAGGGAAACTTGCACCCCGTTATGTTGGACCATTTAAGATTTTGAGTCGCAGAGGCGAAGTTGCTTATCAGCTGGAGTTGCCACAGTCGTTAGCAGGAGTGCATGACGTATTCCATGTGTCCCAGTTAAAGAAGTGTCTCCGAGTTCCTGAGGAACAGACACCGCTAGAGTCAATTGAGTTGCAAGAGGATTTGACCTATAAGGAGTATTCCGTGAGGATTCTGGACACAATGGATCGAGAAACTAGAAACAAGTCAACCCGTTTCTGTAGAGTTCAGTGGAGCAACCATGAAGAAAGCGAAGCGACTTGGGAGCGCGAAGAGGATTTGAAGAAAGAGTTTCCAAACCTATTCTGTAGTGAGCCCTGAATCTCGGGGACGAGATTCTATTAAGGGGGGGAGGTTTGTAACACCCCAAAATTTTGCTTTCCTTGAATTCATGTGTGATTTGGCACTTTGGTGAATTTTTGGAATTTTCTGGAATTTATTTGGATTTATTTGGGATTTATTTGAATTTATTCCATTTTGAAATAATTAAAGAATTTAATTTTGCAAATAAAATTTTGTTGAAAATATTTTAATTGAGTCCAAAATGATCCAAAATATTTTCCAGAATTTTTCTGGAATTTTTCTGAGTCATTTGCTATTTTTGATGAATTAAATGAATTACTGGGAATTATTTTAAATATTAAATCATTTGGAAAATCCGAAGTCGGTTCTTGTTCACCGATCGAGCCGAGTCGACTCGAGTTCGAGTCCGACCGAAGCCACGTGGTCGGCCGAACCCGCCGTCCGAACCCTAGCCACACGACCCTTGGATCAAGATCCAGCGGTTGTGATTGCGCCACGCCACCAAACCCGAGTCCGACCGAGCCAGCCCACCGCCGAGCCGACCCGAGTCCAACTCACGCGATCGTTGGATCGAGATCCAACGGCTCACGTTGCGCCACGCCGCCTCTCGTCGCCGCCGGACTCCGCCCGTCAGCAATTGTCGACCTCGGTCTCCGTCGCGTTTCACCAGGCCGAGACCCCTATTTAATGCGCCGCCACCACGGTCGTGACCTAGACTTCCGTCGCACCGTGCCCCAAGCCATCTCGCCGAGCCGCCGTTTGCCCGTCTGAGCTCGCCGGAGTTGGAATTCCGCTCGCCATGGTTAACGCCGATATCGCCGCCGTCTGGTCGTCCTCCGCCGTCATCAAGCCTGCAGTCCGGATTCCCCAAGACGAGACGCTGTTCGGGAGTACCCTTCACTTCGCCGGAGAAGCCCGGCGCCGTTGGACTCGCTGCCGTCTTCATCTCCGGTGGCCTCTGCTCGCCCGCGTCGCCATCGCCGTCCGCGAAGCTACGCTTAGCCGTCCGATCGTAATCCAAGGGCTCGGATCGCGCCACGCCACACCGCGGTGAGATCTCACGTGCAACCTTCGATCTATTTTCAACCGCCGGATCTAGATTCAACGGCTTAGATTGTGCCACGTAGCTAGAATCGCACCAGGTTAGATTGGATCTTGACCGTCCGATCAAGATCGAACGGCCTGGATCGGCGGAGTTGTTTTTCCAAAGCACTACGCTAGATTTAATCCGCGCCGCTGATTTTCAAACCAACGGCGGGATTGGCGCCACGTGTCGGGAAGATGGACCGACGCGTCGGGCCGCCCACGCTGCGTGTGCAGGACGCCGACACGCCGGCCCGCGTGTCGAGGGCCCGCATGTCGCTGGCTAATCCACCAAGCGCCGACGTCACCCATGATGTCACAGTGGGTCCCACATGTCAAGACTGCAGTGGCCGAGCCCGCCGACGTCGGCGATGACGTCACTCGAGTGGGCCCACATGTCGGCGACGCGTCTGAGTCGTGGGCCGAGTCCACGGTGGACCCGAGCCAAGCGTGGACCAAGTCCATGGACCTACCGACGCCACCAACCAATCGAGAGGCTGCCACGTGTCCATGCCGACGCAATAATTAATTTCCAAAAGAAAATGATTTATTAATTCGAAATAATGATTTCAGATTTTGATTCAAACTTCAAATGCTTATAACTTTTGCGTTTCAACTCCGATTTGAGTGATTCAAATTTCTAAATTCGTATAAAATTGAGATCTACCTAAATATAAATTTTATTTAATTTTTGGACTAAAGTTTTTCTCTGTAATATTATTTAATTGATTATTTAAACTTTAATAAATCATAACTTTTGCATTTTAACTCCGATTTGAACGATTCCAGTTCCTAAAAATCCAGAAAATTATGTTCTCTCTGTTTATGGATTTTATTTGGAGTTTTGGGATGTTTTTGCCTAGTGTTTATTTGTGTATTTGCTATTTGCACGCTTTACGAGTAGACGTTGAAGTGCCGGAAGGATTCGAAGGAGAAGTGTTGACTCAGGATCCAACTCAAGACCAAGAGCAAGTACTTTTTGAAGGCAAGTTGTGCTTTGACCATGTTGATCCTATTTCGAAATCTATTTTGATTTAAACTATTGCATGCTAGTTCAATTAGAAAAATACTTTGTTTAAACACAGGGTTAGATAAATACCAATTTGCTATATGACACCTTGATTACTTAAGTATGTGCCATGACCCTTTGTCACCCTAGTTGTGGTTTACTAGTTGGACATTATTAAATTGCCAACATGGGTTTAGACCATTGCAGTATCTTTGCTTAGACACACTTACGTGCTCATAACATGATTTTGGATAATTAAATGTTAATATTGACTTAATGATATATTGAACCTGTTTTGGAAAAGTATCATGTGATGTTGATGGCACGTGGTGCATGGTAATCAAGCGGGGTTTGATAAACGATTTTCGGCCAGGGCATGTGGCAAGAGTAATCAGTGGGCCAGTTGTGGCGTTGGGAATGTTGATTTGGTTCTTGGGTAGTCTTGCCCTGGTCACTCTAAGGACTTAACCTTGCAAGCCTTTGAACTGGGTCATACTTGCAACCACATGGGTGGAATGGGACGGCCCTAGTTGACTAAGTCGCTAAGGACTCACTTGTGGAGCCTCGTGGTGTCGATTACACCGTTTGTGTGATTGTGCGGGAGGCGTATCGTGGCTGTGGCCGGATACCCATCTAACGGTGTGTTGGTCCCATACTTCGCCTTGGCTAAGGGAAGGGATGGTGTAGAGCACCTGACAGGAGAGGACCACTGTGTTGTTTGAGGCTTCCGAAAGGCTTTGTTACTGAACTCGCCTTTGTGGTGTTTGACTTGTATCTTGTGGGTAAAGTGCATAACCTCTGCAGAGTGTAGAATCTATTTAAATAGCCGAGTCCACTAGTCTTTGGACAATGCTCGGGAATTACAGTCAAGGGTTAGATTTTCTGAAAATAACTTGGATTTGAAAGGTTGGGTTGGTTTAAGAATAAAGATGATGGAAATGTGGTTTAGGATGGGGAAAAATGTTTATTAAACTTCTGGAAAAGTTATTTACGCTTTACTTATTTCTACTGCTTTCGAATCTACTTATATTACTTTTCGAATCTTGTTTCGCAAATATACCTTGAGCTATTCCTTTGTACCAAGCCATGCATATAGTATATTAGCTTGCATTACGTGCATGGCTTGTCGAGTACCAAGTACTCACCCTTGCCTCAACACAATACCAGTTGAAGAGGAGACTACACCAGCTTTGGAGGAGGAACTCCAAGAAGATCCGTCTACTTAGGGATGCGAGCCCAGTCAGTTGCCTGTGGTATACTGGATGGCGCCACGATGTTGCCTTCGTTGTTTTTCCGCTGCTATTATTATTTTTCTCTGAATAAGTTTCGCCTTACGAGGCATACATTTGTAACTTGACCATAAGGTCAAGTAACCAGTTTGGTTATTTAAATAAAGTACTTTGATAATATCGATTGGTATGATTGTGATATTTACCGATGTTAAGACTGTGTGCACTAGCGCGTTCCTGGACTAGTGCTGAATACACAGAGGGTCCGGATTTGCAAATTCGGGGTCCCGACAAGCCACCGAGGCAAAACAAACTTTGGTGCCCATTTCTTCACAGAAGCCCAAGAAGGCAGCGCTGGTGAACTGCGCGCCGTTGTCGGTGATGATGCAGTTGGCGACCCCAAAGTGGGTGAAGATGCCTTGTATGAACTTGATTGCAGTGACGGCGGTGATCGTCCTTACCGCTTCGGCTTCCACCCACTTGGTAAACTTGTCGACGGCGACAAACAGATGGGTGTAGCCCCCTGTGGCCCCCGAGAACGGACCCAGGATATCCAGCCCCCAGACCGCGAAGGGCCATGAGAGCGGGATGGTTTGCAGAGCTTGGGCTGGCCGGTGGATTTGCTTGGCGTGGAACTGGCACGCCTCGCACTTCCTCACCAGCTCGCAAGCATCCTGGAGGGCGGTTGGCCAATAGAACCCTTGGCGGAAAGCTTTCCCGACCATTGTTCGACTTGAGACATGGCTCCCGCACACGCCTCCATGATATCAGAGAGAAAAGTGCTCCCCTCTTCCCGAGTGATGCACTTCAGAAGAATTCCGTTTTTACCCCGGCGGTAAAGGTCCCCGCCCACTAGGGTATAGCACTTGGCCTTCCGTGCTATCTTCTCTGCTGACGCATCATCGTTGGGGCACACTTGATCCTGCAGGTAGGCCAGGATCGGATCCATCCATGTGCCTTCCCGGTCAAGTGTGGCGACCACGGGGTGGCCGCCCGGGTACTCCGCCTGGCCGGGCGTTTCCACCGGTACCGCTTCCCCTTCTGGGGCAAGGGCTGGAGCAGCATCACCATCGTCCCTACCGGAAACGAGGGCTGCGATGGACGGTCGCGGAAGCCTTTCTTCAAAGACTCCAACCGGAACGGGAGATCTTGTCGAGGATGGCTGAGCGAGCTCGTCCGCCAAGTAGTTGTCGCGCCGGGGGATATGGGTATATCCTAGCCCGTCGAAATGTCGCTCCATTTTTCTGACCTCCGCCAAGTACTCGGCCATGACAGGATCAGAGCAGGAGAACTCCTTTCTTGCCTGGTTGACGACTAGCAAGGAGTCGCCCTTGACTTGTAGACGCCTAACTCCGCTGGCCGCGGCGGCACGAAGTCCCGCCAGCAAACCTTCGTACTTAGCAACGTTGTTGGTGGCCTTGAAGTCCAGGATGACTACGTACTTAAGGAGGTCCACGGTTGGGGAAACCAGGAGGACCCTAGCCCCCGCGCCCTCGTACATGAAGGAGCCATCAAAGTAGAGTGTCCAGGGGGAGGGCGCGGGCATTTCTTCGACTTCTGGCTCGGCAGGAGTCCACTCGACAACGAACTCCGCCAGCCTTTGACTTTTGATCGCCGTGCGGGGGGCAAACTTAAGACCGAACTCCCCCAGCTCTACAGACCACTTGGCGATGCGGCCTTCGGCGTCGCGGTTGTGGAGAATCTCGTGCAAGGGATAGGCGGACACCACCGTGATCTCTCTTCTTTGGAAATAATGCCGTAGCTTCCTGGACGCCACACGTACAGCATACACCATCTTCTGAGCCTGCGGGTATCTTATTTCAGCGTCGTGCAGTACCTTGCTAACGTAGTAAACTGGCCGCTGGACCCCTTCACGCTCCGCCACCAGTGCCGCGCTCACAATCACGGGCCGGCCGCTACGCATGCGATGAGCGGCTCGCCCGGCTTCGGCGACCAAAGACCGGAGGGGAGGAGAGGTATTGCTTCAGTTCTTCAAATGCTTGATGTGCTTCTGCAGTCCACTCGAAGGAGTTAGTCTTCTTCAGCAGCTTGAAGAAGGGGAGACTCTTTTCTCCCAGCCTGGCGATAAACCGGTCGAGAGAGGCCGACGACCAGCTAGGCACTGAACTTGCTCGAGCCTTGTGGGTGGTTGCATGCGCTCGATGGCCGTGATTTTTTCCGGGTTAACCTCGATCCCATGGTGGGAAACAAGGAACCCGAGCAGCTTTCCGGACGACACACCAAACACACATTTCTCAGGATTCAACTTCAGACAATACTGCCGGAGGTGGGAGAAAGTCTCTTCTAAATCCTCAACGAGCCCAGCAGACTTTTTGGTCTTCACTACCAGGTCATCAACATACACTTCGAGATTTCTCCCAATCTGCGATCGGAATACAGTATGCATGGCGCGCTGGTAGGTGGAGCCCGCATTCTTCAACCCAAAAGGCATGCGGACATAGCAGTATATGCCTAGGGGGGTCACAAAGGCGGTCTTCTCTTCATCTTCCTACGCCATGCTGATCTGGTGGTAGCCGGAGTAGGCGTCTAGGAAACATAAGATCTCGCACCCTACGGTGGAATCGACGACAAGGTCTATCCGCGGCAGGGGATACAGATCCTTGGGGCAGACTTTGTTGAGGTCGGTGAAGTCGATGCACATCCGCCACGTTCTGTTCGACTTCTTGACGAGTACAGGGTTGGCCAGCCACTCGGGATAGGCGGCCTCCCGCACAATCTTCGCCTGCAGCAGCTTTTCTACCTCAACCCGAATGGCATCTTGCCGCTCTGGTGCCTGCCTCTGGACCTTCTGTCGGACTGGGTGCACTCCAGGGAGCGTCGCCAATCGGTGCTCGATCACCTCCCTAGGGACCCCGGTCATTTCTGATGGTTCCCAAGCGAACACATCCAGGTTAGACTGGAGGAAGGTGACGAGCGCGTCTTCCTATTTGGTGCTGAGGTTGGCACCAATCTTCACGACCTTCCCAGGGCCATCCTCGCCCACGGGGACCACCTTCACCTCACCCAAGGAACCGGGTGAGGCGCGAGCCTTGACCGGGGGGAGCTCTGGGTAGTCTTCCTCATCTCGAGCCGTGCAGGTGGTGCCGACCAGGTCCTCGCACACACCATCGAGGCGCAGGCTTCCAAACGATCCACCTTCACGATGTCGGGCCCCCAGGTCCAGGGATCTTCATCATCATGTAGGCGTAATGCGTGGCCACCATGAACTTGACCAGAGCTGGCCGGCCAAGCAACGCATTGTAGGGGAGGTCGAAGTCCGCGATCTCGAAGTTGATCTTTTCTATCCGGAAGTTCTCCACACTTCCGAACGTGACATGTAGTCGGACCTGACCCAGAGGTGTCAAGCCCACTCCAGGGGTGACTCCGTAGAACAGAGGGGCTGGGTGCAGCTCCTCATAAGGGATCTGGAGCGCCTTGAACGCCCCTACGGACATGAGGTTGATGGAGCTCCCTCCATCGACAAGCACCCGCCCGAGTCTCGCATTCCGGACCGTGGGAGAAACCACGATCAAGAGATGGCCCGGGCCTGCGGTGCTCTCCGGGTGGTCGGCCTGGCTGAAAGTGATCGGCTCCCCCAACCATTTCAGCATCCTGCTCGCCCCGGGAGTTGGTACGGTGGCACATACCTCTCTTACCTCTCGCTTGTACTGCGAGTTCGAAGAGTAGGTGGCGGAGCCACCATGGATGAAGGCCACCGTATGCTCCGCTTGTTGAAAGGCCAGCGAAGCGGGGTCCTCGTCCGCGTCATCGTGGTCGTCTTCATGGAGCTTCTTAAGCCGCTGCTCCACCAACTTGGACACGACTTGACAATCCGCCAAGTCATGTCCATTGGTCCTGTGGATGGGGCAGTAAGGTCTGCCTTCGTCGTCTTCTTGGCGAGGGGACCGGCGATCCCCGCGATCACCTCGCGAGCCCCGGCGATCACCCCTCCTGCCTCGGCTGTCGCGCTTCTAGGGCTTGTCCTCCGGTTCGGTGGCGAGGACCTCTCCAGCACCGACCTCCTTACGCTTCTTCTTCTTCTTGTGGTCGGAAGCTTTCGAGGTTCCCGCCTCGTCGTGATCAGACGGCCCTGCCGTGCGCTCCCGGGCCTCCGCTGCCCGGGCGCACTTATGCGCCAGGGAGAACAGCTCGGAGGTAGTGAAAATGGTGCGGGTAGCCATCTTCTCCCGCATCTTTTGATCTCGGACCCTCCGGCGATAATCACCGATCGCCGGAGATCCGGATCGTGTTCGGCAGATGGTCGAACCGCCGAATGAACTCCCTCAGGGACTCCCCCTTCGTCTATTCCAGGGCATGAAGGTCATCCTCCACGCCTGGTTGAGCGTAGGAGCCCTGAAAGTTGGCGACGAAGATGTCGCACAATTCCTCCCACGAGTGCACGGAGCCTCGAGGGAGGTTCAGCAGCCAGGAGTGGGCGGGGCCCGTCAGCGATGTCGGGAGGTAGTTGGCCATGATCTTCTCAAACCCTCCCGCGGCGCGCACCACCGTGGTGTAAATCTGCAGGAACTCCTCCGGGTTGGTGGTGCCGTCGTACTTCTTGATGGACGCGGGGCGAAATCTCTCCGGCCACGCGGCTTGGCGTAGGCGGAGGGAGAACGCCTAGCATTCAACGTTATAGGGGGAGCAGCGCCGCTCGCCCGCCCCTTGGCCCCGAGACGGGGTCGAGGAGTGCGAGTCTGCGCTCTCCCTGGAACCAGGGGGAGAGGTTTCCCCCCGGCCGCTAGACATCGGGTGGCCCACGCGGTGCTGCACATCTGCACGGTGCCCCCTAAGGACGTCACGCAAGTCACCGCCGCGCTGGGACCTCCTTTCGTCTAGGCGGGCCCTCAGATCCCCATGGCCCCCCACCGCCTTGGGGGAACCACGGGAGGAAGTGGGAGCGCGTGCACGTCCCCCTGTGCTTGAGGGGCTGCAACCGGTGCACCTTTCCTTTGTACCGACCCTCACGACCGGACCAACTGTAGCAGTGTGGCTAGAGGCTTGCGCGTCAGCCACACGCACGCCCTGTCGCTCGACATCGGAAGCCCCCGATCGATTTGCCGCCTCTACCTGCTGTTGGGCGGCATCCACCAGGTGGGCGATGTCCCGCATCCATGGAACGGCCGGGGTTTCGCCCTCTAGCGCAACCGGGGGATGATCGAGAAGCAGCCGGGCCGCATGAAGGTTCCACGCCGGGGTGTCGTCTCCCATCAGGAGATGCCGCCGGATGGGCTGGGCCCCTAGCGCCGAAGCACCACGCGTCCCTCCCTGGGCGGATGGACCCGGAGGGTCCGACGCCTGGCGAAGCGTCGGACCGGCCGAAGCGCCGCTTTCTCCTCGAGCAGACCATCATGCTTGGAGCCCGAAGTCACCATGCTCGTAACCGTCGGAGCTTCTTGCAAACTTCGCAAGAAGATGGAAGAAGGGAGAACAATCCAACCACTGAGCCCTCTACCTGGCGCGCCACTATCGGCGTATGAGCCAACAGACCCCTTCCGGCGAGGGGTATACTAAGTTCTAACCGGGGCTTTCATGGAGATTGCTCGGGAAAGGGAGAATCGGGGGCGAAGTATGCAAGGAGACTCCGGCGTTTTGTCAGGTTCGGGCCCTCCTGAGAGTAATAGCCCTACTCCTGTGCTCTTGTATTTTGGTATGCTTGGGGGGAGCTGGAAGATGAACAGCCATCCGAAGCCGCTCAGATCAGCCCGCCCAGAACGGGGAGTCTAGTCTGAGAGAAATGATCGAACCCCTTCTCCCATGCACCCCGGCTCCCTTTTATACTCGGGCTGGCGGGGGCGCATGGGAGGCTTACACAGCAAGCTATACTCATTACCCTGCTCTATGGCATTAAATGCCCCTGCAACACATTTAATGCCCTGGCGCAGACATCGTCTCCCCCACCCTTGAGCGCCGCGCCTGCCGGCTTCGCCCGCTCCACCGGGGTGGGAAATTGCACCCTGACATCGCTCGTCATTATGGCGCACATTGGGGACATGCGCTGCCATACTGTGGCCTTCATTACCCCCATTTAATGCGCACGGCACGCATTAAATGTCTTTGACCTCTCGAATGGCCGCACGGGCCATTAAATGGCCGCGGGAACTGGGCGCCAGCAGCATGGCCTGACCGCCACCTGTCCGCTGGGCGACCACGAAGCTGACCGCCAGAGGCGTGGCCTGGTCGCCATCTTCCTGCTGGTGATCACTTAGCTGGCCGCCAAAGGCGTGGCCTGGTCGCCACCTTCCCGCTGGCGATCACTCAGCTGTCTGCCAAAAGGCGTGGCCTGGTCGCCACCTTCCCGCTGGCGATCACTGAGCTGACCGCCACCGGCGTGGCCTAGTTGCCACCTGCCTCCTGGCAATCACCGCTAGCTGCCAACGACGTGGCCTGGCCGCCACCTGTTCGCTGGACGGCGACCTCTCCGACCGCTAGTGGCGTGACCTGGATGCCACATGTCCGCTAGCGATGGCTTTTACTAAAGTGTAGTGGGCACCTTGGTGTAGAATACACCGACAACCGCAGCGGGGGCGTTTTGTATGTTTCTGAACTTCTGGCAGTCTTGGAATCCTCTGTAATATCGGAAACAGTCTTCCAGCATTGTCGGCCAATAGTAACCAGTGCGCCTAAGCAACCATTTCATCTTATGAGCCGATTGATGCGTTCCGCAAATTCCTTCATGGACTTCTCCCATGGACGATTTTGCTTCCTCGGTGTCGAGGCAGCAGAGAAGCAGACCCTCCATCGTCCGATAATACAGAGTATTATCGATCGTCACGTATTTCAGCACTTGTCTTTTAGTCTTCACGCCTGTCCTGGCTAAGGGGTCTGCGAGGTAGGCTATGATCTTCGTGCGCCAATCGGAGTTTGTCAGGCACATCACCGTCTTCTCGGTTGTCTCACAATCGGTTGATTGCTCAAGGGACACATACCCTGATGCTTACTGAGCCAAGGCATTGGCCCGGTCATTGTCCTCTCTAGGGATATGGCTGATGGTGACAAAACTGAATGTCTTCATTAACTCATGGCAACGTGTCGCATCGATCAAGATGCCGTCATAACAATTGAATTCCCCTCGCACTTGTTGGACCACCAGCAGGGAGTCCCCGAAGGCTTCAACGGAATCCGCCCCGACATTCCACAGAATGATTAATCCCTTAATCAAGGCTTCATACTCAGCCTGATTGTTTGAGCATCGGTTGTCCAGCCTAAAGGCAAACTCATAGTGATGACCCTTGGGAGACACCAGGACTACTCCGATGCCATCTCCTTCTTTGCACACCGACCCATCGAAGTATAATTGCAAGGGGCAAGGCTTACTAACCCACAAGTAGGGGTGTTGTCCGTAATGAAATCGGCTACTACCTGCCCCTTTATTGCTTTAGCCGATTCGAACGTGAGGTCGAACTTCGTAAACTTGTAAGCCCACTTCCCGAGACGTCCTTTCATTATAGGGGCCGACAGCATGTATTTTATGACATCTATGTTACCAACGACGGTGCACGTCGACGTTAATATGTAATGTCTTAGCTTTGTGCATGCAAAGTAGAGGGACAAGCAAAGTGTCTCGACAGGCGGGTATCTGGTTTCTACATCTATCAACCGCCGGCTTAAGTAAAATATCGGATGTTCTTTTCCTTTGATTTCTTGCATAAGAACTGCCCCGATTGTCATCTCTTCCGCTGATATGTACAATCTGAATGGTGTTCCTTTCTGTGGTGCTATCAACACTGGTGGTTCCGATAAATATCTCTTGATATCATCGAAAGCCTTTTGCTGCTCTTGTCCCCATATGAATTCTTGATTCTCTTTCAATCTCAATAAAGGGGTGAATGTGTTGATTCTTCCTGACAAATTCGAGATGAACCTCCTCAGATAATTAATCTTTCCGACCAGCTTCTGCAGGTCCTTCTTGTTCTTTGGAGGCTTTGTATCGGCTATGGCCCTGACTCGTTCTTGGTTTACCTCTATTCCTCTTTCGTGTACCATGAACCCGAGAAACTGCTCAGCCGATACTCCAAATGCACACACTTCAATGGATTCATTTTCAAACCGTGCATTTAGGTCTTATTGAGAACTTCCTAGTCGACTAAGTGCTGTTGATCTCCTGCTGATTTTACCACCACGTCGTCTATATAGATTTCCACAATGCGGCCGATCAACTCATGAAATATCAGATTCATAGTCCTCTGGTATGTGGCTCTAGTGTTTTTCAATCCGAAGGTCATAACAACCTACTCAAATAGTCCTAGTGCCCCAGGACATCTGAAGGCCGTTTTATGAACATCGGCTTCAGCCATGAAGATCTGGTTGTAGTCCGCATTGCCATCAAGGAAGCTGATGATTTTGTGCCCTGATGCAGCGTCGATAAGCATATCGGCTATAGGCATTGGGTACTCGTCTTTGGGGGTGGCTTTGTTTATATCCATGAAATCAACGCACACTCTATTCTTCCCATTCTTTTTCGTTACCAGAATGATGTCGGAAACCCATTCAGCATACCGACATGTAGGGGTGCAAACGGAACGGATATTTCCCGACCGATCCGATACCGTATTCAAAAAAAATCCGTACCGATGTTATCCGTATTCGTATCCGAAAAATCCGATGTAATATGGGTTAGGATATGGGAAGAGCAATATCCGACCCGTATCCGAAAATCTCATGTAATATGGGTTAGGATATGGGAAGAGCAATATCCGATCCGATATCCGGTAAATATCCGACCCGATACCCTTGCAATATTGTTCATAATGTGTGTATTTGAATTACAGTGCTTGCTAGCTGTATTTTAGATGTTGCGTGTTGGTTATGTGCTATCTGATTAGGCAAGTTGTAATATAATGTGAAACATAGTGCTGTTGTGAGCCTGTGATATAATGTGAGCAAGTTGTAATATAATTGCACTACTTTCTGGAGCAAGCTCTTATAATTGCACTACAAAACACTTGATTGCAGTTGGATGTGCTACATCATATAAGTGCATATGTTGATTGGAATTGTACTTGGTTGTATATTATTCTTATGTAGGGAATGCAACTATTATTGAAAATGAAACACTTACATGTCTTGAAAGTTATAGTAAAGTTTTGTGTGTGGTTGATTGATCCTAATATATGTGGCATATATGGTTTCTGCTTTCACGCATTATCCGACTAACTATTCGTGACCGAGACTAGCCGTATCCGGAATGACCTGTATTCGCTCCGTATTCGTGACCGAAGTAATCCGTATTCGTATTCGAATCCGGCACTGTCCGTATCCGATTATGTATCCGAGAAAAAATTTGGAATAGGATACGGGATGAACAAAATCCGTCCGTATCCGCTCCGTTTGCACCCCTACCGACATGGTATGATGAACTTAGCTTCTAATAATCGCTCTATTTCCTCTTTGATCTTGTCGTACATTGCCGGGTTAATACATCTCGGTGGTTGCTTGAACGGCTGATACCCAGATTTTACTGGTAGCCGATGTTCGACAAGTTGACAATCCAAACCAGGCATCTCATGATATTCCCAAGCAAAGCAGTCATTGTATTTTCTTAATAACTTTACAAGACTTTCTTTGCACTCGGCATGCAACCTAGCATTAATGAAGGTTGGCCTTTTCCAATCTCCGTTTCCTATGTATACTTCTTGCAATGGATCGGCTGATGTAAATCATTGTTTGAGTATTTCATCATCTTCAAAGTCTCCGATACAATCGGACGTGTATTGGTAGCCCCTTGATGATCTTGTGTTCAGGCGGGCTTTCATCGTCGCAGGATTTCACTTGTCCGATCAACTGCATTAGGCCTTATGCTGATCAGACTTATCTTTGTGTCATTGATGCACACAAAGTCACAGTTTTCTAGTGCTTTACCTGAGATGTAGTAGGCTCCTTCATGTGGCCAATTTGCATCGGGACTAGCCATAGCGATATGAGCCGATGTGTCGACTTCCATGATCTCAACCGTGTCTCCATTCCATTGCACCAATTTTTGATGCATGGTAAACGGGACACAGCAATTGGCGTGGATCCAGTCTCTTCCTAACAGCACACTGTAACTTCCTTTGGCATCTACCACGAAGAAAGCAGTCAGCAAAGTCTTGCTACTGACAGTCAACTCCGTGACCATGATGCCCCTAGCTTCTGTGGGATCCCCGGTGAAGTCATTGAGAACCACGTTGGTTTTGATGAGGTCCTCATCGGATTTTCCCAGCTTCTTACACGTTGAATATGGCATCAGGTTGACGGTTGCGCCTCCATCTACCAGCATCCTAGATATCGGTTTGCATTGATATACCCTTTTAGGTACAATGGCCTCAAGTGCTGGTGATCTTCTTGCGGCTTCTCAAAAATTGCTTCCTGGGACCCTAGGCACAATTGCACACATGATTCCAGGACCATGGTGGCCTGAGCTCTGAACTCGGCTGGTAGGGTGAACACCATGTTGATGCTTACCGGATGGGACACGTCGCCGTGTGCTGCTGATGGTATCCCCCCATCTGGTGCTGAACCTTCTTCGTTATCAGCCGCATGTGAGTTTGGACTCCCGTCCATAGATGTCTCTGCTTCTTTGGTCCCAGATACTTCCCCGCATTCCGCCATGAAAGTTTCTACGTTTCCGTCTGTGGGTGTCTCCACGTCCTCATCCATGGTTGTGTCCACATATTGAACCATAGAAGGACTACCTGGGACAGCTTCTTTCCTGCGCCATTCTTTCTTTGGGATCTTTACGGGGCGCAGTTTATTGAAAGTGTCATCTCTCTGTTTTTCCTCTTCAGCCTCCCTAGATTATTGTATCTTGAGGCGCTGGAGTCTTCGTTTCTGCGATTTCGTGAGACCAGCCGGGCACCATCGTGGTTTTGGTTCTACAGGTTGGCGGATTTTCCCGGCCAACTCAGTTGTGCCGTCCTTTTGGTCACGTCCCCCTTCTGGGACTATCTTCTCGAGGATCCCGGATTTGGCCGATTCTAACTGATCGGCCTTGCATTTCTCCCTGGCGTTTGTTTGGTCCTCTTTTGGCCATGAAATTCTTTCATGGACTGACCTTCTCCGATCTCCCTGCTTGGCCGATTCTGGTCCATCGGCCTTGCTTTGGTCTGTCGACCCCTCGGGCGTTCCTTCCAGTCTGCAGATTCTTTCGTAGACCGACCTTCGATAACCTCCTAAGGGTGATTCATATCCCCGCCCCTGCCTTATTCCTGAGGGAAAGCATAAATGCTCCTGGTTTTACCTTGGGTAATGTTGCATGGGACAGGCATGGGGGGATGGTAGAACCAATCTCTTCTCCCAATAGAATCGCCAGAAAGGGCACCGCTCATGGGCTTTTTCAGCAGCCGTCGGCTAATACTATCTTATCGACTCCCGCCGGGATATGTCGGCTGTTTTTTGTCCCCTCCTCTCGTGTTTAGCTAACAGCTAAATAAAAGTTGGTCCATTCTTCATTATCGGCTTTTTTGGTGGTATTTGCCTTTCGGCTTTCTGCCATTTGCCGATTTCAGGTTTACCTTTCACTCTGTCCATCTTGGATCACTTTCCTTGAAGATCGGCCTCTATCTGGATCGAGCCGATGGTGATTTGTACTATTTTTTCCTTGTTCACCGTCTTCCTATCGGCTTTTTTGGCCGATACAGCTAGTGAACAGGTCTCGTCTTGTTGTATCTCCTTTCCTTTAAGCGAGCAGCTGACCATGTTGATTGGAAAGGGATTCTTGTCAACCTGCAAGTCTCGTTCTTCTGCGAACTTCATTCGTCTGTCTTCTGTGGACGACTGTATCTGTTGATGAAAGATATTACAATCATTGGTGTTATGTGAGAAAGAGTTATTCCATTTTCAATATCTGCGTTTTTTTTAATTCTTCAGCCAATTTCTAGGACTCGCACCAGCTTTTCTTGTAAAAGTAAGTCGAATATGCGGTCACATTTGGCAACATCAAATGAATATTTGACTTCTGACTTGGCTTTAGTCGGTTTTAGCTAGGAGCATACCAAAGGTTTTTTATTACCCTTGACCCACTCGGCTATGCGGATGTCCGTTTTCTCGTCATCGGCTGAATCATCTGACTCGTATTCCACAAGGTTAACCTTTGTTTTCTCCTTTTCTTTACTCCCTTTAAACTTGTCTCTAAACCCCTTATTCTCATAGGATCGGCCTTCCTGAGCCGATACTCTGTGTAATAAGTGGGTTAAATCGGCAAATTCTTGCCGGCTGAACTTCTCTCGAAATGCAGGAATTAAGCCCTGAAAAGCCAAGTCGACGAGTTGATTTTCGGGCAAAGTAACGCTAAAGCATTGGTTATGCACTTCCCTGAACCTTTTGATATACTCAGCCACTGATTCCCCGAACCTTTGCCGTACAGAGCTTAAATCAAAGATTCGTAGCTCTAAACTTCCGCAAAAGAAGTACTCATGGAATAGTCTTTCTAAATTGGTCCAAGTGTTGACCGAATTCAGAGGTAGGGTGGTGAACCACGTGAACGCTGCTCTAGACAGAGATAATGGGAATAGTTTTATTCTGAGCCCATCGGAATGCGCCGCTTCCCCGCATTGCACTATGAAGCGGCCGACGTGTTCCATGGTGGTGGTTGCATCATCCCCTGAAAACTTAGTGAAGCCGGGGACCCTGTATCCATTGGGATATGGGATCCTGTCAAAAACGTAGCATTGGGTCGATCGCCGCCAACACACGCGAGAACGACAGGCTCAAGGTTCGCAAGCGTGCCAGCCGATTTGATCCCGCAATCGGCAAGATGGTGTATCTTCAGACGATGATCGCTCCAAAGGAACCGATCTACGCCTCGACGGTTGGGTGATCCTCGCCGGCTCGGGAACGAACCAACTTGGATCGGATAACTGGGTCTAATTGACTCTTTCGAATCAATCAGAAAGGGTAAAAGAATTCTTCTCCAAAAAAGGCGATGCACAACAAGATCGGAATAAACAAGAGCTTGGTAAGGCGTAATGCAGCAAGGATCAACAACCGACGATGCGCAACTCGTATTGATCAAAGTGTATTACAGAGGAAAGATTACAATGCTACAAAAACTACTCCTAGTGCAGGAAAGGTAAAGGTATTGGTAAATTGATTGGTTGTTTGGATGTGTGTCCCTTCTCTCTATGCAGCTCGTTGCCTTTTATAGTCGGTGTAGTCTTGATCGTGACCATCACGGACTCTCCAACCGTATCAGCTTTGATCTTGTCTTTCTATCTTGATCGCAGCCATATCAAATCCAAGTTGTACCGGCTTTTGTCTCTTTCCGCTTGCGCCTTACACCATCATGCCCTTTCCGGTATAACTCCCATCGTTCATTGCCATCCTGACTTGCACCATTTTTCCAGCCCATGTCACGACCGGACCCATTTCGGTCGGTCAAATTTGGGTGCCAACAGCCGCATGCTAAGCCGTATGGATAACAGAACCAAACGTGCTTCAAATGTGGCACTTGGTGGCATTGGTCAAAAATATGCCGGGAATCTAAGGAAGTGGTCAATGCATATCAGGCCAAGATGAAGGCCAAAGGATATGCACCGGCAGAGGCACATTTTGCCGACGCAAGGAATGATGATGTCATGGATGTAGACACCCCACATGCTTCATCCTTGCAGCCCAGCCTAGACATTGATGAAGCAGCCAAACTCTTGGCTAATGAAGAAAACACCCCTATTGATGACATAGAGGTAGAAGTGAATGCATATTTTACAGATTCTGTTTAATGCATGAATAGCATTACTAGCTTTTTCTTTAGATTGTGGTTGATTAGTTAATTTTGAATAATAAATTGTAAGCTCTAGAAGAGCATACATTTTCTCATGAATAAGAATTGCATGTTATTATTTATTCCAGTATTCTATATTTGCAAGCAATGTTTGCATTACTTTGCCACTGTCTAATTAGAATTATATTTCTTTTCATCTAGAATTCGTGTAGCGCACAATGGGGGAAATATGCGTTGTTGATAGTGGCACAACAAATACCATCTTAAGAGAGTCGAAATAATTCCAGATGATCATGAGGAACGCTGGAAGGATTACGACAATCGCAGGCAGCGATACACATATAATAGGCTCCAGAAGAGCCACAATTATATTGTCAATGGGTACAACTTTGGTAATTGAAGAAGCCCAATTGTACCCGGAATCAACACGCACTCTCTTAAGTTTTAAAGATATCCGCGCCAATGGGTTTCACATAGAAACCAATAAAGAAAATGGCAAAGAGCATTTGTGCATTGTGAAGCACGCGAAATATGGAAAAATGGTATTAGAAAAATGTCGCTCATATGAATTTGGGTTGTACTACACGAGAATCAATGCACCCGCAGTGTATACTTTTTTGAAGATTGTCTTTAGAAGCTCTGAATTATTTTCTTTATAGCATTGTAGATTACGCCATTCCGATCTTAGAATGATGAGAAATATAGTTAACAACTCACAAGATCATGGCATTAATGTTAAAAATTTCCCGAATCATGAAGATTTTGTGTGCCATGCATGTGCCACCGGGAAATTAATAACTAGACCATCTGTTATGAAAGTGCAAAATGAAATCCCAGCATTCCTAGAACGCATTCAGGGGGTATTTACGGCCCAATTCAGCCCTTGTCAGGGTCGTTTCGGTATTTTATGGTGCTCATTGATGCTTCCTCGAAATGGTCGCATATATGTTTGCTGTCAACAAGGAACCATGCATTCACAACGCTGATCTCGCAGATAATCAGAATTAAGAATGCTTTTCCTGATCATTACGTGAAGTCCATTCGAATGGACAATGCTGGCGAATTTACTTCCAAGGCATTTGATGATTATTGCACAGCGACTGAAATAAATGTTGAGCACTCTGTACCACGCGTCCATACGCAAAATGGACTAGCTGAAGCACTAATAAAGATGATTAAGTTCATAGCTCGACCGCTCTTGCAGAGTTGTTACTTGCCCAACACTAGTTGTGGACATGCAATCCTGCACGCAGCAGCACTCATCAATTATAAACCATCGGCCTACAACATCCATTCACCTATGCAATTAGTGTAAGGGGTCATCCCAAAGATTTTCCATATTAGAAAATTTGGTTGTATGGTATATGTACCTATACCACCCCCACAGCGGACTGCAATGGGCCCTCTCCGCAAGTCTGGGATATACGTTGGTTATGAGAGTAAATCCATAATCATGTATTTGGAACCCATGACTGGAGACTTGCATATAGCCCGATTCGCTGATTGCATCTTTGATGAGGACCGTTTCCCGTCATTAGGGGGAGAAAATCAACCATTGGATGAAAAATGCTGGGAAATTATATGGCATTCCACTGGGATCCCCACGCATGACCCTCGCACTAATGAAGCAAATCAAGAAGTCCAAAAGATAATTGATTTACAGAACCTAGCAAATGAACTGTCTGATCATTTTTGTGATCTCAAGAGCGTAGTTAAGTTGCATGTACCTACAAGAAATGCACCAGAGAGGGTTGAAATACCAAAGAAAACAGAAGGTATCCCTCATCCTGTTTAGAGGCCTCAAAGAAAAAGAAAAGGAAATATAGCTTCTCAAACCCAAAGTACCCGGAGATGTCTGGGAAAAACTGGGCAAGAGAACTTACCACATCCAATCACGAAAATTCCCCAAAGCAAGAAGGGAGCCAATTGAGACCTGGCGCTGGAAAGAAGCCTATGGAAAAGGCAATTCCAGATCTGAACCTTCCATTGCAGGAAGACGCCAGAAACCATGTGTGCGCACACATGGGCGATGAAAAACTAAAGGAATTTGCTCCTGCAATGGGAAACATCAGTGAAGAGCAAGTAGAAGTGCATGAAGCACACCATGATGAAATGGCCATAAATTTTGTAATAATAGGAGAATCTATGAATAGAGCAACAACCAATGTCGATGCATACTTTGCAAAGAAGATTGCCACGATCATTGATCATGATCCCGAGCCTGCATCTCTCACAGAATGCAAGAAAAGGCTCGATTGGGAAGGATGGAAGAAGGCAATCATTGCAGAGTTAGTCTCTGAACAAAAGAGAGGTGTTTGGGCCTGTGTGACGCACACCTGCCCATATAAATCCCGTAGGTCACAAATGGGTTTTTGTTTGGAAGAGGAATGAAAACAATGAAGTTGTAAGGTACAAGGCAAGGCTTGTCACTCAAGGTTTCACTCAACGTCCTGAGGTTGATTATGAAGAAAGCTATTCTCCGATCATGGGAGGAATTACCTTTAGATATCTGATCTCAATGGCAGTCAACTTGAAGTTGAGAATGAAGCTAATGGATGTTGTCACAGCATATTCGTATAGAAACTTGGATTCAGAGATATACATGAAAGTACCGGAAGGTATCCCTATCCCAAACCAAGATAGAGCAAACAGAAATCTATACAGTGAGAAATTGGAGAAATCACTGTATGGGCTGAAGTAATCAGGAAGAATGTGGTACAATCACTTGAGTGACTTTCTCTTCAAGAAAGGCTACATGAACAATGAAGATTGTCCATGTGTGTTTATACAACGATCCCCGAATGGATTTTGTATAATCTCCGTCTATGTAGATGACTTGAACATCATTGGGACAGATGAAGAAATTGAAGAAGCATGCTCATACTTGAAGTCTGAGTTTCAAATGAAAGACTTGGGTAAAACCAAGTTCTATTTAGGCTTGCGGCTTGAACATGTCCAAGGTGGAATTTTGGTACACCAATCATCCTACACGCGTAAAGTGTTGGAGAGATTTGGTTTTGAAAAGGCATACCCAGCAAAGACCCCAATGGTCGGAAGGTCACTCCAAGCAGACCTAGATCCATAAAGGCCTAGAGAAGAGGGGGAGGAAGTCCTGGGAGTGGAATTCCCATATTTGAGTGCAATTGCAGCACTCATATACCTTGCAAATAGCACTAGGCCGGACATCGCGTTCGCCATGAATTTGCGAGCATGGTACAGTGCAGAACCCACCAAAAGACATTGGAAAGGGGTCAAGGACATCTTCCGTTACCTCCAAGGAAAAAAAGATCTCATCTTGTTCTATAGAAGAAACAATGAATTGAATTTTGTCGGCTATGTCGACGCTGGGTACCTATCGGACCCGCATACTGGCAAGTCACAAATCGGGTATGTTTTCCTTTGTGGTGGAACAGCAATTTCTTGGAAGTCATCTAAGCAGACACTTGTCTCAATGTCGACAAACCACTCGAAAATCATTGCCTTGTATGAAACCTCCCGAGAATGTGCATGGCTTCGAAGAATGGTTCACCGCATCCAGAAGTCATGTGACTTAAACATGGAACAAACCCCCACTATCATCTATGAAGATAATGCAGCATGTGTTGTTCAAGTGCAAATGGGATCTGTGAAAAGTAACCTCACGAAGCAAATCAACCCCAAGTTCTTTTATGCTCATGAAATGTATAAGATGAACGAGGTCAAGATACTGCATACTAAGTCATGTGAAAATCTCACAGATTTATTCACTAAGTCACTTCCGGTATCTTCTTTTGAAAGGTGCGTTAGAGGAATCGGGATGATGAGACTTAGAGAAGTGCAGATTTCAAGGGGAGAATTTTCACATACTCCTATATAAATCTTGAACATGAAGTTTGAGTACCCAACGTGAATCTAGAAGATTAACATTGAAGTTTGTGTGGATTGTACTCTTTTTCCTTATTAAGTTTTTCATTGAAGTTTTCTTACATAAAGTTTTGATGAGGCAATCCGTGCAACACAACAAGCGTATGCTATGTACTCTTTCTCCAAGTATTTTTTCCACTGTGTTTTTCTGTAGTTTTGATGAGGCATATGCATTTCGCGGTAAAGAGTCCAAGGGGGAGTGTTAGGAAACTCGACCCGTCGTGGCCCATGTCGACTCTTACCGAAACTCTGACTGTAGGTTATAAATAGGAGGTAGGGGTTCCCCCACTGTACAAGTGCAATCAGAAATAAAGCAGACCAGTTCCTCCTCATATTTGTGTCTCGCCCTCTCTCTCTCTCTGTTCTCCACTTTAGATCTATTAGGCAACCTCGGACTATTCGATAGCGAGGTTGTCTAATAGGGACTGCCGCTGCGATCCAGCTTAAGGCTCGGTATGCGGTATAGGGCCTTAAGGCCATCTCTATATCCATTCTTACACCCTAAAAAATAGGGAATGTATGCTACAATGTCACCAAAACACACTCTAACAGATTAATCATTCCATTCCCCATTTTTAAGGAGAGGAGAGAGTTTCTCGAAATCCCTCATCGTTGTTCCCCATCGCTCGGAGGGCAATGATTGCTCTGTCCCGAGCCCATGAGGAAGTCGTTCCGCCGCTCCGTCCCGCTACTCCGTCGAGGAGGCCGCCCCGCCGCTCCATGGCACACCCCACAGGCCTGGCTCCGCTGCTCTCCCTTTGCCGCCTCCGCAGCCCGGCCAAGAACCACGAGCTAACAAAGCAGAGCTGGGTGTCTGCGTTGATGCGAGATTTTTATAGCTGATATGCGATTCTTTGTGTCGCAGGAAAGGAGTAAACCATGGAGGAGCCACCTTCGGCTGATCCCCACTGATTATCTGGAAGTCGAGGAGATCAACCTCAGACACTTGTCACTGGAATTCCTCCTATCTACAAAGCAAACATGTTTATGAATCATACTGATTTGAGCTAATGTTTAGTTCTCTTTGAGAAAAGGAATCTTGTTCTTCTCACCTATCCATCCATCACTGATATCCTCTTCTTGATTCTTATTTATTTTAGTTCAATTCTTTGCAAACTTCTCTGAAATATTCTTTACAACCGTCTCTGTTAGGCTGTTCGGTTGGCTGCATCTAGAGAGAATTGGCTCTGAAGATGCAACTAAGGTCTGTTTGGTTGGCTTCTCAGACCACTGGGCCAGGCCCAATCGATGCAGCGTACGCCCGGAGCCAAGCCTCGCGGAAATGAAAATTTTTGGCAGGCGGGCTTGGCTCGGCAAATGTGTGCTTGCATCGCACGTGCAAATCAGCTAGCTCAGGGTTTCCCCTCCGCTCGCACGGTTTCGCCCCCCACGCCTCCACACGCACGCCTCCGCCGTCGCGCATCTGGCCACGCGGGCCTTGGAGCCGATCGTCTCCGCTCGCGTGTTTTCGACGCCCGTCTCCACTCACGTGTCTCCGACGCCAATCTCCGCCTGTCGCCGATGCCCACGCACCTCCAGCCGGTTGTCTCCACCCTCGTGCATCCTCCTATGCACCCCCGGCTCGACGCCTCCTCTCATCGACGACCCGCCACGCCGCCGCCAGTCTTCGGTCTCCCGCGTGCCTTCGTCGTCTCGTCTCCGACCCCCGCGTGGCTCTGTCATCTCGTCTCCGCCCGTCGCCAACCCCACCGCGCATCCGTCATCTCGTCTCTGACCAGCCCATCTCTGGCCCCTGCGCGCCTCCAGCTGCACGCACGCCTCCATCACATCCCTATTCTCTGATTGGAAGGTATATATCCATTTCTTCACATGGTAGATCCACTTCTCCATACGGTGGATTACAGTAGTTCTTTTTTTGAGATAAATTCATACATAACACCACTATTGTTCGATCTCAAGATGAAAGATTTGGATATGCTTGCTTCTATTGGTTCAGTTCTATACATTTTACTGGAATTCATACATAGCACCTCTATTGTTCACCTCTATTAAAGTAGTTCTATTGGATTACAGTAGTTCCTCAGATTTGGATATACATTTTACTGGAATTTTGTTTTAGGCAAATACAAGATCTGAATGGGTGTGAAATATGTGGTGTTTGGAGACTGGTGCTTGTGAATTGTGATCATACAACATCTTTTCTGAATTAGTGGGATGGATTGATTTTTTCTTGTTTACTGCTATCTCTTCATTGTATATTCAGTGATGAGATATTGTAATAAGTATATTCAGTGAATTTTCAGGACTGAGTAAATGAACCCAACCTAATGCTTTTTGCTCAGCTATAATAAGTGTTATATTGCATTCTTCTAGAATATCAATTATTCATAATGCTTTTTGCATTCTTCTAGAATAGCTTTTTTTGCTTCTAAATATGGTTACTTAGCAAGTATCAACTTAGAACTATAGTGATGTGTTCAGTTCTATTTCTTAATTCTATTGGTTCAGTTCTATTTGGACATGATAGCTTTTGTATATATATTTTTCATTAACATAATTAGTTGTGCACTAGTTATTTGAATGTGGTGTACAGGAATATAATTTTTCATTAACATATAGTCGTCTATTATTTGTTAGATGGATATGCGAAGCCAACGAAGAAAGCTTATTATTCAAGCAGTTGCACTTGTTACGGTCATGCATGCATTTTTTGTTAATAGACTTAGATTGGCTAGATTAACTAGACCTACAGTCACTTATGGTCCTATGTGCAATAGAGACATTGAAAGCCAAGCCAATCTAAATCTAATTTTTAACTCTAGCGATATCGAGTGTGTCAACATGTTGCGCATGAAAAGAGCCCTTTTTCCCCCTATGCAACCTACTTAGGGATAGGAATTTCCTACGTGATAACATACACACATGTATAGAGGCGCAAGTTGTAATGTTCCTAGTTGGGCATAACCAAAGATTCAGAGTCATTTTGTGCAAAGCATAACCTCTGAAACACTGTGATGTGGCTATGGAACTTTTCATTTTGCCTTCTAGATGGTCTTGAACCAAGTTGTAATGACTTGTGATGTTTCTATGAACTTTTATAGCATTTTGGATGGGTTTGAACACTGTGATGTGGCTATGAACAATTTACAATGGATGTGGCTATGAACTTTTATAATATTTTGGATGTTTCTATGAACAATGTGATGTGGTTATGAACAATTTATTTTGGAATTTATAAGATTAACTTTGATTATGATATTGTATTTTTCATCAATGTTGTGAGAGTGCATTCTAGAGCCAATCACGTATTTGCTAACATTTATTCTTGCCCAAATTAATGGTAGAAATATATATGCCCTTGTTCGCGCAAAAAATGTGAAGGAGGGTTTTCGGCTTCGAACACACAAGACAAACGCCGGGTTTGCAGAGAGTGCCAGTCAATTTGACCTGAAATTGACAAGGTAGAGTTTGTAATTTGATCAAAGCCGATAAACGAGGATCTATCGGCTTTTCGCTAGTCGGCAAGAACCGATTAGGGGATAACTAGATCAACTGGTTACAATTGATCCGGATACAAGGTAAAATCGGCTTCGAGAAGGCGATGCGCAACAAAGCGAAGCAGACCAAACCTGGGTGAAATCGGCAAAAAATCAACAATCGGCGATGCGCAACTATGTTGATTCCGTCGACTTGCAGAGAGATCTATGAGGCTAAAACAATGTAAAAGAAAAGCTTGTAAAAAGTAGATGTGTGTATTGTTGGATTGATTGATATCCTCTTTTCGCTTGACGTCTACCCCCTTTTATAACACACTTGGCCGATCCGAGTTGTATATGGATACGGTGCGTTTACCCGTATCGGCCTCCGGTCTGATTTCTTCCTTTTTAGAAACGGATACCTTTTCCGACTCGTTTACCTATTTCTTTCCATACGTACATTTTCTTTCCGTCTCAGACCGATTCCAATACGTGCCGAATTTTGGTGCAAACATATGCCCCCCATTTTTGAAAGGTAGCTTGCTATCTTTCAAAAATCCTTCGCCTTTTTCCGTGATCGGCTTGTCGTTTAGGATTCACCTCGGTAACTTCCCCATTAATGGCGCTGCAATGCCCTCGGTGCGTTTTTAATGCAAAGCAATCGTTCCGCCTTTTCACCTTTTTCACCGAGGTATAAATATGAGGTCCCCCCTTGCGGTCATTTTCACCCTGGCGTGCTCTCGCTCATCTTGAAATCGGCTTTCCTCCGCATCAACCCCTTCTTCCTGTTGCATCGGCTGAAATGGATGCATCCCAGGTACTTATTCTGATCCCAGATAGCGACCATCAGTATTTCCTAGGCCCAATAGGAACTATAGAAACCGATACGGTCATTTGAGATGAGATCCCTAGACTCCCTTTGTCGGCTCCTGGCTACAACATCAATGAGTGGACCAAAAGCTTTAGGGCTTGGCCGACAGCTCTCAAGGGCTGGAGGTCCTGGTATATTAGAGTATCAGCCCAAAAGAAGGCGGAGTGGGAAGGAATGGGTATTGCTGAGTGTATTCCCATGTCCTTAGCCGCTCCAGAGCCTAATGAATCTTTAGTAGCCGCCGCTTGCTATTTTTGCTCGGACTCCTTTAACGCCTTCTTCTTCCCAACTGGTCCTATCGGCCCAACCCTTCTAGACATGGCCGAATTGTGCTGCCTTAGGCCTGATGGAGACCAAATATCGGCTTTTAGCGGGAAACCTCAGTATAAATTGACCAGAAGAAAGGGAGAAGGTTGGTCCAGATATATTCAAAATAACAACAAAGTAACCGGCCCTGTATCGGATGAGGAACACGTAGCTTTCATCAACTTATGGCTAGACCGATTCCTCTTCTGTGGCGCTTCCTTAGGACCAACCCAGGTCTATCAATTTATGTCGGAGCAACTAGTCATGGGTCGTCGGCTAGCTTTAGGGAAATCCTTGTTGGGGGCCATATACCATATGATGCATATCATCCGGAGTCGGCTTTTTACCGGCAATGGCTCCTATGTCGTAGGCAATGTAGGCGGCCCACTTTGGTTTATCCAGATCTGGCTTTACTGCGTTTTCGGCCGCCTCATTATCCCGGACCCTTCGGAAGAATCGGCTTTCCCAATAGAAGATTTTCCTGAAGGCGCAACTCCTAGATTCCAGCCTAGCCGATCTCCAGGCGAAAAATTCATCATGTGTTCGTCTGATGAACCCAAAATCTCCCCTGCCGGCTTTCACAAATACTTGTCCTTCTTTCTGAACCTTAACCAAGCCACTTTTAATCGTAGAGACTTCTTTTCGTATAGCCAATTAGCCGATCTCCCATGGCCTTCTTTTCTTCGTTTAAATTCTGATAGCTCTCTAATGCCCCAGTCTACTCTTGATCTGCTTCCTCTGCTGATTTCTCCTTGCATTCTTCACGTCGGCTTGAGTACTCGAAATAGAACATTTCAGCCGACCTATGAGTTCTATCATCCTTTAGTGTATGCACGCCAGCTGGGTTTTGGACAAACAATTCCTTGCCTTCCTTTGCTTAACATGATCAAGCCACGAAATAAAGTCACTAACATTACTGCGGCGGAGCTTATTATTGAGCTAGCCGATGAGCTCCATGTGGTAGACTTGCCATTCCTCGTGTTAAACACACGTCGATCGGGCCAATTTGCCACATGGTGGGCTTCCATAGCTGAGGCGCTCTTGCGGAGGCGCACTATCCATGAGGTCTTGTCCTCTTTTCTCCCTGGCTTTCAAGAGCCGACGGAGACCGCCGCTGGGTCTAGCTCGAGTTCAAGCTATGCTAACTCGTCTTTAGAGGTATTTTCATTTTGATGTTTATTGAAATAAGATTTTCATCGGCTTAACCATATCTTTTTACCTTTTTCAGACAAGCAAAAGGTCGACTCCAGCGCAAACCGCATCGGCCGACGACCGTTCGAAACGGCAAAGGCCATCGACCCCTCTTGCTGGTTTATCTTCTGGCACATTGGGGGTCAATAGCCCATCACTATCAGATCTTGCCGATCAGCACACTAAGAGTACGTCCAGTTCCATTTTTGCTTGGATTTCTTTTGTAGGCGAAGTTCCATGCTTGCTGTCGGCTAACCCCATGTTTGCCATTTTTAGAAAGAAAGAAGAGCCGTAAAGTCGTTATTAAACGATCTCCAAAACCTGCGGGTCGTGATGCAGCATCATCCCCAACTGGATCGGCCACTGCGGTTAGCTTCGACCCTTATCTTGATTTTTGTCTTTGTTTTTCTTATCTTATCGTAAAGCATTTCTCAGGAAACCCCTTCCGTCCAGTTGTTGGAAACCACAGCCGATGCTGAGAAGACCCAGACAGATTTGCCTGTTTTGTTGGCTCCGGCTCCTGCTACGTTATCCGCTCCCTCAACTCCAAAACCTGTTTCTGACCCAGTACCGCCGACGGACCCAGCCGATCTTTTGGGTTTTTCTCTGGATGAGCTCGATGACCCGGAAGTGTTAGCCACCGACGACTACCCAGCCGACATCCAGCGCATAATAGCAACCTCTGCGCCAGCATCGGCTGCTGTTACCGCTGAGCCGGGTATGCAGGAGCGAATCAATCGCTTACGACGGCGATGCAGCCAGAGGCGGCTCTTCTGGCCAACACCCAATCCTTGAGGAATGCTATGGCGGCCATGCAAGCCGATCTTCCCCCTGCAGCCATGAATGCTTTGCTAGAAGTATGTCATCTAGATGGTCGTCGGCTAGACGTGGAATCGGCCAAAGCAAGAGTTGAACAGAGGAAGGCCCAGCAAGCCGACCAACAGATCCTGGACAAGCTTATAGCAGACGCAAAACTTCGGAAGGGAGCGTTTGACCAGGGTGCCGCTGCGCTAAAATTGGCTAAGAACAAGGCCCAAGAGCTGGAGTTATCCAAGAAGAAACTTGAAGAACAGCTGGCTTTGGTTACAAAAGAACTTTCAGATTGCCAGATCGGCATTATAGATGCGACGTCTTTACTGGCGGCTCAGAGACAGCAAATCGGTGAAGTTTTCACCAAAGTCAAGAATCAATCAGCTAAAATGATCCCAATTCCGGGTGATGCAAAAGCCGATGAACAACTAATAGATAGTGTTCAAGCTACTATTGGTAGGGCGGCTGCAGCACTATCGGCTTTGGGAGCCCATCTGCCTGGTTCCGGACTTCACTGATTTGAGAGCATCGACTTCTAATGAACTGATTTGTAGCACTGGCTGTGTAGCCGATTTTTGTAAACAATATTTTCACCTCGGGATGACGTCTTTGGAAAACTTGCTTGATCGGCTATGTAACCGATCTTTGTAAACTGTCTTAATCCGTGGATGATGTTTGCTTAACTGACTCGGTCAGCTGTATGACCGATTTTATATGCATGTGCTTCTGTAATTGATCCCGTTTTTCTTCCTGCAGTTAGGACCCGACCCATATGCTTGGGTGATACGCCTCTAGATATTTTCCATTGATCGCTTTAGGTAGGACGAACCCGTCTAAGGACTCCAGTATATACGAATTCCCGTCAATCGGCCGATTGATCTTATAAGGCCCTTCCCATGTTGGTGACCATTTGCCAAATCGATTATCCTTAGATCTGATTGGCAACACGGTTTTCCATACCAAATCGGCTTGACCGAACGATTTTAAAATCACTTTTCTATTATACGTCCTGGCAACCCTCTCTTTATTCTTTTTAAGCCGATCTAGCGTGATCAGCCTTAGTTCAGCCAAATCATCTAGATTGTCAAGCATCGCCTGTTTGTATTCATCGGCTGATACCTTATCTTGCTCGCATAGCCTTACTGAGCCGATGTTGATTTCCACGGGCAAAACGGCTTCTTGTCCGTATACCAACTGAAAAGGTGACAATTTAGTTGATCCGTGATGAGATAGCCGATAAGCCCATAAAGCCTCCGATAGCATTGAATGCCATTTCCTCGGCTCTTCCTCAATTTTTCTTTTTATCAGCTTTATCAATGTCTTGTTTGACGACTCGGCCTGTCCATTGGCCTAAGCGTAGTAAGGGGAAGAGTTGAGTAATTTTATCCCAAGACTTTCCGCAAAACCTTTGAACTCGTTGGACATGAACACAGTCCCTTGATCAGTAGTAATTGTCTGTGGAATTCCAAACCGATGGACGACGTGTTCATTCACAAAGTCGATCAGTTCTTTGTTAGTAACCTTCTTGAGTGGTACAGCCTCAACCCATTTTGAGAAATAATCTGTGGCTGCAAGGATAAATTTATGTCCTTTGCTGGATGACGGAAATATTTGGCCGATTATGTCTATACCCCATCCTCTAAATGGCCATGGCTTGATGATCGGATGCAAAGCCGATGCTAGTGCTGACTGTATGTTACCAAACTTTTGGCACGTTTGGCATCCTTTATAATATTTGAAGCAGTCTTCTAACATCGTCGGCCAAAAATATCCTGTTCGTCTCAGTATCCACTTCATCTTATGGGCCGATTGATGTGATCCACAGATGCCTTCATTGACTTCACCCATCGCTACTTTTGCTTCCTCGGTTCCCAGGCATCTTAACAATAAACCTTCCATAGTCCGAAAGTATAATACGTCTTCTAGTAAAACATATTTGAGTGCTTTGCGCCTGACCTTCTGCTCGGTCGGCTTGGATGGATCTAACAAATAATCCTTTATTTCTGTTCTCCAGTCGACAGGGTGGACGCATAAAATCGGCCAAACGTTTAGCCCGATTGGTCCCTGTCGGCTTTCAATCTTGTACCCTGATGCACATTGTGCCAATCGATTTGCTTTATCATTAGCTTCTCTGGGATATGTTTTATAGAAAATGTAGTGAACATCTTGATAATTTGGAGGCATTGATGTAAGTACTTGAGTTAGCGCATAAATGCGTTGCATCGGTATTCTCCTTTGACTTGTCTGTACAATTAACATCGAGTCTCCAAAAGCTTCGACGTCTTTCACCCCGATGCTATCTAGCAATTGTAGACCTCTTAGCAATGCTTCAGATTCGCTTGATTATTTGAACATCGGCTATTTAGCCGATACATGAAGTCATACTCCTGTTTTCTAGGTGAAATTAATATCACGCCGATGCCTTCGCCTTCCTGGCAAACGGATCCATCAAAATACAGCTGCCAAGGAGTCACATCACCGCCCTCGTCAATGTTTCACTTCCTGTGATAAAATCGGCCACAGCTTGTCCTTTCACAGATTTAGCCGACTCATAGGTTAACTCGAACTCTGTTAAGGCGTATGCCCATTTACCGAGCCGACCCCGCAGGATTGGCGCCGTTAATATGTACTTGACTACATCGGTTTTGCATATTATAACGCATTTGGAAGCCAGCATATAATGTCTTAATTTGGTGCAAGCAAAATACAATGATAAGCATAATTTTTCTACTAGGGGATACCTGGTTTCTGCATCTAAAAGACGTCGGCTTAAGTAAAATATTGCTCGTTCCTTCCTATCGACTTCTTGTGTTAAAACTGCCCCAATCGAATCACCTTCAGCCGATATATATAGTCTAAAAGGTATACCATGTTTTGGTGCGGTCAATACTGGTGGACTCATCAGATAACCTTTTATATCGTCGAAGGCTTTTTGTTGATCGGCTTCCCATTTGAACTCTTGGTTGTCTTTAATTTTCAGCAGCGATGTGAAAGCCCGAATACGCCCTGACAAGTTTGAGATGAAACGTCGCAAGTAGTTGATTTTCCCAATCAATACCTGCAACTCCTTTTTGCTTGTCGGCGGTTTAGTATCGGCTATGGCTTTTACTTTGGTTTGGTTTACTTCAATTCCTCCTTCATGCACCGTAAACCCAAGAAATTGTCCAGCCAATACTCCGAAAGCACATTTGAGAGGGTTCATTTTTAACCCATGTAACCTTGTGCTTTCGAACATCTTTTCCAGATCGGCTAAATGTTGCCAGTCTTCTTTGGATTTTACCACTACGTCGTCAATGTATATTTCCACGGTATTGCCGATTAAATCATGGAAAATATGGTTCATAGCACGCTGATAAGTAGCACCGGCATTTTTTAAACCGAAGGTCATAACGTTCCACTCATACAGCCCTAAAGCCCCCGGACATCTGAAAGCCGTTTTGGGTATATCAGCTTCGGCCATGAATATCTGATTATATCCGGCGTTCCCGTCCAAAAAACTTATGATTTTATTCCCAGATGCAGCATCGATAAGCATATCGGCTATAGGCATCGGGTACTCGTCTTTTGGTGTAGCTTTGTTTAAATCTCTAAAATCGACACATACCCTAAGTTTGCCATTTTTCTTCTTCACAGGGACGATGTTTGAGACCCATTCAGCGTATCGGCAAGGCCGGATAAACTTTGCCTCTAGCAATCGTCCTACTTCTTCCTTTATAGCGTCATACAACGTAGGATTAAACCGCCTAGGGTACTGTTTGAATGGCCGATACCCAGGTTTTATAGGTAGCCGATGTTCAACTAGCTGTCGGCTTAAACCTGGCATCTCATAATACTCCCATGCAAAGCAATCCTTATATTTCTTGAGTATTTCGACCAGCTTTGCTTTATAACTGGGTTCTAATTTAGCACTTACAAACGTTGGTCTTTTGCCATCACCTTCCCCAATATCGATCTCTTCGAGCAAATCGGCAGAAGTAAATCCTAACCCTTTTCTTTCTTCTTCAAAATCCTCAACAGCTTCTTCGTATTCTTCTTGCCGATAGCTCCTTGCCTTTTCCTGCAGCTTTGCTAGTGTCTTGTGCTCCATCTTCTTATCACTTCGTTTGTCCGATCAAACGTGTTGGGTTTAACGCTGATCGGCTTGAATCCTGATTTCTCAACGCAGATAAAATCGCAATTGTCCAAGGCTTTTCCTGATATACATTCGGCTTCTTCGTGTGGCCAATTGGTGTCAGGGCTAGCCATGGCGATATGAGCCGATGTGTCTACCGGGTACGACTTCTACTGTATCGTCGTTCCACTGCACCAATTTTTGGTGCATAGTTGATGGTATACAGCAATTGGCATGGATCCAGTCCCGCCCAAGGAGCACGCTGTAATTGCCTTTGGCTTCAATCACAAAAACGCAGTCGGCAGAGTTTTATTACCGACTGTCAATTCTGACACCACTACGCCTTTAGCCTCAGTTGGGTCTCCCGTGAAATCATTTAGCACCATATTGGTCTTGATCAAGTCTTCATCGGCTTTACCCAATTTTCTGAAAGTGCTTAACGGCATTAGATTAACTGTCGCCCCGCCATCGACCAACATGCGAGATATCGGTCGGCCATTAATGTACCCCTTTAGATATAGTGGTTTTAGATGCCGATGCATGTCTTGTGGTTTTTCGAACACAGCGTCTGGTGCTCCGAGGCACAATTGGGCGAACACCTCTTCAGCCGATTCTTCGGTTTTGAACTCGGAAGGTAGAGTGAATACCATGTTTATATCCATTGGTGGCGTATCATCCCGGATCATCGGAGAACCGGATTCGATCGATTGATCTGAATCACTATCGATCTGTTCCTTCTTTCTCCACTCCTTTTTCAAAACCGGTACTGGTCTTAACTTATTGAACATCCGATCCCTCTCGTTCTCCTTTTCAGCCTCCCTTTCTTCTTGTGTCTTCAATCGCTGAAGCCTCCTGCGTTGTGATTTGCTGAGACCCGAGGGGCACCACCTAGGTTTAGGTTCTATCGGCTTTCTTATTTTTCCAGCTAAATTGCTCATCTCGCCGTCAGATTCTATTCTACTTGTATTAGCCGATAGTTCCTGATTTCGTGAGGACTCGTCTTGCTCTGATGTTGACAACCTCTCATGGACTGGCCTCTTGCTTCTTACTTCTGGATGATTGTATATCGGTCTAGACAACCTATCTTTTACAGATCGGTTTGGCCGATATGCAGACGAGTGTTGCATAGGACAAGATACAACTGTTGGTAAGGTCATCCCTCTTTCCCATCAAAACTGCCAAAAGGGACATTGCCGATGTTTCTCTTCTTCAGTAGTTGGCCGACATGGCATATCTGGCCGCCAACATTCGTCCCTCTTTTGCCCTGGTCGATGAAAACTCTGGTGTTGAGTGTTACACCTTCGACTTATCCTCTCATACTTCCCCAGGAGCTGTGAGAAAGTCGGCTTTGGTTTGAAATCGATTTTTCTTGGAGCCCTCTCAGCCCGATACCATTTTCCGATTTCCAGGTCTCCTCTTGGTTTTACCGTCCTTGAGTTCTGTCCATTTTTATCGGCTTCTATTTGTATGGAGCCGATAGTAATCTGTACCGTTTCATCTTTTGATTGTGCTTCAAATCTTTTAGTCGGCTTAACATCTTTGATAGGTCCCTTCCCTTTCTGTGAGCACTGCACCATGTTGACCTGGAAAGGATTCATATCTATTTGCATAGCCGATTCTTCTGCAAACTTTAACCTGCCATCGGCGATGGCCGATTGAATCTGTTGTCGAAAAATATTGCAATCGTTAGTGTTATGTGAGAATGAATGGTGCCATTTACAATACCTTCGCTTTTTAATTTCCTCGGCCGATGGGATGACGTGTCCTTCTGGTAACTTTATGAGTTTTTCTTGTAGCAATAAATCAAATATCTTGTCACATTTTGACACAACATATGAGTACTTGACTTCCGCCTTATTCTTCGTTGGCTTAAGTAGAGAGCATACGAGTGGCTTTTTAGAACCTTTGGTCCACTCGGCTATGTTCACCTCTGCTTCGTCCTCAGAGGTATCGCTTGAATTGTACTCTATCATGTTTATTTTGGCCTTTTCATTGCTGTTCGGTTTAAATCTATCTTTAAACCCTTTGATCTCTGCATATCGGCTTTCATGTGCCGATACGCGATGGAGTAGGTGGCCTAAGTCGGGGAACTCCTGGCCCGATAATTTTTCTTTTAATGGAGGGATTAACCCTTGGAACGCTAGATCGGCCAATTGATCATCGGGTAATGTTACACTGTAGCACCTATTCCGTACGCCCCGAAATCTCCTGATATAATCAGAGACCGATTCGCCAGATTACTTGATCGAACTAAGATCGTAAATCCTAAGCTCCATAGTCCCGAAAGAAGTATTCATGGAATCGGCTTTCTAAATCGTTCCATATATGAACTGAATTTGGGGTAGATTCGTGAACCAAGTGAATGCAGTGCCAGACAATGATAAAGGGAACAATCTAATTTTTAATCCATCGGACTGTGCAGCCTCCCCGCATTGAGCCATAAACCGTCCGATATGTTCAATTGTGGTAACAGAATCATCACCTGAGAATTTAGCAAAGTCTGGTATCCTAAAGTTGTGGGGGTATGGCATTCGGTCTATGTAATCGGGATACGGCTTCCTGTAGCCGATCACTCTCCCTCTGGGCTGTAAGCCGAACTGTTCTCTCAAAACATTGGCAATTTGTTCTGCCCAATTAACATTGTCGGCTTGTGGTGCAGCCGAACATTGCCAATTCTCATTGTTCGTGCCCTGCCCCCTGAGTGCAAACTCGGGTCTTTGTCCAAATCGCACCTCAGGAGATCTTGGCACTGTGTCATAATCATGATTAAAACCCAATGCATCGGGTATGGGTGCGAAAGGTTCGACGTACGGCACCACCCTATATGGCGCTTGTTTCATGGTTGTGGCTCCCCGTGGCTGCGGAACCTGACCTGTTTCGATCGGCTGATAAGCCGATAACCCGATGCTATTGGAGGGCCCATTTGACTGATTTGATGCGCTTATCTTGGCCCCATCCGTGTGCCCATGGTAGTGTGTGAATCCATCTCTCTGTATGCTTGGTTTCAAAACAGTAGGTTGAGTTGGCATCATAATAGGTGTTTGAGCCGACACGTTTACTGTATTGGTGTTAGGTGTTATGGAATATACTGGGTACGTAGGGATGGTTTGCGGTGGATCTAGCAGGCTTCCAGACGCAGCTAATTCCTGAGCAATTGTTTTCACACTATTTTCTATCATCGGCTTTAATGTGGATACTAGAGCCGATGACTGGTTAATTAATGCGTGATGAACAGATTGCTCGATCATACTTGATAAATCGGCTTGAGCGGGTGCGTATCGGCTTACCGATTCAGATGATGAATCTCTGATAGGATTGATGCTTGGGAGTGCAGTCTTTTGAGTAACGCCACGGCGTGTTTTCTGGAAGCACCGTAGCATCATTTCCTCCAGAGCCGCCTTTCGGTCTTCGATTTCTTTTCGCTGCTCAGGGGTTAAATCGGCCATTTGAGGCGCGATTATAGCATCAGTGTTGATATCAGCGGTGATCGCAGGCTTGTCGGTTGACGACATTCTTTTTGTTTGTCCCACCGGGCGTGCCAAAATATGTTCGCGCAAAAAACGTGAAGGAGGGTTTTCGGCTTCGAACACACAAGACAAACGCCGGGTTTGCAGAGCGTGCCAGTCAATTTGACCTGAAATTGACAAGGTAGAGTTTGTAATTTGATCAAAGCCGATAAACGAGGATCTATCGGCTTTTCGCTAGTCGGTAAGAACCGATTAGGGGATAACTAGATCAACTGGTTACAATTGATCCGGATACAAGGTAAAATCGGCTTCGAGAAGGCGATGCGCAACAAAGCGAAGCAGACCAAACCTGGGTGAAATCGGCAAAAAATCAACAATCGGCGATGCGCAACTATGTTGATTCCGTCGACTTGCAGAGAGATCTATGAGGCTAAAACAATGTAAAAGAAAAGCTTGTAAAAAGTAGATGTGTGTATTGTTGGATTGATTGATATCCTCTTTTCGCTTGACGTCTACCCCCTTTTATAACACACTTGGCCGATCCGAGTTGTATATGGATACGGTGCGTTTACCCGTATCGGCCTCCGGTCTGATTTCTTCCTTTTTAGAAACGGATACCTTTTCCGACTCGTTTACCGATTTCTTTCCATACGTACATTTTCTTTCCGTCTCAGACCGATTCCAATACGTGCCGAATTTTGGTGCAAACAGCCCTTCAATTTTATTTCTCGAAAAGACTAATCGGATTCTCGAAAATATTGTAGTTTTATTTCTCGAAAAGACTAACCAGAAATGTAATTTTTTAAATACGGTGATATATAGGAGCTGCATACTTAATCAAATGGAAAAATGATGATTATCTTTCCATAATACGGTGATATACAGGTTGAATACGCATTTGCCATTATGCAAGAGATGATATCTATAAACATTCATGCAACCAACCAAACACGTTCTTTTGCCAGCCTGCACCAGCTCATACAATCAACCAAACAACATCTCCTTTCATCCACTCAGCCTGGCTCCCACCAGCCTGGCTCCACTCATATAGCTTGGCTGAGTTGAGAAAGCAACCAAATAGCCCATGTATTTTCTGTCCCAAAAAATTTTCCCCTTTCTATTCATCAATTTTCCGTCTCTGAAATTCGACTTACACATAACCTCTAATAATCTCTTCTTCTACCAAAACAGTTTCCCCTTTCTGTTCATCAATTTTAGTACGGTAGCTAGTGGCCTGGAATGCCCGAGTGAGATATTTCGTGAGGGAATAAATGATTGCCAAGGATGCGAACCAGTGCTGCCCTCAATGCAAAACTAGATACAAGAGGCACAATGGTCTGTTCTTTATGGAACATACTGGGATATAGTGAACTGCTTCACATAAATCAAAATCACAATGTGCTAGATGAATTTCACTACTTCACTTCACATGGATCAAAAGAAGTCATGCTTCAAAAAAGATAGAGCATTAATTCAGCTTGAATGCACTTAACTACAAGTGCACAAATGACTGAAAAATGCAATCCAAATATCACCTTTAAACAATATCCAATCATATAAGACTGTATTGTGAGCAATTGTGCTTGCACTCAAGAGATTGTTTGATGAGGCAATGATTTTTGTTGATAGTGTAGTAGGAACTACTGGCTTTATTGATTTCAAGATTTTATTTTGTCATGTGCAGTTCATGAGGCACTTCAAAAGCTTAGAAGAGCAGCAGGGCATTTGAGAAAGAGAGTGAGATCAACATATTTCTTGCTAAATTTCTTGCTTCGACAACTGTTTCATCCCTTGTTGAGAAGCATCACAAACATGAGAAATTCAGTTTCTTGTCTTGTCCAATTGCCACGAAGAACTCTCTTCAAAGCAAAGTATGAATTCTCTCTTACCATCATTATGCATATTATTTTGGGCTTATATTATCCTCGCTACTAGACATTGGTTTTTTTTTATTTTTCAGAATATCATGACAATGATGACATTTTAATTGGACTTAGGAGCTGTTGTAAATCATGTGAAGACAAAATAGAAAATACTTTCTACTTGATCTAAAAGCTGAGTACAATCGCAGATGAATTTTTCTTGCCTGTCTACCATATGTATACACGTTATTATCAAAGCATTCGGTAACACCAGTCTGAAAATATCATTGTTAATGGCAATGCGGTATTTTTCAGAGGACGGGGGCAAGGCAGACGGTGATTTTAGTGCAATCCTAAAATTGTGGGTTTTAGGGTTGTTTAGTGTTTTAAGTGTACTCAGATATGGTAGTTGTAGGATCGATATATACGAATATAGCAATCAGAGGGCGGTGAATGATTGTGTGGAAGCTAAAACTAAATTTTTGATCTACTAAAAATTCACCCTAAATTGGACTTAAATAGGTGCTTTGTAATCAACAAAAATAGAGTAGATGCGTTTGGTAAAACATGAATTTCGGGAGATCCAACCGTCGGTTTGATCTGAAATTTTAACACAAGAAACTAGATTCCATTATGAAGCTGACAGAAAAAGAATCAGCTCAATCGGACTTAAAGATAAACAATTATGAACCTCGCAAGCTTGCTATGACAGAATATGACGAGAATTGATCTAACATCAATTTCGTGATTAAACAAAATCTTTAAAAGACTAACCAACAAAACTTTGTGGGACTCTAAATCAAGACCGTAGAAAGGTTTGAATGGATCAAATCAAGACGGAACTCAAAGAATCAAATTAGACAAAGAACCAATCAAGAACCAGAACAGATGAGCAAATGAACACTCAAAAACAGAGAATACTGTAGCAACACTTGCACTGTAGCTTCGAGATTACTGTAGCACGTAGAGGATCTGGAAGGAATTAATCTTTATTTCTTTTGTCTAAAATACTTCCATCAAAAGAGTACAAACCCTAAAGCCTAGCTCTGGCCAAAAACCCTGGCTCTGCGCCCTTGCTCCCTAACTCACATAAACAGGGAACACATCCCCCTATTTATAATGAGCAACCCTAACAGAGTACGCATGCATGTCCACTTGGTCCAACATGGTCCAATACATGCAAGCTACCATAAACGACTACAACTCTGCACGCGTATGGCTCACCTGCCATACTCACGTGACTAACAACTCCGCGCGTGTACGGCCCACCTGCCGTACTCATGTGACTAACTAGTCTTCATGTGCACCGTTGTCAAGGCCCCAAGTTTCGAATTTCCTGGGAGGTCCGGAGTATCCGGATTTAATATCCGGAATGTCCGGATATAACCCGGAGTATCCGGACTAAAAGTCCGGAGTGTCCGGGGTGTTCAGAATTTGTTTTACCGAAGGCCCCAACCCGGAGACTCCGGGTTAAATTGTCCGGAGAGTCCGGACTTATCGAGGGTTGAGTACAAAACTCCGGTTATCTTAGCCCCTCACTCACTCCCTCTCCACTCTTGGCTCTCCTCCTCTCCCGTGAGCTCCCCTCCACCCCAACCTCGTCTCCGGTGAGCTCCCCACTCCGGCGACCTCCCGTGGCTCCTCCCCGGCGACTTCCTCACCCCGGTGATCTCAAGCTCTTCTCCAAGCCGGTGTCTTCCTCCTACCCGGCTTCCCCTCCTTCTCCTTCCCTTCCCTTGAGGTAAAGCCCTCTCTTGGGGTCTATTCATGGGATTCTTGGGTTCTAGGGCTTCCATGGGGTTGGATGTAGGGTTAGGTTTGTAGATTTGGGGTTGGGGTTGAACATTGGGAATGTTAGGGTTCTTGGTGGGGTTTTGGTTTGGGGTTGGTCTAGGCAATGTGGGATGCTAGGGTTAGAGATCGGGGGTGGGTGAGGCTCTCTCAAGCTTTGGATTAGGTTTGGTGGGAGGTGTTAGAGATGAGACCCGTTCGTCGTGGTTTGAGCTAGTTCAGAGCTCTCCGGCTCGACCACGTGTAAGAAAGTCGTAGATCGGGTCCCTGCGGTGCCATAGGACTTGGCGGCACCACGACCCGTCGAGTCATTGGGTGAAACTCACCAGGTCCAAAGTGTCCGGATAAATAGCCCGGAATATCCGGCTTATCCGGAGAGTCCGGATAATAAACCCGGACTGTCCGGGTTGGCTGATCTGTCCGGTTGAGTCATTTTTCGTTGGGGCTTTTCAATTGTTATTCATTTCATTGCACGGCATGCATCTTATTATGCATTGTATTCGTGTAGAGAGCGATCCCGCGGGACTTGACTCATGGCGATCGAGGGCAACTCGTCGAGAGCCGATCATTACCGACCATAAGGTAAGAGCAAGGCAAGCACCTAAGCATATTCAACCCTATGTACTTTTACTTTGGTGAATCAATTGCTTATTGGATTAAATGTTGCATTAGGAGTTGAGAATTGTGGGATAGGACTAGATCCTAATTGTTGCACATACACCCCTTGATTTTTGTTTAATCTTCCTTGGAGCTAATATGGGTAATACATTGAGTTACGCTTAGATTGCTTAGAAGTTGGTTTGGGCCAAGCGGTGGATGGTTCCATCGCTTGCGATTCTATATTTATCTTACACATGTGGGTTGGAATGGGTGTTTGTGTGAAAATGAAATTGTGAAATGAGACCGGGCGAGAGAGTTGGATCACTTAGGTAAGGAGACTCAAGTGTGGTAGTCTCGTCCGTGTCGATTAAGGACCGATCGGGTGTAATGTGGCTAAAGCACCTTTTTGGTTGATCGCATGCCTGATTATGGTACGGTAAGCCGCTCTTTCATCGCATGCCGTTCGATGGGCCATGCCCTCATGTGGTTGGATGTGGTTGAGGGCGGGGCCTAGGCCGGCTCTCGAGTGCCAAGCCGGGCTTGGACTGCTCGAGGGGGTGCTAGGTTTCCGGACCGCATGAAGATGCCCCAACGAACTGGTATGGATGGGAGGGGGTTGACATGAGGTTCCTTCGTGGCGCATGTCGTGTGATCAATGCTTCCCTGCAGGGTTAATTAAGCGATTCGAATTGCCACGCTCTCGGATATGAGCAAGCTTGGTCAGATGTTACTCAACGTAGTAATAACTTGAACAAAAGTTCGCCTTTGGGCTTGAGCTCGAAATAAATGTGATTAACTGTTGCAATTGTTGAATGTTAACTTCGCATTAGAAGTAGGTGCAGTAACAACCGCATTAAAATTGTGAATTGAGTAGTTTATGTGACTAAACAACAAAGGTTAAGCATTTTGCAACTGTTTTACCTACAGCTTATTCCTTGCTACATCCAAATGCATAATCCTTTGGAGTCGGTCATATATGGACCACGGGTAAGTCTTGCGAGTACCTTCCGTACTCATGCATCTGCTATTGTGGTTTTGCAGGTGAGGATCCAGCGGGGTGTGAGTTCTGCCCCTACTGCCTATCGGTGACCGGGCGGGGCACCGAGTAGAGGCGTTCGACGCATGTGCGCCCGGAAGTGTTCAGGGCATGACACTTCTGGGGTGTTATCTCTTTTGTTGTATAGGATAGTCGATAATACTTTTGTTGTATAGTTATACTTTTATTTCTGCATGGAACCGTCTACTTTTTGTTTGGTCGTTTTTGTTTGTTGTTCTCGTTGGGCTTCCGTGTGCCGTGTTGTTTGTGGTTTGCTTTCGCGTTTTTGCGTCGCTGGTATTGAGTTTGGGGCTCGATGCCCCTTTGTGTGAATTGAATTTTGATATGGCATTGGGAACCGGTATGTGGGGATCCTGGGTGAGTTTTGGATCGCATACCGGGGGAATACCAGGGTTGTTGTCGAGTCGTTTGGATGCTTGTAGAGTTGTCTCGATTGGGCTTGGGTATTAGCATCGGGATCACCTCCGGTGATTTGTTGCTAGGATCCAAATCCGACGGGAGCAACTGTTCATCCAACATCTCGAGGACAATCTGGGCGGCTCCTCTCAGGGCTGGTATCAGAGCAAGGCGCACAAAGACGGACCCCAACTTGACAACCAGATTAGGAAATTGTTTAGGACTGTCATGATGCATTAGGTAGAGGGTAATACTTGTCCCCGCCCTAGGTCATAGGGGTGAGTGTGAGTTGCGTTGGAATCGTGCATGTCATATCATCTCATGCATGTGTCATGCCGCTTTGCATCAGAGGTTTTGATTTGAGTGTGCTAGACTTGTGGGACCCCAGTACGGGGTGCTACAGTCTAAAGAGGGGATCAATTCGGGGTTTTCTATGTTTAGGGTTTGTCCTTTCTGTGGGGGTTCTAACTTTCGTCGCCTGTCCTTGGTTGACGACAGAATGAGGACCCGCGGGAACTCTGGGGCTGAGGAGGACAATGGGCAATCGCAGTCGGGCAACGGTGACCTGCCTCCTCCGCCTAACGTGCTAGACATTCTGCTGCGGACGGAGCAGAACCAGAACACCACCAACAGGATTCTGGAGATGTTGGTCCAGAATCAGGCCGTTCCTGCTGGCCGTGGTGAAGGACGAGGCCGGTTAAACGGCTATCAGGACTTCCTGCACACCCAGCCGCCGGTTTTCTCCCGGGCCACTGATCCGTTGGAGGCCGACGACTGGCTACGCACGATAGAGCAGAAGTTTGCTCTCATCCAGTGCGACGACTTCCAGAAGGCCCTCTTCGCGGCGCAGCAACTTTAGGGCCCTGCCGGTGCTTGGTGGGCCAATTTCTTGGTGATGCAGCCTGCTGGACACCGAGTTACTTGGGCAGAGTTCCGTGAGGCTTTCCGGGCGTACCATATCCCGAAAAGTCTCATGGACATCAAGAAGCAACAATTTCTGGCCCTCAAGCAGCTGGGTAAGACAGTGGTGGACTATTCCCGGGAGTTTAATTATCTGACTCAGTATGCCCCGGAGGAAGTGGATACCGATCAGAAGAAGCAGGGTCGGTTCATGAGCGGGCTGTCCACCAAGATGCAGGACAGGCTGTCGGTGTGTGACTTCACCGACTTCAACGACTTGGTGAGTCGGGCGATCATCGTGGAGCACAAGATGAGGAGCCATCAGGAAGAGAAGAAGCGAAAGAGGGCGGTACAGTTTCCAGCGGGAAGCAGTTCGCAGCGGGCCCGCATTGTCCCTCCACCACCGAGGGCAGCTGCTCCTACACCTCCCCTGCCGACCGGGATGGCTCGACCTCCTGTGGTTGCTCCTCGGCCTCCACCGCCACAGCCGGGGGCGCGGGCGATAGCAACCGCTGGACCGGGGATGTGCTACAACTGCGGGCTTGCCGGGCACTTCATCCGCGATTGCCTGTTTCCAAGGCGGGGCAACAATCCTACCGCCCCACTGCCTCCAGCCGCGACGGCACCACCTCCACTTCCTGCGCCAGCCTGTGGCCGAGTCAACTACGTTGGTGCCAAGGAGATTCCAGAGGACCACACCGTGCTGACGGGTATGTTATGCATTAATGGGCATTCTGCTAGGGTATTGTTTGACTCGGGGGCATCTCATTCGTTCATCCGTAAGGAGTTTGTCATGTACAATCAGATGAGAGTGAGTGACAGCGCCACTCCATTTCTTATTAAGGCGCCTGGGTCCAGGATGGTGGAGAACCAAGTAGTTAGAAAGGCGTCGGTGCAAGTTCAAGGGGTTTCTTTCACTGTTAACCTTCTACTCCTCGACCTCCGTGGAATGGATGTCATCTTGGGCATGAATTGGATGACGCGACAACAAGACAACCTGGATTGTTTTCGTCGCACCATCTCGCTAAAGGGACCGAAGGGCGGTTGGCTGACGTTACTTCTTGACGAGGGCAGGGCCACCCTTTGCTCCCTGAATGGTGCCGAAATCGCGGAGATAGAGTCAGTTTCCGTGGTGTCGGAGTTCCCGGATGTGTTCCCAGCGGAATTACCGGGGATGCCACCTGATCGGGACATTGAATTTGTAGTGGAACTGCAGCCTGGAACTGCTCCAGTCTCCAAACGGCCATATCGATTGCCGCCCAACGAATTGGCTGAGCTGAAGACTCAATTGAAGGAGTTTATGGACAAGGGCTTCATTCGTCCGAGCTCCTCGCCCTGGGGCTGCTCGGCTCTCTTCGTGACCAAGAAGGACGGTTCACTTCGCCTCTGCGTGGATTACCGTCCCTTGAATGCAGTTACTATCAAGAACAAATACCCTCTGCCGCGGATTGATATCCTGTTCGATCAGCTTGCTGGTGCACGGGTATTCTCCAAGATTGACCTGAGGCTCGGGTACCATCAGATTAAGATCTGGGCTGAGGATATTCCGAAGACAGCCTTCTCCACTCGGTATGGGCTATATGAGTACACCGTCATGTCGTTTCGACTGATAAATGCACCGGCATACTTCATGTACCTCGTGAACTCCATCTTCATGGAAGAGCTGGATTCCTTTGTCGTCATCTTCATCGATGACATCCTCATCTATTCAGCCAACGAGGAAGATCATGCCAAGCACCTTCATGTCATTCTCGGGAGACTCCGGGAACACCGCTTGTATGCAAAATTCAGCAAGTGCGAGTTCTGGCTGAAGGAGGTGTCGTTCTTGGGGCACGTTCTTTCCGAGCAAGGCGTGGCCGTCGACCCAAGCAAAGTACAGGATGTGCTCAAGTAGGAACAGCCCAAGTCTGTCACCGAGATTCGCAGTTTTCTTGGGCTGTCTGGCTATAACCGCCGTTTGATTCGGGACTTCTCCAAGATAGCCAAGCCCATGACGGAGTTACTGAAGAAGGGCATCGAGTTCAAGTGGTCTGTGGGCTGTGAGCGGGCATTTCAGACTCTGAAGCAGCGCCTCACTACAGCTCCAGTCCTTACCCAGCCCGACATTCACAAGCCATTTGATGTGTATTGCGATGCATCTGGCATTGGACTTGGCTGTGTGCTTATGCAGGACAGCCGAGTTGTCGCTTACGCGTCTCGGCAGCTGAAACGTCATGAAGAGCACTACCCCATCCACGATCTGGAGCTTGCAGCAGTGGTCCATGCCTTAAAGATTTGGCGCCAAGTTTTGAATTTCCTGGGAGGTCCGGAGTATCCGGATTTAATATCCGGAATGTCCGGATATAACCCGGAGTATCCGGACTAAATGTCCGGAGTGTCCGGGGTGTTCGGAATTTGTTTTACCGAAGGCCCCAACCCGGAGTCTCCGGGTTAAATTGTCCGGAGAGTCCGGACTTATCGGGGGTTGAGTACAAAACTCCGGTTATCTTAGCCCCTCACTCACTCCCTCTCCACTCTTGGCTCTCCTCCTCTCCCGTGAGCTCCTCTCCACCCCAACCTCGTCTCCGGTGAGCTCCCCACTCCGGCGACCTCCCATGGCTCCTCCCCGGCGACTTCCTCACCCCGGTGATCTCAAGCTCTTCTCCAAGCCGGTGTCTTCCTCCTCCTACCCGGCTTCCCCTCCTTCTCCTTCCCTTCCCTTGAGGTAAAGCCCTCTCTTGGGGTCTATTCATGGGATTCTTGGGTTCTAGGGCTTCCATGGGGTTGGATGTAGGGTTAGGTTTGTAGATTTGGGGTTGGGGTTGAACTTTGGGAATGTTAGGGTTCTTGGTGTGGTTTTGGTTTGGGGTTGGTCTAGGCAATGTGGGGTGCTAGGGTTAGAGATCGGGGGTGGGTGAGGCTCTCTCAAGCTTTGGATTAGGTTTGGTTGGAGGTGTTAGAGATGAGACCCGTTCGTCGTGGTTTGAGCTAGCTCAGAGCTCTCCGGCTCGACCACGTGTAAGAAAGTCGTAGATCGGGTCCCCGCGGTGCCATAGGAATTGGTGGCACCACGACCCGTCGAGTCATTGGGTGAAACTCACCAGGTTCGGAGTGTCCGGATAAATAGCCCGGAGTATCCGGCTTATCCGGAGAGTCCGGATAATAAACCCGGACTGTCCGGGTTGGCTGATCTGTCTGGTTGAGTTGTTTTTCGTCGGGGCTTTTCAATTGTTATTCATTTCATTGCACGGCATGCATCTTATTATGCATTGTATTCATGTAGATAGCGATCCATGGGACTTGACTCCAAGCGATCGAGGGCACTATCGGGAGCCGATTGTACCGACCATAGCGTAAGAGCAAGGCAAGCACCTAAGCATATTCAACCCTATGTACTTTTACTTTGGTGAATCAATTGCTTATTGGATTAAATGTTGCATTAGGAGTTGAGAATTGTGGGATAGGACTAGATCCTAATTGTTGCACATACACCCCTTGATTTTTGTTTAATCTTCCTTGGAGCTAATATGGGTAATACATTGAGTTACGCTTAGATTGCTTAGAAGTCGGTTTGGGCCAAGCGGTGGATGGTTCCATCGCTTGCGATTCTATATTTATCTTACACATGTGGGTTGGAATGGGTGTTTGTGTGAAAATGAAATTGTGAAATGAGACCGGGCGAGAGAGTTGGATCACTTGGGTAAGGAGACTCAAGTGTGGTAGTCTCGTCCGTGTCGATTAAGGACCGATCGGGTGTAACGTGGCTAAAGCACTTTTTTGGTTGATCGCATGCCTGATTATGGTACGGTAAGCCGCTCTTTCATCGCATGCCGTTCGATGGGCCATGCCCTCATGTGGTTGGACATGGTTGAGGGCGGGGCCTAGGCTGGCTCTCGAGCGCCAAGCCGGGCTTGGGCTGCTCGAGGGGGTGCTAGGTTTCCGGACCGCATGAAGATGCCCCAACGAACTGGTATGGATGGGAGGGGGTTGACATGAGGTTCCTTCGTGGTGCATGTCGTGTGATCAATGCTTCCCTGTAGGGTTAATTAAGCGATTCGAATTGCCGCGCTGTCGGATATGAGCAAGCTTGGTCAGATGTTACTCAACGTAGTAATAACTTCAACAAAAGTTCGCCTTTGGGCTTGAGCTCGAAATAAATGTGATTAACTGTTGCAATTGTTGAATGTTAATTTCGCATTAGAAGTAGGTGCAGTAAAAACCGCATTAAAATTGTGAATTGAGTAGTTTATGTGACTAAACAACAAAGGTTAAGCATTTTGCAACTGTTTTACCTTCAGCTTATTCCTTGCTACATCCAAATGTATAATCCTTTGGAGTCGGTCATATATGGACCACGGGTAAGTCTTGCGAGTACCTTCCGTACTCAGGCTTCTGCTATTGTGGTTTTGCAGGTGAGGATCCAGCGGGGTGTGAGTTCTGCCCCTACTGCCTATCGGTGACCGGACGGTGCACCGAGTAGAGGCATTCGACGCGTGTGCGCCCGGAAGTGTTCAGGGCATGACACTTCCGGGGTGTTATCTCTTTTGTTGTATAGGATAGTCGATAATACTTTTGTTGTATAGTTATACTTTTATTTCTGCATGGAACCGTCTACTTTTTGTTTGGTCGTTTTTGTTGGTTGTTCTCGTTGGGCTTCCGTGTGCCGTGTTGTGTGTGGTTTGCTTCTACGTTTTTGGGTCGCTGGTATTGAGTTTGGGGCTCGATGCCCCTTTGTGTGAATTGAATTTTGATATGGCATTGGGAACCGGTATGTGGGGATCCTGGGCGAGTTTTGGATCGCATACCGGGGGAATACCGGGGTTGTTGTCGAGTCGTTTGGATGCTTGTAGAGTTGTCTCGATTGGGCTTGGGTATGAGCATCGGGATCACCTCCGGTGATTTGTTGCTAGGATCCAAATCCGACGGGAGCAACTGTTCATCCAACATCTCAAGGACAATCTGGGCGGCTCCTCTCAACCGTTCTCTAGCCCGAACGTCCCGCATGACATTCTCGACCACTAGGACCTCGATTCCTCCCTGAACCTAGCCCCAAACCTCAGATCCTCCATGAACCTAGTTCTGGTCCCGTCAATGACCACGTTCGCCCTCGAGCAACACCTGCACATGCATAATCCACAAAACAATATTCCGAGCACAAGTTTTTCCCAACTTGGCTCAATTAGTCCATGCAATTACTCACACGAGCATTGCATAAAAATCAAAACGTGCATTATAAAATCCATAAACCCTAGAAAAATCAGAACCAAAAACCGAATTGATCCAACTCACAAGAGTTAAACCCTAGAAAACGCCATTCACGCCGGACCAAAAATATTAGTTCGGCGCACACACGGAATCAACCTTCAAAAAGTTGTTCACGCCGGACCGAAATTGGTCCGACGTCACTCACGGTAGACCGAAAAATTGGTCCGGCGTACACGTTGAACTCTTGGGTACTTGCCAATTTGGTCCAGCGCAAAAAGGCTCAAATTCTCATTCACGGCGGACCAAAGAAAATTAGTCCGGCACACATGTAAAACCCAGTCCGGCGCATATACGAAATCAACCTCAAAGTGCCGTTCACGACGGACCAAAAATTTTGGTCCGGCGTATATGTAAAATTTATTGTTTTTCAAGAAACTTGGTCCGGCGCAAATGCGAAATCAAACCTCAAATTGCCGTTCATGACGGACCAAAAATTTGGTCCGGCGCAAATGCGAAAAACCTCTGTTACTTCAACATCCGGTCCGGCGCAAGACACTCAAAACCACGTTCACAACGGACTGAAAATTTGGTTTGGTGCAAATGCGAAAAACCTCTGTTACTTCAACATCCGGTCCAGCGCAAGACACTCAAAATCACGTTCACGACGGACTGGAAATTTGGTCCAGCGCAAATGTGAAAAACCTCTGTTACTTCAACATCCGGTCTGGCGCAAGACACTCAAAACCATGTTCACGCCGGACTAAGAAATTGGTTCGGCGCAAATGCGAAAAAATCATATTCACGGCGGACCAAAATATTTGGTTCAGCGCAAACAAAAAAATCTTTGTTTTTCCAAAACACTTAACTAAAGTATATCACAAGCATGTCAATTGATCATCTGAAACAACATATGCACATGCACCACACATGTCATGAGCACAACCACTTTGCAATACCAAATTCATCACTAAACTAATTTTTCATCACATAATTTCACAGTAGTGGTGGGCTTGTGGTAGTAGTACGATGATGACATTCAAATCATGTTCTTTTCTCTCATATTCCTCACCTGATGCTAGCAAATGTTAGAATTAAGAAACAACGTGTACACTTCCCTGGAAAGTTTGTAGCATTGGCGTATGTTCTGAACTTTGAACTGTGAACAAAAATTCAAACTTTTCCATCACTTATTTGGAAATGGGTAAGACTTCGAAGTGCAAATGACTATGTATATATAGGTGACCGTTACAATATAACCGTTACGATATAGCCGTTACCATATATCCGTTACAATAGAGTCGTTACGATGGTCGTTAAAATAAATTTTAAATTTTTGTATTTAAAAATAGTCATTCGAATTTTTTTCGGTAAAAAATAAACATTGCTCATATGGCGGTTATAAAATATTATTATAATATAGGAGGGAGAAAATAGAGAGTAGAATTTGGGGAATGCTGTTGGAGAGAGAAGAGATATAAAGAAGGAATCTTTTTAGAGAATTATGTATATGAAGATATAGTGATCCAAATTTAGGGAATGCTGTTGGAGATGCAATTGGTAGACAACCAGGTAAATACTCCTTCAATTCAAATAATTATTTTTTTAGATATCGATCTTTAAAATACAAATTTAACTGTTAGTTGACATTATAATATATTTAAAAACCCTAATAACATTATAATATTATAAAAATATTTTTCAAAAAATTTGCAAATATATTTATTTTATTCAATTTAAATATTTTAAAATATTAATAATCAAATTTTGGAAATTTTGAGTGTCTTCGAAACGCCAAGACTCGATGGAGTAACCAGCTGGGCTCGTTTTTTTTTTTTTCCTTAAAAAACTGTTGGGCCCTAAAAGGCTTACAGCAGTTTTTGAAACTCTTAAAACAAAAACAAAAAAAAAAAGTCCTCTCCAGATTTCTTTTTTGAAACTCCTCTCTGGATTCATCTGGACAAAGGATTACAGCAGTTTTAAGCACTAGGTCGGCTGGATCAGAACGACAACGCCGACACGATTTGATTCCCCAAAACCGTCCTTTGTTACGATATATGATCCTGCTTGTGCCCGTCAGGAAAAATAATTATTGGGTGCGTTAATTGATCATTTTCGTCATCAAGATATGGTCTTATTGCTCGAGTCCATTTTATTCATTTTTTACAGCACAATACGGATATATATATATATATATATTAGAGTATACTCAAAAGGATAAAGAAGTATAATAACATCATTTATACAGTATATTAAGAGTGGGAGTACATACTCCCAAAAGTATGCAACTATTTTCCATACACTGAGGAAGTGATCAGAGACTTTACATACACTGAGGAAGTGATCAAAGACTTCACAACCTCTAAAGCATGGAACACGTTATCGTACTTAACATGTATCTGTGTATATGCTTTTAATTATTACGATAAAATACGCTGAGTTTGATCCTAGGATTGAACCCAACCCGAAGCGGCAGCTACTCTCTCGTCCCCCTACTGAGCTATTGCTCAGGTCTTGCCTATTTTATTCGTTTGGTCACAAAAAATAGTAGTATTATTAGAAGCAGTAGTACTTGCTAAGCAGGCGAGAAAATTGACCTTGTAGCATTCCACTCTGAAAATCATTGGCACACCTCAATCACACTTGACACATCAAGACTAGTAATAGAAGTACGGACTAAAATTACCGGTTTCAGATTCCATATACGAACTAGAGAGAGAGAGAGTTACCGCCACATAGAGCCATGGACGCAGCCGAACCGAGCAGGGTTCAGTAACGAGCCGGTTCGGCACCGGCTGGTAAACCGATCCAATTTAAAAGAATTTAAAAAATACTACAAAAAAATTATACGACATAAATTAAATAATCAATGAAAATCGCTCAAAAATCAGCCGTCACAAAAATTCGATTGGTCGGTGATTTTCGTAAAAATCTGTCGATAATCGGTCAAAATCGATTTTTGATTTTTTGAATTTTTTTTCTAAAAATTTTGATTTCTTAACCCTTCGATTTCTGATAATTTTCAACTTGATATTTTTTATTTTCGAATTTTGATTTTTAAGTTATTTTTTTTTAAAATCGATATTGTAAAGCCTGAGCCCAGTCGATTCATCTATTTTCCAATACGTCGCACATCTGACGCAATGCCTCTTGGGAACTAACCGACTCCTCGAGTAATACAAGTCCATGCAACAACGAAGGGGTATATGGTTAATGATATGCATGTACATTCCGTAATGCGTTTTTCATACTTCTAACTTCATCAACACATGATACTAGCAAGACGACAGTTGCTACTTCTTCCAATAGATCAATGACCCCGACAAGTATAATAGGGAGTACTTCAAGCATAAATTATAACTACACTATACAGTTGCGCCCAAGCGCTACACTTGAAATCAACGACCCCGAATTTGCAAATCCCGACCTCTCAGTGTATTCAAAGACTAGTCCGTGAACGCGCTAGTGCACATTAGCCTTAACATCTGTGATATATCACAATCATACCAAACGATACTATCAAAGTACTTTATTTAAATAATCAAAGGGTTACTCAACCTATGGCCAAGTTACAATATATATTTTGGCAGGGCGTAACTTATTCGGAGAGAAATAATAGCAATGAAAATCAAATAAACTCGTGGCGCCATCCAAAAGATACCACAGTAACCGACCGGGCTCGCATCCCTAAGTAGATCCGGGTCCTCTTGGAGTTCCTCCTCCAAAGTCGCGTAATCTCCTCTTCAACTGATATTGTGTTGGGGCAGGTGAGTACTTGGTACTCAAGCAAGTCATGCAATGCAAGCTAATATACTATATGCATGGCTTAGTACAAAGGAATGGCTTCGTGGTATATTTGGCAAGAACAGCTTTTGAAAAGTAATATAAGTAGATTCGAAAGCAGTAGAAATAAGTAAAGCATAAATAACTTTTCAAAAAGTTTAAATAACATTTTTCCCCATCCTAAACCATATTTCCATCATCTTCTTTGTTAAACCAACCCATCTTTTCAAAACCAAGTTATTTTCAGAAAATCTAACCCTTGACTGTAATTCCCGAGCAGTGTCCAAGATCTGGACTGGCTATTCAAATAGATTCTACACTCGCAGAGGTTATGCACTTTACCCACAAGATACAATCCACTCACCACGTCACCGTGAATCGCCATACAAGAGTATGCGAATGAGCGATCATATAAAGCCTTCTAAGCCTCAAACAACACAGTGGTCCCTCTCCCGGACGTGCTCTACACCATCCCTTCCTTTAGCCAAGGCTAAGTATGGGACCAACACACTGTTAGATGGGTACTGCCACGCCCACGATACGCCCCGCATAATCACACAAAAGGTGTAATCGACACCCGAGGCTCCACAAGTGAGTCCTTAGCGACTTAGTCAACTAGGGCCGCCCCATTCCAGCCATGTGGTTGCAAGTATGACCTGGGCTCAAAGGCTTGCAAGGTTAAGTCCTTAGAGTGACCAGGCAAGACTACCCTAAAACCAAATCAACACTCCCAATGCCACACCGCCCACCTCGATTACTCTTGCCACATGCCCCTGGCCGAAATCGCTTATCAAACCCCGCTTGATTACCATGCACCACGCGGCCATCAACATCACATGATACTTTTCCAAAACAGTTCAATATATCATTAAGTCAATATTAGCATTTGATTGTCCAAAATCATGTCATGAGCACGTAAAGGTGCCTAAGCAAAGATACTACAACGATCTAAACCCATGTTGGCAATTTAATAATGTCCAACTAGTAAACCACAACTAGGGGTGACAAAGGGTCATGGCACATACTTAGATAATCAAGGTGTCATATAACAATTTGGTATTTATCTAACCCCTGTGTTTAAACAAAATATCTTTCTATTTGAACTAGCATGCAATAGTTTAAATCAAAATAGATTTCAAATAGGATCATCATGGTCAAAGCACAACTGGCCTTCAAAAAGTACTTGCTCTTGGTCTTGAGTTGATCCTGAGTCAACACTTCTCCTCGAATCCTTCCTAAGACTTCAACGCTCACTCAGTTGCAAATAGCAAATACACAAATGAACACTATGCAAAAGATCCCAAAACTCCAAATAAAATCCATAAACAGAGAGAACATAATTTTCTGGATTTTTAGAAACTGGAATCGCTCAAATTTGGAGTTAAAACGAAAAGTTATGATTATTTAAAGTTTAAATAATCAATTAAATAATTTTACAGAGAAAAACTTTGGTCCAAAAATTAAATAAAATTCATATTTAGGTAGATCTCAATTTTATACAAATTTAGAAATTTGAATCGCTTCAATCGGAGTTGAAACGCAAAAGTTATAAGCGCAGTTTGAATCTAAATTTGAATCAATATTTCGAATTAATAAATCATTTTCTTTTTCGAAATTAATTATTGCGCCAAGATGGACACGGGCAAGCCTTCGATTGGCTCGACGCCAGTCGGTCCATGGACTTGGTCCACGCCGCTTGGCTCACTGTGGACTCGGTCCACGACATTTCACGTGTCGCCGACATGTGGGCTCCTCTCGTGACGCCATCGCCGACGTCACGGGGTCACCGCACGGTGTGAGTGGACTCCATTGTGACGCCATGGGTGACGCTATCGCTCGAAGGGTCACCACCGACATGCGCCTTCGACACGCGGCCCTGGCTGCCGGGTCACTACACGCACTGCTGGGATTCGCGCTGACCGCAGCGGTCCATCTTCCCGACACGTATGCGCAATCTCACCGCTGGTTTGAAAATCAACCGCGATTAGATCCGTGGTTAACACGCTGAAACTACTGCTCGCGGGCCGCTCGACCTAGACGACTGGCCCAGATCTAATCCATATTCGCGACCGCTACAAGACGCGGGCAATTGTGGAACCGCTGATCTTGATCCAACGACCGTATCTAATCGGGTTTGGGAACACGTGAGCTCACCTCAACCGTCCGATTCGATCCGACGGTCCTCTCCGAGCTCATGACGGCGATGGTTTCACGCGCTGGCTTGACCGAGACGGACGACGCATTTAATCCGACGGCTGGGGCGGTTCTCCGATGAAGCTCTCCTTCGTGCGCTCTCGTCATGGGGACTCCTGATTCGCTCTTCTCGGCGAAGACGGACGACGATTTGCGAAACCTACAGAAACCGCAATGAGGGGAAGAGACAACTCCGCGAGCGATTGCGGCTCAACGTGGCGGCTCCGGCGAGATGGCTCGGGGAACGGTGCGCAAGGATGAGGGCAACTTTGGGACGCCTCACGCTTTAATAGCTCTTCGCGCCCTGCGGTGTCTCTAGACGGAAACTCTAGTTCTTTACACGGCGCGGCGGCTGGCACAAGTCCGGCCGACTCGGCGAAGACGATTTACTTAAATCGGTGGTCGGCCCACGTGCGCGATTAACGCCACGATCAGACGGCGCGATCGATCCGCCCTGCATTACTTGACTCGAATGCAGACGCGGATCTCACAAGCTGGATCTTGATCCAACGGCCGGGATTGATTAGGTTTAGAGCTGGTCTTGGCCGAGTCAACTGCCTCTGGCTTGTTGGCCTGACTGGTTCGACTTCTTCTGATGAACAAGACTTGACCCGAAGTTGGATTTCCAATGATTTAATATTTAAAATAATTCCCGTAATTCATTTAATTCATTAAAAATAGCAAAAGACTCGTAAAATTCCAGAAAAATTCTCGAAAATATTTTGGAACATTTTGGACTCAAATAAAATATTTCCAACAAAATTTTATTTGCAAATTAAATTCTTTAATTATTTCAAAATGGAATAAATTCAAATAAATTCCAAATAAATCCAAATAAATTCCAGAAATTCCAAAATTCACCAAAGTGCCAAATCACACATGAATTTAAGAAAAGCAAAATTTTGGGGTGTTACAAACCTCCCCTTAATAGAATCTCGTCCCTAGATTCGTGGCTCACTAAAGAATAGGTTTGGAAACTCTTTCTTCAAATCCTCTTCGCTGGCCCCAAGTCGCTTCGCTTCCTCATGGTTGCTCCAATCGAACTCTACTGAAACGGGTTGACTTGTTTCTAGTTTCTGGCCCATTGTGTCTAGAATCCTCACAGATGTTCCTTTATAAGTCAAATCCTCTTGCAACTCAATTGACTCTGGCGTGTCTGCTCCTCGTGAACTCTGAGACACTTTTAATCGGGACACATGGAATACATCATGTACTCGCCAACGATCGCAAGTAACTCCAAATGATAAGCAACTTCGCCTCGCGGCTCAAAATCTTAAATGGTCCAACATAACTGCAAGTAGTTTCCTTTGGCATGGAACCTCTTAACTCCCCCGAGAGGCGAACTCGAGGTAAACAAAATCTTCTCGGTTCAAAACTCAAGTCTCGCGACGATTGTCAAGATAACTCTTTTGTCGAGATTGGGCTATCTTCAACCTTTCCTAATCATAGCGACCGCTTTCAAATTCTTGAAGAATATCAGTTCAAAGACACGCGCACGGCCTCATTCCAATTCAATGGCGCCCGACATGGTCGACCATACAAAGGCTCAAAAGGTGACATCTCAGAAACTAGCCTCGAGCAACTATTGTTGTAATCGAACTCAAAGATACGGCAAACTCTTATCCCAAGAGGTAGCATAAGCCAATGCACAAGCTCTTAGCATATCTTCCAATCTGCTGACTCTTTTCTGCCTCCATCCGCCTGCGGGATGATAAGCCGCATCAAGTTCAAACTGGTCCCCATGGCTTCATGCAACTTTATTCCAAAACCTTGAGGTAAATTGGGTACCTCTGTCTCGATACACTCTTGGGCACTCCGCAAACGTACAACTCGATCATGTACAATTTCGCTTAATTTATCTCCGAGTAAGTGGTCTTCACGGGATAAAATGGGCTACTTTAGTCAAGCTTATCCACTATAACCCATATGGAGTCATAACTTGAGTCTTCGGGCAAACCGTAATGAAATCCATTCCGATTTCTCCCACTTCCACTCGTGAGTATTTTCAGCAAGTCGTGAGCAATCACGGGTCTCTCGATGCATTGCCTTGACTCTTCGCATACGCCGTGACAATGCAACATGCCCTAACTTCACGCTCATACTTGGCCACCGTAATCTCTCCTTCAGATCCTCGATACATCTTGGCGCTGGTGAATCGAGTACTTGGAGTCATGGGCTTCTTCCAAAATCAGCTTGCTTTAACTCCTTTTGTTAGGCACACAAATGCGATCCTTCATCCACAACGTGTCTTGCTCATCCAACTTGGAAGTCCTCTCGCCTTGCCTTCCTCTGATGGACTTAATCGCTGGATCTTGTCATCATCCTTTGTCCTTCTCGACCGATCCTCCAGGGTCGGTTTTACTTCTAATGCGCCAAGAATCCGCTAGGTACAACCTCAATCTTCATTTTCCAAACTCCTCACATAACTCATCCTCGACTTATGGCTAGCAACATACTCGCTGTATGGCTCTTCCGACTCGTAGCACTCCAAGAACTACGCTGGCCTTCCCGGATGGTAATGGATTCCAACATTGTAGTCCTTGATTAACTCTAGCCATCTCTTGCCTCATATTCAGATCCGACTGGTGAATATGTACTTAAGGCTCTTATGATCCGTGATACACTTACATCTGCTTCAATCGATAGTGGCGCCATATCTTCAAGGCATGTACTACATAGCCTAACTCCGTGTCATGTGTCTGATAATTTTCTCATGCGGCCTCAATCGCTTTGATGCATGTTTACCTACCTTTCCATTCTCAGACAAAGACACATCCAAGTCCTTGGCGCCGATGCGTCACAATAAATATCAAAGCTTTGAGCAACGTCCAGAGAACTAACATCAAAAGCCGATGTCAATCGCTTCTTCACCTCAAATCCTTTCTCACATTCTCAAGGCCCATACAAACTTCTTTTCCTCTTCTTCAAAGAATTATGCGTAAGAGGCTTCGGGCAATTGTCGGAAAAGCCTTCAATGAAACGGTAGTATCCTGCCATTCCAAGGAAACTCAACTGGGTCACACTTCACGCCCCAATGTAACACGCCTTCTACTTTGCTTGGATCTACTAAGCTCCTTCCAATCATTACATGTCCAAGAAACTCCACTTTGTCCTTCCAAAAGTCACACTTGTAACTTGGCTAAAAGTTGTCGTTCCTCAGCCTTTTCCAAAACTCGCCTAAGTGTTCTGATGTTCATCCTCTGCCTTGGAGTAGATTAGGATATCGCTCTATGAACACTAATTTCACAAACTTGTCCAAATATTCCATGAACACCTTATTCATCATATTCATGAAATAGCCGCGATTCGTCAAATTTCAAAGGACATAATCAGAACTCGTAATGTCCATATCTTGACGAGAATGCGCTTCGAATATCTTCTCGACGATCTTCAATCGATGGTATCCCGATCTCGATCAATCTTGAGAAAACTCCGCTTCCTCTTAACTCGATCAAACAAATCATCAATCCTGGGTAGCGGATACTTATTCTTCACGGTGACTTCATTGAGTGCACGTAGTCGATGCACATCCTCGAAACTCCCGGCCCTTCTTCTTGACAAACAAAACCGTGCTCCTACTGGCGACGTAACTTGGTCTGATAAATCCTTTCTCCATTAACTCCTCTAGTCGCTTTCTTCATTTCTACCAACTCTCGGTAGACATCCGATAGGGTCTCTTTGCTATCGGTGTTGTACTGTGTACAAGCTCTATCACAAACTCTATGTCCCCGTCTCAATGACACTGTAGATCTTCTGAAAAAACATCTGGGTACTCATTTACTACCTGGGACATCCTCATGCCGATTGCCTTGGTAATTGTTAACCATCAATCATTCATCTCTAACTCGCAGTGGGCTTGAAATTCCACTTTCTTCCCACACGGGCTCTCAATCTGAGATAGTCCTTCGGCCCACAATCCAATACGCCTTGTGCTGATAACCAATCCATTCCCCAATATAACATCTAAGGTCCGGGTCTCCAAAATTATAAGGTTTGCTAGGAACTCTATTCCATCTATTAGTATTCTCACTCAAACATCCTACTCCGCTCGGAGTTCTGGAACTGTGGGTTTGAACTAAAAGCATGCACTTAAGTCTTGCAATTCTCAAGTCATTTCTAGTAGCAAAGCCTTGCTAAACAAACGAATGCGAAGCCTGCAGTCAAACAAAATCAAGCAGGTGTAATCGAAGTTATCAAGTAACTTACTCAAGACGACGTCTCAGAGTATCGCAGCATCCGCTGTGACATGGTTGATCACCTCACCACGGTCCGGGTGGCTCTCGTGTCGCGCCCTAGCTGGGGTGGTTCCAGATTGAAGCGAATCGGGTCGCTTCCTCGTCTTCTTCGACAATCATAAAGTGTCCTGGCTCGCTGGCGCTGTAACAGCCGCCTCACTGCCTCTTCGCCGATCGCCTCGGGTAGCGTTTCAGCGGGCTGGGTTTGGTAGTTCGATTGGCGCGGGTCTTGCGCCGGGATGGTGTCCTCATGTGCATTCTCGTGGTTGGAATCAAGAATTGATTTGGTGCAACTCTCAGCGCCGCTGCTATGCTCGACGTGATCCTTGCCGCTGCATCCTCAAGGCTTCCTCGCTCTCATCCAGCCTTGCGCTTTGTCCTCAAGAATAAGTGCCTTATTCACCAACTCTTGAAATCCGGAAAGGTGTGGGTGATCAACCCTACTTGCAATCCCGAAAGTTAAGTCCCTTCATAAACGACTGCCTCGATTTATCCTCGCCACGCCCTCAAAGGTGCGAAGGTTAGCCGTGTGAACTTGTTCAGTAGTCGGCCACCGGTCGACATACCTTGCTTCAGTGCTCAACTCCTCCTTCTTAAGGTCCATAATTCCTTCCAGGCACGTGATAATCGTCCGGAATGCGCTGTGAACTCTTCCCAAGTGATATCTTGAGGGTTCTCTCAAGGCGGTGCACAAGTTCTCCCACCATTCTGGCCAATGTTCCTTCCAACCGATGAGAAGCGTAAAAGTACCTTCTCATTCCCCATGCATTGAGCTATGTGTAGCTTCCTCTCAATTGATCTTAACCAATCATCGGCCTCCAATGGATTGGCATTCCCAGAAAGTGGGTGGGTGAGTCCTCATGAACTCGACACTTTGTATTCTCAAGTGGTCCCCGATTAACTTGATTAGCAAAGTGGCCTGAGCAAGGACGTGCTGCATTTGTTGCATCATAGCATGCATCAATCCGGTCCAGCAGCAAGAAATGCTCCAAAATTCTGCACATCCAAAATGGCCGGTCGGTGCTCCATCATTGGGGTTTTCCACGCGAGATCCACTCCCATTGCTTCCAAAGTTTCCACGTGTTCACCATCCGTCGATTTGCTCTAGGTTTTAGAGATGAGAGGGAAACAAGAATAGACAAGTAATATGGAACTTATGCGGGGCAAAAGGGTAACTTTAAGGTCCAACTTTATTATTAATAACTTGGTATGGCTGCCATACATGCCTAAGGGCCTTGCAACACATACTCGCACACTCAAAGAAACAAAGCAAATCCAAATCGAACTAACTCGAGTCTAACGCCTAAAGGGTGACTTCCTTTATTCTATGACTCGCTAAGGAGTCTCTACTATAGAACCTAAGCTCACTCATCGAGAAACCTCCACTGCCTGGTACGTGCCGCGTACATAGGCGCCGAAACGATCGCTGATGTCCAAATGACTATGTCATCTCGTGGTAGTCGAAGAAGCAAAGGTCCTCATCGAGATCCGACTCCTCCGATCTCGCTCGTAGCTCGAGCATCGCCTGGGTCTGGTCCGCATAAAGTCATCTCCAACTCGCCAACTTCGTAGAAGGTGTGCCATACTTGAGCTTCCCGCCATCCGTTTCTCTGTGTGATCTCCTCTTATACCTTCAGAAATTCTTGCTTGTATTATCTAGTACATCTTCGGCGACGGCATTTAATCGTGCTAACCGTGTAACCGTGGGCATTCTCATCTGAATCGCCTTTCGTCAAGAAGGTTATCGCTCGCTGGATGATAAATCGAACACCGCGGCTTCAACTCTCTGGCGTGGATATCGTAATGTGCCGTGATTGCTCGCCGTGAAACTTCTTGGATACCCATCCGCATTGTAGATCTTCTAGCGGGCAAAGGTGTATCTGGCGATTGCCTGGCCCCTCTTCCCGACAGTACTCAATCTCACGCCACAAGCCTTGATCAATCCTCGCGCTTTGTCCGATCACTTCCACTTGGTATTGGGGCTTCTCAAAATCTCCGAGAGTTTGTAGCATGTGCCAAAGTTCCGCGCTGACTAACTCCTAGATCAACGTAGTTGGAACTCTTCCTCCATCTATTACAAGAGTGCTTTACGTAAGAACTCTAATTTTTAAATTGTGACAAGGTAAGGGAAAAATTCCAGCAAGAGACAAGAAAAGAGAGAAGGGGATAAGTCGAGAGGTCATTTCTTATCTTGACAACTTTTTAGCTTTAGAAAATAGGTTTTATCCTCACTACGACCATTCTAGCTAGGGTTGAGCCTACGGTCATATGGCTCTCGATACCACTGCTCAGACCCCGAATTTGCAAATCCGACTTCAGGTATTCAAAGACTAGTCCAGAACGCCGCTTAGTAATAGCCTTAACATCTGGGCTATCGGTATATCACAATCATACCAAACGCGATACTATCAAAGTACTTTATTTAAATAATCAAAGGGTTACTCAATTTATGGCCAAGTTACAAATATATATTTGCAGGCGTAACTTATTCAGAGAGAAATAATAGCAATGGAAAATCAAATAACTGGTGGCGCCATCCAAAGATACCACAGCAATCGACCGGGCTCGATCCCTAAGTAGACGGGTCCTCTTGAGTTCCTCCTCCAAAGCCGGGCGTAATCTCCTCTTCAACTGATATTGTGTTAGCAAGGGTGAGTACTTGGTACTCAAAGAAGTCATGTACGTAATGCAAGCTAATATACTATATGCATGGCTTAGTACAAAGGAATGGCTTCTGGTATATTTGGCAAAGAAATGTTTTGACAAGTAATATAAGTAGATTCGAAGCAGAGAAATAAGTAAAGCATAAATAACTTTTCAAAAGTTTAAATAACATTTTTCCCCATCCTAAACCATATTTCCATCATCTTCTTTGTTAAACCAACCCATCTTTTCAAAACCAAGTTATTTTCGTAAAATCTAACCCTTGACTCAGAATTCTGAGCATTGTCCAAAGATCGTGACTCTGGCTTATTCAAATAGATTCTACACTCTGGCAGAGGTTATGCACTTTACCCACAAGATACAATCCACTCACCACGTCACCGTGAATCGCCATACAAGAGTATGCGCGAATGAGCGATCATAACAAAGCCTTCGGAAGCCTCAAACAACACAAAGTGGTCCTCTTCAGACGTGCTCACCATCCCTTCCCCTCAGCCAGGCGAAGTATGGGACCAACACACCGTTAGATGGGTACCTGCCACACGACATACGCCCCCCGGCATAATCACACAAAAGGTGTAATCGACACCCGAGGCTCCACAAGTGAGTCTCTAGCGACTTAGTCAACTAGGGCCGTCCCATTCAGCCATGTGGTTGCAAGTATGACCCGCCAAAGGCTTGCAAGGTTAAGTCCTTAGAGTGACCAGGCAAGACTACCCGAAACCAAATCAACACTCCCAATGCCACAATCGCCCACCCGATTACTCTTGCCACATGCCCCCGGCCGAAATCGCTTATCAAACCCCGCTTGATTACCATGCACCACGTGCCATCAACATCACATGATACTTTTCCAAAACAGTTCAATATATCATTAAGTCAATATTAGCATTTGATTGTCCAAAATCATGTCATGAGCACGTAGCAGTGCCTAAGCAAAGATACTACAACGATCTAAACCCATGTTGGCAATTTAATAATGTCCAACTAGTAAACCACAACTAGGGTGACAAAGGGTCATGGCACATACTTAGATAATCAAGGTGTCATATAACAATTTGGTATTTATCTAACCCCCAGGTTTAAACAAAATATCTTTCTATTTGAACTAGCATGCAATAGTTTAAATCAAAATAGATTTCGAAATAGGATCATCATGGTCAAAGCAATAACTTGCCTTCAAAAAGTACTTGCTCTTGGTCTTGAGTTGATCCGAAATCAACACTTCTCCTCGAATCCTTCCCAAGACTTCAACGCCTACTGCAGCTGCAAATAGCAAATACACAAATGAACACTATGCAAAAGATCCTAAAACTCCAAATAAAATCCATAAACAGAGAGAACATAATTTTCTGGATTTTTAGAAACTGGAATCGTCAAATTTGGAGTTAAAACGCAAAAGTTATGATTATTTAAAGTTTAAATAATCAATTAAATAATTTTACAGAGAAAACTTTAGTCCAAAAATTAAATAAAATTCATATTTAGGTAGATCTCAATTTTATACAAATTTAGAAATTTGAATCGCTTCAACGGAGTTGAAACGCAAAAGTTATAAGCTGCTAGTTTGAATCTAAATTTGAATCAATATTTCGAATTAATAAATCATTTTCTTTTTCGAAATTAATTATTGGCGATGGACACGTGGCAAATTTCGATTGGCCTCGCTGACGTCACGTCCATGGACTTGGTCCACGCCGCTTGGGTCTACCTGTGGACTCGGCCCACGACTCTACGTGTCGCCGACATGTGGGCCCTCTCGTGACGCCATCGGGCCGACGTCACGGGCTCACCACGGCCGACAGATGTGGACTCCATTGTGACGCTGGCGGTGACGCTATCGCCGGGCTGGGTCGCCCACCGACATGCGGCCCTCTCGACACGCGCCTCGGGCCCAAGGCTACACGCACGCTGCGGATTCGCGGCTGACTGCCGGCGGTCCATCTTCCCGACACGCATGCAATTCACCAAGCTGGTTTGAAAATCAACGCGCTGATTAGATCCAGTGGTTAACACGCTGAAACTACTTCGTTGCTCGTGGGCCGCTCGATCTAGATCTGACGGCCCGTATCTAATCCTATATTCGCATCGCTACAAAGACGTGGCAATTGTGGAACGTTGATCTTGGATCCAACGATCCGCATCTAATTCCGTTTGGGAACACGTGAGCTCACCTCAACCGTCCGATCTGATCCGACGGCCCTCCGAGCTCATGCGACGGCGACATGGCTTTCCACGGCTGGCGCTGGCTTGACCGAGACGGACGACGCATTTAATCCGACGGCGTTGGGGCGTGTTCGCGAGATGAAGCCTCCCTTCGGCAGCGCTCGTCACGGGACTCCGATTCGGGCTCCTTCTCGGAAGACGACTGACGACGGCGGAAACCGGCGAAACCGGCACGAGGGAAGAGACAACCCCGGCGAGCGACAGGCTCAACGGTGGCGGCCCGGCGAGATGGCTGGGAACGGGTGCGCAAGGATGAGGGCAACCTCGGGGACGCCTCACGCTTTAAATAGCCTCTGCCTGCGTGTTCTAGATCGAAACCTAGTTCGCTACGGCGGCGGCGCGCGGGCGTCCGGCTTCTGACTCGGCGAAGACGACGGCAATCGTGGCGCCCACGCGATTAATCTGGCCACGATCGCACGGGCGCGATCGATCCGCCCTGCCATTACCGAATCCCAGACGGGCGGATCTCACCGTTGATCTTGATCCAACGGTGGGATTGATTAGGTTTAGGATGGTCTCTGGCCGAGCCAACTGCCTTGGCCTGAATGTGCTCGGACTGTTCCACTCTGGCTTGATGAACAAGATTTCTGACCCGAAAGTTGATTTCCAGGAAATGATTTAATATTTAAAATAATTCCCAAGAATTCATTTAATTCATTAAAAATAGCAAAAGACTTTAAAATTCCTAAAATTCCGAAAATATTTTGGAACATTTTGGACTCAAATAAAATATTTCCAACAAAATTTTATTTGCAAAATTAAATTCTTTAATTATTTCAAAATGGAATAAATTCAAATAAATTCCAAATAAATCCAAATAAATTCCAGAAAATTCCAAAAATTCACCAAAGTGCCAAATCACACATGAATTTAAGAAAAGCAAAATTTTGGGGTGTTACAAAAACCTTCCCCTAATACTACGGAAGAGAAACTAAAATACCCACCATACTGCCCTGAAGAAGCATACTTCTGGAAACCCTTATATGAGCGTCAGGAACAAGAAAAGAAGCTGAAGGAACAAGACGAGGCAGCTTGTTTCTAAGAGGAGTGAAGATCGCCAATGAAGACTATTATTGGATGTGTATGTACGGACCTAATTGGAAGAAAGCCAAGGTCAACAGCCTCACCAGATCAAAGGGGAAGGCACTGATGGATCCTTCTGTGTAAGGTCTACGACAGGCATCATGACTTTTTTACAATTCTAAAAAGCGCACTGTATCGCAGTTGTACTTCCTGTTCATCATTTGTCCATATCGCCATTTGTACCGAACTGTACGAGCCACCTATGTTTACATGTTTTTCTATGTTATGCAATGCAATGGTTCCATATGCATCATTTGTCTTCTCTCATTTTGTACGCCTTTTATGCATCATCATGTTTATCACATGTACATCGATTTGATTATAACTCTACAATTTTGTAGTATAACATTCAACAAAAAAGGCAATAATTATCAATTAAAATTTCAAAATTTTATAGTACATCACTAAACAAAAAAATTCGAAACCTGTCAATTCAAATTCCCTAATTTTCCACTACATCAGTGAACAAAAAAAATCCCTAATTTTTCGCTACCCCCTGACTTCATTCCATTACTACCAACATTAAACGTAACTTCTACAAATTTTTCTTTATTAATTTCTCTACGCCTTGTTATTTTCTACTTAACAAAGCTCCCTTCAGAATTTCTGTCGAAATTTTGTTAACATGTATATTATTTATGTATTTTTTTTCAAACCTAGACCACGATGCCCTATTTTCAGTATACTTATTTCTAATTTTTTTTATTTTATCAAAATTCATATGTGCTTGTTTGTCCTTTCTTTCCCTCTTTCTTTCTCTCCCCCTCTCTTTTTTACTGGTTTGGCTTTATGTCGCCATTTGGAATGGTGACAGAGAGTTCTCGCCATTCCAAATCGTGACAAAAGCCTCCCGTTGAGAAATAGACCTTTGTCGCCATTTGAAATGGCGATTTGTTATTTTTTAAACCATAATATTATTTTTATAAATTTTCATTAAAATAATATTATTTTAAAATAAAATTTTGCTTGGCTCAGATTCTGCCCCTTCAGTTCTCTCTCTCTGTCCATCCTTTTGAGGAGAGGAGAACAAGTTGTCTACTCAAACCATTGAGGGAAAAAAAGGTTACTTGACATTGCAAAATTCAGAATTTATTTTGAGGAGAAACAGTAAGACCTGAATTAGGCATTGCTATGTTAACAGTGATCTATTAGGTTGAGCCACACGCGATACCACGTCGTGTGAAATTTTAAAAAACATAATTTCGGTTTTCTCAGTGGTGTTTTTTTAAAAATTGGTTGGCTACGAGCCATCGATATTTTTTGCGAAACCATGGGGAAGGACCAATTCGCGATTGAAAAAAAATCAATAGAGGACCTGTTCATGAATATATGAACTATGGGGTGGTGGAATGACCTAACCATAATTTTAGAATTTGCAGAGGGCCTTTTCGTAAAAAACTGACATGTAGACACTCCGGTTGATCTCCAATTCCATACGGCATATGTATGCATGTATGTATGGTGATATGAAGACTAAGGCAATGGAAAATCACAGCAAGGTCCTTCTCGTTATAGGTAGTAGTTAGGGGTGCAGGTGGGGTAGGCAGCCCACTTCATAAAATTAGCCCACTTAACTGTCCATAAAAAATAAGTTGACGCTAACGTTTTTAAGCAAGCCAGCCCGCATAGTCGCTGGGTCTCCGCATAACCCACTTGCTCGAAGTATCAAACCCTAGCCGTCCCCAACTTTGCTTGGCGGCCTCGCTGGCTCCGCGCCTCGCTCCCCGCGACCCGGCTAGGGTTTGATACTTCGAGCAAGCGGGCGACTGCCCGTGATCAGGCAACTACACCGCGCCGGCGACTCCCCCGCGACCCGGCGATTAGGCAACTCCCCCGCACCGGTGACTCCTCCGCACCCGCGACTCCCCCATGACCCGACGATCAGGCAACTCCCCCGCGCCGGCGACTCCGCGCCCGTGACTCCCCCGTGACCCGGCGATCAGGCGACTCCCCCGCGGGCGACTGACTGGTGAGATCCTCACTGCCGCACTTCTCCGATCCATCCGTGTGTTCTTCATTCCTTCGTCTTTCGTATGGGATGGTCGATTTGATTCCTGGATAGTGGCAGGCATAATTATTTACTACTGCTAATTGGAACTTGGTATTGGTGAATTGAAGTGTAGTACTGCATTACTATCGACGAGAAAAACTAATTTTTGCTAGTATTAACCTTTTGTTTACAGCTAGACTCATTGCATGAGCTGGCCAATGCTGGGATCCTTAGCTACTTAGATTTTCATATCTGCGTATCCAATCTAGTAGTGGAGATTCTTAGTTGGTTAACTATATCTGCCCATTCATTGAAGTCATCTGGTTTAGTCATATTCATTTAATTGTTTTTGTATTGACCAGATCAAAATCAAAATGTTTCAGTATCTGGTATAATCATTTCGTTTCTATAGTAGGGGATCCTAAAAGCATTGAATAATCCGCTCACTAATAATTGCTAACTATAGCATTTTTGTAGTAATTTTATTTGTTGAACACTAAGTAATGTCAAGTGCAGCAGTGAATTCAACTTCAGTTGTGTAACACACCAATTTTTGCCTTTCATGAATTTTAATGATATTTTGCACTTTTGCGAATTTTTGGAATTTTCTGGGATTTATTTGGATTTATTTGGAATTTATTTGAATTTATCCCCGCTTGAAATAATTAAAGAATTTAATTTTACAAAAAAAAATGTTGGAAATATTTTATTTGAGTCCCAAATGCCCTAAAATATTCTCCAGAATTTTTCTGGAATTTTTCTGATTATTTTGCTATTTTTCTGGGATTATTTGAATTTCTAGAAATTAATTAAAGTATTTAATCGCTGGAAAATCAAACCGGGTTTTACTGTTCCTCCGACCGAGCCCGAGTCGGACTCAAGTCCGAGTCCGACCCGAACCGCGGTTGAGCCGAACCAAGTCGGCCGAACCCTAATCCTCTCGACTGTTGGATCTCGATCCAACGGTCGAGATCGAGCCGGACCCGAGCCCAAACCCCGCAACCGTTGGATCTTGATCCAACGGCCCTCGTTGCGCCACATCACCCAAGTCGTATCTTCGCCGGTTTCCGCCGCTGCCTGCGCGTGGGACCTCGTTTTCCGCGTGTTTCACGGACGTCGAGGGGCTATTTATTGCGCCGCCACTCGTGTCGGGACCGCCTCTTCCACGCGCACCCATAGCCCTAACTCATCGAGCCTGAGCCGCCGCCACGTCCGCGCTAGAGCTCGCTGAAGTTGGGAGTGCGCAACACCGCAGTTTCTGCCATTTTCCGTCGCCGTCGAGCCGTCTCCGGCGCCGTTGAGCCCAGATCTGGTACCGTTACGCCGAGACGCGTCGTGCAGTACCACTCACCTCGCCGGATCCGCCCCGAAACGCCGCGCCCGTGGTCGTCTTCCTCGGCTCCGGTCTGCCAGCTCCGCCGTGAAGCCATCGCCGTCACCGAGCTCTCACCACCGTCCGAACCAGATCCGAGGGTCCAGATTCGTCTACGTCACCCGCGGTAAGACCACGTTGCGATTTCTCAGATCCAATCCCAGCTGTTGGATCTAGATCCAACGGCTCTAGATTGAGCCACGTAGCCCATAACTGCACCGTGCTAGGCGTAATCTCAGCCGTTAGATCTAGATCGTACAGTTCGGGTTAGACGCGTTGTAGCGTTAGATTTGATCTCCACCGTCCGATCGAGATCGAACGGTCCAGATTGACCGCGTTCACCCCAAACGTGTGTCATCCCGATCCAATCTGGACCGTTGATTTTCAAATCAACGGCCCAGATCAAGCCACGTGGCCAGAAGCCTGACCATCGCGGTCAGCCCCGGTCGCCGCTGCGTCAGCACGTGACGTCAGCGTGGGACCCGCGTGTCAGTGACTGCCGAACCGCACCATGACATCATCTGTGACGTCATGCTGACGTCACGGTGGGGCCCGCGTGTCAGAGCCATGCGGCCGAGCCATGCTGACGTCAACAGGGGGCCCAGCTGTTAGAGGCACACGTGCCATGGACCAGGTCCACGGTGGACCGAGCCGAGTCGTGCGTCGGGTCCATGGACCCGAGGCGACGTGGCGGCTTCTGATTGGTCCACGTGTCGTGCTGACACAACAAATCTTTTTTCGAAAAAGAAATTATTTATTTAATTCGGTTTATTGATTTTAAATATAGTTTCAAACTTCAAACGCTTATAACTTTTGCGTTTTAACTCCGATTTGGGTGATTCAAATTTCTAAAAATTTATAAAATTGAGATCTACCTAATGGTGAATTTTGTTAAATTTTTGGACGAAAGTTTTTCTCTGTATTATTATTTAATTGGTTATTTAAACTTTAAACGCTTGTAACTTTTGCGTTTTAACTCCGAATTGGACGATTCCAGTTTCGAAAAATTTATAAAAATGTGATCTCTCTGTTTATGAATTTTATTTGAACTTGAGAACACTTTTGTGTACTATTTTATTTATTTATTGCTATTTGCACGCGTTACGAGTAGACGTTGAAGTGCCCGAAGGCTTCGAAGGTGAGGTGTTGACCCAGGAGCCAGCCCAAGACCAAGATCAAGTGCTTTTTGAAGGCAAGTTATGCTTTGACCATGTTGATCCCATTTTGAAATTAATTTGATTTAAGTTATTGGTTGCTAGTTTAATTAGAAAATGCTTTAATTAATTTTTGGGAAATTAGTTAAATGCCAGCTTTGCACTATGACACCTTGATTATTAATTATGTGCCGTGACCCCTTGTCACCCTAGATGTGGATTATTAGTTGGACAATATTAAAATTGCCAACATGGGTAGTTAGACCGATGTAGTATGCTTAGCCTTGCCACGTGACATGTTTATGACAATTACACGATAACATTGACTTAATGAGATAAGGAACCTGTTTTAAGAACTGTCATGTGTTATTGATGATGATATTGATGGCACGTGGTGCATGGTAATCAACTGGGGGTTTGATAAATAGTTTTCGACTGGGGCATGTGGCAAGAATGATCAGGTGGGCCAGTTGTGGCATCGGGAAGGATGATTTGGTTCTTCGGGTAGTCTTGCCCTGGTCAACCTAAGGACTTAACCTTGCAAGCCTTTGATCTGAGGCAAGCGTGCAACCACATGTCCGTAATGGGACGGGCCTAGTTGAGTAAGTTAGTAATAACTTGCTTGTGTTACCTCGGGGTGTCAACTACACCTTTTGTGTAGCTTGAAAGGGGAGCGTACCAGTGCTTTGGCATGATACCCGTCCAACGGTATGTCGGTCCCATACTTCGCCTCTATTAAGGGAAGGGATGGTGTATGATGAAAGCCGGAGAGGTTCACTTCTCTAGTTTGCAGTCTCTGAAACGCTTTGTTACGATCACTCGCCTTTGTGGTGTTTGACTGTATCTTGTGGGTAAAGTGCATAACCTCTGCAGAATGTAAAATCTATTCGAATAGCCATGTCTGCGGCATTGGACATTGCTCGGGGATTAAAGTCAAGGGTTAGGCTTTCATGAAAAACAACTTGGACTTGTAAAGTTTGGTTGGGTTTAATGATGACGTTGATGGAAATGTGGACTAGGAAAAGGGAAGGTGTTTATTTAACTCGTGGAAAAGTTATTGATAATATAATATTTCTATTGCTTTCGAACCTACTTATGTTACTTGTTAAATGCTGATTATTGCAAATAAACCCTGAAACATTCCTTGTACTAAGCCATGCATGTAGAATATTAGTTTGCATTCTGTGCATGACTTGCTGAGTACCAAGTACTCACCCTTGCCACACTACAACATCAGTTGAAGAAGAGGCGACGCCAGCTTTGGAGGAGGAGTATTTGGAGGAGCCGTCTAACTAGGGAGCGAGCCCAGTCAGTTGCCTGTGGTATACTGGATGGCGCCACGAAGTTATCTTATTTTTCGCTGCTGTTATTTCTCCTTTAATAAGTTTCGCCCTGCGAGGCGTATATTTGTAACTTGACCATAAGGTCAAGCAACCAGTTTGGTTAACTATTTAAAGTACTTTATTAATTCGTTGAGTATGATTGTGATATTTACCAATGTTGAGACTGTGTGCACTAGCGTGATCCTGGACTAGTGCCGAATACACAGAGGGACCGGATTTGCAAATTCGGGTCCCGACAGAGGTGGTATCAGAGCCAGGTTGACTGTAGGCTCACCCATAGTTAGATTGGTCGTAGTGAGGATAAAACTTATTTTCTAAAGTTAAAAGTTGTCAAGATAATGAATGAATTCTCGACTTACCCATTTCTTCCTTGTTCATACCCTTGCTGAGTTCTTTTGTCATCCACTTTGACTTTAAAATGTTGCGTTCTTACGCGAGTGTCTTCTGGCAGATGATGATGAAGAACAACTACGCCGAACGTGAGGGAGGCTACGCTGCCGAGTTGTGGCGTATGCTTCAGTTTCTTGGAGGTTTTGAGAGACCGCTCTACCGAGGGACTACACTCGTGCAGGCAGGATTGGTCATAGGATGGGACGTCAAGATCATGGTGTATGCCCAAGAGAAGACAAAGTTCAACCGCCCTTTTCACTTCACCGCCAGGAGGTCTACCTTTCAGATGGGAATCCAGGAGGTGTCGCGTCGAGCAATGCAGCAGATCGCTCGCACTTACTCCAGGGAACTGGAAGGCACAGTATTCCGTCACCACCCAAGCCGAGACAGCAGAGCTCAGCGGAAGCCGATAGAAGAGGAGGATGCTACCGTCACTCACTTAGCCAGATTCGTCGTCGCCAAGGAGGAGCTTATCGACGACACAGTCCAGGAGTTGATGAAGGCTCGTGAGCAGGTTGAGGAAGGGAAAAAGCACTTAGAGAATGCTCGTGAGTACGTCGCCTATGCTACGAAAAGGATCGCAGAACTGGAGACCGCACTGTATGGACAGGGCTCGGAGCCAGTATTGGAGTTGGACGCCCAAGAGCCAGAGGACCCAGAAGAGGCGCCACCTGCACTCGCGCCACAGCCACAACAACAGCCAGATTCTGAGCCAGAGGAGGACACCACGTCGTCAACCACAGCTGCAGTTGCCGGGCATGGCGATTGTTTCGCGCCTATGCCACCGCACCCGCCCCGAGGAGGCAGTGGAGGTTTTCTCGACGAGTGAGCGTAGGCTTTGAAGTTGAGACTCCTTCGTCGAGTCGCGTTATAGAATAAGAATCACCCTTAGAGGCGTTAGACTCCAGTGTGAGTCGATTTGGATTTTCATTGCTTGCTGAGTGTGCAGTATGTGTTGCAAGGCCCTTAGGCATTGTGAGCGACCATACCAAGTTATTATTGAATTAATTAATAAAAGTTGGATTTTGAGTTACACCTTTCCCCGCATATGTTTCTCTACTACTTGTCTATTCTTGTTCCCTCTCATCTCTGAAACCTTGGAGTAATCGACAGATGATGAACACCCGCGGAAACTTTGGAGGCAACGGGAGTGGTTCTCGCCCAGCTGGGAACCCCAATGATGGAGCACCTGCACCCCAACCAGCATCGCTAGTTGACATGCAGAACTTTGGAACTTTTCTCGCTGCACAGACCCAGCTGATGCATGCTATGATGCAGCAGATGCAACAAGTCACCGCTCAAGCCGTTTTTAACCAAGCAAATCAGGGGCAGCTTCAAGGAGCCAGGTTGTCAGAGTTTATGAGGACTCATCCACCCACATTCTCAGGGAACGCCAATCCACTGGAGGCGGATGATTGGCTGAGGTCAATTGAGAGGAAGCTGCACATTACCCAATGCTTGGGAAACGAGAAGGTTCTCTACGCCTCTCATCAGTTGGAAGGGACCGCCGCAGAATGGTGGGAGAACTTCTGCGCCACACGGGAGAACCCATAGGACATCACATGGGAGGAGTTTACAGCCGCATTTCTTCAGTATCACGTGCCTGAAGGAATAATGGACTTAAAGAAGGAAGAATTCAGGGCACTGAAGCAAGGTAATCAACCGGTGTCAGAATATCTGAATAAGTTCACACAGCTTGCACGCTACGCACCTGAAGACGTAGCGACAGATAAGGCCAGACAGTCTCGTTTCATGAAGGGACTTAACTCAGGACTGCAGGTGGGACTGATCACCCACACCTTTCCAGATTTCCAGGAGCTCGTGAACAAGGCGCTTATTCTTGAGGACAAGCGCAAGGAACTGGATGAGAACCGAAAACGCAGAATGCAACAACAAGGATCACGCCAGGGAGCGCAGCAGCGTCTGTGGGTTGCGCCAAATCAGTTTTTCAGATTTCAGCCGTAGAATACAGCAAGAACACCATCACCAGCACCGAGACCCGTCAATCAGAACTACCAGACCCCAGCTCCAGCCAGAAACGCCGCTTCAAGCAGTCAACAAGGAGCAGTGAGACGCTTCTACACATGCAACGAGCCAGGGCACTTCTCCAACAACTGCCCCAAGAAGACAACAGGAGTGACCCCAGTTCGCTTCAACATGGGCTCCACACCAGCCAGGACACCTGCCCCAGGAGCAAACCGTGGAGCAGCACAGCCAGGAGCCGCGCCCTAGACCGTGGTGAGAGGCAGAGTCAACCATGTCACCGCAGATGCACTTCAGAATGCCACGGACATCATACTGGGTAAGATACTTGTCAACTCAGTACCTGCAACAGTTTTATTTGACTCTGGAGCTTCGCATTCGTTTGTTTCCCGAGATTTTGTTTCTAAGAATGATTTGGAGATTGTGAATCTTAAATGCATGCTTTTAGTTCAAACCCCTGGTTCAGAACTCCGATCTCAAGTAGGATGTTCCGGGGTGAGAATATTAATAGATGGGGTAGAGTTCTTAGCGAACCTTATTATATTGGGAACCCAGACCCTAGATGTTATCTTTGGAATGGACTGGTTATCCAAGCACAAGGCTGTATTGGACTGTGGATGAAGAGTCATATCAGCTGAGAGCCCGTGTGGGAGGAAAGTGGAATTTCAAGCTACCGCCGTTAGAGATGGACAGTTGATGGTCAACAGTGCGAAGGCGATCAGCATAGAAGATGTCTCAGTGGTGAATGAGTATCCAGATGTTTTCCCTGAAGATCTGCCAGGTATGCCACCAGATAGAGACATAGAGTTTGTGATCGAGTTAGTACCCGGAACAGCACCAATAGCCAAGAGACCTTACCGGATGTCCACCGAAGAATTGGTAGAGATGAAGAAACAGCTTGAAGAGTTGATGGAGAAAGGATTCATCAGACCGAGTTCGTCGCCATGGGGAGCGCCAGTTCTGTTCGTCAAGAAAAAGGACGGGAGTTTCAGGATGTGCATAGATTATCGTGCACTCAATGAAGTCACTGTGAAGAACAAGTATCCACTACACAGGATCGATGATCTGTTTGATCAGCTGGGAGGAGCCGGAGTATTCTCCAAGATTGATCTGAGATCGGGGTACCACCGGCTGAAGATTCGATCAGAGGATATTTCGAAGACCGCATTCTCGTCAAGGTATGGACATTACGAGTTTACTGTTATGTCCTTCGGTCTGACAAATGCGCCAGCTTACTTCATGAATATGATGAACAAGGTTTTCATAGAGTACTTGGATAAGTTTGTCGTCATGTTCATAGATGACATTCTCGTTTACTCCAAATCAAGAGAAGAGCATGCTGAACAGTTGAGGCTAGTTCTTGAGAAGTTGCGAGAGCAGCAGTTGTTTGCCAAGTTCAGTAAGTGTGATTTTTGGAAAGACAAAGTGGAATTCCTTGGACATGTAATGGCCGCAGAAGGAGTTTCTGTAGATCCAAGCAACGTAGAAGATGTGTTACATTGGGAACAACCGAAGACCGTGACCCAGATTCGGAGTTTCCTTGGAATGGCAGGTTACTACCGCCGCTTCATTGAAGGCTTTTCGACGATTGCGAGACCACTTATGCAATTGTTGAAAAAGGAGAAGAAGTTCAACTGGACACCGGAATGTGAGAAAGGATTTCAAGAATTGAAGAAGCGATTGACATCAGCCCAGTGTTAGTTCTAACGGACGTCAATCAAAGCTTTGATATTTATTGTGATGCATCGCGCCAAGGACTTGGATGTGTGCTGATGCAGAACGGAAAGGTCGTCACATATGCATCGCGGAAGTTGAGACCGCATGAGGAGAATTATCCAACGCATGACCAAGAGTTAGCTGCCGTAGTGCATGCTTTGAAATTATGGCATCATTATTTAATCGAGAACAGATGTGAAGTATACACGGACCATAAGAGTCTTAAGTACATCTTCACCCAATCGGACTTGAACATGAGGCAGAGGAGATGGTTAGAATTGATCAAGGATTACAATGTCGGAATCCATTACCATCCTGGAAAGGCCAACGTGGTGGCCGATGCTCTGAGTCGGAAAAGCCATACCGTGAATATGTTGATAGCCACGAGTCAGGACGAACTATGCAAGGATTTTCACAGAATGCAGATTGAAGTGGTACCAGAAGGATTCTTGGCCACACTGGAGATAAAGCCTACCCTGGAAGACCAGATCCGAGAAGGACAAAAGGACGATGAAAAGGTCCAACAAATCAAGTCCAAGATGGAGGAAGGCAAGGCAAAAGACTTCAAGATGGATGGGCAAGGCACGTTGTGGATGGAGGATCACATCTGTGTGCCGAACAAGAGGGAGCTGAAGCAGCTAATTCTGGAAGAAGCCCATGACTCCAAGTATTCAATTCATCCGGGAAGTGCCAAGATGTATCAAGACTTGAAGGAGAGATTCTGGTGGCCGAGTATGAAATGAGAAGTTGCCGAGCACGTCGCATTGTGCGATATATGTCAGCGAGTCAAGGCAATGCATCAGAGACCAGCAGGATTGCTACAGCCGCTGAGAATACCTGAGTGGAAGTGGGAAGAAATCGGAATGGACTTCATCACCGGTTTGCCTAAAACTCAAGGAGGATATGATTCCATATGGGTTATTGTGGATCGCCTGACTAAAGTCGCCCACTTTATTCCCGTAAAGACCACTTACTCGGGGGATAAACTAGCAGGGTTGTATATGACCAGGATCGTCTGTTTGCTCAGAGTGCTAAAGAAGATTGTATCAGACAGAGGTACCCAGTTTACCTCGAGATTCTGGAATAAGTTGCATGAAGCCATGGGGACCCGTTTGAACTTCAGTACAGCCTATCATCCGCAGACGGATGGACAGACTGAAAGAGTTAATCAGATCTTGGAGGATATGTTAAGAGCTTGTGCATTAGCTTATGCTACCTCCTGGGATAAGAGTCTACCGTATGCCGAGTTCAGCTATAATAATAGTTATCAAGCAAGTTTACAGATGTCACCTTTTGAGGCACTATACGGTCGACCCTGTCGAACACCACTGAACTAGAATGAGACAGGTGAACGTCATGTGTTTGGGACGAACATTCTTCAAGAAGCAGAAGAGCAGATTGCCATGATCCGGGAAAGACTGAAGATAGCTCAGTCAAGACAGAAGAATTACGCGGATAACCATCGTCGAGACTTGAGCTTTGAACCGGAAGATTTCGTATACCTTAGGGTTACACCTCTCAAGGGAGTTAAGAGATTCCATGCCAAAGGGAAGCTCGCACTGCCATATGTCGGACCTTTCAAGGTTTTGAGCTGCAGAGGAGAAGTGGCTTATCAGCTAGAATTGCCGCCGTCGTTGGCAGGTGTGCATGATGTGTTCCATGTGTCACAACTGAAGAAGTGTCTCCGAGTACCAGATGAGCAAACACCGCTGGAGTCAATAGAGCTGCAAGAGGATCTGACTTATAAGGAGCACCCCGTCGAGAGACAAGAAATAATTCAACCCGTTTTTGCAGAGTCCAATGGAGCAACCATGCAGAGAGTGAGGCGACTTGGGAGCGCGAGGAGGATTTGAAGAAAGAATTTCCGAGCCTATTCCTTAGTTAGCCCTGAATCTCGGGAACGAGATTCTGTTAAGGGGGGAGGTTTGTAACAAACCAATTTTTGCCTTTCATGAATTTTAATGATATTTTGCACTTTTGTGAATTTTTGGAATTTTCTGGGATTTATTTGGATTTATTTGGAATTTATTTGAATTTATCCCCTTTTGAAATAATTAAAGAATTTAATTTTAAATATAAAATTTTGTTGGAAATATTTTATTTGAGTCCCAAATGCCCTAAAATATTCCCCAGAATTTTTCTGGAATTTTTCTGATTATTTTGCTATTTTTCTGGGATTATTTAAATTTCTAGAAATTAATTAAAGTATTTAATCGCTGGAAAATCAAACCGGGTTTTACTGTTCCTCCGACCGAGCCCGAGTCGACCCGAACCGCGGTTGAGCCGAACCAAGTCGGCCGAACCCTAATCCTCTCGACATCCAACGGCCGAGATCGAGCCGGACCCGAGCCCAAACCCCGCAACCGTTGGATCTTGATCCAACGACCCTCATTGCGCCACGTCACCCAAGCCGTATCTTCGCCGGTTTCCGCTGCCGCCAGCGCGTGGGACCTCATTTTCCGCGTGTTTCACGGACGTCGAGGGGCTATTTATTGCACCGCCACTCGTGTCGGGACCGCCTCTTCCACGCGCACTCATAGCCCTAACTCATCGAGCCTGAGCCGCCGCCACGTCCGCGCTAGAGCTCACCGAAGTTGGGAGTGCGCACCGCCGCGGTTTCTGCCGTTTTCCGTCGTCGTCGAGCCGTCTCCGCCGCCATTCAGCCCAGATCTGGAACCGTTGCGTCGAGACGCGTCGTGTAGTACCACTCACCTGGCCGGATCCGCCCTGAAACGCCGCGCCCGTGGTCGTCTTCCTCGGCTCCGGTCTGCCAGCTCTGCCGCGAAGCCATCGCCGTCACCGAGCTCTCACCACCGTCCGATCCAGATCCGAGGGTCCAAATTCGTCCACGTCACACGCGGTAAGACCACGTTGCGATTTCTCAGATCCAATCCCAGCCGTTGGATCTAGATCCAACGGCTCTAGATTGAGCCATGTAGCCCATAACTGCACCGTGCTAGGCGTAATCTCAGCCGTTAGATCTAGATCGTACGGTTCGGGTTAGCCGCGTTGTAGCGTTAGATTAGATCTCGACCGTCCGACGAGATCGAACGGTCCAGATTGATCGCGTTCACCCCAAACGCGTGTCATCCCGAGCCAATATGGACCGTTGATTTTCAAATCAACGGCCCAGATCGAGCCACGCGGGCCGTAAGCCCGACCGCCGCGTCAGCCCGGCCGCCACGACGTAGACGCGGACGCCGGGCTGCGTGGGACTCGCGTGTCAGTGACTTCCGAACCGCACCATGACGTCATCCGTGATGTCATGCTGACGTCACGGTGGGGCCCGCGTGTCAGAGCCGTGCGGCCGAGCCTTGCTGACGTCATGCTGACGTCAGCAGGGGGTCCACCTGTCAGAGGCACACGTGCCGTGGACCAGGTCCACGGTGGACCGAGCCGAGCCGTGCGTCGGGTCCATGGACCCGAGGCGACGTGGCGCCTTCTGATTGGTCCACGTGTCGTGCTGACGCAATAAATCTTTTTCCGAAAAAGAAATTATTTATTTAATTCGGTTTATTGATTTTAAATATAGTTTCAAACTTCAAACGCTTATAACTTTTGCGTTTTAACTCCGATTTGGGTGATTCAAATTTCTAAAAATTTATAAAATTGAGATCTACCTAATGGTGAATTTTGTTAAATTTTTGGACGAAAGTTTTTCTCTGTATTATTATTTAATTGATTATTTAAACTTTAAACGCTTGTAACTTTTGCGTTTTAACTCCGATTTGGACGATTCCAGTTTCAAAAAATTTATAAAAATGTGATCTCTCTGTTTGTGAATTTTATTTGAACTTGAGAACACTTTTGTGTACTATTTTATTTATTTATTGCTATTTGCACGCGTTACGAGTAGACATTGAAGTGCCCGAAGGCTTCAAAGGTGAGGTGTTCACCCAGGAGCCAGCCCAAGACCAAGATCAAGTGCTTTTTGAAGGCAAGTTATGCTTTGACCATGTTGATCCCATTTTGAAATTAATTTGATTTAAGTTATTGGTTGCTAGTTTAATTAGAAAATGCTTTAATTAATTTTTGGGAAATTAGTTAAATGCCTGCTTTGCACTATGACACCTTGATTATTAATTATGTGCCATGACCCCTTGTCACCCTAGATGTGGATTATTAGTTGGACAATATTAAAATTGCCAACATGGGTAGTTAGACCGATGTAGTATGCTTAGCCTTGCCACGTGACATGTTTATGACAATTACACGATAACATTGACTTAATGAGATATGGAACCTGTTTTGAGAACTGTCATGTGTTATTGATGATGATATTGATGGCACGTGGTGCATGGTAATCAACTGGGGGTTTGATAAATAGTTTTTGACCGGGGCATGTGGCAAGAATGATCAGGTGGGCCAGTTGTGGCATCGGGAAGGATGATTTGGTTCTTCGGGTAGTCTTGCCCTGGTCAACCTAAGGACTTAACCTTGCAAGCCTTTGATCTGAGGCAAGCGTGCAACCACATGTCCGTAATGGGATGGGCCTAGTTGAATAAGTTACTAATAACTTGCTTGTGTTACCTCGGGGTGTCAACTACACCTTTTGTGTAGCTTGAAAGGGGAGCGTACCAGTGCTTTGGCATGGTGCCCGTCCAACGGTATGTCGGTGCCATACTTCGCCTCTATTAAGGGAAGGGATGGTGTATGATGAAAGCCGGAGAGGTTCACTTGTCTAGTTTGCATTCTCTGAAACGCTTTGTTATGATCACTCGCCTTTGTGGTGTTTGACTGTATCTTGTGGGTAAAGTGCATAACCTCTGCAGAGTGTAAAATCTATTCGAATAGCCGTGTCCGCAGCATTGGACATTGCTCGGGAATTACAGTCAAGGGTTAGGCTTTCATGAAAACAACTTGGACTTGTAAAGTTTGGTTGGGTTTAATGATGACGTTAATGGAAATGTGGACTAGGAAAAGGGAAGGTGTTTATTTAACTCCTGGAAAAGTTATTGATAATATAATGTTTCTATTGCTTTCGAACCGACTTATGTTACTTGTTAAATGCTGATTATTGCAAATAAACCCTGAAACATTCCTTGTACTAAGCCATGCATGTAGAATATTAGTTTGCATTCTGTGCATGACTTGCTGAGTACCAAGTACTCACCCTTGCCACACTACAACATCAGTTGAAGAAGAGGCGACGCCAGTTTTGAAGGAGGAGTATCTGGAGGAGCCGTCTAACTAGGGAGCGAGCCCAGTCAGTTGCCTGTGGTATACTGGATGGCGCCACGAAGTTATCTTATTTTCCACTGCTGTTATTTCTCCTTTAATAAGTTTTCGCCCTGCGTGGCGTATATTTGTAACTTGACCTTAAGGTTGAGCAACCAGTTTGGCTAACTAATTAAAGTACTTTATTATTTCGTTGAGTATGATTGTGATATTTACCAATTTTGAGACTATGTGCACTAGCGTGATCCTGGACTAGTGCCGAATACACAGAGGGTCCGGATTTGCAAATTCGGGTCCCGACAAGTTGTGTTAATTTTTTTGTAATTTTGTGTGCAGGTATTGCATATGGCAACTCTAGAGGGAGGGCTAGCAGCTTGCCATAAGTCGCTACATACTGCACAAGGAAGAGATATTCATGAACAAGTAGGAGTCTCATTGAGCAGCTCGTCGGTGCTAAAGTGGAAAGCCCCTATGATGAAGCGGCAGAAGTCGCAGGCAGTTAAACGGCTAAGATCACCAGTATTGACAATAGTGAGGTCTCCAGGGATAAGGATCATGTTCTCTCCAGTACTGCAGTCCCAATTTTTGACACGAGCGCGGTCCCCATCTACGACATCTCCAACTATTGGGACTGCGACACATGCGAGGTCTCCATCTATGACATTTCCAACTATTGGGACTAGGACATAGGCGAGGTATCCATCTGCGACATCTCCATCTATTGGGATTGCGACATGAGCGAGGTCCCCATCTGCGACATCTCCATCTCTTGGAACCGCGACACGGACGAGGTCCCCATCTGCGACATCTCCATCTCTTGGGACTGCGACACGGACAAAGTCCCCATCTGCAACTTCTCCATCTCTTGAAGAAACAAGAAGTGTTATTGGGCATGGTAAGCTTTGAATCTATTGCTATTAGTTAGCCGTTTATACTTGATCATGTCATAATATATGCTTCCATGCTAAATAATTTAGGATCTTCGGATAGAAATAGAAGACGCAAATATCAAATATCTGGACTAATTTTGAGCCTATATATGTTGATAGGAAACTTGCAGGAGCCAAGTGCATTCACTGTAACAGGTATTTTAATGCTGCATGAGATAATGGCACAAGTACTTGTTGTAGGCATTTGGAAAGTTGTGAGAAAAGAGCTAAATTGCATCGATTGGTAGATCAGATGAACTCTTCTAATCTTTCTGCGCATGCAACTACTTTGAAAGAATGGAAATTTGACCAAGAAATCTCTCGACAAGAGCTCGTTAAGTTTATTGTTTTACATGAGTTGCCATTTAGCATAGTTGAGTACCCTAAATTCAAGAGTTTTGTGGGCAGTCTAAATCCATTGTTTAGACTTGTTTCTCGAACTACCATCAGGGGTGATTGCATTAGTGCATATGAGTAGCAAAGGTTAGCTCTACAAGAAGTTTTAAAGAACTTAACATCTAGGATTTCTCTTACCGCTGATATCAAACATTGGGCTATTTATGCGTCACTTGTCATTTTATTGATAATAAGTGGAAGATGCAAAAAAAGATCAGAAGGTTTACTCTTGTAGAGAGACACCACACGATGGTAGAACTATATTTAATGCAATATTGAAGAGCATCCAAGATTGGCATATAGAAGATAGGCTCTTAAGTATTACGTTAGACAATGCATCGATAAATGACTATGGTGACATCTTTGCAAAAGAATCTTCTTACGAAGCATTTGCTACCATGCAAAGGTCAGTTATTTCATGGTCGTTGTGTAGTGCATGTCTTCAATCTTATTGGTCAAGAAGGGTTTAATGCCATTAGTGGTGCTACTAGTAATATCAGGGATAGTGTAAAGTATGTCAAGAGCTCACAGTCTCTCAAGCAAAGGTTTGAAGAGATGATTGCGCAGGTAGGCATATTATGTGAGAAGCGGCCCCCTCTCGATGTATCTACTCGATGGAATTCAACTTATAAAATGCTTGAATCAGCTTTGCAGTATAGGAGGGCATTTGAAGCTTTGGCACGGGAGGACACTCATTACATACATGCACCTTCGGTTCAAGAATGGGAGATGGCAGAAAAGCTTTGCATCATGTTGAAGGTATTCTATGATGCCACTCTAGAAGTATCAGGTTCCAAATACCCTACTGCAAGCTGCTACTTCAATGACCTTTGTGTCGACGATTGGAGAACAGGCTCCCGCCGAGCTTACTTGTTGAATGAGGGATCAACAGGGGCCCCTTCGTATGAGAGGGAGGTTGCGTCCGAGCAACGCACAGATGGGGGAGACACGCGGTGTTTATCATGGTTCGGGCCTCTCACCACGGAGATAATAACCCTACTCTAGTGTATATGATTCAAGGTCTGTCGAGTTGTGTACACTTTGTCTCGTCCCTTTTCCACAGGGGTCAGGAGGGATTAAATAAAAGATCCTACGTCATGTACAAGGTAACTACTGATGGGTGTGTAAAGGGATGCCCGAACTTCCGTCAGGTGGAGGATAAGTCGATTAGGCGGAGCGAGACACTCACGATCCGGCTTCTTGATCGACACGATCAAAAACCCCTGCAATCGCAGCACCACACGTCCTCTGGTTATCAACCGTGCGCTGCCCGGCTGACCTCGCCACGAAGGCTAATCCCTGCCAATGAATCGAGAACACAAGCAAGAACAAGAAAGATGCACTGAATTTGAAAATTGAGAATGAATCTCACGAGTTGGGGTCTCACAAACCGATGAACGGCAATACTGTTCAAAGACAGAATTAATCTAAGCAAAACCCAAAGCAAACCCTAGCGGCGGCTACTGGATATAAAGGCTATGGGACGTCCTAGAAACCCTAGACGTGTCCGTGATGGACTCCAACACGATACATGGGCCAACGGCCCAAATTGGTGACGCAGCACCCTGGGACAGATTCTGTCCGCCAGCTTGAAACGTTGATTCCCGTCGACTCCGAAGTCCAAATGACCTGAAACCAGTGCCATTGTAAAGCTTATCTCCTTAGCTTTCCATGCATATGTGGATCATCAAAATCGGAGCCCGTTTGTGGCCTGGGCGACGATTTTAGTGAACGCTGCTCTTGGTGGCCGAGGTGGTCGACTCCGAGATGAATTGAACCTCCAACTTGACTTGGACACCCTCCTTGCCTCCCTCTTGGTCCTTGCTGGTTTCCAAGGCCTTCATGGTCCTCTCCAAAGTTCCTAAGTACAATATAATCAATAATATCATTAGGTAGCATACCATCCTCACAAGTATCTGCACGGGCACTTAGGAAGGAGCTCACCTGTTGATTCAATTGTCGTGCTCGTGCTCTTGTGATGGGTCCTTGCATCACAACTGGAGGGGGCTCGGTCGTATGCATAGGAGTGATGTCCTCATCATCCTCCCCCTATAATTGCGCCACGCTTCCATATCTTCCGTACCCATGATCCGGAGCCCTTAAATTGCGCCTCGTTTTGAATTTTCGGCGCACCCTCCCTGGATCTTCGGCGGATTGGTCGTCACTCTCTTTCCTGGTGGTTTGACCGAGCCCCCCGACCATCCACCCGAGCACCGAGCATTCGCTTAGTCTATTCGAGCACGGTTGCCCGTACATGCCCGGTGTGTTCGTAGGCGAGCATTCGGTATTTAACAGGCGGACGCGTATGCCCGTTGCTCGAGCATGGTGTTGTTCGGGTTCCATTCTCGAGCATTTGATGGTCGGCGGGTTATTGGCCGTCGGAGGCAGAATGACAAATAATCTGATCCCCAACAGCTAGCCCCCGAGGCTCAAGTGGAGAACTACCTGGCCCGGGCTTCCCCTTGAGCCTAAAAGACTCGTAGGAGGGATTGGTTCCTTGCAGCGAAGCTCTACTGCAGCATTCGGGCACGCCACGATCGTAGGCAGGCGTACCAAGCCACGATCGAGCTTCTGACCTGTCGTGCGACCAAGACGTTGCGCTCGGGCAACAGACCGAATGGTCGCGTCGGTTCCTTCTTTGAGAAACGTCTTTGTAACGGTCATGCGGTTTCTCGGGAAACGTGCATTTACTAGGCAGTTTCGACAGTAACGGACACACGTCGCTTCGCGAAAGGTTGCGGCGGCGTTAAATGCAGCTTTTCACTGCCATTTTAAGCCCGAACAATGCGGGAGGTGATCTCACTTCGCACTTTGCTCGAACTTGCTGAAGAACCCTCGCACGCGCAATCTCCACTTCTTGTTGCAATAGCGCGCTTCGGTGTTAGCCAAATGAGCTGGAGGAGGCTCCAGGCGCTCGTGAATGATGGCTATGTCGACCCGAACACCGCTCGGGTGCCCAGCAGCGAGGAAGCACCAGCGCCACGGGAGGGAGAGATCGTCTCCTGTGAGCTCTTCGCCATCAACGGGCTTCGCCTGCCCGAAAGTGAGTTCCTCGTCTTGGTGCTTGCCTTTTGCGGGTGCGAGATTTCCAACCTCAATCCGAACTCCATTCTTGCTCTGACGATCTTCTCCCATCTCTATGAGGCGTATGTGGGTGTAATGCCCATGGCCAACCTCTTTTTTCACTTTTATTCTTCCTTCCGCACCGGTGGGAATACCCCTGCCGGCTGCATCTACCTCCGTCTCCGGACCAACCGACCATACGACTACCCTCTTCTTTCTCTGAAGGATTTGGTGTTGGGCTGGGCCGAACTTTGGTTCTACCAGAAAAAGGGGGAGGGAAGCCAACTGACCTACACTGGGGAGGTCGCCCCGACCGTCGAGACTCCACGCCCACCCATGCAGCCTGAGGAGGAGCGGGTCCTTAGGACCATCAGTGTGCTCTCCCAGATGGGGCTCACTGGTCAGGACATTGCCCGGGACTTCATCTTCAACCGGGTATCTCCCCTGCGGAGACGGGAGCAACCCTTCTTCGAGATAATGGGGTGACAGGACATCACCCGTGAGGCGGATGCAGGTATGCCTCTTGGTCCCCTGTTGGTATCCGCTTTGGGCCAAACAAGGCCTGGTCCCTTACATCTTGTTTGCCTTATAGCTCCGGGAATGGACTGGGTCGAGGAGAGGGTCGCCGGGATGTTTGACGTCCCGAAGGAGAAGGAGCTGAAGTCTGATCGCCAGTTCCCCAAGAATATTTTCGATCGCGGCGATGTGGTAAGTTTCTTTGTGTGTTTTTGCCCGGGAAATTACGTCCCGGGCTTATCTTGTCTTGTCGTGGTCGTAGGAGAAGGTCGCCCTCGAGCTTGCCGTGGCGAAGGCAAAGTCGATGCGGCAAGGCGATGCCCCGACCAGGGGTACGCGCAAGAAGACGACGAGCAAGCGCCGCTGACCTTCTTCTACGGCCTCCCCTGCCAGGCGCTCCAAGTGCCAAGTCTTGTCCAAGCCTCCGGTCAAGCGCCACTTGGAGTATGCCGAGCGAAAGAAGGTAAGGGAGCTCGAATGGTGGTTTGCCGACTTCAAGAGGAAGAAGCTGGAGCTGATGACTCACCTGCAACAGTTGTCTGAGGAGGTGAAGAAAGCCGAGACAGCGCCCCAGTCCACCGCGAGCAAGGAGCAACTAGTGGAGCAGGTCAAGATCCTCCAGGCTCGGCTTGCGCAAGTGGTCGAAGACCCCACCGAGGAGGAGGAAGAGGAAGACAACGTCCTCTTTCCAGGAGGAGCCGAAGGTCAGCGGGTTCCACATCGGTTCGCCCGGCCATGACCTTGGAGGGTGCCGACATGGAGTCGGTCGACCCCAAGATGGCAAGGGCCAGTGACGCGGCCCAGCAGCGGGCCGAGGCCATCACCGAAGCCAATGATGCCGCCGCGGGCAGGGCGCCCGTGGTTTGCAGTGAAGAGACCGAAGACGAGGATGCTCGTCCGAGGGTAGGTAACCTTCACGGGGTCCTTCTATTTTTTCTACTTTTTTCAATTTTCTGAGCTAACCCCACTCCGTTTGGTGTGGGAATGATAGCTCGCTTGTCGATTTTGGACCTCCAGCAAATGGCTAAGGAGATTGCCGACTCTGCAGTTGACGCCAAGCTCGAGCGCATCGTCGACTTGGTGATGTCTGAGGACCTAGAGGAGCCACCTCAGGCAAGTCCCTCGGAGGCCACCGAGCACCGGCAAGAGGCCGCCGAGCTTCCTCTGATCAAGGAGGAGCAGGGCCCCCAGGGGGTCGAGCTGCCTGAAACCATGGCCCTGGTCCCTTACTAGAGGACGGGCGTGGCGTCGAGCATGGAGGCAGCCCGGGAGGCGAGTCCTGAGGCTCAGGAGGTGGTGGCCTCCGACCAACTGCCCTCGACCGGAGATCCGAGCATGGATCCTAGCCCGGAGGCCGTTCGAGTGACCGCCTCCGAGACGCATCCCCCAGGCACAGAGACCGAGCCGAAGGAAGAGCTTCCCTGGCCAAGCCCTACCTTAAGGCCCGCCCAAGGGGAGGACCACCAAGAAACACAAACCTTGAGGGAAGACCATCCTCAAGGCGAGCAAGTTTTGGGGGGAGAGCACCCCTAGGATGCGATGGAGCGAGAGGCCGCTCTCGCCTTACCGGGCGGGTCGAATGCTTGGGAGGAGCACGCCCCTAGCCCAAGCGGAGCGCATGCTCGGGGCGAGGGTGACTCCGATTGGGTTAACCCATTCTTCCGGGCTGGCGCGACTGACCGCCAATGGCTACAAGACATGTTGGTCAGCCGGGCTCTTCTGGTGAGTTTCCTTCTACTGGTGCTTCGCCACTTTCTTCCACGATCAGGTTTTTTAAGGCGGTTTGTGCCATCTCCTTTGTAGTTCGCTGCCAAGGCCATGGAAGATATCGACATTTCTACCGTCTCTGCGGAGGAGTACTGGAGATATCACAGCGAGCAGGACGTCAAGATCGCCGACCTCGAGCACCGGATTTCTGAAACGGGCGCTGCCGACCAAAGGGAGCTGGACCTCGAGAAGAAGTCTGGCGCCGAGCTTCAGGACCAACTCTCCAAGAGTGAAATGGCGAAGGCCACCTTGGAACTCAAGTGTGCCGAACTTGAGGGAGAGTTGAGGCAACTGAGGCAGGAGGTCCCCGACCTGCACCGTGCCGTACAAGCAGCTCGGGAGCGTGAAGACGCTCAACTCAAGGAGGTACAGCACCTCTGAGAGAGTGCTGCCGAAGGTCGCGCAGCTCAAAAGAAGGTCTTGGACCTCGAGGCTGAGCTACATTCGGTCAAGGAAGAACTCGCTATCCTCCAGGCTGAGCGTCGGGGCAACCCATAGATGTACCCCTCCCCTTTTTTGTGATGTGATGATCAATGACTCGAAAATAGAAATCTTGATTTTGTCTTTTTACCTGCCTTTGCCTTTGAAACGGTTGACGGTCGTCCTGTAAATAAAGGAGCAATAACGGGAGAGAAAACACTTCGAGAAGAGGTTAAACACCGTAGTTTTTTCGTAAAAAGACACGATTGTTCGTCTCTACTAACCCCCGCTATGGACAAAGGTCGTGCACCTGAGTTGCGAGCACAGGTTTGTTCATAGGAGAGTTAGAAAAAATTTGGCCCGTGCCCTTTCGCACACGGCCGAGCACCCTTATGCACGGGTCGTGCACCTGAGTTACGAGCATGGGTTAAGTTGCGAAAGAAACATACGCGCACGGCTCTATCTTTCCCCACGCGTCCAAGCCATGCTCCTAGTTTGCGAACATAGTTGCACACGTGGTTAGGGATAAACAGGCCTTGCGCCGACAATGCACACGTTGGCCCAACGTGCCTAGGTCGGAACCAAGCCTGAGGCCAACCCGAGGGTGTCTGTGTGCGACCGTGTCGTGCAGCGAAGAGCTACTTCGGATGGTGATCGGCTTATGTAGATAACCTTTGGGCATTCGGGCTTGGTGACATAGTGGTTGGTGCACATGCATTGTTGGTTGTGCTCGTTTGCCGAACTTAGAGAATTAGAGTGAAGCATTCGTTCTAGCCTTTGTCCTACCAATTCGATCCTTGAGAATATGAGCAGAAGTGTGCCGATGTGCGAGACTTGGTCGGCTTACCAGCGGGCAAGTGTTGTAATTCACACATCTTTTAGAAAGAATGGGAGGGATAGCATGGCGAAAGAATCGGATTTTACTAAAAACAACGCTGATAGCGAAAAATAGATGCTCGAATTGAAAAATACTTAAACATAGAACTTACGTAACTGGTCAATGTTCCAGGTGCTGGCGAGCACTTGTCCATCCTCCATCGCTAGGCAAACAGCCCCCGGGCGTGTTGTGGATACGACCGTGTAAGGTCCCTCCCATCTGGGGGTTAGCTTGTTGGCCTTCGACAAGTCCTGAACTCGGCGTAAGACCAGGTCACCAACTTGCAGGGTCCTTGGCCGAACCGATTTGGCTGCGTGCCTAGGAAGTTCCTGTAGGTAAACCGCGGATCGGAGTAACGCCCGTTCTCGTGTTGCCTCTGCGAGGTCTAGGTCGACGAGCCGCTCGATTTCTTGGTCGACAGAGTCGACCAGTTGCACCCTTGGGGAACCCAACACAATTTCTGCGGACAAAATGGCCTCTGCACCATAGACGAGCTGGAACAGGGTTTCACCAGTAGCTCGACTTGTCATGGTGTGAATCGACCAAAGGACAGAAGGAAGCTCATCCACCCACCCCTGCTTGTGCTGGTTGAGGTTCTTAAAGACCCTCTTTTTTATTCCTTGAATTATTTGCCCATTTGCTCGTTCGGCTGCCCCATTGCTCTGTGGATGTGCCACAGAGGAGAAGCAAACCTTGGTTCCGACCTCCTCGCAGTAAGCTTGGAACAGTTCACTGGTGAACTGAGTTCCGTTGTCTGTGATGAGGCGGTTGGGTATTCCAAATCGTGTTACCACATTGTTCCGGAAGAACCTTTTGGCCGCTTGGGCTGAGATGGTTGACACGGGCTTGGCCTCTATCCACTTGGTGAAAGTGTCGATGGCCACGAGCAAGTGCTTGCAGCCCTTCCGACCTCAGGGAAAAGGTCCGAGGATATCAAGACCCCAGGTCGAAAATGGCCACGAAAGTGGAATGGTTTGGAGCGTATATGCCGGTTGATGGACCTTGCGAGCATGAAACTAGCAGGCTCGGCAAGTCGTCACGATCGATCGGGCATCCGCCAAGGCCGTTGGCCAATAGTAACCCAACCGGAAGGCTTTGCTCACGAGCGTTCGAAACGATGAATGAGCTCCGCACATTCCTTCATGGATGTCACGAAGAAGGTACTGGCCCTCCTCCTGAGAGATACATTTGGAGAGGACTCCTAATGCACCTTTGCGGTATAGGTCACCTTCGATCAGTTTGTACTGAGAAGATCGCCCTGTAAGCCAGGAACGCTCGGCTTCTTCCTCGGGCAGTGTCCCATGCGCGAGGTACTGGACAAATGGCATCATCCAATTTGCGCCTTGCTCGAGGAGAGAGACCGTACCGCCAGTCTCTGGTGCCTCCTCTACAGAGGGAATGGAGGGCTTGTGTAGGTGCTCAACGAGCACCCCCGCCGGAGCGGCAGTTTGGGAGGAACCGACCTTGGATAGTTGGTCGGCCAGGGTATTGTCCTTCTTGAGAATGTAGAGTACCTCGAAATTCTTGAAGTACTTCTCCATCTTCCTTACTTCGACCAGGTAAAACATAATTGAGGTGTCGGAACACTGATACTCCTTATTGACCTGGTTCACGACCAACTACGAATCGCCCTTCACAGTGAGTCGTTGGACTCCGAGCGATTTGCATGCTCGTAGCCCAGCCAAGGGGCCTTCGTACTCTGGTGCGTTGTTGGTCGCAGCAAAGTGCAACTGGACGGCGTACTGGAGCTGTTCTCCCTCCGGGGAGACCAATACGACACCAGCCCCCGAGCGTTCGTATGCTCGGGACCCATCGAAATACATGGTCCAGCGATCCTCTTCGGATCTGGCAGGCTTATATGCTGGTGGAGCCGGAGCTATCCATTCCACCACAAAGTCTGCCAATACCTGGGATTTGATCGCCGTGCGAGCCGAGAATTGTATGTCAAACTCGGCGAGTTCCATGGCCCACTTTGCTATGCGACCACTGGCGTCTCGGTTTCTCAGGATCTCCCTTAGTGGGAAACTGGTTGGAACCATGATTTTGTGGGCTTGGAAATAATGGCGTAGCTTTCTGGAAGCTATGAGCAGTGAGTACAAGAGCTTCTGAACCTAACATAGTAGATAGGTCGTTGAACCCCATCCCTTTCCACCGCCAGTACCGCACTTACGGCTTGCAGGGTTGCTGCTAAGTACAACAGCAGTGCCTCTCCTGCCTTGGGGGTGACCAGGATGGGTGACTTGGACAGGTACTGTTTTAGCTCCTCAAACGAGCGGTCAGCTTCTTCCGTCCAGGTGAAACCATCGTGCTTGCGCAAGGCTTTGAAGAAAGGTAACCCTCGCTCCCCTAATCGGGAGAAGCGGCTCAGAGCGGCCATCCGACCGGTTAAGGCCAGTACTTCTTTTACACACGTGGGAGGCCTCATATTTTTGATGGCCTCGATTTTTTCTGGATTTGCTCCAATGCCCTGTGGAACGACCATGTAGCCGAGCACCTTGCCAGCTTTTACACCGAAAATGCATTTTTCTTGGTTCAACTTTATTCGACACTTGTTGAGGTTACAAAATGTTTCTTCTAGGTCGGTGACATGACTTGAAGCGTGCTTGCTTTTGATGACTATGTCGTCCACATAGACCTCTAAGTTCTGACCTATTTGATCCGAAAAGGCTTTCTGCATGAGGCGCTGAAAAGTTGCTCTGGCGTTTCTGAAACCGAAGGACATGGTCGTGTAGCAGAATGTACCAAACGGAGTAATGAAGGAGGTCTTCTCTTCGTCTTCAGGTGATATGCTGATCTGATGGTATCCCAAATAAGCATCCAGGAAGCTCATCATCTGGGACTCCGCTGTTGCATCGACCAACTGGTCCATACGAGGCAGCGGGTAGTTATCTTTTGGGCATGCGGCATTCAAGCCTATGTGGACGACGCACATGCGCCACTTGCCCCCCTTCTTCCTGACAATGACCGGATTGGCTAGCCATTCTAAATGCTCGACTTCTCTGATGAAGCCGGCTTTGAGGAGCTTGTCGAGCTCGTCCCGGATGATCGCCTGCTTTTCCGGGGAAAATCGTCTGAGTTTTTGTCGCACTGGCTTTTTATCAGGCTAAACCGCTAGCCTGTGCTCGATCACCTCCCTTGGGACTCCGGGCATGTCGGATGGTTCCCAAGCGAACGCATTCGAATTTTCTCAGAGGAAGGTGATGAGTTCAAATTCCTATTTAGGATCTAAGGAAGATCCCAAATGTACGATCTTGGTGGGTTCCGACTCGTTGAGTGGAACGGCCTTGGTTTCTCCTCCGGGTTGGAGGGTAATTTTAGGCCGGAAGTGCTTCGGCTCTTGATCGGAACCGCGTGTAGGCAGTTGGCCGACCATGTCCAATGCCCTTTCGTCGCAATTTAATGCGAACTTATGACTCCCCCTTATGGTTATGACCCCGTTAGGTCCAGGAACCTTCAGGCATTGGTACGCATGATGCGTGGCGGCCATGAACTTGGCCAGAGCCGGCCTGCCGAGAATAGCATTGTAAGCCGACTCAAAGTCGACCACTTCAAAGGTGATCATTTTTGTGCGAAAGTTGCTCGGGCTTCCGAAGGTGACGGGCAAAACGACTTGGCCTAAAGGCTTGATCGAGGTGCCCGGGACTATCCCAAAGAAGGGGATCGCTACACTCTTGATCTTGGAACGAGGGATCTGCATCTCGTCCAAGACCTTGGCGGAGATTAAATCTAGGGAGCTCCCGTAGTCTATGAGCATTCGGCCCACAATAGTGTTGCTGATGGTCGAGCTCACAACCATTGGGAGCTTCTGTGGTTTGGTCATTCCAAGGGGACAATCATCCTTGGAGAATGTAAGGGGTAGCTCGGACCACTTGAGCTGCTGTATGGGGAGTTTACCCTGGGTAACGTGGTGTACTTCCCGCACGGCATCCTTTAAATCTCGGCGAGATTTGTAGGCGAAGGAGCCCCCGAATATGACCGCGATGTGGTTTTGGGGCTCCTGGTACTCCATGTCGTCGTCCTTATCCCCAGCGGGCTGCTTACCTTTGTCGTTTTCCGCTTGCTCCAGGAGCGATGGCATGGGACCCTTGCCGCTGTCGAACTACTCCATGCGGTACATCCATGTCCGGCAGTTCCGTAGGTCGTTCCCGTACGCTTGGTGGAGCAGACAATAGAGGCTGCTCTGATGCATCGCCTGATCGCCTCAGTTTTGGTCATCGCGGTGTCGAGGTTGTTGCCCTCTGCCCTGAGCATTGAACCCCCGGTGCTGTGGTTGGGATGCTCGAGGTTGTTGGTGCTCCACCACGGCGACTATACCTGGCGAGGTTTGTGTCTTTTTCTTCTTAATCTTTTTGTCAACAGAGTTCGAACTTGTGGAGACCTCTAATCCGGGCTGAGGTGGTAGCTTTCCTTCGTCCAGCATTTTCTTCCACTGGACGGCTTTGTCGGCATTGGCGTACCGGTCGGCCATACGAAAGAGCTCGTTGGCCGTCAAGTCTGGGTGGATCTCCAGGTCCTGCGTGAAGTGAATGTCCCGTACTCTGAATTTAAAGGCTCGGACAACAGCCTCGTCCGATATGTTCGGGATCGACGGACTTGGATGAATCTCTAGACAAACTGTCGCAGAGTCTCACCCTCCGTTTGGATCAGGCGCTCGAGGTCGCGCTCTTTCCCTGGGCGAATGTAGCAACTCTGGAAGTTTGCTCGGAGCGCCGTACTGAGCTGCCTCCAAGATCATATGGATCCTTCTTTCTGATTGAAGAGCCAAGTACGAGCGGCCCCGTCCAAGACCATTGGGAGGTAATTTGCCATTACTCCCTCATCACTCCCTGCGGCCAGGATCGCGGTGGTGTAGATTGAGAGAAACTCATCGGGTTCTGGGTCCCGTTGAACCTCTCGATTGTAACACCCCAAAATTTTGCTTTTCTTAAATTCATGTGTGATTTGGCACTTTGGTGAATTTTTGGAATTTTCTGGAATTTATTTGGATTTATTTGGAATTTATTTGAATTTATTCCATTTTGAAATAATTAAAGAATTTAATTTTGCAAATAAAATTTTGTTGGAAATATTTTATTTGAGTCCCAAATACCCTAAAATATTTTCCGTAATTTTTGGAATTTTTCTCGAGTCATTTGCTATTTTTAATGAATTAAATGAATTATCGAATTATTTTAAATATTAAATCGCTGGAAATTCAACTCGGTCGAGTACTGTTCATCCGATCGAAGTCGGAACCGAAGTCGGACTCGAGTCCGACCGAGCCGATTGACTCGACCAAACCGACTCCCAACCCTAATCAATCCCAACCGTTGGATCAAGATCCAACGGCTGAGATCCGCCCGTACCGGTTCGAGCCGTATCCGGCCCGAATCCGATCGCGCCCGTGCGATCGTGGCCGTTGATCGTGCCACGTGGGCGGTGAGCGTCATCGTCTCCGCCGAGTCCGGCCGGACTCACGCCGCCGCGCCCGCCGCCGTGTAGAACTAGGTTTCCGTCTCGGGCACGAACGCCGAGGCTATTTAAAGCGTGAGACGTCCCCCGAGGTTGCCCTCATCTTTGCGCACCCGTTCCCCCGAGCCATCTCGCCTGAGCCGTCGCCGTTTGCCCGTACGTGCTCGCCGGAGTTGGAGCCACTGCGGCGCAGCGGTTGAACGCCGATTCCGCCGCCGTCCGTCGTCTTCCGCCGAGAAGGAGCCCAGATCCGGAACCACCGTGACGAGACGCAACCGAAGGAAGGATTCATCTCGCCGGAGCGACCCCGAAACGCCGTCGGGCTCGTCGTCGTTCTCGTCTCCGGTGCCCAAGCCTCGCCGCGCCATCGCCGGACCAGCGAGCTCGGTGAACCGTCAGATCCAGATCGGACGGTTGAGGTGAGTTCACGTGTCCCCAACCCGATTGGATCTGGACCGTTGGATTGAGATCCAACGGTTCACAATTGCCACGTGCCGTAGTAGTGTTATTATAGGATTAGATCTGGACCGTCCGATCTAGATCGAACAGCCCACGATCAACGAGTAGTTTCAACGTGTTAACCCTGGATCTAATCCGCCGCTGATTTTCAAACCAACGGCGTGATTGCGCCACGTGTCGGGAAGTTGGACCGACGCGTCGGCCGCCAGACGCTGCGTGGCCACTGACACGCGGGGCCCGCGTGTCAGCGACTGCACCGTGACATCACCCATGACGTCATCGGTGGACCCACCGCCGCCACCGTGGTCGAGCCCGCCGACGTCGGCCGATGACGTCACCCGAGTGGGCCCACATGTCAGTGACACGTGGAGTCGTGGACCGAGTCCACGGTGGACCCGAGCCGAGCGTGGACTACGTCCATGGACCGGCTGACGTCAGCAGACCAATCCAGTGCTGCCACGTGTCCATGCTGACGCAATAATTAATTTCTGAAAAAGAAAATGATTTATTAATTCGAAATAATGATTTCAGATTTTGTTTCAAACTTCAAACGCTTATATAATTTTTGGACTAAAGTTTTTCCGATTTGAGTGATTCAAATTTCTAAATTTGTATAAAATTGAGATCTACCTAAATATGAATTTTATTTAATTTTTGGACTAAAGTTTTTCTCTGTAAAATTATTTAAATGATTATTTAAACTTTAAATAATCATAACTTTTAAGGCCTTAACTCCAAATTTGACGATTCCAGTTTCTAAAAATCCAGAAAATTATGTTCTCTCTGTTTATGGATTTTATTTGGAGTTTTGGGATGTTTTTGCCTAGTGTTTATTTGTGTATTTGCTATTTGCACGCTTTACGAGTAGACGTTGAAGTGCCTAAGGATTCAAGGAGAAGTATTGACTCAGGATCCAACTCAAGACCAAGAACAAGTACTTTTTGAAGGCAAGTTGTGCTTTGACCATGTTGATCCTATTTCGAAATCTATTTTGATTTAAACTATTGCATGCTAGTTCAATTAGAGAAATACTTTGCTTAAACATGGGGATTAGATAAATACCAATTTGCTGTATGACACCTTGATTATCTAAGTATGTGCCATGATCCCTTGTCACCCTAGTTGTGGATTACTAGTTGGACATTATTAAATCGCCAACATGGGTTTAGACCGTTGTAGTATACTGCTTAGACCTGCTACGTGCTCATGACATGATTTTGGACAATCAAATGTTAATATTGACTTAATGATATATTGAACCTGTTTTGGAAAAGTATCATGTGATGTTGATGGCACGTGGTGCATGGTAATCAACCGGGGTTTGATAAACAGATTTCGACCGGGGCATGTGGCAAGAGTAATCAGGTGGGCCAGTGTGGCACTGGGGATGTTGATTTGGTTCTTCGGGTAGTCTTGCCCTGGTCACCCTAAGGACTTAACCTTGCAAGCCTTTGAACTGGGTCATACTTGCAACCACATGGCTGGAATGGGACGGCCCTAGTTGACTAAGTCGCTAAGGACTCACTTGTGGAGCCTCAGGGTGTCAATTACACCGTTTGTGTGATTGTACGGGGGAGCGTATCGTGGGCGTGGCCGATACCCATCTAACGGTGTGTTGGTCCCATACTTCGCCTTGGCTAAGGGAAGGGATGGTGTAGAGCACGAACCGGAGAGGACCACCTGTGTTGTTTGAGGCTTCCAAAGGCTTTATTCTGAGGAACTTCGCCTTTGTGGTGTTTGACTGTATCTTGTGGGTAAAGTGCATAACCTCTGCCAGAGTGTAGAATCTATTTAAATAGCCGAGTCCACTGTGATCGACAATGCTCGGGGATTACAGTCAAGGGTTAGACTTTCTGAAAATAACTTGGATTTGAAAGGTTGGTTTGGTTTAGTAATGAAGATGATAGAAATGTGGTTTAGGATGGGGAAAATGTTTATTAAATTTCCTGAAAAGTTATTTATGCTTTACTTATTTCTACTGCTTTCGAATCTACTTATATTACTTTTCAAATGCTGTTTACTGCAAATATACCTTGAGCTATTCCTTTGTACCAAGCCATGCATATAGTATATTAGCTTTGCGTGCATTGCATGACTTGCTGAGTACCAAGTACTCACCCTTGCCTCAACACAACATCAGTTGAAGAGGAGACTACACAAGCTTTGGAGGAGGAGCTCCAAGAGGATCCGTCTACTTAGGGAAGCGAGCCCAGTCAGTTGCCTGTGGTATACTGGATGGCGCCACGAAGTTATTTGATTTTCCGCTGCTATTATTTTTCTCTGAATAAGTTTCGCCTTGCGAGGCATATATTTGTAATTTGACCATAAGGTCAAGTAACCAGTTTGACTATTTAAATAAAGTACTTTATTGGTATCGAGTGGTATGATTGTGATATTTACCGATGTTAAGACTGTGTGCACTAAGCTGCGTTCTGGACTAGTGCTGAATACACAGAGGGTCCGGATTTGCAAATTCGGGGTCCCGACAGAGGTGGTATCAGAGCCATACTTGACTGTAGGCTCAACCCTAAGCTAGAATGGTCGTAGTGAGGATAAAACCTATTTTCTAAAAGCTAAAAGTTTGTCAAGATAAGAAATGACATCTCGACTTATCCCCTTCTCTCTTTTCTTGTCTCTTGCTGAAATTTTTCCTTACCTTGTCACAATTCAAAAATTCCGAGTTCTCACGTAAGCACTCTTGTGACAGATGGAGGAAGAGTTCAACTACGTTGATCTCGGGAGTTGGTCACGCCAGCGGAACTTTGGCATATGCTACAAATTCTCGGAGATTTTGAGAAGCCGCAATACCAAGTGGAAGTGATCGGACAAGCGGGATTGATCAAGGCTTGTGACGTGAAGATTGAGGTACCGCTAGGAAAAGGGCCAGGCAATCGCCCGATACAACTGACCTTTGCCAGGAGATCTACAATGCAGATGGGTATCCAAGAAGTATCACGACGAGCAATGCGGCACATTACCCGTATCTACGCCAGAGAGTTGGAAATGCGGTGTTCCGTTATCATCCGCGCAGCGATAACCTTCTTGACCGAAGGAGATTCGGGATGAGGATGCCACGGTTACACGGTTGGCACGATTTATTGTCGCCAGGAGGATGTACTAGATAATACAAGCAAGGAGCTACGAAGGCCCGCAAGGAGATCACGGCGAGAGAAGAGCAGATGGCGGGAAGCTCAAGAGTATGTGGCACACCTTTTGCGAAGGATTGACGAGTTGGAGATGACTTTGTATGCGGACCCGGACTCCGAGCCGATTTCGAGCTACATGAGCGAGATCCGGAGGAGTCGGATCTCGATGAGGACATCGCTTCTTCGACTACCACAGATGACACGATTCTTTGGACATGGCAATCGTTTCGCGCCTATGCCGCAGCATCCGCACCCAGGCCGTGGAGGTTTTCTCGATGAGTGAGCATAGGTTCTATAGTGAGACTCCTTCGCCGAGTCGAGTCATAGAATAAAGAGTCACCCTTTAGGCGTTAGACTCCAGAGTTAGTTCGATTTGGATTTGCTTTGTTTGCTGAGTGTGCAGTATGTGTTGCAAGGCCCTTAGGCATTGTAAGCAGCCATACCAAGTTATTAATAATAAAGTTGGACCTTAAGGTTACACCTTTCGCCCCGCATAAGTTCCATATTACTTGTCTATTCTTGTTTCCCCCTCATCTCTAAACCTAGAGCAAATCGACAGATGGTGAACACCCGTGGGAACTTTGGAAGCAATGGGAGTGGATCTCGCCCAGCAGAAAACCCCAATGATGGAGCACCAGCACCGCCAGTTGATATGCAGAATTTTGGAGCCTTTCTTGCTGCTCAGACTCAGTTGATGCATGCTATGATGCAACAAATGCAGCACGTCACCGCTCAGGCCACTGCTAATCAAGTTAATCATGGACAACGCCAGAATACAAGACTGTCAGAGTTCATGAGAACTCACCCACCCACTTTCTCTGGGAATGCCAATCCATTGGAGGCCGATGATTGGTTAAGATCAATCGAGAGGAAGCTACACATAGCTCAATGCATAGGAAATGAGAAGGTACTCTACGCTTCTCATCAGTTGGAAGGAACAAACCAGAATGGTGGGAGAATTTACGTGCCACGCAAGAGAACCCTCAAGATATCACTTGGGAAGAGTTCACGGTGCATTCCGACAAAGATCACGTGCTGAAGGAATCATGGACCTTAAGAAGGAGGAGTTCAGAGCATCAAGCAAGGTAATCGGCCAGTGGCCGACTACGAACAAGTTCACATAGCTAGCACGCTACGCTTTGAGGATGTAGCGACGGATAAATCCAGGCAGTCGTTTTATGAAGGGACTTAACTCAGGATTGCAAGACTTAGATGCATGCTTTTAGTTCAAACCCTGGTTCCGAACTCCGAGCGAAAGTAGGATGTTCCGGTGAGAATACTAATAGGTGGAATAGAATTCCTAGCAAACCTTATAATTTTGGAGACCCGGACCTTAGACGTCATATTGGGAATGGATTGGTTATCCAAGCACAAGGCCGTATTGGATTGTGGACGAAAGACTATCTCGATTGAGAGCCGTGTGGGAAGAAAGTGGAATTTCAAGCCACTGCGATTAGAGATGGACAGTTGATGGTTAACAGTACCAAGGCAATCAGCATAGAGGATGTCCCAAGTAGTGAATGAGTACCCGATGTTTTTCCGAAGATCTACGGTATGCCGCGAGACAGGACATAGAGTTTGTGATAGAGCTTGTACCGGCACAAGACCGATAGCAAAGAGACCCTATCGGATGTCCACCGAGGAGTTGGTAGAAATGAAGAAACAGCTAGAAGAGTTAATGGAGAAAGGATTTATCAGGCCAGAGTTCGTCGCCGTAGGGAGCACCAGTTTTGTTTGTCAAGAAAAAGGGCGGAAGTTTCAGGATGTGCATCGACTATCGTGGCGCTCAATGAAGTCACCGTGAAGAATAAGTATCCGCTACCCAGGATTGATGATTTGTTTGATCGGTTGAGAGGAGCCGGAGTTTTCTCCAAGATTGATCTCGAGATCGGGATACCATCGATTGAAGATCCGATCGGAAGATATTCAAGATCGCATTCTCGTCAAGATATGGACATTACGAGTTTCTGATTATGTCCTTTGGATTGACAAATGCGCCACTTATTTCATGAATATGATGAATAAGGTGTTCATGGAATATTTGGACAAGTTTGTCGTCGTGTTCATAGACGATATCCTAATCTACTCCAAGACAGGAGGATGAACATGCCGAACACTTAAGGCGAGTTTTGGAAAAGTGAGGAACAGCAACTTTTCGCCAAGTTCAGCAAGTGTGATTTTTGGAAGGACAAGGTGGAGTTTCTTGGACATGTAATGACCGCTTGAAGGAGTCGCCGTAGATCCAAGCAAAGTAGAAGCTGTGTTACATTGGGAGCCAGAAGGCGTGACCAGTTCTGAGTTTCCTTGGAATGGCAGGATACTACCGCCGCTTCATCGAAGGCTTCTCGACAATTGCGAAACCTCTTACGCAATTCTTTGAAGAAGGAAAAGAAGTTTGCATGGACGCTTGAGAATGTGAGAAAGGATTTTGAGTGAAGAAGCGATTGACATCGGACCGGTGTTAGTTCTACGGATGTTGCTCAAAGCTTCGATATTTATTGTGACGACGCACCAAGGACTTGGATGTGTCTTTGCGAGAATGGAAAGGTAAACCGCTATGCATCAAGGCGATTGAGGCCGCATGAGGAAAATTATCCGACACATGACTTAGAGTTAGATGCCGTAGTGCATGCTTTGAAGATATGGCGTCACTATCTGATTGGAAACAGATGTGAAGTATATACGGATCATAAGAGCCTTAAGTACATATTCACCCAGTCGGATCTGAATATGAGGCAGAGGAGATGGTTAGAGTTGATCAAGGACTATAATGTTGGAATCCATTACCATCCCGGGAAGGCCAACGTAGTAGCCGATGCTCTGAGTCGGAAAAGCCATACCGTGAGTGCGTTGCTAGCCACAAGTCAGGACGAGTTATGTGAGGATTTTCAAAAGATGAAGATTGAGGTTGTACCTAGCGGATTCTTGGCCGCATTGGAAGTAAAGCCTACTTTAGAGGACCAGATTCGAGAAGGACAGAAGGATGATGACAAGATCCGCAGGATTAAGTCCATCAAGGAGGAAGGCAAGGCAGAGGACTTCAAGTTGGATGAGCAAGGCACGTTATGGATGAAGGATCGGATTTGTGTGCCTAACAAGAAGGAGTTAAAGCAACTGATTCTGGGAGAAGCCCATGACTCCAAGTATTCAATTCATCCTGGAAGCGCCAAGATGTATCAGGATCTGAAGGAGAGATTCTGGTGGCCGGGTATGAAACGTGAAGTTGCCGAGCATGTTGCATTGTGCGACGTATGCCAGAGAGTCAAGGCAATGCATCAGAGACCAGCAGGATTGCTACAACCGCTGAAAATACCTGAGTGGAAGTGGGAGGAAATCGGAATGGATTTCATTACCGGTTTCTTAGAAGACTCAAGGAGGTTATGACTCCATATGGGTTATAGTGGATCGCTTGACTAAAGTAGACCATTTTATCCCCGTGAAGACCACTTACTCGGGAGATAAATTAGCGAATTATACATGATCGAGATTGTCTGTTTGCACGAGTGCCAAAGAGGATTGTATCGGACGAAGGTACCCAATTTACCTCAAGGTTACGGAATAAGTTGCATGAAGCCATGGGAACCCGTTTGAACTTCAAGATCTGACTTATCATCCACGCAGACGGATGGACAGACCGAAAGAGTCAACCAGATTCTGGAGGATATGTTGAGAGCTTGTGCATTAGCTTATGCTACCTCTTGGGATAAGAGTTTGCCGTATGCCGAGTTCCGTTACAACAATAGTTATCGAGGCTAGTTCTACAGATGTCACCTTTTGAGGCATCAGTATGGTCGACCTGTCGGACGCCATTGAATTGGAATGAGACCGGCGGCGCCGTGTCTTTGGGCCTGATATTCTTCAAGAGGCTAAAGAGCGGTCGCTATGATTAGGGAAAGGTTGAAGATAGCCCAATCTCGACAGAAGAGTTATGCTGACAATCGTCGCCGAGATTTGAGTTTTGAACCAGAAGACTTTGTATACCTCAGAGTTACGCCTCTCAGGGGAGTTAAGAGGTTCCATGCCAAAGGGAAACTTGCACCCCGTTATGTTGGACCATTTAAGATTGTGAGCCGCAGAGGCGAAGTTGCTTATCAGCTGGAGTTGCCGCAGTCGTTAGCAGGAGTGCATGACGTATTCCATGTGTCCCAGTTGAAGAAGTGTCTCCGAGTTCCTGAGGAACAGACACCGCTAGAGTCAATTGAGTTGCAAGAGGATTTGACTTATAAGGAGCATCCCGTGAGGATTCTAGACACAATGGATCGAGAAACTAGAAACAAGTCAACCCGTTTCTGTAGAGTTCAGTGGAGCAACCATGAAGAAAGCGAAGCGACTTGGGAGCGCGAAGAGGATTTGAAGAAAGAGTTTCCAAACCTATTCTGTAGTGAGCCCTGAATCTCGGGGACGAGATTCTATTAAGGGGGGGAGGTTTGTAACACCCCAAAATTTTGCTTTTCTTAAATTCATGTGTGATTTGGCACTTTGGTGAATTTTTGGAATTTTCTGGAATTTATTTGGATTTATTTGGAATTTATTTGAATTTATTCCATTTTGAAATAATTAAAGAATTTAATTTTGCAAATAAAATTTTGTTGGAAATATTTTATTTGAGTCCCAAATACCCTAAAATATTTTCCAGAATTTTTCTGGAATTTTTCTGAGTCATTTGCTATTTTTAATGAATTAAATGAATTACTGGGAATTATTTTAAATATTAAATCGCTGGAAATTCAACTCGGGTCGAGTACTGTTCATCCGACCGAGTCGGAACCCGAGTCGGACTCGAGTCCGACCCGAGCCAGTTGACTCGACCAAACCAGCTCCCAACCCTAATCAATCCCAACCGTTGGATCAAGATCCAACGGCTGAGATCCGCCCGTACCGGTTCGAGCCGTATCCGGCCCGGATCCGATCGCGCCCGTGCGATCGTGGCCGTTGATCGTGCCACGTGGACGGCTGAGCGTCATCGTCTCCGCCGAAGTCCGGCCGGACTCCGCCGCCGCGCCGCCGTGTGTAGAACTAGGTTTCCGCCTCGCACGAACGCCGAGGCTATTTAAAGCGTGAGACGCCCCCGAGGTTGCCCTCATCTTTGCGCACCGTTCCCCGAGCCATCTCGCCTGGCCGTCGCCGTTTGCCCGTGCGTGCTCGCCGGAGTTGGTGCCCTGTCGCGCAGCGGTTGAACGCCGATTCCGCCGCCGTCGTCGTCTTCCGCCGAAGGAGCCCGGATCCGGAACCACCGTGACGAGACGCAACCGAAGGAAGGATTCATCTCGCCGAGCGACCCGAACGCCGTCGGGCTCGTCGTCGTTCTCGTCTCGGTGCCCAAGCCTCGCCAGCGCCATCGCCGGACTTCGCGAGCTCGGTGAACCGTCAGATCCAGATCGGACGGTTGAGGTGAGTTCACGTGTCCCCAACCCGATTGGATCTGGACCGTTGGATTAAGATCCAGCGGTTCACAATTGCCACGTGCCGTAGTAGTGTTATTATAGGATTACATCTGGACCGTCCGATCTAGATCGAACGGCCCACGATCAACGAGTAGTTTCAACGTGTTAACCCTGGATCTAATCCGCGCCGTTGATTTTCAAACCAACGGCCGTGATTGCGCCACTTGTCGGGAAGTTGGACCGACGCGTCGGCCGGCCAGACGCTGCTGGCAGGTACACCGACACGCTGGCCCGCGTGTCGGCCGATCGCACCGCGGACGCCACCCATGACGCCATCGGTGGACCCACCCGTCGGCACCGTGGTCGAGCCCGCCGACGCCGCCGATGACGTCACCCGAGTGGGCCCACATGTCAGTGACACGTGGAGTCGTGGACCGAGTCCACGGTGGACCCGAGCCGAGCGTGGACTACGTCCATGGACCGGCTGACATCAGCAGACCAATCCAGTGCTGCCACGTGTCCATGCTGACGCAATAATTAATTTCCGAAAAAGAAAATGATTTATTAATTCGAAATAATGATTTCAGATTTTGTTTCAAACTTCAAACGCTTATAACTTTTGCGTTTCAACTCTGATTTGAGTGATTCAAATTTCTAAATTTGTATAAAATTGAGATCTACCTAAATATGAATTTTATTTAATTTTTGGACTAAAGTTTTTCTCTGTAAAATTATTTAAATGATTATTTAAACTTTAAATAATCATAACTTTTATGCCTTAACTCCAAATTTGATTTATTCCAGTTTCTAAAATCCAGAAAATTATGTTCTCTCTGTTTATGGATTTTATTTGGAGTTTTGGGATGTTTTTGCCTAGTGTTTATTTGTGTATTTGCTATTTGCACGCTTTACGAGTAGACGTTGAAGTCTTGGGAAGGATTCGAAGGAGAAGTATTGACTCAGGATCCAACTCAAGACCAAGAACAAGTACTTTTTGAAGGCAAGTTGTGCTTTGACCATGTTGATCCTATTTGAAATCTATTTTGATTTAAACTATTGCATGCTAGTTCAATTAGAGAAATACTTTGCTTAAACATGGGGATTAGATAAATACCAATTTGTCGTATGACACCTTGATTATCTAAGTATGTGCCATGATCCCTTGTCACCCTAGTTGTGGATTACTAGTTGGACATTATTAAATCGCCAACATGGGTTTAGACCGTTGTAGTATCGCTTAGACACACTACGTGCTCATGACATGATTTTGGACAATCAAATGTTAATATTGACTTAATGATATATTGAACCTGTTTTGGAAAAGTATCATGTGATGTTGATGGCACGTGGTGCATGGTAATCAAGCGGGGTTTGATAAACGATTTCGGCCAGGGCATATGGCAAGAGTAATCAGGTGGGCGGTTGTGGCATTGGGGATGTTGATTTGGTTCTTCGGGTAGTCTTGCCCTGGTCACCCTAAGGACTTAACCTTGCAAGCCTTTGAACTGGTCATACTTGCAACCACATGGCTGGAATGGGACGGCCCTAGTTGGCTAAGTCGCTAAGGACTCACTTGTGGAGCCTCAGGGTGTCAATTACACCGTTTGTGTGATTGTGCGGGGAGCGTGTCGTGGTCGTGGCCGGATACCCATCTAACGGTGTGTTGGTCCCATACTTCGCCTTGGCTAAGGGAAGGGATGGTGTAGAGCACGAACCTGAGAGGACCACTGTGTTGTTTGAGGCTTCCGAAAGGCTTTGTTACGGGAACTCGCCTTTGTGGTGTTTGACTGTATCTTGTGGGTAAAGTGCATAACCTCTGCAGAGTGTAGAATCTATTTAAATAGCCGAGTCCACGGTACTGGACAATGCTCGGGGATTACAGTCAAGGGTTAGACTTTCTGAAAATAACTTGGATTTGAAAGGTTGGTTTGGTTTAGTAATGAAGATGATAGAAATGTGGTTTAGGATGGGGAAAATGTTTATTAAATTTCACGAAAAGTTATTTATGCTTTACTTATTTCTACGCTTTGAATCTACTTATATTACTTTTCAAATCTTTGTTTCTTGCAAATATACCTTGAGCTATTCCTTTGTACCAAGCCATGCATATAGTATATTAGCCTGCATTCTCAGTGCATGACTTGCCGAGTACCAAGTACTCACCCTTGCCTCAACACAACATCGCTTGAAGAGGAGACTACACAAGCTTTGGAGGAGGAGCTCCAAGAGGATCCGTCTACTTAGGAAGCGAGCCCACCGGTTGCCTGTGGTATACTGGATGGCGCCACGAAGTTATTTGATTTTCCGCTGCTATTATTTTTCTCTGAATAAGTTTCGCCTTGCGAGGCATATATTTGTAATTTGACCATAAGGTCAAGTAACCAGTTTGACTATTTAAATAAAGTACTTTACTGGTATCGAGTGGTATGATTGTGATATTTACCGATGTTAAGACTGTGTGCACTAGCGCGTTCCTGGACTAGTGCTGAATACACAGAGGGTCCGGATTTGCAAATTCGGGGTCCCGACATCGATGTGCCCAGACTTGAACTTGCTTGGCCACGTGACATTCCAAAGGGAGCTTGTGAAGGCCCTACACCCGAAGTTCGAGGTCTCGCGCTGGTTTCTTCGGCCGCGAAGGTCATCACGAGCATCCCCGTTCATCGCCCAATGCGCGGACCAAGTCGGGAAAAGACCTCACGTGGTCGGCATGTTGGCGACCGCTCGGTCGTAGAGCGTTCAGAGCGCTCGTAATCCGAGTGGACGTGCGCAAGATGCCCTGAGGTAGATCGGGGATTACTCCGAGGGTTTCTATGGACCGGGTTGATCGTCTGGAGCACCTCCCGTGCATGGCTCCGAGACTCGTCCCTATGTGATCGGGCGAGAGTGTGCTCTCAATGGCCCCGGGAAACACCCCGAGTATCCCGATCATGAGATGGATTTGAGACTTTCAAGTCCTCGGCGAGCCTTTCTAAATCCTCGGCCACGACCATACCAACCGCTTCCAAGTCCACTTGGTCGGGGATGTTGCGGAGGTCGCGTACAACTGCCGCTAAAGCCTGCAGATGCTCTCGGTTCTAGAGAACAGGCGGCGGAGAGCTCTGGCGGCGCTTGGGGATGCGGTCGGGAGTACGATACCCGCGAGAGTTTCCTTGGGAGGAGTTTCTTTCCCTGGAAGTGTGCCTTTCTCGCGCACGGCGACGAATGCTCGCCAAGGTCCTGCCCAAGGATGCCTCCAGGTGGTGCCTGGCTGCTTCATAGCGATCACGCTTAGCAGCCCCCGAGGATTCCATCTCGGGTTCGACACGGCTTCCGGCCATGTTAACATCGCGAAAGTGAGATGAGTGTGAAGGAGACATCATCGTATCTCCTTGAGACGCTGTTTCGCGATCAAACTCGGTATGATCTAGTATGTCCAGTCAATCATAGAGTCCATCAAAGTCATCCTCGTTATCAACGAGGGCAATGCGTGGAGAACAAAGGGTCCGTCCTCGCACTTCAGTCTCCGGGGTAAGGCTCCCGGGTTCGGTGTGGCCTACCGTATCGGTCACACCGACCATGCCATCGCTGGCATAGTACATGTCGTCATCCTCAACATCGTTGAAGGCATAGAGACACCGAGTATCTCCCTAATTTGACATCCTCGGGGATTACTCTCGAACGGAGATCACGTTGTCGATCCCCACGGACGGCGCCAGCTGTTGACGATTTGAGAACGGGCTCCCGCCGAGCTTACTTGTTGAATGAGGGATCAACAGGGGGGCCTTCGTACGAGAGGGAGGTTGCGTCCTAGCAACGCACATATGGGGGAGATACGCGGTGTTTATCCTGGTTCGGGCCTCTCACCGCGGAGATAATAACCCTACTCCAGTGTATATGATTCAAGGTCTGTCGAGTTGTGTACACTTTGTCTCGTCCCTTTTCTAAAGGGGTCAGGAGGGATTAAATACAAGATCCTACGCCGTGTACATGGTAACTACCCCCTATAATTGCGCCACGCTTCCATATCTTCTGTACCCATGATCCAGAGCCCTTGAATTGCGCCTCGTTTTGAATTTCCGGCGCACCCTCCCTAGATCTTCGACGGATTGGTCGCCACTCTCTGGCCATACAGTGCGCACCCTCCCTAGATTTTCTACAGGGTTCTGGATCTGGCTGGTGCTGTGGCTGTGGCGCGGGTGCAGGTGGCGCCTCTTCTGGTTCTTCTTCTGGGTCTGGAGCGTCCAACTCCAACACTGGATCGGGACCCTAGCCATACAGTGCGGTCTCCAGCTCTGCGATCCTTTCCGTAGCATAGGCGACGTACTCACTGGCATTCTGCAAGTGCTTCTTCTCCTCCTCAACTTGTTCGCGAGCCTTCTTCAACTCCTGTACTGTGTCTTCAATAAGCTCCTCCTGGGCGGCGACGAATCTGGCTAAGTGAGTGATGATAGCATCCTCATCTTCTATCGGCTTCCGCTGAACTCTGCTGTCTCGGCGTGGGTGGTGATGGAATCTCAGGCCTTCTAGCTCCTCGAGTAAGTGCGGCGATTCTTGCATTGCTCGACGCGACACCTCCTGAATTCCCATCTCAAAGGTAGACCTCCTGGCGGTGAAGTGGAAAGGGCGACTGAACTTTGTCTTCTCTGGGGCATACACCGTGATCCGTCGGCGGGTTATTGGCCGTCGGAGGCAGAATGACAAATAATCCAATCCCCGACACTTTGCTATGCTTGTCGCCTTCGGTACCATCATATATCGATATGTAAATATATAAATTTGAATTCTCTTGATATAACATATTAGTATATAATCATACTAGTGCATACATTGGTAAAATAAATATAATATCAAAATCATATGCAGCAAAAAATAATAAATAACTAGATTTATTAGATAAAAATATAATATGATGACTTTAAAGTTCTTTCATTTATTAGCCCTCATAGCTTAAACACTTAAGAAAACTGCAGTGGAACAGAAAACTTCGGCGGATAACACATCGATATGCCGTAGGCAATCGACGACAAGGCTTGACTATTAGTAATTCGCTTCCTCATGGAAATCTTCTTCCAGAGCAGGTATAGACACTTCTTCAACTAATTGATTTATTGTGGTAATAGTGAGTACATAAAATACTCAACAAGTTGTACAACAAATGCAAGTTTATTATATGTCGGGACCCGAATTTGCAAATCCGGACCCTCTGTGTGTTCAGCACTAGTCCAGGAACGCGCTAGTGCACACAGTCTTAACATTGGTAAATATCACAATCATACCACTCGATACTAATAAAGTACTTTAATTAGATAATCAAACTGGTTGCTCGACCTTAAGGTCAAGTTACAAATATACGCCTCGCAGGGCGAAACTTAATAAAAGAGAGATAATAGCAGCGGAAAATAAGATAACCCGTGGCGCCATCCAAGATACCACGTGCAACCGATCGGGCTCGCTTCCTAGTTAGACAGATCTTCTGGGAGCTCCTCCTCCAAGGCTGGTGTAGACTCCTCTTCAACTGGTGTTGTATTGTGGCAAGGGTGAGTACTTGGTACTCAGTAAGTCATGCACAGAATGCAGCTAATATACTACATGCATGGCTTAATACAAAGGAGTGGCTCAAGGTATATTTGCAGTAAGAGCAGCATTTGACAAGTAGCATAAGTAGATTCGAAAGCAGTAGAAACAAGTATAAGAACAATAACTTTTCCAGGAGTTTAATAAACACCTTTCCCAATCCTAATCCACATTTCCAACAACATCATTATTAAACCAAACCCAACGTTTCAAATCCAAGTTATTTTCAAGAAAGTCTAACCCTTGACTGTAATTCCCGAGCGATGTCCAATGCCGCGGACACGGCTATTCGAATAGATTTTACACTCTGCAGAGGTTATGCACTTTACCCACAAGATACAGTCAAACACCACAAAGGCGAGTGTCCGTAACAAAGTCTTTCGGAAACTTCTAACAGCACAAGTGGTCCTCTCCGGTGTTGCACGCTAACCCTTCCCTTAGCGAAGGCGAAGTTTAGGCCAAACCACCGTTAGATGGGTACCTGGCCGCAGCCCCGGTACGCTCCCCCGTACAACTACACAAAGGGTGTAGTTGACATCCTGAGGTCCCACAGGTACGTTATTAGCAACTTAATCAACCAGGTCCGTCCCATTACAGTCATGTGGTTGCACGTTTGACCCAGTTCAAAGGCTTGCAAGGTTAAGTCCTTAGGGTGACCAGGGCAAGACTACCCGAAGAACCAAACCAACATTCCCGGTGCCACAACTGGCCCACCCGATCATTCTTGCCACATGCCCCGGTCAAATCTATTTATCAAAGCCCCAGTTGATTACCATGCACCACGTGCCATCAACATCACATGATACCTTTCCAAAACAGGTTCAATACATCATTAAGTCAATATTAACATTTGATTGTCCAAAAATCATGTCATGAGCACGTAGCAGGTCTAAGCGATATACTACAACGATCTAAAATCCCAGGTTGGCAATTTAGTAATGTCCAACTATTTAATCCTCAACTAGGGTGACAAGGGATCATGGCACATATATAATTAACCAAGGTGTCATACAGCAATTAGGCATTTATCTAATTCCCATAATTTAAATAAAGTACTTTCTAATTAAACTAGCATGCAATAGTTTTAAATCGAATTAATTTGAAATTGGGATCAACATGGTCAAAGCATAACTTGCCTTCAAAAAGTACTTGCTCTTGGTCCTGAGCTGGCTCCTGGGTCAATACTTCTGCTTCGAATCCTTCCGACACTTCAACGTCTACTCGTAACGCGTGCAAATAGCAACCAATGAATAAAACAGTAACAAAAAGTGTCCAAACATCCAAATAAAGTTCATAAACAGAGAGAACATAATTTTATGAATTTTTAGAAACTGGTATCGTCGAATTCGGAGTTCAAATCCAAAAGATACAAGCATTTAGAGTTTAAAATAATCATTTAAATAATATTACAAAGAAAAAATTTGGTCCAAAAATTAAATAAAATTCACTATTAGGTAGATCTCAATTTTATACAAATTTAGAAATTCGAATCACTCAAATCGGAGTTAAAATGCAAAAGTTATAAGCATTTGAAGTTTGACTCAAATTCTGAAATCATTAAATCGAATTAATAAATCATTTTCTTTTTTGGAAATTAATTATTGCGTCAGCAAGGACACGTGGCAGCCTCTGATTGGGCGGCTGACGTCAGCCGGTCCACGGGCTCAGCCCACGGCTCGGCTCGGGTCCACCGTGGACCTGGTCCATGGCTCACGTGACTCTGACATGTGGGACCCCACGGGTGATGTCACTGCTGACATCAGCGGGGACTCAGCGCACTGCGCTGACAGGTGGGACCCACTGGTGACGTCATTGCGAACGTCACCAAACGGCTGGGGTGGCCGCTGACAGGTGGGCCCCCCATGACGTCAGTGTGACGTCATGGTGCGGTTTGGCCGCGTCGCTGACACGCGGGCCCGGCATGTCAGCGTCACGCACGCGTACGGCGCTGACCGCGCCGGTCCAACTTCCTCCCACGTGGCGCAATCTCGCCCGTTGATTTGAAAATCAACGGCGCGGATTAGATCTAAGGTTTACGCGTTTGGAATAACGCGGTGAATTGGGCCGCATTTATCTAAATCGGACGGCCGAGATTGGATCTAGTGCGGTGCAACGTGTGCTACGATTGGATCTAAGCCGTTGGATCTAGATCCAACGGTTGAGAATAGATCTAGGATTTGCAACGGAAATATCGCGACGGCGGCGTGGCGAGCGTGGGCCGTTGGATCTTGATCAACGGTCGAGATCTAATCTGGAGGGTTCGGGTTTTGGGAACACGTGGCTTATCGTGGCCGCTGGATCTTGATCCAACGGTGCTTGAGCTTCGCGGCGGTGATGGCGTTGGCGGAGCTGGGTGGCCGAGGCGGTAGCGATTTAAGACGAGCCCGACGGCGCTTGGGGGCGTCTCCGGCGAAGTGAGTTGGCTCCACGGGTGCGGCTTGACCTGAAGACTCCGGATCTGGGCTCAACGGCGGTGGAGGACGGCGGACGGCGGCGCGGCGAGGCAAGAACCGTGGCGGAGGAGGAAGCTAACTCTGGCGAGCAATAGCGGGTCGGCAGGCTAGGGCTAGGGCACTTGGGGAAAACGACGCGGACGTCAAAGGCGTTCCTCGCACGCATCCGGCATTAAATACTGGCCGACGCGAGATCCCAGCGGAATCGCGGGCGTCTGGCGGCGAGTCCGACTGACACCGCAGCGAGGTGACGTGGCACGCGCTCAGCCGTTGGATTGAGATCCAACGGCGCGGAGTTCAGGCTCGAGTGCAGCTCGGCGGTATTGGCTCGGTCGGAGCTGGGCTCGGGTGACATGGCTCAATCGTGGCCGTTGGATCTCGATCCAACGGTCTCGCGTGTTAGGGTTCGGCCGAGCGGGTTCAACCGGATCAACTGGCTCGGGTCGGACTCGAGTCTGACTCGGACTCGGGTCCGGTCGGATGAACAGTAAAACCAACTCGATTTTCCAGCGATTAAATAATCCAATTAATTCCCAGAAACTCATTTAATTCATTAAAAATAGTAAAATACTCAGAAAAATTCCAGAAAATATTTTGGAACATTTTGGACTCAAATAAAATATTTCCAACAAAATTTTATTTGCAAAGTTAAATTCTTTAATTATTTCAAATGGGAATAAATTCCAAATAAATTCCAGAAAATTCCAAAAATTCACCAAAGTGCCAAATCACACATGAATTTAAGAAAAGCAAAATTTTGGGGTGTTACAAACCTCCCCCCTAACAGAATCTCATCCCCGAGATTCAGGGCTTTCTAAAGAAATAGGTTCGGAAACTCTTTCTTCAAATCCTCTTCGCGCTCCCAAGTTGCTTCGCTCTCCGCATGGTTGCTCCATTGAATTCTGCAGAAACGGGTTGACTTGTTTCTAGTTTCTCGATCCATTGTGTTCAGAATCTTCACGGGGTGCTCCTTGTAAGTCAGATCTTCTTATAACTCAATTGACTCTAGCGGTGTTTGTTCCTCAGGTACTCGGAGACACTTCTTCAGCTGGGACACGTGGAACACATCATGCACTCCTGCTAATGATTGCGGCAACTCTAGCTGGTAAGAAACTTCACCTCTGCGGCTGAGAACCTTAAATGGTCCAACATATCTCGGCACGAGTTTTCCTTTGGCATGGAATCTCTTAACTCCTCTGAGTGGGGTGACTCTGAGATACACGAAATCTTCCGGTTCAAAACTCAGGTCTCGGTGACGGTTATCGGCGTAGCTTTTCTGTCTTGATTGTGCTATCTTCAGTCTTTCTCGAATCATGGCAATCTGGTCTTCGGCTTCTTGAAGAATATCTGGCCCAAAGACACGGCGTTCACCTGTCTCATTCCAGTTCAACGGTGTTCGACAAGGTCGACCGTATAGTGCTTCAAATGGCGACATTTGCAAACTTGCTTGATAACTATTATTGTAGCTGAACTCAGCGTACGGCAGACTTTTATCCCAAGAGGTAGCATAAGCCAATGCACAAGCTCGTAGCATGTCCTCTAGAATCTGATTAACTCTTTCTGTTTGCCCATCCGTCATGATGATAAGTATCTTGAAGTTCAAGCGGGTTCCCATGGCTTCATGCAGCTTATTCCGAATCTCGAGGTAAGCGGGTACCTCGATGCGATACAATCTTCTTCGGCACTCCGTGCAGACAGACGATCCTGGTCATGTACAACTCGGCTAACTTATCTCCCGAGTAGGTTGTCTTTACAGGAATAAAGTGAGCAACCTTAGTCAAGCGGTCTGTTATAACCCAAATGGAATCATATCCACCTTGAGTCTTGGGTAAACCGGTAATGAAATCCATTCCGATTTCCTCCCACTTCCACTCAGGTATCTTCAACGGCTGTAGCAATCCTACTGGTCTCTGATGCATTGCCTTGACTCTTTGGCATATGTCGCACAGCGCAACATGCTCAGCAACCTCACGCTTCATGTTCGGCCACCAGAATCTTTCCTTACAATCTTGATACATCTTGGCACTTCTAGGATGAATTGAGTACTTGGAGTCATGGGCTTCTTCTAGAATCAATTGCTTCAGCTCCTTCTGGTTTGGCATACAGATTCGATCCTGCATCCATAACGCGCCTTGTTCGTCCAACTTGAAGTCCTTTGCCTTGCCTTCATCCATCTTGGACTTGATCATGCGGATCTTGTCATCATCCTCCTGTCTTTCTCGGATCTGATCCTCCAAGGTAGGCTTCACTTCCAATGCTGCCAAGAATCCTTCTGGTACAACTTCAATCTGCATTCTCTGGAAATCCTCACATAGCTCCTCCCGACTTGTGGCTAACAACATGTTCACAGTATGGCTCTTCCGACTCAGAGCATCGGTGACTATGTTGGCCTTCCCAGGATGGTAATGGATTCCAACATTGTAGTCCTTGATCAACTCTAACCATCTCCTCTGCCTCATGTTCAGGTCTGATTGGGTGAAGATGTACTTAAGACTCTTATGGTCCGTGTATACTTCACATCTGTTTCCAATCAAATAGTGACGCCATAACTTCAGGGCATGCACTACGGCAGCTAGCTCTAGGTCATGCGTTGGATAATTCTCCTCATGCGGCCTCAACTGTCTTGATGCATAAGCGACGACCTTTCCGTTCTGCATCAGCACACACCCAAGTCCTTGGCGCGATGCATCATAATAAATATCAAAGCTTTGACTGACGTCCGATCGAACCAACACCGGTGCTGATGTCAATCGCTTCTTAAGTTCTTGAAAACCTTTCTCGCACTCTGGCGTCCATGCAAACTTCTTCTCCTTTTTCAGCAATTGCGTAAGAGGTTTCGCAATTGTTGAAAAGCCTTCAATGAAATGGCGGTAGTAACCTGCCATTCCAAGGAAACTCCGGATCTGGGTCACGGTCTTCGGCTGCTCCCAATGTAACACAGCTTCTACCTTGCTTGCATCAACGGCGACTCCTTCTGCGGTCATTACATGTCCGAGGAACTCCACCTTGTCCTTCCAAAAGTCATACTTGCTGAACTTGGCGAAGAGCTGCTGTTCCCTTAGCTTTTCCAATACTCGTCTTAAGTGCTATGCATGTTCATCCTCTGTCTTGGAGTAGACTAAGATATCATCTATGAACACAACAACAAACTTGTCCAAATATTCCATGAACACCTTATTCATCATATTCATGAAATATGCTGGCGCATTCGTCAGACCAAAGGACATAACAGTAAACTCATAATGTACGTATCTTGACGAGAATGCGGTCTTCGGAATATCCTCTGATCGGATCTTCAACTGGTGGTATCCCGATCTCAGATCAATCTTGGAGAAAACTCCAGCTCCTCTCAGCTGGTCAAACAAGTCATCGATCCTGGGTAGCGGGTACTTATTCTTCACGGTGACTTCATTGAGTGCACGGTAGTCAATGCACATCCTGAAACTCCCATCCTTCTTCTTGACAAACAGAACTGGCGCTCCCCACTACGGCATTTAACTCGGCCTGATAAATCCTTTCTCCATCAACTCTTCAAGCTGCTTCTTCATCTCTACTAATTCCTCGGTGGACATCCGGTAAGGTCTCTTTGCTATCGTACTGTACAGTACAAGCTCTATCACAAACTCTATGTCCCTGTCTGGTGGCATACCAGGTAGATCTTCAGAAAAACATCTGGGTACTCATTTACCACTGAAACATCTTCTATGCTGATTGCCTTGGTACTGTTAACCATCAACTGTCCATCTCTAACGGCGGTAGCTTGAAATTCCACTTTCTTTCCGCACGGGCTCTCAACTGATATAATCCTTCGACCACAATCCAATACGGCCTTGTGCTTGGATAACCAATCCATTCCCAAAATAACATCTAAGGTCTAGGTCTCCAAAATAATAAGGTTCGCTAGGAACTCTATCCCATCTATTAATATTCTTACCCCAGAACATCCTACTTTCGTTCGGAGTTCGGAACTAGGGGTTTGAACTAAAAGCATGCATTTAAGTCTTGAAATCTCCAAATCATTTTTAGCAGCAAAGCCTTGAGAAATAAACGAATGCGAAGCTCCAGAATCAAACAAAACTGTTGCAGGTACTGAGTTAACAAGTAACTTACCCAGTACGACGTCCGTGGCATTCTGAAGTGCATCTGCGGTGACATGGTTGACTCGGCCTCTCACCACGGTGCAGGGTCTTTGCTCTGGCTGTCTTTGTCTCTCGGTTTTCTCCTGGCGCTGGCGTCCTGGCTGGTGTGGATCCCAGATTGAAGCGGACTGGGGTCACTCTTGCGGTCTTCTTAGGACAACTGTTGGCAAAGTGCCCTGGCTCATTGCAGTTGTAGCAGCGTCTCACTGTCCCCTATTGACTGCCTGAAGTGGCGTTTCTGGCTGGTGCTGGAGTCTGATAGTTCTGATTGACGGGTCTTGGTGCTGGTGACGGTGTCCTTATAGCATTCTGCGGCTGGAATCTAAAAAACTGATTGAGCACAACCCTCAAACGTTGCTGTGCTCCCTAACGCGATCCCTGATGTTGCATCCTGCGCTTCCTGTTCTCATCCAGTTCTTTGCGCTTGTCCTCAAGAATAAGCGCTTTATTCACCAACTCTTGGAAATCTGGAAAGGTGTGGGTGATCAGTCCCACCTGTAGTCCTGAGTTAAGTCCCTTCATGAAGCGAGACTGTCTGGCTTTATCTGTCGCTACGTCTTCAGGTGTGTAGCGTGCAAGTTGTGTGAACTTGTTCAGGTATTCGGCCACAGGCTGGTTACCTTGCTTCAGTGCTCTGAACTCCTCCTTCTTGAGGTCCATAATTCCTTCGGCACATGATACTTGTGAACGCACTGTAAACTCCTCCCAAGTGATGTCTTGAGGGTTCTCTGCGTGGGCACGTGGTTCTCCCACCATTCGTGTTGTCCCTTCCAAGCGATGAGAAGTGTAGAGTACCTTCTCATTTCCCTGCATTGAGCAATGTGTAGCTTCCTCTCAATTGACCTTAACTACCATCGGCTTCCAGCGGGTTAGCATTCCGGAGAAAGTGGGTGGATGAGTCCTCATGAACTCGGCGAGTCTTGTATTACGGCGTTGTCCCCGATTTGCTTGGTTAGCGAGCCTGAGCGATGGCGTGTTGCATCTGTTGCATCATAGCATGCATCAAGCGAGTCTGAGCAAGAAGAAAAGCTCCAAAATTCTGCATGTCAATCAAGCGGTCTTTGGTTGGGGTGCAGTGCTCCATTGTTGGGGTTTCCAGCTGGGCGAGAACCACTGCCGTTGCCTCCAAGGTTTCCACGGGTGTTCACCATCTGTCGATTGCTCCAAGGTTTAGAGATGAGAGGGAACAAGAATAGACAAGTAATAGGAAAAACTTATGCGGGGGAAAAGTGTAACTCAAAATTCAACTTTATTATTAATAATAGTAATAACTTGGTATGGTCGCTTACAATGCCTAAGGCCTTGCAACACATACTGCACACTCAGCAAACAATGAAAATCCAACGCCTCTAAAGGTGGCTCTTATTCTATAACGCGACTCGACGAAGGAGTCTCAACCTCAAAACCTACACACACTCATCGAGAAAACCTCCACTGCCTCCTCGCGGCGGGTGCGGCGGCATCGGCGCGAAGCAATCACCATGCCCTGCAACTGCAGCTGTGGTTGACGACGCGGCGTCCTCTTCTGGTTCTGGATCTGGCTGGTGCTGTGGCTGTGGCGCGGGTGCAGGTGGCGCCTCTTCTGGTTCTTCTTACGGAGTGCAGGCGTCCAACTCCAACACTGGATCGGGACCCTAGCCATACAAAGGCGGTCTCCAGCTCTGCGATCCTTTCCGTAGCATAGGCGACGTACTCACTGGCATTCTGCAAGTGCTTCTTCTCCTCCTCAACTTGTTCGCGAGCCTTCTTCAACTCCTGTACTGTGTCTTCAATAAGCTCCTCCTGGGCGGCGACGAATCTGGCTAAGTGAGTGATGATAGCATCCTCATCTTCTATCGGCTTCCGCTGAACTCTGCTGTCTCGGCGTGGGTGGTGATGGAATACTGTGCCTTCTAGCTCCCTGGAGTAAGTGCGAGCGATTTACTGCATTGCTCGACGCGACACCTCCTGAATTCCCATCTCAAAGGTAGACCTCCTGGCGGTGAAGTGGAAAGGGCGACTGAACTTTGTCTTCTCTGGGGCATACACCGTGATCCGTCGGCGGGTTATTGGCCGTCGGAGGCAGAATGACAAATAATCCAATCCCCGACACTTTGCTATGCTTGTCGCCTTCGGTACCATCATATATCGATATGTAAATATATAAATTTGAATTCTCTTGATATAACATATTAGTATATAATCATACTAGTGCATACATTGGTAAAATAAATATAATATCAAAATCATATGCAGCAAAAAATAATAAATAACTAGATTTATTAGATAAAAATATAATATGATGACTTTAAAGTTCTTTCATTTATTAGCCCTCATAGCTTAAACACTTAAGAAAACTGCAGTGGAACAGAAAACTTCGGTGGATAACACATCGATATGCCGTAGGCAATCGACGACAAGGCTTGACTATTAGTAATTCGCTTCCTCATGGAAATCTTCTTCCAGAGCAGGTATAGACACTTCTTCAACTAATTGATTTATTGTGGTAATAGTGAGTACATAAAATACTCAACAAGTTGTACAACAAATGCAAGTTTATTATATGTCGGGACCCAAATTTGCAAATCCGAACCATCTGTGTGTTCAGCACTAGTCCAGGAACGCGCTAGTGCACACAGTCTTAACATTGGTAAATATCACAATCATACCACTCGATACTAATAAAGTACTTTAATTAGATAATCAAACTGGTTGCTCGACCTTAAGGTCAAGTTACAAATATACGCCTCGCAGGGCGAAACTTAATAAAAGAGAGATAATAGCAGCGGAAAATAAGATAACTTCGTGGCGCCATCTAGTATACCACAGGCAACTGACTGGGCTCGCTTCCTAGTTAGACGGATCTTCTGGGAGCTCCTCCTCCAAGGCTGGTGTAGACTCCTCTTCAACTGGTGTTGTATTGTGGCAAGGGTGAGTACTTGGTACTCAGTAAGTCATGCACAGAATGCAGCTAATATACTACATGCATGGCTTAATACAAAGGAGTGGCTCAAGGTATATTTGCGATGAAGCGACATTTGACAAGTAGCATAAGTAGATTCGAAAGCAGTAGAAACAAGTATAAGAACAATAACTTTTCCAGGAGTTTAATAAACACCTTTCCCAATCCTAATCCACATTTCCAACAACATCATTATTAAACCAAATCCAACGTTTCAAATCCAAGTTATTTTCAAGAAAGTCTAACCCTTGACTGTAATTCCCGAGCGATGTCCAATGCCGCGGACACGGCTATTCGAATAGATTTTACACTCTGCAGAGGTTATGCACTTTACCCACAAGATACAGTCAAACACCACAAAGGCGAGTGTCCGTAACAAAGTCTTTCTCAAACTTCTAACAGCACAAGTGGTCCTCTCCGGTGTTGCACGCTAACCCTTCCCTTAGCGAAGGCGAAGTTTAGGCCAAACCACCGTTAGATGGGTACCTGGCCGCAGCCCCGGTACGCTCCCCCGTACAACTACACAAAGGGTGTAGTTGACATCCTGAGGTCCCACAGGTACGTTATTAGCAACTTAATCAACCAGGTCCGTCCCATTACAGTCATGTGGTTGCACGTTTGACCCAGTTCAAAGGCTTGCAAGGTTAAGTCCTTAGGGTGACCAGGGCAAGACTACCCGAAGAACCAAACCAACATTCCCGGTGCCACAACTGGCCCACCCGATCATTCTTGCCACATGCCCCGGTCAAATCTATTTATCAAAGCCCCAGTTGATTACCATGCACCACGTGCCATCAACATCACATGATACCTTTCCAAAACAGGTTCAATACATCATTAAGTCAATATTAACATTTGATTGTCCAAAAATCATGTCATGAGCACGTAGCAGGTCTAAGCGATATACTACAACGATCTAAAATCCCAGGTTGGCAATTTAGTAATGTCCAACTATTTAATCCTCAACTAGGGTGACAAGGGATCATGGCACATATATAATTAACCAAGGTGTCATACAGCAATTAGGCATTTATCTAATTCCCATAATTTAAATAAAGTACTTTCTAATTAAACTAGCATGCAATAGTTTTAAATCGAATTAATTTGAAATTGGGATCAACATGGTCAAAGCATAACTTGCCTTCAAAAAATACTTGCTCTTGGTCCTGAGCTGGCTCCTGGGTCAATACTTCTGCTTCGAATCCTTCCGGCACTTCAACGTCTACTCGTAACGCGTGCAAATAGCAACCAATGAATAAAACAGTAAACAAAAAGTGTCCAAACATCCAAATAAAGTTCATAAATAGAAAGAACATAATTTTATGAATTTTTAGAAACTGGAATCGTCGAATTCGGAGTTCAAATGCAAAAGATACAAGCATTTAGAGTTTAAAATAATCATTTAAATAATATTACAGAGAAAAAATTTGGTCCAAAAATTAAATAAAATTCACCATTAGGTAGATCTCAATTTTATACAAATTTAGAAATTTGAATCACTCAAATCGGAGTTAAAATGCAAAAGTTATAAGCATTTGAAGTTTGACTCAAATTCTGAAATCATTAAATCGAATTAATAAATCATTTTCTTTTTTGGAAATTAATTATTGCGTCAGCAAGGACACGTGGCAGCCTCTGATTGGGCGGCTGACGTCAGCCGGTCCACGGGCTCAGCCCACAGCTCGGCTCGGGTCCACCGTGGACCTGGTCCACGGCTCACGTGACTCTGACATGTGGGACCCCACGGGTGACGTCATTGCTGACGTCAGCGGGGACTCAGCGCACTGCGCTGACAGGTGGGACCCACTGGTGACGTCATTGCGGACGTCACCGCACGGCTGGGGTGGCCGCTGACAGGTGGGCCCCTCATGACGTCAGCGTGACGTCATGGTGCGGTTTGGCCGCATCGGCCCGACACGCGTGGGCGGCATGTCGATGTCACGCCGCGTGTCTGGCGGCCCGCGCTGGTCCAACTTCCTCCCACGTGGCGCAATCTCGCCCATTGATTTGAAAATCAACGGCGCGGATTAGATCTAAGGTTTACGCGTTTGGAATAATGCGGTGAATTTGGGCCGTACGATCTAAATCAGACGGTCGAGATTGGATCTAGTGCGGTGCAACGCATGCTACACGATTGGATCTAAGCCGTTGGATCTAGATCCAACGGATGAGAATAGATCTAGGATTTGCAACGGAAATATCGCACGGCGACGTGGCCGAGCGTGGGCCGTTGGATCCGAGCTTGGCCGGAGGCGGTGACGAAGACGAGCCCGACGGCGCTTGGGGGCGTCTCCGGCGAAGTGAGTTGGCTCCATGGGTGCGGCTTGACCTGAAGACTCCGGATCTGGGCTCAACGGCGGCGGAGGACGGCGGACGGCGGCGGGGCGAGGCAAGAACCGTGGCGGAGGAAGAAGCTAACTACGGCGAGCAATAGCGGGTCGACGGCGGCGGCTAGGGCTAGGGCACTTGGGGTAAACAACGCGGACGGCAAAGGCGATCCTCGGGCACGCATCCGGGCATTAAATACCGGCCCGGACGCCGAGATCCCCGCGGAATCCGCGGCGAAGCCGTCTGGCGCGAGTCGACCTGAACCGCAGCGAAGCGGCGTGTACAGCGCTCAGCCGTTGGATCGAGATCCAACGGCCGTGCGGGTTCGGGCTCGGGCCTGGCTCGGGCGAGCTGGCTCGGTCGGAGCTGGGCTCGGGTGACGTGGCTCAATCGTGGCCGTTAGATCTCGATCCAACGATCACGCGCGTTAGGGTTCTGCCGAGCGGGTTCGACCGGATCAACTGGCTCGGGTCGGACTCGAGTCTGACTCGGACTCGGGTCCGGTCGGATGAACAGTAAAACCAACACGATTTTCCAGCGATTAAATAATCCAATTAATTCCCAGAAATTCATTTAATTCATTAAAAATAGTAAAATACTCAGAAAAATTCCAGAAAAATTCTGGAAAATATTTTGGAACATTTTGGACTCAAATAAAATATTTCCAACAAAATTTTATTTGCAAAGTTAAATTCTTTAATTATTTCAAAAGGGAATAAATTCAAATAAATCCAAATAAATTCCAGAAAATTCCAAAAATTCACCAAAGTGCCAAATCACACATGAATTTAAGAAAAGCAAAATTTTGGGGTGTTACGTTATAACTATATGCAAGGCTTATTCCAAGTGAATGGCTAGATTGGAGATTTTGCAATAAAACATCATTTTCAATTGAATAAAATAAATATATTAAAATAAAGAGTAAAACAAATAACAACTATAATAAGTTTCTCATACATTTCTCAAGATAAACTAATATACATCCTAAACGAATTCTATTACTTCCATTACCACATAGCTTGATTTCCACATGAGATATCATATGTCAAGACTCAGTAATTTACTAAGTTAGATATGTTCTATACCAGACATGGTGTTGTATGATTTAGCCTAGTTCAATAGCTTATAAGGTTAAATCCTTAACTGATCAAGGCAAGACTTCCAATTAAACTTAGTAACCATTATCAATCGATTCACATAGAATCTCCAACCAAATGTTACACAGATCCACCAATATGACATACAACTCCTTGCCACTTGTCTCAATCTAACTATTTACCACCCCAATTGATAATCGTGCAACACAAGCCATCAACAGCATCAATACTATTGTGTGACCACATGACACACCCTTTTCAAAAAGATATTCCATGGACCATTGGTCAATTTTTAAATTTAAACTTTTCATAAAGATACCAATTATTCATGGCTTGGCTAAGCAAACTACTCACTATATTAGCAACAAAATAATAAACATCCATCCTAGGGTGACAAATAACCATGGCATAACCAATGACAAGGTGGGTATAATTGAAATTGGTTGAATAAATAATTAGTAAAAAATATTTAAAACTATTTATAATTTAAAATAACATGCAATAGGTTAAAAAATAATATTTGTAAAACTAGACTCAATATGATCGAAGCACAACTTACCTTGAAATAATCCCTGATCTTGAGATCACGAATCAACTCTTCACATTGAACGCTTCTGACACTTCAATGTTTATCGAAACGAATAGTGAAAAACAAAGTACATACCATAAACTCCAAAAATAAAATAAAATATATTGGAGTGTAGGGATTGATTTCATATGAATATAGAAACTTGAATGGATTCAATTAGAATTTGTATGAAAGAGAATGACTCCTGAAATATCCATTGAACAAATAAATCTTGAAAAAGAGAGAGAAAGGAGAATGCTACCGAAATATTCCTTTCTGAGAGACTGACAAGTGGGCCCGAGTTGATTTTGTATTTTGTAATTAATTTCTGAAATTCTAAAAATTAACCAGAGGCTAACATATGAGCCCTTGTCTATAGACCAAGTCCACAAACTCTAAGTTTGGTCCACAGTTGACACAGCTCACAGGCTTGAGTCTCTAACATGTTGATACCAAAAGTCGCAGACAAAGTTCACGGTGAACTAATTCTATCTAGATTTAATCTAGCTTGTTTGTTTGCTGACTTAGCACCATGTTGTAAGTTCAAGTACATTTTGGTTTTGGTGATTGGTTTTGGATTAATGCTTAATCTTTATTTAATGACAAATCTAATCATTGTGAAACTAACTCTTTTATTAAACTTAATTCTTATTAATCTTATTTGGATGAAAAATGAAAAACCCCAGGTATGCACTCATATTCATTATCTTATCTTAATGGATACTTTGGATTCAAGTTAAAGAATGAACTCTTCCATTGCTTAATCCTCAAGATGTGCATTATGTTTCCAAATTCCATATATACATGGATGCATATATCTAGGGGAGTTCATGATTTAACTTGAAGTTTCATAAGTACTGATACCATTCATATTGCCAAATAAATTAAGGATCATTACTTTGAATCAAATGCTTGAGTATATGAAGCTTGTGTAGTTATAGTATACTCATGCCAATATAGGATAAACTTTGAAGCAATCTTAAATTGAATATGTGCATATTGATTCAACGTTCAATTATAGATATGCAAACATTTGAATGGAGTTTATTCTATGCATGATGTTCACAAGATTATTGATCCCTTTCCACCACTCCATGTGAATTGGACCATTACTTGGAAACCATCAAAATGAGTATATGAAACTTGTGTAGTTAATGTATACTAATAACAATTTAGATGCAAGTTTAAATTGTGTTCGATTGTCATTCAATCAATGAAAGAACCAATCATGTGCTGATAGTGTTCTTTGTTGGTTAAAAGACAAATGAAAAGTTTTTGAGTATATGAAGCGTTAGTTGCATCAATATACTCAAGACAAATCAATCATTTTCTATCAATTGATTTGGATTATGATCAATCATCAAAGGAGAAGATCAAAGGATCTTGGGGGCAACCATTAATGGTGTGCATTGATGATTGGGACAACCGGGTTTGTTGGACTAGCTATTTTCTATGAGTTGTGGTTAAAATAGGATTAGTCCAACATTGATGAAGACTTTGGATGGTATCATGTGTTGATAGCCATAAAGTCAAGAATCAGGATAAATGGACATCATTATGTGTCGATGAGCGGGAAGAGGAGATGCCGAAGCAAAGAGCAAAGGGAGTTCATTATGTTTTGATGAACTAGACGAGATCGCAACTTGGAAAGAAGATGATGGTAATCATAAAAGCTCCAAGTGGATGTCCTAGATGCAAAGGTATAACTAGCTAAGGCTAAGGATATGTTCCTAGTCTTTTACCGATCTCCGTATTTGGATGGGAGACTGGATTGCTAGTTAGGTTGCCACACTATTAAGCAGGGTTTTTTATTTCGGATTGGCACAAATATCGGCTCCCACCGAAATGACCGAAATTTCGATGAAATTTCGGCCAAATTCAAATAAAAAACAACAAAATCCAAAATTTCCGTAATTTCGCTCTGTACCAAAATGGCCGAAATTTTTGAAATTTTGCCGAAATAAAAATCCCTGCTATTAAGAGGGGTTGAGTCATTTAGCTTGAGCTTCATCATGTGTTCGTGAACTCAATCTGGTTTGCTTTAGCTCACTCTCTTAAGTTGGCTTTTGCATGGAGCTAAGCATTTGCATGTGTTGCAAATGGGAGAACCTCATGCATTTGATTTTATTGATTCTTATTGATTTGGTCTTTACATGGAGCTAAGTATTTGCATGTGTTGCAAATAAGAGGAAGTTCATGCATTTGGAGTCGTAGCATGTGACTAGAATTTATAAATATGTTTTGCAAATTGCCAAGGATCATGTGTTGATCATCACATGGCTAAACATGCATTTGAATAGTTGAATCTTGATTTGATTATTTGCATGGTGCTAAGTATTTGCATGTGTTGCAAATGGAGAAAGCTCATGTATTTGAGTTCAATGGTTGCTTCTTTGCATTGAGTCAATATTTGCATGTGTTGCAAATAGTTTGATCTCGTGCATTTGCTTTTGAGCATGTGAGGATCTGTAAATGTGTTTTATAAATTGAGTTGATCATGTGTTGATCATCACATGACTCAAGATTTAATTTTTGCTACTTTTATGAGCTTGGATTTGTTATTTGCAAATGTGTTTTACAAATAAGTTGAAAGTTTATGAGTTTGGTCTTGGAGCCTATGTTGGCTTTTGTTTTGCAAAGTGTCGTGATTATGTGTTGATCATTACATGGCTCAAGGATTGTCCTTATAGACTCTTGGTTTATTATTTACAAATACATTTTGAAAATAAGTTGAAGTTTAATGCATCTTCTATGCAGCATGTAATGAGAATTTGTAAATATGTTTTGCAAATTGGTGTGATCATGTATTGATCACCTCCTGGCTCAAAGAAGTGATCTTAATTTGTTCCTGATTTGAAAAGAAATGATTTATGTGTGAAATCATGTTTTTATCTGGAAATCAGCATTACCACAGGGTAAATGCCGGTACTACTGCAAGTTCGGCAGTACTAGTAGTTAGGTGTTGGTATCGTCAGAGGTCGGCAATACCGCCCCACAAGAGCGGTAGTATTATTCCAGAAAGTTATTTTTCTCTATGTTTTGAAAATCAGCACTGCCATGGCTTGAGGGCGGTACTATCGGAGGTCGGTAGTACCGGTGCCTAGTAGTCGGTGTAGCACCCCGGCACCCACACGTGCCCTGAATGTTACACCCTCAAGCAACAGCCAGCACAAGACACAAGAAAAATTAAAGCAAAACAAACCAACATACTAGTAGGTAGCCAAACTTAACTAAAAATTTCGGCAGCACCTTCCCTAAAACTCGGACATCCACTCAGCAGGCAAAAGACAACATTCATATAGCAATTCATGATATACAACTAATTGGCATGTCCAACTAAGCAAATATCATGGAAGAGCAAAAAACCCAAAAGGCAACAACGGCATAAATAAGAGTAACTACAAGTAGAGACACAACATAACCAAGGATTTAGGGATTTAAACCATCATGCCATCAAATTGCTTACAAGCTAACTATTCAAAATCAAATTCTTTAAACCTAGCACCACTTCTAACAGACAGATGTTGCAACTACTATAACTACAAGATAGCCATTATGGGTGAAGAGTGCTAGCCCGTCTCTCAAAATGCCGCTCTGGAGGTACCTAAAATAAAAACATCAAAGAACAAGCGTGAGTTCATCACTCAGCAAAGTGCATTGCGACATGAAAACAAAACATAAATAGGTATTATATATACATACAACAAAACTTTTAACCATACAAGGAAAAGAACACATTAAATCATCATTTGCATTTCTTCCTCCATATGATGCAACATGCATGCTCATAAAATGCACCTTTCTTAGCACATACCAGTATTGCCGAATGCACACCCGTCGGTGTGCACCCTCTCTTTCCCTTCCATCCCGTGGAGGGGCCTACTCTTACTGTCTCGCTCCCATACATCCATGTGTATGGGACTACGAGGTAGGACTTTCGTGCTCACTACGTGCGAGCACGGAGGTCCACATCAGCATGGGTCGCCTCTTCCATTATGAATGCACAAATGCAATTGGCATAAATAAATTGCAACCTACATTCGTTACTATCATTTGCATAGCCATATCCAAATACGTAAACATCAGCCACTTCTCACATTCATAAGTTTCCATCCATATTAGTATAATCAAATTCAAGAGTAAGAACATGGTAACACAACATATCATTTCAATCATGCAGGTAAATCATAACAAAAAGAGGGTCACCATTGTGCTACCAAACAACATCACAATACACTTGCCTCTAACCGCGAGGAGTGGGGTGGCGTGAGGATGAAGCCACTTCCGAAGCTACTCCAACTGAAAATAACATTGGCATACTCATTTTCAAAGTCTATATAGTTCAGAACAACATACAACACTCCTACACTCTACCCCAAAACAGCCCCAAACCTAGCAATTGGAATTCTGCACAGCAAACGTGCAATGATCATATCTCCCAAATGGCTAAACCAAACTTTGAGTTCTTGTGCTCTAAATGACCACAAGAGGATAACCCACAATGTATTCTACAGCAAAACAATTCATGAGATAGTTCTAAGGTCCTCAAACCACACTCTAAGTCTCAGCCTAAATTTCTGAACCTTCGGCAGAGTCAAAATTCAGGACAGCAACTTACAAATAGCATAACTTTTGATTCTTTAATCCAAATCAAGCAAACAAAGACATTTTCTTAATCTACAGGAAATTTTCTAACTTTATCTAGGCAAAACAAAATTCTAAATCGACGTACATCTAGCCCTAAATAGAAGTTTAACATTTCAGCTACCAACACAAACATAATCAGAATAGTCCACACTAAAATGAGCATAACTTTTGATTGGCTAAATGGAATTTAGTGTTCTTGTGCTCTACAAAAACTTAAGAACACGAGCTACAACTTTCTCTACAGCCAAAAACTCAGGAGATGACTCTAACTTGCCCAAATCGCAGCTACAAAATCAGTCTTTACACAGCACAAAAACAGAACAGGGTTTCCCTCTAACCTAGAGCCATTTTCCCTCAAAAACCTCAAAATCTAAGAACCCTAAAACTATTATATCCAGCCAAGAACCCCCCATAGAGCAGCAAGCACAACCCCAAACCCTACACATACTCACCCACAAGGAGGAGGAGGAAGAAGCTGTTGTGCTGCTGCTTCTCTGCTGGGGAGGAGCTTCGGCCGGAGATGGGAGGAGAAGGAGAGGCGCCGGCTTGGAGGAGAAATAGGGGGAAGAGGAGACCTTGCTGCATGAGGAGATTCCCAGGGAGGAGAGGAAGTAGCCTGGGAGAGGGTGAGTCGAGTGGGAGAAAGAAAATGGGGAGGGGGGAGGGAATCGGGTGGGGAAGGGGGGAAACCGGGTGGGGAGGTAATTAGGTGGGGGATATTATAGAAGGTTCTCCCACACACGCTAATTCTTAATGTTGGGGAACGCGGTATGCTACTCTAGCACAAATTAAAATTTCTACCGCAAACCAGAAAAGCTACTCGCAAGAAGGGGATCATAGATCTATTACCACTAGACGCGCAGTTGCGGAATCCTTCGCACGTCGTTGTAGTGGATCGTTCTCGGCGTGGATCGTCCTCGCCGTGGATCGTCCTCACCTTGGATCGTCCTCGCTGCGGATCGTCGCTGCGGATCGTCCTCGCCACGGATCGTCCTCGCTGCGGATCGTCCTCTCCACGCCGCAGTAGCAGCAGCGTCACCACAGCAGTCCACACGTCCGGGGATGGAACGCCGTGCGTCGGTGTGCAAGCACCGGGTCGCTCGGCAGGGGCAACGAGAGGAGGTGGCTAGGGTTTCTAGTGAAACACCTCTAAACCGCACGAAAGTCTGTTCTGCGTCCAGCCACCTCCCCTCCTTATATAGCCACGAGGTGAAGCCCTAGGCAGTCAGGGCCCATCTATGCGCTAAGCCCACAAGGTCCATTAATTACGGATCCAATCCGAATTGATGCGTCCCAGCCCGTTAAGTGTGTGACCCTGTAGGTTCATGCACATTTTGACATGGATTCGAAAAACCCTTTTATAATCCTATAGTCGGTAGCGGCTCCTTGCAGAGCATGCCAACTCCCAAACGCATATGATTAAAGTACTGATGTAATAATCCCTTTGCCAAACTATATGAAGATCGAACTCAAGGCGAGAAGCATGTCATCCTTTGACAGTTCAATCCATCTCTCGTATCCGTGATATATTAATAAGTTGTGATTGACTTCTCAATCACGGCATGGCCATGCACTTCCTTAATCATATCACACGAGTGGCCCAGACATATATCTCCGTTACATTGGAGTGGCAAATTCCATCTCGACTGCTCACTTCCCTCTGCATGTTTCATAGTAAACATGAAAGCTACCTTTATAACTATCCAGTTAGCAAATAGTGTTTGGTAACCCCAAGGTAAACTATTACACATGCAGGGAATATGACAATCTCAGGTCTAAGGATCATACATCTACTATGTATGAGATACACTGATGACACATAAGAACGTAACATTCTCGCCGTGTCCCATTGTGGGTCTATCTAACCCATGTTCTTCAACATGCGTCCACAATGTATTGATGATATCTCCATATCCCATGATCTATGAAACATGATCATCGAACAATACATGTGCTGATCTATTCATCGTTGTCCTATACGATGATATCCGATCAGAGATATTTATCGAATTATATCAATAAGTAAAGAGCTTCATAAACAAGTCACACACTTGTTGATCAAAACAATGATATACATTCATTGGACCAATAATAATATTATTATTCATAAACATAGCCATGTTACAATCATCCATATGATTGCCTCAAGGGCATAACACTAACAATCTCCCACTTGCACTTGAGTCAATCAATTAAGTATCTAATACCAATAGACCTCGTGTGCGCCTCATGCTTAGGTTGTGGCAGTGGCTTTGTCAATGGATCAGCCACATTGGCTTCCGTATGTACTTTGCATATCTTCACATCACCTCTATCCACAATCTCGCGAATAAGGTGATAGCTTCGGAGTATATGTTTGGACTTCTAATGTGATCTAGGCTCTTTTGCTTGTGCAATGGCACCACTATTATCGCAATAGATGTCCATTGGACTAGAGGCACTAGCGACCACACCAAGCTCTGAGATAAACTTCTTTATCCATACAGCTTCTTTTGCGGCATCCGAAGCCGCAATGTACTCCGCTTCGTCAGAGAATCACCACCGTGCTTTGCTTGGAACTCTTCCACCATCGCTTCCTCCATTTAGTGTAAACACGAAACCGGATTGTGATCGAAAATCATCTTTGTCAGTTTGGAAGCTTGCATCGGTGTAACCTTTTACAACCAGTTCTTCCTCACCTCCAAAGACTAGGAACATACCCTTAGTTCTTCTCAAGTACTTTAGGATGTTTTTCACGTCTATCCAATGACCATCACCGGGATCCGCTTGGTATCTACTTGTGACACTTAGAGCATATGAGACATCTGGGCGTCTGGATCATGGCATACATGATAGATCCAATAGTCGAAGCATATGGAATCTTGCTCATCCTGTCTCGCTCATCGGTTGTCGAAGGACACCGATTCTTGCTTAGATCGATGCCATGTGACATTGGCATGAAACCTCTCTTAGATTCATGCATATTGAACCTTTTCAATACTTTGTCAATGTACGTTTCTGACTTAATCCAATCAACCTTTTGATCTATCTCTATAGATCTTTATGCCCAAGATATAACATGCTTCTCCCAAGTCCTTCATTGAGAAACTCCTTTTCAACGAAGTCTTAACGTCTTCAAGCATAGGAATATCATTCCCGATCAATAATATGTCATCCACATACAAGATCAGAAACACAAGTGCGCTCCCACTAGCCTTCTTATAAACACAAGGCTCTTCTTCATTTTTGATAAAGCCAAATCCTTTGACCACTTCATCAAAACGAATGTTCCAACTCTGAGATGCTTGCTTTAACCCAAAAATGGATCTCTGAAGCTTGCATATCTGTTTAGCATTTTTAGGATCAACAAAACCCTCAGGTTGTATCATGTATACATCCTCAGATAGATTCCCATTAAGGAAAGCTGTTTTGATGTGCATCTGCCATATTTCATAATCGAAATATGCAGCAATTGCTAAAATGGTCCGGACAGACTTGAGCATGGCTACCGGTGAGAAAGTTTCATCATAGTCAATTCCTTGAACTTGTTTGAAACCCTTTGCCACCAACCGTGCCATATAGATCTGAACATTTCCATCTACGTCTGTCTTCTTCTTGAAAATCCATTTGCATTCTATGGTTTTTACACCATCAGGAGGATCGACCAAGTTCCAAACTTGATTGTCATGCATGGATTGAATTTCGGATCTCATGGCTCCAAGCCATTTTTCGGAGTTTGGGTCCATCATGGCTTCTTCATAAGTCGTGGGCTCATCATTGTCCAACAATAATATGTCATGTCCATATCTTATAGGTTCATGATGTGGCCTTCCCGACCTACGTGGGGCTGGTGTCTCTTCCACAGGTTGTACAACATTTTGTACATCATGCGATGGTTCAGTGGTAGTTTGAACATGTTCATGTGATTCTCGAACTTCATCGAGATGCACATCACTCCCACTGATTACTTTTGAAAGAAACTCTTTCTCCAAAAAGACACCATTTTGAGCAACAAAAACTTTGTTCTCGTTTCTTTTGTAAAAGTAATATCCTTTTGTTTCTTTAGGATACCCCACAAAGAAGCATTTTTCTGATTTAGGTGCGAGTTTATCTGATTGCAAATGTTTTACATAAGCCTCACATCCCCATATCTTGAGAAATGACAACATGGGACTTCTCCCAGTCCATATCTCATATGGTGTCTTCTCAACGGAATTTGATGGGACCCTATTTAATGTGAACGCAGTTGTCTCTAGAGCGAACCCCCAAAAGGATAATGGCAGATCTGTTTGGCTCATTATTGACTGAACCATATCCAATAAAGTTCGATTCCGTCATTCGGATACGCCATTCCATTGAGGCGTTCTTAGCGGAGTAAGTTGTGGAATGATTCCACATTGCTTTAGATGATCACCAAACTCTTGGCTCAAGTATTCGCCACCCCGATCTGATCGTAAGTATTTTATTGATTTGTCAAGTTGATTTTGTACTTCGTTCTGAAACTCTTTGAACCTTTCAAAGGTTTCAGACTTATGCCTCATTAAATAGATATATCCATATCTACTAAAGTCATCAGTAAAAGTTACAAAGTACTGAAACCCACCTCTAGCAATCGAGCTCATTGGTCCACATACATCTATATGTACTAGGGCCAACAATTCACTCGCCCTCTCACTAAAACCTGTGAAAGGGGTTTTTGTCATCTTGCCAAGTAAACAAGACTCACATGTTTCAAATGATTCAAAATCAAATGAGGTGAGAAGTCCATTACCATGGAGCTTCTTCATGCGCTTCTCATTTATGTGACCCAAGCGACAATGCCATAAAAAGGTAGGGTTCAAATCATTTGGTCGAGGTCTTTTGACATTAATGTTATAGATATGTTTTTCTTTGAGTTCAAGGACGTATAACCCATCCACCATGGGACAACGACCATAATACATATCATTCAAAAATATTGAACAAACAAAGTTCTTTATTCTGAATTCATAACCTTCATGTTCCAAACAGGAAGATGAAATAATGTTTCTACTCAAAGATGGAACAAAATAACAATTATTAAGTTCTAAAACTAATCCTGAAGGCAAATGCTCTTTATTCTGAATTCATAACCTTCATGTTCCAAACAGGAAGATGAAATAATGTTTCTACTCAAAGATGGAACAAAATAACAATTATTAAGTTCTAAAACTAATCCTGAAGGCAAATGCAAGGGTAGGTGCCAACAGCAAGACCAGAAACTCTTGCTTTATTCCCCACGCGAATATCCACTTCTCCTTTTGTCAAGTCTCTACTCTTTGTGAGCCCCTGCATCGAATTGCAAATGTGAGCAACCGATCCGGTATCATATACCCAAGAGCTGGAATAAGAAGTAGCAAGATTAATTTCTATAACATTAATACCTGAAGTGGAAGTCACACTCCCATTCTTTTTATCTGCCAGGTACTTCTCGCAGTTCCGTTTCCAATGTCCTGACTTCTTGCAATAGAAGCACTGGGTTTCAGGTTGAGGGCCGACTTTGAGCTTCTGAAGCTTAGTTTTGAGGGTCGTGATCTCATCTTGAGCCTTGCCCTTGCCTTTTCCCTTTCCCCAAGCCTTAGCTTTCCTCTTTTTGAAGGCAGTTGTCTTCTGAACCATCATCACATGATTGGGTTTCTTCTTAATGCTTTCCTCGGCAGCCTTGAGCATCCCATGTAGCTCGGTCAGGCTCTTCTCCATGCTATTCATATGAAAATTCATAATGAATGGCTCAAAGCTCTGAGGCAGAGACGGGAGAATTACGCCCAGAGCTGCACCAATGCTAAGGGGAAACTCAAGCTTTTCCAATCTCCCAATGTAGCCAATCATCTTGATTACATGTGGGTCGACCTGATCGCCTTCACCACCTTACAAGCAAACAGAAGCTTTGAGATACCATACCTCTCTGCCCTTGCTTGGTTCCCAAACATGCCCTTCAAGCCCACAATCATATTGTAAGCATCCTGGTCCTCATATTGCTTTTGCAGCTCAGAGTCCATGGTGACAAGCATGAGACAGCTGACCTCCACGAAGGCATTAACATGTTTTTCATAATCAACCTTCAAATTTCGAGAAGCATTTTCAGCTGGTTCATCAGGGATTGGATTCTCTAGAACATACTCCTTTTTTTCATGCTTGAGAACAATTCTCAAGTTGCGATACCAATCAACAAAATTTGTTCCATTTAGTTTTTCTCTTTCCAAAACCGATCTCAAAGCAAAACCAGGTGCAGCAGGAGGTGCCATTGAACTATAACACAAACATGCAAAGTTTCTAAGCACTATGTTTATGTAATACTTTTATTAAACATTTTAACAAAAGAAACTCCTATCATGTGCCCCCTTTATGGACACATGGTGAGTATTCAAGACCCATATTCATCAAACACTAGTGAGCTTTGGCATCACTGCTAGAAATCTAATGACATAGGTAATTAACATCTTTGCTAATTACATCTTATGTAACTCTTGTTGGTTGAGCATGAAAACAAGTAATGAATGCCTCTGTCAACTTGAGTCATGGCCAGGTCAACTTGCCCCTAGAGCTCACATGAGGGAGGGTGCACTTCCCGTTTTCGGGTGCTAATAAAGAAACCTAGCCTCATGTGTGTTTTCCTAGACACCAATCGTCTTGTATCCATTCCTTCATTACTAAAATCATATTCCAACCACTTATGTCCTTAAGCCCAAAACCGTTTTGATAGCTCAATTAAATCAACCATTGTTATGCGCGATGTGTCCAACACATCCCTATCATCTATTAAGATAGTCATTGATATACTACTTTGGCAGTCATATCAATAATGATCTAAATTCTTGATGGGTGCAACAATTGGATGGACATATTTAATTTAAAAAATTTTATAACTATGGGGATGAACAATATCTACTATGAACATGGCATCACATGCAATGAGCATAAAGAAAATAGCAAGGATTAAACACACATCCACAGAAAATCAAAATTAAGCTGTGAAATAGCATGGCCCTTAGCATTATGATCTCCATCATCATGGTTGCCTATTCACTTAGCCATCTTGCTTGAATGTCCACCTATCCATCATGCTCGATGCCACCATCTTCATTATTGTAGATGCAACTCCTTACAACTTTTGATAATGAATTTTACATAAAGGTTCCAATCATCACAAGTCGACACGCAGGTCGTTATACAACTTTTTGATAATGAAATAGCCTTATGGCTTGACACGGCACGCAGGCCATGTAAATATTACATGCATCACATACACATAGGCCATACTATTTCACACAATATCCTGCAAAAACGAGTTAAACAAAATAGATTCTACGACATCGGGGTTCCAAGGGGCAGCGCCCCTGCCGAGGTCCAGGGGCAGCGCCCAAGGCGGGGTCCAAGGGGCAGCGCCCCTAGCGGCGACCCCACGGAGGGTTTTTTCAAGGGCATGTGTTCTATTAAAAGAAAACGCTCTCAAAATCTCCACGGATCAATCAGATTGACCCAATCCGATTCAATCTGATTGGCTTGGTCCCATATGGTTGCGATTCATGAACCCTGATGGCGGTAACCTGACCGGTAAGGGCAACGTCGTACCATGAACAGACTAACCCAAATCAAGATTGATTCGGTTTGCACTGTCCTCAAAACCTAAACCGATCGATCTCATCGACGGTTGCCTCCACCAATTCATCACATGAATCAGTTGAACATGTAATAGATCCAATCTACTATCCTCACATACCATATGTGCAACATCTAGATCACGAATCTACACGAGATGGCTCTGATACCACTGTTGGGGAACGCGGTATGCTACTCTAGCACAAATTAAAATTTCTACCGCAAACCAGAAAAGCTACTCATAAGAAGGGGATCATAGATCTATTACCACTAGACGCGCAGTTGCGGAATCCTTCGCACGTCGTTGTAGTGGATTGTTCTCGGCGTGGATCGTCCTCGGCGTGGATCGTCCTCGCTGCGGATCGTCACCGCGGATCGTCCTCGCCATGGATCGTCCTCGCTGCGGATCATCCTCTCCACGCCGCAAGAGCGTGCCAGCGTCTACCACAAATTCCACACGTCCAGGGATGGAACGCCGTCCGTCGGTGTGCAAGCACCGGGTCGCTCGGCAGGGGCAACGAGAGGAGGTGGCTAGGGTTTCTGGCGAAACACCTCTAAACCGCACGAAAGTCTGTTCTGCGTCCAGCCTCCTCCCCTCCTTATATAGCCACGAGGTGAAGCCCTAGGCAGTCAGGGCCCATCTATGCGCTAAGCCCACGAGGTCCATTAATTATGGATCCAATCCGAATTGATGCGTCCCAGCCCATTAAGTGTGTGACCCTGTAGGTTCATGCGCATTTGGACATGGATTCGGAAAACCCTTTTATAATCCTATAGTCGGTAGCGGCTCCTTGCAGAGCATGCCAACTCCCAAACGCATATGATTAAAGTACTGATGTAATAATCCCTTTGCCAAACTATATGAAGATCGAACTCAAGGCGAGAAGCATGTCATCCTTTGACAGTTCAATCCATCTCTCGTATCCGTGATATATTAATAAATTGTGATTGACTTCTCAATCACGGCATGGCCATGCACTTCCTTAATCATATCACACGAGTGGCCTAGACATATATCTCCGTTACATTGGAGTGGCAAATTCCATCTCGACTGCTCACTTCCCTCTGCATGTTTCATAGTAAACATGATAGCTACATTTATAACTATCCAGTTAGGAAATAGTGTTTGGTAACCCCAAGGTAAACTATTACACATGCAGGGAATATGACAATCTCAGGTCTAAGGATCATACATCTACTATGTATGAGATACACTGATGACACATAAGAACGTAACATTCTTGCCGTGTCCCATTGTGGGTCTATCTAACCCATGTTCTTCAACATGCGTCCACAATGTATTGATGATATCTCCATATCTCATGATCTATGAAACATGATCATCGAACAATACATGTGCTGATCTATTCATCGTTGTCCTATACGATGATATCCGATCAGAGATATTTATCGAATTATATCAATAAGTAAAGAGCTTCATAAACAAGTCACACACTTATTGATCAAAACAATGATATACATTCATTGGACCAATAATCATATTATTATTCATAAACATAGTCATGTTACAATCATCCATATGATTGCCTCAAGGGCATAACACTAACACTTAAACCCTAAGATTCACAGACAGGTCCACCAATTCCCCCGAGACTAAGATTTCCAACCGAGAGAAAGATCTGCGATGCTACAGTCGGTAGTTATTTCACAAAGAAGTGATTTTCTAAGGTTGCATTTGGTCTACACTACTGTGGCTTAAGGCCGGTACTGCCGCATGTCAATAGTACTGATTTTTGTGTGTCGGTATTGCTAGGGTACCGTTGCCAATGGCTACTACCCGTGCATTTAATGCTAGATTTCGAACGTTAGGTCGAAGCCGGCACTACAGGGCTTAGCACACTGGTAGTGCTGACTTTGATGAGTTTTTCCCAAAATGCCCCCAAATGGCTAGTTTTCTTTGGGGATGCTATAAAAGGAGTCTTGGGGGCTGACATTCATGCTTGCTGTGTTTATTGAGCATTTTGGAGGAGTTGTGAATGTGTTGTACTCTCAAATTTGGTTCTTGAACTAAGAGCGTTTCTAATTTGCATGTGTTGCAATTAGAAATGGGTTGAGTGCTCCTTGTGCATGTGTTGCACTCGACGGTAACCATTGTGCATGCGTTGCACTTGTTGAGGTTCAAGCTAGGAGGCTTGACCTATTACTCTTGGTGTCTACCGACACTTAGATGCGTAGCGGCGTCATGCGCGGTGATCTTCTCATAGGAGATTATGAGAAGGCCCGGCAAGTTTGTGAAGGTTCGTCTACCCGGGGGGAGAAAGAGATATCTCTAGTGGATTCGATGTGGGTGCTCAATTCATGGAGCCGGTCCAATGTGTTCGGGCTAGCTTCAACGTGGACTAGGGGAGACTGGCAAGTCTCCGAACACCACGGTAGAAAGTATCATGTCAATCTTGTAGTTTGCTTTCTTATGCTTATTTACATTCAAGCAATTTATATTTATAGAATTAAATTGATTTATTACTTGCCTTAGGATTGCAAACCTTGATTAGAGACTTAGATTGTCGGTACACTTAGTGAGCCTAGCTGATTTAGGCTTTCATTATCAAAACCTTACTTTTACGTTTTCGCATTACTTATTTAGGTTTTGACATAGACGATTGTCTTAATAGAGAAGAATTTTTAAAACCGCATATTCACTCTCCTCTAGTCAACATCCTCATCCTTTCATACGTGGCACTGACGTGGCTTGCCACATTGACAACCTTGCCAGGGAAAGACGACGGCAATCGGCAACGCAACTCGCAAATGCCTAACTAGTGAACACAACACGACTAAAACTCTTGGTTGGCTCAAATTGAAGTGAAGACCCTCACCGTCGGCGTGACTACGATGGAGATCCACAGTGAACTGGAAAGCTTTGCAGGTAGCTTCTCGGCTCCTCCGAGTCATGCCTCTAGCATGAGCTTGACACGACGAACGAGATGATGCGAGTGTAGCGGCGAACGACGGTCGCTTGTGATGGCAATGACCACAGAGGCTGTGGTGGTGCCAAGCTCCACAGGGACAGCTCGATACGGCGACGCTCTAACAAGGATGGTGCACACACAAGACAGAACACGGCAAGGCCAAACTAGGGCTGAAGACCAAGACGATAGAAACTTATTGATGATGGTAGAATCTGATGAAGACTTCAATGGTATAGCTAGTAGAATCTGGTGAAGACTTCAACGATAGTGCTCATGAAAAAACTCAAAATCCTGCAAAATGGCGCCGAATCTCGACTGCTATGGTTACAGCTTTGGACGAGACATCCTAGTGACCTTGGTGCTCCCTTTATACTGTCCTTAGTGTTCGTGCATCACCTGATTCAAGATGGTGTCCCCGGTGGCCACGGCATGGACTCAAAGCTCGCATTAAAGACGAAGAACAGTGTCTTGACAGGTAGACCCCACTTGACAGCAACTTACGCGGCGTGGGCTAGCAGACCAGGCTATGCATGGGTTAGACTGTGACTTCGGCCGATTGGACTGACTCGGTTTTAGCCCAAACACTATTCCATCATTTTTATTTAGTTTTTTTTATAAAATACAAAAAATGCAAATGAATTCCAAATAAATAGCAAATTCACTAAAAAAATTCCCAAAACAATATATAAAATACCTTAGAGCATATAAACCCCAAATTAAATAATTTTAACACTTGTTCATTTTAGCATTAATCATATTAAATCCTTTTTGAATTGATAAAATGCCAAATTAAGCTTTTACTGGTAATAAAAATTATAAATTTTTTTGCAGGGCTAAAATACACAAAAAAAAAACACTTTCAAAAATACAAAAAATTGGATATCGAACAGCTCCAACAGTGAAGAGCAAGTATCCGCCTAATGATAATATCTTTAGTCTTTGCTTCAGTGAGAAGGATTGGATGGGGTCCATGTCAGTCTCATAATAAGACGTATATAAAAAATTATGTTGTTATTCAGTGTCGTGTAGTGAATTTTCTCTATCCTATTTATCTTCCTCAATATTTATTGATTATTTATCTCGATTGCGCTCGAAAGACTATAAATAGTTTTGTAGGCGTATAGCGAGCTCAATTTTAAGCGATAGAAGCAAGTCTTCTGCCAAGAATTGCTGTTGTGCCGTAAAAAGGAAAAATATACATTGGTAAAGAAAAGAGAAATGTAATATTAATAGCAGCATGTTGTATTTGCGTGGATGGTATTATCTATTTGGCTGCACAATGCTTATTTGTGCTTGACTATTGTACATAAAAATGCCCTCGGTAATGCATGTTTGGAGTTCCATGCCACGTGTGGTGACAGCTACATACACAAGTTCTTGCCTAATTGTGCAATGACTAGGCAGAATGTGCGGCGCATGCCGCACCGTGTAAAATTTACTTTATTTTTAAAAAAAAAAACTATAGGAGAAACTAAACATATTTTTTCGGAGCGATCTTAACACTCTATACGTTTACCGAAAAATATTATAGATCGAGTTGCAAAAAAAACTATAGAGATACAGTTGTATACATATATTTCTTATTTCAAAAAATATCAGAAATCGAGTTACAAAAAAAATAGAGAGATAGAGTTGCACATATATTTCTTTTAATGAATTTGGTTAACACTTTATTATTACGCGTCAACCTTCTTTTGTCGAGTTTAACACTCAATGCGTTAATCGAGTAATAATACATGTTCCGAAAAATATTAGAGATGACAACCTTCTTTTGTCGAGTTTAACAATCTATGCGTTCACCGAATAATAATACATATTTCAGAAAATATTTGAGATCGAGTTGGAAAAAAAGTCTAGAGATTAAAGATCGAGTTGGGGAAAATCTAAAGATAAAGTTGTACACATATATGTTGATGAAAAAAAAAATTTCGGGAAAAACGAAGAAAGAACTTAGACACATATCTCTTTTGACGAATTTGGTTAGCACTTTATCATTACCCGGCTAACCTCCTTTTGTCGAGTTTAATACTCTATGTGTCAACCGGTTGATATTACATGTTCCGAAAAATATTAGAGATGTCAACCTTCTTTTATCGAGTTTAACACTATATGCGTTCACCGAGTAATAATACATGTTTCGAAAAATATTAGAGATCGAGTTGGGGAAAAAAATCTAGAGATAGAGCTGTACACATATTTCTGTTAACGAAAATATTTTTTTTTTGGAAAAACAGAGAAAGGACTTGGACGTAAGGGCCGGGGACCTGTTTGTTATATTTTTAGACCTAATCGCTATTATGAAAAATTAGAAAAGAGCTCGTTCGAGATCCGTATTTAGCGGGGGGCTTTGCCGTAAAGTAACGAACCAGGGACCTAAACGCAATCCTTTGCGATTTTTTTTATACTAAAAAAAAATCGCAAAGGATCTCTCTGTAATTCACAAGGACCTATCCGTAATTAGAGAAAAATGAGGTACCTTTTTGAAAAATAGCATGGGGGTGAGGTGGATGGGCTTAGAGCTCTCCAATTCTTTCCCCTTTAATAGATAGTATTTTTAGACCTAATCGCTATTATGAAAAATTAGAAAATAGCTCGTTCGAGATCCGTATTTAGCGGGGGGCTTTGCCGTAAAGTAACGAATCAGGGACCTAAACGCAATCTGAAAAGATTTTTTTTATACTAAAAAAAATCGCAAAGGATCTCTCTGTAATTCACAAGGACCTATCCGTAATTAGAGAAAAATGAGGTACCTTTTTGAAAAATAGCATGGGGGTGAGGTGGATGGGCTTAGAGCTCTCCAATTCTTTCCCCTTTAATAGATAGTATTAGAGAAAAATGAGGTACCTTTTTGAAAAATAGCATGGGGGTGAGGTGGATGGGGGTTAGTATACCTCGAGTTATGTGAGTCAATATTGTGGTCTTTGTCCATTTTGTTTACTGGGCTATACAGTACTGGCAGTAATTAACTTGTGCACGTACTATTTTTGTTTCTTCTTATTTATTATTTTGGATTTCAATATAGTCTCAAATACACATTTTTAACCATTATTTTTTCTAATTATATGTTAATAAAAATTATAAAGAATAAAATGATACGAAAGTATTTTTTATGATGAATCCCATGATAACACCCCCTAACATATCCAAATACTTTGTAAAAACATTGACGGCATGAATTCTAAAATAATATAATATTAAAGAAGAAACGAGGGAGTATGTCAGTGCCTCCATCCACACCATACTGGCACTGGTTGTACCTTTGTGCAGTCTTACGCATCACCGTTACTCAACTTTCCTAGTTGCTTCAATTCAGTGCTTTGTAAAATATACTAGGCAGATTTGCGCGCTCGGCGGCGCCGTGCGAAATTTGATCCAAGTTTTTATTTCTGGAAAAAGGCAGGAATATCCAAGATAATACACGTTTTGAAAAATATTAGAGATCGTTCTGGACAATATTAGATTTCGAGTTGGCAAAAAAATTACAGATGCCGAGTTTAACACCCTATGCGTTCACCGGGTGATATAAGAGATTGAGCTGCAAAAAAAAATATCCCCCTTGATTTTCCACCAGAAAAAGCGAGGGAAAACGGTCAAAAACGGAGAAACGACGGACGAAAAACGAATATCCATTTTTTTGGGGGGGAAATGGCCAACGAAAACATCATTTTTTCGGGGAAAATGGGCCACGAAAATATTTTTCGTATGCTCTGGAGGAAAAACGGACCACAGATTTTTTTTTGTGCAAAACGGAGAAAGGACCTGAACGTAAAGCGCGGGGACCAATTTGTTATAATTTTGGACCTATTCGCTATTTTGAAAAAATAGAAAAGGGCTCGTTCGCGATTCGCATTTAACGGAAGGTCTTTCCTGTAAAACGGCCAACAAAGGACCTAAACGCGAACCGGGAAAAAACATTTTCCTCTCATATAAAATCGCACAAGGACCTATTCGTAATTTTGAAGAACCTGAGGGTTTTTTCGCAAAAAAACAAGGAGGCACGTGGGCACCCTCCCCTTGCGGCAATTCTTTCCCCTATAATAGGGGTATTATGTTTCGGATGGGAATATTTTTTACAACTTTGTCTAATGTTTTGTTCGGGTAAACTACATCACACCAAAACATTTGGAATATATATTTTTTACGTAATCCAAAATTTTAGAAGGTTTTAGGAACATTCTTTTTAGATAATCGAAGATGATTTTTCCCGGCCTCCACATCATGAGATGCACACAGCCAATCAATTATTATACAGTTTCAGCCAAATGGTTGTGCCAAGAATAATACAAATAGGTTCTATAGAAAAGATTGAGCGACGAAGTCGAGATAATGCCGATAAGCCGGAGCCGATAAAACTTCCTGGTACGTTTTGGGTGCATGTAGCAAAATCTGACAAAAAATCAGAAAATGAAGTTAAAACCAAGAAGTAGGAGCTGAAAAGCTAAGGATGAAACCCAAAATACCGGATGCTGGAGCCAAAAGGCTACGAGCCATCGGTTGAGCTCTCGGACAGATTGTTGAAGTAAGCAGCTGGGCGAACGGCGGGCTGGTCGGCATAGCCGGTCGAGCAGACTGGTGTAGAGGTGGTGGTCGTCGGGCGGCTGACACAGAGGTTGCGCAAAGGAGAAGGTGGGGGTCCGTGCGTGCGGCTGAAGTTGTCGGTGGTGTGGACGACCGAAGAGGCGGAGGCCGGAGGCAGGACCGGCCAAGAGGGCCACCAAGGTGTGCATCCAAGAGAGCCGCTGAGTGGAGCCAGCCGATGTAGACAAGGTCAGCATGGATGTGCAGCGAGGTAGGCGCCAGTACGGGTTGAGCGATAGAAGACCGAGGCAGGGCTGGAATCTGGCGCGTGGAGTTGCGTCCGACCGGATGAGGCCAGCGCGGTGGGGGCACGAAGGTCGGTGCAAAAGTCGCGCGAAGGTAAAGGTGCGGGCCGACGCGTACAGCCGAAGTCGCTTGTGGCGCAGATGACTGAAGAGGCAAGGGCCGGAGGCGGGGCCGGCCATAAGGCAGCTGAGGCGTGTGGCCAAGGAAGCCACCGAGGGAGCTGTCGAGGGGGCCACCGAGTGAAGTCGACCGATGCAGAGAAGGCCGGTGCGGATGTGCATAGAGGTAGGTGCCGGCGCGGGCTGAGGCAACGGAAGAACAAGGTGAGACCGAAACCGGGCACACAGAGTCGCTGTCCAGTTAGATGAGGCCATGCGATGGGGCGCGAAGGCGCAGAGGACGCAGATCGTCGAAGATCGAAAGACCGGCGAGAGCCGAAAGGGCTAAGGTGTGGGCTGGCAGGAGCAAAGGGCCTGCGCGGAAGCTGATGGCAACGGGTGCCGTCCCAAGAGTCTCCTCTTCCCGAGGCAGTAGCAACAATCCATTTTTTTCGCTCCATGAGAAAATCCTCAAGATCACATATTTGCACTGTAACACCCCAATTTTTGTTTTTCATGTATTTAAATGGTATTTTGCACTTTTGATAATTTTTGGAAATTTCTTGGATTTATTTGAATTTATTCCCTTTGGAGATAATTAAATAATTAAAAGTTTTAAATAAAATTTTTTTGGAAATATTTTATTTAAGTCCAAAATGTCTCAAAGTATTTTCCAGAATTTTCCTGGAATTTTTCTGAGCATTTTGCTATTTTTCTCGATTTATTTGAATTTCTAGAAATTATTTTAAATATTTAATCGCTGGAAAACCTTAATGGGTTCCACTGTTCCCCCGACCCGAGTCAGACTCGAGTCTGACTCGAGCCTGAACCGAGCCGGACTAAACCACGTTCGCACCGACCGTCGGATCAAGATCCAACGGCTAGGGTTAGCCACGTGTGCACGCGCGATGGACCGTTGGATCAAGATCCGATGGCTGTGTTTGTGCCCGCGTGTACGCATGGTGGGGACCACCGGATTTGGACATGTGGACGGCCGAGATTGCTTCTTCCTCCCCGAGTTCTGCTCGGATTGCGCCGCCGTGGGGCCGCCGCGTTCGTTAGGATTCCACGATTTGCACGGAAGTCAAGGGTATTAAATACCCCGCTTAGACCGCCACTCCGAGCCCTTCGTTTCACCCTAGCTCTCGCAGCATGAGCCGCTGCCGCCGCCTCTAGATTGCTCGCCGAAGTTTAGAACAGCCGTCGCGAGTCTTCTTCGTTTCTGTGCACGTCCGGCCGTTTTCCGTCGCGTCGAGCGCAGATTTGGGATCCCCGTGACGAGGCGAATCTGGGCGCATCACTCCCTTTGCCGGAGACGCACCGAAACGCCGTGCCGTTGGTCGTCTTCCCTGACTCCGGTCTGCTCGTGCCGCCGCATCGCCATCAGCGCCCTCGAGCTTCGTCCGCCGTCCGATCCCGATCCAACTGTACAGGTGAGTCCACGTCACCCTAATCCCCGTAGAGATTAGATGCAATTTGGATCGTTGGATCTAGATCCAACGCATCAGATTAGGCCACATAGCCCCTTTAACCGCACCGTGCTAGATCCAATCTTAGCCGTTAGATCTAGATCGTACGGTTAGTTTTGACTCGCATTGTAGCGCTAGATGCACTCTCAGCCGTCCGATCGAGATCGAACGGTGTAGATTGTGCCACATGTCGAGCACCGGGACATGCCACGTAACCCTCACGGTGATGCAAAAACCCAATCGGATCTCGACCGTCCAATCTAAATCGTACGGTCCAGATCAATCGTGTTGATCACAACGTGCGAGATCCAGATCTAATCTGGACCGTTGAATTTCAAATCAATGGCCCAGATCAAGCCACGTGGCCGGGAGCCGAACCGACGCAGTCCACGCGGGTGACGCCCGGTCATCACTGACGTCACCGTGACGTCAGCATGGGCCCGCGTGTCAGCGACTGAGCCAACCGCACGATGACATCATCCGTGACGTCATGCCGACGTCGCGGTGGGGCCCGCATGTTAGAGCCGTTCCGCCGAGCGCGATGACATCAGCAGCTGACGTCATCAAGCCAGGCCCACAAGTCAGCGGGCATGCGACTGTGGACCGGGTCCACGGTGGACCAAAACCGAACCGTCGACCAGGCCCATGGACCAGATGACGCAATAATTCGATTTTCCTTTTGAAAAATAATTCAGCCAAAATCCAAAATTCACGCTGACGTCATGCTGACGTCATATTTCCGATTTTCTTGTATAAAAATAAATGAATTAATTTGATTTATTCTTTTAATTGATTTTTCAAACTTCAAACGACTATAACTTTTGCGTTTTAACTCCGATTGAGGCGATTTTAGTTTCTAAATTTTTATAAAATTGAGATCTATTTAATAATGAATTTTATTTAATTTTTGGACATGAGTTTTTCCCTGTTTTTATTTATTTGATGTTTATTTATCCGTTACGAGTAGACGTTGAAGTGCCCGAAGGCTTCGAAGGTGAAGTTTTGACCCAGGAGCAAGTGCAAGAACAAGAACAAGACTTTTTGAAGGTAAGTTATGCTTTGACCATATTGATCCCACTTTTAAAATTATGTTTATTTAAATTATTGCATGCTAGTTTATTTCAAAATACTTTTGAATAATTCCAGGAATAGTTATGTGACCTACTTAATTATGCCACCTTGTTGATAATGATTGTATGCCAGGAATCATTTGTCACCCTAGAACATGGATTAACATTTGGACAATATTAAATTGCCAACAAGGGTTAATTAGACTGATGTAGTATGCTTAGCCCTGCCACGTAGTCATGACATGATTTTGGATGATCAATTATTAATGTTGACTTAATGAGATATGGAACACGTTTTTGAGAAGTGTCATGTGTTATTGATGATGATGTTGATGGCACGTGGTGTATGGTAACAACTGGGTTTGATAAAATGGTTTAGACCGGGGCAAGTGGCAAGATTGTTTCTGGTGGGCCAAGAGTGGTAACTGGGCGGTCGATTTGGTTTTTGCTGGTTTTGAAATACTTGTAGACACTTTGGTAGTCTTGCCTTGGTCACCTTAAGGACTTAACCTTGCAAGGCTTTGAACTGAGCTCATCACGCAACCACATGTCTGTAATAGGACGGACCTAGTTGAGTAGGTTGCTAATAACTTGCATGTGGTACCTCGAGGTGTCAACTATACCTCTGTGTAGTTGTGTGGGGGGGGGCGTACCGGGGCTACGGCTAGGTACCCGTCCAACGGTTGGTTGACCTTTTGCTAAGGGAAGGGTTAGTGTGCAACAACCGGGGAGGTCCACTTGTATAGTTAGAGGTTTCCAAAAGACTTTGCTACGGACACACGCCTTTGTGGTGTTTAACTGTATCTTATGGGTAAAGTGTATAACCCCTGCAGAGTGTACAACCTATTCGAATAGCCATGTCCGCGGCATTGGACATTACTCGGGGATTACAGTCAAGGGTTAGACTTTATGAAAATAAAGATGGTTTATGGATACTTGGTGTTGGAAATGATGAACTTGCTTTAGGCTGATAAATGCTTCACTTGTGAAATTGTTTATGAAGTTATTATTGCTATTACTGTTTTACTGCTTTCATTATATTATTGTTATTTATGAACGTGCTTTACCGCAAAAGAACCATCTTAGCCTATTATTGGAATAAGCCATACATGTAGAATATTAGCTTTGCATTCTGTGCATGACTTGCTGAGTACCAAGTACTCACCCCTTGCAACAACATAACATCAGTCGAAGAAGAAGTAACGCCTGCACTGGAGGAGGAGTTCCAGGAGGAGCCGACGAACTAGGGGAAGAGCCCAGTCAGTTGCCTGTGGCATATTGGTTGGTGCCACACATTTCTTTATTTTCCGCTGCAGATTTATTTGAGTAAGACTATAGCCCTGCGAGGCGTACTTTTGTAACTTGACCATAAGGTCGAGCAACCGGTTATATTTCCCTTTCAATAAAGTACTTTACTATTTCGTTAAGTATGATTGTGGTATTTACCGATGTTGAGACTGTGTGCACTAGCGTGATTCTAGACTAGTGCTGAATACACAGAGGGTCCGGATTTGCAGATTCGGGTCCCGACATGCACGAACACAATCAACAGGAGTGCCTAATGACAGATGCACGCATCAGCCAGTAGAGCCGGTGGCCGGTAAACCGCGCGTACGTATGCTCGCCAGTTCAAATTTGGATGCCACCAGGGGAATTGGTGGTTCTTCCCTCGTCAAGGGATCCCTGGCATAGGCGAGTGGTACCCCAAAAGATCAATCGATCAATCGATTGGCGACTTGACTATGGAAGCTAGCAACATGTCCTACCATATCGGTTGATGACGGTCGTTGCCGACTCTGCAGGCAGTAGGAGGCCAGATAGCCGCGCTTGCTCCTCCTTGATCGGCAACGGCGCCATTCATATCGATCGATCTCATGGTGATTGATTGATGTGCATGCATTCCAAGGGAGACTGGATCAGAGAAGTCAACGGGTATGTGATTGTAGTCGATCCAAGTGATCGATATACGGCAGCATCGATTAGGAACATTCTTGGAAGGAGTAACATGATAACAACTCCTAAAAGCATTTATGTTTCTTAATTTTCTAGTTGTACAAAGGATAAGAATTCCTAATAATAATTTTGTACCCCGAAATAAAAAAGGTTTTATTTGAAATATTGAAGGATGCGTGATAGAATATAGCTTCACAAAATCAATTCAATTAAAACCGTACGGTCCAAACCTAGGGTTAAATTAATGAATGGATAAATCTATATCTTTTGTGACATTGCATGTGTATCCAATATGTATTACATGTTTAAAACAAACCTAATTTTATTTTATTTTTTACAAAATTTGAGAAATTAAAGGCTAACAATGCTTGTGTCTTCCACACAAAAGTGGAGACACTAAAGAATGGAACATTAATTTTGAACAATAGTATAGTAGAGTTTCCACAAATCTCAACGATAGACTTGGCTATCCCAAGATTAAACTCAAACCAATTGCATCCAAGAGTCCACTAATGAAAAGGCTAGCAATGTTTGTACTTGCCGCACATTTTGGTATTCAAAACCATATTATTAATTTTGAGCAGTAATAAGAATCTATCGTGGGTCTTAGCTCAAGGAGTAAAGAAATATAAGCCTTAACAAGGTTTCAAATTTTGTTTTCAGTATATATCTCGGAGGTGGTTGAAATCTGAAATTTCGGCGAGATCTTAGAATTTTAGACAAAATTCGAACGAAATCCACAAACTAAATTTCAAATTTGGCTTTTTTCAATCGGGATTTTTGATATTTCAGCTAAAGTCACCGAGATTTCAGCCTAAATCACCGATATCTCGGTCAACTTGACACGACCAAAAAATGGTCGAAAGCACATCAAAAATTTTAAATTTTTTTGTGGATGATTTGATGTATTAATAATATTCTCATAAAATTTTGAGATGTTGATCAAGTCTAAGGAATTTTAAAAAATTATGATTGTGCTAATGTCATGATAAAAACCTTATGTTTGTTCTGTTTTATATTTTTCAAATATAACAAATGAGGTTTAAGTCATTTGAAAAGTTTTTTAATATGATCCTATCTATTCGAATGCAACATACCAAATATTTTTAACATAAAACATTGTAAAGTTAGAAATTTCGACAGTATTTTGACTGATTTTCGGATTAGGATAGTAGATATGGACATGTAAATTTGCTCTTTTGTGGGTAGTGGTTTAGTATCAAATAATAATAGTCTAGTGTATATGAGGTTATAATAAATATTGGTGTGATGTGTGTAGGGCTTGAATGTGTGAAGACATTGCATTCTACATTTAGTGCAGCTTTTAACATACTGCTTAAGAAACTCAACTAAATTTGCTTACATGCCCATTTGTTTTCCTTTCTAGGCTACATAAACTTATCGATGTACTTCCAATACAGAATATTTGCTTGTATGCGGGCCAATTAGCAGCCCAACTAGTTTCGTATCAGGTTTGTCTTGGTAGCTAGTAGGTGCATAAAAAGTTCTGCCATATGTGCATTTGTGTGGCTACTGGCTAATCTAGTATTACCTGTTAATGTTGTGATTTGATTCCATTTCCGCTCCACTAAATACATCTTTCAAGTATATGCTTTGACAAACTTTTCTACTTTTTTTTTAAAAAAAAGAATGTAAGATATAAATATTTGGCATAAATCTGCATGATATAAGGTGATCACTTAGTCCTTACTTGGGGAGTTTAAGAATTATTTCTGCAATGAACCAGCTATCTATGGCTAAATAATACTAGATGATTTGACAATGAGAAGTTGGGACGCTGGGTAAAAATCCAAATGAAGCAGGTATTATAAGTGAAAACATACTAGCAATAAGAGATGATCTTATAGGAGGACAAGTGGATAACGATCAATGATAATTCGTCGTCCGTTATTAACTTATTATAGGGCACAACCTGAGGTCAACTAGTTCTGTATTATTCATCTGGATATATATGTCAGCTGACCAGGATGTTCCTATTGCTCGAAATAGCTGCAAGATGCAATCACTTTCGATGAAGCCGTCAAAATTTTATATGGAACTCTTCAACTAGCTATGAGTCAAATTGAACTGATCGAAAAATGGTTAAAAACATATCAAAAATTTTTGAATTTTTTTGTGGATGGTCTTGACCCTAAATCCAATCAAATCTGGTCCACAAAAATGAAAATTCGGTCAAAATCACCAAGATTTCAGCCGAAATCACCGAGATTTGGATGGGTACTGTAACATTTTGAATTTTTAATTTTTTTTCATCCAGATGAGATTTAGGATCTCAAGGGTCCGAAATCTGAATCTCGGCCGATATTTCTGAAATTTCACTGAGATTTGGATCCTTGGCCTTAACTACACTAAAAGGAAAGAAAATTCGAAAGTCTGATATTTGAGAAGTGATAGAATGAATCTTTCTAAGATTTGATCCATAGAGAAAGTCTTTCCCAAATTACTTTCACTAGAAATGATGGAATCGAATGCTCCAAATTAAGGGTAAAATTTAGCAGAACCATATGCATGCAACACATGATTACAACCAAAACTCATCTAGAACTGGATAAGTAGCAAATATTATTTATTACATGTATATAGACCTATCTTAATTTTTATCGGTAGGTTTGAGAAATCAAGGGCTACAGAAATGTTTACTTCTGCCACAAAAAAAAGAAGCAATATCATGAATGTGCCATTAAAATGTGTGAATATAATAATGTAGTGACTCTTTCTAAGGTTTACCTAAGATTTGATCCTAGAGCAACTCTACCCCAAATTGACTAGAACCCTTATATTTGAGAAATCAAAGCAATGAAAATGTTTATTTTGGCAACACAAAAAGGAAAGTTAATTTGAAAGTATGTCACTAAATTTGAACAATGACGGAGCAATTTTTTTCTCTCTAATTTTTACTCTAGAACAAATCCTTCCCACATTACTTTTCAATGGAAATGCAGTGGAACAATATGCAATACATGGTTATAATTAAAGCTCTTATATCACTGTATATGTAACTGATATGTGTTACTTGTACAAGGACCAATATTAATTTGTATCCATAGATTCAAGAAATCAAGGCCTAGACATGTTTTCTTTGCAACACAAAAGAGAAGTAAGTTATTGAGTTTGCCATCAAATTTGATTATTTGAATAATAATAGAGTGATTCTTTCAAAGATTTATCTAAGTTTTGCTCACTTGAGAACTCTTTTTCCAAAATTTACTCAAACCCTCAGATTTGAGAAATCAAAGAATGAAAAATGTACGCTTTGCATCAAAAAAATGAAAGAGATTCAGAAGTGTACCATTAAATTTGAACAATGACAGCAAATCTTGATAATATTTTAAGCGCAGAGCAAATCTTTTCTACATTAATACAAGTCTCAAATTTAAGAGGTAAATGCAATGTAACTACATGTAATACTTGGTTAAAATTAAAACACTTCGAACATTAGATAAGTAACCAACATATGTTGCTCATATATGGAACTATCTTAATCCTTTCTATAAAATTGAGAAATCAAGATCCAGAAAATGTTAACGAGCACAACATAAAAAGGAAAGTAGATTCCATAGCGTGCCATCGAATTAAATTTGAAAACAACAGAGTATATCTCCAAAAGGTCCACCCAACAGTAGACCCATAGAGAAAATCTTTCCCAAATTAACTCGAACCAATACAACTAACTAGTACATCCAGTGTTCACTTCCGTAGAATAAGATCCTATTTGGTACGGTTTCAGATTCCAGTAGAAACGGAAACGGTTCCAGATTCTTGGTAGAAACGTTTCAGGTAGAATCAGAATCACTGTCTGGAAACCGTTTGGCTAGCTGTCTGGATTCTGTGAATCAGGGTGCAACGGGGTTGAGGGTGATTCAGCCCTGGTATAGAAAAAGAAGAAACGTTCCGAGGAGAATCGTTCCGAGTTTTAGCCTGTTTGGCTGGGTTTCAGATTCTAGTAGAAACGGCCTGGTTCCAAGTTACTAAATGGGGCCTAAGTAGGAAAGAAAATCAAAATTCTGCAAATAAATTTTGAGCAATAAAAGAGCAAATAAATCCTCCTAAGTTTTGCCAACGATTTCACACGTACAGCAAATCTTTTCCAATTTGTCACGGAGAACAAAAAAAATATATTTGTCACGGAGAACAAAAAAAATATATACACACGTACAACAAATGTTTCCCAAATTGACACGGAGAACCAAATGAATATATGTATATACTTATACTTACCCATACGCCGCATAGAATTGGTGGCCAGCAGGGGCGGATCTAGACCTGGACAGAGCAGGCTGTAACCTGGGGCATGGTACCGAAAGCCCACTAAAATTTTACAAAAAAATATTGAAAAATCATTAAAAATAGATATTTAATCTAAGATCAGCTGGCCCAGCCGGCCAGAGAGTTTATCCTCGTGTCATTTTTTCTCAAAAAGGTCCGTCGTAAATTCTAAAATTATGATTAGGTCCTTTCATCGGTTATTTTGCGAACATGTCCTTTTGAAAAAATAACCCTATAGTTTCATATATTCACGAACAGATCTCTATTGGTTCTTCCCAATGGTGGATAGGGTTTTTCATGTGATTTCGTAAAAAACGTCGACGGTCGTAGCCAGCTAATTTTTTTTTTAAAAAAATACCACAAAAAAAAATCAAAAACAAGTTTCTATAACAAGTATGTCGGATAAAAATTTTCACGCGCAGCATCGCGCTCTGGCTGACCTAGTCCATCCATATTCACATTAGCAAAACCCCACGCGCCCATCCGAAGCAATAAACCCATTCACCCTTCCCAAGCGGCCAAGCCCTCCTGCCCCCGCTCCCCGCCCCACCCGACACCTCCACCATGTCTCCCAAGAAGGACGCCGGCCCCTCGCAGCCGGCGGTGCCCGCCGGCCCTAAGCGCCCCTCCCCCATCCCTATGGGGGATATGCGGCGGGACGAGTGCACCGACCTCCTCAAGCTGGTCTCCGGCGTCACGCGCCCGCTCGAGGACATCGTGGCGGACTTCCTCACCCGCGTCCCGCCCGAGCGCCGCCTCCGTTTCGGCGCCGCCATCAACTTCGTCATCGAGGTACGCGGTTGTCCCTCTCCCTGAAACCTCCCGTACCGCTTCCTCTGCCTACTATCCGCTCTGCGTGGTCCCGGATTCTTGGATGGTTAAGTATTGAGGTTTTATGGGGTTCTTGGGGGGCAGTTTGATGGGTGTAATGGTTGGTGGAGGTTTAGTGATCGGGTGGGTGGATTAGGGAATGGTTAGACTCTGCGGCAACGGCTACAGCCTTTATGTGGGGATAATCCGCTTGTTGGTTTGGATGGTTAATTTCAAAGTTTTGTTGGATTCTGGTGGTGAGTACATAGTGATATCTTGTGAAAAGCTCATCTTTTCATGGTGGTCAATCTGCGATGTTCTGTAGTTCTGGTTGCTGTGCGTGGATTGGTGAATTGTGACAAATATATAGTTCTGGTTACTATATATCTACTGGGTGCAATTGAATGACCAATTGTTTACTATCTTGTATCACTACTTTTCTTATTTACTTGGTCTTGCATTGGGCTTCAATCAGACTGGCGAGGCTCTAGGTGTTGAGATGAATTTGTTAATGGTTTGATGGTTACTGCATGTATTATTTTGCTGTTAAGGTCGCTGTTATTGTGGGGCAAAGAATTGTTGTTAGCTGTATTATTTTCCTTACTGTTTTAACTGCTGAGTCCTTTTAAGTTGTTTACCAAATACCAATATTTAAGTTTGGAGTAGATGGCAGATTTTTTAGCTTCCATGAAGAAAATGTTTGGGTTCTTTGAGTTTAGAATAGCTCAAAGTTCTGCATATTATAGCTAACCACAAGAAAATATCCATATGATTAATGTGCCCTATACTCTTGTTATGATGCCTCTTTCCTTCTTCGTGCATATAGCTTGATGACATTGATGAGGTTTCTGTTGTTGGAAGGGATTTGTAAACTATTAGATTTGAGTTTTAGAATCAATGACCTTTCCCCTTCTTTCTTAAATTTTAAAACAAACCCCTTTGGGGGACTGTGACTTTCTATACCTTATTTGGGATGGGTGAAACCAAGGGAACCTGATACTACACTATCTCATTCTTTCCTCCCGACTTCCACAATCTTCCCTTCTGCCTACATACTCTGCCTCATATGCTTTTTGGAGTTTCGGTGCCCTCTCTAACCCCCCTTCCTGTCAAATCGTTTTGGTATATGGTTTCTATTGGCTTAGCAAGGTTCAACATGCAAGAATCAATGAGTAATATTTTTAAAAGAGGCACACGATTACCATTTTTATCTCATGATAGCAATTAGTTCACCTCCTATTGTGGTTCTAATTTTCTTGGATCTGGGTGTTGGGTTATTTGTGATCACAGTTGATTCAGTTCCGTGCATGGTTGAGTGACACTTTTATCTATCTGTTTTTTTGCAAAGCCAAAAGGACTCGCAGTTATAATCTGTTTTTTCTTCTTAATTGTTAGTTGGAGGGGTTTGTTACTGATGCTTTCTGTTTCACACTTTCAATTACGCTGCTCAAATTTTAATTGAAATTGACTTGTCAGCAATATAGATAGCTGGATTTTGTGATTTCCATCTTTCACTATGGTTCTTCTGAATTTCTGATTATAGCTACCGTGCTGATAATGTTGATGGTGGATTGGTGCTTTGTATAATTTTTGGGTTAGCTCGTGTATTGATGGAAATGTTAAACTTACCATGGTTATCAAGGCGTCGAGGTGCTCCAGGGAGCTCGGCACAGTAGTCACCTCACCTTATGAGAGAAAGAGGGGGGAAAGAGGCCAGGGAATAAGGGGATTGGAGGTGACAGAGCGTCGATCCGAGGTTGGGGCGACGGGGACAGCAGATCTGATGACTGGCCCCCACTTTGACGTCGCTGCCGGCTTGCTGTCGTGGAGCCGATGCCACCGCCGTTGGATCTTGTCCCATCACCGCCGGATCTGCTGCAAATCGTTGCTGCCGCTGCTGTCGCTGTTCCCCATAGCCATCCCCATTTCCAATGGCAGTGGCTGGATGAGTGGTGATGTCAAACATCGGCAGCAGTGGCCAGTGTCCGCTTGTCCCTGCTGGTTCGCCCATGTTCTGGTGGCTGCAGGCCTTCTGGTGGTTTGTGACTGGCTCTTTAAAGCACACAATGCATGGGTGAGGTGGGTTAGGTTGTTGGACTTGTTGAGCTAGGTGGTCTGGTGGATTCTTTTAGCCTTTTCCCTTTCCCTATTATTTTTTTTGCGATTTCATCATCTAATCAGTGCTATGTTCTGGTTATCGCATCGCCGGATGCCTAAAGTGCCTGGGCATCCAGGCGTGGTGTGGTGCCTCATGTGACATGAAATTTATTTTATTTACTGCTCATGTGACATGAGAACAAGAAAAAATTCATCTTGTTAGCTCTAGTCATGAAGGCCTATATCCAAATCATCGTGTTTGTTGTCTTTAGTATAATTAGTAGGGTTATGTCTTCTTACCTAAGGTGGAATAACCAATGGGCTGATAAATATGGAGATTCGCTCCCCTGTTTTGATCATGTTTGCTTGAAATATACCTTTGGTTTCTTCATTCCATTTTTTTAGTCCATTGCAGGCCATGGAAACTGTGCAATGTTTGCAAGGATTTTCTACTTCCTATGTAATAGATGGTAGTGAAATTCATGGCGTAATTTTACATACATCAACAACATGTTCTTAAAACATTTCCAGGACCTTTATACTGTATATATGACAATTAATTCTTTACACAAAAATGTTGAATTTTGTCTCATCTTTTACACCGCTGCAGTATTGAGTTTTAATATATGGAGAATGATATATAGAAAGACATGGGAGGCTTGCAGAATAAGTGCCTTTGATGATATATGATTCCACTGTTCCCATGGATTGATATCATAGCTTTGTTTGAATGATATTATGGTTTCACAATTTAAAAGGCTTGTCAAATGCCATGTTTCTTAAGGATAGTCTATTCCCACCAAGTATATGCAAAATTGTTTCTCTTACAGACCTTTCGTTCATCTATCACCAAACATACTAGAAGATATTGGGGCAGGCACTCCTTTATTTCATTTGTTGCTCTTCTGTTTCTCGGATTTGTTCTCTTATCGAAGGAGAATGAAAACCAGGCTTTCATTTTAGGCAACTCTATTTTTTCTTTTGTCAGGACAAGATGATGCTTCGACCAGCTGAGCGCTTAATTGCATTTGCAATTCTTCATCAAGGTTATTCACCACAATTGGCAAATCCGTTTGTTCCACTGTTAGTACATGTAAGTTGCAAGTTTTTCTGTCTATTCCTTTGTGTTTTTCACATTTTGAGGACAAAACCTTATCATCTATGTCCGAATCGATGATGCTTATCCCTTCCTTTATTTGATATAGACACAATTGCTGGCAATAGTGATTTTTATGCATATCCTTTTATTTTTGTTGTGGAATTTCATGCATAACCCCCCTTCTTTGTCCAGTTTCATAGTAGAGCTCCCTTTCACAACTGAACTAGGTCATATTTCTTTCAAAGTGTTTCAATTGGGTCGTGCTAGTACTTGCACTGATGCGAAGCTGATATGGCATGATGACAATTCAGCATTAAAAATGGCACAACAACTTGGAAAAATCATTTAGTCATGATACAAATGAATAAATAGAAAATCCAGCAAAAATCCACAAAGAGCAAGTACCAGGTGGGATTCAATTAAAACTATGAAAGAAGTAAATTTGTAAAATTAAATGTTGTGATTAACTAGGTAAGTACCTACTGTGAAGATTTCTATTTTCTTTTTAATTCATTTTTCATTCTGGTTATGTTTTTGTCACTCTCTTAGCATCACTATAGTTGGGGATTGAAATTGCTTGTTAGTATATCGTTTAGTGACTATCTCCACCAAGGATGTCATAACTCATAATGATAAAATAACAGTTGAACTTACATGGTATTTCGCTAATTTAAAGTCTACAATTGACATATCGAATGATTCGAATCTACAACCCAGTTCTGCCACAACAGCATTTATCCTTCATAGAGTTTTGGCTCCAAGTACTTTGAGATCTCTCCTTTTTGATGTATTTTTTGTTGATTGTTTGATCGCCATTGAAATGCTTGATGTATTCACCGCTAATAGGGGGTTCACACTAGATACATACTCTTTTGCTATGTACTCATTGTGGTTTCCTCTTCTTCTGTCCTACTATTAATTTTGTTATCTTGCTTGTATGATATGTATTCTGTGCTCTGTCTCTTAAGCATGGTGATCCTGTTGTACAGTGTCATAAATTTAGAGGGTTGATATAATGTTAACAAAAATATACCTATGGCTACAATCTTGCTGCCATTAAGGAAATTGGCTATTATTCATGGGTTGTCATCTTGCTGAATGATTACGAGTTTTTGCTCATTAAGATGACCAATTATTGTTGTTGTTGTTCTTATTTACCACATCAATAGCATCATTCAATGTTTTGCAGATCTTTATGTTCTTTAAAATACTACTGAAAGTATTTCATGCTTAGAGTCTTACACAACTTATTTTTTGTTTCTTACAGGTTGCCTGTGATGAAACCTCTGAGAAACTAGAGCGGGCATTTGTCCAGCTTTTGTTAAGTTCAGCTAATGGGGACAATAACAAGGAGGTATTTTCATGCTTTATGACTTCTAGTCTAATCACATGATTAATTCACAAATCTAACTATGCATCGAGGCTGCATGACTGCTGAGATATGGCAAATGCATAGTACAATGGGGACATGACGATATGCAATTCCTTTCCCAAAATATAAATATGTTGAAATTGATATGCATGTGTAAAATTCACAAATTTTTGAAGTAAATATTGGAAGGTACATAATTTAAGACAGAAAATAGTGACATCCAACTAGGAGGTGACAAAAAATAGCCTAGTTGTTTAGGAAATGGAATGAAAATGTATTTGAATGCCAGAAACTAGGTTTCTTTGGGCTACTGTGCTTCTTTCTGGTTCTAAGTTCTAAGCCTGTGTCAAAATTGGTTCCACACAATGTCACAAGTTCAATGTTTGAAATTGTAAGTACCTGATACATGTTGAATGACAACTTGGTGTCTATTAGAAGTGTCATTGCAATGTAGATGGACAAATACTGTGATGTGATATGGTCATTTTGGTAGGATTGTAGTTTTTCCTGTCACCTTACTGACACGCATCAGCAAATGGTGGTGCTCCGCCTTTACCAAGTTGATGAGTTCATTCTCAGTTTTGCATCATTGTTAAGAGGCATACTTGGCATGTATATGATAATTTTGTTTTTCTATGTTCAGATCCTGAAGCAGTCCGCTGAATATTACTTGAAGGAGTCTTCTTATGAATCTCAGGTACATGATTCGTCATATAATTTTGAAATTGAGTGGACACAGTTGATATGAAAACTATGTCCAGTATATGAAAACTATGTCCAGTGTTAATTGTTCAGAAGGACATCTGTTTTATAGGTGTTACTGCCAAGAGAGCAGCTTGAAAGGCAATACTCCTGCAATGCTATACAACCCCAGCCATGCAATGGGGTTACTGTTAGAAGTGCTATTCCTGACCCAGATGTTTTTCAAAGCTGCGGCAATTCATCAGAGTATGTCCGCTCAACTACCTTCTCCTTGCAAATGACTGTTGATGGGCATATCCGTAGCTTTGAGTTCATTTTCCACTTTTATGGGTCTGATTATGAATCAAGTTCATCTATCTCATTATGTCTAGGGTATCATCAGCCAAACCAAATAGAGAGAATGTGGTTGCTAGTTTACTTCAACAAACACCACTCAAAGGATTGCCGCCTCAATGGATACGGCCCCCTCCCCCTAGACTTGAAATACTTGAAGGGGAGGTAAGATTTTTGGCTAAGAGTTGTTTATTATATTATTTATATTTTTTATTTCTGACGTAAATACACTTCTCAATGATTTTACAGTTACAGTGGCTGAACCTGGACAACAACCATGAGCTGCTATGGGATGGTAACATGTGTGCTGACACTAGCCGAGGGGCTGCAGTCCGAGATTTGGTCGGAAGAGCCTGTAAAAGTCCACTTGCACCTGCCCAACAGGAGGTTCTCTTCTACACATTCTCAAATAGATATGTTGATATTGAGTGGTTAACTAAACTGATAACTTAGATGACCAGTAGTGTTATGCATTTTCATTGAAAAATTGAGATTTTATGTATTCTGGAGGTAGATAATTTTGTCATTTTCAATGTCTCTCACATCTACTTTTTTTTTTCTTTAAATTCATCAATAGAACTCCCTCTTTTTGGTCAATTGTTTAATATTATTTTCCACTTTTTTTCAATTGTTTCAATCACTTGTTTATATCCCTCCATTTTGCTAAATATTTATAGCCAAGATAGCACTATAAGACCTGAGCTATTTTGTTTTGTTCAATAGAGCCCTCTTTTATTTTGTTGATTTGAGTCCTCGAAGGCTCAAACTATCCAATTTTTTTTCTAATGAAGTCCTTCATGTAGTTTGGTTAATGGCATGCTGATGTTGCAATTAACTCAAGCTTGCCAACTGGACACCAACTCACTTGGGTAGGTAATAGGTGCCCACATTTTAGCCTGTACAGCCATTTACTGCAGCCATCTGATTGGAGAGAACCTTTTGAGCAGAGCCCATGTCCAAAGTGCAACAAGTGGGCAAGGCCCACAACTACCCACGGACCTCTGCTCCATGCACCCCCCCTTATCCACCCTTCCTCTTCTCTCTAAGTGAAGCCTCCGTTGTCGCCATCCTCCTAAATCCAATGAAGTTGCCGACAAGCGCAGTGGGTGGAGGTGCTGCCAAAGTTGGATTTGGTGATGGTGGTAGCCATCAGTGAACGCTTCTGCCGAGGCCTGAGGGCATGTGAGGCAAGTGCCATGGTGAGGTGGCATGAGGCGGGAATATGTTCTGCAAGCATGGTGATGAGGTGGCATGGAGTCGATTCATGGAGCGGCAACTGAGACGGTAGTCAATGAGACAAGCTGGTGTGCGACTGCCGACTGGCCAAGATGGCAAGCTATAATGTGCAAAGGCACGTTAGGCAAGGGAGTTTGAGGTTTCCTGTTGCTTAGTGTCGAAGGTTATGAAATCGACAGTAAATTTGTAAACGGGTACATTCGGGGACCGCAGGATCAACACAACAGGCAATGCACGAGCTAGACAGGTCCGGGCCTCACGATCGAGTAATATCCTACTCCTGTGGTTTTGCACTATCAGATCAATGAACGTGAAGTACAGATTAGGGGGTGCTTAACTCTGGTTACAATCGGGACAGGAAAACTAAGCTAGATCTAATCTCTCGACTATGGCCTAGCAGACGCTCTCCTTCGGCTTCTTCGCTCTTGTTCGTGTGGGCTGTCCCCGCTCCGTTTGATCTCTCTGTTTTTATAGCTGGGTGCGCCATCTTCTGGAGATGTCATCGGATAGGGACTCCATGTTGTACCTGATCGGGGTCCTCGTTCCCGGGATCCACGTAAGGTAACTAACCTCCCTTGTTATCCGGCGTACTCGAGTTGGTCTCCTTGTTACGGGAGCACAATTGAGTCTTGTACTCGAGCTGGTCTCCTTGTTACGGGAGCACAATCGAGTCCTTCCAGATATAGAGATGCTCCTTCTGCAAATATCCTATCCCATAGAAATAGGGCTCTAGATGTTGGGAGTATACGATATGATCTTTTGACTTTCCGTTGCGCGTGTATATCCCATATTTAGATATTCGACAGTAGCCCCTGAACTCTGTGAAGTGATGGGTCCGTGTCGAGTGTTCGGTCGATCACTGCCAAGCCTCGGCTTGGTCGAGTAATGCCGCACAAGCTCGCGGTCGAAGGCTTCGAGTAGGACTGGACCACCAAGAGTCGAGTGGGGAGATTCGGGGTAGACAGCCCGATGGTCAGCCCTTCTCGAGCTCCCAGTATGCCTAACCCCAGCTCGATATCTTCGAGAACTCAATGCTGGACAGAGTTAAGGTATGATTCAAATTATTGGGAACACGCGGTATTAAATGTTGCAGTCTGCGAAAGCTGCAACGCTTCGCGTGTGCGACCATCTTTCCAACTGCCCCTCCGATTTCTGCGCCGCACAAAGGGGACGGATGCGCCCGCTGCAAGCAGGTGGCCTGTATATATTTCTGTTTTCGAGAAGACACTAGTACCTGCATTCTCGAAAACTCCGCCACTTCTTGCCTTGTTCTTCGCCTTTTTCCGCTGAAGAGAACTCTTCACCTTTTTTCAATGGCGTCCGGTCCCCGTGTGGCGGCTACTGGAGGCGATGCCCCGCCGAAGGGAGCAGAGGCGACTGAGGCAGTATTCGAGGATGAGGGCCTCCAAAAATGCTGGCAACCATCGATCGTGATCGAGGAGCACCTCGTCAAGATGGAGGAGGCGGGTTACATTCCTCCTCGTGAATTGGTCCACTAGCGCTCATCCGCTGGCGAGCCATATCTAGGGATGGCAAAATTACCCGTGGGTTCGGGTATCCGTGGATACCCGACCCGATGGGTTCGGGTATGGGTTTGATTTCAGACCCGCGGGTTTCAAATTTCGGGTTCGGGTTTGGGTTCGGGTTCGGGTTCGGGTTCGGTTCTGCACCCGTGGGTACCCATGTGTACCCGAATTAATTAATATAAATTAAAAATAATGGAAAGTTAATTCAAGATTTTCAAGCATCGTTTGAGATGTAAGATGCAGTAACTTTCATGATTATATACACCATATATTTTTCCTTTAAACATAGAAATTACAAATGAATTGATTGACAATTGATGGTTGAAAATTTAATTGCAAGGTGATTAGGTGAATTTAATTTCGGGTTCTGCACCGTTCGGGTTCGGGTACCCATCGGGTTCGGGTATGGGCGTGGGTATGTACCCGTGAGAGATTTCGGGTTCGGGTATGAATTTCGGGTTTCGGGTTTGGGTCTGCGGGAGCTCTACCCGCCCGAACCCGCCCGATTGCCATCCCTAGCCATATCCTACCCCGACGAACGAGGATGAAACAGTGGTCTTTACGCCCTTCTTTATTTGTGGTTTGTATTTTCCACCATCTTCCTTCGATCCGTTGTTCTGGACTTCTATTCTGTCCAGCTCTTCAACCTGACGCCCAATTCGATCACAATGCTGAGTGTGTTCGTCCACCTCTGCGAGGCGTTTTTGGGCGTCAAGCCTAGCCTTAATCTTTTTCGTCATTTTTATATTTTGGCGAGGATAAAGCAGGACGTGGTAGGGGGGCCGGATTTCGCCTTAGACACGGAAAATCCGGGCCCTACATCCATGTTCTTGTTACCTCTTCCTGGCAGTCGGACGGACTGGAAGAAGTGGTTTTACTAACCTCTCCAGATACCGTCAACTGTCCGTTGGCTTACCGCAGCCTCTTGATCCACCCTACCAACCTCTTGTCCCAAGCTCCTCCATCGACCGCTCGCAATGCTCTTTATACGAAGATGGTTGAGGAGATGAATAAGCGACACTTGACCGGATGGGATGTTGCGCGTGATTTTATCACCCGAAAACTCAGTCCTCTCAAATGTCGTGACCACCCGGCTTGGGACTACGAAGGAGTCGAGGATTCCACCAGAGATTCTCGCGACGGTAAGTGTTGACAAAACTTTGCTTTTCTTCATCTTCGGGCAGTCTCGAGTTTATGCGTCGTCTTTTCCTGTCACAGTCGAGCTGCCTTCAAGCATTGCTGCTCGGTTGAACAAGATGTTCCATAGCCCAGTCCCTGGCCTGAGCCTGTGGTAAGTACATTTTTTGGGGGCACGCAATGCATCGTTCGTGCATATGTCGCCCATTCCTGACTGACGTCATTTCAGGAACCTGTATTTGAGGAAGAGGGCGGATCGTCGAGGGGAGCCGTCGACCTAGAGGGTGAAAGTCCGGTCCTCGAGGATGTCGCTCCCGTAGAGGATGAAGATGTCCCAGAGCTCCCAGCAGCTGAACCATCACCTGAACAGGGACAGACTCCGCCCGCTCCTAATGAGGGCGAGGCTGCTGGTGATCGGGCGCTGACTCTTTCCCCTTCAGGTGGGGGTTCTTCGTCTCATGGATCCTCCCATCCCGCTAAACGGGCTCGGACGCGATCATCTGGGCCATCCAGACAGGTGAACTACAATTCCTCGCCTAGGCGCCCGCCTTGTCGCCTAGGCGTCCAGGCGATGGGCTGGCGCCTCGCCTCGCAGGCTGCTGGTGATCGGGCGCTGACTCTTTCCCCTTGAGGTGGGGGTTCTTCGTCTCATGGATCCTCCCGTCTCGCTAAACGGGCTCGGACGCGATCATCTGGGCCATCCAGACAGGTGAACTACAATTCCTCGCTTGGCTGTTACGAGCTTTCTCCTGGATTTATCCAACGACTGATGGATGAACAACGGGATGATCTGAGGATCGGTCTCTAGCAAGCTTGTCAAGGCGACAAGGCGAGGCGAGGCGCCAGCCCATCGCCTGGACGCCTAGGCGACAAGGCGGGCGCCTAGGCGAGGATTAGGCGAGGGTTAGTATTTTCAGTATAGCACATTATCACCAATACACATATACCTTATATGGATGCAAATAAATAGCATGACAAGATGCCAATTAAATAGAGAAGCACATACAAGTCTTAAACAAGTAGATAGCAACATTACTACCAATAACAAATCATGCATAGTCACCACAACTCCACAAGTCCAAAAGAAAATCATAGTCACAACTCACAATCACCAAAACAAGCAACCTTAAACATCTAGTTCTAATTCTAAACCATTCAAATCCTCGTTTGATCCATCTCCACCAATCTCATCGTCATGAGGACTAGGTGGAGCCCCATAATCATCATCAACATTCTCATCGTCGTTCAGAAGAGGCTCAGCTTCATGTTCATCATCTTCACTGTCCAAACCAAGGTCTAACAACCCTTGATGTAGAACCACCTCCATGACGACGAGAGTAGGATATGATTCCTTCATGCGCTCTCCTAGGAACATTACGACCCTCAAAGTTGCGTGATGCATCTATGGCGTCATCAACATGAGACCATAAAAGATCATCCCCACTGTGAACTTGTTGGGCATTTGCATCAACCCATTCATTGTCCCATTGAAACTCATCTAGGAACAAAGGGTTATAATTGGTTCCTCCTTCACGGCGCATTTTAAATCTATTGGCAATCTTCCGGTTGTATTGGACATAGACCAAATCATTCAACCTTTGGTGTTCTAATCGGTTCCTTCTCTTGGTATGGATCTACAAACAAGAGAGGTAAGCAAGGATAACTTTAGATGGTTCAAAACTAAATAAAAATCTAAAGCATTGAGTAGTTACTTACAAACTCAAATGTGCTCCAATTGCGCTCACACCCCGAGGCCAAACAACAAAGACCTAAGATGCGCTTTGCAAATGCTTGAAGGTCGAATGTCAAGCCCCCAAATGCAATCCACCAATCAACTATATTTTGAAACATAGTAA